>CM048666.1:7500-4891250 GCA_026401315.1 Dysphania ambrosioides
GATTCCTCAAAAAAGCACGCGAATTCGACTCTCAAAAAGCGCGTAAACTCAACGCCACAAAAATTGTGTGGAGTCAACTCCTCGAAAATCACACGCAAAGTCGACCCCTCAGAAAGCGCGTGAAATTAATGCCTCATTTTAGTTTTTTGGTATGCTTTGATTTGATCCCTACTATGTCCAAATTTTTAAATTCAAACTTGTTATTTTATTTTTACAATTTCACAACCAAGGTACATATATACATATGATGATCCATCTCTCATTTATATATACTAATAGGGTCGTAAAATCAATCATTAAGTGACATCAAAACTACGACCCAATTAATGAACTTGATGTATAAAAACATTAAAATACACAAAAAGGTAATGTACATAATCTAAAAAAGTTATATGTCCAATACTTTGCTAGTTTTTTTGCGGATAACATCAATTTTTTCGGTGGAGAAGGGCTCCTCGTTGAATCCTTTGCATACCTAAGATTGATTACCATACCATTAAAGTATATATAAAATGCAATGTATTTGAAAAGTATAGTTCAAACATATGGTACCATTTCAAGTGTTTATGACATGTTCTAGGGTAAATACGTCATTTTCAATCCAAAACCAATCTCATTTGACCAATATTGACTCATACCGTTCTATTCGAAGTGTTTGGGCCAATTTATGGGGGAAAAAGCCAATATCGACGTGAAACCGCCCTATTTGAGATATATTGAATCATATCGATGTATTTCAAGTGTTTAGGTCATTTTATACCCCAAAACCTCTCCCATTTGACCGATTTCGACTCAAATCGATGTTTTTCTAGTGTTTATGATATGTTCAAGGGTAACTACGTCATTCTCTACCCAAAACCGATCCCATTTGACCTATATTGACTCATATCGTCCTATTCGAAGTGTTTAGGCCAATTTCTAGGGGAAATACGTCAATATCGACCCGAAACTGCCCTATTTGAGATATATTTACTCATATTGATGTATTTCAAGTGCTTAGGTTATTTATACCCAAAACCTCTCCCATTTGATCGATTTTGACTCAAATCAATGTATTTCTAGTGTTTATGACATGTTCTAGAGTAAAAACATCATTCTCTACCCAAAATTGATCTCATTTGACCTATATTGACTCATATCGTCCTATTCGAAGTGTTTGGGCCAATTTCTAGGGGAAATACGCCAATATCGACTTGAAAGCGCCTTATTTGAGATATATTGACTCATATCGATGTATTTCAAGTGTTTAGGTCATTTTCTACCCAAAACCGCCCCCATTTGACCGATTTATGGTGTAATTCATAACGTTTCCTATGTTCCGTTCTCTTGCTCTTCTGCCTTCATCACATTCCTCAGCTATCCTATAAAATACTTTGTTAGGGTCTATTCTTTTTCGACTTTTATGAAAGAAAGATGGAGAATTTATCTGGTGGAAAGAGAACAAGGAGTCAAAGAGCTTAAATGGTGATGGAACGAAACAAAAGGGCGCATCTTCCTACAGGTAGAAAGTGAGAGTCGATGAAAGAGACTGATGAGGGTGGTATTAGCTAAGTAAAAGATAAAAATTTGAGGGTTTTGATGGATGACAATGAGGCTATTGTGATTGATAAAGAAGATTTTCCAAGAGTGGTTAAATCTCGTGAATCCCAAAACCCTTCTTAAAAACTCTTCTTCATCAATCACAACAACCTCATTGTCACCCATCAAAACCCTTATATTTTTATCTTTTATTTGGCTACTACCACCCTCATTAGTCTCTTTCATACACTGCTACTTCCTAACCGCAGCAAGATGCGCCCTTTTGTTTTATTTCGTCACCATTTTAGCTCTTTGACTCCTTATTCTCTTTCCCACAAAAAAATTCTTTATCTTTTTCTTGAAAAAGTTCTAAAAAGAACAGAGAAAACCAGATCATTTTATAAGAAAGTAGAGGACTACAATAAAGGTGGAAGGACAGGTAAAAGTGACAAAGGAAACCGTTATATTCTAATTGTTTGGGGCATATTAAAGGGAAATACGCCAATATCGACTCAAAACCAATCCTATTTGGCTTATATTGACTCATATCGATGTATTTCAAGTGTGAAGTCCAATAATCTACCCAAAACCGGTCCTAATCGACTTATATTAACTCAATCAATCCTACATAAAGTTTTGAGGCATGAGTAAGAGGAAATACAATATTGAAGATACTTAAAACGATGAAATTATGGGCAAAAGCTCTTACCTTCTCCATGGGCATCCCACTATTGCACCCGTTGAGGACATCAAGCATGAAAAGCATCATGAAGTAGCCGCACTCAATTCCGTCATGTTGTTGAGCACACTATGAATTACAATGTTAGCCATACATATGATAGTATTATTTTACAATATTTTAATTAGTTAATGAACTTACCATCACTTCTATCCATGTTGATGTTTGCTTTCCAACTCGTTTTCCTTGCAATGTAAGTCTTTTTGACACACTGGAAAATGGCATTGATTAGTTTAAAAGTTCAATTTCAATCAACCTCAGCTTGCAATGTAAATCTATTGATAATACTTATTAATATTCGTTCTCAGCTTAGTACTGCGCATTGATCGAGCCGAGTTGAAGAAGTATATTTTTCCACTACCCACAAAAATGACTAAAAACCTTTAGTGTGCACTACATTATAAGAAATAAGTAATTAGCATTATATTTACATACTATATACATTATCATACTCTAAATTAAATGTATAAGTAATAAGCATTATGTTCACACATTAGATTCAAATGTACCGTTCGAAAATAGGGGCGAAAATGAACTTCAACTTTGCTTATAGGACTTTCGTGAATGCAAAATAGACGTACTTCTTTACCTCCTCGATGTTACCAACCGACTAATTAAAGTAAATCGCACGACACGCAATAATCTTGGAGTGCCCTACGTAATCATAAAATGCATTATATATACAAATAGTTTAAAAATTATTAACAGTATCACATAAGCTAACCTATATCCTAATTATGTATACCTCATAAAGCATTGAATAATAGAAATGTTCAATTAAGCTCCTGGTAAGAATTGGGTGATGTCAGCTTTGCCAAGCCACATTGTTCCGTCTTTAGAGTAGTGGAATAAGGCTCGATCCAATGGCACAGCAATGGTATCGTCTTTTTTCATCATGGTCGCACATTAAAGTAGCCATTTGCACTCAGGACTAAGAGAAATTGCTATATCTTCAGTGAGAAAAGGTTGATTTTCTGCCACTGACTTCTTCGAGACCGGCTCATTGCTCCCAATAACTTTATCAACTGACATCCCCTTCATCTTCTTAGCTTGTGGAGTCACCTAATTAAAAAAGCACATATCGCACAACTTCAGTCATACAAAAATATAATTATAGAGGAAATTTGATTGAAACTTTGATTTCTACCTCACTTATGATCTTAATCAAATGTAGAGGCCATTGCACAAAAGTACAAATTACATCGTTTAATGCCTCCAAGTCGTACTGTGGAATAGGAACCGGTAGTGCTGCTCCTTTGAAGAAGTCATAAACTGCCTCAACCTTCACCACTTCATGTCCTTCAAGTCTCGTTCCTTGGTGAGTTCGTGTAAAATGTTGGCCTGACTAACCTAGGTACGTGATACCACCGGCCACATGGTAGATTGTTCCCATATTTGGATTTTTAAGGAGTAGACGATAATTGGTCGGACCTTGAAAATTGAATATAATATGTCAATATTATAGGTCATTATTAATGCAAATAATACTACATAAGATTTAAAAGGGAATATAACACACCTCTACATGGGGAGTAGACACCCGTGCACCCTAGGATGCTAACTGCTCAGCGCTGATACCAATGTCTTAGAGTAGGGAGAACAACTTGTCCTTCATAGTGGCATCGAACTCTAGTCTAAGTTCCTCTTGGAGTTGAGCCTTCAAAGTCTCTCGACCTTCCCTTGAAACTTTGCTTTGACTTTATTGGCTTGATCTCGATGGAGGAGGTCCAAATACTTGTCGGTACCCAATATTAGTCCCTCAAAGTCCAACGCACGGAGTGTAAAAGTCTCTTCAGTATATGCATAATACACTAATATACCGTCATCCCACAATAACTGTAAATCTTCAATAAGGGAAGCAAGATATACATCAATGTCATTTCCAGATTGCTTGGGCCCTGATATTAGAAACGATAACATAACATACTTATGTTTCATGCATAACCAAGGAGGGAAATTATATATCACTAACAAAACTAGCCATGTGCTATGTTGACTGCTTAAGGTACCAAAAGGATTCATTCCAACCGTGTAGATACCAAGTCTTAGGTTCTTATCTTCCTTGCCAAAAGCCTTGAAAGATTCATCAATTGTTTTCCACTAGGGAGAATCAGCATAATGTCAAATCATCCCATCTTTCTTCCTCTTCTCTGCATGCCATCTCAAATTCCTTGTATTGCTCTTAACGCTTAAAACTTGGTATTATGGGAAGGTACCACAATACCTTTACACTAGGAGCTTTAAACCCCACTATAGGCTTTATCCCATGTGGGAGTTTGTAACATGACTGCCCATATTTAGGATATTGAATGAACTCTGTATACTCATTTCGATACAATATGCAATCATTTGGACAGGCATCAATCTTATTATACTCTAACCTAAGGGGACACATTAACTTCTTCGCATAGTATATGGATATAGGAAAATCATTACCCTTTGGAAACATGTCCCCTAATATTTTCAATAAGGCTGTGAAACTAGTATCAGTCCAACCATATTTCGCTTTCAAGTTAAACAACGTTGATGTGGCAGACAACTTAGTGTATTTAGTACATCTAGGATACAATGGTTTCTCAACAGCCTCCCACAAACGCTCAAAAGTAGGAGATTGACTACCAATTTGATCCCCAACCCCTTCAAGCATTTCATGTATTCGATCTTCATCACTAGGGTCATTATCTTCCAATTCATCCTCCCCATCATCTTCCTTCTTGGCATCAACATCTTCACCGTCATCAGATTTTGATTGGCCATGATGGTCTAACTCAACATGATGAATGGGAATTTTGTTAAAACACGACCCCATGTCATTAGAAGCAGGAACCTCACCATACCATACCCATATGTGGTATTGTTGCCTAAACCCATACCGAATCACATGGTCCCTCAACTCCCTTATACTACTAACTGTATTCACATTATCATAATCAACACAAGGGTAACACACCTCATCACCTCCAATGTTTTTTAGGTGTTTCAACGCTTGTTTACAAAACTCCTCAACTCCATTCATGAACTCCAATGAAACACGATTTCCATACATCCAATTTCGATCCATAATTTGTGTTATGACCTATTTAACATGTAAGAGATTAAATAATAATCTAATCACCACTCATTTTACGTATAGTTATATATATAATTACACCTAAAGGGTCCTTAAGTAGCTTACCAAAAATAAGGTTAAGCAAACTTCACAATGACCCACAAACACTCGATCTATAGTTTAAGTTACAAAATTCAGGTATGCGATATTATTTCTGTTCTATACTTTGTAAATCACTATAAATTATATAAAAATTTTAGTAGAGTTTCCTTTGTAAATCCAACATTTCCCAATTTTGAAAGTAGATTTTCAAACCTGCTTATATGAATTTATATACAACCACAACCAACACACAATGCCTTTTTACATCTAGCTAGGTAACTAAGGAATTTATAATAATAAGTTTAGTAATTTCATGAACCAATTTAACAGCAAGCTCATTCTTTAAAGCTTAAAAATAAATAATTCTCAAACCCCTAGTAAATAATGCCCCTATAGGATTGATAATGTTAGGTGTGTATATAATTTCTCAATCCTCATACAAGTTAACCTAATTCAATTCTTGAATAAGCTCCCACAAACTACCACAAATACCCAAAAATGGCTTTATTACTAATAAAATACGCAAACAACGACGTCATGACCCGAATTTGAAAGTATGAAACAAAGAGGACCAACATTCACATAATTTGAAAGTAAACCAAAGGACTAGTTAAACCCTAATTTAAAGTTTTAAACTAACACATTCTCGTATATCAAATACCCTAATTCAAATACACATGGATAAAACCTAATTCAAAGTTGAAAACTAATAAACACATTCAAGTTTTACACCACCCATTCAAATACCCATGTCTCAAAATGGAATAAACATCAAAAAAAAGAGAAAAGTTAAACCTTACCTCGGTGGAGGACACGATAACAATGAATGTGAGAGAGGGATTCGTTGGTGGTGTTGCTCTTTGGGTGGTGGCATTGCTGGGTGGTGGTGCTTCTGGGTAGTGGTGTGTCTGGTGGTGTGTCTAGGTGGTGGCGTGTCTGGTGGTGGTGTGGCTGCTGCGATGTAATGCCGAGGAGGTAATAGTCGGCTTTGAGGTAATGACTGCGAGCGAATGCGGCTTGTAATATTCTGAATTGAAGTTTATACCACTCATGGTTTTTTTCAAAGAACCAATCAATATGTGGCGGTTTGAGGGAAGACCCGCCGCTAATTAATAACTTAGGTATTAATTAGCAGCGGGTCTTCCCTCAACCCACCGCATATTAATTGGTTTTGTATTAAAAAGAGGTGGGTCTTCCCTCAACCTACCGCATATTAATTTGTTTTGTATTAATTTGCTGTCATTAATATAATATGCTACATATACATAGCTGTAAGTTAATGTTTTCTACTAGTGTATGATTGACTATGTACCCATAAACCATGTACCCTAGGAAGAAGTTAAGGAAGGATCAATGGTGACCTTCTCAATAGAAGAAGAAGCACCAACCAAGTATCATTAAACCCATAGAAGCTCCAGAGGGATTCCCCAAGGAGATATGACCCAGATTATAAAGCCTAGAGGTCACGATATCCAGTAATGATGAGTTCAAATAGCCCTAGAGTTCAATGTGAGCCTATACTCTACTGTAATTCCCAAAATAGCTAGAGATGCTCTTAGGGACGAATTATGGCGAAGGACTATGCAAGAGGAAATTAAAGCTCTAAAGAAAAATAGAACTTGGGAAAAGTGCTTAATCTCTAAAGGGAAAAACCATGTAGGGTGTAAGTGGGTCTTTATTGTTAAGTACAAGGGGAATGGAAGTATTAAGAGGTACAAAGCAAGACTTATGGCAAAGGGATACACACAAGTTTATGGGATTGATTTAGAGACTTTCTCGCCTGTAACAAAGATTGATATGATCTGAGTACTCTTTTTGCAGTAGCAGCGAATGAAGATTGGCCTTTACATCAATTTGATGTAAAAAATGCATTTTTGCATGGAGAACTATTAGAAGAAGTGTACATGGATCCACCTTTAGATTTCTTAGAGATATTCTCAAGGAGAAAAGGATACAAGTTGAAAAGGGTGTTGTATGGACTAAAACAGTCTCCTAGAGCATGGTTTGGGAGGTTCACAATAGCCATAAGAGGTTTGGTACAAGCAGAGTAACTCAATCCATACTCTATTCTTGAAGAGAAGAAATACCCTAGTTACCTGCCTTATTATCTATATTAGATTTATAGGAAATAATATGGAGGAAATCAGGCTATTAAGGGAAAAACTATTTCAAGAATTCAAAATGAAAGATTTGGGCGCGTCACTTCCGCTATGGAAAGGTAAGGATTTTGAACCGCTGCTTTTGCTTTGTCGGAGATGCTATAAGTGATTCCTTGGAATTGAGGTTCTTAAATCCAAAGTTGGAATCTTTATTTCTTAGAGGAAGTATATCCTGGATCTACTGACAGAGGTTGGTATGTGAGATTGCAAACTAGGTGAAACCTCAATGATGGTAAACCATGGACTCATCTATCTATCTCACACTCGACCTGATATAGCATATGCAGTCGGTGTAGTGAGTAGGTCCATGCATAGGCCACAAAGTCAACATATGGAGGCAGTACATAAAATATTGAAGTATCTTAAGGGGACACTTGGCAGAGGGGTGACATTCAGGAAGCATAGTCACCTAGACCTTAAAGCCGATAGAGATGATAGAAATTCGACTTCAGGTTACTTTACTCTAGTTGGAAGGAACTTGATAACTTGGATGAGCAAGAAGCAAAACGTAGTTTTAATGTTGAATGCTGAGGCGGAATTTCGAGGAATCGCAAAAGGTATTACAGAGGTTCTCTAACTTAGAAAGCTTCTTACTGAACTTGTCTTTCCTCTAGAAAACAAGTGTGATATTTTCTATGACAATAAAGCGATAATCAATATATCTGAAAACCCAATCTAGCATGATCAAATAAAGCATGTTGAAGTTAACAGACATTTCATCAAGGAAAATTTGGACGCAAAGATAATTAGCATTCCCTTTGTGAGTTCGAGTGAACAAAAGGCTAATATTTTGACTAAAGCAGTTGGGGTATCAGCATTTGAAGACATATTGTTCAAGTTGGGTGTTGAAAATCCCACAACCAACTTGAGGAGAGTATAGAAAAGGCTAAAGAGAATACTATACAAATATTATATAGGTATAGGAATACATCACTTGTATTATACAAGATAGAATTATAGTAATCAAAAGTAGAGTCCACTAGTGGAAAAAACCTTATATGCTCCGATTTTTTGAGGGTTTTATGCTCTGGTTTTGACCCAAAGTAGATATGACCAGAGCATATTCAAAATGATCTTATGCTTCGTTTTGAACCGGAGCAAAAAATACACTTTATGCTCCGATCCACTAAAAACTGGAGCATAAAACCCCCATTATATGCTCCCGTCCACTGAAAACCGGAGCATAAAGTCCCATATATATATTTTTTTTTTAAAAAGATAATATTGTTATTAGAATTATATATTATTCGATGCAAGTATTAGAACAATACAATACATTTATAGTTTGATACAAAACAATGATATACACATAATTCAAGCTATACCACTCTACATAGTCCAGAATCAGAAGAAACGGAAGGGAGAAAATGAAATAGCTAGAAATTGTCCTCATCCGAAATTCCATCACCAAAATACACTAATGAATAACTCTACTAATGTGGATTTGTTGTAGAATCAACTCCACCAAACTCATCAAAAGAAATATTATTGGCAAGGAATCGTATACAAAAATCTATCTACTAAATACAGTTATTGGCAAGGAATCGTGCAAACTTATCTCTTATTTCTTTGATTTCGTCAATGGTGAAAGGCTCATCTCTTGATCTGTCGAAAACCTAAATGTAGCCACCATATAACAACGCCAAATTAGATTACCAATCTCTATTACTTGTTCAATTCTTAGCATGAAGGATAAATTAAAACAAAAGCAACTAAATTCTAAGCAACTCATTAATATTTCCTCTAAGTGAAATTTATACGGTTTGAAGCATAAACATGAATATTTCTTCAAAGTTGCATCATAAACAAAACTTAATTAATTATAAAAGTTTTCGAAAAAACTCGGCAGAGTTTCCCCTATAAAATGAACATTTTCCCAATTTTTAATCAAAAAAACCTGTTCAATACAATTCAACAATTCAACATACCAACACACAACAACAATACAATGCCATACCACATCAATCTTTCGATTGATGCCGGCCATACAATCCCATCCTCCACGGTCATAAACATCTTACTTCATAGGACGACTTGCTTACTACATATGTATAAATAAAGGAATTAGATATACCTTTTCTACATCATCAACTCCCATGGCAGAAGTGACTAAATCATACATGAATCTTGCCACATAATAGCCACAATCTACCCCGTTTTGTTGTTGTGCGCACTAAGTGGAAATGAAATGAATATTCATGTCAAAATCAAAGTAATTCAAAAGGTTAGGATACCACAAAACATTTAAATTTCAAAAACATGTACCTTCACTGATTTCCATTTAGGAAATGTAGCTCTTGAATGTAATCCTAAACTTCCGCGTAATTTCTTCATTGCACTGCACTCGACAAGAAAAATATAGGTCATATCAATGTGATATTAAAGTTAATAATCAAACTAAAATGCATTATGTCAACTTAGATACCTAGTCAATAAGGATTTGATAAGTAAATGTCGAGGTGGTTGTAGACATACAGAAACAAATTTGTTGGGTTCCTTAGGTTTTGAATGATGACAAACAGCTAAGGGAAACAGGTTCTACATAAGTGTTAAAACAGTTGGTAGGAACCAGCT
The DNA here is from genome assembly GCA_026401315.1 of Dysphania ambrosioides. Lineage (NCBI taxonomy): Eukaryota > Viridiplantae > Streptophyta > Magnoliopsida > Caryophyllales > Amaranthaceae > Dysphania > Dysphania ambrosioides. The sequence continues at coordinate 17,642 of CM048666.1, forward strand.
GACTTCAGTATACTGTTACCCTAGACAAGTTATTATTTACATGAGTTTTTATATTGAACTAACTTGTCTTTATACAGGAAACAGTTTAATAATAATTATGCTATGTACTGGTAGGGAACCAGTATGTACTGTTTCTGTAATGTACTTGATATTGTACCTTAACTGTGTTACGTGTGCAGTAATTGAGTTTGTACCAAGTCTTGAATCTTGAAGTCCTTTGAAGTTTATTAAAGAGCCATTATTCATGATGAGATGATTCGAAGGAAGCATTCAAGGACTTGAAGTTTACATGAAGAAAGATCCACTTCAAGAAAGATTGTTTTAGGATTTTCATGTAAATGCTCCGTAGTATGTTTTATTAATAGATATATAAAGTGCTTTGAATATATTAAACATCGTTGTGAAATTTGGTACAAGGATTGGAACAAATTTCATAACATGTTTAAGACAGGGAACCAGGTCAGGGGACCAGGTCAACTGTTCTGATTATTAGAGCTGCGATTTTAAAAAAAAGATTTTATAAAAAGATTTTATTTCGAAAATTAAGTTTTGGAAAATATTTTGACAGCTATTAACAGATTTGATATAATCTTTTAAGTTACCTAAATTCTAGAGTAATTATCTTAGATTGATTTTATCCTATAATAAAATCAATTTAGGATAAATACTTTCCTAAAGTCATGTTTATCTTTTTGGCGTGATTTTTGGTAACTAGGGTTTCGGTCACTTAAGGGTTATAAATAGGATCTGTTTAACTAATAATCAATCACTTCTCTCACGCATTATTAAGGAGTAATACATTGAGAGAAAAGCACTAAGTCTATTGATATTTCATATACACGAGCATCTTAGATTAAATAAGTTTCTCTATTTTCACTTATTAAAGAGTTTGATCATTTAGAGAGTGTTGATCATTGTAACGTGAGTCTTTGGCAAGGGGGCTGAAGGCTAGGTGAGTGTTTGTGAGTTCAAACACGTTTAGGACTTACGAGTGTAGGTCTTTAGCATACTCGGAGTAGAGTGTGGGGTTGCTGGTTCCGGAGTAGGGAACAGCAGAGTGCTCTTTGTCTTTGTTTTTCGGAGTAGATTAATAAAGGACTTAGGATAGGAGGACGTAGGCCAGAGTTGGCTGAACCTCGTTAAATTGTTGTGTTCTTTATTGTTTTTCTTTTAATCCGCTGCTCAAGGGAACCAGCACAACTGGTTCCTTAACCATAATCCGAAAAGAGTTAAAATCTACCAACGATTGCTAAACACTCAATTCACCCCCCCCCCCCTCTTGAGTGCCCATAGAACCTTCAATTGGTATCAGAGCCTAAGCTTCTCGAAAGAGTAACATCTAGAGGAGTTAAGAATGAGTACTCAAGAACATAGTGCAATCGGTTATGACAACAAGACTCCCAGGTTTAATGGAAATAATTATGCTTGGTGGAAAAATAGAATTAGGAATGTTATCATGGGTATTGACTATGAATGCTGGCTCGTAGTTAAGAACGGTCCAAATGTCATCCTCAAGAAAGATGCCGAGGGGAACCAGGTACCTAAAAAGGACAGTGAGTTGGACACGGCTGATTACAAATTGCTGGAGAAGAATGCCAAGGCAATGTCTATACTACAACAAGCAATAGGTGAGACTGAAACAAACCGTATCTCTGGATGTAGTAGTGCTAAGGAGATATGGGACACCCTTGAACTTGCGTTTGAGGGAACCAGCGAGGTAAAACGGTCTAAAATTGATTTAATCATGTCTAAATATGAATTATTTGCTATGAACAAAAATGAGAAAATCAATGATTGCTTTCGTAGGTTTATGACTATTGTTAATGATCTTAGATCACTTGGTAAAAGTTTTTCTGACGAAGATCTTGTGAGAAAAATTTTGCGTAGTTTAACAGATGCTTGGACAGCTAAGGTAACAGCAGTGTATGAAGCAAAAGATCTGTCTACATTGTCTCTGGAACAGCTGATTGGTTCCCTCATGACTCATGAGATGCTGATTGACTCCAAGTCTGAGAAGGAACCAGCTAGAGGCATTGCACTGAAGGGAACAGTAGAAGAAGAAGAAGATGAGATCAGCATGATTGCAAGGAGATTTGAAAAATCTCTTCGTGATCAAAAGAGAAACTTCAAAGGTAAGAATTTTAAAAATTCTAAAAAGTCTAACTCTTCCTTTTCTTCAGGTTGCTTCAAATGTGGAGAAAAAGGACATCTTATTCGAGATTGCCCTAAATGGAATGACAAATAGTCTAAGACCGTAGATAAACGAGCATACAAGAATGCCATGATAGCTTCCATGTGGGGAGACACTGACTCAGGATCAGAAGATGAAGGAGGATCACCTAACTCGGATGTTTGTCTAACTGCCTTCACAAACATCGAGGAGAACAGCACTGGTCCAGGAACCAGAGGGGGAACCAGCACACTCGAAAAATGTCTTATGGCAAAGAAGGATGTACTACTTGAACGCAAGGTAAGTTTAGAACAAATTAGAGAAGATATGCTTGAATATGATAGAGATAACTTGCTTGCATGTATAAACTCTTTGTTAGATGAATGTTATAAGCTAAGTGAAACATACATAACTTGCAAAAGAGATTTAAAAGAAAAACGCAGTAAATATGAAATTGCTATTGCTAGTTGTGATCACTTAGAAGGTGTGTGCCATGAGCTCAAAGATCAAGTGGCAGAACTAGAAGTTGAGTTGGACAAGTGTAAGGTGGAACTAGAAAGGACAAGATCTTCTAAACCTGATTACTCAAGTGACGGTGAAGAAGATCTGACCTCCTGGTTCCCCAGAGACTTATCAACTACTAATGAAGCTCTTGATCTTTCAGCAGTTGTGAGTAAAGCAAATTCGTGTAGTAGAAACTCTTTGTTGGAGGCTTTTGAAATACTAGCTTCTAACCTTGAAAATTCTCACAAAGAAATTGCTTCACTTAAAACTGCTCAGCTCACTGTTTCCCCTACTGGAACCAGTATAGAAGTCAGTAATATGATTGATAAATATGAAAGTGATATTTGTTATTTGCATGCGGAAATCAATCAATTGAAAAAGGACAAGCACCCAGTGGTTGTTGACATGTCTATTGACAATATGGTTTCAAAGCTTAATCAACAATTCGAAGTTTTAAAAGATAATTTTGATTTTCTTAAAGAGAAAAACGAATTGTTGACTAAGACACTTGAAACTAGAGAAAAGGAACTTAATGATAGTCATAGACATGTGGACAAATTATTGAATGCTAAAGAATCCTTAAATTATCTGACTTTATCGAGAGGAAACAGAGGAAAGGCTGGTCTTGGTTATACTAGACAGAGAACCAGGACTAACTGGTCTCCCAGAGAAACCACCTGGATCAAAGAATACCAACGAGGTAAGTATGTCATGACTAAAGAGATGCATGTGTGTTTTCATTGTGGTAAGAATGGACATAAGATTCATGAATGTCCAGCTAAGAGGTTTAGTGCTAATAAGAACAGCAAGAATGTTAAATATGTTTGGATAAGAAAAGATCAACAAAATGAAAATGTTGTTGAAAAGGGACCCAAGTTTATTTGGGTTCCTAAATCTAATGTTTGATTAGCTCTCGCAGGCTAGAGTGAAAGGAGACACCTATTGGTATTTGGACAGTGGTTGCTCAAGACATATGTCCGGGGATAAAGATCAATTCCTTTCACTAGTGGCCTTTGATGGAGGAAGTGTCACCTTTGGAGATAATAGTAAGGGAACCATCACTGGTTTAGGTAAGGTTGGTAAGACACTTTCTCATGCTATAGACGATGTATATTATGTTGAAGGCTTGCAACATAATCTTTTGAGTATTTCTCAATTATGTGACAAAGGCAATAGAGTCGAGTTTCAAGCCAATCTTTGTCATATAGTTAACTCACAAACAGGAGAACTTGTATGTGAGGGAACCAGGAAGCATGATGTTTACATTACCTTCCTAGATAAAATTCCTCAAGACAAGTCCATCTGTTTGAGAGCTGTTTCTGATAATAATCAATGGATTTGGCATAAAAGGTTTGGACATGCTAGCCTAACACTTCTAAACAAACTTAAAGCACGTGACTTAGTGGTAGGTCTTCCTAACATTAAGTACGAAGCTGATAAAGTTTGTTCAGAATGTGTAAGGGGGAAACAGGTCAAAACTTCTTTTAAGCCTAAAACAGTTATGAGTACCAGCAGGCCCTTCGAACTTGTACACATTGATTTGTGTGGTCCTATGAGAGTACAAAGTCGAAGAGGTCATAGATATGTCTGTGTTATGGTTGATGATTATTCCAGGTACACTTGGGTGATGATGTTACACACAAAGGATGAAACGTTTGAAGAATGGGTAACATTGGTGAAACAAGTGGAGAACCAGCTCACTCATAAGCTGGTCTCGGTAAGATCAGACCATGGTACTGAATTTGATAATGCTAACTTTGTTGATTATTGTAGGGAACATGGAGTAAGTCACAACTTCTCAGCCCCTAGAACACCTCAACAAAATGGTGTTGTAGAAAGAAAAAATAGAACTCTTGAGGAGATGGCCAGAACGATGCTAATTGAAAGTGGTCTTCCTAAGAGATTTTGGGGTGAAGCTGTTGACACTGCTTGCTATATTTTAAATAGAGGTCTCATTAGACCAAAGATAAATAAAACTCCTTATGAACTCCTTAAAGGTCGAAAGCCCAATATTTCTTATTTTCGTGTTTTTGGATGTAAGTGTTTCATTCATAACAATGGGAAGGACCAGCTTGATAAATTTGATCCTAGGAGTGATGAGGGGATCTTTCTTGGATATTCTTCTCACAGCAAAGCATATAGAGTCTTTAATAAAAGGACTCTTTGTGTAGAGGAGAGTATTCATGTTATCTTTGATGAATTTAATATGTCTTCTGAGAATGCGCAGGTACAACCTGATGAAGAAATTGGACTAATGGACTTTACGGGGAACCAGGCTGCTGGTCCCTCAGATGACGAGCAAGCAAATCTAGGTATACTAAACACTCCACCTGATAACAATGATGATGTACCTAGAGAAGGAAATGGTGGCAACGAGGATTCAGAAAGTGAACCAAGTCCTGATGGTTCCACAAACAATAGACAGGTAATGAGTTCAGGGGGAACAGTAGAAGGAACCACCTCTGAACCTGAGGTAAGCAATGATAGAGGAAACAGCATGAATGTGAATCCTCCTGGTTCTTCAGTAGAAGAAGAGATTCATGATTATGCTGGTTCCCAACCTAATTTAGAAGCACAAAATGGTGTAAATTTTAGATCTCATAGATATCAATCTTCTCATCCCACTGATCAAATAATTAGTGATATTAATAAAGGAGTTCAAACGAGAAGAAGTGTTTTTCAAAACTTTTGTGCTTTCTATTCCTTCCTGTCTAAAGTAGAGCCTACTGACTATAAGATGGCTTTGACTGATCCTGATTGGGTATTAGCTATGCAAGATGAATTGAATCAATTTCAGAGGAACCAGGTCTAGCACCTGGTTCCCCGTCCCAAAGAAAGATCAATCATTGGTACTAGATGGGTCTTTAGAAATAAGTTAGATGACCTTGGTACTATAGTCAGAAACAAAGCAAGACTAGTGGTGCAAGGGTATAATCAACAAGAAGGAATTGACTATGATGAGACGTTTGCACCAGTAGCTAGGCTTGAGGCTATTAGGGTTTTAATTGCTTATGCTGCTCACATGAACTTTAAGTTGTTTCAGATGGATGTGAAAACTGCCTTCCTTAATGGTTACCTGAAGGAAGAAGTGTATGTGGAACAGCCTCCTGGTTTTGAAGATGCGCTGTTCCCCCAACATGTATATAAATTGGACAAGGCTTTGTATGGATTGAAACAAGCTCCAAGAGCTTGGTATGAACGGTTGTCCACCTTCTTGATGGAAAATGAGTACAAGAGGGGAACAGTAGACAAAACCTTATTTATCAAAACCAAAGGGAAACACTTGATTGTAGTACAAATCTATGTTGATGATATTTTATTTGGTGCTACTAATAAAGTTTTGTGTGATGAGTTTGCTAATTTGATGCAGAGTGAATTTGAAATGAGTATGATGGGTGAACTAGGATTCTTCCTAGGGCTGCAAATCAAGCAAACAAATGATGGAATCATGATCCATCAACAAAAGTACTTAAAAGAATTGCTGAAAAAGTTTGGCATGGAGAACAGCAGAGCTTATGATACACCTGTTCCCACATCTGCTAAATTAGATGCTGATCTGAAGGGAAAAGATGTTGAAGCCTCTCTTTATAGAGGAATGATAGGTTCTCTTCTTTACCTAACAGCTAGTAGACCTGACATTGTGTTTTCTGTTGGATTGTGTGCTAGGTTTCAAAGTAATCCAAAAGAATCTCACTTGAAAACTGTTAGAAGGATACTTAGGTATCTTGTGGGAATAGCAGACCTGTGCTTATGGTACCCCAAAGGCAGTACCATCAACCTGGTTGGATATACAGATGCAGACTATGCTGGTTTCCTTGTGGATAGAAAGAGCACATCAGGTATGGCACACTTCCTTGGCTCTTGTCTAATCTCGTGGGGCTCTAAAAAGCAAAATTCAGTAGCCTTATCCACAGCAGAGGCAGAATACATTGTAGCAGCTTCATGCTGTTCCCAGCTACTGTGGATAAGGAACCAGCTGAAAGATTTTGGTGTTATTTATGAAAGTGTTCCTATATTTTGTGATAACACCAGTGCTATTAATATTTCTAAGAACCCCGTTCAACACTCCAAAACCAAACACATTGAAATAAGGCATCATTTTTTAAGAGACAATGTGGAAAAAGGATTGGTTGAAGTGTTGTTCTGTAAAAGTGAAGATCAAATAGCTGATATCTTCACTAAGCCTTTGTGTAGAGAATCGTTTTGTAAGTTAAGGGTCATGCTAGGTCTAGTTAAATTTTAGTCTTTGGCTTCAATTATTTCCTTCAATGATTGGCTAGATTAGGTATGCTTTTGTATTGATTATGTATATAACTATGTTGCTGGCTTACAAATGTTATGTAACCTAACTTGTGATCTCAAAAGGATTGCAAAATTGGTTGTGCAAAGAAACAGGAGATGTCGAATTGAGATAAGCTAGAAACAGCATAACTTTGTTTAGTACAGGTACCAGCAAGAGGGAACAGCAGTTCAGCTCTGATATGTCATTCGAAAATATTTAAAATATTTTTGGAAGATTAATATAAGATAATTCTTTTTGGAAAGATTTATCTTATTTCAGTTATTAATCCCTATCTAAGAGGCAAGTATATCTTATTGCCTATTTTTTAGTTGGTTGATAAAATTATGGTAACAAGATAATTACCATATTTTGATTTTCAAATTTGCAATCATATCTTTCCGTTTTTATTGCTTCAACCGGCTATATCTTTGAACCTCCCTAATTGTGCAACGTTGATATAAATACACTAACCCATTGCAGAGTTCATTCATCACATCATTCAATTCTTTCTCTCTTCTCTCTCGTGCTTAGACCCTAAACACTGTTCATCCGAGTTCAACTTCGCTTCTTCTTCAATTTCTCTTGGTTGTTCTTCTCCCAAATCTCACAATGGGTAAGAAAGCTACTGCTGCATCATCTAAGAAAGGCAAGAAGAAGAGTAGTGCTTCCAATTCATCACAATCAAAGGTGAAAGAGACCTCGGTTCCACCTATACCAGCTGAACCATCATCTCCAAAAACCGTCTCTCATACTTCACCACCCACTGAAACAAAACACCTATCACCAAAATCATCATCATCCACAAAATCCCCACCTTCCCCACCTTCCACAAAAGTCCCATTACCAAAATCCCCTGAGGTTGAGGAGAAGATTGTGAAGGAACCAGCCTCTTCACTAGGGGAACAGCCCAGAAGCACGAAGGAATTCTTTGATACTGAGGGTGGAAAGGAAGAGGAAGAAATTGTGAGCGGGGAAGAGGATTTACAAATCCTCGGGTCTACTGAGAAACCACCCAAGCCCATGGTTCATAGCAGGGCAACAAGATCTTCTCTGAAGAGGATCAAGGAGGAAGTACTGGAAGAACAGTCCATTGATTCTGCTGCTGGTTCCAAAAGAAAAAGAGGAACAGCACGAAAGGCAACAAAAGGTATGTCCTTAGAATCACCTTCTGGTGGTTCCACTGACTTAAGCTCTAGAGTAGTTCTTTCTGGGTGTAGAACTGGGGATGGTTACTTTGATGAACTTGCTTTACATGAAGTGAAAAGTCTGCTAGAATACCAAGGATGGATGTCCTTATTTAATGTCTGTGATGCAAACACCGCTGGTGTTAGGTCTTTCTTTTTGAACTTGAAACAGCAGCCTGATATGTCTTTAAGTTCAACTGTTAATGGTGTGGAGATTAATATGTCAGTAGCTAGCCTGTCTGTTTTGCTGAGTGTCCCTAGAGATGGGTTTGATAAGTTCTCTGGTGATGGTTGGCCAACACTCATTGGGATAACTCCTAATGACATTCATGACTTTGTGTTTGGAGGAAGAGTTCCCAAGAAATCTGGAACATTCAAAACTATCAACTTGAAGGAACCAGTGATGTTGGTCCTTCATTCCATTTGCAACAAAATGTTATTACCTAGGGCCCAAGGTAGAGGAATGGTACGCATCATGGAAATGGTGCTAATTTACTTGATCATGAAGAAGATTAAGGTCAATCTTCCATCTCTTATGATTGACCATATTATGTATAGTTACAATTCCTCTCACCATTCTCTTCCATACGGTTCTTATATCACCAAGCTCTTGAAAGAAAATAATGTTAGTTTGAGTGGATCTACTGTTCCTGTGGTAGTATTCACCAAAGCAATCCTGAAACAGAAAGGATTGGACATCAGCTCTGGTGAGCTAAGGTTCAGGGATGAGGAACCAGTAGAGGAAACCCCTAGGCCAGCCAAGAAGAGGAAAGAGGAACCAGCAGGTCAGACGGTTCTCTTACAAAGGCTGGAGGCTCAGGAGGAGATGTTGCATAAGTTGATGGGTTTGGTTGAGGGTTTGTCTGCTTCCTTTACTATCAGAATGAGTGCTGTGGAGAAACAGATTGCTGGTAGCAGTAAGGAACCAGTTCCAGTTGAGGCTCAGGCTGCAGGGGAACCAACAGCTGAAGAAAGTGAGGATGAGGCAGAGGAGGACCAGGATGCAACAGCTGATCCAGAAAAGTCCGAGGAAGATGATGAAGAAGAGGAGAATGAGGATGATGAATGAGCTTGATTCTTCCTTGTTTATGCCTGCCTTACTATTATTATTTCTCTAATAACTGATTATGTTGAACTGTTTTTAATTCCACCCTATCCATAGATTTCTTTTGGTTATGGATTTGGGTCCTTTTGGTTAACTTTTGCTTGGTATGTACTAAACTATTTTATTACTGTTGATGGTTTGTTTTGATTTTGATTGATCTTGATTATCTTTGCAGCATATTGTTTGTATAATGGTTGGTACCATTGATTGGTTTAGCACATTATCTTGTGCATATGATTCTACTATTGCATATCTTTTTAATGATGCCAAAAGGGGGAAAATAGTTGAAGTTGAAGCCTAGAGTCTTTACTAGTTCCTAGTTTAGGTTGAGTAGTTTCTGTTTTAGTTTTTGAGTCTTTTTCTCTTTATTTTATTTGTTCTATTTTACTTAGGGAACCAGTTGGCTTAATTGACTCGTTCCAGTGTGTCTCGAGTCCTTGAAGTTTTTGACGATTTTATTTTGAGTATGATAACAGGTGCAGAAACTTCAAAATGTTTGTCATCATCAAAAAGGGGGAATTTGTTGGGTTCCTTAGGTTTTGAATGATGACAAACAGCTAAGGGAAACAGGTTCTACATAAGTGTTAAAACAGTTGGTAGGAACCAGCTGACTTCAGTATACTGTTACCCTAGACAAGTTATTATTTACATGAGTTTTTATATTGAACTAACTTGTCTTTATACAGGAAACAGTTTAATAATAATTATGCTATGTACTGGTAGGGAACCAGTATGTACTGTTTCTGTAATGTACTTGATATTGTACCTTAACTGTGTTACGTGTGCAGTAATTGAGTTTGTACCAAGTCTTGAATCTTGAAGTCCTTTGAAGTTTATTAAAGAGCCATTATTCATGATGAGATGATTCGAAGGAAGCATTCAAGGACTTGAAGTTTACATGAAGAAAGATCCACTTCAAGAAAGATTGTTTTAGGATTTTCATGTAAATGCTCCGTAGTATGTTTTATTAATAGATATATAAAGTGCTTTGAATATATTAAACATCGTTGTGAAATTTGGTACAAGGATTGGAACAAATTTCATAACATGTTTAAGACAGGGAACCAGGTCAGGGGACCAGGTCAACTGTTCTGATTATTAGAGCTGCGATTTTAAAAAAAAGATTTTATAAAAAGATTTTATTTCGAAAATTAAGTTTTGGAAAATATTTTGACAGCTATTAACAGATTTGATATAATCTTTTAAGTTACCTAAATTCTAGAGTAATTATCTTAGATTGATTTTATCCTATAATAAAATCAATTTAGGATAAATACTTTCCTAAAGTCATGTTTATCTTTTTGGCGTGATTTTTGGTAACTAGGGTTTCGGTCACTTAAGGGTTATAAATAGGATCTGTTTAACTAATAATCAATCACTTCTCTCACGCATTATTAAGGAGCAATACATTGAGAGAAAAGCACTAAGTCTATTGATATTTCATATACACGAGCATCTTAGATTAAATAAGTTTCTCTATTTTCACTTATTAAAGAGTTTGATCATTTAGAGAGTGTTGATCATTGTAACGTGAGTCTTTGGCAAGGGGACTGAAGGCTAGGTGAGTGTTTGTGAGTTCAAACACGTTTAGGACTTACGAGTGTAGGTCTTTAGCATACTCGGAGTAGAGTGTGGGGTTGCTGGTTCCGGAGTAGGGAACAGCAGAGTGCTCTTTGTCTTTGTTTTTCGGAGTAGATTAATAAAGGACTTAGGATAGGAGGACGTAGGCCAGAGTTGGCTGAACCTCGTTAAATTGTTGTGTTCTTTATTGTTTTGCTTTTAATCCGCTGCTCAAGGGAACCAGCACAACTGGTTCCTTAACCATAATCCGAAAAGAGTTAAAATCTACCAACGATTGCTAAACACTCAATTCACCCCCCCCCCCCCCTTTTGAAGTCAATAAAGAGAAACATAATAACTTACATAATGATATCAAAAGACATATATCACATGTTGGGACTAAAACATACTCTTCAATATACAGAGCCAAAATAAATTTATCCCCATGTTTGATTGATTTTATCAAACTTTGTTCTATGTATTCCTTCACCTCAGGTTGGCTTGTCATGCATTGTGTGTCACAAATCTGTTGTGAAGTGAAGTGCACTAAAATCATAACAAATAAGATATGTTAGACTTTGAATTCAGACTCACATTCACTCAAATCCTCGTGAAGTGCACTAAAATCATAACAAATAAGATATGTTAGACTTGTACATAACCACCCAACTATGAAGTTCACAAAATGAGGAAATATAGTAGTGTAAGTATATTTCACCTCATGAAGACTTGTATTATGGATACATTCAACATTTCTCCTGATAGATATTCACGAACATCCACTTTGTATACCCATGTTAGTGTGTCCTCCATATAGTGGAACTGTTCTTTTGCCAAATCAACTTGAATTGGCTTGTCATCAGGCACATTGCTAACACATGTATGCAACCATAAACAATCCTTGCTTAGAGTTTCAAGCACTTGAATACTCACAAGTGGATCTCCCTTTGTTTTTGGAAGCAGAGTTGACCCTTTTGATGATGCCACTCTCTTGTTCTTACTTCTTTCCTCCGCTTTCGTCTCTTTTACTTGCGACCCCTCTTTATTAGCCTCATCTTTTTTCTTTATTTTATGCAAAATCTTAATAGAAATTTAAACTCTTTTATCAATTGAAAAAAATGCATATATAGAGTAATAAGATGAAAAAGAAATAATATAATTATTACCTCTTCTGAAAACCGAACCCAAGCACATGGCTATGTCATGAAACTACCTTGCGCATCCGATATTTTATTGAGGTTCCATTCTGGCCTTAGAATCGGGAGTGAGAAATCTTCAAAACCATTAATAATAGTCTCTATGGACACCAGAAACATGCAACAAATGCACCTTTTGGCCAATTAGTGATGGTTACACCCATCCATATGTAACCTCAATTAACTCATCACCATTGGTCACACCTAATTGGGGTAGTAAAAGACAACAAGGGATCTTTTCCTAAAAACAATGTTAAACACAATTAACATTATAAGGAGACTTCATCTAATTAACTTATTAAATATATTCAAGTTATTACCTCTAAAATAGGCATTGGTGGATCTATAGGGGGTCTCGGTTGGTCATCAACTCTCTCGACTAGAGTTTTTGGGTCTTGTTGGCTTAATTTGTCCCCATGATCTACATCCAAGAAGTCAACAATGGGTAATCCCATTCGCTCCAAGATGGTAGCAAATTTCTTGTTCATCCAAATCTTGTGGTGTCATTATGCTTGTACGTGATTGTGATGAAATACACTTTGTTCCAAAGGCCTTTTTCACACCTAAACACAAGCCTCCTTTGCCTTTCACGCGTTCATTATGGTCTTTACCTAGCACCATATGTAAGGCATCAACATTGCCTTTAGGAGTGAACTCGCCTGTAGCCTCCTTGGCCTTCCATCCTATCTGCTCAAAGAAAATATGGAATTGATTAGTTGACATTCTAATAAAGTGTCTTTAATATATGTCATAATGTTAAAAACTCACCACTGCATCAGCTATCTTCTTTATTCCCAGCTCAAAAATGGTTCATCTACCGCTTGAATCTTGAACATGAAGCGAACAATACCAATCAAGAACCCGATCTCCCTTATTCGTAACTATAGAACTAGTTTCCACCGGTGAGGATGAGCTCAAAATAGGGTAAAACCCAATATCTATCCACTCCTTTCGGGACTCATCATATGTTCTACGACTCATGTGATGGTAAAACTTCTTTTGGCTCAAACATTGGGAAGCTTTACTACGCTTTTCCTAATAAATCAATAGAAATTAAAAGAATTAAAGTTAAATGCTAATTTAATGAATTTTTAAGTGAGTAAATACCATTTTAAATGCTACTGCTTAGACTTACAACTTCTTTCATAGTTGTTTTTTTGTTACAAATGCTTCCCATTCTTCCTTAGTGATGTGACCCCATATTTCATAAGGCATTGATTGTGGTGCTTCCTTACTACTCGGATCTCCCTCTTCATTTTCCATTCCTATCTTCATCTTCTTACATGACTGAGATATATCTCTCTTCTTAGAAATTCATCCACTCACTAACTTGGACTTAAAATCTCTAAATCTCTCTGCAACAACTGAAAGGAAAATATCCTTCTTGCTTTGATCAGGTTGAATATGAAATAAATTCTACAAAATAGGAAAATTTGGATATTTAGCATTTAACTATGCTATCAAAAAAATTGTATTCAATTAATCTAGCAACAATGTGTAGATTAATATTAAGTATGTGCTTACCGCTATATCTTCCCATATTGATTTCTTTAAACCCTCTAGCACCTCACTCCATATGTACAAGATGGAAATTTTGTGCATACAAATTCCAAGTTGTATTCCATACTGTCTACGCCACTTTCCACATGGTTGACCCAAGCTATTGTACTCAAGGTGCATTGGTTCTGTCACTTTAAGATTCTTTGTAGGACCTCTCCCTTTTCTCTTCTTTGAACTATCTTTACTAGTGGTGGAAACTTGATGGGAAACTTGTGGATGTTGAGGTGTCACCATAATATCACGTTCCTTTGTGGTTATGTCAAGCATACCATCAATTGGTGGGGCTTGGTCTGCAATCAATTCATATTGATCCCACCTAGAAGAAACCTCATCGTAAGTCCTATCTTTGGAGTCTCCTTTATCCTCCTCCATCTCTACATCATATTCTTTATCATCATGGCTATGACCATCCTCAACATCTTCCTCCTCAGGAAGTATGCCATTTCTAAAGAGATTCATCATACAATAGATCTCAGTGTGAGTGACAACAAAGAAACTGTAACAAAAACTGACAATAGAATCCCAGTGTGAGTAACAGCAAAAATTTAGCTTAATGCATCAATTAGTCTTAGAGGAAGATAATTTATGTTTATTTACTCACCTTTTTCAACAAACTCTAGACCTTTAACACCAAACTCCAGTCCGTTCTCAAATTGACCCTTTCGTCGGCTTCAAAAGTTTAGGACTGCTAAACACCTGAAAGCAAAGCAACATCAAATTAACGAAATAAAAAACAATTATAAAATATGTGGACACAACAAGTCTAAAATCAAGTCAATTTTGACACGCACTAATTAAGTTTATCATACCTAGTACATTACTTATCAAAATTCAAATGTATTCCTTCTGTGTGATCAACACGTATGTAACCTACGTCACCATCTCCATCGTCTTCCACACCGGATTTTGGATTAGTAAAAGGTGGAGAGTCTTCAAAAGCATCATACTCTTCCTCATCATCGACATCACCTATACCGAGGATAATCTTTTTCCCCGCTATAACAATAGACAAATTTTTATCATTGGGATCTACAATGTAGAATACTTGCTTAGCCTGTGTGGCAAGTATAAATGGTTCTTCACTATCACGCAAACGACTCAAGTCTACAAGAGTAAATCCACAAGGGTCATCATTTTTAACACATCATCGATTATTATCTAACCACTTGCATTTAAAAATACCAATAGTGAAACTAGAGTAGTCAAGCTCTCATATTTCCTGTACTCTCCCATAGTATAACAACTTGGCATCTACCAGTGATTGATCCTTGGCACTCGCGTAAAATGTAGATGACGCCAAAATGGAAACACCATTATTCTGCAATAAAGAGGACTTTTGATCTTGACCCTCAGTCCAAAAGGTGTACCCATTGACATCATAACCCTCATATTTGTTGACATCTTCACAAGGACCAAAAGCTAACCACTTCACAGTTTCAAACACATCCTTGAGTTGTTCACATACCACTCGATTGTGAAACCAATCGATAAATGTCTTATTATGCAACTACATCAAAGCTCTATCCCCTTTAGAAGGATTTCTAACATATAATTCCTCGTAATTCTCATTCAAAAAGGGATGGACATCTGGAACATGATGTAAGATATACAAGTGTGCTTGTAGGCGCTGGTCTCTCGGAGGTGTGATCAATTTTGAGCCAATTGTTCCCTTTCCCTGAAGTCTCCCTTTATGTCGAGAGGAAGGAAGTCCAATAGTCTCTGCACTGGAAATATACTCAGCTATAAAATTACCAATCTCATCGCTCACAGTGCCTTGAATCATACTACCCTTGGGTTATGCCGGGTTACTCACTTTATTTTGTAAAACTCTTGTATGTCTTTCAAAAGGATAACACCACCTCAAATAAACGGGACCTAAAAGCGTGATTTAAAGAATGAGATGGACAATTAGGTGAATCATAATGTCAAAAAACGAAGGTGGGAAATACATGTCAAACTTGCATAAAGTTTCAATCACATCTGCTTGAAAGGCATCAAGTTTAAAGGGATCAAGCACTTTACTACATATTGTGTTGAAGAACGAACACAGTTCGGTAATATTAAATCTCACATGTTTTGGAAGTATCCCCCGGATTGCAATTGGTAAGAACACTTGCATCATGACATGTCAATCATGAGATTTCATGCTTCCCAACTTCAACTCACCATTTAGGGACACAAATATTTTCATGGTATTAGATGAGTACCCCAATGGAACCTTAATGCCATACAAAGACTGACAAAAAAATCGCTTCTCTTCTTTGGACAATGTGTAACAAGCCGGAGGTACATAAATCTTTTCAGCATTTAAACCCATCTTCTTTTCAACCTTCTATTTCTTGTCACCTATCACCTGTCACCTTTTCTTTACCCTTTCCCTTTTCCTTAGTCTTATCACCTCCTTTTTTGGCTCTATTTCTTTTCTTTACCTCCTTAACCTGTAGCCATAACTCTGGGTGAAGCCCCTTGTATTCTAAGTAATCTCACATGGCCTTCACATCCTTCGTCTTACCTGGAATGTTCATGAGCGTCCCCAATATTGAATCACATACATTTTTATCTATGTGCATAACGTCGAGGCAATGTCTAACCTATAGATCTCTCTAATATGGAAGCTTCCAAAAGATTTACTTTTTCTTCCATAGCCCTTCCCTCTATCTGCATGCCACCTCAAATTTATAGCATCTTTCTTTAGAGAAAACAAGCGCTTGAATCTTGGAATTATTGGAAGATACCATAACACCTTAGCTAGAGGACCTTTAGCACCTCGAGCCCCTTTACGCTTATAACGCGATAACCCACAATGCGGACTCTTCTAAGTTCTCATGTTCCTTTTGATACAATACACAATCATTTGGACAAGCATGTATCTTCTGATACTCTAAGCCAAAAGGGCACATGAGCTTTTTGGCATAATATGTCGATTTTGGAAGTTCATTTCCATCAGGAAATATCTCACCTAACACTTCCAATAAACTTGTGAAACTAGTATCACTCTAGTTGAACTTTGACTTAACATTGAAAAGTGTCAACACGGCTGTCAGTTTGGTGAATTTTGTACATCCAGGGTAGAGAGGCTTCTCAGAGGCTTCTTTCAACAAATCAAAAACACAAGGACGTTTTCCTATCTCATCCTCGACCCCTTCCATTATCTCATCAACACGATTTATTTCCTCATTCATATCCTCCTCTTCATTCTCATACTCATTATTCTCCACCACATGAGCAATATCTTCTTCTTCATAGACATTATGAGGAACAGTGTTTCCTTTGTAAACTCCCTCCTCACCATGCCAAACCCAAACATGATATTGAGGCCTAAATCCACGCCGAAGTATATGCTCCCTGAGGATGTCAATGCCATCGACCTTTGATACATTGCCACACTTGACACATGGGCAATAGAATCCAATTTTCCCTGTCCTAGTTTGATGCTCGATAGCATTACTACAAAATTTCAAGACCCCATCCACAAATTCTGATGATTCAATGCTACCATACATCCATGAATGACCCTCTGATTAATCTAGACTTACAAGTAATGTGTAAGTCTTGAATGAGTTCCTTGAAAATAAAGAGCATTTAGAAATGAATATTGAAATTAATATTGTAATTTACTACTAGGAGCATTTTTATTATTAGTGAGAGTACTCCTAAAGTTTCCCTTTAAATTATTGGGACAGAGGTAGTATTGATGTATTAGAATATAGTGGCTCTTGGAAACAAAGGAACCTTAGAGGTTTTCTCGAACAAGCTTACGCAGATGGACATAAAAGGACATTAGAACTTCAAAGAAGATAAAAGCCCAATGAGCCTACACTACACGGCCCACTCATTAATTTAGTATGTTATTAATATAAGGAAAAGTCAAGTAAAGAAACACGTGATCTAGGTTACTTCGTAATGAAATCTACAATCCTTTTACCCTTATTTTAATTTATTTAATTTATATTCATTAAACAGATAAAATAGTGCATATTTTAAATTGAATCATGTATGTTTAAAGTTTGAACCATCCATTCTAGAACATAACTAGATGAAACAATATATTAGCCTTATGAAATCAATTAGTTTGTTGCCTCCAATATCCTAAACTCCTCCTGATGGTTTGGTGTATTAACTAGATAAACCCTCATCTATGCTTCTATGTAGTTCATCCCCATATACATACATATAAACTAAGACCAAAAATAGTATAAAGCATCCCCATATAAATCACGGTGATAATAACTTGAAGCTCAATCATGCAAATCTTATTCGTGTGATTTTAAGGAATATGAAAATAGTACTTGTGATGTTGCACTTTCTTATAGCAAGATGGGTTACGCTTCACTCATTCAAATTGATAATCATCTTTTTATTTAATGTTGTTCCAAATTTGATAAGGCTTCATTTGCGCACTTAATAATAAGATCGATAAGTTTAGTGCAATTGATGATCAAGTTTTGGAGTGCAACTAATTGGCATTGGCAAAGGATCAGATTCACTTTGGGAAGCACACTTAGAGAATATGGACAATTCCCTTAAAGCTAAGACCAGACTATAAGGTTGCATCTGCTATTGGGTCTAATTTCCAGACTGTAATTAGCGTCCCATGAGATTATACAACCAATCATTCATACTCTACACGGTCGAACAGGTATGTTGTGTAAGTAAGCGTAAGTTTACATTTGTAAAGCTTCAATAATGAGAATAATCTTTTGAAACATAATTTGAGACCACGGTAATTTGAACTTCCTAAAACCAAACATCCATTTTTTATTCAACAGTACAGCTATTCGACGCATGCAATATAGTATATAATGTTCCATAAAATGCAAAATCAAAATAAACACACGTACTAAAACAATCGCATTAAACATCCCAAAAATTTGTCAATACACGAATGCAAGTGGGTACATACCTTTCAATCGAAATCATTCATAGAAATTTTCCAATTCACGCTTGAAATTGTTACCCCTCTTTATCAAAATTACCGAAGATATTGGGAGAGAGTGATGAAGGGGAGATTTGGTTTCATGTGTCCATTAAATTTAAACGAATTAGGGCGTAGTAGAAGCAGTTTAGGGGCATACTATACGATGGGTGAGTGCAATTGGGAGAATGAAAATTTGGCACAAACCTTGAATATAGACTGCTGGAATCGTGGGAGATGCGCTTTGGTTTCGTAGGAGAATGTGGTTCTTTATTCGAATATGGTGATGGGGTTGAGAACGATGCACTTCTACTTTCATGGGAGAAGGAAGGTGCATGCGCTGCTGGGTTTCATGGGAGAAGGAAGTGCGTTGTGTTGCTGTTGGGTTTCGTTACGTAGAAGGAAGAGGCTGCAAGTTTAGGGTGGTACATATGGCAGTTGCGTTTTTAGTGGAAGTTACATGCTCCGGTTCCTATTAAACTGGAGCTTAAAATGTTTATATGCTCTGGTCCTTCATTAACCGGAGCATAAACCCTAAATTTACACCCAAAAAAATGCATTAAAATAAGTCATAAGCATATACTCCAGTTGTATATAGAACCGGAGCATATATTTAGTAGTGTTTGGCATTTTTTCCACTAGTGGTCCTAGGAGACAAAGGTACTTGAAACAGAGGAAAATTGTTAGAATCAAAGAGTATAAATATAGGGCATTTGTAACATAATATGAATATATGAACGAAAAAAAAACAGATTTGAGAGAACAAATTCACATATTTTTTTCTCTTTACCAGCAATAATGGCTTATGCTTACAATATTGGAGACAGATCATCAATAGAACACTAAGAATTCAGAAGAATAAAAAGTCCCCAACTATTTTTTTTTCAAGATATATTTTTATACGAAGTTCCACTCTTCACCTTAGTAGGTGTGTGTGGTTAAGTCTCCACTTGTTCAGCTTTATTTTTAGGCATCAAATAACAAAAAGAAAAACACAAGAAAACAAAGTGACTACTGAATCCACAGCTGGGATTCTTCGAAAAACATATACATAAGTTGGGCTAAGATATGTGTATAAAAAAACGAATACCAAAGTCACCACTTTATTCTTTCAAATTCCCACTTGTTTTAAATTTAGAAATCTCAAAAATCCATAAGACAAACAAATTAAAAGTGAAATTACAAATTAAAAATCAACCCTTATTTGAAGAGAATAATACCTCATCAGTGTATGCAAATTGTAACCAAACCCACAAGAATTTTTCACATACAAAAGACATTTAGATGGGAAATTCACTAACCAATAACTTTTTTTGCTAATTAAATCGGTGAGCTACACAATAAGGATTAAGAAAATACCGGACTTGATGATTTAATTTTCCAAGAATGAGAATTAGCAATATTCCTAGAAAAATCGTAGCGATTGGCATATGATAAGAGAGCATCTAGCTTAAACTTGGGATACAAGAATTGGGGTTTCTACTATAGCAATGAATGTGTGAGCGAGTGAGTGAATGACACGCTTTTGTTTTAAAAAAATTTCATTGAAGATGAGTAAAAAATGAGGGAGGGAAAAATCACCTGCATTCCCGCTTAGTAGTAAAAAATGAAAAATCACATGCATTCCCGCTCATTAGTAAAAAATGAGGGAGGGAAAAATTAAAATTGTATCTTGCTTAGTAATATATAAAGCTAGTAAAAATTGATTAAATCCCTCAAACCAACTTGAACTCAACCTATTTATAAAAGGTTGAGTTGGAATTTTCAACTCAATTATCTAAATGGGTCAACTCAACCCAACTTGATAAATAAACAAGTTGGATCGGATTAAAATTTTTGACCCGAATTAATCTATTTATTTTGTTTCGTGGAGGATCAAGTTGAAAGTCCCGTGGAGAGCACAATTCCGTGTTGAATACTTATTTTTCCCCATAATCCATGAATCCAACAAACATTAAGTCATTAAGTGTATCTTATCGAAAAGTGTATTATACAAGAATTGTTAATATTTTTATCTTTTATTATGTTCAAATTTTGCCTCATCACTAAACTATTATTATGGAGTAGTAACGTATTGTCAAACTTTTTAATTTGGTTGTACTAAGACTATGTTAAGATTTGGGATTCTTTATTATGAATTTATTAGAATTGAAAAAATTAGAAACAATAAGTCTTTTACTTTTTAAACAGGTTGGGTTCGGGTTGACTCAACCCATAACAACTTGGGTTCAAATTTTCAACCCATTTAATAAACTGGTTGGGTTTGGACCCGAACCCAACTGGGTTAAATACCAACCCAACCCATTGTCAACTCTAGTAATATCAGTCTACATTTTAAAACAAAATTTAAAACATTTAAGGCCACTCTATTAAAGTAGATGGTCAATAACATTTTTTTCCCTCTACAACACGTGAAAACAAAAGTATGGTAAAAAGAGGAAATATTCAATTTACAACCCATTACATGCTAACTGCTATTAAATTTCATGCAAAATAATTATAATTGTTAATCGTGTATAACCGGTTTATATTAACGGTTATTTTACCGAATCTTTAAGGTTAATGGTTACAATAATGAAATTATTGTAGAAATTAACCGTTGGTTAACCAACATTATTAATTTTAAAAATAACTAAACTTGAAAGGCTAAAATCTAATATCATAATCAATAGTTCAATATACGCTTGACTCTTCAGTTTTCCTTTACCCACAACACTCACCTCTCAAACTCTCTCTTTGTTTCTTCAACCTACAGTCGTAGAGTTCAGATGCGCAAAGTCGAACCACCCTCACCCACCACTCTACTTGTGCCAATCCCTACTACTCTTCGTTCCCTATATTTCTACAACACTCAATTGGATTTGTTAAATACTATAAAGTATGAGTTATATATACTTGTTTTGTGGAATGCATTAGCTATTGAGTATTGAGTATTGATTTGGAAGTGGGATTAATTATAAGACTACTGGATTTTGTGGGTTGAATTTTTTTTTGCTTGATGTGTCCCACATTCAAATAGAGCATATTTTAATTTGAATAATAGTTTTATGGAATTTGTAGTATGTGTTGAGGTATGTTGAAGAATTTATGGCATGTTTGTCCATTGAAGTAGACCTAGCATTGTTGTAATTTAGTATATTAGCAAGAGCCAAAAAACTATAAAAATGGAATGAAACGGTTAGCGGTTAATCGTTAAATACCAGTTAACCATTTAGCGGTTTTCGTTACTTAACGATACGGTTACAATAAACATTTTCTAATAATTTTTTTATGGTTAACTGTATCATTAAGTCTTAATAACTTTTATAAAGGTTTTGAATCAAGTTTTAAGAGAAGAGAGAGTTGAGAGTATTGTAATTAGAAGTAATTATAGTGAAGGCCTAGGGAACTTAATCCTATTAAGGAGATTAAGTCGAGTCAAGTTCCAATTAGGTTGTAAAGTAAAGATTATCCCACTTATTAAAGGAGTGGGTAAAGGTGGCCATAGGGTCGGACCAAACCGTGAGCTAACTTGCCCAAGGAGATGAGGGGTCGAGTTAGGTTGGGTTAGGGGTTTCTAATTAGAAACCGATCTATATTTTAAGTGGGCCAAGTAGTTTCCAAGACAAGCCAAAATCGAGCCAGAGCTAGCCATCTCTAAAAGTATGTTATGGTTTTTCTTGTTGAGTTAGACACAAGAAGCTTCCAAACTAAAATTCACTTTTACAATTTAAAAGTCTCATTTTAAATTCCATAAAATCTTAAACTCTATATCACTTTGTATTGGCCTCTTTTATAAGTGGAGCGCTATTTACCGACCCCGTATTTACTGTTTTGTCCTTGCACCTTTTAAATCTTATTCACTCTTAATCTCCAATTTTTCACTTCGTACTCTCGTAAATCCCCGCAAACCACCACGCCTCGCCTTTAACCACCTACGCCACCTTATACCGACGGACCACCTCTCCGATTTCCGGCCAACCACCACCAACCTTACCGATTTTCAGCCAACCACCACCTAATTAACGCCGACAAATAACCAAAGTTATGGAGGAGGCGTCGACGTTGTCGTCGTAGGTAAAATTTGAGAAATCAGATCGCCAACTAAAGGGGGGCATTGTAAGAATTCTGGTTAGCCCTAGGGTTGACCATTTTTTTGGATGGCCAACCCAATGGGGGGCCGTAAAAAAACAGCTAGCCATAGGGCTAGCCTGGATTTTTGGATGACTACCCCTAGCTATGCAACTAGGTGCAAAATGAGGATTGTGCACCAAATTTAATGTGTGGAAAAAGCAATAAACATCCCGTAGAATTGTAATGAACATTGGCAGTTTAAAGTTTCCCCAAAAAACATTAATCATTACTGCGGAAACTGAACCATCACTTCTATTTGTTAGTCCCACTCAATCACTATAAGCACAAACCCCAGCATATAACTCTTCATTTTTCCTTTTTACCAAATTTGACTGAGTATATTGTTCATTATAAATAAATAGAATGTTCGTTAGAAATATATAGAATGTTCATTAGTATTGAGTATATTTGATTCCAATGTAATGAGTATTGAGTATATATAGAATATTCATTAGTACTAAGTATATTGTTCATTAGAAATATATAAAATGTTTATTAGAAATCTATAGAATGTTAATTAGAAATGTATCGAATATTCATTAGTATTGAGTATATTGTTAATTAAACACATATTCTTGCACATGCTCAATGAGTATATTTGAATACATTTGATTCTAATGTAATGAGTATTAAGTATATTTGTATTTCAATGTAATGATCATCATAATTAATATATAACGTACATTATTGTTAAGTATTTTGTACATTAAACATCTTTGTCCACATACTCAATGAGAAGTTATTGGCGTATGTTGTTTATTTAGCATGTACATTTGAATCGGTTGTAATGAACATTAGAAATATATAATGTTCATTAGTACTGAGTATAT
The DNA here is from genome assembly GCA_026401315.1 of Dysphania ambrosioides. Lineage (NCBI taxonomy): Eukaryota > Viridiplantae > Streptophyta > Magnoliopsida > Caryophyllales > Amaranthaceae > Dysphania > Dysphania ambrosioides. Next base: position 41,061 of record CM048666.1, read on the forward strand.
TATTCATTACAAATATATAGAATATTCATTAATACTGATTATATCCCTTAATTAATGATGTGTGTGTTTTATGATCATTGAAAGTACATACAATGTATATTCAGTTCATAAGAAATGTACATTACAAATCTATAAAATGTTCAACAATAACTCTTTATGTAATGTACAATATATATGTACATTTAAATTTTGACTTTACATATTGTAATCATAATGACATAGATGTACATTGTAGAAATATGTAACGAATAAGTTTCTTATCAAGTAATATACATAATAATTTACTATTTTAGACAGTTGTGTGCGTGTATTAAAAATATTAAAATGAAAAATTAGTCAGATTTAAAAATGTGCAACAATATTAAATAAAACAAAAAGAATCTCAATAGTTCTGTCATTATTTTATTTCCAATGCAAAAATAATATAATCTAAATGCTTTATTATTGCAAATTAAAAAGCATTAATGATGCAATTACGAAGCAATACTGATGGTTTCTGCTAGAAAATAATTAATTGCACGTGCTCATTACATTTGTTCTTCATGTTCATTGTGTTTTTTCCCTTATTTAATGAAGCATGCGTTTTATACTCAGTTTTCTTGCGTTTTAGACTAGGTTCACAGTGAGTATTGTGCACTCGGGTGCATAATCTTATTTGCACTAAGGGTAGCCATCCAAAAAAACAGTTGGCTCTAGGGCTGACCAAAACTTGATCAATAATGACCCGACCCAACCCGAAAAAAAATTGGGTTTGGGCACCAAAAATCAACCCGAGATTAGGGTTTGGGCAAGTTAACTTTGGCCCAAAAATTTTTGGGATGGGTTTGGGTAATAATGCATAGCCACAAGCCTGACCCGATTGGCAAAAATAAATTTGAGGCAGGCATATGTGCATACTACGTAATGCAGGACACAGTGATACACTATCTTAGAGTTAGTGTGCATGTTTATTTTGTAAAGTGGCATGGGCCATTGCGTATAAGTATCACTGTTGCTTATGTTAGCATACATTTTTCTTATATCCTAGCAATTAAGCTGCACTTACCAGTCAGTCATTCAATCACTAATAAGTAAAGGTGTATGTTATTTAACTTCTTAAGACAAGCCATCATTTATATATTAGAAAAATATAAGGATTTTTAGACCATGAGCCAAATCAACTGAGTAATTTATAGAGAGTATCACTAATATAATGTAGAGTATTATATCATAATTTGTAAAACTATAATGAGTTACTATTTATAATGAAGTGAGTAAGAAAAACTAAGATCAAGTAGCTATTGCCAGCATTCAAAATGGGTATACTAGAAAGTTAATTAAATTCTCGATCATTTGAAAAAAGAGAAAATGAAATCATATTGATTTATAAACTTTGTATAAGTGGGGGGTGGGGGGGCATGTTTCTCGATATTAATTAAATTCTCTATTGAAAAAATTATTCAGTTCTTAACTTCTTATCAATTGTGTTTATAATGTGGTTATCATAAAGGTCGGGTGTTTTTAGTGGGCGTTTTCATAGTATATAGTTTGGTGAGAGTTTTTTTTTTACATTCCTAAAACATACTTTTTAAAAAAATCTAAATAAGGACCGCAAAGCCCGTAAAGCTCGATTTATACGGGATATGGGAAGCAACTTTAGGCCTGAAAATAATCTTGGCCCGAACCCACCCTGAAAAATGGGTAGAAAACAAACCTTTTGGCCCGGCCCGCAATTTGATCACCTCTAAGCTGACCGTTTTTATTTGATGGCCCACCAAGACTGGACGAATTTTTTAGAAGACTCTTTTTTTAAAAAAAAATATAATGATTGGAAATTATTATTTATAATTTTCAATTATAATATTATTGTTCTTAATTATTATTTATTATTTAAATATTTTATTTTTATTTATTATTTGAGGGTGTGAATATATAAAAGTGGGACAGTAAAAATTAAGCCATGCTATAAAAGTTCCATCATCTTAACAAATAGTGATTGAGAGGCAAAAAAATTAAAAAAATAAAAAAATAAAATAAAAAAAGGAATGTCGTTACTCGTGTGGGGTAGGAGTGTGAATCTGCGAGTGGGAGTGAGGTGCCAAGGGGAGTTAATAATAGGAAGGAGGAATTTGTTGAGTTGAATCCGAAACCCTAATTAACATCGCCACTCATCTTCTTCTTCCCCGCAAGTACAACGTAGAATAATAAGTTGTGCAAATTTCTTCGGATCTGCGGCCGCCGATTGATTTGATTACCTCGACTAACTGGTGTACGACTGAGACAGAGACGTAAGTGAAGTGAGTATTTAGCGGTCCTCGATCTTAACGACGCTATTGGTTGATTGATTGATTAATTAATTAATTAAGATTGATTGGTCGGGGATGGAGAACAATTCCGGAGGAGGGAATGACGTTGAGCTTTTGTGCAAGACGCTTCAAGTTGAACACAAACTATTCTATTTCGATCTCAAGGAGAATCCCAGAGGCCGATACCTCAAGATTTCTGAAAAAACATCCGCTACAAGGTCTACCATCATCGTTCCTTCCAATGGAATATCCTGGTTTTTGGATCTCTTCAACTACTATGTTAATTCTGACGACCAGGATATTTTTAGCAAGGAATTGCAACTTGATGCCAAGGTTTGCTCCATTCTTTCTTCTTTTTCAAATCCTCCATGCCTATTATTGCTATTACCTATTATTATCCTCTTCTTCTCTTTATAGGTCTTTTACTTTGATGTTGGCGAGAATCGAAGAGGCCGCTTTTTGAAGGTACCCTATATTCCAGTCTCTTGTCAATTACTAGTATAAACATGTTCTTTTTGATGCTCTGCATTTGAGTCTCTTGTCAATTTCAATCATGCATTTAAGTGTCTTGTCTATTTTATCTGCTCTGCTTCGCGCTTATTATCAAGTGATCATGATAAGTCTCTTGTCAATTATATTCAGGTGCTCGGTGCTCATTTGTTACTCTGCTTTGTGCTCATAAAAGGAAAAAAATAAAATTCCAGCATCAAAGTATTCATAATATCCACTTAATTGTAAAGATACTTCAAATGAGCTAATAATTACCTTGACACCATAATTTTGCAGTTATGGGACATGCTAAGCATTTGATTGCCTTGTTCCTTATGGAATCCACAAGATATACCTAGATAGACCAAAGATGTGCATGCATAGTCATCAAACTTACTTGACATTTCTTACACTTACTAATTACTTTTATCTCCTTTTTTTGGAAATATTCAGTGACATGGTAATTTGGACGTTGAGGATGGATATTTGTTAAGTTTAAAATGACACCATTTGTAATAGAGCTTTAGTATTGAACGGGATTGTTCTTTGTGTTGATTTTTTATAGCTTGGCTTGGTTTTTAGAGATGAATGGAAAGGAAGGGTGGGGAAGTAAAGGGAAGAAAAGAGAAGGGGAACATGATTGCATATTTCGATGACATTCCGGGGAAGAATGGGAATAATAAGGAATTGAAATAGGGGTATTGCTGGGGTATAAATTATTGAAGTATGATATGAATCTGGGCTTACTGGTGTTCCCAGTGTTTGATTTAATTGGTTGGTTTCCTTTGTTTGATTCGCCCATTGTTTTTGCTATTTCAAATTGAAGGGTGATAGAGAATTGGTCTATTTCTGGCACCATATCCATAGTTAGTGCATTCATCCTAGTTAGCAGCTCCAATTTTGTATCAAGGTCATGATTAATATCGTTCCTAGCATCAGTATCATCACTTGCATCAATCAGAGAACCTTTAGGCTTGTTATCGAGGAATTTGTTCAGATATACTAAAAATAAACATAGTAGTTTGTTGCTAGGTTTTTGGCCAAGTATGATTGTATCACAAAAATACCTCTACGGGGGGATAAGGCTAACCATAGGACAATGGGTTTTCCTTGAGATGGAAAATGAAAACTAATAGCCCAAAATTAGGTTTGTGAATAAGTGGTTGTCTGATAATGAGTAAGGAATACTTGTCTTTTTGCTCAGCGAGACATATTGAACTCATAATTCATTGGATCTTTTTATTTCCCGGAGATGGGAAAGTTTTTCCCTTATCCCTCATCTCTTATACTTATCCTCTTTATTCCAAACACCCTATATATTAATGTCAACTAAGTATCATATTCATACGGAACTGGAAGACTGGAAGTCATTTGAATACCAGTTTGGGAGGGAGGGAAAGTGAGAATGTATTAAGAAATCTTTTTTTTTTTCAATACTCTCCTATTAATTCATGTCCATTTAATAAAATAAAACTGGAAAATTGAGTTTTTTTCCCTTACCTTTTTTCTACATCCAATTTCTCCTTGCCAAATAAATTTTCAATTATTTTGTTTGTGAGATCAAGTTTTATCATTGCAGGTATCTGAAGCTTCCATGAGTAGGAACCGCAGCACTATCATCATTCCTGCTGGGAGCACCAGAGATGAAGGATGGGCGGCATTTTGTAACATCTTAGCTGAGATAAATGAAGCTCTAAGGCTTGTTATCATGTCCAATCAGGTTTCTTTCTTGATAATTTTGTTATTGCTCTCTAGGGTTTTCTTGTGGCCAATTTCTAATTTTACTTAGTCTGACAACAGCAAAATTCTGAAGCTTCAGAACGTCTTGTTGGGCTTTCTGATGATGTTGGTGCTGGCTTTATAGCTGGCCACAGCACTCAATCTACACCTCCAACAGAAATAAATGTGGACAGGTCTTCTGAGCTCCCTGCTCAGGATGATATCAGTGGCAACTTGGGAGCTTCTAAAGTTATCAGAGTTGACCAGAAGAGGTTTTTCTTTGACCTCGGTAGTAACAACAGGGGGCACTTTTTGAGGATATCTGAGGTAGTTTTGTGCAACTTATGAATTTTTTTTTTTTTTTTTTTTGTATCTGTCTTGGATCACTTGCACATATTATCCTCTGAACCTTTGGAATCGGCCCTTTAATGCAGGTAGCTGGTCCAGATCGTTCATCCATCATTCTTCCATTGTCTGGACTAAAACAGTTTTATGAAATGGTAGCACATTTTGTGGAGATCAGTAAAGACAGAATCGAAGGAATGGCAAGTGCAAACATCCGGACAGTGGATCCTCCTCAAAGATAAAATTGCAAGTCTCTAGAATGTGTTTATTGAATTGGGTTTCAGAATGTCCATGCTCCTCAGCATGCGTCTATTAGTGATCAAGAAGTAACTTCGTATTCAGATGTTCTGTTATGTTTTTATCTTTAGCTTTTCCCTGTTGTATTTGCGGTTACAATAATATTTGTTCAACTGCTGCACTGAGCGAAGAAAAATTGCTTTTATTGGTGAGATATATTCATAGTGGTAATAACAAAATGTTTGCAATTATGTGCTTCATGATTGTGATCTGTACTTTGCATAAATAGAACGTTCCACTTAATGACTTCTATCAAGTTTAGTTCTTTAGTACTAGATCATAATTTGAACTTGAGAACTTTATGAGTGATATATTTAACTTAAGTACGAGAAGATTGTTGAATTCATCAAGATATCTCTATGTCATGCAGAATCTTTTCCTGATACTTTGCAAACGTCGTATTGGGTGCTGTGAATTTGGATAGATTTTTGCGAGGATGTAGAAGGAACTGTGATGTGGATATTAGGCATTCCACCCTACTAGGAAAGTCTATCTAATACTGCTGGGGCTGGAAAGTTTCTGCAAGTTGCCAAAAAAAATTTCAACGACTTCTGTTAGTGAACATAGACTACGGAAGTAACAAAATGTTAAGATATAAAAGGGCATTAGGGTTTTAAATCTTTTAATCAACTAGAGGTTCTAACATAGCTAGCATTTTCTGCGACATTCTAGCACTGCTGAATGCTATGGGGTATTGTCAGCAAGAATATCAGACTTGTCCGTTCTCACGAATGTTGGCTTATATGCCAGTTAAACTTGGAAGTTAAAAGTACATTGTACATTGTACATTACATTTGGGGTCCAAATCTTTTAACACAATTAACATTTACACCAATAACTATTGATAAATTTGGCAGCTTCAGGGAAGATGTTGTCCATTTGGACCATTTAGTCAAATACATAATACAATAGAGTTGAGTGAGCCCTTCAGGATGACATCGCAGTATAATCTTAATAATTCACAGTCGACTTGATTGCATCCAATATCTGCAATAGTTACATGACCAGCCAGTGTTAGATCCCTTAAAACTTTAAGCACAGCACAACAAATAGAAGGGAAAATTAAACAGAAAATATAACCATCTTCATTTGTCTCGTTCATTGTTCAATATGCCAAACTCTCTCCCCCCTGGCTTATAAAAGATGAAGGCCACTAAATATAATAATACTGATGTCTAATTTAAGTCCCTCCAACTCAAATAAGAGAGCCAAGTACCCTCATTTAAAGTCTAAAATTACATTAATTTTGAGCATGTGGATTGTGTATGTGTGAGATAGGAGTGGCAGGGAGAATTGGCAATGATTTAGGGAAGACACTTTGGACCTCAATCTGTGCTAACATTCACCCAATTTTCGATATGAAGCTCTCTTGTAACCCTGTCATTCGTAAGAGGAGCATAAAATTGAAATATGGCTGGCAACTCTTGAAGGAGAGCAACAGATAACTGGAGAGCCGTAGCTTTGCTTTTGGACAGATAACTCCATCATGTCAGACAACAAAAAAGAAGGGTACAAAAGAGACAACTTATCATCATGTAATTTCAAGAAATCAACGGAAATCACTTCTGTAGTGGATCGCCTAGATATAACCAAAATCGTATCAGTGATTTCAATTGATTCATGACAAGAGCAGGATCAGAATGAAGCCCATAACTCCACATTTCTTAAAAGACAATCATCCATAATTATGTTAATCCCATTCTGATTCTCTTAGTAAGACAACCCCCAAGATGCAACACTTCTAGCTTGCTCCTATCCACTCGATTTCAAAAGACATTCATCCATGACTATGCTAACTCCATTCTGATTCTCTTAGTAAGACAACCCCCCAAGATGCAACAGTTCTAGCTTGCTCCTATCCACTCGATTTCCTGAAAACACATGATAATAAGTTGTTAACCTTAATCATCTTCATTGATTTCACAAACATTCTAAGAGTCTATATGCAGTTTCATCCACTTTTCCACCTTCTCCAACACTCCAAAGGGCTTTATGTTTTCATTTCCTTTCCCTTCTGTCTCACCAAGTGTAGCACATACCAGGAGACTATATGCAGCTCCGTCCCATTTTCCACCTTCCAAGACTCCACGTAGAGCTGCATGCGGGCTGAACAGACATGGCATGGCACAAGCATGATTGTGGAATGGGCCATGCGCGGAAGCCTGCCCGCGAGCGCCCCACCCCGCCAATTTGGCACAAGACACAACCCGAAGCATGCTATTATTTAATATTATAACTACTATTACTATTATTTTTTATAATTATATTCTAAATTATCTAAAATAGTTTTTATTTTATTAGGTGACTTTGATTTTTTTTTTTTAAATATCGGGCGGAGCATGAGGCACAACACGGCATGAGGAGCACGTGGGTCAGCACGATCCAGTCCACCAAGAGGCCAGTCACGAGCCGGCACGTGTGCACCTCTAACTCCATGAGGCTATATGTTTTCATCCCCTTTTCCATCTTCCAACACTCCAAGAGGCTATAAGTTTTCATCCCCTTCTCCATCTTCCAACACTCCATGAGGCTATAAGTTTTCATCCCCTAACCCACCTTTACCTCAACTAGTATAATCTATAAGCTTTGGTAGATGTGAGGCAGCACCTTGACGCCCCAGGAACCAACCACCTAGTGACCCTGGAATACTTCTTTTATACATGGGTTTATGAAGACATGTCGCTATGTAAACAATGCCTCCATGAAAGATCATCTTGGTCCATGCAAAGAGATGTCAATGCAACCCTCCAGCTATATCCCCCTTCCACCTCTCTCTCAACTCCTCCCCCCTCCTCCCTCCAAAAAAATACTCTTATGCATCGATAACATATTTTGACTTAGGACCATTATTCTCCTCAATAGAGAATTGCATTGCTTACCAATTATAAATTATTCTCCTAGATCCACAAATCAAAAAAGAAAAAGGTCACATCTTTTTGTTCAAATACAAAAGCGAAATTTTTTTACAGGAAATAAAAAAAAAAAACTTGCCTTGTTCTTGGTAGGTAGATAGAAAGGTTCGAATACAAGTGGGAATGGTGTGTCAAAACCGCAAATCCGAGTAATCGGAGATTCTAACTGCAAAAGGTTCAGAACAGAGGCAGTGAAATAACGTAAAAGTCTCATAAAGCATTAAACTGAGTGTGCTATCGTCACTCTCATTCTATCAAAAAGTAGTTTTGCACCAATTCTTACAAAAAAAAGATGGGGAATCACACACTGAAAAAATGGCATTATCATGGAGACAAGACACAATTAAACCCTTAATCCTTTCATCTCCTTCCCTTTACATCTTCATGTGGTCAAAATACGAAATATCAAAACCATACATTTTTGTTCATGTACTTCGTATAAGATAACACTATAATGTTGATTTTGTTTGCTTTCATGGATATGTATTTTCAGATTACCCACCTCGTGATGTTTCTATAGAGAGAATCAGCCTTCTCTCTAGAAACATAGACACCCCTCAGAGAAACCCTAGTCTTAACCATGAACATAATACATAGCCAAATCCACAATCACCTTTCTGTTTCTTTTGAAGTACCTTAAGAGTAAAGTAAGGTTGGATTTAAAAGGGTATATCTTCAAGAAAAATAAGTTTTTGTAATTATCACTAACATGAAGTTGAATATTGATGGACAAAAGTGTGACCATGAGCATATTTTTTTCACAAATAGAGCATATTAAAACAATAGAGCATATTTTTTCACAAGTATAACAGTGAAAAAAATATACTTCATACGTTTTCTACTATACAAACGGACACAAAAGCATAACTTTTACCCCTCCAAAAGCCACATTATGATCAAGACCCTTTTGCACACCACCAAATTTCTTTTAAAATTTCATAATACCATCTGAAAAAGGATATAAGATCATTCACTGCAACAAGAACGAACTAGGAAGCGAAAAAGTGAAAATTATCTAAGTCACTCCACACACCACCATATCTCATCTAATTGCATGGAGGGAACAACTACATAGTAATTTTGAGATTTAAAGTTCGTGTACTGGCCTTTCAACAAAGTTCTTCTGAATATCGAATAGTATTCAAGATCCTCTGTTTTCTATTATCTAATAAATCACTTAATCAATGAACCCTAAAGGTGTGATCTATGAAGATATTGATAAAATGTTAGGGCATTGACTTGGGAGAGGTTGAGATGGGTACAAAGACACAAATTTCGCTGTCGCTATCATTCATCTCACTGATAGTTAAAAAGATTGACTTAATCTAGAATCCTATTGGAGGGGGGGAGGGCCTCGAGCTTGATCAAATAATTGCTTTGCCATTTTTTTTTCCCTTTCGACGCACGTTATCAAGAGAATGATCAAATAGCCATAGAGTTTAACTTTGTTGTAGTACTCTAAAAATTTAAAGAGGAATGGAATTTATCAGGTACTTTATTCATTACAATAAAATTCTTTTCATAATTTATTTTATATATTTTAAGATATAACCGGACACATATCTAAAGCTAAAATAGTGTCCTCGTATCCAATTTCTTTACCTTGACATCTCTGAAACTAGAATACCAATCCGTTTCGAATACTCATACCCGAGTCCACACACCATAGGTCCCACAAAAACACCTTCTAAGTTCTAACCCTTTCTCTTGCTCTTGCACATACTTAAATCATGTAAAATGAAAGCTATACCTTCATTACACTTGAGTAAGAAAGCAGCTTTAAAAAAGAGCTGAGAACTTATATATGTTTGACCTAAGACTTTAAGAGTGCTCTTGAAGATCTTATTAAGCAATAATCATAACTATACACTTAATGCTAATTGCTATAAAAAATAATTCAAACAAAAACAATGATAGAAAAGATAAATAATTACCCTTAAGAAGCAGCGTTCTGCAATAGATGCAGCAATTTCAGCACCAAAACCCCCTGTTATTGGAGCTTCATGACTAATCTGCAAGTAGTACACCAATCCAAAAATGAAGATTCTGTGTAATGAATTTCAAAAAACTTCCTAAAAGAAGAGAATATACTCACAATTAACCTTCCAGTCTTTCTGACAGAAGCTTCTACTGTGTCCTTATCCCAAGGTATGAGAGTTCTCAAGTCTATAAGCTCACAAGAAATTCCATCCTGTAACATAAAAATACGACATTCACTAAAGAAGTCCAGTTCTTACTCAGCAACAAAACACATTGCTGATCACAATATCATCAATCAAGATGGAAAAAAAGATTCAAACTAGGAAAGCATATGTGATATCAAGCCAGAGATCCCTTGATCCCAATCAACTTAGAATAACAAGTCAAGCAATATCATAGCACGTGCATCTGTAAAACATACTGTTGAAAAATCATCATATGTACAAAAAAAAAACATATTTTTCTGCAAGTTCTCCAAGTAGGTAATCTCTAAACTCCCACAAATACCTCCCAACACACACACACAGGCCTAAATTGATAAGAATCATAAAATGGCATGGACCAGCAATCTCTCTCACTCCAAAATATGATGAAGATAAACCTCAAAAAGCATCAGCATCCCTACAATCTCAAGCTATCTATCCAGTTTAATTAAATATGTTTTAGTAGACAAATCTTCAGCAAAGGAAAAAACTGTACAAATCATCAACACAATTCTTATTTTTCTTAAAAAAACATAGACAAAGACTGTTAATATGAGAAACATACCTTTTCTGCCTCAATACAGGCTTCCTCCATGACAGCTAGTTGAGCTCCCCAACCCACAAGTGTAATATCATTTCCTTCTCTCATAACCTATAAATCAGGTAAAATATTTTTATTATAAACAAAGTTCAGAGACAAACAGCAGAAAAGGTAGAGTTATACCTCTGCATGTGACAAAGGAAGCATATAATCACTCTCAGGAACCTTCTCCACAGCAACACGGTAAAGAGCCTGAAACTCCAATATAGCATGTCTATTAATTGGTCTCTATATGGTAGATATTGAAAGCTAAGAGCCTTATACTACAAAATAAACGAAAGGGGCAAAGAAGACATGCCTTAGGTTCAAAGAAGACAATAGGGTTTGGATCGCGTATGCATGAAAGGAGCAACCCTTTTGCTTGCTGTGGACTTCGAGGCACAACCACCTATAAGAGAAACTATTGAATCATCAAAATTATTTTATACAGTACCTACATGCAAAAGTAAATACATGAAACATCCACGTAAATGTAGGACCTGATGGAAGCACAAATCCTCATGTAAGCTTTAGCATATGTTCACAAATGGTACAAAGAAAGCTCAAGACATAGTCCTTAGAGGAAAAACTAGTGACATTCAACAAAGACTAGAGATTTGATATACTTTTTTAAGTATGCTAATGTCAAGTCTTGTAGCACTTCTACAGCAAGTTAATTGAAAACTCAATATACTTGATGAATATTGAAAAATACAGAAAACTTCAAGCCACTTAAATACAGAGTATATTAACTGTTGAAAGTGGAGAATATGGAAAATGGGCAAGATGTAGCAGAAAAAGGACAAAAAGGACGCACTTTGATACCAGGAACATGACAAAAAAAAGCTTCAGGAGATTGCGAATGATAATGGCCACCATGGCCGACAGCCCCATAAGGAGCCCTTATTGTTAAGCCTGGAGAAGGATTAGGAAAAAATGAGGATGTGCAGAGAAAGATAAAGGTGAAGAATAGCATAGAGTTAATGACATTACCTCCACAGTTAAACTGATTACCACTTCGATACCTGAACTTAGCAGCTTCATTCACAATCTAGAGAGAGAGTACGGAGTTAGTAAAGAGAAGGAAGTTGATTAGCAGTTATAATAATATCACAATCTAGAGAGAGCAAAGAGTTAGCTAAAGAAGGAAGTTGATAAGCAGCTATAGCATCACAATTTAGAGAAAATATAAGTTGATTGATGGCGGAGTAGACGCATGCCTGATCAAAAGCGGGAAAAATATAATCTGCAAACTGAATTTCGGCAATAGCTCGGTTGCCCTGGAATGCGAAAAGAGAGTAAACAAGGGTGAAACAAACAAATTGATTGAAAAAGTGGAGAACAAAAGTAAATTACCATTGCCGCCAGACCAATGCCAAATCCAACAATACCCTGACGATGAAACAAAGGTCAATTCCCGATGAATGACGATGGAACAAGGTCAATTTCATTTTTAGACGTGAGAATGGATCAAACCTGCTCGCAAAGAGGGGTATTAAAAACCCTGTTTCTACCAAATCGTTCAGCCAATCCCATGGTGCAACGGAATACCCCGCCAAAGCCGACATCTTCACCGAAAACATATGCACTGCTCAGCAACAATAAACACATGCGTACTTAGTAGATGACTAAGCTAACTTCAACATTTTAAACTTAATTCAAAATCAGGGAAAAAATTAATTAGACAAACCGAGGATCGGACTCCAAAGCGATATGAAGAGCCTCATTGATGGCTGAGAACAGATTGATTGACTTCCCCGTTCCCGCAGACGACGATGACGATGAAGATGACGAAGGAGGTGGTGGTGGCAATGGCGATGGTGATGGAGATGATGATGACAAAGATGACAAGAATGAATACGACGAAGCCGTTCCTCTTCCAATTCCTCTTCCTCGGACTAGTACGTTTGTCGCTTTGGCAAAAGCCATCCTTATCTTCTTCTGAAAACCTGTAATTAACTACTCACCACCCTTTCTTTATATACTCCCGTCTCTTCTTCATTTCCGTCATTCCGTCAACCTCCTGTCATCGTCATCGTTATCATCCCAATCTTTTTTCTTTTTTCTTTTTTCTTTTTAAATGGAAATCTTTCCCTATCTTTTTAGTCATCTGCTTATTCGGCAAATGACATGATATCTAGACTAATTATTTAGTGTATTTATGTCAAATCTTTAGGGACACTTTAAAAGGATAAATTTTTACAGAAATAAGACAATATTTGAAGGATGGATTAAAATGAAAAAATGAAGCAAAAAAGAAAAAAGAGAACAAAAGGAGTATTATATGGCAAATGATAATTTATGGTTGTTAAATGTTCCAAATTTAAGTATCAAGTACTCTATGTGTATTTACCTATTTCCATAAAATTTAGTGAGTTTACATCTTTAATGAGTAAGTTAAGATAAAGTTGATAGAAAACTCAAATTTAATTCAAACTCTAATTATAAAATCTATTGGAGAAGGTATTTCTTGAAATTGGGTCCTTCATCCAAGTTTTTTCCATATCTAGTTAAAAAAAAATTATATACCTACGTTATACTCCTTTCATTCTTTTTTTTCCTTCCCATTTGAAATCAAGGAAGAGCTCAATATAGTAATTAAGAAGGGGAACGAAGATTATATGAAATACATTAAATGTAAAGCAAGTGGAAGGGTAGAGATTCCATCAAAAGTAATGTAAGAGGACTAATTATATTTATTTATATTTTGGGAATAAAAAATGTCATTTATAAAAAAATTAAAAAATTTACAGTAACCATTGGGTGAATAGTGGAATGAGGTTATTTACATCATAAAAATATAAAAAAGGAATGATTGTAAATGGGAAGAATTTTTGAAATTTTCCAATGAGAAATACCGAAAGATAAAAAAGAATGAAAGGAATATTTTCAAATATTAGCCGTATTTAGGGTAGTATATTTTACAACTTCTCCTCCCCATCAAATTCAAAATGATTCTTATCCATCAATTTTCAACCAACATCTTAATTTGGGAAGCATTTAATGTGCGATTAAAGCAAATTATTTTTCACCATCAATTTATGTACTTTATTTCATTTTGTTTTTCTCATTTGAAATTTATAAATTTTAGAATTAAATTTTAAGTACAAATTCTCCTTAATCTATAAGAAATAAAATAATCATATAAAATTTTAAAAGATTTATCACGATATATGTTTTATTAATAGCAACATTTTATAATTTTTGTAAGCACACAATTGAGTTGATGTAGGGAAGATTGTACCTACACACTCCATAAAAGGCTCGCAGGAGGAAAGTTCAGGGTACATGCACCTATGAATAATAATGATAGCCAAAACTTATCAATGTTGTGTTCAAAATAATAATTATTATGAAAGTTATTATTTTTATTATAAATAAATATTATTGGCAGTAATATTAGTAATTATAATTATAATTATATGGTTATGGTTATTGTTATTATAGTTATAGTAACGAATACTTAATGAGGTAGTCAGAATGTTAATAAGTATTGATTTCATAAATTTGGACAATTAGTAGAATTTATGTTGGTAGACTTATTATTGTGTGAATTGTTTTGTATTCAGAAAAGTATTTGCAAGATTGGTTCAGCGAAAATTAATTATTATAGGGAAAATTTTACCGAAATTTACAGTATAATGTTCACTACATTGACAGAAATTAATTGTTGTGTGAGGCTATTGACTACATTGACATACTATTAAATGTTCACTTAACTAGTTTGTAATATAAGTACAAACTCATTGTGGATTCGTCCATCCCGAGCATGTTCATCGTTCCTCGAATTTTGGAAAATATTAGCGAAGGGTAAAAAGGTTAATTTATATTATGTTTGTGAGCTTTATGTAGAAAAATGTGGGCATCGGTTAGCAAAACCCATGACTTTTGTACTCATGCCTATCCCCCACGTGCCAAGCTCGTATCCATGTCTGGTCACATATAGGACATGTCTCCTGTTTAATCTACTCCACTGCCATCCCTCGCTTAATTAGATGCAATTTGATCAGTACTCCGTATCTAATAAGAATATATAGTAAGTTCTTAATAATCAGTTAAGAGAACATAGCCGAAGCTTGGTAATTTTCCAATCCCTCACTAGTTACCACTTGAACAATGGACATAACTTACAAATTCTTGTACAGAATACTGCTTATAAGCTTTAGGCAAAAAATATTTCCTCTTCTCTTTTCAAATTTCATAAATGGCACCACTTTCATTAGCAGTGCGTCATTACCATTTATTAAATCCACATAAAATCGTCCTAGCATAGAGGAAAGCTTATTCTTTTTGTGAAAAAAACTTCATACTAGGCAATATATAAACTTCCTCCTGTCTATAATGACAAAGCATTGCATCCACCAGGTAATACTGTGATTCATTGCCAACGCATTTCACATCAATCCTCAATTTCACTGACAATATAGTGATCCCTTATTAAAAGATCAGTCGTTTTAAATATAAAGGTCAGGTAGACCCAAATTCTTCCTAAAATAGGAAACTCCCATCATAGTTGTCAAATCAACACGTTACTCAAGACACTAAACTTAATATCTGAGCCGAAAGCAGCTCAGCTATTCTCTGATATACTCCGTAAAATGTAACTTGCAGTTCAGACATTTACTCTTCAAAATGCCATGATGGACACCTTGGGTTCCAGCTCAAGCTTATGTTCACATCTCACTTCTTATCGTAGCTCTGAACCTTGAGGACACAGAAAGAATCACATCACGAATGCTGGCAGAGTTTGTTAGTAGCATCACTAGCCTATCAATTCCCAATCCCTGTCAGAATAAACTTCTGTTAGTTCATGCAATAAATATGTAAAAAAAAATATTTTAACATCTGAGACTCTGAGAGCTTTGATCTGCTCATGCACCCATTGATGAGTTTGAATATATCTAATCAACAGTGTCTTTAAGGCCAGTGCCAATGCCCATATATCAGTCAAAAAGTTTTTGTTGAATTCCATATGAGCTATATACCTCGCATGAACTAGCAAAGGTGATGCTAGTTTGAACAATATTTAACTGAACATTTCACAAATTATTCAGTTGTGTTTCTGTGTGTGTACGGGTGTGTCTGTGTGGGGTGGGGGATCGAGGCCAACCTGATTCTGACAGTATAAAAAGAAGTCAATTTATCCTGCTAATCAGAATATTTAGTGTCTGATAGACATTTAACTGAATCAGTAGATTTTCATTGCAATATAAGCAACTCAACTAACTTGATCCTGTCATTGTTACTAATCAGCATAGGCCTCATGCCAACTGATAAACTTCAGAGTATTGTGTGTGTTTTTCGTATTGCTTTGCGCAAGCATTTACAATATATATACAGCTCAAAGACTAAGGGTCGAGCAGGAGTCCTAGATACCCAAAATACATAATTGACTAAAATTAAGAAAACACTAGTTTTTGAAGGTTTAGAGCCTTCTGTATTGGAGCTTAATTGGTTTTCATTGATATTTTGTGAATAAGAGGTACAACATATATATATATATATGCAAAGAGATTTGCCTAAATTACAAAGGCCTAAGTAAGTAAGGTAATCCTCTAATTATGTCTTGTAATTGTGATCTTGATTTTCTGATTCTCTTGCTTTTTTTGTGAGATTATGTCCTTGTTTATGATATTTGATTCCTTGACTTTCCTACACTCTCCCTCAAGTTGAGCAGTGGGATCTTCAATGCTTAACTTGCTTAAGACTTCAATAAATTGTCTAGTAGGTACTGCTTTGGTTAGGATGTCAGCTAGCTGATCTTCTGATCTCACATATGGAATACTAATAATTCCAGTTTCAAGTTTTTCCTTGATAAAGTGTCTGTCTATTTCTACGTGTTTTGTTCTGTCATGTTGGACCGGGTTTTCAGATATACTGATGGCTGCTTTGTTATCACATAAGAGTTCACATTTCCCTATAGGTGTAAACCCTAGTTTATTTAACAGCTTTCTTAGCCATAAGACTTCAGTGATCCCTTTGGCTATTCCTCGAAATTCAGCTTCCGCACTTGAAAGAGCAATCACCCTTTGTTTTTTGCTTTTCCAAGTTACAAGATTTCCGCCTATTAAGGTAAAATACCCAGAGGTGGACTTCCTATCTACTTTGTTTCCTCCCTAGTCTGCATCTGTATATGCTTTCATCTCTAGGTGTCCATTCTTTCGAAAGATTATTCCTTTTCCAGCTGTGCCTTTGAGGTAACGAATGATTCGTAGTACTGCTTCCATATGATCACTCTGAGGTTTATGCATAAACTGACTTACCACTCTAACTGCATATGCTATATCAGGCCTCGTATGAGATAAATAGATGAGTTTTCCTACTAATCTCTGGTATTGTCCTTGATCTGCTGCTTCAGCTTCTTCACTTATATGAAGACCATGATTGACAAATATTGGAGTTTCTGCAGGTTTACAGTCAATCATGCCAATTTCTATAAGTAAATCGAGAATGTACTTTTTTGAGATATGAAGATTCCAATTTTGGATCGTAGAACTTCAATCCCAAGAAAGTATTTTAGATTCCCCAAATCTTTCATCTCAAATTCCTTGAACAACTTCTTTTTCACCTCAGATATTTCTTCACTATCACTTCCAGTCAAGATCATGTCATCCACATAGATTATTAGGCAAGTTATGAGTTCACCACATCTTTTCAAAAAAAGAGTAGGTCTGAATTACTCTGTCGGTATCCATATCTTTTCATTGCTTGTATGAACCTCCCGAACCATGCCCTAGGAGATTATTTTAGCTCGTACAATGCCTTTTTTAACCTGCATCCTTCTCCCTTTCTGAACTCTCCTGAAAAATCGTGAGGAGTCTCCATGTATACTTCTTCCTGTAATTCTCCATGTAAGAAGGCATTCTTTACATCGAACTGATGCATAGGCCAATCTTTGTTAGCAGGTACGAAAAACAAGACTCTTATGGTATCAATCTTTGCAACTGGAGAGAAAGTTTCAGAGTAATCAATACCATAAGTTTGAGTATATCCTTTAGCCACCAATCTTGCTTTATATCTCTCTACAGATCCATCAGCCCGATGTTTTATGGTAAAAACCCATTTACATCCCACAGGAGTTTTGTCACGAGGAAGTGTACATTTTTCCCAAGTCTCGTTTCTTTTTAAAGCAGTTATTTCATCTTCCATAGCCATCTTCCACCTTTTATCTTGTAATGCTTCTTTTGCATTCCTTGGAATTATTTTAGAGTAGATTGTTGCATTGTAGGCTTTTGCTTCTTTAGATAATTTGTGTTGGACTAATTTTGAAACAGGATATCTTGTTTGTCTTGGCTCATACTCTGGTATATATCTTTTTGGTGATATGCCTCTCGTGCTTCTGGGTGGAAGTTTATAAGCTTCCTGTATTTCTGCTACTAGTTGAGTTTCTTCCTGTATCATTGGGTTAGTAGTCTCTAAATCATAAATTCCTCCAGTACAAGTACTTACCTCAAGAACATCGGTTGGTTCAGATAGTGAGCTTGATACTAAGTCTTTAGGACTTACTATGTTGTCTAAGGCAGGCTCGGTGACATTGCCTACAAGCTCTGTAGGAACCCGCCGATCTATCATAACTGGGCTAATTAACCAACTCAGTAGGTCACCGGAGTTCTCCCCCTAACTACTAAGATGGGTCTTATAGAAGTACTCCATTTCAACAAAATCACAGTCCATAGTTGTATAATGACGGGCAGTTGTAGGATCACAGCATCTGTACCCTTTCTGATTTTTTCCATAACCAAGGAATACACATTGAATGGCACAAGGATTGAGCTTAGTCCGTTGGGATTTAGGTATATGGACAAAAATAGTACATCCAAATATTCTAAGAGGAAGATAAGGAAGGGATGATATAGAAGGTATATGTTCAGCCAAGGTAGCAAGTGGAGTTTGAAACTGAAGGATTTTGGTAGGAAGTCTATTAGTAAGATAAGTAGCAGTAGCAACAACGTCAGGCTAAAGAAATTTGGGTACCTTAGATTCAATCATCATAGCCCCGATAATTTCGAGCAAAGTTCGATTCTTCCGTTCAGCAGTTCCGTTTTGTTGTGGAGTATATGGGCAAGACGTCTGATGTATTAATCCATTTTTTGTGAAGAAATCCTTCATTTCTGAATTAATAAATTCTCCACCATTATCTGTCTTGAGTATCTTGATTTGTTTCTGAAATTGTGTTTTGACCATGGCATAGAAGGATTCAAATTTCTCGAATACCTCTGATTTTCGCTTCAGAAAATATACCCAAGTCACTCTAGTGCAATCATCAATAAATGTAACAAAATACAAAAAATTAGTATTCCCAATTTCAGGAGCTGGCCCCCAAACGTCAGAGTGAATCAAATCAAACGGGCTAGCTGATCGAGTACTATTAGGTTTAAAAGTTTGTCTATGACTTTTCGCTTGGATACAAGTTTCACAAACAAAGTCATTATACTTGGAAAAAACTGGAAATAAGTAATCTAAATACCCGGAAGAGGGATGTCCTAGGCGTCAGTGCCATAGCCACAGTTGCCGATCTGGAGTTCCATGAGCTAGCATTGCTTTGCCATGTTGTGCCACCTCATTAACATAGTAAAGTCCTCATTTCTCAGTACCACGCCCAATTATCTTCCCGGTCCGAGTGTCCTGGATAAGAAAGAAATGAGGATGAATTAGGACACTACAATTTAAATATTTTATTATTTGACTAATAGACAAAAGTTTATGAGATAAGTTAGGAACAAAAAGGCATTTATTTAATTTGATATCTGAAGAAATTCGAATATCTTCAATGCCGCCAACCCGGGAAAATTCTCCATTAGCCATTTGGATATGACCATAGGTTGTTTTATCAATATTCATGAAATCAGAGATTTCATGTGTCATTGTATCGGTTGCGCCACAGTCAAGAATCCAACCTGCATTTTTTGTTCGGGTTTTTGTAATTAAACCGAGGCCCACATCAGTTTTGTCAACTGGGCTTGCTTTAGTAAGTGGCCCAAATTGATTATAAATAGGGAGAGTGGGACGGTGCATTTGTGGGCTTGTCACACAATATGAGATAGGGTTTTTGGGAGGGGCTAGAGATAGAAACCCTAGCCTCCCTTTACCTAGTTCCACTCGTGCAGCCACCGCAGTCGTTGCTCTCTCTCCTTGCTTCCTCTCTGCTTCTTCCTCTTTGCTCTCTCTCCCATCGAGCTCGGTCTCCTTGCTCACCATATTTGCCCTAATATTCTACTTGCTTCCTTTCTTCTTGTTGTTGGTCCACCATTCGGGGTACCCGATTAGCTTAAAACAGCCCTCCTTTGTGTGCTTGGAGCCTCCACAATAGAAGCACTTGAGGTTGGAGCGGTCTTCCTCTCACCGGTATGATGCACCTCGTCCTGACCGGTGTCGCGTTGCGGAGAGGCCAGTTTCAATTCCTCCGGTGTGCTCTTGTGGGGTGGTTTCGGCTGTCATGATCCCTCGACGAGCTACCTCCCTTTGAATGGTAGCGTATGCCTCCTCGACAGTTGGTAAGCGATCCCGGTTGAGTAAGTCATTCCTATCCTTGTCAAATGTATCATTTAATTCGGCCAAGAATTGGTATACTCTATATCTCTGGTTTATTTCATTGTATGTGTTCTTGTCTTTTGTACACTCCATTGGGTTGGAGACCCTTCTGTCGATTTCATTCCAGAGGGCCCCCATTTTCCCGTAGTAAATTTCAATCGGGTCTGCTCCTTGTTTGAGTGTGTTTGCCCGGGTTGTGAGGTCATAAACTTAGAGACCATCCCTCCCACTACTGAATAGTGATTCTAGACCACGCCATAGCTCCCTTGCATTCGGATAGTCTAGAAATTGGTTGACCAAACCTTGCTTAATGTTTTCTAGGATCCATGATGTGACTATGGAGTCCTGTTGAAGCCATTCTTCGAACCTAGGGTTGTCTTGGGCAGGTGGGGGGGCAATGATGTGATTGAGCCTCCCCCTCCCACTAATTGTCAGGTTCATGAATTTGGCCCAACTGGTAAAGTTGTTATGATTGAGTTTTTCTGGAAGATTTATTGATTGGGTGTTTGTATTCTCTGTGAGTAGCTAGGTGTTGTTCAACTTTTGTAAAAGTTGTCATAACTGCTCTACAGAGGGCACAGTTTCTGTTTGATTGGTTTTTGAGGCTGATGACTGTTTGTCTTCATTCATGGTGTTTCTGGTAAGTAAAAATGGTAAATGATGAATGGGTTAATCTCCTTACTCTGATACCATGAAGGTTTAGAGCCTTCTATATTGGTGTCTAATTGGTTTTCATTGATATTTTGTGAATAAGAGGTACATCATATATATACAAAGAGATTTGCCTAAATTACAAAGGTCTAAGTAAGTAAGGTAATCCTCTAATTATGTCTTGTAATTGTGATCTTGATTTTCTGATTCTCTTGCTTCTTTTTGTGAGATTATGTCCTTGTTTATGATATTTGATTCCTTGATTTTCCTACCGTTTCCTAAACATACTCAACTTCCTAAAATATATCCATAATACTCTCTCAAGTGGGAGCCAACATGCTCCATAGAAATCAGATCACTGAGCAATAGATCCCGCACGAAATGGCAGTCGATATCTATATGCTTCGAGTGCTCGGGGAAAACTGGATTGGAAGTGATATGGATGGCAGCTTGATTGTCACAGAATAGACGAAGTGGTTGAAGATGATGGACGCCAAGTGAAGCCAACAAAACCCGAAGCCATTTAACTTCAGCACAAGCATGTGCCATGGCTCAATATTCGGCCTCCGCTAAAGAGCGAGATACTGTGGTCTACTTCTTTGTCTTCCCGGAGATTGGAGACTTTCCCAACTTCACAAAATATCCACTAATTGAACGACATGAGAGCAGGCAGCTAGCCCAATCTGAGTCACAGTAAGCATAAAGTTGCAAATCACATTCTGCACGTAACATTAAGCCTTGACCCAGATGCCCTTTCAAGTATCTTAAATGATCTTGTCTCGGACATTGCATGAACTGGGACGGGATGTGAACTGCATTAGATGAATCAGGACGTGTAATCTTGAGATAGACCAAGCGCCCAACTAGTCGCCTATATTGAACTGGGTCTTGGAACAAGGGACTAGTGGATGGAACAAGGGACTAGTGGATACAGCCAATTGATGATTTTGGTGCAATGGAGTGTCAACAGGTTTGCAAGCAAGGAGGCCAGCTTCTTCCAAAATATCCATTGTATACTTTCGTTGGTTTAGGAACATACCTTCCGACGATCTAGTACACTCAATACCAAGGAAGTACTTCAATGGGCCTAGAGCTCTCAGGCGGAAGCAATCATCCAGGTATCATATGAAAGATGTACAAATAGTAGAGCACCCCAGTATATCATCGACATACACTAAAATAGACAAAATATCATCCCCTTTCCTGTAAGTGAAGAGTGTCTGGTTAGCATGAGATAGTAGGAAACCATGATAAACTTCAGAGAATTGTGTGTGTTTTTCGCATTGCTTTGCAGAAGCATTTACAATATATATACAGCTCAAAGACTAAGGGCCGAGCAGGAGTCCTAGATACCCAAAATACATAATTGACTAAAATTAAGAAAACACTAGTTTCCTAAACATACTTAACTTCCTAAAATATATCCATAATACCAACAATCTCCCTAAACCAGAATGAGAGGTAGAAATGAAGGTGTATATAGCATGTTTGGTTTCAAATTGAATGCATGTCTACGCAGAACATAATACAAACGACTTGGACGTAGTTTCCAAAGAGCTTGTCGGACAGCTTAATGCATGTTCAATCATGTGAAACCTATTATCTGAGTGTTTGTGAGGAGTTCCCTTATGGGTTTAAGGGTGAAGGATTGTTCTACAAAACGGCTTGGAGTAAGAGCTTATTATAGCATAAAATGAAGCGGCAATTTAGGCTCTTTTGACCACATATATATAAAACCAATAGGCAAGAACCAAATAATATCAGCTAATTTTTCCAAACACATTTCGACAGATCTAATGTATAGTGTTTCTACTGAACTATAATACAAGTCAGCTAATACCATCAGCTAGCAATGAACAGCCTATTGCCAAACAAGAATAAAAATTTCTCCACAACCGTCGCCTTGGAGCGCCTCCTTTCTGTTGGTACTGAATCAGTAAACATCCATTTTCTGTGGTAGTGTCTTTTAAAAAGAGTTAAATTGTGCATTGACAAGCGTGTAATCTCATATGTTGCAATAGATGATGAATGGAGGAAGTATCAGAAGTACACCAAGAAGGTCGCCACTCATATACAAGAGAGAAACAAGTAATTTCAGAAGTAGTTTTCAGGTTAGTTTGATAATAACATAAATTTTGATGCACTCCGATCCTAAAATACCAAAACCATTATGTGCCTACTGCCAAGTCTCATAATTTGCAGTAAGTAATTCTAGATTGTGTAAGAAAACACCCAAGGTTCCAAATATGTATATTGCTTTCAGATGGAATTTGAATATAAAAGCTAGGAGAAGATTAAGTGCAAAACGTCAGTATTGCAGGATATTTATCAACTAATTTTGGTCTAGCACAATAAGAGAGGGAGACATAGGAGCAGCCCTATTACCTGATACTCTATCATAAGCTTTCCTTCGGCTGCAAGAGAACATCAAGTAACAATTTCTTCTGCCATGACCATCATACTATCATAGTTGGAATGTGCTTCATACAACTGATTATTAGGAAAGTTAACTCACAAACTAAGACATGGACATTTCCAACCAAGTGACAACAAATATTCTGCTCAGGGTTTCAAGGGAAGGCAAAGGAGGAAAAAGTGAAAATAGAGATGAAGTAACAAATAATTGAAAGTAGTGAACTCAGGATTACGACGAGTTGAAAGACTTTCATCTCTGAATATTATTCCAATTTCATACACCTTTCCAAAGCCCCCAACCTGTTCATGAGATCCGAAGGCTACTTCAGCAGATTGTAACCACAAAGAGGAATGAAATGACAGATATTGAGCAATCTCAGCAAGAGTTCAGAATAAGTATCATTGACTAAGCCATAAAAATAAAATACAAGATATTCAAATTAACAGTCAAAATAAGAAAAGAGAAGCTATATTTAAAGGCAGTTTGGTTTGTTATTGAAAGAAGCCACCATGTAAAAGAATAAGAAATCTCACCAGCATCCTCATCAAGTGAAGCTCAGTAGCTATTCTCTGATATAGTTACCTTCCCAGTGAATTGTGGTATGTAACAAATGACCTCGCCTCTACTCCACCAGCTCCCCTAGTTGACAAATCATGTGAATATCAACAAAATTTCCTAAGAACTTTTTACCTTGGAACTATCATAAGTGTCAGAAAATCTGATGTGATAAAGTGATACCAAACTAAATCCTAATCTCTACATGTCCATGATACACATCAGAAAGAAAGATAGGTTCTAAACCTGAGATCTACTACGGACTTAGTTCATCTTTCCAACCATAACCAAAAAGCTTAGGTAACACTTGGACAATCACTTGAGCAGACAGCATTTTTCCCTTTTATTCCCGTGTCCTTTCATAGTCATACAGATTCTAAAGCTTCTACTACTGCGAGACAGCAGATCATATTAAAGCAACAGAAGTGTAACATCAAAACCATTAAGTAGGGTGTAGCTCTTGAGATGGTAGCTACTGATACATAACAAAAATTAAAAATATAAATAAATAAAACACAGATGAAGAGAGCCGTCTTCCATTAATTTGCCTCTTGAATGCATTTACACTCCCCTTGTTTTGATGGAATATCATTTTCCAAAGAAAACAATTTTGAAGGGAAAAGACAATTCTAAAATGATTTTCCTTTGTTTGTTTGCTTAAAAGAAAAGTTACGGAGAAAGTAAAAATAAGGGAGAAAGGAAGAAGTTGACCCAATGAGTTTTGGTGATTACACTGAAAATATGTGATATTGTATACTTAAGTGAAGGTTAGGGAGCAAGTTCTCGGAACTTTTTTTATTTTTGAGCCAAAAAAATTAAAAATTTCGAAAAATAAGCTACTGTTTAAAATAATTTCAAAAATAAGCCAATTTAGGTTCGGAAATAAAACGCTACCCAAGGCAACGTTTTAGCTTGAAAAAAAACGTTACCCAAGGCAACGTTTTGCATGGGGCTGGGTTTTAGGGTGAATTCTGGGTCAGGGGAAAACGCTGCCCGGGGCAGCGTTTTAGGTAAAAGAAAAACGCTGCCAGGGCAGCATTTTTTCTAGGGCCCAATTTTTTTTTTAGTTTTTTTTTAAGTTTTTTTTTTTTTAAGAAAAACGCTGCCCTGGGCAGCGTTTTTTCTAAGGCCCAATTATTTTTTTTTTTGGTTTTTTTTAAAGTTTTATTTTTTTGAGAAAAACAGGACAGCGTTTTTTTCTGACCTATAACGCTGCCCAGGGCAGCGTTTTCATATGACCCAAAATTTCCATCCTAATTCAACCCCATGCAAAACGCTATCCAGGGCAGCATTTTTTTATTAGGTATAACGCTGCCCGAGGCAGCGTTTTTATTCCGACCCTAAATTCGGCTTATTTTTTGAAATAGTTTGAACAGTAGCTTATTTTTCAAAAAAAAATTTTAAAAAAAGCTTAAAAATAAAAAAAAAATCAAGTTCTCGAGTCAGAACAAGGGGAGTTTACAAGATGGATGTACTAAATCAAGAAGACATCAAGTTCAAGAAGGGTGAAGTTTCGTTGCACCGATACGAATCTGTATATTGATTGATACAGATACAAAAAACATCAAAATCATTTAATTGCTAGTGAACTATGTTGCATCGATACAAATCCGGATACAAATACAGTTACAGAAAATAAAAGGTTATATGCGAATCCTTGCAACATAGGGGTGAAGTGATGCAATCAGAAAAGTAGTAGCATTTCAAGACTTTGATAGGAACTTGCACATCAATTGTTCGAGTTCTTGAGTTGGAATTCAAGAAGCATAAGAGATAAAGCTTCAAATAAGGAAAACATGAAAAATAAGTAGAAGTATACTTAGGATTTATGTAAGCACATGGGTCTTTAATAATTTGGAATAAACAAGGTAATAAAACTAAATATGAAAATCAAGTTCCTACTTGTTTACTAAACAACTTTCCTGGAAACAACTTTGGAGTTTTAAAGAAATTATTTTACAAATATAAATCGTTAAGGTACTATTTAAAATCCTAAAAACATGTTTAGCAGATTGCTAAAATATATTTAAGAGTTTGTTTTGTTTTATACTTGGTTTCTAAACTAGTTGACTACTTTGTAGGGAGGTGCCATGAAGGTAGGAAGTGCAAGTAATGGGGTAGCATGCAAAAAATTGTTTTAACGTGCCTAACAAGGATTTTTATATCCACATTGTACTTGCTTAACAAGGTCAAAGCAGTTACCTACATAGTAGGAACTCTTCCCTTGATTCAAGGAGAACGTGAGATAGTTGAGTTGTATTGCACTTTTTAGAACATCTATATGTTAGATATTAATTTCTATAATTTAGATATTAATTTATATATATATAAGATGTTAATTACTATAACTGAGATTAGAACATCTATAACTTAGATATAATTTCTATAACTTAGTTATTTCGAAAATCAAAATATCTATAACATAGTTATTAATTTCTATATCTAAGATTTTCATTAATATAACTGAGATCATAGCTGGTATGCCTAGGATTAGAAAATCTATAACTGAGATATTAATTCCTATTTTTGAGATATTAAATACTATAACTGAGATCATCAATTCTTAAAGTAAAGATTACTAAAGTTGAGATAATAACTTATATTTCTAAGATCAGAACATTTATAACTAAGATATTAATTTCTAATCAAAAGATAATAAATTCTATATCTTATATCTCATAAATTTTGAGATAGTAACTATGTAAACTGAAATAATAATTTCTATAAATTTCTTATAATTTTTCGAATTTAGGTTTAGGTCTATGACCAAGTTTTTTCGAATAATGTACTTCTTGACCTTCGGACATGATAATATCGTGCTCTTCACCATCAATTGATTTTGATTTCTTTTGCTTTCGTGTATAAGTATGCAATCCCTTCTCCATTGAACACTGAAAATTAAAAAAAAAATAGCTTTAAACTACAAAAAATTAAACAACAAAATCAGTTCCCAAAATATGTTCATATAATCTTTACTATAACTATAATATTCAAAAACATTAACAAAAGTGACAAAAATTTCAAAAAATAAATCACACTATACTGCGAGGCAAAAGTGAGAGAGAGACTTTGAGCGAGATTGAGAGAGAATGCGAAAGCTGTAGGTGAAATTGAGAGAGAATGCGATATTTGTAGCCGAAATTGACAGAGTTTAGTGCAATATTGACAGAGATTAGTGCGAAATTTTAGACTGTTGTAAGAAATAAAACTAGAAGTCTAAAATAATGAAAACCTAATTTTTAGCGCAGGATAATCTTTTATACTTTACTAATGTCACACCCCTCACCTAATGTGACAGTCTCAACCAATATTTTCATTTTCTTTTAAGAGAATGAGCCTATAACGTCATCCTCCTTAATCATCTTGTCACGAAAGATCACTTAAGGTAAGGCTTGATCCAACCAAGTTATTAAATCAAGTTGTGTATAATGTATTATATTCCATCCAATTTAGATTAATTACATGGAGTAATTACTCCCTCAACTCCTTTTTTTTTTTTTTTTTTGCTTCTCATGTAGTTTGTGTGAAAGTACACATACATTTATCCATTAACTTTATTAGGATAGATATTTTTAGCTTTGAATGATATACTATAAGCCATATGTTAGTTCATTTACTTCCATTTTTGTTTATTTTATGAGCCCTTTATAAAGTCTATAGCAAAAGTTATGATCTCTAAGATAATCGCAATTCCAACTACTGTGCAAATATTTTGCAAAGTATTTCGCCCAAATTCTTTCTTGACATACCTTAATTCTTCCAAATTCTTCTCTGATTCCTATATAAACCGATATATGCCCACATAACTTTATTCACACACCCGTATTTCTCGCTCCTATTCTTAATAATCACAAGCAATCTTGTTCTTTGATTCATAAGAATCCAAGGCAATCAAAGTATAGCTTTTAAGGGTCCATAATCAAATGAATTTTATTTCCTTGTTTACTAACCATTCAATTGACTTCATAGTCATGTGAATACGCATTTGACCATTTGTGGGTATACTTGTACAAAAAATTATTATGCTTTTATTATTTGATGTTTAAGCATAATTATAAGTATGAATATTGGTATGATTTGTATGATCTAACATATTCTTTTTATAGGTTTTTTTTTTTTTTGCATTAGTACGGTATTATTCTTGCATTAATTATATTGGATTCTATGCTTTGATTCATCTTTTTCATATATCTAATGTACATTATTACTACATGATTTCCCCTTTATTTATTGTACTAAATAAGACTTTTTGTGAAATTACGACTAATATATATAATAACTAAGGACAAACAATTTAAGTACACTTTTTAACATGATTGTTTAAAAAGTGATTATCAATTATTAGTCTTAATGAACTTTAATTAACCCACCATTAATAATTTGTATTCATGTATAATCTTAGGACTTTTAACATGTTGATTTATTGTAAATTTTGGATATATGTGCTTTAAATTAACCGATTTATGGTGGATTATGGTTTAAGGCTTAGTCCATATTTTATCCCCGTATCTACTTTGATTCAAGACTATGTGTTAGAGTTATGAATCTCAAATGTTCATAACGGGGAAATATTTGATGTGGATATGTCTCTTTGATATGTCTCTTTGATATGTCCATTGGTTCTTCTTTGTCGTTGAATCCTTAGAAAATGTTTATAAATCTTCATTCAAAAATTATTGGTGACTCATACTAAGACTCATCCTTAATATTTTCAAAGAGTCAACTATAAAACCCACATGTGTCAAACACATATAACTACCCCGATGCCTATAGGTAGCCTTAAGGTTTAATAAATTCAAAAGGTAACCCTACATTTTAAAATACCTATATGGCTTGCATTCCTAGTAATATTATATCATATACCCTTAAAAATAATTAACATAAACTTTTGTTAACTAAACCAGCAAATATGTCAAACGTTATTCTAATTCACCAACCAAATAAAAAAGACCGACTATACCCCAAGTAAACCCCTCAAAGTCCAACCCATAAATTTAATTAGGCTTAGAAACGAGCTGAGTCGAGCCGAGCCCGAGCTTGAGAAGCTTGTGGCTCGGTTACCTGAGAAACCTAAAGTTCAGGCTCGAGCTCATGACTCACTGAGTTTAAAATTTTGAGATTAGGCTTTGCTTGGCATAAGCTCACAGCTTGGCTTGACTTGGTATAAACTTGGCGCTTTGCTTGAATTCCCTGAAGGCTTGTTTGAGTAACTAATCTCGTTTTTATTTAAATATTGGTGTCAACTAATCCCTTAATACTAAGCCTTAGCCCTTAATTGCTTATATATATCCAGCCCTAAATTTAACCCATGAATTGAACCTACACTATTAAGGACTTGTTTTTAGAGGTTTGTTCAAAATAGGGGTGCTTATAAGCTGAGTCGAGCTCGAGTTTGGTTGAACTCGACTCGAGCTCGATAACTCAAACTCAAGCTCGAAAGCTTGTGAGATAAAAAGCCAAAGCTTGAGCTCGATTAAAGTTCATTTCAAGCTCGAACTCAAACTTGAACTCATTTTCTTCTCTTTTAAAAGCTCAATAAGTCTATGTACTTATACCCAAATAGGGTCAACAAGAAGGCTAAGTTTTAGCTTTAAGAAACTTGATTTGGTTTTAGGTGTAAAACAATATTGGGGTTATATATACTAATTGTTTCAAACCATCTATCATTTTTTTTTTCAATGTGAGACTTTTAGTTATATATAAAACTCTACCCAACCATCTTTCATTTTAATCCAATGTGGAACTTTTGGTTTATAAATCAAACCATCTTTTATTTCATTTCAAATTCATATCTTAAGTATATTTTACTATAAATATATATAGTATAAATAAAAATTCGAGCTTCTCACGAGCTTTTCAAGTTGAGCTTTGATTTGCTCAACTTGACTCATTAACTTATCGAGTTGAGTTTGATCTTGAGTCGAGCTTTGACCAAGTTTTGACCAAGTCAAGTACGGGTAGCTCGCAATTAGTTCAACTCAAAAAGCACCTATAGTTCAAAACCATTAAGATGTGTTAATAGGGAAATTGGGTAAGAGTTTAATTGGCTTGGTAACAAACCTTAAGGGGTATTTGGAGAATTTTAAAAACTATGGGGGTCATTAAGCTACACCTTAGGCCATAAAAAAATCGTAATATAAATCAATACAAAATGACCTAAGGCATTCCTTGCGCCATTTCAAAAGAATGGGCAAGCTTTGGTATTGCACAACGCATAGGCCCGCTCTTGGTCATTCGGAAAAAAGGGTCTTCAAATTTTAGTTCATATATAATTTATAGCAAGTCCTTACACATAAACTATGGTTATGGTGGTCGTAGTGGATGAGGAGTAGAAGTGGAGATGTTATTGTGTTAAAACAATCTAGAGTTTAAACTATAAATATGTTATGATTTTTTCCTTTTTTCAAGAGGTGTAAACTTTATAATAGCACAAGGCCCCTAAAATACTAATACGACCGTTTTTTTAATATACGACCAAACCACAAATTAGCAAATATTATTTATGAGAAACACAAAAATTTGAGTAGGATGAGGATACATAAATCATATTAAATTGATGTGTGACTTTTATTATACAAATAAGTGACTTTTATCATATAAAGAGTAATATTTATTTTATTAATGAGCAACTTTTGTATACTATATCAACATTTTCTTTTCGAATATGTCTCCGTTTCTACGAATTAAAATCGTTATATCTTCTAATATAGGGGCAATTTTTTTTATATTAAAAAATAACTTTTTTTACACACAATAATGTCATTATATCTCACTTTAGTATCACAATTGAATTTGTTAGGGAAATCACTCTTATACTAGATAAGCAAGTTTTTTGATAATATTGTTGAATATGCAAAAGCTAGTATAGGTGCCACATGGAATTATCCTAGAAATAAAGGTGGCTTATGAAAGAAAAGGGGGAATAGTTGTAAAGTTGTAGACTAACTAGACTTGTAGGTTAATCCGTAATCACGAACCAGGCTAGCTAGTAGCTATTAGCCTAGCTAGTAGCAATTGATTAGAGAGAACTAAATAGAAGTGGAATACGGAATATTATTGCAGTAACTAAGCCGTAGTAATAAGAAGAGATACTCCATAGAAAAAAGAGAAGAAATAGAAAGAGACGGAGTTATAAAGAAAAGACGTCCGTTAATTGGATTTTTGTGTAAACCAGAAGTGTACTGGAAGTGTAAGGCCCCCCACCCGGCCAAACCCACTGGCTCTCATTCTCTCTCCTAGTCTCCGTATTCCTCTAAGAAAGAAAAAAAAGGTGAGAGAAGCAATGAGGTAAAAGAAGTTTTGAGGGAAGAGAGAGAAAAACGAAGAGGGGTGGGGGTGGGGTTCGAGATAACTAAGCGGAGTTCGTTACATTGGGGATGCTATCAATTCAACTCTAAGTGTAGATTTTAAGTTGGATGGTTTGGAAGTAGAGTGGGTTACTTATCGATCTCGAAGAGTAAAAGAGTAAGAGTATTGTGAAAATGGGCATGAAGCGGCTGGGTGGAGTTGCGCTTTTGTCGATGTGGCTTCTCATCTCATTCTCCGTAGCCTCTGCTGCTAGATTCCATTCACCCTCTCGCCAGAAGCTGGAGCTCCGAAACCATTTGAACCGTGTCAACAAACCTCCTGTCAAAACCATTCAGGTTTCTGTCCGCTTTATATTTTTCTAAATGTTGGTGCGTGCAATGGTTTTGTTTCGGATTATTACCTCTTAATTTTTCTGGAATTCTTTTCTTTTCATTTTCTGGGAAGAATTAACACTGTGTTCAACTTTGTTAATCTCTTATAGAGGAGCTGAAGAGCTTTGCTGCAGATAGTTTAGTTCTTTTTCTGTCTTTGCCCTTGTCTTTATGTTCTTTATAAAATGCAAAAATAAAAGGCCTTTCTCGATTCTTTCTTTATTGTTTTTGTTCTTAAAAAACCATTAGTTTAGTTCATACGGAGTATTGTCACTGGGTTAGTGTTCAGTCTGGTACTTCCACTATCCATCCCATTCTCTTCTGTTCTGATTTAGGGTTCTAAATTTCCGATTTTCGGGAAGGAAGTTGAATGTGTGATGATTGTCAAAATTAATATTTGTAAATTTCTATGGCTTGAAATTTGATGTGGGTGCATGTGTTGTAATATGCAGAGCCCTGATGGTGATAAAATTGACTGCATTCACATTAATCATCAACCAGCCTTTGATCATCCTTTCCTCAAGAACCATACCATTCAGGTCCGTCTTATTCCTTCCCATTTTTACCCCTTGTTTTTTGTTTATTTGAGTGCACTATTCTCACTCATGTCATGTGTGGGGATTTGTATGTACTGTATAGTTGAGGCCCAACTACCACCCAGAAGGTTTGTTTGATGACAGCAAGGTCAAGGTTGGCTCTAAACCTAAACCACGGAGCAACCCAATTACTCAGCTCTGGCACGCTAATGGTAAATGTCCCCAGGGGACTATACCCGTTAGGAGAACCAAGGAGGAGGATGTGTTGAGGGCCAGCTCTGTCAAGAGATACGGAAGGAAGAAGCATCACAGCTTTGCCAAGCCCAGGTCTCCAGATCCCGACCTTGTCAACGAAAGCGGCCATCAGGTCTCCTTCATCAGAACAACCGATCCATTTCATTCTCTTACTACTACTACTACTACTACTACTACTACTACTACTACTACTACTACTACTACATCTCAGTTAGTCAATCTGCTACATATCTAATTTGCACTCTTTGTAACAGTGAAAGGGGTTGTTACTCAATTTGTAATATTTATAATTTTCATTTGATTTGGTGAACAGCATGCAATTGCATATGTGGAAGGAGGAAAGTATTACGGGGCAAAAGCAACCATTAATGTTTGGGAACCTAGAATTCAGCAGCCCAACGAGTTCAGCTTGTCTCAAATCTGGATTTTGGGAGGTTCCTTTGGTGAAGATCTTAATAGTATTGAGGCTGGTTGGCAGGTATTATTTTTGAATTAACGTTCAAATTAGATCCTCAATACTTACTGTCTTCAGTGTCATGTACGAATGGATGTTTATTGACTGTCTTATGATTGGCTAAATGGAACAGGTGAGCCCTGATCTTTACGGGGATAACAACACCAGGCTTTTCACTTACTGGACGGTGAGCGTTTACGTACTCCCTCTATGTTTATCAAATTGCATTTATTCAGCTTCAGTCTCATGCTAAGTCATCCGATTCTGAAAAAAAAACTGCAGAGTGATGCTTATCAGGCCACGGGTTGCTACAACCTCCTATGCTCAGGATTCATACAAATCAACAGTGAGATAGCAATGGGAGCAAGCATCTCCCCTGTCTCTGGATTTCGTAGTTCCCAATATGATATCAGTATACTTGTCTGGAAGGTAACTTCCAAATTCTTCACTCAACTTTTTTAATTTGCTGTGATTCTTTGATCTACATAGCATTCATTTGCATGGTAGCAATAATTTAGCATGTATTAGTATATAATCGATAAATTTAGTGGCTTTTGCTGTCCAAAAAGGATGTATTTCTGGTGGCTTTCCGGTTATCTAAAAAAGTTATTCTCTTGCATGTCTAGAATTTAAAAATTGAAGGGGAAAAAATGTTTTGTTTTCTTGAAATATTAATCAGGATCAGTGGTATCCCTTGCTTGTTATTAAAAAAAAATTAGAAAAAGTGAGAAGAGGGAGAAAGGGACAAGAAATGTAGTAAGAATCTTTCAAATTGGTTCCCTAATAGCATGGACTATAATTTATTAAATATGGCCTTGTGTATTAAAAATTGGGGCCATTTTATTTTATTTTCCTGTATAGGACCCCACTACCACTCCTAGTTGTCCTCTCTATCTCCCTCTCATGTCAATCAAAAGTGAGGACAACGAAAAGCTATTCATATTAGCCTTTTGATTCAAAAATGAGGACAAAAGATGATCACATGTAGTGCTAACTGTGAATAATGGGAGTTGGGGAAACAATCCAATTTTCTTTTGACTTATATTTTCCCTGTGGTGCCCCCTTATTTCTAAAGGAAGTAGTGAGACTGATGGGTGGGATGCCAATTTCCAGAGGAACTACCACTTTATGTTGTATTTGCTTTCCTTGTGTTGTTGACTCGGGAGTTCTAGTTTTTTTATTTAATTTGACTTGGAATAATTTTTTTAAAAAGAAGAGTATTTCTACAACTATAATATTCGTGCATAGCAGTAACTTCATTATTATTTTTTCTGGTATTTATTGCAACGACAAAATGATGAGAATTTGGTTAGTGATTTTGAGATGTGCTCTATGTGATGGATGTAGGATCCAAAGGAAGGGAACTGGTGGATGCAGTTTGGAAATGACTATGTTTTGGGGTACTGGCCATCATTCTTGTTCTCGTACTTGGCGGACAGTGCTTCAATGATAGAATGGGGTGGGGAGGTGGTAAACTCAGAACCAGATGGGCAGCATACGTCTACTCAAATGGGGAGCGGCCGTTTCCCAGAGGAGGGCTTTGGCAAGGCAAGTTACTTCAGAAATATACAGGTGGTTGACGAGTCCAACAATCTTAGAGCTCCCAAAGATATTGGCACCTTCACCGAGCAATCCAACTGTTATGATGTTCAAACTGGCAACAACGGTGATTGGGGTCATTACTTTTATTATGGAGGCCCTGGCAAAAATCCCAACTGCCCTTAGCTTAAATGTAACCAAAAATACTGCAAAGTAAAGTACTGGAGTATATTATTAACCTTGAAATCCTTCCCCTCCCATCCTCCACCCAACACACACACACAAACAAAAAAAAAAAAAAAACAAAAAAAAAAAAGATCATTTTGGAGGCCGAGGCACCCCAAAGGGATTGGCCCTTCTCTCTTCGTATGCTCATCTAAAATTTGATATTGGTG
Source organism: Dysphania ambrosioides (assembly GCA_026401315.1). Taxonomy (NCBI): domain Eukaryota; kingdom Viridiplantae; phylum Streptophyta; class Magnoliopsida; order Caryophyllales; family Amaranthaceae; genus Dysphania; species Dysphania ambrosioides. The sequence goes on from CM048666.1 coordinate 75,882, forward strand.
TTTGAACGGAAACCCATTCTCTCTATCTCTCATTCCAACCGATGTCCAAATGTCATATCCCTCCCTTCATTTTACAGTGTAGGGTGGTGCAAGTAGACTTTGCCATTTGGTTGTATACCTTGTAGTAAGTGAGCATGGAATATGATCTGTTTGTGTATTTCATTTCACTGCAGTTGGTTAGAGGTTACTGGCATTGGTTTTGAAGTTACCCCTCCATGTAAGTGTAATGGGGAGGATGCAGCCTGAGTTTCTGTTAACTAGGCTCACAAGGACCTGCTTTTAATGCTAGTAGATCATATATTTGTAATCAATTAGTATTAGTATTCCATATATTGTTTAATTTTTTTTGCATATCATATTAAATCTGTATGCTTTGCACCCGTTGTCAAACTCTGTTTAATTGCACTTTGGTTTTGTTTGTGAATTCTTTTTCAGTTTACTTTTGCATTATTTCTTTTGAAGTGACCTTTTTTCTTTTGGGGGTTAGGAGAAAATGCTGTCCATTTGTCAAATAAAGTGTACTTTAGATAGATTATTGCAACAATGCGGGATAATGGGTGTGTTTTGTAAAGAAAATGATGTACTTTTAATTTATTACCATATTTTTTAATTTGAGATTTTAAGTGGTTATGAGTGTCCAGTGAGTAAGCAGACGAAGGGAGTGCATGTGAAATCGTGAATGGATGACACTACTTTCCAGTCGGCAGTCGCATAGCGTCCTTTACCTCTCTTTTTAACTTTCCGAAGAATCCAAACCTCCTCTTCTCCCAAGGGATTTTCAAATTCACAACACCCCTTCCTCCTCTTTCCAACTATAAATTGTTTAATTAAATAAATTCGAGGGAGCTGTTTGGTAAGGTAACTAAGTTTTATCGGGTTAGGGAAAGGTAATCTAAATCCCAAATTCCCTTTGATGTTTGATTTCCTCTTTTATGTGTTTCAATTCCCCTAATTACCACAACTTAAATTCCCTATCTGACCTGAAACTTGGCAAAACCTAAAATTCCTTTAGGCCATGGTGTTCAAGTAGGAGGGGTCCTATTAAAGATATTTAGTCGACCTGTTTATATATTTTAATTAATTATGAGTTTAATTTGATTGATTTTTTAAATGACATATTTTATTAGGTCTTTAAAAGGTCAAGTTGGATCAATAGTTTTTAAGACTTTTAAATATTATCAGGTAATAAATGCTTCTCACTTTCATTTCAATAGTTCACTACCAAAGATTGGATGTGATACAGACATATTATCACCCTTCATAGATAGAATTATACTAATTTTGGACCATCTTCTTTACTCCAGACCAATCCAACTTGTTTTGCATGTGACTCATCTCGGCCCCAACCCAACCCAATGCACATATCTAATATAGACTAACCACTAGTATACTGATACCACTATTTCTTGACAATCTAGAGACCACTGAAACAAAACAAATCAAGTAGGTCAGGCACTGCCACAATATTTTTTAAAGATAGATATATTCTATTCGACTTTTTTGTAACTTTTATAAAAGTTGTTCTAAATTTATTGTATTATAACTTATATTGAGTGTAAAATTTCAGTAAAAAAATTTATTTTTAATGTAAGATTTTTTTTTTGTATTTATCATGAACTTATTTAAATTGGGTTCATCTTAACTTACCTCAGCTTATTTTGTTTCAAATAAGTCAAATAGAAATATTCTTATTTGAAATTTACTCAAATTCTTATAAATATGTTCCTTTTTCTTGTCACTCGATTTTCTCTTTGAGAAGGATGTCTTAGTGTTCCTCTTCTAGAATACCTTGGGTTTTAATAAATCTTTCAAAAAAATTTAATAAGAAGGATCACATCTTTATTATCCAAATCTAATAGGTCATCATCATCAATAGTAAGAGCTAGCCCTTTATCCTACTTTCTATAGTGCATTCCTATATTGGCTTGAGTTGACATCTCACAAGTCATTAACTAGCCCATGAGTTGTTCAAGTCCTTAGTCTTTTACAATGCAATTATCATGGAAATACACTCATCATGTGGTATGCTTTGCATCACCTTACATACCTATTCCTCCTTAGGAATCTACCTTCCTAGAGAACTTATTTAGTTGATAAATGTTAGTGAATCTTATGATTATGTCTTTGGTAGATTCCTTAGGCATTATTGTGAAAAGCTCATATTGTTTTATCAACATATCGATTATAAGCACTTAACTTTATTTGTTTCTTCATGGATCACATCAAGAAGTTTTCGTATCTCCTTAGTTGTCTTGCATCCCATGACACAATTGTGTTCATGAGGTCCAAGGCTATATTACAAGAGCTTGATTGCCTAAGCATTGTTCTCCAATTTCTTAAAGTCAGACTTAGTGTGTTCACCAAAGGACTTGGAAACAACTACCTTGTTTTTGTTTTGTTTGGTGATTAAGTAATCACTAAACTTAATGACACTCCATGAAGCCTTAATAAACGTTTCCATGCATTATGCTTTTCCAGTATCCATAGTTACATTCATTGAATATGAGTGGTTGTTAAGTTGATTAGCCTCCTCTAATTTCTCAATAGTATTCATTCTTCTTGATCTACCCTCGGACATTAAGGTATGTTGCTTGAGATAATTTGCTCTAATACCAAATGAAAAAAGATTGGGGTGAATGAATTTCCATGAAACCATTATTTCTTTTTCTACTTTTGGAGTAAATATAAAATAATGCAAACTTGAGATTGAAATGTGAAGTTATAGGGGAAATAAAAAAACAAATGACATAAATATTTTACACAAAGGATTCACACAAATTCCACTAAGTCTCTAACTAAGTTTCCATTTCTTATAGTTCCCACAACTAGATATAGTGTTTCTTCTAGTTCTCACAGCTAGATAGTCTAGTTTCCACAACTAGAGAAAGTTGTTTCCTAAATAGTTCATTGTTCCTACAACAGCGCAATACTATTTCTACAATAATCTACCTTAGACTTCCCAAAAATCTAAGTACAAGAATAGTTACAAAGCAAGTAGCTACACTTAAACAACAACCCATAGTGTAATCATTAAAGCTACTCACAAAACGGGCAATCTAAATGATAATAAACTCACCAGGAATAAACTTAAGTGACTATGAGATCGACCAACCGGTTCAATTGACTTGGTCAGAAGGTCGAAAAAAACCTTATGGAAAAATCAACCTCAATCAAAAGGTCGGAATATACAACTCGGATCAGCTCAACCATTTGACGAAATCAACTTTGACTAGATGCTCAGAAAAATTCAACATTTCAACAAGTCAACCTTGATGGGATGGATGGAAAAACATTATCCAAATCAATTAAACATGGTTAAGAAGAAAGTTATGGAAGGTAAGAAAAATGTCGAACAGGGATAGGATTATTTCTATGACAAATATTATCAAAGTAGCTATGAAATAAATATCCCAACCATTTTAGGGAGAGTAATTACTATACAAGGTCTCACCTCTTTAACTTAAAATATTCTACTATAGACAAAGGGAAATAAGTGATCTACTGATTCTCTTAATCTCTCTACGATATCATACTATCTCTAAGATCTAACTTGGGTGTTAGAAATCTCTATGGGGAACCCTCTGTCGAGACTCTATGACATCCAACCCAAATAACCAGTTGACCGCTCCAAACTCACAAGATCCTTGACATCATACCTGAAAAAATTAAAGGTATTCTCTTGCCTTTCCTCCTTTTGTAGTTAAAATTTTGGTTTGACCATTTTTTTCTTCTTTTGTTGGGATTCACAATGTATAGTAATTGGACCTTGCACCCGGGTGCACGATGAGTATTGTGCACCCGATGAACATTCTGTACAAAGCAACGAACATTGTCAATTTCAAAATTTCCCCCCACGCAATATGACTATTTCGATTTCCCACGCAACACGTTCCCCAATACTTAGTAAAAAAAATTTGCTTGTAATTCATGGAATTTGCTATTTTATGTATATTCGTTACTAATGTTCATAAGAGATAAGTTAAATGTTCACTATAATTGAGTATATTGTTCATTCTGTTTATATGTAATGTTCATTATATATGAAGTTTATTACGTGATTTTCAATGCCTTCGAACGTAATGTTTAGTGCCTTTGAACATAATGTTCAGTGCCTTTGAACATGATGTTCATTACCAGTGAGCGTAATGTCCATTACCTTTGAACATGATGTTCATTGCAAATGAACGTGATGTTCATTGCAAATGAACGTGATGTTCATTGCCTTCGAACGTAATGTTCAATGTTTATTTTAATAAATATGTGTTCATTGCGTGTACATTCCAATGCAAAAGTTCATATTTAAAAATAATATTACAACGTTCTCTGTGCGTATATTTTCCCAATGCGCGAATTACGAAGCATTGATGATGATTTCACATAGGAAATAGTAAATATTACGCATCCCAATATTCATTGCCTTGTAAAGAATGCTCATTCTGTTCAATTCATATGAAATATGTTAATTTTCGTTGCCTTTGTACATAATGCTCATTCAAGTTGTATATAATGTTCATATTCGCAATACATAATGTTTATTTTCGCAATACTTTCTTCAAGAATGTTCCATGTTCATTTTGGTAATAGCTAATGTTCATTATTATAATACTAAATGTTCATTCGCATAATATATAATGTTCATTACAAAATTATATAATGTTCATTTTAATAGTTGTGTACAGTATATGTTCATTTTCATAATAACTAATGTTCATTGTTATAACACTTAATGTTCACTAGATTAATATTGAATGTTCATTACATAAATACAGAATGTTCATTTTTCAAATATGTAAACAAAACGTCTATTATTCTCAATGCAAAAAGTTTATATATATCTTGATATATTATGTTCATTGTTATAATATATAATGTTCAGTAGGATAATATTTAATGTTCATTCTCATTGTTTGTGTACAGTATGTGAACTATTCCCAAGGCAAAAAGATCAAATTTTTAAAGAACCTTGGGATCTGTACTTCTCCTGCAAAAATAATTCTGCTTTTCCTAATTACGAAGTAACTTACATGGGGAATAATAAACATCACACATCCCAATGTTCATTACATGGTAAAAGAATGTTCATTCATTTCATTTTCTGTGACTTTGCTTGCGTTTTATTTGTAATATCCATGCGTTTTGGCCCGGGTGCACAGTGGCCCGGGTAAACGATGCCCACTGTGCACCTGGGTCCACAGTCTTATTTGCGCAAAATGTACTAATGTATAGGTTATATAAATTCTACTCCGAATTTAATGATCTTCTACCTAATTCCTTATGATATGTTCTATGATTCTTAACAATTAATACCACAATTTCATAAATTTTTTCATTAAAATAGAATCTTTAGAAATGATGAGCAACAAACTCAAAAATACAAAATAAATTTTTTATCCATATTTGGTTGGTATACCCGTATAATCAAGTATCCGAAAATATGGGTAACCAATACTCACCGATACTTGAAATATTAGTTTTGGGTTATTGGGCCAGATACTTGATCCAATAACCTTATAGGTTTGGGTACCCAATCCATGCTCAACCATAAGCTCTAGCCTCTTGTTATGGCCAATGCTTTGCTAGCAAAGCACAAAACACCAATTTATAAATCCCCAAAAGAAAAAAGGAAAAGATTATAATATAAAACACGAGAGTGACCGAGGATGCGATAACTTTACAAGATCACTTTGCTAATAGCCACTCAGCCTCCAAGTGGCAAGTATTATAGCTTCTGAGAAACTACTGAAAAAATTGTTTACAAATTAATACCCACTCTATCTGTCTATGTTGGAGTCTCCTTCGGCACATAGGAACATCCAAGTTGTTTGATGAAGAAAAGGCCTAAGAAGAATTCAAGACTCAATTGATGGTGATGGTCTTGCAGAAGATGATTCACTCAGAGCAACAGAAGCCAAAGAAGAGGCCAAAACACGCGCACTTCTGGCCCCTTTCTGAAAATTTCTAGTCTTGCATAGCTTCAGCCTGCTCCATACTTTTTTAACATCCATCAAGTGAGCTACACGCCCCAACAACTGGTTCGACTCTCCAAAAATTCCCAAATTAATGTGGCTTTTGCAGAACATCCATAAAGTAGTAACACGAGGCCGCAGTTTTGGACAAACAAAGTAAAATCCCCGAGACACTAGGAACAAAATTGCAAAAACCAAATATGTTTCTTTAACTATGATCTCAATCCATGAAGACTGATACCAAGGCTGAGGGACTATCTCACCATCCATTATGTGAGCATCGTCTCCCAGGGAATGGCAAACTGCAGGATCAAGTCCTGATCACATATAGGAAGAAATTAATTGACAGCAAAGGAAAATGGAGGCCAACACAAAAGGAAAGGCAATCAGAATGATAAGACAGAAAAAACAGCCACAGATGACAAAACCATGTATACATCCAGGAAGGCATGTGACTACTTGAGCAGTGACAAGACCATAAACATATCCAATAAGACTAAACAATCAAAAGCCTTTGCAGTTTTCTCAAATAAATGCTGCAGAAGAGCTTAATAATTTAGTCACGCTAATTATGAAAATAACACATATGAATGCCACGGTATGAAGGAGAAGACGAAATCATACATCATGAACATCATAGCATGGCTTCCAGACAGAAAAACTAGCAGGATTCAGTTACAGCATAATAATCATAATATAAGTGTTTTTGTCCTTAATTAAGTGTCCTTGAACAATTTCAAAGCAAAAGTTGAAACGCTATACCCAAATACGCTTGTGTCTAAAACACACCATTATATGCAATTAGATACTGTACTCCGTATTTTAGAATGAGTATATTGGACATTTTAAGATATTTTTCTTACTAAGTATGCATAAAGCTAACGAAACTTAGTTTGGGGATTCGAGGCAGTATCCAGACCATAAAATCCATAAACATAATACAATTATCTTTTAGCACTATGCAAGTACCAGTACTATTCTGGTAAAAGTGCACCAGGGAATAAAGCTGCTTGGGGCCATAATAGCGTATCTGTAAAGCTTGGTTCATAATGAAGAGTGCAGGTAAACTGTGGATCCCAAATCGCGAGAATAAACTGCAAATTTAAGACATAAAGCAGATGAGCAAAATTTGTGATATTTTCCCATTATGTTCAACTTAAAGATTGGCCTAACTCAAGTACTCGACACATGTGAAAGCAATATAATTCTTCAAAATTGAGATTTGAGATCCAAATATCAATGATCAGTCATGTGAAGCAAAGTGTCTCTTTTAGAATCAAAACCAGCAGATAGTGCGGGTAAAATATCGTAAACCCTCTCACCTCGGCATGACCATTGATCGTTCAACTGCTATATGAGCAACTTGTGGGAACATGGAACTCAATATATCAAATTTGTATCTCATGCTACTTGAAAATGAAGACCTAGAGTCGTAAAAGAGAACAGCATTGAATACATCTTCGGATGTAAAGCTCAAAACTTGTTCAAGGTATTCTCCATCCATCTGCAAAATAAAAGGGTAATCAAGTAAAGCAAATAATTGCCTTGTGAAACAATGTAGATAAAAACTTAAATGTAGAAAATGAGAAGCATGTGATTTCAAACCAATGAAGCTCGCAGGAGGAAAGTTGGACGGAAAAACTTAGGCAACTGGACCATAGTTACAAGGATGTGAAAACTCGGAAGCAAACTAGAAAAAAATGAAGCAATAGAAACAATCTGAGAGGGACAGAACTGGGCTTATAATCTGAGAGGGAAAGGTACATAGAGAAGCAATCCAAAGAAGAGTTATTTGTTATTGTATCCCCAAAACTATGGTACAAAAACCCAAAAAAGAAGTCACCCCGAAGACCTAGTGACGCTCAGTCAGATCTCCCAAAAACAATAATAACTGGAGTTTCCGAATTGTATTAAATTCAATCCCGGAACAATTCCTCCCAATAACAATAATAATTATGGCAACATCACTGGACAAATAAAAATCCCTAAGAAGACGAAAAAAGGAGAAACCTGTATAGGAGGGGACGATGGGATCTTGAGAGGACATCGGTGGTGAAGATGGTGAAGGAAGGTGCTGGGTGAAGGATTACATGTCAATGGAGTACCAGAGAAACTAAAGGAAGGCTTCACCAAACACATCGTCGTCACCATCATCATCATCCAAAGGAACAACCTCTCCATATCGCAATTCTATTCGGAGATTTTGAAGTCGAAGAACAATCACCAACACCTCAATTCTCTTTGTATCTCCACGGGTCCAGACTCAATCGCCCTCTCACTCCTGCAGTCCTGCCCCTCCGCGTCGCACAATTTTACTAATTGGTAACAACACACGGTCACAACTCACACCAACTCCTGATTCAAACGGACTTAGTTTCTTTTTTTGTATTGTGCTTTTATGCTGTACCGAGTGTAGAGATTATCTGCTGCAATAGATATTTCCATTAGGAAAATAAAGTACTTCAAGACCTTGTCGAAATGACATTATGTCAAAACTAAAAAAATAAAAATAAAAAATTGTTCTATAACATAGATGAAAATAAATCAAAAATTTAAAGTAGGGATAACAATTTGAAGGGTGGGAGGTATGGATTTTGGCCTCATTTATATTCGCATTTGTCAAAAGTTATCAATTACATCACCTGTCACTCGTGACTTATACAAATTCCTACCTGTCCCAACGCCTGTGGTCCATGGATACAAATTATAGCCCGCTCCACCAACCCACACTTGTATATATCCGCTCACCTCCAATATATTTACATTAGGATCTTGGGAGGCATGTAAGTGAATGAAGTGACAATATATTTACATTAGGGTCTTTTTTACTCACTTAGTCACTTTAGTTAAGATTGGATTTATAAAGTTGGCTAACCTTGAAATTTATTTTGGTTGAAAATATGGAATACATAAATATTAGTGGGGTTTTATGGGAGGAGAGTATGAAAGATAAAATCCATCAATTGTTCCATAACCCATGACAGATATGACTTTTGTCCTCGTATCTATCGCACTACCTGCCAACTCATACCCATGACTATCTTATGGCAGGGCAAGTCTCTAATTTAACCTGCCTACTACCATCCCTAAGTCAAAGTATGTATGTTTGGCCCAGTAAAATAGGGTTAAAGCCTTAATAAGGTTTGTGTGTATTGTACAAGGCTCCTTTAGAAAGAAAAAAAGTTGTGGGTAAGGCCTTGTTTTTAATTCACTTGTAAAAATCTAACTAATCATTTCAAATTAGTTTTAAGTAATTTCAAGCATATACCAAATTGGTAAAAGTTAGTTTAATTATTAATTAAAATTTATTAATTAAAATAAAATTTAATATAAAAAATAAGATGAATAAAATAGGACATAAGTATTCAATCCAAATTCTAATTTAAATATTTAGACATTTGCCTAGTTTAAACATATTAGATTTTTCAAATCACTCATATTCTTTTTACGCACAAAGATTGAAGGCTTATGAAGCTTTAGGGAGTGGATCGATGTATAGAAAAAGAAAAATATATGAGAGTGAAATCCCCAGTGCGCCCTCTACCAAGTTGCTATGTTCCAATATTGATACTAAGATTACGACATCACCACCATTAGCTTCTTAATTAACTTGTGCATATAGTTTTATTAAGTAATTCTTAATTCTTTTTAATCATATATTAATCAATTTGTGCAAGTTATATTGGGGAATATTGTCAAAAGAAAAGGTGAATTCACTCCTTATTTAATGTTGGGAGTAGCTTTTGTATGGGTTTGCACCTAATGTCATGGGCTATAGGCTATTTGAGTCTATCTAATAGCTTATGACCAATAGGCACATTAGAAGCATGTACCATGTGCAATATGGATCCAGAGCATGATAAGGGCAAAATAGGTTTGGCCCAACAAGCTCTTGTCATGGACTGTCCCAATTATCAATGAGTTTATGACCTAATTGTTGCAAGAAAATCAATTGAAATGAGTATTTAGAGTCGAAGCAACTTTTTCCAATCAATTTTAAGGCCTATATGTCTATTCAAGATCTGTGGTAAGTATATCAATGTACTTTGTCACCAGGTTCTAAATTGTCAAGAATGAACAAATTTTGAAGGTAAGATTTTTCTAATAAAAATTGTGAAATTAAAATAATAGTATTGGATGCTTCCTAAGTAAATACAAGGAGTTTGAAATCATTTAACACTTTATATATGGTCTACAAAGGCCTTAAAAATGACTTTGGTATTCAACTATAAGAGTTTTGAAAATCGGTTTGGTAAGGGTGTTAAGAGTATAAGTAAAATTGATTTTATCACTCATGTGGCCTAATATGACTGCATAACACCCACTCATGTGGCCTAATATGACTGCATAATACTCACTGGGTCTAATATCGCCCAAAATGATTTAACTTTGAAAGTTATTACATGTAATATATATTTTCAATTGAAAAAAAGGTAATATGTACTGCCTAGGGTAATTTGAGAAAGTTTGGAATCATTCAATACCTTATTTCAGTGTCCACGCTAAACGATCTTAGGTCCTAGTTGTAAGAGGTTTGGAAATTGATCAAATGAGTGTTTAGAGTCAAACTAGATGGTTCCAATCAACTCTTTAAGACTTACAGTAAGCAAATTAAGTAGTACTCTCCTTGGGTTTGAAATCGTTCAAAATTACCATATCGTAAAACCATTCCATACTATATATCCAGTCTATAAAAACCCTTAGACAATCTTAGACCTAATCAAAAGAGTTTTGAAAAATAATTGAAACATATGTTAAGAGATAAGGTTGATGGTTTCAAACACAAGTAGGACCAAATATATGACCCAATAAAATCTATGGTATGCATATCACCATGTTTTCTTACCAACTCTAGTATCATTAAAATAACCAAATTTGAAAGGTAAATTTACATTTTGTTTGAGATAATTTTGAAAAAATTTCAGAATTGAAAGGAAGATAATATGTGAATGTGTTCAAGGGTCACATGAGTAAGTATGAAATCATTCAATACTTTATATGTCATCTTTAAAGGCCCGAAAAGTGAAGATCTAAATAATTCTAGTCTAGGTTTACTCTAGAGAGACAAGTTTCAGACAATATCTTACTAGCTACTGAATCAACTAAGGGTTATAATAGAAGCTATCTTTTACATAGATATATGTTGAAGTTTGATATGAAAATGACTCTTGAATAGAGTTTTCTAAAGTCTATTATGATAAAGTTAGGTTAACTTGAGAGGTTTTTAGGTTGGATTTTTTGTTACATCACGACAGTTTCTTGTATTGTCAATAACGGTATTCTTGCTAAACATTTCTCCTAAGAAAGGTTTGAGACAAGGTGATCCCATGTCTCCTTTTCTATTTACAATTAGATAGAGCACTTGAGTAGGCATTTACAACACTTGAGGATAAATCCTGATTTTAACTTTCATCCAAACTTTGAGAAGATGAAAATTACATATTTAATGTTTGAAGATTATTTATTGTTATTTTTCAAGGTCGATTACACCTCTATCTCTCTAATGTTCAAGGTTTTTGAAAAATTCTCAATTGCTTCTAGTTTGGAGGCTAATAAGGACAAGAGTATTTCTTCTTTTGGTGGAGCTTTTGTATTTCCAGTTGGTTCCTTTCCTTTTAGGTATTAGGAATCCCTCTCTCAATTGAAAACTTTCTTATGCATAGTGTAGGCCTTTGATAGTCAAAGTTATTGCTAGGGCTAAGTGTTAAACTGTCACTTATCCTATGTAGGAAGACTTGAGTTGGTTAAATCAATCCTTCTTATTTAAGCCTTTTGGTGTAAAATTTTCTCCTTCCAAAAAAGGCTTTGAAAGAAATACAAAGTTGTTGTAGGACTTTCTTGTGGATAGGGAATATACTACCCTTCAAAGAAAGTTAAAGTCTCTTAGAGCAATTTGTGTATTTCAAGGTGTACTAGAGGTTGGAATAACAAAGTTGTTGTGCCTAAGCTCTTATGGGTTATAATTCATTGAAAAGACCTATTATGGTGTAGGTGGATTGGTAGTTACTACATGAGAGACAAAAATACTAATGAAGTGAAGCTACTAATCTTTGCTTGTCGATTTTTGAAAAATATTTTGGAATCCAAGGAGTTGATTGATGATTTAGGAGGGTGGTATGATATTACTAAAAAAAGATGTTTTCCTATCAAATTTATATATTAGAGACTTTTAGGTGATCATGCCCAAAGTTTTAGAGAAGGAGTATTCATTACTCGGTTAAGGATTCAAACAAGCTCCTTATATTAATTAGACATGTGTTTAAGTGGAATGTAATGACAACTACTATTTGTCCTTTTGTGTTTGTGTGCAAGTGAATTAGTTATCATATATTCTTTTAGCATACTTGTGTTGTTGAGGTTTGGAATCAAGTGCTAAAAATGTTGAGATTAAACATAGTTACTGCAAGTTTCAATTGTAAGATAGAGTGATTGATCAAATGTTCTAAAATAACTAGAGTTATATTCAAGTAATCCTGATGTATTTCTCTGAAATAATTTACTATATCTAACTTTAGAGGAATAATAGAGAGTTTAATTAGTCTTGTAAACCCTCTACTTTGTTATTGCATAAAGTAAACTTTTGAGTAGTCTGTAGAGTTTCTCCGACTCTAAGAGAACTCATGTTGAGATTAAGATAGTTGTTGCCTTTGTTAGTGTTGCAAGGGGTAAGCCAAACCCTTTCCAGAAGATAGAGGTTTACCTTTTCTCCCTAATTTAGGAATTTGTTTTGTATTCTTTGTGCTCGTTTGGTAATAAACTTATTTAATAGCAAAAAAACGAGTTTAGGACCCATTAGTAGGAGATTAGAAAATCAGTTAAAGTGTGTGTTTAAGAGTCAGGTAGATGATTATAGTCACAGTTTGTAACTATCTGAGATGACTGAATTGATAAGGTACACTACTTTGAGTCAATTTTCAAAAAAAAAAAATCGAAGTAGACCTAATATTACTCTATTCTTTTATAAGGTATAAGGAGGTTTGAAACCAATAAATAACAAATATTAGGTTTGCAAAAGGTCATAAAATATGTTGAGGCCCTAGGCTTCTTAGAGTTATATGATTAAAATAAAAGTTTCGAGGTGATTGAGAGGATTCATATAGTCTCGTAAGACACATAAGACCTCTTGTTGTCTCATATGGCCTAGGAGAATCACTGTGACATACTTTTATGTAACTGAAAACTATCAAATCATCTTAGATTTCAAGGCCTTGATAATGATTTCAGACCCTTTTGGTGAAATATCTTGAAAACTCATGGGAGAACAACAATCATATGATTATAAGGATCATACATTGCTATATATTCGAAACCAAAAATAAACATTAATTCAATAAAAAAAATATCCTCTATCAATGCGGGATGAAATACTCTTACTTTAAGAGAAATAGAATAGACTATGTTTAAATATTTCAAATATATTTTTTATATCTAGGTTTTTCTATTATTTTTCTACAAAACTCTTTAATTTAGATTTTAAGATTTCCCCATACTTTTTTAAAAAAAAAATTCCTTTTTTTTTCTTACATTTTTATTATTCCACCAAAATTAATTTTTTCAAAAAAAAAAATTAAAATGAAATAAAAAACACTACAATAAAGCTAATCGCTAGTTCGCTACAATCAAATAGGATTAGATGATTATAGTAGTATTGAATAAGTTCATATTAAAACCATGTTTCTAACAATATTGATTCTAGCTAAAAAAAATTTACAATTGGTATTGCAGTTATGGATAGAAATGGGATAAATATAGGTTAGGTCCGATTAGACCCAAATCGATACCCATTTTTTCCGCAATAGACCTATATCCATCCTAGATCCACTGGGTACTAAAAATTTAGATCCTCACCCAAAATCCACCAGGTCTGATGGGTCTCAAGTTCAATATGGGTATCGATTTGGTAAAAAATAACAACTCAACAAATGATCTATCTTATCATAGTTTTAACTTCAGAATATTAGAATTTTATAACTAATAAAGTCATACACAATAAGATGATGGATTTGGTAAAATTCTAAATCTTCTACTTCTAAATTAGATAGGTTTTGATTTACTTTAGTATGGGAATCCATGGATCAAATATGGGTCTATTTTTTTTAACCTAGACCTAGATCCGACCAAGGGCAATGGGTCAAAAATTAGACCCAAACCCTAAAATGGGTTGAGTTTGATCGAATCTAAGTGGGACCCCAAACTGATGGCCATATCTAATTATAGTACAATAGTAATATAAAAAAAATTTAGGATATCATCATGAACCCAAAAATTACTAACTCAATAATAAATTTTATAACTCGTAATCCGCAATTATAATTATAGACATAAAATAATTTTTAAACTACAATAACCATAATTGTAACTTTATGATCTAGAAAATTGTGCGACGGGTACCAAAAAAAACTATGTCAAATAAGTTTAAACTAATTAAGCTCAATTATTTTAAAAAAATCTTCATAATTTAGTTTAAAAGTTTTCTAAGGTCATAAAATAATGTCTAAGAAATTATTCACACGTAAAACAATTTAATTTCCAAATTTTAAAAAATAAGGTACATAATCTCTACGTATTTATATTTTATAAATAACTTGTGTTTTAACCTTTTAAGAGTATAGAATATACAAATTTATGGGAAGAAAACTAAGCATACATGGGCCTCGAACTAGTTCCTGACCGAAGAGCAAAAGTAAGGAGAATTAGGGTTCTTATCATCTTTTGAATGGTGCAATTTTGAAAAGGCCCAGCTTTTCGTAAGGTGTATCCATCAAATATATTGTGCATTTTGTATTTTTTTATGGGAGATGAGATGGGCGGCGGAGAAGGGACCGACTTTATATAATAAAAGTGTGAATGTCCAAATAATAAGTATATTTTGATAATAATCAGAGTCGTGAACACACGCAATTTGGTGTCTCTGTCATCCATAAGAATAGCAAAAGTAATTGGGTCAAAAAAGCAAAGGAACCTAAGGGTGCTTATGAGCCAAGTCGAGCTTGAGTTTGGCTAAGCTCACCTCGAGCTCGATAACTCAAACTCGAGCTCGAAAGCTCGTGATCTAAAAAAATTCAAAGCTCGAGCTCGACTCAAGCTTAATCAAAGCTCGTTTCAAGCTCGATTTAAGCTCGACTCGAGCTCAATTTGACCTCATTTCAAGCTCAACACAAACTCGAGCTCGTTTCAAGCCCGATTTAAGCTCGACACATTTTCAGCTTGATTAAAAGCTCAATAGGCTACTTATACCCCAATTGGGCCAAGAAGAAGCTAAATTTTAGCTTTAATAAACTTAATTTAATTTTAGGTGGAAAACACTATTAGGTTTATATATACTAATTGCTTTAAGCAATCTATCATTTTTTTCAATGTAGGACTTTTGGTTTATATCAAACCATCTTTTATTTATTTCAATTTTATATTTTAAGTACTTTTTAATAAATATATAATATAAATAAAAATTCGAGTTTCTCACGAGCTTTTCGAGTCGAGCTTTGATTTGCTCTATCGAGCCGAGTTCGATCTCGAGTCGAATTCAATCAAGTCAAGCTTTGGTCGAGTCGAGTCCGAGTAGCTCAACTCATTAAACACCCTAGAGGAACACATAAACAATTATGATGAGTGATGACCAATCAGTCGAAGTTACGACTGTAACTGGATTTGTTCAACACTAATCACTGCTTTTCAATTGCTTATTTCAGAAGCAGGTGGGCACTAGCCGCTTTAGGACATTTACAAGTCGTTGCATGCATGGAACCACCGTCCACCGAATATGGTACCAAAATCCATAATTTTTTACCCAACTTCCAAACTGATTCGGAAGTTTACGTTAGAGAGCACGATTTTTACTGGTACACTAGCTGCACGACGTATAAACATCAAAGGTATAAGTCACAATAATTCAACACCACATCTCTAAAAAGATCATATCACAATCTTGTTGCACCAAAATTTGAGACCACGACAAGCCAACAATTACTATACTCTTCTCCGGCAGACAAAAATTATTCACTTAGAAAACAATCACATTCTAAACAACACTTTCCAAAAGGGGAGAGGGGTGTGTGTGTGGGGGGGGGGGGGGGGGGGGGGGGGGGGGGGGGGGGGGGAGGGGGGAGGGGGGGATACATGCTTGGCCAAAACTGCATCAAGAATCGACTCCTTAGCCAATACTTGAAACCTCCCAATGCAATATCAACCCTAAACTTCACATCCAAGGACTGATGTATAATTTCTTCACCTTTCACTATACAACATTTATGCTTAGTATATATAAGAACTTGACACTTGACCACAGAGAGATGCCCGAGCAAATGTGACATTCACAAATGAATCGACAGATGATGTATGTTGACAAAAATATGTAATGATTGCATGCAAAAACAACAGGAGTGGGTTGTGATGATTGTAATTGTCATCAACTGCAAAACTAGGATGAAAGGATTGACTGCAAGATAAGCTGCTGCTGTGGTTGCAATGAAGACCATGTTGAAGCCAATGTAGCCGGCGGCAAAGTCTGCTGGAGATGCCTCAACAGATTAGTTATTCTGCCTGCAGTTCGCTCGGTGGCTAGATCTTTACCAGCACAGAGAACCTGCACAAACAACAAACTTGCCTTTAGAAATGGCTATGAATATTGCGCAAACAGTACTACACACTGATAACCATAAAATCAAGCCCACTAATGCCAAAATATTTTTCTAACAAGCAATTTATGATGAAACACCTCCGATAAAGTTATTCAACCTACTATGAACTTGATAAGATGTAAAATTAGCAATATAACATAAACAATCACGCAACAGTGAGAGGATGACTGATAAAATGCAAACATCCCACTTCCTCATTCACCATCTAAAGAAGGGATGAGACTTGAGACACAAGTGCACTTCTAAATTTAGTTTTAAAGACATTTTTGTAATCCTCGTAACGAGAACTTGATGGACATTTTTTCTCACGTCCATTCTTCATTACACGCAATGATGGAGACTTTCGCAGAGTTCACACTCCAGTTAGATTAGATGGACTGAATCAATAACCATTTTTGAAATATAGCACTAAGATGGCTAGCCAAAGGATTTGTATAGGGTTCTCTCAAAAGATACACTTTAGAGAAAAGATGCGAAGGAACTCATAAACCAATATAGTGATAACTAAGCACTTCTCTCATATATAACAATTACACAGATTCAGCAGGTGGTTAGAACTCAGAAAGCAAACTAACCTCTGCAAAGACCAGAATTATCTTGGGTATATGCTGATTGTTTGGGCCCAAGATTTCCACATCAGACCTGAAGACAATCAAATGTAACAATTAAAAGGCTTAAATAATTGACAGAAAGAATAAAGGACTCGAAAGCAGGCAAAAAAACTTGCCTTTCAACCATAGAACAAAGCTGGTCATGAACAACTTTGGCCTCGATCAAGTCTCCTTTAATGGGCAAACAATTAAGCCACACAGGAATAACCTGCAGAAGCGCAGAGGGAAATCTTAGAAGTAATCCTTGATCCCAAAACAAAATAAACCATATTAAACGACGCGCCTATAGGTCTAACTTGGCATTGGACTTTAACATGAAATGTGCATTAAGCAATGAGCCAATGACATACATATACTCTGTAGTAATTTGCAAAACCGAGAAAGATATGAATTTAACCGGACGAAGTAAAGGAATACTTCATTTTCCACTATCTACTCTACATGCAAGAAACATGTGTCACAATTGAAAACATGTCAAACATACACAGTCAATTCATACAAGGAATGCAGCACGCCATAAAGCCTTTTGCATAATACTAGAGACAACTAAATGTGATGAAGGCATCATTAAATTTCTAATTAGAACGTTTAATCACGCAAATTTCAAACCACAAATAGTAACTTAATTGGAAAGACAAAAAAAACAAACCTTAGATGAATCAATACTGTCCCGATGAAACTGACATATCTTTCCCAAAGCTGATACCGCATTATCATATGCCATTACATTTTCCGGTTGAGATGCATGAGGATGCTGGATGATAACATTTAGTCTCGAAAGAGCTTCTGTTTAAGATATATTATATGTAATGAAATTTACATATGAAGTGACCACTCAAGTAACACGACAGAGATGAGAAAGGAGAAGAAAATTTACCCCCCACTAGGGGCTCAAAAACTGAGCCACCAAACTCTGCACACACGCCAAGTCCATAGACAGCAGCCTGATTAAAGTCATGCACATGAAGTGAGAACAAATTTCATATGGAAATTATGATTCAGATAAGAATGCATATCACGCACTTGTCTGACATCTGAATTTTCATCAACGCAAGCTTCAAACAAGAAAGGCAAGTACGTGTCATAATATCTGCCCCAAAGAAACAAAAAAGTTTAGAAAATAATCTCTTCAATAAAATTGGAAATAAATTTTACAGCTCAAGAAATTATGAGAAATCTATGGTCCTAAACTTACTTGAGAGCAGCTTCACGACACTGCTCAGCAACATCATCAAAGATGCAAATTGCTATCCTTCTTTCTCCAGCTGTTTTATCTTTCCCCTATATTCAATCACAAAATCGTGTGAGATATAAGAGGCACTCCTATCTTTCTACTTCACTTCACATGTTACAGGTGAATGGGTAGGGCAGGCTAGCTAAACTTCAAGTTTGAGCAAGAAGATGCTCAAGTTTAACAAGAACTACATTCCAAAATACCATAACAGATCTGAAGCATCTTTAGTTTTCTTTTTCTTAGTTTTATAATCGGGGATGGGGGGCTAGTTAAAGCATTCAGGACATGTTTTCTACAGCTGGAATTAAATTTACTTGAACAGCTTGGAATTTTTTATAAGTACCTTTTGTGAACTTGCCCAAAAAGACTCAATGGGTTGGGAGTACAGGGCCTTAAGAAGGCCTAATAAAATACTAAATGATAAAATCCTTCTCTATGCAAACAAAACTTAGCGTCTTAGCCCCCAGCATTTTAATATTACCTAATATACAAATAATGGCAATTAAGCACAAGACCCCCAAATTGCATCCTCAAAAATACAATGTATAAATCAAACAATAAGCTATATCAAAAGCACTACCTTCAAACTGTGCAACTACTTAGGCAATAACTTTGCTTATCCTTCACATGGCTTGGCCCAAAAACTTAAGCGAAAACAGAAATCACATTCTAATAAGCTGGGTTCAGTTTCTTCAAAATCCATATATTTGGGTAATTGGGTTCTTTTGTAGCAGAATCATTTTTTTTTTGTAAACTGGTCTAAGAAAGAAAGTTTTAATCAATTTGCAAAGATATCAGACAAAATCTTTAACATGCACATCACATCATTAGCTATTGCAATCTCAAACAATTACTTTTACGGTCATTATTTATCAGAAAGAAAACAGAAACATTAGGAATATTTGAATACCAACTATAGAAGCGATTTCATGCGCTTTCACACAAAAGACTTAAACCCACACAAACCAAACCATGGTACCACATTAAATGAAACAAGTACAGCCATTTTAATCTAGAATAACAATTAAATAAGACAAAAAATCATTATCAGAAAGCCTTGCAAAACCTTACCCACATAGGTGTCAAGTATGATGTTAGTTCATCAAATAATGGTAAGAAAGAGGCCTTAAATGTTTTGCTCAATGTTCCCAAGATTTCACCTATCTGAATCACCAAAATAACAGTCATCAACCGTGATATAGAGCAAGTGCCATACAAGAAACAAAGAAGAGAGATGCTGAAACAAATATAGATATCATATAATATACAAAAACACCATTACAGACTTGATCAAACAGTTCTTCCTCCTGCTCATTTTCTTCTTTAAGTAACTCCCCTTCTTCAGCATCAAAGTCCTCTGCTCTAGCCCGCTCCGCTCTCTCTCTTTTTCTACTGGAGCTAGCAGTGAGAACCTGCTTGATCTCATCTACAATGGCTCTGACTTGGCCTTCATCCAACATGGTCCCAGATATCTGCAGCAAGAAATGAGAAAGATCAGAAATTTCAATGTAAAGCATCATGATTTTGAGTAACAATTAGGTCATCCATATAATTTTTAGCGCAGCCTTTCCTTTTGCTCTTATCCAAAATTTCCATATCTTTTACTTACTACAACTCAAAGTAATACACCGGACTTTTGCCTGAATGCAGAGGGGATGGGATGCAAAAAACAGATTTACTTTCAAAACTTAGCTTCAAAAGATAACACGGAGTATCTTTACCTGCATACACTCATTCAAAGCCTCTAACATGCTAGCACAAATTTCAACATCAGGCTCCTGCAAACCATTTAGAATTTAGGAATGACACAAATTTCAAGCAATAAGAAGACATAAACCACCGTAGCTATGATGAACTACCTTGTGAAGGGCCTCCACCAAAGCTGGTACTATGTAGTCAGACAGTTGCTTGACATAGGATTCATTACGACCTTGAGCAAGCCCTTTCTCCACAGCAAGTTTTGCAGAACGCAATAGTTCAGGCATAGCTTTAAAAGAAACAGAAGTCTGTTAATAAAAACTTGAAATAAACCTTCCAAAATCATCATTAGTATTATCAGTATGAGAAGGAACATATGCCAATCTGGGCACTAAGATAACCACACACTTGAAACAGCAGCTCTTCGAACTTCTTCATGAAAATAAAATTTGAGGAGTGGAACAAGAGTTGGAGCCACCTTCAAACGTAAATTTCTAATCAATATATATATCCTCTTAATAAAGGATAAACTAATAGAAAATAGAGACAAACCTGATCAATCCAAGGATAAAACCCTTCCTTCAGTTCATCTGCGTAACAACATAGCATATTGCATGCAGTTGCTTTCTCCTCTAGGACACTAGTTTTGATTCCTATTCTCTTGTCTCCAAGAGTTATTGTCTCCATACTGAAACACATGAAAAAGAGTTCATCATGAATTCCTGAAGCTACAGAAGGGTTTTTTTTTTTAATAATCCCAAATAATGGGAAGACAAGCATTTAGCTGCAATTGAAGCAAATTGAAGTGCCAAGCAGTCAAGCACTAGTAATCTTTTCAGGGATCAGTACTTGTTGATGAAGGAGTGGGAGAAAGTCACAAGTTACAATAAAAATTCAGTCATAATTAACAGAAACAAACTTCAATCAATAGTATGAAAGCAAATTCCTCTACCATGAACATCAACATCCTAAAACTTGACGTACCAGATCTCAATAATGTATAATGTCTACTCCACTAATACTCACACACTCACACACACATACCAAAAAATAAAAAAAGGAAGCAAGTGTATTTGACAACAATCTTAAAAAACATGACAACGTATGGCTTAAAATCACAAATCATGATAGGTACCTCTCATCATCAGAGTCTTCAATATCATTATCAGAGTCCGCAGAAGTGATGGTCACATCAGGTTTGAGCTGAGCAGATTGAAGTAGAGGAGGCATAACAACACTCATATATGGAAGGAAATCCTGCCCCAGACACTTGCAAAGTCTAGCCCAAGCCTATGAGAATATTTAGCACCCAAAAATTACATCGACATGTGAGTTATCCATCAAGAGATTTCATACAGATTTGGTTTAAAGTCTAGGAAACTCTACCTGAAGCATGTAACTAGTTGTTGGATCATCAGATTCCATTTGAGATCCTTGAAGAGACAAAAGCACCTCCATTACCTAGAAGATGCTTAAAAAAATGCAAATTATTAATAAGCAAAAAATTGACATTGACACTGAGGCAGAAACTAAGCCTCACCTACTAAGAAAAGTATGTTATGGGTAGTGCTACCAAGTAACAACAAATAAAATGGTACAACCAGTTAAGACATCATTTATTGACAAAGAGGAGCTTGTCACTATCCACAAGCACAGAACCATCACTAACAGCTCTTAAGACAGAAAATGAAGGTGTAGCTAACAAGATAAGTGTCATTGGTAACACTATGTACACAAAATATTTTATGGCAAAGGAGTAACCAAGAATAAATGCCTACGACTATACAAACCTGTTTAGCATCATCCCTGAACTTCTCCTTGCCAACAGCCATGCCAACCAAACTAATGCATTCCATAGCTTTTGCTCTAAGCATTCGGTTAGATTTGTCGGTTGCATTTACCAATATAGCTTTCAAGTAAGGCATGACGATATCATAATATTTTTGGAAGTGCTCCTGCCAATTTCATCATGTTGAAGTTTTGTTTTCATAATAATGTAATCTCATCAAATAAAATTAAGACAAGGAGGCACCTGAGAAGAATCAGCAACTGATGCCAATGCAGTCAAGGCTCCCTCTTGAACCAATTGTTTGGCATTCTGGATTAATGCAAAACGAATTGTTCATAAACACAGACTAGAAGCCAAAAAGTCAAGAAACTCAGCAATGTGATAGATTGTATTAAACAGAACAGGAACAAGGATAAATGCACAGCTAGTATATACCTGTAGAAGGACAAGCAATTTGCTCACAATTCCATCCATGTAAGGAGTTAAAATATCTGGAGTACAGTTCTCACTGAAATTAAGAACAGCTGAAGCAGCATGTGCCTGCGTAACGTGGATTATATAAATATATGCAAAACAGAAAATTTCACATGCATAATCTTTACTATTAAGCAAAACAGTAAGAGTTCTTAGATATACAGCACTCTTTGGTTGAATATGTTGATTAGCTACTCAAAAAAAGCGCCATCCCACAACAGAAATTGGCAAATAGTAATCCATTCAATGAGATGTAAATTGTAACGCTTGGGGAGAGTAAATATTAGCAAACAAATCAGTGCATTGAACTGCTTTCACCCAAGGCAAGGTATAGGTTCAAACATATAAACATCCCTAATGTCCTACCCAAACAAATCAAAACTGGTGGACCCTGCAACGCAAGAATAATAATAAAACAAGTTATCTGGCTTCTAAACTGTACACAGAGTCGAAGGAGCCAACTAACCTGTACTCTAGGATTTTGAAAGTCATCCATAGCACCAGCTAGGGCTGGAAGAACCCTTTGGTGATACTGCATCTGCAAATCCGGACCCAGGTCAGTAGACAACTGGCCAATTGCATTGATAGCTGCCCACCTTACCCGTGGATGAGGATTTTGGAACGAGCTCAGAACCATGTTCGATACTTGTTCCAAATTTTTAACCATCACCTACAGCAAGAAATGAAAATGAAACAAGATATTCAAGTTACACAAGAGAATTACACAAAATCCAACACTCAACATGTCCTTATTGATTGTGACAAATATGATAAATTAAACACCAAAAACAAGTAAACACACTTAACGGAATGCACAACGGTACACCGTACACGGTAAGGCAT
This sequence comes from Dysphania ambrosioides, assembly GCA_026401315.1. Taxonomy (NCBI): domain Eukaryota; kingdom Viridiplantae; phylum Streptophyta; class Magnoliopsida; order Caryophyllales; family Amaranthaceae; genus Dysphania; species Dysphania ambrosioides. The sequence continues at coordinate 99,134 of CM048666.1, forward strand.
GATGAAGTGAGAAGTACTCTAATGAGTCGAATAGTAAAGGATATGATATTATATTAAGTTATTAATAGTACCTTGGAGCAGCCCTCTGCAATCTGAGCAAGAGCAATGAGCGCCGCATGTTGCTTCTGCCACTCGGGAGCAGCCAAGTAAGCAGGCAGCAGCTGAGATGCCACTGGAACAATGGAGTTACCCCCGAGAGCAATGGAGAGGCGATCGAGGCACTCCTGTCCAACACTGTAATTGCCAGTCTCGCCTGCGTCTTCGTCCTCAACCTCGGCACTATGCCAAGCCGGATCGTCCTCTATATCCAACAGCATCTTCAACAGTATCTCAAACAACCTGCTTATAAACTGCGGCAACTTCCTCATCATTCCGGGGGCCCTCTCCCTAGCTTCGGCGAGTGTGATGACAAACTCGACCGCCAAATGCCTGGTTCCTTCCTCCAATTGGTCGGCCTCGGCAATCTGTAACATGGAGCCCACCACATCCACGAGCTGCCTCCTCAAAAACCTAGGCTCAGCGCCAGCAAGTTCGATCAACAACTCGAGCGCTTCCTGAGCAGTAGCCTCCTGCGCAGAGTTCAACGCCTGGGTCAAAGTGGTCATCATAGCAGGCAAAAGGTCCTGAAACCTATCCCTATCGCCGGAGGTTTGAAGACACTGGATGAAGTTGATGACAGCATTCAAGGCGGCGATTCTGACATCGGAGCTGGGGGAGTCGGAGAGAGAATTCAAGAGGACGGCGTGGAGCTCCTTGATGTAAGGGACGAGAGTATCGCCGATGAACTGAGAGAGTTGGGCGAAGATGAGTAAAGCAGACTCCTGAAGGTTGGGGGAATCAGAGGAAACGCAATGAAACATGAACGGGAGGAGCTCAGGCCAGCCGTTGTCGGGAAGAATACCAGAAGCGAGCTCGGAAATGGTGTCGCATAGCTTCTTGGAGATGGTTTTGGCATCATCGCGCTGGAGGCAGGCGAGAAGGATGGACTTGAGAGAGGACTGAGAGGAGGGTGAGAGGCGGGGCCACACATAGGATGACGAGGATGGTTCGGAATCGGAGAGAGAGTCGCGAGTGAGAAGCTTGCGAAGAAGAATAGTGGACATTGCGCGACACTCGAGGTGAGGAGAGAACTGGAGCAAATGACCGAGTTTGAGGGTCAGTGAATTGGGATCACTCTGCTTACATAGATTGAAAGCTGATTCGGCCTCAGATCGGAGCTCATTGGAGGAGGACATCAGGTTAGAGACGAGGGCCTCAAAGGGTGCCGGGTCGGGTCCAAGAAGCGCCGCCAGTTGGATCCGAGTTGACTCGCCATCCATTCTAGCAATCCTAACTCAGAACGAACCGAAGAGAAGAGAGAAGAGACTGGAATGAGAAAAGGAGGCAGATAGAACTAAAGAAAGAGCTGTGAGAGGGATTTGGGGATTAGGGATGATACAAAGGGTTTTAAGGATTCTTTTTGATTTTTTAACTTACATTGGTAGGGCATACTCCACCTCACCCTGAATCATTAGAGCGGCTCTCCTCTCCTGCTTTTGGAGGGAAATCTAAACTACTTTCTTCAACAATTCAACCTCAATCTCTACCCCGTAGCTCCTGCTCTACTATAGTACTACACGTCTAATCTTAATCTTAATCTTAATCTTAATCTTAATCTTAATCTAGCTACACATTATGAGGGTCAGGGGCACATTTCCTCTCTTACAGCCTATGAGCTTTTTTCATTGGGTTTTAGTTTTTTGACTATGTATATTTCTTTTACGGACCATAGGATTCCATTTCATCTTCCCTCTACGTACTCTTTCTCTTAAATCATAAGGATTGTTTTAACTAAAGCTATTGTAAAGGGTTTTCTCGCACACCACCTCAAAACTAGTAATCTTATTTATTCAAGTCATTATTATTATAGATTTAAAATAGTTTTTCATAAGACATAATCTAGCATCCTCACACGACAATCAATTGACTATTATTTCTAAATAGAAACACCATATAAATTGTAATTTCTTTGCTCATACTCAGTACGCACGTTTGAGGACTTAGGATTCCTTTATATGGATATTCTTTTGTTCATACGAGGACCTTATGGAAAACAAACTAGATGACATTTGATTTCTTTTGTTTCTAATCATAAATCTCGTAATCATCTTCTTCATTATACAAAACCCCTCTTCCCTTCAACAATATAAATGGGATATATATAGCTAACAAAATTTAAAAACTTGTTTGGTTCACTAAGATGGAATAGAATGGTATGGAGATCCATATCATAGAGGTATGGATTCATATTCCCATATCATCATAAAGTTGTTTGGTTCTTTTGAGAATTAAGGTCTGAAACTTGAGAGGCATGGAATGTGAATCGTAGAGTAGGATGAGTTTGGGATTCCTAGAAAATGGATAGGAGTTATAATTCCTTTTGGTATGAGAATGCATAGTAAAATCAACCAAAAAAAGATAGGATAGGAATGAGTATAAAAATTCATTCCGAACTAAGTGAATTGGAGACGAAATCATGCGTCACTCATTATGAGCACAAATAAATGAAGGAAGAAAGACCAAAACTACATGCTAGAGAGTTTGTGGTGGCAGGAAAGCAATTAGAATTATTTCATTTATGTTTGGAGTTTTTTTACCTTTACCTTTATTTTTAACTTTTAATTATTAGTTATAAAGCCCACTATTTCTGTTCCAAAATGTATAAGTTTCATTAATTTTTTTTATTGACTTACATTTAAAAAAAAATTTAAAACTATCAAAGAGGAATACTATTAGTCATAGTAAACATGAAGTCAATTAGCTTGATTTTTTTTTAAAACAATTAAAATTATCACGAATAACAATAAAAATGAAAATTACTTAATATGTACTAGAAATCAAACATTGTACGGACACAATATGTATTTCAAAATAAGTAAGAATTATAACAAATTAACATCATAAAAAATGTATACTGTGACTATCAAACACAATATATTATATAGTAATATTGTTCGTTTTATACTCTGCATGTATACATTAGCAGGAAAATTAAGTCAAATGTACTAATGAATGAATTCTAATGTCAAAATAATGACTAATTTTGAAATATTGGGAGTAGTTTTTTTTAAAGTACAAAAAATTATCATTATTGGATGGATGGAGCATCACAACTTATAATATTTTTTTTTTTTGATATATGGTTCTTTTATTTTTTTTAAGGAATTTGCATGGTGTGACATAAATGACTAAGTTTTCCCTATCAATTATGCTAGGGTCAGGTCTTATACTTAAGTATATAGTGTATTTTAAGTATTATTACTCATTGATTTTGTATTTACCCAAGCACGTAAAAATTATGGAGTGTAACTTTGTAGCTTCTTATCTAACAAAGACCTAGTCTAAGATTGTTTTAAAAAAATCTAGTTTAAGATTACGCTTAGTTAAACTTACTTAATCTAGTTCGATGTAATCAAAGTCTATGTAATCTAATCTACTTGTTAGTTGATATGATTTGATCTCCATAAGAAATAGGTATAAGATTAAATGTATTTAGATATGCATTTATGTGTTGCTTTCAATGCGAAATTATGAAAATAAATAAACACAAAGTATAATTTATCTATAAATAAATGCATTGAAAAAATTGATCTAGTCTGTACGTTTTCTGTAAAATGCAAATACTTGGGTGTTCCTTGAATAGTTGAAGCCTTGGAAAGAGAACACACTCTACTCATTATATTAGTGGGTAAGTGGGATACAGAATATGATGCAGAGGGATTTGCGGAATTGCGGATTGTGCAAGTTAATTCAACAGAGAACAATAGTACAATCTATCTTAAGGTTACAGACCACCGAAAAATCTTCTAACTCCTTAATTCCATCCTTCCAGTTTGCACTTGGCTATCCGATCTGACTTGGTCTGTGCTACCAAGTAACATTATATTTTTCCTCTTAGCTCTTGGAATCAGATATTTCGGAATTTCCATGTACTTCATTTGACGTTTAAACCTTTGTGATTATTGTGTACAAACTAAGACTTGAAGGTAACAAATTGAATATAAGATGGCAGTTTATGGAGATAACTATAATCAATTATTTTAGATAATCATAGTATTTTAATTTGCTAGAAACCAACAACGATTTGTGAACTAATTTGATTTGTACACGGCTAATGATGAACCGGTCCTATGAGGTCACACATATAACTATATGATTCCATTAAAGTAGAGTCTATTATGTTTGATTAGTGCACCATATAAGTGTATGATTCGATTAAAGTATATGATTCGATTAAAGTAGGGTCTATTAGTGCATGGCCATGATTTGTACTCGACCGGATGTCTTATATACTTTGAGTATGTGTAGCATATTCCAATCAAATCTAGGTGACGCGCATTGAAATGCAGCTAAGAATATCCTTAAGTACTTGAAAAGAACTAAGGATCATTTATTAGTGTACGGAGGTGAAAGTGAGTTGGTTGTTGAAGGTTACATGGATTCGAGCTTCCAAACGGACAAAGATGATTTTCGATCTCAATCCGGGTTCATCTTTCGTCTAAATGGAGGGATAGTGAGCTGAAAGAGTTCAAAGCAAAGCACCATAGCTGATTCTATAATAGAGGCTGAGTACATTGCTGCAGCTGATGCAACAAAGGAAATAGCTTGGATGAAGAAAATCATTTATGAACTAGGAACCAAGATAATAATGGCGCCATTGCTCAAAGCAAGGAACCAAGATAACATCAGAAGTCTAAATATGTACTTAGGAAGTTTCACATCATTCGTGAGATAGTGGAAAGGAAGGATGTGATAGTTTGCAAGATTCACACAGACGATAACATTGCCGATCCGTTAACTAAACCATTGCCTCAACCCAAGCATGAAAGTCATACTAGGAGTTTATGGCTTAAACATATTGGAGAGTGGCTTTAGTTGTGTACTATTTTATTGTAAAATTAGTCACAGACGTAAAACACTTAGATATGTATGTTTATGTTTATCAATAAAGTTTTTGTTCTTATTTAACCGTGGTTTGGTGTTAAATAAATGTCCAAAATATTGTATAGCATTTGATAGGTTTGTCAAATGCGTGATTTGATGAATGAAACCCTTAAGTGAACCGAAGTTATAAATACTGTTAGTCCCTAGTCTGAATCATTAAAATTAGACATAAATGATTCTTTTAAGGACTAGTTTGTAAGTTGATTGATAGCGCAGTTTTATGGGCTATGGGGACATGGAGATGTTTAATCATTTACATGGATATGTATTTGGATACATATTTGATAGACCTACTTGATATTCTTCAAAACGTTTCAAGAATTTTATTTGTTATATTTAAAGGATTCCTTGACATGAGTGCGATACTAGTCTCATTTAGTGATTAGTATGTCTTTGACATTCTCAAACGTCGTGCCGTAAAAGGAGGTTATAAAGGGAATGCTCAGGTATGTTAAAAGTTAAGTGGGAGTTTTGGTTGTACAAGATTGAATAAGTCATCCTAAATGTTAGGATTGGTGTCTTAGGCCTCTTGAAGAGTAAGGACTGAAAAATGCATGGCCATGCTCAAATGGATTAAAAGTTAATCATTTGTATATCAGTATGGATAACATGGGATGCCATCATATTATCAAATTCAACATTAAGAGGCTTAAGACTTAAGGAATTTGTGGTTACACACTTGTTCTAGGATAAGTGGGAGATTGAAGGAAAATGTCCTTTGATCAAGTATAACAAATTGAATATAAGATGGACAATTTATGGAGATAACTATAGTCAGTTATTTTAGGTAATTATAGTGTTTTGTTAAAAATCGACTATGATTTATGAACTAATTTGATTAGTGCACAACTAATAATAAATCGGTCCTATAAGGTCACACATATAAGTATATGATTGGATTAAAGTGTAAAAGAGGTTAAGAAGCTAAATGGTCATACTTATGTGAAGTATGAACTAAAGAGTTTATTTTGTAACATAAAGATGTTACTTATAAATAAAACAAAGGTTAAGAGAAAGGAGCACCACTCATACTTAGCCATATTCTCAAAACCTCTTTCTCTCTCAATTTGCCATCACCAAGAAAAATAATAAGGAATTGTTTCTTATTCCGTACTAGCATACGTGGGGATTCAATCCTTGCTTGTGGACCAACACTAGAGGAGCAACATTTGATGTTCTAAGGGATCTCCATATAGAAGTGTGAAGTGTTTTGATTTTTGTGAAAATCACGCTTCATGGGTATGAAATTCTTTTCTTATAATTCATATTAAAATGTAAATGAGATCTTGTCGTAGATGCAAAAAAATATTTCTTGAAATTACGCTTTATGTATCTACTTTCTAACATAACTATAATACACTAATTGCTCCGTCCCAAACACCATTTTGTTAGCATTCTTTTAGCCTTCTGGTCTGGTGCGAGAGTGCCAAAACAGTAAGTAAATGTGAAAGCCCTCTCCAGAAGATCAATAATATGCGTAGTAAGTTTTATAAACTAGGCCCATTAACTCCCCCCCCAGTAAAAAAAAAAAAAGGACATATAGAAAACAAGTGACGTAGAAAGAAAAGAATGGGCAGGAAGAGGAGCAGATGAGAAGGATTTGGGACAACTATGACCACCAACATTTTGTATGTTGCGCTGCAGCCTGGAGACTACAAAGATAGAGATTAAAAGCAGTAATGATTGAAAACTAAACTAAATGCCACTAACTTGAATTAATTGTTTTTTGGAAATGACGAGCTTGGGTGGTTGGTGCTCTACATTTCCCGTATGCAAGTCAGACCTCCATTTTCAAGGCAGCAGCAGCAATAGAAGAAGAAGAAGAAACTGCCTTGGAATTGTCAGTTTCACAACAACTCATCCTTCTTCTTCACAACTCAGTCATCCCAATAAACTTTTAATCTCCGTTATTCCAAAACCCAAACTTGTAGTCAAATCTTATTCTGCAAATCAACCAACAAGCGCCCTTGGAGATCAAACCTCTCAACCAACTGTCCATTCTTGGTACTTGTAACTTCTCTCTCCCTTTCTGCTAATCAGCATCATCATTTTATCATTTTATCATTTTATGTCAAACTTATTTCCATACTAATTATTTTAAGCAAAGCACTTGGACATGGAGGGATTATTTCATTCGGTATCAACGCTGTGGCGATTACGGCCCTGCACTTGTTCTCATCCATGGCTTCGGAGCGAACAGGTTTTCTTTTCCCTGTCTAAAGTCTTCTTTTCCCTGTCTAATGTCTTCTTTTCGTCACTCAGCTTTGTTTACTCTATCTATATGTGCTTCTCCAGTGCATATTCAAGCTTTGATTTTTCATTCTTGCGCAATTAAGTTAATGACACTCCCAACAAAAAGGTTATTGATAGGCTTAGTCAATGTAGGTGAAGAATCATAGAGGTTAATCCATCCATTCATTCATTGTTGTTTGCCTTTTTTCTTCTCAACAGCGATCATTGGAGGAAAAACCTTCCGATTTTGGGAATGTCGCACAGGGTCTACGCCATTGATCTAATTGGATATGGTTACTCTGACAAGCCTAACCCTCGCGACTTTAGCCTTGCTTCTTTCTATACCTTTGAGACGTGGGCATCCCAGCTCAATGATTTCTGTCAAGAGGTCGTCAAAGACGAGGCATTCTTTATATGCAACTCTATTGGAGGTGGCTACCCTTCTATTTTACTGGTCATCTGTATTTCTTAGTAGTTCATGCCAATTTAGCTACTTCCCTGTCTTTATTCATCTTTTTGGTGAAGATCACCGAGTTTAAAATTTGCTCTGTGGTCTTCCTGGACACTGACATGCTACAGTTAACCAGTTGCCACTGTTAAAGTTCTCAAATTTTCCGTTTATGATTTTTGACATTGTTGATTGCTCCGATAGATGTTGACATCAAAATCTAAGAAAACCAAGGAAAAAGGAAATTGTCGTCTTATGTTTTCCCTTAATGAGAGTTCAATATGTACTCCGTAATATCTTGCTGTTTCTGGAAGTAGCAGAACAGGGCAAAGTTAATTTTCGGACATTTATCTTGCCCTAAGCATGTGATCTTATGTTGCAGGCCTTGTAGGACTTCAGGCTGCAGTAATGGAGCCACAGATTTGCAAGGGTCTTATGCTTCTAAATATTTCTCTTCGTATGCTCCATATTAAAAAACAGCCTCCACTCGGTAGACCTCTAATAAAAGGCTTTCAGAGTTTGCTGCGGTAAAATGTTTCACCTTCACCCAATAGTTTCTTTGCTGTGTTTTGACTCAACTTATAACATCTGTTGGTTTGATCTGGCAGAAATACCGGTCTAGGTAAATTGTTTTTCAAAACAGTAGCCACACCTCAATCTGTCAGGAACATTCTGCTCCAGGTACGTACTGAGTGTCTGACTGCGTTGTGGGTAGAATGTACGGACCTAGTACTTGTAGAGATTTCTAGAACCTAGCTGGTATGTCTTCGTCAGTTCTTTATCTTAAGTGAATTGTGTTTTGGACCTCAACTTGCATCTAGGAATATAGTAGAAGACTACTAACAATAAGGAATGCAGCTTAGCTAGCCTTATTAATAAATATGAACAAAGTACACTGGAACACTCGTATAGTGATATGCTCTAGTTTCTCCCTGCAACCTGCTACTACTGCTGATTTGATTTAAAATTTGACATGCAACTGGTGTTATGTGCAAAGGTCTTAAGAAAAATTTGTGGATGGGAGGCATGGCTCTTGTTTCTTTTTCTCATCACTTCACCTTTTTATTCATGGAGTAATATGTAGAATCACAATGTTCTAAGCTGGATAACTTGAGGAAAACATCCCGGTGATGTGGAAGAAAGGGTCTTGCCTTTCAATTTGTTAGACTAACAGATGTTTTTCCAGTGTTACCATGATACCTCCCAGGTTACAGCGGAACTAGTTGAGAAAATCCTTCTTCCTGGGTTAGAGCCTGGTGCTGTTGATGTATTTCTAGAATTCATTTGTTACTCAGATGGTCCTCTTCCTGAGGAGCTACTGCCTCTAGTCAAGGTCAGGGGTGTTCAAATGCTTCTCTTTTGCAGATCTGTGCTTCTCCATATCAGGTACTAATCAAAGCCAATATGGTTGCATCATTTTTGCAGTGCCCGGTATTGATTGTTTGGGGTGACAAAGATCCGTGGGAACCCATAGAGCTTGGAAGAGCTTATGGAAACTTTGAAACTGTTGAAGATTTCGTAGCCTTGCCTGGTGTAGGCCACTGCCCTCAGGTCTTTTATCGCTTCAAAGTTTAAACCATTGGAATTAGTCTCTTAGATCCTTTTTGCTTGCCAACTTTATTCCCAGAATTACTCTACTCTTGGCCTTTGGAAGAATCGTCTCTCAAGTCTCAAGAATCAATTCTATTATTTTGTCGTGCAGGATGAAGCACCTCATTTGGTGAACCCATTGGTGGAGTCATTTGTGGATCGCCACTCTGCAACCAGAGCTGGTGTTTCTTCGGGATCATCTGTGTGAGAGAATGTTCCTGAACTTCTGATTTTCATCACATTCAGGTGCTAGCCTGCGGATCAGATGTTAGAGTTGAGAGAGTGAATAGGAGGAGGTATGAGACTTTATGTTGATGGGTGTGCATATCATGATATCCTACCTGTTAGCTTGGACCTCTAGAGAATTTTCAGAACATGTAACACTCGGTAATTCAGGCAGTTCTCCACGCTGGATTCAAACAAATTGATTGATGTTTTTAAGACACCAATTTGATATTGTATTTTTTTTCCTTTTCCCCTTATATAAAATCCTAGATACAGCAACTAGTTCTCCATTTTTGGAGCATTTGTAGCTTAATATTCAATAAAATGTGAATTGCAAAACAAGGGAAGCTGTCAGAGTACCAGCAGTGAAAACATTCCCTCCACTTTTCTAATCCTGCTCTATACAGCATTGCCTCTCGCAGTCTAAAATAAGGGACAAAAGGTTGATAGCGTGTCTGTGCAGGTGTTCGAGCTCATATGCGATCACTGGAGACACAGTTACTTTTACACCATCAGTGACTTAGCAAAATTTGGCCCTGCTTAATTGTCTATAAAGTGAGAGATCTCTAGGAGCTGTCATATGTGATTGAGTATTCCAGCTACCAGACAACAATCGCCCAACATCCATGATGTAGACTAAATAATTCACAATGGGCATTCCTCCAACCGACCGATTATCTTCTTCCACATGAAGTTTCATGCAAAACTAATGCAGAGAATTGTTACTAAGATACAAAGAATCAGAGGTGTAACAGTCTTATTATATAAGCTCAAAAACCTCCAGATGCTAAGGTGGCGAAAGAAAACTTGCATACAATGAAGAATGCCAACCGTCTGCTGATGCCTATCTGATCCGCATTACAACAAGGACATATATCACTAATCAGGACTTTCAAATTATAATTGAGGAGCACAGTTCATTGATAAGGATTGCAATCTGCCAAAACTAGATGCAACATTCAGTCGCTCAACTAGTCTTATATTCAATAGTATATCTCATTTCAAAATCAAAGAAGCTGTTCTAGAAAGGTGGAGAAACATATCGGCTAAAGTTATTGAAAATTAATGAAACATCTGCTGTGCAATATAAGATAACTTATGAACCATGGAATCATAATGCTTTCATTCAGTGAATTAATGAGTAAATCATATATTAGAAATAGTCCATGTGTGATGAATGCGTTATCTGCTTTTTGGTACAATCAACTGCACACATTGGATCTATATGATACAAAAAGAACATACAATTGAAAAAAGCCATATCTAAGCGGCATTATACAATCACCTTTTGAGGAACAAACTAACAAATCTGGATCAAAGAGCATAACACTGGCACTCCTAATGCTGATACAGAGACACATGAACTGTGTGATGTAAGATACTCTTTGTAAAATTTCAATAAACCAAGTCCGACCTCTTTAACATGTATTGATGCCATCCTTACAGTCGGTGGTCAAGTTGTAGAATGTCTCCAACCTCATCTTTCCCCTGATAAAAACCTCCGTATCTACCTCAGCCCTCATGTAACCATCAAAATTGACGGGTCGACCACCATTCAAAGCCGTAGTTTCGTTATACCATTCACTCGTATTTCCCCACAAGTCCTTGTAATCATCAAGCAAATGAACCTTGTAGTGTGACCTTAGTTTATCAAAGTAGTTATAGAAAGGCTCGTTTGTGGCAATATACAAATTCCTCCATGGCTGTACCACTCCTTGAAGCTTTGATAAAATAGCTTCCGGAGATGTTTCGGCATCCAAGTGAGGCCAAAGTTGCTTATTTTGAGCCTTTTCTCCTCGAACCACATGAACTGCATCGAAATCCCAATCCATTTGTCCGCTGATTTCAGAGACTATATTCATCAGCCTCTTTGATTTCCAGAGTGCATGCCATGGTCTCTGAATGGAATTAGCAGCTTGTCCCTCACACACCCGGTACCAATAGTTATCCGGTTCAGGAGCATCAAAGTGCCTCCATATAATGGTGCTCCTGTCCTTCTTTAGTTGCATGGGTGTGGTCTTATAGCTAGCCACCTTCCTGACAGGGATCTTCTTCTTATGGGTCTTGTCCCATCTTTTCCAGTCCCTGAGGAATTCTCGCTCCTCCACAATGGAGGCCTCTTCCTTGAGATGCTCAAAGTCGAAGTAGAACCTAAAATCCTTGCCCTCCTGATCATTGCCGCTGGGGTTATACTGGGCAGCCAAACAAACACTCAAATCCATGACGAATGTTCTGTTCAAATACTGCGCTTCCCCCAAGGCACACAAGAAACTCCACATAAAATGATTCATCCCTTTGCAATAATCCCCACCACGGGAATAATAGAGGTACTTCCCTCTCCTGAAGTTGGTATCGGAGCCGATGTTGGGTATGGTATCATTAATCTCAGTGTCCAGGTAGGGAGCAAGAAGTTTGGGATTGCGAGGGGTGGCAGAGGGACGGGGTCTAGGGCGCCTAGCATTGGCACCAGAATGCCAGCCACTAGCACCAATGACCTTATAAGCACAGTCATCCCCAAGGCCAATCCTAAAGCGGCGAAAATCCCTGTACTTCCTCCAAGACTTCTCCTTCCTATTACGAAACTTCCAAGCCACATCACATTCATTGGGCTTGGAACCATTGACGGGAGTAGCAAACTCAAGGAACACAATGTACTTAAACAATCTCAAATTAAAGCGCTCAATAGCGATCAAAACGCGAGGATCAGAGCAATTAACGACATTGAGATCCTGGGCACAGGCGGCGGGGCTGAGGGTGGAATTAGAAGTGAGATTGTTCTCAAGAATGGAAATGTCAGCCTCATAAGAAGAAGGGGCCAGTGTTGGAGTCAGGATAAAATCCTCGCCCGTTTTGAGGACGGAAGAGTCGTCCTTGAAAGTGGCGTTGTGGAGCTGAGTGAAGAGGTCGGTGAGAGCAGGAGCTGACTGAAGCCATGGATCTGGTGGTTGGTATGTTATGGCTATCACAGTAATTATCAATACTGCGAACACAAAAAAAGAAAAGCACACATTGCTGATTTGCTTTATCAGCTTTTGGGCAATTGGTTCCGCTGCAGCATTCACCGCCTCCTTCATTTTCCCAGGATTTCTTTCAAATATTATGGATCTACTTTCTTTCTTTCTTTCTTTCTTTCTAGAGAGTGAAGTCAATAACAAAGTACTCAGTCAAGAGAGAACGCCGAAGAAAGATGGAAGAAATCAACTTACATTAAGAGAGTTGCACAATCTCGGAATTCAGAGTGAACCACCGAATCTCCTCATCCTTTTCGACGCCGTCGAATGGAAATTAATCTACTAATTCAGGGTTGAGTCCTTGAGTTGTGTTGAGTTGTTGGGTTTGAGTGTGCATAAAGTTGAAACACCCATCTAGATTAGATCAACTTCTAAGCAATCACGCAAATCAGATTTGCCGGCAACTTTTTTTTTTTAAAGGAAAATAGGGTAGGGAGTTTTATTCAGTTAAATTCTCATCCAATAAAATTGATTTTTTAGAGCTTTTTTAAAAAATATTTTTAAAATTAGGCTTGAGATAAAAATAATTTAAAAAATAAACTTCTAGTGGTTCACGTAAAAAAATAGTTATTACAATGTTAATGCAAAATCGTTGTTAGGTCGGTGATTAGCGATTTTGGGTCTTTGGGTCAACCGAATTGGGTTGACCTAATTCTTTTTTATATGTAAAATGATGCCCTAAGCAAATATTTTATTATGAAAACAATTTACTTTGCCAATTTTTTTCTTTTTCTTTTTCTTTTTTCTTTTCTTTCCTTTCCTTCTCCTCTCGTCCTCCCAAATACTCCCTCCATCTTTAATTACATACTATATTGTCATTTTCATCAATTTTTAGGAGGGGTAAAAAGAAGAGGGGATCACTACATTGGTAACATTAAAAAAAAGATTATTAAAAATAAAAGGATTGCTTTACAATAGTACATTTGGAGGGAAATATAACAACTTTTACAAATTTTCCTGGAGCCAAACAACAAATGAGGGAAAAAGTGATTTTTTTTTTGCTCAAAAATTCAAATTTCACCAAGTCTAGACAGCTGGTGTCTTTAAATATCATGTCACATTTATCAGCTGAAGAACAAAGTCTCCTCTTCAAATTTAATTCCTTTCTTTCTGTTCCATTGCTCTAAAAGTCAGGGAATGGAAAGGGTTGATCACTTTCATATTAATGATCATCATTGAGTGATTAACTTACCATAAAATCTGTCTTTTTGGCTGGAATAATCAAAGCCTCACTTGTAGAAGTTATTGGGTTTTTCTTAGTCTTATCATGTCAAGCATAATTGAGGCTACTGAAGCATTTAAGAATCCTCCAACAGCTTCCACATCAGCCATAAGGATGATAATGGACTTGAATGAACCAGCTAAAGAAGCAGTAATGGACTGCATTTACTCAGAAGTAGCCAATGGCTTGAAGAGCAGACACCCAAAGCCACAACCAGAAGCTATCAGCTTTGACTGCAGTCACAAAGTACAAGCAAGAGCCAATGACTTCCACTTCATAGAGCCAAACCCAAGTGCAGGAGCCTCTAGCTTCAACTACAGTCATTGAAGATAAGAAGGAGCCAATGGCTTCAACTACAAAGAGTCACAAGCACAAGCAGAAGTCACAGACTTCAACAACAGTCATAGAGGAAGTGCAAGAGCCTCTAGTTTCAACTGCAATCACAAAGGACAAGCAGGAGAAAATGGCTTCCATTATTGACACCCAAACCCAAGTGTAGGAGCCTCTAGCTACCACTAGAAAGAGCCACAAGCACAACCATAAGTCATAGAAATGGATTGTAGTCACAAAAGACAAGCAGGAGTCTCTAGCTTCAACTCCGTTCACAAAGGACAAGTAGGAGTCAATGGCTCCAGCTGCAGACACTGATGTGCTCGTTTTAGCGCACGTTTACAACCCCATTTTAGTGTCGAGTCTCGCAGTTTTAGATTGATTTTATGCACATTACATTCAAGGTAAAATGTGACGTGTTCGAGGCTTTGACACTCTTATCAAGAGTTTAGATGCACGTATCATAGCTTGGGCACGCGTTCCAAGTCCCTCTCAAAGATCCCACAAACTCCAGAAGCCATTAGACACTTCAAAGAAGCTGTTCAGCAAGGTTCAGGTTCAGATTCGACCGAATCTGACATCCATTCGGTCGAATGGAAGACAGGAACTCAAGCATATAACTCAAGCTCTCGGGAATAGCTGAATGAACTCCCATTTGGCCGAATCAAGGCCCATTCAGCCGAATGGGTGCTCTCCTTCGGTCGAATGGTGGACAGGTTCTAAAAACTTGAAGCTTCTATTATGGGCGAATGATAAGACCATTCGGCCGAATGGTCCCTCATTCGGCCGAATCCTCCCTTCATTCGGCTGAATGGCTCCCTTTTTCGCAGATTTTGGTTCTTTCTTAAGTCGGACCTCGAGGGTTTTTCTAGGGTTTTACCCCCTTTTGTCCCTAGGGTATAAATACCCCCTTGCTTTGTAAAAAACCCTCATGCCTATTTTGAGAGCTCTTGTGCCTCAACTTGGAACATCACTTTCATTGCTTTCATTTCATTCATGCTTTAGTTTAGATTTAAGGCTTTTGTTGCACTTTATTTCAAGCATTGTATTTCGGATTTAGATTCTCTTTCATTCACGCAATTTCATTCACGTAAGGTATCGATTCTTTACTATTCTATTTCGTTTAATGCTTTCACGTATTGTTTTTGTTAATTCCATTACTCTTTTTATTATCCTTGCTCCATTTACAGCTTTAATAGAGTAGTTATCAGTTTTGTTATAGTTCTTCGTTTTCCCCTTTTCGTTCTCTTATTCATTTATGTTCAAATTGTTTATGCTTTCAATCATGTTCTTGTTTATTGTTTATACCCTAGTTTTTATTACTATGAGTGAATAGTTTTCTTAGGGGTTTGATTGGTAAAACCCTAGGTTGGCTTGTTCTTCATACGTAGAGTTAGGGTTTGAGATTGTTGATGATTGATTGATTGACATTCGATGCGAATCTTGTCCTGCCACTCTTTAGGAGAAATAGGGAGATTAAAGGTTGTTCATGTGATTTATAGGGTCGCAAACTTCCTCTCGTCATCTTGAGTGTCTTGATTGATTCTTGATCGATTTCCCCTAACTTAGCGTATTTGCTAGTTCGATTGTCCTTCCTAGGGTGGAACTAATCTATCCCCGTTTTTCTTTCATTGCATATTATCGTCTTTTTATTCTTGCGTTACCTTTCTGTCATTAGTGTAGATCAATCAATTTGCATTTCAAATAAAGGCTTTACCTCAAGTCTAGAAACTAGCATCTCTTGTCCTTATGGTTTGACCCCCGACTTATCATTACACTAGTTATAGTAGTATTAGGGAGATTATAAGTATTGTTTGCATAACTAGTCTTTTAGTTAATGACCTAAAAGCCGGTTATCAAAATGGCGCCGTTGCCGAGGACAAGGCGTTGTGTTTAGATTATAATCTTGCTGTAATTCATTTTTGTTTTATTTATTGTCTTTTAATCTTGCTTGTCAGTACTTACGCTTGGTCTCTAGTGTTGTTTGCATGCCCTATAGCATACGTAGATCAAATCAACAACTAGAACCATACAACCCTGAGGTTCAACACAATAAACGAAGAATTCTAACCCAAACCTCGTTACAACCAAATACTCCCAACCCTCCTACATCACCAATGGACGAAAACCAGCAATTATTTGGTCAATTTGGGACACCTGGGTCCCAAGAATTTCAAGGAGGTGTCATGTCACCCATTGCTCCAACTCCTTACCAAATACACCCACAGTTCACCCGGATGGTGAAAGAAACCCCCTTTTGCGGTTTGAAAAATGAATGCCCCCTCGAACACTTGGAAGCATTCTCAGATATTTGCGGGCTCATTCCTCCATGCTCCAACTGTCCGGACTATTTGTGAATGCACTTATTTCACCTGAGTCTAGCTGGAGAAGCTAAGGATTGGTATAAATGCTTAGAGCCTAACTCAATCATTAATTGGGATAACTTTTATAGAAAGGTTCTATCCCATGGTTCGAACGCAAGATTGGCGCAAGAAAATCGCGTCATTCACTCAAGAGGATGATGAGAACCTTAGTGCTACTTGGAGTTGGTTTAAGAGAATGATAAGAGCATGTCCCCATAATGAGTACAAGGAGAACCATCTCAATACATTCTTCTACAATGGTCTAAAGGACTCCACCAAGGCACTTCTAGACTCGGCAGTTGGTGGCCAACTCTCAAAGGTCCCAAGCAATCAAGTGAAGGCTAAGATTGAAGAGGTGGCCAAAAATAGCTCTTGGGGAGGAGTGAGAGGTAATGGACTACCGAGGGGAACAATTGATTCAAGCAACTTGGACACGATTAGCTCGAAAATTGAGGCTATCATGGATAAGAATCTGTCCAAGTTCAAATTTGCTCAAGGTAGCTCCAATGTATCATCGGTTAATGAGATGCCCTTTTCATGTAGAATATGTGGGGGCATCAATGATGATACATCCTATTATGGGGGTTCAAATTCTAAACATGCATCAGCTGTGAACTATAGGGGGTATAACCAAGAAGGAGCTCCAGTTATAAATTATGATGGTTATGGGTACAATCCCGAATGTGTGGCAGCTGTGGGGTATGGTGGTCAAAACCAAGGGTTTTCTCAACAAGGTCCTTATAACAATCAACCCTTTAGACCTCCCTTAAATCCAAATTCTACCCAAGGAAACTTCAACCAAAGGTACAACTCCAATAATCAAGGAAGCGGGAGTTTTCCTAGGCCGAATGGGAATAGGCCATATCCTCAAATACCAAAGCCAAACCTACCATATCCATCTACACAACCACCACCAAACCCGCCCCCAAATCATGACTACCTTTCCACCCAAGTGAACTCCCTTGTGCAGCAAAATCAAACCCTCTCCCAAATCAATCAAACCTTGATAAATCAAATGCAACAACTTCAAGCACAACAGAAGTTGTTTGAATCACAACTTGCTTAGATGGCTAGTCCACCCCCACCATTGCTATTCCCTTCTCACCCTCAACAAAACCCATCCACCCAACCTCCACCACAAAACACTCTTGACTCCAACCCTAAACATCACACCTGCAAGGCGATCTTTTTAAGATCGAGAACCTCATACTCTGCTCCAGTTGTAGCTAATAGAGATTATTTAGGGGAAGGTTCCTCGAAGGATAGTGGTTGTTAAAGAGAAACTGAGCATAAGGAGAATCTTGAGGGGAGAGACGAGAAGGAGGGTAGTGATGAGGATGAGGAAAACAATGTTGAGGTAAATGGGCATGAGAGGAAGAAGAAGGATGAGGAAGAGAGATGGAGGGAGATACAGGAAAGGAGGAAACTTGAGCGTCAACATGCTCCGCCTCTACCTTTTCCTTACAAAAAGGTAGAGAAACAATTACAAGAAAAGTTTCTTAAATTCCTAGACCATATGCGGCAACTTGAGATGAAGATACCATTCTTGGAGGCCATGGAGCAAATGCCTCAATATGCTAAGTATCTGAAAACTCTCGTAGGAAACAAGAGAAATCTTAGGGGAGAAGTGATTAGTTTGCCAGATCAGGTGAGTTCCATCATTCAGGGCACGTGGGCAAAGAAAGAAAAAGCTAAAGGACCCTTTGTGCTCCTAGTCACCCTTGAAAAACTCAATTCTAAGGGAGCAGTTGCTGACCTTGGGGCTTCCATTAGCTTAATGCCGATGTCCATTTCCAAACAGCTAACTTTTGAACTCAAGCCATCAAAGAAAACCATCCAACTTGCCGACCGTAGTATAAAAGTACCATGTGGGGAGTTTGAGGACCTTCCGATCCAAGTAGGGAACATTGTGGTTCCCTGTGACTTCGTGGTGCTTGATATGGTTGATGATCCTTATACCCCCCTCTTCTTAGGGAGGGATGCTTTAAAGACTTTGGGTGCCTTGATAGACTATGAATCAGAGACTATCATTGTGAGGGTGGCCCAAGAAAAGGTTGTGTTTTCCTTTTCTAAGTCTTCCAAGGAACCCATGGCCGAGCAGATTCGTTCCTTTGATGTTTTTGAGAACATTTTTGAACAAAAGGGTGATGGGTGTGATATTTTTTCTGCCCCAATATTGGTTAAGGTGACAGAGGAGGAGAAAACGATCAAGAATGTTGTTCTTGATGTTGAGAAGGAGATTGTTCGGATGGAAGAAAACTGTGAAAAGCCTAAGAGAGCTGACAGACCAGCCCGCAAAAGGAAGAGGGATAGAAAAAGAAAAAAATCTAAAAAGAGATCGATGGCTCCACCCTGGCTTGGGGGAGACCCACATTATAGCCCACCTCCCGATGACCCCAGCTCTACTTTGCTTACTTCTGCTATTGCTGCTTGGTGGAGAGTTTTGACTCCCCACACTGGAGGTGATGAAGATGCTAGGAGTGAGTCCACTCCTATGATAGGTATAATTTCTTCATTTTCTTTTTCTGTATAAACCTGTGGCTAACTGTGTCGAACTTACCGACGTTAAACAAAAGTATTTACGGGAAATAACCCGATGTTTGTTTTATTTGTTTGTTTATATAGCAATAGTTTCCATAATGCTGATCTCTCCCCCTTTTGGTTCTCTTCTCCATCTTTCGGAAGTGCCGAGATGGCTCTTGAGCTGGCTTGGGGGAGGGTCCTTGTGTTTTCAAAGTTTTAAAAGATCCACATTATTGAAACTATTGCCTTGGTTTTTGTTTTTGTTTTTTTTGCATGTTTAGGTGTATTAAGTTGTTGTGCTTGAGTTATGAAACCGACATGCGAGCATCTGACGTGTACATTCTAGTGGTACTACACATACTCATGTTTTCCTAGCCTTGTGACTATTTTGGGACCAAGTGATTGACTATTTTCCACCTGACTTAGGAATCTAGGCTTGCTTGGTTTGTGGCTTGGATGACTACCTATTGAGGCACATTTCGACTAGCCTAGTAAGGATTGAGCCTTCTAGGACTCCATTATGAGTCCCATGTCATCGAGTGCTAGTTAGAGAATCTAAGTATTGTGTCTATTCTCCTCCAGCATAGTCTACTTTTCTAAAGGTCAGGGATAATAACACGTTTGTAGTTATAGCTACATGGCCAAATTGCCTACCATGAATATTGATTGACTTTAGGGTAAGCCAATTTTGTGCCTTTACCTTTTCTTCATAGCTACACTACCTAACTCCACATGAGCTAAATACTCCCTCTATTTACCTAGAGGATAGTCAAGTGATCATAGTGAAGTGGTGTCCGTTACATTGTGGTGAATGATTTCGGTTGGAAAAGTCATAGTCGGATGATATGACTCTATACATTACTCTTAGTATATTTCAGAAACATTAGCATGAAAAACACAAAAAAGAAAAAAAAAAGAGAAAAGAAAAAGAAAAAAAAAGAAAAAAAAGAGAAAAGAAAAAGAAAAGAAACAGAAAAAATCGGAAAAAGAAAAATTCGAGAATAAAGTTGGTGTAATGTACTAGAGTTCATTTATGTGTATCTTGAGAATTTTGGGAGTGGCATTGTTGTCGGAAGTCATAGTCGTCCTTGGTTTCATTACCTTGGATTTCTTACTATCCTCTATTTTAACTCCACATCCCCAAATTTTACCCTACCTTGATCCTAGCCTACATTGCAACCATTTCCAAACTTGTTCGACTTGGCCAAATTAGCAAGTTCTGTGCTGGAGAGTAGATAAGATACAATTCCTAAGATTTCTCCCTTTTTAAGTGTTTAATTCCTGGCTCATCTTTAGTCAGATGATTTTGAGCGAAACACATACCGTATTAAACACACGCGCGTATTAGAAATTTCCCACATCTTTTGGGAAATAGCATAGGCAGTGTAGACTTGTGACCTCATTAGGTAGTGTGCGGCATGACCTGTGTTATAGCTTCTCTAGTAATCCCGAGTCTGTGGAAAATGTTGTTCATCTTGGTATTATGCTCTTTTGAGCCCATTGTACTTGCACACCCCTGGCTAGGAAGAATTTTGCGTATACACGGCCGACATTGTCTTGTTTTCCGCTCGCCTTGCTTTTCATGTGCTTTACTCGTGGTGTTGCCTTGCTAGTTCATTTATTAGGGACTAACAAAGGTTTGGCTTGGGGGAAGTTGATGTGCTCATTTTAGAGCACATTTACAACCCCATTTTAGTGTCGAGTCTCGCGGTTTTAGATTAATTTTATGCACATTACATTCGATTTTACCTTGATCTTGTCCTCGAGCTGTTTTTAGGTCATTTCAGGTACTTTTGATGATTTCAAGGTAAAATGTGATGTGTTCGAGGTTTTGACACTCTTATCAAGAGTTTAGATGCATGTATCATATCTTGGGCATGCGTTCCAAGTCACTCTCGAAGATCCCACAAACTCCAGAAGCCATTAGACACTTCAAAGAAGCTGTTCAGCAAGGTTTATGTTTAGATACGACCGAATCTGACATACATTCGGTCGAATGGAAGACAGGAACTCAAGCATATAACTCAAGCTCTCGATAATAGCCAAATAAACTCTCATTCGGCCGAATCAAGGCCTATTTGGCTGAATGGGTGCTCTCCTTCGGTCGAATGGTGGACAGGTTCTAAAAACTCGAAGCTTCTGTTATGGGCGAATGACAAGACCATTCGCCAAATCCTCCCTTAATTCGGCCAAATGGCTCCCTTTTTCGCAGATTTTGGTTCTTTCTTAAGTCGGCCCTCGAGGGTTTTTCTAGGGTCTTACCCCCTTTTGTCCCTAGGGTATAAATACCCCCTTTCTCTGTAAAAAACCCTCATGCCTATTTTGAGAGCTCTTGTGCCTCAACTTGGAACATCACTTTCATTTCTTTTATTTCATTCATGCTTTAGTTTAGATTTAAGGTTTGTTGCACTTCCTTTCAAGCATTGTATTTTGGATTCAGATTCTCTTTCATTCACGCAATTTCATTCACGTAAGGTATCGATTCTTTACTATTCTATTTCGTTTAATGCTTTCACGTATTGTTTTTGTTAATTCCATTACTCTTTTTATTATCCTTGCTCCATTTACAGCTTTAATAGAGTAGTTGTCGGTTTTGTTATAGTTCTTCGTTTTTCCCATTTCGTTCTCTTGTTCATTTACATTCAAATTGTTTATGCTTTCAATCAAGTTCTTGTTTATTGTTTATGCCCTAGTTTTTATTACTATGAGTGAGTAGTTTTCTTAGGGGTTTGATTGGTGAAACCCTAGGTTGGCTTGTTCTTCATGCATAGAGTTAGGGTTTGAGATTGTTGATGATTGATTGATTGACATTCGATGCGAATCTTGTCCTGCCACTCTTTAGGAGAAATAGGGAGATTATAGGTTGTTCATATGATTTATAGGGTCACAAACTTTCTCTCGTCATCTTGAGTGTCTTGATTGATTGTTGATCGATTTCCCCTAACTTAGCGTATTTGCTAGTTTGATTGTCCTTCCTAGGGTGGAACTAATCTATTCCCATTTTTCTTTCATTGCATATTATCGTCTTTTTATTCTTGTGTTACCTTTCTGCCATTAGTGTAGATCAATCAATTTGCATTTCAAATAAACGCTTTACATCAAGTCTAGAAACTAGCATCCCTTGTCCTTGTGGTTCGACCCCCAACTTACCATTACACTAGTTATAGTAGTATTAGGGAGATTATAAGTATTGTTTGCATAACTAGTCTTTTAGTTAATGACCTAAAAGCCGGTTATCAAAATGGCGCCATTGCCGGGGACAAGGTGTTGTGTTTAGATTATAGTCTTGCTCTAATTCATTTTTGTTTTATTTATTGTCTTTTAATCTTGCTTGTCAGTACTTATGCTTGGTCTTTAGTGTTGTTTGCATGCCCTATAGCACACGTAGATCAAATCAACAACTAGAACCATATGACCATGAGGTTCAATGCAGTAAACGGAGAATTCCAACCCAAACCTCATTACAACCAAATACTCCCAACCCTCCTACATCACCAATGGACAAAAACCAGCAATTATTTGGTCAATTTGGACACCTGGGTCCCAAGAATTTCAAGGAGGTGTTGTGTTACCCATTGCCCCAACTCCTTACCAAATACACCCATAGTTCACCCGGATGGTGAAAGATACCCCCTTTTGCCGTTTGAAAAATGAATGCCCCCTCGAACACTTGGAAGCATTCTCAGATATTTGTGGGCTCATTCCTCTATGCCCAAACTGTCCGAACTATGTGCGAATGCAATTATTTCACCTGAGTCTAGCTGGAGAAGCTAAGGATTGGTATAAATGCTTAGAGCCTAACTCAATCATTAATTGGGCTCAATTGAAGACAACTTTTCTAGAAAGGTTCTATCCCACGGTTCGAACGCAAGATTGGCGCAAGAAAATCGCGTCATTCACTCAAGAGGATGATGAGAACCTTAATGCTACTTGGAGTCGGTTTAAGAGAATGATAAGAGCATGCCCCCATCATGAGTACGGGGAGAACCATCTCAATACATTCTTCTACGATGGTTTAAATGACTCCACCAAGGCACTTCTAGACTCGGCAGTTGGTGGCCATCTCAATAAAATGCGGCGTCACTTAGCCTTAAACCGCCGCAATTGATAACTAATATGCGGCGTATTTTAGCTACAACTGCCGCAAAACCCAATTTAACCAGATTGAAAATTGGCATGTAATAGAGGAATATGCGGCGAGTCTTGGGGACACCGGCCGCATATGAGTTTTTTTTTTAAACGCATGAATCTGATCCCTACAACGCCCAAATTTCTAATTCAAAACCTGCTTATTACACTTGCAATTTCTGCAACCCAAGATACATATATACACATGATCCATCTCTCATTTATTCCTACTAATAGGGTCGTAAAAACAACTATATATTAAGTGACATAAAAAATACAATCTAATTAATGAAATTGATGTATAAATTACAAAATACACAAGAACAAGGTAATGTACATAATCTAAAAAAAGTTATCTGTCCAATACTTGGCAAGTTTGTTGTGGATGACGTCAATTTCTTTGGTGGAGAAGGGCTCCTCGTTTAATCCTTTACATACCTAATATTGATTAACATATCATTAACGTGTATATAAAATGCAATGCATATGAAATCGATGTATTTGAAGTGTTTAAGTCACTATCTACCCGAAACCGATTCCATTTGACCTATATTGACTAAAATCGATGTGTTTCAAGTGTTTAGGTCACTATCTACCCGAAACCGATCCCATTTTACCTATATTGACTCAAATCGATGCATTTGAAGTGTTTAGGTCACTTTCTACCCGAAACCAATCCTATTTGACCTATCTTGACTGAAATCGATGTGTTTTGAGTGTTTAGGTCACTTTATACCTAAAACCGATCCCATTTGACCTATCTTGACTCAAATCGATGTGTTTCAAGTGTTTACATCACTTAAAATTAAAGTGCAAAAGAAAGCATTTTCCAAAACTAAATACAAATAAGTATTTAACTTACCACTGCAGCTTCCGAAGTCTTGTTCTTCACAAAGGTTGCCCAGTCACCTTCCTTAATATGTTTCCATATTTCATAGGGCAACATGTTAGGTTCCTTTTTGGACACCTTTCTTGTCTTAGTAATCCAGCCAGTAACCAACTTTGATTTGAAGTCTCGAAATCTATCAGCGACTGCAGATAGAAAAAGCTTCTTCAATTGAGGGTTGTCTAGAATGTGAAACAAAGCCTGAAATAAATTTAAATTGAGTTAATTTCATTTAGTAAGATAATTTACACAAATATTTAAGTAATTGAGATTAAGTTAGGAATACATACCATTATGTCCACCCACAAGGTATGTCAAAGTCCTTCATTCACTCTTAACCACTCCCAGTTGATGTTGAACTTCTGAATAAGAAGTCCAATGTGTTGACCGTACTTCAGACACCACCTACCAATGTGGCGGTGCAAATGGTCGAACTCTAGATGCATACGCTCGGCCACTCTAAGGCTTCTAGTCGGACCTCTAGGTTGACCTACGCCCCGAGCACCACCCTTTCCCCTCCTGGTACCCAAACACAAGGGGGTGACAATGTCCATATGTACATCATCCCTTAAAGGTGCTACGGCTTCAGCAAGCCTTTCATGTTCGTCGAATAATCTATCTAATCTCTGTGCTTCTAACTCAGTAGCCACGTCTTCTGGATCACCTCGATCAGTTTTAAGGTGCACATCGTACTCTACATCCTCAAAAGAGACATTGAAACCTTCGTCACTAGCCATGATGCAAGACTGTAACTGCATACAACAACAACAAGACAATGCAAATTGAGTTAGTGAATCGTATAACAATAATACAGGAAATAAGGCAAACATTAACATAAATACGAAATAATTAAATACCTAGACAATGAATACTACTCATCTATAGTAACTCCTTCATGGTGATCCATTCTCATATAATTTGTTTTCGTTTCTGGTCTAGCATCCATGTCATCATTACATGGCATTAAAAACGGTGGGAGATCATCAAAGTCGTCATACTCTTCCTCATCAATGACATCACCATTTCCAAGGATCTGTCATTTAGTAGGGACAACAACTGCCTATTGAGGGTCATTTGTGTGTTTAATGTAGAATACTTGTTTACCTTGTGATGCAAGTATAAAAGGTTCCTCTGTATCACGCATCTGACTCATATCAACTAAAGTCCAATTCTATTTATCCTTCTTCACTGAACCACGTCGATTGATATCTGCCCACTTGCATTGAAAAAGGGGAACCTTAAACCCACTGTATTCAAATTCCTATATCTCTTGAATTATCCCACAGTACGATAAGATCGCATCAACTGGTGCTTTATCTTTTGAGCTAGCATATTCTCGAGAAGAAGCCACTATTGAAATACCACTATTTTGAATAGACTTTAATTTCTTATCCTGACGTTCAATGTAGAAGGTATATCCATTGATATCATACCCCTCAAAAGATCGAACAGTTGTTCAAGGACCGTAAGCTAACCACTTGATTGTATCAGAAATGTTATGCCCCGTTTCAGACAATTCATGCATAAATTTTTCATGAAACCAATTAATGAAGGTGTTATTGTGTTCTTGCATCAATGCTCGTTAACCTTTAGACGGATACTTCCCCTTTAATTCATTCATATGCCTTTCTAAGTAAGGATGAACCTCTGTGATATGGTGCAAAACAAATAAATGAGCTTGTCTCTCTTTCAGCAATGGAATTACGACCTCCTTAGAACCCATGATGTTGTGCCCTTCGAGCCTCCCTTCATGCCTTGATTTTGATAACCCAATTGCCTCCCCCTTGGATAAGAACTCACTAAGAAACTCACCTACCTCCTCTGTCGTTATACCTTGAATTATACTACCTTTAGGGTGTACTGGGTTTCTCACCTTCTTTTTTAGAGTACCCATGTATCTCTCGAAAGGATAAGCCTATCTTAGGAACATTGGACCACATAACTTGATTTCTCGGACCAAATGCACAACTAGATGTACCATAATATCAAAGAACGAAGGTGGAAAATACATCTCTAGTTGACATAAGGTCTTAACAACACTAGCCTGTGACTTAACCAAACATGACAGATCAAGCTCCTTGCTGCATATTGTATTAAAAAAAGAACAAAGTCTAGTGATAAAATCCCTAACATGCTTGGGCAAAATATGGCGGATGGCAATTGGTAGAAACACTTGCATCATAACATGACAATCATGGGACTTCATACCCACTAATTTCAGATCTTTCATTGATACGAAGTTCTTCAAATTAGACAAATACCCAGTAGGAACCTTGATCCCATACACTCACAAAATATCCTCTTCTCTGCTCGGGACAAAGTGTAACAAGCCGGAGGAAGATATGTGGATTTACCTTTTCCATTCCTAGGCGTTCTATCTTCAGGCCACAACTTGGATCGAATCTTCATCGTCTGCATATCTCTCCTAACATTAGGACCATCCTTAGTCTTACCAGGTATATTCAACAGCGTCCCTAAGATGGCATCACAAACATTCTTCTCTATGTGCATAACATCAAGACAATGTCTAACGGGTAAATACTTCCAATACTGAAGTTGCCAAAATATGGACTGTTTCTTCCATAACCCCTGAACATCTATGTGTTTGAATACATTATCTATTCCTTTCACAATGTCATAAACCTCCATGCCAATCAACGGTATAAGGGCTATACGTTGCTCAACTTTACCATCAAATGAGACTTTTCTCTCGATAAGGATGAAACCTATTCAAGAAACTCCGATGCATGAGATACACATGTTTCCCACAATGAGGCAAATAAGTTGAGTCCATATCATCCACACAAATAGGACATGCTTTCTTTCCCTTCACCTTATACCCTGACAAGTTTCCATAGGCTAGAAAGTCATTAATGGTACAGAATAGGTTGACACGGAGTGTAAAAGTCTCTTCAGCATATGCATCATACACTGATATACCTTTATCCTACAACAACTTCAAATCTTCAGTAAGGGGAGCAAGATAAACATCAATGTCATTCCCAGGTTGCTTGGGCCCTAATATTAGAAGCGATAACATAACATATTTATGCTTCATGCATAACCAAGGGGGCAAATTATATATCACTAACAAAACTGGACATGTGCTATGTTGACTGCTTAAGGTACCAAAAGGATTCATTCCATTCGTGCAGAGACCAAGTCTTAGGTTCCTATCTTCCCCGCCAAAAGCCTTGAAAGATTCATCAATTGTTTTCCACTAGGGAGAATCCGCAGGATGTCGAATCATCCCATCTTTCTTCCTCTTCAATGCATGCCATCTCAAATTCTTTGCATCGCTCTTCATAAAAAAAACGCTTGAACCTTGGTATTATGGGAAGGTACCACAACACCTTTACACTAGGACCTTTAATCCCCACTACAAGCTCTATCCCATGTGGGAATTTGTAACGTGACTGCCCACATTTAGGACATTGAATAAACTCTGCATACTCATTTCGATACAATATACAATCATTCGGACATGCATCAATATTATTGTAGTCTAACCTAAGGGGACCCATTAACTTCTTTGCATAGTACGTGGATATAGGCAAATCATTATCCTCTAGAAACATGTCCCCTAATATTTTCAATAAGGCTGTGAAACTAGTATCAGTCCAACCATATTTCGCTTTCAAGTTAAATAACGTTGATGTGGCAGACAACTTAGTGTATTTAGTACATCTAGGATACAACAGTTTCTCAGCAGCCTCCCACAAATGCTCAAAAGTATGAGATTGACGACCAATTTGATCCCCAACCCCTTCAAGCATTTCATCTATTCGATCTTCATCACTAGGGTCATTATCCTCCAATTCATCCTCCCCATCATCTTCCTTCTCGGCATCAACATCTTCAACTTCATCAGATTCTAATTGTCGATAATGGTCTAGCTCAACTTGATGAATGGGAATTTCGTTAGAACACGACCCCATATCATTAGAAGCAGGAACCTCACCATGCCATACCCATACGTGGTATTGTTGCCTAAACCCACGCCGGATCACATGGTCCCTCAACTCTCTTATAATACTAACTGTATTCACATCATTGCAATCAACACAAGGGCAACACACCTCTTCATCTCTAATGTTATTTTGGTATTTCAACACTTGTCTACAAAACTCCTCAACTTCATTCATGAACTCTAACGAAGCATGATTACCATAATCCATTTTTGCTCCATAATTTGTGTTATGCCCTATTTAACATGTAAGATATTAAATAACAGTCTAATCGATACTTAATTTACACATAGTTATATATATAATTGCACCTAAGTAGCTTACCGAAAATAAGGTTAAGCACTCGACCTATAGTTTAATTTACTAAATTCTTCTAGCGATATTATTTATGTTTTATGCTTTGTAAATCACTATAAATTCTACAAAAAATTTGGTAGAGTTTCCTTTGTAAATCCAACATTTTCCAATTTTGAAAATAGATTTTTAAACCTGTTTATATGAATTTATATACAACCACAACCAACACACAATGTCATGTTACACACAATATCATAGAGGTGAAATTCACATTACTTTACACCACTTCAATTCGATCGTCTTTGCATTGCTTCCTACACATGTTTAATTTGTTTCTTTGTTTGATCATTAAGCTTAGGTTTTGCTCTCATCTCTTTTGCTCTTACCTTTTAAATCCCATCAAAATGACTACTTCAAAGTAAGATCGAGTCTTCCTTACTATGTTTGTTTGTTTATCTTGATCATTAAGCTTCAATTCCCTACCTAATAATCCAAAAATTCCCTTCCCCTAACCCTAATTCAAACAATCCCCTTCCCCTAACCCTAATTCAAACTAACCCCAACTAACCCCTAACCCAAATTAAAATTAAACCCCTTCACCTAACCCTAATTCAAACTAACCCCTTCCCCTAACCCTAATTCAAACAAAACCCTTCCCCTAACCCTTATTCAAACTAACACCTTCCCCTAAACCTAATTTGAAACTAACCCTAACTAACCCCTACATTGGTGGGCTAGGTAGTAGGTCAAACATCGGTGGGTCCATACACGGAATTGAGCTACATATGCCAAGTTGAGATATGTACAAGATAATTTAGAGGAACATAATCATATTTTTATACCAAGTTGAGCTAAATTTCACATTACTCTTGCATTGGAATGAATACATACAAAAAAAATACACAAATACGCAAATGTATAAATATAACACATAGCAAACTACACAAATAAACAAATATAACCCAATACCTTGAAGGACGGTTACACGACACAATAAAAGGGGGTGGAGATGACAACAGTGCACACACGAACCACTATGCTCGACCTAAACAGCGGCGTCACGACCCAAATGTGGTGGCACAAAGAGATAAAGAAGGTGAGGGGAGGAAAGAATGTGGGGTGGCACGAATTAGCTATGGCAAGAAAACCGTGGAGGCGCAAGAGAGGAATTGTGAAGATGCAAAGTGAATTAGAATGAAGGCCACGACGACTGTTGGTTTTTTTTAACTAGGGCAGCACCATATGCGGAGGGTCTAGCCCATACCCGCCGCATATTAATACAAGACCTAATTAAATTACGGCGGTTTTAATATTATACGCCGCATATTATTATACTTGGATTTAAAACGCGGCGGTTTTACATAAATACGCCGCATATTATTAACTTTCCTAATTAAATTGCTGCGTTATTAAAATAACGCCGCAAAGCCATAGTGGCAAATTAAATATAATTTCTACTAGTGAATGAAGATAAAGCCAGAGATCTAAATGAACAAGTAATGACACTTATGTAATTAGAAAACTCATTTTGTATGTGTAAATAAATAATTAATGAATGTTATGTTTCAAAAGTTTAGACTAATATTATGTATAAAAAAGCAATCATGTAATAAATATTTTTGTTGTTGTCAACAAGTCACAGACCCAAGCCAAAGACACATCAAAGCCATAAACCAACAAATCAGACCCCTATATCACATACCCAAGCCATAAAGCTCCAAATCAGACACCAAAGACACACACCCAAGTCATACACCAATAAATCAGACCCCCATATAACACACCCAAGCCATAAAGCTACAAACTAGACACCAAAGACACACACCTAACCCATAAACTAATAAATCAAACCCCCATGACACACACCCAAGCCATAGAGCTACAAATCAGACACCAAGGACATACACCTAATCCATAAAACCAACAAATCATACCCCTGTGACACACACCGAAGATATAAACTAACAAATCAAACCCCCATATCACACACCCAAGCCATAGAGCTATAAATCAGACACAAAAGACACACACCTAACCCATAAACCAACAAATCAGACCCCCATGACACACACCCAAGCCCTAGAGTAATAAATCAAACCCCAAGACACACAAAAAAGCCATATACTAACAAATCAGACCCCAAGATACACACTCAAGCTGTAGACCAACAAATAAGACTCCCATGACATACACCTAAGCCCTAGAGCAATAAATCAGACCCTAAGCCATACACCCAAGTAATATACCAACAAATCAGACCCCCATGACACACATCCAAGCCCTCGACCAACAAATCAGACACCAAGACACACACCCAAGCCATACACCAAAAATTCAGACCCCAAGACATACACCCAAGCCATAGACTAACAAATCAGACCCCCAAGACACATACCCAAGCCATAAACCAACAAATTAGACCCCTGTGAAACTCACTAAAGCCACAAATGAAATGTATTAGACCTGAAGCCATACACCCTAAGCTATAGAGCCATAGATCAAAGCCCAAGCCATAGAGCTAGCACAACAAGAGCAAGATCCATAAACAACACATGGAGAATTGAAAAAGGCACAATAATTAAACAGAAATAAATGAAATAACACATCAACCAAACAACACATCAACCAACCAAACCCTAAACTACATCATAAGAACAACAACGAGACTAAAGCAACAAAAACAAAAATCAATTAAAAGTGATAAGAACATCACCTACGTTCTCTCATTTTAAAGAACCACTAAGAGTAGGCAGACCAGGTTTTGAACCCGGTTGGTGGGGGTTTAGACCTAGACAGATCTGCTGCTTTAGGAGTAGTTGTAGCCCGGCGACCACAATACTTACAAGGTTTAGGGTCACTACTTATAGGAATAAGTTGTTCAGGAGTCTCTTTGTCAATTTTAGCAATAATTTTTGTAAACGCTCCATCTTAGAGGAAAGTAATAGATCTTCTTCAAAACCAAAATAAAGAGGCTTACTAGAAGATTCTCCAACCACTTTTTTATGTGCCATGATTAAATTCCAACAAGCTTGAAGAAAACCCCTAATTACCCTAAACCTTAAAACAAATCGCAACACCAAATACGCAACAAATGGGTACTAATTTGATTAGGAAGACTAGTAGAGTATTAATCCGATGATATTTTTTGCAAATTTACTCACAAATAATGAGAGATCTGGGTTTTGAATGAGGGGGGGGGGGGGGGGGGGACTGAGATCAAGGAAGAGAGATAAAAAGACAAAGAGTTAGAGTATAGAGTGCAATATGGGACTAGGAGGGGGTAGCTTTAGGGTTAGTTGTTAGGGTAAAATTTAAATATCATAAAGTAATAAGATTAGTTTAGGGAGAAAATTAACCAAAGATAGAAATATAGCAAGTAAATTAAGACGATCGTAAATAGAAAATGTAGCAAGTAAATAAAGACAAAAGGAGTAGCTGACAGTTCCTCCTCCTAACTCACCTTCTCCTTTCAAACTTTTTGTCCAATTTCAGCCAAAATATGATGCCATTATAGTCTTCCTTGCTCCTTGAACTAATTTAAGGTAAAAAAGGTGTTTAGTTTGGTTTTGTGCTTGTTTTGGGGATATTGAAATTAAGTTTTACTTATTTTTTTTTCAATTTTCATGTTTAAGAGTGAAATTATTGCTACCCATTGAAGGAGGAGGATTAAAATCATAGTGTTTATTGCCTATTATGCCTAAATTTAGGTAATTATTAATGTTTTTTGATAATTTGGTGTTGCTATTGGAGCTATGGTTGTTGTTGGATTTGTTGGTGTTGGTGTTACTTTTAGTGTTAGTGACGTTGAGTTGTTGAGCTCAACCTGACTGTGAAGTTTGAGGTAAGCCTACATTTTCAAGCTTATTTAGCGTTAAACTCAGTCTTATTTGGGCCAAGAACATATTGTTGTTGTATGTTGGTGTTGTGAATCGTTGGCATAAACTTCCTTAATCTTTGTATCTAGCAATGAGATATAGAATATAGTTTACAATGCCATATGATATTATTAAAGAATTTGTTGCAATGGCATTATGAATACATCGTTATATCCCTTACTATGTCAGTAGGGTAGATTATTGATTGAAAGGGATAGTATGGTTGGTATGGTTGAATATGAAGGTAGACAACTAAGGCCTATTTTGGCTAGTTCTTTTGTGAGATTGTTGATATGATTTTCAAGTTGTATGGGTTTGATAGGAGTATACTCGAATGAAGTTGAGAATGAAATACCACATTAGTACATCGACATGTATGGCTTTGCCACTCACAAATGACTACTCAGTAAAAGTTATGTGGACATGCATTCAAAATTTTCCACATACTTGTATAGAAATATAAGTTGAACAAGTACCCTTGTTTTTCACTCAAAATGTACATTATTCAATTCCAATCATTCTCTCTTATACTAGAATGATGGACATTTTCTCTCAAAAATTATCCACAAAATCTTCATCCAACCACAACTTTACATAACCCTTCATAAAAAATGCATTCTATTCCTTCACAAAATATTAAACCTAATTCATGATCTCATGACAAATGAGGATGCAATTCCACAGGTATAACAACTTTGAAACCATACACCAAGGGGAAGGGGGGGGGGGGGGGGGGGGGGGGGGGGTTTGACCTCTACTACAAGTCATGTAGGATCTATTTGTTTGCACCCTCAAATTAGCCATTAAACTAGGAATTACAAATCGAAGAGTATGAGAATTTAATTTTGAATTCGACTAACCATGTTTGTAGAGGTATGTTATCAAATTACTTGATGTGATAAGAGATCGATGCTCTAATTAGATAGTATCTTATGATGTTGGATAGAGCTTAAAACTCAATTCATTTGATGAAGTAGTCCATTCCCATAATCGGATATTTGGCTTGGGTAAATGGCCTAAAGGTGTCTAACCCCTATCATGTGAATGGGGTGCAGTTATAAATTTGCTGCAATTCTATTGGTGGTTGCTTGGTTATTGGAGCAAAATTTGTTATTTTTCACATTTTCGAACTAAATCCTTAGCATTTGCATTGACATTTAGCCAGTTGTAACCCAATCAAAACTTTTTATGAGTAGGGGACATGCCCCCCAAGTGACGACCACATAGGCCTAGTGTAATCCCCTGTAAATTTACAAAATTTTGACTACCCTTTATCAAAAATACTTCTATGCATCAATAAAAATTTAGCAATTCATATTTTATATATATATATATATATATATATATATATATATATATATATATATATATATATATATATATATATATATATATATATAACACTAAACAAAAGAAAAAAAAACCTCACGTACACACTATTCCCTTACTGTGATCTTGCAATCCCCTTTTCAATGTGCTTTGTTCATGTGGCCCTACTGCTGCCACACTGTAGTCTCCCACCACCGCCGGTGAGCAGTCGTCGGTCAATTGGCCATCCTTCTTCCTTCTTTTCTCTTTGTTTTTCCCTTTGAATTTATGCCCTAGTATGCATGTTTGATGAAATTATATATGATGTTTGTATTGATTTTATTATGGATTGAATTTGGTCTTGAGCTTGTCTTGGTAGACCCTCTACTCTAGAGAATGTTGTATATGTTTTAATGAGAAGATTTCATACCTTTGTCTAACCCATAAATTTATATTTATAGGTCTAGGGTTGACCATATAATGGGCTTGTGAGTGCCCTACTATTTTTAGGTATCTTGAGCCCAAATTGTGATTAGTTTACCTTTGACTTTGGAACTGACCGTATGGGCTCGTGGTAAACTAGCTTATGTTATAAAAAAAAATCTAATATTAATTTGTTAAGAACCTTTGTTAAAAAATATTCAGTTAAAAGAAGTTAACTGGAATAAATGTGAGCAGTATTGGTTGTTGTTTATATTGAAGGGGATAGTAAGTTAGTGATTGCAGTAACAAGATATTGCCCAAGATCCCCGATCTTAATCTTGTTTTCATAATAATTGTTTTGGTTTGCCTTTAAAACTCGAGATATGAACTCCACCAATGTAAGTGAAGGATCCCACTTTTTGTTTAGGATTTGGTAAGTGCTTACAAAATTAGAAATTTCCCAAATGGCTATTGTTGTTGGAGTGAAAGAGGGGCAAACTTCTTTTGCTCTTTCAGAAGCTTCTAAGCTAAGAAGAGGTATAGTGTGATTATCTTAATAAAGAAAAATTAGAGCTAATTTACTTAGACTTTATTAAAAGTTATGGTTTAGAAGATAGGTTTAGATCTTCTTGAGTTACTTTAGATCTCTAAGAGAAGAAATAAAAGAAGCTTAAATCCTACAGGTTAGACACCCTAGGCGGAGACGTATGCACATTGCCGAACTTTATAACAAATACTCGTCCCCTTTACATTTGCACTTTTGTATTTATTTTCTTTACATACTTTCGTTCTTATTTCAAAAGTTTAACTCTATCAAAGTCTATTTGTAATTCCAAAAACCCGTGTCAAAGCCCAAGAGATAAATTTAATCCTTTTATTTAGTAATTCTACACCTGAAAGGCATTTCGAAGCTTTAAGTACCTAATTGCAAAAAATGGGCATACTCTATTCAACCCCCTCTTCTAGAGTATGGTGGATTCTATTCTTATCTCCTATTTATTCTTCAATTAGTATCAGAGCTATACTCATACAAGAAAGATTTAATCATCTATGAGAAATCATGAATCCAATAGGTGGTGGAGGTTTTGCTTAAGGACGCTCATCAAATCGTCCTCATTTGTTCTGTGGAAAAAAATTTTCCCACTAGCGTTTATTGATGCAAATGTTTATAATTGATAAAGATCTTGAATTATGGGATATTATTAAGAAAGGACTGAAGGTGCCTATTAAGAGTAATGAAAGTGGCATTCCAGTTCCAAAAGAATACAATGATTTCACTCAAACATATTTGGAGAGCATTGCCAAAAATTATAGCACTATGAACTTGCTCTATTGTGGATTTGATGCAAATGAATTCAACCGAGTTTCTGCTTGCAAGAGTGCCAAAGAAATATGAGATAAGCTGGTGGTTACATACGAGGGAACAAGCCAAGTCAAAGAAACTAAGATAAGTATCTTTATTTGTCAATATGAATTATTTAAGATAACTAACAATGAAAGTATAAAGGAGATGTTCACGAGATTCACTCAAATCGATTATAATCTGGATTCTCTTGGAAAAAGTGTTCACTAATGAAGAGAAAGTAAGGAAGATTATACGATGTCTCCCAAAGTCAAAATGGGGTCTAAAGGTGACTGCGATTAAAGAAGTTCAAAACTTAAGAACCTTGCCTTTGAATGATCTTCTTGGAAAATTGATTACCCATGGAATTTCCCTTAATGAAGAAGATGGCAAACCAG
Source organism: Dysphania ambrosioides (assembly GCA_026401315.1). Lineage (NCBI taxonomy): Eukaryota > Viridiplantae > Streptophyta > Magnoliopsida > Caryophyllales > Amaranthaceae > Dysphania > Dysphania ambrosioides. The sequence continues at coordinate 134,686 of CM048666.1, forward strand.
CTTCATCAACAAAGAATAGAGCTCTCAAAACAAAGAAAGAAGAAGCTCCTAGAGAGAAGGATGACAACGATGAGGATGATGAAGTTCCCTTTGCTCTCATTGCTAGAAGTCTCGCCAAAATATTGAAAATGAAGAAATAATTCTCAAGAAAAAGAGACAATCATCCTCCAAACAACTATAAACGTAAGTCATTCAATCTAGTGAATAAAGTTAATACACTAACTTACTATGAATGTGGTGAAACAGATCATCTTGTAAAAGAATGTCCTCAACGAAAGAAAAAGGTATATTTGAAAAAGGACTATAAGAAGAAGGAAATGGTTGCCTCTTGGAGTGATTTAGAATCAAGGGACTTAGAAGAAGAACATGTAAACTTATGTCTAATAGCCGATCATAAAGATGGCGAAGCCAGAGAACATTTTGAGGAAATCACCAAGAGCAAGGGTAATAAATGGATTCTAGATAGTGGTTGCTCATGGCATATGAGTAGAAAATCTTCTCTATTTTCAATGATCAACGAGCAAACTTCTGGTACAATTACACTTGGTGATAAAGGCAAATGCAAAATAATTGGAATTGGAAAAGTTAGAAACATCGCATCAAATTCCATTGATGATGTCTATCTCATTGAAGGTCCTAAGTATAACTTGCTTAGTATTTCTCAATTGTGTGACAAAGGTAATAAAATCATTTTTGATGATAAAAAATGTGAGGTACAAAGCAAGGAAGATGGTAAAGTTATTCTCACTGTTCCTCATTGCAATAATGTTAATACTTTTCATACTAACCAAGTTTCGAGTACTAGCTTGAAATTTCTCAAGGCCTCGACAAGCGATTCAAGGCTTTGGCATAGACGATTAGGTCATATTAATCTGCATACCATGGAGAACCTTTCCTCAAAGGTACGTGGACTCCCTAAGTTGGATTTCAAAGATAAAGAGATGTGCAAACCATGCACAAGAGGTAAACAAACCAAAGGTTCATTCAAAGACAAAAAGATTATAAGTACTTCTCATTCCATAGAACTTCTTCATATAGATTTATGTGGTCCTATGCGTCTCAAATCTCCCAAAGGTAAACAGTACATCTTTAGGCTAGTTGATGATTACTCTAGATTTACTTGGTTGTCCTTTTTTACGAGAAAAATCAGTGGCTTTACAAGAGTTTTCTAAATTTGCAAAGAATTATAAACCATGAATAACCTACCCATTGTTGCTGTAAGAAGTGACCATGGTAGAGAATTTGAACAACTAAAGTTTGATAATTTTTGTGCTAATTATGGTATTTCTCACAATTTTTCAGCTCCTAGGACGCCTCAACAAAATGAAGTTGTGGAACAAAAGAACCACACTCTTGAGGATATGTCTAGGACAATGCTTTTAGAAAATGGTTTGCAAAAATATTTTTGGGTAGAAACTATTAATATAGAAAACTATATTCTAAACCATTGTTTAATAAAACCTATTTTAAAGAAACCCCCTTATGAGCTTTTCAAAGGTAAAAATCCTAATATTTCGTATTTCAAACCCTTTGGATGTACGTGCTTTGTCCTTAATAATGGCAAAGATAACATAGAGAAATTTGATGTTTGTAGTGATGAAGCAATCTTATAATTGGGTTACTCTTTAAATTCCAAAACTTATAGAGTTTTTAATAAATATACTAAAGTTGTTGAAGAGAGTATTCACGTGATCTTTTACGAAACCAAGAATGGTATCTTAAGTGATAAATTTACAGGTTTAAAGTTGAATAAGCATAAAGGATATTCATCTGAGGAAGAAGAAGATGAAAGTTCATCTGATGAAGAGGTTAAGCAACCTGTCCAAAATATACAAGAGTCAATTCTTAATACAGATGAGTCAGATCATGGAGTAGCTAGGGAAGTTATGGTTTAGAAGATAGGTTTAGATCTTCTTGAGTTACTTTAGATCTCTAAGGGAAGAAATAAGGTTAAATCTTACGGGTTGGATACCCTAGGCGGAGACGTAGACACATCACTGAACTTCGTAACAAATACTCGTCCCCTTTATATTTGCACTTTCCTTACTTCGTTCTTGTTTCAAAAGTCTAACTCTGTCAAAGTCTATTTGCAATTCCTAAAACCCGTGTCAAAGCCATTAAGATAAGTTTAATCCTTTTATTAAGTAATTCCTCACCTAAAAGACATTTTAAAGTTTTGAGCACATAATTACGAAAAACGTGTATATTCTATTCAAACCCCCTTCTAAAATATAGCGAATCATATTCGTATCTCTTATTAATTCTTCCCATATTATTTTAAGAATATTATTCTTAGGCTTATTGGATTAGAAATAATTTAGTATTGGAATTGAAGTTGTTAATTTGTCCTGTCCCCTTGTAAAAAAATAAGATAAAAAGAAGCGAGATTTCGGAAGGCAAGTTGAGAGCGTGAGGGCCTGAGGGGTATGTGGGTAGCATTCGTGAAATTCGTGCCGTTCATACAGGAAAGTAGATGTAAAGGCCAGTGCCACATGGTCATGTCATTGCATGCACTAAATGATTCGCGTCATCCCTGACTTGTGAATTTTGATTTGTTTTGTTACTCGGCGCACTAATTCTTAAGCAGATTTTTTTGCTTGTTTAGTATACATGTATGTGTTCAGTCCTCAGCAGCTAGTATCCCAGTTCACAAACAGCATATTTCACATACCAACAGCTAATTTGACACTACTCACCAAAAAATACAACCAAGTTAACACCGTACCAGTCTGACCACTCGTGAAGCTAACAACTTCGGCCAATAAATTTATAAACCCCTTCATTCTCAATGACTACTTATTTCAGATTTGTTGCATCTCTAGTTCTACTCATTTCTTCATATACCTTGATACTTTTACACTAAAGTGACTTTTTCTTCATTATTTTTTTTCAAAGCGGATCAACCATATATAGAGCTAGTGCATACACAATAATCATGGTGGAGATATTTGAGGAGATGATGGATCCTATGAGCGCCGAAGAAATGTCAGAAGTCGAACCTGAAGACATCAGCTATACTGATCTTAAGAAACGGATATGGAAGGATCAGGTGTGCATGAAGAAGCTCAAAGCAGAGAAGCATGCTTCAGAGGCTGCGGCAGCAGCTGTAGTAGCAGATGAGATGGGGGAGATGACAACTGATGACTCAATAGCAGCGGCAGCCGCTGCCGCAGTTTGCAGAGAGGAAAAATCAAGGCGAAAGAAGATGCTGAGATCTCAAGACGCCATCTTAAAATACATGGTCAAACTTATGGAAGTCTGCAAAGCCCAAGGGTTTGTATATGGCATCGTCCCAGAGAAAGGGAAGCCTGTCACTGGCTCCTCTGCCAGCCTCCGAGAGTGGTGGAGGGAGACTGTCAAGTTCGACCAGAGTGCACCCGAAGCTCTGCAGCAATTGATTCCTGTAATCACAGAACGTGCAGCAGCTGCACTTGATGATGAGAAGTCCGCCTCGCATATGTTGCAGGACATTCAAGATACCACTCTAGGCTCCCTCCTATCTGCCCTTATGCAGCATTGTATTCCTGCCCAAAGGAGGTTTCCACTTGAGAGGGGTTTACCCCCTCCCTGGTGGCCAACAGGAAACGAGGCTTGGTGGGGAGAGCAAGGGTTGGTCGCAATGGAGGAAGGCCCACCACCTTATAGGAAGCCTCATGACCTTAAGAAGGCTTGGAAGGTGAGTGTTCTATATGCAGTGATCAAACATATGTCCACTGACTTCAACCGCATGACGCGACTGGTCAAGAAGTCCAAGTGCCTTCAGGCTAAGATGACTGCAAAGGATGTTGCAACATGGTCCAAGGTCGTGGATCAAGAAGAGGCTCTCCTGCAGTTCACTGACCGATGTCTCCACATAACTGATGAAGAAGGTGATGGTGAAGGAAATGGAAATCGAATATGTCTTGTGAGTATGGAGGGCAGTAATGAACATCAGCCTAACAAGAGGAAGGCTGGTGTTTTCAATCAAGATACTGAAATAGAGACGGATAGGTTTTATATTGGTGGAAACTGGAAGTTCCCCCAAAATGAGATAGATTTGGGGTTCAGGGACAAGCACACTAGAAGAAACCGTGAGTCTCAATGCGATCATGTTCCACCAAGTATGAGTCCAGGATTTGAATCCGCTTATGAACAATTAGCTGCAGGTTACGATAGTTGCCACAACTTGCCACACAGAACTGCCTCACCGATGAATCTTCACGTGGCCAATTCGATTGGCAATGCAACTCGTTCTACTGGTACTTGGAGTTGGGATTCGGATGACCATGTACACGTATGTGATGAAGCAGAAGTTATGAGTAATACTGATATTACAATGGCGACAAGTGAGCATCATGAGAATTACTGGCAGTGTCACTCGCGGGAGTATGGTGGAGTAAGAGATCAAACACAATACTGGGAAATTGATGATGTTCCTCGTTTGGGTTTGGATGTGGAGTATCAACTTCATAGGGGGGATGTTAACCTTGACAACGGACCCCTTGAACAAGCCCTCAACAAACAAGTTGCAGAAACTTCAACTAGTATTTGGGATCTCCCGTATCAAGAACCTGATAATGATTTCGACCAATGAGCATCTTCCTTTTCTTCTTCTGCAAACCCGGACTCTTAAAGCACACTGGTTTCTAGTTAGTTGATATTACCCTGTTATGTATCTATGAGTTTTTTTTTTTTTTTCCATTCTAACACTTGAATACATGGCTCGACTCTTTCTTCAGGGGAAATTAAACAAATTGCGATACTATAGAAGTTTTGCGAAAGTATATAATAAATGGTACCACAAAAGAAGAGATTTTTGTTTTGTGAAAACTCTTTTAAGACTCCTGTTTCATTTGAGAATAGGGTTGCCAACGAATAAGAATCTAAGATTTGCAGTATTGCAACCAAATGCAAGTTCCTCAGGCTGCATTGGTTTGATCACATCAGTATTTTAAACAAGTTCAAAAGTAAGTTACAAAACAGTAACACAACATCTTATATACTTAAAGTACATACAGTCAAAGATATACATATATACTGGCAACTTAATTGGACGCTTATCTTAAGGCATGGTTATAGCCATTAAAATAAAAATATTTGTAAATGAAGTGAGAACCATTACGAGGCTATGGAACATACGATGACCATCGAGAATAATTGCAGTCTGTTGTATCACGGTCATCATTCCCTGCTTGGCTAGTCCAACCGCCCCAATCAGACCAGAAGCGATCACGAAGTACTATCACAGTTTTGTTAAGTCCTTTATAAGCAGCATTACAGCTAAAACAGTTCACCACACAGGTATAATACCTGAAATTGCATCCACTTGTTAGGAATCCCATCAATTTTGTGGCATTGACTTGATTTATCATGATTAGTAGCTACAAAATAATGTAAAATTATGAGCACTTGGGCTAAGGGACAAGCTATGTAGTAGTGTTCACTGTGCACACCTGTCCAGTAGCTCCTTGCGTGGACTTGTGGAAGAGCTCCTCCTTTGAACTTGGAACCACAGTCCACTTGGCTTTTTGAATATTTGTTCAACTACCATCTGTACCCAGTGAGAATAGCATCCGACAAAACAGACTTTATGCCAGTTTGCTGGACCAAAATCCATAATTTTTAGTTCCTATGGAGGACGAGAAAAACTAGTTTAGTAGCAAGGAAGAGCATAGTAGCACCAATACTACAATCCTTCCAAAATAATGAAGAAACTGCTACAAAAAAGCTACCTGAACGTGAAGAAGATAAATATCAGAATCAAGAACCAAATTTTGGTTCAGATGGAATATCCATCTAGGAATGATTTGGTCTATCCAAACAGCAAAATGTCTAGGAAAATACCATATCAATCAGCTTTTGTCTAGGTTGACAGGATCGCGGATGAATACGAGAACCGTTTGCTGGGTTGACACTGCTGAGGAAACCGGGAAATAACCAATCATCACGTGTTTGATCAGTGTCCAACCAGAATTAGAAACAAGCACAAGCAGAGAAAAACCATCATAAATTACCTTATTAGCTACTAATGATGAGACTTCCATTTCGATAGTAAAGATATCAGATACAAGGTGCAAAGAACTCGCCAGAGCCCCATTCTTGCTTCGTAGTGTTGTTGTCCATATTTTTACACTCAAATTATGAGGTCTTCCATCTTCTCTATCAGCCTTTGGGAGTTGGTGTTCTCAGTTTCCTATAGTCAGCACAAGGAATATGAGCAGGTTCCATAAGATTTTCAATAAGAAACTCATACCTGCACGTAACAGAGGAAGTCCATAAGTGAATCTACAATGTGATTCATAGTACTGACGAAAAATAAGATATGAAATACTCCATTCGGCTGGAAACTGATTGTTTGATACAGAATTTTCAACAAACTCATTACATGTGAGAGAATATTACACCATGTTCAAAATAAAGCAATAAAACGAAAAGCGATAAGACGACACAAGGGATTGGTGACGCGGAAAACTCAAAAAAGGGAAAAAGCGCGGGGGCTTATTAGACTGTCGTTTCACTAAGTAGAATAATGATACAATTGTAAAAAAGCAATGCAAAAACTGAATTGAATACAAGATCACTAATGTACGTATAATTTAGCAAATTGCGTTTTCTTGTGGCTGAGCTTCTATGGACTCATCTCCCCTTCTTACTTTCATCTTGGACATATTTATATTCTCCCTCCAGCTGACTAGCTAGGGCCATTTTGTTCAAAATCTTTCACGAGCTTTTTTAGGAATGAATCATATCCTCTTTGAACTAGTCAATTCTAGCCGTTTTATCCTTTACCATCCTGATCCTATTTGAATCGGTCAACAATTGCAGTTACACCAAATTATGCTTTCGGAACTTAAGGGTTTAAATCAGAACGCTTACCTTGACATGGTCTACCCATTACCTCTGCCGCATATGTCGGGTGTCAGTTGCAAATACCTATCCGTCGACGGTTAGTGGGAATCATGTCCTAACTACCGTGAACTTCGTGGTCCACTTCTTACGCTTAGTTGTTTTACATGTGCTTGACGCGTAGCTTCTTTGTTTCGTCACGATGCATACTTAGGCGAGTTTTTACCCATGACAATTTGCCCCCAAATTTTGAAAAGTCCTAAAAGGCTCCTAATTCAAAAGTTTTAAAATTTAAAACTCTTCTAACAGTTGGGCGGTAAAAGGGGAGAAGTTACCAATAACTGCAATCATTACTTCTGTTGCAACCCTCTTGTCACCCCTTTAAAACTCCGCTACCTATTCCTTTTCCCCAAGCAATTAAAACCTTTGTCTCCTTTTTCTACCGTGTTCTTCCACTTCCTTCTTGGCTTTTTCTTGTGGAATTTCTCCTTGACCTAGGTAATTCTTCTCTTCTCGCAATCACCTTACTGCTTTAATAATGGTGAAATATGCTGCCAATAGGAGATCCTTTTGCGTAGCTGCTGCTTTAAACAAGAAGAAAACTAAGGCAAAAAGGAAAGGGAAATCCTATTATTTTGTTGCTCTTATAAGTGTGGACTTCAATGTTTGCAGTGGCCCTTCTCCCCAAGTATGACGTTCTTTATTTTACCGGAGGACATGTTATTAACATGATGCTCACATCCTTTTTTTGCAGTTTACGAGATAAAGCTGGTGAAGACGGGTGAGGACTTGGAGTCACGCACAACGTTGTTCTTGTCACTTAACACCCGGCGTAGAAGTTTTCATGTCGTTGCCCCATAGTTTATCAACAAGACCTCTACATCTTCCAAGAAACCAGATTCAACTATTCACACACCCATTACACTTTAGAAGAAGCGTCCTGCTACTTCCCTTCCTTTAGAGAAAGATCGTTCAACTAGTGAAAGTTCCCTAGTCATGTCGAATCCATTAGATAACACTACTACATTTTCAATCTAATCCAACGGTAATTCCATTGTATTAGGTGTCAAAAGCCATTGCATTAGACTTAATATAACGTCTTTGTACAGTCATATCTGCTAGCATTGTGTTAGGTTGAATCCAATGACACAAGAGATCTAATACAACGACATCAATAATGTCGTTGGATTAGATACAACCTAATACAACGGCTACTGTTGGATTAGGTAGGTAACTAATTCAATTGTTGTATTAGGTTGTACCTAATCCAACGGCATTATTGATGTCGTTGTATTAGATACAACCTGCCGTTGTATTAGATTTTTTTAATAAATATAGAATAAAGTATAAAATGTATAATAAATATAAATTTTACCATTGTATTTATTAATAACAATAAACGAAGTACATTACATACTTATATATTGTCTGAAGAATTAATAGGGAGATGGAATATGATCAATTATACTCTAGAGGGGGGGGGGGGGGGGGGGGGGGGTGAATAGAGTATGGTCGATTTTCGCATTCAGACGCTCAAGGTCTTAAACTGACTTTCAAAGGCAGAATATAAGCATTGAGACTTATCTTTGAATCTGGATGTCGACGCCTTAAATTTGGTTTCAAAGGCTTTTGCTTAGGCTTTTGCTCAGGCTTTGACTGTTCGCTGCTTTGATCAATGAACGAAATAAACATAAAACGTAAGCAATAAAGACAGAAATAAAAACGAGACAAAACACGGAGATTTGATACAAACTTTGGCAACTAATTTGCCTACGTCTCCCCATAGGGTTGTCCAACCCTTAGGATTTAACTCGCTCTTTTATTACATCCCTTAGAGACCTAAAGCACCCTCGACAATCTTAATCCCCATCTTCTACTCCATAGCTCCCCAGCTACACTTTAACATCTCAGATTCTAGTAATAAAAAGCTTTCTTTCTCTTTTTCTTTATGTTTGAGTATTATAGGTATACTCTTAGTATAACACTCTCTCAAAATATTCTCTTAAACACTCAAGAGTTTATACTTGATTTTCTCTCAATCTAAATACAAGATAAGGTTTATGGAACTAGAGAGAAAATAATGAAGCTTTGTTGCTGTAGCTTGTGACTGATATTCTCGATTAAAGCTTCTGTTCTTGTCTCACTTTTTGTCTCGTACTCTTCAACTTCAAAGCTTGGGAATATATACTTGAACTTGATCTCATAGTCGTTGAAAGAAGGCTCAAAATAGGTTGCTGAAAATCTGATTTTCCTTCAATACTTTCAGCAAGATTTCCTCCAATATGGCTCTAGAGAATCGTTGATTTTGTGGCTATTGAAGATTGATATCATTTGAATATTTTACAGTAAGAATCTTTTCACTTAATTTGTTGCACCTTGAAGCTTCAAACAGATATCTTTTTCTTTAACATTGATGCTTGAATTTTGGTAACTACCAAAATTAACTTGAAGAATCTTCAGCATATATGGCGTGAATGATCTTCTAAAATCAAGAGATATCTTTGACAATAAAATCATGTCTAAATAAGTTACGTTAGAGAATAAAATAAGTGAAATAAGAAAATGATAAAAACACAAGATTTAGGCAATTAGAATATTCTTATCCTTTGACAAAGTGCTTTAAACTTTGCTGACTACTTTGAGGATGTGGCTCATATGTTTTATTCTCATCCTTTGACAAAGTGCATAACACTCTACATTTTAATTTTCATTACTTCCATCACATTGTAAACTCTATGCATTTTGGTTTTCATTATATTTTCAACTCTATTAACTTTGTATTTTGGCTCTAGCATTAAACATAAAAGCGTTAGTAATCAAGGTGGAGTCTTCAATCTCTCCCTTGATGAAAGACAAAACATTATATGCAAACGTCAAAGAATAAAAAGCATAAACAAAAATATTCTCCCCTTTAAGTAAAAAATAAATAAATACTCTCCCCCTTTTTGTCTTCCGACAAGGTGGGAAAATAGAAATGTTGGATCTCAAGACAACTTTTTCAAAATAACAAAAAAAAAAATATAAAACAGTAAAACCTTTAAATATATAAAAACATAGAGACGTTGCTTTGAAAAATGTCAGAAATCAAGGCTTTGAAAGCTAAAGATAAAAGACGCTATAAGATTTGAAAACCTCTTTAAGGCCATGAGATTTTTAAAAAGAATGGAATGAGATTTTAAAAACATTAAAACCAACATATCCATCCGCAATTTATGTATCTAAAACATTTCAAAAAATCAAATAAATATTTGATAATTATCTATAGGATAAGTACCAGACATTTTGATCCAATATTAATATTGAAAAGTGACAGTCAAGACGATGACAAGCATGTCAAGACTTTTAACATTTCAAGCATGTAAAAATAAATATATACAACTTACTCAAATAGCTCCCCCTACAAGGATGCTTCCCCGTTTTAACATATCAAGCTCAAGATGAATAAAGTTAAATCGTAAGTACAAAAGGCAAATAAGTAAAAGAGATAAGGCACGAGAATTTGTTACGAAGTTAGACAACTTGCCTACATCTCCGCCTAGGGCGTCCAACCCGTAGAATTTAACTCCTTTTATTTCTTCCTTTAGAGACCTAAAGCAACCTTAGAAGATCTCACACCTATCTTCTACTCCGTAGCTTCCCTTGCTACATCTTAGCGTCTCAGATCCTAGAAATAAAAAAGATATCTCACTTTTTCTAAACTTTTTATTATTATAAGTACTATTCAAAGTATATCACTCTTTCTTTTTATTACACTTTTCTAAACACTTGATATACTCTTTCTTTTATTTTCTCTCAATTTAAAAATACAATAAACTAGTAAAGATCTAGATAGAAAATTTTTTTACAGTACCTTGACAGAGAATTCACGTGAGAGCTTGTACCCAATTTTCGTAGCTTTAACTAGTATTTATAAGAGTAACACCAACGGCTCATGGATGAACTTGGATGCATATGTCTAGCCGTTGCTTTTTGAATATTTGTTGGAGCTTCAAAAATATTGTTACATGGTTTGAGTGCTTTAAATAATCCCAAAGAAATATTACACACATATTTTTGTTACTGAAGAAATTCAAATGAAGCTTGTAACACCATCACCAAGTCTTCTCATGCTTGATATATGCCACGAAATAAGGAACCCAAAAAGAATGTTTGTTGAGTCTTAGTCTTTCACGTATGACAAGAGGAAATACCTTCTTTGGTCCACCTATGCTATCCATAAAATAAGGAAAGTTGTTTTCCAAGAATCAAGGATATTTGTTGGGCACATGCTTTTATCCAACAACTATTTGAATATAAAATTAGACTTGATGTTTTCTACTTTAGTCCACGTAGGAAGTAGTAATTTGCATTGCTTTGCTTTTTAGTCCATGCAACCCATGCACAATATAATAAAATAATATCCTTACTTTATTTTCCATGCACAATATAATAAAATAATATCCTTACTTTATTTTCCATACACTTGATATGGACCAACTATTTTAACTTCCATTATAAATAAAAATTTTAGTAGCAACATCAAGGTGGAGACTTAAAAAACCATAGCCAAAGGACTCAAATTACAACTCTAGTGACAAAATATTTGAGTAAAATGCAATGGGAACATTAGTAAAGCCCAATCTAAACATCTATGAACTTTGTGATTCTTAAGGTTAAAGCATTAAAAAGCATATGTAATGATCTTGGCACCTGGAAACTTCTATAAGTATCCATAACAGGTCCATGTGCAAACATATTCCCGAACAACTAAATGTAATTTGGTGAATCAAGGAAGGATTGTGATCAGTCAATTATATCAACATTGATGTAACCACCCTCCCCCAAAAATAAAAAGGAACATTCTATGTCAAAACCATATTCAAATTAATCTCTGTTATTCATACTAGATTGTAATTGGTAGTTGAGGTGGGATAATAATAATCACCCTTCAAAAATTTTCAATTGCTTAATGTTTCTCCTTAGTGTCCTACAAGCATAACACAACAACATTCTAACTCATAGAGAACATAGCTTGGGATGGTGACGGGACAAAAGAGGAGGGTAATCAAAGCATCAAAGGCCTTATAACACAAATAATACAAATCATAAGCCAACTATATGGCTATGTTCTTCTAAGCTTGAGGCCAAAGGTGCAGGATCACAATGCATTTAGATTCCACTCATAGTCTTATACGACATAGAAAGTCATGGCTACAATTAGAGCTGGCTAATCTAATAAGTCATCTATGAGTTTGTTTAAATTTGGTGTCCAAACTTTAGCTCTCAACAGAACACAAAGTCGGAATAGAAAGTCCAAATGCCATCACGCTGAAGTTCACTCTTAAACTATAGCAATGCATCGTCTACAGTATGGCAAACCACAAAACCTACATCTTAGCAATAATTATAGGAGAGATAACCTCGCTATTAGAGATGTTCAAATGGGAGGGGCCTCGTTAAAGACCCTTGACCGGCCCGTTTATAATAAGGGCCTAATTAATAATGGGTCTAATGGGTCGGTCTCTTAAAGGGTCATGTTTTATTGGGTCTATAATGGGTCAAGTCGGGTCAATAATGGGCCTATAGTTTTCAAGAGTTTTAAACAATATAAGGTAATGAATTATTTTCATATACTTAATGATAATCTACTATCAAAGATTAGAGGTGATACATATAAACTATCATCCTATAGATAAATAATATACTCTCTTTGGACGGTCCCGTCCGACTCGGCCCATTATGTATCTCCTTTGATCCGGCCTAGCCCGGCCCAACCCATTTTGCATGTGAGTCAGCCCGGCCCTAACCCGACTCAATACACAGGTCTACCAGCTATGAATCTTGGCAATGGGGCAAGTAAGGTCCATCTTTAAAAAGAATCTCTTGGTCGCAACAAAGTACAAGGGTGTATGATTACTAAAGAGGCCTAACATATAAACATTAAAAAATAGATGTAAGGAATCAAGTTGTATGCATTAATGCCTATCATGAACTAAATGAATCATCGTGAATAGTCACCTGGTATAAGAAGGTATACAAATGAATTAGGCAGCATATGTTTACCATTCCCGAGGAAAAACAAAAGTCAAATGATGTAAATAAATTATCTCCATTAAGACGAAAAAAATAATTGGAAGGAACAAAAACCATATCTTTGCAAACCAATATTCAACTACAGGGGAACCCGTTGGGAAAAAGTGGAAAGTGAACAAAATTTCTATGTATCTTGTTTAGCATGATCCAAATAAATTTGTTAAGTTAAAAATATGAATAACTGACTTAGAGAGTACTATATGCAACCAAATCCATGACTAATTGGAAAGTCGCTGCAAACTCTAGAGAATTGGATCCTGTCAGCACTAATGTTTACTTGCTCAAGAGCTGATATATTTCAGCCATTCAGAGCACTAAAAAACTTGCCATTGCATCAATTGGTATTACCTTGCAAAGGAGTAAAAGTTAAACTTACCCAAAATCATATTTCTCCTAGAGGCTGCAACGAAAATCAATTTATATTTTTTCTTGTACTGCCATGTACATCAAGACATTTAATATTTCCCATGATTTCATTACATGATCCATTTAAGAAGGAACTTGCTTTTGAGCATTTATCATTACTTCACAGAAAACAAGTTTGTGATGCAGCTGTCATTCATATTACAATGACATAATCCAACTTCATGAATATCATGACAACGTTTCAATATAATTTGTTAAAAGTGATTATGTTAACACGTCAGGAGATACACGGCCCATGTATTCAAAGTACCAACCATTATAATGAACATCATAATTTAGTAAAAGTTTATATTAAGATCCAAATGCTAGCTCAATACCTAAGAATTTGTAGACTCTAACTTCCTAAAATTCAAACAATGAGAATATATTAATAAGTGGATAATATACAAAGTATGTATGCACCTACATCCTGAAGCAATTCCAAGAATCTAGCTTTAACTAGAGGCATCCCAAGAGTGTGTTGCAACCATCCTATATCATCAGATGACCCATGCAAACCCTTACCCACTCGGTATATGAAGCTAAATTAATAACAAGACAATTAACAAAATCTCAAAAACAAGGCAAGCAAAAGATAAGATGGAAATCTGAAAAGATAAGCAAGTATCCATCCACTTTTTATCTATTTTAGGCTTTATAATCTATCCATGTGACTATGGAAACACTAGATAATAGAAATAACACACTTCTCCAATAGAATGGTAGAACCTTTAGAATTTGCATAAATTAATACCAACATAATTAAAGCACCATCCTAAAGAGCAAATCTAATTGTGCCAACCTACACCCCAAATTAAAACAAAACCCTAAACACAAATACATCAGATATTCGTGAAAATTAAGTTAAACTTTTAAAGATTTGGGCAATCAGCCACATGTAAGACTCAAGCAATCAGTTTCGCCTTCTCCTACTCGAGCACCGCCACAACCTTAACAACCTTCGCTTACTCACTTCATAGCCGAATTGTGAATTGGGAAGAAAAGGGAGAGGTTGTTAATGAAGCTAGGAAGTAGTTGAATTAGAGAAGAACGTGCGAGGGATTAAAGCTAGGATTCTAGGAAGTAAAAGAAATTGGTCGGGGAAGAACGAAGCTGAGAATTGTGAAATGAATGTAGGAAGTAGCTAGGGAAGAGTAGTATTTGGGGAAAATTGACTGGGGAGGGATTTGTAAAAAATGAAATTTTTATTTTGGAGCCAAGATCGTTGGATAGAGTATTTGTCTTTTGGATTAGATTATAACTGTTGGATTAGACAATTTTGCCATTGGATTATAACGTATGTGCCGTTGGATTAGTATGCTTACTTTTAAAACCGTTGTATTAAACCACTTTTTGATATAATGAATTTGGTGTCGTATTAGCCTAGTATAATGCAATGATAACAAAAGGGTCATCGTTTTAGCTCCTTTTATATTGTTATATTAGATTAAAAATGTAGTAGTGTAAGATGTCAACCCCTTGCTTGTAAATTATTTTCCCTATTTGATGGTGACTTCTGACGAATTCCTTGGGTCTACAGGTTCCGTTCCCAAGATGTCAAAATCTAACATGTGGAATTTGTTGCGCACCAAGAAAAGTAAAGTTGACACTCCTGTTACCATGCCACCAGATGATCCTCATTCTGTCACCCGGCCTTCTAAGCCGGTTGAGGTTGCTATCTAGGTCCCAGCTTCCTTGTTGTCAAGAAGAGTGTTCTTCTTGAGCCCATCCTTGAACAATCAGTGCCCATCTTATTGATGATTCATATCC
Organism: Dysphania ambrosioides; assembly: GCA_026401315.1. Taxonomy (NCBI): domain Eukaryota; kingdom Viridiplantae; phylum Streptophyta; class Magnoliopsida; order Caryophyllales; family Amaranthaceae; genus Dysphania; species Dysphania ambrosioides. The sequence goes on from CM048666.1 coordinate 149,758, forward strand.
TTCTCCTCCTCCCAAGGATATCATGGCCCCTGGTGTTGCTGTAGGGATCACTCAACATCATATGATCCTTCCCATGGAATTCATGAGCAAAAGGCAGGATGTCAACTCTCTTCATCCCACTATGAATCAACTATTCCTGCCTTCAACAATTGCACTTTGTTAAAATGCCTATATTACCGAGTTAGCCAACCATTCCCTTTACCATAACCTATGCGTAGGTTATATGTCATTTCTTATGCTTGTTCAGGATTTGGCTTAATGTCTAATATCTTTTTTCTTCCTGGTCTTTCCACGACACATTGATCCTCCAAATGCATCTGAATAAATTGGAGGAATGCTTGGCGGTTCATGAAATATTGGTTGAGTCGAGTAAGAAGCAAAGGGGAGAGCTAGAGGGACGCGTTACTGACCTTGAAGAGTCGTCAATGAGGTTTCCTTCCAACCTGCTAGATGTTGAGAAGCGACTCAAAAAGCAAATGGCTATGCATACCAATCAACTGGCAGGGCTTAACGGTTTGTTGAGGCTGGAGGAAAAGGCTAGGGCAACGGCTGAGCGCAATCTGGTCGCAAAAGAGGTGGAACTTACTCAAGCCAAGAAGGGGGTTGTCGAACACTTAGTATCGATGGAAGGGCTTAAGGAAGAGGTCGCCTCCCTTCGCAATCAACTAGCTGAGACCACTATTACTTTGGAGTGTAAGTTGATGAATAAGGTGCTGGACGAGAAGCTTTCAAATGAAGAGGCACAAGCAACTTTGGATAAGTTTGTCGATGCGGGAGGGGACCCGGAGCTTGACACAACCACCTCGGGGGTGCAAAAGGATAAGGTCCTATAGCAGGAAGACATCTTAAAGAAGGAAGAGATCTCGCTAGCGGATGAGATCTCGGGAATGCTTATCGACCAAGACGTGCCTGCTCCAAATGCTTAAACTTTATTTAATTTCTTTCAGTTGTGTTTCTTTGAGAAATATCTATTGACATCTGATATGGCATCATTGGTGCGTAAGACTTTTTTAATTTGCTTTTGACTGATGACAATTTGGTGTTATTAAGTTTGTTGTTTTCATTGCTTGATCCTTTCTTCGCCATGTTTAATTGTCGCTTAGCCTATAGTTCGATTGATGTATGCATTTCTTTTTTCAGGTGTTGCTTAGTGATGCATGCACTGTTCTAGCATATATCTATTTTGGACACCTTTTTTTAGCACGCCTAAGTGTATGTGACGGTCGTTTGACATTCAATCCAATAGCTATGTTTTTAGGCCAAAAAGCATAGTATTGGTGATGTTTATGTAGTGTAAGACTAGGCCTCGTTAGCTTAGTGGTTGTGACCATGTGTTTACTTGTCTATACATCCTGTTATATACACACACACACACACACACAAAGAGGGGGTGACTAAGGGTGGACATTGGTTTCCCAATGGCCCTCCGATGCCTAAGTTAGTACTTGTCTTGACAATAAACACAAAATGAAAAGCAAAAAGGAAGAAACAATTAGCGTAATTAAAAATGATAAGATTTCAAATGAACATCATTCCAACTTCTTGGGATAGCTTCGCTTGTATTGTTTTTTAGAAAGTAAACTCCTTTTTTCTACAACCTTGTCGATTTGATAAGGACCTTCCCATGTGAGACTTAGCTCGCCATCGGAAGGATTCCTAGTGTTTTGAACGACTTTGCGCAAGACCCAATCTCCTTCTTCAAAAGATTTTTCTTTCACGTTTTTGTTGAAACATTATGCTATAACTTGTTATTGGGATGACATCCTTATGAGTGCTGCTTCCCTGACTTCTTCAACGGTTTAAAGCTCGCAAGACAATTGTTCTTTGTTCGACTCTTTGGTAGCAAGTCCATATCTAGTTGTCGGAATTCACACTTCAACTGGTATGACAGCTTCACACCCATATACCAATGTAAATGGTGTTTGGCCGGTAGCTTCTCTTAGCGTAGTTCCGTTTGCCCACAATATTTCGGGAATTTTTTTATTCTCATTTTCCTTTTACACGCTCTAATCTCTTTTTAAGGGAGTTGATGATCGTCATGTTGCTAGACTCTGCTTGCCCATTTGCTTGTGGGTACACTAGCATTGAGAATTTCAAATTTATATTCCACTTATCGCAAGATCTCTTGGTCTTGTGACTGATGAAATAAGTGAAGGTTTTAGAGCGCTCAAGGGGGGGGGGGGGGGGGGGGGGGGGGTGAATTGAGTGTTAAGTAGCCTTGGCCTATTTTTCTTTCTTTTCGATCTATGAGAGGAACTAGTTGGGCTGGTTCCTGTAAGCGGCGGAATGTATGAAAGGCAATAAAGAAAACACAAGATTTAACGAGGTTCGGCCAACTATGGCCTATGTCCTCCTACCCTATGCTCCTTTATTAATCTACTCCGAAAAATAAAGAACACAGACGCTCTACTATTTCCCTACTCCGGGAACCAGTATACCCCACACTCTACTCCGAATGTGCGCTCGACTTACACTAGTAAGCCCCTTGTGTTTGAACTCACAAACACTCACCCAGCCTTTCAACCCCTCTGTTGAAGGCTTTGACAAAATCAAATGTTCTCTTTCAATCTCACTTCTAAAAGCTAATTAAGAGAAAATGTTTAAGCTCTAATAGTGCTCTTGTATATGACTCGATGAATAGGCTTTTGTGCTTAAGTGTATATGGCTCTCAAATATATTCCTTTTTAATTCCAGAGAGACTTATCAGAATATGAGAGACTAGATGGGTTTATATACTTGGATACAAAAACCCTAGTTTTCTTAAATCACGTAAACTTGATGAGCAAGTAATATCATGATTTTAGGAAAGTATTTATCTTATATGATTTAATCATAAAGATAGAATCAAATAAGATAGATACTCCTAGTTTTTAGGTAACCATAATATTATCATCTAATCTCCAGCTGCTTAGGATATTTTTAGAATAATTCTTTAAAAAAGTATTTTTACGAAATCTTTTATTTTTCTCAAAACATGTAGCTCGGATATTCCGTACAGTGAACCTGGTTCCTCAACCTGGTTCCCTGAATTGAGTATGTTATGAATTATGTTCCAGCTTTGTACCAGAATTCATAATATGACTCGATACACTTATAAGCACTTATTTTACCCAAACATGCAAGTCATACTACGGAGCACATTACATGATTTAAGTATTAAAGTACAAATCTTCTTTTCTTCATGTAATCTTCAAGACTTGAATCTTCCTTGAATACTTCCATTTTGAGCAATGTATCTTTCTTTGAATGTCTTCGAAAGGCCTCCATGCTCCAAGTCTTGGAATCAACTTCACTACTGCACATGTAACATGGTTAATGTACAATAGAGAGTATGTGACTGCTTTTTAGCATAGCAGTCCAGGAAACAGTTCCTACTGGTTTCCCACCAATACATGGATCAATTTACATCCAACCATTTCCTACATATAGACAAGTTAGTTAAATGAATAACATGAATAAGTAATAACTTGTCTAGGAAAACAGTGTTCAATTCCAGCTGGTTTCCAGCCAACTATTCGCAATGCTTATTGTAACATGTTTCCTGTAACCGTTTGTCATCACTTAAAACCTAAGGGACTCAACAATAAGACTCATTGTCATATATGATTTTGCAAGGGTTTTTTTATTCTACATATGATGTTGGTCCATAGAAACGATCACTTCCTTGTCTCTTACGTACTAGAAGGTTTTGGCTTCAATCCATTTGGAAAAATAGTTAGTTAATACCAACATGAAGACCTCTGGTTCAGGTGCTAGGGTAGCTTGCCGACAATGTCCATTCCTAATTTCATGAACGACCAAGGTGACAACTGTGGGTGCAATGATTTAGGTGGTTTATGTGTGACGCCTATACATTGTTGACAGCTATCGCATCTGGTCACATAATCAATAGCATCCTGTCATATAGTCGGCTAGTAGTACCCCATATGTATTGCTTTATTGGCCAAATTCCTGCCCTATGTATGACTGATGCACTCGCCGTCGTGTAAATTGCTTAGGACTTGTCGTTGCTGGTATGCATCTACGCATCTTAGATAAGGCCTTGCAATAAACTTTTTGAATAGTACATTTTTAATGAGAGTGATACGAGAAGCTTTAAAGCGTACCTTTCTCGCCTTTGTTCCTCTTAAATAGTTGATAATGGTCGTTGTCCAACTGTCTGATGTAGCCATCGCATATACCCTTATTGAGTCGGATGGTTCTTCTTTGTTGATGGAGGGTTTTTGCAAGTGAATGATTGTTATATTCCTGTAAGGTGATGCCCCCAAAGTTAATTCGACGTTGGCCAAAGCATCAGCCTACGTATTCTGATCTCTTGGGATTTGCTGGATTTTTGTTGAGTGAAAGTTTAAGAGTTTTTACTTCACAATTTCTAGGTATGACATCTTGGAATCTTTTGCTTTGAATTCTCCATTAATTTGGCTGACGACTAGCAAAGAGTCATTTTATACGTCTAACGTTTTCGCTCTGATCTCTTTGGCCAATGACAACTCTGCGATTAAGGCTTCAAATTCTGCTTCATTATTTTTAGCTTTAAAGTCGCAACATATAGCTTGTATGATCATGTTCCCTTATGGAGATTTTAGGATGACACCTAGGCCAGCTCCTCGAATATTAGACGATCCATCGACAAATAAGGTCCAATGTTCTTCATTATCACATGTGACGACGTGTTCTACCTCTTTGGTCGCTAACAGTTCCAAATTCGGACTAAAATTTGCCATAAAATTTGTGAGTACTTGCGACTTTATGGCACTTCTTGGATGATACTTGATGTCAAATCCACTCAGCAACATCGATCACTTGCTCGTCCGACCTAACAATTCTAGTTTACGCATAACATTCTTAATAGGGAAATTACTCATGACGATTATAGTGTGCGTTTCAAAATAATACCTCAACTTTTTACATGCTACAACTAAGGCTAAGAATAATTTCTCAAGATTGTAGTACCTGGTCTCTACATCGAGCAAAGATTATTGACATAGTAGACCGGCAATTGTTGGCTTTCGTCTTCTCTTGTCAGTACCGCACTAACCGAATGCTCACTTACCTCTAGATACACCTCAGATCTTCTCCTTCTTTGGGCTTGGACAGTAAGGGAGGTGTCATGAGATATTAGCTGTTGTAGGGCTTCCTCATGTCTACCTGTCCATTCAAATCCTTTGTTTTTTTGCAACACGTTGTGAAACAAGCAACATTTATCAGATGACTTTGATATAAAATGATTTAGTCGTTACTCGTCCCGTTAGCTTCTGGACATCTTTGAGGGTTTTGAGGGACTAAATATTCATTATCGCCTTGACTTGGTCTGGCTTGCTTCAATTTCCCTTTGCGTCACGATATACCCAAAGATTTTTCTTGCTGATACGCCAAAGGAACACTTAATAGGGTTAAGTTTCATACCATATTTCCTTAAGATGTTGAAAGTTTGTCCTAGATAATCTATGTGATCACTTGCTGTCCTGGATTTCACGATCATGTCGTCAATGTAGACCTCCATCGTGTCACCTACAAGATCCTTGAACGTCATGTTGACCAATGTTGGTACATTGCACCTGCATTCTTCAGTCCAAAAGGCATAACTCTATAGAAATATATACCTTTGTCTGTGATGAAAGTCGTCTTTTCTTGGTCAATTGGATTAGGGGTGGAAAATGTATCATGTCAGGTCGGTTCGTGTTTGGGTCACCTATTTTCGGGTCAGCTATCCTCCAACCCGAACTCGATCTGTTTAACTTTCCGACTTGAAAACCCAAACCCGAACATGATATTTTCAGGTTCAGGTTAACCCAAAACTAACTTGACTTTACCTTTTTTTTTTAACCTAAACAACCAAAGAGTATAGAATACCCTCAGTACCCACAACCTGATTTTTTTTACCTGAACAAACCAAAGGTAGAATGACATAATACCCACAATCCACGACGGCAAAACATATCAAGTGTCAACCTCAATTTTTTTTTACCTAAACAATCTAATTTTTTCAAACACGAAAAACAAATAAAGCCTAGCAAGTCTAAATGCCTAATTAAATATTACATACCAAAATAAAGTCTTACTAAATTACAAACCATAATTAAAAAGAAATAAATATTTTTAAACAAACTTCATAGTCTTCATGAGTCAAAACAATTTGAAGAAGCAATTGGACTCTCATCAAAGTGTTGAAGTTCAGACGAGATATGTGGTGTATCAACCTTGTCCTCCACCTTAAGTTCCATAACTTATTTACATAGTATTTTCATTTGAGAATATTTGCTACAAGAAAAAGATAGGAAACTACAATCAATAATAATATAATACATGACATGTACAAAAAATAAATATACATGTGAAACACAACAAACAAAAGTAATTACAGCTCCAAACAGAAGTGGGAATGGAGGTTAAACAGAGCAAGCAGGATGTGTGTCCATGCATGAAGTAATGTGAAACGGAGCATAAAAGGTCAACACACTTCCAAAAGAAAAAATCAAAAATTCACAAAGATCTGCAAACTCATTGCAGCATAAGCTTCACAAAAAACCAGCTTGTGATTCACTTAGGCTAGTGTTTGTTTACATTGATTCACTCAAACCACCCCCACGATACAAGAGGTTAAATATAACTTAATATCAATAAAACGTACTATAAGATATCGACCAAGAACTCTATGTTATATGTGGAACAAGACTAAATTTTGGTGCAAACCCAAATACTTAACCTTATAATGCAAATGCTCTAAATTAAAGTATAATGAAAAATACATAACGTCTAAATAGGCTACTTGTATTAGTTATATAGGACACATTATGCTTACCCTTTTCTTTTAATTGAATCACTAAGATTATCTTTAAAGAACTCTGAACCTTACTCTAATGAATACAAACTAGGACCAGATTAGAGACTGACCAAGGCTTAAGAAATAACTGGCGATAACAAAAAAAAAATCGACTCAAATGCTGTAAAAGACTCAAACTCTATCCTAGTCAAGTAGTCATCTAATAGAGTCCTCACTTCTTAAACCCCTAAAATGATACACAAAGACATTTTTCCAATTTATTTCCAAACAGTCGAACAGAAATGCAACATAAAGTATTAAGTATATGAAGTTATGAACAACAATATAAATTAAACCTAAAGATCAGAAATTATATGAACAAGAAAAACCATATAAATTAAAAATTACATGAACAATGTTATAAATCAGAAATTATATAAACAACAATATAAATCAGAACTAAAAAATCAAAAAATAAAGAAATGCAAAATCAACAAAAAAACAAATCGACAATGGAGAAATTAACAAATCAACAATAGAAATTAACAACGTAAATTTTAGGCATATTAAGATTATCATCAAGCAAGAATAACAACAAAAATCAAATAAAAAAAAGTATATTTAAAAAATAACCAAACGAAAAATAGTTAAAATACCTTTGAGCTTTGGCTTGAAATAAAGATTTGAGATCGAAAAAAACTTTTGGACTGGAGATAAAAAAAAATCGAGAATGGAGAACTTGAGAGTTGAGATCGAAAAAACCCGAAAGGAAAACAATAACAATTAACTAAAAATTACCTTTGAGCAATTGAGCTTGAATTCTTGAAGTTGAAAGACAATGAGAGAAATTGAGAATGAAAGATTTGAGGAGAGACTGAGAGAGAAAATGTGAAAATGGCTGAGGAGCCTTTTAGGGTTTTCTGTCACTCTCACAGTCTCAGTCTCACTCTTTAGTCTGTTAGGGTTTGTTTCACCTTTCACTTTTCAACTTCCAATTTGGGCTTGGGCTAACCGGTTGAGTGGATGGGGTCACGTAGGAATTTAATAATTATTTTAAAGAGGCTTTTTTAAATATGCTTAATAATTAATATAGTTGGGTTATAAGGTCGGGTTCGGGTTAACTCACCTTGATTTGGACCCGAAAATAATTTCGGCTTATGTGGTCATTTTCGAGTTGGAATTTTCAACCTAAACCAAACTAATTTAATTTTAGTTCGTGCTCGTGTCAACCCATTTAAGTTTTTGTATCGAAAATCTCAATCCTAACCCGCTATTTTCAATCATGTTTTCGGGTCGGGTCAGTTTTTTCCACCCCTAGATTGGATGCATTAGGATTTGGTTGTATCCAGAGTAGGCATCCATGAAGGTTAACAGCTTGTGCCCTGCCGTAGCGTCTACCATCGCATCAATGTGAGGGACAGGGAAAGGATATTTAGGACTAGCTTTGTTTAGATCGGTGAAGTTGATGCACACTCTCCATTTCCCATTCTTTTTTCCGATGGCCACCACATTTGCTAGCCAATCCGGATATTTTTAACTTCTCATATATTTCCTGTGTCGATTAACTTTTGCACTTCTTCATTAATGATTTGATTCCGCTCTGGTGCAAATTTCCTTCTTTTTTGCTTAACCGGTGAGTGCTTCAGATTGACGTTTAGCTTGTGGAAGATCACGTTTAGGTTTATTCCGGTCATGAAGGAATCTGCATTCTCCTGTGTCAAGATCGAGGGATGCACCTACTTGTATTGTCCTTTCTGGTTTGTTGAGGTCCAAGGTGACTTCAAGTTGTTGGTCGTCTAGGGCGATTATCGCGGGACCATGATGTAATTGTTATAAGGTTGATCTTGACGGCTTGAGGGTCGTGCTGTAACACCTTCTTGCAACCTCTTGTTCTCCTTTAATTTCCATCACCCCCATTAAATGGGGAATTTCAAACTTTGGTGAAACGTCGAGATGACCCTTCTTCAATAAGAAAGCTACCTCTTTTATTAAAGCGATGCATTCCTCGGTTTTATGCCCATAGTCGTGATGGAATTCGCACCATAAAGCTTTGTCTTCATGTTCGTCTGGCTTATTGCTTTTCTTAGGCCATCTTACGGTTGCCCCTAGATCCTTTAAAGCACTTAAAATGCCCACAACATTAATATTAAACCCGTGTTCTTTTAGGTTTGGTTAATTACCTGTACACACTGCGTTAACGTGTCCCCCTATCTTGTATGGTTTTGACCGATTATCATTTCTCTTCGGGGTAAAGGCATGTCTCTCGCTATTGAAGTCGGACTTGTCTTTTAGATGACCTGTCCTCAAGAGCCCTCTGGCATCTCTGTCATCTTCTAACCTTACCTGTGCGAATGCACGATTTTTGACGTCTTCAAAGGCTGCACAAGGATATTTGGTGAGTTCCACGTATAGCTTAAAGTCAGGGACTAATTCTTGCTTGAAGGCCTCTATGGTTGTTCTCGGGTCACAATGCCTAATGCTAATCATGTCATTGTTGAATCTGGTGAAGTAATCGCGGATGGAGTCGCTTGGCTTTTGCAGTTATCAACTTGTGGCAAACTACGCATAAAACTTGTTAACTAAAACATGAAAACTAGTGATGGAAAAGGGTTTCAAACATGTCAGCCACGAGAGGGTTGGGCATGTGAGCGTACTTCCAAATGACTTGCACATCTGGACATGTCGGTACTATTTTGGGTAACACATATTAGTCGTCCTGGCCTTATAAGCTTTCACATGGCATATGGATCCGTCGTTCCGTAATACAAGGGAGTCTAGGTTGGGAAAACGAGCCCTTTTGGTATGATCACGATGTCTATCTCCGGGAAAACATGGATATTTCATATCCATCTTCCTTTTCATGGTTTATTGGCGTCGCGACCCCGGGTGTCCTCAGCAACTTTAGTATCCGCGCATTTTGCACTTCAAGCATCTTCATTCTTGTTGCCGTTGGATTGGGATCCTGATATTCTGCCTTCTCTTGGGTTCTTGGCGTTACAATATCTTCGTCTTCTTGCTCTAAGTCCTCATCAATGCTGGAGTCGTCTAGAAGCTGGAATGGTACCATTTTGCCGCCACGCGACTTGAATTTCTCGCTTCGAACGAATTTCAGCTCCTCTTGGACGGTTTCCAAAGAATTTTTGGTTGAATTGTATTCTTTGGCCATTTCTTCGACTTGTTGTTGTGTGGCCTCAAGATCGGCCTTTGCCTTCATGAGGGCATACATTAGATCTTCCGGGGTCATGTTTTCCATGTCAGCTTCCAGGATCATTTTTTGATGTCAAGGCTTTGAAGTTTTGGTTGTGAAAACTAGTTGTTGCCCCCACAATAGGCGCTAATTGTTTCTGCCAAAAACCGTCATCTAGTGAAAAGTTAAGCTTGTGACGTTTTACAGCTAGCTAAGTTACGTGTAAAACAAATATGACGATAAAACGTAAAGAAAATGGAAATGACACAAAGAGTTGGTGACGCAAAAAACCCAAGAAACGGGATAAACCGCGAGGGCTTGTTAGGCTACCGTTTCACTATGTACAAATGTCACTTTTGCTACAATATCAATACAAGAAAGAAAGCTTTAAATCGAATACAATAAACATTGTCGTGTGAATAATCAGTAAAAATAGCTCTTTGTAAATGTTTAGCTTCAATGGACTCTCCTTCTTTACTCTAATCTTGGACTTATTTATACTCTTTTCAGCTAACCCTTTGTCGATTGCCGTTGAGATTCTTTCTTCCGTCATTTTTGGGATAAAACCTTATCTTTTGAATTAGTCATCAACTTCGTTTATGTTGCTATCTCCTTCCTGTTTGAACTGGTTAACACTGACGGTTACATTCAGTTATGTTTTCAGATCTTCCGAACGTGAATCAAGTACTTGTTTTGACTTGGTCTATCCGCTATCCATGCCACGTGTCGATTGGAGATCGTGTCCTAACTGCCAAAAACTTCACAACTCGTTTCTCGCCCTTAACTGCTTCACCTGTTCCTGACCCATAACAGTACATAATATACTTGATTGCAATTTGAACTAGTAGTACGACAACTAAATCTGGACGGAAGTAATATTACTAAAAAGAAAATTTAAAAGAAAAAACAGGGAACGAATTGCTAGTAAGAGTTAGAATGAAGAATATTTGAGTTAGCAGAGGGCCATCAAGAGGAGTTTGGGTTCTTGGGAAATAAGTAGACATTGACCAGAAGCATTGAAACATCAACAATGGTGGACACACTGAAGTCGGCCCCACTGATCAATAAGGCCCTCAGACAGAGGGGCCATGCGGGGTGGGCACATAAATCATCAAAAACTTGCCATTGACTAAGTCTTATCTCGCCAAACAATCACATCAAGACCCATGACCCTCTTACCATGGGGGTTCCATATCAAGATCACACACAAGCATCACATGATAACACTGCATACCAATCAAACTAATCCCAGACTTCTTCCTCCTCCTCGACTTGCACGTTTCATCAGTGGATACGGTGGAAGAAGCAGCAGCGGGCATAATAGCTAATCTTGTTCCTCCTCCTGCAATAAAGATGAGAAGATAAGCAGGTGGAATATGCAGAAGAGGGAACCAACTTACAAGAAGTGTTACATAATTTTCTGGCAACCCTGATCACTATGAGCATACTGTATTATCTGTCTTCCAAGTGACTGCTTCGATTACTCTATTATGACTTTATTGTTAACGGGACTCCGGGAAACAGTGAAGGAGATGTCAGAAAGAAAGCTCGAGAAGTGTACCTGATGTAAAGTCCATTTTCTATATCTCAGAGAGCTACAAGAGTTACCTAGTACTCTCTCTGTCCTGTTAGATTTACCTCATATTCCTTTTTTAGTTGTCCCATTAACTTTACTCCATACCATACTCAGAAACAACTACTTTACTCTGACATATATTAATTTCAGTCCAGTCATTTTTCTCTCTTACCAACTTCATGCAACCAAAACTTTAAAAAGCAACTATACAGCATGGACTATGGAACAACCCTATTGGGACGGAGGTATCAAAGTTGATAAGACTGATTTCATATCATCATTCTGAATTTCCACCAAGAATCATCCAAATTTACACAACACCTTACACCGTATTGTAGAAACATTGACATATTCTAGGGCATTGTAGCACAAATGACTTTGGGGTAAAGATGGCAATGGGTCGGGTCTGATTAGACCCAAACTCATACCTATTTTTTTTCAAATTAGACTCATATCCATCCCAGACCCACTGGATCCTAAAATTTCAGATCATTACCAAGAATGCTCCCTTAAAGATGGTAATATGCAGTGTAACTTCTTAAAGTTCATTTAGCTTTACAGAGGATTGCACTGGTTAACAATTAATGGTGTAACTCAACTTTAATCTTGCTCAAACAAAGACATCAAACTCCAATACAGCAGACTTTCTTCACTGACTCATGCCCGTTGACGGTCTGATGTCTAGCAAAATCAGCTTCTTACACTAGGGAAGTTCTTCCATTTCGTTGGTCTCCACTACTTCTGCTTGTTGCCTTAACCTATAGGCAAAACTTGAGGGAGGTCTATCTACAGAAAGTGTACCTTCTAACACCTTTACAACTTCACCAATTGAAGGTCGCAGAAATGGTTGCCTTTGCACACACCAAAGAGCTATTCTTAAGACTCTTTCTACTTTCTCATAGCTCTCTCGCCCTACCAATCTCTGTGTTTCAACTATCTCTTTGATCAAATGGTCAACATCATCATCTCGTGGAAGATCCCTTTTCAGCATTACAACCTGAAGCAATATTTGTCCCAGTTTGTATATGTCCCTTTCAGATGCCGATTCTGACAAAGAGCTTGCCTCCTCCTGAAGAAGACCCTGGAGTCCAAAGTCCATCAGCTTTGGCACCAAATTTTGATCCAGCATAACATTCTCAAGCTTCAAATTTCCGTGAGCAACACAGCTCTGGCACTCCAAATGGAGATAGGCAAGAGCCCGTGCCACACCAACGACAACGTCAAGCTTCTCCTGCCAATGAAGTTCATTTGGTTTTCTCTCCCTATCAAATAGCCACGTATCCAGAGAACTTCCTGATACGAACTCATAGATTAGGAATTTATACTTCTGGTCACAACAGTAACCCTTTACAGCAACAAGATTCCGGTGATGAATTCCACCCAAGATAGAAACTACTACTCGGAAATCTTTCTGTGATACAGCAACATTATTAAGCAATTTTGCAATAATGGGATTTTGGTTAGAAAGTATGCCTTTGAAAATAGACGGGCCAAGTTGAGTTGCAAAGCCTGAAGTTAGCTCCTTTATATCTTCAAAGGATAACCTTACCAAAGCACTGTAATGGGGATCCTTCTGAGCATCTTTGTCAAAGGGATTACTTGCTCTAACAGTACTTTTCCTTCTCTGATACACAATCAAACCAATCAGAATCTCCACAGTGAGGGTTACCAAAGCAGTAGCCAACCCAATCAAGGCTAGAACTGTCACAAATTTACCAGCACTTAAACGGGCAATGATTCTTCCAGATGACAGGGGAATAGCTCCTCCTTCACCTTGAGGATTGGCTTTTTGAGCTGAAACTGCCTGAGGAACCAAACAAATCTTCATGAATGAGCTAGCAGGAAGAGAGGGATCACTGTAACCACTAATGAAGCTAGTTCTTTTTATGGTACAGAGGCCTGAACCATCATTTTTGGAGGTTGCAGCTTTGCAAGAAGTATCATTAGAGCAATACGACTTGCAATCATCTTCATTTAACATGACATCACAATCATGAGGAGGATAAATACCATAAAGGACAGTGTGCTTCAAATTCAGTATGCTTGTGCGCATTTTACAGTTACTTAAATCCACTAACTTCTTGCAGCTAGAGATACAGGAGTCACTCCCTGGAGAACCCCTACCTCCATCTATGGTACCCTCATGTAGGCAACTACAAATAGGTCCACTAGAATTGAAACCACACAAGCTATATAATCCACATGAGCCAAACACATCACATTGGTTTTCAACTGCTTGCCATCCCACCTTCCACGTCTTAAGCCCGTCATACCACGAGTATATCCTCAAGTTACCATCAGTGTCAATCTTAAGATGCCTCAGACTCACTGAAGAGTCTTGGAAATCCTTGCTTGTGATTGACCAAAGGCTTTTGTTAGTAACATCAAAGACTCCCAAAGTACCATCAGAATCAAATCTTGCTACTTTGGTACTAATTACAGAAGAGGGGGAGCTCAAAGCACCACCTCTTCTCCAATAAGTAACATTGTTCTCCCACACCAAAGCAAGCTCACCAGAAGGGCGAATAACAAAATTGTAGTAGCTCGAGATCGACTTTGTTGAAGGCGCTCTAAGAGAATGAGGAAAATGGAGTGATTGGCCAGGAAGTAGACTGCTGGTAGGGCTGTTGAAACTCTGCCAAACCACTTCATCTTGAGCCGCAAGCAGGACAAGATTGCCATTATCAAAGAGACTAGCTTTGAGAACACCCAATTTAGAAGTATTGCTGCTCCAAAGAATCAAATTATTAGTGTTCTCAAACAACAGAAGCCTACCATCCTGGGAAAGACTAAATGTCGAGTTCTGGGGTACCCTGAGACCTCCACCAACAGTCCAAACAGGCAAGTTTGCTACTTGGTTCCCTAAATTATACCTAACTCCAACAAAAACCCCATCATTATTATAATCTAAGAATCCAAACGCAAAAACCCCATTTCGGGATACCAAAGTAGTGGTTTTATCAATCCCAGAAACCTCAAAACCAAGTGGTACTGAGACCACACCCACTTCCTCACTAAACCCACAAATACTAAAACCCAGCAAGATATATACATATAAAAACACTAACACTGAAGCATATAAACTTGTAAAGGACCCAACTTTGGAGCTTTTACCTTCAAAACGCTTAATTGATGTCCCATGACTGAACTGACTCACCCAACGTGCCCACATTTTTTAATCACGCTGACAGCAAATCAGAGTGAGGGAAGATAGCTTAGAGTGGGATGAGTACACCGTCATCTGAAGTGAAGCAAAACTGAGAGTGACTGAGTGAGAAATTATATTTTTTTTTGGTGGTTGTTGGTGTTTTGTTTGTAAACGAGTTTGGGAAGCAGAGGAGGCCAACAAAGTTCACATCCTTGCAAAATGATGGCTTTTCCAGACCTCTATTTTATCCTCAGTTTGTTTAGTGGGATAAGAGAGCAATAGAAAAGAAATTTTGAGGGTGTTTGATTGAAATAGTTTGGAGTACGAAGGATATGAAATTTCATTTTAAAAACATTAATTAAATTAGTCTAAGGTATATATTTAAAATCAATTTCAAAATATTTTGTGCAATACAATTAGAGGATGGGAATTTTTTTTTATATTAAAAGGGAAAGAGGATGTGATAAGAATATTGATTCTCTAATTCCATCTATTTAATATTTAGGTTGGGACTTGGAATAGTATAATATGTTGGAATTAAAAAAAAAGGTTGAAATTCAATTTTGTCCTTATTGAAAGGAAATAGAGGTGAAGAGTATAAAGCTTGTAAGGATTTTTAAATAAATTAACCAACTATCCTAATTTTATATCAAATATGGGATATTACTTAGTCTATCATTATCCTACCCGTCAATTTCATATCTTTATCCTACATTCCTACCTTCATATTCCACTTATCTCTACTCCTACCAAAAACCTTCTTAGTGCTCTACTTTTCAAGAGTTTGTCGCTCTTATTGCTCAAGCTCTGTAAGTTCTTTCTTAAAATAATATTCTTACTATCATTAGTTCATATTCAATGGTTGGACTAACACAGATACTGTTATCATAATTACTACTTTAGGTAATTACTGTAGTGCTAGTTATTAATTATCTAGAGTTGAAGCCTTCTAAATCCACATTTATGGGTTTTATGATCCACATTTATGGGTTTATGATCCACATATGGGCCTATAATTATAAAGTTGGATTTGAAGGGGCCATCTTTATTCTAATGTGGGTTTGTATAAGACAACCCAAAACAAATAATACGGCTTTAGAGTTGGTAATTAAGGCCTAAAATTAAATCTCGTCTTATTATTTATCGAATTAAAGAAAGCTATAAATTTCCAAAACCAACTCTTTGTACACTCCCGTTAAGAATCTACTAAAAGTTTTATGTTCGTAAGGTAAGAAAAGAATCGCTAGGTTGTAAGGCCCCATATCTGATGATTTTGGTCTCTTTACAAGAATTAAAATTAATACAAATCTAACCATTCACCAATTTACTCAAATCAAATATGAAATTAACATAGTTATATAGAAATTCACATTTATTTCCAATTTGACATCTTAACTACTTTATAGTAGTAGGTTTAAATTCTCAATACAATGACTCAATGAGTGACTACCGAAATAAAAAAATATTGTGTATATTACAGTTTCTTCTATCAACTTAAGATTAAAATATCAAAATTAAGGTTCACAACTAGAAACTCCCTCAAAGAAACCCATAGTGTAGAAAGATCATGACCTTCTATTAACTTTTATGGACAAGGATTGCATCATGCATGTGCAAAATAAGAATACAACCATATCACGGTAGAAGGGTCCAATCAGTATCATACACCAAGGCAATGAGGCATCGGGTCGTGAACTCAAGCAGTCATGCCAAACATAGCTTTTGTTTCCAACTCCAACATAACAGAATATTTGGATGAAAGAAACAAAAAAGTTGTTCTTGAGTAGACTGCAAATCTGTAATACTAAAACTTGACAATGCAACTATGCAAGTGCTAACACTCCCGCTATAATACTTGAGGAATGAGACCTACTCCATAGTCCATTCCCCGTATAGAATTTGATAGAGTTCGCCTTCAAAGTTATAAATAAAAAAAATAAAAAAAAAAAACAAAGGGAATGAGCTGTAAAAATGCTCTCCCAGGTTTTGACGTATCCCAAGACAGACAATACGGGGTATTAAAAATGGATGTTGGTGTAGGACAGTAACGTAGGAGTTTTCCTTTGGCTGTTGTGCAGAAATCAGAAACACGAACCGACGCACGAGTACCTGGGAAAGAATCCTAAGTGAAAAGTTTACTCCAAATAACATGTTTCGCTTTTATTTACGAAAAACTTAGTTGTATTCATAATTACTCCCTATTCCCTATAATTAAAGCATTCACTTTTGTTAAACAAATTACTCTTTGTTTCTGACTTAGAAGTTAGTACTTAGTAGTGGGGAACATTTTTCCCTTTTCGATCAATTCCTCGTAGTGGAGCTTTATGCAAATATCATACTCTAACCTATTCTGTATCACTGTATAGTAACTAGAGAAGATTTACATATTATGTTTTCATACAGAGGAGTCTCGAACTTTGTTCCACTCCAAGAGACAACTATATGATCATCCATAACTCAAGTCATGAGAATATACGTAAAACTAACTCACTCTTCATAGATTACTTGTGAGAGGGGGATCAAGAATGCATGAGAATTACTTCATATGACATAGGGGGCTTGCTATTGGGTTGTGGCAGATTAATTTTACACTACTCTGTGATGAATTTCTATTTTTTTATTGCTTGATTGATTAATTTGTGTTACAAGCTTGATGTATTTATGCATGCATGAATAACCACCTTATTCTATCTTTCTGTAACGAATGAGTTTTACTTAATCTCCAACTGTTTTAGTCAAAATATCAGCCAACTGATCACTTGACCGACAAACGGAAGATTAATAACCTTGGCTTCTATATTATCTTTTATGAAGTACATGTCGATCTCTACATGCTTTGTCTTGTCATGTTGAACAAGATTCTCATAAATGCTTATTGTTGCTTTATTGTCACAGAAGAGTTCACAACTCTTTTTTGGCGGAAACCCAAGTTCTGATAAGAGTTTCCTTAGCCACAATACTTCAGCTATTCCCTTCACAATACCTCTGAATTCAGCTCGGCACTTGACATAGCAACAACTATCTACTTCTTGCTTTTCCATGTCACTACATTTCCTCCAACAATGGTAAAATAACCAGAGGTAGACTTTCTACTATCTTTATCCCTTTGCCAAACAACATCAATGTATACTTGAAATCTCAGGTGATCATTCTTCCAAAACAACACACCTCTGCTAGGAGTCTTATTGAGATATCTCATAATTCTAAAAACTGCTTCCATATGATGAACTTGTGGCATGTGCATAAATCGACTTACTACCCCAACTACATAAACGATATCAGGACGAGTATGTGACAAATAGATCAGCTTCCCCACCAATTTTTAATATTGAACTTGATTTGTAGCTTCTGCTTCCTCCCCAATCTGTAAACTATGATTCACCACCATTGGAGTATTTGTCGGCTTACAGTTTAACATTCCAGTCTCTGTCAGCAGATCAAGGACTTACTTCTTAAGAGATATAAAGATACCCTTTCTGGACCTGAGTACTTTAATTCCCAAAAAGTATTTTAGCCTCCCAAGATCCTTCATTTAAAACTCCTGAAATAGTTACCTCTTTAAAGTCTCAATATCTTCTATCATTTTCAATAATGATCATATCATCTACATAGATTATGAGGCATGTTATTAAACTTCCTCTCTTCTTCAAAAATAGTGTATGATCATAATTACTTTTATGATATCCAAACTTTTTCATCACCATTGTAAACCTTTTAAACTAAGCCCTTCGAGACTATTTTAGTCCATACATGGCTTTCTTGAGCCTATAACCTTCTCTTGGTAAAAAAATCATGTAGGGAAACCTGGAAGAGTCTCCATGTACACCTCTTCTGAGATCTCTCCCTACAAAAAGACATTTTTAACATCAAGCTGATGAAATGGTTATTCCCTATTAGCAGCAACAGAGAAAAGCATCCTGATGGTATTAATCTTCGTTACTGATGAAAACGTCTCTGAGTAGTCAATATCATACACCAGGGTGTACCCTTTAGCCATTAGTCGAGCTTTGTACCTCTCAATGCTTCCATCTGCCTTGTATTTCACTGTGAAAATCCATCTGTACCCTACCAGCTTTTTTTCCTTTGGAATAACACACTTCTCTCATGTTTTATTTTGGGAGAGAGCATTAATTTCTACTTACATTGCTTCCTTCTAATGCCTGTTTTTCAATGCTTCTTCAACTATTGATGGTATCCTCTCTGAGTACACGACTCCATTGAAGGTTGTGGTTGTACTGGACACATTCCCAGAGGACACATTCTGGACAAGATACCTTGATTTCTTCTAGGCCTCATATAGGGGATCATATCGCTTTGGGAGATGCCTCTGGGACTCATGGGGGGTAATTGATACCCTCTTGTTGATTCTCTAATCACCTCATTCTCATGCAATTTAGTAACAACATTCTCTTCCACACCATCATCAAACACAGGGAGATCATTATCATTATTCATTACTTACCTTAGACATTTATATTTGTAAAGGATGTTTGTTCCTAGGAGTAGATGCATCAAGCAATGGTACAGATTGAGTAGATTGGATTATTACATGATCATTTCCATCTCCTGATGTAGTTGTCTCTGAATTCTCCTTTTTTGAATTTAGCCAACTTAAGCCGTCTTCATATCTCTCCCCCTGACGCCTAAGGTTTGAAAACAAATAGGTTTGCTTGACAAAATCACAGTCCATGATAATATACAGTTGGTTAGTGGTTGGGTCAAGGCACCTACATCCTTTTTGAGAAACAGCTTACCCAACAAAAAAACACTTAACTGCCTGTGGCTCTAATTTTTCCCAACTTCTTTTTAGAAGATGACATAAGTCAAACAACCAAACACCCGAGGAGGCAAACAGTGAAAGATAGGTACTGAAACAAAATTTTTAAGGGTCTTTAATGGATTTTGGTGGTGAAGTTTCTTTGATGAGAGACGGTTAGTAAGATAGTTGGCTACAGAAATAGCCTCTGGCTAGAATGATTTAGGAACACATAATTCAACTAGCATAGCACGAGTCATTTCAAGAAGGGATCGATTTTTTCTTTCTGCCACTCCATTTTGTTGAGGGGTGTTGGGATAGGTGGTTTGGTGAACAAGACCATTGGTGGAAAAAAAAAAAGACTCCCATGTTATGGTTTATATATTTGCCTTCATTATCAAATCAAAAAATACCAATATTAGTATTGAATTTAGTAAGGATCATTTTGTAAAAAGCAATAAAAGTGATATACACCTCATATTTCTGTTTCATAAAATAAATCCAACTCCTATGGGTGCAATCGTTGATAAATAGAACATAATAAACAAAACCATGTTTGTCAAGTTCAGAGGCAGGTCTCTACACATCAAAATGAATCAAATAAAAGGGTTTATTAGTATGACTAAAGCTAACATGATAACTATGTTTACAACTTTTAAAAAGGTAACAAGCATCACAATCTAGAGGTTTTTTTGGAAAAAGACGTTCTAAGTACCCCAAAAAAGGATGACCCAAATGACAATGCCACATCCGAAGTTGTGCTTCCACCGAACCATGTATGATCGCTGCATCACCCATCTTAGGTACATAGCTCATCCACGCAATACAATCTGTCCTTCTCAGTACCATGCCCAATGATCTTCCTGATTCGAGCATCCTGTATAATACAAGAATCAAAAGTTAGTAATACAATACAATCCAATTCTCTCGTAATTAATGTGGCTAACAGACAAAAGGTTATACAAAAGTTTTGGAATGTAAAGGCAATTTTTCAAAGATAAATGATCTCTGATTTTTACAGTCTCGGATCTAGTAACATCTACACGTTCTCCATAAGTTGTTTGTATAAGGGTTTTTTCTAGTTTTGCCAGGTTTAGGATGTCATTTTTGTCATTTGTCATGGTGTAAGTTGCTCCACATTAAAAAATCCACCGACTCTGAGGATTTAGGAGACAATATTTTTCGAGTTTGTCATGAGTCATAATATGGGCCTTTTTTTGGGTAGGATATTTTGGTAAATGGTTCAAATTTTTTATTGAGCTTTGGGTTTTGCTGAGCAACAATGGATGAGGTGAGTGTTTGGGCTGATGAGTTGGGCTTAAGGTATGGATAGGTAGAGGTAAGTAAAGAGAGTGGCTTAGGGTATGGGTAGGTTTTTCTAGGGATAGTCTCGATTCCTCCCTCGTTACCTTCCCTAAAACCCTCGGTCGTTTTTGCTTCTCCAATCTCCTCCTCCTTGTTTGCTGGATTTGAGCTTTGCTCTGCCGCCATTGATGCTCCCCCTCTCTTCCTTACTTCCTCATTCCTCTTAGCTCCCTTCTTCTTGTTCTCTTGCCACTAATTAGGGTACCAAATTAAGTTAAAATAGTTGTCCTTGGTGTGTGGGGTTCTACCGTAGTGTGAGCAACAAAGCTTATCTTGTCGTCTTCACTATGCCGAGATGATGGCCTCTCTGATCGGATCTTCGTAGCTAGCCCGCTTTTGATTCCCTCTGAGAAAAGTAAGTGAGGTAAGGTATGGTTACTCTTCATTATATTCCTTCATACCACTTCTCTCCTTATTGCACTGTATGCGGCTTCTACTGATGGGAACGGATCTTGATTCACAAGATCCTTGATGTCCTTATCTAGGGTTTCATCCAAACTAGCCAAAAATTGGTATAGTCGGTTCTATTGGACTAGTTTTTTGTACATGATTATATCATCTGGATCCTTCATTGGATTCGGCATCCTTCTATTAATGTCTTTCCAGATTGTTACCAACTTACCATAATATGCTTTAATGGAGTCCCAACTTTGTTTGATGGTGTTTTCTTTAATGGCACAGTCAAATATTTGTAACCCATTTGTACCACGGTTGTACATGGCTTTGATTCCCTTCCAAAGTTCCCTAGCTTGTTGTTGAGAAATCAAAGAATTGATTCACCAATTCCGATTCTATATTCTCAACAATCCATGATCTGACCAGGGCATCCCTTTGAGTCTAGAGTAAATGTTCTTGGGTGTTTTGAGGAGAGGGTGGAGGGGTAGTGATGTGCATGAGCCTACCCCTTCCCTTAACCGCCATTAACATTACTCGAGACCACTTGGAGTAGTTTTGATGATTTAATTTTTCTGCTATGTGGACAGAGGTAGATACGCTATGTGATTCTTGGCTCCTGCTTGTGTTGAGTCTTTCAAGAACCTCCAACAGTTAAGACATAATCACGGCTGTGTCAGTCGGTCCCCTAGGCGGTTCACTCATCCTCTCAAGTAAGAATCTCGATAAATGATGAAGCGTGGCTAGAAAACCACTGAATAGCATGCCTGCTCTAATTGATTAATTTGTACGTGTTACAAGCTTGATACATTTATATAGGCACAAATAACCACCTTGTTCTATCTTTCTGTACAGGATGAGTTTTACTCAATCTAATCTTCCTCAACTACACTAATCTTTTGTTATCTTCTATGATCAAGTTTATCTTTTCTACAATGGAAAATTAGGATTATCACTATTTAAGTAATTCACATTTATGTGCTGCATATACATTTACTTATAATGAAATGCATGAACATAATAGTCAATTTACAATATCATGAAAATGTATTATTTGGAGGAAAAATACATGTGTTATACTTTGTTAATAGATTATTTTATATACTCCTCCGTCCCTAATTTTTTTGCTCTATTTGACTTTTTATAGTTTTCAAGACATAATTTAAAATGATTTTATCTCCAAATTATAAAAAATTGATATTCTAAAATTTATATTGAAATACATCTAACAAGATTCACCTTAATGTATTATTTTTATAAAACAATAAAAATAAATGGCCAGATTTTTTAAACTTTAATTTTATAAATAGAAATGGAGTAAAAAAAAAAATAAAGAGAGTACTACTTTTCAAAAAAAAATGAAGTAATGGTGATGGCTAGTAAGTAAGATCGATCGAATTGTTTGATTGTTAAATTAAACTTATTAATAGAATAAGGAGTCCTAAAAGGCTGTTGTAGCTATCAGAAAGAGCCCATATAAACCTACGTGCATGAATTCCATTCAATGAATTGGGTGAATTTGGTCAATTAAGAAGTAATTTAGTAAGTGGTACTTGCTTCTAAAACACTTCAGAACGCTAAGAGAAGGTGATGGTATTGTACCAGATGCTACTGCACCTATATAAGATTATGCACTGGTCAATATCGTACAAAATTGCATTTGGTGTAAGTTAGGATGTTCGATTTCATAAATAAAAATGAATAAAGGTCAGGAATGTCCGACAAAGCAACCCATAATGTCATTACTCTGCTGAATTTATGTGCAAAGAAGCTTGGAATGCCTCCTTTTGCAACAAGTATGGCTTCCTGGAAGCTGAGTATCATGCCTTTCTTCTTAATGTTTGAGTTAGTGGAGGCGTCAAAATCAATCCAGCCACTAATTATATTATTCTACTACTAGTATAATTGTTTGGTACTTGTACTAGTATTTTGGAAATGTTGTCATCTTAGTACGTAAAATATATACTAATCATTCTCAATCATCTCAGTACAATAATTGCTACAGAAATCATTTTTAAAAAATAAAAACACGTACTGAATATTATCCTGAGGACTTTGGCAACTCAGTGAATCTTATCCTGTATAACTAGGGACTATTTGCAAGATCTGGAATCCATCCCTCTTGGCTCATTTTAAGCTGTTAATTTTCATAGAACTTTCTTAATCATCATAGGGAGTACTTATTTATTATCTCATTCTATCATCAGTTCATCGCCATTTGCTTATGATTAGCAGGAGCGCATAATCCCCAAGTGATAAAGACCAATATCTGATGCATCCGGAATTGTCCTAGTAAAATACCAAATGCGGAGTATTTTGATTGGTTAATAATTACAAAATAGAGTAGCAGGAGTCGATGATCGATCGACCCTCTAACAAGAATATTAGATGACGTGATGACGACCTAATTAATATAAATACAATTTCTATGTTGTTGTTGAGCTTGAAGAAGAAAAAGAAAAAGATGCTGGTTACGCTGGTGCAACTGCTTGTATGTACTTGATAAGAGTCCTAGTGTCTGCAGATCTGAAAACAAGAAACATAATGTTGAGAGTAACATTCTCAAAATGCATGCAGCTTAGTAGATCTCCAGCCTTTACATGTCCACCTTACCTGTATCATCCACTGTGAACACGTCACTTGTCTAACTTATTGCCATGTTCTGTCTGAATTTTGCTATCTTTTAGTTTTTTCTATTAACTAATTTTTATTTTCAAATTGATCAACCTTAATATTCAGATAACAATAATTTTCGTAAACTTAAATTTCCACTTTATCCACCTTATCCCCAAACTTTCACCAACCACTAGTCCCACTAGTTTACTGTTCGATTGACATGGTTACATGATCAACTCAGTAGATTATACAAATAAAGCGAGTTGCGTGACAGTTTTTTTTTTTTTTTTTGGGCACAGAGGAACATAAATTACTAACAAGAAGTCAGATTCATTCTAGCGCGGTTAGCTTATGGGCAGAACAGACAAGAGTTCTAAAAACTTAGTACGAAAAAAAACATAAAATTATTTAGGCTTAAGCAAGTAGCAGCTCTGATAAAGTAGTACAACAAACCCAGCAAATGAATGAAGAAGATGAATTATTAGACAAGGTCTATCCGCGTACTTGACATAATTATCTCCAGCTTGTTTTCACACGGCAAAAATTAAATACTGCTTCAATAATAACTATACTCAGTTGGTGTCTTGCGGTGAAACATGCAGAAAATAATAATCAACGGCAACACCAAGTCACTCCTGGACAGTATAAAAATTCACCTCTACGAGAAAACAAGTCACCCCGAGCTCTACTAGCTGGCCACACTGAAATGGTGCAGTGGGATTGTTGTCATGCAAGTCATGCAAGTATAAATATCAAATTAAGAAATTAAGATCCACGAGTGAAAGAGAGTGAAATCACGCCAGCTGTAAGTGTTTACCAGGGCTCACCAATGGATTTTTGGCAAAATGGCAAGGCAGTAGCTGAAAATCTGAAATCAAATAACTTTCTCAATGATAGAATCTTTGTTAATCTTTGGTAATAACACAAGAAAATAAGTGAGAAAAAATCTCTTGTTTACATCTTTTCATTTTCTTACATTCTCCACCTGTATAAGTATGGGATCAACCCTGACAATTCTATAAAACTTGTCATTGGGTTTAAAAGATGAACTGCAATGTGCATAGACTCGAGGTAAAAATTAAATGAATAAGTTACCGATCTATCCTCTATACACAAGGTACGGAAAGAATGAAACAAGAAAGAATATCGTCTGGTCAGTGCTATCTCCTAATTCCCTAGCGACAGCTACAATGTACGTTTTCCCCCTTTGCATAGGGGTGACAACTGCACTTTGCAGTGCCCGATACTTCTTCGTGACACTATGGGTATCGGTGTTGATGGCTTTGGACCTGACCCGGTTCCACATCCGGGTGAAAAAGACGATTTTTTCAGTGCACAAGCACTCCTTGGAGACAAATCCACTTGCTCTAGAGCTCTAAACTGAAGTCCTGATGGGTAATCCCTCACACACCCAATCCTAGGTCCTGCTCCAGTAGTCCATCTACAAGACAGTTGCTTCCCGAGCTGATAAGACTTTGTTTCTTTATGGGAATTGATTCTCCGTAGGATTGATTCCGTGGGGATAACTTCCATTTCTTCCTCTTCATTTTCTACGACCAAAATGTCTTGAAATTCCTCTTGGTCACCATGCTTAGAAGCTGATGCATCTTCTGTAGCTGAATCATAACCCTCATCCTCAATTAGATAATCTACGATGGATTTTGGAGCCTGATGTTCACTCTGCAAAGCTAGAACCAAGTCATCTCTTCTAGGTATTTCTAGATTAGTTAATTTTCTACTGAAGCGAGCAGAATGATTTTGACTGGGATGATTAATTTTATCTGCTGACTCCTGTTTTAATACATCGGGCTTTTCTGCAGTGCTATCCATACTGACGCTGTTCTTCTCAACTGCATTTTCTGTTACCAATTCTTCTTCAGAGGAGTTGTGTCTGAAGTGGAGGCTGCTTCTTTGCTTTCCTAGTTGTTGTTCATCCTCATCCACTGGATCCAACTGAATAGAACACAAATTGAGAACATATTAGTTAGTTCATATTTTTCCTATTTCTTATTTCCTTAATGAGAAGTTAAGAACCTATACAGAGTACAACAAATAGTGGCCATAGCCCTCTAGCTTACCTTAACATGTGTTAGATCCACATTATATTCTTTAAGGAAGGAGATGAATTCTTGAAAGTTTTCAGGAGTTGGCCTATAGTGGCCACTGTGAGGCCATACTGCCTGTTCAAGAACCAAAAATTATGCTCATCAGCAACCATATTCAAACGAATTCTCCGTTTTATACAATATTACTAAAATTCCAAGAGTATATAAATCATGACTGTTACCTTTACGATGCCGCTCTCAACCAGTAGTCTCCCAGCAGCCAATGTGGCACCTCCAGCCAGGAAGCTAGAGTGCTGAAATGTGCCTTTCTTCTTCTTGCCAACGAACAAGTTCTTGGATGTACTCAGCACAAAAATCCACTTAACATGGGGCTCAGATGAGGTATCGAGGAGTTCCCCACTTTCTTTGTGGAAAAACTTCCCATTCTCAATGGTAACTTCATAGGGCCTTCTTTCCATCTGAAACAAGTTAACAAATTCAGTAAGGAAACTCCCAGTGAAGAATTATATAGTTTCAGAAATTTCATGTAACATACAAGAAATACTTATACTAAGGAGCAGAGACATTTGGATTACCGGGCCAAGATATTTGATGCACTGCTGCTGAAGTTTCAGCCTTGAGCAATTCTCTAAATTAACCTCTTTCCCTTCTCCAATATCAAGCCTGTTCCCATCAATATGACTTTTATCAGAGAAAGATACTTTAACCATGGCAAAAGAAATTGTAAAATTGGTAAAGTATTTGAACAAGTCTTACCAATAAAAGAAGGGTTCTCTGCTCTGGGACTCAAGCCATTTAGCATAGTAGAAGTGAAGATTATGTCCATAACGATGTCGAGGGTCAATCTGTTACACAAGAACATAAGCCACAAAAATCAGCATTAAGTCACTACTAAAGACTGGGAAGCTAGATACAGGTAATAAGTAACAGGGTACTTACCGCCTCTAGCCAGTGCTGTAAAGCGAGTTTCTGCGCTTTCCCATTCTTGGACAAACCTTTACCAAGCTACAGTTTCAAAGGAAACACTTTGAGATACTAATTAAGGAGAAAAAATAAAATGAAGAAGTTGATGTTATTAACCTTAGCAGCTCTGGTTTTGGCTCTAGACCAACGGGAAATGGCAGTCTCGTGGTGTTCAATGTCGAAAAATGATATGGAACTATGCTTGAGCTTCGCAAAATCTAAAAGCTTCCACCTGTGGATACAAAGCAAAGAACACATTAGAAAGTAGTGTATGGATTGGCGTGATAAGAAAGTGTATGTACGTATATATATGTGTGAGTTACCAGCTTTGCTCAACAAGGACAGCACAATCAGCAAGCTTCCTCCTGGTGCGGAAGCTCTTATAGACTTTCTGCAACTTAACAGCAGCCTCAAAATGTGCAGCAGGTGATTGGGGATAGACGACGGCATGATTGGGTTTCAGTAATTGCTTATCGGAAGGATTAGTAACGAGTGAGATCAAAGTATCTGAATCCCTTTGCTTGAAGCTAAAAGAACCTTCAATAATCATGTCACCAGAAGCATATGATTTCTTAAGAAGCATGCTTTCTGAATCACCTTCTCCTTTGAAGCTTATAGACCTCTCTGGGGTCTTCACTTTATCATCCCCTAAACTCACCGATTCCACTATTATTGACTGCATACCACTTTCTATGTCGCAATAACTCGCTAACGGACATGAAACTGAATATGATATGCCCATCCCACGCCTCGATTATCCTTTCTATTCAACACCTTCAACTTTAGTATATGCCTGCATAACTAAATTTATGCAATGTTATATTACTGTTCCAAACTAAAGACGCAGAGTTATTTGACTATACCAAACATGATAGACCTTTTTCACTAATAAGCTAATTCATCTTAAACAACCCACTATTTGAACCTTAAATTCAAATCCAAGGAATGCATATATACAGTTTCAGATCAGCCCAGAAATGGAGGAAATAACTACAGAATATAATGGAGACAGGCCAAAATGGAAACACCAAACACATGAGCAGCAGAATAACAAAGATGGAAGATTAACCTGAAATTAGTAACGAATGGGTGCTGATTAGTAAAACTGTGAAATCTGAATAAAAACAAAGAGAGAGAAGCTCTCAAATTGCAACGCAAGACACAACCAACACAGATGGTAGTTGTACAGCTATATATAGGAATAGAATCAGGAGGAACCGAGGAAACAGTAAACTCAGCAACCACGTGGACCTGACTTTTACCTTTTCAGCTGAGGGGCACTACCGTCAACTCTTCAATCTAGCTAACCCTACACTTACTCTTTTTTTCTAATTATTTTATTTGACCAATTTTTTCTTTAATTTTTATTTGTCGGTGACAATCTTAAACGCATTTCCTTTATACTCCGTAGTACGTTCGGCCTGCCTTCTCAAGTCGTACTGCTTACTAGGAGTAATAACACCAGCTCCGTATCACTTTTTATTTTTTTGACACCTACAGGCTACAGCTACAATATGTTTTTGGAAAACGATACCGTCCAACATGCTATTTCTTTGTGCTTGTACTAGAGGAAAGGAAATGAGATTTTATGTTTTTGTTCATGTTTCACTTCTCATTTTTATGATATTTGCTTATTTTCGACTTTTATGTTCTATCTTTCTTCAAAATATTACCTCGTATATTTTTTTGATAGATTCAAAGATTATTCCATTTCTTTTTTGGATAAAGTTAGATCACTTGTTAACAAACTTCACTCTCACGTTGTTCAACCACATTTCTATCTCATCAATTTTCCCAACCAAGAATTAATAAACTTTATGCATTTGGGCAAATTATTAGGGATTGAAAAAGTATTTTAGTATTCTATTGATGGAGTGAGAATAAGGGTAGGCCTTTAGCTTAAGAGATCGTGTTAAAATATTCATTAATACCATTAAGGGTAGGCCTTTAGCTTAATTATTGTTGCAAAATTCTTGTTATTTTGATCCACGTTTTCATATATACTTTTGATCAAGTTTTATTTTCTTGATTTTGTATAATTGATTCCCACTATGTTATTGTACTAATCATGACCTATATTTGAATCACTACTAAACCAGATAATTATAACACAATCGATTTAGGTACCTTGAACATGATTATTAATGAAGTGATTACCAAATATCTAGTCTTTTATGTGCATTAAATATAACCCACCAATAGTATATCTTAGTTATGTGTAGTTATCAAGGTAAAATATTGTTGTTTCTATAAGTCAAAGAGTATGTGATATATGATTGAATCAAAGTAGATTCGTTTATGGATGGATTATAACTCATGGCCTAATTCATATCTCATGCATTCCCGAATTTAACTTTAGTTCAAAACCATTAATTAAATTATGTCTTCAAACGGTTTATAACATAGAAAATGTTGATGTGTAATTTTCAATTATTCTGTCCCTATTCATTAAATCATTAGAAAAGGTTTATGAGTCTTTTAAGATTCATTAACAATTCCTACTATTCCCCTTTGATTGTCCCTTTCAACAAAAAACTGTGAAATCTCCATGTGCCAAACACAGTTTTATGTAGACCTGTGTATTGAGTCGGGTTAAGGCCGGGATGGGTCACAAGAAAAACGGGACGAGCGGGGTTAAAGAAGATGCAAAACGAGTTGGGTCAACCCAAAGGAGATATAAAGGGTCGAATCGGGCTGGACCGTCCAAAGAGAGTATAGTTTTTATCTATAGAGGGCGATAGTTTATATGTATCACCTCCAATCTTTGATAGTGGACCATCGACAAGTGAGTAGAAATATTTTATTACCTGATAGTGTTTAAAAGTCTTAGAAACTATAGGTTCATTATTGACCCGATTTGACCCATTAAAAACCCAATAAAACATGACCCTTAAAGAGACCGACCCATTAGGCCCATTAGTGATTATGGTATCCTTTTATAAACGGGTCGGTCAAGGGCCCTTAATGGACCCCACCCATTTGAACAAGTCTAGTTATATGTGCAAATAAACATAAGAGAATTGATTCCTAAAATTTGGATTGAAGAATAATAATTTTTAACTTATATGATTTACTAACTTTCAAATCACATTGCCAATAAAAAAAACTTCCAAATCATCTGGATTGACATAGGAAGACCTCTATGTAAGCTTGAAGCACTCAACCACACACAAGAAGTTGATAATCAAGATTTGATATGATCATAACCTAACTGACATAAGTTCTTAAACTACCACATCTTTAGTATATACATGTGCTTGTATCTAGGGTGTAAGAATTATAGCTCCCTACTCCAACTAACTAATTTCATATAAGAGACAAATTAAAAAAGAATTAAAGTACCTAAAGTAAAGTCATCCCCAAGCCTTATCGTGGCTTTAATTATAGAATCAGTCCAATAACAGAACTTAATTACTTCTTGGTCTAATGAACACCTTCAAAGTCCCATGCATACTAGCTATTTTGTTATAATATTCCTTTACGGGTAACATTTTTCCTTTTGTTCCTCTCCATATCCTACAAATTAAATATTTCCAAATACTTTTAACGCTAATTTGTAAAAAAAAAAAAATGTTATCAAACTTATAAAAAAAATTATAAATTACGGACAAGTCTTTGATTGACCTCATACAGCATCGTAGTATGAATTTGATGTCATTGTAGCATATATGAATTTGATTTTAAAGACGGAAAAACAAGTAATAGTTGTTTGACCATTTCCTAATAGTCCCATATTTCATCCAATATGCATGCACTTGATTCGCCTTTCTTGGGTAATTAAGTAAACGATACCGTATCGTAACTTGCAAGCAACTACACAGAACAATTCTTATGAATGTTTTTGGGGTTAGAAAAATCATCACTCATACAAAAACAAAACCATAAGAGTATTTCATCAAAACTTTTGTGCGTGAGAATCCTTAGATAATTTGACGGGGTGATGAGGTATCAGCTCACGTACATGAAGGGATTAGCGAGTTAATTGGAATTTAAATGGTGGTTGGTTGAAATATATGTAGAATGTTGAATACTCCAATTGAGCAGCAAAAAGGGGTTGTTGAAACTTCTTGCAATGTTCCTGATTACACTGACCCATTGGCGGACTTGAATATCCTTTTCATAAACGAAGTTGTATTTGATGCGCTAATGACAACAAAGAGGTCAGTGTACAGTGTTAGATGCAGGTTTTTGCACTGTTGCCCACTAGCTAGTCAAAAATTTCATCACTTTCTGTCTGTCAATTTTATCCCTTATCCACATTAGATTTTGCATAGCCAATAATTTTTTTTCCATTAATAGGCTAAAATATATATCTCCCCATCACACATTCTCTTAATTTTTACTAGGAATGACAATTCAATCCGAGTCCGATTCGATTTGAAGGAAAAAGTCCGATCCAAACCCGTTTAAAAAAATTCCGACTCCGAATAGGAGATGGATCGGATTCGGATATTATATTACATCTGACCCGATTGTGATCTGAGTCCGATTGTTCGATCCGAATGAGTATTATTAAGGATAGTATTAAAAAAAAGACCAAATATAATAACCCAAAATATAAAAAATTAAATAAACCATGGTATTTTCTTGTGTTGTATATTTTTTTTTAATTTACTATATATGTTATAAAGGAATTATAGTATTAGTAATGAAATTAACAAAAAAAATAGGTAAAAAAATATTAATTTTTGGATCGAATTCAAAGGTCCGACGGATCGGATTCGGAGGTCTGACGAATAGGATAAAATTCGGAGGTCCGACGGATTCAGATTCGGATCCAAAATTAAAGTCCGCAAACTTGTCGGATCGGATTTGGATTTACCATATCCCACCACATTTTCTCTCTCCTATATATTTAACACAATAATATTCAAAATTAGCAAAAGGAAAAAATAAGATGGACCACGTAAGCCCCGCTTCATGCCCACATGGTCCAATGTAGGAAAATTGCCCAATTACTAAATCTAGGTTTTACTTAAATTTGATTGAAAATATGTTACGCTATCAAAAACAAAAACAGTCGTTGAGCATCCCATAGTCTTAAATTATCTACAATATAGCTAGTCAATTATGGGCACATTTTCTCTTTTTTTGGTCTTGTATCTCTCTTGAATAAAATAAAAATTAATTATGGGCACACTTTTTCTTTGATTTATATATACTTCGTTTATACAGCTACTCCCTTGAATTACCATGTGAATTTGTTAATGTTGGTCATACTACTCATTTGTACATTACATGCTACACAATACTCCTTCCATTAATTACAAATTAGTTTTACAGTTTTCTTTTAATCTGTCCCAAATTAGTTTTTATAGTTCTATTTTAAAAGAATCCACAATTATTTTTGATATACATTTGATCTCTTTCCACTGCCAAAAAGTAAAGGTCTCGTCTCTCTCATATCTTATGAAAACAATATCTCACTATCTTTTATCATATCTAATCTACTTTTTTAATAAGATAATAATTGATAACCAAACAACTTATATTATCACCTAAAATTATGTGCCTTAATAAGTGTCAATATTAATATGGAATGGAAAGAGGATAAATAAACAATGATAGAATTTTCATAATAAAGAGAAATAAAAGTATTTCGTATATACCCTATACTAATTCATACCCTATTTGACTTAGACTCTTATAATACATTACTCCAAGAGTTAATTACTAAAAGTGCATGTGTCAAAAGGAAGTATATAAAAGAGTGTCTCTAACACTTATACTTTTATGACAAATATGCCATAATATGAAGTTTAGAGGGCACGTTTAGCTGTATTCCAAATCCAACGGTGCGACTAATTTTACTATAAGTTTTCCTATTACCGTTAGTCCTAACATCGGACACTCTTGAATTAGTGTCACTGGTATAGATATACCTCGAACAAGGAAAGCAACGTTGTATGGCACAAGGCTTTGAAGTTATCCGTATTTCGTCAGTAGTTTGAGATCGGAGGATGAAATCACTAACCTTTAGGTCAATATCAATTTTATTAGAGCTTAAATTGAGATGTTCTAATAGGCTTTCTTTTGTGCCCCAATTGTCAATTCAAAAATAGATATTATTAGCAAATTTCCCATCTAGTTCTTTAGAATTTCTTGTTGGGCCAGGATTTTTCTCCATGTAGGAGAATTTTTGGATTTTTAAGCTTCTTTTTAAAAGTAATTTAAAAAATTGGTTTTGAACCAAAATATTTCAAAAATAAGTTTATACAGGTTCGGATGAAAATCATTGTCTGTGACACCGACAGGGCGGAGGCAATAATTACAAATTATTTATGGGCCTCTATTCAACTTTCCAAAATTTAAATAGGGCCCTTTATTCAATAAATAAAATATTCAATTTTCACTTGATGAAAAAATTAACTTAAGATCTCTCATGTAGAGGATAAGTACTCAAACTACTACTCCAGCTACACTTTTTATGTTATTATACAAAACTAATATAAATATATTTGAATTTTAAAACCTCTTAAATTTGAGGGCCCATTTCCGTCACGCACCCTACACATTCCCAGAATCGCCTATGGGCAATGATTTCGCTCAAGCAAAATCGTGTTGCCTGGGGCAACGATTTTCACTAAGGGTCAGCCTGAATTTGGTTGGCTCAAATTCAATCTGTGTATTTTTCAAATTTTAAACCAATAAAGTTTTTTTAAAATTCAAATCAAAATCGGTGCCTCAATTTAAAAATAAATCAATATAAATATTTTTTTCTTTTTTAATAAAATAGACTGAAATCATTGAATGAGACAACAATTTTCTTGGTAAAATCACTGCCTGCGACAATGATTTTCTAATTAAAAAATGGCCCGGCCCAATTCAATCAACCCAAAATCGTTGCATGGAATTTTGTTCTAAACCTGCAGATCGAAGCTTATTTTTTAAAATATTTAATTTCGAAACTTATTTTTGAAATAAATTTATAAATAAAGCTTATAAGAAAAGTCATAAATCTTGGGATTTAAGCATTTATTCAAAGAATTTTGTGTTATTTTAGAAATAAAAGCTTGGTTAAGGGGAAGAGTTCAACACAAAACCTAACACTCTTGCGTTCTATGGTCCATAAATTTTATTCCAAGTAATTGATGGTACACTCTTTTTATTCTTTTGCTAATTGTCTCCAAAAGAAATTTATGTGCATGGAATCAACTTTGGAGGTATCATCGCTACGCAAGAGGGTGGAAGAACAAAGGTATGAAGGTAAAGCTTTTAGATTATTGTGAATTTAAAGGGTGGCTATCGCCTTTAGATAACTATTGAACTTACCAGTTTTGAATTCTTTCTTCGGATTTTTGTAGAATATGATTGTATTCTGCTCCTTCTGGGTAGTATGAGCTGAAGTACACTCCAAGGTATCTTCCTAGGCAAGTCTTAGGTATTATGTTAAAATGGCTAGCTAGAGCCAATTTTCTCACACTTAAGATTTTTCTTACAAAAATAGTTATTGATTTATGAAAGTCCATAATTAAGTTGTCCTGATATTGGACGAAAATTATCTAAGATGAATTTTGAGTTGTTGCAACCTGATTTAGTTGCTATACAAAAGACTAGACCATCATCTACGAAAAGGAGACGGGGAATGTTGAATTATTGAGGGAAAATTTAAAATCCTATTCACGATTTCTTTTCAAGGCTCTCGAGAGTAGGTTCCTAATTAGGACTTAGCTTGAATATATTAAAGGAAAAAGTAGGGTGAAAGAGAGTAATCTTGTCGCAAACTTCTAGTAGGTTTAAAGTTTAAACTATTCTGATTGTTAACATGTTGGGTGAAATTGGATCATGGTTGTTATATGTCAGGTCATATCAGTTATTTGTCGAGCTTAATTTGTTTAGGATTGTTTTTTGGTCAGGTCTGTAACGAGTCTGCTCCATAACGGGTTGGACACAGATCAAGTTCGTATTTTCAAATATCAGGTCAAATCGATTTCGGGTTAACTTCGTGTTGGGTTAGGTTAGTTTACGAGCCTCACTCTTCCGGTCATAATGAGGTCGTGTCCATGTCGAATTTGGATAATTTATCGGATCGGTCAGATTTTGACAACTCTAGTTCCAAAGTTGAATGTTGTAATCTTGTCTATAACTATTTACTCCAATTTTGGTATATGTGTTGTATATATAGAGAAAATGAGAGTAGTCAACTTAATTAATATAAATCTATACTTCCCCACGAAAATTAAAATGGTACTCTACCTTTACAATTAACGATGTGAAAAGGAAAAAAAAAAAAAAAGAAAAAAGAATAGAAAGATAACCCAATCTCAAGCAAGGTGCTTATCAGAATCAAGATACCTATGTAATTACATTGGTAAGTGGTACCGCATGATGAGATGATTAAAGACAGATGATAGCCTATGCCGCTATGTGTTAATGAGGGAGTTTATTTATCACATACGGAGTACATATGTATTCACCCAATAACCTAGACACGTAAAAAGGACTACGAGTGTGTGGAAAGGTCAAAGCAGTAATTGAATACTCTGGCTTTACTGGGATGACAGCAAAAGAGTTTTTTTATTTCCACCGCATCTGCACGTAATTGACAATATAAGTAACACACTCCTTTATAACCAACAGTTCAACACATACCAATAATACCCATACCACGCCAAATTTAACCACCGGCGTAGTCTTTTTTGGTCGGAAAGTAATATGTATGAATAATTGTGCATAATAAAAAGAAGACTTATTACTACTAGCACTTGCTATGACCATTTTTGCAACTTGGCCCTTTCACACAATAATATTATACTACAATCTTTTTACATATTTTCTTTCGATTTCTTGGAGTGCAAATTAAACTTAACTCTAACATTCCATACTTAATTGTACCTTGTTAATTGATTAAAGTTATGCCTATTTTAAATCAATAATAATCCAACATTAATATATGAAATACTATACCTGCCACCCAAGCATTATTTCTTAACCAAAATATGGAATGGAATAAGAATATACAACACAAATATGTTAATAGGCATACCTTTAAACTTTAAATTTTTTTTTTAAAAAAGAAGAAAATAAAAAGTTAATATTACAATAAACTTGGCTTAAATTTTCTGTTGAGCCAATAATTGAATGGGAATTCTAACAACTGCTAACTCTTACACAAAACCTAAAGCTAAACCTAATTAGTTGGTAGGAAGAGCAAGCGAGATGCATGCATTTGGCACGTGCATATATAAAATAAGCACGAAAACAAAAGAAAGATGAAGGTCAGACCGTGGAGTACGAAATGAGTCACGAGGACTCAAACAATCAGGTCAAATCAAATGGGAGAATGGGGGGTCCGAGCTGTACATGCCGTTGGGCATTAATATTAAGAGTGACGTACCACAAAAAATAATTATTGATGGATGGGAATAATAAATGAGAAAAAATCAATGAAAATCAGACAAAATACTGTCAAGCACAACTGTCATCAATCGGATCTCCATGCACATAAATAAAAGACTCCTGACTTTAAAGGTTAGTTTAGCCTTTAGCTTAGGTTTTTGATTGGAATCATATCATAATACATTACTCCGTAATACAACAAGTCAACAAGTAGCTTATGTATAAGTAGCAGTCACTAGTCAGTAGATGAGGAACTCATGGGATGGGACCTTCGGGCTTCGGGTACATTGTTACCGTACAGCTGCAGAACTTGGCTCGATGTTCGCCACATTCCTGGGACAATGCACCCACGTTCCACTTCTCTCCTAGTTGCTCCTACTGTTATCCCTACGTAGCTTAATTAATTAACAACTTCCCTCTGTTTTGCTTAGTTCCACTCGGAGATTGGAGGAGATGTGATATAAAAAGTTTGATAAAGCATAGTTTATGATGGAAATTTAAATGTAATAAAAGAGGATAGCTTCTTTGTCAAGGAATACCGGTTGTTAGGAATGATGAATAATTCTGTTAGGAAGTTAGTATATAAAGAAAGCAGTGGATTATGTAATGGCATCAATGACAAATTTCCTAAAAAAATCTCCTCCTTTCGCTTTTCCCCTTCTCCCTCTTTCCTTCTCTAGAATTTCTTACTTGCGTAACATAAGGATTAGGGCAGCAAGTCCTAAACTTTATCACTAGTATCAAAGCAACCGTTGCTCCAACTCTGACATAAACAAGCCTGGCACCTACTGTGTCTAACTGGGTGAATAAAATGGAGGAACAAATTGCAGCATTGGAAGCTAAGCTGGAGGCACAATCGCCAAACTCTTCACATATTATTGAGGAGCTAATGAAGATGGTGCAAAAAATGTGGGATGACATGTTGAGTTCGAGATCTGATGATCGCATAAGTCAGTCGGGGTATTCTCCTAAACTTGAATTTCCCAAGTTTGATGGCACTAATACTAGGTTATGGATTAAGAAATGCTTCAAATATTTTTCATTATGCAAAATACCTTATGAACAAAAAGTTGATTTAGCATCACTTAATATTGTTGGCAAAGTTAAAATATGGGTGTCTAGTTACTTGGCTGATAGAGCAATCATGGATTGGAATGATTTTGTGAATGATGTGATTGAGTGATTTATGGATGAAAATACTACAAGTGTGGTGGAGGAGTTCCATAAGTTGGAGCAGGTGGGGAGCATTGAGGCTTACATCGATGATTTTGATAATCTAAGAGCTGTCATGTGATAAGTACGTTTATTTGTACTTTTCTATGTTAATTCAAACTCCTTTTTTGATGAGTTTTAGACAATTTTGGGTTTATTTGGCCTCATTTATGCTAAAAGTCTATAATTCTAGTTAACTCTTAATCATTTTGATTATTACTAATTGTTAAGCCTTTTAGTATAAATGCATGATCAATGGATATAAGTTGGTGGAGTATTGATTTGTTAGTAGAAATTGGGCCAAGAAAAGATAAAGAAGAAATTAGCCCAAAGGATTTGAATAAAAAGGAAAAAAATTAAAGTGAAAGTCATTAGCTCTTTCACGGCACAAGGTTGGAAACTTGGAAGCAAGAAGCTAAGGCATCACGGCACCATTGAAGTAAAAGAAAATGAGTTTCGTTTGTCTTTATTTTTATTTTTAAAAAAAATAAAAATTAGTTTCCAATAAGAATTAGGTTAGTTTACACTTAGGATTAAGGAGTTTTTCAACCCTTCTACACTACTTCTCTTTTTCCTAGGGTTTTACTTGTGGTTTTGTTTAGATCTTTCTCCCTGAAAAAATATTATTTGTTATTCAATACTCTAAATTTATTCCTAGTTTAATCATTAATTTTAAATTCAAGTAAGTCTTCTCTAATTTCTTTAGTTGATTATTTTTCTGATTATTTATTCATATTTCTTTGTTATTTAATTTAATTTTCTTATAATTTGATGATTTTCATGTTTATGCTTAATTCTATTGTTGTTCTATGGCTTTAATCACAAGTAGTGAGTAGTTCTCTTTCTAAGATGTTAATATATGAACCCTAGCATGTGTTGATTGGATTCTAGCATCACCCAATGTTAAATTAAGGATAGTCTATTAGGTTGTTAAAATTGATCATTAGATTAAATTCATTGGTTTAATTAGTCAAGAAGCGACGACTAAGATTAATTAACTCCTTAGTCTTAATGATATTTGTTAATTGATTAATAAGTAAAAGTTGAGATTTAGAGGGCTACACCTACTACAATTAGATTAATCAATAAGCGAAAGCTGAGATCAGAATAATTGAAAGAATATTTGATTTGATTATTGGTGTTGATGTATTTGATGATAACTAATGCATGTTAGTGGGATGTATTAATGTCATATATAATTTTTTAATTATTGGCTTTACATTGCTATTTTTGCAATCGTAGCTGTTAACTTTTTTTTTTCTAATATAATGTAGTTAAATTAAACTAAGTTGACCCTTTATTTACTTATTTGAGATGACTCATAATAATAATGCAATAATTGTGGGAGGCCTTGAGCAGTTGCGCACTTGCACGAGCGCCACTGCGAACCGTAGTCTCCTTCTCTCCTACTGATGATTACCCCTTTTGAATTATGATCCGTATTTACTTGTTGTACCGGAAAAGAGGGACGCGGAAACGCGCATCATCTGGTTGTAGTAGAATAAAGTTGCATGCATGCATCAATCAGATCAGTCGGTCCTTCCTTTGTGAGCGTACGACAGACATCACACTACAATTTGGATATATCAGCGTTGATTTTTTCAATTTATTCTTTTGCCTTTGTTACAGTGACCCCCCGGATTCACCAATTTCGTACTAGTATTTATTCAGGCTTACTCATCCGAGGTTTAAGTTAGTAGTTTCGACGATTCGTTCGAGACCGTGTTTTTTAATCATTGGTCACTTAAATAACATCTTGTCGACTTCTAGAGGAATAGTTTTCCCACGCCATTATACCATATTTATTTATTTATTTATTTTACTAATATGTAGTATTTTTCACTGTTAGAACTAGCAACTACATACCCAATACATTGAATAATTCTCGCAGGGTAATTAAAAGAAGAAAATTACATTAAGGGAAACAAAGAGAGTGACTAGTTGAGCAATAAAATCAAAAGGAGAACTTCTGAATTAGATTTCGTTAATTAAACCATATGCACTTTACTCAAGATGTAGTACTCTGCATCGTATAAACCTAGTCGTCTTAATTAACTATCTTCATAAACCCTTTTAGATACTAATTAAAGACAAAAGTATTCTTCCTATGTGTTTCATCAAACTTATTTAATGTGTCTTGTACAGTATGAAAAAGCAATATACAAATTAGTGAAGAGGCCAGGGAACAATCCTAAATGTAGGGATAACTTCGTTTGAAATAAATGAACTCTAACTAACGCAGATTTGAATCAGTGAAATTTTTCTTTATATCACGTATTTAATTTGATGATATCTTCTCCGTATTATGTAAGCTAATTTTTGAGTTGGTAGTTAAAAAGTTATGAGATAGGCTAGATTGATCATGATGCATATAGTAAGCTAAGCAACCAAAAATAAAAGGAAGGTCAGATTGGTGATTCTTTTGATTAATAGGGTTGATTTTATTATGTTAATTACTTGCATGTCTATTCTCTAATATCGAGAGCAAACTAAGTCAATTCGCTACAGAACACTAGCTCGTAATTTTCCAAGTTCCAACCACCCCCACCAGTCCACCACTGCCACTCTTTCAAATCGTTGACATATGACTTGATCAACACAATACACACAAAAGAAGGAATCTTGATTGACTTTTTGTTCTACAAAAACAAAACTCACGATAATCATATTGAATTATCAGTAAATTAGTTCTCATTGATTATCTATTTTTGATTGTACAGGGCTTATATACTAATCAAGATGATCAATTTCTTCCTTCTACAACTCTACATAATAATATATTTTTGTTAGTTTGTATTGTACTAAAATTCTACTATGTTATTTTATCTGATAAGTTTATCTGTTCTACACTCCCTCTCAAGTTAGGTCGTAGACAGACCAACATTTAACTTTCTCATAACATCTTCAAAGACTCCAACTCCTACTGCTTTTGTAAGAATGTCGGCCATCTGATTGGCAAAACATGAGACTAATAACTTTTGCCTCTATGTAATCTTTTATGAAGTGTTGATCAATTTCTACATGTTTCATTTTGTCATGCTGAATAGGATTCTCAAAAATACTTATTGCAGCTTTGTTATCACAGGTACAACTCACGACTCTCTTCAAAGGAAAAACCAAGTTCTGATAAAAGCTTCCGAAGCCATAAAATCTTCGTTACTCCCTTAGCAATTCCACGAAAATCTCCTTCTGCACTTGACATATCCACAACCTTCTGCTTTTTACTTTTCCAGGTCACCAAGTTTCCTCCAAGAATAGTAAAATATACAGAAGTAGACTTTCTATTATCTCGATCTCCTGCCCAATCTGCATCAGTATAAGCATGTAGTCTCAAGTGCCCATTATTCTCAAACATTACTCCTCGATCAAGTGTCTTCTTTAGATATCTCAATATCCTAAAGACTGCTTCTAAATGTGAGACTTGTGGTTTATGCATGAATCTTCTTACTACTCCGACAGCATAAGCAATGTCACGGCGAGTATGTGATAGATTAGTTTTCCTACCAATTTTTGATCCTGAGTCTGATATGTAGCTTCTCTATCTTTTTCAATCTGTAATCCATGATTCACCACTATTGGGGTATCTACGGGTTTACAATTCAGCATTCCAATCTCGATTAATAGGTCAAGAATTTATTTCCTTGGGGAAATGAAGATACCCCTTTTAGATCTTAGTACCTCAATTCCTAGAAAATATTTTAATCTCCCGAGATCCTTCATCTCAAATTCCTGAAAAAGTTTCTTCTTTAGACTTTTGATTTCTCCTTCATCGTCCCTAGTGATAATCAAAGCTCTTCATTGCTACTGTAAATCTCCTCCGTTCTTTAAGAAGAGCGTATGATTGGCAATAACCAAAGCTCTTCATTGCTACTGTAAATCTTCCAAATCAAGCTTGTGGAGACTATTTTAGACCATATAGAGTCTTTTTCAACCTACAACCTCCTCTTGAAAAAAAATTATGGCATAAGCCTAGAGGGGCTTCCATATACACCTCTTCAGAAATTTTTCCATGAAGAAATGTATTTTTTACATCAAATTGATGCAACTTCCATTCTATGTTAGCATCTACTAAGAAGAGAACTCTTATAGTGTCAATTTTCTCTACTGGTGAGAATGTTTCTAAGTAGTGAATCCCATATACCTGGGTATATCATTTGGAAACTAACCTTGCTTTGTATCTTTCAATGCTCCCATCACCATTATACTTAATCGTGAAAACCCATATGCACCCTACTGCTCTCTTATCTTCAGGAATAAGGCATTTCTCCCAGGTTCATTTTGGGACAAAACATCAATCTCCACTTTCATTGCTTTCTTCTAGTGCTCGTGTCTAAGAGCTTCTTTAATAGTCACTGAGATCTTTTTTTAGTACACCAAAGCATTGAAAGCCATAGCTACTTACGACAGATTCCCTATAGCTATGTTTGGCACAAGGTATCTCATCTTCTACACTTCATAAGAAGGGTCATACCTCCTAGGAGGTATTCCCTTGTACTTCTAAGAGGTAGCTCATACCTCCTTTGTTCTCTTGCACCTTCCTGTATTTATTCAACAGTTCTGTATGTTTCATGATTAGTAGTCCCAACAATAATCATTGAAGAAAAAGAATCATTACTTACCTTAGACTCTTGTGTGAGACACTCATTTCTGGTGGTCACTAAGGGTGGTACTAGAATTGGTGCATAATGTATTATATGATATGGTGGTGTAGAATCACCCTCACCGGTATCATTTTCATCCTCACTAATATCATTCCCATGACCAGACAACCAACCGAGATCGTCTCCTGAAGTCTCCCCCTGACATCGACGAGTGAGATAGAAGTAATTTTCCTCAACAAAGTCACAATCCATTATAGTATACAAATGGTTTGAGATGGGGTCGAGACACCTATACCCCTTTTGGGATATCCTGTATCCTACAAAGACACATTGTACAGGCCTAGGTTCAAGTTTGTGACGACTCCTTTTCGAAAGGTGAACATAAACTACACAACCAAAAAAATTATATAATGTATAATATGTACAATAAAGGCCTTCAACATCAATTTACATTTTTGGCATTTCTTTTATATAATGTACAACATGTATGTCATTTTTCTCACTATCTACCTGTGTTTCTACGATACTATTAATAGAAAAAATTATACTTTTTACATAATTTTATAGTATATGTTTGGACCCTATATCTATAAATACGTATTATATAATTATAAAAATATTTAATAAAAATTATACATTGGAAATAATCTAATAATATTTTATATGGGTATATTTTGACTCATATATTTCAATATAATACCATGTTCAAGTTCTTCTCTAATTGAAAGAATTCTATTTCTAAATAGGACAAATAAAAGAAAATGAAGGGAGTGGTATTTTTTAAAGTAAGAAGAAAAATAACCCTACCACATTGTTTTTTCTTTTCCTTCTGTTAAACCAACTTAATTAAGACACAAATTAGATTTTAAAAGTGTGTAATGATAA
Source organism: Dysphania ambrosioides (assembly GCA_026401315.1). Classification (NCBI taxonomy): domain Eukaryota; kingdom Viridiplantae; phylum Streptophyta; class Magnoliopsida; order Caryophyllales; family Amaranthaceae; genus Dysphania; species Dysphania ambrosioides. The sequence goes on from CM048666.1 coordinate 192,628, forward strand.
CAAAATTTCCAACCCAAAGAAACGCGTTCATATGGTAGGCATTGAAAAATTGATCTCAAAGTCACAGGTTGTGATTCCTAACTGCCAAGTACTATAGCACTATATGAGTATCACTATTGATTTGTACATATTTATTTGAGGCTTTCCTAATTCATACTTGATAATAATGAGATATTAGAGATAAGTATTGTTATATCAGATATAGATATTGTTATATTAGATATATGTAATGTTATATCAAATATAGAATATAGAAAATATAAAAATACAGGAAAATATATATCAAGTATAAAAATAAAATTACGAAAATATCATAATATATTTTCATCATGTATAAATTAAAAATTTCTCATATTATTTTTGATTTAGGAGTAAAGAGATTTTTACAGATAATACTCTGAAAAAAAAGAGTGACTGACACCCTACTTGAAAAATAGTAAGTAGTATGGTGAATATAATGCAACTAGACATGTCCCGGCATGCATGCACCGCTAGTTTTGAAGGGCAAACAAAAAGAAAATAAAAAGTACTCAGAACAAATAATGAAAGAAAGAGAATACAGAAAATGTAAAATGAAGAAAGAGGTGGGTGTAAAATAGTAATAGCAAGGCGAATAATGAAGATTGAAAGGGGTACGTCGGTTAATTGCCTTTTTGGTGGGTTGTCAAAGCGCATTGAGGCGATTTAGCTGTTAGAAGATCCTTTCGATGGAGATGGCAAAGACGGCATTATCATCTTTATTCCAGGACTTGTTTGGTTTACTAAGATGTAATTAAATTATACAGAGTACCATACAGCGTCAAATTTCGCCAAGCCACAACTTAATGTCCTGAAAAATGAAACTGCTCTTACATTTCATCACTGTATTGCAAGTTTCAAAAGTTATAAGAAGCCCGAAGATAAAACACTAGTTAATTCAAGTAATATTCTAACATTAATTATGCTTTAAATGACTTTACTTATATTTTGGATCCAGTTAAATAAGATCTACTTTCCAATTAGATAACTTCAACTTTGTTTTTTTTTTTTTTAATAAAATAAAAGGTGATGAGAAATATCTAAGAAAATTGCTGATTATTAACTTAAATTTCAAAATATATCCACAAGATGTTTTTTTTTTATGCAAATATTACTACTTAAAGTAATTCCCTATCCATGACGCATTCATTGATTTAGAACTAAAAATGTCTAAAATATAAATCGATCTTACCGTCGTAGTCTTGTTGCGTGAAGTGTAGTTTTCCACTTCCAGTGGTAGTAAAAAACTAAAAAATTAATTTCTTTGAACAATTCCTACATAAGTGATGCATACGAGGCTAGATTAGGTGCATGAGACTACGACTCGAATCTCACTAAACTCATTTTAGAAAGAATTTCCCTTAATCATCCCCTTTTTAAGATGCCCTTCACCAATGTAACAGTCATATTATTACCTTCTTTTATAGCAGTCCCAAAGCAGTGAAATCACTTCTTATGAAATCCAAATCCAAGTTCTTTATTCATTCCCCCTAGACAAAAATAATTGTGAGCTATTTTCGTAGAAACTTAACATTATTTTGAAGATAAATTTGTTTTGTGTAATGGACTGATTTGTATTTTTTTAATTAGGAGCTAAAATGGTATTCATACGGTAGGCAAAATTCATGTTTAGTCCTCTCTACTCCGTGTTAGACCTGTGCATTGGGTCGGGTCAGGACCGAGATGAATCATATTCAAAACGGGTCAGGACGAGTCAAATAAGATGCAAAACGGGTCGAGTTGGGCCACGTCGGTTCAAAGAGAGCATGATTCTTTCTATAGAGAGTGATAGTCGATCTGCCTATATCACATTCAATCTTTGTCAGTAGACCATTGATAAGCAAGTGAGAAGTATTCATTATCTGATAATGTTTAAAAGTCTTGAAAATTATTGACTCAACTTGACCTTTTAAATATCCAATAAAACATGATCCTTTAAAAGACCGATCCAATTAAGCCAGTAATTAATTAAACTCTTTCATAAACAGTCCGGTCAAGTGACCTTAATGGGGCCTCTCCCATTTGAATAGATCTACTCCGTGTATGTTCCTTTATTTTGATATGTAAATTTACATTCGGTTGATTGTAAGATTTAATCGGCAAGACATATATGGAGTAAATTCAAGACTAAGCATACCGTTGATTGTTGAGTTTAACTGGTAAGACATATATGTAACAAATTCAAGACTAAGCATACCTTAAGGTTGAAGAAAAAGTCCCTCGTTAGAGTTGGCTCTCTCCAAGTCTTTCTCTAAGGAAAAATGTGTGCATGTTCCTACTTACTAGTGTGATTCGTGTTAGTTCGGAGTTTCTGACAATTAACTATGTTCCTGTGACATTTGGAGTAGTGTTCGTGGCGGTGATTGCTATGGAAGAGGACTAGAGGAGTCAGAAATATTTGATTCCGACACCCATAACTATAATATGCAAAGAGGGAAGTTCACTAGTACAATGGAAACTCCTATACTGTCAGCATGTTCGTGGTTATGTCACCCTATTGGAATTGGATGGAAAGCTGCATGTAGCTGCAAATGAAGAGGCTAGCTAGATGTGTGCTGGGAGGTAGATGTTGCTGAAGCTGCATCAACATGCCTAGCTTTCATTCAGAGTTTTGATCGAATTTGGCTATAGGGTGATGTTTTGAACGTGACGCTAGTGGTTGATAGTAAAAACCATGGCTTCTCTCATTTATGGTTAATTTACGATTATACATGTTATTTACTTATTTTGATACGTGTGTTCTTTTCATGCGAGAAGGATAGGAAATACTATAGCTCATCAATAGCAAGATGTAATACTCGAGATAGTTCTAAATTAGTTTGTATGAATTCTTTTACCCAATATGTTTTAATTTGTGTGGATCTTGATTTGCAATAATAATCCAATCTGACTTTTCAAAAATAGAAAGTGTTGGCAAGACCACTCCATATCCATCATGGAGGAGTATACTAATCGTTGAATTTTAGGCAGTTACTATCACGAAAAATCACTAAAAAATTATAGGCACATGAATTACTTACGGGGGAAAGGACCATAGCTTAGCAAAACTTTTTGAGTCGTGCTTCGTACAAGCAGATGAGAATGATATTGGGTTTGACATCCTTTTTTGACCCAAGTAATTAAACAAAAAAAATTACTTATACAACCTTTTAGTTTTGAAAACACAGTGTAACAGACAAAGTTGTATAAAGTATGTAGATGACTATCGGGGTTATATCGTGTACATAATAGGGGACATCAATGTTATTAAAATTAACATCCAAATTAAATAATTTAATTACGCTTAAATGAGTAATAGTATTACGAAAATCACCACTATAGTTGGAATTGCTTGTAAGTCATTACATTAGAGTCTTGCAACGACTCTAATAGAACCTTGGGTGTTATTTAATTTTGGTTAGAGTGTCATTTTATGTAGGGAAAGTTGGGAGCGTTTCATTAATAAGAGCATTACTTGAAAGGGCATGGAAGTGAAGGGGCCTCAGTGAAGGCATTGGGGCAAGGCCCAAAATAATAAGAGCAGTTGAGGTCGAATATAAAAATGAGAGAAGACGCACCACGCACCAGTGCACCACCATAGGATTAAGCTTTAAGATAGCCGGCCGCATACGGATTACGGAAGGGTCTGGTGGGTGTTTCAGCTCTCGAGTTTCTTTGTTGAGATTCTTCTCTGGGCTCTGGTATTTCCTGTTTTGATTTTATTTTTAGCCGTGCATTTTAAAATTAGGGACTATTGAATTATTCATAGAATTGAAAGTATTGAATGAAGTTGTTTTAGTCGTTTGGGGAGCAAGACTAATATGAGGGGAAGAAGCTACAGTCCATCAGCAACCCCTAGAGGAGGCGGCGGCTATTCGAGGAGTCCTAGGGGTCGCTATTCTGGGCGCGGTAGAGATCCTTCTACTAGCTTGTTGGTTCGCAATCTCCGTCACGATTGCAGGTTTGTGGTTTATTGCATTTGCTGCTGAATGCTCTTTACTTGTTCCTTCCTTCTTCCCTTCTTATTTTTCATTGTTCTGCAGACCTGAAGATCTTCGCAGGCCTTTTGGTCAGTTTGGTCCACTTAAGGACATCTACTTGCCTAGGGATTATTACTCCGGGTAATTACCCTTTGCTTTTTTTTCATTTATGTTTCATTTCCGTGCTCTATGTTTATATTCCCACTTCTGTTTTATTTCTCCATCCACCGTCCATTTCAGACCTACTTGCAATTCTCTTTTAAACCCCTTTATGCTTGCGAATCATGTTCAACTCTTTTGTAAGAATTATTCTGATTATTGAACCCTCATAGCCACTTGCTTTCTAAACATGGGTTCGTTCCGTGATATATTTGATGTCCCTGTAGTCCTATTACAGCTTCAGTGTTGGTTGATTATATTTTTTGAGATTGAACAGTGATATTTTATAGAGATCAATCAAGTAGTAAGAGTTCTATGGAAGATGTTGTTAATGGTATTGAAGATTGGAAAGAAGTTGGATTTGAATACATTTTGAAGAGTTCAAGTCTTGAAGAATTTCAAGTCACTCTTAAAACTGATGTTCCCAAGGTCAGCAGCCATGTGCTTGCTTTTAAGTCCTTACAACTGCCATCCTTAGTGGTGAAACCTATGCCAGTTTGCAGTATGATCACGAGTATAATCATCTATCTATTTACCTTAATTTTTTTACTAGTTGATGTTTTGACAATCTTCTTAGCCCTTGTGCAGAGCGCCTCGGGGATTCGGTTTCGTGCAATATGTGGACCCCGTAGATGCTGCAGATGCTAAACATCGGATGGACGGGCAGATTTTTCAAGGTCGTGAATTGACTGTCGTGTTTGCTGAGGAGAACAGGAAGAAGCCAACAGAGATGAGAGTAAGGGAGCGGGGTACAAGGTAGACCATATCATCTTTTTATGTCGTTAGTGTAATTTCTTTTGACGCCTTGTTCTGATCATTAATCTGTCATGTGAAGCTTGGTGGTGTTTTGCAACAAACTTTTTCTGAAAACTGCTAATCATTTGATCTCAAGAATTTTATAGAGGGGGTGGGGCTATTGGGACATGCTTCTTGAAAATACTTACACAAAGTTTGCAGTAAAACTAGGTAGTCACGGAGTTGTTGTTATACAGATCCAAGTATGTATTGTGATTGAAACCCAAATCTTGATTTTCTGAGAGGAGATGTGGTTATTGTGGGAATAGTGCGCAAGGAATCAGACCAAGCCTCCTATCAAGCTGACCAACACTCGTAGAAAGGGGAGGAACAACAATCAGTAGAATAGTTGGATAACAAGTGGTTAGGGGGGTATAGTAGTACTTTTGTAAATATTTAGTTACATGGTTATGGGGGGAAGTAGCATCTAATAATAAGGGGAGGGGAATGATGTAGGGGAATCATTGAGAAAAGTACAGTCACTTGGGAGAGCACCTTTCCTCTCGAAAGAAAGGCAACACTGTCACATTGAGCAACTTTGGTAGTTAATTTCCAACAACTTGGTAACATAGCACAACAGTCCGCCGGTGGACATGGCTTTGGTGACACACAATTAGAATATGGAAAACGTAAAGGTTGACCTAGCGTTGTTGGATGAGGGAATCGCACCGGCACTCTCTCAAGCACTAGCAAATATGGAGCCTAGGCTTACGGCACAATTTACGGCAGGGTTGGAACTCCATTCTCAACAACTGCGTGCGGACATGATGACTTTGTCCACACACTTGGTTAATCGGGCGGATGCCATGGCAGGGTATAACGGGAAAGAGATCCATGACCATGGGAGACAGAGATTCAGATGGACAGAGTGTGCCAAGGTTCACAAAGGAAGGAGGATGCTCCTTCTTTGGGGAACAGCAACCGGAATCGGAGTTTGGTGGAGGAATGATGTCCAATCGCAGGATTCGCAAGCTTGATTTACCGACATTCGAGGGAGTTAACCCCGATGGTTGGATATTGAGGGCCGAACGTTTCTTTTGATTTTATCGCCCGAGTGAGGAAGATAAATTAGAAGCGGTGATGGTAGCATTGGACGATGATGGGCTCCTACTTTACCAATGGGAACCAGTAGTACGTTGGGAGGAGTTGAAAGGCTTACTCCTAAGGCAATCCAGGACCACATCTTCTGGTTCTCTTAAGGGGCAATGGCTGGCTCACAGGCAAAACGGAAATGTCCTTGATTATTGACGGCGATTCATCGAGCTTATTGCCCTGTTGGAAGGAATTCCAAAGGACTTAGCTTTGAGCCAATATCTCAACGGATTATCTTAGGAAGTCAAAGTGGAGGTGTGGTTGCTCGGGCAATGAACCTTAGATATGGCAATGGATTTGTCGATCAAGGTGGAAGAGAAGTTGAGATTAGGCGCGGGGCGGAGGATGGATCATAAACCCATTTCCTCATCTCCATAGTGGCTGCCAACCCCTTTATTTCCTAATACGGTAAGTAATAAAAACACTCTTACTTATAGCACTACATTCTATAAATTTACATCTAGGAAACCGACCTCGACCATTCCCATAGCAAGACCATTAGGAGATATATGTTGGCTACGGATGCTGAAGTGCAACAAAGAGGGAGCGTGGCCTCTATTTATGATGTTATGGAAAGTGGTCCCTCAACCATCGTTGTCCACAGAGGGAGTTGAGTATGTTACTTACGGTGGATGGAGGTGGCGAGGGCAAAGGTGGGGAAGTGGAGGAAGTAAGTGAATTCGACACCACCATAAAAGAAGGAGATACGCTGGAGGGATTGGAGTCGCTTTAACCTAAAATTTCTTTGAACTCTGTCATGGGAATAACTAACCCTATGACTTTGAAGTTATTGGGACACATCAAGGAGACAGTCGTGGTGGTCATGATTAACCCTGGGCAACCCACAATTTTTTGTCATCTTCAATGCCAAGCAATTAGATCTGGAAATTCATGGTGAGAAGCAATATGGGGTGATTTTGGGCACAGGGGAGTCAGTGCAGGGTGAGGGTTAATCCTTTCTATATAAGGGCTGAAAATAGTTGAGTATTTCTTTTTGCTACCTCTGGAGTACAATGGTTGGAGAAACTAGGGACAATGTCGACCAAGTGGAAAACGTAGTTGCTCAAATTCCAGCGGGAGGGAAGATTGGTGACGCTTAAGGGGAAACCCTCTTTGAACCGATCAAATATTGCCTTGAAAGCCATGATTCACACACTCAACAAAGAAAGAGGGGGATTTTGGGTTGAGCTCAATCAAGTAGTTAGCACGTATGATGGGCATGAAGACACTGGCTGACAGTACACAGTATACCTTTCTTTTTGAAAGGAGTCATATTGGAGTTTAAAAATATCTTTAGCATGCCTTTGGGATTAGGGGTGGAAAAAACTAACCCGACTTGAACCTGACCCGAAAATAGCGGGTTTCCGACCCGAAATCAAATGGGTTAATTTGTTGAAAATTCCAACCTGAAAATAACCCACGTAACCCGAAATTATTTTCGGGTCAAAATCAAATCGAGCCATACCAAACCCAACTTAAATGGATCAGGTTCGGGTTGGGGAGAGCTGACCCGAAAGTAGATGACCCAAACATGAATCCGACCCGACTTGACCCGTTTACGACCCTTATTTGGGACTGCCTATCGTAAGGAAGATTGATCATGTTGTGGTTTTGAAGGAAGGTAGCAATCCGATTAGTGTAAGGCCCTATCATTATCCTTAGTTCCAGAAGGAGGATGAGGTTAAGCATTTAGTGCATGATATGTTGGCTGCTGGGATCATACAACCATTTACAAGTCCTTTCTCAAGTCCAGTGCTGTTGGTGAGGAAGAAAGACGGCTCATGGAGGTTTTGTGTAGATTACTGAGCTCTCAACAAAGTGACGGTGTCGGATAAATATCCTATTTCGATAATTGACGAGTTATTAGACGAGTTACATGGGTCCAAGGTGTACTTTAAGCTGGATTTAAAATCCGGGTTTCATCAAATTCATATGAGGCCAAGATGTGCATAAGACACCGTTTTGAACACATGAAGGACACTACGAGTTTCTTTTTATGCCATTTGGGCTTACAAATGCCCCCCATCAACTTTTTAATCCTTGATGAATGACATCTTTAGGCTACATTTACGCAAGTTCGTCTTAGTGTTCTTTGATGATATCCTCGTGTAAAGCTCGGGTGAACAAGAGCACGTGCAACACTTACTGTTGTCCTTAGCATCTTGGTGGAGCATTGTTTGTACGTGAACATGAAGAAGTGTGAATTTGGACGAAGTGAAGTGGCTTACCTAGGGCACGTTGTCTCTGAGCACGGGGTAGCAGTGGACTCCTCGAAAGTCAAGGCTATGCTGGAGTGGCCTTTGCCCACGAACCTCAAGGAACTACCGGGTCTTTTGGGGTTGAAAGGGTACTAACGCAAGTTCATGAAGGGGTATGCGATGCTAGCAAGACCACTGACCGACCTGCTATGTAACGATAGTTATGGGTGGAGTGATGAGGCTACTGTGGCATTTGAATCTGAAATTTACAATGACCTATGCTTTGGTTTTGGTTCTTCCAGACTTCTCTAAGACATTCATGGTTTAGGCGCGGTATTGTTACAAGATGGTCATCTCACTTTTTACAGTAAGATTTGGGGACTTGAGCGCGTAATAAGCACATATACGAGGAGTTGATGGCTATTGTGCTAGCTATACAGAAGTGGCGCCATTTTCTCTTGAAACGGCATTTCTTTGTGCGTACGGATCAAGAACAGAGAGAAGTGGGGCATGAGTATCAGAAATGGGTATGCAAGCTGGTGGGATACTCGTTTGACATACAATACAGAGGAGCATCCAACAAAGTAGCTGATGCCTTGTCTAGGGAGTTTCAGCCGAACATATCTTGTAGTGCGATGATGAGTACTTGTGGAGTGCGGTGGGAACGTGTGCAAGAGAGGATCAAGGATGACTTGTGGCTGTGTAATCTTCAACAGACCCTGAAGGAAGGCCTCCCTGCTCCCAAATGGTTCTCCTCGGAGTGTTGAAGTATAAGAACCGAATTGTGATCCCTTGATCAACGAACTCACCGAGCATCTTTTGAAGGAGTACCACGATTCACCAGTGGGTGGACACTCAGGAGATTATAGAATGGCAGCGGAATGGTATTGGCCTTGTATGAGAAAAGATGTATCTAGGTATGTGCTCTCTTGTTCAACCTGCCAGCAGCAAGACCCCGTCTTTGAGTCTCTTGGGCTTGCTCCAACCCCTACCGATACCAGATTAAATTTGGCAAGATGTTTATATGGACTTTGTGGAAGGGCTTCCAAAGTCTAATGGTTGGGACGCTATCCTTGTGGTGGTTGACAGGCTGTCCAAGTACGCCCATTTCCTCTTGTCCAAGTGAAGAGATGGTGAATTTGGGGTGGGGGTTCTTGTATATCTCAAATTATAACCTTACAGACAGCGTTCCTTGTCAAAGAACACATCTGACAGCAAAATTGTAACCTTGTCAAAGAACACAGGATGTAACCTTACAGACAGCCTTAGAACTCATCCTTATTGCTTTTATGGTCTGCTTGTAGTTTATTAAATCCCTTGGTCCCTTAGTTCTTCACGCTTTTCTTAAGTCTATTCCGACATTGCAAGGAACACATCTAGACCTCCAGTAGTAGTGACGTATGCAAGAAGGAAGCAAGGCCAGGGAAATAAATAAGTTATACTAGCAGTTTGTTAGTTGGTTATGCTGTTGGGGGTGGACTGTTAGTTTTGGGGGACTAGAGAATCTAATTCAGTTAGAGGGGTGAGGGAACATCTGTAATTAAAAGGGAAGGGGCGTGAGTTGGAGGGGGATATGCAAAAAGTGTATAGAAATCAGTGGAGAGTTCCTTCCTCTCAAAAGAAGGCCGTACTTGTATTTATCTTGCTAGTAATACAATCTTTCTTGTTGCTTTCCTTCTGTTCTTGCTTAAAACTTCCTGTCCAGCATCCGGTTCCCAGCAGACATTAAGGCAATATATTAGATAAAGTTCTAAACACTGATCACTCCATCACATCACCCCTTTGTTCTCTCCATCACATCTGGCCTTTGTTCTCTCCATCTCAACACTCCTTACCTTTTTTCCCTCTCCGTCTCCCCCCCCCAACTCTTATTGCTTCTATTAATTTTTGTCCCTATCCATATGTGAAGAAATTTGAGGAATAGATAGATTATTTGTCGTTGAAAATATTTGTAGATGGATCTTGTTTTCAGTGTTATCATATTTGTCATTTTTGTTGGTGGTCCGACTACTTCACTCATTCTTCTAGGAGTCGACACAACAGAAGGCGTTCGCCTGCTCGTTATTCCCGTTCACCTCGATATTCCCGCTCTCCTCCTCGCCGTCGTGCCAGGTCTAGGTCTCGCAGCCGTGATGACTACTCACCTTCACTCAAACGAAGACCATACTCCAGGTATGTTGTGGTTTATTATATACCGTTGCTGTTATGCTGTTATACAGGTTGTATACACACACACACTTGAGGATAATAATCAGATTTATAACCCACTTTCTCCAGGGTGGTGGGTGTCATAGTTCCTCCACATCACTCTCTCTTCAAACACTACTAGACCCACCTTCACCGAACTACTTCAATCCTCATCATATACCTCATTACCTCTTCAAAAACACTTGCCACCCTCCCCAAATACCAAGCATAGCCTAATTTGAAAGTAAACCTCCACCCAAAGTTATAATTATGATTTATGGCCAAACATTCACATTATTTAAAGCTTACCAACTAAGCTAAGCTACACACAACCCCATCTTAAGGGGAAAAAATAAAGCAAAGTACTAAATAAATGAATAATAGATAAAGGTAGAAGGAAGAAGATGTGTAAACCTCTAATGTTATAGAATTATGTACAACAAAGGCCTTAAAATGACACCTGAGCATCAGACTATTGTGGATTGAAAAGTTGAACGTAGGATATTAAGTACACTTTCTAGTTAGGTTATTTGCTGGTTGTTGACTTCGCCTGCAGCAGGAATTGGATGGTTCTTTTTGGATTTGGTAAAAATGCTCTTAGCCTTGTGGTGCAGTAGATGATTTGACTCTTTTTAGGGCATGCTTGGATTGAGGATAATGTACTAGGAGAGTAATTGAAGTCAAACCAATGAAAAACAAGATTAGTGGAAGTGGTTTATAAGGGAAATATAATGTTGGTATTGTGATGAAAGTGGAACTAATATCTTCATTTGAGGTGAACGGGAACTAATAGATACTTTCCACAACCCTAGGGTAATTATTACCATCATAATAAGGGTAATAATTACTCTCAATTCCATCTTCTTCCTTATATAACCACTATAATATCTTCTTTTCCACCTTATTACCTTGTCACACTACCTCTATTTACCTTCATTTTTCATTAGTTTGACTTATATTACCTTCTTAATCTATCTCCCTTAATCCAAGCATGAACTTAGCATGTATAATGCTGAATGTTGCTTGCCTTAAATTGGGATGATTGCTTTCAATTGTAATTAAACTTGTAGAGTGCACTATCCTTGTATTGACCTTTCTTTCACCCTTACATTTGGAGTCTTGACCTGAAATTATGAGCTTTCTATAATTGATGTATTTGGCAGTGTATTGAAGTGATATCTTTGTGACAGGTCTGTTTCACCTCGAGATAGAAAGCTGAGTCGGCAAAGGTCGTATTCTCGAGAAAGTCGAGGTAGATCATACTCTCGCTCGCCTCAATCTCCTAAAAAGTCTAGAAGTCAAAGCAGGAGTCGAAGTCCTGTCAGGAGTCCAAGCCTAAACAAAAGCAGGAGCCCAAATCTGGAAGATCATTCCAAGGAGCAAAACGGAGACAGGTCTCCTAGTCAGTAGGGTATAAATGGATGGTACTCTTTGTGTTAACTGTCTAAAGTACTTCTGTTCTTGGGAAACAACCTGAACTTAGAAACATGTTGTAGTTCAGTAGTAATAGGCTTCCCAAATTTAAGTTGGACTTGGGATTTCATATGTGCTGTTTATTTTGCTAAACACATGATGTTATCTGGCCTTGTTCAAATTGCTTTTATGGTGGTGTTGTGGGTGAGGTTTGAAACCTGATATTTGAAATTTGAAGTTTAATTCAGGAAAATCTAAGAGGTAACGGTTTTTATGGACTCCGCAAATTTAGTCCAAAATCATTGGTATGGCAATCACTTTTTGACTGCTTTGGTCGTTCTCTGTATGCGCCCCAGCTAAGAGCTCAGGGACAAAGAAGATGGGTCCACAGGCTCCTCATTCCTTACTCTTTTGGTTACTTGGAAAACTACTTATTAAACAAAACTAACTTATTTGACTTTTCACAATATTCAAAACATTCTATCTTTTTAATTCGTATAACAAAAAATTATAAAAATATGTATTTAAAAAATTTTAGATTATACTTATAAGAAATTTTCGTTTGAATATATTATTTCTTATAATATGAAAATAATTTATGGTTAAACTTTTTAAACTTTGACTATATAAATAGAAATGATCTAGACAGATCTAGTCAAATTAATATACCTATTTGGGATTCTACATTATGGATAGCAGTAGCTGTAGTACACCAGGACCAAATCTTACCTATGTCACTGCTTGTCTTTACTTTTTAAACGCAGATTAAACAAAAAAATCAACATGGTACACTAATTGCTCATCTAAATGGTAGTATAATCACCTAGATGTTAAATAGATATCTGCTTTTGACGTTGTGTGTGATCACAGAGCAGTATTCACTCTAGTTCTGTGCATCTCCCATGTGTGGGGTTATTTCTTTTGTGCTGGAACTCTTGTCGGCTTTATGCTACCCTTTTCTCGAGTCTTGGGATCCTTTTCATTCGCCCTAAGTATTGAAATTGGGTATTGTTGTTTAGGTTTCGTAGTCATTAGAATATGATACACTTAACTTTTTTTTTGACATATCAAATACAGTTTATACTTAGTACCTTAATGGTCATACTATCGAAAGGAAGATAAATAAGGCTTAAAAGATTTTGAATACTGAATCCATTTTACTGCATAAAGCATATATGACTGAGGAACCTGTCAACAATTCAGCAAGTAGCTCTAGATTAGAATGACCAATAACACAATTTTATCTTGAACAAGTCAGTATAGATTGGCCACGCCAACCACAGGTTAACCCACGACCCGATTTAGGTAGTATTAGGCCTATTAGCAATTAAACTTCATGATAGATGTTTTCCAACTCTCAAGTACCCGGCAAATGCTTTTGTCTACCACTTAATAGTCAGACTGATAATTGAAAATTACTCAGTAGTCCGTATAGCTTTGTCATAACTCAAGAGACTTTCATTGCAAAAAGTAGATTGTTTTACCATGAGATTGTAGTAAAGAGAATATAAGAATGGTTCAATTATTCTACCAAGTATTTAACTTTTAATTACACTTTTGTGTCATATCCTACTATAAGATCATGTTTGGATTGAGAGAGATGGATTAAGAGGGTAATAAAAGCCAAATTAATGAAAAATTAAGATAAAATAGAGATGGTGATAAAATGATGAGGTAGAAAGGAAAATATTATAATGGTGGTACGAGGAAGAAGAAGGAATTGAGAGATTGATTATTACCCTCATTAAGGTGGTAATTACTACCCTAAGGGTATGAAGAGTATCTATTACCTCTCAAATGAGGGTATTAGCTCTCCTTTCATCACACTATCAACACTACATTTCTTTTATAAATCAATTCAACTAACCTTGTTTTTCATGGTTTGACTTTTACTACTCTCCTATTGCATTACCCTCAATCCAAGCATGTCCTAAGTAGTAAAATAACTTTTAGAGGGGGTTACAAGAAAAAGCATAAGGTGGCACGAACCCCTCCATCTCTATTACGGAGTAGAAAAATGCATGTCATGAAAGAATGTACTGTACTTATGGGTTTACCTACGAGGTAAATAACATGGACCAATGTTCAACTTACTAGTAGTAAATTAGTAATAGATCCTTGCCAAACAAAAAATAGGAATAGATTATCTGGAAAATGGAAGCATTTCATTTAATGCAGTAGCCGTTTGGGATGATCTTGGGCATTTCGGTGTCCTTCCATCTCCCAAGTTCATAGGTGCCCCTAGTAACTAAATACTACCGTTAGAAGGCGGTAATATCTAAGCAGCTCCTCCTCTAGATTTACACTCATTCCAATTTTAGACTACATTTATTTCCTATTTTTTACTGTCAAGTTATGATCATCTAATCCCTGATTATTGTTTTCTATTTACTGAATTGGTAGAGTTAATATTATTATTAAGCTGCTACGAGTAAAATAAAAGGAAAAGACATGAGGAGGGTCGCATAGAGGAGGGGATTGATAATAGCAGAAAAAAGGGGGACACATGTACACGCTGGTAGAACTTTCTGCCTTTGTATAGCTGTGTTGGGTTTTACCACTCAGGCACTCGGTATTCATCTTCGACCTCTGAGCTACTCTCTACTCTCCAAGGTTTCTTCTTTCTCTCCTCATCCTCTTTTGTTATCTTCTTCTTCTTCAAATATTGTCTTCTTTTATAGTAGAGTATTTGTCGGTATGTTTCAAACATTGTTCTTCAGTTTTAGAAGTTAGATTGGTTGGGGGCAAGAAGAGGGGTTTTACTATTTCTGGAATAGTAGGAAGGTGTTGTTACTCCCTAAAGTGGCAATCTTTGGTTTGTATTAGTACTAGTTATAGCTTATTTTCACCCCTTCTTTCCGAATTTGTACTCAAATTCTGTCACTTTTTGGTGTGAGTAATGCTGAAATTTGGGAGTTGGATTTTAACTTTTTACCGATCTCTTATTTAAGGTTTAAGGGTAGCCCAAAAGTCACTCGAAGCATATCCTGTAGTTGATTTCTGAGGCTCCTTCAACTCGCATTATTGGATTACTCAATCAGGTATTCTTCCTTCAACTAGCTAGTTAGTCCCTTTCCCAAATTCGGCATCTGGGCTCTAACTTAATGTATTAAAGAAACTTTACCTCTTTTATGCAGGTAACTCTTGTTTTTTTTATCTTTTTTTTACAACTGTGGAAATACCTACAATTTTCATGAATTGAATTGCCCAAATGGAGCCGTCATTGTTTTTGTTTTTCTTGATTGGCTAGCTCGTTTTAAATTTGGTCGTTTATTCAATGTGCATTGCCAATTTTAGATTCAAATTAGTCTTTCATGACTTCTTCAACACTTTTGAAGTTTTGAGCTTGCTTAAAATTTAATGCCATATTTGCTTCACTGCCTCTGAGTCTCTATGATACTTTTCTGTTCATATGATCTCTGAAGATATTTAGGACTCCATTCTACTATCTGAATATGTTGTGATCATGTTATGCATCTGATTTTTAGTTTGCTGTGAGACTCCATTTGTTTTAGAAGTTATGCATTTATGGACTATTGTTTATATCCTATCTGGTTTATACCGTGTGCTTCACCTTTTCATGTCCTGCAGCCCTTGGTCGGTTTCATTTTTGCCAACAAGCTACACATTGTAACTTTTTAAGTAGGCTGAGATGTCTGTAAAATGGCTGCAAGGAGTCCGGGTGCTATTAATCGCCATACTTCCCTGTATTCTAGGTATGGTTAATATCCAGATAATCTCGTTCTGTGCTTCCCATCTCTTATTGTTTTTTTTTTTCCACTTTTGAGACAGTCAGCAATGCAGATTTATTGGTTGGTTGTTTACTTTGCACATTAAATTTCTCCTCTTCTTTCAATGAATGATATGCAATCTTGATCGTTACTTTTATAGGTGCATTCATTGGAGTAGATATAGGAACAGACCTATCTAAAATGCCACCAGCATCAGAAGTGGTTGCGATTCTTAAAGCCAACGAGATAACTCATGTTAGACTCTTTGATGCTGATGCACACATGCTTAATGCCCTTGCCAATACAAGTATAGAGGTAATGGTTAGTGTCACAAATGAGGAAGTTCTTGGGATTGGGCAATTGCCGTCTGTTGCAGCAGCATGGGTAAACAAAAATGTGGCAGCTTATGTTCCTGACACTAATATCACTTCCATTGCTGTTGGTAGTGAGGTTTTGACTACTATTCCACATGCTGCTCGTATTCTCGTTCCTGCCATGAATAACATTCATAAAGCTCTTGTTGCATCCAACTTAAATTTCAAGGTTAAAGTCTCCACCCCACACTCCACAGACATAATTTCTAGACCTTTTCCTCCTTCCACTGCCATCTTTAATTCATCATGGAACTCCACTATGTACCAGGTCCTTCAGTTTTTGAAGAATACTAACTCATATTTTATGCTTAATGCATATCCGTATTATGGGTATACCAAAGGAGATGGTATTTTTCCGCTTGAGTATGCTCTTTTCCAGCCATTGTCCTCAGTCAAGCAGATTGTTGATCCTAACACTTTGTATCATTATGATAGCATGTTCGATGCTTTGGTGGATGCTGCTTATTACTCAATTGAAGCTTTCAATTTTTCTGGGGTCTCAGTAGTTGTTACGGAAACTGGTTGGCCATGGAACGGGGGAGCTAATGAACCTGATGCCACCGTGAAAAATGCTCAGACTTACAATAATAATTTGATCCGAAGGGTTTTGAACAACTCCGGTCCTCCTAGTCAACCAACTATGCCAATAAATACATACATATATGAGTTGTTCAATGAAGATGAACGTCGTGGTCCTGTATCTGATAAAAATTGGGGGTTGTTTTTTACCAATGGCTCCACTGTTTATCAGCTGAGTCTTGGAGCTTCTGGTCAGATGCCAGGCAATTCCACAGATCTTTTCTGTATTGCAAAATCAGGTGCTGATGAAGATAAGCTGCGTAAGGGCTTGAACTGGGCTTGTGGTGATGGTCATGCTAATTGTACAGCAATTCAAGAAGGCCAACCGTGTTATTACCCTGATACTACAGAAAACCATGCCTCTTATGCATATAATGATTATTATCAAAGGATGCATAGTGTTGGTGGGACTTGTGACTTTGATGGTACAGCAACTACAACAACTGCTGATCCTAGTAAGTTACTATGCCCTTCTTCCTGATTCTTAACCTGACTGACAGATCTTTAGGTTGTTTACCTCATACTATTGTGAAGAGATTTATCACGAATTTGTTTCTCAAGAACTTGCGAGTCTTACCCTTGGATTCCTGTTCTGTCATTTTGTTATTTTTTCGGTGTGCCACAATCTAAATATGATGAGGTGGATTTTGCAAACTTCTCCATAAGCTAATGTTAAACTCTTGATGCCATATTGTGACTCCCCTGATTATCAAGTTAGTGGTTTATTCTCCCTTAGAAAGTAGATAATTTTAAAGTTCAGACCTTTTATTTGTTTTTGTTGAACAATAGCTCTTATTTCCATATAACGACATAATGATGTGTTCATTCTTCTATCTGATAGTTCTCTTGGCATATTTGATCAAGTGGTTTATTCTCCCATGGAAAATAACACGACTTTAAAGTTCAGACCTTTCTTTTGTTGGTTATGTAGAATGATAGTTCCTAATATTTACTCACATCATGACCTGTTTGTTCTTGTGTCTTTTTTGGAACAATTCTCCTTCAATCTGATTGTTCTCTTGGCATGTCTAATTTTGCAGGTTATGGTTCATGTGGTTTCACTGGGAGGTAAATTTTTTTTAGTTTTTTTTTTATTGGTTTTAACAATCAACTGAATTGAATCTCCCTGTTTAGGTTCCTGATTATTATTTTTTCCTTGAATGAAATAGCGTGAATTCGACTGCTGGGAGAGGAGGATTCAGTCCCACAGCATATGGCCCCATAAGTCCGCTCATGGGAAGCAGTAACAGCATGTTATGCCCTGAAATCGGAGTAATAGTTGTAATATTTTTGCATTGGTTTTGGCTTTAACGTGCGTATTGTTGATTGAATTTTTGTATCCTATACAATTGACATCATAGAAATTGATCACCGGTGTTAATGTCATGTTATCCTATATTGTGTCTGGATATTCCACTTGTCTGTAAACAAGTGCAATTTTTTGGCCTACATGTATGTTTTTCCTATTTTTGCAAGTTACAACGTAGCCTTGATGTTTTGTAAAATTCTTGCATTACCCCTATATATATTTTGTAATATTTCGGAAAGTATACAGCATCCCTAATCTATTCAAAATAACCCATTAGACCCTATTGAGTATCGTAAATTCCGGAGAACACCTCTCTAATCTCTGATAACAAATCCTAATCTGGTAGTTGGATGTTTTTATTTTGCTTTGTAAAAGTTTAACTTTAAGAAGCCCCGGAGGGATGTGATAGAGAATATGTACACAACCGAGTTTTATAAACAACAGGATGAACCCATCTTGTGTTTTTATCTTTTTTTACTTTAGGAATGGGCTTCTTCTATGATGTGCTATTGCCACATTAAACTTTATATTTAACCTTTCCAATTCTGTAGTCATTTTCCCATTCCCATTCCCATCATAAATTGCCCACCAAACAAACCCCACCGGGTAAAAAAAAGGGTGGGTGTGAGAAGAAGATGATGAAGAATAGCGGAAGCTGCTGCGGAGGCGTTGGAGGGAGAATATGATGGAGGTCGGTTTCAGAAAAGATAATACAAAAGGAATTGAAAATGCTACTTAATGCTATCGCTTTGTATATCGGTAGTATGCCATGCCTCCTACGTTGAAAGAACCGAAAGGGTTAGTTGATTAGTATGCCAATATGCCATGCCTAATGTATTGTATGAATCAAGCAACTTTGGCATATTAACATAGGATGTGATAAACTACAGAATACCAGAGAGCAAGAAGAATTGTTGATGCTTTTATTCATGGTGGTGCATGGCAAGATATACACAGTAGGATAAGTAGAAGATAAAATCTAGTTCCTATACTCTCGCTAACGGTACAGAGTGATAAGATATTACTAAGATAATGAAGCTAGGATAATGCCAAGATAATGCTAAGATATTTATCTCAACAAACTCATAATAATATACCCCCACAGGTTTGGGGCATGCAAGTCCAGAATGCCCAACTTGCGAGCAAGATAATCTGATGTTTTCCAAATGCCTTTGTGAATGTATCCGCCAATTGATCCGAAGTCGACATGTAGGATGGAGCAATAAGACTGTCTCGTATTGCATCACAAACGAAATGACAGTCCACCTCTATGTGTTTTGTGCGTTCATGAAAAACTGGATTATGTGCTATGTGTAGGGCAGATTGACTATCATAGTAAAGCGGAATAGCCTTTGGATGGTGAACCAATTAGGCAGTTGAATCCTATCTGCGTTGTTTTGTGAATGGGAAACCCAAGTCTTGGTCACATTGGATCCCTTGGGCTAAGTACTGGTACAATACTTCTTTCCACACTTCCATCAAGCAAACTCCTTTCAAGGTCTTGTATGGGAGGGGTCCCCCGAAGATGGTTCGTTACACTATGGGCAGTTGTTCAGTTGCTGAGGTAGAGAAGAAGCTGCTAGAACGGGATGTTGTAATGGATGATCTGAAACTTCACCTTCTTAGAGCTCAAGAATACATGAGGGTTTATTATAATAAAAAGAGGAGACCGGGACATTTTGAATTTGGTGAGCTGGTATTACTGAAACTCCAGCCTTATAGACAGACCACAGTTGCTCAGCGCCAGTTTAAGAAGCTCTCTCCACGCTTCTATGGGCCATATCCAGTGATTTAGAGAATTGGAGAGGTTGCATATAAACTACAATTACCTTTCGGAGCTAAGATACACCCTATTTTCCATATTTCACAGTTAAAGAAGGCATTTGGCCAAAACCTGAGACCTTCTCCCCTATTAGACCTCCTTGATCATGACTTGGTACTCAACGTGGAATCGAAATCTGTCTTAGGGATTCGTAACCGCATTGTGGGGCAACATCCGATGGTAGAAGTGTTGGTGAAGTGGAAAGGCCTGCCTAATTTTGAGACTACTTGGGAATCCTTCCAAGACTTGAGCCTTCGATTTCCTGAATTCCACCTTGAGGACAAGGTGAAGCTCATTTTGGGCAGGGGGGGGGGGGGGAGGGGTATTGCAGGAGACTCATCTAGACCTCCAATTGTGGCAACTTATGCAAGAAGAAGGAAGAGCTAGGGGGGCAGTGGAGAATATCGTGCAAACAACTTGAATGTAATAAATTAGCTATGTAGACAAGGAGAGCTTTCTGTTAGAATATGGATGTAAATAAGGGAATCTATTTCAGGTAGAGGTGATGATTACAATATTCTATTAGGTGGTTACAGACAATTACATAGAATGCTTTGTATAAAATGAGTAGGGGAACCATGGAAAAGGGTATCAAAAATATAAACTATCATTCAACTGATTAAATATGTGTGCCGTAAGACCTAATTTTACGAGGCATGACTGCTCTGTTTCAAACTACTATCATTCAACTATGTAGATTGTAAGCTAAGGTAGAAAATGGAATGTAACAAGTCTGTAAGAGTCCAGATGCATGAGTAACTGCAATACTTTCTTATCCCAATTAATACGTCATAAAATAATCCAAGCTTATTGATGATATAGAGTAGTCCTGTAATGTTTTTCATTCCGTTCCTAATTTAAATTACCCTTTTCATCTAGATCATATCTTCGCAAATTCAAGGGTACCCTTGCCATCATGAGCCTTCCTGTAGAAGTGCAAAGTGTACTCAGAATACATCACCTTCTTGTACTTGGGTTTCTCATTATTCTCTTCCAACAGTTCCTCCAGAGGTCCGATAAACATGCTTGGCTTTGGGTTCACAAATAGGGGAATTGAAATCCTATCCTTACGTCCATTAGCTATCACACGATGTTCAATGCTCTTGTACTTTCCATTGCTCATGATTTGCAGGGCATCACCAATGTTAATGACCAATGCCCCGAGGACTGGTGGGACATGGACCCAGCTTTCACCATCGGGTGCTCGAGCATAGAGTCCTCCAATATCGTCCTGCAGGAGGATGGTAAAGGTGGACACATCAGAGTGCCGGCCTACTCCCACTGTAAGCTCAGGTTTCGGACACTTGGGGTAGTAGTTGAGATTAATCCTCTTGGAACCTGTAAGAAGTGACCATTTTTCCTCATCGATCTCATTAATGTTGAGTCCTTTCATCAAGGTCAGCACGAGGGGCTCAATCACAACTTGGCACCTCCTCAAGTAGTCCAGAAGTTGATCCCTGAAAAGCAATGGTAATTTAGATGATCATATTGCTGATTTTAGTATTGTCATGACAAAACAATGATGGAGACTGTTAGTGTAGCTTAATCAGAGTTACCTGCAAACAGTTGGCCAAATAGCAAGAGCCTCATTATCAGAAACATAAAAGAGGCTAAGGTAATCCTTCCATTCCAAGGTATTCTCAGCCTCAGGAATAAAGCTAGTGCTCAATCTCACATGACTGCTTGGAGAATTCTCCTTGAAATACTTCTTCTTCTCCTCCGATGCCAAGGTAAAGAATGCGAGAGATGCTACTTTCACATTCTCAAGTGCATCAAGAGGCACTCCATGGTTGATAATCTGAAAGAATCCCCAGTTCTGAGCAGCATCACATACTGATTTTACAACCATTGGGTCATCCCACTTGGACACGTCTATTATGGGGATTGATACCTCTTCCACGATCTTCATGTTAGAGGGCCTTTCTGTTAGAGGCTGTATGTACTGCTTAGGCACGTCCTTCATTTCCATTTCTGATAATCCTTTCACTCCATGGCCTGCTTTTATAAGAAATACTGTCAAATCCCGAATTGTTGATTCTTTTTCCTCTAGCCTTATTTGCAGAGCCATTTTTCTTGGTCTGTAAATTTTTTGGTGCCAATGCAGAAATTCTAGTTAGTTACTAGGCTTATGCCGCTAAACCTTTTATTTTTTTTATTGGTGAAGTAAAGAATGTGGTAGCTAGCTATGCTTTTAGTTTGTTGATCTTGCTTTTACTATCTTCATCCAATGTAATATGAGATATTTATGTTGTTTTGCCTCTTTTTATCTTCAATTCAAGTTGGATATCTATGATGTAACATGTCAGATTGTCAGCTCAATAAATATTTGTCTAATGAAGGAAGAAACTGAATTCTTTACATTGATCACTAGTCACTCAATTATCCCTTAGAACGTTTTTATTCATCTTAGGGGTAAGTGTAACAGTAAGAATTCCATTTATTTTTCAATTCACTGACAAAAGCGTTTCATTTCATCACGTTGATGTGTACCCTTAATAATGAAGAACTATTTTTAAAATCTAAAAGAAAATGTCTATTAAGAATTAAATTTGGACAGCTTTGATTAAGACAACTCGTTTTGAATTCAAAAAATGAAATCTATTTCACTTGTCTTTTAATTACTCCATCCGCTCTTTTTTTCTTCTCATTTAAAGTCCGGGAAAAAATTAAGAATATTAAATATCATGAAGATCTATAAAAATAATTTAAATTAATCTAAAAATAAGGTTAGATTCTATTAAGAAAATGATGCAAGAGGGTTGAACATTAAATAAGTAGTGGAATTTCTAATAAATCACAATATCAGAACAAAATAGAAGGATTTTAAATGAAAATAACATTTTTAAATTTTCGAATGGAAAAAATAGAAAGAAAAAAAATAGAGGGAGTAGTACCTATTCTATGGAAAAACGTAAGTCAATTGACATTGCTTAGAATTTTTTTCCTATAAAATAGAAGCAAATAAATTAGGATATTGTTCCAGTCTAAAAATCAGAACTAGTTACTCATTAAATAAGGCCTAGAGTGTGAGTGAAAGATGTTGTAGTGGGCCTTAGGAAGAAGTTTCCTTGAACTTGCATTGATGGAGCTTGCACAATAGAGTTAGTTGGCGAGTGAAACTCACTCTTATGCTTAAGTTAGTTAATTTAACTTAAGATTGATGAGATCTTTCGTTATTTTCTCAATAAATTTTAAGAGAGAATATTAATATACATAGTCTTTTACCCATAAATGAGGTACTTATAGTTAAATAAAAGCAAGTGATAATGGGCTTATTTGTGTCATCAAACCATATGACTTATGATTATTGGGTCTAGATAATTTCTCCTCCTCATGCTTTGGGCCAACCAGTAAATGGTTGGCTTGCGGTGTTCGTGGGCTTACTGACAATGTGCTTTTAGACACAAACAAATGACTTCTAACCCATGGTCCAATAGCAGACTCATTTGGTCCCCATACTTACTTGTTTGTTGGCCACTATGCGTGGTTTGACCGAGCTTATAAGACATGAACTACTTAAAATTTGCGTGAAGAAAACAAAACGCCTTTGAATTTCAATAATCATTTTAGCCAAGAAAAATATTCTATTGCCCCACTTAATTCTACGGGAATTTTACCATGAGTCCTGATCATATTTGCAAGATTCTAGGCCACGTTTGTATTTGGATACAAATCGTCCATTCAAAATGTTATAAATTTAAACCTTTGATAAGACTTTGAGAACTCTCTACTTTCTTTTGCAACTTTCTTAAGTACTCTCTCTCTAATGGAACTTAGTTTTTCAGTAACTTGTATCCTTACAACTTTTGTCAACATCGCTTCAATTCTCAACGTACGCTCCAAATTTCGTCTCTAAATTTTGACTCTTAAGATAACTTTTTTTCCCTTTATCAAATATTTTGACATGGCTAGGTTTATGTATTGTTGATCGTTGCACCTTGACAACATTTAGGTTGAACTTTATTTTGCGGGTCTCGTTGTTGAGGATATATTTTTAGTTTCTCCCCCTTTTAAAAAATGTGAAATCGTTTTCATTTCCTATTCTTCAAAGTCTAAAGTAGACGAAATCTCAAATACAATGACAACTTCTTGAACTCTTTCAAATGAATACATGCAAGTGAAGGACACTAGAATGAGCCTTGAGAAGAGTTTTCCTTGAGCTTGGATTGATGGAGTCTACACAAATATAATTAGCTAGTCTTAGAGTTGGTATTCGTAGGAAACTCACTCGAAACCTTAAGTGAGCTAATGCAACTTAAAATTAGCGTGTTTGTTGTTTTCTTAATAAATGTTCGAAGATAATATCAACGTACCTTATAATACTTATAATAAAATAAATAAAAAATAAGTGGTGATATTTGATAACTTAGAATTATTGAACCTGACCCAATTTCTTCTTTTAGTGCTTTGGGCTATCCAATAAATGATGGCTTGCTGTTTGTTAACTCGCAGGCCAATTCGACTCATAACCAATGGTCAATTAATAGACCCATAGATATATCTAATAAGAAAGGGTACATAAAACGCAACCTTGCGGACGTTGCAGTTCCCTTTCTTCTCTTACTCCTCTCCCTACTTAGTAGTATTGACTAGGCCTCCAAAAACCCTAAAATCTCCATAGAAGAAGGTGGGTTGTTGTTGTTTCTCCTGGTTTTCTCTTTTCATAATGAATAATGTTAATATTGTGCTTTCCGTGAAAAGATTTATGATTGATTGGTTGGTTGTTCTATATTGTAAAGCAATTTCCGGTATTTAGAAGAAAGTAAATAATGAACAGTAATTGAATTACAGGTTAGTTGTATAGTTTCCGATGGGGCCGCTTCTATTCGAAGATATATTCAATATGATCAGAATTGATCCCGACTGCAAGAAGTTCGAAAAGGTGTCATCTTTTTAGAATTCAAACAATTTTCATGATTGTAATATTAACAGACAATATTGGAGGGTGCAGTTTCTCGGATTGAAGCACAGAGTGACAAGTTTGATGCATACATTCAGCTGGATGTAAATCTTGACGTTTATCGTATCAAACAATGAAACAAGAAAAGAGGTACACCATTGGACTTACTACTACTCTCGATCTCGAAGGGGTTGCTGATTCCGGTCTTCTATAACCAGGTTTTACCATCCTTTTTTTTTTTTTTTTTACTTCTCTCGCATTAGGATGTCTCTTACTCTCTTCATACCATTTGTTATGCCTGCAAGCTGTTTATGTTATTTCTCTACAACTAAGACTTTCGCTTTTACAAGTTTGAATTGCAGATAGATGCAGTGCTCTAGCATTACTTTTGCTTTTTTTGCTTGTTTATTAGACTTTGGTCACTGTAATCTCAATTATTGGCTTCGCAATTCTGGAAGCTGTTTTGATTAATGAGGTTGAACTTCCTACTTTTGTTCTATTAATCCTTTGGTTATTGGAAATAAATCATTCACTTGGCTTAATTATCACTCATGTGTGCATATGATCTATGGTCTCGTGCATATCCTGTGGAAAGTTTGTGTGTTTACTTGTCTGTGATGCAGTGCTTGTAGCTTAGAGAGCTTATACTTCGCATTGTTTCCTTCTTTAACAGGTTGGTGAACCTTTTTTTTTCTGTGAAAATGTAGAACAAGCCGTAGGACTCTAATGATGCTATTAGTTTGAAAAGTCTATGTGCTAATATTAAATATAGCACTCTTTTCTTAGTTAATATCAGTCCACTTTTGGCTGCAAGATGAGATCATATTAGGGGAAATATGCTTTTGGAAATAAAAGGTTGTAATTTACATAATTAACTCTGAAAAGAAAGGTTGTTATCTACATAGTTAACTATCTCAAAATTCTTGATTTTGGAAATATGCTTTCGTTTTGGTATGATTGAAAACTTGACTTAACTATTCTTACGTTAATGTAGTTGAAGATTTATCAACAGCTTGTGCCTTTATTTCAGACCCCGTGGAGACACTGGCTGATAGATATGATTGTGTAATGCATGGAAGAATCGTATAACTGATATTGATTATGAAGGACAAGAGGAGTGGTTGGTTTTTCCCGTGAACTTTCTTTATCTTCTTTAATTCACTTTGTGCCTTTGTTGAATGAGAATTCAATGTACCCACTTATGAAGCAATACAAACAGCGCATGTATATAGCTTAACATTGTGGTTTGTTTGCTTGCTTTATAGAGAGATATTTGTTTCATTTGATGGACTCTTGATGATGCTTAGGGTGGACAAGGGTGTCAGTAAAAATTTTCTGCTGGACCAGAGATTGTTTCTGTTGATGAAGAAAACTGAGTAGGCTTTCCAACTCTGGGAGCAGATCATTGTTCTCATGAAATGTTTTGTGTGGTGGATATGTGCTAAGTCAATATTTAGGTGTTGTTCCCAAAACCTGAATTCGGCATCTGAATCTTCAACTATTTGGATGTCTCTTAATGATTTAGTTTTAAAAATCTGCATTACTTGTCCTTGTTCAGAGTATCACTGTATCAGCGCTGTGTCATTACTAGTCCGTGCTTGGAAGGACTTTCAAGGATGCTATTGTAGTAGGCAAGTACTATTGACTCTTCCAACAAAAACTATCTTCCAATTTTTACGGTTTATGTGAAAGATGCTTCCATTGAGTAATGGCGTACTATTGACTCTATAGCTTGCCCATTTATTCTCCCATTTGATAATTTTTCAAACATGTACCTCGTCGCTTTTCTTGGTATTTACATTTGATTACTTGTCTTGTCGTGTGTGGCATTTCAACTGGCTGTGATTTGTAGGAATGATGAATCAGTTTGAGATAAGCGCAAAATTTGCAAATTTTGGGGTATTTTTGAAAAGTTATAGGTTTTAACAGCTTTCATATTTCCATCAATAATGTTTTCCTTAATTATATCCATGCCAAGAAATGATACGATTGTAGCATGATAGACCAAGGTTGCTTGGTCAAGGTCACAGCCTAACAGGTTTAGATTTTACCTCTAGTAGACTAGTCTGTATGACCTACTTGTTGGGGGTGAGGATTTTCCCTTATCCCATCATCTCCTGAGGAACCTTGTTGTGCAAATGTGTGCTGAAATTACTTGTGAAGGATCCGGTCAACTAGGTTCTTGTATCATTAAAAAAAAAATTATGTGTCATGAGATATTAAATATCTTTAAGACAAAAGAATCTTTTGGACGATTTTTTGTTCTTAATATTTGAATGTTTTTATTCTTAATTAATGGGAAGCTCGAATAATGTCCCGAGTTGATATTTAGAATATGATAGTGTATGTAGTATTTAATAAGATAAGTTTGATTTTTTTTTTTTATTATGTAACATTTTTCTCAAAAGTGTCTTTTCTTGAAGAAAATTTTATTACTCTAATCTATTTAGTGGATCTCTTTGAGTTTACTATTTGATTTTTTTTGTTCTTCATATTTGGATTATTACTTTGTGTTATCCAAAAAAATATGAAAATATTTGAAAAAGAGTAATTTAAAAATTTACTATAATAAATATTTATCTCATCCAACTTGAAAATGTATTTAGTGGAATAGGAAAGCTCAAGTAATAAATAGCTAAGAAGGCTATTTATCCATAGTGTATGAGTACTTTTTGGTAATTATATACATTGCATGTTGAATGTTTTTTAATATGTAAGTATAGATTAGAGAAATTTGTCAAAATTACCTTTTAATGTCTCATTTTGTGAAAACAACGTTTTTTTTTTTTTGTTAGAAACTAGCTTATAGAATATTTTGGTCGTGAGAACCTATCTTATGTCAGATTTTGGGCTACTTTGGTTGAGATTCCACCTTGTTTGGATGAGTGCTTACGCACTGGGTTTTTTGTCTGAGAAAAAGGGGCAAATGAAAGAGATGAGTTTGGTAAGGGAAAAGGAGGGAAATTGGATGGAGATGAAGAAAATTCAATGTCACAGGCATGTGGGTGAGCTTGGCTATATTCGGCCTAGGGGAGGTTCTCACAATAAGAAAAAATTGTTTGCATTTTGTATGCAAAATTAGACATTTAGAATGCCAAAAGTTTGACATTCAAAAGGTACTTTCTGAGAATATCTCCCAACCTTGCCGAGTTGCCAATAAACCCATGAGTTCGCATTTTGTGTGCAAAATATTGCAGTAGAGTTACAACCATGATTCGCAGAGCAATCAACTATCCTAACAAATATTTGAATAAAGCTTCAACTTTCACCTGGAAGCAACCACATCCTCTTTTGTTACAAGATAGTTCTCTTCCTCTCTGCCTTGGTTTGTAGTACTGAATGTACACCAACCTCTTGATTTGCAGAATTTCATAAGAAAATACCACATAATCCCAAGTAGAGTCAATAAGCCACTCACAATAATCGCCGTCCTACTAGCAACTACCATGATATAGATAAGAAATACAGATGGTATAAAGCACATGATCACTAACCCAAGCATCTCCAATGGAATTCTGAATGGCCTCTTGATTGCTGGAACCTTTCTCCTCAACCAAAGAAACGAGGCGAACTCCAGCAACATTCCCAAGCTATAGAGGAAGTTGACAGACGAAATTAAGTCCGTGAAGTTGAGGTATGAGGTAACAAGTGTTATGATCATGGAGACCAAAATCCCCACCCAAGGAGTGTTGAACCATTTGGATCGAACCCCAAAAGACCTCGGAACAATCCCGAGTTCTGCCATCCCAATAAACTGGTAAGCGCAGCTGCTCAATTGAGCTTCAAACAGACCTATGACTGATAAGACAGCACCAAATTCCACCCAAATCTTGAGCCATTTCCCGGCAATGATTTCAGCAACATTAGCAAAATAGCCATCAACCCATTTCTCTTGATCAAGGGACATTGATCCAGTGGCAGCCAAAAGAGGCACCAAATAACCCAAACAAGTGAGAATCCCAGCTGAAAACAGAGCTTTAGGAAAAGTCTTCTGAGGATTTTCCACCTCCCCTGCTAAAGTGCTAGCATTGTCCCAGAAATTCAAGTTCCAAAACAATGTATTGAAGAACAAACTCCAATCCCTTTTCACACCCTTCTCGCCTAAACTCATCCATCTTGCAGGATCAATATTAGGGATAGAAATTAAAGACATGACAACGAATGGGGAAAGTGAAACAACTCCCAATGTAACAGCAGTATAACCAACAATAGTCAACCCTGTATAATTGAGAAATGATAGCACCACAGTTGACAACAAAATTGCCAAATAATGTGAAAATCCTGAAGACAAGCCAGGAATTACCATTTTGAGATAATCAATGCAAAGAATCAAGTAGGAAGCCAGATTGATGACACCACACAGGAATTTCCAGAATCCCATCAGAGATCCCCAGAAGGGCCCAAATGCCTTATGAGCCCAGATCACAAACCCGCCGTTGCCTGGAAAGGTGGTGGCAAGCTCCGCCGTGACTAAGGCCTCTGGGATGCTCCATATGAATGGGAAGATCAGGAAGCCCAATATGGCAAACAGCGGTCCTGCTGCTCTTACAGAGAGCTCCTCACCGTAGGGCCCACCGGCTACCTCAAAGTAGATGAGGAAGATCAAAGGCAGGAGGGCTAGCTTTTTGGGTGTCTTGGAGTTGGGGTGGTCATTGGTGGCAGAGCCAAGGTGCATAGGCTGATTGGGTTGGTTGTCCTCATCCTCAATGATTGAGAAGGGATGAGAGGACTCTGTTGAGGAGTTTAGGGAAGAGAGAGAAACTCCCATGATGGGAGAATTTGCATATTTTGGACTTGTTTTGAGCATATTTTTCTCCTTTTAGAGAAGTTTTGTGGGGTTCTGTCCTGAGGACTTCAATTCCAAAGATCCAAACTTTATGAATGTCGGAATATGAGATTGCAAAATGTTATAAACAGGTCACTAATTGAGTAAGTTCCTAGTGAAATGATGAGTTGTTACTGTTTTTACCATTGTCAAAAAATAAAAATAAAAATAAAAATGAGTAATTTATAATTGTACATCTCCAACTCTCCAATTACTGAATCTGTGATACAGTAACAAAATCACAAAAGTGGCAAGTCCCATAGCACCAAATTATCTTCTTGTTTATTTCAATCTAGTAATATGGCAACTGCCAACTATGTCTGAAGTTTTAGACAGATCACAGATGTAGACATGTAGTAACTTAAGGGATCTGTTCAGTTAAGACTTTACTCATAGGACATCATTGACTTTTCTTGGTCATTGCATATCTGAATTCGATTCTTTAGGAGCTTGTTTAATTCCAATTAGTTTGCTATGCTAAATCAGTGGATCCTGCAATACCATAAAGGAGTATGATTGAAATTTCTAAATATGTCGAAAATAGCTTCTACACTATTCATAAAATGTGGTAAAGTGGTGCGCTAAATATGGCTTATATGCTATTATAAGGTTAGGAGAATCCCACTAAAATTATTTTTAGTTTTGAAAATTTTTAAGAATACTAGAAATCAATGTAATGTAATCTTCAAAATTACATCATTTCATATGATTTTAAAGTTGGTCGTGAAATTCCTTTAAATTTGTACCCAAATTATAACAAGGTTATATTAGGCCGCATAAGTCATTAGAACCATTTAATTTACCTTGAAACTTAACTTACAACTGTTTCTAATATACCTACAATTGGATTCTAAATACCTTTTGAATCCTTTGGAGGTCTAGAATTAATATATTGCTTGTACTAAACCTCTTTAAATGACCACATGGGACAACAACTAGAATTATTTTCAATATTTAAAAATCTACCCAAATTACCTGAAATTGGTGTATTATAAGAGCACTCCCACCAGTGAGGGAAAATCCCCTCACGAGTAAAAATAAGGGTGTAAAATAAATACCCGAGCTTCACATCGGTGAGAGGAAAAAAAACCATGATTGAGGGAAAATAAAAACACACCGGGTGAGAGGTTTTACTTGTGAACAGTGACTTTGTGTGGATTAAATATGCAGTGAGCCCCACCATTGATTTTTGTTTTTTGTTTTTTTTGTGAGCTTAGTTTTGCGTTGGACGAACCACGAAATGACACGTGGCTACTAAAGAGAATAAATAGGGTGATGTATATTATGGTGGAGTATAAAAAATAGTGGAGGAAAGAGTGATGAGGAGTGTTTTTTTTAAGCATTGGTATGGTAAAAAAAACCTCTCATGAGAGGAATTGGATGGAAAGAATGAGAAAGTGGATAGAGAGAGATTGAGAGGTTTTTTTTTCCTCACTGCTGTCAATGGTCTAAACCTTTAAAATCTCGTCATTTCAGGCGTTTTCAAACTCAGTCATAGAATTCCTTTAAACTTTTACCTTAGCTTTAAAAGGATCAAATTAGGCCACATGATTCATTAGAACCATCTATTTGATTTGAAACATTTATTACAATAATTTATGTATAATTAGATCTAAAATACGTATTTGGGCCCTTGAAGGTCCAACATAAATAAAATGTTTATTCGAAACTTCTTTATATAATCCTAGGGGTCTCCCACTTAAATTATTTTTTATCAATATTTTTAAGAATTATCAGAAATTATTGTATTATAATTTTTAAAATTACGCTATTTCAAATGTTTTTTGAAACCAGTCGCGAAATTCCTTTAAATTTTTACCCAATTTATTATAGGGTCATATTAACCCGTATGAGTCATTATATATTTATAATCATCTAATTTGACTTAAAACATTAATTACAATCATTTATATTATACATACAATTGGATTCTAAATACCTTTTTGAAACCTTTGCAGATATAGAAATAAGAAATTGTTTGTTCTAAACCTTTTTAAATGACCACAGGGGACACACACATAAATTATTTAAAATTTTGAAAATTTACAAAAATAACCTTCAAAATTTCGTCATTTTGAAAGTTTTTTAAACTCGGTCATATAACTCTTTTAAATTTTTACCCTAACTTTAATAAGATCAAATTAGGCCATATGAGTCATTAGAACCATCTAGTTTGACTTGAAACATATATTACAAAGGTTTATAATTTACATATAATTGGATTCAAAATATGTTTTTGGGGCCTTTGGAGGTCCAACATAAATAAAATGTTTGTCTGAAACCTCTTTATATGACCATAGGGAACTACTACTGAAATTATTTTAATTTTTAAAAATTTTCAAGAATTAATAGAAATCGGTGTATTATAATTTTCAAAATTATATCAATTCAAATGTTTTTGAAGTCGATCATGGAACTCCTTTAAATTTTTACTCAAGTTATAATGGGGTCATACTAGCCCGTAGAAGTCATTAAAATATAATTTGACTTTAAACATCAATTACAACTATTTTTAATAAACCTACAATTGGACTCTAAATACCTTTTTGAAACTTTTGAAGGTCTAGGTATAATAAATTATTTAATCGAAATCTCTTTAAATGACCACAAGAGACACCCACTGAAATTATTCTAATTTTTGAAAATATACCGAAATTACTCGAAATCAGTGTATTATATACCTTTAAAATTTTGTTATTTTGGACGTTTTTAAACTTGGTCGTAAAACTCATTTATATTTTAATCCTAACTTTAACAAAATCAAATTAAGCCACTTGAGTTACTAAAACCATCTAATTTGACTTGAAACGTCTATTATAATAGTTTATAATTTACGTACAATTAGATCCAAATTACGTGCTTGGGACCTTTGGAGGTCCAATATCAATAAAATGTTTGTTCGAAACCTTTTTATACGACCCTAAGGAACTCCAACTGAATTTTTTTTTTGAAAAAGAATTACCAGAAATCTTCAAAATTACATCATTTTTTATGTTTTTGAATTTAGTCGCGATTTTTTTTTAAAATTTTTACCCAAGTTTTAACATGATTATATTAGCCCGTATAAATCATTAGAACCATCTAATTTGTTTTGAAACATCAATTATAACCATTTCTAATATACCTACAATCAGATTCAAAATGCTTTTTTGAATCCTTTAGAGGTGGGTAAATAAATTGTTTGTCATAAACTTCTTTAAATGACCACATGGGACATCCATTGAAATTATTTTAATTTTCAAAAATCAACCAAAAATACCAAAATCGGTGCATTATTATAACCTTCAAAATTTTGTCATTTTGGACGATTTTAAACTCGGTCGTAGAACTCCTTTAAGTTTTACCCTTGCTCTAACATGATCAAATTAGGCCACAGGAGTCATTATAACCATCTAACTTGACTTGAAACATCTATTACAACAGTTTATAATTTACGTACAATTGGATCCAAACTACGTGTTTGGCCTATTTGGAAATCTAAGATAAATAAAATGTTTGTCCAAAACCTCTTCATATGACCCTAAGGAACTCCCATTAAATATATTTTATGTTTTGAAATTTCAATTATTAGCAAAAATCGGTGTATTAATCTTCAAAATTACGTCATTTTTTTATGTTTTTGAATTATTGAAGTCGGTCACGAAATTCCATAAACTTTTTATACAATTTTTAATAAGGTCATATTTTCCCATATGAGTCATTAAAATCATCTAATTGGATTTGAAACATCAATTATAACCGTTTCAAATAACTACAATTGGATTCTAAAGACATTTTTGAAGCCTTTGGGAGTTTAGGATAAATAAATTGTTTGTTTTAAACCTTTTTAAATGACCACGGGGGATACCCACTTAAATTGTTTTAATTTTTGAAAATCTACCCGAAATCTATGTAGTTTAGTCATTTAAGACGTTTTAAAACTCGGTTGTAAAACTCCTTTAAAAATTTACCATAGCTTTAACATGATCAAATTAGGTCACATGAGTCACTAGAACCATTTAATTTGACTTGAAAGATTTATTACAACACTTTATAATTTATGTACAATTAGATCCAAAATAGGTGTTTGAGGCCTTTGGAGGAACCAAGACAAATAAAATATTTGTCCAAAACCTCTTTACATGACCCTAGGGAATTTCCACTGAAATTATTTTTATTTTTGAAAATTTTCAAGAATTATCATAAATCGGTGTATTATCTTTAAAATAATGTCAGTTTAGATGTTTTTAAAGTCAGTTGTAGAACTTTTTTAAATTTTTACCCAAATTATAATAAGATCATATTAGCCCACTGGAGTCGTTAGAACCTTCTAGTTTGACTTGAAACATCAAATACAATAGTTTCTAAGATACATGCAATTGGATTTCAGGTACCTTTTTTAATCTTTTGGGGTTTAGGATAAATAATTTGTTTATTCTAAAAATCTTTAAATGACTAGTGGGGACTCTTACTAAAATTATTTCAAGTTTTGAAAATCCACCGAAATTATTCGAAATCGGTGTATATCTTGTAAATTTCGTCATTTTGGTCGTTTTTAAACTCCCTCATAGAACTCTTATTAATTTTTACCATTTATTCAAAAGGATCAAATTAGGTCACATGAGTGGTTAGAACCATATAAATTTATTTGAAACATCTATTACAACAGTTTATAATTTACATACAATTTGATTCAAAATACGTGTTTGGGGCCTTTGGAGGCCCAACATAAAAAAAATATTTGTACAAATTCTCATTATATGGCCTAGGGGACTCCCAATTTAATTATTTTTATTTTTGAAAATTTTCAAGAATTACCAGAATCGGTGTATTATATTCTTCAAAATTATGTCTTTTTGCAAAACCCCTTTAAATTTTTACCCAAATTATAACATAGTCACATTAGCCCACAGAAGTCATTAGAACCATCTAATTTTGACTTCAAATATCAATTACAACCATTTCTAATATGCCTAAAATTGGATTCTAAATATCTTTTTGAATCGTTTGGAGGTTTACGAATAATAAATTGTTTATTCTAAACCTTTTCAACACCACAACGGGCATCCACTGAAATTATTTTAATTTTTGATAATCTACCGGAATTCCAAAAATTAGTGTATAAATAAACTTCAAAAAATTTTCATTTCGGACGTTTTAAAATTCGGTCGAAGAAATACTTTAGATTTTTACCCTAGCTTGGACATGATCAAATTAAGTCATCGCATATAAGTCATTAGAACCATCTAATTTGACTTGGAACATCTATTAACACAATTAATAATTTAAGTACAATTAGATCCAAATTACGTGTTTGGGGCCTTTAGAGGTTTAACATAAATAAAATATTTGTCAAAAACCTATTAATATAACTCTAGGGGACTTTCGCTTACATTTTTTATTTTTTTTGAAATTTTTTAAAGATTACCAGAAATCAGTGTATTATAATTTTAAAATTACGTTATTTCAAAAGTTTTTAAAGTCAGTTGCGGAATTCCTGTAAATTTTTACCCAAATTTTAACATGGTCATATTAGCCCACAAAAGTTATTAGAACCACCTAATTTGATTTAAAATATCAATTACAAACGTTTTTAATATATACCTACAATTGAATTCTAAATACCTTTTTGAAGCTTTTAGAGATCTAGGAATAATAAATTGCTTGTTATAAACCTCTATAATGATCACAGGGGACACTCACTAAAATTATATCAAATTTTAAAAATCTACCAAAATTTCCCTAAATCGGTATATCAAAATTTAGTCATTTCGGACGTTTTTAAACTCGATTCTAGAACTCCTATAAATGTTCACCCTTGCTTTAATAAGATCAAATTAGGCCACATGAGTTATTAGAAACATATAATTTGACTTGAAATATCTATTACAACATTTTATAATTTACGCATAATGGGATCCAAACTATGTGTTGGCCCTTTGGAGATCAAAGATTAATAAAATATTTGTCTGAAACCTTTTTATATGACCTAAGAGAACTCCCACTGAATTTTATTTTGAATATATTCAAGAAATTCCAGAAATCGTCGTATTATTAACTTTTAAATTACGTTATTTTTTATGTTTTTGAAATCGATCGCGGAATTCCTTTAAATTTTTACCCAAGTTTTTACAGGGCCATATTAGCCCACATGAGTCATTTGAACCATCTAATTTGACTTGAAAAATCCATTACAACCGTTGGAGGTTTATGATAAATAAATTGTTTGGTCTAAACCTCTTTAAATGACCACATGGGACATGTACTGAAATTATTTTGGAGTTTTTAAAAATCTACCAAAAATATCTGAAATCGGTGTTTCATAAACCTTCAAAATTTAGTCATTTCGGACTTTTTAAATTTGGTCGTAGAACTCCTTTAAAATATTACCCTAGCTTTAACATGATCAAATTTGGTCACAAGAGTCACTAGAACCATCTAATTTATAATTTACATATTGCAATAGTTTATAATTTACGTATAAATGGATCCAAAATAGGTGTTTGGGGCCTTAAGAGGTCCAAGATAAATAAAATGTTTGTTCAAAGCTATTTATACGTTACTAGGGGACTCCTAGTTAAATTATTTTTATTTTTGAAAAGTTTTAAGAATTACTAGAAATTGGTGTATTATAATCTTCAAAATTACATTATTTAAGATGATTTAGAATTCGGTTGCGAAATTTCTTTAAATATTTACCCAAGTTATAACATGGTCATATTATCCCGTAGGATTCATTAGAACCATCTAGTTTGACTTAAAACATTAATTACAATAGTTTCTAATATTCCTACAATTGCAATTTAAATACCTTTTTGAGGCCTTTGGATTTCTAGGAAATTTTTTGTTCTAAACCTCTTTAAAGGACCATAGGGGACACCCATTGAAATTATTTCAAATTTTGATAATCTACTAGAATACCTGAAATTGGCATATTATAACTTTCAAAATTTTGTCATTTCATACTTTTTTAATTCGTTCATAGATATCCTTTAGATTTTTACCCTATCTTCAACAGGATCAAATTAGGCCATAGTAGTCTTTAGAATCTTTTAATTTGATTTAAAATATTTATTATAACAGTTTATAATTACGTACAATTGGATCTAAACTACTTGTTTGGGGCCTTTGGAGGTTCAACATAAATAAAATATTTATCTAAAACCTATTAATATTACTCTAGGGGACTTCCCCTTAATTTTTTTATTTTTAAAATTTTTTAAAAATTACCACAAATCGGTGTATTATAATCTTTAAAATTATGTCATTTCAGATGTTTTCAAAGTCAGTCGCATAATTCCTTTAAACTTTTAACCAAGTTCTAATAGGGTCATATTGGCCCGCAAAAATCATTAAAACCATCCAATTTGGTTTGAAACATCAATTGCAACCATTTTTAATATAATTGCAATTGGATTCTAAATACCTTTTTGAAGCATTTAGAGGTCTAGCAATAACAAATATTTTGTTCTAAACTTATTTAAATGACCACTGGGGACACCCATCGAAATTATTTAAATTTTTGAAAATCTACCGAAATTACCCGAAATTGGTGTACTAACCTTTAAAATTTCATAATTTTGGACATTTTTTAACTTGGTCGTAGAACTCCTTATAATATTTACCCTATCTTCAACAGAATAAAATTAGGCAACAAGAGTTATTAGAACCATCTAAATTTACTTGAAACGTTTATTACAACAACTTATAATTTACGTAAAATTGGATCCAAAATATGTGTTTGGGGCCTATGGAGGTCCAACATAAATAAAATATTTGTCCAAAATTTCTTTATAAGACCTTAGGAGATTCCTATTTAAATTATTTTTTATTTTTGAAAACTTTTAAGAATTACAAGAAATCGGTGTTTTATAATCTTCAAAATTACCTCATTTCCTTTAAATATTTATCCAAGTTATAATATGGGCATTTTAGCCCACAAGACTCATTAGAACTATCTAGTTTGACTTAAATCATTAATTACAACTGTTTCTAATATACCTTCAATTGCAATATAAACACATTTTTAAGGATCTTGGATTTCTAAGAATAATAATTTTTTTTGTTCTAAACCTCTTTAAAGGATCACAGGGGACACCCACGTCACTGAAATTATTTCAATTTTTGATAATTAACTAAACTAATCCAAAATCAAAATATTATAACTTTTAAAATTTCATCATTTTGGACTTTTAAAATTCGGTCGTAGAACTCTTTTAGATTTTTACCCTAGTTATAGTAGGATCACATTAGGCCATATGAGTCATTAAATTAGATACTTTTAATTTGACTTGAAACATCTACTACAACGGTTTATAGTTTACGTTCAATTGGATCCATACTACATATTGGGGGTATTTGGAGGTCTAGAAGTTTGTCCAAAACCTATTAATATTACTCAAGGGGACTTCCACTTAAATTTTTTTATTTTTGAAATTTTATAAAGATTACCACAAATTGGTGTTTTCAATTACGTCATTTCAAATGTTTTCAACGTTGGTCGTGGAATTCCTTTAAATTTTTAACCAAGTTTTAACATGGTCATATTAGCCCATAAAAGTCATTAGAACCATCTAATTTGGTTTGAAACATTTGAAGGTCTAAGAATAACAAATTGTTTATTCTAATTACAATTTAATTACAATTGTTTTTTATTATATACAATGGATTCTGAATACCTTTTTGAAGCATTTGGAGGTCTAAGATTAACAAATTGTTTGTTCTAAACCTCTTTAAATGACCGCAGAGGACACTCGCTTAAATTATTTCAATACTTGAAAACCTACCAGAATTACCCTAAATCGGTGTATTATAACCTTAAAAATTTCGTCATTTTGGACAATTTCTTATAACTCCTTTTAATTTTTACCCTATCTTCAATAGGATAAAATTAAGCAATGAACATGAGTTATTAGAACCATTTAAATTTACTTGAGACATTTATTACAACAACTTATACTTTATGTACAATTGGATACAAAATACGTGGTTGGTGCCTTCGCAGGTCTTATATAAATAAAATTTTTGTCCAAAATTTCTTTATGTGACCTTAGGGGACTCCCACTTAAATGATTTTTATTGTTCAAAACTTTCACTAATAACCAGAAATCAGTGTATTATAATTTTCAAAATTACATCATTTCAGATGTTTTAGAAGTCGATTGCGGAATTCTTTTAAATATTTACCCAAGTTATAATATGGTCATATTAGTCCGCATGAGTCATTAGAACAATCTAGTTTTACTTAAAACATCAATTACAACCATTTTTAATTTTTACAAAATCAGATTTCTAAGTGATAGTTTCTTAAAAAATTTCCTTATTTATAAGGAGTAATTGAGGGGAATAATCCAACCTTTGCATGATTTGTTTGTATTTATCCTACATTTTATTTAGTTCTCAATACACCAATCGTTGGTCACTTTTTGCTTTCACTGAGCCACTTTATAAGTTATCTGAATAGGTCGTTACTTAATCCCTAACATCATACCATATCGCCTTTGCGTTTGCTACTTCTTTAAGCACCAAACCCACCGTCCATTTCATTGCCATTGTTCTTCACTCACTATTGAGTCAATGAAGATTCAATGAAAGAGCAACTACCTAGTAAACTTCATGGGGATGCACCCCTTTGATAACAACAATGGAAAGTCATCAAAATTTTCTGAAACCCATTAAGATAATCCCAACTATGTCGAAGAAGAAGCAACAGTAGCAGATAAAGGAATAAACAAGAAGTTGAAGAAGATGCGGTTTTAGGACCCACTCCTACTCCTCAACATCGTCGTCCTAAACGCCCTCTTCAATTCTAGCAATCTTACCTCATTCTCTCCCATGCGCTAATATGTAATCAACCTCATTTTCTCTCCTCTTTTGGGTGGTTCTTTGTTTATAAATTTTTTAATATTGGGTGAAAAAAATTATTGAATAGCTTTTGATTTTCTGATAATTGGATTCTAGGTTTTTTTGGGTATGTGCAATCGAGAAGGGCACTTTTTGTGATAATTGGGTTCATAGTTTTCTTGTATTTTTATGTGATTTGATGTCTTGAGTGTTTAAAGATGTGATAACACGATATTGTTCATGGTTTTAATGCCTTAGATGATCTTATTTTATCACTTTTCCTCCATATTTTCCTCTTTTACGAAATTTTATTTCATATATTTCGATATTGCTCTTCTCGGGTATGCTTTGCTTTGTTGTATAGGTTGATGCAATAAAAGCTCTCATGATATCGTGCTTGACTCATATTGGAAGTATATGCGTCGTTTAGTAGCCTTATTTCGGGATTTTTGAAGACCTATTGTAACATGGCTTTAGCAAGACGTTGATCTTTTCATGTAAGGTGCGGAAAATGTAGTTTGGCAAGCAAAAGGAAGAATTTTGCAGCATACGCCGCACCTTGATGGTGGTCCTTCACCTCACACCCCAACGCCTTGGCGGCCACTTGAGAGGATTATTTTTGTAGCCCTAAAACCTAGTCATTAGTACTTGCTAGGTCTTAGTATTTTGCTAGGCTTGGAGACTTCCTTTTTGGCTGAAATTCTCACGCCTCTTTTGTTGAGCTTTAGGAGATTTTCTGTTTTTATTAGTTAGAGTATTTAGTTTTCATTATTCTTAGTTTTTATTATTCATTGTTTTTGCTTTAGAGTTTTAGCTTTAGTTTTAGGTTTTCATAGTTTTCACTTTTGGTTCTTAGTTCTTTCTCTTTTGCAACTATGAAAGAAAAGCTTTGGTACTTTACAATTCATTGATATTTTCTATCAATCTAATTCAAGTATTGTTTTCTCTTCTCTAATCTCTTATTATTATTGTTATTATGTCTTCTCTTATTCATTGTTTTATTTATCTAATTATCATATTTAAGTAGTTTCGTAATCTAGGGCTAGGGAACCCTAGCATGGAATGATGTGCTATTAACTCCTAAATCTCGATTTTGATTAGTTTGCGATTTATTTATCTTAGGGTTGGTTTTATTAACGATGAATAACTAGAAATAATATTTGTTAAATGTGATTAGGTTACAATGAAAGTTGATCCTTAATCGAATTTAGAACTCTAATTTAAGATAAAGGAAATCACTATGAAAGTATTGATGGAATTTGTTAGGATGTTAAGATGCTATGCTTAAAGTCTTTGAATTGCATGACTTCATGAAAATAGGTATGATTGCATTATTTAAGAAGACATTGGTTGATTAAAAAAAATCATTGGTATTGATTAGAGCGTATCTATCCTATGAATTTTTTAGTAATTGAATAAAGGAAGAAGGAATTGTTATTGCATTAGTTTTTGCTAGCGGGAATACCTAATCCTAGATGTCTTTAGTTCGTACTTTTATTAGTTAGTAGTAGTATAATCATTATATTTCCTTTTACTCTTCTAGTTTTATATGTGTTAAAGTTGATTAGCTGAACCGTCGTTTCTTTGTGGGATCGACCTTGACTTACCCTACTACATAGTTAGGAGGATTAGTTAGGTTTTATTTTTGTTAGGTGTGTGACACGACTTTCAAGATGTTAAATTTCCTTACTTAATTTGGTTTTGTAGCTTGAATTTGAGTGTTTAGTGGTTGATTGGGTGTTAGGTTTGGTGGGGTAGCTTAATTACCTTGACCGACAATTACATGTCACAATTAGAGAGTCTTGCAAATTAAAAGTAAAGAATGGTAAAAGGTAAGTGTATTTAGTAATATATAATAGATTAAATTAATAAAAGCAAATTAGACAAAAATTAGATTATTTCCATTAATTTTTCCTATTTATAATGATTATTCCAAATAACAATTATTATACAACGGGCCTGAAATCATTGATGCCGTGAAATATGGGCTTGAACTGATTCTGAAGATATTTGGTGGGCAAGTCATAATCAGCGGCAGTCTAACCTTTGTTCCAAACTGAGTGACATGTCCGTTTCTGTTAGGATCTGATTTGTGGAAAGGAAGAAAGAAAAAACTCTGGAAACCCAGAATTACTTGGAATCAGTAACAAGAGTAGAGATTAACAACAGTTTCCAGTTGAGTTGGATTCAGTGAGGTGCTTCATTGGAATAATTTCTTTCAATCAATCAATAAGGTACTTGTGATTTGATCATGTATTCATTAGGTTCATATACATCAACAACACATGTGATGCCCACAATTAAACAATCTCCGTTAGCCTCTTTACACCTTACACAATTCAATTTTCGTGTTCGACGGCCTCGCTTGACTGCATCTTCAAAGAAGTCAACTTTCCAAGGTATGCTGGAATTTTCAGTTTTGTTTTGTACTTGATTGATGCTCTACCATAATTGTCTA
Source organism: Dysphania ambrosioides (assembly GCA_026401315.1). Lineage (NCBI taxonomy): Eukaryota > Viridiplantae > Streptophyta > Magnoliopsida > Caryophyllales > Amaranthaceae > Dysphania > Dysphania ambrosioides. The sequence goes on from CM048666.1 coordinate 234,269, forward strand.
ATACTAATAATATACGGAGTATTGTGGGAGTCTCCAAGTTGACAATCTATTCTGTACAAAACTGGAATGAGTTGAAGCACAACATAAAACTGGAGAGTGGAAATTGCTTCGAAGATTTAGTTATTGGCTTGTTTTATTTTTGGCTAGACTTTCAGGAATACGCAAAGCCTAAACGAGTATTTCCCACGAAAGGCCTGAACTTTAATGGCGATGGTCTTGAATTTGATGGTACGCATTCCTTGTACAAGGTCCTCTTACGTACCAGTAGTATGTATGGGTCAGACCTAAGTGACCCCAACTCTGGCATACTCCTATGTGTGATTGATGAAAATGGTGATTCCGTATTGGAGAGGATTCCATTCATTATTCAGCGTTCAGATGATGATCTCTCTTCTGATGCTATCCGTTTTCAAAGAGGCTCCACCGACGAATACTTTTTTTGGGGACCCAATCTTGAAAGAATTCTCGCTATGTGGATAAGTCTTGATTCAGGTTCTCCCTTTCTCTTTCTTATATCCTTTTTTCCTTTGGGAATTTGTCTATGCAAAAATGGGAAGGAATGCAACTTTAAATTCTCTAGAATGTTTCAATTTGGTATGCGATCTTGCTACATGTAGTTCCTTTTATCTGTTTCAAGGCAGGTAGTTGGAGATTAGGTGGTGCAAGCTTGACTATTATCTGCGCTTCTAATCATCTGAAGGGAGATTCTACTTCCAATGGGAATATATATTGCAGCGTCACTTACACTTTTGAAGTTGAAGATGTTATGCTTGGGGAAAGGAGTGACTTTGAAATGGTAGAACTTCGCCCTTGCCTGGTTACGGAGCATTTTAGGGATGATTCTGTTTCTTTTATAGATGCAACTTCTTCTCAAGCTGTGTCTCATACAGAAAAGGGAATTACAAATGAAGACACCATGAGGGAATATTCAGATCTTAAATACTCTTTGTTACTATATGATTCTATGCTCATTTTTGCTGGAACCTCCATTACATTACTTGCTGGAGGTAAGACTACAGCCTTAGCGTTTTTTATTGGGGGAATTGGTGGCTTCCTGTATCTGCTATTCTTGCAGAGGTCCGTGGACTCACTACCAGCTCCTGAATCAATTGTAAAGGACAAGGCGAGTGACTTCAACGGGCTGTTCGGAGGATTGAAAGGTCCAATACTGGTATTTGCTTCTGCGTTTGCCATTGCTTTTTTAGCAACAAAGCATAATGAGTCGGAGGCCATAATGTCGTTGACACCAAGGGAAATTTTGGTTGGAATGGTTGGTTTTCTTGCTTGCAAAGTTTCAGTTGTAATGGCTGCTTTAAAACCCATGTCAGTAGGCATGGAAGATAACGATTGATGTATGTTTCTGCTTTCTAAATGGTGGGCTTCTTCTGGACTTTAGGGTCTTGATTCTCCCACTTTCATGTACCAAATTTTTTTTTAATCAAGACTACTTTTCAATATTTTTAAGATCTGTGTTCATTTTATCCTGCTGTAATCAGAAACCTCACATTGTCCGCTTGCTGCCTCAGTCACAACAGTCTGGGAGTGAAACCCAGGTTATTTTCTTGAGATTAGTTACCATGACTTTGAATTATTGAACTACTGATACTTTATTGAACATACAGCAAACAGAGAATTATAAGAAAGGCACAGGAAATTAGATATTTCCAAAGAGGAACCAAACAGAAGAAGGTTGGAGAAGGTACTATATTGAGTCTGGTCGGAGTCATGCTCAGGTGTATTGCTTAGCAGGATATTATCCTTTCCGTTGGAGTTCAGATGCTATAAAAGACAATCATTGGCTTAAAAGGTACTCTTTGATATGTTCTTATATGTGTTTGGTGCATGTTTAGGGTGGGAGGGAGGATTAACTGGTTAAGGTTAAGATGGTAATGAGATTAGAAGATATGCTTGGAAGGTCAATGTTGTTTCTTTGAGTAATCATAGTAGCAAATTGGTTGCTTAATCTCCTGGATCATATTCGTTGCTTCCTTTTTCTACATCCACCCCCTTCCCAAACAAATTATCAGGGAAAAAAGAGAGAAGAAATTCTCACATCAGGGATATTAATGGAATGGGGTTATGGGTTGCTTCCTAGGTCAGCATTGTGATTTTTGTGACTTCTCTAGGATCATATGGGGGAAGATTCCTTGAATAGCAGGTATGGTCTTCTTTGATATCATGCCAAAAGATCTTGGACAAAAATTCCTGATCCTGCATCTAGCTTCTGTCACATCTGTGGGCTAATGTCAAGCTAGACAGACAAGGGATGAGTCAGATGACTATTCACTGAGTGTTATTCATTCATGAATATTTATGGCAATGGGAAAACTTCTAGATCAAACATTACTTGTTATATGATAAAATTTATGATTAGAGAAGTGAATTTTGTGCATAAATATTTAAGTTGTGTGGCATCTGTTCTGCTTTTGCAGTTTTGCCACCTGCCCGGATTTAATAAAATTAACACTATTGACTGGATTAAGTTATAACTTCAAATTGCCTCATGAGTGGGATCATGGAACACATAGTGCGATGGATTATCGGGATTATTGACTTTAGGGGAGTATGCTATGATTTTGTAGAGTTAGTGTGAAGGGGATCATATGTTCTTTTCATTAGTTAAATTTTTTTTGAAGATGGTTCAAGAGCCGTTTGTTCTTAAGAAAAAATTCAGTTATATGATTCAAATTTATATACATTCTATGCAAGAAATCCAAATATATCTCCTAAATTACATCACCTGCAACCTACTCTCTCCAATAATTGCTGTGCCCATGTTGATTGAAATCTTTAAATTCCACTAATAAAAACCATATACTTAATCCCTCAAGTGTTGTACTAAATGACACTGAAAATTATACTAAATTAACTTTAGAGTTGTCTATGTTAACCATTACTCTGTATTAAACTTATCTATATGATGTGACATCTAATAATAGCATAAAAAGGCGCCTCCTGTATTTCCTTTGATATCAAATTCCCATGTAAAATATAGCACTTCACCTGGAGTCTGGAGGGATCAGAAATTATGCATTCATTAGCCTTGCAGTTGTAGTTGCTGCCCATAAAACCTACATCTACAGCAAAAGTAAACCGGATATTCTTGGTGCAAAGAGCTGATTTACAAGAATTCTTAAAATCTTCGCTGTTCTGTCCAATAAGGGTATTGATTATAATCTCAACGATCATCTTATTGACTTTCATGTACAACAGGTGCTTCAGAGGCCACCCAAAACTTTGATCACCACTATAGACACCCACTGTGATCGCACCATTCTAACAAAGGCCTACGAGAAATGCCAAAAAGTCTGCGCAACATGCAACGAGCTACCATCTGGGTAGTTTCACCTTTCTATTACTTCAATTCTTGTACTTTTTAAAATGATGAATCAAAATATTGCAGGGAGTTTGCTGTTATACCTTTCTTTTACTTCTATTCTTGTACTATTTGTAATGAGGAGTCAAAATATTGCAGGGAGTTTGCTGTTGACTGGAGAAAGAAAGAAAGCAGTGTTCGCTGTTTACGGTACGTCTCTCCCCAATTTTTTGATACTTTCCAGGCTTCCAGCTGTATTTATAATTACGGATAATCCCTTACATTAAGCTAGCACCATATAATGAAAATCAAATGTTGAGAGATTTCTTATTTAAATTATGAAGTATCTATCCCCATAATCTTGGACTGAAAAAATAATTTAGTGAAAAGAGTTTTGAAGTTAGGGATGCCTTTTCACGTGATTCTATGCATTAAACTATAGATAGTTTTTGAAATCAGCTCAACATGTTCTCAATGGTAGGGGTGTGGGAGGGGATATGGGAAAGCTATTAAATCCCAAGAGAGCTCTTCATGAGAACTGATCTCCATCTATGGTTGAGACTTGTGATATTGTTGGAGCACACACGTTTCTCGTAAGGCTAAAGATTACACATACTTTTCCATCTTGAAATAGCATAATGAAAGTATTATGTTGCTATCTTTACATTTAGGTTTGTAGATTTTAAACTCTTTCTGCACAATGACACTCCGTCAGGGAAAAAAATTAGTCATGAAAACTTAGACATCTTGGAGCGCACAGAAATCTTAAGAAGAAATCTTCTTTTCAAAGAAAATTTGACTATCTATATAACAGAGTGAGTTTTTTAGGTTCCAGCAGAGTTTAATGTTACAGTTTGGCCGATTGATTTGGACCAAAAAAGAATACAGCTGGTTTTGTGAATGTTGGTTTAAAATGAAAAGTTTAAGCCAGCCTAAATGCTTGAAGAAACATGAACTACTACTTGAGTAAATGTTCAATAGTGGTGGCTTAATTTGTACTCAATGGCAGCTTGACCTCAGAGAACAGAAGAACTAGTGGATGGTGGGAATATTATTCATGCTATCTCAACAGTATTGGATAGCTGGGAAAAGAGGGTTAAGGTATTTTTGAATGATGCCCATATGATATAATTGACACATCATTAGCCGTCACCATCCAGCAATTTCCCCTTGACATAAGATTTCACGTGTATGTGTTTATTCTTTGAATTTTACTTCTCTTGTAATTTTTGCAACACTAATTAGCATTTCTTGGCGATTAGTTGTTCAAAGATATGATTAAAAGGGAATGAGAATGGACACAAGGAAAACTCGCTATAGAATATAAAGAGCTTGAATTGTACTGCAACCATGTGGCAGGTACAGTAGGGTTCATGAATGTTTCGATGGCAGTAATCTCCCTGGAGTCTGCAAGTTCCACACCTAGCGTATATGAAGCTGCAATATCCTTGGGAATCGGAAACCATCTCACAAACATCCTTAGAGATGTAGAAGAAGAGAAAGTTAGTTCTGTTCTACGTACTGCAAATATAAAGGGCTTTTGACCTGTATTTGTGATTCCAAACTATAAATGCAATGCCTAATTTTCCAACGTAGCGCTTTAATGGGTAGAGTGTACCTTCCACAAGATGGGGTTAGATTGTTTGGGTTGTCAGACAATGACATTTTCTCAAAGAGGAATGACGAGATTTCATAAAGAAGCAGATTGCTAGGGATAGATACTATTACGATCAAGCAGAGCAAGATGTTTGTATGCTAGACAGCGATAGTTGGTGGACTGTATGCAACATACTACTTACGAAAATTTGCGATTTAATCATTGCTTCTAGTAAGTCAAGAAAATTGAGTGATCTTGAATTTGGCTAACTTTAGTGTGGGCATCATTGACGCTGTTGGAAGTGCTGAGTAACTTTTTAAACGGCCACTAGCTTATGCCAAAGCCATCAGGTGGCGGTCTCTACGTAAAATCAGTCCCTCGTTGATAACTACAAAGTATAACCCACCTGTGAAAATGTGTTTGGAGTTGAATATTGAAGTGCATTATTAAGGATCTTATTGGTGAGTTTTAGAATGCTATTGTCCCTAGACGCCTAATGTCTGACAACTCTATTCTTGCTCATGACATAGGAGAAGGGGAAAATTTTTTCACAGAGCCCTCAAAGTTGACCTAAATAGGGCCTATGATCGTGTTTGTTGGGATTTCATTGAGAAAATTCTTTGTGCCATGTAGTTTCCTTAGTGTTGGGTTAAATGGATTATGAATTGTATGTTTTCGGTGTCCTCAATTCCTGCGAATGGGGAGCCCTCGAAGTGTTTCCGACCTAAGGTGGGGCTTCGACAAGGGGACCCTCTCCCCTATATTTTCATTCTTTATATGGAAGTCTTATCTTGATTCCTCTTCCTGGAATCTAAGAATCTTTTGCATGGCCTTTCCATTGGTAGACGTTCTTCTAAGATTCCCCATCTCCTTTTCGCAAATGATGCTTTATTATTTTTCAAACCTACACAGTCTTCATGTGCGCATATTAGGGAAACTATTGACACATTCTGCCACACCTCAGGGGAAGTTGTTAGTGTGGAGAAATTTGTTGTCATCTGTAGCCCGAATACGCCTAAACGGTTCATAAAGTTCTTAAAAAAAACCTCTAGGAGTACGTTCTATATCTGAGTTGGGGACTTATCTAGGTGTCTCGATGGAAGTTGATGGGAGATCATCTACCAACTCCAGTTTGATGTGGATAGAGTAGCCCATAAAATTTCATCATGGAAATTCCATACCCTCTCATATTTTTTCTATTTACATGCTCCTTAAGATGATTCTAAAGCAGATTTCATCCCTTCTTCGCTTTTGGTGGGCATCTTCTTATGACAGGAAACATGTGTATTGGAAGAAGCGAATTCTGGAATTACCTAAGTCTTAAGGAGGGCTTGCGCTACGAAATGTGGAACACCTGAACTTGTGTCTTCTTTTTAAACAAACATGGAAAATTCAACATAACCCTTCTAGCTTACTGGCTAGAGTCATACAAGGGAAATATCATCATGGTCCACTTTATAGGGCAATTCAGAACCAACCCCCTTCGAGAAGCTCCTACGCGTACTAAAGCAGCTGAGAAACTCAAGAAGGGTTTGGGAATGAGTGTGGGCAGTGGAAAGGAAATAAAAATTGAAGAAGATTCAAGGATTAAAGGGATGCAAATAAAGACAAAACCAAACTTTCGACCACATGAGGGGCATAGACCGGTTTGGGTCTCTGACCTTATGAAAGATGACAAATCATGGGATGCCAAGAAGATTTGAGAAGCTTTTATAATGAGCAGTCAATAGCTATTCTTTCTACTCATATCCCACGATTTAAGGATGACAACTCCATCTACTGGGGATATTCAAAAAATGGAAGTTTCACCATTAAGTCTGGATACTCTGCCCTTTTGCAAAATGACGCTTCAGCTCTTGATGATTTGAGTAACTCTACCTCTCAGTCACTTTGGAATCGGTTCTAGAAACTTAAGTGTCCTAAAAAGATTATCTTGTTTGGTTGGAAGATCATCTACAATGCCTTACCAACTCAGCATGCCCTTTGGAAAAGAGATTTACTTTAGCACCCTTCTTGCTCCTTCTGCAGAAGCCACGCTGAAACCATAGAGCATTTGCTCAAGGATTGTGAATTTGCTAAGAGAATTTGGGCGGCTTTAGAGGTTGGGATACGATGTACTAGATTGGATCTTGGTATTTCTGTGTGGATTGTTGACTATCTTTCTTTATTATGGAAAAGGAACTTGCAGCCTCTTAACTGTCATCTAGAAACATTCTTGGGAATCCTCTAGAGTCTATGGCTACATAGGAATGAGATTGTCTTCAACCCAGAGAAAATCATGGCTATCATTAGAAAGAGACTATCGATTTCAAAACTTGCGCATGATCTGGTCTCCCATGACTTAGCACCTTCTTCTATCCATGTTGCTTGTGCTATGTTTTGGACAAAAGGAACTCTAGTTGGAGCTTCTAGTCAGATCCTGGTTACGTATGGAGCATGGAACAAAAGGAAGCTGAAGAATGGCAGAAACTCCATTGAAGTTGGAATTTGGTGGGTGATTTACAACAGTAGGAAAATTCAATTACAGGGAGCTGAAATAATTTGGGCCTTGAATGCACTCCAATCAGAGTTGCATGCGATCTTCATAGGTCTTCAACATGCTCGCACTAGAGGCTTGGCTTGGATAATCCGAACTGATAGTACCCTCGTGATCAAAGTGCAGCTAGATGAAGCACCACTAGAAATTCAAGGACTTGCTCATGATATCATCCATATTATTAATAATTTCCGGTTTTCTTTTTTGTTAAAGTTGATAAAAGTCATGTTAGTTTAGCTCATAACCTTCTCGAGCTAGGAAGAGACTATGCTTTTAATTTTCTTTTTCGTTTCCTCTTGCCAAAAAAAAAAAAAATTTGATTAATGGAATAATTTAATCATTGCAATATTTGTTGCTTAAGTAGTACTTGATTAAATTTATGTTGCTTTCTTTTGTCACATACGTATTTTCAAAAATATTTTGGTACATTTTTTGTTCTGTTCAGTTGACATGTTTAATTTCTTTCTCTCAATTATAAATACGTCAAGATTTTCTCAGGTAAAAAAAGAAAAATCAAAAATTTTATATGGTTGTAATTTCAAATTTGAAAATAGAAGGTAGTGATTTACTAAGTGGCATGTTTACTATATAGTAATTGACAAACTTTTGTGGATAGAGAAAAAGGTAATATTTTTAAGGCATTACTACCTAAACATTTACAAGAACCGTGTTTTTATTTAGGTGCCATGATCGAATGGGAAGATAGAGTAGTTTGATCTGAAAATAAAATCATTTAAAATGAATAAATCTCATAGATACGGAGAAAATGATGTTATAACTTTACCACCTTAAGTTTACATAGGGGTGTTCATAAACGGTTAACCGTACTCTTAAGCCTTAACGGTACAGTTTAACAATACAATTAACCGTTATAACGGTTATTGGAAGATCCTAACTGTAACCGTATCGTTAAGTAACCGTAACTAATAAACGATTAAACGATATTTAACAGTTTGTGGGCTTCGGATATCCAAGATAAATAAATTGTTGGTCCGGAACCTCTTTATATGAAATTAGGGACACCAACTGAAATTTTATTTTATCTTTGAAAATTTTCAAGAATTACAAAAAATTAGTGTATAATCTTTAAAATTATGTTAGTTCAAATGTTTTTGAAGTTGATCTCAAAATTCCTTTATATTTTTACCCAAGTTGTAATGAGATCATATTAGCCCATAGGAGTTATTAAAACCATCTAATTTTTTACTTAAAATATCAATTACAACCTTTTTTTTTTTAATATATCTACAATTGAATTCTAAATATCTTTTTGAATTCTTTGGAGGTGATCAAAGAGGACTCCCACTAAAACTATTTCAGTTTTTGAAAATCTACTGGAATTATCCGAGATCGGTGTACCTTCAAAATTTCGTCATTTTATACGTTTTTAAACTCGGTCATATAACTCCCTTTTATTTTTACCCTATCCTCAAAAAGATCAAATTAGGTTACAAGAGTCATTAGAACTATTTAAATTTACTTGAAACATTTATTATAACAGTTTATAATTTACATACAATTGGATCCAAAATACGTGTTTAGACCTTTGTAGGTCCATCATAAATAAATTTTTTGTCTGAAATCTCTTTACATGACCCTAAGGGACTCCCACTTAAATTATTTTTATTTTTGAATATTTTTAAGAGTTACTAGAAATCGGTGTATAATAATCTTCAAAATTATGTCAATTCAGATGTTTTAGAAGTCGGTCACGGAATTCCTTTAAATATTTACTCAAGTTATAACAGGGTCAATTTAGCCAGCTAGAGTTATTAGAGCCATTTAGTTTGAGGTGAATCATCAATTACAACCGTTTCTAATATGCACACAATTGTATTCTAAATAACTTATTAAAGCCTTTGGATTTATAGGAATAATGAATTCTTTGTTCTAAACCTCCTGAAAGAACCACAGGAAACAAACTGAAATTATTTCTATTTTTGATAATCTACCAAAATTACCCAAAATCGATGTATTATAACCTTCAAAATTTCGTTATTTTGAGTGTTTTATACTCGATTGTAAAACTCTTTTGGATTTTTACCGTAGCTTTAACAAGATCAAATTAGGTCATAAGAGTCATTAGAATCATCTAATTTGACTTAAAATCTATTACAACAATTATAATTTACGTACAATTGAATCCAAACAAAATAAAATGTTTTTCTAAGGGACTTCCACATAATTTTTTTATTTTGAAGTTATAAAGATTACCAAAAATTAGTGTATTATAATCTTCAAAATTATATCATTTCAGGTATTTTCAAAGTAAATCGCAGAAATCCTTTAAAATTTTACCCAAGTTTTAAGAGGGTTATATTAGCCGGTAGAAGTCAATACAACCATCTAATTTGATTTGAAATATCAATTACAATTGTTTTTAATATACCTATAATTGAATTTTAAATATATTTTTGATGCCTTTAGAGGTCTAGAAATAATAAATTGTTTGTTATAAACCTTTTTAAATGAACACAAGAGACATCCACTAAAATTATTTCAATTTTCGAAAATCTACTGAAATTACCCGAAATCAGTGTTTTATAACCTTCAAAATTTCGTCATTTCGGACTTTTTGAATTTGATCGTTGAACTCCTTTAGATTTTTACCCTAGCTTTAACATAATCAATTTAGGCCACATAAGTCATTAGATCCATTTAATTTGACTTGAAATATTTATAACACTAGTTTATAATTTAAGTACAATTGGATTCAAACTATGTGTTTGGGGCCTTTGGATATGTAAGAAAAATAAATGCTTGTCCAAAACCTCTTTATATAACCCAAAGGAACCCCCAACAATTTTTTTTCTTTTTTTGAAAATTTTCAAGAATTTTCAGAAATCGATGTATTATAATCTTCAAAATTACATTGTTTTTTATGTTTTTGAAGTCGGTCGAGAAATTTGAATTTTTACCCAAGTTTAATATGGTCATATTAGCCCACATCAGTCGTTTGAACCATCTAATTTGATTTGAAACATTAATTACATCCATTTCTAATTGAACAGGTTGTCGTACATCTCTTAAAAGTAAACCGACAACACTAACTAATAAAGTTAGGGAAGTAGGGATCGTATCCACAGGGAAGCGTTGCAATTCTATTAGCTCTTAAAAGTCTAGATTGTATAAAGAGCCTTGATTGGAAGGGTAGCTAACTAAGGAATAATGATGAAAACTTTTGTGAAGACTTAATGCAAATTAGCTAAAGCCTAGGGCAATGGTTCACCATGAACAAACAAATCAATTGAGAAATGACAACTAACGAGTTTCATGAATTCAATGAACTAGGGCTCACTAATTCTCTCAAACTTAGACTCCCTCAAGACTCCTCTAGAGACTCTTATCTTGCGTAGATTTGTCAAGCCTATTATCCATTGGTCTTATTGTGGTATTTTTACCTCTCGGCATCAAATTCAACAAGTACCTAACATACAATTAAACATGACCATAATCTAATTGTAAGCAACGATAAACCAATAATAGAAATCGAACTGTAAAATTAAAACTAATTAATTAGCATAAAAATATTTAATTGAAGTGTTCATGGATCCCCAAAATCCTAGAATAAGATCTACTCACAATTCATGGCTAAAACAATAACAATCGTAAGCATGAAATTCATGAATGAAAGTTAAAGAAGTAATACTAATAAACAACAATAATAGAAATCAAAGAAATAAACAAAATAAAATAGTAGAAAGTAGCAAAAACTACCTCTATAAGTCTTGATTAATGGGGAAAATAAAACTAGGGTTTTTCACCATGGAAGAGAGAAAGGAAAAAACTCCAATGTTGTAGAGAAGAGAAAACCTATAATAATCAAACCTAAATAAAATAATAATGCATCAAAATAAAATAATAAGTCCCTACTGTATTTATTTTTTACTAAAATCTTTTTAAATAGAAAGATAAGATGACTAAACTTGGTATTAGGGCCGAATTAGAGGTTTAATCTGATTATAACTCGGATTCGCTGCTCTCCCGATGTTAGGTTTCCAGGGTCAACTTTGCAATACTATAAGTTTTGTTCTAGAAAATTCCACAAAACGTGTGACCTACCGTTGCAAATATCTTCAAGTCTAATTTCTAACCCAATTAAAATAACGTCAATCCAATCTGTATAACTTGAGTTATGATCAAAAGAGTGAACATGTGTCAGATTTGTTATTCTTCAACTCCTATATCTCCTTGTTTTTCAACTCAAAATGATCTTGTTAGCTATTTTTCGATCCTTGTGGAAACCAAAATAACTCCATATGAATATGAAAATCAATATAACTATTCATTATCATGAATCCATCAATCAAAATCCTCAATTCGTTGATTACATTTTTAGCAATTATCCAACTCATCCAAATTCGCTTTAAAAGCATTCAAATAGCTATAAAACTACCTGAAATATTAGGTAAACCACAAACAAAGCGTAATATAACATACAATGGATAATCTATGCAAATAATATCGTAGTTACCCAAAATCAGTGTATTATAAACCTTCAAATTTTAGTTATTTTGGACGTTTTTAAACTCGATCGTTATATTCCTTTAAAACTTTACCCTAACTCTAACGTGATCTAATTTGGTCACAGGAGTCATTAGAACCATCCAATTTCACTTGGAACATCTATTGATATAGTTTATAATTTACGTACAATTGAATTCAAAATAGTTGTTTGAGACCTTTTGGGTCCAAGATAAATAAAATCTTTGTCCGAAACCTTTTTATATGACCCTAGGAGTCTCCCACTGAAAAAAAAAATTATCTTTGAAAATTTTCAAGAACTATCAAAAATCGATGTATTAATCTTCAAAATTATGTCATTTCAGATGTTTAGAAATCGGTCACAAATTTTCTTTAAATATTTACTCAAGTTATAACATGGTTATATTAACCCATAAGAGTCATTAGACCCGTCTAGCTTAACCTAAAACATTAATTACAACCTTTTCTAATATACCTTCTATTGGATTTTAAATACCTTTTTGAATTCTTTAGAGGTCTTAGAGAAATAAATTGTTTGTTCTAAACCTCTTTAAATGACTAGAGGGGACCCCTACTAAAATTATTTCAATTTTTGAAATTCTACTGAAATCACCCATATTAAATAAACCTTCAAAATTTCGTCATTTTGGACTTTTTAAACCTGGTCGTAGAACTCCTTTTAATTTTTACTCTATCTTCAACATGATCAAATTTGACAACAAGAGTCATTAAAACCATCTAAATTTAGTTGAAATATTTATTACAACATTTAATAATTTACCTACAATAGGATCCAAAATACATGTTTAGGGCCTTTGGAGGTCCAACATAAATAAAATATTCGTCCAAAATCTCTTTATATGACTCTAGGGGATTCTCACTTAAATTATTTTATTTTTGAAAATTTTCAAGAATTACCAGAAATCGGTGTATTAATCTTCAAAATTACGTCATTTCATATGTTCTAGAAGTCGGTAGGGAATTTCTTTAAATTTTTACTCAAGTTATAATATGTTCAAATAAGCCTTCAGAAGTTATTAGAACCATCTATTTTAACTTGTAAAATGAATTACAACCGTTTCTAATAAACCTATAATTGGATTCTAAATACCTTTTTGAAACCTTTGGATTTTTAGGAATAATAAATTATTTGTTCTAAACCTCTTTAAATGACTACATGGAACACGCACCGAAATTATTATAATTTTTGAAAATTTACCGGAAATTACCCAAAATCGATGTATAACTTTCAAAATTTCTTCATTTCGGACATTTTTTAACTCGATCGTGTAACTCCTTTAACTTTTTTATCCTAACTTTAACATGATCAAATTAGGCCATGTGAGTTATTAAAATCTTTTAATTTGACTTGAAATACATATTACATCAGTTTATAATTTACATATGATCGGATCCAAAATACGTGTTTGGGGCCTTTGAAGGTCCAACATAAATAAAATGTTTGTTTGAAACCTATTAATATTACCCTAAGAGTTTATAATTTGACTTTGAAGGTCCAACATAAAAAAATATTTTGTAAATTTTTAAAGATTACCTTCAAAATTTTATTATTTCGAACATTTTTTTTAATTCACTCACATAATTCCATTAAATTTTTGCCCTAATGTTAACAGGGTTGTACTAGCACACATGAGCCATTGGAGCTATATAATTTGATTTGAAATACCAATTACAACCGTTTTCAATATACCTATAATTGAATTCTAAATACGATTTTGAAGCCATTGAAAGTCCAAGATATATAAAATGTGTTGTGTTTAAACGTAATTATATGACCTCAGGGGATAGTGGACACCCATGGTAATTATTTAAGTTTTGAAAATCTATTAGAACTAGCAAAAATCGGTCTTTTGTAACCTTTAGAATTTCGTCATTTCAGACCTTTTTGAACTCGGTCACAAAATTCCTTTAATTAAATTTTACTCTAGTTTTAATAGGATTAGATTAGTCCACAAGAGTTATTAGATTCATCTATTTTGACTTGAAATATCAATTATAATCGTTTCTAATCATACCTACAATCGGAGCCTAAAAATGTGTTTGAGGCCTTTAGGTAGGGGTGTCCATAAACGGTGAACCATACCGTTAAGTTCTAACAGTACGATTAACCGATATAACAGTTGTTGGAAAAAGGTTGACCGTAACCGTACCGTTAAGTAATGTTTAACCGATATTTATTTAACGGTACGATTAACGGCTAACTGCTAGCCGTTTCATTTCATTTGTATGCACTTGTACACCTAATATTATTGTGAAACTATTTGTATGATTTCATAACTTATTTGGGTATTCTACAACAGTAATAACACATATTTACACAAATGTTTGATCATGCATAAAAAAAAACTTATGACAATCAGTCTTGTTTTAGCCTTTTAGGTTTAGTTTTTTTTTTTAAATAATAATAGTGGATAACCGACGATTAACTGTTACAAAAATTTTATTATCGAAACCGTAACCGTGAACCGTTAAGGTTTAAAATAATCGTTAATATGAACCATTTATATACGGTTAACGGTTACGATTATTTTTGCACAACCTTGGTTTTACAACATTTTTGATTTTTATTTTCAAAATTAACACTTTTTCAAGTTTCTAAAATTACCTTTAAATTAATTATTTTATTATTTTATTATTTTCAGAGTTCAAAATTACCTTCTAATTTATTCAAGTTTCTAAAATAACCCCCTTTTGACGAATTTTGTCCAGATAAAGCTATATATTATCTAAAATGAACACTTTGTATTTATCCTTGTTACTCATAAATCCACATTCATGGAGAAGATGGTGAAAGATGAATGTGTAGCCAATTTGAATGTAACAAGTTTTCCTTCACGTCATCTAAGTCGTAAGTACGCCAGCTATTCCGGATAAAGCAGGATATTTTTTCCCTGCAACTACCAAGTATATCAATATCAAGGAACTCGATACGTGCTTAACTTAAATTTCCACCCGTGAAAATGACATTCGTCTGATTTATTTTATTTTGTATTTTCTTAATGAGACTTCGTGATTGATCCTGAACTCTAGTTAAACTTCAAGCCTTCAGCACAGCCACAGGAAAAAGCAGAAAATGATGTACAGCCATTCAGCATCCTTGCAGTTTCTGCACATAAAGCCTGAAGGTGCTGCTGGTGCCACACCCAAAAACGCCTGGACTCTACTCATGAGAAAGGAGGTCCCAAAATCTCCTAAAGCTGACTTACTTAAATGCAAAGCAAGAAGCTCCCTCGCTCTACCCTATAACGTCGTTAATTTCCTGGATGACTTAAATATCCAACAAGTCATTGAGAGGCAGTCTGGAGCAATTCCCAGAAAAGAGACTCGGTTTGATCCTGCCCTTCTTACTGAGGCCTATGAAAGCTGCCGACAAATCTGTGAGCCAACTACCACCTATTATCTAGGTAGTTTTTCATTTAATTTACTACTCCTTCTCATCGATCTTTTTTACTTAATTGTATACTATCTCACAAAAAATGGTGTAGGAAGTTTGCTGATGACTGATGAAAGAAAAAAAGCAGTATGGGCTGTCTATGGTAAGTTTCATCTCCCTAACAAATCTATTTCCGCTACTTTTTTGAAAAGAATAGGTGGCCACGAATTTACCACTATCCATCTCAAAAGTCAAAAGTCTGATTTATAAATCTCTCTACATATAATATTGGTAGAAAGTTTTGGCCTCGGATAGTCAGGCTGTTGAATTCCACGACTCGAAAAAACTGCTATGTTGCTAGCTCAGAGCAATTTGCTATATTTCCCCTGAATTGCAGCCTGGGGCCAGAGGACAGATGAGCTAGTGGATGGTGCAAACGCCAAACCCGGGAGTTCATCTGTGTTAGATAGCTGGGAAGAAAGGCTGGAAGACATCTTCAATGGATGCCCACATGACACAACAGACACTGCCTTGGCGGACACTGTCCAGCGGTTTCCCCTAGACATTAAGGTATTACCTACGCAAGTTTCCTCCTAAACGACTCAATTTCTTTTCCCAGTTAAAGTTATGGAACACTAATTTACATTTCTTGGTGACTACTCTCTAGCCTTTCAAAGATCTCATCCAAGGGATGAGAATGGACACATGGAAATCCCGTTATGACAACTTTAAAGAGCTTGAACTATACTGCTATTACGTGGCCGGAACGGGTTGCTTGATGGCTATCCCCATTGTAGGAATCTCACCAGATTCTGATTCTTCTACTCAAAGCATATATCAAGCAGCACTGTCCTTGGGAATTGGAAATCAGTTGACTAACATCCTTAGAGATGTTGGAGAAGAGTAAGTCCTCAATTGATTACTAGGAACAAAATATATGGAGGACTCCACTACTTTTAGTGAGTCCAAATCATTGTTTCTTCCCTTGTGTATTTCAATAAAGTTGGTGTGAGGCTCTCTCACCAAAGACTGTTTCATTTATATCAAATTAAGAATGTAATGCGCACTAATTTGATTCAGTGCTTCAAGAGGGAGAGTGTATCTACCACAAGATGAGCTCAAAGACTTTGGGTTGACTGACGAGGACATATTCTCAAGGAATGTCACAAAGGAATGGCGTGAGTTCACAAAGCAGCAGATAGCGAGAGCTAGATACTATTACGATCAGGGAGACCGTATTGTTTCTCAACTAGACACTTCTGGTAGATGGCCGGTATGCAACACCAACTACTCTTCTCTCTTATGGTTGAAACCTTTGAGATTTTTGAGCATATCATAAAGTTGTTCTAGTAAGACACGATACTGAGGAGTGTTGCCGCAATTTGATTACCTAGGTGTGCGCATCATCAATGCTATATCAGAAGATTTTGGATAAGATAGAGGAAAACGATTACGACAACTTGACAAAGCGAGCTAAAGTTGGGAGCGCAGAGAAACTGCTTACGCTGCCACTGGCCTATGCCAAGGCCATGGGTTGGTGTCCAGACACATAGTCAATCCCTCGATGAGATTTTAAGACATAAACTCGATACTTTGTATTTCATTTCAAGTGTACTTCTATGAATGATACTATGCATTTTTATTTAATTTATGCCTTTGCTGTCGGAATTAGTGACCTTTTTAGGTAAAACAAATCCATTGTTCATTGGGTATCGTATCACAGTTCACAAATTCATCCAAACTAACTTCTCCCAAAATGTGCAAGCGATACAATAGGCACAGTTTCCTCAACAAGTCCTGGCATTTGCCACATAGTCAGAGCAATACAAACACTAAACAATATTCATTTGTTGGTTCCTTTTCGGATCAACGTAACATTTTCTGCTACATAACGAAAACCAATTGCAACAACTATTACTTGAAACATAAAATGTATTTCACGATAGTTTGATTGGTTGGTCTCCTCAACGCACTTGACGTGTATAAAACATTTCAGTGCTCAAGTACGTATCTTCCGAGTTGATCAAGACAGTAGTACAAAAGCATAGCAGTTGCAGAACTGAAGGCATTATAAATTTTAAAATGCAACAGTGCGGCATCATAGGTTTGCTCGAGATGTGATTCAACTCAAAGATACGAATAATTGAAGACACTGGACCGATAAAACAAGACAACAAGAAACATCCAGACGCCATTAAGAGTTAGACTATCAGCATTTTTGGGACTATTGGGGTAAATAATTAAATTAAATAAAGCACCCATTAAAATAGAAAACAACTATTTGTCTCTCTACAGAACCCCCAACCCACCATTCTTCTACATTGAATAAACAAAAGATTAGAAGACACATTTTTTTATAAAAAAAAAAAAAAAAAAAAAAATTTAAAACAAAAAGAAAGGACCGAGAAAGCAAAGATAATTTGGCATTAAAGATACCCCAATGTTTTGCTGGAATTCGGTACATGTCCTCATACAAGCTCCATAGACTCCTCTTTCATGAAGCTCACCATAATCTAGAAGCAAGTCGAAAGAAGATTATCTGCTGTAGCACATGCAATTTAGCAATCCATTCATCACCACAGGAGAATAACAAGCCCGAATTCATGAAATAGCGCTCAATAACTTGGGATCAGGTAGGAGGCTTTCCACCACCGGAAACCATTTCTTCATAGGCAATTTGAATTCACAGGAAATAATCAGGGGTCCTCCGGGTGACATCAGGCTCCCCTCTTCTTGGAGCGGGCTCAAACTGCAAGAATTCATAACACAGCTATCAAGCACCAAACACAACCACTATCACAGCAGCCTTGAGAATTCACAAGCTAAAAAATATTATACTGCACGTTGCAAAATGGCCTTAGCAATCAACATAATCCATGTGAAAGAGCTCAATGTAGAAAGCAGTGCATTACCTGAATAAATGTGTGGCCTTTGCAGTCGTCAACTTCCAGGATGGATGCCATATTTCCACAACGATAACAATAGTTAGGAGCACTAAAAATTGTCACCACTTTTTGGTCCTGAGAAAGGATCAAGCAAGTCACATATATCATTTAAAACACTTGCACAGAAGAATAAAGCACAAAATTTAACTGTAGGATGGAGAAATTATCACCCACATGCGCCCAGTTGAATCCCTCCATCACCAGTTGATGAGCTCTGGCAATCAGCTTTAGATTATTGGTATGGTTAAATTGATCAGATATATCCTGGGAGAAAAATGTAAAAATATATGAACAATCAGAGAATTCCATCACTTCTGAGGAAGAAAAGAAGCTGAATAAACAGAAGGCTAAAAATTATACTTGGCCGAAAGTGTATCCAGCTCCCCTGGGTGATATACCCCAACCACAACGGTCATCAGGGTCAGACCACAAGAGATCACACATAGGTCCCTCATGAGGCACTTCTTGGACACGATCAAAATTCCTTATATTATCAAGAGTTTCTATGGATGGTGACAATCCACCGTGCAGGCAAAATATTTCAGATTCCACCTACAACATAAAACACAATTAATTTAAGAATGAGACAAATAAAGGCGTGCCAATGCTAACAGATGAGCATACTGCAAAATTATAGCCAAAAAAAAGCATGCTAACCAATGCAGTCAGAGGAAAATAATCAAACAAATCCGTAAAGGTCTTCCAGACATTGGCATTTCCATACCTGTAAAACAAAGGAGATTCAAATATACATAAGCTGATATATTACAACAACAAAATTAACATTATCCAAGAAATCAAACTTTTGCATATACACATAACTTGTGCAGAGCCTTCTCAGAGCAAAATTTTTCAAGACTTGCTGAAACCCTCAGAATATAGCTAGTCCTAGTCTCAACTTCCAACCACTACCAGAGTACTTAAATTACCACATGAGATAGAGCAAGCCAGCGACTGAAAATTACTTAAAAACAGAATAAGTGATATGGTAGATAAATATACCAATTTACTCCATATGTATAATTGCCAAAAAAAAAAAAAAAAACACAATGTAAGGACCCCACTCAATCATGGCATAACCCCCCCCCCCCCACACACACACACACACACACAAACACAATAAATACACACACAATCTCCTCCACATAACGGCCCAGGAAATCACCCTTTCGCCTTCGCACATGACCCAACATCCAATTAGACAAAGCCTGCCGACAAATAGCTGATGCACGACCCAACCTAAATGGCTCAAATCCATGCCTGATCACCATCATGATCCCACATGGATTACAGGTCCACATAACTTCAAAGCATCATCAGAATAAAGGAAAAAATCGGAGAGGCTTTTATAGATAAATTACATAGAGTAACTAGCCATGTAAACAACCTGACAAAATATGAAATGGCAAGCAAACAAATCATTAAGAATTTAATCAGGTAATTTCACAAAGGTGGGTGTAGAACCTACAGTTAAATTTCATCAGCATATTGGTGGTTCTATAGAAAATTCCCCTTTTATAGATCTTGTACAGTATCTCCACAAAAAGAATTGATCTAATCAGATGGATCTAACTGTTAAGCATGAAGTTACAACAAATGCCATAGCTGAATACAGATTGTATAGAATCTGAGTGTTTAATACTCACTTCCGTAGACATTCATCATAGAACCCATAAACTTGAGTTATCTGTCCAAAATCACGATCAAAGAAAACAATAATCAGAATTAAGGAACCATCATTTTTACAGAACTTAAATTTAACTAGCAGTCTTTGAGTTAATAACATAAAATGGAAGACCTACAAATCAAAGAATTATACCTGACGACTTTCATGGTTTCCTCTGAGAATGGTGATCCTTTGGGGATAACGGACTTTAAGTGCAACCAGTAGCTGAAAGAGAAAAAAGTTCCAAAAAAAAAAATCACTTTCCTCCTTCACAGATTATCATAAAACAAACTATAATTATTTTGTAGCGTAATAACAGTGTCCTAGCCATGGAAGCCAATATCCAGATCATATCAGCAATGGGTCCAGATATGCCTGACAAACAGGAAGATACAACAATCAACCATTCAAGTTTAACAATTACCAACCCAGAATCCCATACTTTACTCACTGAGACAGGCAGGAAAGAAACGAATCCCACAATCTCCATAAGCCATGCCAGGCTGGCAAAAACCATAAATCACAACTGTAAACATGTTACAGCTTACAAGTATAACTTGGTTTCCCATAAATATGGTGATGTAAAAGTTGTTCCATTGCTTCATCACCACCTACCTATAGCTTGGAATTTACTTCACATCAAAAACATTGAAGAAGGTAATTTCCAACCCTATTTGTCCCAAGCCCTCTCCCAAAATGCTTGAACCTTTCAGTGCCACTCCTCACATCCTAATATCATTCAGCAGCCAAGTGTATCCTCCTACACTCCCCAGAAGTAGAAGGGGACCTTTTATGACTCTGAATTGAGAGTGCATCACATCAGCATTATAACACAATCCTATACCCCACCCCACCCCCAGCAGTTCTTCTGGAACCAGAGTTAGAGCTCAGAAGTAGAAAGAAATGGTAAACTAAATCAGTAGCTTTATAAACAGATGAACACAGCATCTGTTAAAATAATTTTTTAAACAAAAAACTCCATTTAAAGCAATGAAGTTCTCAACTTGAACATTGTTTCTGAGACCCAAATAAGCTACCAACTATCATCTTCATTAACACAAGTACACAACTACACAAGCATTATGTACAGTAGATTATCTTCGTGAATTGCTATCATCAATTATTTTAACTGGTACATAAGGCAACAGAATAATACTCACCGTTACAGTTTCCACTGAATAATACCCTCGGTCGACATAATCACCCATAAATAGGTAATTTGTATCTGGACACTACAATCAAAAGGCAAAGGACAAAATCAGTAACAAAAGAAAAACTGATACAAAAATGTAAACCACAAAATATGCACATAAAGAAATGAATACAATTTACACAAATAAACCCACACCTATTTGTTGATTTAGATCTTACAGAACAAATCAAAACTGCAGGTTCATATGAATTTTCTGACTTTCATCAACTCAAAAAGTATAAAATGTCCTAGACCATAATTTTGCATCAGTTTTTAAGTGACTAAGTAGTCGAGGTAGGGAATACTAGGGATATGTACTACAACCCAAACTATTTCCTTGTACTTACTGCCTGCATGATACGGTCAAAAGTCAACAGCCAAGAGAAAAGAAGTATACCTTCCCCCCAATACGAAAAAGCTCTGCAAGATCATGAAACTGCCCATGAATATCACCACAAATTGTCACAGGACTTTTGACAGGCTGCATTCAAAAGGCAAGAAGAAAAATGAGGATTAGGACAATTTACTAGCTTGACCTAATTCTAATCAGCTATTCATATGAAAAGGGAAAAAACAGCCCACAATAAAGAGGAAGGCAACCTAGATAGGATAATACATAATCCAAAAAAAAAATATACACACACTAAGCAATATAAGCGCATAGGACAACAAAAGCACAAGGGAGGAAGCACAGAATTATTCTATAAACTTTAAATGCATCATATAGCAAAGAGAATAAGCAACTCAGGTATCATACTATCCATAAATACCAATAGAGAAGAAAAAAAACATAATGTCCCAAACTAAACAAACACTAATCCTAGACATCAAGAATATGGCTGGTTTGTAAGTTTGTCCATCAATAATATATGATATATCCAAATGAAGTAACAGAAAGGATTGAGAATGATTAAACATTTAACAATGCCAAAAATCAAGCATACTATTATGTAGAGAATTCATTCCTTATTCATATAACCTGATTAAATTCTGACAAGGTTCTAGAGTTAATGTTTGCAAGGTTACATTAGGATGTCTTTCATAAATTTAAAACAACTGCCACAAAAAAAGAATAAAGTAAAAGTCACATTGATAAATGTATTGAAATATTTCAGGAGCGAAGAAAAGACAGACGCAAACACAACAAAGGTTGCGAGAATACACCAAACATCTCTCGCACAACTCTAACAACTCTAGGAATTTGACAAATAAACAGGCATTGTGCAGGATGCACAAATAAAACAGGTAGAAACAACACCTGAACATTGCTTTCATCCATCAAAATCTCCTTGGCCTTCTCACATAAACCCCTAACCTGCACAATGAGATAAGGAAATTCAGAATGATACAGAACAATCCCAAAACTAATATTGCCGGCACCATACCTAAACAGCACGGGTTATAAATAGGGAGGATAATTGTAAATAACGATGGCTAGATTTTCCTTGTTAAAAATAAAAAGACAAGTTGGCGCCACAACAAGATTTAATAATTGTTGTCTCACACATTAAAATAAGTAGAGTGCTATTTACTGCCCGAAAATCGCTCAAACCACCCTATATGAAGTACTATTTTGCCCCTTTCTTTCCACCAAATTACGTTCACCTACCCTTCTCACTTTTCCATCCTCCTCATCATCTATCATCTTTCCACCACTGGACAACTACCCCCAACCACCGACGAATGCACCATATCGCACTACCCGTCGCCGTCGCCGCCTCTTCTCAAAATGGCCGACTGGCTGTCAACGTCCAATACTTAGGTACAATTTTTTGAAGGCAACGAGCTGACCAGCTAGGTTTTGATAATAGCTTATTAAAAATAAAAAGACAAGTAACACACATTAAGATAAGTGAAACACTATTTACCCGCCCAAAAATCACTCAAATTACCCCTATAAAGTACTATTCTCCCCCCCCCCCCCCCCAAATTACATTCACTTACCCTTCTCACTTTTCCATCCTCCCCATCATACACCACCATTTCACCCCGAACCCCCTATGACCGCACCAACTGCCGCTGCCGCCACCTCTTCTTGGAGTGGCTGACAAGCTCTGGTTATTTTTTTTAAGGTGACTGGCTAGTTGTCTAATTTTTTTTTGTTGTTTTTTTAATAGTTATGAGTAATAATTTTAGTTAGTTATTTAATTGTTTGGTATTAAATTCATATATTTGTTTAATATTTATAATTAATGTAGTAATTATAGTATTAGCGTGAAGGGAGGGGCAAAAATATAAATTTCAGGGGCAGTTTGAGCATAGTCCGGCAAGTAAATAACATCTCCCTATTATAACCATTGCATAGAATTATAGAAATGTAGGCATGTAGCACAAGGCATCCAATAAAAATTACAATGACAACAAACTAGAAAGATGAATTCAGAAAGAAGGCAGCATTAGTTTGCAAGTTGGAAATGTGTAGAGACAAATTTTTAGGCCTAAACACAATAAAAAGACGAATTCAAGATGGAAGGGTAAAAGTATCCATCATCATCACCATTTACAAGAAAGGCAGAGATCGGCTAATTGAGAATAACTTAAGTGGATAACTCGTCATTAACAAAGGAAGAAAACAACAAACAGCAAATCTAAGGGCAGATCAATAGTAGAACATCAAAAGTGGATCTAATTCAACAAACGTAGAATAACAGATCGACAAAGATTGATAAAGATAATAGAGGATAGTGAAAACAGAAAAAGGAATGGATCGGACACATAAATAAATAAAAATCAACCTCATGCTCGGAAAGAGGCTTGCACTGCATAAGCTGGCCGATCTGCTCATCGAGATTGTGATGAGAGTTCGAGGCAACGAAATCCAAGCTCATCTTTGGAAACCCTACCCAGATCTCTGCCTCAAGCCCTGCAGAGGAGAGAGAGAGAGAGAGCGAGAAGCAAGAGAGAGAGAAAGAGATAGAGATAGAGATAGAGATAGAGAGAGAGGAGAGAGAGAGGATCCACAACACAACGGTGGTGGTGTGATTAACAATATGGGAAAACCCTCGCTTTCTTTCTTCGCTACTTTTTTTTAATTTCTTATAATTCAAAATTAAAATTCAATTCTTATTCTTTCTTTTTTTTTTTTTGCGCCTGTAATTTTCAAAATAACTTGGATTTACTCCAAACTGCCATTTCAAGATCCTCGTGCCCTGTCCGGCAACTCGC
The DNA here is from genome assembly GCA_026401315.1 of Dysphania ambrosioides. Lineage (NCBI taxonomy): Eukaryota > Viridiplantae > Streptophyta > Magnoliopsida > Caryophyllales > Amaranthaceae > Dysphania > Dysphania ambrosioides. The sequence goes on from CM048666.1 coordinate 258,565, forward strand.
CTCCCTGCACGTCACTTTACTTTCTTTAAATTAAAAGGACGTACAAATACGGAGTATTCTTTTTTTATATTCTTTATTTATTCAATTTATATTCTGTAAATTTGTTGAAAAATATATTTCTAACTTACTAATTGTAATATATTTTAATTTCATAAATGTATTAGTTATATATTTAGACAATTCACATTGAGAATAAACCAACAAGATCTCACATAATAATGTTTTGACTTATACATTAACTAAGTTAGTTTCATATAATACACAATTTCATAATAAAAATAAATTTATTAAATATTTCAATTTCATTCATAATACTTAAAGAAAAAACTAGACATTGTGGCTTTTCGATTATCGTCATTTTCATTTACACCTTGAACCATAACCACAATAATATTTATTTAAAGGATGGAAAAGAGATTAAAGAGAAAAATAATATCTAGATGTAAGAAATTATTTGTTTAACAATTGCAGTTTTCACAAAGTAAGATCCAATATTAAGGCTTATTAAATTAAAGAGGTAATATTCCAAAGGGAGGAAGGGAAAAAAAATAAGATGAAATGATGATTTCAAAAGTTAGGAATTTCAAATTAGTGTAATCATTAAGCTTATGGAAGAAAAAAGTCCGCCATATAATATATATATATATATATATATATATATATATATATATATATATATATATAAAAATGGGATCATGTGAGAACCCCTTACTTATATAAGAACCTTTGTTATATAAGAACTCATCTAATACCATTGATTTAGTTGAGATTGATGGTTATGATTCAATCAACATTAATGGCAAATTAGTAAATAGAATAAAGTCGAATTTGTTAGTTAAGGAAGTTTCCGTGATTAATGGGCAGTTTTTACTAAAATTTGCATAATTGAAAAATCAGTTTTATTCCATAATCAGTTTCCTATTTTTATCCATTTAAAAATGTCAATATAGATTTTAAAATCAGTAGTGTCTCTATATATCATATTCAAAGTATAGGTTTGCTGTTTTTGCATTGGAAAATATGGTAAATGATTCATTTTTTTTCGTAATTGATTCATTATTTATATAGTGCATGATTAAGTGTACTGTGATGGTTGTAATTATAATACTAGAATTGTAATTATAGAACACTAGAACATTTTTAGAACACTAGAATTAGAATATAGAACAATGACAATTTTAGAATTGTAATTATAGAACAATAGTATGCATAGAACATTAGTATAGTTTTTTAGAACATTAGAATTAGAATATAGAACAATAGGTATTATATGAGCAAAATTATAGAATTTTTAGAACATTAATATAAATATTTAGAACAATATTTTTCATGTTAAGAACACTAGAATTACAATGTAGAACAATAGTTATTTTAGAACAATAGTATACATTTTAAGAACACTAGAATTACAATATAAAAATAGTTGTTTTAGAATTATAAGTATATTATAATTATATTTAGAACATTAGTATAGATTATTTGAACATTAGATTTAGGCTATAAGACAATAAAGTACAATACGAGCAATATTATGTATTTTAAAATATTAGTATAGTTTTTTAGAACATTAGAATTAAAATATAGAACAATAGGTATTATACGAGCAAAATTATATAATTGTAGAACATTCATATAAATCTTTAGAACAATATTTTTCATTTTAAGAACACTAGAATTACAATGTAGAATAATAGTTATTTTAGAACATTAGTATATATTTTAAGAACACTAGAATTACAATATAAAAAATAGTTATTTTAGAATTATAAGTATACTATAATTATATTTAGAACATTAGTATAGATTTTTTGAACATTAGATTCAGCCTATAAGACAATAAAGTACAATACGAGCAATAGTATGTATTTCAGAACATTAGTATAGATTTGTAGAACACTAGTATACATTTTTTGAACATTAGAATTACAATATAGAACAATGAGTATATAGAACCATACAATTAATATTTAGAACAACGTAACAAAAGTTTAAAACAAAAGAAATAAAGTTAGAACAATAGATAATAACGTAGAACAATACAATTAATATTTAGAACAATACAATTAATATTTAGGACTACGTAGCAAAAGTTTAGAATAATTAAATAAAAGTTTAGAACAAGTGATAACAACCTTCGAGCAATAGCCCTACTATTTAGAACTATAGTGTCATTTTAGAACAATAGATAATGGAATAATAGAGTTGAACATTAAAATTTAACCTTAGAATAAGAGAGTTATTAATTAGAACAATAAAGTTAATATTCAGAACATTGCAAAAGTTTAGAACAATAAAATTAAATTTCAGAACAATAGAATTAAATTTCAAAACAATATAGAACAATGACAATTTTAGAATATAGAACACTAGAATTACAATATAGAACAATAGGTATTAGAACACTAGAATTAGAACAATAGTCTAACTTTTTAGAACACTAGTGTTAATATTCATTTCATTGTTTACTGATGTTCTAAAACGCAATACTAATGGTCTAAAACTTAACACCTATGTTTTAAAATTTTATTCTATTGTTCTAATGTGGAATACTGATGTTCTAAATTTGAGTATTGATGTTTTAAAGTTTAATACATATGTTTTAAATGTTTATTCTATTATTCTAAAGTCTGATATTGATGTTCTAAAGTTAGTACTGGTGTTCTAATGTGTAATACTGATGTTCTAAATTTGAGTACTTGTATTCTAAAGCTTAACACATATATTTTAAATGTTTATTCTATTATTCTAAGGCCTGATATTGATGTTCTAAAGTTGAGTACTGTTGTTTTAAATCTTAACACATACGTTCTAAAGGTTTATTCTATTGCTCTAAGGTCTAATATTAATGTACTATAATTTAATATTAATGTTCTAAAGGTTACACATATGTTTAAAAATTTCATCTATTGTTCTAATATGTAATAATGTGTAGTATTGATGTTCTAAATTTGAGTACTTGTGTTCAAAAGTTTAACACATATGTTTTAAATGTTTATTCTATTATTCTAAGGTCTAATATTGATGTTCTAAAATTGAGTATTGGTGTTCTAAATCTGAACACATATGTTCTAAATATTTATTTTATTGTTCTATGGTCTAATACTGATGCATTATAATTTAATATTGATGTTATAAAGGTTAACACATATGTTTAAAATTTTCATCTATTATTGTAAAATGTAATACTGATGTTCTAAAATTGAGTAGTGATGTTCTAAATCTTAACACATATGTTTTAAATGTTTATGCTATTGTTTTAAGGTCTAATATTGATATTCCAAATTTAAATATTGATGTTCAAATTACTACTAAAAAAATAGTGAAAATCAAATATAAAGTAATAAAAATAATTTGGAAACTATTAAAAAATTATGCAAGTTGACATTGAAAGCCTAATTCATTAATAGTATAAAAATAAGTTTTTGGAAACTACCCACTAATTACGGGGTGCGTAATTTTCTCAACTGCCAATTAATTTCAAATTTTTCTATATTTACAATTTTGCCATTATTAAAGAATTAATCACAACCATCAAAATACACTTAATTAACGGTTATAGATGAGTTCTTATATATGCATGGTTCTTATATAAGGAGGGGTTCTCACCAGAACCCGCCCCTATATATATATATATATATATATATATATATATATATATATATATATATTGTGATATAGTGAAGGGACATGTGAAAATATAGTAAAACTTTAAATATTCTTTTTAAAAATATAGATTAGTATTTTCTTGATTTAAAAAGTCAAACAAATGAATGGATATAATATTTAATTAAAATCGAAGGGCTTAGATTTTTTATTTTAATAAAAAAAGCATATTATGATAGTTTAAATGTTTAATAGGTAATAATACAAATAGTAACGCAAAAAACTAAAAAGTAGAACAATTCGTGTAAGACATGACGTTAAAGTTAGATAAAAAAAATGATACGATGAAGCGATGAGTTGAACAGTTGAACCTATAAAGTTGGTATTTAGACTATACAAGGAAATAGAGGGCCAGGCCAGGCCAGCTTTGACGACATGACAAAACTTGGTTCATTTTCTCTACTGGTAGTAGTTGGAGTAGTAGGGAGAGATTATTAATTCAGATCTCATTAAATTTTTTATTTTTTATATATTTTATTCAGCTGAAATCACTACAAAATGTCAGTATGTGACTACAAAGTAGGGGGAGTTGCTACCTTTATTTTTTTGTCAAAATAATTTGGTGGAATTAGCGATGGAAGGAGGCCTGAATGATCTCAGTCCCACCAAGTGATGCAAAACCCACCTCCTTTTTCTGAAGTTGAATAGTAGTTTAGAGAGAGAAAGTCGACGACAAGCTCAAAACTTATTAGAATTGTTGATGTTAAAAAAAGGGATTGGATCAGATTCATCGTTTGAAGCTTAGCCAACATTCGATCTGCAAATTTATGAGGTTGTGAGTTATGGATGCGCAACGAGGTGCCCAGAGGGGTTTTCGTCTTCAAGCTCCTCTTGTAAGCCTTTCTATTTCGCTGAATTGTGTGGTGTTTTCTTACTCAATTTCGTTTTGATGATTGCCTTCTCTTTTTATTAAATTTTGAGATTCCCTTTCCGTTTGATTTGTTTGATAGATTATTTTTTGCTTGGGTCCCATTTGTGGCCTTTAAATCTTATGGGTTCTTGTTTTTGGCTGGGATTTATTATGTGATTTTTATTATAAATATCTTATAAGACAGGTATTGCTGCATGAATGAGTTCCCCTCCCTTTCAAGAATTAGAAATTGACACATCCTGCAGCTCCTTGTAAGAATATGATTTTTAACTTTGATCTTTCAAGCTGCTTCTGATCTCACACTTCCGAGAGTTGGAGTAGCAGAGGACTGTTGGTGACCATGTGAGTGTGAGTGTTAGTGGTTGTCTTTTTTTTTTTTTTTTTTTTTCTTTTTGGTACTTCATTTCTGCTTCTCATTCCATAGGTTTTGATAAGTAGAGTTGATCATTTGGGGATGCCTGTATGGGATTTGGGTTTCGTGACACAAATGCAATCACTTTCTTGTTTTCTCAAGTCTTTCTGGTTGGTGCAAAAACCTTTTGATTTCCACGCTAGATTAGTGAACCGCAGTACTACATACTAGTAAGACAATTTGATTTTGAACAAGAATACAAGAAATGCTCATGAAGGTCCTTGTTTGGTGCATAGAGTATCATTTTTAATTTTAGTATTTGGCATTCTGTCCAAGCTAAGTGTCAGCTCACGTTTTTTGGTGATTGGCAATTTTAACCTAAGAGTAATTTGTAAGAGGCTATGACCAAGCTGAAATAGTGTTTCACATTTTTGGCGAAATGCTAACTCCTAGTTTACCAAACATCTTTCGATCCACTGGTACTGCTTGATTTACAAAGAACATTGGTTAGTTATTGAACATGTGCACCCCTGATGCTAGAGTAACCCCTCACTCCTGGTATAGCCGTACAGTACAAGTGCTCTTATTTCAAGTTGTCTGGCCTGGTCACTAAGGTAAACCATCTCACTTTGAGAAAGAAAAATAAAAATCTCCTTGCCACTTGTTCTATAGGCACTCCTGTGGGTGGGAGGAGCTAAACATGAAAGAGTTGGTTCGACTATGGATCTCATTTCCACCTCTCATGTGCAGCTGTGTGGGTTGTAGAGAGAAAGAAGGAGATTATTTGTGCAATGTAGCATGACTTTCATGGTTTTTTATATAAAAAAAATTGTAGCATGACTCTTCGGTAAATTTGCTGACTACATCAAATTCAAGTTTTGCAAGCGGGAAAGTGAGGTTGGAATCCAGAGGTTTTCAAATAATTGACAAACACTACTGTGCATTGTCATATGCGCGTCGCTGTTGCATGTGAGCTCCGAAACCCTGTGTCACGTAATAGGTCTTGAAATAAAGCTCTCTCTTAGGGTTCCAACTTTCAAGCTTCCAGTAGCTCATGAATAATGAAATGGGCTTCAAGTGCAATGAAGGTAGCAGAGTGAATGAACAAATAATTCTACCACTGTTTCTGTCTGAAGTGAAAAGTTCTCTTGACTTTCCTATGCCTGATGCTGAATCTGTGAAGGCTTTTCTTAGTTAGTACATGGAGCACTTGCAACATTCAATAGTATGAAGCTCAGCATTGTTTTTAAGTTAGCTCGTGATGCCTATGCTACTGTTTAACTCTCAAACATACTCCATTCTGTAAACATATTTGCTCTCATGAACCTTCTCCTGTATTGACAATGATGCTTTTTAGCGATTGGCCATCACTTCTGCTGCGATAAATCACGGATATATCCGTTTTCCCAAAATATTTTAACAGAATTACAGCCAAAAACATTCCTCCTGCTGTGTTTTTACTTCACAAATTTCATCCATTTTAATTGAGCTTTCTCGAAAAATTTGAGCTAAATCTTTGCATTTGCGGCAGTCAGTTTCCTGTGAGTTAGGTTATACCTTTTTCAGCTAAATTATTGGGACTTGAAATGCTCTGTCTAGATTTCTCCAAGCTGGTTTCCTTCCTGTTTTCCGTTCTGGACACAGACTTCTAATGTTACATTCCTTTTTGAAGCAAGTTTTTGCTTCATTTTAGATTCTTGTCCATGTTACTTATCACTGTCATGGAACAAGTTATGGATCTTATGTTTTGCTTGTCAGAATGTCAGGTGTTAGTGCACTACCCCCATCAATTTAAATAATTTGGTTTCCTTTGCCCAAATGTCTCATCCACAGGTTAATATATCTTAAGAATAGCATGTTCTTTAGCTCTGCTTAACAGCAAGTGTTTTCATGGTTGAGCTAACAAATATTAAAAATTAATTAAGTGTTAACAATGAGAAAGCTTGCCGAGTACAACATTATTCATATTAAACCATGAATTTCTCATGTTATGTAATTGCTATCTATTTATAGTTTATATCTGTTTGATAAGTAAATCACTTGTCGTTAGGGTATGGAATATGGATACTCTATTATTATTGCTCTCATATAAGTCAAATTTTGATCTCTTTGGTTCCATTTGTGAACAAATATTCCAGGTTGATTCTGTGTCATGCTACTGCAAGGTAGATGCTGGTTTAAAAACAGTTGTCGGTGCAAGAAGATTTGTTCCTGGGTCCAAGATCTGTATTCAGCCAGACATAGATCCCCGTGCCCACAGAACAAAGACCTCTCGCAAGGAAAGGACCCGTATTCAGCCACCTCTTTTGCCCGGCCTCCCTGATGACCTTGCTATTGCCTGTCTCATCCGAGTCCCCCGACTGGAACACCGAAAGCTTCGCCTAGTTTGCAAAAGATGGCATCGACTCCTATCTGGAAACTACTACTATTCTCTCCGGAAAAACCTCGGTATGGCAGAAGAGTGGGTATATGTCATGAAGAGGGACCGTGATGGAAAGATATCATGGCATGCTTTTGATCCTACTTACCAGGTGTGGCTACCACTTCCCCCTGTTCCTGTAGAGTATTCGGAAGCCAGAGGATTTGGATGTGCTGTTCTAAGCGGTTGCCACCTGTACTTATTTGGAGGTGAAGATCCTCTGAGAGGTTCCATGAGACGTGTTGTATTTTATAGCGCAAGGACAAATAAATGGCACCCAGCTCCAAGTATGCTTCGGAGGCGCCATTGCTTTGGCTCTTGTGTCATAGATAATTGTCTCTATGTGGCAGGTGGTGAATGTGAAGGAATCCAACGGGCTCTCCGCTCAGCTGAGGTGTATGACCCTAATAGAAACAGGTGGAGTTCCATCACAGATATGAGCACAGGTATGGTCCCTTTCATTGGGGTGGTGTACAATGGGAAATGGTACTTAAAGGGACTAGGTTCTCACCGACAGGTCATGAGTGAGTCTTATGACCCCGAGAACAGCTGTTGGAGCTCTGTGAATGATGGGATGGTTTCAAGTTGGAGAAATCCAAGCACCACCTTGAATGGTCAGCTTTATTCAATAGATTGCAGGGATGGGTGCAAGCTTAGAGTGTATGATGAGGCAACTGATTCATGGATCAAATTTATAGATAGTAAACTCCACCTTGGGAGTTCCAGAGCTTTAGAAGCTGCTGCACTTGTTCCCCTGAATGGTAAGCTTTGTATTATCCGAAACAACATGAGTATTAGTCTGGTTGATGTCTCATGCCCTGATAAACACGTGGAAAGTAATCCACACCTATGGGAAAATATTGGCGGGAAAGGTCATTTTAGGACGATGGTCACCAATCTATTATCGAGCATAGCAGGTCGGAGTGGATTAAAGAATCATATTGTGCACTGCCAGGTTCTTCTAGCATGAGCATCTGTGGGTGACTCTGAAACCTTGCTCCTGTATTAGAAATTATGCCCTTGTTGATTCTATTTTCATGTGAAACACTAGGTGTTTATTTTCATTGGTGATTGATTAGTAAACAAGATTGTAAAGTTTATTCATTTATTCATCACCAAGTATGTTGTATATAAAAGAGTAGACTTCAAACACCATTGAAATATATCATAAACATATGTAACAAATTTCCAAGTTGGATATACTGCTGTCTTGATGGCACTTTGTATACCGGACTGGCAAAGTTGCAATTGATTCTATAGAAGGTTTGGACTGGCAAAGTTTCTTGATGCAAATTATTTCATCAACACATTGTGGTCATTGACTCTACCATCACGTCGTCAAGTTTACCTGCCCTAATCTGGTCAATTTAGAACTTGATCCTAAAAAAGATGGCCAAATATTGTATTTGAAAAATCAATTAATCCTGTTTAAAATAGACAAGTACGTTCAAGAATGGCCCTAGAAGTTGACCTTAAACAAAAGCTTGACTGTAGCAGGCCCTATTGCACCAACCATAATTTCCAGCAGTATAAGTTTCAACCCTCTGTTCCATCCACTTCTAGGCTGATCTTTTTATGTTGCACAGTCGTACTTCCTATAACTATTAAGAGAATACACGATTTACTTAAATGAAAGAACTTGTGAAGTAATCCTACAATGAACCCAAAAAGAAAAGTAAAAACCCAACTATGACAGTTTGATCTTCACCATAAAAGAAACAATGACAAACGAAAATTTTCAAATTTTGATCACTGGAAAAGCCAAGTAGCTGACAAGAATGAACGGAATAGTACTTCAGATTTTGGGGACGGACGGAGTACTCCTACTCGGCTAAATTAATTACTCCAAGTTAGAAAACTAGTATCATTTCCCAATTCTCATTGACCAACTAAGATAGCCAAAGATTTGAAATTATGATGAATTCTTGGGACACAGTCACAGACGAGCCAAGCAGTAGAACGTTAAGCACATGCTCAAACACGCATTAATAGATTAGTGGATGCTGACAAGTGAGGTGTGACAAAAGTCCAGGGATATTACTAGTTTTACAACTTCTCTGGCTCTTCCATCAAAGACTTGTAAACTATTAGCAGTACAAGCAAGTGTACAATCCCCCGAAGCACCAGGTTCTTATTATACTATTTCTTAAGCAGTCCGGAGACCATACATCCGTGTTACGGCAAGGCCATCTCAGCTTCTGCTTATAGACCCAGTAACCTCTATGCTTCTTTAATCACTTCCACTATTCTGTCAGGAGCATTGGAACATCCCCATTCACAGGAGGCGGAAGCTGCAGATCACCGATAATAATAATATAAGAGCAACAACATTAAGCTGGATCATGCGTACATACCTTCTGATGATTCATTGATTTCAAAATATTGTCGACACTCAGATAAGATAGATACAGTGGTACCTTAAATCAATGAAAAGTAAAGGAATACCTGAAAGATCGGCAGTTGGGAATTCCAATTTGAAGTGGTAGCACGGCAAGAATGAACGCTTTGGAACTGACCTACACTCAGCTTCTTGTTGATGAGACCCACCTTGAAGTATATTGAATCTGACGGCGGCAAATCCACCTTGATTTCATCAACATCGAACCAGAGAAACAGCCGCTTCACTTGAATACCTTTCAAATCAGAGATTGACCCCATCTTTAGGGTTCCGGTGATACGCTTCTCATAATAGACCAGGTAATCGAACTCTATATAGCAAGAGTTGTCCAGGTCAACCACGAACCGTCCATCTTCCGCAGAGAGAGTGTACTGCTTTACGCAGTCGGGTAATAGCCCGCTCGGGAGCCCGAATTTCTGGAGGATTTCGTAAACTGGAGGAGAAGAGGGGGATTCCGAGAGGGATGGAGTTGGACAGATGGAGACCACGGCGATCAAGAGGAGAGAGATACACCTCAGGCACGGTTTGCCGGAAGCCATAGATGATCAACAACCAGCGAAACAGTCGGCTATCAAATTGGAGAAGAGAGCGAGGATAGGTTCCCAGGTGGAGATCAATCCAATTACACTGAAATACTGAATTCTCCAAATATACATTATTTGGCATCTAATCATATTTCAGGTATCTAGCATAAGATTTTGTTATTTTTTTTCTTTTTTTTATTGTATTTCTCATAAAAATTAAAATAAATAGTCAAAAGAGGCTCCAATTCAATTTATTTATCAAGAAAAATATGAGATCTTATTAAATTAGTCTTCTTAAAAATTATGAAATTATGAGCAATGTATTTACATACTCACCTATCTTCAGTGATCAATTTTCATGTCTACTTTTACTTATATATAAAGAAACAAACAACAATAATATAGACTCGATGCACCTGTTTATCCTTGATTTGTTTTCACTTGTCTCTTTTTGTTTTATGACATTTTTTTCCCCATTTCTCATCTTTAATTTTAATATTGGTTAGTGTCAGCCTGACTAACCATTCGAGAAAACTCTTTGCCGCTTATTCATATAGCTATAATAAATATACTATATAGTAACAAATAACAATAAAGAGAATAAATTTTCATCCTTCAAGGAATCAATATCACTCATTTTAATCATTTTACTAATCATTCACATAAATGTTTTATGGCTTTGTTATTGAACCATAGGCCATATGCCATTTCGACTTACTAAGAAGTCTATGGTCTGAACAATTGAGCACTCATTATATTGGAAAGATTCAATTGTCTTTAGTCATAGTTAGTCAATCATGATGGGATAATAAGCCCATCATCTCTTATCCATTTTTGGCATATAATATGTTACTTATGCGAATATGACAAGGTATATAACATGATCTCTTTAATATTTATTCAAAAAACACAAAGCGCATATCTTCGGAACACAATCCTGAAGCCATCTAACCCTATTTCTACAAGCTTCACCAATCCAATTTCAAAAAAAAATCTTCTCAAGGTTTAACCAACCACTATCTTCTTACTTCAATTACACGCAATTGATTTCTAGTGTTCGAACCAAAACATGTGATAATTCATAAAACTATGATAAGCACACTATACAATAGCAAGTAAAAAATCTACCAATAAAAAGAAATAATTTTTTATTGATACATATTTAAGGAATCAACATCACTCATATAAATCATTTAAGCAATCACCCATTGAAATAGTAATCACACATATGGATGCTTTTTACTCTAGATTAAGTGCAACTGAGGTATCGAAGCCTAGAAGGGAGCTGCACTGAAATACTAGTAGTTACGGAGTATCGAGCTCATATTGGTCATGGGGATGAGAGCTAAGGTTGTTAAGATATTCAAACATTTAATACACTCATATTCTACAATAACTTTGTGGTAAAGCAGTATGTCACCAAAACATGAAATCTATAAGATGTTAGATCTTCTCACCAAGTCACTAACTATAACTAAATTTAATACTGAGTATATCAATAACCAATAAACTGTTAAAGAATTCTAAGTTCTGAAAGTAAGGGTCAGTAGTCTATGGAGTATTCATGAATGAACTAAATTTTGGACCCTGCACAAGAGATGGCTACTACGCCGGTTCAGCCCGGCCCAGCCCGCCTTTGGTCTGAACCAGACCAAGCCAAGCTCGGTTCGGCCCGCTTTCTTAGTGGGCTGAATACAAATCTCGAATTTCCAACCCAGACCTTATTCAATTCGATTCATGAAAAAAATCGATTCGGCCCACAATTCGAACCAGACCGGCCCACTCATTCGGCCCGCCCCGACCCAGATGATTCGATTAAAAATAACCGTTTTTAACTGTTGCAACTAGCCGTTGATGATGTGCCTATATAAACCGAGAAATTCAGTTTCTTCAATCCACACAAACTCTCTCAAACACTCATTCTCTTAATCTCTCAATTACTACTAAATACAATTAGCTTACTTATTAGGCATAATCTTCTTCTTAATTAATCTCTTAATCTTTATTAGTTATCTTAATTAGTTGATTTATTATTTTTAATTTACTTGCTTACTACTATATTTCATAAAATAAATGGCTTCAAGAGGTAGACTCAGCATTCAGCATTAGCAGCTTATACGATGATACCTCCGATTTTGCTCAAAACTTGGAGCAACTTTTCGGTACTCCTGCTTCTCAAGTTCCCCAAACTCCAAATTCGGAGATGTGTCCGCCTCCTTCTACTGGTCAAGGTAACTCTTAAACTTTTAATTAATTAATGTTAATGTGAAAACTAGTTAGTTTAATTAGATAAATTAATTAAGTTTATAATGTTTAACAACTTGGTAATGTTAGATTAATCGATGATAATATGTAGATTAAGTTAATATATTAATTATGTAAGTATGTAGATTGAGTTAAATTACTTTAATTAGTTTAATTAAATTTATTATCTTAAATAGTTTAATTAGTTGATTATGGTAATTAGGTAAATTATGTTGATATTGTTGAAATAGTTGAATAGTTGATGTTAGATTAAGCACATTAGATTGATGATGATAAATAAGTTGATTACTTTAGATTTGTTTAATAAGTTGTTATGTTAGATTAGTTGATTATGTTATGTTAAGATTAGTTATGTTAGATTACTTAATTAAGTTATGTTATAATTAGTTAAATTGATCAGTTATGTTAGATTACTTGATTATGTTATGTTAAGATTAGTTAAATTGATTAGTTATGTTTGATAACTTGATTATGTTATGTTAAGATTAGTTAAATTGATTAGTTATGTTAGATTACTTGATTATGTTATGTAAGATTAGTTAAATTGATTAGTTATGTTAGCTTATTTGATTATATTATATTAAGATTAGTTATGTTAGATTACTTGATTATGTTATATTAAGTTATTGATGTTTAATTAGTTGATAATGTTGAAGTTAAATTGATTAGGTTAGTTAGATTAGTTGATTATGTTATGTTAAGCTTAGTTATATTTTTAGTTGATTATGTTATGTTAAGATTAGTTGTGTTTTTAGTTATTAATGTTTAAGTTAAATTGATTAGTTGTGTTAGATTAGTTACATTATTTGGTTATGTTATATTAGGTTGATTATGTTAATTAGTTAGTTAATAAACTAATAATTTTAGTTTTTGGCTTAACTTGATATGAAATGAAAGTAAAGATGATGGTGAAGGTGGAGTACCTGAGTCCACTCACTATAGAAAGAAATCTTCACCTATATGACTATATTTTGAAAAAGTTCCAATGACCGACGCTACTTCCAAAGGTAAGAAACTTATGTGCTATTGCTTGATATGCAAGCAACAAGGGAAGAAGCCAATAACTTCATATTCATGGAAGACCGATAATGGATGGGGACATTATCTCGTCACTTGACCGAAGTATACAGAATCAACTTGGAAGCAGCTGAATCTGTAGGTGCAGCAGAACCGTCAAGTCAAATACAACTACACGAGTATATGGGTTCCATGCCCGGAGGAGGTATGCCTTTTTATGTATAACAGAGATAGGACGATTGATAAAATTAGCTAACTTTGTAATTGCGGATGAATTACCAATTAGCCATGGTGAGAGTCCAAACTTCAAACATTTCGGTAGAACCTCTTTACGATGCTCTTATAGACGTGTTCTTATGAACACACTTAAACACCATACCCAAACTGCTTATTACAAATATAGAAGTAGTTTAATAGAAATATTTCGTAATTTTAACGGTCGTATTAGCCTAACTAGTAATACATGGACCCTTGTTTCGGTGAACCTTTTCTATGTGTAACCGCCCATTGGATAGATGATGAGTGGTACATTAAAAAATGTATAATTTTCTTTGAGGCTATGGAGGAGAGACATACTGGTTACAACATTAAGGTAAGAATAATAGAATGCCTTACGACCTTTCACTTGCTTGATGAAGTTTTTTCCCTTTCCTTAGATAATGCTTTAATAAACACAAAATGTATAGATTATTTAATAACTAAACCTAGCTTAAAATTGTTGAATAGTAGAGAGCTTTTACATGTACGTTGTTGTGCTCATATTATGAACCTCTCCATTCAAGAAGGTTTAGCTGAGTTAAGCGACTTGCTTAACCCCATTAGGAGTGTAATCAAATAGATTAGAATTACCACATCAATTAGTAGAAAGTATATGGCCTTATGTAAGGAAATAGGCCTTAAGAAGAGACAATGAAGTCTCAATACACCGACCCATTGGAACTCAAAAATATAAATTTGTTAAATGATGACATTAAATACCGTGAGGTTTTGACCATTCTTTATAACGAAATCCGAACGACTCCTGATGAACTTATTAGTGATTCCATAGGACGACTGCTATTTTCATTCGTGATATTTTAGCAGCATTTGACAATGCTACCAAAATTTTCTCATATGTTTACAACCCTAACATTCATTTATTATATTAGAGCGTGTTAGCGTAATTAATACTCTTAGCAAGATTTCAACATCACCCAAATTAGTGATGTACTTACTAGTATGCTACGTAAATGATACTCTTACTTTATTGAATTCTCCGTCATATATGGTATAGCTGCTATTCTTGATCCCGGGGTTAAGGCTTTGGGTTTAGAAAACGTGTTAGAAAAATGTAAAAACGACAACGACGAAGATGATCCTTGGATGATGATGGACACGAGCGAATCAAGTGAAAACTCAAAAGGTGAAGGAGGTTTGGGTACTGTCCCTGGCTAGGCTAGGCACCCCTTGAGGTACGTAACAGAACTACGTGGACTTTGATTCCTTTGGGATACGTAGGCAACTTATTTTTGAAAATCAATATTTAACTATTTAATTAAATTTTGATTCCTAAATTAAGTACAAGCCCTTTCTTTTTTCCCCAACCCCTAAAATATGTAAATTAATATGATAATGGATTATAAGTAAATATGTAATTAGCTAATTATGTTAATTAGTTTAATAATATATAATTTGTTTAATAATAGATTAATTAGTTTATTTAGTTTAATAATACGTAAATATGAAGTTAGGTGAATATGTATTTAGTTTAATAATACATAATTATCAAGAAAAAATAAAAATACAATCTTATTTAAAAGTTTATAAAAAAATGTCATTATGAGTGCATTATAAACATTTAATTACATTCGAAATAGTTTCTTTATTCTAATTTGTAAATGTGTTTATATGTAATTCGTTTTGATTCATTTCAATTCGATTCGGTTCGATTCGTGAATTTGTTTTGATTCGAAACCAAATTCGTTTCGATTCGATTCGTTTCGTTTCGTTTTGTGATTCGGTACGAATCAACCCCTAGAGTCTAGCCCAGTACCTAACCGGCCTGTCCCAAGGACCGGCCCGACGCTGGTCCCCATTTCTCCAGCCCGGACCGGCCCCGTGGCCATCTCTACCTTGCACTATATTTTTAAAAGAGAGTTTTGAGATACTTAAAACCAAAATTTATGCCCAACTCTTAGAAAGAACTAAAAAATCTATTTTTTTTAACTTGAAATTGGTTGAACAAACAAAAATAGGCCCAATCTTACTCATCCACAACCAATGTCTAGGCCTAAACTGGCCAAATTATTTATGGTAAAATGTAGAGTGATCCAACATTTAATCACCTCTAATATTAACTTTTCACTCTTCAATCACAATGCAACTCGTTCTAAACAAATCAAGCAATTACAAGAAACATAGGCCAAATTACACACTACACAATTGCCATCACTTCTGTGGAAACAGGTGAGGATCATGCGGGTACAATTATGAGAAAAACAATGAAGTAAATTAAAAGTGATCTAAAATTCTTATGACTAAAACGTTTACTTGTGTTTAATAAATATGAATAGCAAGTATCATAGACAAATATCACCACGTAGATCTGTGTTATGTTGCCTACCATAAAAGCAAAGCTTTCATTCACTGAATTATTTGTTGCCAAACTCTATTTAATTTACACTCATTATGTTAGGCAAAGGTGATTAGATGAGCATATGCATGAATTCAATCAATTTATTACGCATTTAAAAGGAAAGCGACATAATGGGTAGGGGACGTGGGGTGCTAGCTACTAGCTAGCCCAAGTCTGATCGACTCCCAGGCTAGTTGTATACCCTTCCACCCGCCGGAAGCATTGCCTAAATGCAACTCCAAGGCTTTAGTTAAGTTTCTTCTGATCATCCGTAGGAAGCAGATAAAAACTTTTCAGGCCACTTTTGTAAAAAAAGGTGCAATGCTAGCTGCTAAACATTCTTTTAGAAACACAATACAAATCAAGACTCCAGTACTAAGTGTGCAACTTGAAGACATTATTACGAGTACAATTGTTCAGATCCCATCAGGAGCGTAAAAGATTCCCTTCAGTCTCCTGTTAGGTGTACTGAAATCAAAACTAAAAATAAACGCTGACATGTACTTTCATGACCCCCAGTATTACCAAGAAATACTGGTAAAAATGATTGAAAAAAAGAGTGTGAAGATACATCTCAATAACCTGTAACCGCAACATAATGAACAGAGAATCCCTTGCTAATTCGTGTTAAAGGACAAGGTGTGAGACAAAACACCAAAGCAAGACTCCATAAAACATTTGAGTTACCAACCATCTGTTGCCCAATGCACTATCACTAGTTACCTTGGCGCTCTCTCCACCACCAGTAGACTTGCCTGCAAACAAGTTCAATTCAGTTAGGTTTGATGGCGTTCACTTCACTTATGTAAATACGGGAGTCGGTATGGAGCATAAACCCAAAAAAATAAAAAATAAAAACAGTCAAATTTTCAAACCAGCAAATTCCAAATGAGCATCACAAAATGATGAATAGCTTACCAGTAGAAGCAGGAGTGCTACTGGTTGGGGCAGCAGCTTTACCAAATTCGGTGAACACCTTAGCCTCTGGAGAGTTGGGTGACAAGTGCAGAAGAGCTGGAATCACAAGTTAGAATAGAGCATCAAATATGGCAATTTCAGTTAAATAAAAGGCTCAATAGTCACAACTCACAAGATAAAGTCTACTCCATATTATCCATCAAGAAGTGAAATTTCAGAAGCCATTTGAAGTCAGATAATTGTCAAGAAAAGTGATCATTTTGTTTAGTCCCAAGGTGTTTGCAGGTGGTAAACCAGAGTCCGGGTATTCTGAAGCAAATGTATGGAAGAATAGGAAGTGTAGAGGTGTACCTGGGCATTCAGAAACATTGTTATCACCAGAAGCATGACATGCCTGAGGGAGGCTAAGAGCTAAGGTAGAATTGACCTTCAAGCCGAGGCTAGGATCATTATGGTCCTTGACTAGGATACAGAGACATTTCTTGCTGTCTTTGAGCACTTGCTTGAGACCAGTACAGCAATCTTGGGTAGGAGCCTTGGCCTCCCCACCAACATATGGTAGACAAGTTGCAAGCCCAACTAATTGGTTTGTACACTCCTGTTTATCCTTGTTTATGTCACAACTACACCGGGTTACAAGCAGCAGCACTACAACCAGCATAAAACCCACTTTTCTATTTGTTTTTGCCATATTGTGGATGGAGGAAAACTAAGGTCTAAAGAACACAAGCAAGAGGCCGGGTGGGTCTGCTCAACGGAACTTGCCGATTTATAACTTTTTAAGTGTGGGAAAAAAGTGATCCCAGTGACCCATGACATATGGCAACAGCCAACAGGAGGGACTGAGAAGACTCTCATAACCCACACCCACTTTTTATTTTATTTTTTACCTTGCAAGATTAACAGATAAATTTAATTCAAATAACGGCTTTTCAAGTGGTAAAAACATCATCTTAATTCTGACGACAAAGGTATCAAGGACAGCGATTCTTACACGTCTTCAATTCATTTTCACACTCCCATCGATCAAAACAGTAGCAAAGACAAAATCTATAAACTTGTCATTACTATGCAAAAGCAGTAGTGCCTCAGCTAGTGTGGCTGGAAATTATTAGTGCTATGGCTATCCCAAAAAAGTCACTAACATGTGGAATTAATAACATATGAAGACGACAGTTTGGCCGCTGCGTACTGTTTTCTTTGGTGATGAATTGTGGTATGCGTCTACACTCAGAGTGTATAATATAATGAGGAGTTGAGGACCCACGTCAAAATGAATCATTCCCTCCCACCACCCCAATTGTCGCATTGAGTAAAGGTTACGCCTACCTAACCTATCTTAATTGAATTTTATGATGGAATATTGTTGAAGTCGACATTGCTCAAACATTTGTACACTCGTGTTTGAGCCACTATGGCAGTTCGTTGCTATTCAACCCACTACATCCAAACAGCTTTCTTGCAAATGAATTTTATGAGTATTATTGGGGTGGACTTTAAATATTGATAAGCATGGCTAAGAACCTATGACCAACAAATATATTAATGACGAGAAACAATTATTCAGTCAAGCTCAAATATATTAACTTCATATTGTGGCTAACATTTAAAAATAAACTCACTTTTATGGGATTCAAAGGTACGTTCGTATTACTATTCACAAACACTAAATATACGTAATGTAAGATTTTTTGTATCTTAAGTAATCTTGTCGTAGATGTGTTTATCCTCACTTGGCTCCATCCCCTTTCCGAAAGGAACAAAATTTGTGATGGATTGATATGCATAACGCAAGACTTTGTTCGTAGGAGTATTAATCAACTTAGATACAAGAAAAATGATAGCTCTAGCCTCTAGGGGAAGAAATAAGTCAATAGCAGAGCAACGTTGTTTGTCCTAGCACCCCATGATAGGTTTTTCAGGAAAAACCTCTACATTTGGACTTGGAAGTTGGAACCATGAATGTTGTCATCCACAGTCTAATAGCCAGATTAGATTAAAAAAAAAAAAAAGGATAAGTAAATTCGAATCACAAACTTCAAAGAGAATCACTATTTACTATTCATATTTTTTTTATTTGCAAAATATAGATACTCCATACTTAAAACATATAGTAGAAGACAATGCACGCATCTGTGTAATTTGTATGAGTACATACTGCAAACAAATCCCATGTCAGTCTGTTCGCTTGGTTACATTTTTTTGCCCGTTAAAATCTTGTTTAGCGTGACGTTAAAAGTTAAAAACATGAGTGTGTGGTTTATTTCTGGGCGTTGTTAAACACCGCCCCCAAATTACTCACACCGCCCCCTATATTTACGTTCTCGCCCTTTATTTCCCACTCTCTCCCTAACTCACCCTATTTCTCATCCTCCTCCTCCACCGCCGCCAACACCGACACCGCTGCCTCCGCCCCCGCCCCCGCCGCCTGCCTCCTCTCCCACCCGCCGGAAGCCACCGCGCCACCCCACAAAGTCGCCGGCAATGAGTCGTCGCCCCGGAAAGGATCTTGCATCCACCGTAGAGGGTGAAAGACCACCGTGTTCAAGGGTATTTTTTTTTTTTGAATTTTCCGGCAACACGACCGTTTAAAAATTCCGGCCAACCCCGGGGGGAGCCGTCTAGGAATTCCGGCCGGCCCTAGGGCGGGCCGTCTAAGATTTCCGGCCAGCCCTAGGGCTAGCCGAAAATCTTAGACGGCTAGCCCTAGGGTCGGCCGTCCAATATTTTCGGCTAGCCCTAAGGCTGGCCGGAATTCCTGGACGGCTCCCCCCCACCGGCGCCGGGTTTTTTTTTTTGTAGTTAATTTGTTTGTTATTTATTGTTTAAGTATAAATTATTGTTGTTAATTTTGTTATTTAATTTTTGTTTAAATGTTATTATTGTTAATTAATAGTTAAGTAGTTTTAAATTATAATTATAAATAATTAATAATTAGGAGTATTAAAGTTAAGTTAGGAAAATGTTAAGTTATGTTAGGACTAATAATTTAGGAATATGTTATGTTAAGTTAGGAAAATGTTAGGAATTAACTTAGGAATATGTTAAGTTAGGAAAATTAAAATTGATTTAGGAAAATTAGGAAATAATAGAAAATAAAATTTAGTTTAGGAAAATTAGGAAATTATATGTTAGGAATAAATATTTAGGAATATGTTAAGTTAAGTTAGGAAAATGTTAAGTTATGTTAAGTTGGAATATGTTAAGTTAGAAAAATTAAAATTTATGTATTTTAATTTTTAAGTAAGTAGTTAAAGTATTTGAATTTAGGAAAATATTATAATTTAGGAATATCCACTTTAATTAGGACATTTTAATTTAAGAAAATTAGAATTTATAAATTTAGGAATGTTGGTATTAATAATGAAAAATTATGTTGCTATTTATTGAATAGAGGGTTACGGGACATGTCATTCCCGATTTTATGACTACGGACGAGTTCTCCGGCCAGCGCCACACCCGGGCTCGAGGTGTTGATGCTTCTGTTAGGAGGGCGAGGTCTACACAACCTCACCCACAACCTGAGCTAGCGCGTTCGAGTCTCCCTTCCCCGAGAACTATCCGAGCTGTTGTTTCTGGGGCTTCTGGTTCCCGTCCTTTCGATGACGAGGATGATGATGACGTTGATGAGAGTGATCTGGATTGGGAGGACTTTGCTACGGAGCTTGACCAGGAACTTAACGACGAGATCGTGCCACTTCAGTCACAGGGTCGTCGTGGCCCATCTCGGTCGAGGGGTCAGTTTGTTAGGGCAGAGACCACTAGCACTAGCACCAGCTCACGTAGCCACAAGCGCCAGGCACCCGCAGATGACACCTGGCTTGTACGTGGAGCGATGTCGGGCGGGCCGCTAGATGGTAGCGTCATTCCTACCTACGGGGGTCACGTAGCACGTGGGATCTGGACTAGATCAGAGAAAGGGGTGCTAAAGTGCCATGGTAGGATGAAGGGTTGCGTTGTTCTGCGTTCTTGGAGAGAGGACCTTCTGTCGAGGGAGTCGAAAGCTGTTGTTGATGGTACTGGACTATCTCATTTGCCTTATTCTCTCTTTGAACACCTGGACATGGCTTTGATTACAGCTTTTACTGAACGCTGGCAGCCTGACACGAGCTCGTTCCACCTCCCGTTTGGGGAGATGACTATCACACTGTTGGATGTGTGGCACATTCTACGTATTCCGGTTGAGGGACGTGCAGTCTCTGGGACGTTGGGCCCCGATGATCTGATGGAGGAGGCTAGAGAGTTTATGGGATGTACGTCGCCACAATTTACGAAAGATCATTGGAGTAAGGGAGGTGTCCTTATGAGTTCAATCGTCGATACTTGTCGCGGCGTGGACCGAGGAGATAGGAGTTCAATTGTCTTCTTGAGACTTCGCTTCCATGATACTCCTCCATCTTCCTTGCTTGAATCTCTCCCCGACCTTCTTATCTCTGCAAATTTTACCAACCCTATTCTCCACGTCCATGTTGATGTGCCATGTACATAGTAAGTTTGCAGTTCCAGGAAAAACCTCACGAATAGCAGCCATCAGCCCTAATTCCCGATCAGTGACAATTGTCGATGGAGACAAGTCATTGCCATACAACATCTTCAACTTATCTAACACCCATATGTAGCTACCAGTAGTCTCATCAGATAGGAATGCATATGCAATCAGGAAATTCTTGTTGCACGGAGTGACACCGCATATCTCAAACAAAGGCATCTTGTACATGTTCGTCTTGTACGTGGAGTCCATGCCCAAAACCCATGGATACGTACGTAACAAGTTCGCAGAAACAGGATGCGCCATAAACGCATGGGTGACAACATTCGTTTCAGGATCAGAGCGTAAAAACTTCACGTACTTGCTATCAGTAGCGAGATGAAGGAACTGACTAATAAAATCCCGTCCACCAGTCTCCTCCCGTCTCATCCTATCTCTGAAATTGCAGATATGTCGCGCATTTGGATGATCATCGGGAAACTGAGAGTTCACCGCAGCCAAAATAACCTTGGGCTTCACTTGAGCCACGGACATATCTCGCACCAACTTCTTTGCTTCGGGGCTAAGACCACTAATCTGTCGATTTCCCTCCAAATACTTAATCATTTCGTGATTGTGCTTACCATTATCCTCGGGACCCAATACTATCAACCACCCCTCTACAGAACATGAAATCTTAATCAGAAACTTACAACCACAAGCTTGAGATTTAGTCCCCGGTCGTTCAACATTCTCTAAATCTCTATTCGCTCCTTTGTTTCTCTCTCCCCGATTGCATCTCATGTACAGATTTCCTCTTTTGTACGACGAATGAACCAATTGAAATCCATGTTTTATAGCAACCGATTTAGCCCATGCAGAAGTCGCATCTTTCGTCGGAAATATTTTCGTAGTCGTAAAATGAGGGTAATAATTAATGCCATTGCAGCTAAAATCTTTTGTCGGAACCTACAAAAAAAAATTAAAAAAAAAAATTTTCCCCGGGCCAGCCGTCTGAAAAAAACGGCCAGCCCTGGGGTTGGCCGTCTAAAAAAAACGGCTCCCCCTAGGGCTAGCCGTTTTTTTTGGCCGTTTTTTTTAGACGGCCAGCCCCAGGGCAAGCCGTCTAAAAAAAACGGCTAGCCCTATGGGGAGCCGTTTTTTTAAGACAGCTAGCCCCAGGGCTGGCCGTTTTTGTCAGATGGCTGGCCCCGGGGCTGGCCGTTTTTCTTAGACGGCTCGCCCACTGGCGACGCAAAAAAACCACTTTTCCGAACACAAACTACAATTTTTACCTCCGATGTTGTTGACAATGGCCCATCCATAGTTTTCGGTGAATTCCGGAGTCCCGAATAGCGGTTTCCGTCAACTAAAACACAATTTTCCGGCCACGGCGGAGCCCAACGACTAGTTGTCGGAAAATTTAGTGGAATTCGTTTTTGTTACTTTTTTACGAGATAGTGAAGTGCGAAATTAGAATTGACGTGTATGATGTTCGATTTTATTAAAAACAAGTCAAAGGGCAAAATCGTCATTCTTGGGGGCGATTCGAGTAATTTGGGGGCAGTAAATAGCGCTCCACTCTTTTTTTCTATTTTAGTTTTTTTAATTACTCTTTTCATCCACTTTTTTCGTTTAATGAAAGAAAAAATTAAATATTATATCTTATTGATATATATATATATAAATTAAAATTTATTTCTGTGAAATTTTATTAGATTTATCATAATATACTCTTTTTATAATTTTTTATGAAATATATTTATAAAAATTGAGGCTTGAATATGTGTTTTAAAAAAGGTAAAAAAAATATGACAAATAATAAAGAATAAAAGTATATATTTTTTCTCCTTTACTTATATCTACTGGGCTACGTCATTACATCAACAAATTGTTGAATTAACAGGGGGTGATCAAGAAATGTAAAATATGGTTATAATTGGAATAGACTTGTGCATTGAGTGTGGTCAAAGCTGGAATGGGTCGGGCCAAAAAAGATGCAAAATGAGCTAGGTCAAAGAAGTTGTAAAATGGATCGAGTCGGACCGGACCACTCCATAATAGAGTTTACTTATATATACTGAAGTTGATAGTTTGCATGTATCACCTCTAATATATTGTAGTGGAGCATTGATAAACAAATAGTGAGCATTCATTACCCTATAGTGTTTAAAAGTTTTGGAAACTATTAATCCATTACTAACCCAATAAACAAGCCCTTTAAAAAACCGATCCAATCAAATCTATAATTGATTAGACCATATTATAAATAAGCTAGTGAAAAGCTCTTGTTCTATTTGAACACATCTAAATTGAAAGCGCATGAACAATGAATATACCTACAACATACTACCCTAATCCAAAATCCGAACATAGAATTCACAAATTTACAACGACATAGCCACACATTACTCACTGTGATAATATCCAAAAAAGTACTCTTTATTTTTTAAAAAAGAGAGCAAACAAAACTACCAATCTACACAGTTCAATGAAGAGTGGAGTCCTCTAGTCCCCTTATTACTTTGATCCTGAAAATAACTTCACTTTTAAACCTATCAATGGGACTGATAATTAAGTGATACCTCAACCTTTCTTTCTTCCAATCTTACTGTCAGGAGGGCAAAAGAAAACACATTCCAATCCTGTCTCCATAATACTTCAAATTGTGTCCTAAGACAATTGTCTCTGAATATGTTTGTAAAGCATAATATCCCATTGTGCTGAAAAAATTATTTGCACAAAATTTGTACCAATTCTTACCTAATGATATGAAGAGGCAAAGGAAAGAAAATCACCCAACTTTAAGTGTATCTTTTCAAAACTTATGCCAAATCCTTAGTTATGAGAGGTTCAGAAAATGCATGTGACAACTATTGGACGAAGATATAACGCTTTGATTTCAGCACTTCAATTGTTTTTGATCACTGATAATCCGGCCATGTGCTGCAAGCAATTCTAATGCATGCAGTTTTCTGAATTGCGTACAGAAACTTGAACTTCCATTTACAGCCTGCATGTCCTATATACAAAAGTAGTGTTTGTGGATATAATCTATATACCTAAGTCTGCTAGGTGAAATTAGTTTGTCAGTTGTCACCATAATATGACTATTCCAAACAACGGGGCTGGGGAATGGGGTTGTTCGTATTGAATGCTAGGAGGGTAAGTTGGCGGTAACAGTTGGGAGTGTCTCATTAAATAAGTAGCTGCTATCATGTGCCAATCATGAATGTTTTTTCCATCCTTTCATCATAGCTGAAGCAATACAAATGTACGTACAATCATCCATTTAATTCTATTACACAACTAACTAATCTTATCTTTTGTTCAGGATAGTATTATCCTCCACTGATCCGAGCTATATCTCTCTAATCCAAGAGATAAATTCTATCTTTTCTACAGACAACAACTGGCTAGGATGAAAGACTGACGTGTTACTTGAACGGCTGAACCCGAACTTACTCTCTCTAGAATGTTGAGTAATTGGGACTTTCCCTCATCTTAAGAGGAGTATCAGCTTCAGCGTTCAAATATAAAGCTCAACAATAATACAATAGCTAACCAAACCCAAGAACTAGAAGTGACTCCTACTGATCTTGAATCAAGGAAATCAAGATAGATCCTCTTGTTAACCAAACTAGGTTACTTGGGCAAAAACTAATACAGTAGGGTTAAGATCTTTGCAAATGGTTGGAAGAGGCTGGAAAGATCAAGATTTCCTCTCTTTTCAAGGTCTGTCAGAATAACATCATAGTAAACCTCTCTTTTCCAAGCACCAACAGAAATATACAATTAAAACTAGACCATTTGGACACCATAATATACTCAAAATGCATATATGCGGAGTACTGGATAGCTTTACAAGTGCTTCACATCCGAAAAGAACCACTACTAAAGGAGTACTAAACAGACAAAAACAATAGCAGCAGCTATAGCATAATAGCATATGATGATGACATTGCAACTGATATAGCCTCCAAAATCTGAATGTGCATATTAGTTTGGTGATGAACCTAGGTCAGTACAATTGTACAGCAACGAGCAACCAACATAAACCCGTAGAACCCTCACTGCATCACCCAAAAAGGAGGAGGATACACCAACCAATAAGTAGACAACAATCACCAATAAAATGGCCAGTCATGCATGCCTTCTGTTGTTCTATGCAATTATGTTGTCTGCCCTGACTTTAAATTCCTGCTATGCAGTTATTCAGAAATCCAGAAAGCTTTTATGCTCTACTATCAATTGGGGGTACGTATCTCTTTATATTTGGGGTGAACAATGCTCCTGATCTATTGTTTGTGCTCTCTGGTTCTACAAGGTCAAAGGGAGTGCTTAATGCTGGGTATTATGGTTCCAAGGCTCGGCACCTGTCTTATAATGTCATGTATGTGAAGAAGCACGCTCGTGTGAGTACTTTTGGTTTGCAGCATGTCTACTATCTCGTTGTTGCAGGATCGAAGCACCCAAGCTTGATTCTATGTCATATTGAGCTATTTATTTGAACATTCTTCGCTGGTTGCACATGTTATATATTTGCCTGAGTATTCTCTTTAGGCTTCTTGATTCATGGTTTGAGAATTAGTGTTTTTAGTCTTTGCTCCTAGAAGTTTGTTTAGGTCAAAGGTTTTGCTATGTAATTAGTGTTTCCCACCTCAACTGGCATGAATATATCCTTTTTACAGGGGTGTTGGTTTTTTTTTGAAGCATTTCCAATCTAAGTAGCTACATACCCAAATCTGCTCGTATCTCCTGTGCTATCTTCGGCAATTTGCCCAAATCTTTTTGACCTGAAGCTAACACGGAGAAATTCTTTTCACTTGGTTTTGGAGCTACACTAAAGCGAAAATATTCAGCTGCGTTTCTATTCTCTGGAGAGGAAGAGAGAGTGAGAGTTGATCTTCACTCTGGTGCAACTCAAGGCAATAGACCCATCTTCCATTCACTACATGCCTACTTGCTGGTATGTTCTAATTGTATGTATTCTTATGGCTCATGTAATTTGTTTTAAATGTGACAGAGGCTATAAATGTAAGGCAACGACAAAAGTCCATGACACAAGACACATCTCTGTGTCTCAGTTAAATCTGGATACTATTCGACGATTGTGCTTCCTCTCCTCTATCACTTGAGCTTCATGACCGCCACACAGAGACTTATTTGTTATACGTGTAAAGGTAACCGTTGTTCTCTAAATGGATTTTAAAGGATCAAACTCTAGATTTTATTTCGGCCTCCAATCATCTAAGCACATCATAATCCCATTATATTCATCTTTACTTATCCCTTAAAATGTTGTATATGTATTACGGAGTACTATTATACAACTGTACTTCGAGTCCTGTTCAGTTTCTAATGCTTTGATGCTTTGCAGGTTGCAAGTTTGCAGCTCGGTTCTTGTTGCAAGCCCACCTCTCTACTGGTTTGTGTCTTATCTGTTCACTTCTGCTGAAAATAGTCGACTATGGGCGAAGTTATGCAGCGTCCTACATCGTCCTCGCCCCTTGGCAGTCTGCGATTTTCAAACTTTTATCCATTTACCTAGACAATATTATTAGTGACGATCTGAATTTAGTGACCGTAAATAAACTTTTGAAATGTCAAATTTGACTTAAATTTTTTTTTAAATGAAATTTGATTAGAATCTTAGATTGGGATTGTAGCTGGTAAATGTGGTTAATCAACGAGTTGTCAGTTTTCAACCCGAACTACTATCTAGACGACGTTATATCGAATAAATCCAACCCTCTTTATAACTCGAAAAGTAAAATGCATAGCACTATGCAATTCAATTTGAAGTCATCCCCCACACCTGCTCTTAACTTGAAGAAGACTCAATCTTAAATTGACCTAAATCATAAACAAGCTGATCCTAAATTGAACAGATCCATAACAAATCTAAAGTCATACTTGACATCTAAACAATAAGACCAAATTTATAATGATCTCCAACTCTATTTCTACCAACATATTTATTACCAACTTGTTAAAAACCCTAGTATTGATTTCACTTTAATCACATATGATTCATATAATACTAAATTCTTAAAACTTTAAGAGTTATTATCATGCTTTACGTTTTAAAATGTGAAATTTTATATGGATTATAAAAAGTTGTAACAACACTACCAATCATATAAGACTCTAACGATAAGATAAGGATTACAATGCTAATAATATTTGATAAAACGAAGTGAACGATTAAATCATCATGCAATATATAGATAGTTTGTACTATAATACAACGACATAAAAATAGTATACATTACTTGTTCAACATAATTTAAACCTAACATCCAACCTAAATTTTGACCAAAACTAAGATGAAATGTCCTAATTACTGACTCAAAAACTATCTATCCTGAAATAAACTGATTTAACTCGTCAAAACTTGGCTTGAATTACCCGAAATGGCGTAACTCGACTCAACCAAAAGTCCATCCAAACCAAAAAAGCGTCTTAATTTGTCCAAATCTAAACTAGACTTAATCCAATCCAAATATGAGTAAGAAAATAACCAATTGAATTCAAAAGAAAGAAGACAATTCACATAAACCAGAGTCGAATGGTGTCGTTTGGTCAACTACCCCTAATGCTTATCAATGCTCTCCTAGAGTATACTTCCGTAGTTTAGTTACAGAGTATTATTCTTCTGTGGTTAATAACGTCAAAAATGATGAAAAAAGGAGCACAAACTGTCAGGGGCGAGATTCAAAGCTGGCATCTATAGACTGTAGTATAAAAAAAGAAAAACAATTGAAGACTCCACCTTGATGTATCTAATCTAAATTTTATATGTATGTATGATGGAAGTCAAAAACCCTACGTGAACAAACGTATCAATTCGTATAAACCATGAATGTGTATGTATGATATTGATGTTAACCGCATAAAAACATTCCTATGCTTATGCTTATCAGATTTTGTACTCCTATCGTTTTTATCTAATAAATTTGTTGTTAGTGGATTATGTTTAAATAATTTTCAGGTATAACAATTCAAATTTAAATTGGTTCCTTAAATAAAGGAGTTTGTTATGCCATGGACTTTGAAGCATTTGAATACATTCAAAACTCTATCAAGATAAGTTTGAATAAATTGGTCTTCCTAAGTTTATGGAGTTGAATCAAAGATATGCTGAGTTGAACAAGTTGTTGGACGTGCCTATATGAGAGAACTTCAGTCAACAACCGAAATTCAATTAATAAGGTCGTTTTGTTACATTTCAAAATGTCAAACTGGTCTTCAAAAGCGAAAAATGTGGAACTGCTTTGAAATGGTCAGTCAAGAGCCTGAAGCAACGACATTTTGAATAAATCAGTTATGAAGCCTATTCGTTGCACATATGACTCTATAAATAGAGTGAAGCTGAAGCATTGAAGCTACAACAACAATGGAAGACTTTCAACGAAATACTCATTCAAGCTACAACAAATAACTTTCCTCTCTAGTACTTACTCTTCATTGTAATTTAGAATTGAGAGAAAATATTACAAAGTATATCTTGTGCGTTAAAAAGAATTATCAAAAGAAAGATATACTTTGAGTAGTAACTATAATACTCAAAGGTTCAGAAAAGGAAAGGAGATTTTTATTCTGGGAATTGAGACGCTAGAATGTAGTTAGGGAAAGCTACGGTATAGAAGATTGGGTGATAATCTTCGAAGGTGGCTTTAGGTCTCTAAAGGAGGAAATAAAAGTCATTAAATCCTAAGGGTAGGAAACTCTAGGCGGAGACGTAGGCACATTCCCGAACTTCGTAACAAATACTCGTCTCCTTTAAATTTGCATTTACATATTCGTTTTGCTTTACTCTCTTCATTCATCTCGTAATAGCCCATTCAGGTCAAAAGTCTGAAACATACTTCAAGCCCTTGAAATTTGTTTTAATTAATTTCTGCATCTTAAAACCCGTTTCAAAACCTTGAAAGTCTAATTCAAAAAATGATCATACTCTATTCACCCCCTCTAGAGTATATTGATTTTATCTAATATCTTATTGATTCTTCAAAAGAGGTGAGAGCGGAGTAGTGCGTAAATTGATCGCCCATCTTTCATGTCATGTGCGGAGTAGTCCGTATTCAAAAGCTAGCTAGCTCTCCCGTCTCCGAAGACACAAAGTGCGTCCGAAATTGAAGAATCAATCGGAAGTCAGTCTCGCTCGCTCACAGACTCATAGGTAAATGCTCATTCATCGCTCAAATCTCTCTCTCTCTCTGTCTCTGAGTCTCTCTCTCTCAATTCTGAACAAAATTAGGGTTATTTAATTGGAATCAGGCACTAGCAACCTCAATCATACGGAGTACTCCGTAGTTTAGTGTAGGGTTTGGCAAATAATAACAATAACAATACGATTGTTGTTGTGGATAGGAAGACCCGCAGGCCGCAGCATGGAGATTTTGCATTGAAATATGAAGATGAGTGCAAAGCTTGAAACGAGGGCAGTTGAGGGACAGCGTGCTTCTGAATCTACATCCTCCAAAATATCTATGTTCAAGGGGAAGCCTGATTTTGTTATACCCAAAAACAAGTTCTCAGGCTCACTTGTTCCCATTTTCAAACCTGTTAAAAACCCTCTCGCCAATGATGCTACTGTGGAAGGAACTGCCACCCACCTGCATAGGAAAACTAAGTGGGGCCCTGATCTTACTCTGGATTCTTCTGTTAGGAGGGCTAGAGCTCTAGCTTATCAGGTTCCTTCTTTTAGCTCTTCCTAGCAGTGTTGGTCCTATTCTTCCTTGTGACTGCTCACATAGAGGCTTCCCGTTCCATTTCCCATGTTCCCACTTAGTGATATTACTCCCTCTCTGGTGCTTCTAATTTTTTACAGGCTCGAGTGGATCAAATCACCCAACTGCTCAAGTCGGGATCATTAGGAACCCACGCTCAAAATTCTAAACCAGCTAGAGATGCTCCTGCTAGTGACCCTCAGACTATGCAGATTGAGTTCAAGGTACAACTGTCACGCACGTACCCTCTCCTTGTATTTTTTCTTGTACATCTAATTCGCTGCTATCCTCTCCTTGTGTTTATTTATTTATTTTGTACACCTGATTCACTACACCTTGTTTAAAACGCCCAACCTTTTCTCATTCAGAAATTGCACAGTTTGGAACTCGAAAGGCGAGAAGCTATAGGTGTAATGTTGACTGCTTGACTTTCATTTCTTTTACGGTTCAATTTATGTCGTCAACCGCTTAAACTTCAGCTCATCTTCAGGGGAAATACTAAAGCTGAATCCAAGTTACAAGGCCCCATCTGACTATCAACCTGTAGTGAGGGAAGCTAGAGTCCCTATACCGGTACATGCTAACTTCCTTCTTGACTTGTTTTTGTTTTTATATCCTTTGTATCAACATATGACGTCCTCTCCACTGCTTCATATTCACTCATTCTATATAGTGAACTATCTGTTGATAGCATACCCTTGCTTGTCTACATTTCCTTTAGCTTGTAGTATGCAGGAGCCCTAATACAAGTTGTATATATGCACTATAGGTGAAAGAGCATCCTGATTACAACTTTCTTGGCCTAGTATATGGCCCTGATGGTGAAATACAGAGAAGATTGGAAAAGGTTTGTGACGTGGTTCTCTTGATATAAATCATATCTGAACATTAGCAAGTCTGTGGATACATAGTTCGGCATTTTTCTTGGTGATAATGGTGTGTTTGATGCTTCTATAATTTGAATTTTAAAAATAATTCAGGAAACTGGGACAAGAATACAAGTTTGCGGCACAAAGTCAGAGACCAAGGAAATGGTGCTATTTCACTTGCTAATTCTTTTTCTATACATAATATTGGTGTTTTAGCCGTTTTATACTTGAAATGTTAACCCCGCCGTTTCTTTCTCAAACCCCCCTCTTTCTTTCCTTGTAACTAAATTCAGGTTGAAGTATCCGCATCAGAGGGGAGTGAGCTTATGAGCTCTTGTGAGGAGTTGTTTGTTCGAATATCTTCAGACACTTATGAGAAAGCTGATGCTGCAGCTTCCTTGATTGAATTGCTTCTTAGCTCAGTATCAGTAAGTTCTTAAGAGTGATCACTTTGCTTTAATAGTTCTGGTTCCCTGCTCTTTAATTATTCTTCCTTTGCGACATCATTCTTTAAGTCACTTCAAAACCTGCATTTTAGATAGCTTACTCTAGTCAATTTGCATATTCAGGTAAAACATGCTTCCTCCACTGCTTCAGCCTCTGTATCTGTAGATAATGCTCAAGCTTATGGCGAAGGTCAAGACATAGCTACTACTCATGCAATCAGTACTGCCATGGCAAAGCAGGATTTGCAACCAGGTGCAGGACCTATATCAACTTCTTCACAAGGCCCCTTTCAGCCATACCCAAATTCATGGTTGCCTGCAGGTCAATATAACTCACCTTCTGGCCCTGCATACATTCCTAGTTCAATGGCTTTCCCTTTCAATCCCTCACTCCCACATCCATTATATGGATTAGGGCCTCCTGCTTCCCATGGATTTGGCTCATCCCATCAGAGCACTGCAGTTCTGACCCCGAGGTTACATACATCAGGACCAGTTATGCCGACATCATTTATGCCTCCTTCATATCCTTTAGGGCAAACTGGTCATCAGCCAAATATAGTAGGTTCGCCCAGGGTCCCTGCTCCACAACTAGCTGAACGAAACATGACTCCTCTATTAACCTCTCCTGGATGGGGAGTTCGTCCTGCTCTGCAATCTCTTGTTTCTGGTAGCTTTACTACAACAGGATCTCAACCATTTGCTGCTTCACCAAATCAGTTTCCTTCATCGCAATTAGGACCTGCTCCATCAATATTTGTGCCTTCACAATTGCGGTCTTCCTCACCTCTGCCTTCTCAGGGCATTACTCCACCCCAAGCACAGATATTTAATCCACTCTCAAATAGTCCATTAAGGCCGACACAAAATCCTCTGCCTCCAGCCTCTGCACTTCATGCTCCAAGTTTTACTCCCCTAAAACACATGGGTCCAATAGCTCCAGGGTCTACCCTTCGGGGTTCTGGTGGCTTCTCTTTCCAGCCTGACCGGCCACAGGGAGCACCATCACAGTCTCTCCCTGGACCAGGTTTGCATTTTGCATCTCAAAGACCTGCATCAACACCATTGCCTCCTGCACCACAAGGACCATCATTCCGTCCCGCATTGCTAAATACGATTCAGCAGCCTATCAGACAAAACTTTCCAGGTCCACCAATTGGCAACCAGATGGGACCACGTCCTGTCCAGTTTGGGCCTCCAAGCGCAGATCCAAACATGGGCCCTAGACACCTTGGCCCAGTTCCTCAAGCTCCAAATGCTGGTGGTCCTTTCTCACCCAGAGTGGGAAATTCCCTTCATTATCAGCAAAGCTATCCTGCACCTCCCTTGGGCCAGCGTGGAGGCAATAATCCTGCAAATCTGCAACCCAGCCCATCTGGCAGACCACAAGTGTATGATCCTTTTTCTCCCACTTCCATCTCTGCTGCTCAGCCTCAGGGAAGCAATGGAATTGCAAGGAAGCAGGACTCAGATCCTGAATACGAAGATCTGATGGCATCTGTTGGTGTCAAATAATCACTATTAGCCTGCACCTGATGATTTCTAGTGGCACTGTATGGGTTACTAATGAACCCATTAATATTACTCTGTATGGTTTCAGATTCTGCTAATCTGCTCTGGGAGATTGAGGCACTCTTGATGTATGGTTGGAGAATTTGTTTACAGTCCTGATTACATTTGTTAATTTCTCTTTTGTTATGAGTGTCAGTGAAATCTGCATTAGTGATGTACTACCTAAACAGTTACCCGACAGGAATCAATTTTGGTATAATAGCTGAGTACCAAGTATACGTTTAGTTTCTTGTCTCTGTTATTAATTAGCCAAGTTGGGTTTAATGTCTAATAGAATTGTGATTGCACATAATACTTTTTTCTCATTCCCCTTTTCTCTTAGCCTCATACTAGATACAGAGCCACGGTCCACGGAGGTAGTCTGCTCCTAATCTCAAAATGGGGGTCAAAACAAATTATTCCACCATTTTCAAAAGTTATTGCAATGTGAAGACTCCACCTTGATGTATATGTTTTGTTGCTTATATGTTGCTTATATAAGTATGAATGATGGAAGTCAAAATGGTAATACAAAGCCCCTTTAATAAACTCACGTAACATGTCTAATGCACATGTCCAAGTATAGACCATGCAATATATATGTTCATAGTTGATTGTATATGTTCGAAGTTGATATATGTATATGTTGCTTCATACGTTCCTCAACTCACGCTAATTTTATATTATACTAACGTTCATCTAATGAGTTGTTGTTAGTGGATAATGATTAAATGTTTTTCAGATATAGCAATTCAAATTAGTTCCTTAAAATAAGGAGTTTTGTTATACCATGGACTTAAAGCATTTGAATTAATTCAAACTCTATCAAGATAAGGTTGAACAATCTTCAAAGTGGTCTTCCTAAGTTTAAGGAGTTGAATTGAAGATATGCTGGGTTGAACAAAGTTTGTTGGACGTGCTCATATAGAAGAACTTCAGTCAACAACCGAAATTCGAGTCATACGGATATTCTGTTACATTTCAAGTCCCTGAAATGGTCAGTCAAGAGCCTGAAGCAACGACATTTTGAATAAAGTTGTTATGAAGCCTATCCGTTGCACTTGTGTCTATATAAATAGATTGAAGCTGAAGCATTGAAGATAACAAGAAGCTTTCCAACGTGATACACATTCAAGCTACAGCAAAATTACTTTCCTCTCTAGTGCTTACTCTTTATTGTAATTTAGAATTGAGATAAAAAGATTACAAAGTATATCTTGTGCGTTGAAAAAGAAATATCAAAAGAGAGATATACCTTGAGTAAAGTTTATAATACTCAAAGGTTCAGAAAAAGAAAGGAGATTTTTATTTCTAGGAATTGAGACGCTAGAGTGTAGCTAGGGAAAGCTACGGTATAGAAGATTAGGTGATAATCTTCGAAGGTGGCTTTAGGTCTCTAAAGGAGGAAATCAAAGATCGTTAAATCCTACGGGTAGAAAACCCTAGGTGGAGACGTAGGCACATTGCCGAACTTCGTAACAAATACTTGTCTACTTTACTTATTGCATTTACATATCGTTTTACTTTACTTAATTCATTCATCTCTTAATAGCCTATTCTGTTCAAAAGCCTGAAACATACTTCAAGCCCTTGAAACCTGTTTTAATTATTTTCCGCATCTCAAAACCCGTTTCAAAGCCTTGAAAGCCTAACTCGAAAAACGACCATACTCTATTCACCCCCCCTTTAGGGTATATTGATCATATCCTATCTCCTATTGATTCTTCACAATGCCAATATAATTTCGCGTTAGTCTCAACATGGCAATTCCCTGCATCTTATGTAAAGGCAGTAGTCACTTTTTCTAATGAGTTTTAGAGCACATATCACTTGAATTAGAATTGACCTTATAATATTCTTCTTATACACATGGATGCTTATTTTCAACATAAAACTGTTGATCCAAAGACAGTACAGCTCGCAGTCCTATGGGAACAAAGCAAGAAGATTAACACAATTTTAAGTCGCAAATAGAAATTGTGTCGGGTATCATTATTTACAAAGTTAGCTGCCAAGTTGAGGAAAATCAAATAGAGGGGCTAGATCTGAGAACTTTCTCTATTTTCTCAGCTTTGGCATAATCCCTCTCTGTTAGAGGGCCAGCAGGAAAGGGTGTAATCTCAACAATGAGATGTGGCGTTGGAAGCTCATCAAACAGCGCTCTTACATTGTTGCAACAAACACTTTCTCCATGTGCACTCTCTCTTCTTATCTGGCAACCCTGAACCACAAAAATATAATGATAAGCAAGGACTAGAACGAGCAGAAACATCAAAAAGATGCTCCACAGAAAAACATCAGGTATTAACTGCAAGAATTAAGCAGCTTTACATTTCAGAAATTCTAGATGATACAAGGTATACATCTAGATCTCCCTATAGCTTACTTCTATTGAACTCATAAAGATGTGCATTTGCATTTTCTTGTACCTTGTGTGAAGAAGCATCTATGAAGTGATCATCCTCAGAGAGCAAGGATGCAATGGCATTAAGAAGCCGCCGCCCTTCTGATTTGGAAGGTATCCTGTATTTTCTCCTCAGTGTTCCCTTAGTTGTAGGATGCCACTTGCTCACTAACTTCCGTTTGTCTGCAGCTTCTTTGTCTGTCAAACACAGAAGATATACACAATTTTTTCCTTGATCAAACACGTGAGCACTGTATAAATTCCAAACAGATTACGAAATGCCAGAAAAATTATAATCATCTTTACAAATTCAGATAGATGGCAAGAAAGAAATTGAAATGCAGAGACTAAACTAGCATGAAGTAAGCCATATTATTTATAGAATATGATCATAAACTTATTTTACTTTATTCTTTTTAGTGGGGGGAGGGAGTGGGATGACTTGACTGGCTTCTCAGAGTTTTACAGGGGATTAAGATTCATGTTAATTTCTTAGTTTTCATTGACTCAATAGTCCTGTCATAATGTTGGTTTCTTAAAGAACTCGTAGATCTGCCAAAAGATAACTTTGAATTCATCTTAGCTGCTCAACTCCACAGCGTATGAATGCATTGAGATTGCTCCTGTTCAAAGAGCTGAAGATGAATGGGTTCAACGTACAAATTTGATAATCGAAATTGGACTTCATGACTTAATGCAGAGAAGCAACCTCTTCATCAACATGAAAAATACGCAACATGTTCGATTTAGCTTTGATACAAAAACTCAAAACTGTGGGAGACAAATACTAAGGTTAGGATGAAAAGTTATTCTTTAAGAAAAAGAAATAGCAAACTCTTATTCCGTATTCTGTCAAATGACATCAGTCTAATGTCCTCTCTACCTTCCAGACTATTGCAGAACACTTCAGTTTGACAAAAGCAATATATTTCTCCAACAGTCCAACATATGACATACCAAATAAACATTCATGCAAAAGAAGTGACCTTTATAGTTAATATAACCATAAATGAATGTCAAAGACGAAAACTTTAAACCAAAATCAGATAAAAATCTACACACCTGGATTCTTTTGGAACTTCTCCAACCACTTAGAGAACCCTAAGTCAGCATCATCAGCATCATGACTATTTCCAGCCTCTAAATCTGAAAATTTAAAGGCAGAAACCCATTAAATCCATCAAATTAGACTAAAAGCAAAAACATCCAAAATTTTAGGAGAATAAAAACAATAAAAACCAGAAAGTAAAGGATTGGACGGAGATCCAGCCAAACCAGTCTTCAACAGAGCATAGTAAACACAAAGTCGACCAACCCATACAATTGGGTTCTCGAGCAAAGAGGCACAAAGAGTATTAGATTGACCCGATTTGGTTTTTCTACAAAAAGTTTTTGATTTGAGAAAATATTGAAGGGTTAGTGAGTTTCCATTCGGAAACCCAGGAATTAGTGATTTGGGAAGCATATTAATAATATTCGAAGAAACAGCAAATGGGTTGTGATTGTATGACTTATTGAAGTAGTTTGATTGCAAATATGGTGCAAATGCTAAGCTTGTGTGTACTATTTGAAGCGCCATTGTTTCTCTCTTCTCTGTCTTCCTCGACTCCAATCAAGTACTTCAATCTTCTTGACTTCAGATGATTATGGCTGCTTTTCTAAAGGTAAGGAACCAATTTTTAGGATTCAACCCAATGTCTCAAATTCTTGTTTTCCAGTGGGCCTACAGGATTGTGGATATTATCCGATATTACTTATCAGTATTTCACCGGTAGGGTCGGTTCGGAACATGAAATTTATAATCTAATACTTTGTATATAAGAGCTAGACTTTTAGATTATAGAGAATGTAACATGGGAGAAGAAATCAATATTTTCCTATTTTTATTTATTATTATAGTTATGAAAAAAGAAAACTAAATTAACATATTACATTTACCTAAAAAGACTTACTTCACAACCAATATTATAAATTTACAAGAAAAATTCCTACTTCATTGCAAAATATTGTATATGTGAGTTCACTTAAGACTCACTACTTAAAAGCAAATGTATTTTGATTTTTATATAATCTTGAATTAAGTTGATATTTAAGTGATTTGAGTTGAACTTAGTTTATAAGGATCGATATCCTACTTCAACTCGATTGAGAAATGGAAAAAAAAAAACCCCCATCATTATAATATGATTGTAGGACCATAATATACTATAAATTGGAGAAAAGGGTGAAAACACATACAAAATACTTCTTCTACCCAAATAGGTGGGATACTTGTTCTACCCAAATAGGTGGCATACTTCTTCTACCCAAATAGGTGGAATATTATAAAATTAAGATTCTTTTACAAATATTCTACACTTATGTAGCTCAAAGTACCGGAAAATATAATATTTAAGGACTCTTCCCTTTTCTTGATGACCAAAATTTGAATTTAATCATACACTATATTTGGTACATTTTCGAAAATCGGAGAAAAATGTATGCCTTATAGGGTTATACAAGAAGCTATTGAAACCATTCAATACCATTTATACCATCTTCAAAGTCTAAAAAACGATTTTAGGACTAAATTTGTTGACATGTTTGTTATTAGATATAGAACTATGTTGTGTCTAACAAGGATAGAAAAGTCAATGAGAGAATCTTTAAATTCACCTAAGTATTGTTGGAAACCAATAAGCTAATATTCACTTATTTAATGGAATCATTCTACATCTTATAATATTTAGTCTCTAATTATATGATTTTTTAAAGATTCAAAAAGTTAATAAAATTTGATTAAAGGTACAATGTACTTTATAGGGTCATATGGTGAGGTTTGAAATTATTTTATATCTTATATTAAGTTTTCAAAAACTCTAAAATGAATTTATGACCCAGATTTAGGAGTTTTGAAATTGATTAAAGTAGGTATTTATAATCAAAGTAAATGATTTCAATCATTCTTAGGGTCTAATATGATTTTATAAGATTCATGGTAAACAAATTAAGAATTTCTCACCACAATCGAAATTGTCCAAAATTACCAAATTTTGAATGTTATTATGCAATATTTTGAGATATTTTCGGAAAAATATTCGAAATTGATATTAAGGTAAATGATGCTTCTTAAAGTTATATGAGAATTGAAGTTTTAGAATCGTTCAACACCTTATATTCAAAGTCTCTAAAAAATGAGTTTATAACTCAATTGTAGGAATTTTGAAA
Organism: Dysphania ambrosioides; assembly: GCA_026401315.1. Lineage (NCBI taxonomy): Eukaryota > Viridiplantae > Streptophyta > Magnoliopsida > Caryophyllales > Amaranthaceae > Dysphania > Dysphania ambrosioides. The sequence continues at coordinate 297,286 of CM048666.1, forward strand.
ATTGGTTGATATTTCACAATTATTACTATAGGCAGACAACAACATTTAAAGTACAATAATCATATTTTAAAAAATATAGTAGAGTTAAACGAGTCAAAAGATATAAAATTTTAACTCTATGATTCAAATAATAATGAGACATGTGTAAAAAAAAACTGTCCAATAAGTATTAACTAATATATATATAAAAAGAACCAGGGGCAAACTTAGACTTTGTTTTGGCGGGTGAAATAACTCATCAATGGCTAAAAAAATTCAATTTATTTAAAAAAAAAAAAAAAAATCTCAAGTCTCAATCTCTCACCTTTCTCACTCACTTTAGTAGCGTGCCTCACCCTTACTCTATGACTCTCACCCTCACTCTCACCACCGTAGCACCACTCCACGTCTCTAGCCTCCAGCAGACCAGCGCCGTAGGCCCGCAGCGCCAGCACGTTGGCCTCGGCAAGTCAGCAGCACCGCTTTGGACTGTTAGCGCTTGTGGTTTCTTAGGTTATGCTCAAGTGCTCAGTAGTTAGTGCGAAAAGGTTGGTTAGTTGGGACTTGCTTCCCTTCAAAGATAATTTTAATTGATTTTTGCTATTGTTATTTGGTATTCCCCAGCTCATAACCGTGCAAATGGCTTAATCTCTTAGGTTTAGATTATAAAAAACTTTGTCTATTATACGAACAAAGAAGCTATTATATCGATCTTCACTTCTTAAATTATAATTTATTCGTATAATTATATCAACCAACAAGGCAACCCAACAAGGTAATTTCTAGGGTTTTATTTCATTTATTTGTATAATTATTTTCTAATTTTTAGGGTTTATTTTTTTTAGAAATTTTGTCAATTAATTGCAATGTTTTTTATTGAGATTCTTGAGAACAATTTAAGATTTAGAGTTTGTGATTAGGCAATTTGTGGATTGTGACTTTTCGTGATTGAGGTGTATAAGTGTATTGGTGTTTTATGTTTGGTAGATTTGAGAATGACAGATTTAGGTTTCGTGATTGAGAATGACTGATTTATGATTGGGATTTGAGAATAGCATGTTTATAAATGTTAGGCAGATTGAGTTTTGAGTAATGGTGTTTGGGTGTTTTATGTTTTATGTTTGGAAAATTTAGTTATCTACACGGTAGTATATTATGTGGCTTTTCGTGATTTAGTAATGATGATTGAGATTTGATTTATTTTATGATGTTAGTTGTGGACTCGCGGTTAGTTGTTATAAAATTTATTTGTTGAATATTGCTTGATTTAGTTGAATATTTACTCAATTTTTAGAATGAAGAGAAAATATACTCCAAACAAAATGCAAAGCATTGCTAGCTTCTTTGCTAAAAAGAATCCTACTCCAAATTCTCTTCCACATCCAAAACAAAATGAACAAATTATATCTCTACCTCAAGAAAGAACAACATTCATCTCCATCTCACTATTCAACTCAAAATTCCCCTCAAAATGAACAAGGTCAATGTTCTCCTAATGCCCCAATATTTGATTATCGATTGTGACTTATCAGGCGGAAAATCGTGAGTCCGCCACTGTAAAGAACTATTCATAGTTCCAGTTTAAGAGTTTCTTAAAGTCATAACGAGATCTCCATACAAGTATACAACTGCCAAGAGCATTCTTTATATGTAAAATAATTTGATTTTACAAATTTCATATATTAAAATTTTGAAAAATATGGTTTATAATCTCTATGCATTTTTATTAGGGTAAAAGATTTACATTTTTACTATATTTGGAGAATATACACTATCCACATGTAGTTGAAAATAATTGAATTATACTGTGTAATGCAAGGGTTTCAAAAACCAATTTGTTGTGTTTAAGAGTGAGTTTGGTCATGGTTGTACCGTCATTTTCTTTGTGAATTTCATATTTGCGTTTGCAATGAATCTGAATTTTACCTCCACTAGCTCTAAGAACTAAGGTAGTGTTAAGCTTAGAAGTGGAATGATTTAAAGTGTATTATAAATAGACAAGTGATCAATTAAATATGCATAATTTATGAGAATTTCTTCAAAAATAGTGGAAAAGATAATCTACGAACAGAATGAAAATAACATAATGAAATCAATAGCAGACTTTACTCAGTTGGTTAAAGTATTGGAAGGTGGTATCCAAGACCTGTGATCAAATTTCTTCTACATTATTTATTGTTTTGTCACTTGCAGCTATTTTTACATAAACAAAAAAAATCGTAGGCCTAGCCAAAAAGAGAATATATAGTTACGCATGAAATGATGAGTTGGACTTCTTATACAACCCATTTAGGCTCCATAACTCGTGCAAACCCAATCCAAGGGGTACCCTAAATCCCTAACGCCCTTCTCCTACCAACTTGTGCACATTTCAAATATAGCTATCATACACGACTATACGGATGACGGATCCACTTACTATTAGTTTATTACTCTATTACTAGGTAAGTCCCGTGTTATGCACGGTTTGATGATAAATTATTTTTGTCAAATATTTCAATTATAAGAATATTTTCATTTATTGGTGAAAATTTATAGATTTTATAGAATTACCGTAGGAAATTTAATTGGGAAAATACTTTTTATCATATTAAACGAAAAAATTATTATAGAAAAAGATAGAGATGAAACATGAAATAAAAAAAAAAGTAGTTTTGTAGTCATACAATTTTCTATGTATAACAATTTTCAATCTAATATTAATATAAAGTATATAAAAAAGGAGATTACATCATCTTTAAAAAAAGACAATTTTTTTTAATAATAGTTTGACACGTGTTAAGTATAACATAACTAGGGTTTTGCTTTAGTAATAGTTATAAATATAATCCATTAAAATAGTTATAGATATGATCATTTAAAGGATGCTATAAAATCCTAGTACTAGGCAACCAGTTAATGCAACTTATTTAGTCATGCTATATGGTCTTAATCATATTATCCATTTAAAGATTCTTAAAACTAAGGGCTTAAGAAATAAGGATGAATATAAATATTAAAACACTTAGCTTGCACGTTTGGTTAACTGGGGAATATATATTTTCCAAAAAAAAAAAAAACACCAATGGGATTACATTCCGACGAATAGAGTGATTAATTACTTCATTTTGCATTAAAATCGATCTAGCCAAGCACATTTAATCCTTTTTTGGTAAAGTAAGTTTAATTCGATAGAAAGTGGCCTTGTCTTAAATTTAGTCATACGAGAATATGATTGTGACTTTCGGAATGACAGAGAGAGAATTGATTTTACTTCCTTCAAGCTTGCTATAAAGTATTTTTTAAAAATTTCAAAACAAAATAGAGAATTTACGGCATATTTTATATGATTGTGAAAATCCATATTTAATTTTGTGAAAAACGTTTATACCAATACACATAAGGAGTATAAGTTTTTCAATGATTGAGATCTGATTAAACCGTGTATTGGGTCAAATCAGGGCCAAAATACGTCACATGCAAAACGAGCTAGGTCAAAGAAGGTGCAAAACGAGCCGAGTCGGGTCGGGCCAAAGAGAGCATAATTTTATCTGTAGAGTGTGATAGTTTGTCTATATTATCTCCCATTTTTGGCAATGGACCATAGACAAGTAAATGGAAATCATTTATTACTTGATAGTGTTTAAAAGCCTTAGAAACCATTAAACCATTATTGATCCGACTTGACCCATTAAAAACCCAATAAAACATGACTCTTTAAAGACCGACTCATTAAGCCCATAATTAATTAAACCTTTTTACAAACAGCCCCTCCCATTTAAACAGGTCTAGATCCAATGACCAAGAAACATACGATATATTTGAGTTTCTTGGCGCAAATTTTTCATTTACTACCTACCATTGTAATTACTTCATATGAGGTGTAATAAAAGTCAATTACATAGATTAATTACCGCGTATACATAATTATTATTTATGAAGAAGTATATTCTTCATATAATAACCATCATATTACATCAGATCATATATGAAGTATTAAGTATGGCATAAGCGTCCAAAGAGACCAGGTTTATCAGGCTGACATTATAGCCAATAAATGTAAAATGACGCTAATAACTATATAATTTTCTTAGTATATGTAAAAAAATAAAGTATGGCATAAACTTTCTGCCTTCCGTTTGCTTTTCAAGATCGTAATGAAATTCAATACAAGGTGTGCAATTAATATCGATCTTAATCCTTACAAAAATAAAATTCATAGCATAATGATACAATCTAGGATTCTTGGAATGAAGCCAAGCTTCAACAATCTGTAGCGTGAAATTAATAGAAATTTGTGCGTGAGGACAACTAGAAAGGCTACTACGAAAGCCATGGAATTATGAAGGCCAGCCTGTTGGCTGTTGCCATACTTTCGAAGTTTCAAATCTTTTAATAATATCCACATAGCTTTGGTTTACGCCCTTATTTAATAAGTCATTGAACACAAGCGACCTTACATTGCTTGGTTGGATCACCTTAGCTTGTTGCCGCTTCAATTACGTTTACCCGAAATTCATCTATTTTTTTTCAACTTTGATACGTGTCAATGTTCTTGTCATCATCTTGAACTCACAATCTCATGTGTAATAAGTAGATCTTTTATCACCCCTCTATGTAACAAGTTATGACATTGTTTACATTAAAATACGTAATTTAAGCTTACTAATTTTAAAACTGTAACGCTCAAATGACATGAAATACATAAACAAAAAAATTTTGTTAAGTTAGATTTACATTTTGTAATTTGAAAAATTAATTATCAACAATACAAAATACATAACTAATAAGTTTAATATAATCACATACTAAATAAGGTTGTCCGAATATACATTTTATATGGTAAATCAGTAATTTTCTTTCATTTCTTTTTTGAAATTGTACTTTTGAGAATTTAAGTTGTTATTATTGCAAATAAAGTGTACTTATAAAATATGAAGTTGCACTATTAGGAAATTAAAAATTTTAATATTTGTAAATAATGAAGTTATAAAATTTCACCATTTTTACATGGTTTCTTTTTACCTTTATTTTCTTTTTTAAAGTTGTACTTTTGATAATTAAAATTGTAATATTTGTAAATGAAAATGTACATGTAAAATATGAAGTTGTACTATTAGAAAATTGAAAATTGTACTAATTGCTAATGAAGTTGTACTTATATAATATAAAGGTGCACTATTAGGAAATGAAATTAGGAATAGTTTCACCAATTTCGTTGTTGCACCTTATTTTAAAAAAAAAATATATATATATTATTTAGATATTAAATTGCACTGTTGAAGATAAAATTGTATTAAAATACATGAAAATTGCACTATTATAAATTGGGAAATATATTTACAAAAATATCTAAGAGATATATTTGGAATTTCTCATACTAAGTAGGAGATTTTGTATTGTAGGTTCAGTTGAATAATTAGGTAATCTTAAGGTAAAAAATTGTCAATTTGTGTTATCATGTGAATTTATTTGTTTTGAGAATGAATCTGATTCTTTTTCTTTTAAACCAGTAAACAATCAAAGCCATACAACAATGATAGCATCAGAGAATGATTATCATCTTATCCATTGCCTATTTCACGTTCAAATACGTTTTGTTATGATCCTCGCATACGGAATAATAACAGGACATGTTGACATTGTTTATCTACTCATAATTTATCAGTGCGATCACATCCTTAGACTAATTAATCCATTCAACGAACACAAGATTCTTCATTAATGAACTTCTTTGATTTACACCTTAACATACATCATCCATCCAAGTCGTACTAGCAATAACCGTTAAAATATTAACAAATTTATTAATTTAAGCTTCCTAAATGAAGAATAAGTTTTTCGATTTCAAAACACTCAAGAAATCTCCAATTTACTACTAATTGATGTGGCTTCTGTTCTATTCATTCTTCCTATATAATTGCCATAAAAGAAAAATTCTAAATTATGCAAAAACTTATACTTCCTCTATTTTTTTTTTAAGTTGCCCTCATTTAGGATCTAGCATATATTCCAATACATCACTCAATCTCAATTATAACACAATATATATTATTGAATAAATTAAAAATTATTTTAAAATACATCAAAATTAAACTAGATACTACACGAGTATGTTTTACTTTATGTATTTGTTTTCCAATTTATACTGAACTGAGGTAGTAATGTAATACTGTGTCTATCAAGTAGCCTAAACAAAGACAGTTTTACCAACAAATATTTACAATAAGGCTTTATTTAGTTTACCTTAGAAATAATTATTTATTAAAAATTAATTTTAATTAGTAAAAAATATTTTTAATTAATAAAAATAAGTTTCAATCAATAAAATCAATAGTTTCATGTATTAAAAACAACAATGAATCAATAAAATCATATTTAAGCTGTAAAATTATTTTAATTCGTTGAAAATCAATAACAATAGAGTAATATATGGTCATAATAAAAAGAAAGACTTGATCAAGAATCCAAGACCAGTTTAGAAAGAAAGGAGGAAAAAAAAAATAAGATGAGTATGTGTACATTTTTATTTAGTTTTATGAAAGAGGTGTTTTACAATATAGTTGGAGTACTTATTTATTATGAGGTATGTGAAGAATCAATAGGAGACAAAAATATGATCGAATATACTCTTTAAGGGGGGTGTTTAATAGAGTATGTCCGTTTTTCGCAGTTAGCCAGTTAGGATCTCAAACCCTAGAGATGATTTCAAGGGCGGAATTGATACTTTAAAAATGACTTAATATCAAGGCCTTGAAATATAACTTTGACTTTGCTGTAGCTATTTTATCATTTTATCAAAACAAACAAAAACGTAAGTAAGAGAAACAAATAAGTAAAAGAGACAAGGTATGAATGATAATTTGTTACAAAGTTCGGCAATTTGTCTACGTCTCTGCGTAGAGTGTCCAACCGGTAGAATTTAACTTTTTTTATTTCTTCCTTTAGAAACCTAAAATAACCCTAAAAGATCTCATACCTATCTTCTACTCCGTAACTTCCCTTACTACACCTTAACATCTTAGATCCTAAAAATAAAAGGATATCTCACTTTTTCTGAACTTTTGAGTATTATAAGTACTACTCAAAGTATATCACTTTTTTCTTTTAATCACACTTTTCTAAACACACGATATATTTTTTCTTTTCTTTTCTCTCAATCTAAAAAAATACAATAAAGTAATAAGGAGTTAAAGAAAAAAATATTTTGCTATAGCTTGACAAAGATTTCACGAGTAGGCTTGTGTAACATTTTCTCAAGCTTCAACTGCTATTTATAGGAGAAAGACCAATGACACTATTGAAGTAGAGAATGTAATTGGACACATTGGAGTAGCCGTTGCTTTTTTGAATAGTTGTTGGAGAATTTTTTTCAACTTGAAAAATGTTGTTGCTAACCACTTTAAATGTCCCATGAAATGAGTAACGAAAAGAGTTCTTATGACTTAGCCCAAGTCTTCATACCATGTACATATCCACGAAATGAGGAAAAGAAGTACAGCCAAAAAAACTTGCCATAAAATAAGAAAATTTGATTGCTTGGAATGCTTCAAGAACATCTTCCATGATTCAAGGATATTTGTTGGGCATATGGTTTTATCCAACAAATATTTGAATATAAAATTAGACTTGATCATCTTTACTATAGTCCAATCCATGAATTTAGGACCAAACTTTCATGCCACTTGATGTTCCATGTAAGAAGTAAGCATGAGTAGATAATTTGCATTGCTTTGCTTTTTAGTCCATGCAACCCATACACAATATAGTAAAATAATTATCCTTACTTTATTTATTTTCTATCTTGACCATGCACTTGATATGAACCAACCATTTTGACTTTCATCATAAATAAAAACATTAGTAGCAACATCAAGGTAAAGACTTTAGTATGTAATAATTAAGTAGTAGTTATAACGCCTTACAATAAGATGTTGATCAATTAAAATTGAGTAGAAAATTTAGAGCCAATTTTGGTTATAGGGTATGGGCTGGGACTCTGCGAGAGTTCAAATTTACAACGCTTCTGTAATTTGTGTGATTTGGGGTTGCTTTAGATGATCAATTTAGGTTTGCTTGTCGAATTTGATCTTAATATTTCTCTAACTGTTGTTATAACTAAATAATAAATTAATAAAGTGAAATGAACAAAAGAATCACTAGGATTGTTCTAAATGTTTAATTCACCAAATGTTTGTCTCTAATATATAAAACTAGATTAAAGAAACAAAAGTTGGATAACCTGCCGCATGTGTACGGTACTTTAGGTTAAATTCTTGATTCAATATATATGATATGATTGGCTTGAATTTGTGGGAGAATATATTAAGAGACACTGTTTAATGAGCTCTTGAAGGTTGAGAGGGCAATATAAAAAGAATAATAACGGGTTAGTTACTAGCTAGTAGCTACGATTGGAATTCAAAATTAAAACGTGGGATTCCTGTGAAATGGAGTCATGAATACATGTTTTGTGAAGTACAAGTATATGATAGGAATAATAAAGGATTCACCCCCTCTATAGTATATTGATCTTATCCTATCTCCTATTGATTCTTCATCCTTAATTCCTTTCCCCTACAATTTGTCCAAAGACTATACATCTAACCCCCACAAATTAAAGCTACAAGCCAAGACAGTGACACCAAAAAGAAGATGACAGAATTCTTCATCTCTTTCCTCAGCATCCAATCATCTTCGATTAACCTTTCTTCCATAAATTATCACTATATTCTTTTTTTGTGATCATTCAAGTAATTTACTCATTAAAGGACTCACAATAATAGATTACATATATATATATATATATATATATATATATATATATATATATATATATATATATTTACTCCACTACAAATAATTTTTTTTGTATTAATAAGAAAAGTCATCCCGGGGAGTACTTTTTATTTTTTAATCTATCTCTCCATGTGATCAATAGCCTTATTGTTAAAATTCCCTGTCCCGCTCACAAAACTCTCCGTTTCGGTACCAATCTTCTGTGCTTCGACATCCTCTTCCTCCTCATCTGATAAACCCACAGGACTGTACACCTCATTATTTCCATATATCTTCATCATCAACACGTAAAAAGAAGCTGCAAAGACTCCCAACAAAATCAACAACCAACTAAACTGAATGTTAACGAGCGCCTTAGCACGATGAAGTGACTCCTCCCCATCACACCTAACCACTTTATGCCCTTCTTCTTCATGCATGAAGCACCCCTTTGCAATCAACTCTGGGCTCCACAGAGCAAACCCCATCACCGTCAGCCATACCCCTTGGAAGAGTATGCTAAGGGACCTCGTGTACGCGATCACAAAACTTCCTGTACGTGGATTCGAATTCTTTCAGTTCAGTATAAATCAACTGAGCCTAGCTTCAAATTCGATTGTGTAATTAAATTTCCAAGTTCAGTGCATGTTTGTTTTACCTGGGTGCGCGATACCAACGACAGTGGTGGACAAAGAAACGAAGACGACAATCTGGAGGAGCCAGTGATACTGTCCCTCAACGCCCATGTGATCAGCGGAGTGGAGATGGAAGAGGAGGAGTTGTTGGCCAAATGCAAGGGCACCGAGGAACTGGAGAACATCGTACTGGGCAGGGATGTAGGGGCCGCCCCACTTATCGAGGGCGAGGGCAAAGAAGGCGTAGACAAAGAAGGTGAGGGAAATGGAAGAATGCTCGAAGTTGTGTAGGTGGTTTGAAGGGATGGTCCCGTCTGTGTCCAAGGGCTGGTGCCGGTTAGGACCTATGAAGAGTTCCATAGCCACGGATAAGAAGCAGCCTATCATGATTAGGTAGAGTTCGAGGCGCCGGAGATGGCGCAAGTTGGAAGGGAACCATGGAAGGGACTTGTATTTGGGTCCTTTGAGAGCTAGTAGCCTTAGGTGGTTAAACAGGTGCCATAATCCAATAGCAAAGAATCCTAAACCCGGCGCAACGTGCCCAACTAGAGTGCCCATATAGTTTGAGGTGATTTGGGATCCTTTCGTTGGTGGTTGGACTTAATTAATTTGGGAGGAAAGAGTATGACAGAAGCTAATACTCTAAGAGCTTTAGCAATGTAGCGAGCTGATGAGAGAAGGAGGGTCTTGAGAAGGGATGGAGAGAATAAATAAGGTTGCACAGATAAAATAGAGAGGAGTCTAGAGAGTTCTAAGAATGGAAAAATATTAAGAGTTGAATATTTGAAGTTTAAGGTATAAGAAGGTGTTGTAAGCTATGTGCATATGTCATGTGATTTGCAAGGGGTTGAGGTGGCTTGAAGTAAAAGCCAAGGTTAGCTTGCTAATTGAGAGGGAGTTGACTAATGACAAGGACTAGAAATTCTACGCTACTATTTCATTCTAGAAGTTAATTAAAAGTAAGACTGGATCGGTAATAATCTTCGCAAGTTTCAACAGATTGTAGACTAGTAATAATCCTAGGCAACCCTCAATAAATGGATTTCAAACCAAGCTAAGGCTCTATCTAGCTATAGCCTATATGATGTGTCAAACTAATTTGGTGACACCTATACGTTTCTTAATTAAGATAGCTTTCGTGAGAATGATCTTCGATCTGGTTATTTGAAATTCTAGTTGACCAAGTGATTATCTCAAATAAGAAAGAAAAGGTTTGGTAAGTACATACTTTTATGATCGATGGCAAAACGTTACTCTCTCATTGTAGGCAAAGATGATAAATTAACGCAACCAAATTAAAATGAATGTTGTCTAGCTATATAAATAATTACCCGCCCACTTTATACGACTACCATAACTCATCACATAAACCTTTTCACAGGATTATGCATGTTTCTTTTGCGTCCTAGCTAAAATATTGGCCTTTTTAGTATTAATTGAATTTATCAACTTCAACCTCAACGTACTCTAATTAGGGATATCAAATCGGGTCAGCGAGTCGGTTCTGGATTGACCCATCGCGGGTCGGTTCTTATCGGGTCAATTTTGCCTATCGGGTCGGGTTAAATCGGTTATTTTCTTGGTCGGGTTCGGTTCGGGTCGGGTTGTATTCGGTTCGGGTCAATGTCGGTTCGGGTTGTATTCGGTTCGGGTCAAGGTCGGTTCGGGTTGTATTCGGTTCTGGTCAAGGTCGGTTCGGGTTGTATTCGGTTCGGGTCAAGGTCGGTTCTAGTACAATCGGGTAGGTTCCTAAACGGGTTATATCGGGTTATTTCGGATTTGGGTCAAGATCGGTTCTGGTAAAATTGGGTCGGTTCCTGAACGGGTTATATCGAGGTTATTTTGGGTTCGAGTCAAGGTCGGTTCTAGTAAAATCAGATCGATTCTTGAACGGGTTATTTCGGGTCAAGGTCGGTTTTGATAAAATCGGCCAATGATGATTGTTAATTCATAAATTGGACAATGATGATGTCAATAAGTCATTTAAAAACAAAATATTTATGAGGTAATGATTATTAAATGTGTATTATCCTATCAAACTAGTTTATAACATACGATGTTAAGTTTATATATACATAAAAACTTATAATATGTTTAGTTTGATATCGACAATGACAAGTTTGGGTTCAAAATTATTAGATATTAAGTAAAAAATAGGTCTGTCAAGATTAGGTCATATTCATTTATATTCAGATTATTAATACATCTAGTGAATTCGGGTAATGAATTGTTATAAATCGGGTTATATCGGTTATGTGTCGGTTTCAATCGGTTTCGGGTTCTTTTTGAGTCGGGTCCGTAACGGGTCGGGTCTGTAACGGGTCGGGTCTATAACGGGTCGGGTCTATAACGGGTCGGGTCTGTAACGGGTTGGGTCCGTAACGGGTCAGGTCCCTTACGGGTCGGACACGGATCGGGTTCGGGTCTTTGAATATCGGGTCAAATCGGTTTCGGGTTAACTTCAGGTCGGGTTGGGTCGGTTTTCGGGTCTCACTTTTTGGGTCATAATCAGGTCGGGTCCGGGTCGGTTTCGGGTAACTTATCGGGTCGGGTCTGATTCTGACAGCTCTTACTCTAATATATTGTTTGAGTGAGATATTGTTAGATCTGCTTTTATGAGTGGTTTTAATTTTTTTTTTAATATAAAATAGTTTTTCTAGAAAAAAATATCTATTCAATCAGATAAAGACGAGAGAATATAATTTCATTGACCACGATGAATATTTTTTGAACTTGACTTGTATCTATAGTTTCAGTTTTCTATATTTTATTTGGTTCATCAGTAATTAACTACCTACCTTATACGGAGTACTTCGGTCTGTAAATTATCATGTTAACAGTGTACGTGCGAGTACATGTTGTTCAAATTGTATATCCTGCATGCCTATCTTGAATAACTGTTTCATTTCAATCAAATCATTTTCCTAATGAATCCATGTTATTCATATGATAGATATGCACTATCCAGAAGGAGGCGTCAATGTTATTACTCTCCGTTGACCATAAAATTATTCAATTGACGGCTATAACATAAATATATATATATATTTTTTTTACTATACAAAATTGTGGAGTACTTACGTAAGTGATGATCTAGCTTGCTAGCAAACGAGGATCGGAGGTATTCAAATTAGATACTTTGAATTCTTTCTTGATGTACCTTCCAGCTAGGCAATAATTATGTTCCTATATGAATTTCTGCTTAAACAATAATATGCGGAGATGAAGTTTTGAACATATGAAGATGGGCATGGGCGCATGGCCTATGATGTACCGGTGCATTTTATACATGTTGTATTCCGTACCAAATACATATACATATCAGATATTGTATGGATACGACATGAATACATCTTCAAGACTCCAAAAACGGGCTAGATACGGGAAGACATGTTGGATATAGTCTGGACACATATCGGGTACGATTAGCCCTTATTCAATCCATAGCCAGCCTCTTTAGCCCAACAAATGAAAAAAAAAAAAAAAATTGTCATGTTTAATTATTTACAACCATTTGTAACTTTACAAGTTAACAGTACAAATGAATCTGCAATCAACCCTTTTATTTAAAACATTTCCTAATTAGTTGAATATGCAATCAGCCCAAATGAATATCAGAATAATCAGCCCAAATGAATTAAAAGGATTGCTGGCTTTGATGCATTAAAAATAAAAGTCCAGTAGCCGACAATCGACATTTCTCTGCTCTACTCTCCACGATTCTTCGTGCTGTCTGGTGAGTGCCTAAGTGGGTGGCTAGGTGCTGCAGTGAGCTACTTTATGGCTTCGTGCTAACCAGATAGGTTGGTGGGTGGATGAGTGAGTGGGTGCTACATTGGCTGGTGAGTGGTGGTGACGCTGCATAGTAAGGTAAGTGTTACTGAAATCAAATGTATGGATAGTTCACAACTTCATATTGTCAATTATTCAATGATGGACTGCAGTTGGGGATTTTATTTTTCGTTTTGTTTTTTTGTTTTGGGGGACTGCAAGTGCACTAACTGGGTGGCTACTCATGCGAATTAGGGACTGCAATTGACAATTTCACATTGTATGCTGCCTTGTTGGTTGTTGCTGAATTATATCATCATATGAATATATGGTGCGATGCTGCCTTATTGCTTTTATATAATTATATGATTATATTTGCCTTGTTGTTGATTTTATGTTTTTATGGCTTTTGAATCTCAACAACAAAGTGTCAGTATTGGCAGTACCACTGGAAGAGGGTTCTTTGGTGCATCTTCTTAGGCTCTATTTTGGAGATTCAATGAAATAAGAACATCAAGTGATTGTAGGGTGAGAGCACACTTACTTGAGATGAAAAGATTAGAAGAAGAGGATGAAAACAGAAATAGTGATTAGTGACCTAGAGAAGTTTCCTTGCCTTGTGAATATAAAGTGAAGAAAGTTTCTTCCAAGAAAGGAAGCTACTCATTAATTTCATGGCAACTAATGAATATGACCCATTCTTTCTTTAAGCTTAAAGCTGTGAATTATATATGTACATTGTGTTGTTATAGTTATACCGTTATACTAACAAAAGATCCGTTAATGGGCCCATAAGACCAACTCACACGAGTCACACCGCAAGCACTTCGAGTCACATTGGTGATGGGCCGAAGACTGTTAGAAGATATATATAGGCCTATATCAGCTACATGTGCAAGATTAAAGAATGTTTAATTAAATAATAATCGAGGAAAATAAGAGAGTTACAACTTAATGTAACTTCGAATCTTTACTACTACAAATAATAATACATTAAAACAACGTCCTCTTTTTACTTTTTTCTTTACTCAAGAAAAAAACCACACACACATACACCCAGAATTTTTTAAATTCACTGTTCAATAATTATGTACCACTTTATATACCACATTTTATAATTGGCCAATTAAAATCTTAAAAACTTACTCCTCATTTCCCCCTATGACATAATGTTACTTATGCCATTGTAACAACGATTCATAAACCAATTTTTGTCAAAAAAAAAAAAGAAGAAGAAGATAGAAAGAAAGAAAGACAGTGTAATTTGGAAAATGAAAAGCAGGATGTTCTTCCTTCTTCCCGTTGTTGTGGGTGGTAACATTAGTGTCGTGTTAGTGGTAGTTATTTTTGGAAACCACATTTTTGTGATAAAAGTTTGATATTGTCAGCAACGGAATTGACCTCAAACTTGCAGTCAACCTTGACACCAACGTTCTTGGTGTATAACCAAGTCTTCATCTTTAGAGGGATTCTCATTGACAGGTTCAATTTCAGTGGTTCATTATGATTCTTATTCTTATGAGACTGAGGCTCAAACTCCTTGGGCAAACCCCCTTTCGATGACACTGTAAGAACCACATTTACTGCATCAGCTTTGCCGCATTCTTCACTTTCCAACGCAGGAAAATAGCCGTGTCCTATTTCCTTTCCTTTGTACCCTAGTGTGGCGTTTCCTTGTTCATATCTGATATCATTTACACTATTTATGTTGGTTGTCTCCAAGATAACCTATTAGAGACAGCATTAGTTTTTTACCCTTTTTTTTTTTTTTTTTAAGTAGTACTTAATGCGCTCTATAACAATGTCAATGGAGTATCAACATTTTCAAAACCAAGTATTAGTGTGCCTAAAAACTAACTTTACAATGCAATCCTGGTGTAAATAATACAAACTCTCTCTTAGGTTCTCTTAGACGCATTGTGTTAGAATAATTTTGCAACAATATGTGTCCACATAATCTATAAATATATCAATTATATATGTTTGTGCCAACTAATGTAAACTTTTCTAGTTTCTATACTTAAGCAACATCATATCCTACCATAACCAACCGTTTTTATTGTGTAAATGAGAAATATGAGGAGGTAAATGTAAGTAACAGGATCATCTCTCCATAAAATTCATTTTAAAAAATTGCTATTTTCTCAAGACATTTATCAGAGATTAAAAAAAAAAAAATTTGATGAAAAATGTGGTTTGGTTGATTTTAAGTCAACTTGACCTTGAACTCTTGACGAAAACAAACAAAATATAATGGTAAGCACTTGATCGATGACTCAAAAAGAAGGAAGTACAAGAATCGATCAATTGGTTTTTTCAGTTTGATGAAATGAAATCAATGAATAGAAAAAAAGAACATCATATCAAAGATGAAGAAAAGTGAAGCAAGGCAGGGGTCTATATAACTATATTGGGTTCAATACATATGGGTAGAGTAACGTAGTAGGTTGGTTGGCATAATGGCGTTAGTTGGGGAAAAATATATAAAGAGAAATATGATGAGTATAATGAAAAGGATGAGAGAAGAGTGTTACCTGGAACTTAGGAGAAGCGTTGTTTTTGGAAGGAGCAGGGCGCTTGATTACAAGATGCTTGACAGAGAAGGTTGGGTTCTTAGGGCTCAAGGTTAGGCGATGCACGCAAACAATAACACTAACGAGGAAGGCGACCGTGAAAAAAATAGACAGGAACCAATACAAGCAGCGGTGCCGGCCTTTTTTATTAGTTTGGAGGGGTTTACGGTGCCTTTCGACGAAGTGGGCGTTCTCCGGAGGCGGAACACGGTAGATTTGGTCCTTGGGGACTTGGATGATGTAGGTAGAATGAGGTTTAGAGTGGGAGTTATCATACCTTGTGGAGGGGACAATTTGCAATTTCTCATGATCCAGGTTATAATACCGACCAAACTCCTCGTCATGGTGGGCGTCGGGAGAGGTAGGTGGGACCCGCTCCTCCATCGACAAAATGGGGAGCGGTACTCTCCAACAGGATGATGGATGACGGATGACGGATGATGATAGATAGATCGATAGATATTGGGGTGAAGCTTTGGTTCTAACAATAAAATGCACGGATTTATTGTTGGAGCTTATATTACAAAGGGAAACACATGCTATCGTTCATCATAATATTAATGTTTTTGTTGTACCTCTTTTTCACCCTGCACTTGGAATTGGATTGTTTTTCTGTCGTCTTCAAATTTGATGAGGGTGTATTATGGTTTGGAACAGAAATTTAGGGGTAAGATGTTGTTACACCTTCTAATTTTCTAAATAAGACATCATGTGAAGTTGTCAATTGTCACCCTTTTATCTCTCCCTCTTTGACTTTTTTTTTTTTTTTTTTTTTTAATTGGCTCCTTTCCTTTTCATTTGCTTACAATAGAATTTAAATCGAAATACTAAATTCGGCTCCCTAGTTTAAACTAAAGAAACGGTTTAATATGGGTCTATGTTATTTCCTTCGTTTCTTTTTGTTTGTCCTATTTAAAATATTTCATTTGAAAAGTGAGAAACTTAAATATGATTTTTTTTTGTTAATATATATAAGTTAAAACACATGTGAAATCTTCTTAAATTCGTCTTAAAAGATATTTTTTAATATATAAATTTGTATTTTTTATAATGCTTATTTATAGGTATTTTAGTTATAATATATGCATTGAAAATTATTCAAAAAACAAATGTGAAAAACAAAAGGGAACGAATCGAGTAGTATCAGATAAGTGCCACAATATTTAATCCTTTTGTTTCATTTGTTCCATCTCAATTGAGTATTTGAGTAACCCCTATGAGCCTGGAAGTTTATAATTATTATAAAATTAAAATGATTTACAATGCCTAAACTAAATTTGTAGCCACTATAATCTTTTGACGACAATCAATTTCGTATACCGTTAATATATGCA
The DNA here is from genome assembly GCA_026401315.1 of Dysphania ambrosioides. Classification (NCBI taxonomy): domain Eukaryota; kingdom Viridiplantae; phylum Streptophyta; class Magnoliopsida; order Caryophyllales; family Amaranthaceae; genus Dysphania; species Dysphania ambrosioides. The sequence goes on from CM048666.1 coordinate 314,335, forward strand.
TGCTCCATCCATTTATTTATGACCCGGTCTTCCACTCTATAATCTATATATACATGTAATTGCTCGGTTGAGATCCAAGCACTAAACACATCTCTAAGGGAAATCAATCAAAGCCCCAGAACAAGAGAGTGCCCTCCCCAGTCCCCACCACAATGTCGAGTTTGCTCCAACTTTCAACATTCTCTCTTTTTGTTTTATTCATCTACTCCCTCTCCCTCTCATCTCCAACCCAAGCTACCTTCGATAGAACCATAGAGGATGAAGAAGCCCAAGAACTCGGTCTCAATTTCAAGAAAGAAAAGCTGAGCCATTTCAGGTTTTACTGGCACGACGTCGTTGGAGGGCCAAGCCCGACCTCTGTCCCCGTGGTAAACCCCCCCAAGAAGTCCCCCACCGGGTTTGGGCTGATGAACATGATAGATAACGCTTTAACAGAAGGGCCTAAGATGGGCTCAAAGCTTGTAGGGAGGGCCCAAGGATTCTACGCCTCGGCTTGCCAGAAAGATATCGGGCTTCTCATGGCCATGAACTTTGCTTTCATGGAAGGGAAATACAATGGTAGCACCATCACAGTGTTAGGGAGGAATATGGTGTTTAACAAGGTTAGAGAAATGCCAGTGATTGGCGGGAGTGGGCTGTTTAGGTTTGCGAGAGGGTATGTTCAGGCTAGGACAAACACTTTCAATCCCAAGAATGGGGATGCTACAGTTCAATATGATTGCTATGTCATGCATTATTAACTAAGGAGTACGTATTTCGTATATGGCTGGTGATGGAGATGTGAAGTGCCCAAACAATCCAGTCACAAAACCTTAATAGTCTTTCTTGATAAGCCGCTGAATTACTAACGAGCTTAGCTAGCCTCGCTCTAAGGTCATTTTACTTGTTTCCAGGAATTGATACATAGTCTTTTCAAGGATCGACTAAATTGTATTGATATCGTGTTTTCATTTTCATAAGCTCGAGAAGGTCGCTTGTAATGCCAGCTTTCCATAGTAGTCCAGTAATTATAGTCACTGGTCCACATACACAGTGATGCTATCAAAGGAGGTTTTTGTTTGTTTTTTTGTTTATTGCTTTAACATCAAGCATCCTAAAACATAAGACATGCTTTATTTATTTATTTATGCTTAATCATGTTGTTGGTGATTTACTGGCATCCATAATTTGAAATGATACCGTATCTGATTCAGGCTCATATTTTCCACACAGAGATACAGGACTAGATACAGTGAATCATTAATTTACACGAGTCTTTGAATGCTTCTTGTTAATATATAGTTCTTGTGCAACTATAATTTGTATCTAACGTTTGATTGGCTATTCAAGTAGACAACAAAAGAGAAGTATGAAACTAGTGTACATAAGAAGCAATATGAATAGTTTGCAAGTATTATACAAAAATAATGTGTTGTTGATTAATTGATCAGGTTACTCTAAAAAGGGTCATCAAGCGTAAAGATTATGAATGGATGTCCATTATGTAATAACTGTATTGCGATCATCTTCCACTCCAAATGTTGCTTTTTTCACCTGCAATGCAATAAAGTTGGGACCAACAGACTTGCATTCCTACTTGCCAACCTCACCAACTCACCCGCCCTTAAATTTCAAACTTGTATCTATATTTGGCAGAACTATTTATAATTAAAAAAAAAAAAAAAGAAAAAGAAAAGGGAAGTGCGCACAGGAGAATTAGAGCAAAACTTTTCAAATTGAGGAATAATAACATGATTAGCACCGTACCACAAGCAAGTGTTCATATAAAAAGTGAGTTATAATATTCAAACATTCAAGCAGAGGTATTAGACTATTGAACATGTGTATGTGCGACTTTCAATTACTAAAAAAAACAAGTACAGGGAACTCAACTGGGTGGAGTCTTAATTTGACAATTATAGCATCACCCTTGGACTATCAAAGTAATGGATTTAATGGGTGGGTGGGATCACAATTCACAATATAGTAATATACCGTTCGAAAGAAGCTAAACTTAGGTAGGATGGCGTTGTAAACATTTTCTACTTGTTCAAAACTCTTGAAAGCATTCCCAAGACTTTTAAAACTTGAAAGTTGAACCCCCTCCAAAAATTAAGAATTTTATGCCCTTTTTTTTCCTCTGACTATCATGATTCGTATCCCCCACTACTAAATGATATTCCCCTTAGATGTTGCTTCCATGAAATATATTGGAGGCGCTGTTAGTTCTGCCTCTTATTCTATCAAGTCTGCTTGGGAAATAATCTCTTCTCGTAAAGTTGTCCCTTTCTTGCAGAGGCGGTTTTAGTATGGGTTCACTTGTAAAGCACTCATACTAAAACAAACCTTATATACCATTTGCAACACATATTAAGATATATACAACTTTCAGCTCACTTGTAAAACACTCACATTGCCACACTGAATATTTTATTCCTTTTTTCCCCCTCTTTCTTAGTTTCTCATTTCCCAAACCTGAAACTTGACCAACTGACCTCAAGCCCACACGGCACACGCCCCCTCTCTAGCTATGCCTCCTGTCGGTGCTCCCCATTGCCCCCCCCACCCAGTAGGCCAGAAGACAGCCAGTCCTGTCTGCTCCACAAGTCCGCAACTATACCATACTAACTTCTACATAATGGGTTCCTGGTTCAATTTTGGACTTGCTATACCATACTAACTACAACGTTATGGGTTCCTTGTGTTTAGATTCACAATCAACTTCTCTTTATCTATTCATCATTGCAAAATTCCACACACTACATTCCAACGATTTCAATCAATTGGGTCACCTTACTCTTCGAACATGGTAGCCTTCGAGACCAATAACCTGGAAATTAGCCCAACCTTATGGTACTACCATCTGATCCTAACATAATATGTGTAAATATTTAGTTTCCTTAATATATATATTTTTCATATATTATATTATAGTATATAAGATTAGCTTAGTTTTGTCTTATACAAAGATATCATATGTACTAATATTAATAATAAGGAAACTAAATATTTACGCATATTCTGTAAGGTCCAACCCGCTACGGAACAATATAGGATCAGAGTAAGGGTTTGAGGAAGGGTTTTAGAAGGACATTTGTGGAGATTGGTGGGATCTTTCGTGTAAGACTTGAACTGAAGGTGAAATTAACTAAAATGGAACCATTTGGTTTTAAGATGGCATCAATTTGGTGATTGTTGAATGTTTGAAGGTGAAGAAGAGATATCTGATTAAGGTTTAGAACCCGTAGTAGCCACTTTCCCCCCGTTATAAGAACTACACAAGTATTACTTCAAAACCTCCAATAATTAAAACTCGTCATATTCAATTGTAATTTTTTTTCATAATTATAATCACTCATTTAGACGATTGGAAACTCGAATTGTTCTTTGCAATTTAAAATTTTAGACTATTTTATGTATTGCTTCATTTGGTAGATTTCGAAACCCATAACACAGAATTCCTGGTACCGCCACTGCCTTCTTGATCATTATTTCGAGTGTATGTTATTATCATGATTATAGTAGTATTCTTGTGTAAATCAAAGTAGCTAGTCCTCTTTTTTTAATTTCAATAATCATATCGATGTCAAGTTTATTTCACCACTGAGTCTTTATTGCTACAAAGAAGACTTGTGCAATGGGTCGGGTTAGATTCGGGATGGGTCAAATGCAAAATAGGTCAGGCCGGGTGGGTCAAAGGAGATATATAAAGGGCCGAGTCGGGTCGGACCATCCAAGGAGAGTATAGTTTTATTTATAGAGGGGGATAGTTTCCATATATAACCACCCATCTTTGGTAGTGGATTATCGGTAAATATGTGGAAATAAGTCATTACCTAATAGTGTTTAAAATTCTTGGAAACTATAAGTCCATTATTGACCCGACTTGACCCATTAAAAACCCAATAAAACATGACCCTTTAAGAGACCGACTCATTAGACCCATTATTGATTAGGCCCTTTTTACAAACGGGCCACTTAAGGGTCCTTAACGGGACCCTCCCATTTGAACACATCTAGTGCTACGAACTACATGCTTAGCTCCAGTGAGATCAGATCTAACTATATAATGAATTTCATATTCATGCAATTACTTAGTTGTTGATAGTCTTTATTTTCTGGAAGCTTTGCTTAATACTGATGCGCTCCGATCCTTAACATAAATTATAATAGATTAGTTGTTTTGATCTTGAATCAACCATTTGACAAATAGTTTAGGTGATTAGACTATGGGATAGTACTTATGATTTGAGACTGTCGTTTGCTTTATTGTTTTTGGGTACAACGATGAGCTTGCCAATGAAAACACGTATCAGTTTGATTGGTGCTTACAATATTTACGGAGAGTAATAGGTGTTTTTGGAGTTGTGGGGTAGATGTTTCTTGCGGTCCTAACTCTTATAGGCTGTCCTTGATGAGACAACATAGTCTACTTCAAATTTATCTCACTGTGATTATATAACTTGGTTTATGATTCTACATAGTACAAAGTATTATAGAGTTATTCAATCATAGTACCAAGTAGTACACATGATCGATAGAGTGATCCTTTGAATATCATATCACCCTCTTTTTTTTTATTTTTTATAAGATTCAAAACATATGAGAGTCTTGATTGTTGAGTAGAGAATAAGTAAAGAAATACAAGGTAGTTCGGATCCCTAATAGTACCAAGTAACTTATTATATGCATAAAATTGGCCAAAACATCAATATTGGATCGTATGGAGTTTGGAGCGACCTTCACCAAAGTAAGTTTAGAATTCAGGAAACAAAGCCCGTTGGGTTTCACAAAAGCCATGTCCTAAAGGCCCAACTACGTCAGTATTCCGTACCCATCTTTCTGTGAGACTAATGAGCCATTTGAAGCTGTGACCCTTTTAATTTCATGATTTAGCAGTGCATTGTGTCGGCCCGGACCGTTCAATTGCTTCGAATCTTAAGTGCTTATTGTATAAATTGTGTTTTGAAACTAGTGCTTTCTTCCCAACTTAAAACACCCTACTGTAGTACTGCTCAGATGATTATTCGATCATGTGACATAAATGAAGATAACTTGGTTCATTCTCAATCAACTAACTTTATGTACTAATTATTTTATTGTTCAAGCTTAATTATATTTTATCTATATTATTGTTGTATGGGTTGTTTTGTATCAAAAAGTTTGTATATAACTATTTTCAGAATTCGTTCATATTTGACAATTTCATATCTCATAAGAGATTTCTTTTATATGCTTACAACAGGTCTTACATATTAGGCCCTATAAGTAATTTAAATCATTTACTTTAATTTAAATACTCACTTCAATTGATTTTCATAATCCTTATACAATTGGGTCTTAAACTCATATTTAAGGGCTTTTGGAGATTGAATGTAAGGTATAAATAGCTTAAACTTACTCATATGACTCTAGAATACATCCACTAGTTTATTTCACTTTTTAAATTTTTTGAAAAAACTTCAAAAAAAATATACACTAACTTTTAAAATTTATTTCGACAATTTTGGACCTAGTGGGGAAATACCTTGATATGCTTATTATGATATGATTCTAATAAGGTCATATTACTCCTTTCAAAGTGATGGGAATTTTAACTCTAATAATTAATTTCAACTAATTTCAAATACTCTTATAATTTATCAAAAACTTGTTTTCAAGGCTTTTGGATAAGACATAAGTAATACCATCCGAGTTCTTGTACTATTTGAATTATATAAGCATATGGTACTTGTAAAATCATCTCAACCTTCTGATATTAATTTTTTTAGTAGAATGAATTAAGCATACATGTTTTCACCATTTTCTCAATTTTGTATGATCTTATTATTCCACCATCCAATTCTACCAATTAATTTTTTTACCCCCTCTCATCATGTAAAGTAGAATCTCTATCCCCACTACCTTAACTACAACACAGATTTTAGCTTAATCCAAGAAAATACACAATTTGCAATATAGCTAACTTTTAAGTAGTAACACTTAATTAAATTTATATACAATAAATAATATTGTATAATTTTTTATAACTGAAATATATCACAAATAGATCAGATTTAAAGTAATTCTCATCAGTCATCACAAAAGGAAATATATAAAAAGAGTAAATTTATCATGTCATTTACGAAAGTAAAATAATAAATACACTTCATAGTTTTTTGTTTTTATATATTTGAAGTATATATGACTTAATAGTTCTTTTTTAAGGAAAATATTTTATAAATATGACATGATACTTTAGTTTATCTTTTTGATAGGCGTGTCGCGAGATTGTTGCGGAGGATGCTGGGTGAGTGTGAGTTGCTGGAGAATTAGGCTCGAAGGTATTGCGATGGTGTTGCAGTGTATTCGAAGGGCTGCGATTTTGGTGCGTTATTTGCTGGGTCTTTGTGATATGCGGGGGATTTGTGTTCGATAGTGCCGCGGTGATGTTGTGGTGAAGTTCAAAAAATACCAATGGAGATGCGGTCTTTGCTGGAGTAAAATGCTGCAACAGGTAGTATAGAATAAAGAGCTTGGATTTGGGCATTGATTTGGATATGCATCCCCTACAAAAATAATAAATTAGTAAATTCCAAGAAGGGAGTGAGTAAATAAAATAAAATGGAAAAATAATGAAATGAAATAAACTAAGATTAAGATTAAAATCTAAGTAAATGTAAAAATAAAATTGAACGAAATCGAAAAGAATAGACTACAAATAAGAATAAGTGTTAGGAGTTAGAGGAAAAATAATAATTCGGCTCATTAGGATAACCCATCAAAGCCCTTAGAAGTTTGTCAAATGCATCTGCATGTATCTCACAAATTATAAGATGGAAAATCATTAGAGAAAGAATATACAAAATATTAAGACTTTACTAAAATTACAAAAAGAAAAGTTGAAACAAAAGAAAGACTCAAACAAAAAAGAAAAATTATTTACAACATTGTTAGATTCATTTGGAAAAACAAAAGACATATTTACATTAACTACATCCAAGTGAGGGTCCTTGCTATTAAGATTGTCATGGATTGATAATGAAGGTGAGAGAATGAAAGATGGATGATGTAAGGGAGGAAATGAAGGAAATAGACCATGTTTTCTCAAGAAAGGAATATTAGGCTCAAAAACCAACATCTTGGGTAAAGACTCAATAATTTCCTCCTTCCCAACCTTAAATTCCTTATCAAGTGGTTCCTCATTCATTAATTTGGGGATTTTGTCCTGACACACTTCAACACCCTCAATATTGTCATCATTACCTTCCTCTAGTTCACATTCATTCTCAACAATTTTGATACCATCATCATCGTCATACATCACAGGACCACTAACAAATTGTTGAATAGAACATAATTTGGTCTCTATATGTCTAGATTTATCAGAAAGTTGCAACAAGCTATCATTAATTGGTTCGTCAACAACCTGGCCTACTTGATAATCAAGTTGGCTTAGCAGGTCATCTAGGAACTTGTTCTAAACTTGTATCCGTTCGGTGAAATTGCTCATGTTGGTAATGATATTCTCCATCATTAGCTCAAGGTTTGATTTTTGAGGTGAACTCATGTAGTTCTCGGGAGGTGGTGAGATAGGTCCAATCGATGTAGAAATTTCTCAGTCATAAGTATCTTTAGCTAGATACTCAATTAAATCCCAACAATAATCATGGCCACTGGTAAGGAACTCTCCACTAGACATCGAATCTACCAACAATTTAGTTTCATAATTCAAACCTTCATAAATAATTAAGCACATATCCCATTTATCAATCCCATGATTAAAACAGACATAATCCCCAAGTCTATGATAGTATCTCCAAAATGTCTCATGCTCAAATTGGGGAAAATAAAAAATAGCCATAAGGACAAAAGAAAAGGAAAATTAATAAAGAGAAAGAAAAATACCTTAAAAGAGAAAAAGTTCCTACAAAACAAAAGTTAGTAACAAGATAGGAAAAAAATAATATATACAATATAAATTTCACCAATGTAAACGTTAATCTAAATTGGAACCAAACCGTTTCCCCGGCAACGGCGCCAAAATTTGATAGGCGTGTCGCGCACCTAACAAAAATAAAAACCTAACTAATCCTCCTAACTGTGTAGTAGGGTAAGTCAGGTTCTATCCCACAGAAAAACGACAGTCCAACTATTCAACTTTAACACTGGTAAAATTAGATGAGTAAGAGAACAGAGAGATTATACTATTATTAACTAATAAAAATATAAACTAAAGACATCTAGGACTAGGTATTCCCGCTAATATAAATTAATATAAGATAAATCCATATCCCAAATAATCATACTATAATGGTCAAAAGGAAATATGCACCCTCTACAATACCAATAGTTTCTTTCGATCAACTTATCGGCTTCCCTAACATATAATCATGCCTATTTTCATGGAATCATGCATATTAAAGACATTAAACATGACATCCTAACTTCCTAACAATCCGTTCTACCTATTTCCATGGATAATTTCATGTCCTTATTGAACTAATCACAACCATCTAAATCCAACTGTCATTGACAAATAGATATTAGGTTCAAATCTATACCAAATTACGTCTAACCTAGTATTGATAAAGTAGCGCAATTTAATAAGCAAGAACATATAATATAATGAAATTAGGGATTGAGATAAATTCATAAATCAAATCATATTAGGGTTCAACCTAAACCTAGATTATAAAACTACTTAAACATGATAATTAAATGAACAAAACAATGACTAAGAGAAGACATAATAACAATAATAATAAGAGATTAGAGAAGAGAAAACAATACTTGAATTAGATTGATAAAAATATAAATCACCAAAGCTTTTCTTCCATGGTTGCAAAAGAGAAAACTAAGAACCAAAAGTGAAAACCCTAAAAACATAAACTAATGAATCCCCCCTATGAAAACTAAAAATTAAAACTATATATAATAAAAACTAAGAATCATGATAACTAAAAACTCTCCATAATAAAATCAGAAAATTCCTAAGCTAATCTTCCAAAAGTGGCATGTAAATCCCATCAAAGGAGTCCAAAACTTCTTAAATTACTCGCACTTAGCTAGTGCCTAATGCCTAGGTTTTAGGGCTACAAAAATATTCTTTCAAAGTGGCCGCCAAGGTGTTGCAGCGCGAAGTGAAGGACCGCCAACGAGGTGCAGTGTATGCTGCGAAATTCATCATTTTGCTTGCTAAACTCCATATTCAGCACCTCCCATGGAAATATCAACGTCTAACTAGAGTCATGTTACAATAGGTCTTTAAAAATTCCGAGACAAGGCTACTAATCGACGCATATATTTCCAGTATGATATCATGAGAGCTTTTATTGCATTAAAATCCTACAAAACAAAATAAAGCATACCCGAGAAGAGCAATATCGAAATATATAAAATGAAAGCTCGTAAAGGAGGAAAATATGAAGGAAAAATGATAATATAAAATCGATTAAGGCATTAAAATAATGAACAATATGGTGTTATCACTTTTCATAATATTATTTATAAATAATATTTAATTTATTTTTTGTACGTGACTTGTTCTTTGGTTTTGATAATTGATAGTGATAAACCCCGTACTCCATGTCCATATTCTTTGAATAATTGACGCAAAATAAAATTCGGAGACCTCGATAACTCCAATTCACCACCATATACTGTATAAATTGCACTGACGTCGAGCATGGAGGTCACGTGTCTTCGAAGACTTTCATTATGTGTACGGTGTACCTATATATCGATTTCACGCACTCCGCTTATATTTTATATTGGCAGCTGACTTCTCCGCATTTCATTACATTACTCCTACAGACTTACAGAGTACATGCATTGAACTATTTGCCTATTAAGCCGCTTGTTATCAAATTTGCATGGACCTAATTTTTTTATATGTATATAAAATTGAGTACGTAGTACTCTGTATCAACCTACTTTTGCTAGTTATAAATATCTTCATAAGTGTTTTCACAAATAAACTTCTTGTTTTTTGTTACATTATTGACTTATTGTATACTTTTCAATATATGTAAAGTAAATATATTGGTATATTCCTAACTTCTTAATTTTCACAAAGGCTAATAAATCACCAAAATCAGTTTGAAATAGTATGATAGTTATCATTTAGTAGGTTTAATTAAATTGTTTTAATCGTAGTATCGATCATACACAATTTGTATTAAAGATATTTATTATTGGTTTTGCACTGACCCGTGGAGCGATTAATACAAAATGAAACGATTGCACGAAAAAAATAGGTAATCTTGAGTGCATAATTTAATAGTATAATTATGTTCCATATAATACTATATACCATTAATTGTTTCCTATTTTTTTTTTTCAAAAAAAATTATATGAGTACTTTAACAACATATAAAACAATGAAAACTCAAGTTTAGAGATGGATCAATGTAGACATTAATTTGCCTGTATTTGAAATTTATACGTTCAAATACATTTGATATATTTTTTTAATAAAGAAATCCGTTAATATATAAGGAAAGAGAAAATCCAATTTTAATAAAAATTATCTCCGCATAATGCTCCGCCCTAATAACGTTGCCTTTTCCTGCAAGCACTTGTATTATTGTATTGTAAACCCCGCCGAATTAGCACACCTTGTTTCTTGTTTCTTTGTCCCATAATTTGGTCCTGGTCGGTTGTACGTGGCAAGCATTCATTGGTTATATTAATTGAATCGATATGCATGAAGGAATCTGGACCATTGAATTTCGCACATGCAACACCGGCCTGAAAGTATCTTCATGGAACGGCCAAATTAGAAAAAGTGAAGGTCCAATAATCTAAGCAAAGCCATTGAAGCCGCGTATTTAGCATTTCAAACATCCCATCTCCTTCAATTAGCATGTTCCCTACTCTTGCGACAAGGGCGTGACTACTACGCTCTACTACGAAAATATTGCATGCATATGATGATATGATCTATAGACTATCTAGCTAGTAAGTTAATTTATATGGAGTTAAAAAGCTGATCAAGAAATATGTGCATAAACTATTCACATAAATGCAAACAATATAAAATTTATTCAAAGAAAAACATGGCTCTATAAAAATATATTAGATGAATTAAATTCAATGATCTTTTAAATTTTCCATTTTTCATAATTCTCTAAATTTTGGTCTTAAAAATACCATATTCCTACTTGTATGTATATGATATATATATATATATATATATATATATATATATAATATGTTCATGTGAGAACCCCTCTTATATGAGAACTTTTTGTCAAATAAGAATCAATCTTACACCATAAAATTTCCAAATTCAACGGATGAGATTGAGTGAAAAAGAATGGCAAAAGCATAAATAGTGACAAAATTGACACACTTTTTAATTTAAAAAAAAACGGACACACATTTTTCCATTTCCAGAAATACATTGAGATAAAAACCACTTTTTGAAAAACCCCAAGAAAAAATTGTACTTTATGACATCGTATCAGTTGTACTTTCTCCAAAACATTTTTTCTAAACTTCTATTTTATTGTTCAAAATGTCTGATTTATTGTTCTAAACTTATGTTCTAATGTTCAATACTTTTGTTCTAATGTTTTAAACTTCTATTTTATTGTTCTAAAGATCTGTTTCGTTATTCTAAACTTATGTTCTACTTTGTTACTGTTCTATTGTTCTAAACTATTGTTCTATTATTCTAAATTATTGTTCTAATATTCTAAACTTCTATTATATTATTCTAAACTATTGTTATAATGTTGTTCTAAACTTCTATTCAATTGTTTTAAACTATTATTATATTATTCTAAACTATTGTTCTAATGTTCTAAGCTTATGTTCTATTGTTCTAAACTATTGTTCTAATATTTTAAACTTTTAATCCATTGTTCTAAACTTATATGTAATTATTTTAAATTTCTATTATATTATTCAAAAAATTGACACCTATGTTCTAAATATTTATTTTATTTTCTAAGGTCTAATACTGGTGTTCTAAAGTTTAAAACTACTGTTCTAAGGTATAATCTTGATGTTTTGAGCATTAGAATAAAAGTTTAGAACAATATAACAAAATTTTAGAACAATAGGCAGAAGTTTAGAATATTAAAATAATCGTTTAAAATAATAGAATAAAAGTTTTAGAATATCAGTACTAAATTTTAGAAAAATAGAATAAATATTTGGAACAATCTATACTAATTTTTAGAATAATAGAATAAATAATCAGAAGATGAAAAATTTCCAATATAATGAAAAGCGAGGTACTGTACGTACATTATGACTTTTGAAAAGTTAGGGGAAATGTGTTGTACATTGACAGTTAAAGTACAAAAAATTATAATAAATTACATTTTTGCCATAAAAAAGTTGAAATATTTTGGGCCATCTTTTTATCAACGGTGGGAGATGTGTTCTTATATTTTAAAAGGTTCTCATATAAAGGGTTTTGAAATTTATGAGAAACTATATAACTTTTTTTTGGTGTTTTGTAAAAAAAGTGATTTTTGTCTCAGTTTATTTGAGAAAGTGAGGAAACATGTGTCAATTTTTTTATGCAAAGAAGTTGTGTCAGTTTTGCCATTATTTTTCTGTCAAACCTCTTTGATTTAAGAATGTATGGTGTAAGTTGGATTCTCATTTAACAAATAGCTCCTATATAAAGGGGTTAACACATGAATCCGCCTTAATATCGTATATTCTTATAAAATTTATAAGATTAGTCGATGTCCCACTCTCAATGTCATACTTTATATCACTCACATTATCTTTACTTAAAAGAAAAGGATATGTCACCTCATGAATTGAAAATGACATCAAAGTGATCAATCCATCACTAGCGCTTCAATTATTGAAATGTGGTAAACATCAATTCTTTGTGCAGCATGTACGTGCAACTCAACCACGCATTTTCAAATGAGCGTGGGACACGAAATCCCCAATACCCAATACCTAGCAAACAATTTGGCATCCTGTAATTTATTTATTAGTTCTGTTTCATTTGAAAAAACTAGCTTAGTATGACTAGAAGCAACTCCATCCCCTACCACTACTGTATAAAATCATCTCCAGCATCCCAACTTACCCCCTTGTTCGTTCTAGAACCTCCTACCCTTTTCTGCAGAACTATCACATCCACTTATTTTCTTCCATTCAAATACAACCACTAAAATATCATTCAAAACCTTAGAATAGAAATCATTAATATTTCTACACATAACTAGTGTAAGAGTTTGAATAAAGAACTACAGCATAAGATCAATCATATGGCTAGGTACCACAACTCCTACACACAGTATCTGTCACCTCCTCCCGTCCAACTATGCTTCCTCTTCTTGGTTGTTTTTTTCTTCTTGGGATTTTCATGGTACATCAACTATGAGTCATTATGGGAGGATCTTATGGATCAGGTGAAGCTCATCCTCATGGTATTCCCTGTAGTTCTCCTCTTAGCTGTCCATTGGCTCTCCAGCAGTCAAGATCGACGTCTCTTCGTCCCTTTGCCTGAACAAGACTCTATCCATAGAGCTGGTGGGTCTCCCTGGGGCGTGGGAATCCTTCTTGTATTCCTCATGTTTATGATTTCTTACCATACTTCTATTAGGGAGAGTTGGTGGCCCTTGCTTAATTAGCAAAATAAATGATCATCACCATTTTCATGATAATCATGGGAAGATCTTGATCAGTAATTAATTGTGTTGTAGTAGTTTAGCAATCGTATTGTAAAAGTTTTCGCCTTTCCCTTTGCTTAAGGCTTTTGTTACTTGTTTTTAATTAGCAGCATAACACAATATAACTCAGTACGAGTCCATCTAGGCGCCATCCGTACTAGTAGTAGATTTGTAATTGATGTATAACTTGTTTGTGTTTTGAGTAATGGGATAAAAAGTACGGTTTTAGATAGGGTTAATATTGGTCTTGATGTAAGATCCTATCAAGTGATTGTTATATTTCGTGTATATTTAAGAATGTGTAAATGGCTTCTATCAGGAGGATAGTTTGTTATATAAATATATATATATATACCTTGTCGCATCCCTTATTCTGTATATATGTACTTGTAGGAGAGGAAATTGTACCAGTATATAAGCTAGGGTTAATATTATACGTAGTAGATCAATATGTACTTTCTATGTATATATTGTTGTAATTTTGTTAATTGAGACAATAAGTGTATACATAAATCACGATGTATATAAGGATCCATATATTTGAATATAGCACTTGTTGAAGAGTAGTAGTTGTGGTAAATCTATCATTTGGCGAGTGTATGGGGCACATAAAGGCTTGCGTCTTGAAACTTTATTATGCTTAATATAACCACAAGCTTAGCTTGAGACTTTATTTAAGTTAAGTAACCACCTAACCTACGAGCTCATAAATTTGAGACATCCAACATATCAGCAAGCTTGAAACTTTATTAAGCTAAGGTAACATTCAATAATTCAACAACGTTGAAGACTGATGCCAATTCTAATCATTATGAAATTATATTCTCATAATAAAGCAGCGTTCCTGATGGACCAAATCCGAATACTTAATTCCTAAGAATGAATGAAATGGGTGGGTTATGGGAGGGGTTCACAAGTATTCTGATTCCTTACAGCACTCGAGGGAAAAGAAAAGGTAAAGTCTATGACCTGCTTTTGAAGGTATAGCTCAATTAGCTGGGGCCCAAAAAGGAGAGTCGGGATCGGAATAGAGCCGATCTAAAATTATAAGCTATGTTAAAGGATCATTACAAATTAATTTGTTTTGTTTAACCCTTTTATATCATTCTTATTATTCTCTTTGCTGTGCCTGTGCTGCTGGGCTGCTGATGATGGTTTGTTTAAATAGCTGATACTTGATATTTAAATAATTTTTTTAGAGTGCATTATATTCTAAGTTTATGCAACTTGTATCATCTCCTTAGATCCAATTCTTCATACACTAGTAGAGAATAGTGTACTTGCTACAGTCAAATACGCTTATTAGCTACCATTATTTGTGTGAAGTACTTTATAGACGTAGCAAATGAAAAATATACAATTATTGTGATTTTTTGGGGAAAAAAAAAAAAAAACTAAAGCAAATAATAGTTTTAACCCTACATGGCTACATACAATGCAATACACAAGCATATAATCTTGATTAGTTAAGCTAATATGCTTACAAGCAACACAACACCTTATGTACATAAGAATTTATAACTTGTCATTTTACATGGCTCCGTAAAATCATAAGAAAAGGAACGAAGTGTTGGGGCGCATAGTAGATCAAGATCATGAGGATATGTACTACCAAATTGGAATATGGGGCTCGAAGTTGCATGATATTAGTATTTGTTAGAGATATGAGATAATCAATATTGTATTTTTCATATTGATATTAGTAAGAGAATAATATTTATTTTTATTAAGTTATTATCTTTAGAATATTTTATTATAATAGTATATCTTTTAAAAAGATTGTTTTATATTTTATGAGCGTAATTTTTGTATAGATACTCTACTTATTGATCAATAATAACCAAGTCATATTATTAAAACTTTTATCCTAAATTTGTCATGGTATCATAGCACGTAAGATATTGGGAGAGTTCATAAAAATTCCTCCTGCAGGTGGGTTAGAAAATTAAACACACCGGTAGGATGAACCTTTAGTCAAAATTACAAAATCTTTTATCTTCAGTCTAGTTCTAATGTGAATATGATGTTTTTCGGCTTTCCTTTTGTTGTAAGAGAAGAACTATTGGTTCTCCTTGTACTGTCAGAATTTTTTTTTCTTCTGATTTGAGTGTGGAAAGTAATTAGGTTGCAAGGGAGCCCCATTCGCGGTCGTCTTTGTTTTGCTCTACAAAAACCAATATTTGAATGGAGCATGGTTTTGCTCAGGAAAAACCAAAATGCAATAAGTTCGAGAAGAAGAGACATTCTTATTGTAATGTTATATTTGCAGGTTCGAAAAAAAAGTAACGTTCCTATTTGATTGATGATTGATGGGTTCGAAAAAGATAAACGTTATCATCATAAAAAAAATTGAAGGCGACATCACAAAGTAGTGCATCTTGACTTCAACAAAGAGAGGAATTTACAATCGCAACATTCGTGTTACTGTCATTACGATTGCGGGAGAGTGATAAATATATGAGATAATCAGTATTATTGGAAAATATATATGATATATTTTCCATATTACTATTAGTAAAAGAATAATACTTTAGGATTATTTATATTAAGTTATTCTCTTTAGGATATTTTATTATGATATTATATCTTTTAGAAAGATTGTTTTCTATCTTATGAGCATAAATTTTGTATAAATACTTTACTTATTGACAATAATAATCAAGTCATATTATTAAAACTTTTATCCTAAATTTTGTCAGTATTCGCTACAATATGAGTGTATGTCACAATCAAGGGCAGTAGCTATTACTCACACAATGCAAGCACAACGGGACACCGTACTCACAAAACTCATATACTCACAACCAAAACAGATCAAACTTGTACGTATCCCGCCCATACGATCATAACCGTACTCAAGGGTAGTATGAGTGAATGTCACAATCAAGGGCAGTAGCTATTACTCACACGATGCAAGTACAACGGGACATAGGAATGACAATGGATCGAAGTCAGAGCGGATCCAACAAAATCCGAATCCGATCCTACAAGTTCGCGGATCTTAATTTTGGATCCGAATCCGCAAGCTCTGACTACAAATCCAAATCCATCAGATCTTTGAATCAGAATCCGAATCCATTAGATCTCCGAATCTAATCTGTCGGACCTTCGAATTCGATCCAAAATTCAATATTGGCTTACCTATTTTTTTTTGTTAATTTCATTACTAATACTATAATTCCTGTATAACATATAAAGTAAATAAAAAAATTATACAACAAAAGAAAATAACATGATTTATTTATATATTTAATCAATTTTTTTTTATTTTGGCTTATTATATTTGGGCTTTTTGTAAATACTAGCCTTAATACTACTCATTTGGATCGGACTATTAGACTCGGATCACAATCAGGTGGGATGTAATACAATATCCAAATCCAATCCATCTCCTATTCGGATTCGGAGTTTTTTTAAACGGGTTTGGATCGGACTTTTTTCTTCGAATCGGATTGGAATCGATTCGGATTCGGATTGAATTGTCATCCCGCCCATACGATCATAACCACAAGCTCCTTTACATACTTCACCAAATTAATGGCGTCACTACAAAATTTCCTCGTACAAAATGAAACAAAAATAATGAAGAGAGAAGCACA
Organism: Dysphania ambrosioides; assembly: GCA_026401315.1. NCBI lineage: Eukaryota > Viridiplantae > Streptophyta > Magnoliopsida > Caryophyllales > Amaranthaceae > Dysphania > Dysphania ambrosioides. The sequence goes on from CM048666.1 coordinate 331,544, forward strand.
AATTGATTATAATTTGGAAGATCCTTGAGAGAAGGACTACTGTGAGTTCTGCGAGTTCCTTTCGTCTGCGGCTGGGCCGAGTGGCTGAGTTGGAACTTGGAAGAAAATTATAATTACATAGGTTGTACAAATGTAGACAAGATTTATAGAACGAGTGTGGCTTCATGTGTGGTGAAATATCTAGGCCTGAATAGCGTTACGTATTTGAGCTGTAAGGTGTAAAATAAAAGGATTGACTCTATGTGTTGTGTGAAAATGGCCATGCTAAGTGCTTTGCCAACGAACACATGATATTAATTCCGTTGTGCGTAGAATTATCACAAGTCAATGGAGATGATCGAGTGTTCACTAATTACGCCTCCTTATTCATTTTCCACTTTAACTAAGCCGGCCGCCTTCAGTAAAACATATTAATTTTCTGGACTAATGTTACACTTAGAATTTGAAATAATAAATTAATTAATTAGGTACTTGGCTACACATTGATCTGAAGATTCAAACAGCTTAGATTGTGTTATTGATGAGCTGCCATAGTATAAGGGTAACTGTGACTTGTACATATTATTATGAATTAGATATGCATAGTTGTTGACCAAATAACGCCCAATAATATACCAGAATGAGTTGCAAAATCAAAATGAATGTCTTAGGGACACACACACGTACCTCTCAATCTCATGCATACTCCAGTAGGAAAATATATTATTATGGTTTATAGTCTATAGTTATAATACTGGTGCAATGAATAATATCGATCAGGCATTTAGATTAAGAATAATTAATGTGAATGAATCTCATAGCCTCATCTTCGGTTGATTATAATTTAGACATTCCTCAAATTTAGCACACGCTGTCTGCAATTATAGGCACTCATTTAAACAATTTATCATTCCATAAGTGATAGGGAGCTGCTCCTGACTTTCGCAATTCGCATGATTATGTAACATGACTACATTACCAGATTCCGTTTTCATAATTTCAACCACTTTTTAATAATAATAATAATTTCAAAATAATGTCATTGTCACCGACCTTATCCTATTTGGAGAAAATGATGTACAGCTTAACTGTCAAGTCTCTCTCCTCTCTCCTGGCCGCCTTTGAACTATGCTTGCAGTAGGGTTTAAAGAAGGAAGAGACAAGCATTCATAGAAAACACAAGTAGGTTCTCTTGCACAGGTCTGTCTAATGGACAACATTATACTATCTGGGAATTATCATTTTTAAATTGAATCATCGTTTACCATCTTTGTTTGTACTCTCTCTCTCTCTCTCCTTAGTAAGTCCACAACATGTTCAACGAACTTTCCAGCTTCAACCCACCTAAACATAACAATACGACAATAATAATTAATAACATCATTTTTTACAACTAACTCCTTGTATTTTCCAGCTTATGTCCAGCCCGTAACTGGTATTCACAGTTGTGGCCCATTCTCAATTGATCGGCTTGTGTGAAATGATAACCATATCGTATTCGTGGGAGTAAGCCATAGTTAATGCCCCGCACCAATATAAGCACTCCAATTATCACTGAGTGACTGACGACCATTAAATGATTTCAGAATAACTCACTCACATGTCACATGGAATGGAATGGATTAAAAACATGTTTTACAGACTCGTACAAATTCGACGCACAACAGATTGACTGCATTTCATTCTGGAGAGTTTGACCAGTGACCACTATGAAAAGTAATAGGGACTAAGCTACTCCGTAACCGTAATAGTCATTTCAGATTTCAACAATGAATAAAAGAATTATGTTAGAAAATGAAATCAACGCCTTGTTCCCAGATTCATCAACGCCTTGTTCCCGGATTCATCAACGCCTTGTTCCCAGCTTCATCAACGCCTTGTTCCCAGATTCATCAACGCAAAGCCCCATGTGACATACATACATATTGAACATATATTATCATTCTCCATACCAAACCCATGTGTGCTTCTCCATTCTTTAACCCACCACCAATCTCAACTAAAAACCCCCTCCTACATTCTATTTTCGTCAGCTCACAACATCAGAATGAGAAATTAGGAACCCATAATTAAATTAACATTAACGACCATAAAATTATTCATTGCCCATTATAAACAATTTCACTGACTCTTGCATTCTTGTGAGCCATGATGTTACCTCCAGCAGTCTATCTCCCAAAAAATCCTTCAAATTCTAGCATCTTTCATCGACAGTCCATTGAGTCGAACGAGTCTGCAAATCCCGATGGCTTGGATGGAATGCTGGCCTGGGTCCTGCTAAAGGACATATCGCTCATCATTGTTGAAGTGCCCTCATTGGCTTGCCATCTTTGCAAAGCCTGGGGGAGACTCATGTGCAGGTCAATTCCGTAGGAATCATCTTCCTCTTGGCATGAAGGTTTCCACTGCTCAACCAGTGGGCCCAACACATTTACGGCATGTCCCATGTCGGGTCTCTGATGTGGCTCACGGGCTGTGCAATGGCCTGCCAGCTCAGCGACCCTGCAAATGCTCTCGAAAGTTTCCTCATCAGGGTCAAGAATAGCGTCAATTGCCTTTCGGATGTTGTCCTTGTTGATCAAGATTCTGCGGAACCACGTCACTAAATGAGATCTCTCATCTGGCTGTGTCTCATCAAGGGCTTTTCTACCAGTAATAAGCTCCATCAAAATTACTCCAAATGCATAGACATCAATTTTGGTTGTCACTCTCCCAGTAACTGTTGGAGAAAACAAGAACACAACATGTTAGTATTTATTTCAGATCATAGACGGGTCCACCAGTGTCCAAACATCAAGCCGACAATCACTACAATGTAGGATAATGACGTCAAAAAACCATTATGCCCCACGCTTTCAAACTCCTTTGAAGAAGATCATTGATCAGAACTTACATCAATGGGGTCCTCAAATTGAACTATTTGTACACTGGGATCCAAGGCATGACAGAATAAGTAGTATTAGCTAATAGACTGATAGAGTGTAATACACAATGCAATCACATTATCCTGTTCCAACGATCCAGCCTGAGTAGTAATCATTCTCAATCAAACAAGCAAATCTATAACCCATGACCTTAATGCAATTCCAACATTATGAACATATCTAAACACATTTTCGGTTAGGCGAAGCAGAGTGCAGCAAAAGAGATTCAAATGCAATAGGCATCTGCCATGACAAAACTCAAACTTAGAGTTACTGGGAAATTTGTAGTAGTCGGATAAGTTGGCAGCCAGCTAATACAAATAAATTACCCAAAGAAACAGCTTAATTAATTAGGCCCTCAAAATCAATGAATGAAGGGAAGACTCGAGCAATCATTTTAGAAACAAACAGCACATATAAGTATATGGATAGATCACAATGCAAAACACTAGTAAGCAAATATACTACACTGCGAAATGTAGACATGAATTCATGGGTGGAATTGAAGTCCAACCGGGAAAAAACAGCAATCACAGATACAAAAAAAGTGGAATAAAAACTTAATCAAACCAGCTGATTCTAGCCACTTCTAACATTAATATCACAAGTCATCTGAATGCAAAGGCAATCTACTACTCTACATTCTACAATAAGAAAGAAGCAAAACAAACAGTCCAATAAGCCGGTGTGATTTGTTCCTCACAAGCTTCAAGGTATATGCCAATGGCTGCAGCTTATTATCATATAATTCAAGCAGAGGACTTAATTCATAAAATCCACCCACGCACCAAGCAACCTGAGCAATAATTTCTCAGCAACATACAAATAACTTCATGCGTATGAAGCACACAACATATCTAATCTGACAAACAAATAGAGATAATTAACACTAATATCTTCGTAACTTAAAAAACAGACAATAACAAAAAACATTCTATACATGATTTCGCATCACAGTGTATATTTGGTTCTTCCAGAATATATTCAGAGTTGAGTTATGATTTCCTAGCAAGAGAAAGAAACTCCCAAAAAAAAAAAAAAATTCAAAGATGACAAATAAATTTATCTTTTTAGCCAATTCTTAAATAACATAGCTATAAAGAAGTATCAGCAAGAATATCTAATCAAATGCTTACCAGCATATTCAGGAGCAAGGTAGCCGAATGTTCCAGCCAATCGGGTCTCCACTGAATATTTTCCATCAGGAGCATTTTTTACCAAACCAAAATCTGCAACCTTGGCCCTCATGTCATCGCCCAGCAAGATGTTAGAAGGTTTCAAATCTCTGTGAATGAAACTTGTTTGCGCCAAGCTGTGAAGATACTCAACCCCTCTGGCAACATCCAAAGCTATGGAGACTCTCTGCTTCCAGGTCAGAGGAGGATATCCAAGCTCTTGCCAATCAAACAGATGCTGCCCTAAATGCCCTTGTGGCATGTACTCATACACCAAAAGCCTCTCATGATCATTGGTGCAGAAACCTAGAAGGGCCACCAAATGCCTGTGCCTAACTTTTGTAAGGACCGCAATTTCAGCTTGAAATTCACTCATACCTTTGGTGCCCATTGCTGTAGATTCCATCCTCTTAACAGCAATCTTAGTACCGTCATGCAGCTCCCCTTTGTAAACAACCCCAAACCCTCCACGTCCCAATATATTCTCCTCGCTAAAATTGTTTGTAACCTGCCGAAGGACTTGGATTGAGATGGCAACATTCCCGCCCTCAAACACAGGAAATTCACCAGGATCACCACTGCTCTGGCTCTGCAACTCGCTTGGGACACCCACATAACCATTCGTTGTCCCCACTACATTGTTCTTCACCATCTCATTCCCAGCTTCAGGATTCTGAACCTTCCCGAACTCCATTTGCTTCCTCTTCATATAACATTTGTACAGCACAAACATTACAACCATAACAAAAACAAGGATTGCAATCACCACACCAGCCACCATACCAGGAGATACTGAAGAAGCCTTGGACCCCCCACCAGAAGTAGAAGAGGAGCTGGACCCAGAACCCGGGGCACCAGGTGGGGGAACATCCTTTCCAATGTTCTTATTCCCAGCAGTAAGCAAAGTCACACCGGGCCCAAAAGTGGGAATTTTCCCACTAATATCGTTGTTACTGACATCAAGCTTCTTAAGGTGGGGCAAGGTAGCTAAGCTGGCAGGGATAGTGCCAGTCAAGTTATTATCACTCAAATACAAATCCGTGAGTGAGGTCAAGTTAGCAAAGGCTGGGGAAATAGTCCCCGAAAACCCTTGCTTGGCAAAACTAACAGTAATGACATTTCCACTGGAATCACAGGTGACAAAAGTCCAACGATTACAAGCATTATTACCATCCCAAGCATCAGCTAACTTAAGAGGATATCCTAGATCCCCAGCAACTTGGAGCAAAGCAGTAACCTGAGGATCACAATCCCCCGTTGTATTCTTACAAAACCTATTATTCCCTAAGTCTACCTTCTCAACAGTCTTAGGAAAATCAGGGAAAGGCCCTTGAAACTTATCATTTGTAAGACTAACATTCACCAACTTTGGCAGGCTAAAAATTGAAGGTGGGAGGACCCCGCTAAACTGATTATCCCTAAGTTGAAGATCGAATATCTCAGTGCAAGCAGACAAATCAGGAACTGAACCACTAAACTTATTGGCATGAAGCCATACCTGAGTTAACTGGGTCATACCCGAAATCACATCAATCGAGCCCGTCAACCCACCCGTCTGCTGATTGTTAACCCAGAAAGTCTGGACGGCGGACCCGTTTAACGAGCCAGGCAAAGACCCACTCAAGTTGTTGTAACTCAACCTCAAATTCTGCAACCCGGGAAAGGAGCCGAATATATCCGGAATGGGGCCGTCCATGTGGGCATTGGTAACATAGAAACTGACCAAACTAGAAGAAGAGTCAGCAAGCTCGACGGGGAAAGGCCAGGGAGCAAGATCTTCATTGAAGGAGAGAGAGAGGATCTGAAGAGAAGTGAGGCCAGCAAAAGCAGAAGGGGGAATGGAAGTGAAATTGTTGATATCCAAGAAAACGTTCTGAAGAAGAGAGAGATTAGCCAGGGAAGGCAAAGGGCCAATGAAATTGTTGTTCTGGAGAGAGAGAGTGGTGAGTTGGGAAAGGGCATTGAGGGAAGGGGGCAGAGTAGCATTCAGTTTTTGAGAGGCAATATTGATTAAGGTGACCCTGTTGCTGGTGTCGCAGTGGACACCCTTCCAGTTGCAGAAGTCTGTGGAGGGGTCCCACCCAGAAGGTGGGGGGGAATTGAAGGACTTGAGGAAGTCATCCATCACGGACTTGTCATCGCCGGAGGAGAGAGAAAACAGCAGGATGAAGAAGAAGACGGTTGTCGCAGCCATGGATGGACGGAGTGGAGATGGAGAGGGAGAGGGAGAGGGAATGGGATTGCCGGATTGGTATTATGTGAAGGAGTTGGGGATGGATTAGTGTGAGTTGGATATTTGGTGTTTACTCTTTAGGCATTTAACGGTGACTTCCCTCACTGACAGCTCTTTCAATTATGGAAGACGCGTTTTTTTATTTATTTTATTTATTTTTTAAATTTTTTGAGTTTCTGGATTTTGGGGATTTCTTGTTGGAATTTCCGCTCTATGAGATCTTGATTTGCTTTGCAACATTTGCATGCTACTAAAAAACCCTCTTCACAAGCTATGGTTGGAATACTTATCAGGCTCTAAGAAATTAGCACTCTGTGAATTTCATTTCAAATATAGTTAGGTGAATAACAAAATTGCTATTTAAGACGAGTTTATGTGATAAAGCAAAAAATAGATAAATAATATGACTTATAAGATATTGTAGAAAAAACATAAATTAAAATAAATTTGTGATAGTTATAAGTCATGACTGTAAAATAGGGATGAGATAAATATAATCAATATTGATGACAAAGATAGCATTTTAGAAATTATTTTAAAATGTACTGTTAATTCATATTAACCTTATACATAGTATTTCTTTTGCACTCTAATCAAATACTATGTATGAAATATATGCAATTGTTGAATTCTTATTAGATTTGTTCATTTTTACTTTCAAATCGATTCAAATTAACCATTTTTCCCGAGTTCTACAAAACTTTTAAGAATAATTACATTCTTATGACAAGGCATGAGAATTTCTTATGGATTTGATGGACTTGCCATTCTTCTATGTGAATGATATTGAATATTTGCTTGGGAGGAGAGATCACATTACATTTGAAATTATAACACAATTGAATAGCATTATATTATGAAGGTTCACATGAACCAATATTTAAGGTATCGAAGAGAGTTGGCTATGAAATTAAATTTTGGTTCCAAATCCATAAGATGGTAAAAGTTTGGGTTGCTTATCTGAATATTAAACTAAATTCTCCAGGTAACAATCATAAATATTACGCATTAATATAAAATAAATTACTTATACGAAGTAAAGAGTAACACTTATAAAAATTATATATAATATACTACAATTTGTTTTTTTTTATACAACTATTTTATTGAATATTATAAGGGTATGTAGGATTTGGATTTAAACAAAATGCTTGTATGAACCCACCAAAAAAAAAAAGTTTCTTATATGAAATACTACTTGTATTTTGCTATATTACTTTTACAAATACTCCATATATTATCAATCCACAATTCTACTCCTTAATGTGCCAATTTTATCGAAGAACAATTAACACAAAAGGGAGTACATGTTTTCAAACATTTCACTTTCACAATATATTCCTTCAAGTAAAGAATAAGGAATCATTTGGACTGGTCCAGGTATTTGTGTGGTCAAGTTAGTCCAAAGCTAGGTTTGGAAGGTGGGAAAGTTAAGGACCCCACACGAAACTTTGTGGATTCTTGAGTTTATGATATAACGGGGCGTAATTGCTGTAATGTAGCCTTCTAGGGTTTGTGACATACATTTGGTCACAACCAAATGATTGACGCCAAAACTTTCTTTGATTCAATACCAATGACTAATAACTCGTACTATTTAATTTACATCCCTTTTTCAACAACTATATCTTATCAGCAGTTTTTCTCAACTCAAATACGAAGTACTAATTTCATCATCATCTACTAGATAGTGGTATACTTCATTCATGCATAAGAGTCATATCACCTGTGCGTGGTGCACCTATGCTAAACAATGATCAATACTTCTAATTGGATCTTGCAATTTACACATGTGTATTTAAAAGGCAGTCGGACAGCTGATTGGTTAGCTAACCAAGGAACCTTGCAATAAAATATGATCTCAATCCTAAATGATGCTCCACCTCAATTACATTCAATTTTAGAAGAAGACGATATGTCTCAATTTAGTTATTTCTATTTTTCTTTGGAGAATGCTCCTCTTTTGCATCAAAATAAATAAATAAATAAACCATATGGTTGGTTAGTTCAACTTTTCTCCAAACTAGCGAATTGACATGAGTGTTCGATTACAATATGAATCAAATTACTCATTCTACCTTGATTTGGACTTCTTCATCTGAGTTTGTTTAAAATGAATAATATACTCCGAGACAAGAGGCTTGAATATGAGCCTACCTAATTAAATTAACCAAGGGTGATCGAACACACTCAATTTGAAGACCCATAGTAATATAATATGTGTGTGGATTGCATGCATGAACTAGTAGCTTAGCATCAAACACAAAATCAAAGTTGAGCAACTTCTTACGCAATTATAAAGGAGAGTACATAAAGTATGTCTTTGAAACTATTTAGCTTGTTTGTCATTGTATAGTTGTATTTCGCAATTAACGTCTCGATCAAATTAAACACGAAATAAGATGGATTGCAAACCCCCTATCATGTTTAGTGAATGGGTAAAATGAGCAATACAAACACCCTATCATGTACTGTCGAATGATAACACACTCACACATGTATTGTCGAAAGATGGATGTGCCAATGGAAGAAGAAAAGCTGCAGCCCATATGAAATGATCTACCCATCTCATATTCACTTACATCATACAGAGTTGTTATAAATCATTTGCTTACGACTTTATCCCATTACCAAATCTTTTAAATAATACTACTACTTTTATTTTTTTTTTGTTTTTTGACATGCAAATAATACAATTAAGTACTTGATAATACTATCAAAAGTGTATAGTACAATCTTCTTTACAAATGATATTCAACCTGGGGGATTCCTTATTCATGTCATTGATTCTTAACTTGTAGTATACAACTTTCATTCCATTTTGTCGGACCCTTGGATGAATCGTTTATATATGTGATCCACCTTCAACTTAGATAGCAATGATATCATTTTGTCGGAAGATTTACTAGCAAAGCATGACCAAATTGGACACCAAATCATCAGCTACCTTGAGTATAGTGTTGACAAGGAGATCAGAGTTATTGAGCATTTGAGCCTATTATCCCTTAACTGAATCAATCTGACCTCGTCTTTTGGAGTAACATTTCTATGTTATAGCAAGAATATCCCAGTGTCATTTATCAGTTAAATCTACATAAAATGTTTGGTTCATGTCCTCTCCATAAGATTATCCCCAGGATAAATAATTGGTGTTGTCATCACTCATCAGCTTGGTTTGTCCAAACATGCACTATGGAAATGACTAACCAATACCTCGTCCATCGGTACTAACCTGAGTATGCTCGACAATTAAAGTTAGGATCATACAAGGGCAAGGTTGGAACTTTCTTTAGTCGAGAGGCCAATTGATCTCCTTGACCACGTATCTGGTGCCTGGAAGGTGGTGCAAATGTTCAAGACCTTTGAGGGTTCAACGGCGCATGAGATTTTAAGTCTGAATCCACCTTTTATGCAAGATCGAGATTTCCTTTATTGGCTCTTTCATGACTCTGGGTTTGTGACTATCAAGTCTGTGTATGCGTTTCTACAACAACGAGGACATTCTTCTTTGGCAAGTTTGTTGGGCTAAGCCTATCATCTGTTTTGCTTTTCCTTTGGCATATACCGCTTCATCCCAAGTGGTTAATATTTTTCCCAAGACTTTTTCCCATGGACTTCAATAATGACTTTGCTTCTGAAGAGGGGGTGTTGGACGGTAATCTGGCGTGTAGTGAATATGGCGAAAGTTGTGAAGACATACACAATACTCATTTTTCGGTTGAGTAATATCGCAGTTTAAGGTTGCTTGAATGGTCCTTTGGCGATCCATTTAAATTTCAATTAGGGTTAGTGTTCCGCAATTGGCTTGCAACTTATGTCCAGATCTTTTATAGCATGGATGGAGTAGGCAGTCCTCGATTAGTGGCTTTTATGGCTACGATTCGAGGTCCGTTATTGCGAAGAAATCATTCGCTTTTCCTGTCTAAGCTATGGGATGTTAGGTTTTGTTTAGACCTTATTAATAAGCTAAGTTCATTATGGATCAAGTTTCTTTTATAAGCTAGAAAGAGGAAAAGTTACGTTATGTGCATTAGTCATAAATAGTTCAAAGGCCGCCTCCAAGGTTTGACAGGTGTCTTTGGGGCGGATTAGTTGTGATTATGTTTCAGTGGTGGTCCAAGGGCATGGTTGAATCTTCGAGTAAGGATGGAAAATTGATGTTGCTTCCTCAATGAAAGGGGGGTATGAAAGCTCTGCTTAGGTTACGCTTATTTTGTGTATTGGATGACTCTAACAGAGGTGTGCAGTGCTCATGCCCGTGTCAACTTGTTGTTCATCTTTTGATAGCTTGTTGTTCGTCTTTTTTGCTTTTTAGTTTTCTAGCAAATTTTCGGGATGTCGAAAAAAAAAAAAAATTAGGCAATCAACCAGGCCTTATATGATGATGTTTTTCACAAGTCTCATAACTTCACCTCGGGGATACATAATTGGGCTTGAGTCAAGCTTATTCCTACTTTAATATAGGCATCTTCAATGGCATCTAGCCATATGCCCATATCATACATATAGGTGTAGCAATTGGTTTTTAGGCGACACATAAAACTGTCTTATACAAAAATTTGCAAGACTTGCTCGTCATTTCCTAGCGCGGGTTCTAAAAGTAGTGCTCATCATCGTTGAAGTTAATTTCATATGTTTTAACTTCAAAATCAGATCACCTCGTGTTCTTTAGAGTTGAGAACCAATGCATTGCAATTTGTAGACAACTACGACATAAGCAACTCGACGTCGGTAAAAATGAAGGGTAACAAAAGTTAAATACCAGGCGACATGCATGACCTTTGAGATCAAACTAATAAATCAATAATAACTGGGGATTCGTAAATGACCAAAAAGCCACTGCATAAGAGGCGAAATGACGAAATACCTCTCCTTAATATAAAATCTTTGACTTGGTAAAGGAGAAAGAAAAAAAACCTAGTTTTGTGTAGGTCTTGCAAGGTAGAGAGGAAATGGAGCTGGGTTTTAGGATACACAACCAACAGCCCAAGCGGATCATTGAAAAACCTCCTTATGTCGTTGCCATAGATGATACCAAGCCTGTTCTTCAAGACCCTGTAATTCTCTCTCCCCTCTTTTATGCGTGCTAACAGGATTCGATCCCGGGTCATCTATTTCTCTTTCACTGTTCTTTCTTATTGTTTTTTTAATTGTAGCTATGGAGTTCAGACCCAACTCAAGCTGAACAAGCAGTGCTGCGGTTGCCGCCATTTCCATCCAAATCAAGGGCTCGGCTCAGTTGATGTTTTAGAATAACTTCGCTTCATTTCAGAGCTTTTCTGGGTACTTAAAGTAGACTTTGCTTTTCATATATTTATGTATGTTTCTTGGGTTCCGACTGTACTGTGCATCACTTGTGAAACTATCCTATGAGTATACTGCACTGAAATGAAAATTTTACCATCTGTTTTGACTGTTACTTCTCCCTGCTTGATTTTCTGATTGTGCAAAATGGTGAGTTCAGAATTATAATACTCGCCTGTCGCCTCTCAAATTAGTCATCGCAACTTGTTTCAAACCCAGGGGAATACAATCATACATTCGTACTAGGAGTTACGGATTTGATAATTGATATGTGCAACCTTTAGTGTCAAATTAATAACTTGAGCGTCAATTAGAAGCAGTTTAGAGAAAGATCTATGCAATTTTGTGATATTCCCTTTCCCTTTTGTAAACGTGTCAGATGGGAATTGTTTTATCTATTCCAATAAAAGAACAACCATTAAACATCATTTTCATTTTCAATGGGATGGGATGGGATACTTCCAGATGGACTCGATGACTTTGACTAATGTAGTGCCTATTACATGCCTTTGGGTGTTAAATCAATTGTACACTACACAAAATATGGTACAAGTTTCATTGTGTACCAAATGATTTAAAGCTCGTTATTTAGTACATATGAATGGTATGATACAACATTTAAGAGTTGTCTTCAACTGAGGGAGAAGCTGCTCTATCATGAATATTAGGAAACTTGGTCGGCAGAGTACACAAGGGCCCGTCGAAAGGAACCTCACTTGACATTGCCGATGCCAAGGAATAGCCTAAGGCACGGGCTACGGGAACTGCTACTGCATTACCGACTTGAATGTACCTTAAAGGAAAAACAGCATGATCATATTATGAGCTGATACCAGAGAAATGAACGGATCAAGAATAGCCAAAACAGTTCTTCTGAACACTCTACCTATCTTTCACCCCGCCAACAAGCTGATAATAATCAGGGAAGCCTTGAAGTCTGGCATTCTCCCTGATGGTCAGCACCCTATCTTGAGTAGGGTGGAGCACTGCTTGATTGTGGGGCTCTGCCCTGGTCACCACAGTGGGAACTGTCTCATCCCACCATAATCGTGCAAACGGCCTGAGAAAAATTCTAATTGTTAAGCATTTACAAATTGAAGAAGTTAACAAATTTTATAAAGTGTTTCCCAAACAAACTTACTTTGATGATGTTCCTCCCACAAAAGTCATTGCATATTCTGGTACCTGTAGGAGGTGATACAATTAAAAGGTTATTTCAGTATTCAAACACTAATAACGAGACTTCAATTAAATGAATCCGGCTTAATTGTGAACGCACATAATTTGGACATTTACATTCAATATTCTAGGTCAAAATCCACCCAACAGCTTTCACGTAAATGGAGGATTACGTCCAGATATTGCGGTAACAATTCAACGCTTAGACCAGTTACAAATTTACCAAGGGATCATAGCTTACCAGGGGTTTCTTAGAGGGTAAATACTCCCTCTCAACATCGGGATCCCACTCTACTTTGTTGTCAGGACGAACACGCACTCCTGGTAGATCTCGAAAGTTTGCTCCCTGGGAAAACAGTGTGCTTAATTAATCCAATGACCAAATAGAAAAGATGCAGATAAAATTAATAACTACCTTCTTCCTCGGAATACGACAAACCCTCTGATAATCATCAACATTCAGGTTAAGGGGCCGGTGGTCATAGAGTTTGGTTATCAAATCAGGGCCACCGCTAGAACCAAGCATAGCTGCAAAAAAAGAACAGGTTCTCAGAAGTCAGTTGCTCAACATCAGACATACCTGATATTTGTACTCAACAATCAACACACAAAAAAGAAATAAAACCCTGAACCAATTACCATCCTTTGTCATCCTGATGAAGCGCTGAAACTCTGTTTGTGGAGGACAGCTATATTGCATCTCATCGCGTTTCTCAGCGTTAGTAACCTGCATTGCCATCACATCAAAAAAAAGATCCGGTATTACCAAATATGAAGAGAAATGGTTGACAAGAAAACCTAGCATCTAACAAATCATAGAACTCAAATGTCTTACCTCAGGCATATCAGAGATAGCATCACCCAGAAAAAGTTTGTTCTCCAATTGAACAGTGTGTCCTTCATTGTAAGCAACAGTATTTATCTGCAATTAATTGACTGGTTGTCAGTGTCACTGGTGATTCCATTGCTTAGGTCAGACAAATAGTTCAATGTGTCTTCTCTGATCAAGTTATCAAAGATACAATAGCATACCTCAAATTCATTAGGAATAACACCTCTGAGTACAAGGTCATGAGTGGGCAATGGATACTGAGGCAATTTCTGGATAAGAACACACTGGTTAGTAGCTCCTTAAAAACATGACAGTAATCAACAATGACAAATTGGCAAGACCTGGTACTAGGGGTATTCACAGTTGCTTAGATTAGGTTTTGTTTGCAATTTGATAGAGAGAGAAAACAGTAATTGATCGAATAAATGCAAGTTAAAAACAAAGCTAGATACCTATCTAAACAACAGATATCATTCTAAACAAAGATAAATATACTGATGTACTCCAACAATAATAATTTACTTCTATGGATGTTGCAGATATATATAAAAGAAAACTATTCCCAACAGTGCAGCATTATCTCATGAACAATCAACATACAGAGAACTTGGAGAAACAAACATCCAACTCCCAAGTAAACAATGCCTTTTTATTGGATTTATAAGTTCCCATGAGATGTAGAATTCATTATTCCAGACAAATTGAAAAAATGGTCCCCTTGTCTTCAGAAACTGGGAGTGCCAAAGAAAGAAAAATCCTACGTTACATAGTAGAATGCTTACCTCTGAAGGTTGTGCAGCCCAGATGAAAACACGCATGCGAAACTGGGGAAGTCCGTAAGCACCAGCAGCCATCATCCCCATTCGTGCTTGATAATTCATATCAACTAACCTCCCAAGAGCATATCTCCCCAAAAAGCCCTTAGAGAACTTGATTAAATCAACAACATTCTCCATTAAGGCATATTTTGGCTTCAAGTAGTTAACAACATCCATGTAAACCACAAGCTGTTCATTTTTAGTATCAGCAAGGGGATTCTCTGCATTTCTAAATCGATTGAATCCACTTATGCCTTGGCAAGGTGGTCCACCACAGATAACATCAACGTCACCCTAGAAAACAAGAACAACAATAAACAGAGGGTTCTGAACGTAGACAGCCTGAGTAGCATCTTGACTTGGACAAAATTAACTCACCTGAAAAGGCAGAATTCTTTCCTTGTACCCATTCTTGACAAATTCTTCAATCTTCCCTCGACAGTTGCTGTTTTAAGAACATTTTTAGAAAAGAACATCTCTTATAAGGGGCAAACAAGTTGGAAGTGTCTTACCCTAATCCCTCCAAAGGTTCCCATGTGTCAGCACTTTCTCCATATCCCTTCCACCGGATCTATAAATTTTGGCAAGATATAAAACATAAGCTTGTAGAACTCACAACAACCAGAACTTCGAAAATTTTCCTATGAATCACATATACAACCAAGTTTTTATATCCATAGAAAAATCATGCAAAATTTCAAAACTAACCAGATTTTTTTTACCTTTGCATATTACTACAAATTCTTACAGAAATTCTTGCTGCTAAAATTATGTATCTGATGTTACCCTGGGATACTTAAATATATCATGAGGTTCTGTGGATCTTGACGTCTATTAGAAGTGCTATTATATGCTATTGAATACAACTTTATTATTCGAAGACGTCTTTACTGCCAACAAAAAGCACACACCGACATAAACTAACATATTTAATCTAAATATTGTATTGGTTGCAGAGAATAATACTAAGCAAGTCTGATTATTTTAAGAATTATATACAATCTTTTCAAAACATCTAAAGAACACATGAATAAAATTTCAAAAAAGACAGAATAAATGAAAGTCTTGCAATTGTTAATGCCTGAGATAGCTAATGATGTGCTACCATAAATTATGCTTAAACGTTCACATTTAAACAATTAGGCCATCAAATTGTGCTTCAAGCACCCAATACCTTGAAGTGAAGCCCTGGGTTACCATTTTTTTTTGGGTCAAGATAACAGATTCCAATTACTTTTTCAACTTCAAAAACTTCGTCATCATCTTGCTCATCATCTTCATTAGAATCATCCTCAGCACTGTCATCATCTTCCAGAAGTAACGCATCGATTTGCTCATGAGTATTTTCACTTTGAATCAAGCCAAAGGAAGCACAAATCTTAGGCCACTCCTTAAGCAAGACCAAAAAATCTCCAACTGCCTCATTTCGCACCTGAGATGATGAAGTAAAACCATATATAGACCAGCAGGTTTCAATGCTTTTGATTAAAAATAATAATAATAACAACAACAACAATAATAATAATAATTTCGTGCATTACATTGGTTTCTGGGTGATTAAGTGCGAGACTCTGACATGCATATTCATTGAGATCAACAGCCCACCTCTGCTCTAAGAAAAACAGCAATCAGCAATCTACATAATGTATATCACTAAGGGAATATTAAGTCAAGAAGGATTCGTGTTAAGTGCACTGACCGTTACTAGATTAGAGCCATACAAATTTGCACCCAGGCATAAACCAGTGGACATTGCGCCACAGCCACAATAGAGATCTAACACTGTTATCTCTGACTTGCGTGACTCATTTGCTTGATTTACCTCATCAGAATCAAACTTTGCATCAGCTCCTCCTTCAACATCTATGTCACTGGAAACGGTAGACTGTGATTCACTTCCAGGACAAGCAGAATCTGCATAACAATTAATGAGTCAGTTACTTAGTAATTGCATCCATGCAACCTATCCACAATAACATTAAAGGATAATTAACGTACCTGCTGGTGGTACTATATATGTGGAGTAGGGAAGCAAGTACTTCATGTCATAATAATAATCACAGTCTGGAATAGCTGACATCTTCGAGTCCAAATCTAACTGTCATTAGAAGGATGCAGTTTTAGGAATGTTACCAAGATACTTTATTAAGCACAAATGTCGCATGAAAGCCCTTCTCTCCTTCAGTGAGACTTACATTGGGAGTTACCCTGACAATCTTCAGCTTTTCAAGAAGGCAGTCCAGTGGATTATCATCCATGACTTCAGAGGCAAATACACGCTTTGTTTCCCTTAATGTAAAACTGTCTTTAATAACCTGTATAAGTTCAAATATTGGCTTATGACAATCAAATGATAAACTGTATGAAAATCATAAAGTCCATGCAAACGAAAAATTCCCAATTTATGACTCACAGTGTCCACAGATCTGTAATACCATTGTGCCCTGAAATACGGTAAGCCATCAACTCCCTCAAACATTTCAACAATCTTACAAATGTACGGTAGTTTACCATCTTCGGGCTGAACACAAAATTGCTGGTATTAGCTTGGTATCAGATATTTTCATTTTTCAACACCACAAGTGTATGTACATATACCACTAGCCATGGAATTCCAGGAACACAAAGTATATAATCAGGATAATCGTTGCTAAATAATAGAATTCCGACATTTAGGCTATCAACTTAAGTTCATTAGAATCACTAATGAACCAAACAATAAATTCTATCAATACATAAGAGTAAAAGACCAAACACTTGATATCAAATCAAGATACTATAATTACTTGTGATCGCATTTCTATAAAATCGCTTGTCGTAAGTTGTTACTCACAAAACATAATATCACCGACGTATGTGCATCAGAATCACTAATCAATCCGAAAAGAACAGAATTTTACAACATGTAGGTCCACATAATGAGCCCCAAAATCAATGAGGTATCTCTGTGTCAAAAAACAATTAATGAGGTATCGAATCATCAAATTATGCAACACAACCCAAAATTGCAACTTGTGATAAATGTCAAGCCTTCAAAAGCCGTTCTCTTTATTTTTGAAGTGAAACAGACTCTTACAACACTAGAGTTCAAGCATCAAAAAATCACCTAAATGTACACTTTTTCACATTTCTACATGAAATTCCTAATAGCGCAGAGCAAGGTCGCAAATTAGGGCATAACCTGAACATGAGCATCATCATTCAATTCAAAGATCTTAGAAGCGTCAACCTCAGCTTTCAAGTAGTGACATTTCGCAAGTACAAGTTCATCGTCGTCATCCTCATAACTGCAACGCACATAATTTCAGCACTAGAACTCAAAATTCAATCGCTTTCACACAAATTAACTCAACAAATGAAAACACAAGTCTTACGTCTTCGGTTTCTTGGGTGATTTTCCCACCTACATCATCAGCAACAAAAAAATTGAATCGAAAAAAATTCGTAGAAAATTCAAGCATGTTCAGAATGAAGGAGAAGAAAATTACCTTAGCAGGATAACGATGAGGCCAGCGCAGCTTGGCCTCATCGACAGGAACTGGATCTCCGAGGAATTTACAGTCCATCTCATCTCTACTATCCATCTTCCTAGAATTTTTTCGGGCAGAACTCCCCGGAGATTCAACGAGGTCCTCAATCGGTAACATCTCTTCCTCACTATTGGCTGTTGATTCCTGACTGAGGCTACCAGCATTGTTAACGATCTCTTGCTTCTCAGCAACAGCGAGGTTCCTCCTCTTACACTGGGTCGATGCAGAAGCGGAAGCAGAGGAAGAAGAAGACTTGTTCCTCGCAGACTTACGCTTCGCCATTGGTGAGAAGAGGGGAAAATGGAGGAGAGATAAAGTGGATAGAGAGAGGGAAAGAGGCGGCGAGGATGATGGAGGCAGAAGCAGGAGTGAAGGAGAAGGGTTATATAATCAGGAATGTGAAATGTGAACAAAGCGGGAAAATCCCAAATTTTATGGGACTACTGATTATACCATTTAAATACGGAGTATCCCAAATTTTATGAGGCGGGCAAAGACCATGTTTGAATTTTGAACCGTTGCTTTGGTTTACTGTCGTTTGACGTTTGCCTTTCTTCTGCCATGTCATATGGTCATGCTGCCTATTCTATTTTTATTTTTATTTTCATACTAACTCTCTCTATCCTTTAAATATTATCCTATTTTTATTTATAGGTTCAAAATTTAAAAATTTTAATTATAAATTTTTATTATGTTATTTAAATTAATATATTCTTATTTGATATATCTCAATATAAATTTTTAGAATATCAAATTTCTATAATTTTTGCCTTACAAATTTAGAGATAAAACGTTAGAAGTTGTATCTTAAAAGTCGCAAAAAGTCAAACAGAAAAATATTTAAAGGACGGAGGAAGTACATAATTACATCGTTCTGTAACTCATATATACTTCTGACCTAACTAGGTAAATATCACGTGATACATAGTTTGATAATAGGTTCATTATCAAACTACATATAATACTACATGATAACATACGGAGTATCTTTTAAGGTAAAGTAAAAAAAATTTAAGTAGGATATTACTTTTTATCATATTAGATGAATAAATAATTATGAAAATATAGATAGGATACCATGAAATAAATATGATTTTAAATTATTTAATAATTTTCATAATTAAACAATTTTTTATGTATGACATTTTTCATTTTAATGTTACTCCTTAGTACAAAGTAAAAATAAATAAATAACCTAGAAGACATCATTTATAAAAGAAAAGGTGAATTTTTTTTTTTTTTTTTTTTTTTTGCAATTGCTTCACGCGTGAGTCGTGACTAGTACGATATTAACAATGATTTTGTTTTAATAATAGTTATTATATATTGCTCAATTTCAATAAATACCCTTCACTTATATTCTAGCTACTTTCATATTAGTAGGGTCATCTGTTTAATGCATCTGTCTTTTATTTACTCCGTAATTTTTTTACTTGATTAATGTCGTTTTTTTCTTTTTTCACCATATGCTCAGATTTATGTACTTATACATAATACATTTTAATATATGTGTGGGGTTTAAATATTTATATGCACAAATAATTGATTCAATTAGCAAGAATCAAATTGTCAAATATTAATTATATAAATAAATCAATGTGAAAAGTAGTAAGATTTTCCATAAGAAATTTCGACATATCTATAATGTATGTGTGCATGCATCAACAAGTTATTCTATGGAGTAATTAGGTTAAAACCCATGCAATCAATGCCATGGCCATAGTACATTGACAATGATTGGCATATAAAATATGGTGTTTTTATTACCATAAGCGACAACTTTAATTACAATGTCGTTTAGACTATTAGATATCATCGAGACATAAAGTTTCCCTTAGAAAAATGCTCTGTACTCCGTATACAGCTAAGCCCACTTCCAACATATCAAAATAATCGACAACTTCACTACAATGTAAACATAGCACTCCGTATATGGGTATAAAGTATTCTCACTGTTAATGTTTACTAGATATTGAAAATTTTCATAATAATGTGGTTTTAATATCATCAGGACATGTGTGTATTTTCCAAATTCTGAAAGATATTCATACTTTGTTTTAGAATATGGTTTTAATATCATTGTGATTCACTAACTAGATAAATCAGCATTTCCACTTCCAAAATCTAGAAGATGTTGATATTTTTTTTAGTATAGTATGGTTTATAGTGAAAATTCTCCTACAAAATAGTATAGATATCTTCATATTTTGCAAAAGTAATCACACTTCCAAGATTATGTTGAATTAAATTACTAGATGATACTTGAACCATGTCCCATTTTCAACTATTTATACATAAATATACGAAAAATGTAATACATGCATGACCAAATACTCAGTAAATTAGATACTCTCATTGGAAATCACGTTTTTTTTTATAGAAATATAAATGTCTAAAAAGATCATACTTATAGTAACAAATTGTAATTTATAATGCATTAATTTACTAACTTAATTACTGTGCTTATGATGGAAATTTGGGTGAAAAAATTCATCAGTATGATTTTTTTTTTTTAAATAATTGGTACTTAAATTGGCCAACATATGGAAAATATTGACAGATTCGTTGTATATTATAATAGTATTTTATCATAAGATAAATTTAATATACTCCATTTATTTTATTTTGTTCTCTATATTTGAAATTGGGGAAATAACCAAGGAAGTATAAAGATAATTGGGATTCTTCATATTTTCAAAAATAATAAACATTTTTAAAAAATATTTCCATTACTCGTTCAAACAACAAAAAAAAAGGGGGAAAAAAAGCAAAAATAACGTAGTTTGAGGTGAATTAGAAAGTAGTCATTAGAAAGAGAAAAGGCATATTGCATAGGAAAGATTATATTCAATTAATATATTAATGAAAATGAGTTCAACTAGTAAGAAAAAAAAAAGGACAACAAAAGTAGAGGTGTTCATATGGTCATAAACGGTTAACTGTACCGGTTAAGTCTTAACGGTATTGTTCACCGTTATAACAGTTATTGGAAAAGATTTTTAGTAACCATACCGTTAAGTAACGGTAACCAATAAATGATTAATCGGTATTTAACGGTATTGTTAACCGCTAATCGATTTATTCCGTTCTTATGCAATTGTGCACCGAACATTGTAAAACTACTTGTATCCTTAACTCATTTGGGTCTTCTACTACAGTGATAAGACATATTTACACAAGGTTTGATCATGCATAAAAAGAAATTTTGTGACATTCATTCATATTTTAACCTTTTAGGTTTAGTTTTATCAGTTAACCGTTATAAAAATTTTGTTACCGTAACCGTTAATTCTTAAAGATTCGGTAAAATAATCGTTAATATAAACCAATTACACACAGTTAACGGTTACGGTTATTTTGCGCACCCCTAAACAAAAGGTATTATATAAGTAACTAGTTGTATTTTTTACAAAAATTTAGGATAAATAAAGAATTATTTAAAGTAAGACAAATTTTATGAAATTTTTAGATGAAAAAATGATTAATAAAAGAGGAAATATGAAGTATTTTCTATTGCATTATTTTGCTTAATATGTATGTTTTTTTAATACATGATTTGTGACTTTCTGAGTATACCTCTAGAAGTTATAATCTCAGTTGTAGTACATTGTTAATAAACTTGTACTAGGTATGAGAATTGTATGTTCAAGGCATGGTCGGTGCTTTGGGCTTAATAAATTTCACTTTAATCCTATGCTAATATTATACTTTGTATCTCTTTGCATGTTATATGCATGTAGTTCAAATATTGAAACTAAATATGTATATGTTCAGTGTAAAGAAAGCCACGAGGCAAACAATATAAATGAGATTCATTGCCAAAACATAAATATCCTTTTTAAAATTTTAACCAAATAAAATAAATATCATGTACATTGAAATTTAATAGTTGAAGTAAAACTTAGTTATTTACTAAAAGAAAAGATTAGTGCAATGAAAGTTCAATTATGAAAAATGTAGATTTTCCAAAGCTTGAGAACATTGCCATATTCCCTCAAATCTTCATTTAAGATTGATACCCACCCTAATGAGTTTAAGTGCTTCGGTTTTTTATTTAATCGAAGCAATTAAAGATTGATCAATTACTTTGTATATTGTTAAAACCGAAGCAATTAAGGGGAAGCAATTGAAAAACTTTCTACTAGTTATTCCTTTGAATTACTAACAAGAATCTTTTGGCTTATACAAACATGAGAATTATTGGAAATGATGATGACTCTAAACTTTGTTCTCTTTCTATCAAGCCTTGGTAGGAAACAAAAACTTAAACGGGAAAGTATTTATCTTAAAAAGAAATTACTAATGAACCATAATACTAGATAAAATGTACGAGTAATTGTAATTACATTAAGTCAACAACTAGTAAACTAGAACGTCTGACTATGTGATATAACATAAAGGGTGATACGAGAGATATCTTATGATTGAATGGATTATCTTAAACGGTTGTATGAGTTAAGGTTTGTAACACCCCGATAATTCTCATTCTTCCGAAACCCAAACCTTTAGGAACTATCGGTGAGCTACCGCCACGTGTTCAAACGTTAAGGCTATAAAACAGAGTTTTGCAGCGGAAAAACCAAAAGACTTATGAAATAACATTAAACGTAAATCAAGTCCTGATATAACAAACTGGAACCTCTACGGCCCTTGCTGTATTGTACTAAATAACATTTAACTTTAATTTAAATCCAACAATTTAAAACCAAATCAAACCTAACATAATTTATTCCGAAATCCAAATTAAAATAACGTTTCTCTCCAACCCGCCCATGCATGAATGCTTGTTTAGATACCTGTTAATAATCTGCTCCCCAATAATACAAATGTAAGTATTGGATCATTACAGTGTCATTTATAGGCGAAAGCCATGACCAAAACACACGAGGCACGTAATCAGCAAGCTGAGTACATACGAATTACAAAGCACGACAATTGAACTGATAATTAAGTATCTATAAGAAATGTAAGAACGTGTCATGTAACATTTTACTCAACTGACATGATGAATTGATTGATGGTTTGGATTCTGGCACGGTAAATTAATTAATGATTTGGATTAAGCAATAGACTAGGTTGTCTCCCCCATGTCCTAATTAGGACATCAAATAAATAAATAACCCATGCACTCTCGTCGGAGAGCATCAAAATACAGTATAAAAATCCAGATGGTAAACGGGCGCGACTCCGTTACCATAGCTAGATGAGATCTCAACTAACCCCAATTTTAAGTTTAAAACCTTATAAAATAGAGACTCGTAGATCACACGACCTCTCACAAAAGCCACGGATAATACCCCGTGAACTCCAACCCCTGATTGTCAATACTCTAGACGTGCACTAGCCTAGAGTTTTATTGCTTATCCTCTTTCTCTTTAAGTGATTTACGGTTTAAACTCAATAAACACAATCACAGTAGCACACGACAGTAAATATTACAGTTATTCAATCTATCTCTGTTATGCTATAATTTTTAACCTTTTAATTTCAAACTCAACTGATAAAACCGTTGAACCAAGTCAACTACCTTGTCATTAAGACTTATAAAATGCACCTTTACTCCAATCATACTATAAGTAATGAAGGAGTAATATTAAATAACCTCATGGATTAATTAACAATTAATACCAATTAATAAATCACGGTTTCTCACAAATACACCAAAACATGCCCCTAATATAAAGAACATGAATTCTTTCCAATGGGTAACCAAACAATCTCATCCAAAGGGTTCCCTAAACATGATACTATGTTTATGATTCACCCTAAATCATGCTCCTAATTAAAAATAACGTTCTTCGTAATTGTACGTAGCTGGTGTAAAATGCACGGGTATCCACTTTCTCTATCTTTAAGAACCTTCTACAAATTATCCTCCTACACCAAATAATATAATCTAATTCAATACCAACAATACCAAATTAACAACAACCGCGCTAAATTTTTAAGACTGCAAAATCATCCCAAAACACAATTTTATTTTTTTTCGTATAGAATATCTCCTAGTCTTACAGTAAATAGACTACAAATTAAGTATAAACTTTCCAAATCACCAAAACTAATTGTAATGTCCATCAAAATACCATGATTAACTTAAATATCAATTATCAATTAATCCCAAAAACAAAATCCAATCATCTGCATTTAAAACTACTCCCAAAAAAAAAATCCTTCCTGGTTTGGTAATTCTTCCCTAACACCTCAACAAAATGAATCAACTAATGGCTATTGTTCACGATGACGTAATCTAACAAATGTAAGACATGGGTTTTGCAAATTTGATCTACCTAACATTTGCTATAGGACAAATTCTACCAAACTTATGAATTCTCAATATTAATCAACATCAATTCAATCCCAAAAGCATTTAGAAAAATTCGTAAAATGTAAAGATTTGAGTACCTTGAACCAAAAGTAAACAATACTTATGTATAACAACAAAGAGCGTGACAAGAACAAATCATAATCACATAATTTCATTACACCAAGCACATAAAAGCTAGGAAGAACAAAGAAGGAGGGGAAGAGGGATGGCCAGCCGGCCGACGGATGATTACCGGCGGTGTTGGGAGGCTGCAAGGTGGCGGCGGTAGATGGCTGGGGCGGCGACAGAGTAGAGGGGTAGCAGGGGAGGGGGGTTCTGCTGGGATAAACTCACGGGGGAGGGAGTGGGGGTTTTCTTTTTTTTTTTTTCCCTTGCTTTGTTTTTGTGGGGTTCTACGGGAAGGGTAGGGTTTGCTAATGTTTTTGTTTTTTTTTTACTTTGCTTTCTTTGTGGGTGGGGTTTCACGGGTAGTTAGTATATAGGTAGGTTTTGTTTTGTTTTTTTTTTTTTTTGAGTTTAGGTTTAGGTAAAATTCTTAGGTTTAGATAAAATGTGTTTAGGTTTAAATAAGATAGAACTTCGGGTATTAAAAAAAATTTGAGTAGGATAGGATTTCGGTAGTTTATACTTAACGAGTTACCTAGGAAAATAAATAATAACAAAAATAATTGTAGAATTTCGGGGGATTACAAGGTTATCATAATGAATATCGCTAATATTGATAAGTCAAAAGATTAATATCTAATCATATAAGAAGTACTTTAATTTGAGTGAATTACTCAACTCGATTCACTCCTAAAACAACATAACACTTTAATTTGAATGATCTCCATCCTGTCATTATTATCCACACCTGTGCAATTAAATGTCTTGGAAATTTGTTGTTGGACTTAAGGTCTTTTTGACTAATCACACATCTTTATTTTTAAGTCAGGTCTGCCCAAATGGCGTATTATTAAAAAATGTCAATCATAAATTTTACATATGAATGTCTCTTTCAAATTTAGTTTAAGAAAAAATGATAGTCAAAAGTTAGCTTTATCCAAATAATGATCAAACATTGGTATATGTACATCTGACTTGTTTTATGTTGTGCGTTTTTCAAATTAAGTGTATTCAAATTAAGTGTAAGAAGTATATTATATGAATTCGTCATTGTTGAGATATGAACAAGAAAAATATTTATGATACATTTATGACTATTTTGGGGCTATACTAATACCATATTCAAATGTCTTAAACAAGACTAGGCATTTACTCCACATTTGTGATATTACGTATTTAATAAACTTTTGCACAAGGTAAAAGACAGGTTGACTCGTAAGTCCCAACAAAAAATAGAGAAAACAAAATTGTAAAAATGGCATACTCGCTAGTCGCTACTAGCTAGTTACAAAGTTTTTTTTTTTTTTTTTTGTGGCAACGAAGAAACAATACCCTTCTTTCCTTGCTTTAGAAGCCAGATTGTGGCCAAAACAAACATGTAATATAGACAATTTGAAACAAGCAAAAAACTTGAACCCGACAACTTCAGCTCTAATGTCCTCCGCCAATGCTTGGAGATTCTTGTTAGTCTTTGTCGGGAACATAACAGCTTCAGCACAGTCAGTTCAAATGACACAATTGGGTTTTGTCTCATGGCAACCTGGATACCTTTCCTAACCGCTATTAGTTCGACATGAAGCGGAGAATTTGCCCAAATTTTTTCTCCACCTTCTTAAGTTCTTCCGTCGCTACTATGTAAAATCCAACCAATCCCCGCTTTGATCGAGGACTTTCCTGAAATCTTCTTGATTTTTTCCCAAGCCCCATCAACTTTAAGAATATTGAGATTGTTGCCCTAAAGATTATTCGACGTCCAATAAGGAACAGGTAAATGAGAATGACATAAAAGGTCACTATAACCAACAAAGACTTCCCGAAGTTGGGAATCCCTTTTCAGTCAGCTTTGAAAATAATTCAGAGTCCTGCCAGAATTAGGCATACTTTCTTTAAAACAAACTTCATTTATGTGAAGCCAAATACACCAACAGAGAATGAGGAACTGTGCTGGTTTCTTGGTCACTTGATCATCCTGTTTTAAGAGGAGCAAAATCCAATTCTGACTCCAAACTTCAATGCTAGGCTCATCATCTCTAATACACAAAATGAGAAAAGAACCACGCCAAACCCGCTTGATCAACTCACAATCATGCATAAGATGTTCCTAAACCGGCTTGATTAACTCACAATCACGCATAAGATGTTCTTGGGTCTCCGGATGCTCTTTACAAATGGGACAAATTAGGATAAGGGGAACTCCTCTTTTATGGATCTTAATTCTAGAAGGAATATCTTTATGTAGCAACTTCCATCCGAAGTTAAGGATTTTCGGTAAAGTTTTGATTTTCTAGAATTTGGACCAAAATTTTCCCGTACTTGCAAAATACAAAAATGGAACCGGAGATAGGATTCTTGGTGTCGTGAAGAAATCTACACCCATTTTTGACGGAAAATTCCCCTAAATTTGATAGACACCACACCAATCTATTAGGAGGAGCTCGCTCACTAATGTGGTGACCCAAAATATTCTGAGTTGTTTCTTTATCAAAAAGGCGCCAAATCTTCCTTGAGTCCCAAGTATTATTGATAATCAAATTCAACACTCATATAGGCTTATATTCATTTGGCATCAAATTTGAATCCTTAATTTGCACTTTTCCCCTGGTGGGTCCAAAAACCTTGTTTAATCAAGATCGAATCTCCAGTATCGCATAAACCATGCTTTTGTAAGTCCATGATCCATATCCAATCTTTTGATCCTTCAGAATAGAGTCAATAGGGAGCTCGTTGTATCTCCCTTTTATGATTCTAGGAACTAAGCTTTGCGGGTTTATTTGCATCCTCCACGCTTGATTGAAGAGGAGAGAATGTACAATTAATATGTTCAAGATTTCGAATACCCTGACCTCCTTGGTTGTGAGCAAGTTGCAGAATCTCGGTCTTCTTCTAGTAGATTTGTTTTTTATCACTTGTCAAAGTCCACCAGAACTTAATCAGAGCCAAATTTATCCTCCTCATTAGCTTCTTTGGAGCCATATACATATTAAGCACATGAGACGTCAGAGCCACCAGAATAACATTAATGAGTACCAGGTTGCAGAACTTCCAAGAAGTGATTTTTTGAATAACACGTTCATAAATAAAATTCATCTTGGAGCAAGAACGCCCATCTACTTCCATAGGCACACCAAGGTATATTCCCAATTCAAAATTTTGGGTTACACCTAATAGTTTACGAAGGTTTTTGAAGAACCTCCTAGGAGTATTAAGAGAAAGGATTATAAAAGATTTTTCCGCATTGACCATTTCTCAAGAATGTTTTTCTCATAATATGACATGAATCCGAAATAGCTTTAAAAAAGAAAATAGCAACATCTGCAAAAAAAAAAACAAATGATAGATTTAAGGAGATGTTCTCCCAATTTGAATGCCCTAAAATTTCCGTTCTCTTTTAAGTTGAGAAAGAGGCGAAGAAAGGCATAGCATTTCAAGAATGAAAAGTTTGAGCACAAGATACACGCACAGGAGGTGCGTGAAAAAACATCTTCAAACTTGAAAAATGAATACCCAAACTACACAGCCGGACTGGCGGAATTACCCCCACAGGGCCACAACACAACTATGTTCACTGTCCACATATGACTAATATGACTACTCGTATATGAGTTATGACACACAATTCACCGCTCTTACATTTTCTTTTTTCATATATAGCCTATCAAAATATCTATTCTTACAGGAAAACCCAAACAATTTTTTTTGGCATTCAATCAGTGTTCGTCTTCTCTCTCTCTCTCTCTCTCTCTCTCTCATCTTCGCACAAACTTGAAACTGCTAAGTAAACCCTAGTACGAATATAACCAGCCCTCTCAATTCATCCCTTCCCACTCCTTAACCCTAATTTTCGTCCATTTATTTGATCCAGTTCATCCAATTTTATCGTTGAAGATCCGACCCAATATGCAATCGGATTTCCAATTACGGTGGTAACAGATCAAATGATGGTAGCCTTAGCGAAAAAAGAGAACTACTACGCCGATTGTATGGGAACACAACCATGCCGGAGCTTCAACAAGGGTTAAAACGACGTCGTACCACCACCCCAGTCAAGAAAAATAATCAGAAATCCGACCATTTAGTTGGGAATTACATTCGAACCCGCGCCGCGGCTGCTAGAGAAACAGCTAAGGCAGCAGCGGGAGCTACAGCCGGGAAGAGAGAGAAATTTGTTGGGCATCCTCCGCGGACGAGGCTAGCTGTCAAGAGAGAGAAACAGAAGGACCAAACACCGGTGAGAGCTCCGGTGATCGTCAAGAAGATTATTACTACGGAAGCTCCAGTCATTGCCGTATCGGAGAAGGCAACCCCGTCAAAGGAGAGAGAATTAGAGGAGGAAGAAGAAGAAATGTTGGGTGATGATAGTGGTGGCTTGAGTGCTAACAATAAAGCTATTGGCCCGGATGATGATGGGAATAAGTCCCCTTTTCCAGAGAAGGTACATTTTTTTTTATGCATTATGATTTTACATTGAGATCAAGTGTTTGGATGCTTTGATGGTGTGATATGTTGTTTGTTTTCAGGTTCAAGTGGGCGGTTCCCCTTTATATAGGGTGGAGAGGAAACTCGGGAAAGGTGGGTTCGGTCAAGTGTTTGTTGGGCGTCGTGTTAACGAGCGTGCCTCCGGTGTTGGGGCTTTGGAGGTACTGTGTTACTTCTAATTATGTTGTTATGTTGGCTAGTTTTGTTTCAAAACCCCTCATGCTCATTGCAATCTTTCGTGGTTTAAGAATTCGAAATTGATCATCAATAGACATTAATACTATTTATTTGGTTTGGTTGTATTGTATATTTGCACAGGTGGCTTTGAAGTTTGAGCATAAGAACAGTAAAGGTTGTAATTATGGTCCTCCATACGAGTGGCAAGTGTACAAGTATGTATGAGTATTCCCAAAGATTGGATTTCATTTTGGGTGCTTGGAGTGACTTTATTGTAATTCAGCTCCTGGATCTTGTTTTTATTGTTTTTGCAGTACTCTTGGTGGAAGCCATGGAGTGCCCAAAGTGCATTACAAAGGGAAGACTGGAGAGTATTATGTTATGGTAAACCTGCTTTCCGTTGATATTTTAGTGTTTTACAAATTTGAACTTACCTCCTGGTCATGTCCAATATCTCTCACTTGTCTGCAGGTTATGGACATGCTTGGACCGAGCTTATGGGATGTCTGGAATTCTTCAGGGCAGTCGTGAGTACTTTGCTTCTTACACTTAAGAGGACATTGTGCTTATGCTTCGTTTTAATGTTTAGTTGATGTGGTGGTTATGTTGTAGTTACTGTCCTGGTGGATATTGGCATTATTGCTCAAACTAGTACTGCAACAACCTTAGTCAGTTCTCCAAAGTTCTACAAATTGTTCGTTAGTGCAATTATCACAAATAACATGATATAATAGTTTGAAACATCGAGTTTATTATTTTTTTTGCATTCATCATTGTGATTCTGTGCATGAGCTTTTAATGGGTCTTGCAGTTCAACGATTTCTTTTCTTACCCATGGTTGGTTGTTTGACAGTTTTTTGGAAGGGAAATGGGAATATAAGTGAACTAGGTTGTGCAGAAATTCGTACATAGAATGAAACTATGTAGTGCACTTGTAAAAGCTTTCAGGCTGAAGAATAATCAGAATGAAGTACTTGGGGTTGCTTTTTAGTTTTGAGTCATACATTGTGTAGGATGATGACAATCTCAGAGTTTATGGGATGCTCTTGCATCAAGCCATCAAGTATGATTAGGAATTAGGCTGAGTAATTTTGTTAGTGTGCAGTTTGTTTTGTAGGTTGTGCAATCTGGGGTTTTATAGTGCTGTATGTTTGGGGTTTGGTATTAGCTTCCTATGCGGCTGGAAAGTATAACTGTTTTTGAATTTGAAGAGAAGTGTATCTAAGACATTGAATATGTGGATGGGTCCCATGAGGACTTACACAAAACTAACGTGGTACATATATCTATACAAGGGAGTATTTTTTTTTTCTGTATGCACATGGAAAGGGTTTGAGCTATTATGGGGGAATCTGGTCTATAGCATGGAAGATCAAGATTCTGATTCAGTGACTAAGTGATACTGGAGGAGATTGTATCTATAATGGGTAGTTGAAAATATTGGTTTTCTGATTATGGGAACATCTATGAATGTCACGGATGGTTAATGGTTGACAATATTCAAACTCATATATGGAAGTGTGTAGTTAGTAGTTTATGTCAGTTTATGTGACTACTGATAGAATAGGAATTATCTATGGGTGCATTTGGAAAGAAAGAAATGTATTTTTTAGGGTATACCTTATCCTCCAAACTCCTAAATTTTTTTTGGTCTTTTAGATAATGTACATATGTTGTTCAAAGTTAACATACAAAGGTTATGGCTTAGTGGTTAAGTGATTAATTTTTGAACTAGAGGTTTAGGGTTAAAATATTGACCCCCTAGTTTTTTGGTTGGAGATTAACCTTGGCCCCCCTAATTTTTGTCTCAAGATCCTTCTTGTAAAGTCTTGATGATTCTTTTTGGACAATTTGTATCGATATAGTCAAGTATGAATATTTAAGTTTGACTTACCTTTTTATTTTATTGATACTGTAGATCAATGGCTTATGCTTGCTCAAGGCATGAGTTTTTGTTTTTTGTTTTTTTATCCTTTTCCCTCTTGGAAATGGGTAACATCACCTGGGTGCCTTTCTTAAAAATTATCGCTGCAATTTTGGGAAGAACGTGTGGCTGTTGGTTTTAAGTAGAAGTGATTTAATCTCTCCCTTGTCTGCTTATTGAAGTTAGTTTTTGTTTCTTTGGGCTGCACATTACAAATTGTTATTTCATCTGTGTCCAACTTTGCCAAGATAATGGAATGATCTTACTCAGCTTTCACTTGATGTTTGGTTTGTTTTTTGAGCATCTTGTACAATTACCTATTGTTTGATGTATTTGCAGGATGTCAGTTGAAATGGTTGCCTGTATAGCAGTTGAGTCATTATCAATTCTTGAGAAGATGCATTCTAAAGGGTACATTTGTGTTATTATAATTTGATGTAGTTGGTGGAGGATATATCTCATTTCAAAAAGTTTTTATTTATCTTGTATTAGATATTGACTTCAGTAATTTTTGCATTCTAACTGTGTCATATCATGTATTCCTTATTTATCAGTTATGTGCATGGAGATGTGAAGCCAGAAAACTTTTTACTTGGTCAGGCTTCTACTTCACAGGAGAAAAAATTGTTTCTTGTTGACCTTGGACTAGGTAATTTTGTATCTTACTTATTAGTTCAATCTTTTTAAATTATATTTCTGGCATACTGTGTGTTCTTGAATGTTGTGGCGCAATTTTACAGCAACAAAATGGAGAGATGCTTCTAGTGGGCAGCATGTTGAATATGATCAACGTCCTGATATGTTCAGGTAAATCAGAGGCCATGGTTATTGATGACTTGTATTGTTTTTCCTCATTTAGTCCTTTTCTCCTAATGCAATGTGGTGTGTTACTGAACAGGGGAACTGTTCGATATGCAAGTGTCCATGCCCACCTTGGTAGAACAGCAAGCAGAAGAGATGACTTGGAGTCTCTTGCATATACACTTATATTTCTTCTGAAGGGAAGGTTGCCTTGGCAAGGTTATCAGGTACCCATATATGCTTCAACTATATACCATTATCATAATTGTCACAACAACTATGACAACTACTACTACTACCCCTTCTACCCTTACTACAATCAATGTCTGACAGAATTGTTTCCCTTTATTCTTATAGGGTGATAACAAATCATTTCTGGTGTGTAAAAAGAAGATGGGAACCTCCCCTGATGTTTTGTGTTGTTTTTGTCCGGCGCCTCTTAAACAGTTTGTTGAAATAGTTGTGAATATGAAATTTGATGAAGAACCCAATTATTCTAAGCTGATATCATTGTTTGACGGGTTGATTGGACCAAACCCATCCATTAGGCCTATAAACACGGATGGTGCCCA
Source organism: Dysphania ambrosioides (assembly GCA_026401315.1). NCBI lineage: Eukaryota > Viridiplantae > Streptophyta > Magnoliopsida > Caryophyllales > Amaranthaceae > Dysphania > Dysphania ambrosioides. The sequence goes on from CM048666.1 coordinate 363,898, forward strand.
AAAGGTAATTATAGTTGTCTATAAGTCTGTGATGAGCTTTTTCTTGTATATCTGTTTGTTGACATGTTGTACTTGTTTCCTGCTTATCTCATATGTCTGTTTAGATCATTTATCAAGTTGGACAAAAACGTGGAAGACTAAATGCTGATGATGAAGATGATGGGCAACCCAAGAAGAAGGTACGCATGGGTGTTCCAGCTACTCAGTGGATTTCAGTTTATAATGCGCGCTCACCTATGAAGCAGAGGTTGGTTCTTGGTGTGTTTGAAATTTTTTACATCGGTGTCGTGCACCTCTACAAATTACACTGTTTACTCTCTCTCTCTCTCTTTTTGTTTCTCTCTCTCTCTCACACACACACATGCTCAGACTCACACTCACACTCACATACCCCTGTTATGGAGGTTTGATGAATAATTGATTCTTTTTGTTGGTGGCTCATTGACAATTACACATACCATTCTAAAATCTATAATCCGGTTTTACAAAAAAATTCGGTGAACAAAATAATCTTACTGAAACATCTTTGTTTGGTGTAAGGTACCATTACAATGTTGCTGATGCTCGATTAGCACAGCATGTGGAGAGAGGTAATGCTGATGGCTTGCTTATAAGCTCTGTGGCATCATGTTCCAATCTGTGGGCATTGATTATGGATGCGGGTACTGGCTTCACTCAGCAAATTTATGAGTTATCATCTCAATTTTTGCACAAGGTATTTTTTTTTTCTTCCATGTTTTCTTTCATCTGTCCACTTGTTTCATGTTCTATTTTTTTTTTTGAAAATGACTCTTGCTAATGATAATACTTAAAAAAATTTGTAGGATTGGATTATGGAACAATGGGAGAAGAATTTTTACATCAGTTCTGTTGCTGGTTCTAGCAGTGGTAGCTCCCTTGTGGTGATGTCCAAAGGTTTGCCATTGAACAATTTTATGAGCATTATGGACAATTAGAATTTTGAATCCGAATTCTACATGCCACTTGCATTCTATTGTCTACTGGCATTAGTTCCTTGGGGGAGGGTTTCCCGATACTCCTCATTCCTTTTCGCTTTTAGTTTCCTCAGCATAAGTGTTAAGGTTAAAGTTGATGTCTGCCTCTGCTTCTTCCAGCCAAGGGCTGGGAACTTTCCTTGTGTCTGCACTTTTACTTTGTGTTAAGTATTATTGAGAAGAGCATGGTCTGAACTGTATGTTAAAGTATATTATTTTATTTTGAGAAGAAGTTGGTTTGAACTCTATGTTAAGTAGGACAAAATGTTGTGAAGTTGTTGCTCACTTATACTAAAACTAAGATACATTGACATATACAGAGTAGTTTGTTAACTGATGTGTTTGGAATATTTCTTTTGTTACATGGTGTAGTTGTGCTCCATTACCCCATTCTCCTGCATTGAAAGGATTTAGTTAATTTTTTTTTTTGATGTTGATCAGTTGATGGATGCTAATGCATCCATATTTACAATTTCCAACCAGTGGTGTAGTTTTTCTGGTTGCAATGGCTCTATTCTCCTTTTTTGGCTCCTCTCTCTTTGGTAACCCAATTCTCTATTCAAGTGGTGTCCATGGTTGGTACTTTAATTGATAGGCTTGGTGATGCCACGTGATAAGCTACTTGTTCCAATTTTTGTTGAATTTTTATTTGCAGTATAGGGTATTGGGTTTCTGGCCACTCTGGTATTGTTCCCTCCTGTCGATTTTGATGCTAAATTGCCAATGATTGAATTGCTTAGTTTGATTCAATTCTTGGGGGTGTTATGTCATGTGTTGTTCACAAGTATTGATTCTTTACATTGAATTATGATGTGTTGTCACAGGGACTCAATACACGCAACAGTCTTACAAAGTGAGTGATGCCTTTCCCTTCAAGTGGATAAATAAGAAATGGAGAGAAGGATTCCATGTCACCTCTATGGCTACTGCTGGATCAAGATGGGGCGTTGTCATGTCTCGTAATGCTGGTTATAGTGACCAGGTACATTTTGTGAAACTGGAAAATAATTGTATATTTTGCTAATATTGATCAGTTCCTAGTTCTCTATTCTTTCAATGCATGTTTCTGCGCTTTGTTTACACTCATATTGTCCATAGGATCAATCAGGGCTTGTGTTCCTGCTTTATAATCAATAGCTGTTGAATCATTTGTTTTATTGCAGAGCTATGTCTTACTCATAATGTTTTGGAGGACTACTTCTGTAGAATTATCACTTTACAGGCATGCACTTAACACTTATTAAGGCTTCAACTAGGATGTGGGGGTAGAGGTATACATGTTGCAATCTTGGATCATATACTCCCCATATGGTTTTCAATTTAGTTACAGTCCAGGGCAAATAGCAAGCAGGTTGTACATTTTGTCCTTTTCTTACTTTTAATTTGATACAAAAATATTCTCTCTCCTCCTTAAACCATCTCCTTCCCACTTCTCCCAACCACTTTCATGCCCACCGGAAACCATCATCCCTTTCATCCTCTTCCTTACTCCTACATAACTAGCTCTTTTCAGTTCGAAATCCATCTGTGTCTAACTTTCCGGCACATTACTTCTCCCTCTTGCGAAATATACTGGCTTCTTAATCACTGTCTTGCAAAATGTTGATTTGCATTCTACTTTAAATTCCTGCAGATCTAAAAATCAAGAAAATTTGTTGGTTATGTTTTGATTTTTTTTTTTTAAATTTAAATTTTAAGATCCACTCTTTTTTTCTAAAGTATGGTTTAATTGGTGTGGGTGGGTAGTTGGTGGAGGATCACAGTGATAATGGTGATATTAGAGGCAGGTAACTGGGTGGATGGGCATTGATGGTGGGTTAATGCTGGGTTTGGTAGTAAGTTGCGTAAGTGATAGGTGGGAAGCATTGCTGGTTATTAACAAGTGATTGATCAGTGGCGGAGGGGTGAGTCAGTTAGTGAATGTGGTGGTGGGGGGTAGGTTAGTGAGGTAAGTGGCTTAAGTTGGTGGCCTGGGAATTTTATAGCATTGGATCAGGGAGTGTTGGGATCACTGTTAAAAGTTTAATAAAGTGGAAGAATTTTTCAAAAAGGGAATGTGAAAATTCAATGATAAAACAAAAAATGAAAATGGGGGAAATGTTTTGGGATGGAGGGGAGTTGTGTCTTATATTGTTCTTCTTTGACCATTTTTTCTATTTTTTCTCATTACATTTTACAGAGTAAGTTTGGTTACTCTGTAAAATTCTCCGAAACTCCCCCCCTCCCAGTCTTCCTTCTCAAAGTGGCGTCAACACTGTGTATAACTGGTCCTCCTAGAGGCTTAGACATTTCTCGCTAATTTAGCTTGCAATTAACAATATTTCTACTCTACCCACTCTAGAATTATCGGTTTCGGAATGGATTTGTTTGAATGTTGATTGACTATACATTTTCTTGTGTTTTTGTGCATGCTATGATATTGATATACATATGTTGAAGACATGAGATTGTTGAGTACAATTATGGCATCACTTCACTTAATGTAGGATGCTTTGATAATCTTTTCATTTTCACATTGTCGATTGTCCCAATCTATGTATGATGTTGAAGGTTTTAATATGATTTCACGAAATAGCCTGTGTGATATCTTCCTTTTCTTTCAGTAAACTATTAGGGTTACCATGATCTCTTCCTATTTTAGGTATGGTGAGATTGGTGGTGGCTACTCCTAGTCATTATAAAATTTGTGACTATTATTTTGGATGAGAGTATTTTGAGTAGTGATTGTGTTGTCTGAGATGTGACTCTGACAGGAAGGTACCCTGAACGCTTTCTCTTTTGGTCTTTCTGTTATTTTCTTTTTCAGGTTGTGGAGCTAGATTTTTTGTACCCAAGTGAGGGCATTCACAAGCGCTGGGACAGTGGTTATCGGATAACATCAACGGCTGCTAATATTGACCAATCTGCACTTGTCTTGAGTGTGCCAAAGCGCAGGCCGGGTGATGAAACTCAAGAGACGTTGAGGACCTCTCAATTTCCTAGCACTCATGTCAAGGTATTATGTTGATTTATTATAATAAATTCATGATTTTCTGTCTTCACGTCTCAGAGAATGAAAAATGTTCATTGATTATAACAAAATCATGTTTTTCTGTGTTCCACGTCTTAGAGAATGAAAAAGAAAGGGTTATTTTAAGTGACAAACACTGTTCTTGTGCTCAAATGGTTTCTTGTCGTCTGAAGATTGTTATGAAGTATCCTAGCAGTTTATTTACGTAAACTGATTTATCCTTAGGGCTTAGTTAATATGAATCAGATTTTACCTAATGTACAAGCTCTTAGCAGTTTATTTAGGTAAACTGATTTTGTGTGACTGCTGTGAGTTCAATGTTCACCAGAAACTCGGCGCGACAGTTTCTTAAAGTTACATGGTTGATGGACCTTGAACATTTCTGATCACCCTTTGCCATATTTTGCAGGATAAATGGGCGAAGAATCTGTATCTTGCATGCCTTTGTTATGGAAGAACTGTGTCATAATATCCTTGTAATTAGCAAGTTGTAACAGAAAATATGAACGAAAACAGAATGTGGGCCTTCTAAATCAGTAGTTTGGCCGGTTGCTGTGTAAGGGATGTAATTGGCAGCCAAGTAGGGGAACTTTGTTACCTTCACAAGTATATCTGTGAAACAGGTCCCAACCCCTCTATGTTGTATTGCTATTTGTCGCCACTGGTGGCCTCCTGTCAAAAGTTATCGATAAAGTGGTGGCAAGTATATTCACAATATGGTCTCTATGTGTTAATTTTACAGCTACGCTTATGATTGTTTGATGTAGTGAACAAAATTGATCTCTTATTGACACGTCTACGTTGCTAGTAAATCTGTTCAATGAGGGTTTATCGTTCCGTTTGTAAAATGGTCTAATTAAGTATGGGTTTAATTGAGTCTGTTTTTTAAAGGTTATGTTCAATTAGGCCTTTAATGGATTAAGTCGGGTCAATAGTTTCAAAGTCCTTTAAACACTATCACGTAATAAACTATTTTCACTTATTGATAATCTATTGCCAAAGATTGTAGGAGATATAAGTAAATTATTACCATTTATTGAAAAAATTATACTATCTAGAAAAAATTATACTATCTTTGGACGATTTGGTCCGACTCGGCTATTTTTGTTTCTTCTCTAGCCGTTCGGTTTGATATGACTTGTTCTGGAAGTGACCCATTTCGATCTTGGCCTGACCCAATACATAGGTCTAGTCTCTAGTAGGAGACATAATAATTTGGGAACATAATTATGCTCTTGTTAAGATTTTCAATTACAATTTCTGGTGAGAGTTCTTGTTGTGGGTTCTTAAAGTGGAGTGCTAAACGCCACCCTCAACTTACTCAAGCCGCCCCATATTTTGACTATTTTGTCCTTTAACGCATTTAAATAAAATTTAACATTTAACATTTTAATTCTTATTACCCATTTCACTTTCCCGTAAAAAACGAACCTTATAATTCCTGACTACCAGGCCTTCAACAAATATAGCAAGCAAAAGTCCTTTTATTGTCAATTGAAGCTCTAACTTTTGCGGGAGAGCTACGTGCTTACGCTGTTTGATTAGGTTATACTAAATGGCCACTCCTACAAATCGTTTGAGTGCATCCAATCCTAAGTTCTCCATTATGCTCATGAGTCTCATGAAAATTACAATTTTATTGTTTAAAATACAATTAGAATCAGAAGCATGAAGATATATCTTTATCATGGAGATACTTTGTTAAAACATAGCATATTGAGCTCTTAGTTTAAGACTTCACTTTTAGTTTTCATTATCTTCCAAGTTATAACCTATCAACAACTCTAAAAAGAGAAACTCCTTATTATTCGAACCCTGAGTCATAAAACTTCTTTGGCGTTAAATCTACTACAAGTCTACAAATGACATTATGACAAGGTCATCCTTGTTCCAAGCATAAAACCCAAAACCCAATACCCAGCCCGATTCATGTTCCCGGCCCGGCGACCCTAAGATCCTTCCGTCTTCCCTTTCTGATAATCCCTGTATAAAAAAAAGACACGAACCAATTAAATTGTGCAGCGGGATAGCAGAGAGAGAGAGAGAGAGAGAGAATGGGGGTGTTGCCTAGTCTGTCATCCTCAGCTTACTCTTCTGTTATTCCCCAATTCTTTCTCTCCTTCAGACACTCCCCATCCAATTGTAAGTCATCTTTCTCCTCTTTTCTTGTTATTTGACTTCTTATTATCTATTACTTATTTCTTTCAGTTGTTTGTAAATGTGGAGTATACTAGTTTGTTTGTTTGCTTCACTTTCAAACTTTAGCTATGCCCACTAATTTTTCTGGAACTGAGGATGCTCAGAAACTTACAATTCTTGTGATTTTTGTAAAAAGTTATCAAATTTTGATGCGTCAGATTCTGAGTGTCTTACTTTGGTTGTCAGTGGGCTCAAAGTCGCTTGGGTTGCGTGTTAAATCGAGTTTGGAGGATGATAATCGCGCTATCGGAGCTCCAGACGGTTCTTCAAACACGAGCAGCTCAAGGGTTAGTTGGTTCACTCTCATTTTAGCTACCAAGTCCAAATGTCATTTTAAGTTAACTCAATTCATTTTGTTCTTCATGAGTTAGTATATCACACACTTATGATCAGTACTTCAGCCCTTAGTCTCTCCTTCAGTCCTTTGTTCCTGGTTTTATATGATAACTGAAGATATCAGTGGTGCTAAGACATTCTTGATTTAGAGCTCTCGGCCCGCTTTGTACTCCTCCGTCCCTATAAGAAATCCCCATTCTACTAGTTAGAATCAAAGTCAAAAAAGTTTGATCATAAATAATTCTTATTATGTTATGAGAAATAATATATTTAAATGAGATATCTCAATGAATATCGTAAAGGTTTATAATATCAAGTTTTCATAATTTTTTTCCTTACGGATTTGGAGATAAAAACATTTAAAGTCGTGTATTGGAGACCGTGAAAGTCAAATGAGGCTTTCTTTTAGGAATGGAGGGAGTATATCATAATTTATCATGTTGTGGTTTGTATCATAATTTATCACCTTGTGTTTTGTATATAATTCATGTCATTTTAGGGAGTAACAGCCGGTTTGACGAGGCATTTGAGGTTTTCGGTGTCTTATAGAACTGTAATTGGAAGATAGTTAGCAATTTCAAAATTTTCTCATATTAGTTATTTAGAGTCTGTTTGACTTTCAAAAGATTTGATTAAGTGTGCCAAATTCAAGTATGCAATGATGTGTAAGTGGATTTGTTTTCTGCTATACTAATATCTTGAATTCTTGATGCTAACATCTTGAACCTCTGCATTTTCTGTTGCAGGATGATCAAGTTGTTGTCTCTCGGCGACTATGCCTTACATGTTTATGTTCAACTATAGCTTTGATAGGTCCCTCTGGGAACTCTCTATCCAGGCAAGAGGCTATTGCTGCAGACGGAAAAGAAAGGGCAGTTTGCCGCAATTGTGGTGGTAGTGGTGCTATTATATGTAAGTAACTTTCCAAAATGGCTGGTTTGTTTTTTCAATGCAAGTAAGATCAGTTGATGCTGTTCGCCTTGTTTCTTGACATACTGTGATAAAAGTATTGGCTAATGGCTAGTCATAGACATGTGGATGGTTTTTTGATGCTTGTGTTGGGAATTCATGGATTTCTAAGTTGCAGTCTCATTTGTTTTAGTTTTAATATAAATATATTCCCTAGGGGAGGTGGGTTGGGGTGGATGTACAACTATAGAATTTAGGTCCTGTTCAAATTTGATACATACAATGTTTTGACTCCTTTCATATCAAGTACCTCCTGTTTCGAAGCTTTTGTTAGCCTTTATCAGGAAAGGCATGGTTGTTTTACAGATGTTTTGTCATTTCTTTGTATTTTGCTTCTAAAATTTTTCTTTATATTGTATAAAATGTTTGTTTTACCTTTTCATTTAGGTGATATGTGTGGTGGTACAGGAAAATGGAAGGCTCTGAACAGAAAGCGTGCTAAAGATGTTTATGAATTTACCGAGTGCCCTAATTGTTATGGTAAGAATTTTGTTAATTCAGCTTCTTATGCTTGTGAGACTCCACTTTTTATAAATTGCTCCAACTAAGGTAAAGAATTTCGAGCTATGGAGCTCTTGCACAAATGCTTGTAGCTGAACAGAGAAGAGAAGAAGAGCATATGCTGAACAGAGAAGAGAAGAAAAGGAAGTATTGTAATTGTATTATGTTTTCTGTATCAATTACAACTTAATTTATACTTGCTACATTCTTAGGCAATATAAAAGCAGTCATAACTAACTTGAGGGTGTTAGTTACATCAGAATATTCTTTCTGTTACATTTTATTTGTTTTGTATTCCTATGCTAGTGCTTGCTATACTATGATCAACATGATCATGATTGTCAATAGATAATTTCTTACTGTGGCTCTTGTTTCACTTGCCTTGAAATTTTTCTCTTGTATAGGTCGAGGAAAACTTGTTTGCCCTGTTTGTTTGGGTACTGGCTTGCCAAATAATAAAGGTCTTTTGAGAAGGCCTGAAGCAAAGCAGTTGCTGGATAAGATGTATAATGGCCGGCTATTGCCAGGTTCCTAAGTAAGTTTCATTCACAGGACTTCCCTCTGCTTAAACTTTTCCAGATATTTGCATGTTTTCCATTGTTTCACCCCTACTAATCAAGGATATGACAACATGCCATTATACTGTAATATTCAAGTTGTTTGCTGTCCTCTCTTGATTACCAAGTATTTGTAGCGGTAATTGGAATATATTAGGAGATGAAACAACTTTTTTCTGACGTTGGTGTGGAGAAGTTTTAGAGATCGATATAAAGAAAATATGTTTTGCATGTATAGAGAAATGCCTGAAAATGAGTTTCCGTGGGTGCAGATTCTCAGATGCAACCTACTGCAGAGGACCGCTGCAAAACCCGAAATGTTGTGATAGTAGATGGTATCCCGAGTTTCATTACATGGTTGCCTTCTTCATACTCGACGTTAGTTGTTTGTGGCACAGGCAACTTGAATTGTATAGAGTCGTCCCATATTAGCTTGCATGTATGTAATTATGAGAGGAAAAAACGAGGTTTTAGCTGTAAAATTGTCTCTTAATGTGGAGCATATAGGTTTATAATTTTGCAAATGGGCAATTCAGGTTGGATTTTTAAAGTAAGAGGAATCTCATATTTGATGCTAAATGCAGACTGCCCCGTCTTTCATTTCCAAATTAGTTTACGGAGCATGTCTCCATGCTCAAACACTAATCATTAAGGCAATACAGAGCAATAATCCGGGTGTTGTTTATAACTTCTAAATGTTGTTCATTGACGGAAAAGATGTTGATTGAAATCCGAAACATTGAGATAGTCTGCCAAGGCCCATGGGATATGATAAGCGTTGCTTATAGCAGTTGATGATCCCTATCGAACCAACAGTTCACAGTTGTTTTATGTATATCATTTCATTTGGAGAACTTTTTATTTCTGAGTCTTAGCTGTACAGTCGACTATTTTGACTCGCATAAGTTCTTCGGTGGAGCTCTTGCGCATGTTTGTTCATGACACACGTAAATATGATGCCACACAATCAAACAAATAACATAATCGTTGTTTAGTTGATCATTGAAATGTTTAATAAGGGGATCAAAATCAAGTGTGATATCCTTGGTAGTTAATGAACGAAAGGCTCAAACATGATAACTACTCTATAATTACTTGTTGGGATATTCTCAATGCTTGTTGTACTTAACTTTTGCACTTTATCAGTGGCATCAAAAAATCTCAGCGGTAGCTCCACACAAATCCTGGCATTAATGATGGCAAGATTTAAGTTTATGCTCAGGTATTTAACTTTGTAACTTTTCACTGTTTGAGTACTCGTACGTTTTTTTTTTCCTCACCATTTTTTGGTAAAATTTTAGCTCAAGTGAGGTTAATAGTTCCCAAACTACTTTAGTTATTACTTATTAGTGTAGTTAAAGCTTACATAATTGTTAGCGCACAAACAAAACGGCGGTCTACCAAATGGAAATACCATTGGCAACATTTTGATATCCCTCTCTGTTGTAGAAAATTCCTCATAAAAAAGGAGCAGAAATTGGCGCACCTCCACTACATAAAGCACGCCAATAGTGTAAGCCTGAACAGTGAGTGTCTATACGCTTAACTTGAGGGTGCCTTCGAAGTTAGAACGAGGTATGTAAACTTTTGCAAGACTTCAGGAGGAGCTGTCTGTCCTATTAGTAAAACTGCTATACACTCATTAACATAGTATCATCCTCTGTATAATACAGCAAGAAATACTATAACTATAACTTATTAAACTGCTTTCTGGGTGCCCAAGCAAACTTCCTCTCGCTGAAAGCATCAATCTTGCAGCAACGTGTGTGAATATTCAGGAAATAACGATCCCTGCTCTAGCTTGGAGAGAGAGAGAGAGAGAGAGAGAGAGAGAGAGAGAGAGAGAGAGAGAGAGAGAGAGAGAGAGAGAGAGAGAGAGAGAGAGAGAGAGAGAGAGAGAGAGAGCCCCTTGATCAATCCGTTTGTAAAAAGAGCCTAATCAATAATGAGTTTAATGGGCCGGTCTCTTAAAAAGTCATGTTTTATTTGGTATTTAATGGGTTAAGTCGGATCAATAATGTACATATAGTTTTCAAAACTTTTAAACACCATTAGATAATGAATTATTTCCACATACTTACTGATAATCCACTACTAGAGATTGGAGGTGATACATGTAAACCATCATCCTCTATAGATAAAAACTATACTCTCTTTAGACGACCTGACTCGACTTGATATGTATCTCTTTTGACCCGGCCATTTAGCATCTCCTTTGGCTCGGCTAGATCCGTTTTGCATGTGACCCATCCCCGTCCAATGAAGAGATCCATAAGTATATAACTTCTCTAACCTTAAAAAAAAAAAGTCCAAAATTGTGAAGGATTTCATTCTTATTGAGCCAAACTTGTGAAGGATATTTAAAGATAATTTGATAGGTTTAATGTTGACTTAGGGTTGCTCTAGCTAGGTCAGTACTAGCTGAAATAACTTAATTTTTTTTTTACTTTGTTTGTGTTTGTTTACGAGTCTTCCCTCTTTTGCAACAAAAAAAATAGGAATTGCACATCACACCATAGAAATGTCAACTTTATAACTTTCATTCTCATTCTCTATTAGATGAAGAGTAGTTGTAGCATCATAACTAATCCAAAAATTTAAGATTATGCGTAGTATCGTTTGTTTTTGTTGATATAAAAAGATTCAACATAGAAGTTTAACCATAGTTAAAAATGATATGAACTATGAACGTACCACGAAAATGTTAACACACCGAGATATAAATTGAATTAGATGATTGATGATTGACGATGAAAGTGAAAGGCAATAACAAATTATCCACAAAAACATCAGATCGGATAAGTATAAGTGAAGGTTAAAAAAAGGTGCATACATGAAACTGAACCCCCATAGCCCCATTCTCTTCATCCAAAAAGCAACTTTAATATATGGCCTCATCCAAAACTGTGAGACAGTTGGAGGTGGCGTCACCTGTGCCGGCTGATATTGACATCGCCAACGCTGTGGAGCCGCTTCACATCTCCGACATTGCAGCCGATCTCAATCTTTCTCCTCGCCATTACGACCTCTACGGCAAGTACAAAGCCAAGGTCTTTCATTTGACTTTCAAGTTTACTCTCCTGATATGATCTACTTGCTGATCCCATCTTCATTTGATTATTGATCTAGTCTTGCTTCATTAATGCTAATTCATCGCGTATTATTGATAAATTGATTGCTAATTTTCATCACTCATTATACTGTATGTTACCAGTAAATTAACTTGAGTTTGATTAAGGTATATAATCCTATGTTTAGTAATGTCAAGATTCCAACTTTAAGTTAGAAATGATGCTAAATATAGTTAATGTGATTCCCTTGACTGTATACAACACATGTTGCACTTAGGATGATGTGGGTGGGAGAGAGTTGTTGCTTTTTGGACAAGCTTTATTATATATTCAATTGAATGTGGAATAGGTTTTGCTGTCTGTGTTGGATGAATTTCAACAATCCCAAAATGGATATTATGTCGTCGTTGGGGGGATTACTCCAACTCCTCTTGGGGAAGGCAAATCTACTACTACTGTTGGTCTTTGTCAAGCATTGGGAGCTTTTCTTGATAAGAAGGTAACTAACTTTGTTTTTATTTGCTTATATATATGTATCTATGTATGTACGTACATGTATGTGCCTTTTGAGGTTTTGCGCTTATTTTATACGGGTATTTAGTTGTTGTGTTGGTATCTCACTTCTCAGATTGATAAATCATTTTGCATTGGTAGTTCAATTTGACAAGTATTGATTTTTTAACTGACATATGGTTTGGAATGGAAAAGTTAATAAAGTGGTCAAATAATATGGTAAGGTATGAAGGCAGTATTATTTTGGTTTGTTTTGTGTTGTTGAAAGACCTAACCGTCCATCTTCTATGACATAGCGCACTAATGGCTCCTTCACTCCAGCTTGATTGTTGGGCTCTCCCATCTGTGAGCTTCCATTTTGTCCACTGTCTTCAATCTTTTAAGATAGTCCATGGGTATTGTTCTGCGTTCAGTCATCCGACATGCAATGTCCTTTTTTTTGGTTATAAGGAATTCAAGATGTCTGTGACACTAAGCCTGTTTCTTAAGCAGTTATTTGCTGGGAGGTGTTAGCCTTTTATATCTGAACAAAAGCTCTACTGGACAAATTACCACAAAAACATTGCCTTTTCTTGTACTGGAATTACCCCTGTTGGAGGTCACAGCATACAGGAAGGTTCAGGTTTGCATATGAAGGCTTCATCAAGTTCATTTTCAATATTTAGACCTGTGATTTTGAAGTTCAATACTCCTTATAGCTTCATTCTTACTGTTGCCTAACAAACCTATCTTATGAAAAACAAATTAGGCGGCAGGTCTCCCACTTCTGAATTTTACTTCAGAAACTCTGAATTCTTGGATAATCAGGGAGCTCTTCACGCCCAAAATTTGAAAACTTGAACTGAGCAACTGACAAAAATGGTGTACTTATCCAGCTGTCTTCCTTGCCTCCATACCTCTTCCAAGTTCAGACGTCACTGAAACTTTTTGAGTGGCTTTAGTATTGGCTGGATATATGTTCTGACCAACCCTTTTCTCCTTTATTCCGTGCTTCTCACCATGCCAAGAATTTTGAGATTGGAATTTATGATTTTCCTTGGAATAATCATAGAGAGTTATACCCTTTTTTGTGATTTGGTAAACTTACCTAACAAAGAGCTTAGGGAATTTTTCTGTAGTGTTGGACCTATGGGCATGGCCAACGAAAGGCACATAGTTATTCATAATCCACCCCCTAGATTGTAATCTCCCCGAGTGTCATGAAGTACCCAGATACAATTCGATTTGATCCTCTGTTTTTATGATATGGGATTAATTTTAGTTTCAAATACTCTCTCCTTTCCGAAAATATTACTCTGTTTTCTTTTTGTTTGTCCCATGTTTTCTTACACTTGCAATCTTTGGTTGATTAAAGTACATTTTCCCAATCAAGTTTCTCTATTCTCACCTTCTAAACATACTATTGGTTTATTCCTCTCTCATTCTATTTTTTGTTCATATTTGGGGTTGAAGTGTTTTTTGAACTGTCCCAATTGCTTGGGTTACCTTAAGGCTATGGACTTTTTATAGATTAAGAATTTTCGTGAGAGTGGCCCATGAGTGATTTGTGTGTTTTCCTTGTGAAAATTTAAAGTCACTAATCAGGTTCATGTTCCCCCAGGTTGTCACTTGTCTTCGTCAACCATCGCAAGGGCCAACTTTTGGAATAAAAGGTGGTGCAGCTGGTGGTGGTTACAGTCAAGTGATTCCAATGGATGAGTTTAACCTTCACTTAACAGGGGATATACATGCTATAACAGCTGCAAATAACCTTCTTGCTGCTGCCATAGACACCAGAATATTCCATGAGGCCAGCCAGTCAGATAAAGCTCTGTTTAACCGGTTGTGTCCTCCTAATAAGGAAGGTAAAAGAACCTTTTGTGACATAATGTATAGGCGTTTGAAGAAGCTTGGTATTGATAAGACTAATCCAGATGATCTTACCCTGGAAGAGATCACGAAATTTGCTAGACTTAACATTGACCCGGACTCCATTACATGGAGGAGAGTTATGGATGTGAACGACCGGTTTTTGAGGAAAATTACTGTTGGTCAGGGGCCTGATGAGAAGGGGATGGTAAGGGAAACTGGATTTGATATCTCCGTTGCTAGTGAGATTATGGCAGTTCTGGCTCTAACAACTTCTCTGGCAGATATGAGGGAGAGACTTGGAAACATGGTGATTGGAAATAGCAAGGCTGGAGAACCGATAACTGCTGATGATCTTGGCTTAGGTGGTGCTTTGACTGTATTAATGAAGGATGCAATCAACCCCACACTGATGCAGACTCTGGAAGGAACACCTGTGCTCGTTCATGCTGGTCCTTTTGCAAATATTGCTCATGGTAATTCCTCTATTGTTGCTGACAAGATTGCCTTGAAGCTGGTTGGACCTGGTGGGTTTGTGGTTACTGAAGCGGGATTTGGTTCTGATATCGGGACTGAGAAGTTCATGAACATAAAGTGCCGATACAGTGGTTTGACTCCACAGTGTGCTATTGTTGTTGCAACAGTGAGGGCTCTTAAAATGCATGGCGGCGGACCACAAGTAGTGGCTGGCAAGCCTCTTGATCGTGCTTACTTAACAGAGAATGTAGGTCTTGTTGAGGCTGGTTGTGTTAATCTTGCCAGGCATATTACAAATACAAAGGCCTATGGTTCAAATGTTGTGGTTGCCATCAACATGTTTTCTACTGACACGGAATCGGAGCTGAATGCTGTTAAAAAAGCTGCACTGGATGCTGGGGCGTTTGATGCTGTTATTTGTACCCATCATACCCATGGTGGAAAAGGAGCGGTTAGTACTGAATTCTCTTTAATAGTTTGTCCAAGTAGGTTTTAGGCTACCTGATCTTCCTCATTCCTTCTGAGTTGTGCTACTGAAGACAAGAAATACTCTCTAGACTCTTAGGTTCCATTTTCATTTCTATGTTGACGATTAAACTGTTATTTATTTGTTAACAGTCATAAATGTGGGTATATCTTTCTTTGGTTACAATTTACCAAACTTACCAGTATAGCTAGCTATCTTATGTTTCTGCTGATATTTGACTTAGCTTGGGTATGATAATGGAATTGAAGTGTTCATGGAACTCTTAAACTGCTAATAAATAGGAATTTCATCTGGATCTGATGCAACTTTGATATGTTTCAGGTGGATCTTGGCATAGCTGTTCAAAAAGCATGTGAGAACGTAACACAGCCTTTGAGGTTCTTATATCCTCTGGATATTAGCATCAAAGAGAAAATTGAGGCAATAGCAAGGTCTTATGGTGCTGCTGGTGTGGAATACGCAGAACAGGTGAGGCTGTTTGTTCATTTACATTGAGATTGTTGGCTGTGACACCCTCAGCTTCCTTGTAGAGAAAGCTGTCTACATGTGCTTATGCAATGCATGTTTATTATAACATCATTATCTAGACTAGCGCAGTACTCTGTTATGTTTTGAAGTAGATTATTGAATCTTCGTTTAGCTCGAAATTTTTTATGAACAAGAGACTAGTTATATAGTTATTTTCCTAGAGACTTTCACCATCCTGTTGAACAATGGCACTGAAGTCCTAGCCTGCTAAGAAATTCCTGAGCAAGGTTTTTTCAATGAGGCGCCAAGGTGTTTAAAAGGCGCATTAGGCCCAGTGTCTACAATAATGTCATGTCTGCAACCCATTAATATTCGCAGAACCTTCAATTTTAAGAATCTCGCTCCTTGCCTGTGCTTTACGCCTAGGCTCTAGACCCTTTTTGCCCTAGTGTGTCTTGACGCTATTCAAATACTGCTGCAGATCTTCATGCTACAGTTTTCATGTTTAGTAACTACTTCAATTAAAACATTCAATGGTGTTGCCACGTGCTTTAATATTAGCTCACATCGTGGTAATAGTTCATTGGCAGCTCCATTATCCTATAATATTTTGAGAAATTAATTATAGTCACACGTAATAGTTCATTGGCAGCTCCTTGCTATCAGCTCATCTGCTGAAACTTTCCCTTTGTCTGAAATTTAGTCACACACACAGTTTTAGGGTGTTCAAAATGTTCTCAATTTTTCATATAAGGGATGTGGAGAGGATAGAAAGGTACACCTATTATGAAAGGTCTTTTTGTAAAATCTGTCATATCCTTGATCATGAGGGGTAGAGACGTCGTGGAAATTTATATTGGATGAAGTAGTTCACTGGAATCTCTATTTTCCTTGAGCTTCTTTAAATGAATTTCTCGTTAATCCATCAATGAAAGTGTAGATCACTTAGCTTTTGTTTTAATCTTTTTGTGTTTTAGCACCAGTCTAGTCATTAATTTCATGATATTTGCCTATTGAAATGAGTTCTCTCTTGTCTTCTTCTAGGCTGAGAAACAAATTGAGTTGTACAGCAAGCAAGGGTTCTCCAATCTTCCAATCTGTATGGCAAAGACTCAATATTCATTTTCCCACAATGCTGCTGAAAAGGGAGCTCCAAGCGGATTTATGTTGCCAATCCGGGATGTAAGAGCTAGCATTGGAGCTGGATTCATTTATCCTTTGGTAGGAACCATGAGTACGATGCCTGGACTTCCTACAAGGCCTTGCTTCTTCGATATTGATCTAGACACCACAACTGGAAAGGTTATTGGTCTCTCTTAAATATCATTTATCTGGATACTAAAGATGTAGTTTTCCCTCTTCCAGGACAAACTTCTTGGAGACTTTTTTACACTGTTTTTGTATGAGACTTTGTATGCCTTATGAGCCATTGTTTTTCATTGCTTAACTAATAATCTTGTCCTTAGTTCCATGTGTGTACACCTCAGCTTTTCTATCACAGTAAAGGTATTTCACGGAATTGCAGAAATCAAATATTGCAAATGCCAGATCTATCAAAACCCAATTATTTATTACCCGTAACAGCACCAATATCGGTAATATCAGATACTAGAAAATTGTGATGGATAGTTACTCTGCACAATCAACAAAAAATAATTTTACATCCGAGTTTCAACGATTAACAAGAATCTACACTCAATCAATTTAGCAGAATGGCATCCAACACGTAAAATTACTTCTCATCTACATTTTCGACTTTTTTTTAGAATTATCATATATTACTACAACAAAGTGACGGGAGAGGACCAATGAAAACTATTATAGAGGGTTCTATGAAATCAAGGCAAATCCTTATTTGCAACAGTTCAACAATGTAACAATTATTACCATATTCAAACAAAGCAAGAAGGAACTTACAATTGGAGCCACAATTGAATATTGCAGCTTATTTTGACCTATATATGACATGTTTATGGACGCAAGTGAACAAACATAATCTTATTGTATCCTTGGGTAATTCTAATCCTGTCATCTGCATACCTGTGAAATATTAACAGGGCAAAAAAAAATCAGTTACAGAAATGTGTTTGGAGACTCTCACTAAAATGAAAAAACAAGTGACAGAAATCTCACAGAAACACCACGTTGAATCTGGTTAATTTCCATATTGATTGGGTTGGACCAACTATGATAGCTGGATCATCCATTTTGACAATATATACATTTCTATCAGTTTCCTGTAAACAACATCAAGATTACGTAGATATCACACAAGGGTTGGAGAAATACAAACCATAGGAAGCAGAAGCAAGCAAGCAAGCATTGTCTTGCACAAAAACCACAAGCGCTAGGGAAATGCAATCTGAAGCAAGCAATTCGGCGTGTACACCACTTGGGTAAAAATCCATGATTACTCCTTCCTATGTATGAGTAGTGGTGTTCATAAACGGTTAACTATATTGTTAAGCCTAAATGGTTCATTAACCATTATAACGGTTATGGGAAAAGTCTAACTTTAACCGTATCGTTAAGTAACGGTAAGACATTAAAGATTAACCGGTATGTGACGATACAGTTAATGGTTAACCGCTAACTTTTTCATTCCATTTTATGCACTTATACACTTAATATTGTGAAACTAATTATATGATTTCTTAGCCCATTTGGGTCATATACAACAATAATAACACATATTTACACAAGGTTTGATCATGCATTAAAAACTTGTGACATTCATTCATATTTTAGTCTTTTAGGTTTAATTTTTTTTAAAAAAAAAATTAATCATATCAGTAAAATGACCGTTAACCTTTACAGAAATTTTATTACCGTAACCATTAAAGTTAATGGTTCGGTAACCGTAACAGTTAGGTAAAATAACCATTAATATGAACCGGTTATACACGGTTAACGGTTACGGTTATTTTGCATATCCCTACCTAGGGGAATCTCACTGAAATTATTTTTATTTTTGAAAATTTTTAAGAAATTACTAGAAATCGGTGTATTATAATCTTCAAAATTACGTCATTTCGAATGATTCTGAATTCGATCGCATAATTCTTTTAAATTTTTATCCAAGTTATAACATAGTCATATTAGCGATTAGAACAATCTAATTTGACTTGAAACATCAATTACAACTGTTTTTAAAATATACTTGCAATTGGATTCGAAATAACTTTTTGAAGCATTTGGAGGTCTAGGAATAATAAATTGATTGTTCTTAACCTCTTTAAATGACCATAGGAGACACCCACTAAATTTATTTCAAATTTTGAAAATCTATCGGATTATTCGAAATCGGTGTATTATAAACCTTCAAAATTTCGTCATTTCGGACGTTTTAAAATTCGATCGTATAGCTCCTTTAAATTTTTACTTTAACACGATCACATTAGGCAACATGAGAACGATCTATTTTGACTTGAAACATCTATTACCATATTTTACAATTTATGTACAATTGAATCCAAAATAAGTGTTTGGGGTCTTTGGAGGATAAAATGTTTGTCCAAAACCTGTTTATATAACCCTAGGATACTCCCACTTAAATTATTTTTATTTTAAAAAATTTTCAAGAAATACCAGAAATCGGTGTATAATCTTTTAAATTACGACATTTCATATGTTTTTGAAGTCAGCCGCGAAATTCCTTTAAATTTTTACCCAATTCATTACAGGGTCATATTAGCCCACATGAGTCATTATATATTAATAACCATCTAATTTGACTTGAAACATCAACTACAACCCTTTCTAATATACTTACAATTGGATTCTAAATACCTTTATGAATCCTTTGGAAACCTAGGATAAATAAACTTTTCTGTTCTAAACCTTTTTAAATGACCACTGGGGACAACAATTGAAATTATTTCAATTTTTGAAAATATACCGGATTACCCGAAATCGGTGTATTTTAAATCTTCAAAATTTTGTCATTTCAGACGTTCTAAAACTCATTCGTAGAACTCCTTTAAATTTTTACACTAGCTTTAACATGACCAAATAATGTCATATGAGTTATTAGAACCATCTAATTTGACTTAAAACATCTATTACAATGGTTTATAACTTACATATAATTGGACCCTAAATACGTGTTTGAGGCCTTTGGAGGTTTAATATAAATTAAATGTTTGTCCAAGACCACTTTATATGCCCCTAGGGAACTCCCAATTAAATTAATTTAGTTTTGAAAATTTTCAAGAATTACCACAAATCGGCGTATTATAATTTTCAAAATTACATCAATTCAAATGTTTTGGAAGTCGGTCGCGAAACTTCTTTAAATTTTTACCAAAGTTATAACATAGTCATATTAACCAGTAAAAGTCATTAGAACCATTTAATTTGATTTTAAACATAAATTACAACCGTTTCAAATAAAAATACAATTGGATTTTAAATACCTTTTTGAAGCCTTTGGAGGTCTAGGTATAATAAGTTATTTGTTCAAAACCTCTTTAAATGACCATAGAGGGCACTCATTAAAAGGATTTTAATTTTTGAAAATCTACCGAAATTACCGAAACTCGGTGTATTTAACCTTCAAAATTTCATTATTACGGACATTTTTTAATTCGATCGTAGAACTCAATTAAATTTTTACCTTAGCATCAACATGATCAAATTAAGCTACAGGAGTCACTAGAACCATCTAATTTGACTTGAAACATTTATTAGAAAAGTTTATAATTTACGTATAATTGGATCCAAACTACGTGTTTGGGGCTTTTGGAGATCCAAGATAAATAAAATATTTGTTTAAAACATCTTTATATGATCATATGGAACTCCCACTGAAATTATTTCATTTGCAAATTTTCAAGAATTACCAAAAATCGGTGTATTATAATCTTTAAAATTACGTTATTTTTTATGTTATTGAAATTGGTCACGGAATTGTTTCAAATTTTTACCCAAGTTTTTAACAGGGTCATATTAGCCTGTATGAGTAATTGAAACCATCTAATTTGATTTGAACATCAATTACAACTATTTTAATATACCTACAATTGGATTCTAAAAACCTTTTTTGAAGCATTTAGAGGTCTAGGAATAATAAATTGTTTGTTTTAAAAAATTTTAAATGACCATAGAGGATACCCACTAAAATTATTTTAATTTTTGAAAATCTACTGTAATTACTCGAAATCGATGTATTATAACCTTTAAAATTTCGTTGTTTAAGACGTTTTTAACTCGGTTTTAGAACTCCTTTAAATTTTTACCCTAGCTTAAACATGATCAAATTAGATTACAGGAGTCTTTAGAACCTTCTAATTTTCCTTGAAATATCTATTACAACAGTTTATAATTTACATACAATTGGATTCAAACTACGTATTTTGGGCCTTTGGAGATTGAAAATAAATAAAATGCTTGTCCGAAACCTCTTCATATGACCCTAGGGAACTCCTATTGAAATTATTTTTCTTTTTCGAAAAATTTGCAACAAAAATCGTCGCATTTTAATCTTCAAAATTACATTAGTTTTTATGTTTTAGAATTTTCGAAGTCGATCGCGGAATTCTTTAAAATTTTACCCAAGTTTTAACAAGAACATATTAACCCACATGAGTCATTAGAACCATCTAATTGGATTAGAAACATCAATTACAACCGTTTTAAATATACCTACAATTGGATTCTGAAGACGTTTTTGAAGCCCTTGGAGGTTTAAGATAAATAAATTATTTATTCTAAACCTTTTTAAATGACCACAGGGAACACTCATTTAAATTATTTCAATTTTTGAAAATTTACCGGAATTACCCAAAATCTATGTAATTTAGTCATTGCGGACTTTTTAAACTCAACCGTATAACTCCTTTAAAATTTTATCCACCAAGCTTTAACATGATCAAATTATGTCAGAGAAATCATTAGAACCGTCTTATTTGATTTACAACATTTACAATTGGATCCAAAATAGGTGTTTGTAGCATTTGAAGGTCCAAGATAAATAAAATGTTTATTCGTGACCATTCGAGACCTCTTTATATGACCTTAGAAAACGCCCCCTGAAATTATTTTTATTTTTGAAAAATTTCAGGAATTATCAAAATCGGTGTATTGTGTCAGTTCAGATGTTTTTTGAAGTCGGTCTCAAAATTCCTTTTATTTTTTCCCAAGTTATAACAAGGTCATATTATCCCACATGAGTCATTAGAACCATCTTATTTGACATGAAACATCAATTACAATTGTTTCTAAAATACCTACGATTGGATTCTAAACACCTTTTTGAATTCTTTGGAGGTCTAGGATAAGTAAATTATTTGTTATAAACCTCTTTAAATGACCAGAGGGTACTTCTACTAGAACTATTCAATCCTTGAAAATCTACCAGAATTACCCGAAATCGGTGTACAATAACTTTCAAAATTTCGTAATTTTGGATGTTTTTAAATTCGATCGTAGAACTATTTTTAATTTTTACCCTATCTTCAAGAGGATTAAATTAGGTCACATGAGTCATTAGAACCGTCTAAATTTACTTAAAATATTTATTACAACAATTTATAATTTACATACAATTGGATCCAAAATACGTGTTTGAGGCCTTTTGAGGTCTAACATAAATAAAATGATTGTCTGAAATATCTTTATATGACTATAGAGGACTCCCACTTTAATTATTTTAATTTAAAATTTTTTTCAAGAATAACCAAAAATCGGTGTATTGTATTCATCAAAATTACATCATTTTAGATGTTTTAAAAGTCGGTTGCGGGATTCCTTTTACCTTACTTATAACATTGTTATATTAGCCCACATTAGTCAATAGAACTATCTAATTTGACCCGAGACATAAATTAGAACTGTTTCCAATATGTCTATGCTTGGATTAATTACCATTTTGAAGCATTTAAATTTCTTGAATATTAAATTATTTGTTCTAAACATCTTTAAAGGACCACAAGGGACATCCACTAAAATTATTTCAATTTTGATAATTTACCGAAATTACCCGAAATCGGTGTATTATAACCTTTAAAATTTTGTCATTTCGGACAATTTTAAATTCGGTCGTAGAACTCCTTTAGATTTTTACCCTAACTTTACATGAGTCCTTAGAACCATCGAATTTAATTGAAAGATTTATTACAACAATTTATAATTTACGTACAATTTGATACAAAATATGTGTTTAGGGCCTTTGGAGGTACAATATAAGTAAATTTTTTGTCTAAAATCTCTTTATATGATCATATGGGACTCCCACTTAAACTATTTTTATTTTTGAAAATTTTCCAAAATTACCAGAAATCGATGTATTATAATTTTCAAAATTACGTTATTTCAGATGTTTTAAAAGTAGGTCTCGAAATTCCTTTAAATATTTACCCAAGTTATAACAGGGTCATATTAGCCCACATAAGTCATTAGAATCATCTAGTTTAATTTAAAACATCAATTACAACCATTTCTAATATAACTACAATTGGAATCTAAATACCTTTTTAAAGCCTTTGGATTTCTAGGAATAATAAATTTTTTTATTCTAAACCCTTTTTAAAGGACCACAGGGGACACCCATTGAAATTATATCAATTTTTGATAATCTATCGAAATTACCTAAAATCAGTACATTTTGTCATTTCGGATGTTCTTAAACTCGGTCATAGAACTCCTTTAGATTTAATTTTTACCCTACCAATAACATGATCAAATTAGGCCAAGGGGTCATCAAAACCATCTAATTTGACTTGAAACATCTATTACAATAGTTTATAATTTACGTACAATTGAATCCAAACTACGTATTTGTGGCCTTTGGAGGTCTAACATAAATAAAATGGTTGTCCAAAATCTATTAATATTACCCTATGGGACTTCCACTGAATTTTTTTAGTTTTTTAATTTTATTTAAAGATTACTTGAAATCATTGTATTAATCTTTAAAATTACGTCATTTCAAATGTTTTCAAAGTCGTTTGTGAAATTCCTTTAAATTTTTACCTAAGATTTAACATGGTCATATTAGCATGCAGTAGTCATTAGAACCATCTAATTTGATTTGAAATATCAATTACAACCGTTTTTAATATATAATTGCAATTGGATTCAAAATACCTTTTTGAAGCATTTGGAGATCTAGTAATAATAAATTGATGGTTCTTAACCTTTTTAAATGAACATAGGAGACATCCACTGAAATTATTTCAATTTTTGAAAATCTATCGAAATTACCTTAATTTGGTGTATAACCTTCAAACTTTCATTATTTTGGACGTTTTTAATCTCAGTCGAAGAACTTCTTTATATTTTTTTCCCTAGCTTTAATAGGTTCAAAGTAGGCAACAAAAATCATTAGAACCATCTAATTTGACTTTAAACATCTATTACAACAGTTTATAATTTACGTACACTTGGATGCAAACTGCGTGTTTGGGGCCTTTAGAGATCTGAGATAAATAAAATGTTTGTCCGATGCCTCTTTATATGACCACAAGGAACTCTCCCTGATTCTTCTTTTGAAAATTTTCAAGAATTACCAAAAATTAATGTATTATAATCTTCAAAATTACATCATTTTTGATGTTATTGAAGTCGGTCATGGAGTTCCTTCAAATTTTTACCCAAATTTTTATTAACCCGCATGAGTCGTATGAATTATCTAATTATACTTGAAATATAAATTACAACCATTTCTAATATATACCTGCAATTGGATTCTAAAGAGTTTTTGAAGCCTTTGGAAGTCTAAGATAAATAAATTGTGTTATAAACCTCTTTAAATGACCATAGGGGATACAAATTGATATTATTTTGGACTTTTTAAAAATCTATCGGAATTACCAGAAATCGGTGTTTAACTTTCAAAATTTAGTAATTTCGGGCTTTTTAAACTCCGTCATAGAACTCCTTTACAATTTTACCTTACCTTTAACATGATCAAATTTCGTCATAGGAGTTATTAGAACCATCTAATTTGACTTGAAATATCTATTACAATAGTTTATAATTTACGTATAATTGAATTCAAAATATCTATTGCAATAGTTCCATGAAAAAGAGTTTTCCACCGTAAAAAGGTTTTCTATGGAAAACCATTTTCAGTTGAAATCATTTTACACCCTACTAAACGTAGCCTATAATTTACATCAGGTTGCAAGTTTTGACGATACAACTAGCCATTACAAAATCGTACTCCACTACTCTTCCCTTATACGAAGTATTTATTTATTTTAAGGTCATGTTTGGATTGAGGGAGATAGATTAAAGGGTGATAAAAGTCAAATTAATAAAGCATAAAGGTAAATAGAGGTGGTGATAAGGGGATGAGATGGAAAAGAAGATATTATAGTAGTGGTATGAGGAAGAAGAAACTCTTATTATGGTGGTAATAATTACCCTAGGGGTATGGTGTGTATCTATTACCCTTCTAATGAGGGTATTAGTTTCTCTTTCATCAAAATATTAACACTATATTTACCTTACAAACCATTTTCACTAACCTTGTTTTTCATTAATTTGACTTTTATTACTCCAGTAATACATTTACCCCTAATCCAAGCATATCCTAAGGGGGAACTCTTCCCTTATATTTATTGATTTTTACCATGTAAGCTATTTTTGTTTACAACCCATATGTTAGGGCAGCAATATCTCATAAAAAGATTAGCAATATGCCAAAATAAGACTCAGAGTACTTGTTTATAATATTAAACTAAATATAAAAAGCTGCTATTGCGAGAAACCAGATCGCATGACATACTTTGTGGTTTCGCATAGGCTTGTAAACAAAAATGGGTTATGCTATCTTTTCTCTACAGATGAACAAGAATAAAAAATCAACGCATACAGCAAGCGGGTGACCACTGATCAACACAACATGACAAAAGTCTTGCTCAAGTGCAATCCCACATGATGCAGAGGATGAACTGCTCCAAAGCAGAGCCTATCAGTCAATCACTCCCTTGCGAGTATTTCTGTTGCCACATTAAAACCATAATATTAAGCATCCATATTGCGAGCCAAGAACTACTGAAGAACAAAATCTGAGAAAATAATTACTGAAGATCAAAAACCAAAACCTGAAATCTGAAACCGAGATCATCTATCAGAATAAAACATCTAAAGATTGTATTCTATAAACAACAAATCTGCATACTCAATTTTTAGAATAGTAATCCACTGATATAGTAATATTGCATAGAAAGACGTTCAAACAAATAAAGTATTTTTATAGCAGGAGCTGAAAATTGTTATCGAGTATTCCACTATTTCATCAACTTTAAGCCAAAGTATCAATTGTTATAGAGAAGACATGCAAACAAATAAAGTATTTTCATAGCAATGTTACATATTGACAGGATAGTTTAGAAAAATGAATAACTCATAAAGACTGGATTTCTGGAAGGAAAACATAGGTACCATGTGCAAATAGGACAAACTCAAGCTCATTACTCCCCAGCAGACTATAACTAAAAACATCTCGTCTATGTTCAATCTAAGAGGAAGTCCTCAACAGGGTTAAAAGCTAAGGTAAGATGACACTAGTCCAGGACTCCAGGTAAATATATGTTCAATCTAAGAAACAACTGTGCAGATCTATGCATAAGCTTATAGCAGGATAGACTGAGGACTCCATGCTATAATCAACCCAATCGCACAAAACCAAACACTACAGGACAGAGTCAAACAAAGAACTCGTCCAAACATTACATGCTATCCTAAGAAGAGTACCTAGATAATCTCTACAAACAGACTAGGACCAGAATATTTCACTGAAGCAAAATAGAGGAAGAAATAATCAAGAGTAACAAAGCTATACAGACCGTACTAACCAATGATAGATCCCACGCAGTGAAAATTCAATTAATCATCAGCTTTACAATTTTGCCAGGAAAACCTACAGAATCCCACTTTCATAGTAATGTACTAATGAATCAAGGGGTAAAATCTTACATTCTTACCATATAATCTCCATCTTCATCTGCCATAAAACAACTTTTGGCCAATGTTCAGCTAGCCATGGAGCAAGATAATATATATAGCAGCTAATTGGCTATTCAGTAGAATTAAAACTAAAAGCATACTGAGAATTATTAAGCTTGCAGGATAACTCTCCAATTGTAAGTGAGAGAGCATCCTGAAAACATGCATGATTAAACATAAAAAGGACTTTATCTGAAACAAAAGTTTAATGACATTAAGCCAGAGAAAGGCTGGTACATGACTTACTTCCAATTTTAAATGGAAGCTTACAACTTACCCTCCTTCCGACCTAACTATTTACCCACTGACACAACGTCAACTGGAATCAATATAATTCCAGTCATGTGCATCTTAAACTACACTCCTAGAGGATTCTAGAAAAAAAAAAAAAAAACAGAAGACACTAAAAATCCAGATGAGATCTAAGTACTATGTACAGGAGTTAAAAACTTTCCTCTCCCTGCAATTGGTAGTTCTAATCAGATAACTTACGCTAACACGGGAACACTTGGAATGGCTCCGTCACCAATGCTCTTCTCTGAGGTTCCAACTCCAGATCTTTCACTCGTTAGATTCAATATCCTTGATCTTCTTGTCTATCACTAAAGCATCACCCATACACACATCTTCACCTGATTCCTTAGACATCACATAATTGCTCCCTACTGCCCCTGACCCACTTATCCCGGCCTCGTCTTGCTTCAAGGTAACTCCAGTTACATCCTTATCCTCACCCTCTGGCTTATCATTTTTATTCATTTCAACCAACAAAGTTTCTCCCATGTAAGCATCTCCATCAGGTTGACTTTTCACAGTTACAATAAGGTGGTTGTTATCATTTCCAATAGATGAAGCAGTATTGTTCTTAGGCACTGATTGTTCATTCAGTCCTTTACCAAACTCCCAGGGCAGTTCTTCATTATGCTCTTCATGCGGAATGTCTATCATCAACCTATACCCAAGCCCATCATTAACTAATCCCTTACCCAGCTTAACATCAGTTCCATTACGTCTCATCACATCATCATCAAAAACCTCTTTCACAGCGAGCTCCTTGAGTTCTTTGTGCAGCGTTTCACCAATGTCATCCCTTCTCCCCCCACTATCTCCAGCCCCATTCACAGGCAAAGAATCCACCTCTTCATTGAGTTTGTTAACAACAAAGGGAGCATTTCTCAGTCCTTCACTATCGTTTTCAGACACATTTTCCACCACCTCTTCATTTATATCTTCCACAACCTGATGCTGCTTCTCAAGACACAATAGCCTCCTCCTGAGTTCCCCAAGCTCCCTCTCCATCAAGTACAGCCTCTCCTTAAGAATCAAATTTTCCTCCTCCAGTTGTGCAATATGAGTATCCTGATCATCAACTCTATTCTCCAGCACATTATGGTAATCAACACCAGTGTTCGGGTAAATCATCTCAAACCGACTCAAATCATGATCCAGCCTTCTCTCAACCTCCACATGCTCCTCCACATCACTGTCACTTGACCCCCCATCATCCTCATCATCATAGTCATCCACTGCCTCATCATGTCCAGGCGACCTAAGCCTAATCAACCCTTTCATCGACCCATAACCATCCACCCCCCACTCTTCCTTAGCCATATCAACCAAAGCCTCCCTAGAGGGAGAGAAGACAGGCGTAGGCAACACGGCAGGTGTCACAGGGCAAGGAGAAACCAAAGACGCAATCCCACCGGACTTCTTAGCTCGGATGATATACGAGGTAGTATTCCTAGGAGCATGAGCATAAGGTCCCATTCTATTAAACTTCTTCTTAGGGTGGTAAAACCTCCTAGCCTTGAGTCGATTTTGTTGTTCGAGCTCAAATAGCGTAGGTGGCTGGTAACTCACACCGCCACCGGGGCCCACAGATAGCAAACTATTAGGACCAACACCACCAGGCAATGATGCGTTGTTATTCTTCTTATTATTATCCTTCCTCCTACCATCTTTCCTCTTATCCATAGGTTTATTCCCCTTCCAGTTAGTGTTATTTTTGTTACTAATACGTCCCGCTTTCATTTTTGCAATTCCTCCATACATCTGATTCATAGGATTCGCAAAATTCATAGCACTCATCGGAGGCGGAGGCATAGACCACTGACCGTAATTCTGAGCAACCATTATCTTCGGCTGCTCCAGACCCATTTGAGGTTGGCTGTTCATCATCGTCTGTTGATTCGCCGCGATTTGAACTTGATTAACCATATGCGGCGGCGGCGGCTGATTCATCATCTGTGAGTGACTCATCATCATCATTTCACACTCATTATTATTCCGACCAATTCCCAAAACATTACATCTAATCACATTATTATAATTATCACTAGTAATTACCTGATGCTGATTCATCATTTGAGACTGATCGTTCATTGTTTACACTTTGTCCAAAAACCCTAAATGCAAACCTAATTTATAAAAGATTTATATCAAATTAATATCAAAAATATATGAGCTTAAAAGTATCGAATTAAAGTGATGAATTCTTCAAAAAAAAAATTTAAAAAAAACCCTAGAAACGTATGAATGTAAGAGTGAAATAACAAAGATGAAAGTTGAGAGAAAAAAAAAAAAACAAAAAGCACGAGATTCTTCTTTACTTTTACTTTCTCTCTCCAGATTTTGCTCTCTCTTAATTTATGGGAGTTTTGTGATCTCTAAAATTTGGGTTCGCTAATCCCAAAATGTTTAAAGTTTATGGAGCACCCAAATTACAATAAGTTTTCGGGGCTACTAATCCCTTTTTATAAGCCAAACAATGATGAAGGGACAGATAGATCGTAGGTGAGAAATTGACGGATGAGATCTCATCTACGTGGCATGTCCCTCTTCGGGTTTGGTTGCTTCTCCACTAGACATATCCATTGGATTGGGTTAGGGATAGAATGAGTCACATGTAAAACAAGCCGAGTCAAAAGAGATATATAACGGGCCGAGTCGGACCGTACGAAGAGAGTATAGTTTTTATCTATAGAGGGTGATAATTTACATGTATCATCTCCAATTTTTGATAGTGAACTATCGGTAAGTATGTGGAAATAATTCATTACCGAATAGTGTTTAAAAGTCTTGGAAACTATAGGTCCATTATTGACCCGACTTGATCCATTAAAGACCCAATATAACATTACTTTTTAAGAAACCGACCCATTATTAATTAGGCCATTTTTACAAACGGATCAGTTACACACCTTAACGGAGCCCCTTTCATTTGAACACCTCTACTCTTTACCCAATTTTACACATTTTTTTTCTAGATTAAAGATGGAAAAATTAACAATTAAAATTTGAAAAAAATAGTTACAACGTAGTATGCAAACTTATCATATGGGTTTTTTTTTATATGAATTTATGTTTAAAATGAATTTTCTTAAACTTACATCTTTATGCACTATTGATAAATATTGTATTTTTATACCTATGTCGCATTTTGACATATGATACTCGGGTGAGTTTTAGTTATAATATATTATATCAATACTCCTTCTGTCTCTTAATATTTGTCCAATCTGACTAATTTTTTAGAGTTTTTAGATTAAAATGAAGCAAATATTAAGAAACAAAAGGGAATACATCATAAAACGTTCCACAAACTTCTATACACCACGGTGGGCTGACTTGAGGGTATGAGTGATGTGTGCCTTTCCCTTTCATCATCATGTCTAATTAGAGGTGCCAAAAAATGACTCGATTCGAACCCGACTCAAAAATAGCGGATTAGAGTAGAGATTTTCAATACAAAAACTTAAATGGGTTGACATAAACATGACCTGAAATTAAATGAGTTAGGTTAAGGTTAAAAATTCCAACCCGGAAATGACACACGTAACCCGAAAATTACTTTTGGGTTAAAATCAGGTCGAATCAACCCGAACCCAACATTATAACCAAACTATATTAAATAGAGTAAAAAAATTTACTCGCCCAGTCACCTACTCTGCCCAAACCCCAAGCCTAAATTAAAACCTTAAAAGATAATTTAACTACTACTGTCAACTTGTTAGCTGTTTCATCTCAACTATAAAAATTTTCTTTTTCTTCAACCACTCTATTGAATAGCCACATCTCAGGGGTGGTAAAAACTGACCAGAACCTGACCTAAAAATAGCGAGTATGGTTGATATTTTCGACACAAAATTTAAATAGGTTGACACAAATCCAACTCGACCTGATCAGTTTGCTACCCTATGTCTAATGTATTGGTCTTCCACACAAACATACACATACATAAAGAGAGATACATATACTAGAATGTGCTTATGAAATTGCACTATATACATCTAGAGTGTGATGAGTAAGATGACACGCAGCATGACATGAATCTTGTGCATAAACATGAAAAAACTTGTACAACCATTTCCTAATTATGTGATATTTAATGTTTATCCGTACTTCGCACTACATGCCTATCCTGTTAAGTACATTTGAGCATTGAAAAATTAATATCAATATCATTCAAAGATCTTACAACGCAAAAATATTAACCACACAACATTTTCATAATGCATTCCTTCCTTACTGTCTTGTTCAACAAGTTTACTGAATAAAATCCTTGCTACTACTTGATATAAATTGCTATTATGAAAATAATTGATAAAATATACTTAAAACATGCATCAAAACCTACACTATTTACTTAAAACATGCATCAAAATCTCCTCTTGCTTGTATATTAAATTAAAATAAACATATTAACTCCTTTAAAACATAACATTGCTCATAAATCCATATGAATCTTAGGTATGATACAACCTCTCCTATACATGGTGCTATACATACACTTATTTTCAACATGCTTGTACCTTATATAGGTAATTAGTTTATCCACTTTAATAACTTAAAAATAGCCAAGTAGCACTTATCTCATAATTAACAAAATGACTAGATTACTTTACAAAATACATATTTAATTAAATAAATACTACAAAAATACTTTGAGAATACACCATGGCAAAAGATTTTTAAGCAATATGAGCGTGATACTTCAATAGCAATCCAAGCTGACATAATCTACCAAAAAAATGCTGCAGGAATCCATAATTACAACAGCAAGGCAATCAAGTTGGGAAACACGAATTTAAATAAGAATAAACTAAAAAATGACAACTTAATACATGACTAGAGTCACTTTCAACAAGGTTAGTCTTTGTTCCGAGATGCCCGATCTTTACGATGTCCTCCAAGAATACGCGAGATCTGCAAACCTCTACTGAAAGCTTGGTTGAATAGCATTCTGGTCTGAAATTCTGAAACAAATGGGAACCAGGCCAAGAATGCCACGGGCGTGAATAAAAGCAATCCCATCACAATTTCATACCCACGCGCCAAGGTCATCACTGAACCCCAAAACCCAAACTTTTTAACTGCAGGTTTAAGGGCCTGAGCAATCTGTAAAAAAAAAATAAAAATTAAGAACCATCAACTAACACTTTATGAATTACACGAAATGACTATACAAACCAAGATCGTTGCAATGATACATGCAGTACGCTACCAAATTTTTGTGCAGCTCAAGTTCTAAGTTAGACGATATCTACCCAAATTCACAATATGATATAAGCCAAAAAAAAAGGGTAATACTAACCAGAAGTAAACCCCAACCAGTAGGCATGAAAGCAAGAATGCAAACTATGATGTCCTGAAATGTCATGCCCGTCAAAACAATAAGTGTAACCAAGATCCCAACAAATGTCAGGAAAATCATGCCTTTGATGAGCCGAAATACCAGCTGAAAATCTGCACTAAATTTTCGACGTCCAACAGAAACAGTCTGCAGACAAGGGATGAGCATGTCATGCATTGTAGCAACATAATTAATGAGCCAATTCAAAAAAAAAAAAAAATTTGATAAATTTGAAACACAATGTATTATGGTGCACAACTTATTTATGAACAAGATAAAACTGGAACATGATAACCCCTGTAAGAACACAAAAAGCAATGAACAAGAATGATATGTAATATAATGACTGTATGTTTCAACAATACCTTCATTATGAATAAAATTAACATGATCACCAACCATGATAACCCATAGACCTGCAACACAGCACATTAAAAAGATGTCATGACAACTAAAAAAGAAAAGATTGGAAATCTCTTTCATGGATACATACCAGGAAACTCTGATTCTTGTTTGTGAATTTCAACTGGTACACAAGCCCGTACTGATATATAAAAAACCGCAAAGATAGCAATATCTCAGCAATGATTCCACGAATACCAGAATGGCGAAGATGCTCCTGTTCCTCGTCCCACCATGACTCCCAACTCTTCTCTGGAGGTACACCAATACCTCCTCTGTTGCTTATCCATTTGTTCCAGTCAGTCCAATCATCAACTATTTTTTGCCATTCAAACCCAGAAGGATTGAAAAGGAAGGGAGCAAATAACCATGTGCCCACCATGAACCACATTGATATAGTAATAAAGATATAAGTAACTGGACTTCTATATGTTTGACCGAAAATCTGATAAACAATCAGTAAAATCATAAGCTCAATTCCCTTCACAAAATGGCTCCGAGAGTAGAGTCTATAGTTGTCTGCAAATTTAGCATGGAAGACAACAAACCCTCGACCTGTAGGCCTATATTTTGCACCTCCATGAAGCAATGTCCTCCCAT
The DNA here is from genome assembly GCA_026401315.1 of Dysphania ambrosioides. Taxonomy (NCBI): domain Eukaryota; kingdom Viridiplantae; phylum Streptophyta; class Magnoliopsida; order Caryophyllales; family Amaranthaceae; genus Dysphania; species Dysphania ambrosioides. The sequence goes on from CM048666.1 coordinate 396,916, forward strand.
AGTAGTGAGTCTTTGTTCCCAGTGAGAACGTAAAGAAAACTGGAGCAAGTTGCAGTTGCATCAGCACAAACTCGCTAAGAGCAGTACGAAAACCTTTTTCTAAACCAATTTCCATCAACATAGGCAATGCCATCAAGAACCCAATTTGAACAAATGACTGGGACGCCAGAGCAACTTGAAGTGGCTTATTATTGCGAAATCTCCGTTGATTGTACAATGATGCCTCCAAGCCACTAAGGACGAGATAGAGACGACCATAGAGGAATATATACACAGTGAGCACAGTAATCTGTCAACAATATCCAAGAGTAGAAGGTTAGGATATCAGCTGTAGCAGGAAGACAGCATATTGAGTACTTACCAGGGTGCTAAAGTAGAAACCGACTGTAGTGAAATAACAGGACAACATTCGGAAGTAGTCAAAACGATGTCCAAGTCTGTATACATCACGACTGACTGTCTGCTCTCCGTTACCATTGGCTATTTTTGCCTCAAACATTGAAATCTGATTAAGTCCCACATCTCTTCCCTTCCCTACTTGAATGTACTCATGATGCGTAACATTTCCTCCACGAAGAGTAGAATTAAATCCTGTATATGCAATGCCATCACTTAAGTTATATTTATTGCCACACATAAACAAGAGAAACTAGTGCAGTCCTCTTACCAGCAAAAATATCCTCACTCAAATTGATAACTTTGGAAGCTTTACTGACACCGCCTCTGGTAAGATGAAAGAGTCGGTCGAAGACATCTGGATGACCATAGTGGAAACGAACCCTGTGAAAATAAAAAGTTATAAATGCATTATTGGCTTGATTTGAAACTTTAACCCAGTATCAACAAGTAACAACAGGGGTGGCTATGACTGCAAGCACATTTTTTTTGGGAAGAGGGGGAAATTAGCTCTTGATTCATCATTGTTATTGGAGTGATGGTTCTGGCAGCAAACTTATCATTTTGTGTGTGTGTGTGTGGTTTGGGGGGTGGGTGGGTTGGGGAAGGAGGGTTTAGCTCTTCATTCAATTGGCATTTTATCCCCTAACCACATTTCATCCAATAATTCACCAAAATCAATCGGTTTGGACCACTTATTTTAACCCAATCTTCATCCTGGTCAAAGATAGATGACTAATTAAAGAGGGACCAATTTGCTTCCTAGTTTGGTATACTTAGTAGCTGTTTTCTTGTGCATATTTCGCTATATTGGGTAGGTTTACAGAGACAACTTTTGTAACTACAAGGTATTTGATTCCAAGTAATAGTTTCGAAAACTATGCTTACGGCAAGGTCAAATCAGTCATCATGTAGTAACGAATAGGGATACACTATGATGTGAGAAGGAAATCAACAGTCTGCAAGTCTAAGAGAACAAAAGAAACAATGGATAGCAATAAATGAGAGGAAGTGCAATGGAATATCTCCAATTTTTCTCCATACATAAGCCAATAATGAAAAGGAAGAGACATCCAATGAATGACAATATATCATGGTGCAAATTCTCCAACAATTATGTATCATAACAAGGATGAAATATCAAACAAAAGAGACCTCATCCAGTTAAAAAGTGACAAGGATTATTCAGAATCCTTTCACTTTCTTTCGCCAAGACAATCCAGGAGAAGAATGTGGGCAAGATTTTGGGTCTGGTCAATTTAAGTTTCCCTTGCAGTCACAAGTCCAGTGTCTTGGCTCTTTGTTGGGTAGATTAAATTTTTTTTTTTTATTTAGGCCTTTATAGTGTTGATGACTGTCAAGTTTTCTTTCATTCTCTGTAATCCTCCCGTATTCCGTGTCTGCACCCAGATCAATGCGATACAAATACGGTCGGATAGACAGATAAGTCAGAGAATCACATCAAGGAATTCCGGTTTTAAGAGTAAGGCAGGGGGTTTGTCACACCTAGCAAAGGCATAATCAATTGTAACCAAAAAGAGGATTCAAAAGTAGGGGCCAGATGCAAATTCCACAGCCAAGCTAGAAATTGAAGTCGACATATTTATAAACCATCTAAGGTATGAAACTCCTAAAAAGTTAAATTAAGTAAAAGAGAGCTCCAGCTCAAAGAGATTGGTTTAACTATTGCTCGATGGTTAAACATTGAAAAATAGAATGAGACCAGATAAGATTAGTTGCTTGAATGGTTTTGTTTACAACGAATACAAAAGAGTATAATAGGCAAGGAGACAACCAAAGTGAATAAACTAGAGATTTAACTGAAACCATAATGGCCAGTATTAGAAGCCACTGGAGAATATAACTGCTAGTTCATTCAGTGACTTGCATGCGCTAGTGCACACAATCCTACCATTGCTTAATCATGCTTTATTTGAATAGTGTAAACCTTTTTTAATATGAACATGAGAGTGAATTAGAGTATCCGTTCTGGGTGAGGGTGGGCTTACTTTAATGGATTTGCTAGCAGTCTCTGACCAATGGTGACAAAGCTTGTTTCCTGATTGGACATGAACCATGCAAGAGACGAAACACTGCAAATAAAACAAACACGTCATATACAACAAAAAGAAAAGGTTTATGAAAAAATAAAATAGCAAAAAACAATGACATGAAGAGCCCCAACCTTCCAGTGAATATATGCTCCCTAAGTCCAAGAATTGTGGGGTATCTCACACCACCATGCCTTATAAGAAATTCTTGAAGTAGATTTCTCATTTTCAAAGCTTCTTCCAAGTAGTTATCCTATAGATGAGAGGGTCACCATGTCAACAAAAGATAGAAGGTAGACATTAAATCATCATTCTAAGCAATTACTTACTTGATTCATATCTATTGTTTGCAATCCTTCACCACGTGTGAAAATTATCGCATGATTCTGATTCTCAGGCTTCCCTTCACCTAATATTGGGGGCCCTGGGAGTTTGATTCGATAGATGACCTGCAAATGAAAGTCCATTCCATCTATAAAGAAGAACTGAATACGATAATAGATTTTGACCAAGATTCTTTAACCAGAGTATAAATTATCACACAAAAGGTAAACTTCCACATATCAAGAAAATTTGCAAACCAAAATTAGCATTTGGTCATTCAATCTAAGATAGCATTTCTATTCCAATCTTAACTTTGAGTTATTGCCTGTTTTCAGCAGTACTTTACGCTTTCAGCAATCCAATCATACTATTTGTAAGCATATTATGGTTGTTTTTGTTGGTTTAATGCTCTATACGCTACAACACATCACGAAAGTTAAGTAATTAGGGAAAAAATTATGACAACAATAACAACAAACCAAAAGCCTAGGTATTCCCATAGATAGAAAACAAGGTTTACATTTACTAGAAAACAAACAATAAAATACCTGATCTAGAGTTTGTCCTTGCTCTTTAGAATTAGAAGGAAGAGCTGCTTTGGCAAGAGCAGAAAAATATATCATATCTTTCTTTTTGGACCCTTCTTCACTACGATCTTCGAGCTCATCAACGTAAGCCACACGAAGTGAAGGATATCTGTCAATATAAAAGAATTGTCATTATCTAACTATCAACGCCATCAATCAAACAATGGGGGTCAATCACACCAGTCAACAGGACACCCACGTTGTCATTAGCCTGAGTATATCTTGTGCGCGAGGATCACCAGATCTTTTATGTATGCCATATTGCTGGCAAGACACCACATATGTAAACTTCATATCAGCAACAGCTTGACACAGCAATCTTTCACCTTGTGAATTCTCTTCAGTGTTCAATTCCAGAGCCTTGTAACCCTCCATCAAGACTGTCAGAAAGTCGAATACAGTTACAGTTTAAAAATATAAGTTCATGATTGGCAACTTCAATTTCCAATTAAAACCAAAGAAACCAAATCTCAAATATTCAAAATTTGCATGTACCTTTATCATTAGCCATATCAAGGAAGGCTTGAAGCTCTAGAGCTTTTCGATAGTACATCATGCCTCTAACTGCAATATTTGACAGTCAGTAAGCAAGAACAGAGGTATAAAAGTTAATGCATTCCAAATAGTGATACAGCTGCACATGTTCCCACCAAATCAGAGTAACAAGTTACATAAGCACACAAGCATAAAGCACCTAAGGTGAATGTTAAAAATCATAAACAAAGTATTTATACCAGTACGAGTCAATGTCTGGCCTCTGTATGATGCCCAAAGGCGCAAATCTACTTCGTGTTCATCGCTGTATAGTTCTTCTTCATTGCATCCAACACGTTCTAAAAAGTTTTCCCATTCATCTGTTTGTCGTAGTCAAGGACATCGTAAATAAGCTCAATGGATGACCACAGTAAAACAAAATGAATTCTTAGCAGGCATTTACTATTTATCAAAAGCAAGCAAACTATATGGCACCTGGAAAAATCTTTTGCAAGTAAAATAGGATGGAAACACCATCTTCATTTTGTGTTTCCAGATCTTGCAGCGAAAAAAGAACCTCCTCCGTGTAGTAAGGGGTTAAGACACTGTAAGGACATAGAAGCATCGTAAGAAGTTGCAAAACAAAAAACATAAAAGACAACATCCAATAATGAAGAGGCAGGTAATTCATTAACATTGTAATGCTATAGCTCATAACAGAAGTACGATGGGAAGGAGCATGGGCTTATTTACAGTAACTAACAGGCAAACACATTGAACAAGGGTATCCAACTTCCTGCTGTACTTCGAATCGAAAAAAGAAAAGAAATTGAAGGCAGGGAAACCAGACAGCATGATATGTAGATATAACAACACTGTGTTGTATGCTATTCAGGTCCACAGGATAGCATACTTTGTTAATAAAGGATATCAGGGGAAATAATATAATAAGGTTACTGTATAGTGTGGTATAACCATCAGGATTTCATAATCAACATGTTCCCTTGAACTCCTATTGAATACACCAACAAGAAGTTAACATGACATAAGTGTCACACAAAGACTGGCCCATGACTCCAAGAAAATAGGCCCAAAGATATTTCACACAGAGAGAATAAGGCATATAACTCCAGTACAAATATATAACAGAGAATGAGAAAGCTAACAAGTTTCTGCAGTCAAATATGAAAGCATCATTACAAACCAATTGTTCTAAATCCCCAAGACGTACAGATACCATGAAGTTTATTACATAAAAGAAAAGAATTTCACTCAATGAATTTCGAACTTACGAGAAAGAAAGCATGTTTCGGACTTTCGGTGCTGGTGGCATGTCCATAAATAGTGAATTTGAAAAGAAAGAGAGTCGACGCCTAGCATCTAAATTCGATGGGACATCCATAGCAGACTCCTTCACAGTAAGCAGCAGATACAGTCGTTTTATCTGCCCCATCAAAAGAGTTACTTCAGAACCAGAAGGGCAAACCAATTACAATTTAAATAGTACCAAAAATATACCTTCTCCTTCCAAGCTTCTGTAACTGGTTCAATAGGAAATTGAATTGCTCCTTCTGATGCAAATAACTCAAAGGATGCCATCCCTGAATCCGTTGACTCACCATGAAGTGACTGTAGGACACTATTGTCCTCCATTATATCATTTGTCACCGCCTCCAACATGTCTTGGAAATAAAGAACAACTTGAACTCTCTCCTCCTTTTTGTTCTCCAACTAAAAAAACAAACTGATTAAACAGTCTCGCAAAATGAAGAATACAACCCAGTGCACAGATAATTCTATCCTCCACATTATCAGCAGAATATGATGTACTAACCAAGCATTTCATTAGCTTGACAAAACCCCCATACAAGCTAGGAAGAGCACTCATCTTGTATTCAGTGACCAGGTCACCATCATGTATATGTTTCTCAACTTCAGTAAATATTTTCTCTATAACCCTGAAAAAACAAATAAAATTCAGAAGAAATTCACAAGTCAATTTATGTTTTCAGCATGTAAGATTCTTCTGTAACTTACACTTTCTCCTGATCCCCTTGAACCATGGTCTTAATAACACTTTTAAAAGACGCGTAGCATTCACGAACGGCACATGACATATATGGATCAGCTTCAATTCTCTTTATCAATTCCCGGTCTTTGCCATTGCTATCCTTTGCCATATCCAGAGCGATTGGAATCTGCAAAGCACCAGTATGACCAATTAAAAGATAAGGAATAGAAGACTCATGGTTCATAAGCCCAATGGCAAACCTTGCTTGCAAGTAAAAAAGGAGGCCATTGTATGAGATCCAAGTCACGATCAGCCCAATATGGAACAAGCAACAAGTCCTTTTCCCTGATTTCATAAAATATCAAATCAATTATTCAGAATAAGTACACACCTCGTAAATCAGGGAATTTTTTTTTTGGCACAGTACACAACCATCAAATTTCACCTCTCACCTATTACTTATCAGATCTTCTTCTCTAAAACTTGTGATAATTTGATTCCACAATTGAGCAAACCTAGCAGCTTCTTTCTCCTTGTTAGATGGAATCTGCAAATTAAAATAAATTAGATGGAAAATCAACTAGTTATATGAGTATAGTGCACTATACACAATTCCTTTTATCCTCAAATACATTACCAGCAAACTATTTTGGCAGTTCACATATCAGAAGAATTGTTTACCTTGAGGGCAAACTATACCCCAATCAATCCAAGATAGGCAGGCCCTTCCACCAATTCTCTTACACAATTAATTCCAAAATCTTCATTTTACGATATCTTCTATAACAGTCTACACCCTTAACTATTTACTCATAATGTATATGTCACCAACAGGATAGTAGTTAGAAGATGGAGGGAAAACAAGGGGAATAGTGGTCCCTGGACAGACAAATATCCCCATTTGATTAAGGAATTAATTGAACATCAAAGTCCTACTATCAATTCTAACATCATACAAGTTAACACATAGCAGACCAATCATTATAAAATCACCTCAATTATTAAAAGATTACAATGCTTATGTGTTTAGACAGCAAGTAATATATGAAGAAACAGCTCATCAATGAGAAGTGAGACAACCTTGGACCAAAACAAGCACTATGTAAAGCAAGGAATACCAGCTAGCTCAACATGTTTGCAGAAATTGATGTTTGAGTAGTAGAATATAAATTTGATTTTTAACAAGTTAGCTTGACAGCTTGATCACATTATTTACCAATTTAATAGTCATGAGCGTTGATGCATATCAAACCTTTATCGTGGAGAAGATATTTAAACCATATACTGTTTGAACCAGAACTACAGTTCTGATTGGTGTAAAATGGGAGGCAATCAAAGTACACTATAAATGAAGAATGAGGCAGAGGTTTTGCAGTGTTAGCATTCCAGGTGACAAGAAATGGATAAAATTACTAGTACAAGACCAGCAGCCATAGCTCATGAGGTGATTTTCCAAAGGACCTCCGTATTCATCCACACTAACAGATAATGATATCCTTTTCCACAGCTACTGACTCAAATTTTATAATATAATATATTTTTCACAAAACAAAGTCGTCGTTTGCCTCTAGATCTACTTCGATAAGGACTAGAAAGGCTAATTTTTTTACTCAACTCTATTAGGCTCGTCATTCGTCAAAAAAATTTACCTTCACATAAGGACTCAAAAGAATCACCCGCTCAATTATTACCAATTACAATCAAGGGTTTTAGGATATGGGGTAACAGGGGTAACAATAGGAACTCTAGAGTTCAAGTCCAAATGAATCTCTTTTAAAAAAAAAACTACAATAAAACTACACATCTTGCATTTGACTAGTCATCCATGTGAAAGTATACATTTTCCACTGGCTAAATGCACTAGAAAGACACTGTACCGGCAATAACAAAATAAACAATTCAATGGCTTACATAAGGAAATCTTCGAGAGAAAGTGGCCTTCAATCCTTTTTTCTTGTGTTCCGCCTTTTCAGCTGGAATGAGACGTGCATTAAAAGCACCTGGTAATGACTGAAACCGGGATCTTAACATTCCCAAAGTACGGATCTAAATGAAGTGTATACAAAGAAAACAAGATAAGAAGTCAGGAGAAGAAACCAAAATGGAAAGGGGTATTGAGAAGGGAAACCATCGATGTAATCCACCCATATACCCAACGTCTAAGATAAAAGAAAATCCATGCAAGAAACAAAGCTTGCCTCTCCAAGACGACGAAATGCACCATATATACCTCCAAACAATGTGGAGAATATAGCATACCAGATCTGGGTATCCATGAAATACACCTGGAGAATCAAATAAAATAAAAACCTTAGAAATAAGAACTGCTCCATAAACCAACAAGAATCAGAAATGACAGACACAGGAAAGGAAAAGTTAGACATACAAGAATAATTGGGGCCCACAGAGAAATAACGGCACCAATATTGTACCGGGCTGCAAATATACATCCAAGTTACAAAACATAATATCTCATCAAATAAACCGCATTTACAAATACAAGCATACAACATGACATGCTAATTACCTTGAGGGAAAAATTCATGCCATTGAAAGCGTCCTATTCGAACTGCCATGATGTCTCTTGTAGGACCTACTAAAGGCTTTATCTGGAAAACAAAATCAATAAGTATGAGCACATAGCAGAAGAGGCTGGAAATTCCAATTGTAAAAAAAGTATGAATAAGTAGCAGAAAAGGCTGGAAATCTCAATTGCGCTCATCCAAGACACCAAGTTATGTCATGGCTAGCAAGATAAGTGCAGGCATAGTTAAAGATTCACTATTTTCTGCTAAAAAGTTGACAAACAAAAAATAGTTTTCGTAGTTAATCATTGAGTTGTATCAATCGCCCTCATATTCCCAATAGCTAGAGGTACAATTGTAAGACAAGGCAGCTACTACAAGCAAATAGCATAAACTTCATTTAGCCTTGTCCTCAATTGCAGTGACTCAAAATCCTTCCCTATTTTCCAGAAACGGAAAAACACGAGGTTGTTAAGAATAAGATCTTCCGTACCTCAATATAAAAGCTAAACGCTAACTTTGTAACGAGGAGGAGGACCCAAAACATTGAGTACCTGAAATTTCACATAAATATAGATATCACTACATCGAACAAATAACTGTTCCTCAAAAAGGGCTTATCTACTTACTTGAAAAGAGAAAAGGCACTTTCATGCATTCCCCGCCCAACAAAAAGCCGTGGCTGCAAAACAATGGAGTTACTAAAAACTGAGAGCTAAAGGGAATGGTGGGAGCATTATACATGGACAAGGTAGCGGAAAAAACACAAAGACAAAACAAAATAACAGCTTCCTATAGGCTACCTGTGACCACCACATCATCAGCATCACAATCGAGTAGTTTGATCTTTCAAGATAAGATCGTATGAATGGAAACAAAAACAGCACCGCGGAGAGCATATTTGGTGATAGGTAGATAATAACAGCCAAAAAAAACAGTGAAGGAGAATGAGCATTGCTCCCAAACCAACTTTTAATAGTTTGCGCAAATCCTGGAGGAGGATTGTCCCACGAATATGCATAGGTCACAGGCAGGATCACTACCCATGCAGCAGCTGATATAACCTTCAGAATGTACCTAAGCTTAACATGAAATGACATTGTTCGTCTTGCTTTCCAACCAAGAACAACATCAAGGGCAGCTGAGAGTGAGACAAAAAACAAAGTAAATAACTTGGAAAACCAACAAGAACATAATTTATACACAGAGATTCCAGTCTAGAGGGAAAAGGCAGCCTTAGAAAAAAATGTTACAAAAAAAATAATCGGCTGCAATTAAGAAAAGAGCAAAGGAGCAGTACTAAGACTAAGATTTAGAATAAAATAAAAAAAAAACAATGAAATTCGAGGCTTAAAGAGTGACAGAAACTTGAGACTGGAAGAGCGGCAAAACCTACATTGCACAAGCTTGATTATTGAAGCTGTTATGAAGATGCTTAGTACATTTTTGAAAACTCTTGCTTCAAATATTGCACTTGGATCGCCTGAACCATTCCATGCAATAATAATCATGGCCTGAAAAAAAATAAGAAATGACATCACTATTTAACAATCATAATGTCAATGACTAACCAAATAAAGATATCAGAAGAAACTAGTTGCCTGCAAAGCCAAAATAAAAAAGTTCCACATTCTGTCAAAACTTCTGAAGATATGCCAAAATGTTCGAATCTCAACGAAGTTAACTTTTCCAGTCCATTTATCCTCTTGAGCAGGTTTGCCATCCTGTAAATCAAAAATTTATTTTCATATAAGATAGACAATAATTAGCAGCTGCAGACTGACACAGACAATATATCCTCCCAGATTCAATTAGCACATCCAGCAATTCACAGAAAAACATAAAGTTTCCTTCATAAGATTTAACATTGCTTTGTAGCTATAAGCAGGCACAGAAAAGATTCTCATCCCAAGTAAAATCTGCAGTACATCATATAAACTTCCAAGTTAGGATTCATTCCAGATATAGTAGGGTTTCAAGACCTTTTCCCAATACTAAGGAATGGAAGCAGTTATTTCCCTTGAACTACAACGGGATTCAATGCCTACCAGAAGAAAATTATTTACTGGTTACAACTAGAACTTCTAACAATCAACCAGGTAAGTATGAATATCCATAAAAAGATTCATAATGTCCCACAATCAATGAGCTCAAGTTAGTAGGTATTAAAAGATTTGTACCATCCAGTTCCAACAGTCTAATGGATTATTCATTGTTTTTGTTGCAATAATAGAAACATTAAAACTTTCTTCAGAAGATCTAAGGTGTGCACTCAATGAGATAGCTACTATTTAATCAAGTAACACTTCTAAGTTTCAGGGTTTGGAAAATTGTATAGGTGAATGTTGCAGTTGGTTAATCTATGGGTTCATTGGCCTTAATATATCTTGATTTCATCAATTCTATATGTGCTTATTATTATACTAGGAATCATATTAAAAGACTATTTTAAGTTTGACAGTTTCCTGATTGATAAAAACTATGAATATCAAGATTAATTTTATTAGTTTTCAATAATATAGGTTAATCTATGGGTTGAATGGCATTAATATGTCATAATTATTGCTGGAGTTATGATAACTTAATCTTGGCATAACAAGATCGATTCTATTAGTTTTGAATAATCTAGGTTAATCTATGGGTTGATTGGCATCTATGTAGTACCGATACAGATAGACGGAAAACGACATCTAAATTTCTAAAAATGAATACGGCTTGGATACATATAGACGGAAAACGACATCTAACTTCTAAAAACGAACACGGCTTGGATACGACAAAAAAAAAAAAAAACACTAGATTATAGGCCATATTTAATTTCAGTTACAAAAACAGAAAAAAAAAAAAAAAAAAGTAAATGAAGAGAAACTAGAAATGTGATAGTGACATAGTGTAGTAAATGCACCAACAACTCTAGACAAAGAAGAGCTCTATGTTTCTTTATTTTCTTTCATATTTTATGAATTCAATTTTAGAACCCAAAATAAAACCTCTCTATCTCTCTCTTTGAAATCTGCTCTTATCACTTGGAAGGGAAAATTGTAAACGAAATGAATGACTTTTCTATATATGGTTTCTCTATTGCACCACTCCTTTCCTATTCTTTTTTAAGCCGTCTATTAATTTCTAAAAAAAAAAAAGAAAATTGAAATACTTCTAGAAATGTTAATCCAGAGACACGTATGTACGGTAAATACTTCGCACAAGTACTTCTTAGGGCTCCACCATGTCACAGCCAAGGTCGCCAACCCCATCATGTCGTGGGTGAGGATTTCAAGAGCTACAGAAAAGTGTAGGAACAAGAGAGAAGAGAGCAAGAGAAGAGCAAAGATGTCAGCAAGAAGGTAAATTTGGAAGTTTTGTTATGATTCACTCAATGGGTACTACCACGCCCATCCATACCCGCTTTTTGAAATCATGTTGAAGATGTATCCAACCTGTACACGTACCCAGTACAGAGTCCATGCTACATAGATTGGCATTATAATGGCTGAGTTATGATAACTTACTCCATTACTATCTTGGCGAAGCTGTTCAGCAGACAAACAAAAGAAGTCTGCATCAATTCGCATTGGCCAGCCCAAGCGGAAACAATCAACTGACCTGTAATTACAAAGAGATACAGATCAAGAACATGAAATAAACAAAGAAAAATTGGAGCTTAAACGAACAATATGATACCAAAAGTATTCATTCAAATCATCATAGTTTCTCCATTGTGAATGCTTAGATTTTCCTTTTTTGCTCCTTTCTGCCTCCTATCAAACAAATAAGACACAAAATTCATACTTTAAGCAAAGAATACGTCAGTAGCATAATGAAATTCAAATCTGAAATTATAGTCAAATACCCGTCTTATGACTTCATAGATAGGGGTAACAACTTTTCTCAAAAAGACCTCTTCACCAACATATGCAGGCGACACAGTCTCACCCGTACTGGTACTGACATTTCCAGCAAGCATTCCATAAAGTTCAAAAGCCATCTACAGTAGAGAACATCATTAAATAAAAAGACTTTTTACCAAGATAATAAAATCCATCCAAAGTTCACAAACTCATGCATAACTCAACTCAATGAAAGATAGAAAGAACTTGGTTAAAAGACACCAAAATTAATATTGATTCAGTGTCGTTGGTTTTCATCAGATTCATCACCATCATTGTTGCTGTGAGCTCAAATGTACTAACAGGAGTTAAAAAAATACATTCTCAAGCTCAGCAGAATCAGGCAGACATGGGGGAGTTATAAACTATCTAAGCGAGTAAACAACAAAAAATGAAAACAAATACAAACAATTTAAAATTTCAACAGCAGCAGAAAATACAAAATGGAAATGTGGAACCCTCAAAAACAGACTAAAATTCCCTTCATTAATAATCAGGCTCCAAATTCCTTGAAAAACACATGCAATCAATAAGACAGAACAAACTCCAAATAGGGAAGTATGAATTCCAAATATTGGGAAGACCTTGGTAAAGAGGTTCATATGCGTTTCTATTAAGTGTAAGGTATAACAATTTCAAGTGTTATCCAGCTAAAAGCCAAACAGACCAATGCAATTCAAAATTGGATACCCCCCCTCCCTTACAGAACCATATGCATGCAGTAATAGCTGCAAAACATGGACCATAGGATCACACAAGATAACATAGAGGTAAAGCTTTTGATAAATAAACATGAGGCCCAAACTACTAATTATCTAGATAATGTTCACTGATTATCAGACTGCGAATATCATATTCAATATCTAATGGTTCAGAAGCATACATGGTGATAGATATAGCAGAGGCATTCTGGCATGAATCTCAGATTTGCAGCTTCTCCCCAGATAAGAAGATATAAACCCATGTACAAAAGTTTACGTTGTTGCATTTCCTGTTGTATTGTTGGCAACCTGCAGTTCATCAAATCAATAAATCACCAACTTTACCATGAAGCTATATAACAGAAAACTAGTTAAATAATATGGACCAAATATTTACCACAAAAGAATCCAAAGAAATTCCATAGATTACCAGGAAACAATAGCTACACTACCAATAACTCCCCCAAAAGAACAAAGAAACCAGGGAATTCTTAATGAAGAATGCGCAATAATCTGGAAATACTTTGAAGCCAACAGTAATTAAATATATATGTATGGACCATGTGTTGAACAGGCTTGAGATTAAGAAAACTCACCAAAGGCTACTCTTGCGGTCCAAGTACTTGCACCACTTCTTATAGCTTTTGAAGAGCTTTTTCATCACTTCTGTCAATGCACGTTCATCCAACTGCAACCACATAATTTAATTAGAGCAATATGGAGGGCACAACAGGTTTATAAGTAAAAGAGATTATTAGAAAAGCACTGCATTTGACAGGATAATTTACTCATAGACAAGACCAGAATAGACAATTTTAATATTTTTCAGATTAGTGCAAAATAGAGGCAACCTAAGCTCAAGTAGACTATTTCTAATTTAAAGATATATAAAATAATAAAGTACAAGGAGACAATACTTAAATGATGTACAATACTGAAATAACACATCACTTTTGCCGAAAGGAAATCCGAATTAGACTTAATTAGTAGTATCATAGTATATCACCTTTGGTTGCTGGTCAGGCTTTGGGAATTGTCGTATATGAACATTTGCAAGCAATAAAATGAGGTGCTCTCTTTGATTCGCCACGTTATCTTTCTGCATGTCAATTCCCATGTACAACAATTAATGTCCTTGAAGCAAGATCAAGTACAGCTAGTGAACGCTTATTCACCAACAAAGAAACAAAAACAGAATAATCAATTAATTTTGAGAACTGAAGAAAATTAATACCTGAAATCCAAACATTGCCTGAAGCCAGTCTAAAATGTCTTCATCTTGCTTTTTCTTGAAGTCCTTGGGCCAAGGAAGGCCCCTGGTATTTCGAAGGGCAACCATTGCAGCTTGAATCTGAAAATTAGATCATCCTTTAAGCATACAGGATAGCATGAACAACTCCAACAATGTGAAAATAAGATCAGAATCAGAAAAAAAAAAAAAAAAAAACCTCTGGATATCTCATAATTGCTTGGTTTGCACTATCAGGATCAAGAGGAAGTATATTGTATGGGGCATAGATTTCCGTTTTCTCTGCTACTTTATTGTGAGTATCCAAAATCTACAAAACGTGAACCCCAACAAAGTTAACCCAATGGACTTACAGAGTTGGTACCAAAATGGATACTTACAAACATACGAAATTGAGACACCCATACAAAATATCAACTTATCTCACCTCACGATCAACTTCCATGGCTTGCGTCAAGTTGACAGCCTTCAACACCTCAAAGAGAACATTAGCAGTTTGATACGCCTTTGTGAGCTGAGCCCTGAACATAGAAAAGATTGATAAGGTTTTAATAAGACAGCATCGAATGCTGAAAGTCACTATAAATTAATCTATAAGAGCCATTTCCCAGACATATGGAACTCACCGGTCAGCCTTATCTGCCGCATTTTGCAGTGCTTGAATATACTTCTTATAGTAATGCTGGTAAAAACTTTGCATTTCCCGAGCATCACTTTTTTTGACTCTCCCCCTCAACGTTGGATCGTTTTCCTGCAGGGCCATGGTTCATATGAACCAGTCAGACGACAGTAAAAGTCATTGGATCTGATTACAAACTTGCACCAACAATGAGGTCAGATGCAGCAATAACACAACCAGAAACGTATTGTAACAGAAAATTTATGCAGAAAGAGACCAGAATATCATAATTTTCTGCCAGAGGTTCTAAAAGAAAATTCAAAATCTATACGCTTTCCATCAAACAAGTTTGCCACCAGAATTGAGTATGGCAACCTATATTTCACATTGAGAGTTCATACATTCAACTGCCCCTTATTCTAGGACAAAATTTATTGTGAAAACTAAGAACTCAGACAAAGGCAATGATGTAAAACCTTCTCTAGCCTTTGAAGAAGCGCAGTTTTGAATTGACGGACCCCTCGCCCACTGGAAGTCGGATCCAATCGATGAGCTTTCTCAAAAGCATAGAACCTACCTGCAAGCCATTATTTGTAATCAACACACAAAATGAGCTACAAATCACAAAGCTATATAGTCAGAATAAGGAAAGGTGGATGAATCAGTGCAGCCCATCAAAGTAGACCCATTATCCTGAATGAATGTATCACTCTCCCAAGATTATCAAGAGAAATGTGTCAAAAAAGAGATGGCAAGAGAAAAAAGGGCATAACACCATTTCACAAAAGAACTGGCTTCTACTTAGGAATGCTTTGGAGAGAAAGGCAAGTGCATGAAAAATGGAAAAATGACTTTCAGCTCAGCCCAAGAGATCACAAAACCATTGCACTTCTCATAACCCCAAGATACAATTACCAAATTAGGAATTCTCTTACAATAGTAGCTGAAAATTATACTATACTTTGAGAGTTTGTTGCATGCAGGTGAGGATATGAATTACACCTAATAAAGTTCAAATAGATATGGATTACACCTAATAAAGTTCCCAGATCTATCAGTCAATATTCAAACTTTATTCCCGATTACCATCAGTCAGACTCTTAAAGCCAAGTCGCAGAACCCATGTCCAACCCAAACTTTCGGATACTACACATACTTTACAGGAGATAGACACTCCAAAACTAACCAGACATCCCCAAAAGATAGCTGGTTGAGCATTTCAAACACTTTGGTCACGTTCAATTCAAGTAACATAAACCCGTAGATTCAAACTTCTGCTTTCTAAAAAACCTCAGGTTTCGACATACAATGGGTCACTGGTTCCAAAAATAGCAACTTCACTCGCAATTTTAAATAATATAAATATCGGGATAACGCAACAGCTACACCTAGCCATAAATCATATCTGACATGGAAGCTCACACTAAAAAAAATAGTCGAACGCGTTAAAAATTATCCCTCAAAACCAAAACTATAATAATAGGTAATCAATCTAACCAAACTATAAATCATTACTCACAATCATTTCGGCGCCGAGGACCCGAGGTTCAAAGCAAAATCAAAGGTCTCATATTAACACACACACTCGAAAAAATCAAAAAAGTAGAAGAAAGAAAAACTTACAGAGATAAGCAACCCTAGGATTATGCTTTTCAACTTCATTGGCAACACGAAGAATAGGAGCGATCTCAACAAGAGAAGACGGAACAACCTCACTATCGAACGCCGTTTCGCCAAGGTTCCCCGCCGTTTGTGTCCTCATCAACCGCCTCCCCGGCGTCTGATCAGAACCTCCTCCTCTCGAGGTCGACGGCGTCGCCATCTTTCACACTATCAATCAATCCTCTGCTTCCCAAAAAAAACAAGTGAACCAAAAGAGAACAGCATGCAGCACACTAAACATAAATAAATAAGTAACTAAAAGAAGCAAAGAAAGGAGATTTAGAGAGAGAAAGCGGAACCAGTAATGAAATGAGTAAAGAGGCGAGCATGGAGCTTGGTGAGGTGTAAAAATGGAGGAGACGGATAACAGTGAGCCCTAGGAGAGAGGAAATTAAAAAAAAAAAAAAAAAAAAAAAAAAGAGGAAGAGATAGTAGTTGAGGAGTAATTCGGGAAAAAGCAGTGGAGGTGGTGGTGGTAGGGATGGAAGAGAGGGTTTTCAAGTGTGAGTAATTGCAGGCAGCAGAAACTACTGACGCACTCTGTGTGACCTTTTATTGGATGATACAGTCTACTTTTTATTGGTTTTACCTTTTTGCCCCCTGTCCGCTTTCCGATGTTAGCTCGGTAGAGTGAGAAAATAGGGGTAGGTCTGAAAGTGCGTTTCGAATTTCAACAAAAGTGAAAGATCCGTTTTCACGGTGTTTGCTTCGCGTTTTTGCCCTTGACAAATTGTCTCTGAGTCGTGCTTTTTAAAGGGTATGATTGTGAATGTAGAGTTCGAGCCCCACGCACGCTTGGTCGCTTGGGCAAATGTTTACTAGTGCTTCGAATACCTTCATCTATAAGCACGATAGACATTTGTCCGGTGTTTAACGTTAATTATTTGTTTATTAGGTGGGACCCGCAGCTGGAGGCGCTAACATCGACATGAGTCAATGCATAGTAAAGCACCACTGTACCACCGATTGCGTTCCCCATTAGAACTCTCAACATAAACTTTAACCACCACTTTTGCAAACCCACACACTTCACTACTTATCTCCTATTTTACTACTAGCTCCTCTTATTATTTATCACTTATACATGTTTGATGTAATATATTTATTTTTTTATCTCTTTTAGTCATTTTTTGGTTCTAAAATGGCAATATTGCCCTTACGTATACATTACCAAATCTTGTTACTTATCTAATTAAATTACACTAAACCAAATTATACCCTTAACAATTCCAGCCAAAAAACCCATCTTCCAAACTACCTCCACCATTATTCACCAGACCCATATCTCCAAATCCCATCTCAACCCATATCCATCTCCATCTCTCCTTACTTTGAAACCCTAATTTCATCTGAATCTCTATCTCTCCTCATCTTACCATTTTGCATATGTGTCTCCATCTCACCCACTTTACGGATCTCCATATGTGTCTCCATCTCCATCTTCGTCGGTCTTCATCTGTCTCCATCTCCATCGATCTTCATCAATCTCCATTGATCTTTATCGCTCTCCATCTCCAACTCCATTTCACCCACTTCACCGAAATCCCGTCCAGAGATCCATCTCACCTGCAACTTATGGATCTACGCCCACTTTACCTTGCATTATTCAATACGAAAGATGAGGTTAACACAGGCCTCATGGGGCTCTCATCAATGCCTTTGACCAAGGGTCGTCGTGGCCGGAGATCCTGTATAACGCAAGCAAAGGTTGTGACCTCTTGAGTATAGATTCCTTGAAGGCATTAGGTGATGTGCTCAGTTATGCGACTCTTACACCATCCGTGAATAGTGACGGGGAGGATTCGTGAATAAGGCTTGGAGATCTGGAATCCAGGTCATCGGGGTTAGGGTTTGGTGTGGGAGGAATGTCTAGGTCAATTTCTTCAACTAAAACTGCCATTGAGTCCCTGAAAAAACCCAGATCTAAAGTGGTTGTCAAACCTACTCGGAGGGTTTCTTGTCACAAACTTAGAAGGATTCACGGTGTTAGCGCAAGACTCTCTTCGATTAATGATGACGATGTGAAGAAAGAGTCCAACGTTCTCCAAACCCTAATTTACGTTTTTTTGTTATTAATATCATGTTTAAGGTGGAGGATCGTATTAGTTGATGGCCCTGTTGATTATGGTTGTTGCTAGTTGTTGTCCCATTGTTATTGTTGTGGTTGTTGCCTATTGTTGTCCCATTGATGTTGATGTTGTGATTGTTGCTTGTTGTTGTCCCGTTGTTGCATGTTGTTGCCCCATTGCTATTGATATTGTGGTTGTTTCTTGTTGTTGTCTCATTATTGTTTATGTTGCCCTAATTAGGACTGTTGATTATGGTGTGGTCTATTATTGTTGGTTGATGTTATGGGTGAGAAGGAATGGAGACTTATTTGGTGTTTATTCTATAGTGAATCCCATTTGGTGTTTGTGCTATATTCAGTTCTTTAATTTAAGTTGGGGATGGAGACCCATTTGGTGTTTGTGCTATATTTTGTCCAAATTAGTGTTTGTCCTATATTTAGTAATTTGAGATGGAGACCCATTTGGTGTTTATGCTATATTTAGTCCCATTTGGTGTTTGTGCTATATTCAGTCCTTTAATTTGAGTCCCATTTGGTGCAAGGTAGTTTGTGATGTAATGAGTCCTATAGGTGTATAGAGTCCTTTAATTTGGGTTTGTCAATGCCCAAACAGTCCAAATGATGAAGGGACTAAAAAACTTCTTACATTTTCAAATTGTGAGTTTTTCTAGTTACGGTGTATCATACTTACTATCGAGGTAACAAGATTTGGTAATGTTTTAGAAGAAAAGTAACCCTCTGACAGACTGTTGTTGCTTGTGCTTTATTGGTTGTTGTTGTGGCCTATTGCTTTTACCTATTGTTGTGGTATAGGCATGTTGCTTGTTGTTGTGGTTGTAGATGTGGCTTGTTGTTGTCGCCTTCTTTTGTGCCATGATATTGTTGCCTATTGTTGTGGCCTGTTGTTGTTCCTTGTTTTTGTTGCTTGTCGTTGTTCCCTTTTTTGTTGCATGTTATTGTGGCCTACTGTTGTTGTTGCCTTTTGCTATTTGCTTTTGTTGTGGCCTATTGCATGTTATTGTGGCCTAATGTTGTTGATTGTTGTTGTTGTTGTTGCCTGTTGTTATAGCATGTTGTTGTGGCCTAATGTCGATGCCTATAGAGCCATGATTGTTGCATTGTATTTAGGGGACTGTTATTGATGAATGATGTGTCTATGCTAATTTGCTTTTGTTTAAAATGGAAACACTTTGGACAAATTAAATTTTATGAAAGATAGTTTGTGCCATATTGAGTTACATTTGGTGTACCGAGTCCCTTAATTTGTGTTTGTCAGTGCCCAAACAGTCTAAATGATGAAGAGACTCAAAAACTTCTTACATTTTCAAATTGTGATTTGCTCCGGTTATAGTGTATCACACTTACTGTTGAGGTAACATGATTTGATAATGTTTTAGAAGAAAGTAACTTTCTAATAGACTGATACCTCAAAATAAATGCATTGAGAACTACTTCATTCATCTTGAAATTGATTTACATATTTGAGTCCCATTACAAAATGTATAATAATATGACTGCCTCAAACTACACATTGCAAAATCAACATGATTACAAACATTGAGTCCCAATACAACATTAAGATGTTGGTTATGTGTGGCAGTCTTGTTTTTCTCATACGCACTTCCAAGATCTAGTCTGCATCAACCTCAAATTTCATTCCTCCTTTCTGGTCTTAGTTTGTTTGAATGAAATTGTTGTTGAGGAAGTTAACTGCTTGGTTTATCACTTCCCAACTAACTTCTAGTAGTTCGGATAACAAGCCAAGTCTTTCCAACCTTTACTTGCCCATATGTGGAATCTTGTACTTGTTCCCTCTTTTCACTTTCATAATTTCAATCATACAACTTTATAATGTAGTTCAAGTGTGTTTGTTTACAATTGGTTCAAATTCATCGTAGGCTTCCTTCACTTTTTCAATCATTTCATCCAATTTTTTAGGAAAAGAATGGTAGTGTATTGATTTAATAACTCTAAAAATTCATAAATTTAGCACATTTAAATCAGGAGATTGTGCGGGTTGGAACACAATGTTGATTTTGAAACCCCCTTAAGTAATTGCATTTAGAAATTCTTCATCTTTAGGCACTTGGTGTGGCCTAGCATTATCCCATTGGATCACCACATCTTTTGGAATTTATTTATGCCACTTTCTATTGATAGTTGGAATAACTTCGTTTAGCAACATCTTAATTTCTTCTCTATTTACGTTTTGAATTGCCTAAGATTCTATTGTTCCGGCAACCCTATTTTTGCTTGATTTCTTTTCCACTTGCTTGCTAACAAAGGGATTTATCCCATACTTCCTATTATGAATCAAATTCCCTTGTGCATTATATAGTGATTTTCCTATAAAACCCATAAACATTACCTTTGTCTTTAACCCTCTAGATTGTTCACATCTATAAGGATCCTCTTCCTTTGGCAACAGATAAAATCTTCTTGTTTTCGAGATTAAAAATAACTTCTCATCAATGTGAATGACATGACATTACTCTCGTATCAACGAATTAAGGTGGGGTAGTTGTTGCTGGTTGTATGTGAGACAAAACCCACCTAAGTCTTGCCATGTTTTGGTCAGATGTGAGTCTAGGCTTGTTTGTACTTGTGTGAGTCCTGGGTATGCCCCTTGTTTTCAAATTATGAAGTGTAGAAAGTGAAAACTTAAGGATAGCAACATACTTTCTCTTTGTTGTTCATCTGAGGTATAGACGAACTAATTGTATTATTGCGTCTGTGTACTCTCTTTCTTTTACACCAACCTTGCCTAACTTCTTACTCCTGACATTAATAACAGCCCCTTGGTCCATTTTCTTGCATATGTCATGAAATAACCGTGTCATTGTAGACCTGTGAACCCCGATTTGTCTTGCAAATCTTAACAATGAACCTCTTGGCAAGGTCTTGTTACGCATTTGTGCTAGCATCTCATCAACGATCTGTCTTTTTTGTGCAATTATAAGTTTGGGCCTTCACGTTCCATGAAGTTGATTTCCTTTACACCCTAAATTCACTTTTACTTGCGTTGTAGCATTCTCTTGCTGTACATTTTATGAGAAATTAATGAATCCCTCGTTCAGGCACTCCGTAAATTCTTCTTTAAGTATCCCACCAATACTTGAAGAACATTGATTCATCCATAGTTTATATTGTTGTTGGTTGATGTTGGTGTACATTATGTGAACATGGATTCAACATGGAGAACATTTATTCATCCATATTGACTCTGTGAACATTGATTATGTGAGCATGTTGTCCATGTACATGTGCATTCTCTTCTCTATTTTTTTTCAAAATTTTAGAGGGATATGGAAGAGTTGTCACTTACTGTTGGAGCTTGAAGATGGATGCCTCTTTTCTTGGAGCTGTCACTTACTGTTGGACGAATCACACCCTATGTAACAACATTAAATGTTCTTGGGATGTTTGTAGTGGTTGTAATCTTCTGAAATTACAGAATTTTTTTTCTTTTGAAATTATGGTTTTTCTTCTTCTAAAATGGCATTAAATTCAGCACTTTTGAGAGGGAATGTTCACCTATGTCATGTCGTTTTTCAGAATGAAAAATTAGGAAGTAAGGAATGTTTTTAAAAGGGAAATAGAAAGAGGTAAGGAAAAGGAGGGAAATGGAAAGTTAAAAAAACAAAATTTTGGCTAAATTTTTAAAGGGAAAAAGGCCCACCACAATTATACCCCCTTTTAATTATTTATATTCTTTCTTTACTTTATCACATGCATATCTCTTAAATACCATTATCAAATTTTGTCTAGAAGTCTGTAATTTATCTATTTGTTACAACTTATAATAATTGGAGGTAATATTTACTATTCCTCACTCTCACGAGACTTGGGACCCATAGCTGGAGGCGCTAACATCGACATGGGTCAAATACATAGTAAGCAAATTAGCTTACCACCCGCGTTCCCCAGTAGAACTCTCTACCTAAACTTTAACAATCACTTTAGCAAATCCACACAATTAAGTGTGCAAATTTATTTATTTTTTACTTTTTTAAAAAAGTTCAAAATATAACCTCTATATCAAACTATTTCGAAAATATGACTTTGGGACTATGTTCAGTATAAAGCCATTGTCTAATACTTTGACTTTTCTTATTATTATATTATTAACTGAAAATAACATGATGATTTTCATATGAGATTAAGCTGTCATTGAAGATGAGCAAGCTTGGAGAAAGAACAAAAGAGAGAAGAGAGTTTACTGTTTTATTGAAATGATCAAAAGTAATTTATATATTACATTATTTTGTATATATACACGTGCATTTGAGAGTAATAAAAAAAATTAATGAGTTCGACTAGATAATGTTAGGCTGTAAAAAAAAAAAAAGTACCGGTTAACTCCAATACTCCCCCCCCCCCCCCCCCCCCCCCCCCCCAAACTAGGGGTACACATTATATTAACGATCCTTAGTTTGGATAGAAAATCTTTGAAATGAGACCTAGGAAGAGACTTAGTAAGAATATCAGCCAATTGTTGTGATGTAGGAGTGTGCTGCAATTTTAGTAATCTGGAAAGAACCTTGTCTCTCGCGAAGTGTACATTGATTTCTATGTGTTTTGTACGCTCATGATGAACTGGTTTTTTTGCTATATGTATAGCAAACTGATTATCACATAGCAATTTCATATGTTTCAAATCCACTTCTCCAGGCTCTTCTAGCAAGCGAACCAGCCAAGTAAATTCTAATGATGCTTAAGCCATTGCTATGTACTCAGCTTTAGAGGGAGAACATAAGATAGTGCTTTGTTTCTTGGATTTCTAAGAAATTGGTGATCTCCCTAGCAAAACTATGTAGTGTGTGATTGGCCTTTTGGTATTGGGGCATGAGGCCCAATTCGAATGTGAATAAGTTTTCAAAATCAACTGATCATCACCTCTTAGAACAATTCCCTATCATATTGTTGCTACAACATATCTCAATACAAGGTGCAATGCTTCCATATAAGGGAACTGGGGTCGAGTGTGAGTGAGGAAATTCAGCTTTCCTACTAAGGGCCTATAGTGAGTTGAATTAGGAAAAGGTGCACCTTTATCAGAATATAATTTTGAGGTGTGAAAGCCTTTCTTGCAAAATCCATCCCACAGAAAGTAAGCAGCTCCTTAGTAAACTTCTTTTCTATAAGAATAATTCCATCCTTCAAGTATCCAACTTCAATACCAAGGAAATAACTAAGGATGCTAAAATCCTTTATGTTGAACACATTATGCAAATGTGACTTCAAACGCAGAATTTCTTTTGTATATGTCCCTGTAACTATGATACCATCAACCTATACAGAAGCAATGGTGATGTGATGATTGTTTCTCTTCAAGAACAAAGAATAATCATTATTTGATTGACTAAAACCCTAAGTAAGAAGTTCACTTTGCATCTTAGCGAATGATTGTATAGATGCTTGTTTAAGGCCATAAAGGGATTTTCTCAACTTATAGACTTTGTTGTGTGGATTATGCAAGCCTTGAGGCATCTTCATATATACTTCTTTTAAAATATCACCATGTAAAAATACATTATTTACATCTAATTAATAGAGAGGTCATTTCTTGCATGCAACCAGGCTAGAATACATCTTATAATTATCATCTTGACCATATGAGAGAAAGTTTCCTCAAAGTCTATGCCATACCTTGGAGTAAAAACTTGTGACACTAGCCTTGCCTTGTGTCTTTTTGGTTCCCCTTCCTTGTTAAACTTGAGCCTATAAATCCATTTGTCTCCAATGGCTCTTTTTCCTGTTGGTAAGTGATACATTCATTTTATATAGTGTTCTACCTCCATCCCTTGGTCATATTTAGGAGTAATTTTGGCTCTACGAAGCCACTTTTATTACTAATATGCGTTTTTCAGTGTTTTCCTAGGTTTATTTGAGCCACTACGAGCATTGGAGTAGGATCGCATTATTGCGACATTAGTTCGTATCCCAAGATCAGTTGGAGTCATCAAATTGGTGATTAAAGGGCTCAGTGAAGAAGAAGAGGGGCATTGGACTGAGCCTTAAGGATCCAAGAAGACTCGGATAGGGTCGGTTAGGAGCCAACAAAGTTTGGCCCGAAAGCCTTACCCTACCGGGCAGCCCTCGCCTTGAGGCGCGCTCAATTGGCGAGACACGGCATCATCACAACCTTTGCCCTAGAGACGCGTTGGGCCGGGCTAGCTTCTGCCCTGCCGAGCGTGTGTGTTTCTCCCTATATTTGGTTTAAAATTAGGGTTTCCACGGACGACTTCTTCTTTTTGGTTTTTTTGGACTTCTAGGTTGTTTTTAGGTTTTCTCCAAGTCCGTTAGCTTTCGTCGAATACTCTATCAATCTACACTTTTCGGATTTTATGCAATTCATTATTTCCATGTAATTTGATAACATTCCTTCTTTTATTTACCTTCAGAATTTTAATTGTCTTTTATCATGTCGTATTTAATTGATTTTCTTAGTTTAAATTCCATTATGTATGAGTAGTTTTATTTCTAGAGTTTTGGGGGTCCATAAATAATATAAAGGGGTGTTTATTATTGTTGATTATCAATGTTTAATTGGTTTTCTATTGATTGATTGAATGCGAGGCAATTAGATTCGACAGGTTTAATTTTATGAGTCAAGTAATATTGATTCGAGATTCGAGAGATGAGAATCGATATTTAGGCTTAGTTTCAATAGGCAGGTTAATCTATAAATGGTTAGATAAAGATTCGAGAGATGCGGTTTAATATCGGTAGATTAATTTTGTGATTGTAATACGTAGCGAAAGCCCTTTATGATATGATCAATCGATGCATGATTTACTATTATATTTTACATTGGAATATTATTTATTGGTGAACCTATACCCTAGACTTCGGTTCCTTGATCTCTTCCTCAGTTAATCTGCTTTAATTTATTTAATTCCTTTAGTTTAATTCTTCTATTATAATCAATTTGACTACTTGATAATTTAGACTATTTAGGTTTATTAGGAATAGAAAGACTTATTTCCCTGTGGATTCGACCCTACTTCCCTATCTATTTAGTTAGTGGTTTTAGGAATTACTTTTGATTGGGTGATACGAATTTAGTCTGTCAGTAAATCAACAATATCCCATGTATGATTAATTGATTAGCATCTAAAGCTTATAATTTAGCATCCATAGCATCAATAACTCCTTATTTTGAGAAGCTTCCCTACATAAAGTAGGTTCTGTAATTTTAGCAGTCTGAGAGAGAAATATCTAATGACTTGTTGGTAGTGTGTCATAAGAAATAAGATTACACCGATGTGTATCTGATGACAGAGCATGAGGTTGCTGGATTGTTGGAAATACATAGTCCTAAAGAGGAATTGGTGGCCTTCTTGTTCTAGAAGATTATCTGATTAAAGCTAAATCAATATTATGCTGGTCATATGTATTGTTGTCTGAAGTTGAGTGGACTGTTCTTGACGAATTTGTCCTTGTTGTGAACAATTTGAAGACCATCATAGCTCAAATCATCAGATGTAGCAGTGACTTTGGGGAGAAAGATAGGCAATGGACCAGTTATTCCACCATTATCAGTCTTAAGGAAGTGATAAGGAAAATTCTCCTCATGGAATGTAACACCCTAATACACAATATTCTTGCTTGTACGAATGTCAAGAACTTTGTATCCCTTTTGATTCGCAGGATAACCAATAAACACATCAGCTTTTGCTCTAGGATCTAACTTGTTTCTCTGTGTAGCAGGAGTTGAAACAAAACATAAGCATCCAAAACATCTCAGATTAGTCAAGTCAGATGATGTGTTGTATAATTTCTTATAGGGAGTTGTAAAGTGAATACTACTGAGAGGCATTTTGTTCACCAAGTAAGCTGCACACAAGATTGATTCACCCCAAAACTTGATAGGTAGATTAGACTAAAAATGTAGAACCCTTGTGGTTTCTATAAGATGTTTACATTTGCGTTCTTCTCCGTTTTGCTATGGACTATGTCTGTCGAACATTTGTTTGGTGAATAATGCCTTTCTTCTGCAACAAAAGCTTCGTATTTCCTTAACATAACTCCAAAGCATTAGCTGATCTAACAGTAAGAACCTTTGAACTAAATTGAGTCTCAACATAATGCATGAATTTCTCCATTATAGAAACATCATCATTTTTATGGCTAGGTAAATGGATCCATGTATATCTGCTAAAATCATCCACAATAGTTAAGAAGTGACAAAAACCATTATGACTTTTGTACTTGTAAGGACCCCAAAGATCAATATGGATCAATTCAAATGACTTTACAGTCTTTATTGAGCTAGAAGATAAGGACTTTCTTGTTTTCTTAGCAGTTGGACATACTTGACATATGGTGGTGTCTAAGTATGTCTTTATATCATGTGAAATAAAATGTGTTTGAACTGAGAAAAAGGCAAGTGTCCTAACCTTAGATGCCAAAGTTTTGCATTATATACCACATAGTAACATGCTTTATTTTGAGGTTTAAAGTTACCAGATGAAGTGTGACGAGTAGAATCTTCAAATGAATATTGGCCACCCTAAAGATTACCAAGAAGATGTAGATGCTCTTTCTTGCAAAGGTCCTGGACAAAGCATTGATCTGAGGTAAAAATTATGTTGCAAGATAAGTCTCTACATAGCTTATGCACTGAGATGAGATTAAATTGAAATTCTGGAACATGTAATACACCCTTAAGAAGTATTTTGATGTTCAAAATTATTGTCCCTATCTATGTGTTTCACAACAACTTTGCTTATATCTGATAAAGTGATGTTGTTCTTATGTGTAGGCTGGACTGAATGAGTTTGAAATAGAGACATATATGTGCATATATGATCCATTGCACCACTGTCTATAAGCCATTTCGTATTAAACAAGAAATGAGATAGTATTTACCTTCCATGTGAGTCTGTCAAGACATCTAAGCATCTGCCATATTGCAAGCATAGGACTGCTTGGATTTTTCTTTATTCAACATCATAAGCAACTATTGATATTGTTCTTCTAAAAAAAGGAAAAGTGTGAGAAGTGACATGATCATGATCATGTTGGAACCCTTGTTCTTCATTCTAAGCAGCTGCCACTACATTTCTTCCTCTAAATCCTTTATAATTGGCAAGATACCTATGGAGTTTCCAGCATTAATCCACTGTACGATTGTTTCTATTATAGTGTGTACAATGCAAGCTCCCTATTGAAACTCTTTTGTTCTGTCCGTTGCTTCTGTAGTTGTTTCTATTGAATCCTGTGTTGCTATTATTTTTGTTATAGCCTTGCTGAGCACCGTTGTTTCCAGCTGTAAAGACCATAGGTTCTAAAGTATTGAGGAAGCCAATCTCCTTGTGCCTCTCTTCCTGAACCAACAATCTATAAGCTTTAGTAATTGATGGCAAGGGACTCATCATCAAAATGTGTCCTCTGACTGCTAAGTATTTCTCATTTAATTTCATTAGGAATTGCATCAACCTCTAATCTTGTTGCATCTTGATAATATTTTGAGTTAGGGTACAAGTGCAGCTGCCACATACACAAGTTGGTAAAGGCCCTGCTGAACCAATCTAGTCCCAAATCATCTTGATTTTGGTGAAATACTCAGCTATGTTTGCATTGCCTTGAGAAATCTCACTCAATTGCTGTTCCGGTGAGTATAATTATGATCCAGATGTCACATCATATATATCTTCCAAATTTATCCAGAAGAGAGCTCCGTGACTTCAGGTGCAGATGAATAAATGGGCTTTGCTGCTCCGGGGAAAAAAGTTGAATTTGCTTTGGTAGTCTCGTACATATTGGCGAACAAGCTTGGGAAATAATATATTTTATTTAAAACGAGACTTGGCTTATTTAAGTTTTTTCCTAGGCTCCAAAGTTGTCATATTATCCAACGCTCTACTATCGTTTATATTTGAGTAGTCCAATCATTCCTTAACTCTATTATTGTTAAGTTTGGTAATCCTTGGCTAAGCACTTAAGAGAACCCACTCTTAATACTTAGCCATTAAACAAGTCCTAAGTTGGTTCACTATTAAGTTCAAGGGGATTCTCAAGTATTAAGTCCATTGCAAGTTCTTAACTCTCTCTCATGTATTTCCAACCCAATTAGTAGTTCCCTTCGTTAGGTCATATTAACGAGGCATTCACAAGTATCAAGAATTTATCAAAAACGTTAAACTATACTTATGAGACTCAACTTAATTAATCATGTTTCAAGAACTTAATCTTTACCGTATTTAAACAATACGGAGTGGAGTATTTATGATCACTATTAAATTGAGATATAAAGTCGTAATTCACAATTTATTTTTTAATTTGTTTTCTTTCTCTTTCATCTTCCTCCCCGTGGATCCATCTTGCTCTCGTGTCTCCCTTGCCCCTCTCGTTTTCGTCTGCACGAGCGCCTCCTTTTACTCACCTCCCAGCGACCACCACCAAATCCTTCGCACCGCCGCTGCTTCACTGACCACGCTGCCTCCCTGTTCTCCTCCTTTCCCTCGCCAGGCACCGCCGCCGGCCTGTAACCGAGCCCCACCGTGAGTGCCTCCGCCCTATCCCTTTTCTTGTTTTGATTATTTATTTTGTTAAAGTAATTGCTAACCCCAAATTAATGTTGTAATATAATTGTCTGATTTTGGATGTATTTGCATGTTAAAATTATAGCATAGAATCATGGTTAAACGTTACATTCAATACCTTAGTAAACCTTACTCAGATTCAATTTATTATTTAGTCAAACCCTAAAATCCTATTAGTTTATAGTCATTTGTGCTTGTCATTACATAGATAAGAATATAAATTGAAAAGAGCAATTGTTTAGAAAACTAGTTCACTTATTATAATATGATTTGAAGTAAGTTAGGATGCATAATATTGTTTACATTCCTATTTTAATGGAACTATTTCTTGAGATGATACTAGCAAATATTCGAAAGCTAATAAATAATTTGCATGCTTTGAAAATAGTATCTTAGCTATAATTCTTCTAAGATTAGTATATACTATAACTTTTGCAATATAAGCTAAGATATGTTGTACTTGGATTTATCAAATTAAAATTTGATCTCTATACTAAAATTATATTAATAGTGTTTTAAGTTTATACTCATAAGTGAATTCTATAAATAGGTTAAAGGATATGCTTATAATCGAGTATCTTTATATGGAGTCAGCTTTATGACTGATTCTAAGTTGGTTTGGTTCAATTCAATTTGGATAACATTAATTCAACTTGGGTCAAAATTGGGTGTTGAGTTTCTGTACAGGTCCATTCGAACCTTGGGTCATTTTCCTTAGTCAACCATCTCTGGAAGTTACCAATGGCGGTTGTAAGTCTTTGATTGAGATTACCCTTAACTTGAGCATTCGCCATTATCAACTGCACTTTGGTTCTCGTCAATCCCTAGGTATTTTTCTTAGCACATTTCTACCTTTTGTTTGTCTTAGTATCATTGTGAAATTATTTTGATATTAACTTTTTCCAAAACGTATAATTTTCAGTTAATTTGCTACAGATTAGACGAGAGAAGTCGTGTGATGGGAGCCACTAAAAACGTTGAAGGAGATGTCTCAACTGTAAGTGAATGAAAACCCATTTTAAATTAGCATTATTTGGCTGAATTTTGAGTTTTTGCTTATAATTTTTTGATCTTGTTTTGTAAGCAATTGATTTTTGTGTTGAATTTTACAATCCTCACCCAGAAAATTTAAGTTTGTGTTTTCAATGAAAATAGATTATATCATGGTTAACAACAACTGGAGGTTATTAAAACAATTATGGTACTGGAAACTAGGGTTTGGTGTTTGTTAACTAATCAAAATGTGCTCATGTATTCATTTTCCTTCTAAAGATCACAACTTTAATTGTATTAACGCTTTTAATTTATCTGTTTCTAGTTTTGGTGCATTAGTTTTTTGTTAACAGGTTTGGTAGTTTGCTGATGTCCTTCAATGTTAAAGTAGGAAGCTACTAGTTGGTCTACCAGTATGCATGATCTTTCTTATGTGTCCTTGTATGTTACTTTGTATATGTCTTGGAGGTGGTAAAGGGGCAGTGGAGAGGAGCGATCTGTTAGCAGCTTCAATTCATGATATTAATCAGTTTCCGGTCTATGTAGGGAACTCTTAATTTAGCTGGGACTGTCAATTGGGGAACAGCAACTGTCATAGGGATATTTGCTGGCATGTTATTTGGAGGCAGCAAAGAAGCAGCTGCTTCTGCAGTAAGTTTTTTTTGTTTAATCGCAATCTTATATTAGTTTACAGTTTACTTTTGTCATTTTCTTCTCATTGAGGATTTGTTGACATTATTGCAGAGCAAGGATGCTGAAGTGACGCTGAAGCTTGGGAGTACCCCTGACAAGCGTGAGCAATACCGGTTGATGAGAGATGCAATGGAGAAGAGGTTTTATAGAGTAACTCGTGGATCCCTAGTTGGGGGAGTGCGTCTTGGGATTTTTACTGCTACATTCTATGGAATACAGAATTTGCTTGCTGAGAAACGAGGAGTTCATGATGTGTATAATGTTGCTGCAGCTGGTTCTGCCACTGCTGCAACATTTGGATTGATAAGTAAGATCTAGCATTCGAAAATCCCACCTGAGTGTATTCACTTAATATTTATGCTGAAAAGTGTTGATTTGTGACTACATTTTCTATTATTTTTTTTTTATTTTTTAAAGTTTTGAACCTTAACCCTGTCATTATTTCACTTTGTTTTTGGTGTCTGAGGATCTTGTAGTTATTTTCCAGTTGTTTTGTAGATCATATGCTTAATGGTGCCTTTTATATTGAATTGTGATTGCTCTAGCTGATGGTTATTGGTGCTTTAAATTTAGTGCCAGGGTCTCTTCTTTGGCGTGCCAGGAATGTCATGATGGGTTCAGTTTTAGGGGCAGCCTTCTGTTTTCCTCTTGGTACTTCTACCTCCCTAGCAATAATTTTTTCATATCTATCATTTCCATCTTCTTAAGCATGTCTCAGGTAATGCATCATAGTGTTTGACGAACAAACTTTGATTTAGGATGGGCCCAATTGAAGCTAGTTGAAAAGGCTAATGAAGGGAGGATCACTGCTCATCCTCAACTGAATGAGAAGGGAGAAGTCAAGAGTGGTGTTGAAGTTGCCATTGAAAGATTTGAAGGGAGTATGAGCAAGTAGATCTACAGTTTTGGAATGCGGCAATAATCTTGATTCACAATTATGAGGGAAGTTCATGTCATCTCTGGGAACAAGGGAGACCAATCCAAGTGTATCCTACAGATTTTGATGTATTGTAACTTCTTGCAATTGACTTACTAGCCTGCTAGCTTGATCTTCGCAACTCAAGATGCAAACTTACTGCAGTTTTCTTAGGCAGCTCGCTTGCTGATGCCATTGGCTTAGGGGTGAAGTAGTTTTGGGTTAAATGGTGCAATTTTGAAGATGTGGGCACATTCCAGTTAAAGCAAATATAGCATCAATTTAGGGTGTAAACCTAATAGAAAAGATCCCCCCCCCCCCCCCCCCCCCCCCCCCTCTTTTTTATTTTTATAATATCTTGCACTGATGAATTAAAAGTAAAATACTTGGAAATAGTCTTTAGCAGATTGATATGTTGTTCCGTCATATTAAACTTTATGGTGTCTTGTTATGAAGAGTTTTGTTTCAGATGCTTCATTTTCCAAGCATGTTTAATTTAAACTTTCTCTTATATTGTGGGTCCTTCATAGTTGGCAATATTGATTATTATTGGGATGTAAAAAAAAATAATGATTATTATATTTGCCAAAAATTTAAAAACTTAGTATTGATTATTATCATCCTTGATACCAAAAAAGATTGTTACTAAAAGTCTCACAGATCTTTCCGGCTCTTGCTCTACCATAGTGTGAGCTGGGAGCAGCTCTGAAAAGCGAATAGCCCTAACCTAATAAATGGAGATAGAAAACAATAGCAGTGTTTATTTATTTTATTTTTTATTTTTTTGACAGAGTGACATTCACAGTAGAAATTTAAATACCAGGCATTGATTTAACCTTAATGGCTAGATTATGTGCTTTGCTAACTAGAATTCTAGATACTTTAAAACATGTGAAAAAAAGCAAATGATAAGGCTTCATGTATAATGTCTCCAAGAAGTTGACGAAGTTCCTTTGGTGATCTGGATGGGTCTAACATCAGTTGCACCGCAAGCACACTATTTGTACGAACCGATAGCACAAAGTTGTTGTCAAACTTAAAAGCGCTCTCTAGTTAAGGGGCTAGGTATTAAAGTACCTTAAAGAGTTGGTAGGCAAAAGCAAGTGCTATGAACCTCATTATCATAATTTTTACCGCCCCATAATTACTCAAACCGCCCCCATTATTGATGATTTTGCCCTTTGACTCGTTTTTAATAAAATCGAACATCATATACTTCAATTCTAATTTCGCACTTCACTACCTCGTAAAAACGTAACAAAAACGAACTCCACTAAATTTTCCGACAATTAGTCGTCAGCCTCAGCGATGGCCGGAAAATCGTGGTTTAGTTGACGGAAACCGTTCTTCGGGACTCCGGAATTCACCAAAAACTATGGATGGGCCATTGTTGACAACGTCGAAGTTAAAATCTTAGTTCGAGATCGAAAACTATGGATGGACTCCATAATTTTTTTTTTCTTTAGGTTCCGACATAAGATTTTGGAGACAATGGTATTAATTTTAAATTTTGACGACTCATTTCCGGCGACAAATAGTGGCGGGGCGGCGGCTTCCGACGGGTGGGAGACGCGGCAGGCGACGACGGGTGAGGGGATTCGGCGGCGGCTGGGGAGGGGAGTTAGAGAGGGATAGAGAGAGAATGAAGCAAGTGGCAAGGGCAAGGGTAAAATGGGAATTATATGGGGTGGTTTGCGTAACTATGGGGCGGTGTTTAACAAACCCCTAATTCATTTAAGGTCATAAGAACATTGCCTTTCTTTTTGATATGGAAGAACGGAATCAATTACATTTTGAGATTGAAGCATAAGAAACTGATGCTAATGCCAAGCAAGCAGGTTAAAAATCCTCTTCACAATTGAGAGTTTCCTCACCCATTACATTTTCCTAATATCTTTAGGGTTCCTAGATCTAATAATTGAATAACAAGAATACTTCCCACTTCCCTCTTCACATAATAATTATTATCTCATATCCTCATGCACAAATCTCCAATTCCCAAGACCAAGCTCATTGTAATTCCCCCCATTAACGTGTTTCCTCACCCAATAGGTTTCCTAGGTGCCTTAGGGTTCTAAAACAGATTTTCAAAAACTGCCAAATAAACCCAATCTAATTCCAACTATACACAATAATTACCTTAGATCCCCATGCACAAATCATCAATTCCCAAGGCCAAAATCATTGTAGTTCTCCCCAAAATTGGTTTACCTTACCCCGTAGGATTTCTAGGTCCCTTAGAATTTCTAGAAATGTGTTTCGAAACCCAATTGTAATCCCCTCCCATCATCATCAAGCTCGACAGATGGTCTCCATGCAAAGTTTAACATAACTGGTGCGCTACCTCAACCCATCACCTTCCATATACTCGGTGCTTTTCTGATTAATCTTCATCTACTCATTCCACCGTTTTCATACCTCTTTTCCTTTCTTTAACTCTCAAGGCAGTCCTTTCCTCCCCCACATAATAAACCTCCCATAAATTCCTCCCAATCGTGGATCCACTCTTGCATGGGAGTATTAATTGATCCACCAGACTCACGAAGACTCCAAGCACATCCGGACTGGAATAGATCGGTAATAGGAGCCTTCTACGGACCTCATCCATTAGCTGAAGATGTAGTACAAGTGGTGGTCAATTTGGAATGCCAAGCCACATCTTGGAAGATATTATGCTTTTTTGTGCTCCGATGCTCGAGATAGGGAAGCACTTCTAGACCTTCAAACAACGATCATAGAGGGCAGGTTAATCTCCTTCCGTCAAGGATGAAGATTTATCATCTTAGGCAATCTAAAATTCGACATGGCTAGATTATTTGTGAGAATAGTTGGACTTCCATTGGACAAGCTTGATAGACTGTGGGCATTACTTTCCTTGCATCACGTGGGTTCCATTGAATCAGTGGACTTCGAATACCACCGCTTAAGAGTCCTAGAGTATAGGGAATTAACTCATATAGACCTATCCAAGCCACTTATGTCAGGGTGCTTTCTGTCCGACGGAGGACGATCGAGTGGTATGGGTCTTTTTCAGGTATGAAGGAGTATGTAAATTCAGTAAAAACTGAGGTCTTGTTGGTCATAATACCTGAAACTGCTATGTTCTAGATCATGTAGCCTCTCGGTGGATTAGAGGTAGACTAGAGAGCCTAAAAAGGAGAGGTCACTCGGTTGTATATGGACCATTATCATACAACTACTACACAAACATGATTAAGGGTTTGGTAGAAACTTTTAGAAACCGGAATCCTAGAGTTGACCTAATTCACCTAGGCTTTCACCATGAATTTGAAAGAGTTGCCTTAGATGATCAAAATGATAGGAATAACAGTAGTTCTAATGGGAATAACTCATCTCCAGACTTCCACCCAACTAATGAGAACTTTGATGAAGAGAATGGAAACCAAAGGGAAAGTTTTAGAGAAAAGAATAATGAAAGGGAGAAGCCTCATCATCAAGTTCACCAAAGAAGAGGCACTCGATTTGGGCAAACAGAAAGTAATTGGGGATATCGTAGGAACACTAATGGAAGGGGGCGTAGGTGCTTTAGATGATAATATCACTTCAAGGAGACTGGAATTAGGGAGTTCATCAACAAGACACCCAACAATTGGAATTATCCCTGGACTTTGAGAATTTGATCCTCCATTCACAGAGTGCGAGCTTCAACAAATGCATGCTCCTAATTCCTTGAACTTCCCATTGGAAGGCCCTAATAACTTCCAAATAGAGTTTGATAAGGATTCAGATCATAGAAGCATCACAAATAGTGTAGAGGAATCGAGTGAAGATTGATATAAGTTTGATTTTGGATTGATAATAAGTGCTAAATCACCAAATAATCAGCAAGATTGTTTTCCACCCGAGCAGCACCAAGAACATGGTAGAACACAACAACAACAACAACAACAACAACAAAAACAACAACCAATGGCAACTGATTTGAAAAGAAAAAGCTCCAATCTTCCTTATCCCCCACATTCATAGGACTTAGGAATCTCTAGCAAGGAAGTAACTTATAAATATGTCCATTAGTTTGATAAGAGAAAAAAGATTCACAAGAAAAAATGGGTTACATACCTAATGGAAAACTCCAAGTGCATCACTGATCTGTTCTTTGCTAGATCTTGGATGAAAGCAAGCAATATAGTTGACAAATGGATGCAGGTTTCACTTACAAGACTACAAAAGTGAGGAGTCTCCATCCATAACAACCAAGAAGAAGTTTCAAAAGAAGTGAACTCAAGTATGGCAGTTGGCCCTTCACATCTCTCTAGCCTAGTATGAAGTGTGTAGCATGTAATTATAGGGGCCTTAATGACACCAACTCCCCTACAATTCCTCATATAAGTTGGTTAGTTAGATCCCTAGTACCTACCTTTTTATTTCTCTCTGAAACTAAGATGTCATTTTGTGATGTTGTACATAAGTTTAAAAACTTACAACCTTCTTTTATGTGTGGAGAAGACTCTAAGGGTACTAAAGGTGATTTAGTAGTTATTTGTTGGTCTTCTCACAATGTAGTATGTGCATTTAGTTCAAGTAACTTAATAGTTTGTAGAGTGGATGAACCCTCTGGGCCCTCATGGCATATCATGTTCATCTACGAGGCTCCAATTTTGGAAGACAGGAGCGCAGTTTGGAATAAGATTCTAGATCTTCTAAATTATTGTGACGTGTGTTTACTCATAGGAGACTTTAACCAACTTGAGTGCCATTCAGAAAAATTAGGAGGTTCTCAAACAATTCAAAGATGGTCTAATTTTGTTGATTGGAAAATCAACTATTCTTTAAAAGATGTTCCTTTCTCTGGACCTCAATTCACTTGGTCAAATTTCAAAAATGATTCGAATATCATATTGGAAAAGACTATATAGATTGTATATAACATCATCATGGTTCAATATTTTTCCTAACTCTAGGCTTATCCACCATCCCATTCTCCTTTCTGACCATGCAGTTATAGTTCTAGGAACAGAGGATCCTATCCAGCAAGCCAGTCGCCCATATCAAGTTGAATCATGGTGTTATTCCTTTAAACAAGTAAAAGAGGTAGCGATAACTACTTAGGTCATCAATGTTACTGGCTCCCCTCCCTTTTCCTTATCTAGAAAGTTAGATTTCCTTAGAAAAAACTTCGAGCATGGTGCTTAGAAAATAGGAAATCTTGAGGAATAAATTGGAGAAACTTCTCCAATACATTACAGAACTTAGGCACAAGAGTGGATTCAACAATCTACACGAAAGGAGTATTATCAGCTAAGGATGAAATCTCTCTACAGTACCTGTACTAGAAACAACGAATGAAAAACTCCTGGAATTATTAGGGAGATATTCCTACAAAATTGATGTACTCCAAAGTGAAGAGTTGGTCAACAAGGAAGTCTATATTATCCATAAATAACCCAGATGGATAAGGGATCTTTGGTATGGATAAAATACAAAAATTGTTCACATAATCCCTCCAGAATATTTACCAAGTTGAAAATTCCCAATCACCTTTTGATCAAAACGAATTCCATATAGCCCTTCAAGAAATGGATATCCCAAAGATCTCGCATCAACGTCTGATGTGACCTTTACAATGGAAAGAAGTTCAATTGGAAATTTCAACATCAAAGGGGATTCAACTAAAAGTCTAGATGGTTTCCCATCTTCTTTCTTCCGAAAATTCTACCCGCTGGTAGGACAATCAGTTTTCAAGTACTATCCCAGTTCTTCACAACAGGCCACATCCTACGGGAATGGAATCGCTCTATTATGGTAATGATAGCAAAAATAGAGACTCTAGAAGAGGTCATTCACTTTCGCCCTATTGGCTTATGTAATGTGATTTACAAATGTGCGTCTAAATGTATGGTCAATTGAATGAAGAAACTACTTCCTAGCCTATTGCTAGAAACCTAATTTTCTTTTATTCCAGGGAGATTATGAGTGATAACATCATCCTCAGTCATGAATTATTAGATACAACCAATAGGAGGGAGAAAGGCACAATTCATCTAGCTTCATTAAAGTTAGATATGAGCAAAGCCTATGATAGAGTCAATTGGAGAATTCTGCTAAATGGCCTTGAAATATATAGTTTCCCCCCTCATTAGATCCATTTAATCAGCCAATGCATCTCAACTCTCATAACCTTTCCATCCCAAATGAGGGTTAAGACAAGGAGATCCCTTATCTCCTACTTTTTTCATCTTCTACATGGACATCCTAGGGAGAATGTTAAAATTAGGTGAAGACTTGGGAAGTTTCCAAGAAATTAAGGTCTCCCAGAAAGCTCCAAAGATCAACCATTTATTCTTTGCAGATGATGCCCTCCTTTTCTTCAAATCCTCCCCTGAAGCATGCCAAGCAATTTCTCAATCATGGCGCGTTTCTCTTTGATTTCAGGGCAAAAACTTAACCTGAGTAAATTCTTTCTCAAATTTAGCCTGAATACTTCTAGAGAGGACCGTAATATCTATAAATCCATTTTACAGATTAACCCAATTGAAAGCTTAGGCCTTCATCTAGGAGCCCCAATAGATATTAATGGAAGAAAAAAAGGGCATTTCCAATATATTCTTAATAAGGTTCTTGCAAGAATAACATCCTTGAATAGCATCT
The DNA here is from genome assembly GCA_026401315.1 of Dysphania ambrosioides. Classification (NCBI taxonomy): domain Eukaryota; kingdom Viridiplantae; phylum Streptophyta; class Magnoliopsida; order Caryophyllales; family Amaranthaceae; genus Dysphania; species Dysphania ambrosioides. Next base: position 435,231 of record CM048666.1, read on the forward strand.
CTTTTACTAAATCTCAAATATTAGTCTTGATTAACTCTGTTCTAGTCTCTATAGAAAGTCTTGTGTTTGCCTCCTTTCAACTTCCTCAATCAGTGGCCAACAAGATTGGCTTTATGATCTCCAGCTTCCTCTGGGCCACTAATTAAGGTTTTGGAATCCACTGGATTCGAAGAGCAATCCCCACACTCCCAAAAGGAATGGGATGACTGGGAATTAGAGAAATAACTACTCTTAACAAGACCCTCATAATGAAATAAGTCGCACAAATGTCATGTAACCCTTGGTTTCCAGAGTTTTTAATGCCAGAACATACTTCGCTCAGCATCTGGGTCGTAAACATCGCATAATTAGGAAAACAGGATCATGGGTCTTCTCTAGCTTACATAAAAATGGAAAACCTCATTCTAGAATACATGCTTGGAAGATTGGAAAAGGACATAAAGATCGTGCATGCCTTGACAAATGGGTCAACGGGGATATTCCAAGTTGCCTTTTCTAACATTTCCCTCTCTGAAGCTCGCAACCTTTTCGATGTTTTTGAGAGGAACATAGTACAAAACATCCTAAAGATGGAGACTCCTTTGTTCCAAAAAGACGATTTTATGTACTGGTTACATCATAACTCGGGTAAATTCACAGCAAAATATTGTTATGCATTCCTCCAAAACATGAAGTTAGCCACTCCCAAAGACTTATTAAGAACCCCCTGTAAAGACTTCTACATAATATTTTGGCACATTCCAATAAAACCCAACTGGCTAATGTTTATGTGGAAACTTTTGTATGAGGGTATTCCAGTTCTGCAACAACTCAGTATAAGAGGCATTCCAAATATTCAACCCCTATGTTCGAAATGTGGGATAGAAAACGAGGATGTAAACCATGTATTTCGAAATTGCCCATATGCAAGAAGTATTTGGTGGAGCAGCTCATTAGGAATCTGCTCAAATTCTAATGCGAACCAGTCATTTCAAGACTGGCTCTCATTCCATATCCAGTTGTACTATAGCATGGATAGTCTTCATAGCTCAAGGTTAGTCCTCTTTATAACAACTCTTTAGGCTCTATGGACCTCTAGAAATAAACTAGTGTACAATGAGCACAGAATGAATGAACAAGAGTGCATGGATCAAATTTCGAGCTACCTGGCAGACCATGACTCCTTTTCAACTGAAAAATCTAGAGCCCTGCGCTTTCTTCATCCTCTAGAGGATAATTTATCAAGATCCCCTGGTTTCGACATTGAGTATATAGGCAAATCCACTTTGGAAAGGGAAATGGAAGTCACCGTTCAAGTAAATAGAGCCTGAAAACAACAAGGTAGATACGCAAGTTTTAGATGAGAAGTAAACTCACCCAGAAATTCGAATCAGGTAGGAGAAGGCAACTCCTCACGAGGATTTGCATCGTTGGCAACTATGGAAGAGGCCCTTGCATGCCAAAAGGCACTCCAATGGTGCAAGAGGAAGAACTGGAATAGAGTTCGTATTCTACCTGACTTGACTCTATTAATCTCGTATCTACGCCGGCAAGACCCTCCAATCATCAATTTAGCATACACTATATTAAGAATTAAGAGTCTAGGGAATCCTTTGATATGTGCAATATTCATAAGGTTAGTAGAAATAGAGTCAATAAAGCTCACTGTGGAGCTGACAAGATAATCCCAACTTTGGCTTAGATAATTAGATTCCGTTTTTTAAGTTCGCTCTTGATATGTCAAAAAAAAAAAAAAAATTAAGATCGTATAAGGTAAGAAAAATCTGTCATTTTATACAGTACGTGAATACATTTGTGGAGTATGATAAATTATACCAAAAAAATTCCATTACTGTGCATGAAGCTCGTAATAGAATCATCCACATTCCTCCATTGGTTAAAAATCTTGTACAGGTGAGGAACTAGGACATTGCTGCTGTGGCTTCGGTAGTTGACATCAGTAAGAGTTGGAGAGGGCAAGGCTGTGACATCTTTGATTCTCCCTCTGATGGACAATTAGATATGCGAATATACCTAAAACTTAATGGATTGTCTCAAAATAAAAAAGGAATACTACTTCTCCTTGCCTGCAATTTTGGGAAATATGTTGGCAATAATACTTCAAATTTTTTCTCAGTTGAAAATTCTGCTAAATACTATAAATTACCTTCAGTAAGAGTTTGCGATGTCCGGCTTGCTTCTTTTTTTGCATTGACAGCTAAACTCCAAAAGAAACAATATTCCAAGTTTAGTATGGTATTGAAGTACAGCAGAAAACACATCCATTAAATAAAGAAAAGAGAGCAGCACATGCTTAATTTTACCTTTAAATTTTCTTTTTTTCTTTGCTCTCCTCTTCTTTCTGTCCACCTTGGTTAACTCATTTTCTGCTTTCATATCTTTCTTACCAGAAAACACTTCCTCAGGAGCAAGCATAGCTGCATCTGACACAGCTAATGGTGCAATCTGCTCAAGAAAACCACAAACCAGATAACGGTAAGTGCAAAGAGAAAACATTATAACTTGCACTTAATTCAAAATCTATAAAGATGCAGCAGGTGGCAGGCTACCTCTTCAATGGCTAAAGCTGAAACATTGGTCTGAATAGACATGTCTTCCACAACCTGTCCAGCGAATATAGTGATTAGCATAAGAAGATTGACCCCCTAAAAACAAGTTTCCCACAAACCAAAGAAATCACCGATGTGATAAATGGGAGAAGCAAAAAAAATTTACCGGCTTGGGAGCGAAATGGAAGTGGGAAAGAGCATCCAGTTTCAGGCATAATCTTTTAAAGAGATTGCTTGCCTGGCAAATAAGTGAAATGGGTTATATTAACTATAATAAAAGTCAGAATCTAAGACAGTTTCAGAAGGGTGAGCACACAAAATAGAAAGAGAAGCACAGACCTAACAGCAAGCATTTGATTGAAGTAGCATATTATTCATTTTACATCCAATAAGTCTTTCGTATACCTCTGTCAAAACCTCCTCTCCTCTCCAACAATCTTCCTTCCCTACAGCCCCTAATCCCCAACCCAAGAAGAAGGCTCTCTGGTATTTTTTTTACTTAATTTCATGTATAGCCACTAAGAATAAACCAATGTTTAAAAGTTACCAGCTTTATTGTTTCAGAAAACAAGCCTCACAATCCATAAGCAGGGAAAGGTGGCTGTAAGTGAATCTTTTTTTAATTTTTTTATGAAGGATTAGTATACCAAGAGATGATTTCAATACATGGGCAGTTTGTGTAACACCCTCCTACTATACGTAAAGATATCCGAGGATAAACATATTGCCTCTCCAGTCCTCTCTCACGTTCAAGTCTAAGTAATTTACGAGGAAAAAAAGTCTAAGATTGATATCCTAAGCAAAAACTGATAAGAAGCTGACGTTCAAGTCTAAGTAATTTACGAGGAAAAAAAAAGGTGGGAGGCTGCAGTCTTTTGCTACCCATGTAGAAGGATGTTCCCCCTAGAGTTTTGATCATTAGCAATAATGTGCCTTCTACAATTCTATTTCACAAGCATTGAGAAACAAACAATTTACAAAGGTCAAGTCTATTTTAACAAGCCTGAACATTTGCCCACATGCATTCTTTATTTCATTAGAAAACTCAAACAGACTGAAAATCTTAAACAAATAAGAGAAAATGAGAGAACATTTGACCTAAATCAAAAAAATTAGATGTTATCTTGTAGTATTGTACATACCTCCTTTTTCAATTCATCATTAAATGACAAGGGTGCAGTAGAAAAGCCAGTCTGCTGAGCAAATTCGTCCTGCAAGAATTTCATAATAAGAAAATTCTTTAAGAGTTAAAAAAACAATCAAGCGTCTCATAGAGTGGAAAAACAGTGCAATTTCTGAAAGAGACTGGACCTCGTAAATTTCTGCAAGGCCTTTCTTGCTCTTATTTTCATCCTGCACAGAAGGCAAGTTAACATTAAGCAAGTCAGGAACATGACCTTATATAATAGGTAAAGCTTAAAGAAAATAAATGACATCAATAGTGTAGAGAACAAACCAACTCTTTTCTTTCCTTTGGTGCTGAAGATGGCAATTTAGGAGCCCTTTGAACATCATTAAAATGTCCCTGATAACATGAAATTCTATGCTTAAAACAGCTTCTTGAGTATGGCAAGCATGCCCATTGTATAATATGAATATTGTAATAATGACAAATGAAGAGATGAGGAAACAAAATATGGCATGTTAAGCACTCTAGAGAACTTCATACAAACAAATCAAGTAAAATCTATTCCAGATGAAAAAAGTGAAGAAGACAAAACATGCTTAAAAATTAAAATAGTGGGGGTGCAGGGTCCTGTCTGCACTCTGTTATGAAGAAACCAGATATATAGATAGTGATCGGCTATCCTATCAGTTGTGTTTGGAGTAAAAGAATAGCAATTTCTGGGAGAAATATTTTGAACATTAGTCTTCAAGGAACACAGTAGTATTAATGAGGGCTTTCTCAGGGTATTTAAAGTTTCATTTATACCATGGATTGTGAGCAATTCCAACTCCATTTACAAAATCATGACTCCAGAACTGATGTTGGACTTGGGCACTATTCACAGTGTCAAACTCCGCAAAACTTTTTTGGGGGTAAAATTTTCATTTTTTTGGTTTTGAAGAACTAGAGTGCCAAGTATCAACACAGGGAACTGTAGGTATAATGTAGAACTGAGTAACATATATATCCCTGATATCTAGAAAACTCCAACTCCCTATGATATAATGTCTTCTTCATCGTAATAGAATTATCAAAGTAATTCAAATGATAAGAAAATGTTTCAAGAAGTCAGTCACACCTTAAAATTGTTGCCAATTTTTCTCCAGAAGTCTAAACAAATAAATCTTGGTTATTTGATCATTTAACATGTCTAATCAGTACAATGAAGTCAATAAGGTCATCTAACACAGAATATCAAACAAACAGATAATAGTAAGAAAAAAAAGATTTGACAATACAAGAGCCAAAAGACAACAAGTTTTACCTCAAGTATTCTTTTCTTAATAATTTCTTCAAGAGATGCTGTCACCTCTTCTGTTATAACCGGAGGAGGCCTAATGTTGTGCTCAAAATCCAGGTCTACTTCCAATGCACTATCTATTGGCCTCTTGGATGCAGAAATCTAGTCAGAAACAAAAGAGGAAATTTTACAATGTAAAAACTTAGAGTTAGAAAATGTGGCAGATTTAAAAACAAGACTAACTCATAAATTATATAATTCCAAATAATTACCTCTCCCTGCATGGTCCAATCTTTTGGAGCCAAGTTTTCTGATTCCATCTGCTTTATTTTGGCTTGGATCTTTTCATGCTCCCTCTCATGAGTAGAAAGATTTCCCTTGTTCTGCACAATGGACAGCAACACCAAGCCCATTATTTATTTATTTTTGGAAGAAGGCCTTAAAGGCACTAATTGTCATTGAACCCAAGCCAATTATTCAACAATAAAGAATGATCACATCACATCTAAAAAAAAATATACCTGCTCATCATTATCTTCTTCCATCTCATCAGCATCATCTTCATCTTCCATCTCTGAACCATCAGAATTGTCAACATCATCATCCTCCATCTCTGAACCATCTAACTTATCAACTAGATGGTTTTAGCAGATGCAATAGTCATAATAAAGCTAAAAGAAGGACATGGATTTCATAGGCAGAGTACGTAAAACAGTCTTCAGTCAAAAAGATCCGTTGCACAGGAACATCAGACAAGAATGAATGTGGGAAGAAAAGAAAGACTGGCACAATGCATAAACATACTTAGAACCAAAACATCTTAACTTTAAATACTTCTGTAAAAGCCCTCATATTATCAATGCCAAAAATAAAGTTCAAATATACATTGACAGCTAATCAACAATCATTCATGAAACAGAACCACTACAAATTACCAAATGCATGTAACTATTCTCCATTGCTGACTATGCATGAACAGAAGACCGTATACAGACCTGGTTAGGGCGGCAACTATACTTACTATAGTGCTTGTTGTTGAACTCATTGTCTTCGGTTCACACACAATTAGCTAGAAAATGAACATCAATCATTTTCAATTAGAATCCAAGGTTTTAACTTTTTCCAATTCAAAGGCCAATTGATGATATTTACTATAACAAACTGCCAATCGATGTCACCACATTTTCCGTGAGCATCAAAAAGAAGTTCCAAAGTATAATTCGATTCTTAACCAGGAAATAGATTTCCATCATAATCGAGCACATTGGTCATGTTACCCGCCAGCAAGTTCAAACATTTCACATCAGGTTCTGTATTTCTAATACAAAATAAAAAGGAAGAAACATAAGAACCTGATATCATCTTCAGACTCGTCATCATAATCGCCGCCTCCGCCGTACATGAGAAGCTACATAATTAAACAGCAAATCAGATACCAACCAAGAAACAAAGCAAATAAAGCATACCAAATTCCCACAGTTTCAACCATATTCGTCAAATTATTGACATGCTTCACGATAGAGCTAAAAAAGAACAACCTCACCAAAAAAAAAAAGTTAAAACCAAGCTCACTTCATCATCTTGCTCATCTTCATCATCATCATCACCACCACAATCATTTCCAGCCCCTTTCTTCTTCTGCTTCTTATTATTTTTACCCTTTTGCTCCTCTGACCCATATTCTCTCTTCTCCTCCCTCATCAAATACTTCTGCAAATCCTTAATCTTTAAAAAATCATCTTCAACCTCTGGTACTCCATCCTCATCATCCTCCAGCTCCTCCTCATCTTCCCCACTCTCATCATCCTCTTCCTCATCCTCCCCACTTTCACCATCCTCATCTTCGTCACTCAACCCCTCAAAATCCTCACCATCTTCCTTCAACTCCACCTTCCCTCTCCCCTTAAACTCTCTCTCCAATACCCCATTACCCTCGGATTTCCCAAAAAGCTTCGAAATTTGAGCTGGGTCCTTCTCAAAATGTTTAATTTCTCGCTTGATAGAGGTAATCAGAGGCTGAGATTGAAGGTCAATCTGCTGCCAAATTTGCTCAGCATCAAACCCATCCGAAAGAAGCTGGTCAAAAGGGGACTTGGGAGAGTACGGTTTGAGGGAGGAGAAGAGATGTTGAGAGGCTAAGCGGGAGAAGGAAGAAAGGTCGGGGTTAGGAGAGAGAAACAATGGTGAGTCAGTTGATTTGAGCTTATTAATGGATTGAAAACCAGGGTTATCCTCGTCTGGTTTAGCAGACATTGTTGTTGTTGATTGAATTGCCTTCGATTTAAGTGCAGTGTTTCAGACGTGTTTTCAACTTTTCTTTGTGCATTTGAAGAATAAAACGGGGGTTTAACGTAAGGAGTTTAGGGTTTATGTTCAGCTATATAATTCAGTAAACCAACGTGTCCAAGAAAAAGGTCTTATTCTCTTATGCCTTGTGGATTTATGGTAGGACCGTACGAGTTTAGGGCTTGGGGTTGCCACGAGTCAAACCTTTGGACACGTAATTTATCCATCAAGCAAAATTTTTATAGAATTTAAATAAAATCAAACATTTTACACTTCACTTTCCCGTAAAAAACAGACCTTACAATTCCCGACTACTAGACCTTCAACAAATATATAATTTTAACAAATTAATACTAACTTTTATATTATAATTAATATGAATAACATTATTAATAATTAATAATATTAACTAACAAAAATAAACAATAATACTAATAAATAATAATTAACAATAAAAAGGACGAAAAAGTTGTCAGAAATTGGGGGGTCGTTTGATTTTTCCTGCAAGCCCCGGGACTAGTCGACCAAGATTTTCGGCTTGCCCTAAGGCCGGTTGAAAATCTTGGACGGCTAGCCCCATGACTTGCTGGAAAAATTCAAATGTTCTCCCAATTTTCGGTGACTTTTTCGTTCTTTTATTGTTAATTATTGTTTATTAGTATTATTGTTAATTTTTGTTAGTTAATATTATTTGATAATATTATTAATTATGTTTTCCGGCGAGGTGGGGGAGGCGATCCGGTGGTTCCGACGATAATGGGTGGTGGTTCCGGCGACGGTGGGTGTGGGTTGGGGTTTGATAGTGAGAAGTGATTGTTTGAGTGAAGGAGAGTGACAGAAAAATGAGGAGTAAAATAATAATTTCAAGGGCAGTTCAATGAATTTGGGAGCGACATTTAACAAGCCTTGTAGATATTTATAAGTCTAAGGAAAGGAGGGGATAGACTTATACATGCCAAATTTACTAGGCTGGACTTTTGGTTTGCTGATTCACATCCGTAACATTCTAATTTGAGGCTGCGCTGAGACAGGTGTATTGCTAGTGGGCTTCCCTATGATGTTGGACTAACAGTGTGAGCCCATGGTGATCAAGCCCACACAATTTGAATTGTGTAAGGTTGTGCTTTTAAATTTTGTTAGTCCATGTAGTTTTGTCCTAAATCTTTAAGATACGGCATTCTACATTTTCTCACATTCCGCTTATTTTAGTGTTAATTCTGTGAGATTTTTGTTCAGCTCTGCATTACAGTTTGAGTGAATTCGGCCATAGCATATCGACATTTGGTTTAGAAATCTTGCTGAAATTCACAGAAAGTAACTACGGCAACACATTTGTCGTAGCTTCTCAATTAAAGAACTACATCCTCGATATCAATTATTATTTTCCTGATTCACAAACAATAGCTTGGATATTTTTCCAATGAAAACTTTAGGTCGCGTAATACTCTCCGTGATTTACAGGGTACAATACTACAACGTTATGAAAGAAATTTTCTGCCAGTAGAAGTGTGGCAATAACTTAGTAAGTGGAGCAATAATGAGTGTACACGCATAATGGTAAGATACATAGATAGTCATACAGAGTAGTAATTTCTTTATAATTCCAGTTGAACAACAGATATCTTAGCGCCCGAAAATATATAAGTTATAGAAGCAACCTAACTACTAACAGGTACAAGTGCATTCTTTTTTAAAAAAAAAAAAAAAACACAAATCACTTACGAAGTAGTTCATAAAGTAACAGCAGTTCAGGACCTGAACTGAACTTCAGTACCGATTTTGGTACCAGAACACGCCTTTCTGCAGCAAATCCTGATCTGGCTCGACGTACAAGCATTCCTTAGCCTCCCTCCATAATGCAATATAAAATGGCATCCCATCAAACTGGTAATAATCCCCTAGAATAGGCTTGATTGCCTTGGTTGCTTCCATTGCATGGTAATGTGGCATAGTAGAGAACAAATGATGAGCAACGTGAGTATCTGTTATATTATGGAAAACCTTGTTTAACACTCCATAATCACGGTCCATCGTGGACAATGCCCCCTTCAGCCAATCCCACTCTGATGAATCATAGTGGGGCAATGCAGGATGTGTATGTTGGAGGTAAGTTATGGTAACGAGGAAGCCGTTTACAACCAAAAGTGGGACGCCGTAAATGCAAATCAACCAAACTAAACCTTTAGCCATAGCAACCTTGTATAGGAGAACTAGCGCCCCAAGTATACTCAGATCAGATACAAGAACTTGGGCCCTCTCTCGGGTTGAGAAAATGGGTCCACTTGGGTCAAAATGGTTAGCAAAGCGGTCATAAGGACGACCTGATGCATTGAAGAGTAAATACATGGGCCACCCCAAAACTAGTGTGAATATAAGGGAGGCCAAACGGCCTGGTCTGTTGTTCATGTACTTGGAGTACCATGATATTTTAGACTTGGGCTTGGGAACAAATACTTCATCCCTATCCAACGAGCCGGTGTTGGAGTGGTGGCGGCGGTGGCTATACTTCCAAGAAAAGTATGGGACTAGAAGGAAGCTATGTAAGATTAGGCCCACAATATCATCAACCCATTGGTAGTTACTGAAAGCATGGTGGCCGCATTCGTGGGCTATGACCCACACACCTGTTAGAACACAGCCTTGTACAGTCCAATATATGGGCCAAGCCAACAAAGGGAGAGGATTAGCTAAAGTTGGAATAATGTAGGAGGCACAGAAGCAGAAGAAGCTGGCTAGTGCAAGGTCATACACTAGATAGGTGAATGATCTTAGGAGGGACCGCTGGAAACAATGTGGTGGGATGGCTTGCTTGAGTTGGCCTAGTGTGAAGGGTGGTTTCGTGTTTGGGGCTCGGCATATAGCAACTCCTCCAGCTCTCTCTCCTCCTCGCGATTTGAAGCTCGTGGTTTTCCTTTGCCCACCGGCACCCATGGCTTTTAACTGCCTGAAAAAGTACAGTGTTTAAAATAGGTAGTCTATTAAATAGTTAGAAAGAATAGTTAAGGCCACTAACCATGGTTCCCAACATGTATACAAGACCCTTTTTTGTTAGTAAGATTTGGCTAGTTTCCGGGCATTGCTATCCGCTCATCAAATGTTATGCCCTAATTAAGTTCCAATCCCACAGGTCCATCCCAAAATGCATGGAAATTAAGGTCCAGAAAATGCATGAGATTTAATGCTTCTACTGTGCAAGTGTCATATATTTTGCTAACCTAAATCAAATATCGTCATTGCATGTAAACGCATTCAATCGTGGATGTTTCACAACCACCAACCTCTACAACTCTACAAGACTATAAGAGGGCCCAGTCATTGGTGCGTATACTACAAACTTATGTGTAGCCAAAGTCCAACCCACCTAACTGGTCAGCCATTACCAATATACTTGCTTGGTGATACCCGTGCAAGGTTATATTTCCAAAGTAATTGGCATCATTATATGAGCAAAATGGAACTACGCCATATTTGTATCTCTAAATGACCACCATGCCTCTTAAATTTCCATGCAATTGACAACATTGGGTCAAAGTTTATTCCCAATGCAAGATCAAATGCTGAGAGAAATCTTGGGTGATACCATTTTACAATATTTTCTTGCCAGACCAGATGGTCATTTAAACATTTTGGATCCCCAATAATCAATCTTTTCATAAAGTTTTGAGTCAAAACAATTTGGCATAAGAATCCAACAATTAAACTTAATTTTCTATGTAGTACGGAGAAGATAATTGTAAAACAAGAAGGGAAGGGGTGCACCAAGACATGTGTAGGAGTTGTTTGTTGGTGGGAATGGATTCCTAGTCAAGCAAGTTAGGAGGGTGTGGACAAACTTGCACGAATTCAACACCGCAAGTTCCTCGCATTGCCTTTCGCCAGATAGCAAGGGCGGCAAGATATGGAGCAGGGGTACGGGTACCCCCTTACGTAACACAGTACAGCAGTACTAAATTTATGGCCACACGATTAATCTGAGCAGATTGAACACGTATATTATTTTACGCGAACACGTCAACCTTGAAGGGTAAGAACTAGAGTATCAATCACTTCCCTATATAAAATAAGTGTTTTGATCACACCAAATTCAACATGGATTCAGCAAAGAAAAAGGCCAGTGTGCTAAGAATTAGGCAAGAATCTCGAACATATTACATATTAACAAATTAGATTAGTTATCCCTATTCGTCTAGTTTACTAGATACTAGATAAAGACTAATTATGCATGCATCCTCTTCTCCAGTTAAGATAATTCTCCTACAATTTTGGTAAAAGAATAATACTTTATATTTTTGTTAGATTAGGGGAAATTTCGTGATTAGATTGGTATGTATCTATTGTTAATATTTATATGGTTACAATTTATTATGTCAATCCTAACAACTTCACGCAAATTACCAACTTTCTAATGGAGTTATCATAATAGTTTATTGATCCATTAATTAAGAAAAGTATTTCTTAAGAATAATACACTTTGTATATATATACGTATATATATATAATCTCGTGTGATGGATCTAAGAGATCTTTACATCTCTACTCATTCTTTTCATGATAAAGATTTTCTTATTTTAATATAATATAATATATATAAAATATTGACTGAACCTAGGGTCAAATTCCTTTTCATTTTTGTCATTTTAAAGACTTTTGTCATTAGAATTTTCCTATGAATAAAAACATACGCCAATGGCCATCGACAAATGTCATGCGTTCCTAATTTATACGACTTATAGATAATTTTGGATTCATGTTATAACTGTTTGGATAGAAAATTCATAAAAAAAATAACCACTTCATATAGAATCCACACCATCATCTTCCAGATTATTAAGAACCTAAAACAAAAAAATTCGTCTACTAGATGAATTGAATGACCCATAAAGATGGGTAAAAAAAAACAAAAACTTTCCTATATGAAGAGAACGGCTTACCTTCAACAATTAATTTAAGTACGCCGATAAATTAAAATGGTCAGTTTTATTGACGGAATAGAATCAAATTTAGGACATGACTATGAGGGGGGAATGTAAGAGAACGTGGAGTACTCCTTTTGTCATATATATATATATATATATATATATATATATATATATATATATATATATATATATATATATATATATATATATATATGTACATATACATATATATATATATATATGTACATATACATATATATATATATATATATATATGAAAATAATGAAAGTAGATATCATAATTTGCTAAAAAGAAAAAAAGAGTTAATAAGGTACATAAAACGTCGTAGTACGTACGGAGTGGAGCAATGGAGAATAAGCAGTAAAGCAAGGAATATATTATATATGTATGAGTATGCATGCAATGCAATATGCTGTATACGGTTGATAGGACGAAAGAAATAAAAGGAGAAATGTATTCTTAGCGAGAAAGAAAAAGGAAAAGCTAGTCTGATTCAAAACCCAAATTCCAAATTCCAAATGTTATTATGATTATCAAAGGTAGCCTATAAACAAACATATTTTCTGAGGTAACAATAAACATCAAGATCTTTTCTAATAAAGATGACGTAATTAAACAACAAGCATATATACTATAGTAGGTGTATATGATATGATTCTATCGCGATGAAAACCTTAGCTTGCACAAATTATACTAATGTGGAAATTCAAAACATGACATAATTAATGACCACATCATACCTCTCCCTTAAGCTCCGAATTGAAGCACCTAACGACTCGAGAAGAAGAAGAAAGCCTTTCCTTCCTCTTTCTTTGCCTTTAGTTTGAGAAATATTTGTTGGGAATTCGCACCATTTTATAGCCTCTTCCTTGTGGACAACTTTGGCTTTGGTGGGCCCTATTAATATTCTCTACTTCGAAAATCTTTTCCTAACTATGTCTATTATTTTTTTAGAAAGTTTATTTGTTTTGTTTCTCTCTTGATTTAAGTTGAGTGTTTCGTAGTGTGCTAATTTTAATTAAAGTGGTCCTTATTATTATCTGCTTGGTGGGGGGTAGACAACGGTGTACTTCTAGTGCATCAACGTAAAGTTATGGGAGCTTACGATGTGGTCGTTTGCAGGGGATTATTGCTCTCGCTAGTCGCTCCTCAGATGTGGGTTGCATGGCAAGGGATGAAAAGAGGACTTGAACAGACCCAACACTTGTCGGGGATATGGTTGCAGGTGGCTACCTATATTGGAATCTGGAATCTGGAATCTGGAACCTGGAATCCACTCAAGAGCTGCTGCTGACTCAAGCATTGTGCATTTGGCCACTGCTGTTATTTTCTTAGTGAGACATGCGATATTAAATTATTAATAGGGGTTACCTTACGGCCTTACCTATTGATATACGACGTATCTAACTTCGTCTTATTCCAAGGTGGTACGACATAGATTAGTTATTGGACCACGCATCCGGGATACACAATGAGTATCGTGTATCCGGTATAATACGCAGGGTCATATAACATAAAACGTAGCATTGTGTACATGTCAGCGAAACCACTAAACATTTTATTGAAAGTCTATGAAAATTTTGCAGATTAAAAAATTCCCCTCATAAACCTTCATTTTGTGAAATGATTGGATATGCCCATGCAACTATCACAACACAAATCACCATTTCACCATTTTCCAAAAAAAAAAACTCTTTCATTTTCCTTCTCTCTCTCGGCTTCGAATCATCACTTCACTACTATCATCTTCTTCCTTTTCTTCCCCAAATTCAAAATTTCGGCTTCCCACCACTTTCAATCCTCAAGTTTCATCAATCACCAACTCGTCTAAACCATGGTCGGCGCTAAGGATAAGTAAGTTGTTTCAATTTCACGTTTTTTCTTGTTTGTTCATGTTGAAGTGGTTTATTTATGTTTGTTGACAAAAATGGAAGGGCTATTGCCGACACTACTACATTTTCAATCTAATCCAACGGCAAATTCCGTTGTATTAGGTGTCAAAAACCGTTGGATTAGACCTAATCCAACGCCTTTGTACCGTCACATCTGTTTGGCGTTGTATTAGACCTAATCAAACGGCATAAGACATCTAATACAACGGCATCAATACTGTCGTTGGATTAGGTACAACCTAATACAACGGTTGCCGTTGGATTAGGTATCTACCTAATCCAACGGTAGCCGTTGTATTAGGTTGTACCTAATCCAACGGCAGCCGTTGTATTAGATTCATTGTGTCGTTGGCTTAGCTTCCTTGTACTATTAGATTAGATTGTGCATATTGTACCTAATACAACGGTAGCCGTTGGATTAGATTGCTTGTGCCGTAGTATTAGATTACTTTTTTTTATTAAATATAAAATGTAGCATTATTACATACAGAATACGATGAGCATTATATATATATAATATTTTTAATAAAGGTAACAATAAATATAAAATGTAGCATTATATTTATTTATGACAATAAACGAAGTATATTACATATTTATATATATACATTACATTACAAAATCAAATATACTATCTTTCTAATAATAAATAAAAGTTTACTATCTTACATATTTATATATACTATCTTGCTAATAATAAATAAAAGTTTACTAATAATTAACAATCGTGCAATAATTTGTCAAATCTTCACATGCTTATCGATCGAATTTCTTCATTCATCTCTATTGTTTAACTCGTCATGCACCTACCTGTAAAAAGAAAAGGAATATATATATATATATATATATATATATATATATATATATATATATATATATATATATATATATATATATTCATTTCAAGTCTATGAGTAGGTGGTGAAAGTCATACCAAAGATAGTTTAAATGCCATAACTCACTCTAATAGAATCTTCAGAAGACTGGTTGCATAACTCAGTGGAAACATATGGGGTTGGATTGTGGGTATCTCCTTAACTATCATGAACATTGCCCACAAACCCATAAATTCCAAGCACTCTAATAGTGACCTTAAATTCCCGATATTGATCCATCAGGCCTGATTTATGAATTGCTTCCTACAATTAACCTTAGGTTCTACATATAACCTATAAGTTACTGACTAATGCGCCAGCTATGTCGAGCTTTATTAAAATCTGAAACCAAAGTCCAAGCTTTAGTTGTAATAAATATATAAAACTACAAACATATCAGATGAAGGATAGCAAGCATGGTCATAATCCAGACTCATAATCTAGCAATTGCATTTCAAAATATGTTCTTGACAAGGTGATGTACTGTTAAAGACAACAATGCATGTTCATAGTTGAAACCAGACTTTCTGTTCTAACAAAACCAGAACAAACAACAAAATATGCATCGATAGAAGAATATGAACTTTTCTGTTTCACAGATAAGTACGCAGAGAGAGGCCCATTCTGCACCTCGTAAAAAAAATGTCCACTGTTAGGAAAGGGGTATTGTTGTATCAGACAAACTGTAAGCCAAAGTGTAAATAATTAATTTAAATAACCATATGTTTAAAAGGTAAACAAATAATTATTGCAGAACAGAATATTATAGCTGGCTTGCTCCCTGACCAACGCCACCATGAAACTTCTATGTTAATCTACTGTTTTTACTTCCACTCATTAGCAAAATCCCAAAGTACTATCAGCTATGACTTGTAAGAATGCACTATATATAAGCTCTCAAGGACAAAGTAAGGCTCACATCTTCTCACATAAAATACAAGAAGTATAATAAGATAGAATACAGAAGGCTAGGTCACCTCACTATTTTCAATCATGAGCATTATGGGTACTTCATCAGTCACTGCTGTAGCTGAAAGATTTGATGGAAGAAGACCTTTACCAAGGAGAGGGCAGATCAAATCAGTCATAGCAGCAAAAGCTTTCCAGTCCATTCGTTATGTGTTGTCCAACAAGTCGATCAAATCTAACCCAAGGGATAGTATGCATACAAGTTACTACAGGTGAGAGCTTATGGAACAAAGTGAATGACAATTCTATAATGCAAAACATCATATGCGCTAATTCATAAGACTTGTTTTTTAAACTCAACAGATGATAATCGATACTCATAATACTGTAAACAGAGATCAGTAAAGAATCCTAAGAGTTTCAGGGCTGGATAAACTAATCAGATCTTTATAACAAAGGAGAAAAATTAAGTTTTTAACAAAGGAGAGAAATTTTGTTTTCACAAAATAGAAAATGTGCAATGAGAAAGTAACATTACTGTACAAGTGTGGACTATATACTGCTGCTATAGGAAAACAATGTCAAGCTTTTGCATGACTCAATAGCAGAATCGATAGCTAACTGCAATATCTTGAAACAGTAGAGTAGTGCTTTCCTATCATTCCTTTCCAAGACAAGATCAAGTCTGAAGTGGAAAAAAGGAGTTAAGAAAATATATAATGCACCACTACAAATATAATCAACTTATTAAAATGTAAATAGTCAATAATTAATGGTAACTTGTTCCTAGTTTAGTGCAATATCACTGCACATACCAATAGATCTCTCTCTCTCCTCACGTATTATATGAAGTATGTTACTACTCTACTACCAAAATTCTCTGATTTCTCTAATTTATCTGGACAACCACGCATCCAGAACTAAAATTCTAGATGGAGTCCAAATTAAGATGACAGTTTTTTTTAAATGAAATGCACATTTACCTGTGAAGACTTAATCATGTTCTAACTTCTAACTGACTGCACATTCCAGTGACTCCTAGGTTAATGGAAGTATTAATATTCCAGAAATATTGAAATTGGAGTATTAATATTCCAGAATTCTACAGCCAATATAAGCAAGTAAATGTTACACTAACCAGAATGTAGTCCAACCCAAAATGAACACCAAAGCATACTCCCGCAAAAATGAACACCAAATTTGTTTAGCAAACAAGTTCATGGGACTTAAAGCATGAACCCAACACCTAAAATCCAAATTAAATCAAGATTCAAACTTGTATGTTCCACATAGCAATATCGTATAATAATGCTAATCTACACCCCCAAATTAAAACCAAACCCTAAACACAAATACACCCTAATTTTGAGCAAATTGAGGTATAACTTACAAGATTCGAACAATCATCCACATGAAAGACTCGAGCAATCAGCCACCACCACCTCAACCACCTTCAATTCGTCCACTTATTCGAGCAAGTAGACACCACCTTAACCACCTTCAATTCGTCTACTTATTCGATAAAGTAGAATCGAAAATTGGGAAAACAAGGGGGAAGAAGTTGAATTGGGGAAGAAAACAGTAGGAATAACTTGAATTGGGGAAGAACACAATGAGAAGAAGGTGAATTGGGGAAGAACACAGTGGGAAGAGTGAAGCTGGGATACGAAGCAGAATATGGCTTGGGAAAATTGCAAAATAAACATGTGGGTAGACTAGTACATTTGGGGATTGGCTGGGGAGGGAAGTAGAAATTGAAAATTTTACTTTGGCGCCCTGGTCACTGGATTATAATTGTTTGCCGTTGGATTAGACCCAGGCAATTGGATTAGAATTTTTGGCCGTTGGATTAGACTCAGACCGTTGGATTAGAGAATTTGGTCGTTGTATGTGCCGTTGGATTAGCTTACCTAATACAACGGTTTTTTAAAACCATTGTATTAGCCCACAGTGAACATGATGGCGTTGTATTAGCCTTGTCTAATGCAACAGTAATAGAAGGGTCGTTGTATTAGCTCATTTTTTACCGTTGCATTAGATCAAAAATGTAGTAGTGCGATACAAACAAAGACGAGTCTCTTATAAACATACTTCAAGCAAAAAAAAAACGAAGAAGAAGAAGACATACATGGTTGAACCAATTGTAAATCCGGTTTTGCTAGAAGAAATTGTAGAGCAAGCCGAAAATATCCCTGAAAATGATTTTCTTTTTTTTTGTATATAATGTTCATGTATTTGTATATAATGTATTTGTATGGAATGTTTATTCTATTTGTATTTAATGTTCAGTGTGTTCGGAGTAAATACTATGTGAAATTGAGAAAATGTTCAGTTTGTGAAATTGAGTAGATGTTCAGTTTGTGAAATTGAGTACATGTTCAGTGAAAATATGTAGATATTTAGTGAAATTGATTAGATGTTTAGTAAAATTATATAGATGTTCAGTGAAATTGAGTAAATGTTCAGTGAAATTAGGTAGATGTTCAGTGAAATTGAGTAGATATTTAGTGAAATTGTTTAGATATTCAGTGAATTGAGTAGATGTTTAGTAAAATTGAGTAAATATTTTGTGAAATTGAATAAATGTTCAGTGACATTTGGTAGATGTTCAGTAAAATATTCAGTGAAATTAAGTAAATGTTCAATGAAATTGATGTGCAGTGCATTGACGCTTAATGTTAAGTGCATTTGAACTTAATGTTCATTGCATTTGAACTTAATGTTCATTGCATTAGAGCTTAATGTTCATTGCATGTGTCTTTAATGTTCATTGCATTTGAACTTTATGTTCAATAGATTTATGTTCATTGCATTTGAACAAATGTTCAGTGCATTTAAACGTAATGTTCATTACATTTGCACTTAACACAAAACTCATTCACATTGCATTTTAAACTAAATGATCAATCTATCTTAACTTAATGTTCAGTTCATTTAAATTGAATGATCAATTCGTTTGAACTTAATGTTCATTGCATTTGAACTTAATGTTCATTGCATCTTAACGTATTGTTCATTGCATTTTAACTTAATGTTCAGTGCATTTAAACTGAATAAACCCGAATCCTTATCCACATTATACTGAATAAATGCCTTGCACTCAGTTCGAACGTCCTTTTCTGGTAAACCACTAAATCACAACTTTTTTTTAAATCCGCTTGCAAGCATAGAAATATCCGCAGCCGTATAGTTTTTTTTTATCGGCCCTCATCTCCATCTTTTCTTTATGCGTGCCAAACTCGTGCTTGAACGAATAATTGTTATATAATTCGTAAGCTTCTTCATCAAATTCTACTTCTTTGTACATAAGCTCAGACTCGGTTGACTCTATAAACCCCGCTGCACAAAAACAAACAGAGTAAAAAGTATTAATCTCCAACGAAACATTATGTGTCTCTAAAGATAAAGTTTAGTGCTTATTAATATCATGCTTGTTGCCCCTGAATGTAATTTTCATTGTATTTACCAAAATATTCAATTCCTCTAAACTTGATGTTCAGTGTCTTTCAACTTAATGTTCAGTGCCTCTTAATCTAGTTTAGTGCATTTGAACAAAACGTTCAGTCCATTGAATTTAATGTTCAATCCAAGTTTACTTAATGTTCAGTGCTTATTAATATAATGATCGGTGCCTCTAAATGTATTGTTCATTGCATTTGACCTTAATTTTTAGTGTATATGAACTCATGTTCAGTGCATTTGAACTTAATATTCAATGCCACTAGCTTGATGTTCAGTGCTTATCAACCTAATATTCAGTGCATTTGAACTAAATGATTACTAATTCGATGAACATTAACTATTTATTACAATAAACTCAAATGTGCACATTCCTACAATAATAGTGAACATTCTATATACTTAAACTACAATGAACATTAAATAAATTCGCAACGAACATTCTTTCATACTTAAAATGAACAACATACAAACGAATTAAAATGAACAATATGCTAAAATAAATTTTAAATTAAATATGCTAATTATAAATGAACATTATCAAATTAATAAAAATCGAATTCGGAATTTTTGATTAAATTATATACGCATACCTCCACTCTCTCCCAAGCATTATGGATTAAAATCGAATTCGGTATTAGAACTTTGACCTTCCTCAACAGAACGAACACTTAAATCATCAATGTGTTCACCAAAAGGAATTACAGTCGTTTTAGTTCATTCACAAAAAAAAAGTCACTTTCGAAATTCGAAAATATAAAAAGAGAATGCCTTTCTATGAAACAGCAATAAAAGAAAAAATTAGAAATGCCAAAAGTCACATTGCAAAATCTCACATTTTAAAGTAAATATTGAAAAGTTATATGTGTTGTGGTCGTTGCTATCATTGCAATATTAAATAAATAAAATAAAATCCCCATGCATCATCATTACAAAATAATGCTACATCCCAATGCAATCTCACATTTTTGTACTAATACGTAATGTTAATGTAAAAATACCTTTTGGTAATATTCATTCAAGCAATACATAATATTCCTTATCAAAATACTTAGTGTTCATTTATTTACAACATAATGTTCATTAGCCTAAAATGTGTACGGTGCATTTACATTCCCAATGCAAAACCTCATATTTTAAAAAAAATTGCAAAGATCTCTTTTACTTGTACATAACAATCATTAAAATAGTTACAATATTAAATAAAAGTAATAGAATCTCACTACATCATCATTACAAATTAATGTTCCATCCCAATGCATTCTTTTTGAACTAATGCACTCAAGTAATATAATATATTCATTGTAATAATACTAAATGTTCATTGTAGTAATACTAAATGTTTATTGTAGTATTACTAAATGTTCATTGTAGTAATACAAATTAATGTTCCATCCCAATGCATTCTTTTTGAACTAATTCACTCAAGTAATATAATATATTCATTGTAATAATACTAAATGTTCATTGTAGTAATACTAAATGTTCATTGTAGTAATACTAAATGTTCATTGTCTGAATATATAATGTTTATTGTCAAAAAAATTCCGGACGAATGTTCTAGCTTCATTTTCATAATACAAATGCTCATTCTTCTAACACTTAATGTTCAATAGTTTTATATAGGATGTTCATTGCTTAAATAGAGTATGTTCATTTTCAACTCAAAAAAAGTTCAACGCATCATCTTAATATAAAATGTTCATTGTATTCATATATGATATTCAGTGCAATAATATACGATGTTCATTCGTGTAATGTATAATTTTCCCATGCATTATTTCTGTACAAAACGTGACAATTCCCGATGCAAAAAAATCAGATTTTAAAAAAACCTTGGGAAATGTCTCATTGTAAGTACGTGACTATTCTCACTATGCAAAAAAAAACTTTTGCTTTTCTCAATTACCAAGTAACATGCATGGAAAATATTAAAAATCACAAATCCATATGATCATTGTCTGTTTAAGAATGTTCATTCAATGCCCTCATCTGTGACATTGATGCGTAGTGTTGCGTTTTATGTTAAATGACCTTGCGTTTTGACCCGCGTGCACGATACTCATTGTACACTCGAGTCCGTGGTCTTATTTACGGACATCGATACGTGGTAAATCTTGTGTTCGAAGCTTCCATATTACTCACTGCAATGTAATACGGATTAAGTTGATTTTCTTGGGGTTACTTTTTATTTCGGAATCCTTTTAATTTCATTTCTCACAGTAAATACTCTCAACAAACACAAATAAAGTCTCACAAATTCACAATACATGAGTGTGTCATTGTCTTCTAGAATAAAGAATATGGATGTATGATACAAGTATATACCTTAAATTTTTTATTTAAAAGTTACTTCGTCTCGAATATTATGCTAATACGTATCCACCTAATCTATATACCTCCTAATTTCCATAGAATAAATTATCACTTGTTTTTTTATTTTATTTTTGGGCATCTTATTGATTTATATTGATTAATTTCAATTCTATAGATTTCTTTTTGGTATTATAATTAGAACAATACCCATATATAAATATATGTGTGTGTTATGTACGTGCCTATAAAATTTCCAGCTTATCAACTATGCAGTAATTTAGTTGGCAAAGTCTTAATATGTTAAAGATTTAGGATGACTTTTCATCATACACATATCTACCAATGTAGTATTATTAGATTTATAGACACCCAAAAAAAAATATGTAGCTTTTGCTGTTGCTATGTCATTTTCCCTTCTTCATACTAAAGAAATATGAAAGCTCCATGCGGAATCATTGCATTAAAAATACAGACATATATTGTTTTCTATATAAGAATGGAGCAAAACCCATTTTCTTATATTCAGTTGTTGATACATTTCGTGTAAGCCCATAAATGCACAACACCAGAACCAGTACTATTCAAGGCCAGCTACCCACCTCATTAATATCATTCCGTAATTAACTACTCCTAATTATCACAAGTCTCCTTTAAATAGTTAAATATCAATCATATGCATGCACGCAACATAAAATAAAAAATAAAAAAAATAGTGCATTGCTTATTTCAATCGAATGATAGAAAATTCAAAGGAATTGCAAATTACAAGTCGAACGGTTCAGTCTTTAATGTTAGTATATTACCATGATGCGTATAAAGGCATTGCAATGCTCTAGGGTTGAATATACAAGTCGTAGATTTCATGAAAAGTTGTTGTCATAGTATATTTCATGAAAAGTTGTTACCAAAGTATAATTAACCTATCTATCTATCTTTATATATTAATTTAATATAAGGGGGTTAATTATTTTTCATCCGAAGAACATATGTGAGCCACCTACAATGACACGTAGGAAAAATTCATATACAAATGTACAATTCAAGTTAGATTAGGAAATAATTCTTTTTATACGAAAGTGTGCAATCCAACTTAATTTAGGAAACAAATAAGTTTAACTAGATTTAGGAAATATTTTGGGTATTAATAAAGTAGCACTAGTTTGCTCACATCAAACAATCTTGATTTTGTAACATATTTGATAAAATTTTAAATTTTGTTTTGTTAAACTCACCTTAAAAAGTATTTTAAAAAATGATCCATTAATATATATTTATTAAAATCAAAAAATAATCACTGTATCAAGAATCAATGTATTTTATGAAAATGGATAACATAATACATAGTAATAAGTTATGCAGTACTATCTAAGTTATTGTAGGAGATTTTTTTTTTTTATGAATTAACTTAATATTTAGGCTCAATATCTAGACCTAATTTAATAGCATACATATATATATATATATATATATATAAAGTTACGCAGATTAAACACAAAATTCAAATGAACTTATTTAATAAACAAGTCAACAAAGCCCTAATCATACTATGATTTCTAAATCATACTATAAAGAAAATTCTATTTTAATAGTTTTTGTTTTACATCAAATTATATTACATTTGTATTTCTAAATCATACTATGGCTTTCAAATTGCACCATCATAAATTGTTAATGAGCAAATTTTCATGGATATTTCAACATTCCAAAATATAAATTCCATTTTATTGGTTGTTAATAATTTCATTATGCCACTAGAGTCACATACATTTGGTGTTATACAATGAAAAAGATATAATTTTTTAAAAAAAAAAAAAAAAAAAAACAGTACACCAACAAAGTATTAAGTCTAATATACTTTGTAGTTATCTAACCTCGTACCTCGAACTTGAACATTGCTGCAACATAAAAGCCTTCCGGCTATCAGAGAAGAAGCAAATCTAGCAAGCTAAGTAGTACAACTGAAGTGTGAAGAGCGGAGAGCAATATACAAAACGGTAGAAGTAGAACCATAAACAAGGGGCTACTGCATTAAAATTGAAACCATCGTCTTATTCAAAATCAAGGCCCCGGCTAGAACCCTACAAAATAGTGACACTAATTATCCCTCTTTTTGCTGGAAAGCCAGACTGTGGAGCTGGAGGAGACAGCATATTGCGTTCTCCAAAAAACAATTGGCAAGCTGATGATTCCTAATAGTTGATTTTGAGGAAACCGTGAGTTGGAGGTTGCCAAACCACCGGAAAAAGTAGCCATACAATCTTGGAGATGAAAATTCGCAGATGTCGGTGATTACGCTTTTAATAAATTCAAAACCAGGACAAGCACTTGCTTGTCCAAAAACTTAATTCTAGTTCTACAAAATATGGCAAGTTGTCAACAGGGCAACAAGCCAATGCCAAGATTACTCTACGGTTATCACGAACTGTTCTACCAGACACGTACATCATTTTCAGTTTTTAACTACTAGAAATTTGAGAAGTCCAAAAAAAATCCATCTCCTTAAACAACAAAAGATAAATGGTTTCGGGCTTCTCAAAGTTCTATAAGTGAAAATGATGCAGCCCAAGCAATTAAAAGATGAGTAAACAAACCATATGGTACACCACACGCTATTATAAGATAAGCAAACAAACTATGCAACTTTCCAGCTACTGAACTGAGATTAAAAAAAAGAAGCTAATCAATAGCAAGATTATCAAATTACCAAAGATTATAATATAACGCTAACAGCCTCTGATCCTGTTTATACTTGTTCAGCTCTGTAACACAGTACTAACAACATTCCAGATCCAAAGCTATCCAGATGGACAAACAAAAATCCCAGACAGGGTAACAGGGACAAGTAAGGAGCAACGGATTATATTGCAGATTTACGCATCTCCTCAGCTCCATGCGCAAAGTGGCACCTGTCTCCAAACGTGCATGATCCCTTGGTGAAGTTTTCACAAAGCCTTGTCTTGAAATTGCTACCACCACCAGGTCCACCATGTCCTGTAGCCTGTCTCACAGGAAGCGCAGAACCTGCCTTGACATTCCGTATCAGCTCCTCAACCATGGAAGAGGCTTGCCTAATTTGATCCAAGGTTCCCTCAAGTTCAATATTCCTTTTGTTAGATTCAACTTCATGGTCCCTTATCGAGAGCTTCACCCCAGTTACACGACATATTTGCTTTGAGTTTGCCCCACTTTTACCTATGACTGCCCCAGCAAGGGAAGCATCAATGCTAATGCTGACTTTGGCAGCAGCAGACTCCCCAAAGTTGATGGCAGCCCCAAGACCAGATGGTGGGGGTTCTATCCTGCCTCCCATCCTGCTTGACATGTATCCCATACCCCGTGGATCTTCATATGATGAAATAGATGGCCTTCCAAGCTGCCGTTCTCCATGAGCAAAGTGACACTTGTCTCCATATTTACAACCTTCTGGAGTATTAAACTTATTGCATATCTTGGTCTTGCCAGCGGGTGCAGCAGAACCATCGGAGAATGATGAGGGACCAGCAACATTCCTGGGGGGTGGAGGAACTGACACACCACCATAGTTCATCATCTGGGAAACAGCTTTGACTCCACCTGGGACGTGATGCAAGAAGTGACACCCCTCACCAAATGGACAGCCTGATGTGCTGCAAAGAGCCAAATTGGCTTCAGATTTCAATTTTGAAGTGCAGTAGAAGATGTGTTTATACAAAAGCTAAAGCATCTCTAAAACCAAAAAATTTCAATTTGTGAAAAATAAATGAGATAAATCCTCCTCGTCTATAATTCTTGAGAAATCAGCATTAGTACAAGCCACAGTAATGAGTACCAACAAATACCATAAACCAGACCCGGAAACAAATGAACTAGCATCCCAATGATGAAGAAAACCAAACCCATAATGACCCCCATACCCTGACTTTCCCACAGCTACATCCAAACCCCTCAAAGATATCTCATGTCAAATATGTCAGAGCTCCATTAAGCCAATATATAACTGAAGACGAAAAAAAATATCAGCAAACCCATAATAGTGGAAAAAAGATTTTCCAAACCCAATAGAGTTGAATCCCAACTCATTTAATCACATCAAACAACCATTTCATAGACACACAAAGACACTTAATTTTCCATGAATTAAACAATTGATACATGACAATGTTAAGCCCAAGCCCGAAACATGACAAAGGTAAAGTAAAAAGAATTCCTTCTCTAGCTTGCAAAAATTCTAAGCTCAAGTGGACAGAAGATACGAAAATTCAAAATCAGATTTCAATCTCACAAAAAGATCCATCAAAGGAGTGAGAAAAAGGTAAAGCACCTGCAATATATCAACCCTTTCAGCCCATTTCAGGCAACTGACACCACTCTAAAGTCTAAACTAAAAAACTACATCTCCATTAATGCAACAAATTCTTGAAAGACTCCCATATCTACAAGCCCACAAAAACCTGGGATATCATACTAAATATAAGATGCTACCAAAAATCCATTACAGTAATGTACAAAACTTAACATGTGCATGCATAGTTAGTAGAAGAGGTGACTCACAAAACAACATAAACAGCACATTCTTGTCCCAACAACCACACATTTGTAATCAATTAATTCACAGAAAATATTTTATAAAAAAAAATAATTTTCAGAAACAACTCCATACATTTTAACCACTTCACCAGCATGCAGCTTTTCAATGCATTAAGCACCCCTCAGGTTAAAATTACTGTTTAAAAAGAAAAGGAATGCAAAAAGAGAAAACTCACAACACTAAATACAAAAACTCTTGCAAAAACAGGTCCAACCCAACCCAACTCATCCCAAATACCTATGCAACATTATTTATCAGTTTTGAACACCTACACAATAATTAACCATCATTTAATTCTTGTGCTGTAGTGTATAACACTGGGAAGCAAACATATTGCACTGAAAGGAGTAACACCTTTACATAATGTGTCCCTGATTAAACACAGGTAAGAGTCGTGAGACACACCAAAGCTTGACTGATCAGAAGAAAAAAAAAAGGATTACACGGCTTCATTTAGTCATACAATTAACGGACAGGTCTATCGCCTATGCATATCCTTACCGCAAAAGCTGAAGTAAAGTGACATACAGAACACCAGGATACAACAGAAATCATGCACCACAAAATCTTGAATAACAATTGTGACCTTGGTACCCCTTCACATCATGTTTCAGACATTAATTGTTTCTCAATAACAGAACAAAACAGAAATTACAAACCAGAAAAAATTAGATTATATGTCAAAGTTGAGCACTTCATGAAACTTCTCAAAATAATTAAGCCTTTTCAAAGCGTATTTCATACCAGGAACTGCAGTGAAAAGCGCCTATGAATTAAAATTTCAATCAACGGTATCGATTATTGGTAATTTTACTGGCAATGGACCTGTAGCAATAACTTTTAATGCCAACTCATCAGTCCGAGACCAACTGCTCGAGTCACATCAATTTCAAAGGTTACACTCCTCCATGTCATAATAAAAGAACCTTGCAACTTCCAAGATTTCATTTTGACCTCTATTCCTACTCAAAACACTGAGTTCATCAAACTACACCGAACTTCTGTCTTATTTTTCTCGTTTAATGTTGTCTAATTGTGTATCTTGAGAGAAATTTGGAGCCAAAATTCAAGCCCGGGAATTGTGAATTCTTAGAATATAAAAGGGAGGAAGTCGATTATAAGCAGAAATCCATACAACACCCCGAGAGTGTATCAAACATTAGTTATCATCACAGTCTCTGATTATTGTGATTACATGATAATAAATAGTATGACCTGTATCAAAACTTAGGATGCTGAATAATTGATTAGTCGATATATATAGAATGCATATTGTTAAATGTAAATTTAGCATTAAGTTTTAGATAAGCGGTGAGATTATAACCTGAAAAACTTTGTGCAAGGCTTCGATTTGCTTCCTACACCACTTTGGAACGATTCCGATTCTGTTCAACAACATTAATTACTTTTTCTCAGTGAGTTGTATTAGTTCATTCTTCAATCTCCACTTTTACAAACCAAATTTTTCGATGTTTTCTCTTACAGCTTCAAAATTTAATTGAATTTTTCAAACAAATCACACATCACCGAACAACAAATCTATCGAATGAAACCCTAAAACTTAAAAGTTTGCATAAATCAGGCAATTGAGTTCGCAAAACGCAAAGGAGTTGAGTTCGTAAACCCTAAACAGCATTAAAAAAGGATAACAACAGCAAAGTCAAGGCTCAAGTTACAAGAAGCAATATTCTATCTTAGGAGATCATCCACAAAAATCGTTCTTGTAACATAAAAAAAAAGTATAATAAAAGGAGAACCTGGACGGTTTTTCTTGAAGCCGCCGGCGATATTGCCGTTTAGAGAAGCGTGAGGTCGACCTCTCTTGCGAGATCCTCCGAAGTCCATGGCAGAAGAGAAATCCGAGGAATGAGAGAAGCCAAAAGTTGAAGAGAGCGCGAAATAGAGCGAAGAAGATGAAGAATGCAGTGGGCGAGAGCGAAGAGAAAACCCTAGGCGACAACTCAAAGCGAGGACAGCGGGGTTCCCAGAGATTATGATGATATGATTTAGGCGGATGTCACATTTAGGTTTCCTTTTTTATTACTCGTATATCAATCACATCACACTCACGCCCAGTGATGTCAACGACCCGGATATACAGATCTATAAAATTTAGACGTGGGTTAGGGTCCTATGATTGAAAAACGGATTCGGGTACTGGTCTAACCATAATACTCCGATTCAGATCCGTTATCAATTTTTTCATTTATTCATTTGTACTTGTTTGTATTGTTATTCAAAAGATGTGTAAAAATTTGATTTTGTTCATTTGTACTTTGTTGTTTTGTAATAATTGAGTAGTTACATGAATTATATTCAAGTATTGAACTTACATCCTTCGTTGGAATGTTGTCATTGTTGTAAAATGTAGATTTATAAAGGGGATTGTTATTCACCGCCCCCGAAATACTCGAACAGCCCCATAAAATTCCACCATTGCCCTTGAGCTTTCCAACCCTCCCTCATTCTCTACTCCTCTCCTTAACTCTCTCTATCTTTCTCTAAGTCTCCTCCCCCCGGACAGTCTGCCGCCGCCACAAGCTGGAAGCCACAACGTCGCCACAGAACCTCGCCGAAAATGAGTCGTCGTCCCGGAAAAGATATTGCATCCACCGTGGAGGGAGGAAGACCACCGCGTTTAAGGGTACGTTTTTAAAGTTTTTTTTCTAATTCGACGGCGGGGAAGCCGTCTGAAAATTCCGGCCACCCCTAGGGCAAGTCGTCTAATTTTTCCGGCAAGCCCTAGGGCGGGCCATCTAAAATTTCCGGCCACCCCTAGGGCGAACCGAAAATTTTAGATGGCCCGCCCTAGGGCTTGCCGGAAAAATAAGACGGCTTGCCCCCCGCCGAAATTTTTTTTTTAATTTGTATTGCTAATTTGTTTGTTAATTATTGTTTAATTATTGATTATTGTTGCTAATTTTGTTAGTTAATTATTGTTTAAATATTATTATTGTTAATTAATAGTGTAGGTAGTTTTAGATTATAATTATAAATGAGGGTAATTGATGACTACTTTTTAGTCACTAATTATAACCGCAAGAGCACAGCTGTTGCAGTACAATTACGAGTCATCCTCTAAGAAGCTAATATAGGGTCAACTTAGCACAATTTTACTAGATTACGCTAGAAACGAGTTGTTTAATGAAACTAATAACTAAAATTGCAAAGATTAAAATGTGATATCGATAAGAGAAAAACCTAGGATATTAATACATCCCTACTAACATGTATTAACCATCATCATATATACCAACATCAATGATCAAATCAAACAACCCTTCAATCATCCTAACCTTAACTTTTCGCTTCTTGATTAGTCTAATTGTATTAGGTGTAGCCCTCTTAATCTCAGCTCTCGCTTCTTGTTTAATTAGCAAATATCATTAAGACAAAGGAAGTAATTAATCTTAGCCGTCGCTTCTTGACTAATTAAACCAATGAATTTAACCTAATGATCAATTTTAACAACCTAATAAACCAACCTTAATTTGACATTGAGTTGATACAAGAATCCACTTAATACATGCTAGGATTCATATATAAAAATCCTAGAAAAGAAATTACTCACTAATCATAATTAAATCCATATGAAGAATAATAAAATCAAGCATAGGTATAGAAATCATAAAATTATAAGGAAATTAAATTAAATAACAAAGAGGCATAAATAAATAAATATAAATAAAATCAACTAAAGAAAAACTAGAGAAAACTTACTTGAAATTGGAATTGATGATGAAACTAGGAATAAAATTTGATTATTCAAGAGTAACAATATTTTTGAGAGACAATTACATAAGCAAAATCATAAAACTCAAACCTAGAAAAAGAGATAAGAGAGGAAGAAGAAGAGAAAAAAAAAAACTAGAATAATGTATAATAAAAACTACCCTCAACCCCCTAAAACCCTAACCTAAAAATTAGGAAAAATAACTACGAAAATCAGAAAAATAAATTAAAATCAAATAGAAAAGAGAAAAAGAAAGTTTAAAAGAGAAAAAAAAAAAAGAAATCTTTTTTTTCTTCCTTGATTTGTGCGTGAGTCTTTTTGGAGTATTTGGACTCCTTGCTTCCCCTTGAGTTTGCCGTGCCCTTTTTTTTTTTTTTGAGATTACTTTTGGGCTAATTCTTCTTTCTCTTTTCTTAGTCCAATTTCCATCAACAAACTAATACTAGCTTCATTATATTTTTGCTACCAATATGCATTTATACTAAAAGTCTTAAAAATTAGCTATAATCGATATGATTAAAGCCAAAATATAATTATGGACTTTTAGCATAAATTCGGTTAAATAAACCCGAAATTACCTAAAACTCATCCAAAAGGAGTTTGAATCAACACCGAAAAGTACAAATAAATGTACTAATCAGTAATAATTAATACCATCGCCGCCAAAATCTTCTGTCGAAACCTATAAAAAAAATTCTTCCCGGGGCAAGCCGTCTAAAAAAAACGGTCAACCTAAGGGCTAGCCGTCTAAGAAAAACGGCACCCCCTTGGGCTAGCTGTTTTTTAGACGGCTTGCCCACTGGCTAGGCCAATATTCCCCTTTCCCGATCTCGACCTAAGATTTTTACCTGCGACGTTGTCGACAACGGGCCATCCATATTTTCGGTGATTTCTAGCATCCCGAAAAGAGGTTTCCGTCAACTAAAGAACGATTTTTCGGCCACCGCAGAGGTCTACGACTAGTGGTCAGAAAATTTAGTGGAGTTTTGCTATTGTTACATTTTTACGAGAAAGTGAAGTGAGAAATAAGAATTAAAGTGTACAATGTTCGATTAAATTAAAAATGAGTCAAAGGGCAAAATTGTCATTTACGGGGGCATTTTGAGTATATTTGGGGCGGTAAATAGCGCTCCACAAATTTAAAACTTATTTTTGTCGCAAAAAAATAGATAAAATATATAGGGTCCGTTTTGGACCCGAATCCGTTGGATCTGGATATGGATCCTTATTTTCCATACCCAACGGATCTAGATCTGAATATGGATCCATTCTTGAAAAATAGATATGGATCCATAAGGATCCGGTTCAAATTTGATCCATTGCCATCCCTACTCATGCCTCGTAGCCTCATACGGTCACACCTATATATTTTAACTTTTAAGATAAAGTTGAGGCCCGAGGGACGACTGAGGCAGCCTTCATGTGTTGTGATGTGATGTGCTTCTCTCTCTCGTTTCACCGTCGGTTAAACCTACTACTTTGGAATTTTGAGTTTATATTTTTGGGCCTCATCCACGTCTACGTCTTCTTCAAATCTAATACGGAGTAATTGTATAAGTCACACTATACTTTATGACACCAACTCCATTTATAACTTAATTTTTTATGTCAATCTTTCTACTTTCACTCATTCTCCTCATATTCGTTGTCAATTCATGACATATTTTTTCCTCATATTTTCATCATACTCATGACATCCAAATGTCATCTCTCTCTATCCATTTCACTCCTCATCATACTCTAGTCAACTTATTTATTTTTATTTATATACTTATAATCTTTGTTTATAAATTAAACTCTTACTTCTTAAATATTTCTAATGATTCCTTAAAATTATCTAAAATTTAAGAAAAATATTATTTTCATTATTGACAATTACTCATTGTAATTAATTTCATTGATATAAATATATTTTAAAATGAAATTTTAAAGACAATAAAGTTAATAAACACAATACAAAAAGATTAAAAATAATACGATAATAATTAAAAATACAATATCTTAAAAATACAATACAATACTATACAATTTTACTTTTTTGTCGATCCATAAATTCATTGATTATTTTGGTCATACTATTGACAAATGGGTTCCATTAAATCCAACTTTAGGGCAGTTTGTACGCCTGTCACGCAAAGCACCCCTTTTTCGCTAAATATTCGTTGATGTCGAATGGTCAAAAGACGTTATATTAAAAAGGTTAATCAAAACTTACTATTGCTCTCGTACTAGCTTCAATTGTTCTACTTATTTTGTGTTGAGGTTGGTCTTCATAAGCTTTTCTCACTTCCTCGTTTTTTTAAGATATGAATCACATTAATCTTCGACTATCATATTATGTATAATGATGCAAGTGTTCATAATATTTGCTAATATGTCTTTATCTAAAGCAAGGGACAATCGTTGTATAACTGCGAATCTCCCTCATGATACTCCAAATGCACATTCATGTCGTTTCGAGTTGTAGACTGTTTAAAAGAAAGTAATCTTTGCTTATAATTTGTAGAAGGGTACTTTCTTTAACGAAAGCAACATAATCTAGATAAATACCATTAGTTAGATAATATTCATATTATATTGATGTCCTTTCACCATAAAACTTAAAGGTGGAGTCTGACTATGAACAAAGCCGTCAAATATTGGGGAGAGATAAAGGACATTACCATAATTATATGAACCTAGGATGCCAAAAAAAAAACATGTCAAATCCATAAATCATTATCAGCAATAGCTTTGAGAATAAGTTTAATGGTGCCCCTTTTTCCTTGGTATTGTGCTTTCGATGCAATGAAACGGTTCTTCCACTCCCAATGCATGCAATCAATACTACCCACCAAGCCAAGAAACCTACATAGTGTGTTCTTATCAAGGATCCTTTATAATTTTTCAGGCTGAGGACTTGTTAAAAAATCATCACCAAACTGCTTGATGACTTCTCCAATGAATTTCTATAGTGACATCCTTGAAGTTGTTTCACCAATTCACATGTATTCATCCATCATGTCTACTGTTATTCCATAAGCCAACATTCTTATAGCCACTTGCATTTTTGCAACTTGAATAAACCAAACCTCCGTATTGTGTCCTATCTTTATTAAGAGAACGCGTAATGTTCCATTGGAGTTTCCATGTTACAACAAAAGACCTATTTACATATACAAAATCTTCCTCGTAACATTTGAGTTATAGACACTGCATTAAACGCAAAAAAGTCATTGTACAACTAATTATGCCCTTCTTCCCCACTCCTTTAAGCTATGTGTTCTCTTTTTTTTCATTTGTCTGTGATAATTGTGGTGGTGGAGGAGGAGTTTTGAAAATTAATTTTTAAAATGAGTAGTAAAGTACTCATCAATAAGATGATTAACTTCTTCGTATGTATATTCCTTAGAAGAACTCAGAGTAGAACTTTTTTGAAAAATGTTTTGGGTTTATGATTGGATTTTTGAATTTCTATTTGATTCTTTAAGTAGTGTGTACAACAAGAGTAGAGTATTAAGGTATATCTAACGAAAGCAAATGAGAATTTATTATACAATTATAAAAAGCAAATGGTAATAGACTCAACAATGACAATAAATAAATGAGAGTGGACTAGATAATAATAAACATAAATGAGAATTGACTACATGATGACAGATAGAGGTGGTCAGCGGGCCAGTCCGTGCAGGCTGGGTCGAGCCAGCCATCGGGCCGATATGGGAAATTTGAGACCGGGATCGGACCAATCGATTTCCGGGCTGGGCTTAGGTGGGTTAATTCTTACCGAATAGAAAATTGAATCACAAACCGAATTGAATCGAATCACGAATCGAATCGAATCGAATTGGCGAATCGAATCGAATTGGAACGAATTTAGTATCGAATCGAAACGAATTCACGAATCGAATTGAACCGAATCAAATCAAATAGAATTGAAACGAATCAAAACGAATTATATATAAACACATTTACAAATTAGAATAAAGAAAAGGTAATTAAATGTTTACAATGCACTCATAATGACATTTTTGAAAACTTTTAAATGAGGTCGTTTTTTATTTTTTTCTTGATAATTATGTATTATTAAACTAATTACGTATATTCACCTAATTTCATATTTAAGTATTATTAAACCAAATAAACTAATTAACCTATTATTAAATAAATTATTTATTATTAAACTAATTAATGTAATTAGCTAATTACATGTTTAGTTATAATTCATTATCTTATTAATTTATTTTAATTAAACATGTTTTGGGGGTTGGGGAAAAAATAAAGGGCTTGCACTTAATTTAGGAAATCAAAATTTAATTAAATAATTAAATATTAATTTTCAAAATTAAGTTGCCTACGTATCCCGAAGGAATCAAAGCCCATGTAATTCTATTACGTACCTCGAAGGGTGCCTAGCCTAGCCAGGGATAGTCCCTGAACCTCCTTTGCCTGCTGGGTTGTTGTTTGATTCGCTCGTGTGAATCGTCATTGTCCTCCTCCCTTAATCCTTGGGTCATACGCTCCATCTGATCCCAATCTTTCTTACATACGCATGTTTCTATACTCTCCGGGGATAAGCGGAATCTCTTCTCGTCTAGTACTCTTCTACCTGCACTAAAAGTAGTCTCGAAAACATGAAAGGAGGCAGGAATTGCAAGGATATCCTTTGCAATTCTCGCCAAAACGGGAAATTTTTGTTCGTGATCGCGCCACCACTTAATAATTGAAAAAATTTCATCGATTTCATGTTGGTAAGAAAGATATTCGTTAATAATATAAAGTGAAGAAGATGAAGATGAAGAAGAAAAACCCGATGTTTTTGAGTTTTTTAAAAATTCTATTAAGTGTTGGCACGAATCGTGTACCGGAACTTCCACTAGACGACGAAAAATTTTAGGAAGGTGCATAAATAGAAGCATAATAATCATATAAACTAGAGTGACATGGTAAAACTCTAACACGTTTTCTAAACCCGATGTCTTGACCCCGGGATCAAGAATAGGAGCTATACCATATATGATGGGGAATTCACTAAAGTAAGAGTATCATTTACTTAGTATACTAGTAATTATATCTCTAATTTGGGTGATATTGAAATGCTCGTTAAGAGTGTTAACTACGCTAACACACTCTAATATAACTAAATGAATGTTAGGGTCGTAAACATATGAAAAAATTTTGGTTGTATGGTCAAATGCTGCTAAAATATTACGAATGTAAATTGCGGTATTCCAATGGAAATCAATAATAAGTTCATCAGGAGTCGCTCGGGTTTCGTTATAAAAAATGGTCAAAACCTTACGGTATTTAATGACATCATTTAACAGTCTATATGTTGAGTTCCTACGGGTCGGTGTATCGAGACTCCATTGTCTCTTCTTAAGGCCTCTTTCCTTATATAAGGCCATATACTTTTTTCTAACCAATGCGGTAATTCTAATCCATTTGATTACACTCCTAATGGAGTTAAGCAAGTTTCTTAAGTCAACTAAACCTTCTTCAACCGAGAGGTTCATAATATGAGCACAACAACGAACATGTAAAAGCTCTCCACTGTTCAACAATTTTAAGCTAGGTTTCGATATTAAATAATTTATACATTTTGTGTATGCTGAAGCATTATCTAAGGATAAGGAAAAAAATTTATCAAGCAAGTGAAAGGTTATAAGACATTTTATTATCCTTATCTTAAGATTGTAACAGATATGTCTCTCCTCCATAGCTTCAAAGCAAATTATACGTTTTTGAATGTACCATTCATCATCTATCCAATGGGCAATTAAACAAAGAAAAAATTCACCGAAATAAGAGGTTCATGTATCACTAGTAACGAAACATTTCTATTAAATTACTTCTATATTTGTAATAAGCAGTTTGAGTATGGCGTTTAAGTGTGTTCCTAGGGACACGTCTATAAGCGGGTTGTAAAGAGGTTCTAGCAAAATGTTCAAAATTCGGACTCTCACCATGGCTAAACGGTAATTCATCTACAATTAAAAAGTTAGCCATTTCATCTATCATCCTATCTCTATTATACATAAAAGGCATACCTCCTCCTGGAATGAAACCCATATACCCGTGTAGTTGTGTTTGACTTGACGATTCTGCTGCGCCTGTGGATTCAATTGCTTCCAAGTTTATTCCGTGTACTCCAGTCAAGTGACGGGATAATGTCCCCGTCCCATAACCGATCTTCCATGTCCCATAACCGGTCTTTCATGAATAAGAAGCTATTAGCTACTTCCCTTGTTGCTTGCATATCAAGCAATAGCACATGAATTTCTTCTCTTTGGAAGTAGCGTCGGTCATTTGAACCTTCTTGAAATATAAACTTACAGGTGAAGATTTCTTTCTACAGTGGATAGACTCGGGTACTCCACCTTCACCATCATTGTAACACCCCGATAATTCCCATTTTCCCGAAACCCAAACCTTTAGGAGCTATCGGTGTGCTACCGCCACGTGTTCAAATGTTAAGGCTATAAAAAAGAGTTTTGAAGCGGAAAACCAAAAGACTTATGAAATAACATTAAACGTAAATCAAATCCTGATGTAACAAACTGGAACCTCTACGGCCCTTATTGATGTACCAAATAACGTTTACCTTTAATTCAAATCTAACAGTTTAAAACCATATCGAACCTAACATAATTTATTCCGAAATCTAAATTAAAATAACGTTTCTCTCTAACCCGCCCATGCATGAATGCTTGTTTAGATACCTGTTAATAATCTGCCCCCAATAATACCAATGTAAGTATTGGATCATTACAGTGTCATTTATAGGCGAAAGCCATGACCAAAAACACACAAGGCACATAATCAGCAAGCTGAGTACATACGAATTACAAAGGACGATAGTTGAACTGATAATCGAATAACTATAAGAAATGTAAGAACGTATCATGCAACATTTTACTCGACTGACACGATAAATTGATTAATGACTTGGATTCTGACACAGTAAATTGATTAATGATTTGGATTAAGCAATAGACTAGGTTGTCTCCCCCATGTCCTGATTAGGGCATCAAATAAATAAATAACCCATGCACTCCCGTCGGAGAGCATCAAAATACAGTATAAAAATCCAGATGGTAAACGGGCGCGACTCCGTTACCATAGCTAGATGAGATCTCAACTAACCCCAATTTTAAGTTTAAAACTTTATAAAAGAGAGACTCGTAGATCAAACGGTCTCCAACAAAAGCCATGGATAATACCCCGTGAACTCCAACCCCTGATTGTCAATACTCTAGACGTGCACTGGCCTAGAGTTTTATTGCTTATCCTCTTTCTTTTTAAGTGATTTACTGTTTAAACTCAATAAACACAATCACATCAGCACACAAAAGCAAATATTACAGTTATTCAATCTATCTCTATTATACTGTAATTTTTAACTTTTTAATTTCAAACTCAATCGATAAAACTGTTGAACCAAGTCAACTACCTCATCATTAAGACTTATAAAATACACCTTTACTCCGATCATACTATCAGTAATGAAGGAGTAATAATAAACAACCTCATGGATTAATTAACAATTAATACCAAATAATATATCACGGTTTCTCACCAATAACACCAAAACATGCCCATAATATAAAGAACATGAATTCTTTCAAATGGGTAACTAAACAATCTCATCCAAAGGGTTCCCTAAACATGATACTATGTTTATGTTTCACCCTAAATCATGCTCCTAATTAAAAATAATGGCCTTCATAATTTGTACGTACCTGGTGTAAAATGCACGGGTATCCACTTTCTCTATTTTTAAGGACCTTCCACAAATTGCTCTCCTACACCAAATAATATAATCTAAATCAATACACTAACAATCAAATTTACACAACCATACTAAATTGTCTAAGACTTTAAAATCATCCTAAATTATGGTTTTACATCTCCCAAAACACACGTTAAAAGTTAAAATGTAATTTTACCAGTGTTAGTTAAAAGGGGCACCAATCACCCTCACATTACTTCCATAACCCTCTACAAGGCCTTATAGATTAGCACCATACCACGCAAGGGAAACCACTCCATTCCACATCATCACTACTATTTTTACTTAAAAAATTCTACTACATTTTATCTAGGAAATCCCAAGATGAATCACAATCATCTGATGCATTTGATCCTAATTGTATTCGACATCAATTAGGAAAAACTCTTATAGAATCCTAGTAACATAGAACCCTTTATCACTGATCTAATCTAGGAATCACATATCCGAAATAATTCCTAGGTACAACAATCATTACGTATAAATTAGCTACTTATAAAAAAAACCATAACTTATTAGTTACTATATCAAAATTCCTACTCATTAGCTACCATAACGACACTTTTCTTCAAAGATAGATTCAATAAATGATCTTATTATTATTTTTTTTTTCACCGAAACATCCTACTAATGAGCACTAGCTTAAGAGTCTTAATATCCACCATCTAACCATAGGTCACTATGCGATCAAGTCAACATGCTTACTAAAATCACGATCCAGAGATACCCAAATACATCTAAACAACATTCCACACTAAAATCAGATAAGAATATCACAAAAATTTGTCAACAAACACCCCACAACCACAACTCAAACAAATCGCAGCAAGATTATAAAAAAAACAATGACACCCAACGAAAATAACATCATAATTTAGCAACACTTTACAACCCAATACATAAGAATTGATAATATGGCCTTGACCCTAGTGGCAACAATAAGGGTATGAAACTAATAAGAATTAGGGGAAAAACAAAGTGAAGAGGAGGGGGAAGAAGGAGGGCTGGTGGTCTCTCACCTTGGCGTGGCGGTGGCGCGGCGGTAGACGCGGACTGGCTGGGCTGGCGGCGACAGCGGTGGGGCAGGGCTGGGGTCTGCTGGGGTATGGTTTCACGGGGGGGGAAAGGAAGGGTTTCTCTTTTTTTTCTTTGTTTTGGTTTTGGGGGTTCTACGGGAATCTAAGGGGTGGGGAATTTTTTGTTATTGTTTTTGACTTTGTGTAATTGTGGGGTGGGGTTTCACGGGTAGGTTTGTATGGGTAGGTTTTGTTTTTTTTTTTAGAGTTTAGGTTTAGGTAAAATTCTTAGGTTTAGATAAAATGTGTTTAGGTTTAGTAAGATAGAACTTCGGGTATTATAAGATTTGAGTAGGATAGGATTTCGGTAGTTTAGACTTAACGGGTTACTTAGGAAAATAAATAATAACAAAAATAATTGTAGAATTTCGGGGGATTATAATCATCTTCACCCTCATTTCATTTCAAGTTAAGCAAAAAACTAACATTATTAGTTCATTAACTGAATAATTAACATAATCAACCTAATATAACATAATCAAATAATGTAACTAATCTAACACAACTAATTAATTTAACTTAAACATTATAAACTAATCTAACATAACTAATCTTAACATAATTAACTAATCTAACTAACCTAATTAATTTAACTTCAACATTATCAACTAATCTTAACTGTAATCCCCTGAAATTCTACAATTATTTTGTTATTATTTATTTATTTTCCTAAGAAACCCACTAAATCTAAAATACCTAAACCTAGTACTACTCTTTCATTAAAACTAAAATACCTTAAACCTAGTACTATACTTTTACTAATCTTATACTTCCTAAACCTAATAATTTACCTAAGTCTAAACTCTTTTAAAAAAAATTAAAACGAGAAACCCACCCCGTGACAACTACCCCCTGCGACATAAAACTATACAAAAACAATTCAAAACACAAAAGAAAGCAAAAGAAAATAAACCCATAGAAACCCTACCCTCTTTTCTTACTTTGAAAAACAAAACTTCCGTGGAGCTTGGTTTCCCTGCTGCGCAACCCCATCTGCTGCCCCTGCTACCCCATCCTGCCGCCTACTGCTACAACCCTGTTGCCTACTGTCCGGCCGTGCTTGCTGCCACCGCCTCCGTGTCGCTGCCAGCCAAGGCGAGCAGACCTGGCCCTCCTTCTTCCTCCTCCTCTTCTCTTAGTTTCCCTTAATTCTTATTAGTGCCATATCTTTATTGTTCTCTAGCTGGGCATAGCAATAACAGTATGCATGGTATGACTAACTTAACATGTAGTTTGAGCACTTTCTCAATGATCTTTTCCTAATATCGAAAAAAATACTTGCAAGAAGTTGGCCTGTAGTACGTGAATGCTACATGGCATGAACATGGTATTTCATTTGGGCTTAATTTGGTATGATTAGTATGATTTTATTCTTTGACCTTTATAATTAGATGACTTAATTATATTATCTATTACCCTATCACGTGACATAAGCCTCTGTCGTCATTACTTGGTTATGTGGATCTGTAATTATTCTTTCTATTTAAATTCCCCTAACCCCTCCTCGAAATCTAAAGAAAAAAAAACACTACACAAACATGATAGGCAAATGTCATGCTTATGGTAGTAGGACAATGAAAACTGCAATTTTATCAGCAAGCGAGCATATTTGATCCAGACCAGAAGGCCTACTTTATGGGAGAATTGGAGTAGGCTTAATGATAAATTTTGTAGTAAATAATATGCGTATGTTTTATTTGGAAGTCACCTAGGAGGATTATATAAGCCATTATGTGGTTAGAGGAGCATTGGACCTTGGATCATTAACAATACTACATTAAGAAACCGAATTAACTAAAGTAAGGATGTTGTTGACAATGTTATCATATGAATTGTAATGAATCAATCTATTAATTAATTGCTTGGATTACCTAAGATGACTTTTGAGTTGCGCCAATCATTTTGATGAGCTCCTAGATAAGTTTGAAGGATGCTACATGTTATAGATTTGCATAGTGGTTATGAATTATTAGGGTTTGGATTCCTTTCACTTAAATTTGGATAGTTATACATTTAAAGAGGTGTCTTTCTCGATAGCAAAGAGGCAACATCAATCCCTAGAGACAAGAAAAATGTGTGTTTTGGTATGATTTTAAGGTCTTAGAAAAATTTAGTATGATTGTTGTAAAATTGTTGGTATGTTGATTTAGTTGAATTATTTGGTGTAGGAGAACAATTTGAAAAATGTCCTTAAAAATAGAGAAAGTGGATACCCATGCATTTTACACCAGGTACGTACAAATTACGAAAAACGTTACTTTTAATTAGGAGCATGATTTATGGTGAAACATAAACTTAGTATCATGTTTAGGAACCCCTTTGAATGAGATTCTTTGGTTATCCATGTGAAAGAATTCATGTTCTTCGTATTAGGGGCATGTTTTGGTATTATTTGTGAGAAACTGTGATTTATTAATTGGTATTAACTGTTAATTAATCCGTGAGATTGTTTATTATTACTCCTTCATTACTGATAGTATGATTGGAGTAAAGTTGTATTTATAAGTCTTAATGACGAGGTAGTTGACTTGGTTCAACAGTTTTATCAGTTGAGATTGAAATTAAAAAGTTAAAATTATAATATAACAGAGATAGATTGAATAACTGTAATGTTTGCATATGTGTGTTGCGGTGATTGTGTTTATTGAGTTTAAATAGTAAATCACTTAAAAAGAAAGAGGATAAGCAATAAAACTCTAGGCTAGTGCACGTCTAGAGTATTGACAATCAAGGGTTGGAGTTCACGGGGTATTATCTGTGGCTTTTCTTGGAGGCCGTTTGATCTACGAGTCTCTCTTTTATAAAGTTTTAAACTTAAAATTTGGGTTAGTTGAGATCTCATCTAGCTATGGTAACGAAGTCGCGTCCGTTTACCATCTAGATTTTTATACTGTATTTTGATGCTTTTCCGACGGGAGTGCATGGGCTATTTAATTATTTGATGTCCAAATCAGGACATGGGGGAGACAACCTAGTCTATTGCTTAATCCAAGTCATTAATCAATTTATCGTGTCAGTTGAGTAAAATGTTGCGTGATACGTTCTTACATTTTTATAATTATTTAATTATCAGTTCAACTGTCGTACTTTGTAATTCGTGTGTACTCAGCTTGTTGATTACGTGCCTTATGTGTTTTTGGTCATGGCTTTCGCCTATAAATGACACTGTAATGATCCAATACTTACATTTGTATTATTGGGGAGCAGACTATAAACAGGTATCTAAACAAGCATTCATGCATGGGCGGGTTGGAGAGAAACGTTATTTTAATTTATATTTCAGAATAAATTATGTTGGTTTGATTTGGTTTTAAACTGTTGGATTTGAATTAGAGGTAAACGTTATTTGGTACATTACAGTAAGGGTTGTAGAGGTTCCAGTTTATTACATCAGGAGTTGATTTATGTTTAATGTTATTTCATAAGTCTTTTGGTTTTCCGCTGCAAAACTCTGTTTTATAGCCTTAGCGTTTGAACACGTGGCGGTAGCACACCGATAGTTTCCTAAAGGTTTGGTTTTCAAAAAATGGGAATTACCGGGGTGTTACATTAACATAATCAACTAATCTAACTAACCTAATCAATTTAACTTCAACATTATTAACTAATTAAATATCAATAACTTAACATAACATAATCAAGTAATCTAACATAACTAATCAATTTAACTAATCTTAATATAACATAATCAACTAATCTAACATAACTAATCAATTCAACCAATCTTAATATAACATAATCAACTAATCTAACATAACTAATCAATTTAACTAATCTTAACATAACATAATCAACTAATCTGACATAACTAATCAAGTTAACTAATCTTATCATAACATAATCAACTAATCTAACATAACTAAATAATTTAACTAATCTTAACATAACATAATAAACTAATCTAACATAATTAATCTTAATTTAACTAATCAATTAATTAGAAATTTAAGAGTTACCTTGAGCAGTAGAAGGAGGCGGACGCATTTCCGAAGTTGGAGTTTTAGGAACTTGAGTAGCAGGAGTACCGAAAATTTGTTGCTCCAAGTCATGAGTAAAATCCGTGGTATCTTCGTACGAGCTGCTAACGCTGAGTATATGTCTTGAAGCCATTTCTTGTATGAAATATAGTAGAAAACAAGTAAATTAAGAATAATAATAAACCAACTAATTAAGATAACTAATGAAGATTAAGAGAGTAATTAAGAAGAAGATTAGTATTAATGAGTAAGCTAATTGTATTTAGTAGTATTTGAGAGATTGAGATTGAATTTGTGAGGAATGAAACCGAATTCATCGGTTTATATAGGGATGACACCAACGGCTATATTAACGGTCATTTTACAACGGGTTTAGCGGGCCGGGCCGGTTCGAATGAGTAGGCCGAATTGAATTTTTTCGCAAATCGAATTGAATAGGGTCAGGGTTGAAAATTCGAGATACGAATTCAGCCCACTAAGAAACCGGGCCGGTCTGGCTCAGGCCTATGACGGGTCGGGCCGGGCTGAACTGGTCAACTGGCAATCTCTAATGACATAAAGCTAATGAAGATAGCGTAGACAATGGCAACAAACAACTCACAATATACTAATATTTATGAAAATAAATGAGAGTTGAGTACCAATGACATAAAGCTAAATGATAAGTAACTAAACAATGACATAAACTAGTACAACTTAAACTAGTACATAACTAATTCACTAATCACCAATTCACCATAGAGATCCATAAGTAGCTTGGGTTTGAACAATTCTTCATGCTAAGGTAGAGAATTGATAGTAAAGTTTGAAGCACACCAATGATTACAGGGGCAAGGATGTGACAATACTGTCGAAAACAAATATGCTTGCTTTTATATCCATGACATCGCCTTCCTCGACAAAGAGATATGCCATTTGAGTGAAGATGACAGAGTAGACGATGGTACAATTGGATTGAGGATTTTGAGTCCAACTTCCATGAATACCCTTAGTTAAAGATATGTAACAATAATTTTAAAAAATAAAAATTCTTTTAGTCTAAGAAGCCTAAGCTTGCCCCATCAAAAATTAGCAAATACTAACCCGATCCAACCCACGATTACCTCTTAAAAGAAAGTTGTAAAGTATGCCAAAAGTGGCTATGGGCCCATAAGCGAAGGAAGTTTGATAGCCAATTCCTCATCTAACCCACACGCTCACACCCATTTTATTCTCTCACCTTCCTTACATTTGGACACAACCAACGCCACTGTCACCCAATTTAACCCCCCTCTCACCAAACAAACTAAATACTGTAGTTGTGCTCTCAA
This sequence comes from Dysphania ambrosioides, assembly GCA_026401315.1. NCBI lineage: Eukaryota > Viridiplantae > Streptophyta > Magnoliopsida > Caryophyllales > Amaranthaceae > Dysphania > Dysphania ambrosioides. Next base: position 479,300 of record CM048666.1, read on the forward strand.
ACTGTTGAGCAGAGCTTTGTTATCATCGAAAACCCCATTTCCTATAATCACACCTTCCTTCTTCGTCGTCCCACTTCTACATTTGGTTTTCAGGTAACCCAGATGCCTCACATTCTTGAATTTGCTTCATTTGTTTGGGTTTTATGTTGAGATCTTGTTTTGTTTCTTGCTTTCTTTTACAATATAATGCAGATTATTGATCTTTGCTATATCTTTAATGGAGTAATGTAATTTTAAGTATCGTAGTCTGTTGTATTGTTTATTATATCTGCCAAATATTATTGATTAATTCAGATTATTAATAAAGTTTGAGTCTTCGATTAATATTTAGCGGACAGATGCAATTTTGCTCATCGCAATCTGTTGGTTTAAATTGATTTTTTAACTTAATGCATTTTTTTGTAAAGGTTTGAGTTTTGGGATTCCTTTGAAATTTAGTTAAATATTAGTTATTAAAAAGATTATTCCTTTTTTATCTTAATTGAGTTTGTCATATCTTATGCGTGCAAATTTTGAATTGAAACATTTGCTATATTTTATTCCTTGGGTATAGAAATTCGAAGAAATTCATATATTTGGTTTGTTTTACCTATATAAAGCAGATTAGTAATTGCGTTAACGAGAGCAAGTAGATTGAAAATGGCAGCCTCCACAGCATCAGGGTTGCAAATGGCTGCAACAAGGCCATGTATTTCTTCTCCTCGCCGTGTTTTTTGTGCCGGTTCAGCATTTTGTTATGCTGATCTGAAACGAGCATCTTGGGCTAAGCTTACGAGTGCTTGTCATATATCAAATTTGCAGCCTTTCCAACGCAATTTTTCATCTTCATCTTCGAAATCTGACAAGGGTGTCATCAAGGCGATGGCGGAATCTAGTGATAAGCCTGTTGGAGGATTGCCTATCAACTTGAAAGGTCAATTTCTGGTACATATGCTGTTATATGTTTATTGTAGCTGTATTTGTTGAGCAAGGTAGAAATAGTATTGCGACATAATTATCAAGAACAAGACAAGTCACAATTGCATAGGCTTCTGCAAAGTTTGGCTTCCATTTCTTCATGTTCACGAAGTAACAGGATGTTAAAAGTGATGTATTTGAATGTAGAACAATATTACAAAGAGGCTGGGGAAATTAAAAAAATTACACATTCTTATCTTTACTCTTCTGTATACATTTCTTGTTGATGTCTTTTTCTGTGTGGAAGCAGATAATTGAGGGTTATTTCAGGTTTGTGTTGTTTAGGGTGCTTATATTTTATAACCTGGTAGCCATACATATCCAGTAGGTGAAATTTATTTATTTCCCTGATTTTGGTATACCTGTATTTCCTAAATATGAGAATGATAATGATGTTATTGGATCATTAAGTAATCGTGTGAGGAATGGTAGGCCTACATATATGAGACTGAATTTTCAAAGTACTCAATTAGTGGAGTGGGAGTATAAAGTGAACCATCCCAAGTTTTCTGCTGCTGCGTGCTGTCTTATTGTTTTTTCTTACACTGTTTCAATTAATATGTTGATTTTATCTCTGTGCTACTGCGGATAGATATAGAAACGGGTAGTCTTCTTCAAAGCAAGGTTGTTGCTTTACAGCTTTTGTTTACAGAGATTGGTTTCATTTACTATTAAGACACCAATTGATTTAAAAGTTTTAACAAAGGCTGCTTGTTTCAGGTAAGAGGGCTTTTATTGCTGGTGTAGCTGATGATAATGGATATGGTTGGGCAATTGCCAAATCTTTGGCTGCTGCTGGTGCAGAGATTCTTGTTGGCACCTGGGTCCCTGTAAGTAATTCCTCTTTACAGAATCTATCTGCATATGCTCCCCCATTTTGGAGGAAAAAGATCATGTTGTTGAATTTCATTTTAATTCTTTACTCAATTCTCTTGATGATGTTTTTCAGGCCCTCAATATTTTTGAGACTAGTCTAAGACGTGGGAAGTTTGACGAATCTCGAGTGTAAGTATATTTTTCTGCTTGAACCCTTCCTTAAGATTTACTCTTGCAATGCCCGTATTTAGGTTCATTTGGATTTTCAGGTTACCTGACGGTTCATTGATGGAGATCACCAAAGTATATCCTTTAGATGCAGTTTTCGACAGTCCTGAAGATGTTCCTGAGGATGTAATGATGGACTATCCTAATTGCCCTCTTCTTTTATAGTGGATCAGCTGTCCACTCTGTCCCAAAATAATAGGCCACATTATAAGTTTAGTATATTATGAATATTCTTGACAAAATGTTAAAAACTGCATTGCTAATGGATAAGGTGTAGATGGAAATATGTGAATCAAATGTGCAAATTATATAGGTACAGTAGGAGTTTGAGTTAACAACTATGAGGGCATATCTCTGTTTTCTTATGTGATGAACTCTCTGCAGGTCAAAGCAAACAAGCGTTATGCAGGTTCTAGGAATTGGACTGTGAAGGTATAAATTTGTTTGTAAAGCAGGTTCATAATCTCAAATTGCTGCTGTTAATGATTTCAAATTTTACTGGGTAACGACCATTGTATTGGCTACAAGGATGGTTATGAGTGCAAGAATGTAATGCCATACTGAATCATTTTTATGGTTTGTAGGAAGTTGTTGAAACAGTAAAGCAGGATTTTGGTAGCATTGATATCCTCGTGCATTCACTTGCCAATGGACCTGAGGTTATTGTTTTATGTTCTTTAAAGCTTGGTGTTACTATTGCCTACTATTTTCCAACTGATCTGAGTAAAACTTATCTATAGGTCACAAAACCTCTTTTAGAAACGTCAAGGAACGGATACCTGGCAGCAATATCTGCTTCAAGTTACTCTTATGTTTCGCTGCTCAAGCATTTCCTTCCTATAATGAACCCAGGTATCATTGTCTTTGTATTGCTTGAGCAACTTAATTCACTTGTATTCCTTGTTGTGCTCTTTTTTATTTCTTTTGTGAACATGATTATTCTTTTTTCTATATGTGGTGGCTTGGATTATGCTGAATGATCTGTTTTCAGGCGGTTCTTCTCTGTCACTCACCTACATTGCTTCAGAAAGGATAATTCCGGGGTAATCTCCCGTCTTAGTGCTCTAAACTCCAAAATTTTCTGAGTTATGTTGTCATTATCTCTTAGAACCTTGCTCTTGTTTGTCACGCAGTTACGGCGGTGGCATGAGTTCAGCAAAAGCTGCATTAGAGAGTGACACCAAGGTTAGCATGTTTTTATCTTTGTTCATTCTCTTAGGGGTCAGTCTAGAAAGGCTTCTTTGATGTAATTACTAGCCTTCCTCACCTCTCATGACTAAATATCTGTTGATGGCTTAGGTATTGGCTTTTGAAGCGGGGAGGAAACGTAGGATTAGAGTGAACACAATATCTGCTGGTAAGATTCTCAAATTTTTTCTCTCTTTTGTGGTTGTTTAGGATGAAAACTAGTTTGTACTTGATCCTCCTTTTGTCAATAAAAGAGTGAATATTTTCATCAAGATACTTTATTCCAGGGTGGAACAGATTTTCCTGATGGAAGGAACTCTACATACTCCTTATTCAGAACCCCTCACCTTCTACCTTCTATCCTCCCCTCCAATTCTCCCTTTCCCCTTCTCTCTAAGGTAAATGCAAGGAACCAAACAAAGGAAAATAGAGTTTGCAACCTGATTTTTAATAAATTATACTTTCCTTCAATAAAAAATAAAAAAAAATTCAAAATGTTCATTTTGAATCAAACACATCATATATGACAATATTCTATAAGGGTAAATGCTTAGCTTGTATGTTTCTTTTGTCAATCCTATAATGACTTCTCTCAGGACCACTTCGGAGCCGTGCTGCAAAGGCTATTGGATTTATTGATATGATGATCGACTATTCCATAGCCAATGCCCCATTGCAAAAAGAACTGTCTGCAGGTAAAATGCATAATAGATGATGGCCCTGTGTTCAAATTTCCTGTCAATTCTTTCATTCTTGTATTGACAAATTTTAGAAATAATATCTGCAGAGGAAGTTGGAAATGCTGCTGCTTTCTTGGCATCACCTTTGGCTTCTGCTATTACAGGTGCTGTAGTCTACGTTGACAATGGCCTGAATGCAATGGGAGTAGGAGTGGATAGTCCTATTTTTGAGAATCTTGACATTCCAAAAGATCAGCTTTAAAATGATAGTAAGCCAACGCCCCCATTTTGTGTTGTGAACACTCGGTATGTACAAGTAGTTCATGTGCTGAGCATTGGTATTCGGAGTAGGAAGCTCACTGTATTGTACTCGCCTCTTTAGCTCTCCTAATTTAGGACTTGTTACTCTCTGGTAGTTGCTATTATACTATCATCAGTTGAAGATTTCATCAAATAATTGCCATTATATTTTTCCCCCAACTTGAATTTTCACTTGAAAATTATAGTAGGGAAAATTATCACAAATTAGTGTTTATGCAGATTTTTTACTGAGAAAATGATTGAAATTTGATTATCAAAACAAAATTTGAATGAATTCAGCTTTTCAAGTAGCACAAAAAATGTCTGTCTGCCCAAACTATTCCTTATGGTGGTGTATGTAGGACCCTAAAAATACACCTAAATATATTTGTGGCATCTCACGAAACCAGATCATCACTATAAAAATTGATAAGGCAAAAGTTTCCTCTAAATCTTCACTGTTGAAAGTCTAAAAGAAGATTTCAATTTTAGAAAATGATTGTTCTCTTTACACATGATGGAATTCAGTCTACTTACAGAGTTACTAGTCAGTCCACCTACACTACTACCGTCATACAAGACGATTCATAATAATAGTCAGTCAGTCTCCGCACACTCCTAAACAGGCCGCTGCACAGAAATAACTACAAAAAAACATGCTTCTTAGTTGATATATGCACTGAATGATCAACGTTGCTCCTATAGTTTTGTTGCCATGTTTCCTCAGCTACTATGAACGTTCGTCATTGGTGAAGTTGGGTGTCGCAACTGGAGTGAGATTGGACACTGTCTGCCTGAGATTAAGAAATGCTCATTTGGTATCTATGAGGCATTAATTCTTCCCCAGATGCCACTGAATCGACCATTAGCTGTCATTCATAATTCAATAAATATAAGCAACAATAGCTAAAACGTAAAATTCAAACTTACTCCTCAATTATCACCTTTTACAGCTTTACCAGAAGTCCAGATCCCCCCCCCCCCAACACACACATTGTTACAGCATCCATACTTCTTATGGCGTCGGTTCAATTCTACCCTTCTTTCAACCATCACGATCATGCTTTCAGTAATTACCCAGTCGCACAAATACCTCTTACATACCCTCAAAGTTACTAAGAACTGAGAAATTCACGAAGCATGCAAGTCTAATTCAAATTTCTAAACCATTGAAAAAACAGATTTGCATAGAAAAGGAATTCCCTCACCTTCCAATCCTTGAAATCAAATCTGAAGACAAAATGATGGTACAAGACTTCACCGGAAGTCACCGACTCTGAGTGAGGAGCATTCCTTGGTGCTGAAAACAGAAGCAAAAGAGCTTGATCGCAATACGGAATACAAAAGAGGAAGCTTCATGCGTAGGTGAATAAGAAGGCGGGAACTTACAAACAAGATGAATCCCCTTGTCATCGACAACTATTTGAGCACGCCCATCTTTTACCAGGAAAGACAAAGCAAACAGATTCTCAACAGTCTGTGCAAATGAAGATTTGTTCAGAATCAAGTTTTCAAGGTTGACTCGTTTTCTACTCCTCAAGATGTCAAACATGGTTGCCATGTTCTTATCCGTGTCTTTCTTGTGCCCTGAACCAGAGTCCTCCAGCTGATTGACACAGAGACAACGTAGTATACTTATCTTGATATTTATATTTTACGAAAGAAATAAATGGAGCATACTCGATAGCTATAAACATTTTTGCTAAAAATGCTGCATATGTAACATAAACAATCTCATATAACACCCAAAAATACCCTCTATCTCTGAATGGTCTCCGAAAAGCACCCCCTAGATTACCATAAATCATAAAAAAATGCCCATGATATTGGACTTGATCATCCCCTGGCAAGTACCCATGATTCAATCACTTCCACAAGGATCATCACGCGTATAACATGTTCAAAGTTAAAAGAGATTTACAAGAGCATTGTACCAGTTCAGGCTTATCAGCATTGCCAGTAAGCTTAGTTCGATTCCTTCGAACAACAACCCTTCTTGGCTTCAATTGAGTACTCATTGGTCCAACCCTGTAGTAAAAGTCAACATACCAAAAAAACATCACACTATACAAATTAGCTATTATAGGATACGCAGACAAAGCTACAACATTTGAAGTTCGTTCAGAACATACATGGTAGGACAGCCAAAAGCTTTGATGAAAATGGGGGAGGCGAGCACACCAACGGCGTCCCATTCGATAGAAGCATGGTCCTTTTCATTCCTTCCAAACGCGCGAAATAGAGAGCTTATAAAGTGAGAAGGGGTAATACCATCTTTGGAATATGAACTTGCACTAGTCACTAAGGTGTTGGCCATATCCAGAAGTGTCTCAGCATCTGTTACTTGCTCACTTGGGTTTGACACTGAAAGTTCCAAGCAATATTTAACCCTCAAACACACTCACAAGTCACAACTCTTCTTTTGTAGCAAGGCCTCGGTAATATAAATGGTTGAGACTTTGCTAGAGATTAGAGAATATCAAATCCACTGCTACAACAAAAGTTTATTACATTTTTACATAAAAACTCCGTGACTTTCGATTCGATTGTATTTAACAATCATGGAGCATAATTTGCATTCACTTATTTAAAACTTATGGGCCACAGAAAATGGCACATCGACATCACAACTTATAAGTCAACAAACAAAATGTAAAATTTTTAACATCTTTTCGTGGTCAAATTTTAAAAATTCACCGGTCCTCCGTCATTTTTAGTGGAGCACAGCCTAAAATATGTATCCAAATTTGAGAACAATAACAGCAATCCTGATAAATTGATAATTAATATCTACAAAAAGGTTTAAATAACGAAGTGGGACCCTCAGTGAGTAAGATGGAAGATCAAAAATTTTACCATATTCAAACAATCTGTCAACTCCTCCCATAATTTTCTGAAACTTATTTGAATCACCTGTGCATAAGTCCTCCTTCTCCTCTAAAGAGTAAAAACCGACCACAACATGCGTCAGCAACATTACAGATTTAAAGTAATTTTTTTTTATTTAATAAAACGTGCAAATTTCAATGAAAGAGGGAAGCACCATGAATTAGGTTTTTGTAGAATAGGTAATGGGAGCGGATAGCTCGCCGGTCTACCATTGAATTCTGAACCGGTTCTTCGGCACCGCGGAGGGGCCGTTCAGACCGGCCACGCTTTGGTGGATGCACCCCAAAGAGGTCGGTCTGGTTAGAGTTTTTGTTACTCGAATTCCAGTTCACTTCCTCGCTTTTCAAAAACCGGTTCTCCATCTGATCGGCGGCCATGTTTTCCGTTGATTGTGATAAAAGGCTTAAACTCTCATAAACGTAGTGAAAGTAAAAGGAGGTGTTACGTGTTTTTTGGAGAGGATATAAGACGTGTTTGAGGAAGCTTTAGGGTTTTAAATTAATTAGTGGGGGTAAAATTAATTTCAACTCCTTTAATGAACTCGTCAGAGGCAACAAAAAAATTTGAAAATTTAAAAGTTATGAAGAATTTTACTATGACTGAAGGGTTCATTTCCCCGCAAATTAGATTATACAAATACTTCCACGATGTTCACCGTGTTTATGGAGCACCCGGATTAAAACGCAAGGCACAAAGCATTAGACGCGGAGATCATTAATATATGAACCGCATAATCTACGCGAGAAAATTAAAGTTCCCCACCAAAAACCAGTATTAATACATTGTAAACGTAAATGATGATACATTGAGATTCTAATGTTTTTGTTGGGAAAAATAAGAATAACATGCCTTTGGAATTCTATTTGTTTTATTTAATTTGCATCCCAATTTATTTTTCTGTCGATTTTTCATTTTGATTTATTCATTACACATACATAACATGTACATTTTCAAATTAATAGTTCCAACAATGATCCTCATATATTGAAATATTATGTACATTGAATGACATGAATATGTACATAACTTATAAGGGAGTTATTACATTACAAACATTTGCAATATGTACATGCTTGTCATTATGATTACAGTATGCAAACTCATATTTTTAATGTACATATCATTTTTATAAATGTGTGTGTGTGTGTATGTGTGTGTCTATATATATATATATATATATATATATATATATATATATATATATATATATTACATTAAAAAAAGTTTTTGTTTACTAATGTCATTCTGATACAATTTCAATATAGATAGCATATGATATTTAGATAAAAAAATCTACATGTACATTTTATTCGATTGTAATGAACATCGGAAATATGAATATTGTACATTAGTGTTGAGTTTATTGTACGTTAAACATCATGGTGCACATGCTTAGTGAAATTTTGTTACCATATGATATTTAGATAAAATATTTTACATGCATATTTGATTCGAATGTGATGAACATCAGAAAAATGAATAATGTACATTAGTTTTAAGTATTTTGTACATTAAAGATCTTATGCATAAGTTTCGCACAAATTATAAAATGTTCATTGTAGTTAAAAATGAAGTACATTGAAATTATGTCATATGTATATTGAAATTAGATCACAATTTATGTAGACTATTTACATCTAAATATTTAAGTACAGTTTCTTCGTGAATATATATGTATATATAAGAATAATATGTACATTTAAATTGTGAGTAATATACATTGTACGTATTATTGAAAATATGATGCAATTGTCAATAATGTACTTACGTACTAATTCATAATAAACATGACGTACACTGATATGTGTGTAATATACATTTTTTTTATTATTACGTACATATTCATAAATTTAAAGTACAATGATATCTAATGACTATTATTAGGCATATTGATTTCAATATGTATATAAGCAATATTTATAATGTACATATAAGTATAGTTTAATGCACATTAATATCATTGATACTCCATATTGGAAACAGGCCAGAATTGTCACTAATGTCCTTTTGCAAACTGAATTGGTATTGAACATTGTACATCGCATATGTATGTAATGTACATTGTATTGTTGATATGTAGAGTAACAATTAATATACATTCAAATGTGGAAAATTTAAAATATATGCTTTGGAGTTAATCTTTGTGAAATGACGGTTCGTTTACAATTGTTAAATAAAATGTAAAAATCGAAGGAGCACTTTTCTAAAAGTGTGAAATGAGTGTTGTTAATAACAGCTTGGTTAGCAAGCCAATCAGCCGCCCCATTTTCTTCATGATAGATATGAGAAACTTTGATTTGCCAATCTAGGAGAAACATTTTTTAAAATTAAATAAGGCAATTAATGAATCCTTTTTTTTGGTAGAAAACATTAAATTTCTTGTGTATATTACATTATAATTTAATATACATTACACACTTCACATATTAAATGATGTACGTGTTTAATGCTTTGTCGGCTTGCGTTTTGATTCAGGTGCACCATCAGTATGGTACACTCGCTTGCACTATCCAGGCGTTGTAATTTTCCACTTATTTCTAGTGTACATTGGACTTTGGATGATGAGATGAATATTTTTTCTTTTATTTGTTGTCTTATTTCTATTTATAGAGCTAAAAACTAAAATTTAATTATAAATTCTCATTATATTAAAAGAAATTATGTATTCTACTGAAATCTTATTAAATATATTTCAATGTAAATATGTTATGAATTTTAAAAGATAAACCTATAAAATATGTTAAAAATGATGTTTTGTGAGCAAGAATGATGATAAGTGGGTTTATTGAATTTGTGTGAAATAAATGATTAAGTTGCCTTTTCTTTTATTGCAAGAGACTGAGAGAGTGAGAGATTAGGGGCGGCTATGTTATTAGGAGCAATTCAGTGAAAGTTTTATTCTCCTAACTTATCTTTATTATTAATTATTCCTTCTGTTTTTTTTTTAATTTCAATATAAGTTCTCCTCGATTTAGATGAAAAAATATATTCACATGGAATCTTATAGATTTTTGTTAAATTATATTATTTAAATATTAGTTTTTTAGTAAGTTTACAAATACACAATAAAAGATATTTGAATTTTAAATTTACATTGAAATTTACACTTAAAGGAAATGAAAAAAAAAAATTACCCTTTTGTATGAAAGTTGGAAAAGATTGAATAAAATTTCTCTACTGAATCTTCTCCTTATAACTATTATTTCTATTTATAAAGTAGATATGCACTACAACTATGCTTACAAAAAAAAAAAAAGACTAAAAAAATAATGGAGAATAACAAAGGATTTGGGATTCCTGTTAATGGACGAGGAACCTTGAGACTTATCCACCACTTAGGGCTTGGCCTGGGGAGGAAGGCCCAAGTTCTAAGTATGAATTATCATAGGATTCAATGATTCATAACCAATTATTATCCATAATTATCAATCCTCGGCTCCAAGGTTGTTAAAAAATTAAAAGTGCAAATGCCTAACAAGGGCTACTTGCTCCAAAGTTTTAAAACAAGATGGATAAGTCATAAGTCATAAGTCATGGTCCAAATTCAAGATGGCAATTCCTCGAATTTTGAGTTTCATGGATATTGATCTTCATTATTTGAGATGGTATCCTTCCCCCAAACTTGTAGGATATAAAAACAATTCGGTTTATGAACGGATATGATTTAACCCAGAAGTGGAATAATCTGCAGAGGTGTACGGCAGAAATGCGACACAACGGTCAAGTGGACAATATTGAAAGAAAAGAATATGGATATTTAGAAGGTAACAATAATAAACAGACATTAAGGGCAAGACCGTAGTTACGCATGACCCACACCTAAAAAAAAAAACAAGACATACGGTATAAAAGAGAGAACGCGAGCTCACACTTGACACACAATCAAAAAGTCTCCCCCAACCCCCCGGCCTCCCTTCCGTCTCTCTTCTAAGCCGAAAATAAGAGCCGCGAATGTGCTAGCATACCCAATCTCAGAATTTCTTGCGACTATTTATTATTTTTTGAAAATAAAAGCATCAACCACCATCCAAAAACCCTACTTAAATTAATTTGAACAAATGAAATGAAATAATAAAATAAAATAGAGGAATCAGAAATGATGATTATACATGACGAGTGAGTGAGGTTTGGTGATTTAGATTTACTATTTATTATCATTAATATTATGGACGACAAGGAAAATGAGAAGGAGGACGACGAAACGACGTTGTCGAATAGCGGCCAAATGGAGGAGAGCGGAGAAGAGGTGGAAGCAGCATGGGGAACATTGGAGGAGCTCTTACTAGTGTGTGCCGTCAACCGCCATGGTTTAAATAGCTGGGACTCCATTTCTAAGGAACTCCTGAAACGTATCAAACACTCTTTTTCTATCAACCACCTAAACAACCACCACGCCGACTCTCAAGGAGAGGGTGAAGGAACAGTCACTTCGAGTTTTTCGTCGGGAAATTGCCGGAAAAAGTACGTCCACTTGAAGCGCCGCTTTCATAACGAGAGAGAATCTCACGAGGCGCCGACGACCACGGAGGCAGTGCAGGATGATGGTGGTGAGGAGCACCTATTGCGTATGGTGGATCAGTTGCGGAAGCTTCGCGTCGAAGAACTCAAGCGCGAGGTTCATCGCCACGACGTTTCGATCGTGTAATTTTACTAATTTATATAATTCTTCTGATCTAGGATTTTTTTTTGGGATTGAGATCTGATTAATTATTTTTGTTGAACAGGTCGTTGCAATCGAAGGTGAAGAGGTTGGAGGAGGAGAGAGAAATAAGCAAGGTGAAGGAGGAAGAGCATGCCGAAGGAGAAGGAAGAGCAGTGTTGTCAGATCTGAGGATAAAGGCGGAAGAAAATGCCACCAGAACCGGTGAAAATAGGGATGAACCGGAGAGATCTTCGTTAGAGAAGGTTGTGACTGCCGACTCGGCCGAAAATCGGTCGTGTAACGAGTCGAACTCGACCAACCATAATAAAACCGACAATAATAAGGCTGCCACTGAGGAGAGAGAATCGAAGTTAAAGCGTGAAATGGAGGGACCGGGCGCGGTTCGGTTGGGAATGAAGAGGAATGAACCTGTAGGGGAAAGGAAGGTGAGTCGACTCACTGAGTTGGGAGAATCGCTGTCCGAGTCGAGAAGGGAGAGCACAAAGCAGCAGAGCAGTGACGTTCAAAGTTCCGCAAGTTTGTCGAAGAAGAAACGACGTCGATTTAGGGGTGACAGCGGAGATGATGAGTTAGAGGCTGAGGAGATTTCCCCCGCTAACAAGCGGATCAACGCTAAATCTCAACCGCTGATTCGCTTTCTAGAAACATTCCGGTCACACAAACATGGCTCTGTCTTTCAACGCCGGCTTCCTAGTCAGGTAAAAGTTACCCATCTTCCTATGTTACTTAGGTAATATTTTAAAAAACAACCATAACAAAAAATATTAACTGTAGTATTTCGTATTTTGATGCGAATAAACCGAAGAAATGACTGTTAAAAATTAATGTTTTTGGACCGGTTAAGACGCAGTTTGGAATTGTTACCAAATAAATGAATAATCAACACTAGGGGCATTTCTGTCATATAAGAGTCGTGTCCTCATTTTAGTCTTATAGCACTCCCTCACGAGTAAAAGTAAGGGTATAAAATAAATGCTCGAGTTTCACATCAGTGAGAGAAAAAAAAAAACCACAGATGAGGGGAAATAAAACCACACGCTAGTGCATCTCCTATATTCACAAAATTCTCAACTTTTTATATTATTATTATTATTATTACTATATTAAAATTAAAATTAAATTCTTGACTTCTTATATTATTATTATTATTAAAATTTAAGCGTAATATATTTTTTCAAATTATACAAAAATTATTAAATTAAAATATAAATCGTAATTAAAAAATAAAATATTATTAATTTTAAGCCATTTTAATTGTATTGAAAGTTAAATATATAGCATAAACATTATTAAAAAAACTAAAAAGAAAATAAATAAGATGATGTGTATTATGAGAAAATAGTGGAGGAAAGAGTGATAAAGAGTTTTTTTTCAAACATTGATATGGTAACAAAAAACTCTCATGAGAGAAATTGAATGAAAAGAGTAAGAAAGTGGATAGAGAGGTTCTTTTTTCTTCACTAATGTCAATGGTCTTAGAGTAGTTGTTATTTTTGTAATGAGTAAATTTCAAGATATATTTAATGTATATTTTTTTCTATGAAAAGTACCTTGTACTTTCTTAGTTTTTTTCCTTCTTATTTGAAATCTGAAAAAAATTAAATAATATTAATGTCATTAAGATTTATAAAAATTTAAATTAATTTAAAAATAAGAATATATATGTATTAAAAAAATAATACAATTAGATTCATTATTAAATAAGTAAAATAGTAAAATTTTTAAAATTTACGACATTAAATAATTAAAAAATTAATCAATGGATTACATGTCATATAAATAGTTATCTTATCAAAATTTTTCATCAAATTACAATATTAATCTAAAATAAAAAGATTTTAAATAAAAATAATATTTTAAAATTTATAAATGGAGAAAATGAAAAGAATAACGGAGGGAGTACAAACTCTTTTATAAAATCAAAAGATTGTAAACATTATTTTTGTTGAAATTTCAAGTTTTATAAATAAATTATGGTATTAACTAGCATATGTTATATACACTCTTTGTTTTTTTTTTGTTTATCTTATTTATAATTATGGTTTTTCCTTAATATATATGATATTTTTAGATTCGTTTTGAAAATATATTTTATTAATATACAAATTTTATATTTTTTATTAAATATATTTATAGATATTATATGTATTGAAAATTGTGTAAAAAAATGTGAAAAATAAAATTTTTATTCTTTTTTTTTACCTAAATTTTTTTTTGATTTGTCTCTTAAAAATTACATATTTATTTAAAAAAATTTTATTTAAAAAAGTATATTTTTATACTTAGGCAAAAAAGTGACAAATATAGTATTCTTTTAGGATTTTTGCCAATTTTTTTTTTTTTCATTTTTCCTCAATCTTTCAAGTTTAAATATGGGAAATAAAGGGAAAAAAAAGATAAATTTAGTAGAAGACTTAAACAAAAATACATTGATTAAGATTCATACACGCCTAATAGTCAATATCGGAAATTATTGGCCAAAGTAAAGTCTTGCAATATTTTTTGTTTTAAAAGGTTGTTTTTTTAAAAGAAAATTTTCTTTCATAATGTAGTTTCCTATACATTTTCCTTTTAATAACTTACCACCTCCTTTTTTGAGGAAGAATTAATATTACAAGGCTTTTAAATATTTTAATGACTAATTTTTACGGTAATCTTAATTTAATCCTTATGAAATTTTCTGTCATTTTTTTTTATCCTCGTTATATCATTTACTAGTTACTGCATGAATGTAGAGTTGAGGGCATTTAGGCCATATAGTAAAACTACTCAGTATAACTTCAAATTTTTAAAAAATTAAAAAGCCAATTATTTGAAGTAGACGGTGAATTGGGTGTGACCATGTGAGAGTTTAGCTCACTAAGTTGGGTTTTGGGGGAGATTATTTGAGTGCTTAGTTAGTTTAACTTCTAACATTTTGTTGGGTGACTCTACTCTAATTTTTCATATTTAGTTTGAACAGTAGTGCAAATAAATACTCCATGTATTCATTTAATTATTTCCCATTTTTATTTATAGAGTAAAAATTTAAAAAATTTAACAACAAATTCTTTTTATATTATAATAAATAATATATTTAAGTGAGATCTTATTGGATGTTTTTTAATCTAAATTTCTAAAATGCTCTTCATAATTTTGTTATTTTATGAATTGAGAAAAATACTCGTTTTTATCTGTATTTTGGAAATCGTAAAAGTAGCAAAAAAAAAATTAAAGAAAGATAAATTCTATGAATTTGACTTATAAATAAATGGAGAACATTTGTCTCTATAAGTCTATAGGATTAGTGTCCATGGTTAAGCAAGTTATGGGGCTTAAATGATTGGAGACTTTGGAGTTTCCCTTCTGTATTTTATAGTCTTGAGTTATTAAAGGTGGATAGGCTGTATTTATGGTATCTTGTTTTTGAACTACTCCTATAGTCCTATTTGAGGTGGTCTGGGATGATCAAGTACCTTCATGTATAATTACCGAATAATTTAAGCCATAGATAGAGTAGAATTAATTGAAATGTTTTTTTTTTTCTATCCCCATTTGTCATTTTTGTCTAACTATCCCCCTCACATTCTTTCTGTCTGTTTTAACTCTCTCCTTCCTTCTACTTTTTTTTTTATAATTTTGATTTTTGAACAAATTATACTGCAAAATATGAACTTGAATAAGTAATGGAGTATTATGGGATTTTGAAGTATTTTGCAATCTTATTTTTGTTGGTATTTCAAACTCATCTTAGTATGACTGTTAGTTTTGGTATTTTCTATTTAGATTCTCGTATCACCACAAAAAACGCCGTGTAAACGCCTAAACGGGGATCATAATATCAATATACGAGAGAGCATAATTGTATTTTTGGCCTATGGGAAGCTTTGTGTGAGAGAAGGTCAGCATCAAAGTTGTGAGACTGAGAGTCTGAGACATGCAAAAGTGGAGCGGGGACATGTATGTCATTCCCAAAATATTCAAGAACATTTTCTTGAAAATGATTTGAATTGGGCTGGCCATTTGATTAGGAGGATTGATCCATAGTCCCCTTCTTTCTTTTTTTCTTTTCTTAATCACAATTTACTTGATGTACAAACTTTGAGAGTGGCATTAGTTTATTGTCTTCCAATTGAATAGTAACCACCATACTTTAAAGAGGATAGAGAATAAGGAAAAATATAATTATGATAGGGTTTTAAAAAGTTTTTCTCGATGTATGTTTATTTAATTATTGATTTTTTATAATTTTTCAAACACATAATTAATGATATTTAAAATTTAAATTTATTTTAGAATTTATGTAAAAGCATAATTAATGATATTTAAAATTTAAATTTGTTTTAGAATTTATGTAAAAGCGTGTTAGAAAAACAAAGAGAGACAAAACGTGTATAATTTAAAGTGAAAATGGAGAATTTTTAACAAACAAAACTAAACAAATGGAAAGTTAAGTTTTGTAGGAGGGAGGGTGTAACAAGATCACTAGAAAGGAATTATGTGAAAATTTGAAAGTAAGACCCAAAACCTTAGAGAGTGAAAATGGGGCGAGAGATTTACTAAGGGTTAGCATAATCCCAAAGAAGATTTGTCTAACACGAGTCTTGAAGCTACTAAGGAATATTAAGTGAATATTTTTCGTAAGATTTGAGAGATGTTAGGATGGAAATGACGCTCTTATAATTGAGTATTATTCTATTTTTGTTTTCCTCAGTATTTCTTGAAAAGCCTTAGTGTAGTATTTTTAAGATTGTTGTTTGAATTACGATGTACATTGCTTTAAAAGTAACATTAGTTTTGTACGAGTGTGCTTCATTTGTGTTTGTTCTCTTAATTTTTTTGCTTTATTTGATTTTTTATGTTCTCTAAAATATAACTTAAGACGCTTTTATTTTCAAATTCGTAATAATTTTTTTTGAAAACTTGATATTTTAAAAATTTATATTGGAGTGTATCTAAGAAAATGTTATTTGAATATATTATTTAATATAAAAAGATGAAAACTCATAATAATTTTTTTAAAAACTTTAGATAAAAGGATAAAGAAGAATTAAAAAAATCGTTTTCTTTATGAAAGACATCTAAAAGCCTTTTCACCTCAAGATGAAAGAACAGGATTAAGTATAATAGTTGAGACTAAAAACATAAAAAATTGTGAAAAGTATTTATAAATATTCTTAGCAAATGGCAAGACGAATTGTAAGCCGTTTGATTGTGCAAGTGGGCCTTCCAAAAGTTTGACCTTTTCCTTAATTATAAGTTTGCTTCATTTGAAAAGCTAGGAAATCTTTTAATTGATATATGTTGCGGAGTCGCAATAGTACGTGTGTGTTTCGGCCGTTCTACATCCCAATTTATACGCAAGTAAACGTAATAACGCAAGTATTTGTCAAGTGACCAAAGTCCTCATATCTGCTTAAGGATACGCGCGGCATCGTGGGTATCGTTCAGAAACACGCATGTCAAATGTACTTGCATGAAAATTGTACGGAATATATAATCTTCACGCACGACACCCGACTTTCTTTATGGTTTTTATAAATTATAACATGTATGTATTCGGACTTCAGGCTACGGCCAGTTTAGGAAGTACTTGGTTCACATTACTCAGTTTAGTACGTACTCCTAAGTCCTAATGGCTTGTCTTGCCAAGTTTCGGCAAAAGAAGGCCTTGTAAAAATGCTTATTCTCCTAATGTTCCTGTATGTGTTAAATATGTGTTAATTGTTACGGAGTAGCTGAGTTTAATTGAATTTGGTTTAAGGGATGCCTTTTAACATTGGAAGTTCTTACAAAGTACTGAGTTTAATTGAATTTGGCTTATTCTCAATCCGTTTTGAAAGCTCAAATAAAGTACTAGAGGTTACTATTAGATGGTGTAGATAAAGTTTTTATTAGTTGGTATAAATTGAAAGACTAATGAATACAGGCTAATTTACCTTTTACGAGGGATATAAATATCAGTGAGTAATTTCGTTTTGAGATAATGGAAGAATCTGGTATTCAGGTTGTCCCGGTAATTTTATGTCATAATTTATTGCTTTTTTGACTGATTTGCATAGATATGCTGTCAATTAGTTAGATTCGAGCTGCTCTGTTGTCCGTACATAAGAAAGATTTTTAGCCACTTGCAGCGGTTTTTTGATAAATTTTTCTTTATTGTGTATTGCAGGATACTGAAAAATACCGGAATGTAATCCGCCAACACATGGATCTGGATACGGTTCAATCTAGACTTGACAAGGGTATATACTGCGATAGTCACCCCAAATTTTACCGTGACCTCCTCCTCATTTTCACCAATGCAGTGCTCTTTTACCGCAAGAGCTCTGCAGAGCACATTGCAGCCAGAGAATTACGGAATGTGCTGATCGACGAAATCATCCAAAAAACCCGTAAGCCCAATATTCAACCGCGGAAACCCGACCCTGAACCCCAGCACCTGGAACCTGTTGTCAAGAAACCCAGATCCTCTACAACCATGGTTGTGTGCAGGAGACGAAGCTCCAGCTCAATGCAAGCATTGTCAGATAGCATGAAGAAGGGAGATACTAATAATACTAGGAGTACTACTAATAGTAAGAATAATATTAGTAGTAATGTGGAGAATGGACGTGAGGAGAAAGAAAAGACTGATCATCATCATCACAAGAAAGTTAATGGTAGTAATAATCAAAGCAGTTCCCTTTCGAATAAAAAAGAGAAAGAGGGCGATAAGGGCGGTGGCGATGATGGCAGTACCGATGAAAACTTGAAGAAGTTGATTACGAGTGAGAGGTCGAGTTCGGGGAATGGAGTGTTGCGATTGAGTAATAACAATGGCAAGAAGATCGTAAGGAAGGAAGGAAATAAAAGGGAGAAAAGGGGGAACGTTACCAAAGATAACAAACAGGAGTGCTCCGGGGGTGAGAAAATCGAAGTAGTGGAAAGGAAGAAGATAATGAATGGCGATCAAAAGCAAGAAAAAGGGACTCCAACAGTTGTGAAAAAGCAAGGGGTGGCCAACTTCTTGAAGAGGATGAAGGCGAGAAATAATGACTCTGAGGAGGAAGAGCACGGGGAGGACAGAAGAGAGAAATCTCAGGGTACTAATTATAATGTTAAAAAGGCAGCTGGGAATCCGAAGAAGAATAGTAAAGAGGTTGAGGAGGGTACAACCAGGAGGAGTTCAGGCAGGAGAGGAGAGAAAGCGGTGGCTGTGTCGAGGAGAGGGATTGGCAGGCCTCCAAAACGGAAGGCAGCCATGATGAGTGGAGGTGGCACACCAGATTCAGCAAAAGGAGGGAGATATGTTGGTAGAGATGGTGGCGAAAAAGTTAAGAAAAAACCTAGGAGGTGAGTTGTATTAATAGTCTGTAGTCTGTTGTATATTACAGTCTTAGTTGTTGAGTTGTAGGGATAGGAAAGATAAGTTGTGCTTGGAAGTATAGAGTGGGTTTGTATAAGCAAGTTTCAATATTTATGGAATCTTGATTTGCATGGATTGTTGTTTTTGGGCCCAATTTCATAAATCAATTAGGTAGCCCTAAGCCTTACAAAATTGTTCAACCTCTTACCTAACTGCCTATAATCCACATGTCTTTCCTTGTTGGCAAGAATATATATATATATATATATATATGATGTTCAAATAAAGTGGATTTAATACCTAAGACAGTTGCATAATTTCTTACAATGTCATAGAATTGGTCTAATCGTGTTTTGGTTACTTAGAGTATCACGTTACTTGGTTGGTCCTATTTTAATATAACCATGATGAATTGTCATCAAATCAGAGTGAGAAATACGTGTGAACTCCGAAACAACCTTGCTTTCATTCATGATCGAAATAGTATATATATAGTGTTTACCCTAGTGCTTTGAGATTTAAAAACTACTAAAAAATAATATAAAAGATAAACATAAATAACTTTAAAACAATTCTATCCAATATCAAACATCTAATATATATATATATATATATATATATATATATATATATATATATATATATATATATATATATATATATATATATATATATATATACTATCCTGTAACCGGGTCCCTTTCATTAAGTTCTATATCCAGCAAATCAAATCACACATTGGGCTAATTCGAGGACAAACTTGAATCGAGCTAGCCAAGCTATATATATCCAAGGTGGGTTAGGTCTAAGTTTGCCCGTTTACAACCTTTTTATAGGCTAAAAATAAGGCTTACCAATGGTCAACCTTTATAAAGTTTTAAAAGCTTTATTAGATATTTTTTCCCTTTAATGCCGACGCTCAATATCTATTTTATTTTAATATATGTTTTGATATCCAATTTTTCATGGGTGAGATTCTAAAAAAAAAAATAATTAATCATTTGATGTTAAGCCTCTTAATTGTTAATGACTACTTTATTCAATAGAGATTCATGTATATTACCATTTTTTAAGCAAAACTTTCCCTTGAAAAACTTCTTAGCAAAGTCGATCATCAAATATAATTTTTTTTTACAAGAGTTATCATTTTGTATAATTAATCCAACAAGGGCTCAAACTAATCCATCCATGGGAGGTAATCTGTACTTTATCTTTTTTGGAAAGGATACACTAAAGACATATTTTTTGGAAACCAAAAAGTTAAGGTCTCCCCTTCTCTCATATTCAATTTAAAAAAATAAAAAACCTCACTATCTCTTATTACATATACTTTTCAATAAAGTAATACTCAACTTTTCTATTTCACCAATACAATAACAATTGATAATCAAATAACAACTTGTTACTCACTAATTTGGCAAGAAAGGAGTATATATGAAGAAAAAAAAACTATAAAATATAAAAAAATTCCACAACAAATGTTTAAAATTTTCATTTTTGTATTGTTAGGTATTTCAAAATAAAATCATTTATGATATATTTCAACAATCTTCAAAATATTACTATAATATTGCAAAATACTTTTAATAGGGTATATGAACTTAATTAGTTAAGATTCACTACTTAATGTTAATTGTATTGTGGGATTTTGTGTCACAAAGTTGAGATTTGGATTGTTACTCAAATTCAATGGATTAGATACTAGTTAAATCGATGATATGGGGGTAAAAATCAATTGATTGAACATTTAGATAATGGTGAAAATAAATATGGAATACTTCAGGCTTATCCAATAGAATCAATATTAAATAATTTAGACGATTCTACAAATATGCTACGCTTATGTAGTTATATTTTATTTAAACATTTTTCCTTCATAATATTTTACATTGATTTAACATAAAGGCAACACTGAATCTGAAAGTGTTTGAAATAAGAAGAAGGTATTGTACATCATTACATGCATCATCCAAAGGTTCGGAAAACAAGTTTATGACCTAATTGTGAAATTTTTTGAAATCGATTGAAATGAGTGTTTAGAGTCAAAGTAAATGATTTCAGTCATTTTAAGGCTTAGTATAACTTTATAAGATTCGTAAAAAGCATATCAAAACATTCAATCATTAGGTATGATATTGTCTAAGTGATTGAATTTGAAAGTTACCATACACTACTTTTGAAATATTTTGGAAAAACTTTCGAAATCGAAATATTGGTAGAAGATGTTTTCTACAGATATGTAAAATGATTTATAATCATTCAACCTCTTATATTCGATCACTAAATGTCTTAAACTAAATTTGAAGCCCAATTATATCCAAAAAGAAAAAGAAAGATTGGAGAAAGGACAACCCAACTTGATTAGTTTTGGCCCATTTAAGAGAAGTTTTGCAATCCTTAGTCCCTACGCCCAGTGATTACCAAACTCGGTCTTTTTAACCAACAAATAAAGAGTATATGCAAGGAATACAATGACCCACAAGGCTTCAATCAATCTGACTACATTCTCGTTCTTATTGCTCGTTACACACCTTAAAAAAAAAAAAGAAAGAAAAAATCTGGCCAACCACATTTATGACCTAATTAAAAGATGAAATAGTATTAACAAATGTTAATTAATTTAATTGGTTAAAGTCTTTAAAAGTAGTATTCAAATAAGAGATTAAATCCCGATTACTTTAATTATTTTCTCGCTCTTTTTAACTCTCTTTACCTTAAAAAAAAAAGTAATAATACTAAATAAAATCGCTGATAATATTCTTCAACCCAATCAATACCTTATACCTAGTCATAAAGTTCTCTGTTCTCAACCCTTTTTCTCTGAAAACTTTCACATACCCAAAAATACTTTCTGCCCCTTGAAATGTCTAGTGAATCAGTTACTATTGAGGGAAGTGATGGGGTTAATCTTAGGTCCAGAATATTCAGACCCGATACAAATAGCAAAGATGAGAGTTTGGGAATTGTATTGGTTCATCCATACTCAGTTTTGGGTGGATGCCAAAGTTTACTGAGGGGAATGGCAACCGGGTTAGCAAATGCAGGTTATTTGGCAGTCACTTTTGATATGAGAGGTGTTGGTAGGTCAACTGGCAGTAAATCTTTATTTGGGTTTGCTGAAGTCAAGGATGTCATTTCTGTTTGCAAATGGGTTTCTGATAATCTTTCTGTCAGTAAGATTCTGCTTGTGGGTTCTTCTGCAGGTAAAATTATTATGATCGAATAGTTGGTTTGATTTGTCATTATTAAATCAATTTTGTTCTTGCATATTGTCTTTTAAGGATTGTTTTTTGATCCATCAAAAAAAAAGATTGATTTTTGAATTTGGTGTTGATTGTATGTTAGCTTACGAATTTATGTTGCGGTAATTATGTTTTGCTGGTCTTATGAGGCGACAAAAGTAATTTGATGATCACTGAAAGTTCATAGAAAGTGCCTGAGTGGTTTAGGTTTTGAGAATTTAGTCAGATCTAATCATGGATAATGGGATGGGATATTGACCTTTCTTGGAAATTATGGAAAACTTGGGTGTGCTATTAAATTCATAATCCTATTGGGAAAAGAAAACTAATATTGTCCTTTCAGGAGAAAAACAGTGTGGTTGCTAACTTAGAGGCGTTGATTGAGTGTTTCCTATTCCTGTATAAGTTTGATCTGAAGATCAAAATCTTGTGCTAAATTGTGTGATTCATTGATATGAACCATGGTCTTGTGGGAGCTGCTTGCTTCCCTGCCGAAGCTGTACGCAAATTGATACTCGGAATTTGGTTCAATAAGTCACTCAATCTCTGCTAATTTCCTTTTTTGACGGGCTGTAGTATCCATACTGTACAATCTCCATTATCTATATATCAAATCTAGAATAACTGCATGTATTTTCTAGAGCAGATGGGGGAGAAATCAGAGAAGAAAATGTGATATGTTTCTGAATTATGATAACGTTTACAGTGAGTGGCATATTTTAGGATTCCTGCCCTGTCTATCATATCATGTTTCCACTTGAATGGTTTCTTTATATTGGGACGAGGGAGGAAATAAAAGAAGCAAGAAAAAGGTTGCAGTTAAAGAGAGCTGTTATCAATTTCACAGTTTGGTAAAGGGTGAGAATTATCAATTTCATGAAATTATAATTCATCTGGTCCTGTTTCCTAACTTGACAAAAAATGGGAATCTTGGATATCATTCAGAGTTTTATTTGCATTTCAGCCTTCCATTTCTACATTTTCCTACACTTTTCAATGTAATCATTCTGTAGCCTTCTTGGTTTTCTTCTGCATGTTTGCTTGTGCATGCAAATCTGATTCAAGGTTGAATCAGCTTGAATAAGTTTTGATATGTCTAAATGGTACTTGTATGGTTATTTTGGCTTTGAAGGATCACTTTTGTCAGTTTGTTGGCATGTTATAGGATGGTCAATTGGTGAAGTATAATTATCTGTAAAATTTGTAAGTTGTAACTGAGGTCCCTTTACAGTGTCATAAT
This sequence comes from Dysphania ambrosioides, assembly GCA_026401315.1. NCBI lineage: Eukaryota > Viridiplantae > Streptophyta > Magnoliopsida > Caryophyllales > Amaranthaceae > Dysphania > Dysphania ambrosioides. The sequence goes on from CM048666.1 coordinate 502,830, forward strand.
CATAATTCATAAACACTGATAGTTGGATAGGTGGTGTGACTGGCGTCTTGCTTATAATCTGTATTTTGGAACAGGTGCACCTATAGCAGGTTCAGCAGTTGATCAAATTGAGCAAGTGGTAGGTTATGTGAGTATAGGATACCCGTTTGGTCTGTTGGCCTCAGTTCTCTTTGGAAGGCACCACAAAGCTATTTTGCAGTCTCCAAAACCAAAGCTTTTCGTGATGGGAACTCGGGATGGTTTTACGAGTGTCAAGCAGTTGCAGAACAAGCTAAATTCCGCTGCTGGCCATGTTGAGACTCATCTTATTGAAGGTGCTAGTCATTTTCAGATGGAAGGTCCTGAATTCGATTCTCAGATGGTTGATTTGATAGTTAGATTTGCAGAATCTTTGTAGGACCACAAACTCTAATGAGGTAATGGGTAAAATCGTTTCTGTATGCCTATGTAGAGGAAAAGTGAGATCTGATAGCGTCGCAACTGATTTTCCAATTTTCTACTGTTGTACTTGCAGAATCAAAAAACAGGAAAATGTTGATGATAGTATCCCCTAGTAGGTGCTGATAATCTGCATGACTGCATTGCACCTACAATGTTGATATGGTCTTTTTTTTTTTCAATTTTGTTGTGCTTGCGTAATATGTTTGGAATGGCATAATGCATTAATTGGACCTATATAACACAGATAGTATGGTGGTACGTCAGATGAAATGTGCACTATTGAATCATCGTATATAATTCATCAATCTGACATAGATTTACATGAACAAGCTTCCCTTGTTTTTGGTTAAAAAAAATTAACTGGTCAGAGTACTAGCACAAAAATCTACACCTTCCACTACCTACTGCCCCCTAATGATCTATAATTCTAACTGGATGATGTTACAATCTGGCAATTCCCAATATTTGGCTATTACATGGATTAGGCTTCTTGCTTCTTTTCTGAAGTAATTCTGCCTTTATCACCATCTGGGCCTTCCATTCCCCTACCTTCTCCGCCCATCTCATCATACTGTCGTTTCCTCCATCCTTGCTCTCGGTCCATCGACTGTCCATGTGAGAAGAGATGCTCTCCCCCATCTGATTGAAATAAATTAGAAGAAACATTATGCTAACAATCCACTTCTCAATGAGTAGGAATACAAGACGTGGGCATGTTATTGATGGCATGTTGACAATATAAAATTGAACATATTACAAGCGGTCAATGACAATAAATGTGAAGTTGTGAACCAATCAACTAGATATAGATGAAAGACAAACACCTCTTAAATACAGAATAGGATGAAAGGCCCAATACTGAATGATTTAAGCCGGATGTTTGACTAGAAATTCTGTACATAGTGACTTACATCTGTTGATCTACAAAAAACCCAATGAAACAGTGGAGGGGAGGTAATGTAAAAAATAGACAGGTGCTTCCTAATTTGTACAAACAGAAGGCAATTAAGCATTACCACTTTCACCATCAGATGCATCTTGAAGCCTAGAAATAGCTTCTACCAATGCTTGTTCATGCTCCTGCAACACAATAATTCATTCAAACTCCATATCACAACAAATGTACAAACATAAAAGAAAGGGTTGCCTGTGTTAATTACTTTCAACACTTTCTTCGCTTTCTCAACCTCCAGTGGGTCAGGATGATTAGCACTAAAAACTTTTTCCACCTGGAAAAAATCATCATTCCATCAAACACGTATAATACTGAAGGCAAAATGAAACTGAGAAACTGTCTTCCCTCCAGATAAGCTTACCTCTTTAATTAGAGTATCAGTATGAAGTAACTCAATATCTCCCAATCCTTTTCTTCCAATACCATTCTGGGGGAAATGTAAATCCTTCTTGGGTTGGCCCTTCAAGGTGCCACGACCTCTTCCTGCACCAGCAACAGCCCCACCTCGTGCAGAAGGTTTCTTTAACCCACGACCTTGACCAGTTCGACCACCTCTATGGGAAATTCCTGAATCCTCCCCTTCCCACCTGATGTCTTCAGGAGATATCTGACAGAAAATACATCACATGAGCTCTGAAACAAATTCCCAATATTTTCTAAAACAGATGCCAAAGGAAGCAAGCAGCAATCCACATATAAGCACTTATGCAGGCAACAAACTATTCAATAGTAGTATAACTTCTCTGTTGATGGACAGCTAACACAAGAGCATGCAATTAAAAAGATTATCAAGAGCCAAATCAATCAGTTACAAAAAGAAACAACGCACAGAAGTTCAAATGATGTTCCCAAAGCCAGTCTACCGCAAACACCATTTTAAGACTCGAGTTGGAATATTAATTATTCCAGTAACTAAAGTAGATGGATAATTATTATGCACCATTTACGCTATGAGAGAATGATGGGAACAACAAATGAATTAATATATGGAAACAACAATTGATTTAACTTGATGTGAGTTGAGCAATAACTAACAGGATATATACTCAATTAAGGCTAGAACAAACAAAAATGGTCATAAGATGTATTTCTTCGGTATATACATCTGGAAGGGAAAGCAATAATGATCAACACAGATATTGCAACACAGCAACAACAATAATTAAACAAGAAGTCACCACAAACAGGTGCAAGCCCTGCACACCACCTTATATTAAGCCTCATAGACACTGGCAGCAACCATCGAAATTAGCACATGTTTCTCATATTCACTTTGTATTTAAGGCCAGGATTAACTTGTACGTGATCACCCAACAATTAAATGACCTAGGCCAATATTCATAACAAGATAGCAAGAAGAATTACCTCTTTAAGATTGACCCATTCCCATGCTTCATTCGGTGTATTCATGTCATAAACCAAAGCATGCCGACCCTGAAAAAAGGACATATGGGAGGATGTTATCTCTAACACATATCAAAAGGAACATGCTTTCTTTTATCTCCATAAAAGTCTCTTCATCTTTTTTTGGGAATGGGGTGGGGGACAGAGAAGGGTTATCATAGTACACAAACTGTACCTCTTTATAGTCTGTAATTACAGCCTCATAAAAATTGTTATCTTCTGGCCACCTTGTCCATACTTTTTTGCCAATCTTCTCAGAAATTCCAGATTCAGGCTCATTAGGTACAAAGTTACCTGACGTACTACGATTGGTAACCTGAGGTCTCCCAGAGGGAGCAGGGGAAGGATATGGCAAAGTCTGCATAACAATAAGCTTCCATGAGCAGGGAATTAAACACAAAACACAGTGTGACAATCAAACAAGCAACTAAATGTACTACACAATACACAAGGACATTTCAGGATGCTACCGTGTGAAACTACTTGTACATAATAGATGAAGGTGTAATGTAGTCCGGACAAACTAATGTCGCTCCATCATAAATTGCAAACCACCAATATGACAACAAACAAATGACAGTGTAATCTATTGTAATTAGCAAAATTTTGCATCATAACACAGGCAATTACAAATTTCAACCTGTCAAAATTCAGCAAGCACAAATCACCAAATTGAAGATAGTAGATTGCACATGATAAAACTGTCTAATATCAAGATTAGCCAAAGAACTTACTGGTTTTGCCTTCTTGCCTCGTGCTCCTGAAGATGGGCCTCGCTTCAAATTTGATGAAGATGGTTGCATAGTCAAATGCAACGCAGGCGAGGGTGCCCCACCAGATAATCCTGACACTGACTGCCCTGTTTTTTGTTTCTTACGTGATGCTGAGACAGTTGGACTAGGTATAGAATCATGAGGCAACTGCGACGAGTTAAGCATGCCTGATTGCCCATTTGCCTTTCTCCACTCCCTGACAAGTTTTTTTTATAAATGATTCTTGTCAAAATACAGAGCTGATATTCATACGCAAAATTCACAAAAACAATAAAAATAAAAATATATAACCTTATTCTCTTGATCATATCATCATTATTGACTCGTGACAGAAGCTCCCTGTGCTCCTCATCTGATACCCTCAACTCTTTCCTTAGTTCTGTAATCAAACTTTCTTTTTCCTAATAAGAGAAAATGTATTAAGACAAATAAATTTAGAAATTTAAGAAAGATGAAGAAAATCAGTAACATCAAGTACCCAAGAAATGGCATCAGATTGAGCCTTGAAGGCCCGCAAAACAGAACAGTATGCTTCTTGTTCAATCATATGGATTTGTGTTTCCATGTCATTACTCGGCATCCTTGGATAAGGAGCAGAGGGAGCAACTGAAGATCTTCCATTCCCAGCTACCCTTGTGTTTCTTGCAAATCTATTATTTTGATGAGGTGGAGGAAGATCATCATCTGTCCCTGCAGAATTTCAAAAAAAAAAAAACCACTAAATAAATTCAAAATTTTCCAAGAAGTACAGCAAAGATCACAAAAAACAGAAAAGAAATAACCGAAACATTAGAAAACATCCATAAAATGGGTAACTGAATTAAAATAAAGTTGAAAGGAGTCAGCCTGAAAATGCAGATCAAAACTATATAAGATAAATTCAACAGCAAAGATGCACAGAAATCATCAATTAAAATCCTTCAGACTACCCTAGTATACAGAAGAATCAATTTCCATACTATCAGAAAAGGAACCTATGCACAATTCCTTGGATAAGCATGGTATTAATAGAAACTGCTAGGCAACTTTGATTTGATTTGGAATTTACAATCATTTCCATGTAATAGAACAAAACAACCAGTATAAGAACCAGTGAGGCAGGTATTCCTCTACCTCCAGATAAAAAAGTAGTTTTTTCTTCCACCTTATTACGAACCAATATACAAATTTATCAGCTACGTTACTCAAACAATTAATTTTATGACCGACTTCACACTTCATTTTGAACTTAAAAACTAGCTAAATTTTCACTAATTGTCCAAGTCCGTGACCGAGTCAGAATAATATTACCACAGAAAATAATGTAAAAGAATACAAAGAATTCGTCTTCCTGAATTCCATCACATATGATTCCAATTCTTATGTAAAGAACAAGGAACAAAGGTCCCCAATTTACCAAAATAAACATATACTCCGTACCGATTATATAAAAAAAACCCTATCATTCGATTCGGCAGCGATAATACCAATAATCCAGTCTCTTAAGAGTCGATACACCATCAAATTACTTAGATTTACGGCATAAAACTCCAAACTTTGGTAATTCTAATCTCTAACCAATCTCTTAATTCTCAATAACTAGCAAAAAATTGAATTACCTCGACAGCAGCAAGCTTATAATACAAGATTGCGACTTGCAATTACTAATCCCACAAAATTCGTCAGAAATACAAAATCAAACCCTAACACAATCCAAAACCCCCAAAATCACGATTTACAGTTCAATAAAACACAATTCAAAATCTATGTTTGAACAAAATCGCTAAAATTGAGACAAATGCATCAACATAGCCAAAACCGTCAAGAAAACGGTCGGATCTTCGAGAAACTCACCACTACTGTCGGAGACACCGTACTCCATCATAACGTGCTCGAATCCTACCGAATCTTCCTCAGTCAAGCCGGCGCAGCAACGAAACTCAGACGAAAGGGACCGGAATTCGATCGGAGAGTAAAAGGGGGCGGAAATCAGGGTTTGGGAGGATGAAAATCGGAGATCTGGGGTGGAAAAAAGGGGGGAAATTGAAGCGAATTAGGGTTGAATGAGGAGAGAGAGAGAGCAAAGAAGGCGGTGGTGTTGAAGGGTTGACAAAGAACGCGGACTTGATTCATTTTATTTTTTGTAATTTTTTTCACTTAGTTGATAAAAATTTTGAGTTCCGCTCTACTGGACTTAGGTTATGCTTTATCTAGTTTTTATTCTCCCGTGGGTTGTGGAATAGAAGAGACCAAGGGAATCTAACTCTAACTAGAACACTTGAAGTAGCCTACATTAGATATGATAAGTTGGCTACATAGCCTACATTCTTTGTTTTTCTCTCTCTCTTTCTAGGTTTTTATGGTGTAAAGCCTAATAAATATTAATATCTTTGGTTGAGGCTTGGAATTTCATAAGTTTTGACTTATTCAAACAATTGAGGACTTTGGGCATTCAGAGCAAAACAATGTGCATGTCGAGGATAAAGCATGTGAGGTGGATTTGTTGTAGTCATTGCAAATCATAAAGTTTTGGAAATTTTTTGATATATACTAGACCATTCCTCAAATTGGCCTAATATTATCCTAAATTTCAATGGATGATAAAAAATTATACTTCTCTACGTGTGATTTAATCATGGTATGCATTGGCCGGCCTATATTAACTATTGATATAAGTGAATTGCGTACACAATTTTTTTTTAAATACTTGTAGTTTAAGTAAGTCTTCATGACACATGTGAGTTGCAAAAATATTTAAAAGTGTCTATAAATTGTAAAATAATTCATTATCCAATAAAGTTATATCTAAGAAATGTTAAATGACACATGTGAGTTGCAAAAATATTTAAAAGTGTCTATAAATTGTAAAATAATTCATTATCCAAGAAAGTTATATCTAAGAAAGTATCTCATGGGCAAGGCACTTTTCATTTGAATTTGATTTATCTTAAATTATTCACACATATTGAATATGTTGACACACAAGTGAAAGAGTAAAACTTGTATGAAAATTTAACAGTACATAACATTGAACATGACACCTCCATAGTCAATTGAATACAATTTTTAGCTCTTTAGAATGAGAAACCCTAGTCCACAAGTTTGGAAGACTATGACTAGTTGATAGGCATGTCGCGCCCCTAACAAAAATAAAAAAAAAACTAACTAATCCCCCTAACTATGTAGTAGGGCAAGTCAGGATCGTCGATCCCACAGAGAAACGACGGTCCAATTTAATCAACTTTAATACTGGTAAAATAGATGAGTAAGAGAAAAGAGAATGATTATACTACTAATTAATAAAGTATGAACTAAAGACATCTAAGATTAGGTATTCTCGCTAATATGAATTAACATAAGATAAATCCCTACCCCAAATAATCATACTATAATGGTCAAGAGGAAAGATGCGCCCTTTACAATACCAATAATTTATTTCGATCAACTTATTAGCTTCTCTAACATACAATCATGCCTATTTTCATGGAATCATGCATATTAGAGACATTAAACACGACACCCTAAACTTCCTCATAATCCGTTCTACCTATTTTTATGTAGAATTTCATGTCCTTATTGAATTAGTCACAACCATCTAAATCCAACTATCGTTGACAAATAGATATTAGGTTCAAATCAATATCAAATTACGTCTAACCTAGTATTGATAAAATAACACAATTCAATAAGTAAGAACATATAATATAATCAAATTAATGATTGGGATAAATTCATATATCATATTAGGGTTCAACCTAACCCTAGATTATGAAAATACTTAAACATGATAATTAAATAAACAAAACAATGAATAAGAGAAGACAAAATAACAAATAATAATAAGAGATTAGAGAAAGAAGAGAACAATACTAGAATTAGATTGATTGAAAGTATCAATTGAATGATGAACATCAAGACTTTACTTTCATAGTTGCAAGGGAGAAAACTAAGAACAAAAAGTGATAGCTATTGGAAAAACCTAGAGCTCCCTTTACACTACTAAAAACTAAAACTATATATAATAAAACTAAAAACTCTCCAAAAAATCAGAAAATCCCCCCACCAAGCCCAAAAGTGGCATGTGAATTTCTATCAAAAAGGAGTCCTAGACTCTTCAAACACTAAACCTAAGTAAATGGTTTGATAAATAGGATTTTAGGGCTTCCAAACTAAATCTTCCAAAGTAGCCGCCAAGAAGGTGCAGCGCGAAATGAAGGATCGCAAAGGTGTTGCGGTGTGTATTGTAAAAATCATCATTTTCATGCTATACTTCACTAGACGCACCTAGCTTGGAACAATCGATGGCTTCTCACTAGCCACGTTGCAATAGGTCTTCAAAAGTCGTGAAGCAAGGCTAATAAACGATGTGTAAACTCCGAACATGAGTCGAACGACAAGCTTACGATATAATGGGGGCTCTTATTACGTCAAAACCCTATAAAATAAAAAAAAGCATACCCAAGAGGAGCAATATCGAAATATATGAAATAAAAGCCCATAAAGGAGGTAAATGTGGAAGAGAAATGATAAAATGAGATCGATTAAGGCATTAAAACCATGAATAATATCGTGTTATCACTAGTTCAAGTTTGAGTCGATTCAAGCCTGAAACAACGGAAAGCTTCAACTTAAGAAATCTCGATTCAGTTTGGAACAAATCCTGACCGGCTAGTATAAGCATTTTAATGGTGGATTTGTTGTATTAATTGCAATATAACTCATAAAGTTGCTCGTCAATGCACATGATTACCAAAGAAGTTGTGGTTGATTTATTATACTATTCGCATTCATTAAGTTAGTGGATTTGCGAGATATTTTGGTATATGCTAAGTTTATATGGTGAATCGATGCAATTGATGTAGTATCCCATAACTTTGTCCAAAGGATGATTTCGACAACATATAGTTGTAAAGTAATTTTTAAAATTGAATTTACGAGAGATGTAATATCTAATTGGAATGAATGATTATGATACTTTTTCTATGTGACCAAATTACCAAATCATGGCAAGACATTTGTCAACTTAATCATCTTATAAATGGAGGAATATCTTAATACAAGTAAATCACATGAATTTGTTGATGACACGAGTACATTACCTAGTTACTTAAGAATGTCTCTAACACTAGTAAATTACACAATTACATAAGAATGACTACATAACATGAGTCGTATGATTTACTTATTCATCCATCAATTGAGACATTGAGATTCAAATAAAGCCTTATAAAAGTATTATTTGAGTTATTTTAAAATAAGTTTGATTTATCTTAAATTATTTAGACTTATCAGACATAATTATTACACAAAAGTATGTGGGCATTATCCCTAGTCATTGTTAATAACTACGATTTTATGAATCAATTTGATTCTGGTATATAGACAACTTTACATTAATATCAAATATGACACCGTCATAATAGTATGGCGGACTATAGTTTTCACGTCCTCAAATTGAGAAACCCCAATCCACAAGAAATTGACACCAACCAAAACTACACCTCAAAAATTAAACACAAACGATGCACAAAAATTCCAGCTACTCCTAAGAGAGGCATTCACACAGACTACAAATAGCTGAAAATCGGCAAAAGCCTCCATTGCACAATTCCTGTGCGACGTTTAAGGCTTAAAAGGGTAAGTCTTGCAGCGATTCATATGAAATGCTGCTTTCCCATTCCTCTTCATTTCTTCACCGCTCTCCTTCCCTCTCACGCTCCTCCCTTCCTCTTCCCTCTCTCCGCCCACGTCAGTACCCCCTCTTCATCAAACGCTGCGTTTCAATGATGGACTCCGAACAGAGCGGTACTTCGGTTGAACAGCTGGCTCAAGATTTGAAGAATCACAAGCTGACCTACCAGAGTAATCGCACCAAGTTAAAGCTTGAAGAATTGAACTGGGATCACTCCTTTGTTCGTGAATTACCCGGCGATCCTAGAGCTGATAACACCCCACGTCAGGTTCTGTTCATCTTATCCTGTTGTTTCTTTTGATTCTTTAGCCTATTTGATTGATATTTTATGCATTTGAAGTTCGTTGATGATGTGGGATCTTCCTATTTTGGACCAATTTCCAGTTGTTCTTTGATTTGGGTGTTGTAGGATATGGAGATAGGAAGTTGAGAACTTGAATTGTTGTTGTTTGCTACGTTAACGAGTGAAGAATCAATAGGAGATACAAATAAGATCAATATACTCTAGAAGGGGTTGAATAGAGTACGATAAGTCTTGAGATGACTTTTAAGGGCGGAATTGAAACTTTGAGATTGACTGAATATCAAGGCCTTGAAATAAGTTCCAAAGGCTATTTCTGAATTTTGACTTCATTATAGCTATTTTAACACTTTAAACAAAATAGATAAAAACGTAAGTATGAAAAACAAATAAATAAGAGAGACAATGCACAAGAATTTATTATGAAGTTCGGCAATTTAGTATATCACTCTTTCTTTTTATCACACTATTCTAAACACTAAATATACTCTTTCTTTTCTTTTTTCTCAATCTAAAAATACAATAAAGTAGTAAGGAGCTAGAGAGAATTTTGTTGCTGTAGCTTGAGAATGTTTCACACGAGTAGACTTCTTAATTTCTCTTCAAACTTCAGACTCTATTTATAGAAAAACCAACGGCTCATGAACTTGGACGCATAATGCTAGTCGTTGCTATTTCAATATTTGTTGGAGCTTCAAAAATATTGTTACACGATTTGGCTGCTTCAAATAATTCCAAAGAAGTATTCCAAGCATAGTTTATTACTGAAGAAATTCGAATGAAGCTTTGAAACAGAAAATATCTTCAACTATTATGACCATCACCAAGTCTTCTCATGCTTGATATATGCCACGAAATAAGGAACCCAAAAGAATGTTTGTTGAGACATTCACGTATGACAAGATAAAACACTTTGGTCCACTCATGCTATTCCATAAAATAAGAAAAGTTGTTTTCCAAGAATCGAGGATATTTGTTGGGCACATGCTTTTATCCAACAAATATTTGAAAATAAAATTAGACTTGGTCATTTCTACTTTAGTCCAATCCATGAATTTAGGAACCAATTTTCCATGCATTGTAGTCCACGTAGGAAGAAAGCGTCAGTAGATAAAATTTGCATTGTTTTGCTTTTTAGACCATGCAACCCATGCACAATATAGTAAAATAATATCCTTGCTTTATTTTCCATGCACTTGATATGGACCAACCATTTTGACTTCCATCATAAAATAAAAACATTAGTAGCAACATCAAGGTGGAGACTTCAATGAGAAATAAATCCATGGATGCCAAATAACTTGGTTAGAAACATATTGGGGTTACCCACGAATTGTGATAAAATCCCGTCTACATGACTGCCCTTAATGACTTTCTATGCACTCAAACTGGAAGCAAATATCTCCAAGAACCGATTTTTTTTTTTTGGAATATGGACATATTATGGTGTGCTGCTATTAGAGTTACGTTGGAAGATTTTGTGCGATTGTTGGACTGACTGGGGTATACTCAACCCATTGCAACTTCAAGAAGTGTAAATTAGCTTGCGGGGATAGATAACAGGTGCAATGCGCGTCCGTGGAAAGTTGCAGTTATTCTATACTATATATGTGGGCATGTTATGATGTAAATGCACGTCGAATCAGATTTCTTACTTGTTTTACTGTCAATCAGGGGTTGTTTGGATCTTGTTTCTGGCCTTATGTATTAAATTGTTGTTAAATGTCAAATGATTCCAGAGAATTATTTTCGTGTTGGGGTTCCCTAAAGAATGGATATTAGATGAAGAGATTCAAGAGACTACTTTTAGCATGTATGTTATTTTCTAATTGAATTGATAGAAGGACTAGTCGTATGTGCTACCCATAGTCCCCACTACAACTATGTATTGCCACGATTCTTTTAAATAGAAGTGATACTAGAAATCAGCTCCATACATATGGGTTATTTCCTGGACCTCTCATCTCATTGTGAAGGGCTATGTCATGCTAGCTAATGTTGGATTATCATGAAGAAAGATTCAATCTATGCTAAATTTGTTAATACAATCACTTACTTATGTCTGAAGTGTTTTGGATTCCATGTAGAATGGCATTAATGGCAATATATTACTTGGCTTTTTGAGTATAAAGATTACATGGTTTACCTGGACAAGATATTTTGACGAGATAAGAATGTCAAGTTTTGATCTTAGATTGAACAAAGTTCATGAGTGGTGCAAATAACAAGACACTACATGACTTGTTGCTTACAAGTTCACGTGTTTTGTGTGACTCCAAGTATAGACTTAATTTTCAATGGCCTAGTTAATTAATTAAACTTACATCATCCAGAAAGTTTTAGTGGGTTGAAATGATTGAAGATGGTTATTTATCTCATCAGTAAGCTCTAAATATTGATACTATGCATTGTTATAACTGTTAATAATGCTTTGATCTCAGTATGCAGCGTTGTTTCTTACAGCTTGTACTACTTCCTTTCAGGTCTTGCATGCTTGCTATACAAAAGTTTCACCTTCTGTGGAGGTGGATAACCCAAACCTTGTAGCATGGTCTGAATCAGTTGCTGAAGCTCTTGAGTTACATCCTAAAGAGTGAGTGTTTACTTGCTCTGCTATATGTAACCAAGCATAGTGCATACATTGGCCTTGAAATTGTATTTGATTATGCGCTTCTACCATTTTGTGGGGCTTTTTATACATTTCTTCATTTGGTCTTGGATGGGAGAGGACGGTTGTAAACCTATTAGCCTGACTAGAGTTATGAGAGTTTCTTACTCTTACTATTTATAATTATTGCCAAAAGTATATATTTTTCTTGCTTATCTCATTTATAATCTCTTGTTGTGTTGATCAGGTTTGAGCGGCCTGATTTTCCATTAATATTTTCTGGGGCGTCCCCATTTTTTGGATCGTAAGTCAGCCACTCAAATTGTTTCTTGCTGGTATTCTTTATAATTGGAACTTTTGAATTTATTGGGCTGTTTGCATTCTCCCTGATGAAATATCTTCTACAGATTGCCGTATGCTCAATGTTATGGTGGCCATCAGTTTGGCACATGGGCTGGTCAGTTGGGTGATGGTCGGGCAATTACTTTGGGAGAGCTTGTGAATTCCAAGAAAGAAAGATGGGAATTACAACTGAAAGGCGCTGGCAAGACCCCATACAGCCGCTTTGCCGATGGGCTGGCCGTTCTTCGTAGTAGCATAAGGGAGTTCCTTTGCAGTGAAGCAATGCATAGTCTTGGAATCCCCACAACACGTGCCCTTTGTCTTGTAACCACTGGGAAATTTGTTGTCCGAGATATGTTTTATGAGTACGTACATACGAGCCATAGCCATGACATTCTAGTCTTGCTGTTTCTTTCCATCCATTTTCTTATCAGAGGCTTCAAAACCCTAGGTTTTATCAAAGTCAATCCTTCAATTTTAGAGTTTCATGGTTATTTCTCCAAAGTTTTTGAGTATTAAGCCCTCTTCCCCTCTTAATTACACTTTTCACACAGCTCATCAAGTTCTTTATTTGGTAGTTACTATGATCTGTGTTTCCACTCCTTATATGCCTCTTGCTTCTGTTTATTGAATTTACATTATGATCTAGGGGATGGGTGATGATTGGTAGACCTGATTTTGAATACTAATTCAGTGTCTGAGTATGATCGATGTATCTGTATCCAGTGGCAATCCAAAGGAAGAACCTGGTGCTATTGTTTGTAGAGTTGCTCCGTCCTTTTTGCGCTTTGGTTCATTCCAGTTACATGCCGCGAGAGGGAAAGAAGATCTTGATATTGTTCAGCGTCTTGCAGATTATGCCATCAAGTATCACTTTCCCCATATCGAGAATATGAACAAGAGTGAGAGTTTATCTTTCAACGCAGGCTTTGATGACCAATCTGTTGTGGATCTCAGTTCTAATAAATATGCAGGTTAGTATGTATTCTGGTTTATATTCTATTTTGTTGATGAAAACATAGGCATGCCTTTATAACCAAGTCTTGGTTATTGTATAACATTCTTTACCAGACTCAAACTAATGTCTCACTGTGCCTGTGGTTCTTATTTTTTGATTACCACATGGAGTGAGATGATATTTGTCTGATTTGAGTTTGGATAGCTACTATGCTGTTTAATGTGCAGTGTTTGGTTTAATTATGTTTCTTTCTGCTGTTTTTCTGCAGAGTTTACTTCTGCTACCCCAAATTCTTTTCCACTTTTTTTTTATTATCACATAAAATGATCTGTTTTTAATGCATTAATGTGTTTTATGCTGCAATAACTCTTGCTACTCTTTGAGACATAGATGATTGAATCTTCATGCTGAAGCTTTACTAACTCAAAACTACCCCGTGTGAAGCATAGAAAAAGTAGCAGATTTTCAGAAAAAGAAACTGATATAACCGTTCCTTTGTTTATAATTGGATCAGCTTGGGCTGTCGAAGTTGCTGAGCGTACTGCTTCATTGGTTGCTGGCTGGCAGGGTGTCGGTTTCACACATGGTGTGCTTAACACTGACAATATGAGCATCTTGGGTCTTACAATTGATTATGGCCCCTTTGGTTTCTTAGATGCATTTGATCCAAGCTATACCCCAAACACAACTGATCTTCCTGGGAGAAGATACTGCTTTGCAAATCAGCCTGATATAGGCTTGTGGAACATTGCACAGTTTTCTGCGACCTTACAAGCAGCTAAGTTGCTTCAGGAAAATGAGGCTACTTACGTCATGGAAAGGTATTTTCTTTGCATCTATATTCTGAACAGTGCTGTGGTGGTGGGTTCACAAATTGATGAATAATGAAACAAATAATTTTCTGCAGATATGGAACTAAATTCATGGATTACTATCAAGCTGTCATGACCAAAAAGCTTGGTCTGCCCAAGTACAACAAAGATATGATAAGCAAACTTCTTAACAACATGGCTGTCGATAAAGTTGATTACACCAACTTTTTTCGATTACTTTCCAATGTCAAATCTGACTCTAGCATTCCTGATTCCCAACTATTGACACCCCTGAAGGCTGTTCTGCTAGATATTGGCCAGGAACGGCGGGAGGCATGGACCAGCTGGATGAAATCCTATGTTCAGGAGGTACTAATTCCACACTAATGCAATTTTTACTTGTCATTGATTTTGCTCTTGTTTTCTAGTGCCCTTATTTTATGTTGCTCCAGCTAGTCAGGGGTTTGTGCTTTTATTTTTGTTTTCACGCATACATTTAATTCCCAACTTCAGACATACATGTAGTTGATTGGAAGATTAAGGGAATTATAGGGGATTAGAGTTTGATATATGTTTTGTCTCCCTCTCAGCTGGCTTCTAGTGGAGTTCCTGATGAAGAGAGGAAGGCTGCTATGGATTCTGTGAATCCAAAGTATATCCTACGGAATTATTTGTGCCAAAGTGCCATTGATGCAGCAGAGGAAGGAGACTTTGAAGAGGTACGAAGGTTGTTAAAAGTCATGGAACGGCCGTTTGACGAGCACCCGGGGATGGAGAAATATGCTCGCTTACCTCCGGCTTGGGCTTATCGACCTGGTGTCTGCATGCTCTCCTGTTCTTCATGATTGAGTGAATTCATCACTGTGAAACATTGATTTTATGCAGGTGAGTGCAGGGTCACTTTCTGTAAATAAATAGTAGGTGTATTCTTTCTTTTCCCTATATGAGATAAAATCTTTCAACGCTTTTTGCTTAGCCATTTTCCTTTTTTTTTTTTCCCGGGCATCTGAAGTATGTTTTTGTAATGCATCTCCGATTCTCCGATCATTAATTCCTACTATACCATTGCAATTTCCTGGGCAATATTGCTTCATAAATCCCAATTGTCTCTACAGTTGCACAGTATTCAGCCTTTGTTAACAAGAATTAACGACTTTGATCAAAAGCATGTGTCGTATTAAACCGAAGGGGTCATAATCATATCCCTCCTAAATCAAATTTAAAATCCATTATTCAATAAAATACTAGTAGATTTTCATCCAGTTGATCTGCAGATAGATCAAAAAATGTGTTTGATCTCGAGATGAACATTTAAAAATATCAAGCTTTTTAATGGTATATCTGGGAACAAGGTCTACAACTAAACACCATTACGCATTCTTATGTAGTTAAAAACACGACCGAGCTCTATAAGAGGAACGGAATATGTATGTTATGGTCCTTTTTCAACTGTAACTTCCCTTACGGAAGTTGACTTGAGTTTCAGAGTTATTGAATAAAGCTTTTCTAAAAAAAAAAGGTTGTTAAAAACACGACCGAGTTTCATAAGAGTAAAACCATTCAAAAGTTTTGTTAGAAAAGAATACTATAGAGACTTACTAAACTTTTACTTTTGGATGATACCATGCTGCATATTAAAAGAAAGCATATCTATCATTTTGATAGGAAATTTTTGGTTAAAGACTTTCCTTCCGCTTTCTTTTGTTGGCCAAAAGAGAACAAACTTGAAACTGAAAGATGTTCATCAAAATTTGTTCTGCTTTTCCGTAAATCCTATTTACATGTATGACTATATCCTAATTAGATTAGACGATCAAGTCGGTAATCTCTATCATCCATTAATTAGCCACATTCAACGTAACATCTTTTCACGTTAATCAAGTATTAAAGAGCAGTCTACAGTGTTGTGATTGCGTTGGTAGAGTCGACATTTAGAAATACTTGTGCTTTTGTCCCGCTATTGTACAGTTCACACGAGGAGACAACCTTGCCAAACAAATTCAGTGAAATATCTTAAGATGTGGGAAATTTTCTGGATTATCGATTCAATCTGGGTATGGTCCCCTTACTTATTTCTTGATGCTTTTTCCACTATATTTTCTAAAGTTGCTCGATAGGAATTAATTCCTAGGGTGAAGATTTGTCAGAGTGCCTTGTTACTTTAATCTATTTCGGGATTGTTATCCGAGTTTTTCATGGCATGGCATGTGGTGAGCGAGATCGCTCCTTGAATGGCTGAAATAGAGGGTTGGTAATGGCAAGATGCCTGGCTCCCTGGTTGCTCCCTCTCATGGGCAGTCGTTTGATCCTAATTTGAGGGTGGTCGACTTTATTGATACACACCCTGGTCCATGGGGACGTTGCTAATTCTGTTAAAAATAGTTAGCCCACATTCAAGTGTCCAATATAAATGTGAGCCCAATTTCTAGAATAATCTCTTAAGAAAATATGTTCTAGAATATCTAGAAATTCTATAGTGGAATAGTCTAGAATACTTATAATAATAAATATTTATAAGTAGAACAATCTAGAATTCTATGTGTGTAGAACCATCCCTTCACAAGTATAAATATGGGTGGTCTTAATCATTTGTAATCATTCAAGCAAAAAGCAAGTAATAATAAATTTACCTCTATCAAAAACTTCCAATATTTCATTCATTTACATCTTACAAAGCCAAAGTGCTCTATAAATCTTTTCTTTCAAACATCAATCAATTCAAACCATTTTCCATCAGTGGTATCAGAGCCAAGTTTTTAATCTTGCTACATAATGGCCACTTCATCTTCACCAAACCAATCCTCATTCAATTACTCCCAAACTATAGTTCCCATTTTTGATGGTGAATCATATCATTTTTGGAGTGTCCAAATGAAGACTCTATTCATCTCACAAGATTTGTGGGATGTAGTAGAGGAAGGCTTCCAGGTACTGGATGACATTACAACATTGTCATCGGCCAAATAACAAGAATATAAAGGAAATGTAAAGAGAGATACAAAGGCTCTACTTTATATTCAACAAGGTGCCGGAAAAGAATTTTTTCCAAGAATCATGAGGGCAAGCACATCAAAGGAAGCATGAGAGATATTGAAGAATGAATTTAAGGGCTCCGACAAGGTAATATCCATCAAACTCCAATCTTTATGGAAAGATTTTGACACATTGCTAATGAAGGACAATGAAACCGTTAAAGCCTTCCATTCACACGTCTCTAATATAGCTAATCAAATTAGAACTTATGGAGATACAATAGAGGAGCCTAAGACAACTCAAAAAGTATTAAGAATCTCCCCATAAAATATGATCATGTTGTGGCTGCCATAGAAGAGTCCAGGGATTCAAAAAATCTTACTCTAGTAGAACTAAGGGGTTCTTTAAAAGCTCATGAAAAAAGAATGGAGAGATATGATCAACCCCTAGAGCAAGCTTTTCAATCCAAAATGATTGTCTCTAAAGATAATGGAAATAGAAAAAGCAATCATGGTCAAAATTTTCAAAGAAGAGGAGGGTCGTTTAACCGTGGTAGGAGGAGAGGAAATTATAGAAATAATAATAACAGGGATAAAAACGGCCCTTATTGCATTTTATGCAAGAAGAATAATCATGATACTGATGATTGTCGATTTAAATGCAAAAAGTGCAAAAAACACACTCATTTTGAAAAAGACTGTTTTTATCGAAAAAAGGAAGAAGTAAATTTTATTGAAAAGGATGAGTCCTCTCCTAGCCAAATATTTTATACGGTATTTTCTCGTACGGAAGAATCTAGATATGTTTGGTATGTAGATAGTGGTTGCTCTAACCACATGACAAGCAACAAGAGTCAATTTTTGAAATTAGATGAAGGAGTAAAATCCCAAGTCACTCTTGGTGATGGAAAAATTGAAAATATTGAAGGAAAGGGCATTATTTTTGTTAAGACTAATGGCGGTTGCGACAATCATATCCATGATGTTTATTATGTTCCTGGTCTTGCACATAATTTATTAAGTGTGAGGCAATTATTGAAAAAGAATTATAAATTGGTTTTTGATAATGACCAATGTGATATTTTTGACAAAACAAAAGGACAACATGTTGCCACAATTAAAATGTCCTCAAATAAAACATTTCCATTAAATTTGCCCCCGGTGAAAATAATGCACTAAAATGTGCAAGTATGGATGAATCCATATTATGGCACTTGAGATATGGTCATTTAAATTTTAATAGCCTCAAGGTACTTCAGAAAAATAATATGGTGCATGGGCTCTCAAAAGTGGTTGTTGATAAAAATATATGTGAAGGATGCATTTATGGAAAAATGCACCGATCGCCCTTCACACATACATCGTGGAGAGCTAAAACTCCACTTTATCTTGTTCATGCTGATATTTGGGGTCCTGCCAGAACCCCTAATCTAGGAGAAGAAGATATTTTCTATTATTTGTTGATGATTATACTCGTATGATGTGGGTATATTTCATTCAACAAAAGTCAAAAGCATTCTCCTGCTTTACTCAATTCAAGGCCTTCGTTGAAAAGCAAAGTGGACATTCTATAAAAATCTTAAGAACAGATCGTGGGGGAGAATTCAACAGCAATAGTTTTATCCGCTTCTGTAAGGAAAATGGAATCAAGAAGGAACTGACCGTGCGGTACACACCGCAACAAAAGCCGAGAGGAACAACATAACTATTTTGGAAATGGCTCGAGCTATGCTAAAAGGCAAGAAGCTGCCAAAGTTCTTATGGGCTGAAGCAGTCTACACGGCAGTTTACATTTACAACCGCTCTCCTACCAAAGCTGTCTTAAACAAGACTCCATATGAAGCCTGGTTTCAAAGAAAGCCCAAGGTGGACCATTTCAAAATATTTGGATGTATAGCCTACTCACACATCCCGAGACATAATCGTGAGAAGCTGGATGAAAAAGGAGAAAAATGCATCTTTGTTGGCTACAATGATGAATCAAAAGCCTACCGACTTATTAAGCCGGAGACAAAGCAATTGATCATATAAAGGGATGTAATTTTTGATGAACAGGCGAATTGGCAATGGAGTCAAGATCATTCCGAAGGAGCACCATTGGAGCTAGACAATACAAGCAGCCAAGTTCAACACAATCAAGGAGAAGATGAGCTGGTAATTCAAAGTCCAACAAGCACACCTTCCAACAGGCAAGAGATACAAGATCAAAGTGAACAACATGCATCGCAGTCACAACCACAACAACAACCTAGAAGATCTACAAGGATACCAAAGCCCAATCCGAAATATGCAAATATTGCACTATTTTGCAGTGAGCCTCATAAATTCAAAGAAGCTGTCAAAGAAGAAGAATGGAGAAAGGCAATGGATGAAGAGATGCGGATGATTGAAAAGAACAATACCTGGAAGCTCGTGGAAAAGCCCAAAGGTAAAGAAATCATCAGACTAAAATGGGTCTACAAGACCAAGTATAATGAAGATGGATCCGTTAACAAGCCTAAAGCGAGATTAGTTGCCAAAGGATATTCTCAACAGCCCGGAGTTGACTACAACGAAACTTTTGCCCCGGTGGTGCGCATGGAAACTATAAGGACTGTTTTGGCACTGGCTACTCAACTCAAGCTTCAAGTATATCAGCTTGATGTCAAGTCTGCATTCCTCAATGGAGAAGTTGAAGAAGAGGTATACGTGGAGCAACCTCAAGGCTAAAAAATCTAGGGACATGAAGATAAAGTTTACAGGCTAAGGAAAGCTCTCTATGGACTCAAACAGGCGCCAAGAGCGTGGAATAGCAAGATTGACAAGTATTTCATCGACAACGGATTCCAGAAAAGTCCAAGTGAGCCATAACTGTACATGAAGAAGCAAGGTAATGATTTTCTCATCCTATGCCTTTACGTTGATGATCTCATCTTTACAAGCAACAACTCAAAGATGATTGAAGACTTCAAGAAAGCAATGATGCTGGAGTACGAGATGACAGATCTTGGCCTCATGAGATATTTTCTTGGGATGCAAGTAAAACAAGAGCCAGGACACATATTCATCTCACAGGAAAAGTATGTTGTAGATTTATTGAAGAATTTTCACATGGAGAATTGTAAGCCGCTTTCCACACCTATGGCTGCAAGTGAAAAGCTCTCAATGGATGACGGCAAAGAGAAGGTTGATGCAACCATTTACAGGAGCCTAGTCGGATCATTGATTTATCTCAAAAAATACAAGGTCGGACATCGTTCATGCAGTGAGCATTGTATCAAGATTCATGAGTAATCCAAGCAAAGATCATCTCATGGCGGCAAAGAGGATATTGAGATATGTTAAAGGAACATTCGACTACGGCATCACCTATGACGTGGAAGAATGAAGTGATTTCATAGGATACACAGACAGCGACTGGGCAGGTAGCACTGAAGATCGAAAGAGTACAAGTGGATATGTCTTCTTACTCGGTTCCAAAGTAATTTCGTGGGGATCAAAGAAGCAAAAGTCAGTTTCGTTGTCATCAGCTGAAGCCGAGTACATAGCTGCTACTAGTGCTGCATGTGAAGCAGTTTGGCTCAGAAGAATACTAGAAGATCTCCAGGTATGCAACAAAGAACCGACATCTATATATTGTGATAATATGTCAGCAATAGCTATGATAAAGAATCCAGTGTTCCATAGTCGCTCAAAGCACATAGAGCTTAGATATCACTTCATCCGAGACCTGGTGCCTCAAGAACAAATCAAGATGGAATTTTGTAGGACCGATGAGCAACTTGCAGATATCTTCACAAAGGCGATAACCTCAGAGAAGTTTGTTAGGTTTAGAGAGATGCTCGGAGTTTCAAAGAATGTGGTCTAAGGGGGAGTGTTAAAAATAGTTAGCCCACATTCAAGTGTCCAATACAAATGTGAGCCCAATTTCTAGAATAATCTCTTAAGGAAGTATGTTCTAGAATATCTAGAAATTCTATAGTGGAATTGTCTAGAATACTTATAATAATAAATATTTATAAGTAGAACAATCTAGAATTCTATGTGTGTAGAACCATCCCTTCACAAGTATAAATATGGGTGGTCTTGATCATTTGTAATCATTCAAGCAAAAAGCAAGTAATAGTAAATTTACCTCTATCAAAAACTTCTAATATTTCATTCATTTACATCTGACAAAGCCAAAGTGCTCTATAACTCTTTTCCTTCAAACATCAATCAATCCAAACCATTTTCCATCAAATTCTCGGACGAGGATTTACATCTCCCTCTTTCTCTATGCCTCATGATAAGCAATTTTGGTGGCCGATATAGTTTTAAATCTGCTTACTGACTTGGTAGATTAGGCCATTTGCAGGAGGATATTTTATACTTGAATGATCATCATGAAGACTATTGTTTGGGGCATTGGTGTCCAATCCGAAATTGAGCCGTTTTATGTGGCAAGCATGTAAAGGTAATGTGGCTGTCAAAGAGGTATTGTTTAGGCGTCACATAGCTAAAGACGACCTGTGTCAGTGAAGGCTATGGTGTGGAGGTGGAGTGTATTTTACTTTTACATGCCCTTCTCTTACATGTGATGATGCAAAACAGGTAGATAGGCATGCAGTAGGCAGTAGCTACGACCTTTGACACATTGGTTCATGAATCATGAGGCACCGAACTCTAGTGTTGCAGCTAGGTTGATATGGTTTACGGAGAAGGTGAGCACGAAGGAGGTAAGGCTAAGGCATATTATGGCCCTTACTTGGGCTTTATGGTGAGGGCGTCTCCTTGAATGCGGTGATGATACCGACGGGTTTTGTTAAGATGGCGGTGGAATACACAAACAATGTCTTCAGCTCTTCACTATTACCATGGCAGCTCCTATTTTGTCCACATTTATGTGGTCGTACCCTGTTTGCAATAACAATTCCGCCTAATTTTCACTTAAAAAAGAAATAGAAAAATATGAACTACTTGGTCAAAATTAAATAAGAAAAAGATACTGTTAAATTAATCCCCATTGTATCCATGAAATTCAACATTATTGACTTAAAATAAAAGAAATAGGATTGAGGAACTATAGTTGGGTATAATTGAATAAATACTTTAAGTTTCTGGGTTATTGCCATTACAAAGCTGTGACGGAGTTTCCTTTCCTTCATCAAAAGTTGCCATCCTAATGTAAATATAATTGTAAAAATAATGAAAGTAGTTTTTTTTGGATATTGATTCACTAAATACAAGAGAACTTAATTAGAAAAAACATGGTTTATCTTGAACCATTCATAAATGGAAGAGGTAATTTGTCAAAGGAATCCTTGTTCTTTTTCATTTTTAAAATTTTCATCTTGTTTCACATGTTGATGTGTATTTCTCTCCCATAATGCCTTGCTACTAAATCTACAAACCCTTCATTTAAAAGCCATGATGTTGAGTTATATCATAATGTCTGGACTGTGGAGACCCCATTGACAGTTGTTTTTACTTCTTTTGAGAGATGAATCACTAATTCTTGCCGGTGGGTGCCTTCAAGTTTCCACAAGGGAAAATAGAGAAAGAATAAGAAATTGTGAATGAATAAAATGACTAATCAACTCATGTACTGATAAATATTTGACGCACTTCCCTTAGACCACTGTCAATTCCCATTGGTGTATAAATGAAAATATTCACATACTTTAATTTGCATCACGATATTTGATTGTTTCTTCACCAAAAAAGCTAACAAATAAACAAATCTAAGAGAAAAAAGAGTGAATTTTATTATTTGTAATTGTTATTTCTTAAATTATATAAATGAAAAAATCATAAAAAATGCTCATAGTTATAATTTATGAGCATTTTTTATTCTCTATAAAATGACATTTATTTTATTATGTTTACAATATTAAAATTTTTATTTCGAAGTGGGAACATTTGAGATTAAGAGGCTTTGCTTTGAATGGAGAAATATAAAGGGATCTTCATCATACTTAGTAGGAAATTTAATTTGAGGAGATCTTGGAAAAATGATAAAAGTCAAGTATTCTAATCAATGAAAAAAAGTTACTCCACTCGCTTAATCATTTCTAATTATCTGTTTAATTTTGCGACAAGGGGGATATTTGTATGGGTTTATGTAAAATGGGGATATTTATTCAATATATTTTCCTGAGAAGACAGAACATTGGAAAACAGTAGTCAGAAATTTGTTACTCTTCAGTAGAAGCGTGCTTTCCCAGCTTGTTCTTAAGAGATACTGGAAGATATTAAGGCTTCTAATAAGGCAAAGGGGACAGACAACTGAGAAAACTAACTCAATTTCATGTGGTAAGTCACATGAGGCATGTCTGTATAAAATTTTGTTAAGTTAGACAATCAGACAAATGTAATGCCTGTCAATTCATTGTCACATGATAAGCAGCTTCTGAGATTTGAATCCCACAAATATTTAAGGAATAACATTATTTATGACGAGGTTCTAGAAACTTTGATATTTACTGGACCTGAGTTTCCTCTCTGAACAGGCCTGACTGTAAAATCTTCATTGCTGTACTTTTCTATCCGAACTAGTTGCATACTCGCATAGATATGTTCTGTATTAATTTGTATTTAGTCGCTTTCAAATTTCACTGTAATACTTTATTTATTTATTTTTTTTTTTTTTTGGCAATGAGAAAGAAACTATAGAAAACGGAAGACAGAGTTAAAGCGCTCATCCTAGCTTTGGTATCTAGATTGTGTGCTTTGCATTCAAGAGTTCTACAAACTTATATGAAATCTTTTCGTTTCTTTTTGGCCAATCATCTTTTGGTTAAATGAGCAGATATCCCGATATGATATTATGTGTATCTAATATCTTGACCTGGTAGGTTTTATGTGGAACAGGAAGCATAACCAAATACTTTGCCCATATCTGCATTGCATATTATACGCGGACCTCTTCTATTAAAATACGATACTGGCCTTTCTTCTTCTTCTTCTTCTTCTTTTTTAAATATATTTTAATATCCTGCCAATGTTTCTTGCTCAGGCCTAGACCTCATGTCAGAAAGTTACATGGCTATATTCCTCGTCTTCAAGGCAAACCATGAGTAAACTCACATACAGTTCAAAGATCTGTATCTTGCAAATTGCAATACCTTCTGATCTGGAAAACCATGACAATTTCTCAGAGAATAATTTTGCTGATCTTAGTATTTTTTATAGTCATTTGTTGCGCTGTGGGTTCTACTTTCACTCTGACGTACCAGCAAGGAGTGACTCGTGCAAGGGAAAGAAGCCACTCCAGAAAATTGTTAGCTTCATTTTCACAAAATCTTTCTGATTCAAACCAGTTGCATGGAGCAACAAAGAGACATGCACAAACTTTCTTGCCCACCAGTTTGAGGAAGGCGCCACACACTGGTTCAAATCCTACAACAAATAAGTTTCCTTCTCAGCATTAGTCTTCAGATCAGCACAGGAAAGGGTAGTCAAATTTCAGTATTCTTTTTATATTTTTGCAGGTCTCTGCATCCATTTCCCTGTCATCAAGATACAGAGGAAATGAATAACATCAGAGGTTCTTCTTTAGGTCTCTTGCCTTTTAGTAGTTTTTTGTTTTGTTCAATGTTATGTGTAATATTTCATACTTTTGTGACAAAATTGAAATTAAATGAAAGGAAGTGTAATCATAGATTTATAGAACCAGTTTAACCAGAGGGAAAATGTGAAAAGGGTTGGTGGTAATTGTTAGTATGTTCGATGTCACTTATTAAGAAGTCAATGTTTTTTAATTTGTTAATCTATATTAAGTTTTTCCAGTATGTTTGTGTTAATTGTCTGATATACTACAAGTGCATATGAATTAACTGAGCCTAGCCATTGAAAAGTGGAGAAAAACCAGAAAATAAGAGATTGTTATCGAGATCTTTAACCAAGATCACTAATGTATTCACGGTTGACTATTTGTCACTCGGATATGACAGCAAAAGCTTTCTGTTTGGTTTCTTGTTTACTTGGGTACCTACAGAATTCTCGTACCCTAAGAAAGACAAGCTCTCATTCGCTGATTTTATACTGTAAGGTTTTGTGTATATGAAAAATTGTTAAATATCAATGTTTCCTTGGTTCTGTTCATGCATACATTCTTCTGTTGTGCTTGTTCTATGTAGAACTATAATAGAAGGAGACAGGAACAAAGAACAGAGTGCAAGGGCGAGTTTGGACTGATGACACAGGAATGAGGATCCCGAGTAGGCTTAATCAAAGCAATATTTCTTGCACTGCGGTTGAGTTTTTGTGTTCAGGAGTCTGTACTAAATCCATTTAGCATTGGTTTCATATTATGGCCTGTCTCATAATTCTAGTAGTTGGTGCCACATAGCGAAGAATTAAAGCATACTTTCTGAAGGAGTTTTGAGTGAAGTTATAGTCTGCACGTTGGTCAATCCCAATTCTATAAATTGTCTTTGGATCTCATTGAGTGGAAGCCCATTGTTGTGAATTAAAAGGTCTCAAGTATAAGTATGTTTTAGGTTTCTTGGGAGATTATTGAATTGGTTTAACTAAGCTCCAAATTTGTGTTTAAGCTCCAAGTATTTGCCAAGGATATTTTCCTTTGAAAAGCTTGTTTCTAACTAAACCTTTTGGAAGTCAACATTCACGATTTCCGGAAGACTCAAACTTCCGACCTATGCAGATGCTTGAAGGTGTTGCTCAAGTGCCAAGCCCACCTTATTTTCCATTATCACCCAACCCTGTGTCTCGTAGGTTATCCGGTTTAAGCATGTAATTTTGATGATTTCCACTCTTTTCTTCTTCAATAAATTTAATTTTATTACCGTGAACCAGCAACTTGTGCATTAAAATTCACGACTAACATTTTTGTGTAGTGTTCAACTAAGCTTGAAATCTAAGTCATAAGGCAAGCCCTTACTAATTCACAAATAAACCATATTTTCTCAAACTTACCTTACTCAATTCAAAATATTCTATATAGCCAGTCGCCACGAGAATAAAGTAATTGACAATGCGAACCATTAACCCATTTAAAAATTAACAAGTTAGCAATCTATCTAAACAAGTTGAATCATAAAATATAGTTTGTAAAAGACCAACAATTTGAGAAATACCACAATGTAAAATCACAATTAAATTAGATCAATGAGCCCAAATCATATAAACTATCGTTTATAAGAAATTCCAATCATTCGGGCTTGCTTACCCCCAACTTTTTGGGCATCATCAACTTTTGAGGACATTCCCTTGTATTACACAATTGGCCATTGGGCCTTGTTAAGGTTTTATGACGTTCTCTTATGCTATTAGGCCTTTTCACACATACAATGACACAATAGGATTTAGTATATGAAATTTGGATCTCAATAACTTCACATATTGGTCTGTACCTATGGTCCACTCATTTGATTTGTAGAATGTCTTGCGTAGATCTAGGTGTACCTCTCTATCTAAGGGTATTTTGTGTTCATTTAAAAATTCTATTCAGTAAAAAATTTAGCAAATGAAGAAAATAAACCCTACTTTCAATTTGCAATACATAAAAAAAGCAAATGTCCAAATCCATAAAATTAGCATTTCAAATGATGAAACAATCACAAATAAGGGATTAAAGAGGCCAGGTAGAATGTAAAATTAGTTTGCCTTTGGATCAAAAAGTATGTTATAAGTGGTAAATGGTGTTGATGCCCACTCATATTCTAGTAGGGTTTGATACAATGTCAATTAATTTGTTAAAATGCATAAATCAGTATTATCTTAATAATGAGAAAATTCAAAACAAGAGGGGATAAATAGTTGGATTATAAAGAATTAAAAAATTGAGTTATAAGATTAAAACCCGACGTTTTACCAAAAATAGAAAACAAATGTTTGATGGCTAAGGGAGACATGGGTAAATAATGAGTTAAAAAAGGGAAAAGGCAAATGCTTACCTGCAGAGTGTAAATGGCAAACATGAGAGAAGAGCAATTCCCAAGGCAGTAGATAGCGAAAGAATTTTGGTAAGGTCTAGAAAAGGTTCAAAGAGACAGTCAAAAAGGGCATTTCCTTATTACATGGGAGTAAAGCTCCTACATTATATTTATATACCCATTTGGAGACTACAGAAACAAGGAGCCATATGTCGATAAAGCTATTATTTTGTGGACGTCTTTTCAACTCCATCTTAGACTAGTCTTCTTCTTTTTTTTCTTAAGATGATTTTGTTTATGGATTCTATGAAATTCCTTGTCACTTTGACCACCCGCAACATGCAAACCACAAACTCTTTTACATTCATTTTTAATGCATTGTCGCCTTCCGAGGTGTGACAATGATCTGCTCTAGCCCCTGAATTTCAGGTTTTGCTGCTCCATTTTCCTCCCCCTTTCACCTTCTCTTTTCTTCCTTTGCTATTTTTTTTTTTTTAATTTCGCCTATCCGTTAACTAGTCGTCCCTACTACGTAAGCAGAAGCTAGATTTCTTTGTGAGGGTACTTTAAAGCAATATGGATTTCTACATTCTGCATGGACAGCAATTTGTAAAAAAAAAAAAAAAAAAATTGTGGTAGAATGCATGCATCTTCTTATACCCTAGTATCCATACAACCAATACTAGCTAGTAATTGATCTTTATGCTTTGTTTGGCAAATAGGGTTCACTGCTTATACTATGCATATATTCAAAATTATATGAACACGAGCTATTATATCTTGAGTTATGACATTTGCAACTCTTAAGAGTTCATACTGACATATATCTTGAGTTATGACATTTGCAACTCAAAGAATTCATACTTGCACTCAAAATTTTTTGATAACTTCTATCATATAGACGTATATTCTATTATTAAGATTATATATTATTAAGATTGTCTCTAGTAATGTATGTAGTCATAAGTAGCACAATATAATCTTCTATTGATGGTGAATTTTTTACACTTGAACAAGATAATATACTAAAATTTGAACACACCCACAATTTTGAAAGATACTAGTTATAGACGAATGACTTTAAGGATGGTTCCAAAAAAATCAATGATTTCAACAACATGCAAGAAAAGGTGCAATAATTAAATTAGTGAGTGATATGATTTAACAGGCAGAGATTAAGACCTTAATAGTTATTTTTGCAAGCTAAGGTAGGTATATTTCACCGAGAAAGAGTAATCAAAGCCTAGGCTTGCAAGTCTCACATGCAACCCAACTTATCATGCAAATTGCAATGTCTCCTTTAATTTGCACAGTAAGCCTTATAATTAATAATTTTGTGGTCTGGTCTAGGGCAAACTTGCTTATAATTAATAGTTTTTGTTAAGAAGGGAGACTATCTATTTACTTACTATGTTAGAAAGTTGTAGTTTTTCATAATAAATTGTTGTAAGTTCGACACTAAAGACTTATGAGTCAATTAATTAAATTGTTGAGAAATATTATGAATGATAGAAGGAAAAAGGGTCTTTTTGTAATCGGAAAAGATGGAAGACTGGGTGATCTTGTCCAAATAAAAGTATAATTGGTTGTTTCAATTCCATATTGGTTGCACATGGCTGAGTCGAGATGATCATATTCAATTCCTTTATCTATTCTCCCACTTAATTAGTTAATCGGGTGGCCCTTTTTACTTGTATTTTTCTTTTTAAAAGGGTTTTCGTTTTCATTTCAAGGTATGATAGGTAAGCTACTTAATTCCTTTTCAAAATCAATATGAAATTCGAGTAAACGTCTAAGATTCGTTCTTCGTATTTGATTTTGTATCAACATTCGCAGGAACTGAGGGCACTTCTTTGTGTGCGTCTATTATTCATTCACGTGCATGCATGACATTTACAATTTTTGATAAAAGTTAAAATAAGAAGGGTAAGACATCATGATATTTTACGTATGTATAGTGATTTTTTTTTTTAACTCATAGTGACCAAATAATTATTTCACTTATAATAGTTCTTTTTATTATTATAATGACTCCTTTTATTATTATATTGACCATTTTTTTTATTGTAATAGTAACCATTTTTTTACGTGAAATTTCTGGCGTTGGATCTTACCATTTTAAGGGCCAAGATCTCTTCTTATTTTAAGCACTCCTTTTATTGTATCCCTGATCTTATAATTATATTGAGATTTTATATATAAATATTTTTATATCATAAATACAGAAGATATAAAAATACAGAAAAACTCATATCAGGTATAGACATTATAATCTCAGATATAAAAGCAAAATTACGAAAATGTCTCATAATATATTTATATCAGATATAAATTAGGAATTTTTATCATATATATGTGTGTATGAGGTGCCTGATAGTGTATGAAATAATTTTCGGGAAAAAGAAACTTGCGTCAGGAATGAAGGCTAGGAATGAAATTTTTCGAAGTAAAGCTACTCAGCGTAGCTATTAAGTTCTACGGGGGATCACCTGGAAAATGACTCATTAAGAGCTAGTTAGCAATTGTTTTTAAGTTCAAAAAAATTTAGTAGTCATATTAATAATTAAAACCTCATGATTATATGATAACGTTATAAATTTGTGATAAGTACAATTATTTTGTGTATTACGTAGATATTTTATTCAAATCATTTATAGTGATGATTGCTAATTTGTATGACAACAAACTAAAGTTCATCATATGGTTATGATTTAAATTCATAAGCATTACAACAGTTAGATTAGATATATGAAAAAAAGTTACAGATGCATACGAAGCATTAAAAACAAATTGTGGTGTATTTTCCGGATTTGTATTGTCAATCAAATGTTTTTTTAACTCTCAAATTCTCTTTATGGGGAAATCTTGTTTGAAATCAAAGCAATGTTTTTCGTAACTTCAAAATATGTGAATTGTTTTGGGGTAGCTTTTATGATGTCTTCACAAAGACATACTCTTCCTCTAATCATTCCCTTTCATTCATCAAATGTCTTCTTTCATTACGTACTTTTCTTTTTCCTGCCGTAGCAAACTAACTTTCTCATCAACTGATCATTTTGGTAATTTGTTCATTATTGTTAATACTGCCCTACTCTCTACCAAAACGCATGATAATCCTCATCATTTGCTTGTATCTTCTTGACAGTCAGTAGATCTCTTTTTTCCATTCTACGGGACCAATCAGTAGATCTTAATTGTATGCTATTATACATAAATTGATAATCATAATACATACTTAAGGAAGATGATCTGATCAATGAATTAATTAGTACTGGGATATGATTGGTGATCATCATGGGATCATATGATCAGGAGCATCATTTGCAATGATTATTGGTAGTTGATACCATGCTTCCAGCAATGATATGATGAAGATCTCTAAATTCTGGATTTTCGCCCTCTCTGTTAGGCGGATCATGCATGCTCATAATATGCAAGCATACATATATTGGGGTTAATTATTAACAGGTGGATATCTTACGTACACCCTATGATTAGCTTACCGAATTTTATACTAGTATTTTTCGGAACTCACATGCCAAATAAAGCAAATGGCTTCAACACTTGCACCTCAAGAGTCAAGCCTATTCCATTCTTAATCAAATTACTAGTTTTTGAACTATATTGATCCCATAAACAAACTAATCTCCTATATATGTTCAAAACATTTCTACAAAGAGTGTATGTATCATGTATGTGTGAGTTTTTAGGGGGGGGGGGGGGGTTCCAATTGTAATCCAACTTGAAGAGCTTATCTAGTAATCTGATCTGATATTATATTAAAACTATACTGAGAAATTGTGATATCCATTTTCATACAGTTTAAGAATATGTGACAATTAATTTTGAGATTAGATTATGTGGAGTGCAAAAATATCAATTAAAAAATCAGAGAATAATTACACTAAAGAAAGGCACTAGTTAATTATTACTAAAGTGAGGCATTTAGTCGAAGGATGCGTGATCCGAGTATTTTATTCGCGAAGACGAGACACCCCCCACCCCTCCCTATTAAAGCAATTAAGTTGAAAGCACACAATCACAATTCATAACCTCACAGCACAAAAACAAACACCAACTTCTCAGTTCTCTCTCTTAGCTAGTCACTCTTAAGTCAAATAGCTACTATATCCTCTTCAACCTAATAAAATCATACACTATATCCTCATTTAGGCAACCTTAGTAGAACAAAACACTAGCTAGCACTACATCATATACTATATCATTCTCCATATCTAAAAAGAATTTGTTTATGGAATATATTGGCATGAGTACTAACTCAACTCCGCCGAAAACTCCTTCCCCAAGGAGTAAACGAAAACACAACCAACAACAACAACAACAACCAGAGGAATCACCTCCTAGTATAAGGTACTTGGGGGTGAGACGACGTCCATGGGGACGCTATGCGGCTGAGATAAGGGACCCTACCACCAAGGAGCGTCATTGGCTCGGTACCTTTGACACTGCGGAGGAAGCTGCCCTTGCCTATGATCGGGCTGCCCGGTCCATGAGAGGCCCTTCAAGGGCCCGAACTAACTTCGTTTACTCGGACTCTCCTCCAGGCTCATCTGTAACCTCCATTCTCTCCCCTGATGACCAATCACATCTCAACCAAATCTTCTTCAGTAACGGGCCTTCTTCAGCCCAGAACCAGCCCATACCCACTGATCAAAATTTTTGGGCCTGCTGGGGTACAAATTATCCACAGCCCAATTTTAACAACTACCAGCCTACTGTTGAGAATAATGAGGTTACCAAAGAAGTTGAACTCCCCCCTTTGCCCCCAGATATTACTTCAAGTTACAACATGGGCTTGGGTATGGGCATGAGTATGGACATGGATTTAAGTACGGGCATGGATATGGGTCAATGGGTTGGGAATGACCCGGAGTTTTTCGGATTCACTAGCCAGATAGGATCAGTTGGATTCGAAAACATAATTAGTAGTGAGCCCAATATGAGTAGTACAAGTAGTGGGACCATGACCATGACCATCCCTAATGATAATAACCAGTATGGGCAGTATCCATCAATAATGCAGCATAGTCCGCTTTTGAGCAAGATGCCGGTTGTTTCCGATCCGGTATTCGATGGATTTGACTTGGGATCTTCTTCGGCTTTCTACTTCTAAATCTATCCTTTTCACAGACCTCTTTTTTCATCCCCCCATTTTATTCAGTTCTTCGATCTTTATCCATGCATTGTTTGTCGTTGGGGTCCTTTGAGCTTGTCAAGATTATTTACAAGCCATGAAGCAATTTTACCGAGTTTCCAACGCGACGAAATGGAATGGCATTTGCTAATATATTATACATTTCTCTCTATATATATGAGAAATATGCAACACGGTGTGAGTGCTTCATTTTATTTTTTATTGTACTTTTCTGTTTAATATTTCTTCTTATTTTAAGCCTTTTTAGTGTCATTGATTATAACTATTTTCTCATTCTTGTAAGGAGTAAGAGGTAACTATCTTCAAAAATGATCGAATATATATATATTGGAAATTTATGCACCTAATGTTTAAGAAACCGACAGATCGAGTATATATGTTTTTTTTTTATTTAATCTCATATTGCAAAGTGATTAATCATGTTCTTCTAGAAAATCTTACAATTTGGAATGTTTTGACTGAATAATAATGCGAGCGAAGAAAATATACGTGCATGCATGATGTAGGCCGGTATGAGATTATTGCTAAGAAAGTTTCGCAAGGATTCATGCACACGTCTTTGTTAATAAACCAGATACTCTATGCATCCACAATTCTAAAAATTTGTCCCTAGTCAGCCCTAGCACAAAGAATTCAACAGCTAAATGAAAAACAATTCAAAAAAATATTTATTATGTGACGTAGATCATATGGTTAATCACATGATGCTTGTCTAATGTGGGGATTAGACAATGAAAAGTAATGCATGTTGTGTAATACTCCACTTTTAAAGTTTTTAATTTTTTTTTTAATTAAGTAATAACACATCATTCCGTGATATATAGAAATTTGAGAAGGGTGAGGTGGTGACACAAAAGAATGCATGTGTCCAACTTAATTTGAATGGTCCACCCCTATTTATAAGCTTTTAAATAAGTACTCCGTATTATATGATCCTGAACCGATGCTCTCTCTTTTCACAATGAAGTGGATAACTAGAATAGTAACTAAGCTAGCTAATTGTTTTAAGGGGTGAGAGCGGTACAATAGAAGTCTAGGACAACAAAACTTGCATGCATTGTTTTGGTAACTCTGAAGATTGTGAGGGGAAACTTTGGAGGAACATGCTTGACTGTTACTCTACAGTAATAAGAGATTCAGAGGACCTCTATTCAACATTATATATAGTCGTCGTTGGAAAAATGTCAAGATATAAAGAAAAAGAAAGAAAATACGGAGTATGTCGTATGGAAAATAGTGTTGGGAGGGGGTACGGTGGGTGGCAGAGAATGCATATATGATCGTTTGGCATATGATGAGAAAACGGCGCCAAGTCATAGAAGCACATACAATACGTAGTACTATATACCAAAACTGAGTATTAAATGACTTTGAAACTTTTCTTAATTTTCCATTATTCAACTATTATTGGTATGGGATTGTAGTGCCAAGTGTCTTACATTACCTGAAAAATTCTGCAAATCATTTGGAACCGGCATTCTTTAACCCCAGGTCCTTGACCTTTTTTAATGGATTATCAAGAGTCGTTGCTACCGACTTTATTTTTAAGTCCAATAAAATAATTAAAATAATTACACTTTTGCCATTGTTCTAATTTTTTCTTTTCTCTACATCACTTTCTCTCTCTAAAATATTTGCAAACATTGTCGGAAAGCAATCCCGAACATGTCTACGCCGTCGAGTAACATGCAATCGCAATCATTGGATGTTTGTAGTGAGGTAAAATAATTTTTTACGGTATAAAGGGTCAAAACGCCCATGGCTAAACCCCAAATTGGGCGTTTTTCACCATGGTCAAAATGCCCAATTTGGGCGGATTTGCCATGGTGAAAACGCCCTTTTTAGGCGTTTCGACCATTTTCATCGTAAATAATATTAATATTATTATAATTATAATTAATAATATTTATGTTCCAGAAAAAGCCGTAACACTTGATGATATAAATGTTGTGATTTTCTAGAAAATCGCAGCTTATTAAAAAAATATTATTAATAATTAATATCTCACAAAATTATTATATTTACAAATCTAATCTATTAATGTACTTATTATACACAATTACACCATTTTTAATCAAGAACCTAATATAATTTAAGCTAAGAAGATCATGTATAATTAGAAATAATGTGTCCTAAACAATGAGAAAAGTTAAGAAATGACCTAATATAAAGCATATAAATCTAATAATCTATTATGACCACTCGATTCGGCATGCAAAATCACGATCTACGAGATGATATACTAAAAATGGTTAATTTTTCATAGATTTCTTCCGAGGTTTGGTAAATTCGGAGAGACATATCTCTTACCTTGGTAGTCTGAAAGGCACAATTTTTTTGAAAAAACCCAACCATGTTGCCCCTTAGTATCCTCAGTTTATTTATATATGAGACAACGTAAAAAATCTTTGACAAATCATAAAATAGGCTACGAGACTCCGAATGGGATCAACTTTATATTGAAATTGTGTATTTTTTGAGATCTACGCATGAAAAATATCTCGTAGGGAGATTTGTACTTTTTTTTTCCAAAAAAGGCCACTAATATCATAAAATTTATGAAATTTGATTTCTAAGGGTTAATTCCTTCATAAACACATGTTATATTTTATGAAATTCGATTTCCCTCATTTGCATGTATATAACTACGTATAATTATTACTATAATTACTTTAAAAAAATTACTAACTATTATTACCCACTTTTCACTAATAGTATTAATAATATTAGCATATTAACAGTAAAATCAATAGTAATAATAAAACATAATAAAAATAAATAAGTATAATAATAATAACAACAAAAATATTAACAATAATAATAACAAAAATATTAACAATAATAATAACAAAAATAATAAATTTTTTTAAAAAAATACAGAAACACCCAAATAGGGCATGGTGTCTCTGGTGGTTATCATTCTCTTTCGTGGTGGCATGGTGTTTCGTTGAAGGGTGTAAGTGAAGGAAAGTGAGTGAAATTAGGCAAATGATGTAGGTGACGTTTAGCATTGCACTTATCCTATCATGAAACAAATTTTAAGGTTATAATTTCTTGCACGTACTTTTGTGTATAAACTTGATTTTATATCACCAAATGTCAAAAATTTGTATTTTTACATCAGATAGATAAAAATGGCTCATAGGACATCAGTGAGATTCTTTTACTTCTTACTTAATACCCTCTGGTCATCTAGCTTGTTCAAGGAATGTGATTATTGCTAATGATCCCTTTGATTCATATTTATGATTTATCTCATGTTGGTTGATCCCAATATTAAATAAACACTTCATAATAATCTATGACTCTATCTTTAGAGTAAGATAGGATTGTTATGAAGAGTTTTAGTTAGAGTATAATTCTAAGAGATATCTAGATCCTATAATATAGGACCATAATGAGCTATACCAACCCTATAAATACACTTTGATGAGATATATCAAAGGTATTACAAAGAGGTGTTTAGTTTTTTGAGAAGATTTTCTAAATATCAATAAGAGAGAACTTCTTATACTTTGTTTGATATTTTTCTTTGATTCGTGTTTTGTAATTTTTGTTTGTTTGTGTTCTTAGCAAACTTGGTATAGATAGCCGGGGGGAGGGGGAACTATGATGAGGTTTAGGCTGTTAGTTATGGTTTATCTTGAAACTTGCAAAATGATTGTTCAGCCTAACTTGTCTTCCCGGAATTTGACTGACCTTTCTTCCTTTTTTTGGGGGGTCAAACGACAAAGATATAATGATTGCTTTGTAGGGTTATTTGATGAGATCAATGATGCAACAAATGACCAGACCATTCTCCAGGGCCTCGTCTCCTGCTCCCAAATCCAAGTTTATGGACACGTCATTTATGGAAACATGCTCGGTCAATAAATTTCAACATAAAGAATAATCTCAACAAATGTATATAAATGAGTATTCAGCACCTTAAATTATCATATCAACCTGTCAAAAACTGATAAGATTGGGTATTATTACGTACGTACGTACGTAGTATTTTGTCTGTATAATATTCTGTAACATGTTGTTCATGAGCCACTGGATGAATATTGTAGGATGAAATAAATGAAAGTTCGGAATAGATAGATAGTTTTATATATATGTTATAACTAGGTAAGTGATAGATAGATAGATAGATAGATAGATAGATAGATGAATTGACGTGTGATATCATATGAAAAATGCAGGATGAAGGCTGACTTTGCACCCATATACATTATTACACTGTATGGGATTTGTGATGTTAGCAGGGGCCATAGGATCCCATACAGGATATCAGCAGATGGTACACCACCCTAATGTTTTACTACAACAAGAAAAAGAGAGAGATGATCAGGGAAGTGGAAAATCCTATGCAAATGTTAATCATGCATAGAGGTAAACCTGTGGATAAATCTTTCTTGAAGAAGATTGCTCATATCCGATATAAACACGAAGAAACCATTCCTTACCCTGTTAGTCTGTTACTGGCAATATTTACACCAGGTTCATTACCATTCATTTTTATATTGGTCCAGTATTAACATTATCAGCTATTCTTTTCAACCACTCAATAGTTAATTCTAACAAGATGTCAGGTGATGATTTAATTTATAGTGGAGGACTTTGACTTTGAAAATTCAATTAGAGAAAAAGTATTTTGAACAACGTATGTTTATGTCATAAATTCCGATTTTAAATTATGGCCTGAATTGCTGTTATAGATCTAAGCATGCAGAAACTTTGGAGTAGGTCAAGAGCATCGTTATTGGATGCTACGAGTACTCGATCAATCATATCTGAATTTTGTAATAACATCTAAGAAAAGAAAAGGAACGTACTGCTTTTACTTTCTTTCATATTTTCATTTTTGTTGCTTACATAATAATAAACATGTAGCTATTTATTAGCTTATCTTAATTATTCCATAAAGTTTGCAGCATAGTTGATGTCTGACGAAGTTTTTGTGTGAATTGTGGTTATGCAAATGCTTAGCAGACAATCAGGCCTGCATGACTACATGACCTATGGGCTTAGTTGTACTTGAGATCTTGACCAGCCCTTTTCTAAGTCCACACATTATACATGTACTATGGCTGCTATTAGGGGTGCTTATTGAGTTAAGCTACTCGGACTCGACTCGGTCAAAGCTTGACTCGATTGAACTCACCTCGAGATCGAACTCGACTCTATAAGTTAACGAGCCAAGTCGAGAAAATCAAAGCTCGACTCGAAAAGTTCGTGAGAAACTCATATTTTTATTTATAGTATATATTTATTAAAAAGTATACTTAAAATATAAAATTGAAATAAATAAAAGATGGTTTGATATAAACCAAAAGTCCCACATTGGATTAAAATGAAATATGGTTGGAGAGAGTTGTATATATAAAATCAAAGTTCCACATTGAAAAAAATGATAGATTGTTTGAAGCAATTAGTATATATAAACCTAATAGTGTTTTCCACCTAAAACCAAATTAAACTTATTAAAGCTATAATTTAGCCTTCTTCTTGGCTCAATAGGAGTATAAGTACTTAGACCTATTGAGCTTTTAATTAAGTTGAAAATGAGTCGAGCTTAAATCGAGCTTGAAACGAGCTTTAATCGAGCTCGAGTCGAGAATTGAGTTTTTTAGCTTACGAGTTATCGAGCTCGAGTCGAGCTTAGCCAAACTCGAGCTCGACTCGGATCATAAGCACCCTAATGAGATCATAAGTGACAGTCTAGCATTGCTAATAAGATTAAGGAGATTCTTTGTATTCTTATTGATAGGAGTATGTGATTGACGATATCAAATAGCTACTCATACATTTTCGATGTTAAAACATCAATCTTGTCGACATAATAACTTATACACAAACAACTCGACAACTCGTATTATCCATGTCTATCGTGAAGGGAATTAGTAGCTGATTGATTCACAAATCAAGGAGTGACGCAACAATCTAGAATCTTCTTTTAAGATGGTGCTCCTTTAGATTTTCAAGTAATTTTAGACGAGAATGTTTGAGGTGTGACGCTTTCTCGCCACATTTCTTCCTAGTTATTTATGATTCTATTTTCTTTCATTTTTGCTTTTTCTGTTATTTTCCTCATTCGTTTAATAAAAACTGATACAATTGAAGGGGGTAGTTTATTGGATTGCATTTATAGAATCATTTTAAATAAAGTAAAAATCGTTACCAAAAGATCAGTAATCATGATTCTTGACAATATTTTCATCTACTATCAAATGAATAGCAAAGACGCACTTTGGTAGACACCGTTTGGCTACACGTATGTCCAAAGATGAACTTTTCTCCGATGCAACAACTTAAGGGAGATAATCACTCTATCTTTCAACGTAGGAATCATCATATCCAAGGCTGCTCTTCTGGGTTGGTTACTAATACTACGAAATTGGCTAGAGTGCAGAGCTCTTATCATTAGTGTTTCGCATACTTTTATATCACAATTAGGTAACATTGTCGAGTAAAAAACCATCTTCCTCAATCAACAGTCGGAATTTGGGAAGTTCAAAATTGGTCTGGACAACCCAATAAAGAGAAGAGTCAATTCAATTTACAGCTAAAATCAATTGGTAATAGTATGAGCTCGTCCTTTAGCTTTAAAGTGATTATCCCTCGCCTCTTTCTCCAACGTGGAATAATTCACATGTGCGCAATTGCAGGTAATTTCAATAGATATAACAATAACATTAGTGTGCGCTTTAGGAATGTGGCACTATAAAATCAGAGTAACCTTCTGCCAAAAAAACAAAAAAAAGAAGAAGAAGAATATTTGAATTTATTTAAATTATAGCTTCTTAATAAGCCAAAAATTCCTAATTTTAAAATAAATGTTAAGAATCACCGTAGACAAGAATAAGATGTACTCCGTAAACTAGAAAGTGCAGTTTTGAAAGTGAAGTATTTTGGACCTCAGAGTGCACAGAGCCGTCGGCTGGAAATAGCTTGGATACACAAACGTGTAAAAGTTATGGATCTCCAAAATTCTAAATTTGTTTGGTAGGGCGGATATACTAATCTTATATTTGCACAAAATCCAAGTCTTGTGCTCATAGATTACCTTGTCCATCAAAGATGTCATGTACTCTAAAATCTCTTTTGTCCTCTTGCAAGATCCACCAATACATTTAACTTGCTACTGTTGCCTTGCTTATAGGAATACCTCATAATCATTTTTTTTCTTGGAAGTGGAATGGTATATTGTATTGCCTACTGCATATCTAATGCTTTAGTGATCTGGATACGTATGGTATTGAACAGATAACCCCATCAAGTGCAACCAAGAGTACCTAACCTTACAATTAAGGGTGCCCAAAAATTGTTCCAACCCGCCAATCCAACCCGCCAATCCAACCCAACCCCATTAATAAACAGGTAGGGTCGGGTTGAAATTTCCAACCCGACCTCACTTGTTTATTTTTGGGTTTGATTTTTATATATGAGACAAGTTTAATTAATGTGGGTTATAAACTCAAGTCATAATTACCACCGACCAACTCTACTTTCTATTTGCATTTTGCCTCTCTGCCTCTTCACTCTTAGTCCTCAATTTTTCATTTTTTTCATCTCTTCGTGCCTTTTTCTTCACATCTCAGTGCTCTTTACCTTTTCTTCATTTCTCATTGCTTTTTATCTCTTCTTCATTTCTCAGTGCTTTCTACCTCTTCTTAACATATGGTTAAACTTTTCAATTTAGTTGTATTAAGACTATGTTAAGATTTGAGATTTTTATTTTACATTGCTTAGAACTTAGGAAATTAGAAATTCAAATGACTTTTACTTATTAAACAGGTTGAGTTGGGTCAACCCAAATCCAAAACAGGTTAGGTTGGGTTGAAATTTTCAACCCATTTAATAAACAAGTTGGGTTTGGGTTGACATATTTCAACCCGAACCCAAATGAGTTGAACCCGAACCCAACCCAACCCATTACTACCCCTACTTACAATGTACAAAATTACAACAAACATGTAGCGCCTACAATGAGATTAGAAGGGGTTACACTCTCTCTCCACCACTCCTGTGGTAATTCTTTATGACATTTATTGAAAAGAGGATATTAGAGTTCATGAGAAATCATAAAACAGAAAATACCTGAACAACATGGAATTAGTTACGGTTCATTGGATAGGCCACTCAGCATTCATGAAAAACCTAGGCGATATATCGGCTGCAAGGTGGTGTTCAGACTTCAGAGCTAAAGTATACGACCATAATTCGCAAGCCAAAGCCCAAAATAAACTCAGTTATGCCCTATAGATTAAGGTGAAACTTTCACGTATCTAACAGCAAAGGAATTCTATCCAGCAACAAATAAATGGTCACTAGATTGTAGTGCAAGACACAATGTAACTAGTGTCCAGACTGTCCACCCTCCTTACTTCCCAAAAATGTACTACTATATTTTCGAGAAACACCAAATACTTCCAAGATATGTCGATTGTTACTTTCAATGGCCAACTATAATGAACCAAAAATCCACAATCTGAGATTTGTCTAACATCACTAATCAGTTGTGTATGCAAAACCAAATAACATGATAAGAGAACCACCAAACTTTGATCCACAAATTTGCCTCACAAGTTCAAGCAATACCTTAATCAAACTTCCATGCTCAAGACATCCTTGTATAAATACTGCTTATAATATTTGTCTATATACACAGTAGACAAAATGTGGTCCAATTATATCCTATTTTGAAATGTATAACTTACAAATAGGCAATTCAAAATGATACTTTCATATACAATCACCTCATCATCCCATTGCGTATGCCATTAGCACACATGATAAATGATGAACATATAGTTTCAGCTAAGAGGGCAGTAACTATCAATTGAGCAAATGATGCACGGAAATGTTCAAAAACAAACACATGCTCATGGTGGGAGATGATACAGTTTAATTTAAAGACTTGTCACTGAAAAGTTTCCCAAAAAACTAAAATTTACCATTGCTAGGCAACAGCATATCGATATATAAGAATCAAAGGGATAGCAAAAAATGATTGTATACCAGAAACCAGCTAGTAACATGTCAATCGTCACAGTCATAGTGAAAACTTACAAGAAGTATACATGGATAAACAGCAAAAAAATATAAAAGAGATAACTAGTTAAAAGCAGCCAAAATGTTAGGGCAAATGACAAAAGAATGCAAAAGCCAGAAGGGTCTCTGGCCACCTTACCGGATTACTCTCGATCCCGAGTACATATCTAATTATCAGCAAAATGGAACTCGGGCTTGCTCAACTAATTATATTGCTTGTTATGCCACTAGCACTCAACCCCGACTTCTGCTGCTCGACGAGGCTTGTTTTTCCTTCGACTCCCAATATGCCGGAACCCACTAGGCTTGGTTGAAATATCTGAAACTAAAGTGGCTCCCGCACTGTTTTCTTCTTTCACCGGACTCTGCTTTTCCTTTGACGGAGAGTTCCTTCTCCTCTTCTTAACACTCTCAGTGGCGGTAGTGATACTTGAATCCTTATTCTCGCTGTCCTCCTCTTCTACTTTTAGTACCTCCTCATCATCGATCTCATCCTTCAACGGCTTTTGAGGTCTCCCTCTTCTCTTCTGAACAGGAATTTTCTCCTCTTCACCACTTCCTGGATCATCATGGCTCGTGACATTCAACTTCTTACCCTTCCCTCTACCTCTCCCCATAACTCTTAAGCTCCAACAAAATACAGATTCAAGAAATGAATTGATATATCTGTCCTAGAATAAAAGTGCAAAAAATTACAAAATCAATACAAACTACAGCAAGTGACACCAACATTAATACACAATATAAACATATAAGCATAAATAAGCAAAACCCACTTCTAATTCATCAATTAAAGCTCCAACATCTGGATGCCTCACTGATTTCACAAACCATATCATTTAATTCATAGTTAATCCAAGTTACTTATTTTCTCAAGGGTTTTCACTTCTGAAAAATAGCACATCAACATCCCACATGCAGGAAAACATAAGCTTTTATTCAAAGAAAAATTATAATATGAATTACAATCGAAATCCCATTCTATTCAATCCAAACCAGATATCAAATTCCAAAAAAGAAAAAAGAAAAAAAGGCCTTAATAAGAAACACAAAGCAAGTGATAGATTAGTTGAAAAACCTTCAAAATCCAGGATACAAAGCACCAAAATCTCAATAAGATAAAGAGCAGAAATGCATAGACCCAATACCATCATCACAAATTCCAAGAAAAGGGTAATCAAACGAGAGAGTGTAAACTGTGAACAAACTAATTCAACAGATCCAGAATAGCCAAGCAGTCAAATAACAGATGAAAGTTCAATCAGGTTAACTCAAGAATAAAACCGCATAATAAAACTGAAACATATACAAGTATACAAATGGAAAGGAGAAAAAGAAGGGGACTAACCAAATAACCGTAACCTGAGTGCTAGCTGCACAAATTTTTCACAAATCCAGGATTTTGAATCATCTCAATCACTCGAATTAGTCTAAATCAACACACAAAAAATCCAGATGAAAATCTCGCAAAGATTGAAGCTTTTTAAAGAGTTTTTATCTGAGATTTTCGGAGAAAACCCAGATCAGAAAAAGGGGAAGAGGAAAAGGAATGAGAAGATCGAATGAGAAGAAGATGAAAGCAGTATTTGAGGAGAATAAGGAACTAAAATAGGATGATGCAAGATATGGGAGCAGCTCAAATGAGAGAAGGAAGCAAGAATGGGGTATTGTGAGATAGATAGAAAAGAGTGAAGGGGAAATGAAGAAAAGAAGGATATCTGCTGCGCCCGTAGAAAATGTGGATTGTGTATTGTGCAAAGTATCGGTTGCATGTACCTCAAACTTCATATACTTGCATTGTGTGATTAAAGTAAAAACTGAAGTTTGAAGGTTGAAAATTGAACAAAAGTTTTGATCATTAGACTAAACTCGGTTCAAGGTTGGGACTTGGGTGGAACCGTGGAAGTGGAGGAGGAGGAGTTAGAGGTTATTGTTCAATGTATTGGCAGGGTTGCCCTTTTGGAAAAATGAACATAGCCTAATTTTGAGAAGAGGTAAATAATAGCCAGTAATAAATTGTTATCGTTTGTACACCATGTATGTTACTGACCCAATTTTTTTTTTTTTTTTTTTTTTGACATATGATTGACCGAAATTTAGCCTAAATAGAAATTGTCTTGACTTGAAGTGTACTATGGATGGAACTATGAAAGTGATTTTTTTCCCACCTTATTATGAACTTATTGCCAATTAAATTGTATCATTTTTATCACATTTATATATGGAAAAATTAAAATTATTGAAATTATTTATCGAGATTAAGCATGTTACAGGTTGATACCTATATGATTGTTTCAAATTTTCTTAAAAAAAACACTTATTTCTAAATCAAACAAATTCTATTCCTCTTTATTTGTGATAAGTTATTTGTAACAAGGCCAACGATGGTTCCTTTAAAATTTTCTTTTATGTTTTGGATGGAAGGAATTTGTGGAGATAAATAACAATTGGAAGCAAAAGAGTATAAATAAAGCAAAGGAATATAGTAGGCTTGGGAAGACTTTTGAACTTGTATTAGTTTTATTATTATTATTATTATTATTATTATTATTATTATTATTATTATTATTATTATTATTATTATTATTATTATTTGACACACATATTAGTTAAGACTTTAGTCATTTA
Source organism: Dysphania ambrosioides (assembly GCA_026401315.1). Classification (NCBI taxonomy): domain Eukaryota; kingdom Viridiplantae; phylum Streptophyta; class Magnoliopsida; order Caryophyllales; family Amaranthaceae; genus Dysphania; species Dysphania ambrosioides. The sequence continues at coordinate 546,767 of CM048666.1, forward strand.
CAAATCCTTATATCTAACTATTATAATGTATGTCAGTTAAGTTAGTTGGTTAAAGTATTTGTGGTGTTACTCAAAACCTGAGATTGAATCTTGCTACGTCATTTAATTTGTAGTCTTATATTTTACTTGATACAAGTTTGTGTAGGAAAAACTTTGGGAATCTATATAATTGAAATATGACCTTACGAATCATGGGCGTTAATCATGAAACAGATAAAATAGTATATAGGATCAACCTTGATGGTTGGAACTTGGAAGCATGAATTCAAGAATAGAATAAATTTTGATTCTTAGAGTTTAGTAGTTCTATGATGATTCTTATAAGTATGTGCTTAGTGTAATGGAAGCTTTCAATTAATCATAGAATACATAAAACAATACTATAATGTTAAACAAGTGCATGAGCGCATGACGATTCAGGGTGGTAGCTAAGAGGACAACATAAACAAAGAATTATAGAGCATGGAAATATGACAATCTCTCTTCGTGGGAGTATTTATTTTGGGAGTATAATGATATTATGATAGTGATGGAGTCATGGTCGTCTCATGGGAATTATCGCTCTTCGTTTAAAGAGATAAAGGCTCCCCATAATATTGCCCCCCTTTTTTTTTAAAAAAAAAGGGCGCCCCTTTGAGATTGAATTGATCGCAAAATTTATTGGGAGAATCCAACTAAGGGTTCATTGACAATCCAGAAAATGAGGGGCACCAAAATGGTGGCAACTAACATCTTAAATTACTAAGGCTGTATGCTATAGTTTTGGTGTATTCAGATTGAAACTTGAAATTATGACACAAATTAGCAAAAAAAATGGCAACGGACTAATTACAATACAAGTCCATTAATTACTTCATTGAACACGGATTACACTATTTTTACAGCTATATTTTTTACGGAGCTATACTTATATACCTAATGCAAGTAAAATAATTTACAACTATTGTTTTTAACTAACTAAGAACTACTATAAACATCTAGAGCATGAAGTCTATTCATAACTTTTGCCGAACATGTTTTATGAGGAAAGTTTCTTAACCAAAGTATTCTGTAATTTGTATTCACAAGCAAGAATGAAGGTCAACATATCTAGACGGAATTTCACATCCACGTTTTCCCGTAAACTATAATAATTTAACTATTTGACACTATATAATTGGATGACAAATACTGTACTATTCCATCAATCCCTTAAAAATCGTCCTATTTTTCATTTTGAGTTCTTCCAAATATTGCACTATCTTCTTAAATATTTTTTTATTTTTAATTGTCTTTCCAAAAAAATTTTTATTATATATGCAAAAAGTTATTTTTCGTATTTGGGAAATTTTTGGGACGGAGGGATGGAGGGAGTAATAAAATCCCAGTAGAAACTTGGAAAATAAAAGGACCCAGATTTCATGTTGTCTAAGGGAGTTGAACTACTATTTACAGTATATTGCTAGCAATATTCGGGAGTGCCAGGCTGCCAGCAGTGGTGCAGTACGCTATAATGGATCTTGAGAGTCATACTGTTCGGCATAAAGTCGTACTTTAGCAGTTTAGCACCCACAGATTACATTTAAGAGCTTTCTACAAAAAATCAGGCCCACCATTTTATCTGGTTGGTGTAAAAGAGTATTCAAAACTCTAGCAATTAAAGCATCCACGCACCTCATAACCTAACCTTCAATTCTAACCGCTAAAGAAAAAGTTTTCATCCTAGATAGAAGTCAATTGATTATTAAGTAGGGATGTTGAATTAGGCCTTATGAAAAAATTGTATTGTATCTTATGTAATAGTGAATGAATAAAAATGATTACTCGAAAAAGGTTTGCTAATAAATATTTTATATTTTTTATGTTCAAGTCAGAATAATATTTAACATTTAGAAAATTCTTCAAAATTGGTATTTATTCCAAAAGTAAATGGGTAATAAATACCTAAGGAATAAGTCAAAATGGATTGAGTTTATCATTAATTGTTGGTCACTATGTTGGATTATTATGACTTAATTATTAAGTTTGACTTAATAACCCATTCTCCTCATAGGATTGTTGGTCATAACTCATAAGCCATTGGACAAGATCAATATAGCTTAAAGTCCATGACCCAATAGCAGACTCATGCAACTTGTCCCTACAAGCTGGTTTATAATATACTCATAATCCTCCGTAGAAAATATTTGTTATTTTAAGTAAAATACTTGGGAGAAATATAAGCATGTTACTACCACATGGTAATACAATGAAATAACTTCTATAACCATAAACATGCAATGAAATACTAAAAGAATTACTTAAGTCAAAGAGTAGTCAAACATAATAAGTGTAATAACAATAATCCCAATGCTAAAATAATTAAGTTCAATAATCAATTCAAAACTGTGAACACTCTTCACTCAGGCCCCTTGAAGCAAATGTCTATAATTAATTCAACATGTCAAATTATTCATAGTAGTGAAAAGGGAAAAAAAACAAAAGAGAAATACAAATTAGTATAAAATTAAATACATTCAAGGTCCATGGGTGGGTGTAAGTGTGTAACACCTTCGTATTCCTTTATAGAAAATACACATGATTTTAATAATAATTTAAAGAAACTCAAAGATGTTACTATCGTGTGATAAAATAAGACAGTAATTATAACATAAACCAGACGTATGTAGCGAAATTACTAAGTATACACTTTAATTAAATACTTAATCATAATAATAATAAATAATTATAATAGAGTTTTCAAAACCAAAGTATAACATTAACATTTAAACTTAGAATTGAGAATCTTCTTTGCTCAAAACCCTTTCATGAAGATGTCAACATTATTGAATGGAATTCCATTCCAACCTAACACGCTATTCGTATATACAAATGAAACTGCAAAGCCAGAACAAAAATAAAATACCTAAACTGAATACATGCATGATCATGATCAATAAAACATTTCGTCCATGTTTAAGTCCTTTCAAACAAGCTTAATATCATGATATCCAAATAGCTTAACAAAAACATATTATTAGATTTGGTCTAATAATCCAAGTCAACAAAATGGGTAATAAAATCTAATCACAATAAAGTATAAAAAATAGTAGAATAACCATGTTCAAATTTCAAATTTTTCTATGTGTGCACTCGCTCCCAGCAAATAACTCATTTATATAGTTATATTTTAGAAATAGTAGGTTACATAAAGTTCAATATAATGAATTATAATAAATTCCATTACACATAATTATGTCCAATCTAATTATTTTCCTTGATAAAAATTTAATATAATTCATAAATAATTCCAAAACTATCAAATCAATCTAAAACATTTTCCAAGTGGCCATAAGCATAAATGGGCCATTAAAACATATATAATAGTAAATGTTCCTATATTTCAATTTCATAAATTGATAAAAACAATTCATAACAACTATTTTACAACCATAATAATTTCGTCCAGCATAAGAAACTAGTCCAAAACATTCCTTTAAAATATTCGTAAACTATATGAAACTCCATGAATCAATGCATGGGCCTAAGCAAAAGTAAATTTTAATAATTTAATAACAAATAAACAAGCATCTAGTATCTCCCCGATCACAAGCATCCATCAAATGCGCAGGTCGTGAACTCGTTATTTAAATATATTGGGTAATATGAAATTATTGTGGTTATTAGGAAAAGATAGATACTTTGCTTCGTAAATAAGAAGACACATCATAGTTTTGCTAGTTTAAATTAATTTTTTCTTTTTCCTCTTCTCTTGATAGTTCTCTGTCATGGCTGCCGGTGATAATTCTCCACCTCCATCTAAGATTGAACCTAATTCCCCATATTATCTCGGTCCGCAAGATCGCCCAGGTGATTTTATCGCACCCACCCGTCTCACTGCTGACAACTATGATTCTTGGGCGTCTGATATACAAATGACGTTGGAAGCTCGACGTAAATTTGAGTTTTTGGATGGTTCGATCACACGCCCATCCCCTCCTTGCACGCATTCTGATTGGACTGCGATTAATGCAATGCTTATATCATGGTTGACGAATACAATAAACCCCGATTTTAAGACTTCACTCTCCAAATCCAGGGAGGCTAAACCCTTTTGGGATCATCTCAAACAGCGGTTTTCTCAAACTAACGGCCCTCGCATTCAACAAAATCGTTCCTCCATTGCTAAGTGCGTCCAGACAAAATCAATGTCTAATTTTGTATACTATGGCAAGCTGCACGCTTTGTGGCATGAGTTTGATTGACATGAACCGTTGATTTCGTGTTCTTGCTGTCCTTCTTATTTTGGATGAGGAGCGTCAAGCCCATGCACATCTCCATGAGTTCTTAATGGGGTTGGACTTCGAATTTTACTCTACGCACACACATATTATCACAGGATCCTCTTTCGAGTCTTAATAGCGCATACCAGTTGGTGACTTAGGATGAACGTGTATGTGCATCGAAACAAGGTGTGGAGATCAAGTCTGCTGAAGTCGTTGGGTTTGTTGTGCGTGCAGGAGTTAGTAAGGGTCATGGTCCAATAAAATATATGTGCTCTCTGTGCAAAAGGTCAGGCCATGAGGCTTCAAGCTGCTAGGCTAACTCTTTGTGCGGTCATTGCAAGAAGAAGGGCCATTTGGAGAGTCGATGTTATGAGCTTGTGTGCTACCCGGATGACTGGCCCGAACACAAGAAATCTTCCACAGCAAGTCGGACACATGGCCAGATGCGTACCAACGTTGCTGCAAGCTCAACATCGAGCTCTATCTCTTCAGCTTTGGGTCAATTACTCACGCCCAAGTAGTGGAAAGCTCTATCGGCTGTTATTGGTAATGCTAAAGTTCCCGAAAACTAAGTGGTAATTTTGATGCCTCATCTTGGATAATAGATACTGCATGTTACAGGTGCATATTCTTGGTTGTTTGATACACATAAATGTGAATACTCAGTTGGTCTACCGATTGGTGACACAGTTGTTGCCACTTTGGTGGGATCCGTTTCCTTATCTAACAAGATCACTCTCACCGGAGCTCTTTATGTTCCACGTTTGAGTTGCAGTTTAATCTCAGTCTCTAAGCTCAATGATGATTTACAAACTATTGTCCAATTTGATTCTCATATTTGCGCTATACAGGACAATACGAAGGAGTTGATTGGAACGGGGATTAGGAGAAACGGGTTGTACTATTTAGCAAACCAAAATTTGTGTCCAAGGTTGAGCTTGCATCAAATTTAAAGTTGTGGCATCATCGACTTGGGCATCAATTAGAAAAAGTAGTTAAGTTGATTCCTCTTATTAGTAGTAATAAAGATCGTTTTAGATAAATCATGTATATGCGTGCTAAGCATTCTAGAGACAAATATCCTTTAAGTGATAATAAAGCTTCAGGTATTTTTGAGAAAGTACATTGTGATATGTGGGGTCCTTATAAACACCTTTCATTGTGTGGAGCTCGTTATTTTTGACAATAGTCAATGATTTCTCGAGAGCAATTTGGCTTTATTTACTAGTTGACAAAACTAAGGTCTTTCAAATGTTTATGGCTTTTGTTACTATGGTTGAACGACAATTCTTTCAAACGATTAAAATGGTTCAATGTGACAACGGTTCTGAGTTCCTTTGTTTGCATGACTATTTCACTGCATTTGGGATTTCATTTCAAGCTTCATGTGTGGGGACTCCACAATAAAATGGGAGGGTTGAGAGGAAGCATAGAAATATCTTAAATGTTGGTCGTGTAATGCATTTTCAAGCGCATTTATCTATCTCTTTTTGGAGTGAATGTGTACTTGCTGCTGCCCATTTAATCAACCGCACTCCTACTCCTCTTTTACAGAATAAAAAGCTTTCGAAATTCTATTTGATAAACCTCCCTCTTTTGACGCAATTCGAACTTTTGGATGCTTATGCTAGGCTCACAATCAGAAAACAAAGGGTGATAAATTTACTAGTCGAAGTCGCAAGTGTGTTTTTGTAGGATATCCTTTTGGTAAAAAGGGGCAGCGATTGTTTGATTTGATTATATACTAAGGAACTTTTTTCTTGAGATGTTAAATTTGTTGAGGAAGTGTTTCCTTTTAAATGTCTAGAAGAAGTACTAGTCACGAACCATGTCACTATTGACCATAACATGCATGAAGATTTTGCTGATATAGTTATAATTGATGATGATAATTTGTGTGATTTGGGAATGCATTTAGATGATAACTCCGGTGATACATTAGAGGGGATGAAATGCAACTCACTATTTCATTCCATGATCCATGAAACCTTGGGCTAGATCAACAGGAGCCCAACACCTCTCCGGTGCCTGCGTGCTGGGCTTAACCAACAACCCAACCATGTTTCAGTAATGGGTAATGACCAGGAAATGGGTCGCGAATTTTGAGATAAATTCCCGAATTTCAAGTTTTAGGATTTTGTAACATATTCGATTTTTGCTAATTGTCCATCTTTATCTCCTCCTCCTCATTTCAATATCTCCTTAAGTACTCCGTATCCTCTAGCATATTATATAAATTATGACAATTTTTTGTGAATTATCAAAGCTTTCTTGCAGCCATTATCAAGGGTCATGATCCAAAATTTTTTAGAGAAGTTATGAAGTATGATAAGTGGAGATAGTCCAAGCAGGACGAAATTCGGGCTCTTGAGGACAACGACACTTAGTCTTTGGAGCATCTTTCGCTAGGGAAACGTGCTTTGAGTAGCCAATGGGTGTACAAGACCAAGTATTTGTCAAATGGGGATGCTGAAAATTTCAAATCCCAGTTGGTAGTGTTGGGCAATCACCAAAAAGAGTTTATTGATTACAATGAAACATTTTCTCCAGTTGCCAAGATGACAATAATTCGTGTTTTTCTTGCGATAACAGCATCCAAGAATTGTAAACTACATCATAAGGACGTTCATAACGCCTTCTTACATGGTGATCTAGATGAAGAGGTATACATGAAACTACCTCCCAGGTTTGAGTGTTTGGACCCGTCTTTGGTGTGTCGATTGCGCAAGTCATTGTATGGCTTAAAATAAGCTCCCAGGTGCCGGTTTGCAAAATTGGTGTAGGCCTTGAAAGGGTATGGATTTCTTCAGTCCTACTATAATTACTCTCTTTTTACATATAATAGGGGCACTATTCAAATCAATGTGTTAGTTTACATGGATGATCTTATTATCTCTGGGAATGACTCCGCTGTGCTTACCCGCTTCAAAACCTATCTTAATAATTGTTTCAAGATGAAAGACCTATGTAGTCTCAAATATTTTTTGGGCATTGAGGTGGCCCGTAGCTTATCGGGATTGTTTTTGTGTCAACGAAAATATACTTTGGATATTATCTCAGAGGCCGGTTTACTTGGTGCGAAGCCGAGTGGGTCTCCTATTGAACAAAATCATAAGCTTGGCAATCTTTTAAAGGATCCAGAATCATATCGATGTCTTGTCGGTCATCTGATTTACCTTGTAGTTACTCGACCGAATTTGGCTTATTCGGTCCATATTTTGTCTCGATTTCTGAAAGAACTTCACATGGCACATTGGGATGTCGCTCTCCCGACTGTTTGCTATGTGAAAGGAACTCCAGGCCAAGGTATTTTGCTGAAAGCAGATGGTAAATTGCTATTACAAGGATGTTGTGATTCAGAATGGGTAGCTTGTCCTCTTACTCGCCGCTCTCTAATTGGATGGCTCGTGTTTTTAGGAAATTCTCCAATCTCTTGGAAAATGAAGAAGCAACATACGATTTTGCAGTCTTCTGCCGAAGCCGAGTATAGGTCTATGGCGGCAATCACTTGTGAGTTAAAGTGGCTAAAAGGTTTATTGAATTATTGTTGAGTTTGGGTGTTCATCATCCCAAGGCAATTAAACTATTTTGTGACAGTGAAGCTGCATTACATGTTGCAAAGAATCCCGTTTTTCATAAGCGAACTAAACACATTGAAGTTGATTGTCATTTTGTTCGAGATGCATTAGTTGAGGGCCAGATTTCCCTGTATCATGTCTCCACATCTTCACAATTAGGTGATATTTTCACAAAAGCGCTTGGGAAAGACTAGTTTGATTACCTTCTTTCCAAGTTTGGCACTTTTGACTCTCATGCTCCAACTTAAGGATGGGGGGGGGGGGGGGGGGGGGGGGGGGGGGGGGGGGGGTTGGGGGTGGTGGTGAGGAAAAGATAAATTTAGTTAGGATATATTTACATACATGTTTATCTAGTATAACTAGTTTCCTAGGTGTATTGTGGTTACTAGGAAAAGATAGATATTCGTAGCTCCCATGGTTATCATGACTTTGTGTGTGTGTGTGTGTGTGTGTGTGTGTGTGTGTGTGTGTGTGTGTGTGTGTGTGTGTGTGTGTGTGTGTGTGTGTGTGTGTGTGTGTGTGTGTGTATATATATATATATATATATATATATATATATATCGTGAATAAGAAGACACAACATTTGTTTTCTAGTTTATCTGAAATACTTAAAAGTTAACACAACTCTTATTCTATTATGCTAAAATAAGTGAGTGTGGCATTTGGACACAAAACTATGATTGAGAGTAACAATATTTAACATGAATTTGTTTGAAATAAGATATTTACAGAAGTTTGCAAATACTTAATGCAATAGTGCAATATGAGATATTGAGGTTATTCAAATAGAAAAATATGAAGTATAAGAGTAACATGATTGTTGTATGTAAGGGTCCAATACAAAAGAATGTCCATTCACTCAATTGTTATAAGAGTATCACTCCATCCCCTAAAGATTGCCCCATTTTAACCGAAAAAACTCCTACAAAAAATGATCAAACGGAACAATATTTAAAAAGAGAGAAAAAAGAAAGTGTTGGTACATTTCATGTGGTACAAGGAGCCCTTTCGAAGATATCATGAATGTTGGCCTTGGAAAAATAAGGCCTCAATATGGTATTTTCATTCATAGACCTAAATAATTCCATAGCCTCTTCAACCAACCCACCATGACTGCAAACTGAACGAACACAAACCAAAGTCACTTCATCTGGTCGGAAACCTTGTTCTTGCATGTCTGCAAACAACGCAACGGAGTCATGAACGCCGCCATTCTTCCCAAGGCATCCAATTATCACATTCCACAATGCAACTTATCTAGCAGTTTTAACACTTCCAGTTTTGGAGTACATGTCGATAAGAGCATTAGCCACATAGACATTGACTTCAAGGGTCAATCTGTATTATCAAGCCATGAAGTTCCCTTCCTCTTTGGGATGGCCCCGTCGCAAACCGGAAGCATCCCTCTTACTGTTACATGAATGGGTCTGATATCAGCTAACGATATCTCCCTTAACAATTTTAGGGCTACGAAAGGTCGATTGCCGTGAGAATAAACAGAAATTAGTGCATTCCAAGTAATCAAGTCAGTGCACAACCCTTCTATAGTCATTCAAAAGAAAAGCGCAAGAGCACCATCGCGATTCCCACGCTGAGCATACCCAGTAATCAGTGCGTTCCAGGTGAAGTCATTAGGCTCAAACAAAACAATTGCTTCATCAAGTTTACCAACATTACAATATCCAGAAATCATACACGTCCAAGAGGCAACATCTTTACACTACATTCTATCAATACTGTATCTACATACCGACCAAAGCATTCATCACAGCAAGAACCCCCCTTCCCTTATTCAAAGGTAACGTACCCATCTTTTCCATCGAAGAAATTCCTAAGTGCCTCCTGATAATTCTGTGTATAGCCATAACAAAAATCATCCAATTAAAAGCAAAAACATTTGGATTTCGCATTCTATCAAACAGTTGATGTACATACCTCAGATTACCACTATCCGCATAGACACCCAGAATCTTTGCATCAAATGACTTGATGTTTTTGCTAATATATATTCTTCTAAATCTTTTTAACAGTGTATAAAACTCTAGGGGTTAATCAACTTACTAATTAGAATAATTAGATAGAGAATGATTAATTAAACTACGAAAATTACTTTGTACTTTTCATATCTATTTATTATTGTAGACGTTGTACAACTTATTATTTAACGATATCATTCTTTTATGTCAAAAAACAAATATTTAAAAGGGGCTGTGAAATTTTTTTTAATCCAAAATAAGAACACTTGGATCCGTCTTTTAATATACTTCATTGAATGCATGTAGTGTGGGCGATGCGTTAAGTCATTGAATGCATGTAATTTTAAAATTAGGTATCTATCATTTAAATATAATGTTAATTTTAGTTTTTAGGGTATGAGATTGAGTTAAGTATTATAAGGTGCTTAGGTGAGTAATAAAATTTTATATAATTAAACATGAGTTTATTATTATTTTTTTTATTGATTTGACTAGCGTGTAAAACTTTGACATAGATAGATACTGACTTATTTTTTTTTTTATTGAATTAATGTCATTAATTGTGTCATAAAAGTGACAAGACTATTTTTAATTGAACATGAGGTTAAGGTTTTGAACGTTCAAGTATTGGAGCCAATGTTTGTTCATGGCAATATAACATGTTATGTATTGTAATTTTAATAATGAGTAGTATAGATTGGTACATTACTATCACAAACCTCTCCAATTCTCCAAAACGATACCACACCACTCCTTTTTTTTCCTATCATCTTCAACATATAGTAATTTCAAATTTGTACCGTTATTTGCAAAATCTGCCTATGATAAACTACTTGGTCTCATAGTCACATTAAGAATTTGGTCATAGACAATAATTATGGTGACCTAAAAGTTGTGACTCTCTATGAAACAAAAATTAATTAAATGTAGAATTTATTTTGGTGGGGGCAAGCACCAAACTAGAAACAAAACACACACAAACAAAACTAAAGTATCAACGTCTAAGCTTAAGCTGCACTTGTTGGTATCATACTATCACCAGTAATAAAAATATAAAATAGCTCAAAGAGCTCTTGGGTGTCAAGTAATTAAGTTATTAACCCTGATACCTCAAGGTTTTCAATTCAGTTTTCACAGCCAAGGTCTTGAAGTGCAGGCCTCAAACTCGGCCTTTGGTGTTAGGATTGGTCTGTTTAGAGGTGGCCATCGGGCCAGACGGGCTGGCCTAACCCAGACCGGCCTAAGGGGTGGTAGGGCTGGGCCGAGCTATATGGAGTTTTCTAATTCATCATCCTCGGCCCACATTTTAAGTAGAATGGGCTGATCAGGGCAGGCATGGTCTAGCCCAATCCAGTCCACTGACCATCTCTAGGTCTACCCCACCAACGATGGGATCATCAAAGGCTCATATTTTGGCCACCCCATCACCCCCGAGGGAGAATCACTCTACTGGGTATGAGCGCATTTTCTTTTTTCGTGTTCCTTATATTTTTTTAATGATCAATTGACTTTTACAGTTTTACCTGACTTTTTTTTTTTGGGGCAATGGATACTTGACTTGATGATTAATTCCAGTGTTTTTCAATTATTTGTTGTGAATTTGTATGCTTCCCTGATTTTCCTTTCGTTATAATTACATTTATAGGCGTATGATTGGTCATGAAATCTGTCTAATGTAGTTAATTGTTTGGGTTTTCAAGTTGAATAGTTGCTTACATTGTGTAATTGATGAGTTGTTTGGATGGCCTTTGGTATGGTTAAGGTGGGGTGCCTTTAAGAGCACCTAAGAGTTTAGTTGAACAAGTGTTATGTTAGAAAAATTAAGAGGGAAAAAGGGTTGGATATAATACTCCAAGGCACGGAAATACACTTTCCTATTAGTTTAATTTCGACCCTTTAGGATCACCGGGTAACCAAGAAATAACTAATGAGATATAATGGAGAAAAATAGTTTACTTTGATGATCTTCAAAGTAAATCAATAAAAAAACTTTGTAAATGAGTTTATGAAGAGCACTCAATAAAATTTTACTGCAGATTTAGAAAGAAAGACAAGTATTATGTATTTCATAATTTTTTTCTTGTCTCATCAAATGAAAACAAGTTGTCTATTTATAGACTAACTTAAATTGATGATATTTCATCCTATTTCATTTGAAGAGATATATATCTATTCAACATTAATTGAATAGATATTTATCTATTCAACATATTAATTGAAGAAACACATCTATTAAACAAATCAGTTCATTTCTAGATGTACTCTAGAAATAAAGTATGAAATTAGACCAACGGTAGAAATAGACTGGTCTAGAAATTAGTTTGTGAATCAAATTAGTCCATTTGTAGACGTATTCTAGAATTGATGTCAGAAATTTGACCAACTCTAGATATAGGTTATTTTAGAATCCATTTATATATAAATGTTCCATCATGTTAGACAGTAAGTTAATAGCAACATACTGATGACTGATCATATACATGGATCAGCATGTAGCAAAATCAACCTCTTATTACGAACTGATACTCATACAGATGGTAGAAGCTACTTTGTACACCAACGGAACGAGTGTAGTCTACCAAAGTGAAATGCAACAAGAAAAACAGATGCTAAACCTCGAGAAAACAGGAGTCTATGCCTCTATGGTAACTGTAAATGAGGTCGGACAAGGTGGGTTACCCACTTCAGTGACCCCCTCAAACATCTGTACAACCCTTTTCATTGTAGGCCGGAGGCTTGGGTCTTCCTGGATGCACCATAGGGCAATCATTACCAACCTTTCTAGTTGTACCGTGTCATTAAGTGCTTCCATATCATCTTCTACAAGGGCTTCTAATGTGTTGGATTGATAGCAATCAAATGCCCAATCTGTCAGAATTGCTCCCACTCCGCTGATATCCAGGCACACACTTCTTCTACAGCATATTATTTCCAACAACAATACCCCAAAGCTGTATACATCCACCTTTACTGTCACTGGCTTGTTTCTGAACCATTCAGGGGCAAGGTATCCTTTTGTCCCTCGGACTCCTGTGTTTGTTTGGGTCTGGTTTAAAGCCAAAAGCTTTGCCAATCCGAAGTCAGAAATGCGGGCATTATAGTAATCATCAAGGAGTACATTCTGCGGCTTTATGTCACAGTGGATGATCTGTGTGCTGCACTCCTCGTGCAAATACAAGAGCCCTCTTGCAGTCCCTTTTGCAATTTGAATCCTTGCTGTCCAGTTTGGCTTCAAATCACCGAAAAGATAATCTGCCACTGTACCATTGCTCATAAATTCATATACCAGTAACCGCTGATCTTCTTCCTTGCAGAATCCTATTAATCGAACTAAATTCTTGTGATGAGTCTGACCGATAACATTCACTTCTGTTTTAAATTCCTTGTCAGACTCCTTATATGTTCGATCTAACTTTTTGATGGCAACTATACTTTGAGAACCGCCTGCTCCAATCTTCCCTTTGTAAACCGTTCCGAAAGCCCCTCTTCCTATCTCTTCCTTGAACCCATCTGTTGCATCTTCAAGCTGTTTGTAGGTGAAGCAGTGAACGCTACTGTACTCACTAAGAGTTTTATTACTATGGTGCTTATCAATCAATCTGGAATGCTTGTTGTCATACATGAAGAAAATTCCCAAAACTATAGCAACTAGCAGAAGGAAATTAACAAATACAGAACCACCAAATAATGTTGCAAATACAGGATCCTTCTTATATTTTACTTTACCTGGAGAAAATACAGGGTTTACTGGGTCATCGAAAATGTTTCCATTCCCCACCTTAAGCCAAGCTATCCTGTTTACTCCACTATCATTTCTTCCATGGGAGAGTGGCATCTTCTTCTTCCAACAAGTTTGTGTTAGATCATTATAAATAGCAGCAGCACAGAAACAATCAGTTAGACAAGAACTCTTGCATTCCCCTTCGCTGCAAGGTTCAAGCTGTGCATAGTCTGATAACGGCCAATCAGTATTTTCAAGCATAACTAGCTTATATTCATCCTCGGATGCACTCTGGCCGTACTGATCACAATTGTCTTGCTTGAAATTTGGTTTGCAGCTGCCATATGTATCATTGGGATCCATCAGAGAATAATTTGGCGGGCAATGACATGTTGGCCTCCGGTCCCCATCACCCAAGCTGCAAATGCTGTTAAATCCACAAGCTCCGTTGTCAAGTACTTTGGGATCTATTGAGCATATGTTATCAGGGAATGACTGAACATTAGACCAACCGACACCATTGTTGGCAGTAAAGGTTTTTGGGTGATTATACCAGGTCAAGACCCCATCAAATCCCAGTGTTACTCTCTGATAATTAGTCCAAGGTGAGACTAACTTATCTGCTGGAGTGAGATCAAACCTTGAACCATTCGATTTCTCTATATACAAATCGCCTGACTTGTCGTAAATCACTCTGTCATCAACATTTCCTCGGTCTGCGGGTGTGTTACTTTCATAGTAAGACTCGTAGGCAAAACCAGTTGCTAGGTCCCTTGTGTTTAAGACAAGTTTTCCATCTTGTAACTGTAGTTGGAACCTCCCTTGACTGAAATTGGTTTCTGTTCGCCGGGAATAAAGTATAACATTTGCTTTCAAATTCTGGGTTGGAAGCAAAGTATCTGTAGGATGGTCAAAGCTCTGCCAAGCTTCATCAACATCGTTGCTAGTCTTGAGTACAAAATTCCCAGTATTATTCATAATACCATATTCAGCAACTCCATTTAACTCATCAGACGTATTCCATAGAGGAGTTCCTCGAGGGTCAGTAAGGACTAGACCCGCATTAGCAGTTACTTTTATTGACGATCCCTGGGTAATAGGGTTACCGTCATTTGCATACCAAACTATGGTGTCAGGGATCTTAGCATACCAGATCGCAAGCAAGAAGAGCTTGTCATTGTTCACAAATTGATGAAAGCCAAAAGCAAAATCACCAGAAGGGGAAAGCCATGAAGAACCATCGCCGGCTGTGAGAGTTTGGCCAATTGCTATTCTGCCACCATTTTGTGCATTAATGATTGATAATTGTAGGAGGACGAGAGTTAAAAAGAAGATAAGAAAACCACATGGAAGCCGTGCCATTGCCATCCTATATGGATGATATGATTATGAACCAGAAGCATTTGTTGGTTTATAGCCTTAGATGTGGAAAAAGGGTAGACTTTTCTAGTCCGAGGTCAGCTGTTGTCGTCCTAGTGTGTTCTTTGGAGTAGAACTCCCTGACCCACTTGCTATTGAATTTTGACAGCTCGGATGGTCCAGCGTATTTGTGCAAGCCTGCATGGGTTTTCTAGCCTTTCTATTTTGAATGATTGAAATTACGCAGGCATTTCTTTTCTAAATGGTTTTAAAAGTCTGATAACTTTCAACGATACCTTGTCTCATACGGTCACACACAGGCCAGACTTTTATTCCTGCGATCCTTAGATAATACAAGTAATACCAAGTAAGAAAGACGAGGAGTTAGTTTTGTCCACGCAAATACTTTTTGTCTAAACTATGCTTTTCCCTTAGCTAAGTGCCTAAGTGCCTAAGTGCGAATTTTCAAAACTTGATAAGAGTTTTGTGTTCGGTGATTGATTCATTGGTTTCTATTAGGCTTAGGCTGTACTAATTGTCATGTGGTTGAGAGGATGCAAGAAGTGATATGCACTCAAGTCTATAGAATAACGACTTTTTACCTTTTCTTCTAAACTTAGATTGTGATATGAAGTGATTGGAAGAACGTACACGTTGGTTAAGAAAAAAAACTGAGTCTTCCGTAAATCAAGTCTTCTTTTATCAGTATTTTGATATGGTGTTTTTTTTAACATTTTTATGAACCTTTTTTTTTAGAAAAAATAAAAAAAAATAAAAACCAACATTTCATTAAAATTAAGTTGAAAAATGATTTTCTATCAAGTTCGGGTGATAATCGCTAATAAGGGTGGTAACTTTCATTTGAGGGCATAATGGTCTTGATAATCACTGATAATTGCAACGATTTTTACTTTAACATAAACTGCAACCTCTGACAACGGTTTCAACTTGACACACCTTAACAGCATAAGTCTAACCAATGAGTTTAAGTGAAAGCTCAACTTGAGGTTATTTTTTGAATTACTTCACTAGCAAGTTTAATTTTCTAATTTTTTTTGAAAAAAAGGTTTAAAAAAGTCCTATGTATCATGTTTTAAAGTATTATGAATTTATGTATAGTAGAAAATTATGTTGAAGTATGAAAATATTAAAATTAATGGTAAACATCTTATAAAACATCTAGTGTTTTTATTATTATTAGTATCATAGATTGAATACATTAAATAATGTACTTCGTACATGTTTTAATATAAAAATAAATAAATTGACGCAAATATTTATTTTTTGATTTGAATGGTGTACAACCCTATGGCAATTAGTTTATCCCAAATCTATTTGTCAATTTCTTTACTAGACTGACCTTGGGATCGGGGCTTTTAGATGGAGTAGCCCGAGACTGGCCTAGTGATTACTGGGTGGTATAGAGCTTTTGATTTGTGACTGGATCACACTTTAAGTGAATTGGGCCAGTTTGGGGTCAAACTAGAAAGCGAGTTAGGGCCACCCGGGGCAAATAGCCATTTATAATAGGCATATTCCATTGTTTGGGGGATAAAACGGGTAATTAGGAGTGTTATGTTAGAAAAGAAGGCAAAAAAAATAAGATTTTTGATCGTAAATTAGATAGTGCACCCGGGTGCATGAGAGGAATTGTGTTCTTGTCCTACGTGGTAATGGAGTCACATGCAAACTGGAAGAAGTGGCATTGGGAAAGTGAAAAGTGCACCCTGACCAAGAAGGAAATTACAGCAGGCTTAGGAAACAAGGAAAAACAGACCTAGGATAATGATTACGGTCATTTTCGAATTTGAAACAAAATGTTCGTTGAAATGTTTATGTATACAATGTACATATTTCTGACGTAAAATGTATATTTAACTAATATGCAATGTCCATATATTTATCTTAAAATGTACGTTGGAATGCTTATGTATGCAATGTACATACTTTTGACGTGAAATGTATATATATTTATCTTAAAATGTATGTTGAAAAGCTTATATATGCAATATATATACTTCTGACGTGAAATATATATACTCTAATATGAAATATACATATATAAATAAAAAAAAATATACACATGTAATTTCTGAACCAAAAAACTTATGTTCTTTAAAGTTATCTATAATGTATATACTTATATGCAATGTACATACTCATGATATAAAATGTACATAAATAGATCAAAAAATGTACACATGTATATTGGAATATAATTCAAATTTGAGGGAAGGGGAAGAGAATTTGTTTTCAAAAAACAAAATCTTGGGGAAATGAACGTATACAGAAGTCTTATGGTAGGGCCGTAATAAACCGCACTTCCCCATAATAATAGAATAGGCCTGACAATTGCTTTTGATGGGGATAGTGTATTTGGTTGCGTGTGCAAATGCAATTTGATTTGTACATTTCGAATACAAATAATGTACATTTGGAGCTAGCGTTTCATTATTTACAAGCTGCGTTTTAAAGCAAGTGTACCATGCTCATAATACGGGTGCATTGTCCACCCATTGCTTTTTGATCTCGGCCAAATTGCTGCTAAACATCGCCCGCAATTACATGACATCGCCCGCAAATTTTCAAATGAAATTACCATTACACCCTTAGTACATTATATCAACTAAATCAAACTCATCCCTACAAAAAACCATTCATTCATCCTCTCAAAACAAAATTTACAAAATTCCTTCAAACATCATGTCCCGAAAACCCGGCAAAGAAGTGTTGAGGAGGCCGACACCTCTCGCGACGGCGGCACCGGCGACTGCTCCTCTTCCGGTGGTTGAGGTAAGTTTTTTTTTTTTGAATTTGCATTCGCCGGCGGGAGGCGACACCGGCACGGCAAGGCGGCCGGGCAGGCGGCTGGATCCGGCGTCTAGGGAAGACGCTCCGGCCGTGGACAAGGCGATTGGATCTGGTGTCTGGGGAAGACGCTTCGGCTGTGGACAAGGCGGCTGGATCCGGCGTCTAGGGAAGACGCCCCGGCCGTGGACGAGGCGGCTGGATCCGGCGTCTGGGGAAGACGCCTCCGCCGCCTCCTTCGCCGCGCCGCCGCCGCCACCTCCGCCGGAACCCTAGGTGATGTTATTTTTTTTTCAATTTATTAGTTAATTACTAATGAATTTTATTAATTAATTATGATGAAGCATTATAATATGTATATTTAGGTTAATTATGGTAATTAGTTAGAGTATATGATTAAGATAGATATATTATTAGTTAAAGTATATGATTAACTATGGTAATAAGTTAAAATATAAGTTTATGATATATTATTATAATTATTATATTAATTAGTTAAAATATAAGTTTATGATATATTATTATAATTATTATATTAATTATGTTAATTAGGTAAAATATAAGTTTTAGATATATTAGTATAATTATTATGTTAATTACCTAAGTAAAAAATATATGTTTAGTATATATAATTATAATTATTATATTAACTATGTGAATTACTTAAGTATAAATGTATATTTAGGATATATTAATTATTATAATTAATATATATTAATTGTGTAATAATTATTATATTAATTTTGGTAATTGATTTATTTTAAAATGTATGTTTAAGATATAGTATTATGATTATGTCATTTTCCTTGATGTAATTAGGAATCGAGTTACCGACTAGGAAAAGGGAAATCGATACCTGCTCACATGATTAGACAACACTTAGAGGATGATTCGAGTCCAAGGCATCCACGTACTCGTGGTGTGTCTGCCTCGGCTCGAAGGGAGAGGATATCTACTCGATACGAGCAGTTAATAAGTATGGAGGACGAAGAAGAAAGTGTTGATAGTTGGGATGATGAAAACATCTTCGAGGAAGATGGAGATGATTATATAGATGAATTAGAGGTTCAATTAGAGGGTGTTCGGACTGATCGAGAAATAACTATTCGTAAGGGTAAGGGTGGTCGGTTCGTTAGTACTTCTGGTACAACTTCCTCTTCTATTTCTGGTCAAAGCCGGAAGAAGATGAAGGTTGATGATTCATGGGTTGTGAAACAGGCGGTTCCTGATGGGCCGGTTGATGGGAGTGTTGTTCCTAGTTTTTTGGGTCACATTGCTAGGCGCATATGGGATGGTAAGGAGAGGGAATCTTCATCATGTGTTAGTATTTTAAAATGTCAGAATAGAGATAGAGCATGCGCAAATTTGCGAACTTGGTATGAATCATGGATGGCTGATGGTTCACCTATTTGTGCAAGCTTAGATAACACTAGAGTGTCCCACCTGCCTTGGGCCATGTTCAACCATATTGATGCTACCCTTTTATCAACTTTTATAGAGCGTTGGCAGCCTGACACCAACTCATTTCACTTCCCTTTTGGAGAGATGACGATTTTATTGCACAATGTGCATGAGATACTTAGGCTCAGGGTAAATTAGTTAGTGAAAATCCAGATGTTGGGGATCTGAAGACTTATTGTGCTAAGCTACTTGCTGTGAGCATTGAAACATTGGATGCTCGTAAATATTGGCAAGGAGGTGGACTGAATATCAAGGCAGTCAATGATTTATGTAGGAAGGTGGTTCCACCTAGGCATTTGAACAACCAACTCAGTGTCTATTTTCTTCTATGCCTTGGATGTTGTTTGTTCCTTGATAAGAGTGGTTATAGGGTAAGGCCACGGGATATAGTAGAGGCGAGGGAAACCAGTACTATGGGAACATACTCATGGGGATCGGCTACTCTAGCATTCTTGTACCATCAGCTTGGAATAGCCAGTCGTATTGATTGTAAGCAACTCACTGGTTGTCTTACTCTATTTCAGGCATGGATATATGAGTATTTTTCTGCCTTTCGTCCTCATAGAGACCGCATTCCCATTGAAGAAGGGTACCCTCATGCCGGATGTTGGAATGTCCGCATGGTTACTAATTCTACAGAGCGACTGAGGGTGATTCGTCGGCAGCTTGATAATATGACTGTGTCAGAGGTTAGTTATCCTTGTCTTTATGTTCTTATTTTGGTTTACTTGATGTATGATTGGTAATCGTTTGCTTTGTAGGTTGAGTGGTTGCCATACTTTCAGGACCCTGCTACGAAGGTACCAAGGACTGCATTCCTCGGTTTCTTACAGTATCGGGACATTATTGAGCCTTACATGCCCGACTGATACTTGCGACAGCTCGGGTATGTATAGGCCATTCCGTCTCCCGCTCCCAAGCCTATGTTCGCTTATCGTCCAGAAGTATCGGCCGAGTATAAGGTGAAGTGACCTATATCTGTGGTGGAGAACTTGTGGGTTCAGTTCCCGAGGGGTGCAAGACTCTTCTTAGGTGATTTGGCGCGTACTGAGGTTCCTTCCATTTGTGATGACTCGTACATGACATGGTTCGAATCGAAGCCACATCCTCGCCTTGTAGCAAATGACGGGTCTGAACCCAGAAGAGACCGAGTGCCACCACGAACTGCGACAGATGCTGTAAGTCACTTACTCTTATAATTCTCAGTTATTAATTTTTGTCTCTTATAATTGTTTCTACTTCTATGTGCAGTGGATGAACATGGCGATTGAAGCAACGTCCAGTTTTTTGGAAGTTAGAGATTTGATGCCTACCGAGAAGGCGAAGGTCGCTTGCCCTCGGTGGGATAATATTATTGACATGTGGAACCGATCGTTGACTATGCAAGATGCCGATGATAAGTCTTGACGTGTTTCTTATGGAATTTGTATTCAAGAATATTGATTTGTAGCTATTTTGTTGGATATTTGTTGTGTTTGGATTGTGTTGGAACAGGTGTGTGTTATTGTTGCTTGTGGATTGTGTTGGAACAGGTTAATTTTACTGTTGTCGTCACTTGGTAGCTCACTTTACAGAGGAAACTCTGTCAAAATTTCCACAGGATTTCCATCAAATTACTCCTAACCTAAATACATGATAACGAATGCCATAGTTCAATTCATAATGACGAGTTTGAAAACATAAATTCATGATTTTCATAATTCAATTCGCGATATTGTGCAAGCACATGGAATCCCATGGGTTGTCCTCAGCGCACACCCACATCTAATGTCAATCTCGTCACTTAAAGCACTTATCCTACTCTTCTCTTGTTCCAGCAAGCTCAGACAATGATGGGAAGTTCGACCATGGAGATTCTGGTACAATCGACCTTGATATAACGTGCCATGTCTTCGTCTGGAGTCCTCCAAGCATTGTTTAATACCGTTGACTTGGGTCTCAATCGCCTTGTTAACACGCTCGAATAACGTGTCAAGAGCCGATGTGGAAGAGTTAAGCCAGTCCTTTAGTGCATTGTGGGCACTCTCGACTCTGCAAGTCGTAGTGTTCCCAAAATGAAGGACCTGATTCGTCCAGTATAGCACAAATTTCTCTTTATGAGGAATCCATTGTTGCGTAACGTATTGTAAAAGTGTAGGACACCAGCTATAGCAATCCATCATGAACTGAACATTATCCTCATACTGCTCTTGCGTAGTAGCATACATGACTTGCCTCCAACGCCCCTTATGGAATTTTTCAGCTGAAACCTTATTCTTTCTCATACAATGGTAAGCTTTATTCAACACACACTTATTGATATGTCACGTGCAAAGTAAATGTGTGGAATTAGGGAATAAATCCCTAATCAGGGCAAAAAGACCACCCTCGCAATCGGTTACTATAGAACTCGGGTGCACCTCAGGACCAACATAATTCTTCAGCTTCTCCAACACCCACCGATAACTTGACTCTATTTCATCCTTCATGATTGCATAACCAATCACGAAGTTCATGTTCCCCGGAGTCATCCTAATTATCTACACTAAAGGATACTTGTACTTGTTTGTCTTGTACGTAGAATCTATAAGGATCACATTCGGATACGTGCGTAACAAATCAGTAGACATCGGGTGCACCAAGAAGACATGGGTCACAACATTAGTGGCTTCATCACTCATAAACTAGTGTAAGTAATTATACTTGATTGCTTGATATAATAATTGCTGAATTGGGTTCCTTCCTTCTGACTTTTCTCTCCTTATCTTATCTCTTTCATTGTACACGTGTCTTTTATTTGGATTATCTTCTGGATATTTCTCCAACAAAGTTGTCAGTATTTTAGCCGGTCTCACTTGTGCCTCAGTCATCTCGTGCACAACTTTCTTCGCACCAGGACTAATGTCGCTAATCTGTCGATGTCCTTGTGGATACACAACCAACTCATGGTTGTGTTTACCCCATTTCGAAACACCAACAATGTGCCAACCGCTAAGATTTCGACACTGACAAACCTTAATCTTAAATAAGCAACCACAACCTTTCCTCTTCGTGTCGAACCTCACGGCTGTTGTCAAATCTCGATCAACTTTCTTCATAGAACGATCACATTTCAACAGTTTATCATATCGACCATCTCTTTGCGTTTTCCATGTTGAAGTCGTCAAACAAAAACCGGATTGAATTGCAACATTTTTAGCCCATTCAATTGCCAATTCCGATGTTGCAAAATCATCATGTTCAAAAATACCACTATAATCAATCTCATCTCCACCGTAATCTTCATTATTATCCTAAAAGAACAAGATTGGAAATATTAGAAATCAAAAAAAAAAAATTTGAGGTGTCTGGGGAAGACGCCCCAACCATGGTGGGTAGTGTCTGGGAAAGACGCCCCACCATGGAGAGTGGCGTCTTCCCAAGACGCCCCACCATGGTCAGTGGAGTCTTCCCAAGACGCCCCACCATGGTGAACGGCGTCTTTCGAAGACGCCTCACCATGGTCAATGGCGTCTTCCCAAGACGCCCCACCATGGTGAACGGCGTCTTTCGAAGACGCTTCGGCAACACATCAGTAAAACGACCAATTTTTCAAGTACAATCCGAACTTTTACCTGATTTTCGGGTGAAGGCGTTCTCAATTAGTCTGACATTATCAATTTGTCACAGTTAATGTCAAGTACACCTTAATTCGTCACGTACACCATCCTTAATTGTGAGTTTTGAATGTCAAATACACCTTACTATAGTGAAAAACAATTTTACAGAATTACAATGTTATAGTGACTGATGAAATGAACTTATTCATCTTTTATTTGTTTTTTTTAAAAAAAATTAGTAAGGGCAAAAAGGTCATTTTATGATGAAAATACGGGCGATCCCTGGTAATTCATGGGCTATGTTTAGTAACTCCCTTAATTTTCTATTAAGAGAGCTCTTAAATCATAAATCCACTGTTTACGAAAGAAGAAGAAGAACAACCAACGACGTAGGAAGAGTAGATGAAAACCGCCATCATCATTTGTTAAAAATAAGAAAGAGACAATGTCACCCTGAAACGGTACTCCGTAAACAAAAAATGAAGAGTCTTGAGCTTCAACTTCTCTCACTATCTTTCTTACCTCCGCTCATACTTGAAAGTTTCATCTTTACTGTTGCTACTGTCACTATCCCTAATAATTTCACCAACATTGGTCCTAATTATGGGATTAGCCTCCTTAACCGCTCCCGTTTTCCTCCGAATTTTCTTTTAGGGTCAGCTTTTTCTTCCTACCAGGTAATTAATTACTAAACTCATGCTAATTTGGTTTTTATTTCCCAAGATTATCACTTTACTTTGTATTAATTAGTATAATAGCAATGTACTTCATTGTTAAAGATTTTAAGTTCATAAATTTTAATAACAACGTAACTGAAAGTGGTAAATTTCTCTCAAAAAAGAAAGTAATGAATTTAATTAGATTGTTATTAAAGATTCAAACTTTTACCAATTTTCATAAACAATGTATTATTTAAATAACTAACAGTCTAATTGAAGAGATAAAGTTTGAATTTTTATTATGGGTTCTTCGTATTCTGATATTGTTGTATGCATAAAACAGTAATTGAATAAAAATGTGGAAACTTTTTGCAATTGTTCGGACTTTTTTTTTTTTTAAATTGAATAGTTTCTTAAAATAAGTCATACTTTCCGTTTTAATGAATGAATGAATGAATGAATGTCCAATTATGAAATTAAGATGGCCTATGTATTTGGTGCAGTATGAGGGAGGAGCTAAAGAAGCCCATTATTTGGGATGTTTTCACACATAAATTTCCTGGTAAGTTAAATATCTTTGAGGTTGTTCAACAGTCTAAATTATTTATTGGTGAATACGCAAAGCAAAACAACACAATACCAAGTCAACAAGAGTCAACTAGGCAACTCAGCAAAATCAGCAGAAGTTAGTTATAGAAAGTCGGACCGAGATTCCAGGAAATATATATATATATATATATATATATATATATATATATATACATTCTCTTAGTATTACATCAATAAAATCAGAAAGTATTCTGTTTCGCACCAGGACTAATGTCGCTAATCTGTCGATGTCCTTGTGGATACACAACCAACTCATGGTTGTGTTTACCCCATTTCGAAACACCAACAATGTGCCAACCGCTAAGATTTCGACACTGACAAACCTTAATCTTAAATAAGCAACCACAACCTTTCCTCTTCGTGTCGAACCTCACGGCTGTTGTCAAATCTCGATCAACTTTCTTCATAGAACGATCACATTTCAACAGTTTATCATATCGACCATCTCTTTGCGTTTTCCATGTTGAAGTCGTCAAACAAAAACCGGATTGAATTGCAACATTTTTAGCCCATTCAATTGCCAATTCCGATGTTGCAAAATCATCATGTTCAAAAATACCACTATAATCAATCTCATCTCCACCGTAATCTTCATTATTATCCTAAAAGAACAAGATTGGAAATATTAGAAATCAAAAAAAAAAAATTTGAGGTGTCTGGGGAAGACGCCCCAACCATGGTGGGTAGTGTCTGGGAAAGACGCCCCACCATGGAGAGTGGCGTCTTCCCAAGACGCCCCACCATGGTCAGTGGAGTCTTCCCAAGACGCCCCACCATGGTGAACGGCGTCTTTCGAAGACGCCTCACCATGGTCAATGGCGTCTTCCCAAGACGCCCCACCATGGTGAACGGCGTCTTTCGAAGACGCTTCGGCAACACATCAGTAAAACGACCAATTTTTCAAGTACAATCCGAACTTTTACCTGATTTTCGGGTGAAGGCGTTCTCAATTAGTCTGACATTATCAATTTGTCACAGTTAATGTCAAGTACACCTTAATTCGTCACGTACACCATCCTTAATTGTGAGTTTTGAATGTCAAATACACCTTACTATAGTGAAAAACAATTTTACAGAATTACAATGTTATAGTGACTGATGAAATGAACTTATTCATCTTTTATTTGTTTTTTTTAAAAAAAATTAGTAAGGGCAAAAAGGTCATTTTATGATGAAAATACGGGCGATCCCTGGTAATTCATGGGCTATGTTTAGTAACTCCCTTAATTTTCTATTAAGAGAGCTCTTAAATCATAAATCCACTGTTTACGAAAGAAGAAGAAGAACAACCAACGACGTAGGAAGAGTAGATGAAAACCGCCATCATCATTTGTTAAAAATAAGAAAGAGACAATGTCACCCTGAAACGGTACTCCGTAAACAAAAAATGAAGAGTCTTGAGCTTCAACTTCTCTCACTATCTTTCTTACCTCCGCTCATACTTGAAAGTTTCATCTTTACTGTTGCTACTGTCACTATCCCTAATAATTTCACCAACATTGGTCCTAATTATGGGATTAGCCTCCTTAACCGCTCCCGTTTTCCTCCGAATTTTCTTTTAGGGTCAGCTTTTTCTTCCTACCAGGTAATTAATTACTAAACTCATGCTAATTTGGTTTTTATTTCCCAAGATTATCACTTTACTTTGTATTAATTAGTATAATAGCAATGTACTTCATTGTTAAAGATTTTAAGTTCATAAATTTTAATAACAACGTAACTGAAAGTGGTAAATTTCTCTCAAAAAAGAAAGTAATGAATTTAATTAGATTGTTATTAAAGATTCAAACTTTTACCAATTTTCATAAACAATGTATTATTTAAATAACTAACAGTCTAATTGAAGAGATAAAGTTTGAATTTTTATTATGGGTTCTTCGTATTCTGATATTGTTGTATGCATAAAACAGTAATTGAATAAAAATGTGGAAACTTTTTGCAATTGTTCGGACTTTTTTTTTTTTTAAATTGAATAGTTTCTTAAAATAAGTCATACTTTCCGTTTTAATGAATGAATGAATGAATGAATGTCCAATTATGAAATTAAGATGGCCTATGTATTTGGTGCAGTATGAGGGAGGAGCTAAAGAAGCCCATTATTTGGGATGTTTTCACACATAAATTTCCTGGTAAGTTAAATATCTTTGAGGTTGTTCAACAGTCTAAATTATTTATTGGTGAATACGCAAAGCAAAACAACACAATACCAAGTCAACAAGAGTCAACTAGGCAACTCAGCAAAATCAGCAGAAGTTAGTTATAGAAAGTCGGACCGAGATTCCAGGAAATATATATATATATATATATATATATATATATATATATATATATATATATATATATATATATATATATATATATATATATATATATATATATATATATATACATTCTCTTAGTATTACATCAATAAAATCAGAAAGTATTCTGTTCATGTCTTCGTACATCAACATTCTCCTCATCAATTGCTAGTCTGTTTAAGCATTCATTATCATCAGTTTTAACATGGTATCATAGCGGATTTACATCAATTTGTAAATTTCGTGCATTTCTTCATTTTCTCTAGTAGTTCATCTTCATCTTTACGCTTCTTGCTAATTTGTTGTCTTGATATTTTTAAAACAAGTTGAGGTTTTTTCTTGAAGTTAATCATGGAGATTGATCTAACAACCTGTTGGAAAACAAAAGATAACAACAAGTATAAAGATAAGACTTGAAACATAAAATAAAATTAGAATAGGATTAGAATACAAACAAGTGTAACCTATCAGGACTCTGTTATGAGAGTTATCTTCATAGAAGATTTTCTGTATAAATACCAAATGCTATGAGTTATTGGAATATATGAAAAACACATATAAATTATCCAAATTCAGCTTGGTATCAAAGCAGGCTCAATTCTGGTGGTTTTTGACCTTTTTTTCTTTCATCATTTACCAAGATACAATTTACCTGAACCACCGTTCATCATGGACGGATCACCAAAAAACCCAAACGAAGATCAGTTACTATGGCTCAACTATTGCAAGTTATAGAAAAACTGAACAATAGGAGCATAGATAACCATGGATCTTTGATTCATGTAACCGAGAAACTCAATAACCAAAACTATGGCAAATGATCACGGCTGATGCTGATGGCGATCGAAGGAAGGGATAGGCTCACTCACGTCACAGCCAAACCCCCTCCTGACACCCAAGAGTACATCCAGTGGTGCCAAAAAGATGTCATAGTTAAGACATGTATTATTGAAAATATCGAACCGGAATTGGTAAATCAATTCCTTGATTTTCCAACAGCAAAAGATTTATGGAAGGGTATTGAAGCAGTATATGGGAGTGGGAAAGATGGTCTATAGATATTCGACCTCACCAAAAGAGCAAATACAATCAGACAAGGGAAAGACCCAGTCGAAATATACTACGACAAACTAGTTACGATCTGGAAAGAGATTGATAGAAGGATGCCAAATCCCATGACTTGCACAGAAGATATAATCACATTCAACAAACTAACACAACATATGAGGGTTTACCAATTCTTGGCGGGTCTCAATGAATCCCTTGATAAGGTTCGAAAAGAATTGGTAAATCAGGAGCCATTACCAACAGTAGATATAACATTCAGTACCATCAGACGAGAACTAGCAAGAAGAGAGGTAATGAGGACATACATACCTGACTTACCTTCGGCATAGGAGAACCAAGGTGTGGGAACTGGGCTCGTCTCACGAAACCAGTCAGGAGGAGCCACATCATTCCAGCGAGTGGAAGACAAGTCACACCTCAAGTGTTCCCACTGTGGGGGGACACGACACACAAAGGAAGATTGTATTTGAATCATCGGATATCCGAAGTGGTGGAAAAAAGGAAAAAACTAAGGTGATGAACCCAAGCAAGGAGGACAAGTAACAGTGGCCCGAGGAGATGAGGAGATAAGTGGAGTAAAGAAGGACAAACCGGTGGAAGATACAGGAGGAGATGAAGAAAATCCCCAGAAATTCAGAGATGAGCAAAGGAGAGAGCACGTCGAAGGAGTTCAGCTGTTGGGGTTAGTGAAAGAAAACCCTAACCCTACCTTCACAATGAACCCGGAAAAAACCGAGCTCTCACCTAAAACCTCCACAATAACCCCGAAAAAATTCGAGTTCTCACCCAAATTCAGGGAGTTCTGGAAACCCAGAGAAAACGGCGAAGGAGGAGAGTCATTGGGATTAATGAAGATAACCCCTAAACCTACAACAAACCGAAAACCCGAGATCTCATCTACAGAGTTCTAGAAACTTAGAAAGGGGCGGAGGGGAGAGAGCGGCGAAGGAGGTGAGGGGTTAGGGGCAACTAATAACCCTAACCCTACACATACTTTTAACCTAAAAAATCATGGACTACAAATTGTTGAAAGAGCAGAATTGGTAGATCAAACTCAATACCAGAGATTGGTAGGGAGGTTGATATACTTAGCACATACTCGACCTGATGTAGCTTATGTAGTTGGAGTGGTTAGCAAGTTTATGCATAAACCCCAAATCCAGCATATGGAGGCAGTTTATAAAATCCTGAGATACTTGAAAGGAACTTCAAAGAGAGGTGTGATGTTCAAGAAACATGGGCATCTAGAAGTTCAAGTCTATACAGATGCAGATTGGGCAAGAGATCGGGATATTAGAAAATCCACTTTTGGCTATTTTGCTCTTGTAGGAGGGAATTTAGTGACTTGGAAAAGTAAGAAGCAGAAGGTTGTAGCCATGTCCAGTGCTGAAGCAGAATTTCGAGGGATTGCTAAAGGATTTACTAAGATCCTATGGTTAAAGAAGTTGTTAACTGAATTGGGTTTTACTCCCAAAGCAAGCTGTGAACTATGTTGTGATAATAAAGCGACGATAAGCATATCTGAAAATCCAGTTCAGCATGATCGAACAAAATATGTTGAGATTGATAGACACTTTATTAAAGATAATCTGGAGTCCAAGTGTGTTAGTCTCAAATTTGTACGATTAGAAGATCAGTTAGCAGATATTTTGACTAAAGGTGTGAGTGTTCGAAGCTTCGAGATTATATTAGGCAAGTTGGGTATCAAAACCGAAACTCAACTTGAGGGGGAGTGTTGGAAAACAAAAGATAACAACAAGTATAAAGATAAGACTTGAAACATAAGATAAAATTAGAATAGGATTAGAATACAAACAAGGGTAACCTATCAGGACTATGTTCAGAGAGTTATCTTCATAGAAGATTTTCTGTATAAATACAAATATTATGAGTTATTAGAATATATGAAAAACACATATAAATCATCCAAATTCAACTCAACCAACCCGAATTCCGTATATTTCTTGAGTAATTCTGATACTAACACTCAAAAATTAGTTTATGTGGTATTCGATGGATTAGGGTATAATGATTGGAAGATATCAATGAATATTGCATTATCTGCAAGAAATAAACTTTGTTTCATAGATGGGTCTATACCTACTCCAGCTATCAATACAAAAGAGTACAAAATTTGGATGCGTTGTAACAATCTTGGCTATTGGCTTCACTTGAACCATCAATAGCAAGAAGTGTCTTATATTTCAGTACAATAAGAGAGATATGGAAAGATCTTGAAGAAAGATTTAATCAGTCTTTAGGTCCACAGTTATTATCTGTACAACAATAGCTATCTGATATTCAGCAAGGGGATAGTGAAAGCATTTCTGAGTTTTTTTTTACCAGGATTAAGCAACTTTTGGATCAATTAGATGGGCTGGATCCTCTTTCTGCATGTATTTGTACAAATTGCGATTGTAATCTTACTCATCAGTTGTTAAAGTCTCAAAAAACTCAGAGGCTTATTCATTTACTGATAAAGACTAATGATAAGTTTGAACATACTAAAAGTACCATTTTAATGATGAGTCCACTCCCGACTGTATCTAAAGCTTATGGGCTCTTACTACATGAAGAAACACATAGAGATTTGAGTAATATGAGAAGCCATGTATCTGAAAATTTGGTATTTACAGCAAGAAAATTCATTGAAAGGCCAGAGGCAAAGGGTTACAAGCCAAGAATTCAACAACCTGGAAAAAATTATGCTGGACAAAAGAGGAATCTGTTGTACTGTGAACACTATCATATGACCAACCATGTCATAGACAAGTGTTGGAAATTACCATTGATATCTTGTATATTTTAAAAATAATAGAAAGTTGGCTACAGCTTGCTCCAAACAAGATTCTGATCCTGTGGATGACTCTGATAAGGAACAAATGATACATACATCTCTTACTCCGGATCAGTACAAGATTTTAATGGATGCTATGACCAAGCAACAATCTACTAAAGATATCAATGTAAAATACTCAGATCATGTTGGTCTAGTTGCTCATTTTCCAGGTAATTCTTGCCCTGTCATTATCTATCAAACTAAATGGTTACTTGACAGTGGGGCTACTGATCATATGTGTTCCAGTATAAAATTATTTAGCTAGTTCAAGAAGACTGATGATCAGAATAAGTTCATTACTATTCCAAATGGTACAAATATTCTGATCCAGCACATTGGCAAAGTCAAATTGGGCTCAAATATTAAACTAAAAAATGTTTTACATGTACCAGGTTTTTGTTTCAATCTAATATATATTTCCAAATTGTGCAAAGATACTGGATACCTTATGAAATTCACTAAGGATCATTGTTATATTCAGGACCTTTTGAAGAGCAAGCTAGTTGTGCTTGGTAACATGGACAATGGGTTATACAGTCTAATGGAAAGTATTCTTGAGAAGCATCATCTGTTATTGGCTAATACAATAGAGATAAGCAAGCAATGTACAAAGGATGATGGAGCAAAGTTAGTGTATGAGTTCAATCTTTATTGAGCCTACAAGCTGAAGCCCAACATTAAACTGCAATATTTGGCTTCCCTATTCTCATTAGCCTATATGTTGCATTAGCCTATATGTTGGGATCCACCTCAATGGTCAAAAGCCCATTGCAGTACCTGAATCGGTCTACCAGTTTCACCTCCATAAATACCCATTTATGGGCAAGGGACAAATGGTCGATCAAATACACAATGAAATCAAATATATTTACTCTGAGAGCAGAACATCCCTTAATTAAGGATATCCTTTTCAACCCCTTCTTTCATCACTCCAGCTACAAGAGACTTTATCTTAAAGATTCTTAGTCAAGTAACTGACTTAAACATCGGAGTGAGCGTCCTAAAAATACCACCCCAAGCCAATAACTTTGTTCTTTGTGCAGGCTATTGGCTGAAGAGATCTTAATAGCTTCTAGTTAAGGGGATCCCCCAACAATCTCCTCTCTTTTTATTACTTAACCCCCAAATAAGATTTTTGCTTCTTCGGACAGAAACAACAAGTATTACCAAGTAAGAAAGACGAGGAGTTAGTTTTGTCCATGCAAATACTTTTTGTCTAAAGTATGATTTTCCCTTAGCTAAGTGCCTTGGTGCGAATTTTCAATACTTAATAAGAGTTTTGTGTTCGGTTGATTGATTCATTGACTTCTATTAGGCTATACTTATTGTATGTTAAATACAAATTTGACCTATTCTTCTATGCACTTTCTTTGTCAGGTGGTTGAAACTTGAAAGGATGCTAGAAGTGATGATATGCTTTCAAGCCTGTAGTAGAACGACTTTTTGCCTTTTCTTCTAAATTTAGGTTGTAATATGAAGTGATTGAAAGAATATACTTTGGTTAAGAGAAAAAACTAAGTCTTTCGTAAATCTTTTTTATCATTATTTTGATATAATGTCTTTTGACATTTTTTTGAACTTTTTTTTTAATTTTTTTTAAAAACTAACATTTCATTAAAATTAAGTCAAAAAATGATTTGCTATCAAGTTCAGGTAGTAATTGCTGATAAGGGTGGTAACTTTCATTTGAGGACGTTATGGTCTTGATAATTACAGTGGTTTTAATTTGGCCCACCTTATCAGCATAAGTCTAGTCCATGAGTTTGTTTAAGTGAAAGCTTAGCTTGAGGTTATTTTTTGAATTACTTCGTTAGCGAGATTAGTTTTCTAAATTTTCTCTAAAAAAAGGTTAAAAAAAGTGTTGTATATCATGTTTTAAAGTATTGTGAATTTATGTGTAGTAGAAATTTATGTTGAAGTATGAAAATATTAAAATTAACGGAAAACATTGTATAAAACATCTAGTGTTTTAATATACAAAAATAAATGGATGCAAATATTTATTTTTGTTTTGAATGTTATACAACCCTTGGTAATTAGTTTATCCCAAATCTATTTGTCGATTTCCTTACTAGACTTGAAACGTATAATAGGCATTAGAGGTGGTTATGGTGTCGAGGGTTCGGATGGAGTAGCCCGAGACTGGCCCAGAGATTATTGGGCGGTATAGAACTTTTGATTCATGACTGATCTACATTTTAAGTGAGTTGGGCTAGTTTGGGGCCAGGGTAGAAAGTGAACTAGGGACAATCGGGCCAGTGACCATCTATAATACTATAATAGGAAAATAAATTTTTTGATCCCCTATCAAATTTTTTTTTACAGAGGGCGCATTTATAGAGCTGCCAAAATCATATCCTAACCGATAAGTTACCCGAAATCAACCGGACCCGACCTGATTATGACCCGAGAAGTGAGACCCAAAAACCGACCAGCCCGACCTGAATTCAACCCGAAATCAATTTGACTCGATATTCGAAGACCCCGGACCCCGATCCGAGTCCGACCCGTTAGGGACCCAATCCGTTATAAACCCGACTCGTTATAGACTCGACCAGAAGAGAACCCGAAACCGATTGAACCCGATACATAACCGATATGACCCGATTTAAAACAACCTGTGATTTGAATTAACTCGATATATTAACAATTTGAATATATGTGAATGTGACCTAATCTTGCCCGACCTATTTTTACCAAATTTCTAATAACCTTGAAACCAAACATTTTCATTAATGACTCGATGCGAACCCTATAAAGCTTAAATCGGATTTCAACCGAAATTGAGGCAACTCGTTATCATAATTGACTTGACCCGAA
This sequence comes from Dysphania ambrosioides, assembly GCA_026401315.1. Taxonomy (NCBI): domain Eukaryota; kingdom Viridiplantae; phylum Streptophyta; class Magnoliopsida; order Caryophyllales; family Amaranthaceae; genus Dysphania; species Dysphania ambrosioides. The sequence continues at coordinate 579,787 of CM048666.1, forward strand.
ATAACCCGCTATAACCCATTCAGGAACCGACCTAATTTTACTAGGACCGACCTTAACCCGAACCCAAACCGAACCTGAGCAATCAAATAACTAATTTAATCCGAACCGATAATAATCTGACCCAACCCGACCCAACTGGCCAAATTGACCCAATTTAACCCGAGTCGATAAGAACCGATCGACGATGGGTAAATTCAAAAGGGATCTGTGCACACAATTTGACACTCTATATAGGGGTGGCAAAAATTGACCCGACCTGAAAACCCGATACAAACCCGACCCGAAAATAGGGACATAGGAAGAGTAGATGAAAACCGATCATTCGTTAAAGATAAAAAATAGATTCTGTCACCCAAAAACGCTATTCCGTACTCCGTAATCAAGAATGAGGAGTCTTGAGCTTCAACTTCTCTCACTATCTTTCTTACCTCTGCTCATACTTGAAAGTTTAATCTTTACTGCTGCTTCTGCTGTCACTGTCCCTAATAATTTCACTAACATTGGTCCTAATTATGGGATTAGCCTCCTTAACCGCACCCGTTTTCCTCCGGGTTTCCTTTTTGGGTCAGCTTCTTCTTCTTACCAGGTAATTAATTACTAATTTCTTACTAATTTGGTTTTTTATTTCCCAAGATTATCACTTTACTTTGTATTAATTAGTATAACAATGTACTTCATTGTTAAAGATTTTAAGTTCATAAATTTTAATAACAATGTAACTGAAAGTGGTAAATTTCTCTCAAAAAAGAAAGTAATGAATTTAATTAGATTGTCATTAAAGATTCAAACTTTTACCAATTTTCATAAACAATGTATTAAATTAAATAACTAACAGTGTAATTGAAGTGATAAAGTTTGAATTTTCATTATGGTTTCTTCATATTCTGATATTTTTGTATGCATAAAGCAGTAATTGAATAAAAATGTGGGAACTTTTTGCAATTGTTCGGACTTATTTTTCTTTATTTTAAAAATGAATAGTTTCTTAAAATAAGTCATAATTTCAATTTCAATGAATGAATGAATTAATGTCCAATTATGAAATTAAGATGTCCTATGTATTTGGTGCAGTATGAGGGAGGAGCTAAAGAAGATGGAAAGGGCCCCAGTATTTGGGATGTTTTCACACATAAATTTCCTGGTAAGTTTAATTTCTTGGGGTTGGTTCAACAATCTAAATTATTTTTAAGGCATAATACTGCATGTGAAGTGTATGAAGGTATTTTGTTGTAATTTGAGCAGAAAGGATAGCGGACGGAAATAACGGGGATGAGGCAGTTGATTCATACCATCGATATAAGGTGTGGGAATGAAAGTTTGTATGTCGCAATGTTTTTGTGATTTTTTTTATTTTCCTGGAAATGCAAAGTCCATGTGGTTTAACTACTTCTCATGGATCTGATTTAAAAAACCGCGCTTTCTTCGCGGTTTATTTGTTGTAACTTTAGCATGTTTAAGAAATATGTGTTTTTTGGTTGAACTTAATTTTGTCTTTAATTAATAAGTTGGTTTTGAACAGTCTGGAGGATGTTATAGTTTGCTTGGAGTACCGTCTTGAATTAATTATTGTTCAAAAATTTTTGAATCGACTTATCATTTTGTAGGAAGATGTGAAAATCATGAAGGAAATGGGACTAAGTGCTTACAGGTTCTCAATTTCGTGGTCCAGAGTATTGCCTTGTATGTCATTTATCTGCAAACAAGCTTTACATTTTGTAATCTTAACATGTAAATGTAAATGAGTAAAAGCTGTAACAATAGATGATGGTTGCAAAATAGGTCTGGAAAATAATCAAACTGCTATCTAGAAACATTATAGTTATGTCCATAACAGACAATATCAGTCCCGTGCTTATGGGTGTACATAAAAGGTAATGGGTCATATATCCAGTGACAATGAATATTTTGAAGCTAACAATCCAACTAATACCCAATTCCTTGAGTTTACTGTGGAAATACTTGGTATTCAGGTCTATGACTTGGTGACTTATTTTGGACTGGTAAATCTTTAATAAGGATTGTATTAAATGTGATATCTACTTTATCTCTTATTAATCTCTGCTCGAAATTGATGATATAATCTTACACATTTCTACTACTTTCAGACGGAAAAGTAAGCAAAGGCGTGAACAACAAAGGAATAGCTTATTACCACAACCTTATTGATGAACTCTTGGTGAATGGTCAAGTTTCTGTCACTCATTACTATCACTTTTTTGGGTTCCATTCGCTACACCTGATTGATTTGTGGCTACAAAATGGCAGGCATACAACCATTCATCACTTTGTTCCATTGGGATCTTCCTCAGTCATTGCAAGATGAATATGGTGGCTTTCTTAGCCCGCACATCCTGTAAGTTAACTACTTTGTTGAAGACTAAGATGTCACAATCATTTTATTATTTTAGTTACCTTTACTAGAATTGATTTTCTAGGAGCATAGAGATATGGAATTCAAGAAAGAATGTTGTACACAATTCATTTACTCCCTTTTTCACAAAAGCTTGTTTTATTCCTTTTCACTTGTATAATATTTGATGTTTTTGGACTATTTAATTGGAGAGAGAGTTGGCTTATTTCCTATAAGAGTCTTCATGAAATGCAAAAAAAAATTTGGTGTTGCCTTAAATGATTAACTATTAGAAAGAGAGGTTGGAAAAATTAAAATTTATTCTTTAATTGGTTAAGAATGTTAAGATTAGACAAAATAATTGAGTAAAACAAAACATTGTCAATCATTGTGCAAAAGGCTAAAACATCTAGTAACAATAGTTTGAGGATTATTCAATAGTAGTTTTTAAATGTTGAAATATGTTAAAGTAGTCTCAAATTTGTAATTCATACTAAAGACAATATCATACCTGCTTGTAACTTGGGGCATTGCAGCAGCTTATGTTTTCTTTTAAATTTCGATGCATCCAAGTTTTTTTTGGTTAAACATGTTTCCTATATTTTATTGGACAGGGATGATTTTCGTGATTATGCAGAGCTTTGTTATAAAGAATTTGGTAACAAGGTGAAACATTGGATTACAATTAATGAGCCATGGACCTTTAGTACAGGCATTTATGCAACTGGAGTCTATTCATCCAAGCAGTGCTATGTGTCAAATCCCAAGACCTGCAAATTGAATGTAGCCACTGACCCTTATCAGGTCGCGCACAACCAGCTTCTTGCTCATGCTGCAGCTGTCCAAATGTATAGACAAAAATTTCAGGTCTTGCTTCTTATATTCTGAGCCTCTCCAATTGCATATGTTAAATGTTGGTATCTTATCTTTACAATTGAAAATAATACTAAGAAGCTGATGTGCATTATAATAAAAATGCATTGCTGCTCTTGTGCATAGAAGAGGACATAGTGGTTATTCTTTTCACTGTAAGAGCGGCGATTAATTTCAATGTGTGATCAGAGGTTTGAGTTTATTTTGGTTGTAGGTTATAAATTTTTTGGCATGTTCCACAGTTCTTTATTTCATGGTCTCTTCTTTGTTCGCTTGTTCTGTCTCCAAGTTTGTCCGAAAATCTTATTGGCAATCCTGAACTTCACATATTACTTGGTAAAAATAACAGCACCTTGGTTGGAGATATTCACTCTTAATAGGTAACATTATTTAAAGGATGTGGTGTAAGTTATGACTATATGGTAACTTGGTCAATGTATATGGTCAGATGCTAATAAATTGGAGGATTTCTGAGTCATTTGTAACTGCTTTTGAATGCTATAGGCATCTCAAAAAGGTGTAATTGGCATTGCTATCAATTCAAATTGGTTCATTCCCTTTTCTCAAGCACTGGAAGACCAGAGTGCGGCAATTAGAGCTCTTGACTTTATGCTTGGATGGTGAGTTTGTCAAAATTTATACGAACTGACAATAACAAAAGTTTCAGAACTTGAAGTTAAATCATCTAGTCAATTTATTTTAGAAATTTATTTTCTCTGAAATTGTTTCACATTTTGAGATTTTTTCATAGTTGTTAATATGTATTCCAAACTCAAGTTACAGCTTCTAATTTTTTGAATGTCCTGTCTTTGCTAATAGGTATTTGGACCCAATCAAATATGGTGACTACCCACGTACGATGCGCACTCTAGTAGGCAGTCGTCTGCCTAAGTTTTCAATGGAGCAGTCTAGTATGCTTAAAGGGTCATTTGATTTCCTTGGCTTAAATTATTACACTAGCAGTTATGCGGCATATGCTCCCAGTTTTAGGAATAGAGAGCCCGACTACAGAACTGATTCTCTTGTTAACATTACAAGTAAGGCCATCATAAAAAGTTCAATGTTTCTTATTTGAGTCTTTGCATTGATTCACTTGAGCATAACCCAATTATGTTTCTAATTTCCTATTTACAGCGGAGCGTAATGGAAATCCAATTGGTCCAAGGGTATGTGCACCAGTCACTCTGGAAGCCTTTTGATATTAGCACTGACTTCTTATGATCATATTTTTGTGCTTTGACCTTTTAGTTCTTATAATTGTTTTTTCAGCTGGACCTACTATCCTCTGTGTTAATGCAGGCCATGAAACTGATACGAATAATTTACCGTTTTTATCTATGTGCAGGCTGCTTCAGATTGGTTGTATATTTATCCCAGAGGAATTTTTGATCTTCTACTCTCTATAAAGAGAAAATATAACAATCCAACCATTTACATCACAGAAAATGGTGAGTAACATTGTGTTTAGTGTATATCTAAGAATTTTAATTGAGTCTTTTGTCTAGTTTATTTGTTTTGAAGGAATGAGCAAGAGGGTGATTCATTTCTGGATTGGACGATAATAGATTGATGGTGTAACCACTTAAATAGATTGACATTTTACTTTGAATGGTTATTCGTTGTTAACCTCTTTACATGCTTCCCTTGTCCATTTTTTGATGACTATAGTTATGCAGCAACCAAAATTAATGTTAAATATACTCCTTGTAAATTGTAGGCTGTGATGAGTCAAATGATGCCAGATTGTCTCTTGTGGAAGCTTTGGCTGACGGTATGAGGATATACTACTACCATAGTCATCTAGCCTTTATACAACTTGCAGTGAGGTAAATGCTTCATTGGATTATTCTGAATTCTGACAAAGATATGCCTTTCAATATTTTAGGGTCCCCCGTCTTTGTTTGAGAAAGACTTTACTTGGATATAAGTCTCATTATTGAATTGACCAAGTTTACATGTTTATGCATTGAGAGATTTCTGATTCCCTTCCTATACGAGCAACTTATGTCACTAGTACATGAGTGCGTGTGTCAGACACATACTTAGCTATGTTGTGACATTTCTCTGAAATGAAGTGTCAAGTGTCCACAACCATGGCAGAGTATCAAGGATCTGTGTAAACAGCTTGCTGTATTGTAGAGCAAAAACCAATTCTCTTTCATGCAAAAGAAATTTTTTTGATAAAAAAGGTGGCATGGAAGTTTCAGTTATCACAATTTGAGAAAGCTAGAAGAAAATCATTAACTTCGAAGAGAAGTCAACAAATTTTCTCCCGTGTGTAGAACACATCTAAACACATCAAGTTGATGTTCTTGTGCATAAAAATATAATTCTTGAACAACACTTTGCTAAGACTCTGTATATTGGATGTGCTTTCTCCCCTCAAATTCTTTTTCTTTGTTGTTTAACAGAAATTCTTGTATGTGGATGTAAATCAAAGCACTAGTTCCCCGCATATGAACTAATTGTGGGTGTAAAATCCAAAAATTGGCAGGAATGGAGTCAAATTGAAAGGATATTTTGCGTGGTCATTGTTGGACAACTTTGAGTGGAATTCTGGTTATACTGTTCGTTTTGGCATAAATTACGTCGACTACAAAGATGGACTGAAACGATACCCTAAGCATTCTGCTAAATGGTTCAAGAATTTCCTTGATAACTAAAAATATTACGTGTACCTTCTGTAGTACTGTTGCATTTTAGTTTCATATTCCCCCCTTCTCCCTTAGGCTTCCGTACTTGTTCTAATGTTGTTCTTACAAAGACTTGGTTGAAATGGACTACCCATTTCTGAATATAGTTATTTTTTCTTTTCACTGATAAGAAACCAAGATGAACAGTATGTTATTGGAAGAGGGTATTGAATTTTATTTATTCTTCTCAGTCTGTTTTTGGTCCATTCGTTAATTTATTGCTAATACCCTATTTTTGGGAGAAGGGGTTGGTGGGTGGTCATCATAGTAGGTAATTAAAAGTTTAGTCAGGAAGGTGGAGTCTCTATTTTATAGTTAAATTAGGAAATAGTTTGGTGTAAGCATTATTTCTGTAGATGAGTCTGCTGTTTTCTGTCTTTTCTAGAGTTTAGATTGTCTTTCTTTACTTGCTTACCATCATTTCAAGTGTACAAGTTATGCAATAATATTTTGATTTTTTTTGGGGTTCTTTTCACTTTTGATTTGTTGTCATTGTGAGGCAAGACTTGTTGGTTTTATATGTTTTTTGTAAGATGCTTCCTTCATTCGCAATTGTCTTGCTAGTATTGTAAATTTAATAATCTTGTCCTGTGTAGTAGTGTACTATACACTAAAAAATCTCAATTAATTATGTATTTTAACATGTGAGCTATCTTGATTTATTTATTGTTGGAATATGGTCCTCTCATAATATCATATCTAAGTGGCCGATTAGCACATGCTTTGTAATTGTAATCATTTGGCTACTGCTTGAAACTCTTTTAATTACTGTTTTTAATGCGTTATACTTGGTGTTCCATCTACAACTGGGATTACAAAGGAACCCTTTGTCAACAGATTCATATTGCACTTTTCTATAGCAAAGCTTTTTGATTAAAATAATTTTTTGGATTCTAGAAGTTTGACCAAGTCTCTCTATAAAAGTCACTTTCAATGGATTCTATATGGAGATAGTGTTATATTGAGATTTGAGACTATCCGTTATGAAATGTATTAAACTAACTAGCTACTCATGCGATGCACGATTTGAGAATAAATTACTTTTGTCAAATATTTTAATTATAAGAATATTTTTATTTATTGATGACAACTTATAGGTTTTATAAAATTATCGTAGAAAATTTAATTGGAATAATACTTTTTATCATATTAGATGAAAATATTATTATAAAAAAGATAGAGATGAAACATGAAATAAAAGAAAGAAATAAATGTAGTTTTATTATCATAATTTTCTATGTATAACATTTTTCAATCCAATATTAATATAAAGTAGAAAAAAACAAGTAGATGACATTACCTTTTAAAAAGGCGAATTTTTTTTTAATAATAATGTGACACGTGTTAAATATAACTTCAGTAGGGTTTTGCTTTAATAATAGTTATAGATGGGGTTACCTACTTGTTTCATCTAATTTTATATATTATACATCTCTTTGCTGTATTACGAAGTATAAAATAACGACATTAATGCACTGGGAAATAGTGAGGAGAGGAAGGTGAATCAGATGTTATGAGTCTCTTCCTTTCTTCTTTTGTTTTAAAGACCAAGAGGAAGTTACTAACTCATTTAACTAGAAACATCTCCCCAGAAAAAAAAAAAAATTTGAACTTTAAAACAGTTGGAGATCAAACAAATATCGGAGAGTGGATTGAAGAGTCCTCTCACTTTCTTTTTTCTCCTTGAAATTCTCTACTATTATTTTGAAACACCAAAATCACCCCTAGTTATGCTGTTGAGATTTGCCTATCACCCCTAATGGGTGAAAGGTACCAGTGTACATAAGGGGAGCAAAATAATAAGGCAAAAGGGCCCCTTAAAAAGTAAATACATATATGCTACTAAAAAGCTGTCACAAAGTTTTGGTATGCATTTCCAATGCTAGCAGACTTGCAAGAAGCACTTGTAGTAACTTGTTCTTTTACTTTAAAAAAAGATCTTCTTTTTATCTTGGACTGGCTGTTTTCTACTTTTACTGCATATACCTGTATAAGAAGACACCATTAGCAGCTGGGCATGAGACAGTTATATTCAAGTGAATTTGACCGTAAGCATGGAGGTTCAAACCCATTTCCTCCTAGTCCAACTACTATTACTCCTTTTAATGCTGGGAAATTCCAATGGTGATCCTGATATCAATGACATACGAGCTGGTTATGGAATTGGTGCACTCAATAGCAGTACTTTCCCAGCCGGTTTTGTTTTCGGGACGGCTTCATCATCGTATCAGGTGAGTAAGAAACTAAATAATTTCCTGTATATGCAGTATGAAAGTTATACAAACACATTACACTGTGATAAGGGTGGCAAAAGACATTAAGTTGTCACAGAGATATTTGTTATTCTTTTGACAGTATGAAGGTGCAGCTCATGACGATGGTAGAGGCTCGAGTATATGGGACACGTTCACTCATAAATATCCAGGTTCTCTGTCTTATGACCCTTGAAGTCATGTGCATTCATTCTGTATCATGTTAATGGTTTATGCTTTCAATCACCAACATGGCAACACCATGTCAATTCAAATCCTTCACTATTATTTCATGTCACTCTGATCTTTTAGAGCGTTCATTTTTTCTTTAGCGTGATAAAACGATTATTTTTGTTGTTTATCATCATGAAGAGAAAGCCAAAAAACAGAAATATTGTGTGTAATTCTACATAATCTATAATGTTGTGTGCTTACGAATATATTATATTCATTATGCAGATAAGATCAAAGATCGAAGTAATGGAGATGTAGCAATTGACTCTTACCATTTCTATAAGGTAACTTTAAGTGTTGGTCATCTTTGACTTTTCTGAACCTGTAAAAGGTTATTTATTGACAGTCATAAGCTATTTGCAGGAGGATGTAAAGCTCATGAAGGAAATGGGATTAGATGCGTACAGATTTTCAATATCTTGGTCACGGATACTACCATGTATGTAATAATCACCTTTGTTTTGATCAAAATTGTAACATGTGCTCTAGCCAATTTGGGATCCTCTTCTAAGAAAAACAATCTGATGATTGAACAGACGGGAAACTACAGAGAGGCGTGAACCTGAAAGGATTAACATACTATCACAACCTTATTGATGAACTAATAGGGAATGGTGAAAGATTCAAACCACTATTTTTTCTGTCCATATTTTTTAAAGAACTTTCTTCATCGTTCGTTTTATCTTGTCCTGTACTTGTTTTGATTAATTATATATTTGTATTGGTAGGTATAAAACCCTTCGTGACTCTATTCCATTGGGATCTCCCTCAAGCGTTAGAAGATGAGTATGGTGGTTTCCTCAGTCCTTACATAGTGTAAGTTATCTTTTGAGAATGGCAAGATTGATTCACAATTTCACACCTTGGAGAAATAATGTATTGTGACTGGGAGCGTAATTTTCTAAAAGAATAAAACCTGTTGTGTTACAATACTAGTGCAAGTTGCTTTTCTCCCTTACTAAATCTTAAAAAGTTCAATGGTTCAAATCCTTGTTATAATGTTGCAGGGATGACTTCAGGGATTACGCAAATATTTGCTTCAAGGAATTTGGTGACAAAGTGAAGCATTGGATCACATTGAATGAACCCTGGTCTTATAGTTATGGTGGGTATGCTAATGGGATTTTGGCGCCTGGCCGATGTTCAAAGTGGCAGAAGCTTAATTGCACTGGTGGAGATTCAGCCACTGAGCCTTACTTCGTTGCTCACCACCAGCTTCTTGCTCATGCAGCTGCAGTTGACTTGTATCGGCATAAATATAAGGTTTAAATGCTTCAGCTTCCTTTGACTGAGTTCTTGTTTACTTTGTACTTGCACTCTTTCTTAATTTTCTTTGATGCAAGGCAGTTGGCATCAAATATTTTTTGGTTGTAGTTTTAAATTTTAAATGATGTAGTTTCACAAATGCTTTGACTGATCAACGGAACTTATTTTAGCATTTTGATAGCTTGTCTATTTTATAACCATAATTTCTCCCTGCCCAGAACCAGGCAACCAGCTCATGAACCTAACCAGCTATTTCGGGGGTCAATCCTTCATCACAAACCCATTTTTCTCTTCTATTGATCCATGTATCCTTGCATGACCAACAAGTTTTTGTAGTCTAAACTTGGAAATTCTGATTTTTTTTTCTTTCTCATCATTCTTTTTTATTGATAGGTAGTTCAAAAGGGTGTAATCGGTATAACTCTTGTGTCGCATTGGTTCGTTCCACTCTCAGAATCACCGCACCATAAGTTTGCAGCAATAAGAGCGCTTGATTTCATGTTCGGATGGTGAGCTATGCATGATGATATCGTGCATACTGAATTAAACTTTCTTTTGCTGAAACCCCATTTCGTCTCTGATCTTGTCCCATTTTCAAATTCATGATAGGACTTTTTCAAATTATGTTTGTTAGAAATGAGCTCTTATTTTGGAAAGGTTGTATACAGGTTTATGGATCCGTTAACTAAAGGTGAATATCCACATTCCATGCGCTCCCTTGTAAGAGGCCGGTTGCCTAAATTTTCCAAGTTACAGTCAAGGATGGTAAATGGATCTTTTGATTTTCTGGGCCTGAATTACTACACTGCAAACTATGCAGCTTATTCACCCGGTTTGAAGCATGTAAAACCCAGTTACATCACTGACTCTATTGTCAAACTAACAGGTTTGTTGTAAACAGTTTTGATGTGCCTCTCAACAAGCAAGATAATCAAATGTACACGAATTAAATATGATAACATTTTTCTCCTCTTTAAGATTCAGCTATTGCTAAGTATTCGTGAATCTTTTTTTGGTTGTTTCTGATCATCGGTTGTCTTCATGCAGTGGAGCGAAATGGAATTCCTATTGGTCCGAAGGTATACACAGAACCTCAAAGAATCTTACCCTGTGAATGATTAATGTTAGTAATACAACCTTGCAATAATTTTAATATTTGACCTGGGCCACCTGGCCATAGGAAGCTGGGAACCTGGGCTGCAGCCCAAAAATAAGTTAGACTTCTTTCAAATCCATCCAAGCGTGGTGAAATCAGGCCAAATGCTAATGTGATCTAAAAAACCTATTCAGACTGGAAACCAGCCAAATTAGGCAGTGTTGCCATAATCTGTTCTACAGGAATATGGACTATTTGTTCCTCTGTAACTGTTTACTCAGTTTTTATGGATGGTAATGTGAGCTGTCTAATTGGGTCAATGGACGGGTTACAGATTGGGTATAATCAATCCATGTCTAATCAGATAATAGTATTTGCAAGGTCATTGTGTACTTACTGCTCAAATATGTGAATTTTATTTTCGGGTCACATCAGTATTTTTGGAGAAAATGGGTTTACAGGAAGATGTGACACTAAATAGGAGGGAATGGACGAGGAGGATTTATGTGGATGATCATAAGACATAATATCTCAGTTCATGCAGTTGACCTCTTCTTTTTGGGTTTAAGGCCTGGGTTTATTGTTGTTGTTTAGTAATTTTGGAGGTTGATTGATCAGGCCCGTTTTTGGCAATTTAACTGACATGTCATAGCTTGTTTCTCCCTTTCTGCAGGCTGCTTCAGATTGGTTGTATGTTTATCCACAAGGAATTCGAAATCTTTTACTCTATCTGAGGAGACAATACAACAACCCTTTGATCTATATCACAGAAAATGGTAAGCTGATCACTATTTTATGATTCAAAGAAAAACAAAGAAACTTCACTATTGCCCTTTTTTCATATCCAACTTGACAAAGCAGTGAATAATCACACTCAGAACTGTCACCTACTATTTCTGCAGGTGTTGATGAGGTTAACGATGAGACTTTGTCACTTAAGGAAGCCCTTAGTGATGAAATGAGGGTCCGTTATTACCATGATCATCTAGCTTTCTTACGTCTTGCAGTCAAGTAAGTGATACAAATGTTCTTGCAAGAGATACCAGGGATTTTTCATGTCTTTTGTTTATGTGACAATTTTCTGAATGAACTTACGTGTGAGTTTCAAGGGAATGGCATGTGAGTTAGGGACCTCTAAAATTATAAGGGTAATCCATAACTTAGATTGCTTGAATCATGGGCAGTTTTTAAAATATTATTTGGAAAATATGGATTATCAATGACATTATAAATACAACACTGAATGCATGGGTGCTTAACTAGAATGATCAGGTCTTGATTAGTAAGTCTGCATTTTTTGAAGGGTGCTCTGTTATTTTAGGCTTGGGTCAACTTTTTTGGGCTCAAAATGGGGTTTGACCTCCCATCAGCTCTAGGCATAACTCAGAGAAGAATTGAGAAACCCCTTGGGCCTTAAGTAAGTGTAGGATAGTTCCCTTGAAGAAGGTTTATGTGTTTCTTGAAGAATGAAGACATTAATTGGATGTGGGTAATGACAAAAACCTTTCCTTTCATTTTGGTTCATAATGATTGCATTTCTTTTGGATTGTAGGGAAGGCGTTAACGTGAAGGGCTATTTTGCATGGTCATTGTTGGACAATTTTGAATGGGCTTCCGGTTATACCGTCCGATTTGGGATCAATTATGTTGACTACAAAGATGGATTAAAAAGATACCCTAAACTTTCTGCTTTTTGGTTTAAGAAGTTCCTGCAAAACAGAAAATAATACTGTCTTATTAAGTGGTTATCAGTAATAAGGAAGTAAAGCTGAATAAGCTATGAAGTGTAATATAATGCATGATTTCTTCGTGGAACTCGTGAGTGTAACTGTGTAAATGGAGTGGATTATATCTTCGCTCCTAATGAATAATAAATTGACCTTTATTTTGGAAGGAGGGGCTGGTGGCTGGCCATCTTCTCGTTTATTATAGGAAATTTGTGATTAGCCTTGTGTTTGAAGTTGGGTTTCTGATTAGTCTAAGTAGTGGTTACTTGAGAACATAATCTGCTTTCGATTTTACTTCTGCAGCAGCTGATACTGCTGTTCTTTGTCGTAGGCGCTTGGGTTTTCTTTCTGGCTCGCATACAGAAGGTTCTAGCATTATGATTTCATATATTGAACTCTCTATCTAACGAGTAGATTACGGTTCATACGCGGAGTAATAGAGTGGTAATTAAAAGTCTAGCACTCAATTTGTTTTATGTTAAAAAATGTGATTATTGTCATTGGTTTTTTCTATGGTTTTCATTGTATGATGTCTCTGTTAAAAATACATTTTCTCTGTTCTTATGGGGTTTTCCCAGAGCTCCTTTAAAAAAAACTAGGATAACTGTGAAAACCATTGTAAAGTTTTACCCAAGGTCTAGCTGTTTACAGTTACACATTGCGTTCACAAAACTCTATGCTAAGAGTTTTTGGATTCTATAAGCTTGAACAGCTCTTTTGAGAAAAACTACTTGCGATGGAACATCACCATACAGTATACTATAGGAGCAGTTGTTTCTGTGTGGAGAAAGCTAGTATATTCCATAATACTTAGTATCGAGGATGTCAGCTTTGAGTTATAGAGGTGCTGCACAAAATCTGTAGGATTGGCACTTAGCCGGGCTAGCTCATGACCCACCTGGCACGAGGCCAGCCCTAAGTATGACCCAACATGATTTTTTGTTATGGTCGTGTCTTGGCCTAGGCCGCTGCCATGTTCTTTCTTTTATGAAGCACTGCCTGGCCCTAAAGACGTTCAGAAAAAGTTGGCCACTCAAATAGGCATGGCTGCAAGGGTGAGTAGTGCTGTGCCAGCCTGGACCTTGGTGTTGGGGGTAACCGGCACAGCATGCACATATTTTCTTTCCAATTTGTTTCAACAAATAATATTTCATTAAAGATTAAACATCCCTTTGATTTAAACATCCCTTTTATCAAATCAAAACAAAATCAAATGCAAGGGTAAAAGAGAGAGGTTGGAAGGTGAATAAAGTTTCTGTTTCTGTTTCTGTTTCATTCTTTCTTCCTTCTTTTCCTACAAAAACCAAAAGCCTACTACTTAAAAACACGAAACATCTGAAGAGAGCGTTAAAGGCCCCAGTCTCCTCCTTTTATCCCCCTTAAACCCTCCCGTGTTTCCCAAGATATGCTGGTAATTACTTTAAAAGCCAGATATATGTTTCATCCCTAATATATGAAAGAAAAGAACAAAACACTAAGCAAAAGGCCTCTTACCAGATAAATAGAGCATTAAAAAGGTGATATATACGTAACTTAAAAACAGTTGCAAAAAAGATGTAGTATGCATTTTAAATGCTAGTTGTCTTGCAGAAAGCACTGGTGGACTTGTGGTAACTTCTTTCTCTCCTCCGCCTGGCTATATTCTACTTTTTCTTCATAAACCTGTATAAAAACAACTTAACAGGAATGAGACATACTATTATAGTGAAGTGAGTAGAACCATCAGCATGGAGGTTCAAACCCACGTCTTGCTAGTCCAACTACTGTTGTTTCTTTTTTTGCTTGGAAACTCCAATTGTGGTCCTGATATCAATGCCATTCAAGCTAATTACGGAATTAGCGTACTCAACAGCAGCAGTTTTCCAGCAGGTTTTGTTTTTGGTACAGCTTCATCATCATATCAGGTGAGTTACATGTCTTACAACATATTTTTATGCATATACCAGAGCTCTCAGATTCAGACCCGACCCGATAAGTTACCCGAAACCGACCCGGATCCGACCTGATTATGACTCGAAAAGTGAGACCCAAAAACCGACCCAACCCGACCTAAAGTTAACCTGAAACCGATTTGACCCGATATTCAAAGACACGAACCCGATCCATGTCCGAACCGTTAGGGACCCGACCCGTTACAGACCCGACCCAAAAAGAATCCGAAACCGATACATAACCGATATAACCCGATTTATAACAATTCGTTACCCGAATTCACTGGATGTGTTAATAATCTGTATATACGTGAATATGACCTAATCTTGACAAACTTATTTTTTACCTAATATCTAATAACTTTGAAACCAAACATCTTTATTAATTTAATTATTTAATAAGTACATTTATGAAAATAAAATTTTTAAAAGATTTACTAAATATTCAAATAAAAGCAAAATCACCGTGTCTATGCCTATGAAAAGTGAGATTAGAGCCTTCCAATTTAGGGTTCATTGTTTCATAAATCTCATTGACGTCCTTTTTCCAAAATGACAATCATTTTCCTACTCTTTAAATAACAATAAATAAAAAAAACTAAAATATAGTTTTCATAGAATTCCTCTATTTATACCAATGTGAATATATGATCCTTTATATGTTAAGTTGCTAAATATTTACTTATCTCTACATTTGAAAGTTAATCTCTTATTCTTTTAAGGTATCAAATTCTTTTCTAATCATCTATATTTGACAACTAAATAATAATACACATTGGTATAAATAGAGAAACTCTATTACAAGTTCTTATGTATATATAAACTTAGCATTATATGTTATAGACTAGTTTGATAGGATAATACACATTTAATGATCATTACCTCATAAATATTTTGTTTTTAAATGACTTATCGACATCATCATTGTCCAATTTATGAATTAATCATCATCATTGTCCGATTTTATTAAAACCGACCTTGACCCGAAATAACCCGCTATAATCTGATTTTACTAGAACCGACCTTGATCCGAACCCGAAATAACCCGCTGTAACCCGTTCAGGAACCGACCTAATTTCACCCGAATCTGAAATAACTCATTATAACCCGTTCAAAAACCGACCCGATTGTACTAGAACCGACCTTAACCCGAACCGAATACAACCCGAACCGATCTTGACCTGAACTGAATACAACCCGAACCGATCTTGACCTGAACTGAATACAACCCGAACCGAATACAAACCGACCCGAACCCGACCAAGCAAATAATCGATTTAACCCGACCCGATAATGACCTGACCCGAACCCGACTCGACCCGTTAGGCAAAATTGACCCGATAAGAATCGACCCGCGATGGGTCAACCCAGAACCGACCTGTTGACCCGACACCCCTATATACCGTACAAATGTTATTTGAACACGTTACATTCGTTTTTTATGTTATATGAACACGTTACATTCGTTTTTCCTTAACAGTATGAAGGTGCAGCTCATGAAGATGGTAGAGGCTTGAGTATATGGGACACTTACACTCATAAATATCCAGGTTTTGCCCATGTCCCTCACAGTTTTCTATATATATTCTGTATTATATTCATAGTTTGCATATTCAGTTACCTATACCACGTAAAGTTGAATCCTTTTAAGCTTTCTTACAGCAATCAAATATCTTTGTTCACGGAAGTTCTTGTTTGGTTGTCCGGCAAAATCTTCCAAAAGTTTATGAACGTTCTATTTAGTTTTAACATTGTGAAAAAGTTACCCTTGTCATTGTTTATGTTGTGGTGGAGAGAGCCAAAAAAATCGATGTTTGTGTACGATTCTACTTACTCTATAACGTTGTTGGTTTATGATGTCCCTTACGCAGATAAGATCAAAGATCGAAGTAATGGCGATGTGGCATTGGACTCGTACCATCGCTACAAGGTAAAACTTTTAGTATTGCTTTAGCTTCTTCGATCCTATGAAGGAGATTCATTTACTATGTCAATCATTTTGTAGGAGGATGTAAAGCTCATGAAGCAAATGGGATTGCATGCCTATAGATTCTCAATTTCTTGGTCACGGATACTACCATGTATGTGATCAATGATTCCCTTGTCTAATTTGATTTACAAGCATGGTTATCTCGATTCCAGCAGCCTCCTCTAAGCCAAATGAACTGATTGATCTGATGACTGAACAGATGGGAAACTACATAAAGGCGTGAACCGGAAAGGATTAGCATATTATCACAACCTTATTGATGAACTAATAGCGAATGGTAGAATGATTTAAACCTCTTTTTTCTATCAAAATATTTTCTAATCCATCATCTTTATTATATGAATCTTGTGCTGTACTTTGATCTAATTGACTATTTTTTTGCTCTGGCAGGTATACAACCCTTTGTGACTCTCTTCCACTGGGATCTCCCACAAGTGTTGGAAGATGAGTATGGTGGTTTCCGTAGTCCTTCCATTGTGTAAGTCATCTTCTTAGAATTGAAAGGTTGATTTCTAGCGTTTAGAAATAATATATGTAATGTGATGGAATGAATTAAAATAGATATTTAGCGCCAAAGAAGATGATTTTAGTCACTCTATGAGCTTAATATGATCCTATAAGATACATGAAAAACATATGAAGGTGTTTGATCACTGGGTTTAGAATTGTCGAAAGTGAATTTACGGATAATTTACAACATTTTCTAGATATTTTCAAAAAAAAATCACTGAAACCAAAATAAAGGTACCAATCACTGACTTATATTTTCATTCTCCGAAGGCCCTATTCTGCGGGTTTAGCCGTTTAGACTGACTTCTTAAGCGAGAAAATGTGGCCAACCCAAAGACCTGTTCTAGGATGAAAAGGGCCGAAAATTTACAATGTGTCCGCTTTCTTTATAGTTTTAGAATGTAGCAGGGAAGATTTTAGAAGTTAAGCCTTTTAAAATTCAACACTGTTCGAAATGTGTGCAATTAATTCTTGAAAAATTCAAATATTTGCAGGGAAGATTTTAGAAATTATGCAAATATTTGCTTCAAGGAATTTGGTGACAAAGTGAAGTTTTGGATCACATTGAATGAACCCTGGTCCTATAGTTATGGTGGATATGCTAATGGGCATTTGGCACCTGGCCGATGTTCAAAGTGGCAGCAGCTTAATTGTACGTGTGGAGATTCAGCCACTGAGCCTTACTTGGTTGCTCACCACCAGCTCCTTGCTCATGCAGCAGCAGTTGACTTGTATCGGCGTAAATATAAGGTTAGTAAACTTCAACACCTGTACTCATAAATACAACCTAAACAAAATTTTGCCTTGGCTTGTGAACTCGGAAAATTCCTCTGCTATGTTTTCTCATTTCCCTGTTATACTAGGTATCTCAAAAAGGCATAATCGGTATCACCCTAGTGTCGCATTGGTTTGTTCCACTCTCAAAATCGAAGCGGGATCAGGTTGCTGCACTGAGAGCGCTTGACTTCATGTTCGGATGGTGAGCTTTACAGAACCCCAATGTGCTGTCTCGTTGCAGTTCATGGTTGTACATGAATCATGATAGATTTGTGTTTGTTAGAAAAGGTTTCTGATATCGAAGAGGTTTCGAACAGGTTTATGAATCCAATAACGAAAGGCGAATATCCACGTAGCATGCGCTACCTTGTAAGAGACCGGTTGCCTAAATTTAGCGCAGAGCAGTCAAGGATGGTGAATGGATCTTTTGATTTTCTGGGCTTGAATTATTACACCACCTATTATGCAGCTTATTCTCCTGGCCTGAAGCATGCAAAACCCAGTTACATCACTGATCCTATTGTTAAACAAACAGGTGAGTTCATAAAAAGTTCTGGATTGCCTCCCTGATGAAGATAATTTTTTTTTAAATAAATCCACTTGAATAGTCGTTTTTACTTGCTAATAAATGGTAGTTTTTTTTGCAGGGGAGAGAAAGAGAATTCCGATTGGTCCAAAGGTATTCGAGTGATCCCTCGTTACTTCAAAATTTGTTACTGTGAATGATCTTTTGCTATATGTTTGGCTTGGGATGGACTGTGTTGTTCGGTTTTGGTGATGACATAGTTTAACTTATTTGATGTGTGTTTTAGTATGTGCAAGTTTTAATGTGTGATTCGGAGTAAAATCAAAGAAAAGCTCAAAATCATCAAGTGCCAAAGCCATACAAAATCAAATCACGGATCAAAAAGTAAATGGTGTCCATCAAGTTCCGGAGTAGGAACTTTAATGAAGCTACATGTAGGTAGCTTTAAAGTTAAGAAGGCATAGAAGCTAAGTAGGAAGTACTTAGGTTTTATGTAAGTGATTAGGAATATGGCTAATTGGAATAAATGATAAATTAAGCCTAATAAATTGAATCAAAGTTCCATTTAATATTTTAACGTATTTTTGTAAAAATAAGCTTTGAATCCTAAATTTTCTCTATCTTTAGTGGGATGTTATTTTAAACCACCTCAAGCTAACTTATATGCACATTTTTAAACCACGGCTTTGATGAATTGACTTTGTCAAACTACATTATTTAAATTGATCTTCGCTAAAAATTAGGCATGCATATCAATCTCACTTCCCACTTTGCATGGCACTAAGATAAGTCACGATTAAAGTTAGTGGACATAAACTTCCTAACATTAAGGAATTCATGGAAGTTAGTGGTACACGTGCTTAACATTATAAAAGGGCTTTGCTTTCTCAAAAATCAATTGAACAACACTGACACACACTTAAATGTTTCTTAAGAGAATATAATTTTATCAGTTGTTCCAAAAGCTTAAATTCGCAAGTTCCTTTTAGCTAATTCTAAAGTAACAAACTTAGTTGATATTGTAATTTTTGAGAGTAGTACATAATTGTACTAGGGAGACAAGATTGAGTGATCTTGTAAAAGACTTAGAGTTAAGTCTTGAGAGAAAAAGGAGAAGAGAAAGAGAAGAGAGCAAGAGAGATAGAGAAAGGAATTCCAGTTCTGAGTGGCACTCGAGTAGAGAGTTACAATAGTTTATAATAGAGAATTGCCCTATTAATTAGTGAAAGAGAGTTAAAATCCTGAGTGGGTCATTGTTTTTCCTTTGAGTTGGGCACAAAGGGTTTCCACGCTAAAAATCTTTTGCGTTCCTTTTCAAAGTTCCTTTCGTTTACAAGTTCTTATTGAAATTCCGCAAAAAAATACTGATAATCTTACACTTCCAATTCACCCCCCCCCCCCCCCCCCCCTCTTGTAAGTGTTCGCCTAGAATAACATACTACAATAAAAAAAATATCGGGGTGTTTTACATCTGTCCAGACCCGGTGAAATCAAGCCGGGTTATTGTGGTATAGAAAGCTTATTAGGTCTAAAAAGGCCGGGCTGCCATGACTTGGTCTGTAAACTTTGGAGTATATATTTATTATTTGCTCAGCTTAGATGGTTCTGATTTTGTAGGCTGGTTCAGATTGGTTATATGTTTATCCACAAGGAATTCGAGATGTTTTGCTCTATGTGAAGAATAAATATAACAACCCTTTGATTTTCATAACAGAAAATGGTGAGCTGAGCACTCTTCTATGACATTAAGAGTAACAAACTCCAAGATTACACCTTATATCTAACCTATCCATGCAGTGAAAAACACTTACTCTGAACTGTCACCACCTGTTTGTGTAGGTGTTGATGAGGTTGGCGATGACAAACTGTCACTTAAGGAAGCACTAAATGATAAAATGAGGGTCCGATACTACCATGATCATCTGGCTTTCTTAAATCTTGCAATCAAGTAAGTGATCTGAACTATTTCTTGCTAGAGATGCCAAGGTTTTTTCCTGCATGTCTTCTTTCTAAACCAAAATTTCTAGAGAATTGGATACCCTGAAAATAGTTGCAATTCTTCTGGATTGTAGGGAAGGTGTCACCGTGAAGGGGTATTTTGCATGGTCATTGTTGGACAACTTTGAGTGGAATTCCGGTTATACTGTCCGATTTGGGATCAACTATGTTGACTACAAAGATGGATTGAAAAGACACCCTAAACTTTCTTCCTTTTGGTTTAAGAAGTTCCTGCAAAACAGGAAATGATAAATTAAAAAAGTTAAGAAGTAAATACCTATACTATGAAAGCATATCCTATTATGTGAAGTGTACTACATGATTTCTATGTGGTAGAGATGTGATTGCATATGGAGTGAAGCAAATTATTATTCCTAATCAATAATGAAGTAATTTTTTTTTTTGTTTGTTTGTTTTTAGCAAAGTCTTAGGTGAGATCGTTTATTTTATTTGATTGCTACTGTTTCTGCTCAGATTCTTAAAACTAACAAAATTCTATTCAATCAAATCTGAAATACTGTTTTCGAGAACATAAATTATGCATTGCTAGTGTGTGTCCCAAGCTTTGTCCCAGGTTTTTCTAGGGGCAATTGCTTTTCTATTTTGTTTTAATTTATTGTCAAACATTTTATGTAGTAAAGTAACATATTTAAAGTCATTTTTGCATTATTTTTGTTTTTACTTGTTTGTGTAAACGAATTATTCCATGTTGCCTATATTGATAGTTTTGTTAGGACACTTTTGAATGGATTATCAAAAATTCCTCAAAATTAGTATAATATAATCCTTTAAATTTTGGTCATTTTCAAAAATTTCAAGCTAGATACGTTGAAACTTTGATATGCATACCATGAGTTTTAAATAGCCATGTTAGGTCTTAGGATTGATTGAAACTATCTACTTTGACTCTTATATTTGACTATTTGAGTCATGAACTTGTTATTACAGCCTTTGAAAACCGATTGACAAATTCAATGTTCCCAATCTTTCATATGACATTAGGGAGTATTATGTACATACCTTTATTTCGATTTTAAATTTTTTTTAGAAACATATAAGAATTATTATAATTTTAAAAATCAATTATCTTGTACAATTTGGACTTGGTGAAAGGACACATTGATATATTTACAAATGTCTTATAGGTTCATAATACACCCTAGGACTCTAGTAGTGATTGGAATATTTTACTTTGACTCTAAACCTCCATTTCATTTGATTTTTAAAATTCCTGCAATTGGATTCTAAATTCATTTTTAGGACATTTTGGAGATAGAACAAGATGTATGGAATGCTTCAAAATCTCCTCATATGACATGATAAAGCATCGTGTACCTCATAACATCGAACATGAAGTATTGAATGATTAAAAATCTTTATTTTAAAGCCATAAGGAGACCTAATAAAAGGTATATATTGAATGATTTCAAAACTTTTCATATGACCTTAGGAAGCATCATTTTCTTTCAATTTTTGGAATTTATTCAAATTTATCTCGAAAAACAGTGTAATGTTCACAAATGTCAAATTTCCCTCATTTTAGACAATTTTGGACATGGTGAGAGAGCACATTATGTTAACCGTGTATTTTATGATGTTATATTAGGCCATAATGGTGATTAAAATCATCTACTAGACTCAAACACTAATTTTACCGATTTCCTAACAACCTACTAGTGGATCCTAAGCTCTTTATGTTTTGGTCTTTGAAGACTGAATATAAGATATTGAATAGTTTCAAACTTCCTTATATGATTATAGGAAATATTCAATACCTTTATTTAAATAGTGAATAACCTTCCTTATATGCCTAATGAGAGAACATTTTGACACATTTATTATGGGTCTTATATAATCATATTAAAATTTAAAAGTGATTGAAGTTGTGTACTTTAACACTGTCTCAGTCGATTTTCAAAACATTTACCATTGAGTTTTAACTCCTTTTTATGACATTTGTAAATCAAATATAACTTATTGAATACTACACAACCTTTCCATATAACTTTAGAAAGCATCTAATTGATTTAATTCAATGTAAATATTTGTTTTCAATTTGGACGAGCGTCAATGCATCAAACCAAAAGCCCAAAATCAAATATATTACTACGTCTTACCCAAAAACTTAATTGGCCCACAAAAGCCTAAAGGTTTACAATTTCCGGTATTACTCACAAATGGCGGGTAAATAAAACTTAATGCCGCATTTAATGTCGGAGTTCCCGACCACCGTTCCGACGTCGATGACCCGCAACAACTACCGAGACGCTTCGGCATATTCTGCAACAATTTTTGTTTACAGGTGGAATCATCGTAACCCTTGATTTGTAGCAATAATCAGGTAATTTAATCTCCAAATTATGAATTTTTGTTCCTCAATTGTCAGTTGAATTGGATATTGTCTTTAACTAAACCAAAGAACGAAAATTTGCATTTTTTTTTTGTTTTTCATTCCAAAACTGACCGTTAAGCTCTGTTATATTTCAATAGGGATGATCACCTGTAATTTTGAGCCTGATTTCGCAAAATACGTTAATACATTAGGGCTTGTACGTGTAAATTTGCAGTAAATTAGTGGTGTTTTAGACTTATAGTCAAACAAATAATATTATAGCCTTGCCGCCTTGGTATCTTATAGTGACAAGTACGTGACAATGTTACGGGGTATAGGGAATAGGGAGCCACAAAGAGCAACGATGTGAGATACTGAGATGTGGACAACATCTCAACATCCATAAGTTATGGCCAGTTAGAATTTGGGGTTCCTACGAACCCTAACTGTATTTTTAGGCATTGATGAGGTCAACAAGATAGTGTACCAGACGAGGATCAGTAAATCTATGACCCTCTTTGCATATTAGCAAATAGCAACTTGTAATCAAGTGGATTATGAAATTGCTTCGTCTTTTTGAGCGTGGGTTAATGATTCCGCCTATATTTTCTGAAATCAATGATATTGCTTGAGAACTTATATGATCTTATAGTCCCACCAAGTAGATTATGAAATTGCTTTTACACATGGATGTTGGTGCCCTTACTGTGTTGGAATCTTCTCCATCTTCCACTTTCTTTAGTGTATAATTCATTAATACCTATTTTTCTTATGGATTTTTGCCGTATTCTATTCAATTACCCCAAAATAAGTGCGGAACACCAAATTATGTTTTTTTTTTTTTTTTTTTTAATTTTTAACGTAAGGTATGCTTAAATCAGCAGCACATAAATAAAAAGTCTTTACTAGTATCCATGTTTGGCCGGAAGCTTCATTTAGAAGAATTCTGAATGCCAAAGTCCCTCTATTATAACAATCATACGAATCGTAATATTTAAAAACTTTGACAAGTTCAATGTGATAAGCCTAGAATACTATGCCAATATAGTACCTTAAAGGAAGCTAGAGTCTGGCGTATAAGCCAAAATAAGACTTTGGTGTTGTTAATTTTGATCTGTGTGTCACTGATGAAATATTCAGTGAGATTTGTGCTGGACACTCTGAAATTTGTAGTTTTATGCTATTGTTCAAATGATGTTTTCCTATTGTTCTCCGGGTATATTATGATAATTTCTATACTCTTTTGTGGTCCGCACGTAAGTTGGGGACCTGGGCTAGGATGATGCGGGGCACGAAAAGCTAGCTCAGTGCGGCCCACAGCCTGACACCCTTACTGAAGAATATTGGTATGGTATCAAAATGCTTGGGGTTGGATGGCAAGAAGTCTTTAATGTGCCTATATAACAGGTTAACAGAGTACTCTGTAAGTTTCCAATATTTGATTGAGGCTATTGATGAACCCTATGGTACTCACTAATCACTAATCAGAGGGAAAAAATGAAAAAGGGAGAATTATCCATGGCAAACGAAGGATGGTTAAGCTTCATCTTAGGGTTTCTTTATGTGTTTAGCATTAGACAATGTGTTGCCCAGAGTAACTACCAAACTGGTTGGCTCAACCGTACTTCATTTCCCAATGGTTTCATTTTTGGAGTTGCTTCTTCTGCTTATCAGGTAATCGCTTTACCTCAAGTGATTCCATCTTAAAAATTACAAATAAAGAGGGAGAAGTAACGAGGAATGCTTAAGTGCTTAGTTCTTAGCTTTTGTGTTTCCATGTTTACTCTTTACTGTTGAGTGGGAAATGAACTGAAATAGTTTTTGCTTTTCAGTATGAAGGTGCAGTGAAGGAGGATGACAGAGGTCCCAGCATATGGGATACCTATACTCGTCAATATCCAGGTGACTCTCTGTCTGTCTCTCTCTATCTCTCTTCCCTTAGGATTGGCACTGAAACTATGATAGGGCTGTTGTATCTATAATCAATGCGCACATCACTCCATTTATATTAGAAATCACTTATTTGTCTGTTAAAACTCAACCTTATGCATCACTCCACCCATTTATCAATATAATATACAGTATATACACCCATTTTGTCCTGAATAAATACTGGCCTGGTGTTCTTTGGTGAAACTGCCATGGAGAACTGAGAGCGTAGATGAAGATCCTGTTGACATTGAATTCGTGTGAGTATTTGATTGCTCGCTGCAACTCTTCTACAATACTTAGTATAAGTAAATAGTATGTCATGTCTTATGTTAGTAAGGACATCTCATCTTTTATATCACACACTTGGATACATGATGAAGACCATTTGTTATAATCCCTCTAAAAGCAATGGTCATGTCACTTTTACTACTTCAGGGTGCCTTGACAACCAAGTATGGACTCTGAGATGCCCTTCTCAAGAAGAGTTATGTAAATTGAGAGTGAGAATGATCTAACTAGTTTTATGGACGCTGAAACCATGTCTTCTAATTATGAACTGGGACAATATAATCAAACAATACTTTTCTGTCAGACAGTGTACTATCTTAGAAGATTTGTGCTAATATGCTTCTTCTATTTTGATTTATAGGTAAAATAAAAGATGGTAGCAATGGAGATGTTGCCACTGATTCTTACCATCGTTATAAAGTATGTAATTTATTTCTGGATCGAGAGTTCTCGAGGGGGGATTAGATGCTCATAGGTTTCATATGTATATCGATGGACTTGTATTTTCGTACTGTTTAACTCTTAATTAAGATTGTTTATATTCCTGTACTTTTTATTTTGCAGGAAGATGTGAAGCTCATTAAGGAAGTGGGATTAGATGCTTATAGGTTTTCAATCTCGTGGTCAAGGATACTTCCAAGTACGAACCATTACGATTTTTATAAACATGTTGATATCTTCCAATGTTATGTAGTGCTATTTTGTTGTATAATGATATTCAAACATACCATTAAGATTATCAGCTAGGATCGGTAGAGGAGAGTAAAAATCGATCAATAGAATCAAATTATATAATCATATAAATTTGAAAAAATGTTGAAAATACACATGGAAAACTTCATTATGAAATCAATATAAAAAAAATTTGAATAAATTCTATAAGTTTTCTACTCTTACGTAGTCCATATAATATAAGAAATTTTTTATATTTAAGCATTTTTCTTTTTTTCTTGCAATATATTTATATTGTGTTAATATACATGGATCACCTAATTTGAAAATATTTGGAACTAAAATGATGGTATTACACATGTCTTATGCAAAGGCCTCGAAAACTTGTTAAGAACCAATTGTAGAAATTTTGGAAATTGATTGAAATAAATTTTAGAGTCAAAATAGGTAATTATAATCACTACTAAGGCCTAATATAACCTTATTAGACCCATGATAAGCATATAAAGGTATTCCCATATCGAGTCAAAATATGATAAGCATACATTGTTTTTGAAATATTTTTCGAAAATGAAATAAAGTTATTAGATGCATCGTGGGGTCATATAAGGAGGTTTAGAAGTATTAATTTTTTTTTACATTCAATCCCCAAAGGCCTAAAAATGAGTATAAAACTCAATTGTAAGAGTTTTAGAAAAAAAAGGGGCTAAAATGGATGTTTAGAATCAAATTAGATGGTTTCAATCACTTTTAAGGCTTAATATTTTCATCTAAGACCCTTGGTAAATGTACTAAGATATTCTATCATTGGGTTCAAAATTGTGCAAAATGTTCAAGTTTTAAAGTTTATTATATATGAAATATAGTTTCTAAAATATTTTTAAAAAAAAAATTCAAATTTAAAATAAAGATATTAGATTCTTTATAGGGTCAGAGTTTAGAATACAATGGTAAAAGTTTGGGAGGTTAGTTGTTCAAGTAGATGGTTTCAGGCAAGGCCTAATATAACCCTATAAGACCTATGGTAAATATATTTAGGTGCTCTCTCACCTAATCTAACATTGTATCAAAGAATCAAATTTTAAAGGTAAATATGCAACGGTTTTTTGAGATATTTTCAAAAATTTTAAAAATTGAAATTAAGGTTATACATGCTTCCTAGGTTCCTATGAGAAGGTTTGGAACCCCTTCAATATATCATATTCGATATACAAAAATTGAAATTAAGGTTATACATGCTTCCTAGGTTCCTATGAGGAGGTTTGGAACCCCTTTAATATATCATATTCAATCTACAAAATTTTGGAAATCATTTAAAATATGTGCTTAGAGTCAAAGTAGAGGGTATGGTTTTAATCACTCTTATAGTCTATTATGATTTTATGAGACCCATCATAAGCATATTAGTGTGTTTTCTCACTAGGTTTGACATAGTTCAAAATAACTGAATTTTGATGGTAGTATACATTGTTTTTGAGATATTTTGAAATTCTTTTTGAAATTGGGATAAAAGTATGATATGCTTCTTAAAGCCATATTGAAATTGACATGTCTCGAGTAGTGGGGGAAAAAATTCAAATAATCCTTACAATGCACAATCCTAAAAAAGAATGGTAGATATATAACTTTCGTATTTACGCATTTATTTCTATTATGTTGATGTAAATAATTCTTCTAAAGGGCAATGAATGTATATTAGGAATGTACATAATGCCATTTTTATGATAGATAAACAACCTCTAGGCTGAGAAGACATAATATGAATAAGAGGCCCAAAGCAGCAGAATAACCAATAATTAAAAAATGAACACATAATATTTTATTTAATCGTGTTGTGGACTTATGGTATGAGACAAATTTATATCATAGAGGGGATTGCTCTAACTGTACTTTGTACAAGATCGACTAATTTTTATATAATAATGCCTCACAAAGTACTTCTCGACTCCTAGTCATCGTGCTTTGTACTCCAACAAAGCTACCACTTATTGTTATAAAAAAAAAAGCTACCACTTATTTGGTAACACATTAAATGCGAAATTCCCAAAACAAAAAATGGCCTGATCCGGTGTCCACTATAATTTATGGAGCGGCCAACCAACGAGATGGATTTTTCTTGATTTAGAAATGCTCTCTTAGGAAGCAAGAGGCTTAAAGCTTACAGCCGCACAGTGTATTCTTGGATAGTTGGATTGGAAATAGTAGCTAGACTAAGGAATACTGTCTTTATAATAAAAGAAATTGAAAAAGGTTTAAGGCAGTGGTTGCATGATCTGGTAAATTGATAATGGTGTAAGGAGGGAAAGGAGCGGGAATTTTAGCATCTGCAAAGGACACTCATCACTGTTACCAAAAACATATATTGTTTAGTCAATTATTCCCTGGAATAGCATCCTAAGGAACTTCTAAAAAATCCCACTTTGGCCTAAAATATCTATTAAGAATCATTTATGGTGGTTTAATATTTCCATTGTAAGTAAGTTATTATGGATCCTCGCACTAGGGGATGGACCATCACATTTAGTTGTTTTATGTTTCTCAAATTCTCAAACTTATACCATGCTGGACGCAGAGGGAAAGCTAAGTGGAGGTGTCAACTGGAAAGGAATCAGATACTACAACAATCTCATCAATGAGCTACTCAACAATGGTACGATAATCAATTTTATTAATGCAATAGCTCAATTATTAAATTGATGCTTCAAGTTGTATTTTTATAACTTACTGACATTGATTGATCAAAATGTAGGTATAAAGCCCTTTGTGACCCTATTGCATGGTGATCTTCCTCAGGCTTTAGAAGACAATTATGGAGGCTTCTTGAGTAGAAATATAATGTAAGCACCCTTTTTCGTTGGAATAAAATTGAGGGATATACAATCTGATTCCAGTAAAGCTTGAATTAATCAAAGAGATATCAAGTACTTAATTGTCAAGAATAACCTCCTACAACAACCAGAACCATTTGGTACATGCATGTAATAGATGGAATATGATAAGAACGGAAGTACCAAAGTAGAGAAACCAGACATTTGGACATTGCTAAGGACAAACTTCACTATGCCTTTTTCACATAGGTCTTAGTTAGCATTATAGTCATAGTTATCACCCCACAGCCCCAACTGAGGCACCATGGTGGAGTTGGATATACATGGCTTTATCCTTGTATGCTGTAACTATAGCACTATTTTAAACTATTTCCTCTAAATTCTACACTTGAACTTTGTTGATGGCCTACAAGGCTACAAATTTGTGAAAACTATGAAGTATTAAAAGTTTATTGTATTTAATCTATTACTCTGTATTCCACTATAATCCAGAGCTTATATATAGTAAAGATAACATCTTCAACTTTGTCTGATAGACCTCTCTAACATTATCTAGCTGGCTAAGGACAAGATACTAAGCTTAGATCACCTTATAACAGCCCTTAGTAGTACTTTTATTGAGTTGTAATGTATTATGTTTAGCAATTGACAAAGTATTCTGTATTTGTACAGAAATGATTTTAGAGACTACGCAGAGCTCTGCTACAGAAAATTTGGTGACAGGGTTAAGCACTGGATAACACTGAATGAACCGCTATATTATGACTTATCTGGTTATGCGATAGGATATGGACCACCAGGTCGATGCTCTAAATGGCTTCATCTCAATTGTTCTGCTGGTGATTCTGGAACTGAGCCTTACATTGTGGCTCATAACTTACTTCTCGCTCATGCTGAAGCTGCCAAGTTGTACAAGCAACAATATCAGGTTATTCACCACCTTTAGTTGAATTCCTAGAATAATGTCATAAATGCATTTTAGTATGTAGCATACTGGTCTGAGATAATTGAGGCAGGACATAATGTAGTAGTAACATTTTTGTATATTGTAAGTTATAATTCTTGTTAATGTGCCTAGGTGAATATTATTTGGAGGTGATATTAACATGGTGCAATAAAAATGCAGGCATCTCAAAAGGGAAAGATTGGCATAGTTTTGGCGACAAATTGGTATGTGCCCTTATCAAAGTCTATGGAAGACTGCGATGCTACTCAACGAGCGCTTGACTTTACAATTGGGTGGTCAGTTTCTTCTTTGATGGTAATTCATACCATTTTGGTTAGGCGACTACTTTGATTCGCCGACTTGTTTTGAAAAAATCCATGCTACACATATGGGAGGTGCAGTGGCTTGTGGTCTAGCTCTAGCTTAGCCTACTGACTGCCCCAATTAACGTCTCTCCTGCCGGCTTGGAGCTTTCCGATTGCAGCTTCAAATATGGAATTCAGAAATGTTAAACTAGAAATGATATCTTAAATTTAGAAGTATAAGGAACATACAATCACCTACTTGTTTTGTGTAGACCAGCATGCCCCATAATCAACCCGATGTACAGACCATTTATAAGTTAAAGTTTCTAAAACCTTTTGAAATGGAGAATTCAACCCAAAACAGGAGCAGCTCGGTTTAATTAGGACCAAACCCTTTCGGTTCTTGTTCAGCCATAGCATAAATTCTGTTCTGGCTACGACCCAGTCCATCAAGGGCCTAACTGGTAGAATCCACCTAAGCCCCTTCTGGTTACTCCGTGTTCGTTACAGTGGCAAACTAGCTCAGTCCATATTATAACTGCTTGATTCTTTTGCTGTTATTAGGTTCATGGAACCACTTACGAGAGGAAATTATCCACACAGTATGAGGTCTTTAGTCAAGAATCGATTGCCAAAGTTTACAAGAGAGCAGTCAATGATGATAAAAGGGTCGTTTGATTTTCTAGGACTTAATTATTACACCGCTTCTTATGTAGAGAACGCTCTGCCGTCATCTCTCAATGGCTCACGAACAAGGTTAAGCTACTTTTCAGATTGGCATGGTAACTATACAAGTAAGCATTTTCAAGCATTTTTTTTTTTCCTTTTTGGCAAAGTTTCAAGCATTTCTAATGTGATGATGCTTAATTTTTTTTTCTCAAGGAGATTCTTCTCTAATAAAAATTCCCTAGTTTAAAGTGTTTTAGTAAGTTGCTATTGTGGAGTACCTTGTTTTGCTTCCATCCTGTTTTATATAATATGTAGTACTGAGTATTTGGTTACACTTTAAACTTGCTGTCAATTAAAATAATTTGCGGGTGATTTGGAAATTAAACAGCCTTCCTATCTTAAGGTTCTGAGTTCGAGTAGGCGACTAGACGATGAATGTATCCTAGTCAAGATTAGGTTAATGATCTTAATATACTACATTGCACAAGATTATCGACCAGTAATTTTTATTGCAGATGAACGGCATGGAGTTCCCATTGGTCCAAAGGTAAGAGAATTAAACTATAACTTTCAAATGAGTGTGGCAAAGAAATTACTTTTAGTCTTAGTTAAACTTTTTTCTCCCTTATTAATGCATTAACAAGTCCAATCTCAGGGTGCTTCTAATGGGTTCAACATCTATCCGAGAGGGATAAGGGATCTTCTGCTTTACATGAAAAAAATGTACAAAGCACAAGAGATATATATCACTGAAAATGGTACTGCTACTTCTCTTGCTCAACTTTTTGAATTGGTAAGTGATTTACAGAGAAATCTTGTAACTTTATGTGTCGTCTCTAATTCTTGTGCAGGAATTGGTGAACCGAATAACTCCTCATTATCACTTGAAGAGGCCCTAGTTGACACAACAAGGATAGATTACCATTACCATCATTTGCATTTCCTAAGAGAAGCAATTCAGTAAGGGATCGGACATGCAATATCTTCCTTTATACTTTAGTAGTACCAATTAGTCATACTCAATCCTTTTGGAAATCTGTCACGTACATATCCTATTTTAGGATTTACAGAAATATTGTCACCTTTTGCTAAATAGTAATGGTTTATTCAATTTCCTAGTATACCTTGCTTATACAGTGCTGGTGGGTCAAAGATAATAATTACTCATCAAAATAGAGATCTTTTTGTTGATTTTGTCAACCAAAACTTTGACAGGGAGTAATGTTTAACTAACACATGCTATTTGTGGCAGAAATGGTGTTGATGTCAGGGGATACTTTGCATGGTCACTATTGGACAATTTTGAGTGGGGTTTAGGTTACACCGTCAGATATGGGATCAATTTTGTCGACTTCCAAAATGGATTGAAGAGGTACCCAAAAAGGTCCGCTTTGTGGTTCCAAAACTTTCTGCAAAAATGAGATCATCTGATTTTCTATATATATGCAGCTTTCCTTGCTGTTTTACTGGAATAGTCATAATCTTATAAACTGACCATCTGTATCAAGTTTTTTATGATTTAAGTTACTGGTTGTGCCCTTGCCTGACTTCATAGTTCATACAATTACGTTTGAGCATCCACAATAATGATCTTGTAGTATGAGTAAGTTGAATAAGCTTGTTCATTTCAATTTTTATTTTGATTACTTACTCTGTTCTTGAAATGTTGCAACATGATAATTTTCACACTATTCATACTCTATAATTTGGCCATTTATTGTGATTTCTACTTATACATGTAGTAAACTAACCCCCTTAACTTTGGTTCAATGTGATATTAACCCCCTTAACTTTTAATTTTAGCAATTAAATACCATTACTAACAACAAAAGTGAAATTAATCTAACCTAATATTCGGGTACAATTGTCACCGGAATTGCTGATGTGGGGGTGGTTAGCACTAAAATAAATATTTTTTAATTCCATTTACATTTACTACTTTTAATTTATCGCAATCAATAGTTGGTCAGTAACGACTATGAAGTATGTAATTCTAATGTCATCTTCTCTTCTTGAGCACCTGCTAAGGAGTGGAATATAATACTGTGACTATTGCGTATAATTCATATGACAACTAGCTTTGGATAGACAAACTCTATATCTCTAAATTGTGTATGATCCTTGAACTCGACTTCCATTGAAATTAATTTTTATGGGTCGGATAGGGTGGCACTGGGGCCGAATTGGGTAGGGCAGGTATAGGGCTGGATATGAGCCGAACTAGTTCCGAGCTCGGAATTAGGCAAGCCCGAGCCGAGCCCGAGCTTTACAAAAGCGGGCCGAATCTATTCTAGGTCGGACCAAAATCAAGACGAGTTACCCGGTCTGGCCATCTCTATCTAGTGGTTGAGGTACCTGCACAAGTTTGGTAATGACCCAATCTCCATCAAAATTGAAAACAAAGTGAACTTGCAATAACGAACTTGATTGTAGTGAAAGTTGGGAGATTTAAGGGGTTAGTTTACCACTTCCGCCTTCTATTTTTTTAAAAAAAAATTAAAATCAATATTTTGTTTTATTAATGTCAACGAAAATAACGAGGGATCATTGCTGCGTTATTGGAGAGTTACTATGTAAAAGAAGTTTTGCACATCTTCAAAAGAGAAGCAGGGCAACTTTGATCAACTGATAGTGATGTTTCAAACAAGACAGAAAACAAGCTTACAAATACAAAAGATTTTAAGTCACATGATATAACACTCTGCATCTTCAAAGGTCGTCGAAATCATGCTAATCTGGATTCAAAGGTGGCTAGGATAGGAAGAACGCCAATTTTTATTATTATTGCAATTCTTAGACTAAATATAATTTATGGCAATTGCAACTGATAGTCACCAATTTTATTTTATTTTTGACGTACCAACAATTGACCTGATAAAATAATGGCAAAATGAAATAAATTGAAGTTAATAAACATTATGACAAATTGAAACAAATAGCACTATGTATGGTATAGCGTCTCCGCATGATTTATTTGTTAGCAACACCAATAATTATGACAAGCAAGTTGGAATCGAAACATTTAGAGTCTTGGATGTTGGGTTTGATTTATATTGAAATGCTGTTTGGAACTCCCATGCCAGTCACCCCCGATTTTGAAAATGGTTTGAGTAGTTGATATGCCAAGGTTCCCACTCCGTTTCTATTCTTCAACTTATTATCTGCATTTCTTGAATCAATAATTTTCTCCAAATCTTTCAAACTGGCATTAAACCTCTCAAATGCTGTTTTTATTGCTAAATCTTCGGCCCATGAAGGCTCCATTTGATCGCCGATATACTCTTCATCCGGAGAATGAGTTGACAACACACTCAGAACTGCCATGACTCTTGTTGCTTGTAATTTAGATGGGAAAGTTTGGAGCAAAAATTTAACTGGATCATCAGCGAAACTTTTCATTCCTTCCTCTGTGGGGTCTTCTGAAGGCATATTGATTCTAGCAATAGTAGGCCTGTTTGGGAAGTACCCTGCATAAGCGTACTGACCGAAGTTGACAGCAGCATGGTGCCCAGATGCTACCCATATCATAGTAGTAAGGACTTCAATTAGGCTGCTTGATTTGTTGAGGACCGGCCACCACGTTTCGTCTTTCTTATCTTGATGCCCTTTGGTTCGAATTTCTTCCCACCATGCTTGTAGTTCGTTATCTGACTTGATGAGATCTTCAGATGTGTAGTAGTGGTTCACGTAATCAGTGACCCACTGTTTGATGGCGTCCCAAAGTATTAGCCCGTCATTGGCAAAGGGGTAGTCCTGAATTGTCAGTTGCAATCCGTGGGGTGCAGATGGATCTTGAAAAGCCATTCCCCTAGTTGATAGAAATTTAAACAAAATGAGTGGTTATAGACGGAGGGAGAACAATGTTGATCGATTTCAGGAGTGGTTTGTTGCATGGGAAAATGCATAAATACACATCAAGCAATCCTTGTATACTTATAAAGTACCTGGCAATTAGATCAGCTGGCAATCCCTGATGATCAAACCTCCAATCCTTTTCATAAACAAAAGAGCTGAATTCCATGGAATACTTTTCGGGCGAAAATGAGGTCTCAATAGTCCCGCCTGCGTTAATCAAGGCTTGTCGAGCAAGAGCATTGATCATCATGGTGAAGCGGAAGTAAGGTTGCATGAGTCTGTAAATTGGATGCATTGCACTGAGTTGTCGATTGGACGCAATTATGTAAGGCTCCACGCAACAGTGAGTCCTTAGCCTGCAAAAACAATAAACTCTTATTCAGTGATCCATGATATGATGATTTGTTAAGGCTCTAATTCTCTAAATTAAATACTCGTATCTCTAAACGTACTTATAATATGACATGATATAACCAGAATATTTTTTTAATGACCTTTGAGTCATTCATACGCGCTAATCCCCATTATTTAAAGTAGGTCATCTCAGTAATCTAGGCATAAACTATATAAATGCACATACCAATGGCTAATAAGTTGGTGATGACCAGAATCATGAGCAAGCACATGAGCTTTAGCAAGTCTCCAGAGCCAGTCCTGAGTAGCATCCCAACAACTTGGGGTGAACACTTGCTTCCACTGTGGCTTCCCATCATCAGTAGGAGGCCTTGTTAGCTCGATGGCTATAGGCCTAAGAGTGCCTTCTGGAGCGAGGAAGAACAATGTTCGTGATCCATACAATGTGGTGCCTTTAATTCGTCTTACTTTGTTCACAAAAGGTAGCAACAAATCGTGGTAGTCCAGCATGAAGAGTTTCTTTTGCTCTAAAGCCTGTTATTATGCCGAACATTGTAATTTGATAAGAAATAGGAGCCTTACATTCAGGGAAAATAGAGAGAATGAGCAAGTACCTCGTCGACAGACATGATGCCCTTGATTGCTTCCTCGATCACTTGTGAGGTGATTGCTGATTCTGGCGGACCATATACTTCAGGATCTAGATTGCTCTTTAGAGGCCATTCCTACAAAATATGTTAAATAGATTATGAACGTGAGTCCAATGCTCTCTAGCTACCAGGAAACTATCATGTTCGTTTCTGACTAGCTAGAAACACTTCCATTTTATATAATGACAGAATCAGCAACACAGTTAAATTAAAAAAAAAAAAAAAAAAACCCTTAAGAAGTGTGACATATATAAACAGTTCCAAGTCGAATTGATTTTTGACTAGTTTTATTCTATTACAATAAATTACATAAGTGGTTATTTGGGATAGATATGTTTAGATTGTGATAAGTTTAGCAAAATATAGCATTCTTATCGTGTCACAGCTATTGTATCATATACTTCTTCCGTCCCTAAAAAGATCGCCCCAATCCACTATTTAGAGTCAAAGTTCAAAAAGTTTGACCACGAATTCTCATCATATTATAAAAAATAATATATTCAAGTGAGATCTTGATAAATGCATATCAATGTAAATTTTTAGCATATCAATTTTTCATAATTTTTTACCTTACGAATTTAGAAATAAAATAGTTTAAAATCATGTATTTGGAGACCGTGAAAGTCAAATTAGGACAATTTTTAGGGATAGAGGAGTACTTGGGTGCTATTCAATCAAACTTAATTAATACAATTGATTTCAATATTAGATTTATCATGGTAATAAGCTAGAGCAGGTTAAAATTTTTATCCTCAAAAAAAAAAAAAATTTAAATAAAACTCCATGATACCTAATATAACGAATGTATTAGCTAGGTCGGTAGCTTAATTAATTGGTAAGAGTCTTGAAAAAATATCTAAGATCTTAAATTGAACTCCATGATTTCTATGTACATTACTCATTGCAGCTCCTTACCTACAGTCTACAGATGATACCTAAGAAATAAAAAATATCTTGAACATTATCATATCATACCGTGACCAACATAATGGCGTAAGGATTTAGACCAGCAAGAGTTTCTCGAGCAAATTCTTCATCTCTAAACCAAGCAAATTCATCTCCTGCACATCCCAAAACAAGAATATTTGTACATACTACGTAGTGGCCAAAAATAAAACTGAGAGTTTGAGATATGAGAAGTTTCTTACTGTCCATTAATTCAGTGGTTGGAAAGGTAAGAATATCTTTACTTCGAAACAGTTGAGGCAACTGATCTTTTTCCATACTCTTGTTTTTCAAGTTAGACATGTCAATTCCTTGGTCGAACAAGCCAAGTACCTCTTTGAAGCTTTCAAAACCGAGATTGTTATCAACAATGGTTGCCTCTAGAGTAGGTACTAATGCATTCAACACGTTGTCTAGAACACTGATTCCAAATGTTATTGTCTTCAAATCCGAAAAATTTTCATCCCTTGGCACGTAGAAGCTGTTTACCCTCTTTTCTGATAAAGGGTCTGTAGAGCACAATGCAAGTAACATAATCAGAAACATTGTTTTCCAATTCAATCAAAGTTGTTATGCGTTATGATTTTTACAAGTTTAACTGCAAGAAGTTCTTACCACATATTTCATTAACCGGGTATAACGCAAACAGAATATGATATATTGCTACCTAAGCTATATTTTAAACAATTGTATAGTTGATCGCCATGACTAGCTAAATTCGTTTCAGACATTATACTAGTGTCTAGCTTAATTACCTTCCTTAGTGGGTGGTCGTCCGGTTCGGCAACGCCTTGGGTACGGATGCGTCTTGGTTCCTAGAACTGGGCGAAGAAGCTCAGGATTACTGTCAGGGTCACCAAGATCATTGTAAGTGTCATAATCATAAATTCTGTCATAGGCTTGTCTTTCTCCTTGTCCGTTGCCTCTCAAACTCTCAAGATCTTTTTCACGCAAAGTCATTAATCCAGCTGGGGTTTGTGATGGTAAGTAAGCCTGTAATTTGGGAGCAAATTAATGATGTAGTAAATAGTAGTCAGATCATAATATCAAAAAGCTAAGTTAGGACGACTTAACAATAAAACAATGTTAAAACAACTTAGACTCGACATTCGAGCTAGAGCTTGCTCAACTCGTCTATCATGACATACTTATTCAGGATGTCAAATCTGAGTTGAGCTTGATCCAAACTCCAAAATTCACTAGTCCTAACCAAGCTGAACCACGCAATATCACCAAAGCCCCAATGCATGTATGTTAGTTTATCAAGCACTACGAAGTAGTTAATTTGTTTTGATTTGTGTACCTTATTCGTGAAGAAGATTCTCATTTCAGGGTTGTCATACTTGGAATGCACCCAAGATTCACAATGAACCTTGACAACACCTTGGGGCAAGCCTTCTAGGACAATGTCTTTGATGAACATTTCTCTGCGGTGCTCGTTTGACACTAAGATTGCGCCAAATTCTCCAAAATCTTCAGGAACTTGAAGCTTCGCCTCATACTTAGTTTCATTGCCTTTACGATTTAAGAAGATGTTGAGTTTTGCCGGGGCTCGAATCGACTTATTATCCAACGTTGTCCCTAATCCTGTAAGAACTCAATTGGAATGTTAACCGAAACATCCTACCAATATATGCACTACATAGTAGTATAAAACAAACACATTATATATCTTGTCGAAGCCCACTAAAATTAATCTCTTCTAGATTTTTATTTTTTTTGTATGGATAATGAACAGTATGCTGTGATGCGCACAAGTTTCAGCTAAGTGCAGCATTATTTAATTTAAATACTAATGACAAACATACTTGGATCGACCTCGGAGCTAACTAGTTCCAAATGGAGAGCATTGCCAAACACGAGATCTGATAAACCATCTAGCCCTTGGCCTAAACCAATGTTCTTCAAAAACCCAGTAGCAGTTAATTCCACAGTGACAACAGCTTGAACAGTAATCACTTTAGCCATTTCTTTAATATATATAGAGAGAGATTATAATAGTACAGCTTTCTTTTTTTTCTTTTTATCTGTTTGTGGGGTGGATTCAAGATTATATTGTAATGTTTTTTGGTAATGAATCAATGGTTATATTGATATAATCTCAAGAGACTAAAGACGAGATATATATAGAGAGTACGTTACTGTACGGTACCTTTCTACGTCTTATCTTTACTATTCTCTTCTTATGAAAATTGAAGATAAAAAGTCGTGTATTTGGAAGATAACTTAGGACATGTCTCTTTTGAGATTAAATTGCATCCACATTTGCAAGGATATACATGACAAATATTAATCCACATCTGCATGAGTTGTGTGGAATTGTCCTTGCTGTTTCTTAGGGTCTTCAACTATTCGATTAACGACAGTCTTAGGGGCTGCAAATGTTCAATCAATAGGTGCTCCAAACGAGTTGAAAATTCTAAAATGCATGCGGCGGACATAGTCGTCTGGTACACGGTACGTTCTCAAGTATTGTCTACTATTCAACCACGGGCACTTGCATTTCAAAATGTCATTAGCTCTATAGTTCCTTATAACTTGCTCCTAAGTGAACACAAATTAAGTAATTGGGTGACACATTATCTAAGGATAACAACATTTAATTTCTTAATTATCAGGGATTACTGTCCTTGCGGGTGATACTTTAGTAGGGTTTTTGACAAGTTATCTTGATGGAATTTCATATGAATGAAATAGTCTTATAGGGGGCTGAGAGGATTTGAGGGAATTGGAAGAAGGGGAGCTTGGAGGGTATTAGAGGTAGCTTTGCTGCTCAAATTTGCTCAAATATTGAACGGTACATTCGTACCTATACTAGCTAGTATATTGCTACAACTGAACAAAATAACATGGAAGTTAATCTTGCCACTTAATTAGAAAGACAAGAATTTAGCACGAGTTCGAACACGCGCAAATCAGAGTTTAATTAGTCCTAACCAACTTGGCTAATTAACTAACCCACTTCCTTTTTTTTTCCATAACCGGATCGGAAGAAGCCAACGACAGCCTTTTAATTAAGCAATAATGGTTAGCTGAAAAATTCAAAACGAAAAGTCTATCAAAAGGACATACACCAATCAATTTAAACAACCCTCAAGACTTGATTGAACGGAAACTATACCCAGAGCTTTAATTGTAGAGGACAGTTAGGCAGGAAATATGGCTATGACAGTTCACCTAAATCTTAGGAGGAACAGTATTTGGGTCTTTGTTTTGTTATACAGATATCATATCGAACGGCTTCCCTTTATCTCGTAGATATACTTGATTACTAGAATAAGCTATTACAGATGGACGGTCATTATAGAACTTGCACCGTTACACAGCTACACAACAATTGCTTTTGCAAATTGATAGACCTGAACAAGAATGTACTCTGCTAAAATGTATATCTTACACTGCACGCATATACTGATACACGAAGCACAATGATAATCTCGTAACCATCTTTGCAAACGTGAAGTTCAAACATGCAATTATAGACTATACCGATCCCTTCTCTTATATTGTGAACTGATCTTTTTTTTCCTCTCTTATAACTTCAATTCCTCAAGTAAGGTTGATACTAACGTAAAGTGCCGTTCTTTTGATGAAACTTTGTAAGATGGAGCAAAGACGTGTTAAGATGGACCAAATTTTAGACTTTATTCTTTTATATTTTCACCAATTGTGTTCTTTTTCGTAAGAATATATATATATATACCCATATTGTTTTCTGGTTTTCTCTTTCTCTCTGTAATCTTTGAATGTGTGTGTTTTGATCCTAACAAGACGAAGAAATCAAATTATATTGCGCATTTGTCATATGTTAATCTTTGGTCTTAGTAAATATACATCGCGAACAAAATTACCTGAAATATTAGAGGTTTCTAACATCGAAATTAAAGAGTGGACCCCTTTATTTATTTTCCATGTAAATATTGGATTATAAGTATGTGTATCAAGCAATATAATGTATTGTACGGTGATATGACTTGTAATCTTCCGTTGAAAAATGTTTATAGTTGGTGCAAATAGTCGATAGGAGTTACGCGTACTAAGTCAACATATCTTTTCTACTATAAAAGTTACTTCTATCGTCAAAGGTAATAGTATATGGTCAATTGGAGCAATACGTTTTGATCTTAGGTGGCAGATAGCTAGCTACGAGTACTAAAACATATTATTAATTTTTTTTGTAACAAGTTTTTGAGATCCTGTAAGGCTGTAATTAACTGTTCTTTCAAGTTTTCTACAAAAATAAAAATTTGTTAATTTAGGACAATATAAGGCTCTAGAATTGAATCAGAATAATTTATTTTGACTTTAAAACGCCCATTTTTGTTGAATTCCAAAACTCTAACTATTGGGTGTTAAGCTCATTTTTGAGGCATTTGGAGACTAAATATAAGATAATCAATGGTTTTAAACTTATTTACATAACCCAAGAAATAAACACCACCTTTATTCCAATTTCGATTAATTTTCGAAAAAATCTTGAAAAAATAATGCATTATTAACTTCAAAATATGGTCCTCAGACTTGATAAAAAAATATATTTAATATGCTTATCATGGTTCCTATAGAGTCATATTAGATTCTAAACATGATTGAAACTAGACCTTCCACTTAATTTGACTAAACATCCATATCATATAATTCCAAAACTCCTATATATAACTAGTTTTTAGGGTCGTTGGATATCGAACAAATAAGGTATTCAGGTTCAAAACCTCTTCACTTGATACAATAAAGTATCTAATGCCCTTATTATAACATTATAATTTTGAAAAATTTCATAATATTTCAAAAATAGTGTATATATCAAATTTTAAGGCCTTAATTTTTATATGTAGTAGCTAAGCTCGTATTTTAAGGCCTTAATTTTTATATGCGGTTGCTCACTACAGCATTACCAAGCAATTTCTTGGATAATAATAACGCACCAACATTATTAGAAAGTTTAACAAAGTTATGTTCCATTCATGTAACATAGGGCTTGAGCTTTTTGTAGTTGACATTAATTATTGGTAGATGTGGTAAACATTTTTTAGTAGCAAATTAGTGGAACTCTTAAACCAGAGTTTATAAGGAGTAAGAAGAAGAGCTGACTTTTGTCTTGATATGAATAATCAAAGAAAAGGTGCTCAGGCATCCAAGAACTTTCTGCATCAGTTACCCTCTGTACCTTGTCATTGAATTTTCCCCAAGAAAACAAAATTGATGTTAATGTTAGGGAGCACTATTGGACGTACACTATTATTTTTGCTAAAGAGTTCTCTGAAAAAATAAGGTTGATCCAAATTCATTTAATCTGAAACAAAGGCAAATCCATTCCTATGTTGCGAGGTAATTCCAAGTTAGATAGCTAGGCATCATATGGTCCATAGTCACATGACCAAAAGCATCTTAATTTAGTGGTCCTTTGCATTGTGAACTACTAAGTTTACGGATGGATATCCAGTTTAAATTTACGCGTTGTCAATGGAAAGTTGCCATAATAGGTTTTTCAATCTTCAACTTTCAACTATTTGAACGCCAGAGTAGTGGTGGCTAGTGGGCCGGTCCGGTCGGGCTGGGCCGGGCCGGGCCTGACATCGGGCCGGGCTGGGGGAGAGGGGACCGGATTCGGACCGGTCAGGGGTGCGGGCCGGTCCGAATCGGGCTGGAATCGGGCTAATCCGATTCGGTACCGAATCGAAAACGAATCACGAACCGAATCGAACCGAATCACGAACCGAACCGAATCGAATCGAATCGAATCGAATCGAATCGAACCGAATCACAAAACGAATCGAACCGATTATTTTTTTTTTTTAAAAAAAAATTTTAATTATTTTTTTAATTAAGTATTATTAAACTAATTACGTATATTTACCTAATTTCATTTTCATATTTATACATTAGAAAATCTAAAATATTTCAAATAAATGAACTAATTCACTTTTTAGAAAATCAAATAAAGTATATTTCATATTTTATATTTTAAATTTAATTTCATATTTCATGTACTAAAATCTATAAACTAAAATCAAAATTTCATATTTCATATACTAAAATAAGTAAACTAAAATAAGTAAACTAAATCATGTTTCATATTAAGGGCTTGCACTCAATTTAGAAAATCAAAATTTAATTAAATAATTAAATATTGATTTTCAATATTAAGTTGCCTACGTATCCCGAAGGAATCAAAGCCCACGTAGTTCTGGTACGTACCTGTAGGGGTGCTTGTGCGGTTGTGCTTAGCCTAATCAGGGACAGACCCCGAACCTCCTTCATCTGTTGGGTTGTCGCTTGATTCGCTTGTGTCCATCGTCATCCAAGGATCGTCTTCGTCGTTGTCCTCCTCCCTCAATCCTTGGGTCCTACGCTCCGCCTGATCCCAATCTTTCTTACAAACGCATATTTCTATGCTTTCGGGAGATAAGCGGGATCTCTTCTCGTCAAGAACACGTCTACCTGCACTAAAAGCAGACTCGGAAGCAATAGAGGAGGCGGAAATTGCAAGGATAACCTTTGCAATTCTCGCCAAAATGGGAAATTGCCGTTCATGATCGCGCCACCACTTAATAATTGAAAAATTAGCATCGGTTTCATGTTGGTAAGAAAGATATTCATTAATATTATAAAGTGAAGAAGAAGAAGAAGAAGAAGAAACCGATGTTTTTGATTTTTTTAAAATTCTACCAAGTA
Source organism: Dysphania ambrosioides (assembly GCA_026401315.1). NCBI lineage: Eukaryota > Viridiplantae > Streptophyta > Magnoliopsida > Caryophyllales > Amaranthaceae > Dysphania > Dysphania ambrosioides. The sequence goes on from CM048666.1 coordinate 622,461, forward strand.
TTGGCTGCCATCGCGTAGCGGAACTTCCACTAGAAGAAGATACATTTTCGGACGTTGCATAAACAGAAGCATAATGATCATATATACTAGCTAAAATATTTTTACATTTTTCTATATATGCATTGACATCGTATTGTGAACTTAAAGCGTTATAATAAAATTCTAAACAGTTTTCTAAACCTACAGTCTTGACCCCGGGATCGAGAATAGAAGCTATACCATATATGACGGGAAATTCACTAAAGTAGTTATACCATTTATTAAGCATACTAGTAATTACACTACTAATTTGAACGATGTTGAAATGCTCGGTAAGAGTGCTAACTATGGTAACACACTCTAATATAACTAAATGGACGTTAGGGTCGTAAACGTAAGAGAAAATTTTCGTTGCGTGGTCAAAAGCTGCTAAAATGTCACGGATGTAAATTGCGGTATTCCAATGGAAATCAGTAAGAAGTTCATCGGGAGTCGCTCGGGTTTCGTTATAAATAATTGTCAAAACCTCACGGTATTTAATGGCTTCTTTTAACAATTTATATGTTGAGTTCTAACGGGTCGGTGTATCTAGACTCCATTGTTTCTTCCTAAGGCCTCTTTCCTTACACAAGGCCAGGTACTTCCTCCTAACCGAGGCCGTAATCCTAATCCATTTAACTACACTCCTAATAGGGTTAAGCAAGTCAGTTAACTCACCTAAACCTTCTTGAACCGAGAGGTTCATAATATGTGCACAACAACGAACATGTAATAGTTCTCCATTGTTTATCAATATTCGCTGAAGCATTATCTAATGAAAGGGAAAAAACTTTATCAAGTAAATGAAAGGTTTTAAGACAGTATATTATCCTTACCTTAAGGTTGTATCCGGTATGTCTCTCCTCCATAACTTGAAAACAAATGATTCGTTTTTGAATATACCACTCATCATCAATCCAATGGGCGGTTACACAAAGAAAAGGTTCACCAAAACAAGAGGTCCATGTATCACTAGTTAGGCTAACACGACCGTTAAAAGTGCGAAACATTTCTATTAAACTACTTCTATATTTATAATAAGCAGTTTGGGTATGGCGTTTAAGCGTGTTCCTAGGGACACGTCTATAAGCAGGTTGTAAAGTGGTTCTAGTGAAATGCTCAAAGTTTAGACTCTCACCATAGCTGAAAGGTAATTCGTTAGCAATGACAAAATTAGCCATTTCATCAATCATTTTATCTCGATTATACATAAAAGGCCTACCTCCTCCGGGCATGGAACCCATATAGCCGTGTAGTTGTGTCTGACTTGAAGATTCAGCTGCTCCAGCGGATTCAGTTGCATCGAGGTTTATTCCGTGTACCCCGGTCAAGTGACGAGATAAGGTCCCCATCCCATAACCGGTCTTCCATGAATAAGCGGCTACTGGCTTATTTCCTAATTGCTTACATACCAAGCAATAGCACATGAATTTCCTCCCTTTGGAAGAAGCATCGGTCATTGGGACCTTCTCAAAATATGGCCATACTTTGGAAGGTTTCTTTCTACATTGAGTAGACTCAGGTACTCCTTCATCACCATCACCATCACCATCTCCATCTCCTTCACCTTCATAAGTTAATTAACTAATTAATTAACATAATCAACCTAATATATCATAACTAATTAAACATCAAGAACTCAATCTAACATAATCTAACATTCATTAATTAGAAGTTTAAGAGTTACCTTGTGGAGTAGAAGGAAAAGGACGCCTCTGAGAAGTTGGAGTTTCAGGAATTTGAGGAATTTGAGTACCCGGAGTACCGAAAAGTTGTTGCTCCAAGCTTTGAGCAAACTCCGTAGTATTATCGAAAGAACTGATTACACTGAATCTACCTCTTGAATCTATTTTCTCTTAGGATTTGTAATAATAAACAACTAAATTAAGAATAATAAACCAACTAATTAAGATAACTAATGAAGATTAAGGGAGTAATTAAGAAGAAGATTAGTACTAATAATTAAGCTAATTGTAATTAGTAAAGATTGAGAGATTGAAAGATTGAGAGAGAATTTGGTGAGGATGGAAACCGAATTGGTGGTGTTTTTATAGGGCAAATTCCAACGGCTAGTTTAACGGCTAGTTTTGACGATTTAGCGGGCCGGGCCGGTTCGGTCCGAATACACGGGCCGGTTCGGTCCGAATTGATGGGCCGGGCCGGTCCGAATTTATGGGCCGAATCGAATTTTTTACGAACCGAATCGAAACGGGTTAGGGTTGGAAAATCGGAATTCGTATTCGACCCGGATGTTGGGCGGGCCGAACCGGGCTCGGCCCGGTTCACTTGTGGGCCAGTTCGAGCCAGGCTGGGTCTGAGCCGGGCTGAACCAGCCCACTGGCCATCACTACGCTAGAGGGGACGGTAATACACAAACAACGTGAAAAAACCACAACATAAGCTACAAATTCTCGACCACAAACCGCCCTTACCCCGAACACATTCTTCCTGCTCATTGGGTGACGTATATGGCTAAGTATGCATAGGTGTACAATACTATTTGCTTCTAATAAAAACGTAGTAACTCGCGACTTGTGGACTTAATTATATTATGGTTGGATTGATCAAATGGCACTCTTGGCACTACAATTAAGCGTTCGCCTTATGGTGGTTTTAGTATGGATTTAGTTGGTTCAATTTAACCATATAAAAAAGAATAAAAAACCTTATATACCCTTTGTAACATTTCCTAATATACATACAACTCTCAGCTAATGCAGTAAGGCACTACTTCTTAGTCCTCACTATCTTTGGATCAAATGATTATGATTTGATTTGGGAATTAATGAATTATGATTTGAATTGGGAATCATCAATTATGTGAATTTGTCGTATATGAATTATGATTTGAAATTTGTCATTTTGAAATGTTGATTTAAGTAAATGATTGTTGTTGATTTATGTTAAGTTGCTTGAAAATTTTGAGGTATTGTATGTTTTGTTAATTAATTCAATTATGTTGGCATTTTTCTGGTTTTTTGGATTTTGGAATAGCATTGACGAATGTTTGTTATCAATAGTATTGATAGTGGTGAATTTTTGTTCATTTTTAGTATCAATATTGGTAAATTTGTGTTATCTATGATATCAGCATTATGTTTTTGTGTTGTTTATAATGTGTTATGGGGTGTTTGATTGTGTGAGTACAAGTGTACACTAGTAGAGAAATGTCTATATAATGCGATTTTCTAGCTTTAAATGCTGCAGTTATTGATACGAAACACATATAGGCGAAGCATATGAAAAAACAACAAATGCTGCGATTTTTTAGATGAAGCAACATCTAAAAAACATCAAATGTTGTGGTTATCCCAAAAAACTACATATATTTTTTTAAAAAAATTTAAAAAAATTTATCATTATATGCTGCAATTTTTTGGAAAAACTGCAGCAATTATTAGATATATATGCTGCGGTATTTCAAAAAAATATAGCATTTAATGGGTTTTTTTTTATTTTTTTGATATTTTTTTAATTCTGAAATTTATATGTGCTGCGGTTTTCTAATTTAATTGCAACACATATAAATTAAATGTTGGTAAATTTGTGTTATCTATGATATCATCATTATGTTTTTGTGTTGTTTATAATGTGTTATGGGGTGTTTGATTGTGTGAATACAAGTGTACACTAGTAGAGAAATGTCTATATATTATGGTTTTTAGTTTTAAATGTTGCGGTTATTGATACGAAGCACATATATGCGAAACACATGGAAAAACAACAAATATTGCGATTTTTTAGACGCAGCAATAAAAACAATAAATGTTGTAATTTTTTCAAAAACTCGCAGCATATATATCAAATAAATATTGCAATTTTTCCAAAAAACTGCAAAATATTATTTTTAAAAAATTAAAAAATGATTTTTTTATCATTATATTCTGCAGTTTTTCCAAAAAACCGCAGCAATTATTAGATATATATGATGTGGTATTTCAAAAAAATGCAGCATTTAATGGGTTTTTTATTTTTTTAATTCTAAAATTTATATGTGCTGCGGTTTTCTAATATAACCGCAACATTTAACTGTAGCAATTGATGGTTTCCAGATTAAAAAAATGAATAGGTCATTTTATGTGCTAATTACATGTAAAAGTATATTATTAATAATTAATATCTCTCAAAATTGTTATATTTGCAAATTTTATTGTTATATACTATTACACCACATTCAATCAAGAACATAATCTAATCTAAGCTAAGAATATCATGCATAGTGTGTTAGAAATAATGTGTCATAAAATATAAGAAAAGTTAAATGCAAAATTCAAAATCCAAAATTCTACTATAATCACTCGTAAAAATTTTCATAGATTTTGGGTGCATTTTGAGGTTTCGGAAACTTCGAAGAGGCATATCTCTTAACCTAATAGTCTGAATGACGTAATTTTTTTTAAACCCCCTAATTTTGAAAGTACTACACAACCATGTTAGCCCTTAGTGTCCTCGATAGCGTCTTATTTGAGATATTGAAAAAAATCTTTGACAAGTCATATAATTGGCTACATGACTCTAAATGGGGCTTATAATATGTCTAAATTATGTATTATTTTGAGATCTACATACAACAATTATGCCAACAAGTGATTTGTCCACTTATCTTTTCCAAAAAAAGTCTCTAACACCATATAGCCAAAACGAGTGGTCATAATAGAATTTTGGATTTATATGTTTCACGGTTAATCATTTCTTAACTTTTCTTATCTTTTATGACACATTATTTCTAACATATTATGCATGATATTCTTAGCTTAGATTAGATTATGTTCTTGATTGAATGTGGTGTAATAGTATATACGAATTAGATTTGCAAATATAATAATTTTAAGAGATATTAATTATTAATAATATACTTTTATATGTAATTAGCACATAAAATAACTTATTATTTTTTTTATCTAGAAACCATCAATTGTTGCGGTTTTCTAATATAATCGCAACATTTAATTTATATGTGCTATGGTTAAATTAGGAAACCGCAACACATATAAATTTCAGAATTAAAAAAATATCAAAAAATCAAAAAACCCATTAAATGCTGCATTTTTTTTGAAAATCCGCAGCGTATAATGATAAATAAATCATTTTTTTAATTTTTTTAAAAAATATCTGCAGTTGTTTTTTAGGAAAACCGCAACATTTGATATTTTTATTGCTTCATCTAAAAAACTGCAGCATCTAAAAAATACATGTGCTTCGCCTACATGTGTTTCGTATCAATAAGTAGCATATAGACATTTCTCTACTAGTGTCACTCCAATCAAAAAAGTATTGGATTACAAAGCTCTTTTGGATGAAGCAACTACTTCATCATCTCAACTTAAGAGGAGTAAAAGGGCAAGGAAAAAAAAAACTTTTGGCACAGATTTTCATGTATACTTGGTTGAAGGTTCAAGGGATTCTATTTCAACAAAATTTCCTTATATTTTTAATGTGGAAGATGATCCTATGACCTATAATGAGGCTATGAAGTCTTATGATGCCCCATTTTGAAAGAAGGCAATTAATGATGAGATAGACTCTAACATTGGAAACAATACTTGGGTATTAACTACTTTACCTCCAAACGTAAACATATAGGGTGCAAATGGATTTTCAAAAAGAAATTGAAATTTGATAGAACTGTAGATAAGTTCAAAGCACGGTTGGTTGCACAAGGCTTTACACAAAAGTCGGGTATCGATTATTTCGATACATATGCACCTATTGCAAGAATCTCAACTATATGGTTCTTAATAAATCTTGTAGCTATTAAAAATCTTGTGATCCATCAAATGGATGTCAAGACCGCATTCTTGAATGGAGATTTGGAAGAAAAGGATTACATGAGAAAACCGAAAGGGTTTGTTGTGGAAGGCCAAGAGCATAAATTTTGCAAGTTGATTAAATCTTTGTATGGGCTAAAACAAATACCTAAGCAGTGGCATCAAAAATTTGATTAAGTTATGATGTCTAATGGATTTAAATTGAATAATTTAGGCAAGTGCATATATAGCAAATTTGATGACAATGGTGAAGGTGTCATAATTTGTCTCTATGTAGATGACATGTTGATTTTTGGAACGAGTTTGTCACAAGTTGAAATATCAAAGTCATTTCTTAGTTCAAAATTTTCCATGAAAGACATGGGTGAAGCGAATGTCATCTTAGGTATAAGAATAAAGTGGAAACAAAGAAAATTGATTTTGACACAATCTCATTACATTGAGAAAGTGCTCAAGAAATTCAATGTTAGTGAATTTTCAACCTCTCTTTATTCAACACTAATGGATCGTAGTATAAAACTATTACCTAATGAAGATAATGCAGATTCACAATTAGAGTACAATAGAGCCATAGGTTGTTTGATGTATGCCATGACAAGTACTAGACCAGATACTGCTTATGTAATAGAAAAATTAAGTAGATATACTAGTAATCCTAGTATGCAACATTGACAAGCAATTCTCCGTATGTTGAAGTACTTGAAGAAAACCATAGACTATGATTTTTGTTATAGTGGGTATCCTTCAGTTGTAGAAGGATATTTGGATGCAAGTTGAATCTCTAATAGAGATCATTCATCCACAAGTGGATGGGTTTTCCTTTATGGGAGAGGTTCCATTTCATGGGCATCTAAGAAACAAACTTGCATTGTGGACTCTTGTTGCCAAAACCAATATCATCAATAGTGATACATTGTGACAACAATGCAACCTTGGCTAAGGCATATAGCCAATTGTATAATGGGAAGTCAAGACACATTGGAGTACGCCATAGCTACATCCAAGGACTTATCAAGGATAGTGTTATTACTATTGTTTATGTTCGAACAAATGTTAATCTCGTTGATTGCTTTACAAAGGCGTTGGCTAGGGATGTTAATGAGGAGATGGCAATCGGTTTAGGATTGGAGCCCTAAATACTTACAAATGAGAAAGTCTTAACTTAACACCTAATAAGACGTTAGGTCTTAAGTTCAATAAGATTAACTTTCTTTTTTGATAATTGGGAACTTGTTTTTCATTAAAGGTAAAGTTTCGGTCTTTCTATGATGTATAAGAGGTTGCTTAGCTTAATAGAAATAATCCTGATATAGTCCTTTGTCATAGGAGCATGTTTTGGAATTCTACCTATGTAAGTACGAGATTTAGCCGCTTCAAGAAGTTATTTGGGGCGCAGCTTAACTTTGATGTACTCATGAATAGATATGGATACATAGCTTAAAGTGTCAATTTAATAATGTATTCAAGTATTTAACTTTGTGTGTGTAATATCTTCAAGTGTCCAATATGTATTGAATTTGGTTCAAACGTTTTACGTAGGAGTTCAAGTCTTAGTACACTTTCATTTATGCACAAGGTTATTTTGTTTTGATGATGTTGATGCAATAATCATTTTTAACACTCTAAATGGGGGAGGATTGTTGGATATTTAAACCATTTGGTTCATTATATTCATGTTATGCATAGTTTAAGTCATTTGATTATGGTGTCATGACTTAAACAAATATAAGAATAATATAGTTGTATGCAATAAACCGAGAATATATTATATATATCTAAAGGCTTGGTTTAGTAAATGTCGTTTGGCATTGTTATAAATATTTAACGTATTTATTAAAAGGTGTCTTTTACAAGAGGTATCTTTTAGTTAATATTTATATAACTATAAATCAAAAATAATACTCATATGATGAAGGATGGAAAAAGAGAACATTTTCTTCTTTCCTTTATGAATTGGTACATTTATTTATCATCATCACAAATATCAAACTTGTTTTCATAGTTTTGTAATTTTACTACACGAAATTACAATTGTTTTTCGTCTTATCTCCTAAGTAAATTTCGTGTAACCCGGGTTGTAGTCTAAAAGGTTGAAATTATGCTTTTGGGAAAGTGATCTCGTTCATGACTCGAAGAAATTTATTCCCAATTATGTTTGTGACCCTATTATTGTAAATTCCCCAACATTATCAATAATATTTTTAGATGGAGATGCTGTTTGGAACTCCCATAGAAGTGACACCAGGTGTGGAGTAAGGCTTCAGAAGTTCGTAAGGCACAATACCTGCTCCATTTCTGTTCCTCAATTCTTCATTGGCATTCCTCTCATCGATGATCCCCTGTAACTCCTTTAACCTCCCATTGAACTTCTCGAAAGCTGCCTTTATCATGGGGTCTGCCTCCCAAGACGGCTCCATTTCTTCGCCTAGATATTCCTCGTCAGGTGAATGACCTGAAAGCACATCCAAAATTGCCATGACTCTGGTAGCTTGTATCTGAGAAGGGAAACATCGCAGGAGCGTATCCTCGGGATCTTCAATGAAGTGTTTCCACTCCTCGTCAGTAGGGTCCTCTGTAGGCATCTTAGTCCTGGTGATTGTAGGCCTATTAGGGAAGTATCCTGCGTATGCATATTGTCCAAAGTTGACAGCTGCATGGTGCCCTGAAGTCACCCATATTATGGTCGTGACAATGTGGACTAGATCTTCAGAGGTTTTGAGGGCTGGCCACCATGGCTCATCCTTCTTGTCTCCATGCCCTACACTTATTACCTCTGTCCACCAAGCTTGAAGCTCTTGATCAAATTCTACAAGACTTGAATCCGGGTAATAGTGGCTTACATAATCCGCCACCCATTGCTTAATGATAGCCCATAGATCTAAGCCATCCTTCGCATATGGATAGTCCTCTATTGTTAACTTCAGCCCATGTGGAGCTGATGTATCTTCTACTGCCATTCCCCTATAACAATACAGCACAACGAGGCTCGTTGAGTACATTAGTTGCAATATAACAACAATAAGGAGCAACGATTCATTAGGAATTTTTAACTATTGAGTTGGTGGACAGTTACTTGGTACTTGATAACCAATTTGGCTTTACAAAATGGGAGGTTTTTCCAATTTATATCCAATGTATGTATATTTAAGAGAAAGATGAGTATTTTTAATGTTTTTTTTGGAAAACTATACTATTAAAAATTAGAGTTGTATTAAATAGAATATGAAATTGTCCATATTTTCATCATTTTCGTGTGGGCTCATTCTTTTTAGTTTTATTTTCTTTTTTTGAAATAGTATTATTTAGAAATAAATTTGGATTATTTACAAATGAAGTTTTATTAATAGACATAAAATAACACTATTAGGATAGGAAGTATAATTTCACATGGGCTCAATCATTTAATTTTACTTTTTTTATATATTTTTTAATATTTTTCCTTTTTATAATGAAGTTTTACCGGTATAATTTTAGAATTTCTCTACAAAATTGCATACGTAGTATAAATTAAACACCTGACCTGCGTATGAGGTCATTTGGTAAGGCTTCATGATCAAATCGCCACTCCAATCCATAGATCACTGAGCTTAACTCCATAGAGTACTTCCCTGGCGAGAAGGAACTTTCGATGATACCCCCGGCATTAATCAAGGCTAATCGAGCAAGGGAGTTAATCTCAGCTGTGTACCGGAAATAAGGATGCAACAACCTATATATTGGGTGCATTGCACTCAGCTGACGATTTGCTGCAATTATGTAAGGTTCTGTGCAGCAATGTGTTCTAAGCCTGCATTTATCAAAGTGAACAAAGAAGACATGTGGTTAGTACGTTTAGTATGTACATACAATGATCAACCGCGCCGTTTGATTTCATATTAAATTAAGGTAAATAGGTCCTCAAATTTGGGCAATCCAGAAATCTATATAAGACATGATGTATAAACGTACCAGTGGCTGACAAGTTGGTGATAACCAGAGTCATGGGCAAGGACATGAGCCTTGGCAAGCTTCCAAAGCCAGGCAGAAGTGGCACAAGTTCCTGGCGTATAAACTCTCTTCCATTGAGGTTTCGTCCCATCAGTTGACGGAGGGCGAGTTAATTCAATTGCTAGAGGTCTTAGTGTTTCATCGTCGTAGATGAACAAAGTTCGAGATCCATACAAAGTAGCCTTCTTGAGCTCCCTTACTTTATTCACGTAAGGCAGAAGTACATCATGGTAATCAACTATGAACAACCTTTTCTCTTTCAAAGCCTACAATAAACATCGATATTAATAAGTGTATAGGAACCTCGAAAAAAATTTACTATGGATGATCACATGATTTACCTCTTCAATAGTCATTGAGCCTTTTATCTCCCTCTGTACAAGCTCTGTCGTCAAAGCTGATTCAGGGGGGCCATAAATGTCGGGGTTCAAGTCACTCTTTAGTGGCCATTCCTGTAAAATTGATTGCATGTTTACTAATGTTTCCCCCGCATTTGCCGGTAAATACACACTGAGATACTACTGAACAGCAGGTTACAAGGAAAGAAATGTCACATGGAGTACGTTTCAGCTTTAGCCCAAATTTTTTTTTATCTTTTTACACTATGGCCTATCATGCACGCCAACATAACTCGGATGCAACCTATACTATCTAGCATATAAATTTTCCTAATATTCATTCCATATGTACACTATTTATGTCTTTAGGGATAAAATGAGTTCACTTTTTTTGAAGTTGTATTATTTAGAATTAAAGTCGGATAATTAATTTTCAAATAAAGTTATATTATTATATTAGAAAATAAAATTACACATATTTTCAACATTTTTATATAGGACTGTTATTTTACCTTTATTTTTAAGGTTTTACGATTTAGAATTAAAATTGTATTATTTGCAAATAAAATTATACTAATAGACATGAAATTGCACTCTTAGAAAATAAAGTTGTAAGTTTTCTATAGGTCCTATTTGTTTATTTTTGCATTTTTTTTTTACAATTTTTAACGTTTTCTTTTTTATATCTAAAAAATTATGATATATGTTTATAAACATATATCATATTATATTTTAGGAATGCCTCTCTAGTATATATAGGTCATTGGTCAATATATGTGACAAATTGTTCTGGTCTAAATCGAAATCCATAAAGGATGAACTTCGATCGATTTTCAGAAAGAACACAATTGGTTTCTATATTAGCTAACAATATGGAGGTCTTTAAATCTATGCCCAAAAAAGATCATACATCCTTGTATGCTAGAGTTGCAGATCATACCGTGACAAGCTTAATGCTCAAAGGATTCAAGCCAGCAAGTGTTTGACGAGAGAACTCCTCATCCCTAAACCAAGAAAATCTATCCCCTGCATGTCAACCAAAAATTCAAGTTAGTTCATTCAAATGTACGTTAGCTAGCAAGATATGAAAGAAGCTGACTCATAGCTGAGAATTAGTGGCCAGTAATATGAGAAGTTCATTACTATCGAACAACTTAGGGAGCTCAAAATGAAGCATATTATCTTCAAGGCTAGAGACAGCTCTGATGAGCCTAGGCAGCATATCCTGCAATAGTCCATGTTGCAATCCAGGACACCTCATTCCTTCGTTGAAAAGCGAGTCTATGGCTGTGAAGTGTGGAAATCCGAGATCAGGATCAACGATCGCTGTTTCTATTGATGGTACAACAGCGTGCAGCACTGAGTACACAGTTTTAAACCCAAATTGTGCCTGCTTCAGCTCAGAGAATGTTTCATCTCTTGGTACATATACACTGCTAGACCTGCTCTCTGAACTTGGATCTGCACATTGAATACGAAGTACATTACTTTTACAATATGAACTGCAATTTAAATTTGGCCTAAACTTTACCCAAGTTACTCCGTATAATGTATGGAGTATGGAAGGGGTTAGAAGAATGTCTGTAAAATTTGGAGAGACGACGCAACACTGCCTCCATGTCTTAATCTCATAAAGGAAAATGTCACATTTCTATTCATTAGTCATAAGTTTTCTCATAAAAATCCTTACATCCACAAGAAATATTATGAATCAAATGTCTCATGCATCCATAAACAATCTACACTTCGGCTAATTTTTATTTCTAACCTATATTTAACAAATATTTCGGAACTTAACCTCCGGTCAAAAGTATTTAGAAAAATAACCTCCAAATAAGAACCGTTGTCAGTGACAGCGGTTTTATATCCAGTCAGCATTCAGCCGTATACCCAGTTAGCATAAAACCGCTGTCGGTGACAGCGGTTCTTCAGTGGCATGGCAGAAAAGTAAAAACCGCTGTCATTCTGCACGAAAAGTAAAAATCGCTGTCAGTGACAGCGGTTTTTCGGGACCTGGGTTTAAATCACCAGCCTCCCTTCTTCCCCGTGCTCGCCCCATTTCCATTTCACCAAAAACTCACGCCCTTCCTTCGCCTCGCCTCCTCCGCCGTCTCGAAGCTCCTCCGGCGTGCCGAAGATTTTCCGGCGTGACCCCGTGCTCCTCCACTCCGCCGGCGCGCCTCTTCCCGGTATTGGTAAGTTTTTTTAATTTATTTTTTTCAAATTTTATCTTAAATTTTATATTATCATGGTATAATAGTAGGTATGGATTGATTGTTGTGGTTAGGATATAGATTAAATGTTTAGATTGATTGTAGTATTTGGATTTAATTGTGATAGTAGGTGTAGTTTTTGATATTAGGTGATGTTGTGAATTGAATGTTGTTAATTGTGATAATTTTAATTGTGATATTAGGTGTAGTTGTGAATTGAATGTTGTGTATTGGTTTAGATGTAGATTGAATGTTGTGATATTAGGTGTATATGGAGTAAAAGAAATATTTGGATTTGATTAGATTGGGTGTTGTTATTAGGTTTAGATTGATTGAATTGGATTGGATTGAATATTGTTATTTGTAGGTTGTTATTTGTATGTTATGTAGTATATTTAGATTATTTGGGTTGAATTAATATGTGATGTTGTTATTAAGTTTAGATGTAGATTGAATGTTGTGATATTAGGTGTATTTGGAGTAAAAGAAATATTTGGATTGGATTAGATTGGATGTTGTTATTAGGTTTAGATTGATTGAATTGGATTGGATTGAATATTGTTATTTATAGGTTGTTATTTGTATGTTATGTAGTATATTTAGATTATTTGGGTTGAATTAATATGTGATGTTGTTATTAGGTTGCATTATAGACATATGAAATAATCTATTTCATTTGGAGGTGGAGATAGCTTTTAAATATGGCTAGGATGGGATATTAGACCAACGCTTATTAGTGTTGTCATTAAATCTATATTTCATCTTGTAGGCGTTATGGAAAATTCAAAATATCCTTTGATTTGTCATTGGGGAGGAACTCTTATTGAATCAAGTTCTAGTGTTGAGTATAGAGGTGGAAGTTGTAGTATTATTCTGGCCAACTCCGACAATTCTATGAAACAGTTAGTTGATAAAGTTTATGATTTGTGTGGGTTGGGTCGGACAAGGGAGGTGAAGTTGAAAATGAAGTATGGGACTATAGTTATGCCCCTTAATGATGCTTACTCATTAGAATGCATGTGGGCATGTATTAGAAGTTTCCCAAACTTCCCAATGGAAATATTTGTTGAAGAAATGTGTTCCACACCTAGTCTACAACAACCTATGCCTATTTTACAATCATATACTGAAATGCTTCAAATGTATACACAAAATCAAGTCTTCGATTCACAAACTCATCCTTATCAACCGATGATGGTTCCTTATCAACCACAAATGCCTAATCATCAGGCTCAAATTCATCCATCATGCTCACAAATGCCTAATCATCAAGCTCAGATTGTTCGTAATGATAGAGCAATTACTGAATTTTCTTTGAATGAAGATGGTTCGTATGTAGCAGAGTCTTCTCGCGGTTTAGTTCCCCAATTGTGGCCCGATGATGACTGGAGTGATGAAGATCCCGATTTCATAAGAGAGGATGTGGATGATGATGATGATGATGAGGAGGAGGAGGAGGAGGAGTAGGAGGAGGAGGTGGAGGGGGAGGAGGAGGATGATGAGGGAGAGGATGATGAGGAAGAAACAGAGGAAGAAGAACACCATGATGTTGTTATGAATGAGATTGTGGAATCAGTTCCCTTCTATGGCCATCTCCATGATTATGTAGACGATGGTAGTTGGTGTATGACTGGAGGTGAGCCTTCCTCCACACCCGGGGTTGAATTTGCAAAGAACATGGAGTTTGCATCCAAGAATGAAATCATTCATGCTGTTAAATTATTTTGCATCAGAACCAACCACTCCTATTCCACTTATAAATCAAGTAAGAGACTCATTGAATTGGTTTGTAAGAGTAAGTGCGGTTGGAAGCTTCGTGCACGTCAAAAGAAACCTGTGGACCCACGTTGGACTATTGTAACCTACAAGGGTCCCCATGCAGTGACTTACATTAGTGATGCCCATTCACGGGGAGGGAAACATATAAGTGCCGACTTAATAGGCAATTATATCAAGGAATGCATACGGGTAGATCCCACACTTAAAGTTGATGTGATTATGCAGATGGTAAGAAATAAGTTCCACTATACCGTTTCTTATCATAAGGCCTGGTATGGTAAGCAATCCGCTATCGCAGCGGTATATGGTAGTTGGGAAGAATCCTATGAACGATTGTCGGCGCTCATGCAAGCCTTGAGAGATGTGCACCCTGGAATGGCAATAGAATGGTGTCACAAGGCCGAGTACGATGGAATAAATGTATTCAAAAGGGTTTTCTGGGCCTTTAAGCCAAGTATTGACGGCTTCGAACATTGTTTGCCAGTGATAACTATTGACATTACTCACCTATACGGGAAGTACATGGGGAAACTCCTAACTGCGATAGCTATTGATGGTAACAACCAACTTTATCCACTTGCTTTTGCCCTAGTTGAAAAGAAGAATGGAGATAGTTGGTCTTGGTTTATGGCTTGTATTAGACATCGAGTAACCCAAAGAAGAGGTTTGTGCGTTATTTTGACAGAGACCCTGGAATCATTCACGCTATGAACGAACAGAACAGTGGATGGACACCACCGGATGCGTACCACCGATTTTGCATTCGTCATGTAACATCTAATCTGAACACTGCCATTAAAGATGTGGCAGTCAAGAAATCTTTCATTCGGACTAGCTGGTTGAGAGAGACGTTTGGATTGCTTCTAGCTGACGATGATGACGACGCTGAGGTCGAGAGATACGCTAGGGTTTACTGCTTGCTTATCATATCTCTGTTTTTGTTTCCTGACAAGTCTGGTAACGACATCAGCCTCATCTATTTGCCACTACTCGACCACAGATGGAGTGATATTGGTTCGTACAGTTGGGGTAGTGCAGCGTTGGCATGTTTATACAGGAACCTCTGCCGCGCAGTGACTATCAGGGGCGATGTCGTTCCTACCGATGTCGCAGGCCCTTTGGTGATACTTCAGGTACGCTAACAAATAACACGCTTTACATATCACGCTAACTCATAGTATGTATTTGATTACTAACCATTTCATGTCTTTGTAGATTTGGGCATGGGAGCACATGGTATTTTGTCGACCTGCTATTCCTAGTCGTCGTCGACGAGATCAAGATGGAAACCCCGTGCACATCTACTACAACCCCCCACAGCCCGCAGACGAACATCCGCATGGTACGAGGTGGCTTAGACATAGATTCACCCGTGTCCATTTGGCCACTGGTGTGAACTCTTACAGAGACGCACTCGATAGGATGACAGATGATTAGGTGAATGTTTAAAAACAGTTTTTTTTTTCCATTGAGCTGTACGTTATCTATTTTCCACTAATCAAATTATTTGTGACTTAAATGACTAGATGGTTTGGGACCCATATCCCAATGTCGTTGACAAAGATGAGTGGCGTTCTTTCACTCCGTTGATCTGCTACTTTATAGTGGAGATGCATCTACCCGACCGAGTTATGCGACAGTTTTGGTTACGACAATACATCCCCATAGCAGCTCTAACCTACCCTTGTTTGCACGAAATTGATCGTCGAGGGAGGTCCACGACGGATTGGGGGGCTTTGCATGCTGAGTGGATCAGGGCTTGGAACAACAGAAACCAATCCATTATACAGGGACATCCCATCCAGGGACCTATGGACTATTACGATCCATATCTTATATGGTATCGTAGCATTACACGCCTCTTCATTAGTCCGTCATTCGTTCCACCACCGCAACATTTTCATCCGTTAGGGATACCTCTGCACGTCATGGTATGTTGACTTCATTATTTGCAAGTTGATTTCTTTACTTTATTCATCTGATTCTAACTGTTTTCTCCTTTGCAGACTCAGCAACTGTTGGTTATTCATGACTACTGTCACGATAACCAAAATTTGCCTGGTCCTACTATCGCAGCTGGAGTGAAGCAGATGTGCGTAGGAGGTCTGGAGCTAGCTGGTCAGGGAGGATTACTGCGAGTGCACCATGAGTTTGGGAATACAGACGACGCACAAGTCACATCGGGTATGCCTTCCTCTTCCCAGACCCATGAGGCCCCTGAGATCTTAACCTTCGAGAGGACTCAAGGTGCATTCGAGTCCACCCAGGGTGAGTCATCACAGTATACCTCTCCTCCATATCCATTCCGATACCCAGCGAGTGGGCTACTCTCCCAACAGAGCCAGAGTTCCACTTTTCCTCGATTAGACACTGTTGATGAGGAGGACTAGCCTAGTTTCTAGAATTTTTTATGTTACTGGAATTAATGTAAATATATTTCAAACTGTATTGTATATATATAACTACGATTATTGTAATTTATTATGTTTCATTTTAGTTTCATTTATATCAATTTTTATTGTACTTTTGAAGATTTTTGTTCGAGATACGAGAAACGCTGCGAAATTGACACGAACATGTGTTCAAATTGTATCGAACTTGTGTTCGAAAATGATGAATTTGGTTGTTTGATGTTATCATAATGTTTTAAAACAGGTTTAAAATAGAAATTAGATGGGTGAAATATTTTGCGTAATTAGGCAATTTTAAAACCGTTGTCACTGACAGCGGTTTTAAGCCCTAACCAAAATTCCTACGTTCGTGACTTGGTCAATGAGAAACCGCTGTCAGTGACAGCGGTTTTATGCTGACATTAAAACCGCTGCCAGTGACAGCGGTTTTATGCTGACTGGGTAAATAGGACTTTGCTGATTCGGATTGAAACCGCTGACAGTGACAGCGGTTTTAAATGGGAGGTTATTTTTCTAAATTGTTTTGAACGGAGGTTAGATTTCGAGATATTTTTAAAACAAGGGTTATAAATAAAAATTGCATCTACACTTCATATGTCATAAGCCATTTAATTTCACTTCATATGTCATAAGCCATTTAATTTCACTTCATATGTCATAAGCCATTTAATTTCACTTCATATGTCATACCTGCGTTAGTAGGACTACGTCCAGTCCTACAACGTCTAGGGTAAGGAAGATCTTTACTACCACCCAAAACTGGTCTTGCCAATTCTGGGTCGTTGTCTGGATCACCGAGATCATTGTAGGTGTCGTAGTCGTAAATTCTCTCAAAGGTCTTCCGTTCTCCTTCACCATTTCCTCTCAAACTCTGAAGATCTTTCTCTCTTAACTTCTTCAATCCACTTGGTGTGTTTGATGGCAAGTACGACTGCAGATAATAAAGCCTCACTGTAAACTGGCCATTACTGACTACTATAATAGTACTACAAATTGAAAATTAACTGTACAATAGTACGTCTATTTCAGCGACAACTCCCTGTTGAGCTTTCACTCAACAGTTCGATCTTTAAGACTTTTTGTTTATGTCATGCGTTACCACAAAATTTCCTTATCTTTAAAGTTCAAAAAAGTGGTGTACCCATATGTCTCTATAACATAAATCCATCAAATAAGAAAAAAATTGGATGGGAAGAAAGAAAAGCTTAGCAATTTTGTTCCTATATTATTTCTTCCCCGTGAAGCCTTTAATTTACTCTGCACGTGTTTGGACCCGCGATGAAAACAAATAAATTTCTTAATCCAATAATGGAATTAATAACATCGATCGAAAATAATAATTCATTATTAGATTTCAAATATTGTTTTCATGGTACAGTTAAAAAACATTAAAATTAGTGCAAACATTGACTTAGAAATTATCTTTTACAAATGGACATATACATGTAATGCAGTGAAATACTTTATCTGTCCTTTAATATTTGTCCCGTTTTATCAAAAAAACTCTCACAAAAAATGTCAAATGAGACAAATATAAAGAGATAGATGGAATATCTATGGAGAAAAAGTCTCACAATTCAATAGAGATAGAAACTTTAATTTTCTCAAAAAAGTACCTTGTTAGAAAAAAATACCCTTTTTTCAGGGTTATCGAATTTGGAGTGCACCCATGAATTACAACTAAATTGTACTGAGCCAAAGGGCAAGCCATCGAGGCGGATATCAGTAAGGTACATCTCTTTGTGGTGTTCATTTTCAACAAGAACAGCACCCACTTCACCAAATTCTGGCGAAACCACAAAATCAGCTTCATATTGCACCATCCCATTCTCAGATTTTGAACGATGAGCGTATCCTTTGATTGTCGCCTTTTCGGCTCCGGTCTCTTTAAATCAACAAAGCATACAAAAAAAAACTTAGTGTAGAGATGAAAAAATCAAATTCATGCAATCTTAACTTATACATTAAATTTAATACGGAGTATGATCTGATGCAGTCTTATCTCTTACGGAGTGATTTGCTTAGATATTAATATTAGTGCATACTTTGATCCCTCTGTTCAACTTAAGTTGTTAATTAACTTGATAGTGCATTTCAATTCTTATAACGTATAACTTGTAAGGATTAGAAAGTCATTTACCCTTTTCACTTACTTGGTTGAGTCTCAGCGCTAACAAGCTCTAAAAGGAGAGTTTTACCAAGCAGATCAGTAACATCATCAAGCCCTCGGCTGAAGCCAATATTAGATAAAAACCCACCAACAGTGGGTTTTACTGAGACAGTGGCCTTAACTTTCACAGATTGTTCACTGTCGGTGGTTGCCACTGCTCTAAGTTCAAGGCCACCATTTCGAGCTCGACAAGCCCTAGTTATACCACTATCACCATACGACTTCCTGGAAAATAAGGCACCAACTGATACCTTATTTAGCCTAGTTGAATTGTTATAAAGGTGAACAAATTTTTGTTTACTTCCTGCAACTAATGGCTTTGGCAATAATAAAAGTGATGGAGATTTGTTGATAATGCCGGTAGCTGTGTTCAACATTTTTTTTTCTGCCTAGAATATACAACTAGCAATCAAGGGGATGAAGGGGTTATATCTTTGGTGAAATATGAAGTTATAGCAGATTATATATATGGTGATGACTGATGAGGCCAGGACTTGCAAGGAATTTCACTAATCTTGGATTTTAGTTATTTAGAGAGTAAGCATGAAAAACGTTTATGTACGCATGTGAATAATTGAAGTTAGGTGAATTGTATGCAGACATGCACAATACATAATGTGTCCACAGGCTTGACATTTTATAGGCCTAGGAAAAAATAAAAAATTTGGACCCTAAAATTTAATAATATATTTCGTATTATTTTATTTTCTTATTTAACAAATAAAAAATTAAATAGTGATTTCACAAAATAAATAAACTGTTAAAAATTTTGATTAAAAATAATACTATGCATTATAATCACATAAATACTAATTTCAATTTAAATAATATCCTGAACAATCCACTTCATAAAAAATTTTATTTATCAAGTATCTTATTATTATGATTATTTCTCTTTATAATATTATAAATAGTTATCTTCAGAAATTTATAAATATAGTATACATTCTAAATATAATTAATTAATAAGATGTTATTGCATTAACAAAATGAGGAAAAATGATAACTATGTACAACTAATTGACAAAATAATTAGTTGAATTTTATTTTTTTACTAGCCACTAACACAAGTAGCTATTATAGTAAAAGGTTAATAATTAGATAAGTATAATGACAATAATATTTTATATGTTGTATTTAGTTTTAGTAGGTTGTTCTTTTTTTTGTTTTTTTTTAAATTCATGTGAAGTATATATATAGCATGGGGTTAAGAAAAAAGAAATCGAATAGACAATCATAAAATATGCAAGTAAAGATAATCGAATCCATGTCAAATTACATTAAAAATTTTATATAAATAGGCCCTTTACTATTGAAATACTTCAATTAATATGATAAAATTTATACACATTATATTTATATCCCTTTTATTTTTATCTTAACATTAAAAAAAATAGACCTTATTTGACGAGGCCCTGGACGACGGCTGGCCCACTCGCCCCACGATCGGGTTGTGTGTCAAGAGGTTTTAAAACGTGCATGAAATTTTAGATAATGTGTGTTTCTATGATATTAACTCGTGTATCCCCTCTGAAAAAGTGTATTAGAAATTCTAGTAGTGGATCTATTTAGATAAATTCATTTGTTGATAATTAGACTATGAAGTATTACTAATCCCAAAGTGCAAAACGCTCTTTACTATGTACACTACCCTAGACGGAGCACATACATCCTCCGTACATAGGTATTAGAAATATTGGATGTCTCAAACTCAATCGCACTGTAAGTGACTTGGTGCGTACGTATAATAATAATACCAACGGCACGCATCATTAACTACTTCAAAATATCAAACAAAAAATTACTTGACTTGATTTACATCCAAGTGACAAATCAGCCCATGGCCTCGTTTGCCTATTGGCTGTTGGCAGATTGATTGGTTGTTCACTACTTCACTTGGCTATCTCTATTGACTAGTTTGACTGATTATTTAGTTATATGAAATATTATGGCTTAAGAAAATATCTTATTTCTCTGAAATCACAACTTTAATATTAGCTAAATTCATTGAAGGAGAAGTCTAGAATTTGAAAAGGTTTGGAGCTAAAGCCAATAATATGTTCTTAGATACATTAAGGAAATGGTTTTACTTAGCAGCAATAATAAAACTTATGATCATTTGAAAAAGTACATACAAACTAATGATCACTAATATTTTTTACTAACTCACTCATTAATAATCATTCCTTTTAGGCAACTCTTCTAACAATTTTTTTTTTTTTTTATATTTTTGGCAAAACTCTTTTCTAACATATTGTGCATTATTTACATGTAGCACTATATTTTATATTTATGCCACTTATCTACATAATTGGAGTGTTTCATCAAGTACACCATGCATTAATCCTAGTTTACTGCTAATAGTAATTTATGTAATGCAATTCGAGAAATAGTTTTAGTTACCTTGTAAGCATGGAATAGTTAAAAGAAATGTCGAACTCATATTAAGTAGTTGTTTAGTTGTTTGAAATAAAGTTGGTAAGAAAATTAAAGAGAATTTCATGTTCATATCTTTTGTGCTGAAGGTAGTGAAGGTCTGAGAATCTATGTCATCAAATTATCAAAAACCATAAAAGCGAAAGTGATCCTGTGTATTTGTTAATGAATTTGTTGTTAGTTTACGTTAGTTTATTATACATGGAAAGATAAGTTGCAATAAGGTAAAGATTGGAGGAGAATTCAAACCTTGGAACTGAAAAAGTTTACTCTATTCTTTAAGCAATTGAGCATCAAATACTTCGGTTAAGTCTAAACCCGCAACATTTAAAGAAATGGTCTAGAGGATTAGAACGAGCTCTTCGGTTTAGATTGAGTGTCATGTCCAAAAGAATAAAGAATTATCTAATGAGATGTATGGATGTGAATGGGTTGGATTCCTCAATATATATATATAGGGGAGGGATCCAATAAGAAGAATACTTAAAATAAAAAGAATAAGAAGAGACTTTTACCCTTTAAATGGTATTATAAGATCTAACGCTAGAGATTTTACGTAAAAAAATAGTTATTATAACAATAAAAAAAATGTCATTATAATAATAAAAAGATTCACTATAACAAAAAAAAAAGTCATTATAAGTGAAAAAAATAACTTTGTCACTATGAGTTAAAAAACGATCAATATATGTACATAAAAAAATCATGCGTTGGATTTAAGAGATGAAGGGCCAAGATGACTTCTCATCCTTCTCATTTTAAGCACTCTTTTCATTTTAACTTATATATATATATATATATATATATATATATATATATATATATATATATATATATATATATATATATATATATATATATATATATATATATTATAGGGGCGAGTTCTAGTAAGAACCCCCTAATATATAAGAACTTCCTGTATATGAGAACCCATCTTTAGCCATCTAATTTTTAAATCCAACGGTTTAGATGCAATTGTCATCAAATGGCATAAATGTAATTATTAGAAAAATATTATTAATTAACAATCCTATAAAACGCAACTTCCCTTTATTGTTTAAAATATGCCGTAATTTCCGCAACCACTACCAATTCTGTTCAAATCGATTTTCCGAAATCATTTTTTTTGGGTCCAAATCTTCCAAATTATTATATAGTTGTCAAATAATAAGATTTTCTTAATTTTTCAACTGTACTAATTATTGTTAAATCATATTACGTTAAAACCATATTGTATTATATAATTATTGTTACGAACTTTTTTTTTCAATTGCACTAATCTCTATAATCTTGTAGTCAATTGTACAATTTTTTTCAAACTTTATATCAAACTTTATACATTACATCCACATAAAACAATCATATTATATGTGAAGAATGAAACAATGATCTTAAACTTCAGGTATAATATATAAGAATAGTTAGTATAAAACTTATAACAATAGTTAACGATTTTAGAACACTAGGTATAATATGTAAGAATAATAGTACAAAGATTTAGAAAAATAGTACAAAGATTTAGAAAATAGCACAAAGTTTTAGAATAATTACAAACTTTAGAACAGTAACACAACATGTTTTAGAACAATAAATCATAAATTTAGAACAATAGGTATATGTTATACCTATTGTTTTAAGCACTATACTTATTTTTCTAACAAATTTGCCAATTGTTCTAAAGTAATATAACTATTGTTCTAAAATATTACTCTAATGTACTAAGTATTTCATCTATTGTTCTACGCATTGTTATACCTATTGTTATGCCTATTGTTTTAAGCAATATACCTATTATTCTAACAAACGTTCCAGTTATTCTAACGTAATATAACTATTATTCTAAAATAGTACTCTATTGTAGAAAATATTATAACTATTATTTCATATTACACTAGTCCTCATTAATGCTCATGTCTACAGTGTTTGATCTTCCATGCTACACAGCATCTCTTAAACAAGTAGTAAACTATTACTCAGAAAAAAATTAAAATTATAAGCCATATATACAAAACCTTAAACAAGTTGTAAGTAGCAATGGAAAAATATTATGGAAAATCGGGAATTATATCTACTCTTTGCATTGCTTTTGCGATGTGTTCTATTACACTAGCAGCTGTTAGTTTTTAACTTTGAATGAAGGATCATGGGATGCAAGAAAATTGGCAAGCATTTGAAGCAGATAAAAGCAGTGGTCATTCTTTCTACACATATCAGTTCGATAGGCGCTAAGGATTCCATTCCACTAATGGAGTTTTCTCAGTTAAATCGGACTATCTTTCTCTTTTTCAGTGGGACAATCCCCTTTGCTCCAACAAATTCAAATTTGGGAATGAGTCATTTTAGAAATCATTCTGGAAAATGAAATGCATGATTTTACCTACTAAGATGCATTGTCTACTAAAATGAAATCATTCTGTTTGGCTGGAAGATTATTCACGATGCATTACCTACTAGAATGGCACTGTGGAAAAGAGGTCTCATTCAAAACCACAACCGCCCTCTTTGTCTTAATCATGTAGCAACGATAGAGCACCTCTTCTGAGACTGTGATATTATTCATAGGATATAAGAATCAATGGACTAGAACCATGCTTACGTACGTACAATGCGTAGACAAGGACAATATGTATAATATGTTAGAACATTAGTACAATATTTTAGAACAATAGGTATAATATGTTAGAACAATAGTACAATGTTTTAGAACAATAGTACAATGTTTTAGAATAATAGGACAATGTTTTAGAATAATAGTACAAAGTTTCAGAATAATCACAATAAACTTTAGAACAATTCAAATAACTTCATAACATAAATTCAAATTCAAAACAATAAATCCCCTAAATTTAGAACAATATATCATAAATTTAGAACAATAGGTATATGTTACACATATTGTTCTAACATTATATACCTATTGTTATAAAACTTCTTCTATTGTTCTAAGTATTATACCTATTGTTTTAACATATTTACCTATTGTTCTAAATTATAATTCTAATGTTCTAAAAGGTCATCCTATTGTTGTAAGTGTTAAACTATATTTCCAAATATTATAGCATATTATACCTATTGTTCTAAATTATAATTCTAATGTTCTAAAAGGTCATACTATTATTCTTAGTGTTAAACTATATTTTCAAATATTATAGCATATTATACCTATTGTTCTAAATTATAATTCTAATGTTCTAAAAATCTATTATAATGTTCTAATAAAATCAACTAATGTTTAATGTAGTAATTCTAATGTACAAGATTCGTATTAAGACATAAATTTATACACTAATCTAATGTACAACATTTTAGTGTTCTAAAATTTTTACTAATACATCAAACATAATAAGACCAATTTTCCACAGCATAATACGACCAATTTTTTTAAGAAATAAAACATACATATTAAGAAAATTGTTTATCAAATCGATAAAAGTAAAAAAAAAAATACAACTATTACAGTTATCATCATCATATTACAAAAATTATTGAATCATTAGCTTATTTTTTTAATGCCAAAACAGCAAAGATATCATTTGAATATGAAATATAGCGAAAGAAGCATTCAAATATTGTCATTTGAATATAGAGTAAAATGAAAAATAGGAAAACTACTGATTTTGAATAATACGATTTTTACTGAAAACTACCCAATAATCACGAAAATAAGAAACTTCCTTAACTACCAAATTTGACTTTATTATAATTACAACTTTGCCATTAATGTAGATTGAATCACATCCATCTAAATAAACTAAATTAATGGTATTGGATAAGTTCTTATATAAGAAAGGTTCTTATATAACTAAGGGGTTCTCACATGATCTCATTTCTATATATATATATATATATATATATATATGGGATTAAGAACCCTTAAGTTATATAAGAACTCTTTCTATATAAGAACTCATTTGTAACCGTTGATTAAAACAATCCAATGGGTCAAAGTGCTTCAACATTCAATGTCAAAATGTAAATATTTAATTAACGATATTTAATTAGTGAAAATATTTAATTAACAACATTTAATTGGCATGCTTTATAAATATAATTAATGGCAATATTTACTTAGACTTAATTATTTGATTATAAAATTTGGTGATTATAACAAAAAATTTTAATCGTGTTCAAGCGTTCTGAAATTTAGTTCTACTATTCCAAAAAATTTGTTCTATTAGTTCTTTTCCGATATTGATAGTTTGTCTACTCAATGATTTCTATGTGACGTTCAGCTTTCTCAATTATTTGATAGTTTTCAATTTATTTCTAGTATTTTCTCTATGAATTTTAGAAAAGTAGAACTAAATTTTAGAATAATAGAACAAAATTTAGAATAATATATAGAACTAAACTTTAAATTATTTTTGAATTAAACTTTACCAATAGAACTAAAATTTAAAACAGCAGAGAAAAATTCAGAATAGTAGAACTAAACTTTAAAACAATAGAACTAAAATTTGGAACAATAGAATTAAACTTTAGAATATAGAACTAAAATTTAGAACAGTAGAGCTAAATATTAGAACACTAGAACCATACTTTAAAACAACAAAACAAATAATTAGAATAATAGAACTAAACTTTAGAATATTTTTGAATTAAACTTTAGAATAATAGAAATAAAATTTGAAACAGTGTAGAAAAATTCAAACAATTAAACTAAACTTTAGAACATAAGAACTAAAATTTGGAACTAGAAAACTAAAATTTGGAACAACAGAATTAAACTTGAGAACAATCAAATTAAACTTTAGAACAATATAACTAAAATTTGGAACAATAGAGCTAAACTTCAAAAAAAGTACACTAAACTTTAGAACAATAGAACAAAAATTTAGAACAATAGAACTAAACCATTGGATTGTTTTGATCAACAGTTGCAGATGGGTTCTTATATATTAATGGGTTCTTATATAAGAGAGATTCTTACGTAAACCCGCCCCTATGTGTGTGTGTGTGTGTGTGTGTGTGTGTGTGTGTGTGTGTGTGTGTGTGTGTGTGTGTGTGAGTGTGTGTGACAAGCTGATTGGCTAATCCTTTGAATTGGCTATTTTTTTCCAAAGAGGAGGGAGAATATATTTTTTTATTAGTGACCTACATGCACATGCTTATGCACACGTTGCTGACTTTGTAAATATGGCTCTAAAATCTTATAGAAAAACATCTTATTGTTGTAACAATATTCCTGAAATTAAGGATTTTGTTTTATCTTTCTGTTGAAGCCAGCTCTAGAGGTATTTGCAAGTCGAGACCTGTTTTGCTGTGGTTGTCTTTCTCCCTTGAAATTCCTCTTGTTTGCATAGAAAGCCATAGAGTTGTCAGTGCCATGACTATGAATATTGAGCTCTTGATGTCTTTTCTCCTATATGAGAAGTCCGTAAGCCTGACTCAGTTTTGGTAAAGCGCTCATCATGAGGATATTACCTCGGACAGCAGCAAAGTGTTCATTTAATGAGAAAATGCATGAGTCTATATTCTTGCTAGATTTTAAGGATTTTTTGTGTAAGGTTGCATGTACACTAATTGCATGTACAAGTAGGAAGAGGCATAGTTGCATTCATCTCATCCCATAACATCTTCATTTTTATAAGAAAAAAAAAACTCAGCAATGGAGTACAACTGAGGTATAGAGGTATAATCATATCTATCCTTGAAATCTTTCCAAATTTCTATAGCAGAGTCAAAATAGAGCACACTACGAGCAATCATGGTGTATAAATTATAGAGAAGCCATGAAATAATCATGTCATTATAACGTTCCCATTGCCTATAATTAACATCTTTTGGATTGGGTTTTGGAATGGTTCCAGTTACAAAACAAAGCTTATTATTAGCCGAAAGAGCTATACTCATGCTTCTTCTCCGGTCTCCATATCCATTGCCATTAAATTTGATAGAGACAAGTTGTATAGAGTTCATATCAGATGGATATATTTAGTATGGTGAATTAGGATCTTGGTTGATTGATTGTAAAGTAAAAAATATTGCTGTCATAATAAAATAAAAAAATTGGATGATGCATAGAAGGATTTAGAAGATTACTAGTTGAATGCAGGGAAGAACTGCAATTCACACGATCTCTCTCACTGCCGCTTTGATACCATGTAGAAAGCTGGACAAATTGATCAGCTGATACAAAAACTAGATCACGAATGAAAGCTGCGCAAAAGAACAATTGGGAAATTTTTATAATGTATTTTTCTATATTGGATGATTATACAATCAACACTATATATACAATGTATTTGACTAAGGCCTAGCAGAAAGCTAAAACAGAATCCTTAATTTCAGGAAAATTGTACGTTACAACAATAAGATCTTTTCTGTAAGATTCTAGAGCCATAACTAGAAAGTCAACAACGTGTGCATGAGCATGTGCATGTAGGTCACCAATATTTTTATTACTTGGTTGAGTTTCAGCACTAAGAAGCTCCAAGAGGAGGGATTTACCAAGCACATCAGTAACATCATCAAGCCCTCGGCTGAAACCAACGTTGGTCAATAACCCACCAACGGTTGGTTTTAGTGTTTTACTGATACAATGGCCTAAACTTTCATAGAAATTTCATGTCTCCGTTGGTTTGTACTGATATGGTGGCCTTAACTTCCACAGAATTTCGCTATCGTGGTTGCCACGGCTTTAACTTAGCTTCAAGGCCACCAGGCACCAGTTGGTCCAGTTTGATCTCGACTTGTCCTAGGTACAACACCGTCACCATACAACTTCCTAGAACATAGCGCATCGTACAAAGTGATAGTTATGAAGTACACAACAAATCAACAACGAGGTCATATAAATTAAAGACAACAACATAAGTATACGAGGAGGGGAACACATTTTATTTGATCGCCAACGCTGTAAGTATTCATGGAGGGGAACACAATTATATTACAATCTATTAGTATCACTTTCATTTGGTATCTTTATAACCTTTTCATTAAATTGTTCAAGTTTTAAATTTAAACCATCATTAAGCTTCGAATTGAAGTTGGTTCCTATTTAATGACAAGACAAGATAAGAGACAAATCAAATGTCTGGAAATTTGTAGTAAACAAATTGCTTTATTCCATAATAGAGTATACATGTACGGTTTAGTTTAGTGTAATCTATAATATACGGAGTAGTAATGAAGAGCTGGAATTCATGCAAAAGGTTTGTACAAATACATTGATACTCACGAAGAAGAATATAAAAGTAAAATCTTTTGACAATGCAAGTTTCGATAATAGAGCTGAATTTATGTGTAACTATTTAAGAAAAGTGTCATAATCAGTCATTTGAGCCATATGAATTGACTAATGAAATTGTTTTCCTAAAAATAATCCGTTGTGATAGAATATATGTGGTATAAGGGAGGGACAAGCATTAGCATTTGTCAATACACATACTTCGTTACCATTTGTCCATTAATCTATCACTTGGAGCCAAAAAATCAAAATGTAGCAATATCGTATCATTAACACACCAATTCGGAATTCTCAACACTTATGTAGAAAGACAAAATTTCAAGGACAGCTTGAAGAACGAGGGAAAAGACGACACTGTGGACCCCAGACTCGTACATAGAGTTTGTTTACTTGTATATGTACAACTGTATAATTGTATAGCGGTGGACCATATAGCCAATATAGCCCTATGGGCTAAGGGTGAATAGCTATGAACAAGTACAACTGTGGTCCAGAACCAAGCCAATTCTGATTCTCACTGCCATCTGGCATAGCTATGGACAACTGTGGTCCAGAACCAAGCCCATTCACAAGTTAAAATCCAAGTGAAAGCTTTCATACCCAATTCATTCAAAATAGGGCTGGATATGAGTCGAGCTAACTTGTGAACTACTTGGGATCGGATCATCTAAAGCTCGGCTCGAGCTCGGAATTAGGCGAGCCCGAGCTTTACAAAAGTGAGCTCGAACTCGAGCTCAAACAATTCAGGTTCGAAGGCTCGACGAGCTTAAACGAGCCGAGCTTAATTAAGGGTGTAGTTGGAACCAATCTTTAAATAGAATCGAGTTTAATTACTCGAATAAGCATACGACAAATCTGAGTCAAGTAACAAGTTTATACCGAGTCGAGCTTGAGCTCAAACTTTAAAGTTCGGAAAGTCACAAGCTCGAGCCCGAGCTTCATGAGTCTTAGGCGAGCCGAGCCACGAGCTTCTCAAGCTCGGGCTCGACTCGGCTCGTTTCCAGCCCTAGTCCAAAATGCGAACATTGACGAAAATAAGAATTAATCATCAACATAATGATAACTTTAACTATCATGCTTTTAGAGTTAAGGATTGGATTTTCAAATCACATAAATCAGTACTAAAACCTAATCATCTATGTGGAATGCATTTCAAAAGAGCTACACTTGTAACTTGCGCGAAAAGAGTAAGAATTTGGCAAAAAAAAACTTGCAAGCAATCTTAGAAGACATATAATGAAAAGATGTTATCTGTTTAATTTAGAGTTGTCACTTTTGAATTTTCACCTTTGTTTATTCTTGCTTTATTTTAGTTTATTTATGTTGGTGTTTATTTTTTAGGAGCTATAAGAAAGTAGTAATAATTTGCGATTAAGTTCTTTTATATGTAGAATTTTGGATAAAGTTATTTTCTTATGAGTTATATGAAGTTATTTTCGAAAAGTATTACTAAAAATTATATTTTTCGGCTTGAACGGTATGTACCCACTTTTTTCTGATTTTGTTGTTATAATTTTGTCCTAATGTAGGTAATCTTGTTAATTAGCTTTGCAATTGAAATTGTCCATGATTGTGAGAATATATAGGAGAAGTTGAGGAGCTGTAAAATTTCTTTATTTATATTTTAGGTTTATTTATTGTTGTATTTTGCAACATTCATTCTAATTTAAGTATAGATTTGTTTAAGTTATTTAACATGAGTTATGAATTTTTTTAATTATGGGCCCTTCCATATACTATTAGTCATTTTACCTATGTTGCGTAATTTGAGTTAATTATGATTAGCCGATGATTAATGTTTTTGATTTAATAGATGAAAGTGCATGCTATTACACTTTTAGCTGGTGTGAGGGCCAGTTAAATGAGTGTTGAGGAAAGGTGAGGAGCAAGATGAGTAAGGGGAATGGAGGATATTTCGTAAGCATATCATACTACAAAAAATAAACACACACAACGAATCAGTGATTTTGCCCATGTCTCGTCCAACCAGTCATCTTTTTAAATGAAAATCTAAATACTTAAATACTTCATTTGTTTGAATAAAGTTATGATCATATTTTATAATATTTTATTATCCACGCGCAATAATCCAAGTCATAGCTTGAACTTAAAATAATCGCGAAATTAATCAAAGATAATTCATTAGGTGCATGAATTTATTTAACTTAAGGAATACAATCTTATTTTCATTGAAATTATCATGTAAGTCTTATTTTTGTTATATTTTTATTATTTTGACATTAGGTGTCCCAATAAAGAAGTACATAATTATACCGCTTCTAAATTTAACTAAGCCATTATTGTATTTGACTAGCATCAAAACTTGATCACATCTATTGTAATTCTCTCACAAAACTCAACCAACCTAAGATCATGATTTCATCTTCATAAAACAATGTGTATGTTTAGTTCAAATTATATAGGTCACTTATTTGCTTATTTTAGGAAATTTTATATTTTTTAATTTTAAGTCGTGGCACAACTCTTAAGATTTTAACTAATTAAAATTAGTTAGTAATTACATAATTAAAAATATTATATAATAAAGTATTTTATTTTTTTACATATAAAATAAGAAAATAAAAAAAATAAAAGAATTCTTCAAATCAGAAAAATAAACAAACACAGATTGAACATTTGGCGGGACATAATTTAAAGGTGAAACAACTCAAGTTGGCATGCTCAAACACTCCAACAGTCGTCATAAAGAAGTAAAGAACCATCTCCTCAACCGTCAGATCTTCAATCATCAACTTTTATCCCATCACAATATTCAAGTACATCATTCCACCGTACGCTCGTCCACAATTGATCCTTCTCTTCCCCCTTTTTTCAGCCAAAACCCTAATTAGGCGAATCGGACCAGATTATCGCAATTCAAAACCGTAGAAATCAGTGAGAGGATCAGCTAGAATGGGGGCCGACGATGGCAGTGATAGTTCGATTGAGGCCAAAAAGACCAAATCCAAGACTCCCAGAAAATCTAAAGAAAGCGTTCTGAAACAAAGTATGTTCATATATTGATTATATATCCTGAAAAACTTTGACTTAATTAGGGTTTCAATTGATTTATTTTGTTTCTGTTATTGGCAGAATCACCAGCAGAATTCTTCGCTGAAAACAAGAACATAGCTGGATTTGACAATGTAAGCTTGAAGCTCAATCCAAAATAGTGGGCATTGAATAGCATATTATCTGGATAGTATTTGTATAGTGCGTGTGTGCATTCATCAATACGATTGTAATACTATTGCTTTTGCAGCCTGGGAAGTCACTGTACACTACTGTGAGAGAGTTGGTTGAAAATGCGCTAGATTCTTCGGAGTCTATATCGGAGCTGCCTGTTGTGGAAATCACTATGTAATTGGTTCCAGAATTTGATCATGCTGGTTTTTAGTTTGCTTATATTGCCGTGTTTTTACACACTTTTTTAAACACAGTGAGGAGATAGGGAGAAGTAAGTTTAACTCCATGATTGGTCTCATTGATCGGGAGCGAGTTGATCAGGAACTATATGATGATTACGAGACAGCTAAGGCTCGTGAGGTACATTACCTTCTGGTGTTTCCTCAAGATGCTAGTATTAGTTTTAGCTCAGGCCTTTTTCTCGAGTGCTCTCCTTGTATATTGATGTGGCTATAGTAAAATGTGTCATTCAGAAAGGTTGTAGCATTTCATGTAGGTTCAAATTCATGTGTGGTAACTGCTTTCTTGGACTAAACCTGAGTTTTTTTTTTTTTTTTTTTTAAATGAGGAATATGTGGTAGGGATGCTAAGTTTTTTCTATCCTGTTGTTATTTGTTGTTCACCTAGAAACGCTTAGCAAAAGAAGCCCGTGAACTGGAAATCCACACAAAGAATGTAGCTTTGGGGAAGAAAGTTAAAGAGACCGCGACAAAGGCTAGCAAAGGCCGTGGTGAAGCCTCGTTTTTCAGGGTGACTTGTAAGGTGTTTGGTGTTTCAGGACTCTCAACCTTTATCACCTTGGTCATATGTTTACGGAAAGCACTTTTTGATTTTCTTCCATTTTTCGAAATTCTCAACCACTCTTTACTTGATGTGATTGATGCAGGACAATGGCAAAGGAATGCCACATGATGACATACCTAATATGTTTGGGAGAGGTGTAATGAATAAATTTATACTAATATTATTTTGTCTCCCTGGTTTTTCAATATTTTTTATGTGAAATTTTTATGTATGCAGTTCTATCTGGAACGAAATATGGACTGAAACAAACACGTGGGAAATTCGGATTGGGGGCTAAGATGGTGAGTGTACTCTCTGGCTATTGAAAACCTTTGCAACTCTTTTGTCATATGTTATTTTTGAACACTTGATAGCAGCACAGCCAGGTTTCTGGGCATTAGATTTGGTTTGCTTAATGTAAAAGTCATGTTTTTTCTCTAAGATGTGTGTGTTTTTTTTATACTATAAAAATGGTATTAAGCTTATGTGCTTTTATATCAAACTTATGTAGGCTTTGATTTGGTCCAAGATGAGTACCGGACTACCTATAGAGATATCTTCATCAATGAAAGGTCAAAATTATTTTTCATTCTGCAGGCTGGATATTGACATTCATAGGTATGATAAAAATTACAGGAAGTCATGGGTTTATTGCTTGAATCTGCAATTCTTGATAGGTCTATACACATAGTTGTATTGTATGCTAGTTTTTTTTATTGATCCCTTGTGAGATTCTTTTTATAATTTATATTATGGTTTGCTTCTAGGAATATTCCACACATTCATATACATGAAAAGCGTGAAAACAAGGACAATTGGCATGGGGCTGAAATTCAAGTTGTCATTGAGGGAAACTGGACTACCTACAGGGTATTTGTTACTAGTGTCATTTGGTGTTTGTCAAGGAGCTTCTGTTTTGTCTCTTTGTTATTTTATTAATATCAATCAAAACTTCTTTTCTAGTGACGGGTAACCGGTTTCTCATGCAGTCTAAAATATTGCATTACATGCGTCAGATGGCTGTCATCACACCTTATGCTCAATTTATCTTCAAATTTGTCTCAGAAACATCCGAGTATGTTGTCCCCTTTTCTCCTTGTTTTCTGCATCTTTCTCTTGCTGCGTTGTGGCTTTTTCAATTCAACAACAAAACTCCCTTTTCCCCCATAGTCAATCTAATTCTACTAGTTATATATTGATTATGTTGTTGCCTTCTAGGAATTGGCTGATTTTTGTCTTTAATTGAAGCAGTAAAAATGTGACTATAGGATTTGCACGAAGAACAGATGTTATGCCTCCAGTACCCATGGAAACAAAGTACCATCCATCTGCTGTCGATCTATTACTGATCAAGCGGCTTATTGGGGAGACTTCAAAGCAGAATTTGTTACAATTTCTTCAACACGAGTTCGTGAATATAGGAAAACCTCATGCTCAGCGTCTGATTGGTATGAAACTATTGCTGAGAGTGGCCTGAACACACAATATAATGTTTATAGTATTTGTTAGAAGTAAAAACAAAATTTGTTTAGAATCTGGTGGGCTGACAGAGTTTTGAGATGCCCCAAAATGCATTTTTACACTGAATTTGTGTTGTACTTGTGTTCCTTCTTTTTGGTTGGCCTATTTAAATGCCTGCTAGCAATATCCAGTAAAGAAAGTAATTATTGTTAAGAAGGCCTGGTATTTACTGTCAGAGTTACCGAAACATTTAAGTTTTGGATTTGTGAAGCTGTCATTTTCATTAACTTACT
Source organism: Dysphania ambrosioides (assembly GCA_026401315.1). Taxonomy (NCBI): domain Eukaryota; kingdom Viridiplantae; phylum Streptophyta; class Magnoliopsida; order Caryophyllales; family Amaranthaceae; genus Dysphania; species Dysphania ambrosioides. The sequence goes on from CM048666.1 coordinate 656,496, forward strand.
ATGGAAAGATGCCAAAAATCTTGTCTTGCTATGGTGTTGATGCATATGTGTTTTGGACGCCTGCCAGTCTATACTAGTTTTCTAATATAGACTCTCAGATGGATCCTTAGTGATGATGCTTTGTCTATTCACAGGGGAAATGGGCCCTGAATTTAGCCCAAAAATGGCTGTAAAATCTCTAACCTCGCAGCAACTGGTTCGCATACATCAATTATTCCGTCAGGCTAAATTTGGTGATCCTAGTGGTGATGTAAGTCAGTTGGTGCTCTATTATCACTGAATTTGCATTAAGATCTTTGCTTTATCTTTTATGGTATTTTAAAATGACTTGTAATTTACTTGCAGTGTCTAAGTCCTGCAGGGGAGTACAATCTTCGTTTAGGAATCATAAAAGAATTGCATCCTGATATGGTTGCTACTTACTCAGGCAGGTGTGTATCAACTTTCTTCTAAAATTTTCTCCTCTGCTTACTCCCTGCTGAAACAATTTGTATTAGGATAAACCAATGTCAATTACTCGTACTATATGATTATTTCATATGAAATATTAACTGTTGCTCTGAGATATATGAATACTGTATGTCATTCATTGCAGTGCTCAAGTATTTGAAGGCCACCCTTTCCTTGTGGAGGCTGGAGTCAGTGTTGGTGGCAAAGATGTTAAACAAGTAAGTAGTTGCATTGCCCTGTTGAACTTGGCCATTAAGAATTTGAGATATAGCGGTGATTTCAGTGATTGAGGGATGAAAAGGTGGAAGTACTGAACTGCCGTCCATCAAAACAGAAAAATCAGGAATGTATTGTTATGCTAAAGATTTAAATTTGTTTAGTTGTTAGAGAAGTGTGTAAATGTTAGAAATTCAAAGTTTTGGCCTGGTCTATAATATCCTAGACCTTGTCATGTTGCTTGGCTATTTTTCAGGATATCTGAAGTGGTTAATATGTGAATTCTTTTCATATAGGCTTATAAATATAATTGCTGTACTATATAGGGTTTAAACATTTTCCGGTTTGCCAACCGAATTCCACTTCTCTTCGAGCAAGGTGCTGATGTTGTCACAAGGACAGCTATGAAGAGGATCAAGTAATACTTCTATTTTTTTGCCCTTGTCCTTGCTTCCCTGGGGTGATGCGTATAATTATGTTGTGGAAGATATCTCATTGAAGCTTTTTTGACAGTTGGAGCAGTTACAAGATTAACCAGAATCAGGACAAAATCGGAGTCTTTGTCAGCATTGTAAGCACGAAAATACCTTTTAAAGGGACTGGAAAGGAATACATTGGTGATGATATCACTGAGATAGCTTCGGCAGTCAAGGTGAGTCCATTTTTAATTCCCTTGATGTTTTATTTTAGTCCAATCCAGTTCTCAGCCAATTTTGTTTTTGCAGTCTGCTATTCAGCAATGTTGTATCCAGTTGAAGTCCAAAATAGTGAAGAGAATTCAGGCTAGGGAACAGCAGGAAAGAAAGCGAAATATGAGCAAGTTAATAGCCTTCTTTTTTGTCCTTATCTTGATCTTATGTTTCTATTGGCATTGTTCTTCATTGCTCACCCTCCCTGAATCTTGCAAATGCTAGATACATTCCTGATGCTGCAAATGCTATCTATGATGTTCTTAAAGAGGCGTCACAATTGCTTGCATCAAAAAAGAGAAAGTATGAAGGCGAGGATGCAGAAATACTAAGAAAAGTGTCAACTCGTGCTATAACTACAGAAACACTCAAAGAGAAACTCGCTAGACATGTTGAAAAGGTAGGGTCATCAGTTGCCTTTACTGTGGCAAATCATAATTACTGTTTGCACCCAGGATTTTCTATTACTTTATAGCTATAATCCTAAATACCTCAGATTTGAATATTCTTGAGTCCTGATGTGGAGGAAGAATATATGATGTGGATTGCATTGAAATTTGCATAAATTGATTATTTGATTTACGTCCTGTGTTATAGTCGTTTGTTTATCTGGTCCTCAGCAATCTCATATTTTCATCTTACCTTGATCTTTAAGCAGTGAATACATCCTGTTACTCATCCAAATATTGATGCATACTTCCATTTGTAATTAGTCATGACATTGTCTCAAACCCTCATAGTTGAGGATATGGCATGAATTTTCAAAATTCCCTTTATTTATCTAAGCCATTTCATTCTTTTCGCTATCCCTTTATTGATTCTTGGCATGTTGAGAAATCAAAACTTAAACCATTACTATATTAGGTTATTTGACAACTTTTTCCGGACATTCTAAAGTAAAGTATATCTTACTTGATCTAGGAGCAACCATCTTTGGCTTTTATCATGTTGTGATTTATCTGCTAATCTTTTATGTCCCATTGGGTGACTTTTCTTTTGAATGTTGTTCATTCAGGTCGACTATGAAATGGCTCTTGAATATGCTACGCAGGCTGGAGTTAGTGAGGAACCTAGAGAAATGTTTCATATACAGTCACTGGAGTCGAAAAGCAACTTCATTGACCTACATAGTCCTGTTTTTGTTTTCAGACTTTTCCAGTAAGATCAGGGCATTCAGGTATACGTTATTCGCTCACATTTTATTACTAGGTTTAAATCACACGCAGGGAGGTGACTTATAATCTTTTAAGATTGTTAGATACGAGGGCTGTTTAATTCCTCCCTCATGAGAAATAAAATCTTGTACATGTGTTTATTCTTATTCCTTGTTCCAATTTGTTAAACCGGAACTCTGAGACTGGATGTAAGGTCAAGTAACAGTTTGAAAAAAATAATATAGATGGAACAGATCCAAATTATTTTTTTCTTTTCCTTCTGCAATTAATTTCTCTTAGGGGTTGATGATCAAAGGTTAGGTGTGTTGAACTGTCGAAACCTTTCCCCCTACACGGCGAAGAATGACTGTCGTCCTCCCTACGTGAATCACGTCAAATAAAGGGAATGATTGTCTTGTTTGATAGTGTACTTTTGTATGAATGTGACTTTAAATTGAATGCCTAGGAGATGAGATTTTTTTTGAAAAAAATGGAAGAGATTCGAGGAATTTAGCACTTTGTATGGGGAAGTATTATTTTTAATTTCCATTTATTATAGGGAACTTCTTACCATTTACCATGTACAATCACCTAAATCGAAAATTGACATTAAAAAATAACAATTTCATACATAAAAGATTATGTGCAGTTAATGGGGTTGTTAAATAAAAGAAGTGGGTAGTTTTTAAACCATTAATGCTTCAATTGATTTCCAAAACCAAATTAATTTGTATTAGTTTTTGAGGCTCGTTTGTCACATATATTGTTTGATTTTCTTTTATTACAAGTGAATATTTTAATTTTAGTTGTTATTATGTGTTACTTATCTTAGTATCTTGCCATTGAGACAACCACCCATGACAACATCATACCATCTCTTCCTTGTTCTCCTCCTTCACCACCATCGTCACCACCATCCTCACCACAATTGTGCTCTCACTGCCTTACAATAGTTTGTTTGGGGAATTTTGTTGAGTGAAGGAGTAGGGATGGAGAGTACTAAAAGATTGGCGAAGATGTTTGGAATGACGAAGCCTACTTATACTGATTTGCTAAGGACTCATGAATTGGAGAAGTATATGGTTGATTCTAGTCTTTACGAAAGTGAAGACGAAGCGGCGAAGAGGGAAGTAGTTTTAGGTCGCCTGAGAGTGTCAAAGATTGGGTGAAACAACTTACTTGCTTAAGAGGGTATACTGATCAAATGGTTGAGGATGTTATTGCATTTAGTCAGAGTTCCTAATGATTTGGAGATTTCCCATGTTTCGGTGCTATATAATGTTGATGAAATTCTTGGGTATACCAGTTATGATCTCAGTTATAGTTATCAACATCTTAGATATAGAAATTAACATATAAGTTATAGATATTTTGATCTTAGGAATAACTAAGTTATAAAAATTAATATCTAAGTTATAGATGTTCTGATATCAGTTATGGTAATTAACATCTTAGATATAGAAATTAATATCTAAGTTATAGAAATTAATATCTAAGATATAGATGTTCTGATCTCAGTTATAATGATTAAGATCTTAAATATAGAATTAATATCTTAGTTATAAATTTTCTAATCTTAGGTATACTAGTTCTGATCTCAGTTATATTTATTAAAATTTTAAATATAGGATTAATATCTTAGTTACAAATTTTCTAATCTTAGATATACCAGTTATAATTTCAGTTATAGTAATTAAGATCTTAAATATAAAATTAATATCTCAGTTATATACTTTCTGATATTAGGTATATCAGTTATCTCAGTTTTAGTAATTACCATCTAAGATTTAGAAATTAATATCTCAGTTTTTGAAGTTATTATCTTAGGAATACAAGTTATGATCTCAGTTATATTCTTACGTATAGTATTTATTATCTTAGGATAAGATATTATCTTAGGTATATCTGAGATACCAAATTCAATACATGAGACATTTATTTGTATAACTGAGATAATAAATACAATATCTGAGACTTTTATTTGTATAATTGAGATAATAAATTCAATATATGAGACACTTAATTCTATATCCGAAATCATAACTTGTTTATGAAGGATCATAGCATAATTTAATACATGTGATCTTTATTTGCATATCTGGGATAGTAAATTTAATACCTGAGATATTTATTTGTATATATAAGATAATAAATACAATACCTGAAATCTTTATTTGTATACCTGAGATCTTTATTTGTCACTAGTAGAGAAATGTTTATTTGCTGCGGTTTTTTAGTTTTAAATGCTGCGGTTATTTATACGAAGCACATATAGGTGAAGCACATGGAAAATCAACAAATGCTGCGGTTTTTTAGACGCAGCAATAGAAACAACAATTGTTGCGGTTATTAGAAAAGCCGCAACAAATATTTTTTAAAAATTAAAAAAAATAAATTTTTTTAGCATTATTTGCTGCGGTTTTTTGGTAAAACCGCAGCAAATAATAGATATATTTGCTGCGGTTTTTCTAATAACCGCAGCAATTGATGGTTACGAGAACAAAAAAAAAATTAAAATTAATAGGTCATAAAAGATAAGAAAAGCTAAGAAATGATGAATCGTGAAGCATATAAATCGAAAATTCAATTATGACCACTCGTTTTCGCACGCAAAATTGCGATCTACAATATTTTGTACTCAAAATAAACAACCAATTCATTCTTCATAGATTTCAGGTGCTATTCCAAGGTTTCGTAAAGTTCGAAGAGGCATATCTCTTAGCCCGACAATCCGAATGGTGTAATTTTTTTTTTTGAAACCACCTATTTTAAGAGGTACTACACAACTATGTTACCCTTTAGCGGCTTCGGTGACGTATTATTTGAGATATTGAAAAAAAAACTTTGAGAAGCCATAAAATTGACTACGGGACTCCGAATAGAGCTTATAATATGCCATAAAATTAACTCATTATCTCCAAAAAAGGTCTCTAACACCCTATAATCTATGAAATTCGATTTTTAAGGCTTATTCTTTCATAAACACAACATATAGCATATAGATCTGAACATATAAGAAGTTTTCATCTTCGCATTTATATATTAACAAATTATGGACAAAAAAATTTAAAAAAAAAATATATACTAGAGTTTAAGGCAAATACAAACCGTGATTTTGAGCTTTGGAGTATGTAAACTTCTTCAAAATGGGAGAGATGAGTAAGTTATAAGGTTAGGGTTAGAGACAAAATGGCCTAGATTTTTAAACTTAGGTAGTGGGATGTTACGTTATGGGGTTAAGGTTAGGGTTAGGTTTTTTTTCGTGCGCTGAAGTTTTGGACGATTCTGGGAAAGTTTTCGTGTTTGAATGGCCTGGAACAGATAAGGCTGTGTTTTTATATTAATGAACAAGTGATGCGGTTATTTAAAATAACCGCAGCACTTATGAATCACAAGTGCTGCGGTTATTTTAAATTTTGCTGCGGTTTTTTCAAATAACCGCAGCATTTAATCAGTCATATATTATATTCTTGGGGGAAGATTAAATGTTGCGGTTATTTCAAATAACCGCAACACTTTTGATTTATAAGTGCTACGGTTATTTAAATAACCGCAGACTTGTAATAAATGATGCAGTTATTTTTATAACCGCAGCACTTGTGTTATAAGTGCTGCGGTTGTTTGAATAACCGCAGCACTTATTGTTATGTGCTTCGAAATTTATTTAACCGTAGCAACTGAGGCGAAGCAATTGAATTGTTTTCTACTAGTGTGTGTATATGAGATAATAAATTCAATACCTGAGAAATTTTTTATATATATCTGAGATAATAAATTTAATACCTGAGACCTTTATTCTATAACCAAGATACATCTAATTTGAAATGAGCGCGAGATGACCTTTTATACTTTACCAGTGTCACATCACTCGGCTAATGTGACGATCTTAGCTAATATTTTTCACTTTAATTTTAACATGACCTAAGTAGCTTTCCATACTTTTATTTCAAATTTGAAAAGTTTTTAAAAATATCTGGTATTAGAACCAAAACATTAATATTTGCTTATTTTGAACAATTTCAAAACTATTGAAAGAAAATATTGATATGTTGCACATATGGTCATGATAGGTTGTATGCATGATTGAACAAACATATCATTCGATTTTCAATAACTCTTACTAGCGGGTCCTAAATTTATTTTTAGGGTTTTTGGAGATAAATATAAGATACTATAAGGTTCTAAATCTTTTTTATATGGCACTAAAAATACATCCAATACATTTATTTCAATTTTGAAAACTTTTCAAAATCATTTCAGTTATAAGCGTTAACCTTCAAAATTTTCAGTCATTTACAACAATTTCGGACGGGTGAAAGACCTTAATTCTTTTACGGGCATTTTAGGCTATATGAGTGATTGAAATTTCTTCTTTCAATCGATATTCAAAACTCATATAATTGGGTCCTGATCTTGTTTTTACAAACTTTTGAGATTGAATATAAGGTATTAAAGGGTTCAAAACCTCCTCATATGATCTTAGGAAGCACCCAATACCTTTATATCAATTTTAGAAATTTTTTTAAATGTCTCTAAAATAATGTATTATTACCTTTAAAATTCATTCATTTTGGATAATTTCAGACGCTGCGATAAAACACATTGATATTCTTACTATGGATCTTATAAGGCCATAATAGGCACTAGGTGTGATTGGAACCATGTACTTTGATTCGAAACACCCATTGCAATCGATTTTCAAAACTCTTACAATTAAGACCTAACTTGATATAAGGCCTTTGAAAATTAGATAGTTAAGGTATTAAGTAGTTTTAAACTTTCTCATATGATCTTAAGAAGAATTGAGCACCTTTATTTAAATATAGAATATTTTTCGAAAAAATCTTGAAATATGTAGAATATATACTTTAAAATTCGACCATAGTGGATATTTGAACCTATCGAGAAAATAATTTAATATGGTTACTATAGGTATTACAGGGGCATATACTTATAGTAGGCCATAGGAGTTAGGAGAGATTAGAATCATATACATTGATTTTACAATTTCATTTTAACCAATTTTAAAAATTCTTATAATTGGGTCCTAAACCAGTTTATATGGCCTTTGTAGACTGAATACAAGGTATTGTAATATTTTAAATCTCCTCACATGACTCCAGGAAGCACTCAATACCTTCATATCAATTTTAAAAATATTTTAAAAATATTTCTAAAATAATGTATAAAACCCTTTAAAATTTGTTCATTTTCAAAAACTTTGGATTCAATGAGAAAACCATCATAACAACTTGATATTCTTACCTTGGGGGTCTAATAATTTATATTAGGCCATAAAGGAGACTAAAACCATATACTTTGACTCTAAATATCAATTTTAACTTATTTCTAAAAATCTTACAATTGGATCCTTAACTCATTTAAAGGATCGTTGGAGACCAAATAAATGTTGAAATATTCAAAACGACCTAATATGACGCTATGAAGCATTCGATGCCTTTATGTCAATTTCAAAATTCTTCAATGATATCTCAAAAATTTGTATATAATAACTTTTAAAATTCAGTTATTTTGAATAATTTTAAACAGGAGAGAAAGCACCATGATATGCTTATGGGAAGGTCTTAGTCAAGCCTACCAAATAAAATTTAAAACCCAACTCGGTCTTTCTAACTAGATAAAAAAGATAAGTGAGGGTCGATCCTATAAGAACTAAGGAGTATCAAGAAATATTGATATATGATGAGCTAGGTCAATTCTCTTTTTTGGTTGAGGATCATGGTAGAAATTAAATAAAGGCAAACAATAATACAAAGAACCTTATTAGAAAAGGTATCTACCAACCAACAGTCACAATCATGACAATTAGAATGGAAATCAACAATGGGGGTCAATTGTGGAGATGGTTCGTCTAATTTACTCTAATTACTCTCAACTAGATTAGCCTATCTCTTGCCAATACTTACTCTCATGGATAAGGCATCCAACTAAGCATGTAACTAATAAGATGAATTAAAATAAACTAAAGAAGTTTGTTAGGTTATATAGTCCTTGTCATGGTCCATTAAGCCTAATGATTGATTTAAGGTAACCCCTTAACTTTATCTTTCAATCATTCATTAAAAATACCTAAAAATGCTTTTATGATGGTCAATCATATAAATATTCATTACAATATATACCAAATCAATCAACCAAAATCATCCTAAGTTTAAACCCCAATAGGACTACATGAACCTTTAATGGCTTCAAGTCTTTCGCGGGCACTCATAAGTATGTGAGCCTTCTTATTGCCCTATAAAAAAACTATGATCTTTTGAAAATGAAACTGGGTGGATGTTCAATTTAAATTATAAGTAGGCACTCTTAATGCTTGCATACCCTCTTAGTGCCCTCCCAAAACGATCTAATCTTGTAAATTGTAAAAAGGAGGTGCTTAGAATAAATTATGAGTGGGCACTCAGTGTAAAATATTAACGGACACTCATAAGGCTAGGGCGCCCTCTTAAACTTTAATCAACAAGGTTCTTCATCTTTTCACCATAGTTTTTTGCTTTCAAATGCCTCTCTCATAGCTTCAATCCTACAAAACATACTTAAACAATATTTCATAAATAATTTAAATTATTTTAATTCATAAATGACCTCTTAAATAATAAAATAATTTTAGAATATATGTATTTAACTAAATAAATATACAAAAAATATTTCTAAATACTCTAAAAATACGGGGTATTATAAGTATCTAGTACCATAATTTTTATTTCTAAATTTTTTCAAAAGTATCTTAAAACAGTGTATACTAATCCTAAAAGTTCAATTATTTTTACAAGTTCTAATCCAACGGGAGAATACCTTATTATTCTTACCATTAATTTGTAAGGTCATAGACCCTAGTACTGATTGAAACTACATACTTTGACTTTAAACATCCATTTTAGGCGATTTTTAAAACTCCTATAATTGGCTCTTTTAACTCATTTTGAGGGCCTTTGACACCAAAATATAAGGTATTCAAAGGTTATAAACCTCATCAATCATATGAGCGTAAAAAGCATCCAATATATTTATTTCAAATTTGGAAATTTTCCAAAAAATCTAAAAATTGTGCCTAAAAGCCTTCAAAATTTTGGCCATTTTACACAATTATGGACTTTGAGATAAAACACTTTGATATGCTTAACATAAGTATTATATGATCATATCAAGATTCATAAATTATTAGAACCACCTACTTTGAATCTAAATACCCATTTCAATCAATTTTCAATGTTCTTACATTATGGTCCTATGTAGATTGAATTTTTTGTCCTTTAGAGACCAAATATAATATTACATAATATTTTTCAAATGGTTCCAAAAATATTTTCTTATGACCCGAGGAAGCTAGAGTGATCAAAGTGGTCCGACCCAAAAAATGAATAGATTTGGACATAAATTTGGGCCCGACCTAAAATTAATGGCTTATAGGAAGTCTAAAACTAACATTTTAAATTACAACATAGGCTCGACCCGAAAAATGATGATAAAGACTACTTTTTAGCACCAAAATGCGAGTTTAGGCAAACAAAAATTTGTCTGATCTTAGGGCGAAGTGGGAAATTTTCGGAAAAAATCCTAAGTCAAACCAATATTGAATTACCTTTGTAGGAAGCTATGAAGCACGTATAATTTATTTGGTTGTCGTCCCCTGTACCCGATATGTCCTCGTACTGGGGACATTTTCGGTACTTCACGTAATAGTTTGATAATTTCCAAATTTTCTGTTTTTATTTCCCTTCCCTATACCAATTTCTAACTTTTTCACCATCTTGCTGCAACATAGGTTGGGAAACATTTGGCACTCTTATTCAATTCGGTCAATTCTAACAATTCTAAACTCAGGGAGGGAATACCTTAGTATGATTGCTATAGGTTTTATAAGGTCATATTAGGCCCTATAAATGATTGTAATGATCCACTTTGACTATAAACACCTATTTTAATCAATTTCTAGAAAATTATAACTAGGTCCTAATTAAACTTGTTTTTATAGCATTCGTAGACCGAATATAAGGTATTGAATAATTTCAAACCTCCTAATATGACCTTAGAAAATATCCAATTTCGATTTCAACTTTGATTTTTTTTTTTTAAATATCTCAAATAAATGTATAAACCTTTAAAATTTGAATATTTTGGACAATGTTGGATTCAATGAGAAAACACCTTAAGAGGCTTATGATGGGTCTTATAGGGTCATGTTAGACCCAATAAGAGATTGGAACTATCTAATTTGTTTCTAAACACGACGTATAACCAATTCCAAAACTCCTACATTTGAGTATAAACTTTATTTGTTTTGTCTTTTCAAGACCGAATATAAGTCATTATGGTTTAAAACCTCTTTTCATGACCCAATGTAGCATCTACTACATTTTCAATATATCTCAATAAAAATTCATAAAAACTTTCAAATTTCAATCATTTTTGAATAGTTTTAGATTCGATTGGAAAATGTCTTGATATATTTGCCATGGATCTCATAGGGTTGTAATAGACTTTATAAGTGATTGAAATAATCTATTCTAACTCTAAACACTCATTTTAATTGATATTAAAACTCTTACAATTGGGTTCCAATCTCATTTTAGGGTCTTTGGATATATTTTGACTCTAATCACCCATTACAATCGATTTTCTAAACTCATACTTAGAATTGGACTACATTTTTTGTGAGAGTAAAAAATTATCAGGAAAGCAAAAATCTATAACTGTGTATAACACTTGTAAGCACAAAATAGTGGCTATGCAAAATGCAAAGATATTGTAAAATTACAAAGTAATAAGGGAGATTTTTCTTACTTAAACACATAAATGGGAATGACTAAGTAATTCTTGAAAACAACGGTTTGACAAATTGGATAATGACAAGTATAAATGAAACAACTACAACGTCTACAAGTAGGCAAGTAGCAGTTCACTCTAGTCGGGGCCTTGGAGGAGCCTTGCCGTGTTCAGGTCAGTCTTCCTCTTCCCACTTCATTACTTCATTACTTCATTACTTCATTACTTCATTACTTCTTTCCTTTTATCTCAATCTTATACTTGATATATTGTATTCACTCTAAATTCCAATAAAAATTAAATCTTTTTGATAAATGGGTCACGAATTAGTTTAGCAGAACCTTGAAAAATCAATGGCAAAACCAACCCAGATCGCCATTATTGGAGCAGGAACTTTTGTGAAGAATCAATACATTCCCAGATTATCTGAAATTTCTGATTTTGTTGCTATCAAATACATTTGGAGCCGCTCTGAGGTACCCTTTATTCATTTTAATCATCACTTATCAAATCATATACTATAATCTATAATCATATGATGATAATGTGGATAGGAATCAGCAAGATCTGCAGTGGAAGTAGCAAGTAAGAATTTTCCAGAAGTAGAGTGTAAGTGGGGCGATCCTGGTCTTGATGACATTATTAAGGATTCCTCAGTTGTTGGGGTCGCTGTTGTTCTAGCTGCTCAGATTCAGGTTTCTTCTATTCTTTTTCTTTTCGTTACTGTAGAAGCTGATCATGTTTAGTTGTATGCTTTTTAAGTTGATTCATTAAATTTTGTAAAATATTGGTTCTTCTATGTTCTAGTTTTGAATTAAATCTTTGACATATGAACATTATGAATGTGAATATGAGATGATATTTTCGCCAGAAATTTCGGGTTTTGAGAAGCTTCCATTACATAATTATCTAAGAGTGTGATGGTAAAGAATGTGAATGTGATGCATTTTCTCTGAATTTCGTTTGTGATATTTTGAGGGATAGGAATCAGGAAAGATAATGGTTGGTTATCCTTTTGCAGTTTTGACTTTATACCTGAGCTCTTGTTTATCCGTTGAATGTATTAACATATGAAATTTATGATTCGACTCTTCTTAAAATGATATGATCTTAATATACTTATTTTCTTGTTCACACGCGTTTCTTAGGTAGATATGGCGCTGAAACTGCTCAAGGCAGGGAAACACGTTATCCAAGGTAATCACTCCCCCCAATGAAATCCATCAGCGTTTGTGGATGGTTTTTTTGTTCATTTAGGGTTATGCAGATCGTTAAATTGATGATGAGCCAAATCATCTAGATTTACTAAATGAAAGAAATTTGATGGATGAACACACTATTTTTTTTGGCAAGAAACACATTACTGTTTAAGCTTGGAGTTAGCTGACTTGTTTGGGCCCAAGGCCCTTCTAGGCTTCTATGATTTTCTTTTGGTTATTTTCTTAATTGTTTTCTCATTTTTGATGTGTGGAAATGCTTTCTGTTTTCATGTCAATATCTTGGATGTTGCACATCTCGTGTGGATCAACAGAAAAGCCAGCTGCTGCTAGTGAGTGAATTTCTTGTTTTCGCATCCATTTTGGCCATTTATCTTTCCTGTCTCTTATCTGATTATCGTAATCAGCTTAAGTTTTTTTAATTATGAGATTCTAAAGCATATATAGAGATATGTTTACTGAAATGATAATATTAGTATTAACTATCCTGTAAAAATCTTAATGGTTATAATGAGTACATATTGTTAGTAAATCTTTTATGAACATTTCTATTACAAATCAGGAACCACGGAGGTTGATGAGATGGCCTTTTTAGGTTGTATTCTTGGATATAGAGTGATGTCTGCTAGATTGTAGCCCTTACATTTTTTTTGTTTCATCCGTTTCTGAAGATAATGAGGAGGCAGAAATGGCGCTGTCAAGCTACAATCTTATATGTCCTGGTATTCCTGACAAACCAATGTGGGCTTTAGCAGAAAATTACAGATTTGAACCTGGTTTCATTGAGGTACATGGCATTTTGCTGTACCTGTACTCTATTTTCTATTTTGGAAGTTTCTCCTCCTTTAAAATACCTATTGGATGTACAGGGCAGGAAGCTAGTAGAAGAAATAGGAGATATGATGAGTGTCCAAGTTATCGTGGAAGGATCAATGAACAGTTCTAACCCATATTTCTCGAGCTCTTGGAGGAGAAACTTCACTGTATGTATTTCATTGAGTCATGACTTTATTTACTTCCTCTTACGTGAAATGCTTGCATATGAATGACGTGGCACAAGATTTAGTCTTCCTTTAGGACCATAATATGATCACTTGTTTGTTTCTCTGCAAAAAGTTTTACTCCACTTTTTGGTTGATGAATGGGAGTCATGTATTTTATTATGTCATTTGGCAAGCAACAGCTTCTATCATGTTATGATATGCTAACAAAATAATAGTACCGGAAATTATGCCAAACATTTGAAATTATGCCAAACATCTGAACTTTGACCTCAATTATGCCAATCAATTAATATTCTGAGTTCACAAGACAACATGTTTAAGATTATGGTTTTTTTTTTTTTTTTGTTGCAGGGGGGGTTCATTCTGGATATGGGGGTACATATGATTGCAGGGCTAAGGATGGTACGTGTCTTGGGCGTGAACTCATCAACTTCTAGGTTTTTATGTTAAGTACTTTCAATTCTAATTGATTTCCTTGGTTCAGCCTTAAAAAAAATCGAGAAATGGACTTAGATGAGGTGTCTATTCTTGTATTCATTCCTTAATCATATGCCTTTTCTTTCCCCGAGCAGCTTGTTGGGTGCGAGATGAAGTCAGTTTCAGCTTTGACCACTCACGTAGATACTACTTTGCCCCCACCAGATAACATCTCCAGTACATAGTATGTTATAAAATATAAGCTCGTACTGTTTACATTTCTTTCTTGTGCATATCATGGAAGCCTTAATGTGACCTTTTTCCCCTTTTTTGTGTTTCCACTTTGCAGTCAACTAGAAAATGGTTGCCCTGGCATTTTCGTGATGGCAGTGTCTACTCGATCACCAAAGGCATGTGGTTACATGATATCTAGTATAATGGTCAAGTTATTTCTGAACTTAACTCCTCCATTCTTAACAGATTTATTAATGCACTGCAGATATTCTGGCGAGTTGTTGGCTTAAATGGAACTGTGCAAGTTGAGCGTGGCAACAGTGATGGGAAGCATGGTTACTTGGTAAGCTGAAATTTGTATCCAATATTTGCATGACACTATGAGGAGTTAGTGCCTTACCAAAATTGCTTATACTGCCACTACAATTTCAGGTTTCTAAATTCAATGTTGATGGGAAATGCACAAGCTCATTTTACCCATTCAGTGGGGTAACTGAAGAACTTAAAACATTCTTACATGATATATCAGAGGTGAGTCCAAACTTCAAACTGCAGATCATTAAAAATATTTCTTTCATTTTGATGATCCATATTCATGCCACGACGTCTACATAGATTTGCAGACATGGGACACAGTATTTCACATTTGGGGTAGATGTTAACATGATTCCACTTCTTTGAAATTAGAAACTTAGAACTTGGCATTAGATTTTCTTGTGGTCATTGTGGGGGAAAAAGGGCTATCAAACCATGCCATATTGCTCACCAACCTTTAAATGCCTCTTTAGCGTTGTTGCCTAGGACATAGTTACCTCTTGTTTGCTCATGAGTGATGTTGAGGGAGCTGAGAAGACAACATATGGAATTTGTTCTCTCACTTTCTCCAGCAGTATTTCTCATACCTGCCTTTGAGTGGTACATCAGAATTTGAGGGACACAATGATACTATGCTTTTCATGCTGACATTGTTTCCACTTCTATGCACTTGGGCTTTCGGTATTTTTGTGCTGATGAATCTTTAGGAAAACAGCAATTTCACTATGCAAGAACTACATACTAGATTAAGCATGACCTGACCCAGCCTATTTTAGGCCGGGTTTGGTCACATCATCTGGAATTGCATCCTACTCATGAACATATCTACTTATCATACCAATACCATACCATAATCCAAATACCCTATTCATGGAACATCTCTGCCACCTTGTTAATGAGCAACTTATGCTTCCCATCTGTTCAAACTCTGTTTGCAGGCCTCCAGCAACCACAAACCCGACCCCCGCCTATCTTTTGTGGAAGGTGCCCGAGACGTGGCTATTTTAGAGGCAATGCTTGAGTCTGGAGCGAAGCAAGGGGCAGTTGTGCCTGTCAAAACATTTTAACCAGATCAGAGATGCCTGCTGTAGCATGATACAGAGCTCTTTTTTTGTTGCTTTATTCTTTTTTCAGGACTAGCATGATATTGTTCTTGCTTTTGCTTATATTTAGTGGTTCTTTGGAGGGGACTGTTACTCATTATTGAAGAGATACTTCTTTGTTGATTCATTTGATCTTTTTAATCTGGCACATATAATAAAACAAAATAAAGTTACATTTGATGGTTAGGGTTACATGACTACATCGATGTCTCCTATCTTACACTTTCGATGTGGCCGAATCTCCAGAAAATAATGATGGATCATTTCGTTTAATTTTCATTTGTAATGAAATTAGTTATGACTAGCTTCTTAAATTAGTTAGTGAAATTGGCATTGGCATTGGAATGTGATCAACCAACCACACCAAAAACCAACTGCCTCGGCTTTTAGCTTAAATCATATAGCAAGAAAGCATTGATCGCAATTAATTAAACAAGTGTCAACACTGTTACGTCTATCTGATTTTGATGCAACTGAAGTGAGTCGATCTCAAAAACTATTTAAAAACACACGTGAATGCTTCCCAAATTTATTGACTAGAGCCGAATCAAATACTCTGAGTATGACATAAGTCGGGTCGCCCCAATTAAACATAATGTAGAAATGGTTGTTTGGTATACTGATGTAGTGAAGGTCATCTTCTCATATGCTTTCCTCTTTAATAGTAATTTTTTGGCAAATTATGCAGGAAGTTTTGAGTGCTTTATGCGTTTGTCTTAGTTAAAAGCTACTACTTGCTTCGTTTATACTGCTACATACGCCGTAGTAGGTATGATTTGAGGGCAGTGAATCATCTTAACACAGAGCACAATGATACAAAAAGCTCATAAGCCAAAGTGGCAGCAAGAATTAAGAATTGCCTATTTACCCGCTTCTGGATTTTCATAATTTGACCGCATCTTATCCTGCAATTTTATCTTATTCTATGCACCTCCTTAACGTCGCCACATTGAAGTTATACAAAAACAAGGGTACCCGAGTCTACACTTTACAGCTTCCCCCTTTCTAAAATTAACAGCTTATATACAGCAGTACTACAAACTAATTACTCGGATAAAAATTCATTTAGGTCTCAAAAATAGTCAAATGGGACAAATATTAAGAAATAGAGGAAATATAGGTGGTCGTGGTCTCCTAGACCAGTTGATGATTTTCATACAATTTCTCTGGCCAAAAAAAAAGGCAAAGCTGGTAACTCATCACACAATCTGATCAGAAGATTTCGGACTAAAAATGACCAGTCCTCTAGCTAATCCGACCAAACAACTATCCTGGCACGTGCCGAAGCCGACCAACAACCCCCACGTGTGAGCCTCGGGTAAACTTTGTCTTTTATAATCACTTTTTATTGTTTCATTATTAGATTTGTTACAGTATTTTCCAAATTTTTTTTACTCATCACAGTTTTTCGTCTTAATACTATTATACTATTAGCGTTGATTTCCATAAGAGTCTTACACTTTGGGCAGTCCAACAAAGTTGAGGTTCCCAAATGAAATACGGAGTAACAAATCTTTCTTTTTATTTGAAGAATGAATTGTTGCCATAGAAAACAACAAACAATGTGTTGAAATGCAAAACCTTTTATTTTAAGGTTTCTAAAAAAGGTTAAAGATATATTAAGCGTCTTGGGTTTGTTGTCCCTCTCTTTGCAATACAAAAAATGAAATATGAATATTGAATTATATTGTAAATGTCAATGTTCATAAATTGTAAACTACTTAAACAAGATGAATATACCTTTGAAATCGTTTTTTTTTTATACTCTTTTTATGGACATACATCAATATACTTCTAAAAATTGTACATTACTCAATCTAATTGATTGAACAAAATGAAATCAGCAACTTTGCTCAAGATAAAAGACAAATGACAAAGATCGTTCATTTATATGATGTTGTCAAAAGTATATTGATATGAGAGTTCATAATAATTGTATAATAAAATAATTTTAATGGTATTTTTATTTTATTTTTTCTAATTTGTAATTTATAAAATATTGTTGTTTATCTTTAAATTCAATCTAAAAAATGTAACCTTTCTCTGTTATTGTCTTATACGGTTGGTTTAATTTGTATATCAAAACTAATATGTTTTTTTGTAATAGACTATATTAATATAATTATTGTGGGCAACAATAATTATTTAGTAACACAAAAAAAAAGTCTGAAAAATATACACACTAGCACTAGGTATATGTGAAATTGTTGTCATAGAAAACAACAAACAACGTTATTTTTTCTGAAATGCAAGACCTTATTTATAGTTTTACCTGACTTAGTCTTCAACAAATTTCCTGTTTGTTTGAGTTGGTAAGCAACTTCGCTTCTACCCATCAACTCCACTTTTTACTTCAACTAAGACATATTTTTTTCTTGTTTTGAAGAATATTTTTCTTTGGTTGAACCAAATACTACTGTAGCTTGTAAGTCTGAGTTTAATGAAATGCAAATTAAATCTGCCTGTAAGTTTTTGGTTCTGTAAGTTTGTCATCTTCATGCATAGTCTTCTCATACCCATCATTAGTAGTTTGTGTTATTAATAATTACTAGAAAAAATAGGGTTCAACAATCCATCTTTTTGGCATAAAACAATAGTTTTCTTATATTATGTGATTCTTGTTTGGTTGCTATAAGAACGAGAGAGAGTATGTACGTACATCAAACTATGCTAGTTATTTTAATAATTTCAGTCATTTGCTTCTTTCTGCAACAACACACATTTGAGTCCTTCAAGCTTTATAGAACTGTAATTTAACTTTGTTTCCTTTTCTCTAATTCAGGTGATCCTCTTTGTCTGATTCTGATTGTGACTACCGTTTGAGATATTGCTTCACTAAAACACTTCACTTTTGGTAAATTTAATTCAGTTACTTTCTTCTTTACTCCCTTTGGATTGTCTGCCATTCTTTTGCTTTTGACTGGTGTTTTTTCAGTTTACTTGCCTATTACTCAATGACCTCCCCCAAGATACCAAGCTGTTGATCAATAGCAGACTAAACCCCTTTTCAAACCAATTCTTCCATTGATAATATAGCCAACATTCTGATTCTGTGAATTATAAACACATTTTCAAGTTTCAAAAATGAAGCCGGCCCCTCCGCCAGAGGAATTTGCTCTGAAGGAGACTTCACCGGCCATAGGCGTGGCAGGGTTAGCAGGAGATAAGCTGACCTCTACCTATGACCTTGTGGAGCAAATGCAGTATCTCTATGTTCGGGTAGTTAAGGCCAAGGAGCTGCCCGGGAAGGATGTAACAGGGAGCTGTGACCCTTATGTAGAAGTAAAGATTGGGAACTACAAAGGAGCAACACGGCACTTTGAGAAGAACACTAAGCCTGAGTGGAACCAAGTGTTTGCTTTCTCAAAGGAGCGAATTCAATCTTCCATTGTGGAAATTTTTATTAAGGATAAGGATTTTGTGAAGGATGATTTCATCGGGAGAGTTATATTCGACCTTAATGAGGTGCCGAAGAGGGTCCCACCTGATAGTCCTCTTGCGCCTCAATGGTATAGGCTTGAGGATCGTAAAGGGGATAAGGCAAAAGGAGAGCTCATGTTGGCTGTTTGGATGGGGACTCAAGGCGATGAGGCGTTCCCTGAGGCTTGGCATTCTGATGCTGCTTCTGTTGGAGGAGATGCTGTGGGAAAAATCAGGTCCAAAGTTTACCTTTCGCCTAAGCTCTGGTATGTAAGGGTCAATGTCATCGAAGCTCAGGATCTGATGCCCAGTGACAAAACCCGATTCCCAGAAGTTTACGTCAAGGCAATGCTTGGAAATCAGGGTTTTAAGACCAAAATATGTCCACCCAAGACCCTGAACCCTATGTGGAATGAGGACTTGTTGTTTGTAGCTGCTGAGCCATTTGAAGAACCCTTGTTATTGAGTGTGGAAGATAGGGTGGGGCCAGGGAAGGATGAAACACTAGGAAGATGTGTTATTCCTTTGCACAATGTGCAAAGAAGATTAGACCATAAGCCGGTGAACACCCGCTGGTACAATCTTGAAAAGCACATGATTGTTGATGGGGAAAAGAAGGAAACTAAGTTCGCTAGCAGGATTCATCTACGGATCTGTCTGGATGGCGGTTATCATGTATTGGATGAATCTACCCATAGCAGCAGCGATCTTAGGCCAACTGCCAAACAATTGTGGAAGCCAAGCATTGGAATACTGGAGCTCGGGGTTCTAAGTGCGCATGGACTTATGCCAATGAAAAACAAAGATGGAAGAGGGACAACTGATGCCTACTGTGTGGCCAAGTATGGCCAAAAATGGATTCGAACAAGAACCATCATCGATAGCTTTCACCCCAGATGGAACGAGCAATACACTTGGGAGGTTTTTGATCCTTGTACAGTGATTACAATTGGGGTGTTCGATAATTGCCATCTGCATGGAAATAATGGAATGAGAGATTCAAGAATAGGGAAGGTGAGGGTGAGGCTTTCTACCCTTGAAGCTGATCGAGTTTATACACATTCATACCCTCTTATAGTCTTACATCCCTCAGGAGTGAAGAAGATGGGTGAACTTCAATTGGCTGTGAGGTTTTCTTGCTCATCATGGATCAACATGCTGCATATGTATTCTTATCCACTGCTACCCAAAATGCATTATGTTCATCCACTATCTGTCATACAGCTTGATAGCTTGAGGCACCAGGCTACTCAAATTGTCTCCATGAGACTCAGTAGGGCAGAACCTCCTTTGAGAAAAGAGGTCGTGGAATATATGTTAGACATGGACTCTCATATGTGGAGCATGCGAAGGAGCAAAGCAAACTTCTTCAGAATCATGAATGTTCTGAGTGGGATGATTGCGGTTGGTAGATGGTTCGATCAAATTTGTAACTGGAAAAATCCGATAACCACCGTTCTTATTCACATTCTCTTCATAATCCTCATTGTTTATCCTGAACTAATTTTGCCCACTATCTTTCTCTATCTTTTCTTGATTGGCATTTGGAACTACCGATGGAGGCCTAGGCACCCACCTCATATGGACACTCGGCTTTCGCATGCTGATGTGGCACACCCTGATGAGTTAGATGAGGAGTTTGATACTTTTCCTACTTCTCGGGGGAATGAAATCATTAGGATGAGGTATGATCGGCTAAGAAGCATAGCTGGTAGAATCCAGACTGTTGTTGGAGACTTGGCTACTCAAGGGGAGAGATTTCAGTCATTGCTCAGCTGGAGGGATCCAAGAGCTACTGCATTGTTTGTTACTTTCTGTTTGGTGGCTGCCATTGTGTTGTACGTAGCTCCTTTCAAAGTGGTCATCCTCTTCTACGGTATCTATGTGCTAAGGCACCCTAGATTCCGAAAGAGGCTTCCGTCAGTTCCAATCAATTTCTTCCGAAGACTTCCTGCAAGAACAGACAGCATGCTGTAGTGTGGTTGGTTGATGTTCAATAGATTCCTTAGATTTCATTCAAGATTGTTCCAACGTTTGCCTCTTGAATGTAATAATTTTTTTATCTCTTCGACTTTCAGGATCACGGTTTCGAATATTTATGAGTTTACGACTATTTTACAATCAGCATGCATTATATACTATTACTCAGCATTTAATTAATTATGATGATTGTTTAGTTCAAGAATTTTAAGGGCATGGTTCTCACTCGCACCCAACAAGCAGTTTATCGAAACGCCATTTATTTAACTTGCTTTAGCATATTGTTGGGCCTTTTGCGATGAATCCTTTTGTACTTCGACATATTTCAATATCTGAAAAGGCTCCATTGATCTGTAAAAATTCTGTGGTGCCTATTTTACTGCCTAGTCTTTGATGCCGTCTATGAAGACAATTACTTAGCAGGATTAGCTCCTAATTTTACAAACAATGACAACTGCCATTATAACTAACAAATATTTTTCCTGAAAGAAAAAAAAAAACACCAATCGGTTAAGCTTTATACAAGCAAAGGCCCGGGGTAAAAATGTACCCCAAGTAGCAGAACAGGCTTCTCTTGCTCGAAATACTGAGAATAGGTGAACGATTTCTTACTCCCTTAAACAGGTTAAAACACATTGGATTATCACATCCCAATTATACTTACAAGTTCCATCCAAGCATGACTCTGTTTTCAACCTAGTACAATTGCATTGCTTCGCAATTGCATAATAAAATCAGGGAAGACTAGAACATGGCCACATAAGGGACTTGATTCTTATCATTTGCAGACAAAGCCTTCACGTGATTCTTATCCATGTCCCAAGCTAATGCAAGTCTTTTCTCAAGCAGTCTAGCTCAAGAGGTACCACGTCTTGTTAGCTGAGCTATCTGTCAGAATTTCCCTTAAGCAGCCTTTCTATTTGCAGAGCTGCATTCAAATTGAAGAAAGAAATGTTAAATTTGAAAATTTGAACATGTTTGAAACTCCCTCATCAAAGTTTTTACTTGAACTGATCATTAGTTAGCTATTAAGACACTAGCAATCAACTCCTAATATAAATGCTACTGAATGCCTCACAAATTCAGTGATAGCGATGTCATATCAGAAAAGAATTTTTGTTCTGTTTCAATTTCATACTCAATATACCTAAGTTGAACTAGAAAATTTGAACTCAAAAAAGCTCTAGACTCAACTTGAGCTTACCGGGAAATGTTATGAGTTGAGCCTAGCAATCCCACCCCTAACCAAATGACAGAATAATATAGCATGAGTCAATCTCACTTGTCTATCTTCACCATACCAAATATTGGTGTTTTCAACCAGACTTAGACAAGGAAATGACAGGCTTCAAAGTAGTCCTATCTAAAGTTTACTTGAAGGGTTAAGCTTCCAATAGGTGGTGCACCAAATCTTTTTGTCATCTCATCTTTGGCACAACCAAGACATCAAAGCCTCTTCATTAATAGAACTATGAAGTAGGCTCTTCTAAGTTCTAGCTGAGCTGAATATGCTGGCCTACAACTTGAATACAAGAATTAGTAAAGAGCAAAAGTGAGCACGTACTGTCATATCCATGTGCCTTTCGATCCTCGCACAACTCAAAAGGAGACGACTAAGACTCATTCAGCCATATGAATCAGGAACTCTCGATATTTGCCTAAAAGCATAGTGCATCAGTAATTCAGTATCCATCTAAACCTGTGTAACATCATATGTTTTTCTTGAATCCATCAATTTATTTTGTTCACCAACAATAAGCCAAGTAGATATCCTTCATGAGCTGATCACTTTCTTTCTCAAAATCCATCAAACTACAAGTGCCACTTATATCAAACATGCACAGAACTTCAATTTCATTTCCCCTAGCAGAAATATTCAACTGATGATCCAAATAAACTTCCATCCATCCCACCAACACTCAAAAAGATAATTTCTTAAACGGTAGTACATGGTATAAAGCAACTTCGACTTGCACTTCCTAGTTCCTTCCTTGAACAACCAACCCAAGACATAAAATTTCCTACATTCCCCTTCATCTTCATCAGCCATGGATTTCTCTTACATACACTCACAACAAACATGATCATGCTCTTGCTACGGTAGGGAATTACACAATCTCATTACTCTAGTATCCAGCAGAGTTCATTACCTGATGCTACAAACTAACAGATAAACTTGTCTTTTCTCCTATGTTACACGGACTCATGCGCCCTAACTGAAGTGTCCAAGTGCCTGACTCGGATACTTGAGATGAAATGAAGAGTCTCACTAACCTATCCTTTCTCTCAACAACCAAAGATTATCACAATTCACTTGTCAAAATTCAATCAAATAAAAAAAAAGCCATAACTTTAATTGAAAAATCGTGAAATCAACCAACCAAAATAAATATCACACCACATACGGACATACCAAAGCAAAAACCAACAATACTAATTGAGGGAAGGGGGTTTTAGGATTAAGAAACTAAAAAACGTAAAGATCAAAACTTTACCTACAATACACAAAAGATCATCATACTGATTAAAAAGATTAGGGATGATCCTGGTGTAGGGAGAGACAAACGGAGAGAGAAAAACGAGCTTCTTGGCATTGCGACCGCTTCATGGCTGTCCCACCGCTGGAGCAGAGCGACCGTATGGCTTCTAACTCAGATGGGCATATTACAGCGACAAGGCAGTCGGCGAAAGCACGATTGAGGTGGCGGCAGGCTGATTTTCTCGCAGGACCTTCCGGAATGCGGCGGTGGCAGTCGGAGAGTGCGGTTTGGAGTCTCTCACATCCTCCTTTTTTGACACCTTCCTTCCAGTCTTCTTCCATGCTCTTCGCTCTTTGATGTGTCTGCTGCCCGGTCCTCCGTATGTTATGGGTTCAGCCCTTTGTGGCCTTTAACTTGTTCTTCATATTGATTTAACAAAAAAAAAAAAATTTGGCAAGAAGAACACCGCTGGACTATGCATTTGGGTGCAAAGTGAAGATTGTGTACCGAATTTAATGTACGGAAAAAGCAATAAACATTCGGTAGAATTATAATTAATATTAGCAGTTTAAAGTTTCCCCCAAAAATTGAACCGTCACTTTTATTTATCAGTTTTCCCACGCACTCATTATTAGCACAAACCCTAGTATGTAATTCTTCATTTTTTATTTTTACCAAATTTGAATGAGTACATTGTTCATTAAATATATGTAGAATGTTCATTATAAATATATATAATGTTTATTAGAAATATATAGAATGTTCATTAGTACTGAGTATATTTGATTCCAATGTAATGAGTATTGAGTATATATATATAGAATGTTCATTAGTACTGAATATATTGCAATGTTCTTTAGAAATATATAAAATGTTCATTAGTATTGAGTATATTGTTCATTAAACATATTTGTGCACATGCTCAATGAGTATATTTGAGTACATTTGATTCGACAAATTAGTCATATTTAAAATTGTGTAACAATATTAAATAAAACAAAAAGAATTCCAATAGTTCTGCCATTATTTTATTTCCAATGAAAAAATAATATAATCTCAATGCTTTATCATTGCAAATTAAAAAGCATTAATGACACAAATTATGAAATATTAATGATGGTTTCTACTGGGAAAATAATAAATTGCACACGTTCATTACATTTGTTATCCATGTTCATTGCGTTTTCCCCTCTTGATTAATGATGTATGTGTTTTGTCCTGATCATTGATAGTACCTATATTGTTCATTGAGATGATACAAAATGTTCATTTAAAATATATACGATGTACAACAGTAACTCTTTGTGATATGAACATTTAAATTTTGCATATTGTAATCATAATTACACGGATGTACATTGTATGACTTTGTAATGAACAAGTTTCTTGTAAGCGGTGTACGTTTCCTTATCAAGAAATGTACATAATATTTTAGATAGTTGTGTGCGTGTATAAAAAACATTAAAATGAAAAATTAGTCAGATTTAAAAATGTGCAACAATATTAAATAAAAAAAGAAATCCAATAGTTTTGTCATTTTTTTTATTTCCAATGTGAAAATAGTAAAATCCTAAAACATTAATGACGCAAATTACAAAGCATTAATGATGATTTTCTGGTGGAAAATAATGAATCACACTCGTCCATTACATTTGTTCATTGCGTTTTTGCCTTATTTAATGAAGCCTGCATTTTGAGTATAGTTTCCTTGAGTTTTGCACTAGGTGCAACAATTAGCACAGTGCACCCGGATGTATAGTCTAATTTGCGAAAGTAGAGTGAAAAACCATACTCCTTTTCTAAATTTAGTGACTTTAGAATGGGCTCTTAAAAAAGAATTTTCAATACTTTTCAATATAAAAAAGGAAATGGAAAGATTTAGCCAAATCAAGATATATCTTGTACAAGTGGATGAAGGTCCTTCGTGGCTATTTTCAGGTTCCAAAGAGTTTCAACATCTTTTAAAGTATGATTGTATATTGTAGCCTAATTTATTGGTTATGGGTTAGCTTCTTTTATAAGTTTAGAGACTTAGAGTGTTTAGGAACAACTAAGGTTTAACTTAATACACAATTACACATAATCAAAAAGAAGAAAATTGAGAGTCAATGACCAGCCGCCTCCATGTTTGATTTGGTGCATAACTATTTTGAATGGTACGTAAAGCAGTTTACATAATATGGGATTTAGCGATTGGTCTGAAGATAAACCTTTTTCTATGTACGTTTGTATGGGGCTATAAATCAACAGAAATGGAAGAAATGATTTAACCAATGCCTATGAATTTGGTCATTTGGATAAAAATTCAAAAAGTTATAATATATTGAGCTTATAATATATTGTTGGAAAGCTTGTATTAAAGGCTATCCAAGAAAATTAAACATATGTATTTATAAATATTATAAGTGTAATTTTGATTATCTTAAGCATAATTTGGAATTAAAAACCATGAGTCAATTAACATTGACATTCTTGAGATGTTTAAGAGGTTTTGGACCAAGTGAATCTACTACTGATTTTAATAAATCTTTCAACACGTTCGCTTAGTTCATATCAAGTAGGTAATCTATATAGTTTAATCATTGGGTTGTGAAAAGAGGAGACCCGATTTTGGAGTCTACATTTGGTTAGTTGCATTGGATGGTGAACTGTATATTTTTGGTTGATTTTTGAGATTGATCCTAGTTGGTGTTGTCACATGTCCTAAGTCCTATACTATATAATTTTTGTTCCAACCATACAAATTTTTCTTTTTAATCTTTAATAAGAAAAGGTAATATCCTCCAATTTCAAGGAGGAAAAAGTGTAGAGTCATTGTATAAGGAAATAATGAAATATAAAAGTGGATAACAATACTATAAAGTACAAGCTTTTCTACGAAAGGTTATGTCTATTCACCTTAAATAAAATTAATCAAGAAATATTAAATTAGTTAAAGTAAAGGTTCGTGCATAAATAATAATAGTAAACTACGTAAAACTTGTAAAGGTAACTTTCAATTAGTATAGATCAACTTTGATCAATAAAAATCAGTTTTAATTAGTAAAATAATTTCAATTCAGTAAAAATCAAGTAAAATGATAAAGTGCCTACGTTGAATAAAGATAATGCCAAGAGCTTATTACATCTTAATTGGTTGACCTTTCAAATGCTAATCTATATGAAGAACTCCTTTCACTAAAAAAACGTTTTGTGATTCATAAACACATATTTTTTCACATTCGTCAATGATTGCCAAAGATTTTATACATGGAACCAAAATAGATCTATTTGAGGTGAATAACTTATTTATATACTTTAAGTTTGATTTACACAAAAGGATATGATTGGCATATTAGGATGGTTTGATATATCAATCATACTCGATTTAGAATTTTTTTTTTAATCCTTATTCCGTTAGGATTCTCTCATACTATATATTGCATAAAATTATTATAATGCAAATAGTTTATTCAAATAAAAATACTTAAAATTTCAAAACTATCATGATCCCCGGGTGCCAATAACTACTCTCTCTATTTTGATCTAATCCTACAACTTATCATCATTGGGAGTCCAAAATCAAGGAATATACTCCTCTTTTGGCAAGAGTCTACCATTATCAAATTATTGTTATCCAAACTTACATGACCATTTACTTTTGAGATAGTCACTTATTTTATATTATCAATTAAAATTTATCACTTGCTTTTTATTACAAAATAAAAGTACATCTATGATTCCTACACTATGTTTTTCGTATATGACTAAATCATAAGGGGTTGATTAGTTCAAAATTTGAGCCAGGGCTAACCCGGGCATTTGGGGGTGGGAAGAAGGGGCTCTATAATTCTATATGATTAGCTCTAAAAAGTAAAGGTCACAAGAGTTGCTGGGCTATTTTATTGTTTGAGAGAATTGGGACATTGATTTTGAGGATTTATATTTTGACAGCCCTTCAAGTTCGGGCGGCCGACTGCATTCTTTTCTTAGGGACAGTTATGGGGAGTGGGCAAGGCCGGAAATACAAAATTTGATCTCCTGGCACGCAGCCTCTATAGACTATAGTTAGAGGTCGTCCCAAAAGTCAAAACTAGCTCTCACTAAGTAGCATGTATTTTTAGTTTGTCGTTTCCTGAAAAAATATGTCATGAATTCTGCAGTTCTAGCTTTATTTATTTTAATATTTCAATGTGGTAGTTTATCATCTCTAAGCAGATTAATAACATACAGAAATCACATACTAATCATCAAATCAAATAATTGATATGATCATTTCCACACAGAGCCTTAGTAGCTGCATTTAATCCTTATATATTTCTCTACTTGTACAGAAAAGTTAAAAAATAAAGCACTATACATACATACATAGTATTTTTAAACTTTATGTCTTTGACAATTGGCTAGTACATGCCCCCCATCCACATATCTCATAATCCATACTTAACAGAGATATGTGGAAAAACAATCCATTTAATAAAGATAAATATTGTAAACTAATTGCACTACAAGATTTTCTCAAACGTAGCTATACAGAAAAACGTACCCGAAAAGGACAAAAAAAATAAGGTACGGAAACCCGTCCAGATTCATAGGAAAACACCCACTGTAAGCGTCACTGATGATCATAAATAATCCAAATGAAGCCGACTCTCTTGCTTTTTTTTTGGAGTTGAGTGTAACCTCTGTTTCTGCTTCTAGTTAGAAAGGATTGGAACATTAAATTAAGGATTTTTGGCCTTCACTACAAAGGGTGCTTGCAGCATGCATACATGCATGAAGTTTTGAGAGGAAGGGTGGGTGACATCAAAAGATTACAAAGTTGAAATAGATAGTTTGTGCGACATCTAGTCATCCCAATGTGTTCTGCTCTTGGAGCAAACGCTTGCATTTTGTAGCAACTGCATGTTAATTGTTAGCCTGTTATTTTCAATTCGCTTCTTTGATGTTAATGTCATTTAGTGCATGCTTGCAATCTGTTGCTAGGATGACATTCTCCCATTGGTTACTCTTATGCCAGTTTCAGTCCTCGAGAAATTGCTTCCATTTCTGATTGTAGTGCTGAGTAGCAAATTGATTTTTGGTTGTTTCCCTGCAATCCATCTTCTCCTGCAATGGGATTTTCATGTCCACATCCATTCCTTATTGTTACCATAGTTTCATTAAGCTTGGAAGCAGCCTTCTTTAAAATCGATTTTTCCATTTAAGCTCCAGTAAGAGAAGACTTTGCCCTCTTTTTCATCAAACACAATATTACGAATAGTATGAGCAATGTCCTTTGGAATAGAAAATTGGAGGGGAACTATTCGAATTGATTATGGAGTATAGATGGCTTAATAGAGCTTACAGTTTTACTGTATTGGGTTTCCTTTTCGTATTTCTCAACCCATGCTTTTATCATTTAAATCCCAACGTATACCTATGTTCTTCCAAGTATGGAAACCGGTCTTAAACGACATATTTTCAGCTCTTCGCTCGAATATACTTAACGTGAATTAGGTTTGATGACAAATTAGTCTTATGATCCAAATTGCAACAAAGTCTGGGCCAAGAGATTTTATTGAGATTGGTCTTAGTAGAGAAACCAAGCTCCCCACTTTCTTATGCTTTGCTGATCTTAACCCAAGCAATCCGAGAAATTTTCCTTATCCCATGCATACCCGTGCCCCAAAGAAGGTGTTGCATGTAGAATTGTTGAGTAAAACATTCCTTTGCTAGATAGATTTAATACATGGTGAGCATGAAGTATCTAGGAGTAGCCTGAATGGTAGAACGAATTAAAACAATTCTTCCAACTTTGGATATGTACTTGGACTTCTAACAACAATACAAATAGATTCAAATCTTAATTTTGAAAATATGGGACCTGGTACATGAACTATGAAACCATCTCATTGATAGGCGTGTCGCACATCTAACAAAAATAAAAACCTAACTAATCTTCCTAACTATGTAGTAGGGTAAGTCAAGGTCGATCCTACAAAGAAACGACAATCTAATTTAATCAACTTTAGTACTGGTAAAACTAAAAGAGTAAAGGGAAAGAGATTGATTATACTACTACTAACTAATAAAGTACAAACTAAAGACATCTAAGACTAGGTATTCTCGCTAGCAAGAACTAATGCAATAACAATTCATTCTTCCCTTATTCAATTACTCAGCAATTCATAGGATAGATACGCCCTAATCAATACCAATGATTTTTTTCAATCAATCAATGGCTTATTCAATAATGCAATCATACCTATTTTCGGACTCATGCAATTCGAAGATTTTAAGCATAGCATCTTAACAAATTTCATCAATACTTTCATAGTGTTTTCCTTTATCTTAAATTAGGGTTCTAGATTCGATTAAGGATCAACTTTCGTTGCAACCTAATCACATTCAACAAATACTATTTCTAGACTTTCATTAATAATAAAGTCAACCCTAAAATAAATAAACTGTAAACTAATCAATAAGGGATTTGGGAATCAATGGCACATCAATCCATGCTAGGGTTCAACCTAACCCTAGATTACAAAACTACTTAAACATGATAATTAGATAAACAAAATAATGAATAGGAGAAGACATAATAACAATAATAATAAGAGATTCGAGAAGAGAAAACAATACTTGAATTATAACAAAATATTGTTGATCACCAAAGTTTTCTTCCATAGTAGCAAAAGTGAAAACTATAAAAACCTAAACTAATGAATAATGAAAAACTAAAACTCATGAAAACTAACAACTAAGAAAAGGAAAATCAGAAAATTCCCCTAAACTCTCCTAAATGGCGTGCCAAATTCTCCTCCAAAAGAGTCCTCCACAAACTAAACACTCCACCTAAATATTAGCTTTGATGACTAGGATTTTGGGTCTTTCAAAATAATTCTTTCAAAGTAGCCGCCAAAGTGTTGCGGCGTGAAGTGAAGGGCCGCCATCGAGGTGCAGTGTATGCTGCGAAATTCATCCTTTTGCTTGCCAAACTTCATTTTTCGCACCTTATATGGGAAGATCAATGTCTAGCTAAAGTCATGTTGCAATAGGTCTTCAAAAATCTCGAAACAAGGCTACTAAACGACGCATATACTTCCAACATGAGTCAAGCACGATATCATGAGAACTTTTATTGCATCAATAACCTATAAAACAAGGCAAGGCATACTCGAAAAGAACAATATTGAAATATATGAAATGAATGCTTGTAAAGGAGGAAAATATGGAGGAAAAGTGATAAAATGAGATTGATTTAGGCATTAAAATCATGAACAATGTCGTGCTATCACTCATGTGATCATTTATAAAAATGCACATCATCCATTCTCTTCTATTTAGGGCTTACATCTTCTTCTAAACTCTTCATCCATCTATTTCCGATTTGAAGGTCTCAATCACTTTAATCCTCCACCTTTTTGACTAAATATACTTTGTTTTACTTCTAATAATTTTGAAATCTCTTAATTACAATCTTTATCTTTAGTACTCTATTTTTAACAATAATAAAATCATCAATAATATTTAAGTTGGTATTGGAAAAAAAAGAAAGATAACACTTTTTTTTTATCCTTTGTTTTTTTCCTTAAAAAGCTCTCATTTTTCTCACCAGTCTTCCTTTAAAAAAAGAAAAAATTTTGTTACTATTATTGAATTATTATTTAACTTTATTTTTTTAATATAATTTTTCAAAATTTTATCTCTGATTCTTATAACATAGTAACATACCACCCTTTTTTTAGTTTTTATCATTTTGGAAGCAAAACCCAATTCCTCCACTCAGATTCCGCCTTCAAAATCCATTTTCTTTTTTTTTTTTTGGCATAGTTTCGTTATTCAGGTTTTTTTTATTAGGGTTTCCAAATTTAGCAATCAATATCAAGAAATTCAAATTCAATCTGGATTTTCATGGGGGAGCTCGAGGAGATTGGCCCTGATTATGGGTCTGTGCTCTAATCTTTAATTGATACTTTTAGATTTTTTCGGATTTAATTCTATGATTACTTGATAGTAATTGTGCTAATTTTGTTTATTATATTGTATTTGAATTAAACTAGTTCTGAAGATAAATATTTGGGGGTAAGAGTTTGAGTTTGTAATATTTGAATTGAATTTAATCATCTTATAATAATTTTTAGATTGGCTTTAGTGTTAAAGCTTGGAATTTTTTTAAAAAAATTAAGTATGCTTTTGGTAGGATTCGTGTCGAATGTTTGCAAAATAGTACAATTATTGAAGTCGTGGCGTTTTCTTTGAATTGATTGTATTTTTTGAATATGTTCGGTTATTTGCCGTTGTTGTAGTTCGGATTTTGAGCTTGATGACTTGAGGTGTGGGAACATTGCGGAGAAAGATGTTAGTGATGAAGAGATTGATCCGGAAGAATTGGAACGGCGAATGTGGAAGGATCGAATCAAGCTCAAGAGAATTAAGGAGAGAGAGAAGATTGAGGCTCAGCGAGCTGCTGAGAAGCAGAAGCCTAAGCAAACGAGCGATCAAGCTAGGAGGAAGAAAATGTCTCGTGCTCAAGATGGGATTTTGAAGTATATGTTGAAGTTGATGGAGGTATGCAAAGCACGAGGTTTTGTGTATGGGATAATTCCTGAGAAGGGAAAACCGGTTAGCGGTTCATCAGATAATATAAGAGCTTGGTGGAAAGAGAAGGTCAAGTTTGATAAGAATGGTCCTGCTGCTATAGCCAAGTATGACGCTGAGTGTTTGGTAATGAGTGAAAGAGGAAATAATGGGAATGGAAATGGTCAAAGCACTCTTCAGGACTTGCAAGATGCTACTTTGGGGTCGCTGTTGTCATCGTTGATGCAGCATTGTACTCCCCCTCAACGGAAGTATCCTCTTGAAAAGGGCGTTCCTCCTCCTTGGTGGCCGTCAGGAATTGAAGATTGGTGGTCAAAGCTTGGTTTATCGAAGGGTCAGAGTCCTCCATACAAGAAGCCACATGATCTGAAGAAAATGTGGAAAGTTGGGGTTTTGACTGCTGTAATCAAGCATATATCTCCTGATATTGCAAAGATAAGAAGGCTTGTGCGGCAATCTAAATGCTTACAAGACAAGATGACTGCCAAGGAGAGCTCAATTTGGTTAGGGGTTTTAGGTCGGGAGGAGGCCCTTATCCGGCAGCCTAGCTGTGATAATGGCACGTCAGGTATTACAGGAAGCATGCCAGGTCCACGTGGTAACAAGAGAAAACCTGCTGCCAGTAGCGACAGTGATTATGATGTCGATGGCATGGATGAAGGTGCAGGATCTGTTTCTTCTAAAGATGAAAGGAAAAATCAACCGAGTGATGCAGAAACAATAGGTGAACAAGTAATCAAAAATTGCTCTTCGGTCCAGAGCAAGAACTCAGTTGAGAAACCAAGTAAGAGAAGAAGATCTCATGGAAAAGCAAGCACGCATCCAAGCCTATGTAAGGAAGATCAGCAGTCGGCACCTATTGACCAACGAGCAGCACCATCTTCAAATGAAAATTTGGTGGATGAACCTGCAGGACCTGTGCCTGAAATGGACCATACTAATGCAGACTTGAATGAATTCCAGATTCATGATATCCAGCAGGATAATGGCTCTATATTTATTGAACCCTTGGTGTCTATGGACAGTGATATTTTGGGGCAATACCATCCTCCGTCCTCTGATTTTAGTCACGTTAATCACTTCTCTAATGTCCGCCCTCCAAATTTGATGTCTGAACATAACATGTTTTTTGGAAGCCAACTGTTCCGCCATCCGACAGTACAAAATGCTGAGCTACAACATGTTGACTCTTATTATAATCCATCAATGCATTGTGGGCAAAGGCATGATGAACAGCGATTACAACATACCATAAGTGAACCCCAAACGAGGCAAGGCGTTGTTGGAATGCATCTTCCATTGCTTAACACAACTGAGAATGACATCACTGGAGGTCAATTGCCCAATTATGGTGTTGATACATTACAGGAAAAGAATAGACCGTTAGATGGTCCCATTGGATCTCCTTTTAGTGGGCTAATGATAGATTTTGACCAATTTGATGCTACTTTCCCTGAAATTGAAGGCTTTAATTTAGACGAGGATTCCTTAGCTGCTGATGATGTTGGCATCTTGCATTACTTTGCTGCTTGAACTGTGAGTTATGCTTGTTTCTTCTAGCTCATTTTCCACACTTTTGTGCTATGCCAAAAATTTAATTTGGCTTTATGTTCCTTTCCAGGTATTGCTCTTGAATCAGATGAAGTTTGACAGTGTGACATGTATAGTTGCCAGCTTGAATAGTTCTTACAGTTGGAAGTTACTAGATTAGTTCCATTCATTTATCCAAAACAAGAGTACAAATGATCAGTCCTTGATTTGAGGCTGGTCCTATGTAGGTTGAAGTCTGTTTAAATGGGTTTAATTATCAGACTCGCTTGAAAATTTCAAATATTTCACTTGAACCTTCGTACATAAAAAAGTTTAGGTTGTTAAACACATCAGTTGTGACCCCTCACCCAACTTAGGCTGCACCCCTCTTCTGGACCTACTGTTCTCTTGGCAATCACATCTTTGCTTTCTCTTCTCATGGCATCTTAATATTTAGTGGCTATAACTCCTACGATTTGTTTTTCCGGCATATAGGTGGTAATATCTTTTCACACTGCTATAATATACCTATGGGGTTAAGACAGAGACTGAAATTTTTTCAGTGTTTGACCACTGAGCTATATTTTGTTCTGAACATATTTCCAGCTATGCCATATGTCCCTTGGAAACATAGATTTTTGGAAAAATATTCTTTTTAAATCTTTATAACATGCATTTGTAAGAGCTTTTTCTGCAAGGGATAATTTTACAACTCTACTGGTATGCTGTTCTACCATTTTAGGAGTACAGGAGTCACATATGCCTAACCCCTCACCCAAACTGATGAGGCTATCTCCAAGAGAGACTAGGAATGCAAACACAAGATAGAAGACCAAAATGGCAATTGGAAGTGGCAGCAAAGACCATTAATTGTTAGCTGTCTGAATTTTACCCCCCTACATAGCCCTATCATTCTATCAAGACCTCAGGAGGTATCTTATTACCCTAAATCATACGTAATCTTCTGGGTGTGTGTTTGATTGACCTTCGACCTTCTGTCAGTAGCCACTGGCTGTGGTTGTGATTCTCTTGTGAGTTCTTTTGGAACTTTTTCTGATCTTTGCTTTATGTCTAAACCTAAACATCTTATAATCTATGAAAATGACATTCTCATCCAAAATCATCTCTATTTCTACCCAATTAGTTCTCTTAGTATCTGTATTGCTACTTGTTTTGGAGTCCAATTGTTGAGATGCTCTTAACTGATTGAAAGTAATCAAGTTCATTTGTTATTGAGTTAGAATATTCAGATTTTTTTTGGTGTGTGCGTGCGTGCGTGCGTGCGTGTAAGGGTTTATTATTTTTATATATAATTTTTTGAAATTATATTTTTTTGAAAATTTTTAATTATTTTCAGAAATCGGTGTATTATAACATTCAAAATTACGTTATTTTTTATATTTTTAAAGTCAGTTGTGGAATTCCTTAAAACTTAGTGTCATATTAGTATGCATGAGTCATTAGAACCATGTAGGCACTCACTTAAAGTATTTCAATTTTTGAAAATCTATCGAAATCTATGTAATTTAGTCATTTTGGAAGAATTTAAAATCGGTCATAGAACTCTTTCAAAAAATTATCCTAGCTTTAACATGATCAAATTAGGTTACTGGAATCATTAAAAGTTTTAGAACCATTTAATTTGACTTTAAACATCTATTACAACAATTTATAATTTAGGTACAATTGGATTCAAAATACGTGTTTGGGTCCTTTGAAGGTCCAAGATAAATAAAATGTTTGTCCGAGACCTCTTCATATGAACCTAGGAGACTCCCAATGGAATTATTTTTTATTTTGAAAATTTTCAAAAATTATCAGAAATTGATGTAATATAATCTTTAAAATTATCTAAAGTCGGTCGCAGAATTTCTTTAAATTTTATCCTAAGTTATAATAAGGTCATATTAGTCCACTTGAGTCATTTGACCCGTATAATTTGACTTGAAACATCAAATACAACAGTTTCAGATGTACATACAATTATATTCTAAGTACCTTTTTGAATCCTTTGGGGTCTACGATAAATAAATTGTTTATTCTAAACCTATTCAAAAGACCAGAGGTGACTCATACTAAAAAATTTTAGATTTTTAAATATCTACCGGAATTACCCAAAATTGGTGTAATATAACCTTCAAAATTTTGTCATTCTGGATCTTTTTTAACTCAATTGTAGAACTCCTGTTAATTTTTATCTTATCTTTAAACGGATCAAATTAGGCCACATGAGTCATTAGAACCATTTAAATTTACTTGAAACATCAATTACAACAATTTGTAATTTACATACAATCAGATCCAAAATACGTGTCTGGGGCCTTTGGAGGTCCAACATAAATAAAGTTTTGTCCGAAATCTCTTAATATAACCCTAGGAGACTCTAACTTTGATTTTTTTTTTTTTTGAAAATTTTCAAGAATTATCAAAAAAGCGGTGTATCATATTTTTAAAAATTATGTCATTTCAGATGTATTAGAAGTCAGACATGGAATTTCTTTAAATTTTTACCCAAGTTATAAAAGAATCATATTAGCCCGCATGAGTCATTAAGATCATCTAATTTGACTTAAAACATCAATTAAAATTGTTTCTAATATACATAATTAGATTCTAAATACCTTTTCGAAGCATTTAGATTTCTAGAATAATAAATTTTTTGTTTTAAATCTCTTTTAAGGGACCACAAGGGACACCTACTTAAATTATTTTAATTTTTGTTAATCTACCGAAATTACTCGAAATAGGTGTATTATAACCTTCAAAATTTCGTCATTTTGGACGTTTTTAAACTTAGTCGTATAACTTGTTTAAATTTTTACCCTAGCTTTAATAGAATCAAATTAGTCCATATGAGTCATTAGAACCATCTATTTTGACCGGAAACATCTATTACAACATTTTATGATTTATGTACAATTGTATCCACAATACATGCTTGAGACCTTTGGAAATCCAACATTCAGTAAAAATGTTTGTCTGAAACATTTTAATATTATTTCCCTAAGGGCCTTCCATTGAATTTTTTGTTAATTTTGAAATTCTTTTAAAGATTTCCTAAAATTAGTGTATTATAATCTTCAAAATTATGTCATTTCAAATGTTTTATATCGGTCGTGGAATTCTTTTAAATTTTTATTCAAGTTTTAGGAGGGCTATATAAACCTGCATAAGTCATTATCTAATTTGATTTGAAACATCAATTTCATTCGTTTTTAATATACTTACAATTAGATTTAAATACCTTTTTGAAGCTTTTGGAGGTATAGGAATAAAAAATTGTTTATTCTAAACCTCATTAAATGATCACAAAGGATAACCACTGAAATTATTTCAATTTTTGAAAATCTACCAAGATTATTCGAAATTGGTGTATTATACCTTCAAAAAATCGTCTTTTTAAACGTTTTTAAATTCGGTCATATAAATCTTTTAAAATTTTTACTATTGCTTTAACAGGATCAAATTATGTCATATGAGTCATTAGAACAATCTAATTTTACTTGAAACATCAATTACAATAGTTTATAATTTATGTACAATTAAATCCAAAATACATGTTTGAGGCCTTTGAAGGTCAAACATAAATAAAACGTTTTTCCGAAACCTCTTAATATGACCTTACGGGATTCCCATTTAAATTATATTTTTTTTAACAAAATTTCAATAATTACCAGAAATTCG
Organism: Dysphania ambrosioides; assembly: GCA_026401315.1. Taxonomy (NCBI): domain Eukaryota; kingdom Viridiplantae; phylum Streptophyta; class Magnoliopsida; order Caryophyllales; family Amaranthaceae; genus Dysphania; species Dysphania ambrosioides. The sequence continues at coordinate 693,738 of CM048666.1, forward strand.
TGTATTATAATCTTCAAAATTACGTCATTTTTAATATTTTTAAAGTAAGTCATGAAATTTTTTAAAATTTTTAATTATCCAAGTTTTAACATGGACATATTAACCCACATGAGTCATTAGATTCATCTAATTTGATTTAAAATATTAATAGTTTTTAATATACATATTGAATTCTAAATACCTTTTTGAGGCCTTTGGAGGTCTAGGAATAAGAAATTGTTTGTTCTAAGCTTCATTAAATGACTACAAAGAACCCCCATTGAAATACTTTCAAATTTTGAATATCTATCAAAATTGGTGTATTATTACCTTTAAAATTTCGTCATTTCGAACGTTTTTAAACCCAATCGTAGAATTGTTTTAAATTTTTACCCTAGCTTTTAATATAGTCAAATTAAGACATAAGAGTCATTAGAATCATCTAATTTGACTTGAAACACCTATTATAAAAGTTTATAATTTACGTACAATTGGATCTAAACTACGTGTTTGGGGCCTTTGGAGGTCCAACATAAATAAAATGTTTATCTGAATCCTTTTTATATTACCCTAAGGAACTCACACTGAAATATTTTTTATTTTTGAAAGTTTTCAAGAATTACCAAAAATCGTTGTATTATATTTTTCAAAATTACGTTATTTTTGATGTTTTGAAGTATGTCACATAATTTTTTAAATTTTTACCCAAGTTTTAATGGTTCATATTAGCCCGCATGAGTTTGAACCATCTAATTTGACTTGAAACATCAATTACAATCGTTTCTAATATACAAACAATTGGATTCTAAAGGGGTTTTTGAAGCCTTTGGAGGTCTAGGATAAATATTTTTTTTTTCTTCTAAACTTTAAATGACCACAGGGAACAACCACTAAAATAATTACAATTTTTTGAAAATCTAATGAAATTACCCGAAATCATTTAGGACGTTTTTAAACTCGGTCGTAAAACTTTTTTAAATGTTTACCCTAACTTTAATAGGATGAAATTAGGCCACATGAGTCATTAGAACCATCTAATTTGACTTGAAACATCTATTATAATAATTTATAATTTATGTAAAATAGTATTCAAAATACATGTTTAGTACATGTTTAGTGCCTTTGGAGGTCCAACATAAATAAAATGTTTGTCCGGAATCTTTTTATATGACCTTAGGGGACTCCCAATAAAATTATTTTTATTTTTGAAAACTTCAAAGAATTAATAGAAATTAGTGTATTATAATCTTCAAAATTACATCATTTCAGATGTCTTTGAAGTCGATTGTGGAATTCCTTTAAATTTGTACCCAATTTATTACAAAGTCACATTAGCCCACATGAGTGATTATATATTTATAACCATATAATTTGATTTGAAACGTCAATTACAACCGTTTCTAATCTATTTACAATTAGATTCTAAATACCTTTTTGAAGCCTTTGCAAGTCTAGAAATAATAAATTTTTTTGTTATAAACCTCTTTAAATGACCTAGAGGACACCCATTGAAATTATTTAAATTTTTAAAAACCTATAATAATTACTTGAAATTGGTTTATTATAACTTTCTAAATTTCGTCATTTCGGAAGTTTTTAAATACGGTCGTAGAATTCCCTTAAAATTTAACCCTAACTTTAATAGGACCAAATTAGGCCACATTATTCATTAGAACCATATAAATTTACTTGAAATATTTATTACAACAATTAAATACAAAATATTTGTTTGGAGCCTTTAGAAGTACCAACATAAATAAAAGGTTTGCTCGAAATCTCTTTATATAACCATAGGGAACACCTGCTTAAATTTGTTTATTTTGAAAATTTTCAAGAATTACCAAAAAGCTATGTATAATAATCTTAAAATTTAATTAATTTATGATGTTCTTGACGTCGGTCGCGAAATTCTTTTAAATATTTACCCAAGTTATAATAGGGTCATATTAGCTTGTAGGAGTCATTAGGACCATCTAAATTGACACGAAATATCAATTACAACCGTTTTTAATTTACCTATAATTAGATTCTAAATACCGTTTTAAAAATTTTGGATTTCTAGGAATAATAAATTATATTCTTTATTCTAAAATTCTTTAAAGGACTATAGAGGATACCAACTAAAATTATTTTAATTTTTTATAATCTACAGAAAATTATCCGAAATCGGTGTATTATTACTTTCAAAATTTTGTTATTTTAGACTTTTTAAACTCGCTCATAGAACTTCTTTAAATTTTTACCCTAACTTTAATAGGCTCAAATTATGCCACATGAGCCATTAGAACCTTTTAATTTGACTTGAAACATCTATTACATCTATTTATAATTTATGTACAATTGGATCAAAATACCTGTTTGGGGCCTTTGGAGGTCCAACATAAATAAAATATTTGTCAAAACATATTAATAAAACCCTAGGGGACTCCCTTTGAAAAAAAAAATATTTTTGAAAATTTTAAAGATTACCTTAAAATTTGCAGCGTTATCGAATTTTTTTTAATTCACTCGCATAGTTCCATTAACTTTTGCCCTAATTTTAACAAGTTGTACTAACACGGCAGGAGTAGTTTGAACTATGTAATTTGACTTGAAATATAAATTACAATTGTTTCTAATATACCTATAATAGGATTCTAAATACGGTTTTGAGCCATTGGAGGTCCAAGATATATGAAATGTTTGTTTTAATCCTATTTAGATGACCTCAATTTTTGAAATTGTTTCAATTTTTGAAATTGCTTCAATTTTTGAAATTGCTTCAATTTTTGAAATTGTTTCAATTTTTGAAAATCTATTGGAATAACCAAAAATCATTGATTTGTAACCTTTAGAATTTTGTCATTTCAAACATTTTTGAACTCGGTCACAAAATTGCTTTAATTAAATTTTTACCCTAGTTTTAACAGGATTAGATTAGGCCCCAAGAGTTATTAGAATCATCTAATTTGACTGAAAATATCAATTATAATCGTTTTTATTATCCCTACAATTGGATCCTAAATACGTGTTTTGGGCATTTAGGTAAGGGTGTTTATAAACGTTAAACCGTACCGTTAAGCCCTAATGGTACGATCTAATATTGCAATTAACCGTTATAACGATTATTGAAAAATGCTAACTGTAACCGTATCATTAAGTAATGGTTAATCGGTATTTAAGTGTACGGTTAACGGTTAACCGCTAACCGTTTCATTCATTTTTATGCACCTGTACACCTAATATTGTGAAACTATAGCTTATTTGGGTCTTCTATAACAGTAATAACACATATTTTACCCAAGGTTTGATCATGCATAAAAGAACTTGTGACATTAATTCATGTTTTACCCTTTTAGGTTTAGTTTTTTTAAAATAATATTACAAAATTTTTATTACCATAAATATAAATGTTAGCGGTTAGCCATTAAGGTTAACGATTCGGTAACCGTGACCGTTAATTCTTAACAGTTTGGTAAAATAATCGTTAATATGAACTGGCTCTACATGGCTAACAGTTACGTTTAACGGTTACGATTATTTTGCACACCCTTATGTAGTATGTCATAACGGAGTAGAGTAACAAGTATTCTTGAAAGTATCTCATACCATAGAAATATATGCACTTGGACCAACCGAAGAAAGAGCAAATGCTTCACCTACTTGGGAGTTTGTTTTAATATGATGTAGACTTCAGGATCCGAATCATATGACATTACATTGTGTGTGTGTGTGAGGGTTTTAGGGCTTCGATGTGTTTGGTGGATCGGACTATGGTTCTTGGCACTTTTTCCAGCTAGTTGTTTTAAACGACGTCTTTTAAGATGTAGATACACCGTGTCCGATTGTCCAACATTGTGGTTAAGACACCCTTGAACGTATGTGGGACTTATCTCACCTGCATTAGTATGACAGGGACATGATAGCTCAAATCACCAACAATATGCAAGATGAGTATTGATTCCTATCTATTTCTAGGAAGGTAATAGTGAGGTCAGGATGGAAATTCTGCAAAAAGGATCCTTGCAATTTCCACGGAGTCCATGGCTTTTGGAAGGTTGTTATGGCACATCTTTTTTGAAAGTAAAAATCCAAGATACGGGATTACATTTCATTTACATTTTGTTGTGTACTAACTTTGTGTTGGACATTTAAAGTATTTAGTTGTTTAATTCATCCTACGTTAAGTTTAACTTACTTAGTTAAGAAACTTAAACAACATAAGAAGTAGAATATGTTAATACGTTAAGATATGTTTATTTTGAAATAATATATTTCATTTAACATTTATTTTGAGTCAATACATTTTTGTTTTATGATTATTTTGAAACAATACATTTTGTTTCAAGATAATCATAAAACTTTTTCTATAAATATGAGGCATCTCATATGATGAAAAGTGAGAGGATTCATGTTATTCATAATCACTAGTATACTTCAATCTTTGTTTCTATTTAACAGTGTTCACTTTAAGCATGACCATTTTTTATTTTCTTTGTATATCGAAAGTATATTTTATGAAACTCGTGCTCAAATATAGAGTAGGAGTATTGTTTTTGGGAAAGTGTATCATACCTAGAAGATTGATTAATTGTTTTTGTCATAATTTGTTACTCTATTTACTACATATCTTCTTTTTTTTTCAACACTTCACAATCTGTATAAAGTAAAAACATCCCATTTTTTCTTCATCCAAAAATCTTTGATAAACCAAATAATGAAGCTAGAAATTCACATTGTTGATAGTCAGATAGTCCAAAAAAATTCACCATAATTTTCTTTTCAAGATGAGATAATTAAATTCTTAGTATATATAGGATGAAATAGCATGTGATCAAGGAATGGAGGTTACGAGCAAGCTTAGTTAAGAGCTATAATACGTTGTGAAATATTCTTGGGTAGGATTGCAAATTATTACCTCTCAAAACCTCCTTTTATGACCAGTTATGAGGTATTTTTTAGAACTTTTAATACAAATTTGGATAATGTTTTAAATATTTCAAAAATAGTGTACGTATAACTCAAAATGATAATTTTGGACAATTTTGGATTTTGTTAGGAAGTAACTTGATATGCTTATCATATGTCTTGTAGGGTTAGATTAAGCCCTATGAGTGTTTTGTTGCAGCTATTTCGATTCTAAATATCCATTTCAATCAATTTTCAAATCAATTTAGAACAATTAAGGTGATCTATATGATCATAATTGGCATTCATTACCTTTATTTAATTTTAAGTTTCCCAAAAGTTTCAAAAATTTCTTACTACCTCCTATAACTCATCACTTAAAGAATGTGATTAGAGTAATTAATATTGCATTCAGATGTATTAAGGAATTGAAGTTTTGATGGTGGGTTTAAATTGCCGGTTTTGTTCATTGTTGATTTACGAAGCATAGAGTTGTCCTCTTGCCAATTCGAAAAATATCCGCGTTTTTATGATTTTTTGGACTTCAATAAATAATTGAATTCAAAGTACCAACTACCAAGTGCATGGCATGTTACTTTTCTTGTTTTTAGTAGAGCTGTCAGAATCAAACCCGACCCGATAAATTATCCGAAACCGATCCGGACTCGAATTGATTATGACCGAAAAGTGAGACCCGAAAACCGACCCAACCCGACCTGAAGTTAACCCGAAATCGATTTGACCCGATATTCAAAGACCCGAACCCGATCTGTGTCCGACTCATTAGGGACCCGACCCGTTACAGACCCGGCCCGTTACAAACCCGACCCGTTACAAACACAACCAGTTACGGACCCGACCCGAAAAGAACCCGAAACCAATTGAAACCAACACATAACCGATATAACCCGATTTATAACAATTCGTTACCCGAATTCACTGGATGTGTTAATAATCTGAATATACGTGAATATGACAGAATCTTGACAGACCTATTTTTTACCTAAAATCTAATAACTTTGAAATCAAACTTGTCATTGTCGATTCAAACTAAACATATTACAAGTTCTTATGTATATATAAACTTAATATCGTATGTTATAGACTAATTTGATAGGATAATACACATTTAATAATCATTACCTCATAAATATTTTGTTTTTAAATGACTTATCGACATCATCATTGTCCAATTTATGAATTAATCATCACATTGTCCGATTTTATCAAAACCGACCTTGACCCGAAATAACTCGTTAAGGAATCGATTTGATTTTACCAGAACCAACCTTGATCCGAACCTAAAATAACCTCGCTATAACCCGTTGAGGAACCGAGCCGATTTTACCAGAACCGACCTTGACCCGAATCCGAAATAACCCGATATAACCTGTTTAGGAACCGACCCGATTGGACCCGAACCAAATACAACCCGAACCGACATTGACCCGAACCGAATACAACCCGACCCGAACTCGACCAAGCTAATAACCGATTTAACCCGACCCGATAATGACCCGAACCGAAACCGACCCGATAGGAAAAATTGACCCGATAAGAACCGACTCGCGATGGATCAACCCAAAACCGACCCGTTGACCCGATTTGACACCCCTAGTTTTTACCAAGAACCTTCCTTAGTATAAAAATAAAATTTTCTTGAAAAGTTCAAGATCAATATTGTTAGAGAAAGAATCCACACATTCATAAATGTCACAGGGTTAATGAAATCACATATACTAATTACTTGGATTAAAACGTAGGCAACCTATATTAATGATAAATTATATACAGAGCATATTTAACTGATAATATATTATATAGATCTTTCTTTTGAAAAAAGAAAAATAAGTCAGTCTGCCAGTGCAATATTTATTGCAAGTATGAGTATTTCTTGAGTTTTGCATGTTTCCACTTGTGTGAAATAGAAGATAAAATCAACTCAAACTTTGTAAAATGGATGATCAAATCAACTCTAATACGGTATTAGTATCACAAATTGTGTTCTCGCAGAACAGTACGTAACAATTGAGGAGATAGAAAGAATCAATATCTATCTTGCAAGTAAATGACTTTGTCAAATTTTTTTAAAAAAATAACTATATATGCGCTAAGTATTTCAATTTAATCCATGCAAATAAACTCACAAAACTAGAGAACAGAAGAGATGGCTAAATCAACCTACTCTGTTAACCTTGTGGCAGTCTGTCTCATTTTCATCCTTCTAATAAGCAATGGTAAGCTCATTGATCCAACCCTTGATATCTGTGGTTTAAAATACTCATTTTATCCATGCAAATTAACTAAAGGCGAATACTTATTTAAGAGTCACATGACATATTTAATTTGAGTATTACTAACAATTAAATTAAAGATTACTTACTTTGTAGTGTTATAACCCATATATGACTCGGAACAAGTTATCTCATATTGAAAAATGAGAGGAAGGATAACTAATATATAAGATTAGTGGGCTAATCCTCCTAAAACCAATCAAACGTGTAGTTTACAAGGATTCACCTATTAGGTTAGATACACCTACCAAGGTGTAGTTCTAGGGGGACAAAATTCTTTTATCCTTTATATCTCTCATCTATCAAAGGGAATAGCCTCCTAAATAACTCCTCTGCAATGGTTGAAACTACCCAATACTATCCCACATTACACTGATCCGATAAATGGGGTTGAAAACCAACTTATGTGATAATGATAGATTGTTGACTTTTTATTGTGTTATTTTGTTGTCTCAGACATCGTCAGAGTGAATGGTGACTTTCGTGCTCAACCCGGACCACCATTTGAGTCTCATCGAAAGCCATTAGAAACCAACAATCTATGTGGTTGGTATGTACATACTCACTTTAGTCGGGTAAATTGTCTCTTTGGATCTAAAAAGTGCCGCTCAAGCTGCAAGAGTCAGGGTGCAATTACTGGAGAGTGCAAATGGCGAGCACTGGGATGCTCTTGTTACTTTGGATGTTCATAAAATTGGTGTTTTGGTTTTACATTGCATCTAAAAATTTATTGGCGTGTGTGTGCTTGGCAGTTGGCACCTATTCTGTACTAATAATAAGAAAAGATGTGTGATATAGACATATAGTGACACTTTTATACAGGTAATAAGTAAAGATGTGTGACACAATGACATGAAATATATATGCCCTCCAATTCTAAATTACCTTATGTTTAGACGTTTTGTGTACCTCTGTATATTCAAAGTGTGTGCGATGTTACTAATGAGTGAGCACAAGTATGTGTGGCATTTTTCATTGAATTGCGTTATGGTTGTTGAATATTGATGCATGACTAATCAGATAGTTTTTTTATTAAGCCTTGCATAAAATTTCGCATGCTGCATGCAAGAACAAGCCTATGGATGTGCTTAGAAAATTGAGCATGCGACATGAACAATGAGGAAACAGCAAAATTGCATAGCTCCTCCACTTTGAACCAACTTGCTAGGCACTAGCAAATGGTAACCAATGAACATACATAACGATAATTTTAAACCCCTTCATGTACTTAAAAAGTGATCAGCAAGCATTGAGTTTCATCTTTACATCTTTCGATCAAAGGGAAAGTGATAGTTTCTACAACGCAAGTCTTAAGTGGATATCATTAACAAAGCTCCTCAGTCCTCAGTCCTCAGTCCTCAGTCCTCAGTTGGCTTGGACTATAATCTAAACTTCATTATGTTTCAGTTTTAGTCTAATCGTCAGTTGCTACATCTTCTTCCCCTTCAAGTTCATAAATTTGTCAATTAATACCTAATTAACACATTATTACCTTTTATTTCCAATTTATAATTACTGCCTTATAACTCACTTGTCATTAATATTGCTTAGCTTTCTTTAGTGTACCTCTATGGGTTAGGCCACTATTTTGTGTAATGAGATTTATAAGTGGCAAATGATATACTCCATCTATTTGTTAATGTTCTTCATTATTTTCGTTAAGTGGTGTTCTTTTTATTCTTCCTAATTTTGATTGATTCCTTTTAAGATTAAGAAAATCATTTCTTTTATCCTTAATAACCACAAGACACATGTTCATTTATACCATCATATAATACCAATGTTTCTGAATAACTTTATGTTTCTTTTCAAAAAAAAAAAAAGACCCACTTTATATGTGTTTTCTCTTTTACTTGTTATAATAAGTAGGAAGAACATTGAAAAGTAAAAATATACAAATTCTAAATTTTGGGTACCACATCCATTGAGAAATATAACTATCCTTCATGCGTCAATAAAGTATCCTTTATTGATTACTAGTTAATTTTTAGGCTCGTGCATTTCATGGGTTGTTTAAAATTCTAATACTCTATCAAGGTCACTCTTAACCGGCTTTAAGTTAGCTTTGCGCGTGATTCAATGCTTCAAATTTTTCAGGGAAAGGGGGCAAAGGTTGTGCTAGACAGTCCAGAAAAGTTTAAAGAGGAGGGAGAATCAAGTGGGAAAATATTGACTAGTTTCCTTATTTCTTTTTTTTACGTGATATGATAATTAAAAGAAATCACTAGTTAAGTGTCATACTGTGCGATAATGAAATCATGAGAAATATCAAGCGAATATTCCAAAAAACAAGACAACGATGTGATGTCCACTTAGTAAAATTGGGGTTTGGGGTCAAGTATGAACTCCCGTATTCAGAAAAGGGTTGAATTTAGAAGAGTAGGACTACATTAAGCCAGGAAGGGATATCAATGGAGGAAGGGAGAGACATGAAGAAAACTAATGAGGAAGAAAACAGGGGTTAGGGCTTATAAGAGAGAGAGTGGACTATTACTTATGGAGGGAAAGTTTTCCCTTTGAATTGAAGAGTAAAAACAATTATATTGCATTGATAAATATATCAAAATGGACTATCCTACCCTTTTTTGTCATTTCATAATGGCTAATCCTATTGAGTTATGAAGTGGCATCAATCATAAAAGATTAGTCAACTAACTATAAAAAATATCTCCTAAAAACACCTAAACAGCTCAAACTAACGTCTATATAATGAAATATAAATGGTAATCATACTCATTTCTGACATTTTAGAGGCCTAAGGTAAAATAAGAAATTTGAACCCTAAAATTTAATAATATATTTCGTACTATTTTGTTTTCTTGTTTAACAAATAAAAAAAATTAAATAGTGATTTCACAAAATAAATAAAGTATTGAAAAATTTGATTAAAAATAATACTATGCATTATAATCACATAAATCATTAATAAAAGTTTTAATTTAAACAATATTATGGACAATACACTTCATAAAAGTTTTATTTACCAAGTATCTTATTGTTATGATCATTTTTCTTTATAATATTATAAATAGTTCTCTTCACAAGTTAATAAATATAATCTACATTCTAAATATAATGAATTAATAAGATGTCATTGCATTAACGAAATGAGTAATAATGATAACCTTGTACAACTAATAGACAAAATAATTAGTTGAATTTCTTATATTTTTTATTGGTGACATAAGTAGCTATTTTAGTTATAAATTAATAATTGGATAAGTATAATGACAATAATATTTTATATGTTGTATTTAATTTTATTAGGTTGTTGCTTTTTTTTATTCATGTGAAATATATATATAGCATGAAATTGAATGGACAATCATAAAATATGCAACTAAAGGGAATCGAACTCATGACAAATTATATTAAAAATGCTATACAAAAAGGCCATTTACCATTAAGAAACATAATTTACATACATTACATTTACATCTCTTTTATTTTTATCTTATCATTAAAAAAAATAAATCTTATTTGACGGAACTACGACCGACCCACCCAGGACGGGGCTAATGGTAATGATGCGGCTGGAAAAAAAATTCAAGGGTACATGTCATACGAAAACACATTGAGGATATTTGAGAGATTTTCAAAAAATACGGAGACACTGGAGAGAATTTTCCAAAAAAATTCTTGAAAATTTCAAGAACAAAGTTGTTAGAGAAAGAATCATACAATTATATGGGTCACCTTCAAATGATTCATGAAATCGACATACAAATGACTTGGATTAAAATGTACGGAACCTACATAGTCATCACTTGTGGAATACGTGTGAATACTCCGTATTTTATTTTAAATCTATCAGAATTATGGTTTTATTTTTTTGGCAAATATCAGAATTATGGTATATCTTAATCTATATGTCCACTGGACTAAACCAAGCAATGACTTGACAGCTCCGTGTTAAGTTGCCATTCCTATTGTTACGTTATACTCATATTGAAGAAGTTTGTTATCTTAAATAGTAGAAGATCAAATCAACTTTATTACATACGGTATTTGTTGTACGAATTCTGTTTGTGTACTTGAACATTAACACTCGAGAAATGAGAGAAAAAATCAAATCTTGCCAATTTGGCTGATAACTGTTCAAACGTCTTCCACTAGTGGATGATCTGATGTTGAGGGACGAATGCTTCTTCTGCTCATCTTGCAAGTATACGAATTTGTCAAAAAAAAAAAAAAAGAACCTATAAATACACACGATGTTTCAGCTTGATCCATGTAAATAAGCATACAAAACTGGGCTAAGGAAAACAAAAGTAGAGATGGCTAAATCAACTTACTCTGTGGCAATCTGTCTCATTTTCATCCTTCTTATAAGCAATGGTAAGTTCATTGATCCAACCCTTAATATATATGGTTTGAAAAAGATTATTTAGCCATGCAATTAAAAATTAGCCGTATAGTCACATATGATTGTGCATTACTAATAGGCCAAGGATCGATTAATTGGCTTGTTTAGTAAGTGTTTTTTCATCGAATAGGGGACTCCTACCAAAGTACCAAGTACCAAGCAAGCTGTAGTCTTAGGGCTGCATTATGTCTGTCAATGAAGAAATCTAGCCTCCAAAATTAAAGCTCCCATCCAACATAGAGTATCGTCCATTCTCCATTATGTTAAATGATAAGTGAGAATACCTATGAAGCGCAACATTTTCGTAATTAACAACTATTATATTTGTATGGTCTCAGACATAGTAAAGGTCAATGGTGACATTCCTGCCCAAACCGGAACCCCGCTCGAGTTTCACCGAAAGCTGCTAGAAGTCCAACCTCACTGTGGATGGTGGATACATAATCGCTTTGATCGGTCAAGATGCTTGTCTTTCTTCGGTGATAGAAGGTGCCGCAAAAGCTGCAGGAGTTATGGAGCAGTTACTGGGGAGTGCAAATGGCGTGCACTAGGTTGCTCTTGTTACTTTGGGAGTTGCTGATCTTATATATATATATATATATATATATATATAAGTCCAACATCCTAAACTACGAAATATATTATCTATAGTGTGTTTTTGTGTTGCGCTTGTGTTTTGCTTGTGTATAGTGCGTGCGTGCCCCTTATTTATATATTGAATTATGTTAAGTTTATGACATATATGTCCTTTATTTCTGAATAAATATCTTTTGTTTTGATAATTTTATTTGGGACTTGAACTCTATTTTCAAATTGTGATGTATGTTCATACAAGTATGAATTGCAACTACTACTATCACTAACGGTGAAAAATTATACTTTTTTCCTCTAATATTGAACCATAATATGTATATTAATGAATTACCTTGCTGGTTTGTTTGCTCACTCCACAATTAGCAAGTTATCCACTATCCTTATTAGACTTGCTATAGTAATGAATAAGCACAGCCTGTTGCTGACTTCTTGATCAAACTTCAACGTTAATTAATCTCTATTCTTGATCAATGACTGCTTTTTAAAAAATCTTAAAGGAAGCCTATATAATTTAATAATTATCATCCAACTGCACCATGAACTGTTTGGTTTTAACCCCATAAGCTAGATCAAGACCCTTAGCAATCTTCCACCGTGATAAACTGAAAACGTCCCAGATAGATGACATGAACAAATTACTACATCACCCTCTAATTGAAGGAATGACCAACCCATAGGAAGAGTCGTGTGGAAGACTAGCTATTTACGTCAATTTTGAGCTTTGAAATTTGAGCATGCTGCACATCAGAACCCTCTTCCTTCCCTAGGACTTGAGTCATAGGAGAAAACAAATTGCATTATCTATGTTCCTCCAATTTATTTTAGGCCAAAACATCACATTGTAATTAGAAAATCATCTTTTGGAGTTTCTATACTCTGTAGATAGCAAAATTAAAATTCACCATTAAATTTATCAATAACTAAATTGACGGTTAAATCAACACATTCTAGCCTTAATTAATTGATGTATTTTCATGTGGTGCCTGGTGTGTATCAAATTATCTACGTGCCTGCATGCATGTGGTCACTTTAAGTTCTTAATCTTTGTAAATGCACGAGTGCTAATTTCATTAGGAATTAATACAATTTTTTAGTTTAAACTAATCTATTTACCAAGAAATATCTCTGTATTCAGTATTCGAGTTCCCAACCAGCCAAAAAAAATCTGATTAACATTTAAGATATTTCATTAGGAATCAATACAATTTCATTCCGTAAGACTACTAATGTATGAGTTTTGACATCATATTCATATAAATATGTAATTATAGATTGTAAGGAAGCCCTTATGTAAGCCCACTAACTTAGCGTTGAAACTTGAAACATGCCTCCACTGGGCTGGTTCTTGGCGCAGTACACAAAATATCTTAGCAACGCCACGTGTTATCTTACTACTGACTGCTATCAGTAGTATGGAAGTGTGCAGTGTCCTTTCCTTTCACTTACTTATCACTGCCTTTATTTTTTCTTTCAAAAAAAAAAAAACTCAAATCAACTTTTCAATTCACAAGATAATTCTCAAGATATTATAAAATATGTAATTGAGTCAATTTCTGATAAATATTTTTTTATATAATTATAGTGATTTAATTTATTTGAATGGACAGAAAAACTTGTTCACATTTAATTATAGCATGCATCTCTAACTCTATGTTCTTCATCAAATGAAAAAAATCAAAAAAATAAATGACAAAAAAAAAATAGTCTTGTAAATATAATAATCTTAAGGAATTCGATCTATGTGTATAAATATTTCACAAAGAATCTATTAAATCACCCAAAATCTAAATTTTGCAAAAATTAATTAATATTTGTTCAAATTTGTCTCAAAATACATTTTAAAAAATATCTCAAGACTACTTTATGAGTTTTAAAGATGATTTAAGAATGATATAAATCAAGGCTTAGGAAAACAATTGTATATTATTTATTAGGTCCTTTTTAACTTCTTAAAATTGGGTCCTTTATTCAATAAATTAAATATCTAATTTTTATTTGATAATAAAATTAATACTATAATGTCCACTTTATTTTCCAAAATATAAGAAAATTATTGGAATAAAAAGCTTAAACCATTACTCCAACTATATTTTTATATTTTTTTATAAAATTAATATAAATATATTTGAATTTTGAGGAAGATTGTGGGATGAAAATTCCTATATTTTAAATGGAAATTACAAGAGGAGAGATGATTGGAAACTTTCGAACTTGGGATGTGTCAAATTGCCACTGTGGGGGACTACATATAATTAGATACTTTTGCTACCCTTCCTCTCCAAATACTCCCTCTATCCCTAAAAAAAAGCCCCATTTGACTAACAGTCTTCAAGGCATGACTTAAAACGTTTTTATTTCTAAATTCGTAAGGCAAAAAATTATGAAAACTTGATATTTTAAAAATTTACATTGAAATGAATCCAACAATATCTCACTTGAATATATTATTTCTTATAACATGATGAGAATTTGTGTCAAACTTATCAAACTTTGACTCCAAATAGTAGAATGAGACTTTCTTATACGAACGGAAGGATTATTCAATAATTAATTAGTCACCTTCCAATACAATAATGCAAATAAGACTATGGACCCAGGTGCACAGTGAGCATGATGCACCTGCATCAAAATGCATCATTGATACATATCAAACGCAAGCAATGTCACAGAAAATTCACATAATGAACATTCTTTTACAAGATAATAAACATTGGGATGTGTAATGTTCATTTTTATCCATGTAAGTGACTTCGTAATTGAGAAAAACAGAACTATTTTTGAAATAGGAGTAGTACATGTCCCAATATTATTTAAAATCCGAACTTTTTGCGTTGAGAATAGTTCACGTACAGTACACAAACAATGAGAATGAACATTATATATTATCCCAGTGAAGAGTATATATTATCTCACTAAAAATTATATATTATAACAATGAACATAATATATCAAGATAGATATGAACTTTTTGCATTGAGAATAGTAGACGTTCTGTTCACATATTTGAAAATGAACATTCTGTATTTATGTAATGAACATTCAATATTAATCTAGTGAACATTAAGTGTTATGACAATGAACATTAGTTATTATGAAAATGAACACATACTGTACACAACTATTAAAATAAACATTATGTACTTCTTTAATGAACATTATATATTATGCGAATAAACATTAAGTATTATAACAATAAACATTAGTTATTATCAAAATGAACATGGAACATTCGTGAAGAAAGTATTGCAAAGATGAACATTATATACAACTTGAATGAACATGTAATGCAAAAGACAATGAACATTAACATATTTCACACGAATTGAACAGAATGAACATTATTTACAAGGCAATGAACATAGGGATGCGTAATATTCATTATTTCCCATATGAAATCATCATTAGTGCTTCGTAATTTGCGCATTGGGAAAAGATACGTATAGTGAACTTTGTAATATTATTTTTAAATCTGAACTTTTGCATTGGACATTGCGTTCAAAGGCAATGAATATCATGTTCAAAGGCACAAGACATTACATTCAAAGGCACTAGACATTACATTCAAAGGCACTAGACATTACATTCAAAGGCACTGGACATTACATTCAAAGGCAATAACCATTACATTAAAGGCACTAAACAATACGTTCAAAGACATTGAAAATTATGTAATAAACTTCACATAAAATGAACATTACACATAAATAGAATGAACAATATACTCAATTGTAATGAACATTTAACTTATCTCTAATGAACAATGGTAATGAATATATATAAAATAGCAAATTCCATGAATTACAAGCAAAAAAAAATTATTCAGTATTGGGGAACATGTTGCGTGGGAAATCGAAATAGTCATGTAATAGGCGTGTCGCACACTTAACAAAAATAAAAACCTAATTAATCCTCCTAACTATGTAGTAGGGTAAGTCAGGGTCGATCAACAGAGAAAGGACTGTCCAATTAATCAATTTTAACACTAGTAAAACTAGATGAGTAAGAGAAAAGAGTGATTATACTACTACTAACTTATAAAGTATGAACTAAAGACATCTAGGACTAGATATTCCCACTAATAAGAACTAATGCAATAACAATACAATTCATTCTTCCCTTATTCAATTACTAAACAATTCATAGGATAAATGCGCTCTAATCAATACCAATGATTTCTTTTGATCAATCAATGACTTCTTCAACAATGTACTCATACATATTTTCATGGACTCATGCAATTCAAAGACTTTAAGCATAGCATCTTAACATTCTAACAAATTCCATCAATACTTTTTTAGTGATTTTCTTTATCTTAAATTAGGGTTTTAGATTCAATTAAGTATCAAATTTTGTTGCTACCTAATCAAATTCAATAAATGCTATTTCTAGTCATTCATTGATAATAAAGTCAACACTAAAATAAATAAATTGTAAACTAATCAAAAATGGGATTTGGGAATCAATAGCACATCAATTCATGCTAGAGTTCAACCTAACCCTAGATTACGAAACTACTCAAACATGATGATTAAATAAACAAAATAATGAATAAGAGAAGACATAATAACAATAATAATAAGATATTAGAGAAGAGAAAACAATACTTGAATTATAATAAAAGATTGTTGATCACCAAAGCTTTCTCCATGAATTGCAAAGGAGAAAGAACAAGAACAAAAGTGAAAACTCTAAAAACCTCCTAATGAATCATGAAAACTAGGAAAATAAAAACTCCCTAAAATCTGAAAGTGGCGTGAGAACACTTCAGCCACAAAATAGTCAAAGTCCCCTAAAACACTAAACCTTAAGTTTCTTTATGACTAGGTTTTTGGGCTTCAAAAAGAATTATTCTCTAGTGGCCGCCAAGGTGTTGCGGTGTGGCTTGAAGGACCGCAAAGGTGTTGCGGTGTGTGATGTAAAAATCATCATTTGCATGCTAAACTTCACTAGCCGCATTTTGTATGGAATGGTCAATGACTTGCCATGACCACATTGCATAAGGTCTTCAAAAATCCCCGAAACAAGGCTAATAATCGACGTGCATACTTCAACCATGAGTCGAGCAATAAGCTTACAATGTCAAGAGAGCTCTTATTACGTCAATATCATACAAAACAAAACAAAGCATACTCAAGAAGAGCAATATCGAAATATACAAAATAAAAGCTCATAAAGGAGGAAATATGGAGGAAAGGTGATAAAAAGATATCATCTAAGGCATAAAAACCAAGAATAAAATTTTGAAACTGACAATGTTCATTGCTTTATATATAATGTTCATCGGGTGCACAATACTCATTGTGCACCATTGTGCACCCGGGTGAAAGGTCCAATTTCATGCCCTTATGGTATTAATATCTTTACTAACCCCACCTCCCTCCCTGCGCCCCTCCAAGTTTCTATTCGAAACATCTAGAAATGTGAGAAACAATACACTTACATGTTATTCAACCGTCATTATTAATACTTTCAAATAACACAACAATTTATATATAATAAGGATGCCTTTTATTATATAAAGGAGTGAATTTTATTATATTGAGGAATAACTTTTGTATAATATATCTAACATTTTTTATTAATCATATCTCGGTGACTCAATCTTTATCAACTGAAATGTATGGGTGATTTTTGTTAAAGTAAAAGTTTATTTTGTTTTATTAAAGGGTAACTTTAGTTGGCTATACAATAACCTATTGTATCTCTTATGTACACAAAATTTTCTATTTAAACAGATATTTGTACTTTACAAAAAAAACTAAGTAATTCAAACACATGCCATATCACTTAACAAATATATCCTTTTAACGGATTTGATTTGTGAATAAATACATGCTATATGTATTAGGTAAATAAAAATTAAAATAAAAATATGTTTAAAATAAGAAAGACGAAAAGATAATTTGACATTTTATTTTTTAAATTCAATATATAATATTTTATGTAATTATAATATTTTTTCAAATAGTGACCAAATTACATTTTCTATATCTAACAACACTTTTAATTTTTATAAAAACTTTTTTATATTAAATTTTATTTATTAAAATTCTTTTTCATTCTTCTCATTTTATATATTTTATATTTATAAGTTATTTTGATTGAATAAAGACGTAGAAGAGTAGAATCCACTAACCGAAGATATTTCCGAAAATATCGAAACTCGTAGATATTTCACCATAACCTTTTAAACTTCTATTTTTATTATAAAACTTTACTCTCAACGCAATAGTAGTATACTAGTTTATCACAAAGTATCTTTCTTTATTCCACCCTTTCCCGGCGAACATGGGGCCCACCAACGGCGGCATCGAGACACCCACACTCGATAAGGAAACCCCAGGAATACTGCAGCGCGTCACCGAGGAAGCCGGCGGCTACACCTTCGCACGAATGTTGGCAGCTGCACGGGACGGCGACGTACGTGCAGCGGAGGTTGCAAGGGAGATGGCGTGGGAGCAGCTCCACTGTGGGCCATGGCACTCCGTGCTGCCCATATGGAGGGATGCCTACTCAATGGCGTGCCTCCACGCGGCTAAGCTCCAGTTCGCCGGAGGTGACTTCTCTGAGACGCTAAAGGTGTTGGATTTAGGGTTGATTATGGGTGGGACCCTCTTGAAGATTGACTTGGAGAGTGCTGTTGAGAAAGTTGTGGCGATTATGAAGGAGAGAGAAAAGAGTAACAGTGTTGATGGAATTAGTAATGTTGGTGGTGGGTTGTTGTTCTCATCTGCTCATTTCAATGAAGCTGAGGTGAGGTCCGTTTTTCTGTATTCTTTTTATGCGTAAAGATCTAAATTTTATTGTAACTTTGATGATTTTGTGATGGAATTCTAAGTTTGTGATAGTAATGTGTTAAAGCACTAAAGAATTTATTTAGTTTGTTTTTGATTTAATAATGTTGGAGGTTTTGATTGGATGTGGATTCGTATGTGAATTGTAGTTGAAACAATTAAAATTAGGATTTTGTGTAATTTATGTCATGATATTTTTGGGAGGATTTGTGCTGGAATTTGTGAATCCAGTTGTGGGCGAGAGAGTTTCATAAAGAATAATAGGCGCCTGATATTGTCATAGTTTAGTGTTGATTACATGATGATAGTGCTAAAAGTGAACTCTATTTGTTTTTTGAAGGTTGGTCATAAAAGTTGTCTTTGTCAAACCCAACACGCCTGTGTAATTTGTGATGCATTTGCTTAGTTTTGCTGGATTTGAGAATTTTGGAGAATATTAAATTTGAATGCTGTGTGATTGTGTGAAACTGTATATGTGCGTGCTAAGACTGGGAATTTCGGGTTTTGTTATATTTGTTGATTAGAAAAATGGGGATCGATTTGTGATTGAGATTGAATTTTTATTTATTTATCGTACTTGGACTGGTAGGTACTCCGGTTACTGCCTACAAAATCATTGTCTTCGAAGCTTGTTGCAAGGCGGTCTAAGTTGTCTTTGGAAGGATTCCTTCGAGACTATTATCTATTGGGATTGCCCGTAATAATCAGTGACTCGATGTCCCATTGGCCAGCTATAGCTAGGTGGAACAACCTAGATTACTTAAAGAGGGTTGCCGGTGGTCGTACAGTGCCTGTTGAGGTGATTAGCTGATGACTATTTCCTCTCCTCTCTTCTTGTTGGCAAGTATATCTCTTGAGAATGATGACTTCTATTAGCTGTTTGTTGTCTTAACTTTTATGCATTAAATTGGTTTGTTTTTCTAGTCAGGCACTAAATTGTTGTTTGCGATATCTTTGGGTAACTGATAACCTAAAATTGAAGCACTCCCTCCATCTCTCGGATATGTCCTGATTTAAGAAAGACCTTTGGCTTAATTGCCAACATTTTGCCATGATTCTTAAAATTAGGACTTTGAACTTTGCATCTACTCACCTGTGCTGGCAACGTGGTGATGAACTATCTTACTGTGATGGGCTCTGAAACTTGTTTTGTATTACAAAACAAAAGGAATAAGGAGGTACAACACACTAAGCTTGTTGCGGAATTTATAAACATCACTTGGTTATTTAATTTTGGTAAGTGGGGATGTTAGGGAGTAGGGAGTGGTTTTGTTAGCCTCTCTAGCTCGAACTATGTATAATGTTACTTCAATATCTAGATTTTCCCATTTTTCTTACCATTATCAGTTACCAACTTTCCACTCATGGACGTATGTGATTGTAGACTGCTATAGTGGCCCCATTATATGCACGTTCATTTTCCATTACAAGCTTATGAATTTTGAGGTTTGTTACACTTAGAGGTGGGCCTTGCCATGTCCGTGATGAATCTTGTCGGCTCGTGCCTGACCTCTTGTTATATCGTGTTGTGACGTGTTTAATTGTGGTCATGTTGTGCTAACTTTCCCTAAAACTCGGCTCATGATCTAGCACGACCCACGTGTCTAACGTGTCGCGTTGTATCTCATGCTGATCTAATTATTTTTAACAAAAAATAAAAATGAAGTATATAATGAAATCGAAAAAAGTAATTTTATATAATTCAAATTATATTATAAGAAAACAAAAATATTAAAAACAATAGTAATATTAATTATAGTAGTAGTAATAATACTAATAATACTAAATATTAGCTTGCTTTGGGCCGTATTTCGGATCATGGTTATGGATTGTGCCTCGTGTCTAATTGGCTTGTTGCTCGTGCCTAAATATTTTTTTACTGTCCGTGGCCTAGCCCGCGGCCCACTCTACGAACAACGTGCCGGATTGTGACCGTGCTCGTGTCATGCTAACTCGGCTCGCCCAAGCCCATGTCAAGCAACTTGCACTAAACATTGTATTATTGCAACATATTGCCAATTCAACCAACTATATAGCAATCAATAGTTCTGTGTTTCAATTTTTACAGATTTCTAATTGAACCTGAATCCCCTGTACCACCTTTATGTGTTCTCTTACAAGCTATCTGCCTAAATGCTTTAACTTTTTTCAGGTTGGAAAAAAGTACCTATATTCCGAGTGGAAGCAAGAGCTACTCACATTTCCCCAATTTCTGGAACGAATTCGGTCTGGTAACACTTGTGCAGTTCCTACATTTCTAGCGCAGCATCCTTTGTTTGACCAGGCATGTCTGCTAACATGCAAAAATTTGTGTGTTATGCCATTTATAGTCATTATGTTCATGCAGTTGCTTGTTGATTCAAGTGACAGATTAAAGAGCTTAGGAAGGACATTCTTGTTCCAGACTATTGCTATGCTGGTGGTGGAGAACTGAGGTCAATTAATGCTTGGTTTGGTCCTGCTGGAACTGTAACACCGTTGTACCACGATCCACACCATAACTTATTTGCTCAGGTATGTTCAAAACCATGATAAGATATTGAATCTGGTTTCCAGTTTTGCATCATTGTTGATTTAAAGTGAATTTTGTTTCAATGGTCAGTGGTTATCTGAATCTGTTTTATCTTGATCTTTTCTTCTTAAGGCAAGTGACTTCTCCTCTACCAGGTTGTTGGTAAGAAGTATGTAAGATTATATGCAGCCTCCCTGTCCGAGGAACTTTATCCACATTCTGAATACATGCTATGCAATTCCAGCCAGGTTGGAAACTACCTTCAGTTTCTGTTCCTTTTTTTGCAACATATACTTCTTTTCTTCCTCCGTTATAACTGAAAAACTCTATTGCATTAAGAACGCTTCTACAGCATTCTGGTGTGTGAATGTTGTCATCTGTTTATTTCATTTTCAATCAATCTGATGAGGTTTTAACTTTATTTGAAGGTTGATTTAGACAACATAGATGACAATGCATTTCCGAAAGCACGGAATTTGGAATTTATGGACTGCATTTTAGATGAAGGTGATATGCTATACATCCCTCCTAAGTGGTGGCACTATGCGCGATCTCCCACGACAAGTTTGTCAGTTAGTTTTTGGTGGAGCGACACCGAAGGTTCACCCTGAGGTTACATCTGCTTAGATGTTGAAAATTTATTTTGAAAATTTGATAGACTTAGTTCGTCAATTTCAAAACATAGACCCTTGCAATTGCTACGATGTCATTTTGATGTATATAGACATTCAAATGATGAATGATTTAGGCATTTGGTCTGTATAAGCCTCCGAACTCGAGTATTGTGAACTGTTATTGTATGATTTTCAAGCAGCACCTTAGTATTTTGCAGAGTATTCATATTTAACGAGACTTGCTCATCTTCTCTGAATTGATCAGTGATTTATACATCTCTTACTTATTGATATGACCCTCCTAAAAAAATAGGTTCAAATCTAAACCAGTCTGAAAATCTTACGTTTTGCATGACGGAAACCTGTCATTTGACGGCAATGTGGTAAAGAAATGTTCAGAAGGGGTTGGAGGGGTCAGGGTGCTTAAAGATGGTATCAGGCCAGTCATTTTCAGCCCCTGGTCATCCTCATGGGTTATGTACCTGAACTCGGTATCGTATGGTCGTTATTTTGAGTCAATCATTGATACCATGCATACATTGTATTGATCATATGCAATATATCACCATTTCCACAAAAACTAGAGCAAGTTAAAGACTAACTGGGGCCGTAGAAGTTATGAAATGAGACTGCCCATTAGCTACAGAAAACTGAGGAGAGAGATGTGGAAGAACCTCGTGCAAATGTAGGTTTAAGAACAAAAATATCTTCCGTCGTTTGAAATGAAATTTTAGCCTCATTTCAAGCGAGACAATAATTGTTTGTTGATGGTGCTGTCACAATATTTTTCTGTTACAAGGTGTGCCCTGATGTTGTGAGTGATGTATGCACCTTCAACCTACTCTTTACATAAGCATGCATTAGGAAATAATTGTGGCCTCTCTACTCAACATGGGAGTTGGAGCCATCAATTCGCTTGACCCCCTGAAAGGCTGAAATGCTTGTCTAGTACTCCGTATTATCAAAGGGAAGTATAAGTCGAAATTTGGTCACATGAGCGATTTAAAGATTGCTAATTGTTTGGCTTTACTCAACAAAATCGTATTTGGCTTATCTTATTAATAACTATCAAGCTGAGAATGGGTGTGCAAAGGAGGGTGTATGGCAAACATCAACAACGCCAACATGTACACCGCTGATGGAAGATGTGGGTCGTACCAGGACGAATATGGTTGTTTACGTTACTATGGTATATTACATCAACCAAACTCTAGTATTATCGTAAATCCCCAGAGGCGCGAGCAATTTCAACTTTGCATCGTGGAATTCTGAGTATGGTTGTAAGTTTAATTTTGTAACAGACAAGCACTAGCTATAGTAAGACGGTAAGCCAATGGACTTAACCAAATAGCATATACTTACGTGCCTTACGTCCATCGGTCCATGCTCAAAAACACAAACTTCAATATTTAAAAAATCTAATTTTATATTCATTACTTAACTAATGTTATATTTTGAGTGGGGTGAATGACTAAATGAGATTGGTTCTCATCCTTTGTAATTTAGAGAATCAAAATATATAGAATCATTTCAATGTATGAAAGGTAAGAAGAGAGAAGAAAGGAGTAATTTTAAGGTATACAAGTTATTTGAATAGGAAAGAAATTGATTTTTGATATAACCGTTATAATCCACATTTTCAGACCTACATTTATATCTCCTAAATATAATAGTGTCACAGGAAGCAATACGGTGTGGACTGTGGAGGCCCCCCTCAAATTGGTTACATCAAAGCAAATACGAATGGGTTTGTGGGTATAGGTGGTCACTCACTCACTCGTGTTCAGAAACCATGAGGGGAGTGTGATGTTCTCAGCAACAAAAACCATCTATCAAACAACTACAGAGATGGCGGAAGCCCAAGCGGTGCATTATGCGCTCACTATTGCTAGGCGTCATGGGTATGTTAGAGTGTGGGTGGAGTCGGATGCTCTCAATGTCATTAATGCAGCCAAGTCCAAGGCATCGGGTTATGCCCCAATCTTTAATATCTACGATGATATCAAGCTAGATAGAGCTCTTTTTACTGATTGTGTATTCTCTCATGCTAAACGATGTTGTAGCACCGTAGCTCACCTTGTGGCCAGGGATAAAACGGGGATAGCATGGAGCTTATACGTTCCCTCAAAGCGTTGTAACCTTAGCGGAGATGGATTTGACAACGTAATAATATTGCTCTATCTTTTCCTTTAAAAAAAATATAATAGAGTTAAAGAATTTGTAAAAGAAAAAAAGAAAACTCCTATATTCGATATTAGAGATACACAAATCATATAATTTTCTATAATCATGGCTACCAAAGTTGTTTAGTCACAAGTACCTCAATTAGCAAAAGACCAATATGAAGAATTGAAGATAGATGGGTGCATTAAAATGAAAGCTTTATTTGGTTGCTAAGATTTTTTGGCAAATTGTAAGCGATGGGTTAGAAGAACCATCTAATAAAGCAAAAGGTAAACTAATGGTAATGCGTGAGCTTTTCTTTTAATATACACAGATCAAAGGGCTATTCTTTTAATATACGCAGATCCAGACCAGGATACATTTATTAAAATCTCAAATGCTACCACAAATAAAGAAGCTTGGGATATGCTCTTGTTTGTTACAACAATGTGTCAATATCTAGTTGAGTATACAGAGGACTACTCGTGAATCGATTTGGAATGTATCCATGGTAATATTGGATTATGCTAGGTATCCATTGGAGTTAATTTAGTCCCTTAGTAAACACATGTTCATTTATTTGAAGTACATGCATCCCTTCAAAGAAATGCATTTCACTAAAAACTCCAATCTAGGTTATGGAAGCTGTTGGATTGGAGGGCACTTTAATTTACAAATTGTCAAACTCTACCAGTTGAGTAATTTACGAAACAAACTAAAGTCTTGCTACATCAAAGAAAATGTCAAACCCTACTAGTTGAGTGATTTACAATACAAACTAATGTCTTAGATTAAAGAAAATGTTAAACTCTACTAGTTGAGTAATTTACAATACAAACTAAAGTTTTAGATAACGACATAGCACTTTGGGTGCTCAGCTCCTAGTAATTTTTGGTGATTCGTTGAATGTTTCTAGCTGCAATTTGACTGCTTCTTCTTTACGTAGTAATAAATTGCTCATTGCAAGCATATTACTATTTTATTAAGCTTAATACCCGAGTTGCGACTCATAAAACCATAAGACACAATGATAGTTGAATAAGCCAATTCTCCCTCCATTCTTATATGTTCGTACTACGAGTTCTTTCCAATCTAGATGAAAAAACATATTTATTTGGGATCTTAATAGATTCGTCTCAATGTATATTTTTTAAATATGAGTTTTTTATAATGTTTACAAATACACAATTGAAAATATTTGAACTTTAAGTTTACATTAAAATTTGCACAAAAAGCAAATAAGAAGAACAAAAAGGAATGGAAAAAGTAGCACCGCAATGAATAATTTTGTAGATGTAATGAATCAAAGGATACCCCATAATTCATGTGTTGTTTGTGATTCTTGTTCTTAACCTTCTGGATATTTGTATTTGTTGTTCTTTTTTTTCTCAAAATACACCCTCTACAATTTACACTCATTACTATGAATTAAAAATAGAGAAGCATTGACTAGCTTAATACGTACAGAGTAAAACTCTACAATTGGTACTCAAACAGTCAAAATTTGATTCTCAAGCCAATGTTGAAGATATAGATCTTAATCATGTAGGCATCAATGTTTTGGGACCATACGTCCATACCCCAGTTGGGATGCCACAGTCATTGTTATTAAACTTGTTTGCTTTCGCTCTAGAATGTGCTATTGGGATCTAAACATTGAGTAATTTTGAAGGCACAATAAAGAGCAACTTTTAGCACGATTGAAATCAGATTAGCAGGCTGCTACGGTGTTATTTTATTTAAAGTTGGTTAATACGATAGTATCCCATCTTTCCTAATGGGAAGATTGTGATAAATTGACAATGAAATATATAGTGGGGGAAAAAGGCACCATAAAAGATCTGCATACTTTCATCATAAAAAAAGTTCAACTAGTGTTGCTTCCACGAATGAAAAAGCATGTAAGTTAATATTATAGGGATGGCCGATGGCCGATGTGTAGGCGACATGATGATATCTCATTGAGTGCTACATTGAAAACAGTATTAACAATACTATAAAGCTCTCAAACTCTTCATCTACTATTTCCTTGTTATTATACTAAATGTTTGAAACAGCATACTCACCAAAAGTCCCCACTGGTAAGACTCTTTAAGGGAAAATAAATTTAACCCAAGACTAATTTGCTCTTCTCAGTCTATATTCAAATTCATGATAGAAAAGATGGTCACACGATTTATAGACAATATATAAATATACAGTATAGGCGTATAGATGTGTACAGTAACAACCATTTGCAATAATTTTTTTTATTTATAAGCTTTTTTTTAAAAAAATATTTGAAAAAATAAGCTAGTTCTCAAACTATTTTAAAAAAAATAAGTCATTTTTAGTTTGGACAAAAATCGTTGCCTGAGACAACTATTAACCTAGAGGTAAATCGTTGTCTGGGGCAACAATATGCATAAAGCTAACATTAAAGTTGGTTGAAATTGGGGCAAAAGAAATGATTGTCATGGGCAACGATTTTATAAAAAAAAAATAATAAAATCGTTGCTATAGTCGACGATTTATCTTGGCCCACCTTTCTCTCATAATCCAACTTACTACAAATCGTTGTCTGGGGCGATGATCTTAGTCCGGACCAAAATAGTTTCGAAAGTGACTTATTTTTGCAATTTTTTTTTTAAAAAAGTTTAGAAAAAAAAAATTCCATTTATAAAGTGATGATAATATAAAAGAATAGAGGGAAAAGTATGAGGTGAATGAATGTGTCTTGACTCTTGATTTATGTACTGTAACGTCACAGAAGAACATACATAAACACTTCCTGACAATAATTTGAAAGATTACCAGATACAAGGGGAAAGTTTCAGGACAAAAGTTCTTTAACCTAAGTATTCTTAGAGTGCAAGAAAGTGTTAAAGATAAAAATTCACATACGAGTTGGGATAAATTATCGCAAATTGATAAAATAAGTAAGATCAACTTCATTTACTTTACAACTAAAGCCCTTTTTGAGCTGCAAGTCAAACTGAAAAATTACACAAGAAATCAACTTAATCTGCTACTTGCTACTTGCATTACAATCAAACCCTCTAGTCTCCTCAATCAAATTACTAAACCAAAATATTTTTAAAAAATGCTAGAATTATACTACAGATTTATACCTGCAAAGAACCTTACATCTGAGAATCTTATCTTGCACATAAAACCCAGGCATCACCATTATCTTAACACGACTTGGACCGTGACCCTTCTGTTTGTCAGCAACGATATCTTCCATATAGTGAGGATCGAACGATTTATTCTCCTCCACCCTTAAGATAGTTAATGGCGGGGAGAAAGAGAATGCCAGCAAATGAAGCAACCAAATACATTTTGCTGCTACAAAGAACGACTGAAGTAATGTCTCAGACCAAGGCCTAGTCCAATTCAGGGTCATAATTATGCAGCTCATTTTCTGGTCACAAAATTTGCTAAACTCTTCACTGTAATACTTTGTTCCTTTCTTTAGAACCTCATTCCAACTCAGGTTTCTTAATGAAGCAAACGACTGAAACTGGGCTTGCCGTTGTTGATGAGGATCTAGTAATTTTGGCATGCCATTTTTCTGAAACACACAATTCTCAAAATCCTGGTAAAATGCTTGATTGATTATCGCTTCTAGATGATAGAAAACTACCTTTGAGTATCTTGAACTTATGGATAGCTTATAGGGTTTTAAGATCAAGTTCAAGTTCTCAGTAAGTTGTTCATCAGTCTCATCTATTTGCTCAATTAGTGTCTTACAGAACTGCTTCACTGACAATCTTGCTTCTGATACAATCTGTAAAAACCCTTCCACCATTACTTCTTCACTCACAGGCATCCCACTATCCCCATTATTCTTCGCATCACCCAATTTCTCTCGTTTGGAGACTGCTTGTCTGAGGGCCTTCTTCAGCTCCTCACAGTAAGACTCCAAGTTCTCGAGCTTCTTTCTCAACTCCCCAAACGAAGATCTCATCTCTGAAACTTCCATTAAGGCCGCTTCCTTCTTCTGGTTTGCGTCAATCAGCTCCTTTTTCAAAGTTTCAATCGATACACTACTCCCAAAATCCTTAAGAACTTGGGAGACTTCTTCAGATTGATCATCAGTTTGTAATGGTGAACTGGTTTCATTCTTTTGCCTCCTTTTGAACAGCCATGAAAGAATCATACCTCGAGATTTCTTATGTGACGCAGTCATAGTGGCATGAGAATCTGTTAGTGGAACGACCATGTTAGAGCACTTGCTACTCTTGTTATCATTATAATCAATGCTGCTAATAGTTGCAGGCTTACAGTTGTTGCATGACGATACCGATTTCAAGTCTCCTAAACTGTTTCTTCTCCTCGACTTGAGGACTTCAGTCCCCGGTGAATTTTGGAGGAGTGTCCGTTGATTCGTGCATGAGCTAGCCACCGATTTACAGTCATCTGTTGGGCAAATATGGTGGTTGTCTGAGTTTACTACTGATGGGAGGCCAATTTGATCGTCTCGAACTTCATCCCAACTTTCACTAATCGTTTGGCTTGCTATTTGCATATGGCCATACCCTGGTAAGGGTTCCTCCTCGTAACTCTGTCAAGATAGTTCAAGTTTTGTTAGATCTTAGAGTTAATTCTATCAGCAGATAACCTTTGTATTGAAATGCAAGGGGGGGAGGAAGACCTAGCATGACTTGTATTTTACTCAAAGTAACACTTGTTTTTCAATAAACTATAAAATATCCCAAGTAGCAACATCTAGGAATTACAATCTTGACTCCAACATAATAATAGGCCATGTATACAACAATGTTCACTCAAACCACTAATTATGATAGTCAAACTAACAGGGTTGAAGTGCAAGTTCAGAAGCCCTCCGCACTTTAATTATGATAGTCAAATGTCGGTTATAACAAAATTTTCAGGAATTGAAATTCACAACTTTGATTTATTTCTAATTGGATTAGGTACTTATGGAAGAATGTTCACATTGATATGAACATCAACCAACCCCAAGCACAAAAGAAGTGGGAGTGGTTGCTAAAGTTAGAAAAAAATTAATCCATAAATAAAATGAAATACAGGAGGTAATGCGAGCAATCATCATCGGATTGTCATACTCATAACCCTTTATTGAAAATGTCAAATTATACTAGATTACTTTGTATTCACTTATACATGAAAAGAAAAAAACAAGAACAGAATTGCCAATACATGGTAACAATAATTGCTAGAAACAAATAGAAGGAAGTCCCTCTTATTATAAGAACCAGAAAATCTTTTCCTGGAGATAATGATAATATATGAAACAATCAATAAACCATGTGTTCCACTTCATCCAACCCCTCCAAAAATAATGACTCCATCGGGCCAAGATTGAGTTGTTTACAATGTCAATATAATAAAAAAAAAGTCGTGAACTTTGGAGGAAAGGGAGACTTACAGGAGTAAAGACAGGGTAATCATGGCCAGAAAACTGAGAAGAAGGACGGGAATGACGAGGAGAATTAGAAGACCTAAATCTAAGATGAGAAGGACTATTCCCCTGCATCAAAGCAGCATGAAGTGCTCTCAGCTCCACTGCTTTTGCAATGGCTGCTTGTATTTCTTCTCTATCAAGATTCCCACCTTCTCCACCCACTGCTTTTTCTTCTGCCATCCAGAAAAACTAGCATGTAAAGAGTGATCGAATCTCCCAACTGTACAAAAACAGGGGTCCCCTGTTTTCTGGGGATCAGGCAGTGAAAGGATGTATCAAATTTTTTGAGGGATGAAAACAAATAGGGAGGACAAAATGGGTGTGATTTTTATTTGTTCTTTTTTGGTGGGGGGTTAAGTGGGTGGATAGACCATATCTAGTCAAGGAAGTTGGAGAGCCATAGAAGAGACTAGACTACTAGAGAGAGAGAGAGAGAGAGAGAGAGAGAGAGAAGAGGATTGCTTATGAATTAGGATGTTGTAACTTGTTTTTGTAGTATATTGTTTCACTTCAAAGGATGTGCATGTGATGGAAAGATGGTTGAAGAGTGGAATTTACTTCATTTGAGGAAGATAAGGTTCACTTTTACCAAAATATCCTTGCTTCTTCCTTTTGAATAATGTTTAGTTAAGACTTTAGAGGGAGGAATGGAGGATGAGTTGTAGAGGACTAGAGGGGCATTACTAATTAGTAATTACTATTGTTGAGTTTGTGAATTGTGACCACAACTACAACTTATCCAAAACACATGGAGAATGGAGATGGCACTAGTTTTCTTATGATTGCTCCATGGTTACAATTTTTGTTATGCTACTTTGTAAAATTATTTTGCTAATTTTGAAGGTATCCATCCCGTCTATTTTATAATAGACTCCGCTTCATTAACTCTTCTCCTTGTAAAAGTATTTTTTTGTTGTCTATATTTTATAATGTAAGAAACACTCAACTTAATGTGTTGACTAACGTTTCCTCCAAGAAATATTTGTGCATCACCTTGTTTCCCATACTACTTGTCAAAACATTAGAAGACAAATCATACGGGAAATTTTCATACGTTTATCAAAAAGAAATACAGTAAGGAAACATTGAAACCAATTGAAAGGGGGGATGGGGGCTAATGCGGGCTATTGGAAGCCTACTAATTTGGCCAGATATTATAAAACTATTAAGATGTGGTATATGATACCTTTATGACTTAGGTCTTGGAATGTACACATGGTACTAGGGGACTAAATTATGGAAAAGTGTTCCACCATTCATCGAGTCAGGACTAAGGAGTACATGAATCACGGGTGAAGTTGATAATATCAAATTGCCAATGAAGCCAATGTACATACTCTAATATGAATTTCCCATCCCCAAAGTAGGAGAGTATTTACTTGTGTCTAAAAAAGATCAAGAGTATATTCGGACAAGTCCTATTCATTCCTTTGTAAGATGTGGGCTGACTTGGTCGAGTTCTTCGAAACAAGACACTGTAATTTTGGGTCCTTTGTAAGATTGAAATCACAACTCATAAGCCGTAACATTGAGACATGGATGGTATGGCAGTGGCCAGTGTGTGATGAGATGATTATATGGCGAACTAGTGGAATTCCATGTAGGATTAACAGGGATTGTTTATATAATTTGTTGGTTTGTTGCCTCCATAACTAGTTTTGCTAGAAAGTTTTGGGAATCAACTACCCCGGCCCAAAAAGCTTCCTGGTCGATCTGAGTGTTTCAGCCTCCTCCACATGCAAAATGCAAAAGCCTAACCTTTCCATTTAACTAATCTTAATTAGGATATGACCGCGTGAGTAAAAACTATATTTACGGTAATTGTTCAAGCATACTTGCTAGTACTATCTATTGTTTGAAAATAAATGTACACAACTAACATTAGCACTTAGATAAACGTAAACCCACTAGCAAAACAAATCAAGTGACTAGACAACCATTTGATACCTCACTTTGATTCCTGTATGGGAAAAATGAGACTTTACTCCTCATTTAGTCATGCTTAATTCAATGTAATACTACTATATTGTTGGCCAACTAATGTAAAACTATAGACAAAGCAAGGACTAGTATGTTAATTTGTCAGAAAAAATGTCTTAGGATACTTTTACGATGATCATAATTACAAATTCCAACTTCTCCAACAACTTCGTTAATATTCTCAAATTTCAACCACTCCTGACCATAACTTACATCATTGATTCCTTCGCTTTTGATTTGTCCTTTAGGAAGTTCCGTATACAAACAACAAGTTAGGTGTTCATGAGATACATTCATGGCTTAATCATGCTTAATGTTATGATTAATCACATAATAACAATATAGAGATCCTTGTTAGGACTGTTGTAATGTGCTTGTCACTTTCCCTACCAAGTACTTCTATTATATATCCCCAAAAATGGGACATTTTCTCAACAAAATGCATTCCGCTGCTTTTCTTTGATTTTTTGTTCTCTCTTTTCTGTGATATACTTAAATATATGTCCAAAACATCAAAAACAAATATTTTCTCTGTTTTGCATGCAAACCAAAAGAATTAAACATTTTTATTTTCCTTGAAAATGGTGACATTTTTTAAGTATAACTTGACATTTTGCGAGGAAAGTTCAGTAAGTTTTAGTTATTCCTCTTGATTTAGTGTTTGCAGGTTGTCCTGTTGTGATTGTTACATGGGAAAAAGAAGATTCCTAAATTCTCTTTGATCAGCTTCTCATGCGGAGTACTTCGTATATGTCGTGCCATTTGTTTATCTACTCTTTAGGGGCTAAGCTAATACTCCTAGTAATATGAACAATTGAAGATTGACAAAGCTTGGAAACTTGCTTAAAAACACTCATTAGTTAAGTTAGTGTTCCTGTCCGGAGATGGTTACTAATTGACTGTCGATGAAGAGATGGTGATGGAATGGGTCTAATGAACAACTTATTTGAAACCATAAAGATGAATAATACATGCACATACAAGATTATTAATCTTGAGTGTGGAATGTTTAAGTCAATAATATTACTCAAAATCTCAAAAATCCTCCTAAAATTATATATTAGGTAATAAAATACAAAGTGTTGCATACACATGGGATATAATAAAATTATTGTGTTTCCAATAAAAGTAATCTATTAATATAACAGAAATTACCCCTTAAAGTTGATAAAGATTGATAAATATTTTATTAAGGAGTTAAATTTTACTAAAAATATAATAATTTTATTATATTCAATATGTATATAATATTTTTGGACATAAAAAGTAAACTTCTCATTGGAACTTAGTGACCATGTTGAATTGTTAGTCATATGCCATAAAAAATAAAAATAAATAAATAAATAAAGCCCGTTAAGGCTTCCAGCTCAGGGCCAGCCGTACAGGTAGTATTTATGTTGTTGATTATCATAAAGGAAAATGGTGTGGACGATATTATAATGTTTTAGGTACTACAACTTCCAAGATTCTACCAATCAAACTTGTTGGTGTAATACTGTAATGGAATCACTACAATAAGTAATAAAATATAATACTGTTACTTATTAGTTATTTCCAACATTAAACAGACTGACAACTGAATTTGTGGCTGATGTTAGTATTCGCGAAACAGGCTGATACCGCTAACAGGTCATACCTTCACTTCTATAGTTACTGCAGTACTACTATGGTCTATGGCAAGCAAAAGATGAAGGAATAGAGTGAATAACCCATCTTTTGTAGTATGATACGTTCAGTCAAATGCTTTTAACACTTTATAAATTAGCTGAAGGTGCTGTTGCTATGATAACTGGTAAGAACTTAAGAAGTGCCTAAGATAATAACACAAGCAGACTTGCAGGAGTGCAACAAATATACAGGGCCGGACCGGAAGACTCCTGGCTGATACAGAGTATTTGTTCTTCTTCAGTTTTTTTTCTGAGTTTATCAAACAATATAAAGAATACAGACTAATCTAATACAGATAGGGCTTGGAGCAAACATTTGTTGAGACAAAATTCGATTCCTCAACAGTTGGAATTGGACGTGTTGATCCAATTTAAGAGAGAATCCTCTTCCTGGAAAGCGTTGGAATGAGTTGATAATCTCTTTTAGAATAGATAACAGGGCTCTTGAATGCAAGAGCAGGTAATGTTTTTCTAGGTACACGCCAAAGAAACAAAGATAAATTAGTAGACAGTCAACTTCATTATTGTTCTCAATTTGCTGAGGTAGAGTGACCAAAAAAAGATACAAATAAACCTTTTTTTGGCAGAAATTTTTCATAGACTTAATGTGAGCCGTTACAATAAAATTTCGAATGCTTGATTCTATTTCTAATATACGTGATAGTTAAACATAGAAGAAGATTGAGAAAGGGACGAGGTGGGTTCATAATCTTTAGGTCCCAAATAGGTTGAAGCTAGTTGAATTATGCTCGTGGTGATGTAAATTCACCAAGTCTCATATTTTGCACCATCTTTGGCAAAGAGGCTGATCATTCTTCCCAAACTCCAACTGGCTTCGAGCCTTGATGATTGAGGCCGCTTGCAGTGTTTTTGGCTATTGATAGTTGCAACAAACTGCTGCTTGTGTTTTGACTGTCAAATAATCTATCTTAAACCTTGGTCGGTTGGTCCAATGCACATTTTGCATCTTCAAAGGGATCGGAGTGATTTTTTGACATTCACAGAAAGCATTAAGGCAGCTTGCAACGATCTGCTGCCGGTGGTCTTGATTGTCAAATATTATATCTTCTCCAGGAGGTTTTAATATGTTTCAAGGACTTTCGGCACTTTGTGGGGCCTTCTTCCATTGCCCAATCATCAGCAAAGATGCTTCCTAAAACCAGCCAAACGCAGAAAAAATGAGAAGTTCAAACAACAGTTAATAAGTAAATGATAATGCTCAGATGGTTAAAACCTAAGCACCATCTATGCACTCATAAGGGCACTTCAACGATGAAATTTCTTCATTTTTTGAAACTTTTTGCTGAGCCAAATGGATCCATAACTTTGAGAAATGGGTATAGCGGCCAGTCCTGACCCCCTATCAGTAACGAATCGGGAACAGCTCCATTGGAGGCCTTCTCCACCCCATAAGTCATCCTTCGTATACTACATTGCATGCCATTGAAGGGCATTTTTTGTAGCATGATATGAACAAATAATGTTTAAGGGCTTGGTTACATAATAGTGATAATACAGTAAGCCATGGAAATTTGCTTCAAAAAGACAATTTTTGATAATTTTGTCATCATCTAATTGTTTTCGAATAGGAGAAATTGGCCCTGCTCCGCTTTCTTAAAAGCAAGGCGAGCCCTGTTAAGGAGGTCAAACCAAGGAGCTGACATAACATAAAGAGCCTCTTCTCCAGCGAGCCTAGTTTCTAGACCAAACAGAGAGTACCTTGGGGCCCGCTTCATTGAAACCATTGAGGGGATGTGCCGCATAAGCAGAAACATCTTCTGATAGAGGAACAGATCCATCTCCTCTGGAACTGTTCACCGTTTCCTCACTAAGCAGTAAAGTGAGTAAACAGAAAGTGATTATCAACTTCCCCAGGGACTAACTTCGTTGTTTGTTATTGTAACAAAATAGCCATAATAACAGTTACTAAGAAAACCAGGATCTGCACCTGCAATCCACATGGCAGGGAGAACTCAGATCAGGATTGAAGTCTAGAAAATGTAGTCCTTTATCTGATGATGACCCAACTGCATAGATCTGATCAAAAGGCCATTCCAGTAAAGCTAGATTTACATAACACAGTGAACATACATCAGATGCAAAGTTCTGCATTAGATACTTTAAACATGTACTGTTTGAGTGTTTTCTCCATCAATTGAAAGAAGTCTTACCAAATTTGACATTAGTAGTAATCTTAATGTCACTGAAACATGAACGAGGAAGTTTTTTCACAACCAAACTGGTGGAGGGCAGTGGATATGTGTTTGCTTCTAATGTATGGATGTTAAGAAAACCTGACCTGCAAATTTTCAAACATAATGACGAAATTGGTTGGAATATGATAAGGTTGAAGTAAACAAAAACAAGTTTGTGAAAGTAAATCATACTATCCAAGAACAAGTTAAATGATCCTTTAACAAAGAGAAAATACTTCACCACAAAGTTGAATTAGGAAACTATTGATCAAAAACCATGTACACAGTAATATACAAGCAATAATCAAGGGCTTAAAAGTAGTAAGTGAATCCAGAAACAAGATGATTATCTCAAAACTATCAATCATTAAGGTAGAATGCCAAACAAAATGGAGACTCGGAATCCTAATGGATTGTGTATATCCCTGGGGACTATCCGATTGTGCCTGCAAATAAATACAAACCATAAGAAATCCTCAATTTTCTGTCTTTCAATCTTTGCAAAGGGATGAGCATCATATAAACACAAGTTAGCACCATTTTCAGTCATCAATCTCCTTCAGGTTATCTTGCAAACACGATTGAGATAAAGAAAGTAGCATGCAGATATAACTGTACTCCCAGCAATTTAAAGATATATCCACTTTAAATACCTTAAAAGATTTGATTTGCTCTAGCAGCAATGCGACTTTCACTGATGCCATAGGTAAAAGGTGAATGATATGCCTATTTCCCACAACAGTAAATACACTGGCACTTTGTAAGAAAAAAAAATACATAAAATGGGGAAAGCTACTCTGTGATGCACCATATCCTGCTTTTTGTGTACTGCATCCATGAGTATATGACCATTAATTCTCCCGAAATTACAAGTATAATTTAAGTAGGATAGCATTTCATTGATAAATCTGAAGGGGGATAACATTTACATCGACCAACCAAAAGATGACTAATTAAACACTCATTTAAGTAATTAACCCTTCCTAATCACATCACAACTAAACTAATTCCACTAATAAACAAAAGATATGATTTATGATTCCAAAGCGCAACCCTAAGCACGCTCGCCTCTGATCCTGCGGGCAAGCTGGATATCCTTAGGCATAATGGTGACTCTCTTAGCGTGAATCGCACACAGGTTGGTGTCCTCAAAGAGTCCGACGAGGTAAGCCTCAGCAGCTTCCTGAAGAGCTGCGACAGCGGAGCTCTGGAAACGGAGATCGGTCTTGAAATCCTGGGCGATTTCTCGGACTAGCCTCTGGAATGGAAGCTTCCTGATGAGAAGCTCAGTGCTCTTCTGGTACTTGCGGATTTCACGGAGAGCGACGGTTCCGGGACGAAATCTGTGAGGCTTCTTCACTCCTCCGGTTGCTGGGGCCGATTTGCGGGCGGCTTTAGTGGCGAGCTGCTTGCGAGGGGCCTTTCCTCCGGTGGATTTGCGGGCAGTTTGCTTGGTTCGGGCCATTTTAGGTGAAGCTTTGTTTAGAGGAGAATGTGTTGACTGTTGAGTATTGTGTATTGTGTATTGTGTATTGAATAAGTGTGGCTTGCGATGGAATTGGAAGAGGTTGGGAGGGATTATTTATAGGGGGGATGGAGCGGGAGTTTTTGAATTTTCGGGGAGTGGAGAAATGATGGAGATTTGCGAAGATGAATGTGAAGCGTTGGATTAAATTTGGTTTTAATCGTTGGTTGTAAGATGCGTTCGTAGAGTACTCCGGATTGCGATCCGTGTTTTGATTGATTGGCCAATAGGATTTAAGTGTTAATTTCCTTTTTCTTTTTGTTGGTGAAAAGCTAACTGGCCAACGCGTACATGCGGTTCGAAAGTCGCAACTCGCGAGTCGTAAAAGATTTTTGGAGGCCCGTTTTTGGAAAAGGGTGATGTGCTATGGGCCTAGTATTTGACTATTCTGTATTAGTGTTCTACTTTGTAGTCTCAAGTCTCTACTAGTATCTACGGCTGTCAATTCGGGTGCTTAATTCGGATCCGGATCAGATTATATTGGGTTTTGGGATATATTTGGGTCGGATTATGTTCAGTCAAATTTTTATCGGGTAAAATTCGGACTTAACTCGGGTTTAACTCGAATCAAATCGTGT
Organism: Dysphania ambrosioides; assembly: GCA_026401315.1. Taxonomy (NCBI): domain Eukaryota; kingdom Viridiplantae; phylum Streptophyta; class Magnoliopsida; order Caryophyllales; family Amaranthaceae; genus Dysphania; species Dysphania ambrosioides. Next base: position 731,317 of record CM048666.1, read on the forward strand.
CGGATTATTCACCCTTTCGGGTACAAGTCGGGTTTAGTCTGGCCAATTCGGGTTTGGTTCATTTTCGGGTTCGGATTGTACTAACTGGGGTTTAGTCAGGTTTATGGTGGGCAATTTCGAGTATAAGTCATATTAAGGTCGGATATTATCAAGTCAGATAATACCCAAATTGATTCAATATTTGGGACGTTTAATCAATTATTTTCGGGTTCAAGTTTGATTTTGTTCATATAACTAACACGATGAAATATTAAATTACTGAATAAATTCTATTAAGTATGATGTTATATATTGTTATAATGTTATGCAACTCAAATTTGGGTATTTTATAAAAAACATTTTAATCTTTCTTGGAAAAAAAACAAATTAGAGAAGTATGTACATCTAATAATCCGAATAATATTTGACATTTGTTATAAAAAAAAACTTATTTGGGTAAGACCTTTCCAAATTATGTTAGTTGGTCAAGAGTTATTATGATGTATTATTTGATCCATCATACACTTTTTTTTAAAACATATTTTTAAAATTAAAATTCAACAAATATAATATAATTTCTCCAGAATCAGGTTATAAGATATTAAGACTTTAGTCAATAACAGGTCAGATCAATAACGAATCAGAATAAAACGGGTCATGAGTCACAATAGGGCGGGTTTATAACATGTTATCTCGAGTTATAGTCTATTTCGATTATAATCAGGTCGGGTGTCATTTCGGGTTTGCTTAATTGTCAAGTTGGTTCTAGTCAATTATCGGTTTATGTCGAGTCGAGTGCGGGTTTGAGTTTGGGTCTAATAATCTAAGATAAAGTTGGTTGTCGGTTAATATTAAGTCGGGTTCAGGACGGTCAATTTTTGACAACTCTACTAGTATCTCCCTACAAAAGTAGTCTCAACTCTCAAGTCTCATTCTAATTTTCAAAGTATTTTGTAAATTTGAACTTTTAACATTACTCTCACTAATGATTAGATTTTTCTTTCTATCTTTTTTCTGTCCGTGTTTTTCTCCTTATCATAAGTAAAAATAAACTCTCCATCTCTCTCTACGCACTTACCATGTCAAGTTTCGACATATGAATTGCCCGCGAAATACACATAAAAACCATGCAAGCATAACGCCTACATCTATCCGACTAAGCATACGAAAAAATCAGTTTTCCTCATTAGAATAATTGTTCTAACTTCAATTTCATCCTTGGACATAAAGAAATTAAGGGAATGTGGTGTTTAAATTCTCAACCATTTAAACTAACGTTACTTTGTACTTGACAATTAGGAGTGATATAGAGCTCCCATCTGAGATTGCTCGACTTGAACACACTTACATCCAGCGCTTCAATCTCTTTCTAGTTTAAATATTACATGTTCACTATTTACTACGGCAAACAAATGAACCAATCAGTTAAACCATGCCCAAACTTCTCATGTACAAAACACCATGCCCAAACCCATCAATTCAACCAAATTTCCCAAGAAAGTAGATAGTTTATCTACTCTTTGTATCAGCCAATCACTCCAATAAACACAGTCACATTAAAAGAAGATTGTGCCAAGTTCATCCACCAGTTACACTCCCTGTATACAGTCAGCAACATTAATTGCTGCCGCACATTTGTCTAATTTATTTCTTCTTTTAGCACTCCACAACCATAACAATGTCAAGCTTACTGCACACGCTCATTGCATAACTTGCAAGAGTGAAAGACCTGCATTAAACCCAGTTGCCAGGCAGCGCAAATTTATGAAATCGGAAAGATTCTTCACCCGCTGTATCTCTGGCCAGTCCGAGCTCAATCTCATCACTAGTGAGTTCAGCATCAGGGGAAACAGTGGCTGGAGAAAGAGGTTGGTTTCGATCACCATCAGAAAAGCTAAAACCCCTCTCAAGGTTAGGCCACAATGGCATAGTTAATGGAGCAGGGCCACTTTGTGATTGTGGGGAAGAAAACCGCGAGTCCTGCATCAACACGTGGAATAGCAGGGGTACCCGAGCATGACGGTGCAAAGAGAGCTTCTGGCTCAGAGAAACAGTATCATAGCATTGGATGGCACTGGACGGAGAGACAATCCAAGGAAGGACTTTTTGGTTGTTTACTCGAGAGATCACTAGAAGCTTAGAGTCTCTTGATGCTTCTTTAAACAGCTCACTGAGGCCAGATCTTGTACAAGGGACATTTCCATCACCACTTTCTAGAACTGAAGATATGTATATAAATCCCTACACACGTTCTAAATCAATTAGTATTACATCATAATGGTACTTCTAAAATAAGACATTAGAATAGAAAAAAACATTTGTTAATGTACCTCATCAGTACGACTTACAGCAAAACCAAGCTTCACATCACCCTCTTTCATCTCAATCTCAACTGGGTACTCTTGGACGGGAGAGTACCAGAGACGAATCGCTCTCACAACTCCAATGTCAACCCCATGGTAGTCCTCAAATCCATATAGGCTTGCGTTGGCAAGATTTGGCAAATCTGACAATGATGAAGTGCTCACTGTGGAAGAAGCTGTTTTACCAGAAATCTGTTACATATGAGGCAGAGATCGATGTCAGTACTCATTTGTATCAAGAACAAAACATGTATACCTTCAATTTGTACCGCGTTACTTGATGAAATACATAGGATAGCTTCCCTGATGAGCTCAACTTAGAATAAAAAACGGGACATACTGGATTCGTGTAAAAACCAACTAGTTTTTTTAGGAAACGTACCTTTGTTAGCAAAGACTCTGTCTGTATATTTGTGAAGGCTATCGGAACTCCTGATGCCTGAGACGCGTTCAACCATGCATTGGCTCTAGCAAGAGTGTCCTCAACGTCGTTATAGCGACCAGGTCCTGTTTCTGAAGCTTTGGGCAAGAAGAGGATGGAGTAAAAGCAGCTTGAATAGGGAACTTGTAGCATCGTTTGCATCTTCCGTTCCCATGGATATGAAACATAACCATCTTGAATTTGGGTACTATTTAACGTATGGAGTAACCTGGAGTCCCTAGAAGCTGCGGTTGGAGATCATGTTAACAAAGTCCCAAGTAGTTAGACACGTTATAAAACCATGCGTCGCAGATTAATTTTCTTGGACGCATCAATTTAGTGTCCAAATTCCTAGTCGTCCTATTCAACTTGTCCATTTCGCACCGTGCTTACTCAACTAACCCGATTCAGACCACTTTCGACTTAGTATATAGTACATATACAACAAACCACTCATCAACATCAACATTATCCCGATTCCTTCAGAAGCGACAACTTAATCAAGAATAATGATGTCTTACAATTTGTTTTGGTATGTAACTTCATTGCAACTTCAACACCAAGACTCAACCTAAGGAATCCAATAGAGGACATCCCCCTCAAGATCGCGAACCCAAGAAAATACTCTACTTAGCCCAACAAAGTAGGAGTCTTACAATTAATGAATAATGATCAATAGTCTTACAATTATATGGGAACACAATAATTTTAAAACACGCCATAGTTACGACTTAGGATTATAAAATATTCAATATCTTATCCTAAAATACAGCCTTTTTTTTGGAAAAAAAACAAAGAGAGCGTTTTATAATATCAATTTGAGTTCCGCTAAAGCAAGTACACTGTTCAAACAATCAAACATACAAATATACAATACTTCTGAACATACATCACCTTCACCACCATCCCATCTTGATATTAAATGAGCAACCGCGCATTATAAACTCAAACAAAATTCAAAAAAATTTGGCATATAAAGAAGCCAACGCGAAGATTGAAGATTACCTTGCAGTTTCAAGCATTCTGTCTCGGAACGATCAAAGAAGGCAACAGCATAATTAGGATCATCAATGGCTCTCAACACATAGCGTTGCTTCTTTATCCCTTCAGGAACGATACAACCAGTGAGCTCAGCGGAGCCAAATTCACCGCGTCGAACTCTAACCCGGATGGTGGTAAGCTTGCTCTTGAAGCAACTATGGAGATGTTTCTGGACGCCAGAGTAACCATCCTTGAAAGGGGACCGAAGGACTAAGTGTCCAACTTGAATCTCGTCGACGATGTCCCCTGTTTGGAGCAATCCACCGCTCCATTCGTCGGCTCTGGAAGTCCCTCTAATACACTCGATTGCTAGGACTTTGGGGTTTGGCCAGCTTGATCTTGAAGTTGAAGTTGATGACGATTCATTGGACGCCTTTGACCGATCAAACAGCATTTCTTGTGGAGTTTGATGAAATGAATAACAGAGGAGGAAGGCAATGGGGTTTTATTAGGGAGGATGAAGGATGATTGGCGGGACTGACTTATCAAAGTCTTCCCCACTGAGTATCATATTGAGGAATCTTCATTTACGTTTGTACCTTTTTTTTTCACAAGAAAGATTTGTAGATGACGTCGATGCACTGCATCATCTTTTCGTTTTTTTTTTTTTTTAACGAAACTTGTCACAAATTCACAGCTATAGGGGATTCTAATAGTCCTTGGCTGATAATTTTTTTTTTTGTTACTGAAAAGGACTCATTTCGGTAAATGTTGTATTTGTTTTTATCATTTAGAATTTATAGATTTTAAAGTCAAATTTTAACAATAAATTCTTCCACTTTATAAGAAAAAAAATATAATCATATGGGGTCTTAAAAGATTCGTCTCAATATATATTTTTCAACTATCAACTTTTTATAATTTTTGTAAATACACAATTAAAAATATTTAAAATATTAAATTTGTTTTGGGATCTGTGCAAAAAAATGAAAAGAAAAAAAAAGAACGGATGGAGTAACTCATTTCGGGATACTTGTGGATAAAATTACACCAAAATTTTAGAAGGGCTATATTATATATATTTATATACATTATTAAATAGAAAGAAATTCAAATAAAAATAATATTTTAAAATTTTCGAATCGAAAGAATAACAAGAAGAAAAATAAAAAGAGAAAGTATATAAGCGTGATTCAAAGCCAGTCGGTGTTTATGTGTCATATACTCATATCAAAGGCAAAGGATTGACTATCTAGCAAGCAAAATGGAGGTGTAGCATAGCTCGTGTTGTGGATGCGCATGCTATCGAAAAGTATTTTGACTGCAGAGGAGCTTGGTTTACCTAGCATTCTCACTTCTCAATCATTTGCACTTAACAAAAACTACAGTTCCAGCAAATTATTGGGAAAATATCTATTTTCATTTCCAAATAAAAAGTTGACTATTAATTTACTCGAGTTTTCTCCTTGGAAACTTCTAAACAATTTCCAAACTTGTTAGACTGAAACTAATTTTTTAAAAAGAAAAGAAATGACCTTAAATTATTTCTTATATACTGTACGATATATGAAAATGTGAATAAAAATACTAGCAATATCCTAAACAAATGTAGAGTGTAAGAAGAAACACACACAAAAAAAGGGAAAAGAACAGGTAACATGATAGAGACATTCGAATTAAATTACGCTCTTTAGCGGCTTTGGCCACCTCCAACTCCAACTCCAAGGTCCAAACTGAAAGCCAAATGTAGCAAATCTCTTAAACCGCCATTTGAATCATGAAGATGTATTTTAATGTAAAATGGCTTGGGGCCTTTGTGTATGAAATTTTCTAAGCTAAATTGTTGGAATCATATTAAACTAGAATCAGGACTTTTCTCATTAAAGTTATATTCCATCCACTAATATGAGGATGGTAGTAGACCAAAATATTTTTGGAGGTTCCTTGGAATTTTGGGAGTCAAAATACTATAGCCGCCCTGCTTGTTTCTAAAAAAAAGGTTGTAAATATTTTGAGAACATTTTTCTAGACTTACATGACTATTCAAGGGAAGAGGAATTTGTGCTCACATCTGGCCACTTGGGTAGGGACTAGAGAGTTTGGTGAGACTTGAGACTTTGAAAGTCAAACTGTCAGCGTAGGATGCTTTTTTGAACATGGAATAGCTAGCCAATAAGCTTCATGTCTTTCGAAAGTGTTCCAACCAACTGAAAGACCTTGCACTATTTAAATTTCTTCTTAGAGATGAGTCATGGGTGTATCAACCCTTATGCTATGCTATCCCCGGCTTACTGACTAATAAATATTCTAAAAGTACTGTGAATTAGGATACATTAAGTCATTCGCATTAGATCATCTATTTGAGGATGGTAGTACTGGTGATATTTTGGCAAGACCATTAGTTACGTTGAGTGGATCATTTTGTCTATCCTTGTGGGTTGGTCACCACTTCCTCTCCGCAATAAACATACACCAAAGAGCAACTATACATAACGACTAGATAGTCATACAAGTACACAGTTCTACCATAAATTAGTTACTTACTAAAACAATAACACATTCTTCTGTGTTGTAGCATTATCTTTCCAAGTTTCAACTGCATTATGTGCCATGTGCTATGAGACCATCTTTGCGTCTATGATTCGTCATCAAGGATTCTGCACTTAAGGGGAGTACGGGAACATAATTCTTCTCCATGGGAAGGTGGAACTCATCCCCGCAATACATATAGTCTCACACCTACATACATATACGGTGAGAATGAGTGAGTTTTTCTTAACAAGTGTGTGCTATATTGCATACGAAACAATCTTATTAATACCAAGTAATAAGGAAAAGTTGGCTATCTAAATTGTAGCGAATCCCTTATGTAATGTGGATAGTCCGTACAACCAAATCATCTGAGTAACCAAATGAGACTCAAACTGGGTGATTGGGTGTGGAAGTCCCAACTAGTACTAGGGAGTAGTGATTTTCAAAACAGGCATAATTGTGAAGGAGTTTGTGTCTAGAAAAAGGAAAATAAAACCAAAAAAGAATTTATCAAGTTATTCAATCAAGATAAGATACTTACTAGTTACTACATCCATCGCTTCTGTGGAGCTGCATCTTTGGATCCACTATGAGCTCGTCTTCTGTTGCTTTTTAAACCCGCACTTGCTGGCACCTGGTCTAACATTGGAGAAGCTGCTGAAGGATGTGTTTGATTCAATGATTTCTCCTTGAAGGGACTCACTGGTCTGGACTTTGGGACCTGAAGAGAACGCTTTATAGATGGTGTTGCAAGCGCTATTTTCTGATTTCTCTTTGACACATTCCCATATGGAAAGCTGTTTTGGAGTGGGGTGCTAACTGAAGCTTTTACTTCTGTCTGACTTTCAACAATACTAGATGTAATATGTTTCTCAGAGAAACCATCTGAATCAGAAGACAAAGAGCTATCCATGTCATAAAGCAGATTATCGGACATTGTAGGCAGCCGTTTCTTTTCCAAGTTTGGCCCTGTGAATGAACGCCTTCTGGTTCTTGTAAGATTTACCACCTGCATCATGGAAAATCTTTAGTTTTGTTGATGCTCCCTACATTACCGTTAATTAGCATTACTTAAGCACTGGAGGAAGAAAAAAGAGTGAAAACTTAGGACTGGTCATTGGACATACTTCATAGCATGGCATACGTCAAAACATATTCGGTACTCCGTACAATTTTAGGGGAGTATATCATGCATGAGTAGGATGTGCTTAAATGATACCTCTTCAGCATAATTGCATGTAATGTATGAACTACGAAGTACGTAGTGCAAAACATTATAAAAACTCCTTTAAGGATGGCAATATAGAACTTGCCACCTTTGCCATCCTAGTAATCTTAAGTTCTGTTAATAATAATATAAAAGCCAGGAACTCATGAAGGTTTTCAATTTTTCTTATTTTCGAAAGAACAGGACTAGTGACAGTAGTAAAATCAAAATGCCTCTTTCTCAGTTTACGTTTCTGCCTGTGCCCTTCAAAAATTAAGTTGTAATCCAGGTTTTTAAGCACCATATTGCAGGTTCATCAAAAGTTTGTCATCCCAACAGAGTTCTAACCTTCTGTTCCAAAACAATCAAGTCCTTTTTCAACTTTGTAACGAGTGTATTCTTTCGACGGATAACTTCTTCAAGTTCTGCAATTCTCTGTCAAAAAGAGGAATTTATTAATAATTCTACTGAGCCATCCTTATACAACAATCAAAGAAAAGCAAAGATGAATTTTGAGACATCTTACTTTAGAAGAGGCAGCATCTTTCGAGCGAATAAAGGCGGCAAGCTCCTTTATAGCAGCACTTTTTTCTTCACATTCCCTCTTGAGGTTATAAGTATCTTGCTCCATTGCTAAGTTGTTTAACTGAAAACCACACTCACGCAACATTGACGTTCATTGTGACAGATAAATTTCGACCCAACAGTAAAAAATCGTGCTCATGTCTAAAATAGATGCTTATAGTTACTAGAAAAACCATAATCCTTGCACTACCTGTGTATCTGTCACTGAAGTGACACTCGAAGCCCAATCAGACAAATCTGACATACGACGTTCCTCCTGTTCAGCTTCATTAGAAATGGAGAGTCTACTTTTGAACATCTCATCACCACAAGCAGCTTTCACAAGTGAACTTTCCTAATACATTACAAGCTAATAAGTCAACTTGAATTCCGCTTCCAGAAAGGTCTGAAAAACCCAAAATTAGTAAGGCAGTTATCCGAGTCTCACCGAAAATTCACTAAACTCAGCTCGGCGCTGGTCACAGAACCAGCAGTCAGTACACACAGAGTCCGATTTGGTGGCCAAAGATGATCTCCTTGATGAACAATCAACTACTACCTGAGGCTGATCTTTCATATAATTCATTTTGTGGCACAAATCATCAAGCTTTTGCTGCATGCCCATCAATATCTCATCCTGCAGAGCAATAGCACACAGAACAGTAAACACCTCACAACTCTCAAAAGAGTGCACTCTCTAGTCCCTATTACTTGATCCAAATCCAAAGAATGCAGCTGAAGAAATCGACATTTTCATATACAATTCCTAATTCATCTTGGAAATCTATACTGACGCATATAAAGTCACTTACAGTCATTCAAAACGACCTATTATAACAAACAAATATCGGGTGTAAGAGCTCCTCATTCACGTAAATTGGCCCATAACATGTGCGAAAAAAGAGATCGAAAACGTGAAAATTATGGCTAAATTTAAATACAAAGCTCATACTTTACACCTCATTAAAGATAATAACTTTTAAACATCATTATCATCATAATCATCCCAACAATCACTTTTCATCAAAAAGTCCCCTCTTTAATCAATATTAATCTAAATACTAATACAGTTGCATAAATCTAAGTCAATAGTCCCACCAATTGTAATTAACAACTCGCATAGATAAATGAATAAAAATTATAAATATCAAATGAAAATGGAAGGATTAGAGAATTATGCAAACCCTGATTTGGACACATTTTCTGAGCTGATCAATCTGGCGATTCTTCTCACACTTAGCGGCGGCAACAGCGACAACGGAGACAATAAGAACACGGTAAATGGGACTGAAGAGCTCCCACGCCACGGCTTCCTTTTGATTCAGTCCACCTCCAATGGCTCTAGCCGAGGTAGCTTCTTCGGCGCCGATGAGTCGGCCTTGAAGAGAAAACCAAGCCAATGGCGGAGCCATCTTCTTCCTGCGAATAGGACTGCTCGGCTTGGAGAACTGGCTTGAGAGACGGCGTGGGTTGAGTGTGGAGGACTGTATAGGAGTGAGGGTTATTAAATGAGACGGCTTGAAATCCGCTTCTATATCATCGGCGGCTTCCATTGAATTGAATTGAAGAGGTTGGCTTGAATTTGAATGTAATAATTGAAGGAGATGAGTAACGTTGTGTTTTAGGAAGGAATTGATTGTGATTTTTAAAATGATGTTTATTTTTTGGATTTTATTGGTTTGGGAGGGAATGTTTCAAAACATGAAGAGTGGGAGTAAACATAGGGGGATCCTACGGGTCTCTCGTGTTCAAACCAAGCCCTTTATCCCTTGCGGGTGCACTAAGCTACTAGGCCCAATAACGTATCATATTTCCATATTAGGGCATTGGATCGTGAGTAATACATTAGGAGAGTAACATAAGTCAATTTGAAGAAAAACAATGTTAGTAGAAGTGATTTATAAAGAAAATATAGCATGGATGGTGTGTTGAAAGGAAAATTAATACCTTTATTAATATGGGTGTTCAAAAATATCCGACCCGACGATAAACAATCGAGTTTTTTTTAAAAAATAAAATAAAAATTCTTTTTCGTGTCGGGTCATATGCCGTATAAAACTATAATCGGATACCCGGGTACCCAAAATATATTTTTTTAATTATTTTTTGTTGTTTTACTGTTTTAGCCTTAGTCTAATATTATATTTTTTGTGCTCAATAATATTATATGTTTTCTCCTTCTTCCTCGTATTAATATTATATGTCTTTTTGCTCAATAATTATTTATAAAAAATTTACACTTATATATACTGAATGTTTATAATTAAGTATATGTCATATATAAAGTTTTCTTATACTCAAGTAATTTGCCATATATCTATTAATAAAGCTTTCTTAAATCAATATGATGACACGATATTTAGGTGGTGGACTGGTGGGTAGAGGAATAATGATAAAACTAAATACTCATAATTTGAAAAAAAATATTTATATTTTAAACTTTTTTGAAAGAATCTTATTATAACAAAGGAAGTAGAAAATTTATTTAATATGATTTGGCTTAATTATATTGTTATTGGAAAAATATTATATTGAGGATTAATTTTCTTTAAAAAAAAATGAATGCCCTTTGATTTCTTCTTCATTTTTTTCTCTAACAATTGTCATCATATCACCAACATTTCAATATAGAGTTGACGTATATAGTATGTATATAGTGCTAGAAATTAAACTGTTATACCATTAAATTGTTTTCCAGCGTTGACTTTGTAGCTTTACTTATATAGTATGTATATAGAGTTGACTTCGTATAATATAAAATTACGAAGTATATAGTTAATAATTACCATGATAATGATTATAATTCTTTGTTAACAAAAAATTGCTTGGGCCTATTTTCGAACTACTCGTTATATCGGGTACCCGGTTATGAACACTCCTACTTATTTATGAGGTAATATATACTCTCCACCCTTAGAATAACTATTACCCTCATAATTAATTTAACTATTGATATTCCAACCTCTTCTCTTCCTTATACCTCCTAAAAATTTTAATTTCCACCTCATCCCCTGTTACCATTTTTATTTACTTTAATTTTTCATTAGTTTGACTTTTATCTACTTCAATCCACACATGCTCGTAAAGGTGATCAAAGGTTGGGATTTGTCAATAAATCTATTTACTTCTATTTTAGTTTGTTCTATTCCTCATTTTCACGTTAAAAAAGGGCTTTTTGGTCTAAAATGTTAGTTTTTGGTTGACCTAGACACATTTTATTTTTAATTGGGTGGGTCACAAGGGCCCAAAAATTTTGCCCTAAGTTTATGCCCAAACCTGTTCCTATTTTTTTTCCAAGCACCGGACCACTTAAATTAACACTACTTATGTTTAGTTAAGAATGGGGTCCAATCGGTTCAACTCTACATTCCTTTGGGTCATGTATTTGTTAATATTATATTATGTATTCTTAGAGTTGTTAAATTAGTAAAAGTGGTTAAAATTTTGAACACTTTATTCAAAATTATTTCAGTAACCAATATAAAAAATTGTAAAATAAAGTTAAAGTTACATTTATTTTGTACATTTTTAGGGAGAGACTACATTGATTAGGGCAACGCCATGTGATTATGTCGTTTGGCACTTTTGTGTTACGGGTTTGGAGATAGACCATTATTCCATAATCACGCAAAACTAAGATCAATCCTACGAATTTAATAAAATTGTTTTATTTGTTATAGTTTGTATAGTTGGAAATTTGATCATTTATCAAGAAAGTGTGGCGAATAATAATACAAATAGGGCAAGTATATCACAAATAATGAGGTAAATAAGAATTTGTTTTTGCATTCTTGCTTCACTGTTGAAGTTACGAAGTCAAAAAGAAACTAAAAGATTTTCAAACTTCTAAATGCTAAGTACCCTTTAACAATAATAATGAAAAAAGGAGTTATAGACTTCAAGGTGGCCACGGGGCCCATTGGCCTAGTATTTATTAGCCCAACAAGCCAATGGCTTGATCATCGGACCTACTTGCTTTGTGTATTCTCTTTAGATAACGTGCTTTTAATTGAGTTTTTCTATTTCTGAAGTTGCTTCAAAATTGATCATACAAATCTATATATATTTATTTATACCCATATGCGATTAATAATTTTTATATATCAAATCTCTCTTTGCATTGAGTCTTAAGTCTTAACCTCTTAATTACCCAATTTATTGCAAGAAAATTGTTACGCAGTCTAAACCTTGCACGTCAGTTTTCTGATGACACTCAATCAATCTCTATTCATTTATTTTTTTCAAACTTTGTAAAAAAATTTGATCAATATTCATTTCTCCGAACTCATATCTCGAATATACTTTTAGGTATACTTCTAACATTAGCAACCCTAAAATGGAAATCGAAGAGTAACATTCATGCTTACGGTATATCTTCATAATCAACGAAATTCTTCGCGATTATGCTTGTCGGATCGCATTGTCACTGTCTGATTGCTCCGTAGGAAACCGATAATTGTTGAATTTCGGAATTGTGTAAATTATTTTTGATTGATGAATACAATTGCGTTATGCAAATGAAGGATTAACATATTAGTGCATTATGACGAGAGATGAATTCTTGGTTTATAAAGCTAATCTTATATTTTTGGAATTAATGCTTTACTTGGTTGTGGTTGTGGTTGTTGTTGTGTTTGGTGGAGTAACTATGAGGTATTATGTCACTGCATAAATACTTTTCTTTTCCATGTTTTGGCATGCTTTGGCAAACTTAGTACCCGTTTGACACTATACCACATAGGAAGAGAGGGTAAGTTGAGCCGCTAAAGGGAGAGAATTTAGTTCATCCCAATTCCCAACCATGGGGTACGGTGGGGTAAGACCTTTAAAGGGGAGGTTGAGTGTCGCTCAGATTATCATGTCAATTTGTTATTTTGCCAAGAAGCTTTACTTCACAACATATATTGTATCTAAAATTTATTCTAACCAAAAGTTTCGTACGTATATACTGACATAAGCCAATAATGTGAGATATGGGGAAGTAAAAACCCCAGATTCTGTTCTTTTTGTTGGTGAGAGAGGGGTGTGGCGGGTGTGCATAGCACCTAGGCCTTGGGAGTAACCTAATAAACCTCTTTGGGCGAAAGAAACAAAACTTGTTTTTAAAAGTGCCCTTTTGTCATAACCAAGGAGCAATATTAGTTCCTGGGCATGGAAGAACCACAAACACCAGAGCTTTATAGTTGATACCCCGTACTTTTGATAGTGGTGAACGTACGCCTTCATGTGATAGTCAACGGAACACTTCGTATAAGACTTGGCAAGGCCCTGATATATGTGATAGATTGTTGAAAGTTACAATGCCAAGCAGCAGTTTGTATCTTAGTGAATGCTTTATCTTTTCTTCTGCTCCCCATGTGAGTTGATTTGGCTACATCCCCATACCCCCGCTACCCATCCCGAGTCTACAATTTTTGGGTTCCAAGGTTCCTCTCAGAATTAAGCTAAACTACAGGGTACAATTTTGTATTTTTGCCTAATTTTTTTTACTCGATTTTTTTTTAATGAGGCTTGACCGGTTAGGTGTAAAGATGTGTATCAGTGGATACAAGAAATCTCTAGAATTTGTGATCGTGGATTTCCACTAAGTATAATTGATGTATTGCATCTTTCAGTTGTGTCTAGAGGAAATAAACATCCTGGAGAACATGACATGACGCTTTTTCCGTTGTCCAACAGTCCCTGTATTATTTGTATCCATGCATGGGAATGGAAATGTGTGAAATTACATTTCAAGAATAGAAAATGTGACTCTCATTCTTGAGCAATATCTTCATTGGGAAATCGGAATCTCCTTTTGCCATACCTTACAAGGCATCATATAGTGGATGCCATTCTTTGAGTGGCAGCGGGTGATTGAGACATGTGCCACAATTCCATATAGTGCTTGGGGATGAGATTCTACGATAACTTTAAGTTTGTGACAAGTATGATAGATAGTTAAGGTTAGATTTAGGAGACTATGGATTGTTATTAGTAAAGATCAGCATTCTATTTCCACTTTATTTAATGATAGGTTCTTTACATGTTTATCTTTGAATTTGCAAAGTTGCATGAGCTTAGAGAAAAGTTTGAATGATGCAAGAACTATGTATACTCCGTAATATTAAATGCAACTACGTAAGATAGGATAGCTAAGTGATTTCTATTTTTATACGAGAGATGACACTACTGGACAATGTCTGCTAACCATTACTGAGGATTGAGGAATCTCTACCTCCCCCACATTCTCGGAATAGTAAAATAATCACTCCCCCTCCCAATATAATGCAACGCATAATTATGAGTACACGTGGATCGATGTCTATACAAATGCTTTTCTTACAAGCATTAAATGGGATCTAGATCTTACCTGGGAGACAATAGTGGTATTTTTTTTTACACTTCCTTCCCCACCTTGATCAGGTAAAGATTACTCTATTGCCTATCTTTTCTATTTCAGTGGAAAAAGGAGAATCAGCCCACCATGGGTTTGTGTTGTCTTTCCACCGCATAATTCGTTCTGCTGGAGCAGTCTATTCATAGTTTTTTGGATGGCATCAACTAGCTTAAGCAGGTACACTTTGCTCGATTATCAGTGAGGTGCTGGGCATCATGTAAAGGAAAAAATTATTAGATGGAACGAAAGTCATGAATTAAGAGAACGATTGGATTTAAAAGAGGGAATTTTGCGTAAAAACAATGATAGTAACAGTAAGTGAATGTCCTCAATTCCCTTGATGAATAGACTGTATTAAGACAGTAAGACTTGAATTCAAGAGGATTAGAAAGTGAGGAGCGGGGCATTGTCAACATTTTGCCCCACGTTGGTTACATATGGAGTAATTGTTACGCAAATAGACCGGCTTGAAGCACTTTTATTGACTTACAATCGTACATAAGAACTTTTTAAGGGGCACTTAGAGATTGCTTTTTACAGTAAAGGTTGACCTTGCGTGGTTGGTTCTGTGGGAAGATGACAATGTAGACGAGTAAAGAGTTCACATATAGATAAGGGACCGTTATTTGTAGCTTCATAATTTGGCAAGAACAAAGTTTTACCTTCTACCACCCTAATTTTGCTAAGCAAAGCCATTCTACACGAGTACAATAGAATTCAGTTTCAAGCCTGAAGTTAAACATTACCTCAACATGCTTCTGAAGGTCTTTGATATAATCAACAGCCAAATCTAGCATGTCTGCAGTGTTTGTTTGCTGCACAGACACAGGATTGTGAATGTGTTGAGTCAAATATACAATCAAGAGGCAATTGTCTCTGAAGAGGGAGTCATTTACACATATTTATAGGACTTACCTTATCCATGTTGGGAACTAGATCTTGAAGCTTCCTCATCCTTTCACTAATTCTTGTTCTTCTTACCTATAAATCAGTAGTGACACAAGCATTGTATGTAACCCCAATAAATATTTCTAGAATTAAATTAAGCAGGAGCACTAATAAAGTTCTCTTCCCAGTTTATAGGTAAAATTAGTTCTTACCCTCTCAGCAATGCTTCTTGGGTGAGTGGCACATCCTCTCTTAGCCCTGATTCTGAGAGGCACCGAGTCTGGGAACTGCAGGAATCTCTCCATATTTGACATTTCTGGCAATGTCTTTGGTAGACTCAGATGATGAGTCAAAAGTGGAGGTCTGTTTCTGCTCTGTCCTCCCTGACAAGTAACCAGAATCATAATCAAACAGCTATATAAATTACTAATAATCTGATTCGAGATGAAACCACAAAAGAGAAGAATGTAGTACCTGACTTTCTGAAGCATTTAGCTCAGAAAATATCTTAATATCCTCATCTGCAGCTCTATCTAAGCTAGAGAAATTTTCTGTCAAAATTGAGTCATCCCATGAACTCATGGGGAAGTCATAGTTGCTGCCATCGTTGGAGTGGATGTCAGAATTACCGAATTTTCTTTCTTCTAGGCTATTCATCCTTAATCTTTTTGCCCCAACATCAGAGTTCTGCTCCAGGAGTTCAGAAGTAGATGATGGTTGCCCCGATGAATAATTTACTTGAACATTGCCGCCTTCATAAATCCCCACCCCTCCCATCATGCTATAACCTGTCATATACTCATATGCTAGCATTCTTTAATTTTACAAACCAAAAGAAAAAGAAAGAGCAAAGCCTGAAAAGTTACCCCAGTGAAAGATGGTCAAGTATTAAAAAATATGTAATTATAATAGTCCGACTAAGAGGGAACAGAAGTGTACCATTATCAATGTTTAGGTTGGCAAAAAATCCAGCTGGGGAGCTGCTATGCCTAGTGAGACCAGAGTTATTACTGTCGATGCCCCCACCACCTCCAGTCTTTATATGGGGTATATAATCTATCCCCATTGAACTAGCAGCTGCTGCCCTAATTGAGTTTAGCATTGCTGAACTCAATGCTGTGTTGTGCTGATTAGACAAAGGTGGCTTTGACTGGCCATGGTAGATCATCTGAGATTGATAATTATAATTACCCTGCTGCAACTGTTGCTGTTGATTATCGGTCTCTTGCTTAACCATTACCGCGAACTCCGGTTGCACTGCCGAGTTTTCTGGTATGTTGCTTAATTTTTGCGATGAACTACTACTATCAGCACCGACGCTGTTCATGAACCTGGAAAAGAAGTTCTCTGTTTCAGGACTTAGCGGCCGAGCATTAGCAAGATCCCGTCTTTCTCCTCCTCCGCTAGTAGTGTTAGTATCAGCAGCAGCATCGAGAAAACTTGCGAAATATGAACTGGGTGCAGAGCGGAACCGAGTGAGACTGTTGGTTTGTTGCTTTTGATGGTAAAACTGTCTTGGGAAATCTTGGAAATGGTGTAGGCGTTGCTCCTGCTCTGAATCCATCTCTGTCCTTCCTTTGGATTCCCAATTATTTTCACTTTCCCTTATTGCGGAAAACTAACGGAGGAAACAGGGGCAGAAGAGAACCTAATCCGACCTGATCATAGTCATACTCAAACCATATCTATACCTACAGATTTTACACGTGAACCCAAAGAAAAGCCACTGCATAACAAGCACCACCTGTTTTCTCTAGCGGCAAAATCTGTTATTCTGCAATATTTACAGCTCACTGTCTGTGTCTATGTTTGTCTAGCTCTTTTTCTGCAACAACAGCAGATTAAGATGATGATGATGATAACGATGGGAGGAGGGAGGGCAGATGCTGGTAAATGATGAAGCTAGAGAAAGTAGTAGAGACACACCATGCTTTGTTTTATCTTTGTTTCGCCGTTGAGAGGCAATGCGCTTCTTAGATTTGGGGCGCTCTTACTCTAGCAGACGTCCATTACAGTCAACTGACAAAAACGCCCTCAATAATCCACTTCCACGAATACAGAGGTTCCTTTCTAAGCTATTAATTTATAGGTCGTATGTGACGTGAACAGTTGTATTTGTTGGATTCTTTTACGGCGTCAGTATGATGCAAGCATCTGAAAGAGCATGAATTGATTTTAAGTAAGCTTAATTTTGATGTGCTGGCCAATTGGCCATGTGTCTTTACTCTTTTTTCCCCTTATAATAATTCTTGTGGATAGGATTTAAAAGGAATTCAGCCTTTGACGGGAAGACGAAGGAAGCTTGGGGATTATACATATCGAGTGAATTGACTGTTATATCCTTAGTTGGTCCACCTCTATTGGTTTGGTTAAATTTGATGCTTTTTTGGTAGCATTTTGATGTGCAAAATTGATTGATGAAAGGCGATTCTTATGTGACTTGTGAGGTTAGGGGAAGAGAGGGAGGGGGTGACGACTGACGAGGTGACTCATCATTTAAGTGACATTTCTACTTGAGAACTTGTGTTAAAGAGCACTAAAGAAAATTAATCTATTCATAATTTTAAAGGGGTTTTCGAAGATTTAATTTCTTGGATATGAATTTAGTTTCACCGTTGTTTAGTTAATCTTTTAGTTTGGAGGTGTCTTGTGATTAGGTTGTTTACTAGTTTGATTATTGGTTCTGGTGTTTGATATTGATAAGTTAGGGTCATTCACTATGAATTTGGTCTGATTGCGGCTTGCTTATCCATGCTTAGTTTGTCAGTGTTGTATGGTTGTTGAATTTGCTAGTTAATTTGTTTGTTTCTTTGATTATATTTTTGTTTTATCTTGTGCCATGTTTCTATGTTTACTCAAATTATGTATTTTAAAGTTATATGAAAGGATGTATTCCCAATATCTTTCTTCATTTGGTGCCAGCAACCTATCTATCTTTTAATAAAAGATGTATGTTCCATCTTCGACATATTTGTTATAGCATTGAGGAACATAATTTACATCATGTACCTCTTTGATTTTTCATGCTTGTATAATAATTCTGCTTCAATTGAGGCTAAGTAAAATAGTTACATGTGACATGCATTATTGGAGCCTTTGGGACTTATTCTTAGATATCAAAGTAGGCCTAATAGTATTGTTGTGTGTTTTGATTTTTTCCATTCTTGATGCATCCATGAATGGAACTTTAATTTGTTCATACCAATGATTTAAAGTTGGTTACGTTCTTGAGTGGAACCGCCATTAATTCTTCCACCACAAGGATGAAAGCGTTCCTTTTGTAATTCTTTGCATGCTCAATATGTTGTTTCAATATAATCTTTTTGACATCTTATCATAATTTTTAGAATGTACATATACTACAACTGATACATCTTGCTACTTTTAGCTATGAATCCATGTGGTAGATAGAGATTTGTATTGTATTATACAAGTAGTACAATCCATGAGGTACATTCATGTCATTTATTCTCTCTCACAATAATTTATGTAGTCTTTTTTTTTTTTTTTTTTAACTTTGCTTGAATGGCACTGCGTAGAGCATCCATTCTTATAAATTCTTTAAAGTGCTGACTTACGTGAAAGCCTCTAATCTTCATTAACTTTGGTTTTTTTCATTTCTCATTTTATATCCCTCCAACTTCCATCATCCAAGTAGTCCTAAAATTCATAATAAGGTGTGTAAAAGTGATTTGATTAGAAGGTGATGCTATTCGGAAATAAAAGTCAATTGACTATTGAGTGAGGATGCTAGTGTGGACCCTGTTACCAAAAAGCTTATGCGAATCTCTAGTAGTGGTAAATATATATGTATAAATAAATTTACTAGTATTAAGGGGAAGATATTGAGACAAAAAGGTGTATTTAGAGTGTCTATGACAGATGTGTAAGAGGGTGCCTACTTGAATGCTTGATTATCGGGGTTGGAGTATGAGTGTATGAGGGACTTAGTTGTTTACGCAGTTTCTTGGTCCAAAACTTGTACGCAAGGTAGAGAAAGATGTATCTTAGCGTAAAAGGGAGACTCTAATCACTTTGGAAAGAGTGATTTGTTGAGTTAGCATTTTAGGTTTAGTGATGGAATCAGGAGGGTGTTTCCTCGTAAAGTAATGGCATGCAATATTCATTACGAGTGCTTAATGAGTGCCTACAATTCTACAATATGTAATATTGGTCATTATGACGTGGAGTATTTCTTATACATATTTTAGGATCATATAGAATGTATGCTTTTTGGGCCTTATATCTGTTAGGGTCGCCCACATAACCCATGGATTCTATTCATTCTATGGTCTGTTTTATAGGCTAATAGCATCGGCTCAGGAACAATTCATTTGATGCGTTTCTATATGAGGTTAAGTTGCATAGATCTTAGTTCTATTTTTGGGCCTGGCTACCGATCTGATACTAATTTAGCTCAACTATTGGGCTTGCCAGGTGTTTTAGTCTCCGTAACAATACTAATTTAGGGTAATACTGGATATTTCCAAATTGTTTATATGTTGACACTATAAATGGAGATATGATTTGAAGCTAGTATATTTTCAAATCCTATCATCTTTTTCTCCCCTCACTCAAAGTTGTCCAACCTATTTATCTAATTTATTGGACGTGAATCACAAAATAGTGTCATCGTTAACCAATAACCATGGTTACATGCCCTTGTTCATGAATACTAAATTAGATTGCCATTTTTCAGGGGATCTACTTCACTTTCACTTGCCTCAATATAAAAGGGACAAAATGAATGAAACTTACTAAACCTTACTTGCAAATGTCGTATTTCTTGTATAAAATTACCTTTTTGCACCTTATCCCATATTTTTATTTTTTTTTTATAATTTTTTTTTATTTCTGACTTATAAAAAAAAGTGAGGAGAAGGACGTCTAGGCTAAATGTCGCCACCACGTATGTATTTATGATAAAATAAATAAACATGACAAAAACTTTATAAATATAGATTAAAACATAAAGTAAATATGAATTATACATAAACAATTATCATTATACATTATAAAGCCTTGCAGGAAATATTGTTAAATCATGCTAAATCATATTAATCATGCAAAGAACTCATGTTTAAATAAATATAAAAAAATATATATATATACAAAACACCCCCTATAAAGTGCCCATATTTACATTGTTATAAGATTAATAATAGGTTGGTAAACAATAAGAAAAATAGATTTGAAAATTAATTTATAGGTCCTTGAAAGTTGGAATCATACCTTGATTGACGAGGTAAAATTAAATATAAGTTAAAGAATAAGTCTCGATGTGGCAAAAAGTTTTGACATAATCTTGATTTATAGAGGTAAATGAACGGAGGAATTGACCATTTTTTTACGAGAAAAGTAGGTATTAGTTGATAAATAATAAAGAACACGAAATTCGGTATACATTGGGCAGACGGGCAGAAGAAAAGAGTCTATGCAAAGTCAGAATAAAAGGGCGAGGTGGTGAGTTTCGCGCAGCGTGCAAACAAATAGCACAATACGAAAAACTTCGCACAATACACAACTATTTTATGCAACAAACAAAACATTGTGTAACATACAAAATTACAAGTTTGAGTAACGCTTGTGTTCACGACAATGAGCACAATTTTGCGTCCAGAATTTATTTGCATTTTACGAGATGTTTAACTTGGGATAAACTTTGAATTTTGGATATATTTAAACCATGAGTTTTATCTTTAATTAAATAACTAATACATCAACTAGTCTTAAACTCAAATGCATATTTTGTCATATTAATCAGGTCTAAGTATATTTCTAGATTTATGGACCATAAGACCAAGTCATATTGTTGTTTATTTTAATTTAAGAGAGAGTTTTTTGACCAATTATTAGTCCAATAATATATTTCAACAATCTCCCAATCCTTTCTTTTAGCTCGAAATCAAAATGACGGGATCTGTATTTTAAGACTATTGGACCATAAAAAAAGAAAATATTGATTTAAGTTTCTCTACACCTTTCCCACTCATTCACTTTATACTTTTTTTGAGGAAAATTTTGGTAAGGAAATGTTATGCCACTGACGAGTAAACCGAAATTCCCCTTTACTATTTCTTGTATTTTTAAAGTAAAATTTTAAAATTAAAATATAACAAGATGGATATCATGTTATAGAGAAAAAAATATATTTGTGGCCATTGGTTAGAATTTAGAAGAGAGCAGGCATATTAATTTCTCCAAGGTATCATATTTTTATTGGTGAATATTTTGAGAAATAACCATTTATAAATAATAAAAACAACTTTATTTGTCTCTAGTATCATACTTTCATTAGTAAAAATTTTGGGTAAGAGAGCATGTAAATTTCTAGTTATTCTGACAAATTTTTTGTTCTCTTCCTTATTGTAGGGGAAATTTCCTCACAAAAATATTCTTCTCATTTGAAGAAATATTACAACATTGGGAAACCTCTCAGCGTGCTGTTGATTCTACAAACATATGTAAACACGAAATCAATTATTCATATATTTTTATTTTCTGTCCCTCGATAATTTTACTGGGAAAGTAGAATTTTTAATCCAAAGTATTAGTGAGTGGCGTTTTTACTATGCACTCGGCAGCACAAGAAATGATGACTAAAGCGTGTTATCGGTGTGTATTAGTGAGTGGCATTTTATGACATTATATATGTCCACGTGTTCACGCCAATTATGCTCACCAGAAATATCAGAGGACTAACCACCTTAACCCAAAAAAAATGTGTGAAAATAGAAATGGGACTAAAAGATGAGACTTGTAGTGTATTTTGTAGTACGTAATGCGTGTGAAACTATTGCATGTACCGATGTACGTGTCGTGCTTGCTTGTGATTTGTGAAAGGAAAATAAACAAATTAATGATCTGTGAAACCAAGAGGTTTTTACTTGTATTTAGACTTGAGGTACCCAATCTATAAGCAAGTAAGCAACCATCAAGTCCAACAGAGTGTCACTGGAAATTAACTTTGTCTTGCTCCAAAGTCCATTCATTATATAAGTCGTAAGTTAGGGTGTAATTTTCTTTAAAGTTTGCCATATTTCATTTTTGTATAGCGTAGGTTTGGGTTTCCAACATTTAACCACGTAATCTAATTTTTTTAACTTAATGGTGTATATAGTTGACTTTAGTAGAAACATGAACGCTAGCTGTTTTGGATTTGATCATGTATGTCTCCATTCATAGCATATCAAATCCGTTGTTCCATTATTTTTACCGATCAGGCACCATATTGGGCACCTTTTTAGTCATATGAATGCATTAACTCATGCCTACCATACTCGTGCCCTTTGTCCATAAGCCTAGATAAGCTAGTGAAAATAAGCCTTTAATGTTTTAGTACTGTGAATCAAATGGTTTTGAAAAACCGATGCTAGCTTAAACATAGTAACATATATGCTCCCTTTGTTGTCTATTCCTAAAAGAAAGCCCTATTTGACTTTTACGGTATACAAAACACGACTTTAAACATTTTTATCTCCTAATCCGTAAGACAAAAAAAAAATGAAAACTTGAAATTCTTAAAATGTTTTCAATAAAATTTCACTTGAATTTATTATTTCTTATAATATGATGAGAATTTATAGTCAAATTTTGACTCCAAAAAATAAAAAGGGGCTTTTCTATAGGGATGAAGGGAGTACAAAACTACAAATTATTGATTATAATCCTATCCGTTTACCCTCTTATGAACTTCACCCAACCAAAGTAAAAATAAGCGCACTACACCATAAAAGGCAATACAATTAGGTGGAAGGTAGTACATGCATGCAAAATGTCTTTTAAGCAGTGCTTAGAATTCACCACGAGGGAACTTGATCTGATAAAATATTGAACAAATATATATTTCTTCCGTTTCTCAAGCAGTAGCGTATCATTATCACTGAGTTTCTACTCAATTTATGTCGATTACATACGGAACAAACCGAAACTTAGCCCTTCAAAGTTAAAACCAAATTTAAAGTTTGACCTGAAGAAGAAACTGGAAAAGCAGTTCTGAATTTTAAATTTGTAGAACATATAAAATCTTCAATATTAAATTCTTACATACTGACATTATTTTAATTTTTGAGAGCGATTGGTGGAACAAATTTGTGTTAGTTGCGATAGGATTTGCTCTCCACTCTCCCATAATTGAAAAGGATTCCCATTTTGGATGATTAAGAATATCATGCATTAGTGGCTCAACATCACGTACATCTTCGTGGATTTTCTACTCAATCTAAGTAGCATTTCAAATTGACTCTCTTTTAACACATTCCATGCTCTTCCTTAAAACAGAAAATTAATACCATTGCTTAATCTACAACGAGTTGAATTTGCCAAGTTCAGACATATTGGAGCAATGTGCTAGCCGCTAGGAAAAGACTTGTGAAAAGCTGTTAATTAATGTTGTATAGTTGAATTTAGATCAAGTGTATTAGCATAGAGTACTGACACTATTATCAGTAAATCTCTAACATTTGTCGAAATTATCCTCTAAGATATTCATTGCATGTTGCAGGGCTTGTTTCATGCATGATGCATGCAGTAATTTTCAACTAGTTTAACCGGAAAAGCCTTTGGTACGACGCTCAAACGTTAGATCAAGTAACGTTTGAATCATTATTCTATCCTAAAAGTAGCCCAAGTAAGATTGAGATAATATCACTTGAAAAAGTATGTTTTAACCGAGATCTGTCCATGATCTCAAGTGCTCTTATGCTTGATATTCCAGTGACATATACATATGAGTGCATGAATGATTGCCTCCTGCCCATAGATTTTGGGGCCATGTATATCTTATTATACAGTGAAATGATTGGACAGAGCATATTTGTGTATGAGAGTGAACATAAAACTTTCTCAATAAGACATGGCGGATTCGCACTTAATTAATTGTAAAGGGACGACTCTCAAACAGTTACCACATTGGTGATACTCTGATAAGGAAGAAATACGAATTAGACATTTCACCTTGCAATAACATGGATACATGATAATGTGGACCATGTGTTTTGGCTACAGATTAGATTTCATGTGATTATTTATTGCCTTTATGCTTTGTAAAATTTTATTCGATTTCCCATTTACTGGACTATGCTTAATATTTAGTGGGAATTCCGTCTTACTGGAAATTGTCGGACAGGTGCGTCTTATTGTACTCCTATATTTCCCATCCCTGCACTGATTTTGAACAAGTGTTTTTCACGTGGTTGAATACTGCTCTTTTAAATTTCATTCAGAGATCACAAGAAGTAGCTCAAAATCAAGTTTAAAGTAGATGTCCGCTTTGTTCATATTGTTTTTCTATTCTCCAGTGATGTACAACTTTGCTAAATAAGTACTCAAGCTTAATACTTGGAATTCCTAACATTTCGGGTATGGTTGGTTTCTAACAGAAACTGATCAAACCAGTAAAGTGACTGATTAATGTATGTTTACAACTGCACATGGAATAGGGGAACTACCAAACTAGTGGTTAGTCCAGCCGAGTTCAGAGCACACTTGTTAGCGGGGTGAAATGCAAAACTAAATCATTCCGTTGCAACTAGAGCTGTTAAAATCAGACCCGATCCAATAAGTTACCCGAAAATCGACCCGAATTCGACCTAAAGTCAAGTTGAAATCGATTTGATCCGATATTCGAAAACCCGAACCCAATCTGTACCGTATCCGACCCATTAGGGACCCGACCCGAATAGAACCCGACACATAACTGATATGACCCAATTTATAACAACTCATGACCCGAATTAACTCCATATATTAACAATGAATATATGTGAATGTGACCTAATCTTGCCCGACCTATTTTTACCCAATTTATAAGAATCTTGAAAAATGACCCTATATGAACCCAATAAAGCTTAAATCGGATATCAACCGAAATCGAGACGACCCATTACCATAAGTGACTTGACTCGAAATCTACCCGAATCCGAAATAACACGCTATAACCCGTTCAAGAACCGACCCGATTTTACCTGAACCGACATTGACCCGAACCGAATACAACCTGACCTGAACCCAAACCAAACCCGAGCATGGAAATAACCGATTTAACCTAACCCGATAATGACCTTGCCCAACCCGACAAACCAAATTGATCCGATTTAACCCAAACCGATGAGAACCGATCTGCGATGGATCAACCCAAAACTGAACAAATAAATAAAAAGAGTAGATCGAATTCGCAATGCAACCAAAGTAAACTAGTGTACTGACTTGACCCCTATTGGTAGAACAAAGATATAGACACAGAGAGCTTACTATATTATGATATCGATCATGACTAGTGTTGGGACTACAGTAACTACACTATTGTCAATTACAGCAATAAAATAAACTGAAAGAACCACATAATTAAAGGGCACCTCTAACATTCTGTATTCTGCATTCTGCATTCTGCAGTTTGCACGACATGAGGACCCAAACCACTGAAACTCTGGACCTAACATTAAACACCACTCCACAATGCACATGGGTGTGGCCTCACCATACCGCCTTCTAGGTCACTTCTTCCTTTACAATCAATAATTTCTCTCTTTTATTCAAACCCATTTCTTTACTTTTTGTTTTATCCATCTCTTCCTCATTTTTCCCATCTCTCGAGGGCTGTACTTGCATTTCCTGTCTCCCTACATCTTCTCTCATATATAATAAGGATACCACTCCTCTCTTTGCAGCTCAGTGACATGCCTTCTTAGCTCACTTCTCTTCCCTTCTCTTCATTTTTTCCACTTCATAGGAAATATTAGACTGAGGGATAAGATATAATAATATGAGAGTTATGTTTCGTTTTTGGACCGTTATAGTCGCCGTTATAACGGTTGTTAATGCCTGCCCGCCATCAGACCGGGCAGCACTTTTGTCTATTAAGGCTGCCCTTCACGAACCGTATTTGGGTATTTTCAGTTCTTGGACCGGACCGGATTGCTGTCATGGTTGGTACGGTGTGAGTTGTGACCCGTATGTTCACCGGGTCGCCGACATCAACTTACGGGGCGAGTCTGAAGACCCAATCTTTGAGCGGGCTCACCGAACCGGGTTCATGACCGGTTCGATCTCCCCGGCCGTATGCAAGCTAGACCGTCTCAGTAGCCTAACCATGGCCGACTGGAAAGGCATCTCGGGTGAAATCCCCAAGTGTATTACCTCACTCCCTTTCCTCCGGATCCTTGACCTAATTGGAAACCGGATCAGCGGGCGGATTCCGGGTGATATTGGACGGTTGAGGGACCTAACGGTTCTTAACTTAGCCGATAATGATCTCACCGGTTCAATACCTCCATCGATTGTCAACTTGGGCCGGTTGATGCACTTGGACTTAAGAAACAATAAGCTCACAGGTGAATTGCCAAGTGAAATGGGCAAGCTGAAGATGATGAGTCGGGCTTTGCTGAGTGGTAACCAGATTGGTGGGCCTGTTCCTGTCTCATTCTCTAACATCTATCGCCTTTCAGATTTGGATCTTTCCCTAAATCGGTTATCGGGCCAGATACCCGATATGTTCGAAAAGATGCCGGTTTTGGCGACCTTGAACCTCGATGGTAATATGATTTCCGGTCAAATTCCCCGGAGTTTGTTAACTTCGGGTGTGAGCATATGTAACTTGAGCTGGAATGCTTTGGAGGGTCGGATACCCGACGTGTTCGGGCCAAGGTCGTATTTTATGGTACTGGATTTGTCTCACAACCGATTCAGCGGGCCGATACCGAAGTCCATATCCTCATCCTCCTACATTGGGCATTTGGACTTGAGCCATAACCAACTTTGTGGGCCCATACCTAAAGGAGCCCCCTACGATCACCTAGAAGCGTCGTCGTTTGCTTACAATAGTTGTCTGTGCGGCAAGCCACTTAGTAAGAGATGTTAATTGTTCTGGTCTAAACATCCTTGCTGAGTTGCTAGTATATACTGCTCTACATATTTCATTGAATCATTAAAGATATATAAGCCAAACTCTAATAGGACACAGAGTAGTTTGTGTTTGCCCTTAATAAATTACTCCAAAGAGTTTGATGTAAGAAAATCAAAATTGGTTTTATTCAGAACCTTCATATGAAAGTAATAGTATTAAATACTGCTGGTAGTCGTACATAGGGACTTTTGCATATCCCAAATCCCATGCGTTTAAGCGACAACCATCAACCATAAAGGATGAGAATGTTGATACAACTTTGAATGCAAATCTATTGAATTGACATCAAACATATCAACTGAATTGCACATCAGTTATGTCGTCATTTTATCTCTTCCTCAATTTAAACCTTCCATTAATGCTCTTCTTTCTTTTTACTACCGTTTACTTTTATTTTTTTATGCTTTCATTATTGTTCGTTATGAGCGTACAATATTACTACTTCTTCTGTCTTCTGTCATCTGTCCTTTTAAACTTAATGATCCTTGACTTAGATGCCCACATTTCTTCGGTTTGATTTTTTTTTTTTTTTTTTTTTTAAAACAAGATTCCTTAGTAACCAAATACCCCTAGTAATTACAATGGTCTTCCTTTAAGCTACAAAGAGTTGAGCAACAGTAATGACAGATTGGATAATAACTCCTGTTCAAGCAGTTTTAACCTACATGCAAACTCTTTTTTTTTTTTGTTTAATTTTTTCAATTTGATTTCTATAAATAATAGTTTTTGTAAAATATGTATAAGATATTGTTATGATGAATGCAAGAATGATAAACTAAGATAAAGATCACACAAACACAAAGAATTTACATGGTTCACTAACAACGTGTTATCTACGTCTATAGGCCGAGGGAGAACAAATTTATTTATATGAGAAAAGGGAGGCGAAATACAAGAGTTAGAATGCAGAGATTACGTTAAAAAGGGTTTAAATAGAATCCTTTAAAAATCCTACTCAGACTAGGACTTATCATGGCCCAAAACCGAAAAATTGATAAGACAACCCATAACATTCCAATACATCAGGACCCCCCCCCCCCGGCCAGGGGGCGTGTCTCCCCCTGGACTCCGACTCGTTGACTAGGCTGCAGGACCCCTGCCCCCTGGACATCTGTAAAAACCAAGTGCATGAAAATATAACTCATACTATGACACATATGTTCCTCTTGCATATGTTTTAGATACTTTTAAGTATAGAGGTTATGTTGATATACTCCTAATATGATGAATAACAAGTTTATGGAAATTAATCATTCTATCATGGTATTATGAGTTTAGGAAAACAATTTCTAATATTGAATGAACTATATTATATAGTACAGGGGCCTGGATTCCATTGAAAGATGATTTGACAGCAAAAGATCATTTTCATTGTAACATTTTCCTCATATGTCATGGATACAAATATCCCATAATGTCGGAGTTATTGCTAAGTACATTTACAATTAGATGATTTTAGGAAAAAGATTATTATATTTTGATTGTAGGCTTTAGTTTGATGAATTTTTTTACATATTTGTTATATAAAATAAAAGTAACAAACTATATGTCTATAGCATCAATTTGGACCACACTTGAAGTGATTAGGGCATTTCTAGTTTGTATTCACAGCCCAAGAAATGGAATGGCCATTACGTTAATGGGCTGACCCATAGCTAACAGCCTAGCATAAGCAAGTAAGCAACATTGTTAAGCATTCGTATCAATTGGACAGGGAAGGATCCATATTGTGAAAGCTGCAGTCAAACATGATCCTTAATTGTAATTTCATCCGATTGGATTTACTTCTTTGGGAAATAAAATTAAAAAAAATAGAGGCAACCCTTTAAATTTCACACCGTAGTATTAAACATTTGATCTATGTGGTGCACAACCACTGATCAATTGGATATATATCTTAATCACTAACAAAATGCATGACACGTGGATTTTAATAAAAGTAGGGACAACTAGCTTCAAACTAACCAATAAGAAAGGGTCTCTTATCTTCCATATCCTATCTCTTTATCCGACACATACAACCCAAAGCAAAGCCAAGCCACCAAAAAAAATGTCATATTACACTCCCCACAGACAGATCCCTCTCTTGTGCTCAGTTTTTGAGTGTTGAAAGACAGGAAACCAAGAGAGAAACACTTGGGGAATAGAAACTATGGCAGCCTCATTACAAGCATCAACAACCTTCTTACAACCCAACAAAGTTGCTTCTAGGAACAACCTTCAACTCAGGTCTACCCAAAATGTATGCAAGGCTTTTGGTGTAGAGCCAGCTGCTGGTAGAGTCTCTCTTTCTCTTCAATCTGATCTCAAGGAGTTGGCTAACAAGTGTGTTGATGCCACCAAGCTCACTGGCCTCGCTCTCGCTACCTCTGCCCTTATCGCCTCTGTATGTTGCCTTGGCCTCATCTTTTTGTTAGCTAGCTAGCTAGCTCCTATTTTCATTTGTGCTTCATTACTAGCATCACTAAGGCTCTGCTCTTACTCTATTAGTATGATAAGAGATGATTATGCAGGAACCTCCAAGTTGTGTTATGTTTTTGCACTTGTTTAACGTGTATCTTACGCTAGAAGGATTTATGCTTACGCTTTTTATTTTATTTTTATGATTATGCTTCTATAGCAATTAACATATGATCATGAGATATCCTGTGATCTTGCATTGTGTCCAGGGAAAACTTTATTGCAATATAATCAGACAACATTTGAATTATAAAGCTCGTAATCAGTAGAACTTTCTACCTAAGCGAAATTAGAAAATCATAGCTTGATCATATATAAACTACAGAAATATTAAATCTACAACAAAATATCTAAAGATTATACTTTAACTCAATATAGGTTGTTAGTGTCCTTAAGGTCGATATTTTAGGGCATCTATTTGATGTACTGAACTTGCTGAATTAGAACTACAAAATGACTTATTGAAGTGATACTAGAGCTAAATGTAAGCGCAGGGTAACCATGTTGCATATACCAGGCAGCCCTGTATTTCATTTTGATTACTCACACACACAAATTGAACATGCATCACCTGCACGGCTGCACTCCTCTGCGCCGCTGATACTTTGAGAAAATATTGATCAAATTGAAATCAAAACCACCAGAGATAGATTTTCCTTATTTCAGATGCAGCATATTTCTAGCAGAGAATTAGGAAATACGCACCTACTCCCTACTATGGTCCTGTTTCTGTTTGATAAGTACATCATAAATATAATAGCAAGGGCATGAGGTTTGTTAAGTTGTTGGATCTGGCGTCTTCTATGGTCCTGTTTCTGTTTGATCAATGCAATAACACTGTAAGTTCAAGACAGAATAGCACAAGCCCTTAGAGAATGGAAGTATCCTTAAATTGAATATTACAGTCCTATGTTTCACTTGGTCCCTGATAGTTGTTAGTCAGAGTTCAAGATTTCAAAACAATAAACAATACTCAATTTCTGTCTGAAGTTGAATGGATTATGTGCAGAGATATTGATTGCTTTTGTTGTGTCCAGGGTGCAAATGCCGAGGGTGTGCCTAAGAGATTGACCTTCGACGAGATCCAGAGCAAAACATACCTTGAAGTCAAAGGAACTGGAACTGCCAACCAATGCCCAACCATCGCAGGTGGAGTTGATTCCTTCGCCTTCAAGCCAGGCAAATACACTGCCCAGAAGTTCTGTCTTGAGCCCACTAAATTCGCTGTGAAGGCTGAAGGAATTGCGAAGAACGCCCCTCCAGATTTCCAAAACACCAAGCTCATGACCCGTCTAACCTACACCCTTGATGAAATCGAGGGACCCTTTGAGGTCTCATCCGATGGAACTGTCAAGTTTGAGGAGAAAGACGGCATTGACTATGCTGCTGTCACAGTTCAACTTCCTGGTGGTGAGCGTGTGCCTTTTCTCTTCACCATCAAGCAACTTGTTGCTTCAGGAAAACCCGAGAGCTTTAGTGGAGATTTCCTAGTCCCATCATACCGTGGCTCCTCCTTCCTTGACCCCAAGGGCAGAGGTGGATCCACCGGATATGACAATGCTGTAGCATTGCCAGCTGGAGGAAGAGGAGATGAGGAGGAGCTCCAGAAGGAAAACATCAAGAACGCGGCTTCATCAAAAGGAACCATCACATTGAGTGTGACTCAGAGCAAGCCCGAGACTGGAGAGGTTATTGGAGTGTTCCAGAGCATTCAGCCATCAGACACTGATTTGGGAGCTAAGGCGCCAAAGGACGTGAAGATTGAGGGTATATGGTACGCACAGCTTGAGCAATAGAGGGTCATTTCCGTATGAATGTGCTTATATTATTGAGCCCTTTTTGTTGTAAGTTTGGAAGGGATTTCTGAGACTCTCAAAGAGAAACCTATTAATGTTCTTTACCCTGCTTGTATATTATCAGTGCCTTTTAGAAGTCATCATGTCTCAATTTTGCAAATTTCATTTCTTGATCGAATTCCATATCAACCACCTTGAATCTTCAAGCCTTCCAAGGGCGTGATTGACTCATTGGCATCTTGACATGTAAACTTATCATCAAATTAGTTTAGAGGATTGTGCAACACACAAGACATTAATAAGGTCTAATGTTATTATCACTTTCAAAAGCATATCGCACACCTAACAAAAATAACTTAACTATTTCTCCCAACTATGTAGCAAGACAAGTAAGGGTCGAATTTTAAGAGACTAATGGTTCAGTTAGCTAGATTGATTTGAACAAAACTAAGCTAGTAATCAAAGTGAAAAGTGATGAGCTAATCTAATTAACTAAATTGAGCAATAACAATAGGAAACTATCAAGGATTAAAAGCTTCTGGAGTTTTGTATTCCCACCAACATGAACTAATGCAATAACAATTCCTTCTTCCCTTATTCAAATACTAAACATTCATAAGATAGATACGCCCTAATCAATACCAATGATTTCTTTCGATCAATCAATGTCTTCTTCAGTAATGAAATCATACCTATTTTCATGGAATCATGCAATTCAAAGACTTAAAGCATAGCATCTTAACATCCTAACAAATTCCATCGATACTTTCATAATGATTTCATTTATCTTAAATTAGGGTTCTAGTCTCGATTAAGATCAACCTCATTGTAAACTAATCACATTCAACAAATACTATTTCTAGTCATTCATCGATAACAAAACCATCCCTAAGATAAATGAATCAAAAGCTAATCAAAAACGAGATTTAGGAATCAATAACACATCGAAATCATTACTCTAGCATATTGAATGAAATAACAAATGAAATATTAACTGAAATCATGATTAACAATAATATAATAGAGAATAGAAAATAATACTTGATTTGGATTGCTTGAAAATATTAATGGATTCTTATACACCAAAATTGTGCTTCAATAAGTGCCAAAGAGAAAGAGCAAAAGTGAAGGCTATGAAAAACCCTAGAGCTAATGAATAATAAAAATGAAAACTAAAACTAAGAATAATAAAAACTAAGAAATAGGAAAATCATAAAATTTCCCTAACTCCTAAAAAGTGGTGTGAGAATACCATCCAAAAGAAGTCCAAAACTTCTTAAATTCCCCCCACCTAGCTAGTGCCTAATGCCTAGGTTTTAGGGCTACAAAAAATATTCTTTAAAGTGGCCGCCAAGGTATTGCAGCGCGAAGTGAAGGACCGCCATCGAGGTGCGGTGTATGCTGCAAAATTCATCATCTTGCTTGCCAAACTTCATTTGCCGCACCTCACATGAAACAATCAACATCTAGCTAGAGCCATGTTGCAATAGGTTTTCAAAAATCCAAAGATAAGGCTACTAAATGACGCATATATTTCCAACATGAGTCAAGCACGATAACATGAGAGCTTTTATTGCATTAAAATCTTACAAAAAAAAGCATACTCGAGAAGAGCAATATCGAAATATATGAAATGAAAGCTCGTAAAGAAGGAAAATATGAAAGAAAATTGAAAAGATAAGATCGATTAAGGCATTAAAACAATGAACAATATTGTGTTATCACACTTCATCGATAATTTCCAATAAAAATTACAATTTTCTAATTTAACACAAAACTTGATTCTATCTTGTATAAGCAAATATGTGGACGAGAGAATAAGTGTAAAATCAAAATATATGTTAATTATTTCGTAAATCTGTATAGGAAAATTCTTATATATTACCTTCATTTTCCTAAATTTTACCCAATTTCTAGTTTTCTTACTTTTATCTAAGGTCTATCCTCTTTTATTTATTTTTAATGACAAACTATTTATCTCTCTCCTGAAATTTCCCACCCTCTCGTCAATTTTCCTTGTTTTCTATTGCTATAGTCATTATATGGTCTTATTAGT
Organism: Dysphania ambrosioides; assembly: GCA_026401315.1. Lineage (NCBI taxonomy): Eukaryota > Viridiplantae > Streptophyta > Magnoliopsida > Caryophyllales > Amaranthaceae > Dysphania > Dysphania ambrosioides. Next base: position 764,845 of record CM048666.1, read on the forward strand.
CTACAAGAGTAATTAGACTCATCTACTTCTAGTTTGAATATCAATTTCAACCGATATTAAAAACTTCTTTAATTGGGTCTTCAAATTATTCTTGGGGCCTGAGAGGTTTAAATATAAAGCAATATTTGGTTGTAATCCTTCTCATATGATTTCAAAAGACATCCTATATGGATCCATTAACTTAATTTCAGAATTTTTTTAAAAATATCTCCAAAATAGTGTACTATATCACTATAAGAATCACGTAAATTTCCGACGGAAAATACGTACGTCGGAAAAAGGCATATTTTCCGAGGGAAAAGGGTCCGTCGGAAAATTGGGGGATTTTCGACGGATTTCTGCAATTTCCGACGGAAATATCCGCCGGAAAATTTCAAACCGTCAGAGACAGCCAAATCCGACGGAAAATTCCGTCGGAAAATGGTTGAACCTTGGATACCATTTTCCGACGGACGGAAAATTCCGTCGAAAAGTTTTTGGATCTAAATTCCGAACTGCATCGTCTTCTTCATTTCGATTTTGAGGAACCCGGTTTTTTCATCGCTTCTCCATTGTTCTTCACGCTTCCTCAAGGTTTTAGCTCCATTCTTTTTCACGGTTCCACACCACCCTCAACCCACCACTCCACCGGCCGACCGTCATCCCACCCCCGACTAGAAAACCGGAAATCCCACAACCAAAAAACTTGAAATCAAAAACCCGACATTAATAATCCGGTTAGTTTTGTTAATGTTAATGTTTATATTTATGTTAATTTATTAGTTTAATTTTTAATAAGTAATGTTAATGTTATTGTTAATGTAATTTTTATGTTAGTTTATTAGTTTAATTTTTAATATAATGTAGGTTGATTATTGATATGTTAATTATGTTTTTATGTTAGTTTAATTAGTTTAATTTTTAATATAATGTATGTTGGTTATTGATATGTTAATTATGTTTTTATGTTAGTTTAATTAGTTTAATTAGTTTAGTTTATTAGTATAATGTATATGTTAGTTTAGTTTAGTTTAGTTTAATTTAGTATAATGTATATGTTAACGTTTAGTATAATGTATATTAGTTTAGTATAATGTATGTTAGTTTAGTTTAGTTTATATTAATATAACGTATGTTATTAGTTTAGTATAATGTACGTTAGTTTAGTTTAGTATAATGTACGTTAGTTTAGTTTAGTATAATATGTTAGTTTAGTTTGGTATAATGTATGTATGTATGTTAGTTTAGTTTAGTTTAGTATAATATATGTTAGTTTAGTTTGGTATAACGTATGTATGTTAGTTTAGTTTCATTTAGTTTAGTATAATGTATGTATGTTAGTTTAGTTTAGTTTATTATAATATATGTTAGTTTAGTTTAGTATAATATATGTATGTTAGTTTAGTTTAGTATAATGTATATATTTTAGTTTAGTATTTCAATCTTCTAAAAATGTTACAAGATGGAGGAGAGTATTTTGGCATGTTACAAGACATTATTGAAGTTGTCTACACTGGTGCGATCCGTGAATACAAGACCACCTTGTTTGAGTGTAGTTGGATGGATTGTGGTAAGGTTATGAACATACATGAACAATACGAGCTTGTTGACGTGAATCATACTAAGAAATACCCCAAATATGACCCATTTGTGCTGTCTTATCAAGTTGGTCAGGTATATTATGCACCATATCCGAGCCTCAAACGGGATCGATTTCAATGGTGGGCTGTGTTTAAAACGCAGGCAAGGTCCGTTGTGGATGCTCCTGTTGACCCAGAGTTCTTGCAAGGAACACAAACACGGGAATGCAGTACACTCTGCCCACCAACTGATATCCCAGACTACGATGACGATGGTCATGCATTTGATGTCTTCGAGGGTGAGGACCATGATATTGTGTCTGCTTTTGAAGACGAATCAAACGTCGGTTTAAGTGACAACAAAGAAGATAGTGACGAGGATGAGGACGACATTGTTGTTTTTGATGATAGTACTGATGATAACAGTAGTGATCATTGTAGCAGTAGTGATAGTAATGAGTAGCTTTAGTGATTGTAATGAAAAGTATTATTGATTATAATAAATGATTGTAATGAATAGCTGTATTGATTGATATGAGGAATGTAACTGTTAACCTATTTATGTCTGTATGTTATGCCCTTGAACTATTTTGTAGGGAAGCATGGGCGGAGGAAGAAAGGGAGATAGCTCGGGGAGGAAGACGCGAAAATCTCAACCTTACCCCTCGTACCATGTGTCAGACAGTCAGCAGGCCCCCGAGACCGGTGAGGATGACTCTGAGACTGTTCAGGGTCTGGGTGACACTCAGATACCAGATTCGCTTACTCGACATGAGGATCTGTCACACCCCCGGAGTTTAGGGAAGTCGGAGCACGCACGAGGGGATCTAGTACCACGCCTAGACCCGACCACGCTGTGGTAAGAATATTAGATCATATGTTATATGCATTTTGTGATTCATATTTCTAATTATCAAAAGCTATTGACGTCCTTTTTGTTGTTCTCAAACAGGTTTGATGACCAAATAGTGAAGAAAGCCGTCTCCGGTTCGATCCAGGGGCACTATACGGCGCCTTGGAGGAACTATGGAGAGGTTGACGATGCCACGAAAAGTCATTGGTGGAAGTTGTTCAGGGTATGTACCAATACAATTGTGTATTATTTTATTTGAAAAATATTTTGTTGTTACATTTTACGAGTTTTGATTTTGCAGCAACACTTTACGTGGTCACCGGAGCTGGACAGTCATATACGATCGGCATTAAATGCTCGGGCCAGTACCCGCCTTCATGACATGTTTTACACTATCACAAAGAAGATGAAAGGTGTGAGACCGTATAGGGTGTTAGAGGAAGTGCACAAGAAGATGATGGAGATTCCTGATTCTGATGACACGTACAAGAAGCGGTCCGAACATAACAAGCTGAACCGAAGAGGCGGTTCCATGGAGAATGAAGTGGAGGCAACCCACTTCCAGAGTTCCGTATCAGCCATACAGCATGCAAAATGGATGGTCAGTATATGAGAATTGATTTTGTAGGTTTTGCATTAATTAAGTTTACATATTAATGTGATTTATTTGTGTTTATGTGCAAAGGCGGAGGAAAACCAAGGGAAACTTCCATCCGCTGCTGATCTTTTCCTGAAAATGCACTTCAAGGATGTGCCAGGTGAAGGAAAGGTTCCGACAAACAAAAAGTTCAAGGAGATTGCGGTAATAAATTCATTAATTTAATTTCGCTAAAATTTAAATTCAGTAACTAGGCTATGTTGGTAAAATCACGAACATCGTCCCAAAACTTAGTGAAATGCTTCTGAGGTTCGTTTTCAATGCATGAACACTTGTAACTAGGCTATATAGGTATGTTAGTGCAAGTTATTGGTTAGTTTGATAAGAAATGTGAAAAATAGGCGAGGTAGAACCCTTTTTGGCCCCTTTTCTCTTGAAAATCACGAACATCATCCCAAAACTTAGTGAAATACTTCTAAGGTTTGTTTCCAATACATGAACACTTGTAACTAGGTCATATTGGTATGTTAGTGTAAGTTATAGGTTAGTTTGATAAGAAATGTGAAAAATAGGCGAGGTAGAACCCTTTTTGGTCCCTTTTCCCTTGAAAATCACGAACATCATCCCAAAACTTAGTGAAATACTTCTAAGGTTCATTTTCAATGCATGAACATTTGTAACTAGGCTATATAGGTATGTTAGTGCAAGTTATAAGTTAGTTTGATAAGAAATGTGAAAAATAGGCGAGGTAGAACCCTTTTTGGCCCCTTTTCCCTTGAAAATCACGAACATCATCCCAAAACTTAGTGAAATACATCTAAGGTTCGTTTTCAATACATGAACACTTGTAACTAGGCTATATAGGTATGTTAGTGCAAGTTGTAGGTTAGTTTGATAAGAAATGTGAAAAATAAGCGAGGTAGAACCCTTTTTGGCCCCCTTTCCCTTGGATATCACAAACATCGTCCCAAAACTTAGTGAAATGCATCTAAGGTTCGTTTTCAATGCATGAACACTTGTAACTAGGCCATATTGGTATGTTAGTAAAAGTTATAGGTTAGTTTGATAAAAAATGTGAAAAATAGGCGAGGTAGAACCCTTTATTTTGACCTCTTTTATCTTAAAACATCATTATTTCTTAATATATCTCGTCAATTTTCTGCAGGAAACATATCATAAAATGGTTGAGGAAGCCAGCAGTCAGGATGAACTGTACTGGGATGCAGTAGGCGGGCGTAACAAGAAAGGCCGAGTAAGGGGGCTTGGTCGAGGTGCTGAGTTGTACTATCAATCCCAGTCCCGAGGATCTGGGTCCTCTTAGCAGTACCATCCGCCGTCGTCTGTTGTGGATGAGATCGAGGCTTGGGTGCAAGCTCAAATGCAGGCCCAGGTACAGGCGCAAGTGCAGGCTCAGATGGCGAAACTTGAGCGGAGGAACAAAGAGATGATGGACGAGATGTTGAGTCGCATGACCGGACTCAACACTCCATTTACATGTTCCACGATGCCGCGAGACCCTTGGGACGACGACCCCGGTTGTGGGGGAGGCCCGACTTCTTTTCCCGTCGTGTAGCTTTTTGTTTCGTTTCACATATTGTACATAATTTGAGATACAATTTAGCTTATTTATCCAAACTAAATATAATAATTATAATTATTAATTTATATTGATTGATTTATTTTCAAATGAAATTTTATTATGTTTTAAACAGATTGCAGTAGCGAAGAACAGGTCAATATACAGGGGGGAAGTGGAAGCAAAAAATATAAAAATAAAACATATTTTTCGACGGAAATAATCCGACGGAAAATTCCCCCTTTTCCGTCGGAAAATGCCTTATTTCCGAGGGATTATCCAGTCCGTCGGAAATGTCCGACGGACATTTCCATCTCCCGGTCACCAAGCTCCGACGCCTTTTTTCCGTCGGAAATTCCATCGGAATTGACATTTTCGTTAGAATTCCGTCGGAAACGACCTTTTTCCGACGGAATTCTGTCGGAAAATGACCATTTCCAACGGAAATTCACTATTTTCCGATTGATAATTTCCGTCGAAAATAATCTTAATTCTTGTTGTGTATCTTTCAAGATTTGGTCATTCTAGGCATATTCGAATTCTATGAGAGAATAACTTAAATTTTGTTTTTCATTGTATTTAAAGTGTCATGATAGGCATTATAAGTTACTTTGGATTCATCTAGTTTATATGAATTCTGAACTCTTATAACTAGGTCTTAAAATTACCAATTGGCCACTAGTGCTCAAATATCAAGAAACTAGATTAGGTCTCTTGCAACCTACAAATTTTCAGATTAGGTCTCTTACAACGCACAAACCTTTATTAAAACTAGCCCAATATTATTGGGTTTATAACAATAAATTTTTAGGACTTAAAACTCATTTAAATCCAAAACTTTAATATAATGAAATAAAAAGTTGGTCAAATTAAGAGTGTCTAACTTGACCCAAGGAGCAAGTCTACAAAGTACCATCTTACAAGAACACATGTTGTTTACGAGGAAATCTGATTGAGTCAATCTTACTAAACATGTGAAAAAAAAATTTGATTTTCCTTACAAATGAGGAAAATTTTCCTTACTAGTGAGAGTACTGTTACAATCACATTACTGTAACCAAGTGAACCAACAATGCAAAGGACCACCAAAATTAATTAATTAAAATTAAGGGTATAAACATAATGTTACATTAGTATTCACGTATTGATGACAATTTCTGACACTTTCACTGTTTCGTGTTAAAACCACACAATCAAGAACAACAGCAAAGCTAATTAATTAGAACAGCTAGATATTAGTACTAAGAGGTCCCCTCTTTTTGAAATTGAACGTACACTAACACAGTAACGCTTGTTTTTTTATAACCTAAACGTACCATCTATTTGTTCATTTGTTTTATTACATACTTAGAAACAAAATAAGGATTAATATTTTAGTGTTAATCCCATATCCTTTGGTCCTTGCTGTCCAGCTTATCACAGACAATTGTACCAAACGATAATGTTAAAATGACCACTTAGCTGTGCACCCTCGTCTGCCCTATCAGTTGATGTTTCCTTTTCTCTCTCGCACTCACTGCTCTGCTGTGCTACTCCGAAAGTGACCCCGCATATATAAGGGCACACAAATACTATTGACAGGGACCACAATATATAGATCTAAGATTAGGGGACTTTTTTTTGAGCTCCCATCACATGAACAGGCAGGCAGTATGGAGTAACACCAGTTCCGGAGTATGTACATACTAAGTAATTAAATATGACTTATCCCGAGTTCAAGCTTGTAGTTCAATCTTACTCCGTATCTTTTATCACATTTTAATTATCTAAAAGCGGCTAGTGTGGATTAACATATTTGGGATAAATGAAAAATACACATGAGATTGGACAATGTACGATAAGGTATGCTATTTGCTTGTTTGATTCGATCACGTACGGCTTAAAGTTGAAGTTGTCACAAACTTATCCATGTTATATCAAATATGGATGGGGTACATAAGAGTTGAAATTAAGATTGAGCGGGATAGAGATTTATGATACCAATAACAAAGTTTTAGGTGAAATTAATAAGATAATAAATTAAAATTTTTAAGCAGGCCGATAGAGCATGCTTATGTATGAGCTTTAAATCTATAACTCTATATATATCAAGGTCAAAACATGCGTTACAAAACCTAAATCACGACGAGTAAACTTACGCAACAACATTGCATGGAGTAATGGACAATAGAGACTAGCTCCAAGCCTCCAACTCATCTATATATCAAAACCCTAGATCAAGCTGATAACAAGTCGAGTAGATCATTGACTGTAGGTTAGACCGTAATAAAAGACTCCTTTCGAAACATTCAACAAGGGTTTGCTGAAGCACCAACTATAGATAACATAACCCATAGCAGAAAGCCAACAGACAGCACATCTTATAGGAGAATTTTGTTTTTAAGATTTTCTTTAAAACTAATTTCAAAAATAAGTTCCAAACCAAAATAATTTCAAAAATAAACTTATTTTGCTTTAGGTAAAAATGTTGCCTCAGACAGCGATTTTATTCAAGCAAAATTGCTGCCCCAAACAGCGATTTTGGGTCATTTAGAATTTAGCTGGCCCAAAAAAACAATTTAATTAAAATCGATACCCTATATTTTTTTTACAGAAATAGGAAAAGCAAAATCGCTACCTTTTTCATTAGGTTGATTTCCACTCTTGAAATTCTGCTCAAGTAGCGATTTTGAATAGGCTGAATTTAAACTCAGAATTCTGCCCATTAGAAATCGATGTCCTGGCAACAATTTCTACCTGAAGAAAAATAAGCTTATTTTTTAAATTATTTTAGTTTGGAGCTTAATTTTACAATTTTTTTTTTTAAAAAAAAAAGCTTAAAAATAAAATAATTCCACCTTACGCCCATATCATGAGAGACTCCTCAGCGGCTCAGCCACCACCTTAGAAAATATAAGCTAGAACTGAAAAAACTTACATAACAGGCTAACAGCCAACACCATATGGCGAAACAACACTGATATGTGTGCTCAAAATAATGAAAATGAAGTTTCACCACCCCCGGCCGGCCTGTTATGGAATAATCAAAATCAGCAACAAAGTGCCAAGCACATGAGGAGGAAAATTGTCATGGATCAAAATCAACTTAATATGACATATGCATGACAAGGTTTATTTTGAGACAAACGTGATCAATTTTAAAGTTAAACTAAACTTCAATGAAGATCATAATCTCTACCTTAAATCGGGGTGCACCTAAGTAAACGTACCGCAACTGTCTAGACATGTCTGTATACATGACACATAAAAAACCCACAAAGACTTGTAGCAAGATCTTGCCTAACTGATTTACATGAAGTTATACGGTTTGAACCTTTTCTGAAAGTTTTTTATAGCTTGCGGAATTTGACATTATTTAATGATAAGTATTGTTGATTTGTTTTTTAAAAAAAAAAAAAACCCACAAAGTCTATGATAAACTATGAACAATAATGATTAACTGTCAATGCTAGATCGACGCTACTTTGTGTCAAGAGTAGAACAAGTAGAGTAGAAGTAAAATTGTTAAATAATCGTAGTATAGCAGAGGTCAACAACCGAGCAAGTTCCTTAGATTAAGGAAGATAAACTTATCTTGTATACCAGTAGTTAGCTATAAATAAATACACAAGCATTGTAAAATATCAATAACAAGTAAAATTCAACAGAAAAACCGAGCAATCTATTGTTCTTCACGGTAATTTAATGATGCATGACAATCCATGCACGTCACAACTCATCACGTACAAGGGTTGTCATTCAATTCGAAAGAGTAATTAATTGATAGGTTATATACTTATATCCATATGTCGTGCTTAGACTGCTAACTTGACAGCAACTGAGCCTAAACGTTGGTTTACAAAGGTTGTTAAAAGTTCGTAATCGACATAGCAGGACAATATACTATAAGGGAAATTAAACGTGATAGAAACACGTACCCATTAGATTAGGACATGCCCTTACATGCATTATTTTCTTCTCAGTTAGGTACATCAGTACATGTACAATGGACCTAACCAGTGGAATCGACATCCGAGAGCAAAATAAGGTTACATAGAACAGAACCAAGAGACATTAGAGTGTAACAGAAGACAAAAGGATTCATTTAGTAGTCATCTTCTTGCGAGAAAGCACAGTTTGGGATCTACCTATGTGAGTCACGAGACTGAGAGAATGAATTTGGACAAAAACTGATACCTAATTTTGTCCCGATAAATGGAACAATCACTAATTACGTCGTTGATTTTGTTTGGCATATGTATATAGCATGTTTCTCTATATACTTTTTAGCTAGGTCTAAGATGAGTATTTATTTCAGCTAAACAACAAAGAAGAGGAGGCTTGACAAAATCTTGGCTTTGCCAGAAAAAAATGAGTGCTTCAAATTAAGATAAGATAAAAATAACTTAAGAAGTTCTCTTTTCCCATCACTTACAGAATTTCTAAGTTTAAGTAATACTTTAAAATATATAGATTGTTGTTTGTATTCCATCCCCTAATTTTTTTTTTTTTTGGTAGAGATCCTCTGATTAATGTATATATGCTTCTTTATTCTTTTGTATTGATATATTGACAATTAATTTAAAAATTGTACATATACAATTCAATCCGATCCAATCTAAATTACATATTAATACATCATACTCTCCTTACCACTTATCAAGAATGGCAATAAATGTGGTCATTTAAAAGAAAAAAAAATCAATTTAATACATAAATCGATGTACACCTCTTAACTCTACTCATAAAGTCATAATATTACATATACGAAGCTTGCAATTTAACGGGCGCATATCTACTAACTAGGAACAGCACTAGGAGGTTGTACCCATTACTATTCGCGTCGTAATTTTTAGACGATATTGAATCTCACCTACTGCTTTAATGACTTCAATATATATTAATTATGAATATATGCACCAAAAAATTAAAATCATCATCATAAATACAAAGTATTGTTATAATATTGATAGCAAATTAGGTTAAGGAATAGAGAGATGAACACACAAGATATAGAAATAAAATACTTATATTATTGCTTGTATTATCTCTTTCTTTTGGTGTATCAAACACTACTATACAAACAAGTATCCTATTTGTAATAGTGCTCAAAACTTGAAACTCATGTCATTACACTGGAATTAATTTAAGTAATTTAACTCTATATTGAAGTAAGTAACTTAAGGTTACTTTGTAGAGAGATAATTGAACAAATATATTGTTGGAAAAACAAAGATAGATCGAATTATTCTCCTGAAATTCAGGAGATTAGTTGCAGCATAAGTATATTCTTTTGTTTTTAAAATTATACATCAGTGTATGTAGAAAAACACATATTGAGAAGTAGTTTAGATTTAGTCGTGCAAAGACTAGATAATATAATGAACACTAGATACGTCGAAATTTGGTGCACGGAAGCTTTGGTAATGCACATGACCGGGAAAGTATTAGACATGGTTGTGGTTGGCACGGAATAGTCTTAATCTGTTACCTGTTAGCTCCCAAACAAAAACAGAAAACGAGAAAGTTAAATTACAACCATAATCATCGCTTCCACTGTACTTAGCCCCATCATATGATGAGACCCTTAAATTGGGATGTGGCCTGGTCTTGTAAGATGAAAGATGTAAGATCCAGGGATGGATGGATGGATCACATTATTCATAGATATGAAAATGCCTCAGTTCTAGTTTTATTGGTGAATTTGGAGCCATTCGTGCAGTGCTCTCGCTACCACTCTAGGGATAGATCCATGTGTAGATTTTAGAATGCATCCACAGTAATTATTTTATCTCCCGGCCGTGTTCGAATTGATACATACACAATGTAAACGTAAAATCATATTAATCAATTATCATTAAAGGTTGGAGCAATTTTACTAATTTCAGGTGAAGGAACCATAATGTTTAATAGTGTACACAAGCTTGAAAATATACTTAATTTAGCTTCTACCTGAATAAATAAAGGGCCATTTCATAGTCAAGCATCATAGTGAATCCTGCATTATTTAGAATTGCAGTTTAGACTCAAAAGACAACAGTACTATATATAAGAAATAATCATGTAGCCAATATATATATTTCTTATATATATGTTATATCTTAAAATGAGCGGATATAACTATATGAGTGATTGGTTATTGGGCTAATTAGTATCCAATGGTGTATCATCTATTTCAGCCATTTCAGAAATATTCGCAACAAATTTGTTACCAGCTTGTCGATTTTGTTGTTTAGCCTTCATGTTAGTCCACCATTCTTGATAATCAACTATCTTGAAGCATTGCTCCACAGTGTGCCCTACTCTCTTGCAGTGACTACACTTTCTGTCATGTTTATCAACCCTGGCTTCATCAAATCGTGGCTTCTTGAAATCTTTAATTCCAGCCTAATTTTGTTTTATGGAATTAAATGCACTCATTTGAGAAACATCATGTGTCTTCTCATTCAGCTTGATCTGTCTCTCTACTTGCAAGAGAATATAATATGCCCTATTTACCGTAGGCAAAGTATATATCCATGATCAAAATAGTTGGTCTTAGTTGCATCATACTCCTTTGATAATCCAACCAAAAATTGAATTAGCTTCTGTTTTTTATCTGCAGTTAAGACTTTTAAGCAAACCACAAGTGCATGCAGCAATTGCACCACAATCATAATCCGGAAATCCATCTAGCAGCTGAATCTCATCCCAAACTCGCTTCATTTTAGAGTAATACTCAGTAATTGAGTCATCACCTTGATCAAGTGACATGATCCTGTTATGTAAGTCAAAAAGCAAAGGAGCATTAGGCTGACCATATCTTTCAAGAATCTATTTACGATAGATTACGGTGCCTAGGAAGTGAAGTACAAAAGTGGAAATTGTTAGAACCAGGATAAGGAAATGTCACGGACATGAAAGCCAAGGCGTCTAGCACAACAAACAAATGTACTTTAGAAGAGAGACAAACAAATTCGTTGAAAAATGGAGGGGAGTAGTACTTTCTACTTTAACGCAGATACGGAGTATATATTAATTGGTCGTATTTTGCCGTGAAAGCTAGGCAACACGTACTATCACATCACCTATTTTGCTAGCTACAAAAATTAAAATTTTTACCAACAGAATAATTTGTTTTTTGCACGAGACATACCGCATACTCTACTTTTATGCAAATATATTTTTATACAACCAATGATAAATCTCAAAGATTTCTGGGTATCTAATGTTTCACATCCCAGCAGACTTTTTTGTAATGCGTTACACGCACAGCTAACCTACAACATATAGGGTGCGGTACTGGACGGTTTCAGCTTTCAATCGTGTACTGTGTAGTATTCTTTAATGTTATCTGTGGAGACGTGTGAAGTCCTTGTCCTATATTTTGACAGGTTTCATGGTACAAATTTATTTGTCTTTTATTTTATTGGGAGCCAATAAAATTACTTGTCTTTTGCATCAAAGATAGATTGTGAGCAAGTATACGTGCGAAACACAGAAATAAATCAACCAATGGTCTGTTAGTGGCATAATAACATTGTTTTCCATTAACACAGAGTAATAAGTATTTTTAAGTTAGAGATGATATCATGATAATAATTAGGAAAATTATCAACCATAAAGTTATTAATACTTTGATAATGATTCAAAAATTAAGCTCTATAAACAAAATTAAAACTACATATAAATTGTGGTGTAGATGACCATACGATAAAGCAATATATTATCAGTACCAATATACATTGCAATCGACATGCATACCTTAATAATAACTAGTTGATCATTATTATCAATACACAGATTCCTTCTTAATGAGTAAAGTTAAGTTACAAACAAAATGGATGTATAGTTGGAGGAGGCATCAACATAAATAATAGTTAACTTGCATGCAAGGTGCATAATATAAGGATCTTGAAATATTATCTTAGAGAACGAAATCCGGCCTATTCTTAAAACACGGGTTACAAGTGCTGTAAAATGCATTTTATTCCCGCATATCTCCGGGTTAGATCGGGCACCACATGAACACGAAGCTTAGAGTTTTGTTTATCTATTAATTGAGGAAATATTGAAAATGTCGTAGGGGACCGTTTCATTTCCTTCAAGAACAATCATATTGCACTCCCGGAATTTTAGAAGCCCCTCTTTTGTTGGTCTTGACCTCTTGTAATCAATTAATCAATTCACATGGAATTTCCTTTACTTATTGCTTTGCAAGTTTGGATCACCCATATTATCCAAGTACCATTTTCTACAATCATTTTTTAGAAACACAAATAAATTTAGCCTATGCTATGGTGACTTATAAGAGCCATATATACAACCTAGCTATAAATCTATATTTATCAATCAACTTTCGTATTAATGTATTACCTTTCGTTGTATTCTAAAAGTTGTTATGTATTAATCCCTATCTGTAAGTTCCATACAAATCAACAAATCTAACATAACATAGTACCCTATTATCGACTACTCAGTCCAATGATCTACCATGGTAGTCAGTCCAATGATCTACCATGACGTTGTCCGTTCCATAATGGAATACACCGTTGGTTATGGTGAACTGTAAAATTGAAGCACCGATTGGCCTTGGATTGTCCTTCCTATAAAAACACTATCACAAATTATCATTGAATTCTCTTGCAAAAAAATGAACAATATAAGATATTATTAAACTATAAATAAATTTTACACCAGAAATATCAAGTCTCTTAGGGCAATTATGTTATTTATGTTTGCAAACATGACAAATATTATAAATTTCTCCTCAATCAGCATTATCTTCCATCTTATTTCTTAACATCATCGATCTTGGATGCTCCTTACGTCAAGTTCTAGTGTCATTAACAATTCGACTAAGGCTAGGGCCTATATACGACCTCTATTGGGTGGGATCAATAATAAGAATAAAAACTCATTTAACAGTGGTACGTAAATAAGTAATAGAATAAAAGTATTTGTCACCAAACAATGTTGCAAATAGGCTATATATCATGCGCAAACAACTAACACATGAGAGCATGGAGAGTGATACGCTTGGATCTTATTACAACTACAAGTTACAACCTCAAAATAACCACGTACTATTTACCATCCTTGTATCTAGTTCTATCACCATTACTAAATGTCATCCCATATATGCCTTTTGCTAGTATCAAATGATTCAATTGTGTGAAATCGTTGCTTTGTGTATGGGAAATTCTATGCTTCTCGTTATCTAACATTTTCTCTATCCGTTAACAAACTACTCGTTGAAACAATTGAAACTTGGAGTAAATTCAGTTCACTGTACTATTTGACAAGTCCATAATGCTAAGCCTTTTGTTAATGACAACCATTATGTCCTTCAAACAATTAAAAATATAGCACCCATACTTAAAATTACCAAAATACTCATAATTATCATTAAAGACGCCATATTTTTTTCAAACCTTAATGATGGCACAACACGAGGAATATCTCAAAAGAAGAGTTTTGTATAATTTTTTCAAAAAAATTTACCCACTAATTCTCATCAATTTGCCAACCAAAAAAGCTGATTTTTACCGCCTCGTAATCATACATTCCATGAGAGAAAAAACAAATACGAGCAACAGTTGAGCAACATATTTCTTATGTGCAACTCACGTGATCGTTAAACCCCTCAACATTCATCAAAAACATCTAAACATGTCATTCCCTACCTAAACTACCTCTAGTCTTGTTATTTTTTTACTTGTATGTACACTAAGATCTCAGCGAGGGGAAGAAAAAAAAAAAACTAACTCTGACAAAAATCGTCAGAATTCCGTTAATGAAACATTTTCGTCTTCCTCCGACACTGACGATGAAAACCGCCGGGGAGAGGATAATGACGGTGGTGCCCTCGACTTGAGAAAGTATTCCCTCACATCAAATGTTACAATATTGGTTAAATCAACGTCCACTGATATTGGTACAATCGGGGGACGTCCGACCTCCGTTAAAAGATCCCAACTCAATCCTTTAAAAAATTCGTGCTCTTTAATCTCCTCCGCCCCTCTAAAGTGGCCCAACCTCTTACTTGGGTCTTTCTCCAACAACCGTTCGATCAAATCAATCAGAGACGTCCGCTTCCCCACGAACTCCAGCCCTTGCGTAACCACCTTTCGAAACGTTTCTTTCTTGTTCTTCCCTCGAAACGGGGTCCTCCCATACAACATCTCGTACGCCAAGATACCTAGGGCCCACCAGTCCACGCCAAACTCGTGACCCTCGCCTCTCACCACCTCCGGCGAAACGTACTCCTCCGTACCAACAAACGAATACGAACGTCTACCGCCTGCGAAACTCTCTCTCCTAGGCGAAACGCGGGCCGACTTTGACTTCCGGGCCCCCGTGTCATAACCCGATCCGTAAGTAAACATACGGGTCAAGTTATTTCTCCTCGGTGGTGGCGGAGGTGTCGGAGGTTTGCACTCATGAAAAGCAGTATCCGTTTCGGAAGACCCGAAATTTGCGGGTTTTTTCTTTTGAAACGTCAACTTACATGAGAGATCAAAGTCCGTGAGAGTCACGTGACCTGAGGTTTGAACAAGCACGTTCTCAGGCTTCAAATCACGGTACGCAATCCCCATGCTATGAAGGTGGGCCAGCGCGCAAACGATCTGAGCCAGGTAGAATCTAATCGCGGAGGTGCTAAAAACGTGGTCATTTTGGTTGTAACGGAGAACATTAAGGTCACCACCTGCGCAAAAGGGGACGGCCCAGCCCAATAAATCATGGGTCTGGAATGAGCCCAAGAGAGTAGGGAGGAAAGGATGGTTATTAATGGAGGCTAAAACGGACATTTCCCACTTAGCACGACGTTGGGCGTCGCTGTGTTTGGGGTGGAGGAGGGATTTATCAACTACTTTGAGGGCAAAAGGGGAAATGCAATCCGGGTCGGAGCGATGATCATGGGCTAGGAATACGGTGCCCATTGCACCTTTTCCAAGGACTCTGATTGCCCGAATGTTTTCAATGTTGAGGTTTTCCGGGTTGGGCTCCATTTGTAAGGTGGGGGAGGGAGGGAGGGAGGGAGGGAGAAAGGAATGAAGGAAGACTGAGAGGAATAGTTAAAAGATGGGGGGAGGTAGTCGACGAAGCCATATAAGTAGTGTGGATGGATTTTATTTTATTAGTTATTTTATTAATTGTGATCGTGTTGTTTGCGAGTCTGTTATGTTATACTATGATGTTGCATGTGTGATGGTTGATGGTTGATTGTTGATTGCGTGATGTGTACTGTGTATTTTGGTTACGTTTGGTGGGTAATAAATCTAATTGAATGAAATTAAACAATTTTATTAAATGGGTGTTGGAGGATGGAAGCTGCCTTCTTCTTCATGGCAAAGCATTAATGGTCCAACTCTTTATTTAATTGTACTATCTTTGTTTTATTTTTGGTTTTTGATAATTATGACTTCATGGCTATTATATTGCGACAGTGCTTGTATAAAAACGTTCATTTTTTTTTAATTAAACTTAGTAAAAATGCATTATTTTTTTTTAATGACTGTCTATTTGTAATTTTTTTTACTATATTAAGAATATGTAACTTTAAAAGAGCTATGTTATGAAGGATTAACACATCCATATACAATTACACTATTATCTTAATTAAATAGTTCATTATAAAAGACTCCAAGACTATGTTTACAACAAAACTAACTTTATACTCATATTAGCCATTAAATAATGCAATAAGCTCTATGGAATAATGAGTTAAACTCGAAATACTTTATAAAGTGAATAAAAGATGACAAAGTAGCTTAATTTTAGACCATATGCTTATTTTGTGTAAAATTAAAATAGTAATATATCCAATATTTGCATTACTAGTTCTAGAAATTCTCATCATTTTATCATACTCCTCTTTTTCTCAACTTCCTCCATTACTCGATTTCTGATTCCTCAATTCCTTATCCTCCTGCGACTCGCCTCTAATATCATGATATTGATGACGACCATTACTTGTCACTCTCTTTCACAACATACTTCAGTGTTATATTAGTCACTTATTCTTGATAGATGATAATTCATTTGATAACACAAGCTGCTAAACTTTGATATGTAACTAGTTCTTACCTTGTGCATAAAAATGGAATGAAACTGTTAACCGTACCGTTAAATACCGATTATCCGTTTATCGGTAACCGTTACTTAACGGTACAGTTACAGTTAACCTTTTTCAATAACCGTTATAACGGTTAACCTTACCGTTAAGACTTAACGGTACGGTTAACTGTTTATACACACTCCTACCCTAACATCCTCATATAAAAATACGGTGAATTGGATAAATATAGGGAAAGCGACATCCCTAACATCTTCCTCTAAACCAAGCCAAACTAAAAAAACTAACCAATATAGTCAGGTATAATTGTATAAAATGACGGATGACACTTAAATTAGGTAAAAATGAAACGGAGTTGGGTATAGCAAAAATGATCAGATGATCTTACAACAGCCAAAGTGGGAAAATATCTATCAATCATGTAATGTGTAAGTGGATGTATAATAACCCCGGTCCTCGAGGTGAGTTGGATTTGGTTTTGCATATTCATTAGACACTCCCATGCTGTTGAATAAAGACAAAAGATATAATAAATTCCACACGTGTAAGCATTTATGAAATCAAATTCACCCCTATTGTACCATCCGCCTTTTTTTTTTTTTAGGAGGCCTATCCACCTATTAATACAGCGCATGGAAAAAAATAATAATAAAAATACAAGCAGAGTGTAAGACAAACTGGTCGGAATCTTACGACTTACGTGATGGTAAACTATACCCTATTCTCATCCATTTATTTTAAATAAATTTTGATAAAATGAGTTAAATTCAGTTTAAAAAATAATTATTTCTCCATAATATTTAATTTCAGAGAAAAATAATTTGAAAAATATATAATCTATGTAGTACGGAGTAATAATTATTTTAGACCCACCATAACAAAATAGTTAAAACTTAAAGAAGTCTTACTCTATAGTCTATACTTCTAATAATCCATATTAATTATGTCAAACATATAGTTGGTATGTATGTATGTATATTATTTCCTTTTGAGACTCATACTCCATCCTTCGTATGTATAATTAATACTATAATACAATGTACTTTTTACGGAATAATATCAAATAGTACTAAACGAACAGTAGGAGGAGTTTGTACTATTGAAATCAACATTACATTTAGTTTACATCTCTTGGTTTTGGTGGAGTTTGAATGCTTGAAATAGTTTTGAACAATTCTCTCCATTTTCTCTATATATTCCTATATTTTTTCATCCGTAATTTTTACAAATTTCATTTAGGTTGTAGTCGTTCCATTTTTGTTTTACTTTTTGGACGAAAATACCCTTTTTCTTTTTCTTTTTTTTTTAAACGGTAGCTGTTTTCAACTCTTGAGATTTAAGTGAGTTTAAGGTTAGAAGTCAATCCTTATCCTAATTCTTTCGTTTAGAGGAGCACACATATCTAATAACCTATGTAGTACAAAATAAAATAAAATAAACTCAGAAAACTCATTCGGTTTACCTTTAATTTGTTAAAAAGTGTAAGTTACATGTTAAAAAAAAGTTAGAGTACTAATTAAGAGAAAAGGTTCAAAGATTTTGATACTCTATACGGAGTACTACGTATAAGTATATGTTATTTTTAATTGTTGAAAATATATTATTGGGGAATGGTAACTTTATAATAAAATTAAACACATGGGAGTACGAGGGGGTACACGAACGTGCCCCCTTGGGGTTGGGGATGTACACCAGAGCCTTTGCTGGAATGTTGTTTCCATGTCGTTGCTACTTCTTATCTTATCTCTGTTTTTTGTCATTTTTTTTTTATTAATTTTAATTTTCTAGAATTAGTTCTCTTATTCTTCCTGGCTAGGTTTTATGATATTAATTAATAGCTGAGGATAATAATAATTGAGATTTCTCCCCATGCAAAGTATTAATTATTATTTAATTGTAATCGTATAGTATATATAATGCATGGTCTGCAATAATGGAGATAATTGGCATCTTTTGATCGATGGCGCCAGTGTAACAAAAACAGAAAATTGAACTTATTAGTTTTCTTCTATGCTTAACGTCCGTTAATTGGCGTAGACCACTTGGTTGATGAAGTCGTTATAATACGACCATTAGATATTTAATTATATGTTTATACCGATGCCTCTCCTAAGCTAGCTTAGGCTCCGTCGTCCTTACATTCTCTACTTGATGGCTATGTAAATACATGAAATTAGTAATTATATTGCTTCTGGCCTCACGTTGTATCGATAAACCAAATAACGTATTTGCATCAATTAGTACAAACCAATTATTTGATTACAATCTAAAAGCCCCTTTCCAACTCCTTAAAATAGTACATATACATATATGGAGTATTACTCCATGCCAAAAAGTGTAGAATCTAAGTGGTGGTTTAGGCTGTATAGCTTTGGTATATAATTGTACAATATTTTTAGTATATTAGTGGTGGCATTGGTTTAGAGTAAGACAACCGTTAGAATTATGAGAATGAGAGAATCCGTATGTATGAAACTCATTAATTATGAGAATGGGATAATTTATATGTTATACATACGTGTGGGAGGATTCAATAAGAAAGGTGTTTAGTTTGAGAAGAATGAAAAGGGTTTTACTCCTTAAGTATTTAGATCGAATGCATGAGATTTTACGTAAAAAATACTCACAATAATAATAAAAAGGGTTATTATATGTTAAAGGAATAACTTGGTCACTTTATGCTAAAAAAAAAGATTAATTGATGGAAATAATCTAACCTTTGCCTGATTTATATGTTAGGAACATTAGGACACCACAAGCAAATTTGCGTAGGAAATGGAACTGCCTCTTGTATATCACATAAAATTCACTTGCTATTCAAGTCACATGTAAACAAGTTTAGTGAAAGCACACAGTGCCTAAAAGTTGGTGCAAGCATAAATAAACAAAAGGTTGACTTAATATCCACAAATCGGGTAAATGTTAGATTAATCCCATTAATTAATCCTAAAAAAAAGTTACTATGTATACGTGAATGTCATGCATTGGATATAAGAGATAAAATGTCAAGATCCCTCCTTAAATTTTTCATGTTAATCATGTTAAGAGAATTTCTCTTTTAAAACTTATACGTATATATCAACACACATACATATACACGTAAAAGCTCAAATGAGAAAGTGCTTCAAATGAGAAGGATGTGAAAGGATTTTGGCCCTTTACGTATATGTAGTAATGATTGTGTTGCTCTTTTATCTTTGGTCATAATGTTGCAAGTTGAAGCTTCTATAGCTAGTGAATTAGTGACCATATTTTGTTCCATTTAATGGCTTCAACGTCTTCCTTGAGCATTAAAGTTGGGAGAGACTTGGTTCACTTAAGTGTATTTTTGTTACTATTTGGTATATTAGTGTAAGAAAAAAAGGTTACTGTAATTACTATGTTTATAAAGATGACTATATAAGAAAAAGGGTCACAATATGATACAAAGGGCAACTTTTCCTCATTAACTCAGTAAATACTAAAAAAGAAACACATTTGTTGAAGAGGATTTCATTGATCTTAAATTGCATTAACTAACTTAAGTATCAGATTAAGTTCTTTCAAACATAACTAATCTTGTGGCCAATTAACGTTGTTTGTGTAGGATTCATCAATTTAGCTTCAAGTAAAGCTCTTCCTAGAGTCCAATCAAGCATCCTTCATGAACACCATCGTACTTCTCTAATAAGCACTTGGTTTCCAATCTCCAACTAAAAATAGACCAGTGCATTGGGTTGGGTTAGGGGCGGGATGTGTCATAAGAAAACGGGTCGGGCGGGTTAAAGAAGATGCAAAACAGGCCGGGCCAGACCAAAAGAAATATATAACGGGCCGAGTCGGGCTGTCCAAAGAGAGTATAATTTTTATCTATAGAGGGGGATAATTTACGTGTATCACCTCCAATCTTTGGTAGTGGATCATCGGCAAATAAGTAGAAATAATTCGTTACCTGAAAGTGTTTAAAAGTCTTGGAAATTATAGGCCCATTATTGACCCGACATGAACCATTAAAAACCCAATAAAACATGATCATTTAAGAGACTGACCCACTTAGCCCATTATTGATTAGGCCCTTTTACAAAAGGATCAATCAAGGGCCTTTAACGGGCCCCACCCATTTAAACAGGTCTAATTAAGAACATTGTATATATCACTTACATATATGGAGTAGTTACATTAAGGTGATCGTTGTGACAAAAAAGAAAAGAAAAAAAAGGCATTTGTCGAGGTTCGAACACCACATTTCTTTTTCCTGCTAATTAGCATGTCGAATAATTTATAAATATTCGTCAAATAATGTAGTGTTCATGTACTCATGTAGTGTGTATGCTTGTTTGGTTTCTTGAATTATTGGAAATGAAAATTTACTTTAAAGCGTGAAGTCGTACTACATAAGTCTTGTAACATCCAAACTACTTCTCTTCTCCAGTTTTAATTAACATCTTAACGGATATTTAAGTAGTTATTTTCATTTGAGGATAATGTTAGTAAGCGAGAGGATTTAGTTAAACTCCACTTAGGTTTTGATTTAAGTCTCAAAGGCTTAGCTCTATTCTATCAAAAGATGAAAAGAAAGACAATTAATGTAGGAAAAATTATGATTGAGGATACCACTTCACAGTTTATTATCCAGGAGTTATCAAGGGTGGTAAAAACCGATCCAATCAAAAAACCCGACCCGATAATAGCGGTTAGGGTTGAGATTTTCGACACATAAACTTAAATGGATTTACATGAATCCGACCTGAAATTAAATGGGTTAGGTTCAGATTGGGGTTTTTTCAATCCGAAAACATAAATAGATTAGATTCGGATTGGTTGGGGGATAGCTGATCCGAACACGAACTCACCGTTTGCCATCCCCGAGAGTTACTCCATCATTCAGAAATATGGTAAACCTCCACAAAGATGACTCATGGACAATTATGGCTGGGGAAAAAGCAAAGAGCCTTAGAGGATGAAATGTTTGAAAAGCACCCCATAGTCATTAGTCTTTACTAGTATTTTATCACAGGCAACCCTTTTGTTGTCTGTATTTTCCGTGACATGATTCCTTAATTAAATGTTCATCAACCATATTTATTTTATAGGTGAAATGCTAATCATTCAATTAAGCCTAACTCAACCAAATCACCATATATGGCAGTCACATGCTCTTATTAAATAATTTCATCAAAGTGAACTTGTATAATTACAGCTATAATATATTTGAATTATTTCTCTGATAAAAGTTTACAATGTATGGCTAAATTGCGCAGTGCATTGTCAAACGCACTGTACCCTAACTAATTTGAGTTATGACAAGTAATTACACGTAGGTAGAATCATTTTCCGGTTATCCTCTATAATAATAGATTTATTCGATGATGTTCATGGCTACTTCACACACAATCATTAACTTTTTACACCCTACTAAACGAAGCCTAAGTGGGTGTAATTTATAATTTGCATAATATATACTCACTATCATCGAATACTCTTTGTCCACTTGATAATTATTTATGACCATCTAATTAAGTTGGTGAGTTGAGACCTTCAATCACTACCATTAGATTTCTTAATTAGCATAAAAGGCCTTCCAATAACCATCATCAAGTATGTATCCACCTTGACGTACCATCATTGCATCGTGTTCATCAGGTTACTTCCACAATCCACATGCTATTAAGTTGAATCGTGACAATCTACTAACATAAAACACTATATTTTGAAACAATACCTACGCTCCTAACATTATATTATATTGTCATTGCTTTCTAGTAGTATTGAATTGTGTACAATAGAAGAAACATTTTCTCATCCAAAAGAAATCAATCAAGTTGATGCAACCCTCGGCTTCAGCACTAGATGATCGATCTACTTTTCACTTGAATAGACACTATTTGACAAGGTTAGCTTCAATTTCATGGATGTGGGCCCAGGGTGTTTGAGTAATTTCAATTGTTAGTGAAAGAGCTTAAACTTTATCAACTTTAACAGTTGATATATATTTCAAATTACTGATCAACAGACTTTCACATATAAAGACTTAATATAGGCTATCCTAACTCAACCAAGTTAGCCTTAAGCGAGTAATTAAGAAATAAAGAATTAGTTATCAAAGCGCGCTTTACCTTAATTATGCTTAGATCCCGCCAATCACAGCTTGCAGATGGTCATCAGTTAATGTTCATCTAATATTATACATGACTACGTGGTGTTTACTTTCAATTCTTCTTCATTCCAAGATTCTTCTCTTCTTTTACATTACATGTAACCTCAGGCTTTATTCTATTCAACTTATATAGTCTTATTAATTAAAATGAACCCTTCGCATGTAAACTTTGGCCAAGGAATTGCATATTTGCATGTATGAACTTTCATGTTAAAAAAAATCATATCCCAAATAGACTGTGTACTGAGGATTGAGGTGTGACCTCTCTGGCGGAATACTTCGGAGTGGTAATAATTAATTAAGTTTGTTTAATAAATAGTTGAAGGTTGTGATAATTGACCTAATATAATCCTATGAAATCAATGCTTAACGGATTGTTGACAGGGTGATCCACATGCCTCTGTGTTGGATCATCTCAATGGATTTGTCGTACGATTCGGTTCTTTCTTCCTCATAAGCCTATACTTTTACTCTGGCTACTTTTCTTTATTGTTTTTATTACATGATTATTTTCTTTTAGGTACGATCTTGTAACATTTAAATATACGGAGTACTATTTTAATTAGTCGAGGTAATACCATTTGATTTGATTTTAAACAATGCTATTATCATTGTATTGGTAGAATTAGATACTAATCCAAACAGATTCTTAATTTCTTTTGACAACTTAAATTGTCAATGTTTGTGTTGTTTGACATGCATGTGATATTGTCCATTAAATCATCTTCTCACTTTCTCTTTATAGTTGATATCATGTGCGACAAGTCTCACCAACCTACTGCCGTGATAAATGCATCTATACGACTATACATCAACCCAACTCACAATCCATTGACAAAAACAGTGGTTCAAATTTTGATTTCAAATTACAATTCAAAAAATAATTAAATCAAATAAAAAATACTTCCTTCAACTTTGGATTTTTATCAACATTGCAGAAAATAACATTGACACATGGAGCTCTACCTTACTGACAAGGATGAAGTCTTCTTTCTTTTACTAAGAGTTAGGTGTAATCTAAAATGAAATAATGTACTTTAATTTGGCAAAAGATTACTATGAGAAAAGTACAGATCTTATAATGAAGTTAGAAATTGATTTGATATCTAGAATCATAGTAGACTTGGTAAGCTAATTGTTGATAAATTTGTTTGCAATCTAGTACCTATTAGTAATAATAGATATTCTGGTCTTAGGAATAACTAAATTATATAAATTAATATCTAAGTTATATATGTTATGATCGTAGTTATAGCAATTAACATCTTAGATATAGAAAATTAATATCTAGGTTATAGAAATTAATATCTAAGATATAGATGTTCTGATCTCAGTTATAGTAATTAAGATCTTAAATATAGAATTAATATCTCAGTTATAGATTTTCAAATCTTAGTTTTATCAATTATGATCTCAGTTATAGTAATTAACATCTTAGATATAGAAATCAATATCTAAGTTATAGAAATTAATATCTAAGTTATAGAAATTAATATCTAAGATATAGATATTCTGATCTCAGTTATAGTAATTAAGATCTTAAATATAAAATAAATATCTCAGTGATATACCAGTTATCATCTCAATTTTAGTAATTACCATCTAAGATTTAGAAATTAATATCTCTATTTATGAAGTTCTTATCTTAGGAATACAAGTTATGATCTTAGTTATATTCTTACGTATAGTATTTATTATCTTAGGTATATTTGAGATAACAAATTCAATACTTGAGATATTTATTTGTATAACTGAGATAATAAATACAATACCTGAGATATTTATTTATATACCTGAGACCTTAGTTTGTATAACTGAGAACATAAATTCAATACATGAGACATTTAATTCTATAACTGAAATTATAACTTGTATACGAAGGATCATAACATATTTTAATACCTGAGATCTTTATTTATATATCTAAGATAATAAATACAATACCCGAGATCTTTATTTGTATACCTGAGATTTTTATTTGTATACCTGAGATTTTTATTTGTATATTTGAGATAATAAACTCAATACCTGAGACATTTATTTGTATATTTGAGATAATAAATTCAATACCTGATATCTTTATTCTATAATCAAGATATATCTAATATGAAATGAGCGCGGAATGACCTTTTATATTTTACCAGTGTCACATCACTCGACTAATGTGACAGTCTCAGTCAATATGTTCACTTCTCTCTAATGCTTCAAGACAGTAAAGGTGCAAACTCTACATAAATCTTAAATAACTTTATTTTATGGTTGCAAATTATAGAAAATTAAAACCATGACATATATATGAAACTTACATAATAAATTTATTTAATATATTTTTATGAAGTATAACAATAATATAAAAATGAAACTGTTATTATTAATTTAGAATAGATGATAGTATTTTTAAATAATTATTGATTGATAAAAGGTATTTAAGTGGTTGCGCTTTATAGGCTACGTAGTATATAATCGTCGCAAAATGAAAAGGATGTGTTTCGTTTGTATTTTGGTACTTCTCAACTTTTTTTGTGCAATGATCAACTACTCTTTTATAAATATAAGCCAATATAATAGCGAAATATTACGTGCTGATTACTTTAGCTAATTCGATAAACCTCTCAATGTGCTATTTATACAAAATAATTCAAAAGTCTTTAGCTTTATGGTTTTAAAAGTTCTACCCTAACAACATAAAACAGCATCTTATCATTCAATAAATCATAAATGAAAAAAATCTTCAAATAATTTGTACTAACAAATAAGAAATTGAGTATGGTTCTCAAAATACAAATAACGCTAAAAATATTGAATAAAAAATACAAAAAATGCATTGAATAGGTTCGCCCAAAGATTTTTTTTGATTGAAACACTTATAAAAATTTAATAAAAAAATAAAATTCAAATTACTTGTATAACAAAATGTTACCTACAGTATCACGTTTACACTCAAAAAACCAAATTGCATTTGATTTATATAAAAAAAATAAAAGGAATCACCTATATGTCAAAGAAATAAATAATATTTGTTACAGCACTTACAGGTCCATATGTCCAAGTTTAAGACAACAAGCACTTCAGATAAAAGGCCATGTACACTTTAATGATGCGGTTGTCGGCCATGATGATATATCTCCTATTTATTATGTTTCCAATAACTAAATTGTTTATTGTCCATTTAATCGCTTAAAATTGGCCCATTCCAACCCGATCCGTTTAATCATAATGATTAAGGTATGATCGAATAGATTATACTAGATGTATTAAACACATTTGCTCTAAGGGCCAAACTCATGCCGAGTTTAATTTGTCCATAAATTTATGAGTTGGGATAACCATTTTGAAAAATACCAATAATTAATCACAAGTACTAGACGTTCACTAGGGAACCCAAGCCATTTGTAGGTAGAAGTGAATATCATATCTCAAAACAATGGCAATGCATTCACAACGCCATTTCACAAGTAATGCCTTGAATTAGTTAATAGTTAACAACATTCAAAGTCCAATATAATGTGAGATTAACTGTTGTTTTACCCTAATACGCAGTGATTGCTAAATCATAAGTTAGGGTGTTGGGGATATGAAATGGAGATAAAAGGCAGCCTTCCCAAATGCGTATAAGGTCGGTCAGGTCATCTCCCAAGTAGCAGAGGGAAGTTACTACCAGACGTAGTATTCCTACTTCTTCTCCGTGGTATAGAAAAGGAGCCTTGTCCTTTCTTAGCACACGCGTCAAGTGGGCTAACGCACGAGACCCACTAATTCTATACTAGGATAAACATAATAATACACTCGTTGACTTCTTTGCATAACTAAACTAGCTACTTAATTCATTAATTATGGATAATTTAGTAATTAACAATGAAGTGACTTCTACTCCGTATTAATTATTACTTGAGTTCTATTTTTCTACTTTATAAATATAAATAACTGTTTTAAGTAAAATTTTCTAAATTGTCAATAGAGCTATTCTATACAATTTCTCTAAAATTCTACATAAGAGGTTCAGTTAGTAACTAACAACAAAGATAAGTTAGAAAAACAAAGTTTCACTCAATTGCTTCTAATAATCTGCTTCTCAAAGAAAAAGGAGAAAAAGAAAATCATCCCCTTATTTCTCATTCTCTTGCAAGAAAAAAAAAAGGTTCACTTTGTCCTTCACTTCACTCAAATTAAGAAAATAATCCATCATCATTCTTGCTTAATAAGCAATACTTTTACAATAATTTAAAGGTTTATCTTTCAAGATTTCTAAACTCAAAGCATATTTGTTGGTTTAATGATTGTTTTCAAGTTACTTTGTTAGATGTTGAGAAAATATTGACTTCAAAATTGAATTTTACTCCACAATTGTATTTGTGTTGAAGAACGAGTTATCCTATTAGAAGTAATAGTTGACATCTCTATTTTGTTAAAATGTTCTTTCTTTCATTATTTCTTATATTTGACAAAAAGATAAAAATAATGTTTTGTCGAAGGACTTGAAACAACTCACATAAATACTATAGTATGTAGTTGCCAATTTCCCTTGATAAATTATCGCCTACGCTACTTACAAGTATGTATTTGAGTATTTCTAAGTTCTTCCTCGAAACCTTTTTATTATTTTAAGTATCGTCGTCATGCTAACCGCCTTTAATTTTTCCTCTTTGTAGGCTGATGAGACTGTCGCTAACCTTTCAAAAAAATCTAACTAATACTAATATGTAGTTAGGTAACTAAGGATCGAATTCAACTAAAAAGGTGAGATATTGTATTGGAACACTATGAATCTTAAGTCAATCAAATAGTGGGTTGAGTGAACTATGGTCTTAAACTAAACAATAAACTGACCAAGAGTCTAGAATTAAGTATATTTGCTAATATTTGCTTATATAAATTAATACAATCCTTATTTCTTCCCTAACTAATTAATTACTTTATATTCAATCAAATAGATGAGTCCAATATCAATATCAAGTATTTATTTCAATCCCCAATCAATGATTTTATTAATAACGCAATCATACTTTCTGTCATATAGTCTTGCAACTTAAAGACATCATATATTGCATCTTAAATAATCTAGCGAGATATGCCAACTACTATAGTGATAACTTCTCTTACTGCATATATATGATATATAGGGTTTCTTAGGCCTTAACATCTAGGACTCATAAGGCCTTCTATTGTTTCTTGAAGCTATGAGAAGCTATCTGAGTGTTACACTTATGTGACCTAAAAACTTAAAAATGTTCTAATTTTGAAGGCAATACATGGGTCCTTTTGGTAAAGTTTCTTGGAATTTTTAGAAAATTATTAATGCTTCATGGGTCATATAAGGCTTTTAAGAACTTCACAAACCATCAATTCATTCAAAAATTTAATGGGATTTAGTTCATATTTGGGATGGAATACTTCTATTCTAAGTGGAGAAAGAGCCAAATCTAATAATGAGTTGTTTCAGAGGCAATATTTTGGACCAGCACTTAAATTTCATATTATAGCATCTTTAACTTTTGGCTTTTGACTTTGTATTTTATGTTTTAATTCTAAGCCATTCTTGATGAATAAATCTACCAAAATCTCTATATTGCGCTCCTATGATTAGTATCTTTGAAAGGAAGGACACACTTGGACAGGTTAATGTGGCATCCAAATTTAATTTGGGGAATCCAATTCATCATTCTTATTCAATTATCTTGCTCGAAAACTAGTATTTTTAATCACCCAATTTTCCTAATAGTGGGTATCAACGTTAGGATAAAATTAGCATCTCTACAAAAATTAGCTCTGTTTGTATTGATTTACCCTAACTGTTTGTATTGAGTATTGACGGATTAACGTAGTGGAAAAGTATAGGTTTCTATATCAAGAAAATCATAATTACTAAAAAAGACCATTTGTTCATGTCTTTTACCCGAGCTACAGCAATACCCTTTACACTTTTTCAGTGCTCAAGTTTTATGCTGCTTTTGACAATTATTACAGATCAATGAAGTTGCTTTCGGTACTCGTAACAATTTGAGAATTCAAGTGCTGGTATCACTGCAAAGAATGACTTCCCATTACCCTTCGACGCAAGTGTTAATACATTCTCCCAAGTGCACGTACGATCTTGACTTTGCAATTATTTTACTAGAGTTACTGATTGCTCCGTGTAATGCTTGTCATCAAATCCTACTCATACATGCAAGCCAAGAATGTCTTAATCATTTGTCCAATCTCAACCCTTCTACTCTAACTAAGTATTTGAGATGAACAACCCAGCTTTGCTGTGTGGTAATGTATTTAAATGAGATATCTGATGCTTAATTTTCTAACAAAATAAATTGTATGACAATAAAATCTAGGGCAAAAGTTATCTGAATTCTTGCTTTGCTTCAACTACAGTTTGTTCTATATTATGAAATATAGGAAGACGATCCTGCAATGTCCGATTATAACTATTTTCTTGCTCTAAATTATGTAATTCTCCGTTACATTTATTTCAGAATATGAAAGGAGTGGTTCTTGATGCCTGTAGAGGATTTGTGATGGACCAAATATCCGGATAGATGCTTCTGTTAGTTTTTCTGATCTCATACGGGTGAACTATCAGCATCATATCACCTTCACCTACGAGATTATCCCATCATGGTAACGATATTTCTACAACCAAAATGGGCAAGACGTGCATGAAAAATATGACCATCGAAATAGCTTCCTCTTGGTTCTGTATGTTCCAATGGTTCCAGGCTTATGATGGAGCCTTGGGAGACTAATATTTGTTCCAAGGAATTATTTACAAAATTACATACACTTTTAACAATGTGTCGTATGCATCATAGCCTAGCTCATTGCAATTAAACATTCTTTCATGATTTCTCTCTGCTTTTGTCAAGACTTTTCAAATTGTTCATTATTAAATGGGCCAAAGCAAAGACTTTGTAGTATGCATTTTGATGGACAACAGAAATCTTCCAAATTTTTTAAAACACAATAGATGGTTTAGTTTATACTGTAAGAAGGCTTGAACAAGAAATGGACCATGACCCATAAAACATTCAATGTGTGGGCTTTTGAGGTCGTGTCTCTTGCTAATTATGAAGCTTTATACTAAAGTTTAATTTGGTGTTGCCTTTGGGCTAAATCCTCAAACAGATCCAAAATAATACAATAAGTCGGCTCTTTATATGACGAGGGTCCAAATATATCATTCTTTAAACAAACTTTAGCTTAAAGAAATGCTAAACATGTCATCGACCTAAGTATTAATGGTGGAATTTCTTACACGTACTTGAGTGCAAATATATTCAAGGATATTTTTTTGCTCATATAAATTTTCAACGAGTTAGAGTTTAGCAACTGAGCAAACTGTACCCATAAATACACCTAACTCTAGATGTACTAGAGAATATATTAGATGCTCTATATTAATGCCAGTCAATTGGTAATTACTTACGCATATTACTTCAAAGAGTAGTTAAAGGTTGTGACTTGCGACCCAAATTCAAGCCCACCTTTTAAATTCCACAGCCATATACTACAATATTATATGCTCTTCCTCAAATATCTCCACTTCTACAAATGCTTAGGAGACCCTAATTTTCAAGTACGTATATTGTATATATCTATAGCCTCTTACCTTTCAAAAATTGAATATGAACTATCAAGTTCTACAGTGATAAGCCTAAAACCCAGCCAAGTCTGCCCATCATTTTATGGTTGCGTTGCAATGATATGATTGTATCACACATATGAGCCCATCTTGGCTTTCTTGACTTTCCGGCCTTGGTTTGCATGAGCTCATCAAACCAGTTATTCTCAACCTCTCCTTTTCGATTTGTATCTTTTTGTGCTCTTACATTTCCACTCGATTATAAAATTTGTCACCAGCGCATAACAAAGTTTTTGCCTTGTGGTTTAAAATAATTCAAAAACTTCGAACATTTAGAGAGCGTGATATAAAATAATTACGTCACTGAGGATCTAAAGAAAATGAAGCATTCCATCAATTATCCATTTTACTCCTAGCCACTTCCAAACTTGTCATTCCAACTATTTTTTTTACATCGCGTGAAACACGCATTAAAACTACAAACTATTAGTTACACTACTGGGTTCATTTACACCCTTATCACATACGAGACTATCAATATGAGTTGCACTTGCTCTATCAAACCAACTAAAATGCAAAACATTAGACGTCATTAAAACAACAATCATTGGACTTGGTGGCTCACGATGGAAGAACACGCTACCCTCATGGTAGACAATGATAAGAAACTTGGATGACCTTTGGATTTTGTAAGACGAAGATTGAACCAAATGGTTAAGGATTCCACCATTTGGTTGCAAAGACCTTGTGAACAACCAGAGTTGTTCACACGCATCAAGAGTCATTTTTTGTGACTCGAACCCCTCTTGAGTGGGTACTCGACGATTTTTTGCGACAAACTCAGACACGTTAACATGCTATGAACCCCCAAAATTTTTATTTGGGGAGCAGTATTTAGATATGGAATTTTGAGAGCATTGATAACACAAATCATTGCAAACCGAACATGAGAATAACCAAAAGTTACTCTCATCAACCTCCAATTTTTAAAATTGGAGCAAACGACCAATACATGAGAAACCAAAACATTCCATCTCCACAAACTTACAGTAAAAGGTGGCACTAATAAAGGATTCGTAAACAATAGAGCTCTATAACCCTCATCCTTTGACCCATTCGATCACGACCACTAACAAGGTCTCTTACGTCTTCTTCAACAATGATTGAGACAAACTCAAAACCCAATCCTGAGCCCCAAATGGCATAATTTGAGCAAACATACCCGAGTGGCAAGCCTTCGACAAACACTAAAGAAGACAACTAAACCATACGAAGTAAACTAATTAAACGAAACATTGAACTCAAACAACGAAAAAATAAACCTAAATAACAGGATCAACCAAACCAAAAGGGAGGAACATCAAACACAACAAACCAATACCAAACCAGAAACTCTAACCCACTCTTCACCTTTATCGTCAAGATCAGCAATTCCCGAAAAAAGAACGACAACGAGTGGGCTAGCTTCAGTATTGGAGA
This sequence comes from Dysphania ambrosioides, assembly GCA_026401315.1. Classification (NCBI taxonomy): domain Eukaryota; kingdom Viridiplantae; phylum Streptophyta; class Magnoliopsida; order Caryophyllales; family Amaranthaceae; genus Dysphania; species Dysphania ambrosioides. Next base: position 796,656 of record CM048666.1, read on the forward strand.
GCAAAATCTTCTTAGCTAACCTAGCACTTTCAATCCCAAACTGGAAACCCTAACCCTAACTTTACCTTTACCAATGATTTGAAATCTGCAACATTTTGATAGATTTGGGAATCAAATACTAGTAAATGCTTAGAACAAATTTGAGAAAATGATCTTTGAACTTTGAAGAAATTGTTGTTTAGCTATTATTCAAAACAAGAAATAAACCAAATCAAGAACACAAAACAAACCGACGAGATAGATTCAAAGACAACACAACACCCAATTGGTCTAAAGAGAAAGCAAAATCAGAAGTTACCCCTTCCCCTTCAACGCCTAAGCGAACAACAAGCAAGGCAAGAACGACACCGACAAATAGATGCGAATACTAGCCGTCACCGAAGGGATAATAGCTGACAATTAGAGGAGAACAGTAACACCCCCAAATTACTAACATAATAATAATAATTATGGTAATTTTAGTAACTTATGGGTATTACCGCCACGTGTCACCACGCTTCGGCTGTACTAACTAATTGCAGCGGAAGAAAAACTCGATTTATTTATTAAAAAGAATTTGATTATCCAAAGGTACAAAAGTTGAATAAGAAAAATTATGAAAACTCCTAACTAGTATGTGCCCTTTGATGTAATGCTCTCATACACATATATTCCTGTAAACCTACTCATCATAAATAATAAGTAGGGTGATAAAAAAACAAATAGGAATATACGTGTCAGTGTAAAAACACTGTGTACATATACATGCTAAAAGAAATACTTTGATTTTTAAATTCCTTTATTTTAAACATGTCTTTTTATAAGGCAATAAACTTAAAAACTTCCTTTATAATAATCCAATACAAATGGAATTATTATAGCCATTAATTAAAAAAAAATTCTTCTTTCATCCCCTCCTTGATCCTAAGTGTGCACACCCCCCAAATTAGTTATCTCATCACGGATCTATTTTTGGAGTTTACTTTTATTTGCCAACAAGTGGACTTTGAAGCATGAACCCTTCTTGATTATGATATCAAGCGGTAATTTATAATAATAATAAATCTCCTTTTATAACTCCTTTAAATACAAAGACATTGCTTTAATTATTAAAGCTCATTGAAAATTATTAAATATTAAATGTCATCCGGCCCTTTTGAAATATGATATATATTAAATAAAATAAGGTAAATGTATATCATCCTTTTTTTGTTATCGGAATTTCAAATAAATAACCATATATAAACATATATTTAAAAATATTTTAGCACAATATAATTCACAAAATAAAATATTCAATTGTATATAAAAAGATTTAACACATATACGTACCTTAAATTTTTGTACTTTCTAGCAACTTTTTACTAAACTTCAAGTTGATCCTCCTATCAATTTAAAAATGAACTAATCAATACAATGCAACACAATAATTATGCACATAATATTGAAACTTTAATTAAGTTTAGAAATATTTTTAAGAATTTAAACAGTTAGCAAAATAATTAAAACAATTAAATAGTTAGGAAAAGAGGATGTTCACGGAGGCTGGTGGTTGTTGGTGGCATAAAATGGCCGAAGAGATGTAGAGAGTGGCTTGAGAGAGAGTGAGAAAATTTGAGAGAAGTAGAAATGGTTTAATGATTTTTATGTGAAGAATTAGGTGAGATTTAAGGGTCTCTTTATAGTAAAAATTAAGATAAATTTTAGAATTTTAAAACACTAAAAGATAAATATGAATTTAAAATGATAATCATCCTCTAAATTTTCAGAAAAATATTTTATTTATAAGATAATTAAATTATTAAATAATTTAACTAATTAAAATTGTTTAATTCAAAACAAACCAATTAGAATTAGTTAAAAAAGATAAATTTTAAATTAAAACTATCTTTTCAACTAAAATTATCCTTTAAATTAGGATTAAATATATATAATAATAATTTTTTTTAAAATTCTAATCATGGTAGCTGGCCATGATTAGATATGGTCGAAATTTTTATTTTTAATATATTTATTTATTTATTTATTTCTTTGGTAAATACATCCAATTTTCAACATTATCCGTTAAAATAATCTTTATAAATATATTAAACTATATTTTTTGTTAAGAATAATATTTTAAAAGCTTCTAGAATATTGTAGAATAAAAGTGGATAATTTGGATATTTTAGATGGCTTTTTGGGAATTTAATGGAATAATTGAGGAATTAAATATTTATATATAAAATTAAATAATTTTCTTAATAAAACTATAAAATAAATATATAAATGAAGCTCTATAATTATGATTGGTGCCAAAATAATTTTTAAATTATTTATTTTATACTAAAATATTCTTAATATAATGTCTAAAATATGGGGTATTACATGAACGACTAACCGAAACTTGCCGACAACCAGTTGTGAGTAGTAGCCCCTTGAAGGTCGCCGGTGAGCTTCCTAATCGAAGCTTAGAAGGTTTGCTGGGTTTCTCTCTTCTCGAAAAGGGTTGTCATTCCAACTATTAAGGAACCTAAAAGGCCTAATTCTAAGCTCAACTAGTTTGCAAAAATGAATATAAGCCAATGTCATTGAGGAAAAAAAATTTATACCCTATAAATTAGTTACTTGATCTTTTACTACAGGTTTAAGTGTGTTTGAAAATTAGAATGTAATCTTAGTCTTTGACTCGAAACAAATGAGACAAATTTTTTAAACATAAACTAACCCAAGATAAACTCTGAACGATCCAATTTGAAATAGGTAGCTACAATACAAATGCAAAACGAATTAGTTATAACATATTACTAAGCAGCACATCTTAGAGTTGCGCATGGATGATATATCTTCTGTGTATAACATTATTGACAAAACCATAAGACCGAATGAGAGGAAGCTTAATTCAAATCACTTCCAAAGTCCAAAATACCACGACTTCATGTATTACGATTCCTGCACCTAAAGTTGACATTAATTGGTGGGCACAGCACGTAAACTTGTTGTGTGACATCCAAATTAAAGACTTGAAAAATGTTGGAAACATTAGATACGAAATAGATACAACACACCCAATTATTTATTATATTATTGCTTTTAACATTACATTTTTTCAGGAATTGGAGGCTTTAGCGATAGGTAGCATTTTAATAAGTTTTGCCTTTGCATCATTCTATTAGTCTGATGAGCCGTATCTTTTACTCTTTTCCATTTGTTTGCCTCTTCTTTTCTTTTCTTTTTTTCATCCTTTATTCTTCGTCTTTTTTGTTCTTTTCGACATCCAACTACCCCACTATTATGTTGAAGTTGAATTCCATAATTCCACCCAGTCGCTAGAATAATCTTGTCGTCCGTTTCCAATTCTACAACTTTATATTTTATAAGTTTGTCCCTTTTACAAAAATTGAGATTAAGATGTTTTTTGCTATTAGCTAAATGATTAGAGGATGAGGTTGTTATTAATTATAGTAATTCAGATTCAAAATATTAATTACTTAATTATTTATTACTACTAATAGGAGTACTTGTATAGCCATATATTTTCATGTTTTTCTCAACTCCTTTGCAATATTATAGATTTTAAAATCAAATTTTGACTATAAATTCTCTCTAATTTGTATGAAAAAACATATTCATATGAGATTTTGATAGATTTTTCAGAATATATATTTTCTAAATATCAGCATTAATAAATTTCAGAAATAAATAATTAAAAATATTTAAAATTTAAGTTTACAATGATATATGTGTAAAAGGAAAATGAAAAGAATAAAAAGAAATAAAGAAAGTATTTGACAAAAGAAATTATAAATGAAAGATTGGCATAAGCTAAGTAGAAATTGTTATGTTAATTTAGTTTCACTTATATGATTATGAATAACAAAATCTCATATGTATTAAACTTCACATTTGATTTGAATAACAATACATTGTAATTTTCTCTGTCTAAACTCTTAAGTTAAATAATTTGTTGGAGTCTCTAGTACTTAGTGAGACAGTAGACATCATAAAATAAAAATATCTAGGTCGACGGTAAAAACTAAAAACATAAGAGACATATGAGTTATAAAGAGGTAAGATGTATTAGGTAAAGTCCAAAAGTAGATAAACTCAATTCAAATCCCTGTAAACGCTTAGCTTCCTCCAGTGTGTTGGAGACAAACTTGGGGTTTTTGGCCATAAAACTCGAGCGCCACAAACGTTAGCTTGGGAAACTACCGTAGACCGTAGACCGTAGTGTTATATGACATTGTCAAAGTCGTCTCTCTCTACCTCTTGCAAGTTGCAAGTATTAGCAATCTAGTGCATGAAACACGGCAGACTTATACTCCGTATGTCCTTGAATTGGTCCATCTACTTGGTCATTCTACATTAACCCGATCTCAAGCCTGCCAGGTCGCAATTTTAATTTAATTGACACAATTGGCGATCTCCATCTCATTTTCTTGTCATCCATACACGTAATCAATACATTATCTTTTCCAAAATACCCTACGGACGACGGCAATTCATTCACTTGCTACGTACACGCATTTGTTGGTTATGTATTCAATACTCCGTATTTATCAACTTGTGCACTCTGCAATTTTTCTTACACAATCAACCCCATTCATTCATTCATGGTTAAATAAATAATAATCTAAGCTTTTGTGTAATCACAATAATTACTTTCAATTTTAAATTCTTTTTTTTCCGTAAAGAAAAACAAACAAATAATCAGAGTACAAAAAAAGAAAAGAAATAAAGGTCACAACACATGGTTCGAATGACAATAATGCCCCCATCACATCATCCCCACCCAACCTACCCCAACCCACCTTATCATCATCTTCAACGCAGCCCGACCCGACCCGACCCCACCAAACCCCTAACGCGGAAAAACCCATCTATATATCCCTCTCCTTTGACTCTTAATTTGACCATACTTTTCTAAACCTTCAAGATCTTAGCAGCTCTAACAACAGGATTCTCCCTTGCAATCGCTTCTCGTCCAGCAGTCTTATAATCATAACTGCAATCGTGCCGATCTGAATACCTGTGCTCCGCACAGAACAGATCTCCGCATCTACACCGAAACCCGGTAAGCCCGACCCGCTTCCCGCAGCCCGAACACCTGTTCACCGCCTTCTTCACCGACGCCACCTCCACAACAACGGTAGTTGTTGCTGTGATCGTCGTGGTCGTGGTAGTCTCTTGACGATCCTTCAACGACGTCGTCTCAGAGGCATGGTCCTCTCCAGCTTTGGATCTGGGTCGGGCCGGCTCCGGATCTACACGGGCCATGTCGGGCCTGGGATTATTAGAGGTGGAAGATGCGAGCTTTTTGCAATTATCAGGGCAGGAGAGGGAAAGGGGTGTCTCAGAAGGTACTTTAAGCTCCAAAGTCTCATCCTTTTCTCTGTTTTGCGCCATGGAATTTGTGGGCTTGATAGTTCAGCGATAAAATTGCAGGATATAGGAGAGAAAAAGACGAGAAATGGTGGGGTTTTAATTTAGAGAGTGTATATTGGAGTGTTGGGAAGAGATGAATGGAGGAAGAACGAAGAAAAGGAGAAATGAGAATGAATTTCTAAGGCTGTGGGTGGAGGTCAGGCTCATGGGTAAAATAATCTCAAGGTCGGCAAATGGGAAAAGGAAAACCCAAAATATAATTAAAATTTAAGATAAGATTAAATGAAATGAACAGAACCAAAAGTTTTTATTTTTTTCATTGGAAAGTGGAACACCACATTTTTGCCCATTATATATAGACCATAATGGACATATGACTTTATAGTAATGACTCATGATGTATCCCGGCTATGGACCATAATGGACATGTGTAGGTTTCCCTTATTGGTAATAAGGTATAAGAGGGTAGGGGTATATTTGGAAATGTGCATTGCTTGAATAGTTGAATGGTGGTGCTATGATTTTCCAACACATTGTACCGTACCTACTTGATTGGCCTCCTCAATAAACTAGAATTAGTTGTTATTAAGATTAAAGATATAAGATAAATTAGGGGATTAGGAGTAATAGTATTATTCAGGGCTTTCTTTTTGTGAAAAGGATGGGTGGCACCTTAGCTAAAAAAAGATGAGGACCACAAACACAATTGGGAACATATTTTATAGATTTATGATTTTGTGTAAATACAAAATACTACCAACATTTGCCTCTTTAAACAATGGCCCTTTGGTGTGGGTTGTGCTCCCTGGAATCCAATATCCACATTTATTGGGGAAATAATTTATGGGTTGGCAATTTGGCAAATGGATTTTCACATCCATTTGATTCTGAAGCTATCCATCAGATCAGACCCTATTACAAATCACCAGCTTGCAATTGTAGAATCAAGTCACCCTCCAACTTCTGAGCATACTTCCCTTTTGTGTCATAATTCACACTAAATGATTTATGCCTCCATGCTTGGATTGGAGGTAATACAATAGGGGAGTAATAAAAGTCAAAGTAATAAAAAGCAAGGTTAGTGGAAGTGAATTATAAGATAAATATAGTGTTAGTATTATGATGAAAGGAGAACTAATACCCTCATTTAAGGAGTAATAGATACACATCACACCCTTAGGATAGTTATTACCGTCATAATAAGGGTAATAATCAATCTCCCAATTTCTTCTTCTTCCTTATACAACCACTAAAATATTTTACTTTCCACCTCATCCCTTATCACCACCTTTATTTATCTTTATTTTTCATTAGTTTGACTTTTATCACCCCTTAATCTATCTCCCTCAATCCAAGCATGACCTTAGGGTGTAACTTTACCCCTAAGTAATAAACTAAATGTTCCCTTCACCTTTAAGTTCAAGAATAGAAATTTTTACTTCCATTCATGATCCTTGCTATTCCATATGTCCATTAGACATGTGCATTGAAACATAGGATGTGAATTAGGACATGTGCAGTGTACCGGGATGATAATAGATTAATAATAGTAGCTAAATTACTAATTCCATAGTAGGGTAGTTTTAGAGAATTATAATGAGCAGACGAGCTAATATGTAGATAATAATAAAGCACAAGAGACAATCAATTTTAATTTGCTTTTATAAAGACAAAATACACGTTTGTTTCTAACATTTTAGACGTGTATGGCGAAATAAGGAAATTGGGCTCTATATTTTAATAGTATACTTTGAATAATTTTATTTTCTTTATTTCAAATAAAAAATAAAAATTAAGTGGTGATTTCACAAAATAATTAAAGTATTAAAATATTTAATTGAAAATAATACTATATATTATAATAACTAAATAATTAACAGTGTGTAAAAAAAGAAAAATCATTAATAAAAATTTTAATTTAAACAAGATCATAAGCAATACACTTTATAAAAAATTTCATTTACCAAGTTATCGTATTATCATGATTGTTTCTCTTCGCAATATTATGAATAGTTCTATTCACAAATTAATAATCATAGTCAAAATCCAAAATATTAGTCCATATTATAAATATAATGAATTAATAAGGTATCATTATATTAAAAAATGAGAAATAATGATAACCAAGCACAACAAATATAAAAAAATTTAGTTAATTTCTTATATTTTCTATTGATGGAATATTTAGTAAAGTAGCTATTTTAGCTAAGGGTTAATAATTAAATACTTAGTATAATAATACTTTGAACGTCGCATTTAGTTTGTTGCTTATTTTTACTCCATGTACCACCCAATTAATTGACTTATATGTTATATGTACCAACATATTGAAACTGCTATGGTATTTTATGGTGGCATAAGCAGTGTTTTAGGTGGTTTTTATATGTCAATAAAATAATTATATAACATCTAATTTCTCCCTATATAATACAGAATTGAAGATTTATATTTATCTATTGAAAACTCTACACAGGAAAAAATTGCCAGCTGAAGGGATATATAACACTGTTTCCATGCAAAACCTGCGAAGTTTTTGCTATTTTAGGCTATAGCCCCCACATTAATTTACTGTATTAATTTCTTTGGGAGGATGCTTCGGCTGTAAAATGAGTGTCTGTGCGGTATCCACGCTACTTCCATCTAGTTACGTCTGCTGTCTGCACTAGTGGTTAAGTTGTTGGACAACATTCATGAAGTCCAATTAATCAAAGATTTCTGGCTAATAGCCTAGACCTATCTACAGAGGCTCCTAAAATAATGTCAAAAAATTGAGATTAGGAAATCTGACACCACTAAATCTCAAGTTGATAAGTTCAACTTGCTAGATATTTTCTTCCAAATGCTACTTGTAAATGCTCACAATTAAATTTGTCTAGTACCGTCCGTATCAAAATGGAAACAAGAGAGGAACGCTGTCCGCATTTGCGCCGTTGGAATAAAAATTCTGAGAGGATAGAAAATGAGATTAATAAGGAAAATGGTGTTGATAACAATAATCTCATTTGTGAAGAATTATGTAATTCCTAGAGAGGTGAATGGCACATGTTTCAGCAAAAAACCTTACTTACTGATAACTTTAGGCTAGGAGTTAAAACAATTAGTTAAATGACATAAATAATAATGTGTAGAATAAAGGAACAAAATAATACAATGACACATCAAGTTGATGACGCGAAAAAAATCCAAAGATAGGGAAAACTATGGGTGTCTATTAGGCCGCCGTTATACTATGTAAATAATTTTTTTTTTTTTTGTGGTCTCCTTTGATTACAAGGTCTGTTGGATACTAAGATAATAATATGAAATAGGGGAAGAAGAATACAATTATGAGCATATTAGTTTAATGAAATAGTAGATGCTGAGCAATAGTTAATTAGTGTGCTAGTTTGTGTATTCGGCATTCTATCTTTGTTTCCTTTTATAGCTCCCCTTTCATGCTAGCTATGTCTCTTTCCAACTAAGAGTCATGCTACCTTGGAATTAGGAATCGTCTAGCTAGGGGTCGCAAACGGATGAAGTCAGGCCGGGTTCGTATTTGATTCACCTATTTGGATTAGCTATCCCCTAATTCGAACATGATCTATTTAAGATTTTGGGTTGAAAACCCCAACCTAACCCTAACTCATTTAATTTCAGGGTTGGTTCGTGTCTACCTATTTAAGATTTTGGGTTGAAAACCCCAACCTAACCCTAACTCGTTATTTTCGGGTCGTATTCGGGTTTGGTCAGTTTTTGCCACCCTTAAGATGTGGTTATTCAATAGAGTGACTGAAAAAATAAAAATAAAACTTTTGGGGTTGGATAAAACAGATGACAAGTTGACAAGAGTCACTATAATAATAAAAAGAGTCACTATAATAATAAAAAAGTTACTATAACAAAAGAAAAATGAGTCACTATAATAATAAAAAGAGTCATTATAAGTGAAAAAAACTATTTGGTCACTATAAGTTAAAAAAAGCCACTATGCGTAAGTAAAATATCATCCGTTGGATTTAGGAGATGAAGAGTCAAGATGTCTTCTCATCCTTCTCATTTTAAGTACCTATATATATATATATATATATATATATATATATATATATATATATATATATATATATATATATATATATATATATATATATATATATATAGGGGCGGGTTCTGGTGAGAACCCCTCCTTATATAAGAACCATGCATATATAAGAACTCATCTATAACTGTTAATTAAGTGTACTTTGATGGTTGTGATTAATTCTTTAATAATGGCAAAATTGTAAATATAGAAAAATTTGAAATTAATTGGCAGTTGAGAAAATTTCGCACCCCGTAATTAGTGGATAGTTTCCAAAAACTTATTTTTATACTATTAATGAATCAGGCTTTCAATGTCAACTTGCACAATTTTTTAATAGTTTCCAAATTATTTCTATTACTTTATATTTGATTTTCACTATTTTTTTAGTAGTAATTTGAACATCAATATTTAAATTTGAAATATCAATATTAGACCTTAAAACAATAGCATAAACATTTAAAACATATGTGTTAAGATTTAGAACATCGCTACTCAATTTTAGAACATCAGTATTACATTTTACAATAATAGATTAAAATTTTAAACATATGTGTTAACCTTTATAACATCAATATTAAATTATAGTGCATCAGTATTAGACCATAGAACAATAAAATAAACATTTAGAACATATGTGTTTAAATTTAGAACATCAGTACTCAATTTTAGAACATCAATATTAGACCTTAGAATAATAGAATAAACATTTAAAACATATGTGTTAAACTTTTGAACACAACACATTATTACATATTACAACAATAGATGAAATTTTTAAACATATGTGTAACCTTTAGAACATTAATATTAAATTATAGTACATTAATATTAGACCTTATAACAATAGAATAAACCTTTAGAACGTATGTGTTAAGATTTTAAACAACAGTACTCAACTTTAGAACATCAATATCAGGCCTTAGAATAATAGAATAAACATTTAAAATATATGTGTTAAGCTTTAGAACACAAGTACTCAAATTTAGAACATCAGTATTACACATTAGAACACTAGTACTAACTTTAGAACATCAATATCAGACTTTAGAATAATAGAATAAACATTTAAAACATATGTATTAAACTTTAAAACATCAATACTCAAATTTAGAACATCAGTATTCCATATTAGAACAATAGAATAAAATTTTAAAACATAGGTTTTAAGTTTTAGACCATTAGTATTGCGTTTTAGAACATCAGTAAACAATGAAATGAATATTAACACTAGTGTTCTAAAAAGTTAGACTATTGTTCTAATTCTAGTGTTCTAATACCTATTGTTCTATATTGTAATTCTAGTGTTCTATATTCTAAAATTGTCATTGTTCTATATTGTTTTGAAATTTAATTCTATTGTTCTGAAATTTAATTTTATTGTTCTAAACTTTTGCAATGTTCTGAATATTAACTTTATTGTTCTAATTAATAACTCTCTTATTCTAAGGTTAAATTTTAATGTTCAACTCTATTATTCCATTATCTATTGTTCTAAAATGACACTATAGTTCTAAATAGTAGGGCTATTGCTCGAAGGTTGTTATCACTTGTTCTAAACTTTTATTTAATTATTCTAAACTTTTGCTACGTAATCCTAAATATTAATTGTATTGTTCTACATTATTATCTATTGTTCTAACTTTATTTCTTTTGTTTTAAACTTTTGTTACGTTGTTCTAAATATTAATTGTATGGTTCTATATACTCATTGTTCTATATTGTAATTCTAATGTTCAAAAAATGTATACTAGTGTTCTACAAATCTATACTAATGTTCTGAAATACATACTATTGCTATTATTGTACTTTATTGTCTTATAGACTGAATCTAATGTTCAAACAATCTATACTAATGTTCTAAATATAATTATAGTATACTTATAATTCTAAAATAACTATTTTTTATATTGTAATTCTAGTGTTCTTAAAATATATACTAATGTTCTAAAATAACTATTATTCTACATTGTAATTCTAGTGTTCTTAAAATGAAAAATATTGTTCTAAAGATTTATATGAATGTTCTACAATTATATAATTTTGCTAATACTTATTGTTCTATATTTTAATTCTAATGTTCTAAAAAACTATACTAATATTCTACAAAACTATACTAATATTCTAAAATACATAATATTGCTCGTATTGTACTTTATTGTCTTATAGCCTAAATCTAATGTTCTAAATATAATTATAATATACTTATAATTCTAAAATAACTATTTTTATATTGTAATTCTAGTGTTCTTAAAATGTATACTATTGTTCTAAAATAACTATTGTTCTACATTGTAATTCTAGTGTTCTTAAAATGAAAAATATTGTTCTAAATATTTATATTAATGTTCTAAAAATTCTATAATTTTGGTCATATAATACCTATTGTTCTATATTCTAATTCTAATGTTCTAAAAAACTATACTAATGTTCTATGCATACTATTGTTCTATAATTACAATTCTAAACTTGTCATTGTTCTATATTCTAATTCTAGTGTTCTAAAAATGTTCTAGTGTTCTATAATTACAATTCTAGTATTATAATTACAACCATCACAGTACACTTAATCATGCACTATATAAATAATGAATCAATTACGAAAAAAAAATGAATCATTTACCATATTTTCCAATGCAAAAACAGCAAACCTATACTTTGAATATGATATATAGAGACACTACTGATTTTAAAACCTATATTGACATTTTTAAATGGATAAAAATAGGAAACTGATTACGGAATAAAACTGATTTTTCAATTATTAATCACGGAAACTTCCTTAACTAACAAATCCGACTTTATTCTATTTACTAATTTGCCATTAATGTTGATTGAATCATAACCATCAATCTCAGCTAAATCAATGGTATTAGATGGGTTCTTATATAACAAAGGTTCTTATATAAGTAAGGGGTTCTCACATGATCCCATTTCTATATATATATATATATATATATATATATATATATATATATATATATATATATATATATATATATATATATATATATATATATATATGTATGTATGTATGTATATATATAGAAAGATAGATAGAAATGGGATAAGGTAAGAACCCCTATGTTATATAAGAACTATGCATATATATGAATATATCTATCACCGTTAATAGTGGATGTATTGATAACTGTGATTAAAGCGTTATTAATAGCAAAGTTATAAATAAAGAAACTTAGGGAAATTGATGGGTAGTTGAGTAATTTCCAGTACCCATGATTATTGGGTAGTTTCCAATAATGACGGTTTATATTCTCATTGATTTCTCTACCAATTTCAACTTTCTTAATTATTTCTCTATGAATTCTCAATTGTGATAAAATAATATGCTCTAAAAATATGTTCTTCTATATTCTGCAAGTTCTCAATTGTATTCATTCGAATAACCCCTTAGAACCATCAAACTAAAATTTGGAACAATAGAACTAAATTTTAAAATAATTAAAGTAAACTAAAATTTAGAACAGTAGAGATAGTCGAATTAAACTAAAATTTGAAACAGTTGAGTTAAAATTTGGAATAGTATAAATAAAAATTAGAACAATATAACCAAATTTGAAACAATTAGAACAATAGAATTAAACTTTAAAACAATCAAAATAAACTTTAATACAATAAAACTAAAATTTGGAATAATAGAATTAAACTTTAGAATAATCAAACTAAACTTTAGAACAATAAAACTAAAATTTGTAATAATAAAATTAAACTTCAAAACAATCGAACTAACTTTAGTATAATTGAACTAAAATTTGGAAAAATAGAGCTAAATTTCAAAAAAGTATATTAAACTTAGAACTATAGAACAAAAGTTTGGAACAATAGAACTAGACTTAATATTTTTTAATTAAACTTTAGAACAATAGAACTAAAATTCGAATCAGCAGAAATAAAATTCAGAACAGTAGAACTGAATTTTAAAAGAATAAAAATAAAATTTGAAATAATAGAATTAAATTTCAGAACAATCGAATTAACTTTAGAAGGGTAGAACTAAAATTTGGAATAATATAGCTAAATTTTAGAATAGTAGATATAAACTTTAGAACAATTGAACTAAAATTTGGAATAATAAAATTAAACTTTAGAATATTTTGAATTAAACGTTAGAACAATAGAAATCAAATTCGAAATAGTAAAGAAAAAAAATTCAAAATAGTAGAACAAAACTTTAGAATAATAGAACAAAAATTTGGAACACTAGAACTTAATTTTTGTACACATCAACACGATTAGAACTTTCGTTCTAAATTACCAAACTTTAAGTAAAGACTAATTATATGTTGCCATTGATTACAGTTTTGAAGCGTGCTATTAAAATGTTGCTAATTAAATATTACCACTAATTAAATGCTATCATTAATAAAGGAAAAGTGATGTACAATTGCAATGAGAGTAAGAAAAGTTGTACTCCTTCCGTCTCATTTTATTTGCTACATTTAATTTCTTACGGCCTTCAAAACACAACTTAAAATATTTTTTTCTCAAAATTGGTAAGACAAAAAATTATGAAAACTTAATATTCTAAAAATTTACATCGAGATGCATCCAACAATATCCCACTTGAATATACTATTTTTCATAATATAATTAGAATTTATGGTTAAAGTTTTTAAACTTTGACTCCCAAAATAAAAATATAGGAACTAATTTAATATGGGACGAATGGAGCAATATATTACACTTTTGTCATTAAACGTAAAGCACGATGGACCATTAGATTCTTTTAATCAACGGTTGAAGATTAACTTTTATATATACAAGGAGTTTTATATAAGTGGGGGTTCTATATGAACTCGCCCCTGTATATAAAGAGAGAGATCTATATACTTCTTTTATTCACATGCTTATAAGATCCTTAAATTCTATACTCTCCAACCTAAAGAAATAAGGAGAAAAAAGGCCCTCCATAACTCAATGATTATCTCAACTTATATATCCTGTACATTTAAGACAAGTTCATTCTACGGAGTAGTTAATAAAAAGAGTTATTACCTCTGATCTTGAAAATAAATTCATATCTGTTTAAACTCCGTCAGCTTTACTAAGTTTTCAATGACATGTCAACGTTTCGAATCAATGTGACTACTTTCGAATCACATATTGGAATTTTATTAAATGGTCAGTGTTTATATCAATGGTACAGTACTGTTATTTGGCCAATGCATTTAGAATAGTGTTTTTTCAAGTATAAATTAACAAATACTTCAAATGTAAATCACAAAATTATTTATTCAGATAAAATGTAGAATATCATTTTCATAGTACTGTCTTTAATTCTGAATAATGGATCATACATTCATACTCCGTACTATGTACTCCCTCCATTCGTAAAAGAACACCTTAATCCATTATTTGGAGTCAAAGTTTGAAAACTTTAACCATAAATTCTCATCATATTATAAGAAATAATATATTCAACTTGGATTGTGTTGGATGCATCTCAATGTAAATTTTTAAAATATCAAGTTTTTATAATTTTTTGCCTTATAGATTCGGGGATAAAAAAGTTTAAAGTCTTGTATTGGAAACCGTAAAAGTCAAATTGAAGTAATTTTTTAGAGACAGAGGGATTAATTGGTAGTCCATCGATTTTGAGGAACCTAAATTTTGGAATGGAATGAGATTAGATTATCATTTTATTGTGGTGGGGGTGTCATATATTTTTTTGTTGTTCCTACATTATGCCAATACGTAGTACAATATTTTGGACATTTACAAAATTTAATCTTAAGGAGTAAAAAAAGAGATGAGAAAAATGGACATTTACGAAGCTGTAAAATAAATGTTAGGAAGTTAGATAATTGAGTCATAATCTCTCTCCTTCTCTATTTTTTAAAATATATTTGTATAATGTTTTTATATTAAAAATATGAGAATAAATATTATTAAGTGAAATCTTATTAGAATTATATTAATATGTACTATCTAAATATATAAATTCATAATGTTTACTAATATATTATTAGAGATAACTTTAATAAAGAAAATCGAAAATATTCTTGTCTAATAGTATCTTATCTAATCTAATAAAATAAATAATAAATTTCTCAAAACAAATAAAACTAGTCTTTCTCCTAACTCCACTAATACATTCCCTACCAAACAAACGTTAAAAAAAACTCTACTTTCTTTTAGTCTCGTTTGTGTACAGCTTCTTTTTGGGATGGGCCTTTGGCTTTCTTTGAGATTCCACACTAACCCATGTTGTTTGGGGTTGTAAAAGCTATACGTATTCGAAATACTTCAAATAAAACTAGTATTTCTCCGAACTCTATTAATTGCCCCAATTTGACTTTTACGTTATCTAATACACTTGAAAACTTGATATTTTAAAAATTTACATTGAGATGTAACCAATAAAATCCCACTTGAATATATTATTTCTTATAACATGATGAAAATTCGTGGTCAAACTTTTCGAACTTTGACTCCAAATAGTGGATTAGGGCGTTCTTTTAGAAACGGATGAATTATTAGCTTCTATGACTTGTGCTCCATGCCAAGAAGACAAAAGTTTTCCAAGTTTCACATTTCTAAAGTATGCACAACGGATTACATTAGAGACAAAGTAGAATCCCTTAACCTTATAAGCCCAATAAAAACCTAAAAAATATGAACGTTGCTCAATTTCACGATAAGCATGACAAAATAGACAGCAGTGTTTACCAAACTGAAACAATGATTGTATTAGTTCTTCGGCCATTGATACAAAAAACAAAATATCTCAGGAAGATAAATTTAGATCTGTTTGAACTTAGTCAGCTTGATAATTATTTGCTTAATTTTCAATGCCATGACAAGGTTTCGAATCAGTGTGACTACTTTTAGGTGGTGTCATGTATCACAGTATCATGGTGTTAGGCTAGCTGGTAGCTGCAAATATTGGATCTTAATCAATCAGTGTTTATATGTATGTGACGATAGTATGCTTTATATAGCCAATAATGCATTTAGAAAATGTGTTTTCAAAACTCACAATACTAACTTTTTTGTATCATTTTCATATTGCTCCTTTAATTCTAAATAATAGATCATAGTTGATTATATATATATATATCAGTTTTGAATAGACTTGTACATTGACTTTAATCAGGGCCAAGATGGGTCATAAGCAAAACAGGCTGGGTTGGGCCAGGTCAAAGAAGATCCAAAACGGGCCGGACCAAAGGAGATATATAACGGGTCGTTCAAAGAGAGTATAGTTTTTATCTATAGAGGATAATTGTTTACATGTATCACTTCCAATCTTTGATAGTGGACCATTGACAAGTAACTGAAAATAATTCATTACCTAATATTGTTTAAAATTCTTAAAAACTATAAGCCCATTATTGACCCCACTTGACCCATTAAAAACCCAATAAAATATGATCCTTTAAAAAATCGACTTCTTAGGCCCATTATTGATTAGACCTCTTTATAAACGGATCGGTTAAGGACCTTTGACGGGCCTCCACCCATTTGAATATGTCTAGTTTTGAAGAACCTATATTTTGGAGAGTAATGAGTATTGTTTATCGTTTTTTTTGTTCATACTTTATGCCAATATAGCGTATTGGATTTACAAAAGTTAAAAGGACATGATCAGAAAACTGAGAAACATCAAGCTGTAAAATAAATGTTAGGAAAGATGGATGATTGAACCAGAATATCTCATTCTCCCTCCCTCTACGCTTTCCCATCGAAATGGACCGATCCATCCTCCTGATTCCAAGTTGTTTGTGATGGAGCTTGAGTCCTCAAGTTAAAAACACTAGAAATTGTAAAAGAAAGCAACTAAAATTGTACTGTAGTACTCTAATACCCCTTGCAAAATTTTCCACATTGCAAAATCCTCACCCTATTGCAAAACTTTCTCCCAAGATCGCCAGAGATATGATTAGTCATTCCACATTGTAAAAGCCCCATTGTTTGATCCTTGAACCGTCTCAGTAGACCAGCCTCCGTAACTCCCTCCATCCCCAGCAGCAGAAGGCATGTCGTAATCAACTTTCACCAATGCAAGTGGCTCCGTATCGCTGGGTCCAACACCGTTGCTCGTTGACGAGGCGGGCGCCATCCCATTGATCCCAGCCCCACTTCCAAGGTACCCTCCACCACTATAACTCCCACTTGAACTTCCATTGTTGTTGTTAGGATCAATCACACCAGAGTTTGAGCCCATGCCCATGAACCCGTGAAGCAAGCTAGAGCTAGGGTTAGTTTGGAGGTAATTGTTGTACATGCTACTAGAGTTTGAGTAGCTTGATTGTTGGTATAACTGGAGAAACTGAGCCTCTTGAGAGTAATGCGAGAGCGAGATGTTGCTTTCTTGACCATGGCTGTTTTGTAGGGTTAACAAGGGTTGTGGTTGGGTGTCTTGTTGGTGGTATGGTAGCATAGGGTATGCATGAGTGTCTTGGTAGCGGCTAGAGATCGAGCTACTAGCTCCATAGGGGTAACTACTATTGCTTAGGGCAAACATCTCCTCCCTCTTTCTAGAAGATTCTATAGCTTGGGCTTCTTTAAGACGCTTGGCTGCCCCTCCTCCTATCGGAAGTGTGTTGCTCTCTAGGATGGCTTTAACATCATAGCGGTTCATGTCAAAGTTTGTCACAGCATTGAGGCCTCTGAACTTGATAGCCGCGATATCATAAGCTTCTGCGGCCTCCTCTTCTGTGCCTAAAGGAGAAGTAACCAGTTAACTAAACTGGTGGATACAAGTCTGATAGATTGGTGCATGTTCTGGTAATTTAATTTGTAAATTACTTACTAAATGTTCCCAAATAGAGATCCTTATTCCCCGCTACTCTTCCAATTCTTGCTTGCCATCTCCCATGTTGATGGTGCCTTGTTACACCACGATAAATGGATGCCCCTCTAGAGAACCCACTACTCTTCCTAAGAACATCATTATTAAGATGAGTTAATATGCTTATAAATATTTTTTTGACGAGGAAAGATTTATTGGCATATTGCACACCTTCGGATAGCAGCCACAAATTCTTGTCTAGTCATATGCTTCATGTCTTCTATCTCTTTCTCGTAGTTGCTTATCTACAATCATTGTCATAGACCATAAAAGAAGAAAAAAAAAATGTATGAGCAAACTTTTATCCGAAAATCACTCGAATTTCCATGCATCCATACATAAGTGAGAGGGACTAAATTCAAATAAAGCCATTGCACCATATTTTTGTGCAACCTTCTCACAACCCCTAAATATTTTTGCAACATTTGGAGATGATGAGAGAAAAGTATAGATTACATCAAATTTGCCAGGCCTGGTTCTTAATTAGATATTCCAAGCAAAAAATACGATCATATAGCGAAATGAAAAACTCAACTGGAAAATTTGTAGTAGTAGAAGTTCCCCAGTACTTGATTGCAGCTAGATCATAAGACCTTGCAGCCTTCTCTTCCTTATCATACCCTCCTGTTAATCAGATGTTTATATAATTATAAAAATTGAATCAAGAAGATAAACTTAAAACGAGAAAAGTAATACTAGTCAGTCATTTGATTGATGTAATTAAATACGAAAGCTACCTACCAAGGTACACTGCAGGCCAGCGAAGGTTTACGTCGAACCAGAGACGATCCGATATAGGCCAACATGCATGGTGATCCCACCAAGACAAACAAAACACACAGTCAGTAACATTCATCAATACAAGATCTAATACATTTGGAAGGGGGCTATTAATCCAAATAAAAAAGAAAAAATCACTGCTTAAGATGCTTAATTAAGAATCTAATGCACATCCCCTAATTATCTTGAGAAAGAAATTGTAAGACGAAAAAAGAACCAAGGAAATATACCTTGACGACCCTTTCTTGACTGCCCTTCCCTTCTACAACTATTATCCCAAAGATGAGCTTCATATCTTCCTGTCCACCTATGCCTGCAACGCCAATTTCCTAATTAGCTCAATCATTTTTAGTAACACATGTGGATGAAAAACATATATAATTAAGTTAACAACCAATAACACAGGAAGTATATGTCCATGAGGGAATGATTTTCCCCAGCTATTGGACCATTTAGTTACTTGATCAATTTAGATAGATAGATACGTAATTTATGCATGAAAAAATATCTTCATAATTCAATCTCCTACGATTCCATCATAAACTAGACCGTCCAATAACTAGAGAATATCTCGATCCTACTCCAATATGAAACAATAAGAGACCATTTTGGAACTTCAAAATTTTTATACGATGTATATATCCTAGACTTCCCAGTAACAAAAGAATTACCTGGTAACACCCCTATAAATTGAAGTCCTTTGCCCAAAAGTATCCAAGGTCCTCCTAGGGGTAGCTTCAACCACGGGAGTAATTGCGGTGGTGACAGTGGCAGCAGTTGAGGCAGCCCCACTGGCGGTGCTATTATTGTCACCATTAGTTTCGCAATTATTGGCACCCGAAGGTGGCTGTTGTTGCTGCTGCTGCCCACTGCTTCCCATTGACAGCGTCAATGATTGCAAGCAACTGTTGGAGTTCTCTTGGTACTGATCATATTGGCTACTATTACTAGCTGCTGCCGCTGAGTTTTGCACCGCAAGTAGACCGTTGTTGCCGGAGAATAGATAATCTGACTCACCTCCTTGGCTCATGTCACTGAACGCCGAAAGATCTGGAGAATCATGGTGACTATCCGATTTCCCTACCCCTAAGAAATCTGCTATCTTGGGTACCTCGTTTGCTCCTTGTGAGTTAAGCAAGTTCCATTCTTTGAAAACATAATATTTGTCAGTAAGCTGAAAGAAAAAAGGCGAAAAATATGCTCCTCTAATCCAAAATAAGTGTCGTCATACAGTTTGGACAACAAAGTAACTCTCATGTTGGCTTTAATACTCTCATTAGAACATAAATTAAGAGCATTAGTAGACTATTATTTGAAGCTTATACATGCTATGAGATAAATGTAGCTAGGAAAACTATTCAAATTTCAGCAAAGAAAGCTAAAACTAACAATTAATATTGATTGCTATGGACTAGACTGAATATGTAATCATGCACCGTATGCACTACTCCAAAACTGGTTGTGTTACCTTGAGCTTGGCCAAAGGGATGGTCAATGTGGTCAGAGACAAGGCCTAAAGAGAATTGTTGATGAGATTGTGAATCATTCGTTTGAAGATGTGAAGCAAGTGAAGGATGGTTAGGACAAAGGGGGAAAGAAAGCCAGTTGTTTGAATTCATTGAGCCCATAAAATATCTCTTCTACGACTAATTAACCTATATAACTAACTCGTTTCTTGATGATAACTCGAGCTTAATCATCAGCAAATTACACCTTCCTGCATCACAAATCAAACAACAAATTAATTAACAAAAATGAGATGGAACTAACAATAATATCTAAAATGAAGTACTATACCATATATTGATATATATGATAGAATGGGTTTCTACTTTCTAGTAGTAATATAGTTACCACAAACATCCTAGCAAAAAAGAAACTAGTAAAAAAAAATAGCGAATTAGGGTTTGCACCCACTCACTCACTTTTTAGTTAGAGAGAGAGAGAGAGGAGAGAAGGGGGAAGAGAAAAAAGAGAAGTAAAAGAAAGAAATGTATGCTACTAAATATGCTCAAGAGAGGGAGAGAGAGAAATAGAGACCAACACATATATCCATAGACCGTAGTTGATCCAATCAGACCTAAGTGTGGATAGGTTTCAAGAAAATAACTAAAGGGTTTGGGAGAAGAGAGTAGTGTAGTTTTCTTTTTCTGTTTTCCCCAGTATTAATATTTGTATAGCTTGGTTTGCCCTTTTTTTGCTGGTCTAAGTAGTACTGAATACCCCACATTCCAAAGCTATGATCTCTGATCTCTGATCTCTTTCTCTCTATTACGACTAATGCATACATATATCCTAAGATACTAATGAAAATAAGGATACACTCGTGTCTTGCTGCGGATGAATGTTTAGATCCACCTCAGACTTTTTTTTTTTTTTTTTTTTGTTACTGCAAATTCCAAACCCTTTTAAGTTAACTCGATCGAGCACTTCATAGACGAGAATGGCACAACTCATATGATACTATCTTACAGTGTGACGTTTAATATATATCAAATTATGTACAAGTTATTCCGGTGTTAACCTACATTTCTGGGGCTAATAAAAGCACAAAGATCTTGCTATTGTGTATTTTAAAGAAAATTTACTCTAATGTTTGTGAATTCTATAATAGAGAGATAAGGGAATCGGGAAGCTAACAAGAACAAGTCAGTCGAGTTACTATGATCAGAATATTATACATAGGAGTGACTTGATGACTCTCAACTCTCAATTGACATACAAGAGAAGCAAGAGGTTGGATAGCTAGGCCTAGTTGCTCTTAAAGTTTTAATTTCTATTTTAAGTACTAGTACTAACTAGTTGTTGCCAAATTTTGTCCAAGCAAGTTGATCAAGTTTTGGAACTCTCGACCTCGTAGAGTGTAATGAATGACACCCCAATGCCCAGCATTCCCCACCCTCTGCAAATCCTCTCTCACATTAAGCTAGCTCTCTTAATTCTTAGCCCTATCTCAACAACTGTCTACGCAAAGTAACCGACTTTCTCTCCCAAAATATCTGTCTATTTTTTTTTTCCCCCCTTCTATCTTCTAAGAACGATTAAGCTTATTCACCATATATTAAAAGCTAAGATGAGAAGGCATTGTTATCTTTTAATGCTACATAGATTACTACTATGACAAAAGAAATAGTATCCCTAATCTCATTTTTTTTCCAAGGAAAAAGTAGTTTCTAATGAACTACACATTCTTTAAGTTTAATGCTAGATATAAAGATAGGATTCTCCTAATCTTTATTCATAATTCTCTCATGTCATTTAATATTTTATAATCCATATACGTATAGTTTGACATGTAAAAAAAGTCGTACTTATGCATGAACCACTACTTACAGTTTGACATGTAAAAAAATCGTACTCATGCATGAACCATTGCGTATTTACTTACATTCATACTCGTATCATTGAATTTGACGCATCCAATGCCCTTATCACGAGAGTAAAACTCGATCGCATACAGATTCCATAGATATCATCGTAGCATTATTAAGGGTTTTGTTAATTATCAATAAATTGACAATAATCTACTTAAAACTACATTTAAGCCAAATATTGTAGACTATAAAGATAAGCCAGTAAGCATTAGTGTTTCAGTATGATCGAATTTCTTTAAAATCTAGTAAAGGAGACATGGATTAATGAACAAATAAAAGGGAGGAAGTAGATCGGGACCGGTATATGAGCTAGGTAGAATGTTAATAAATACGTACTAAGTCTTTCTACTTAAACTAAGTAGGCCAGGCCATTAGCAGATCTCTTGAATAGGCGCCCACACCAAAGACCAAAATTGTAGATCCCCGAGTGCTTTGCATGGATTAAAGATGTGTGCGTACGGACGGATATTATTTTAATTAAATAAAATAAACCCCGACATATTAAATATTGAAAGAACTGCAAAAAAAAAAAAAAAAAAAAGAGAGTAAGTTTTACTCCTATTCAAAACAACACAACACCCATGCACGGTTCCCCTCTTAGGAAAAAGTAAAATAAAAATATGAGATCTTTATTAAATATGCTTAGTATAAATTTAGATTAAAAAAAGAGAGAATTTAAGAAAGTTCAAAGGATTTCATTTTGATATTCCCAAGTAGGAAATCTGTTGACCGTCTAATCGAAATCCGAGATCGTCAAAGGTGAAACCCTGCTTAATTTAATTAATCCAGTTAGGCTATAAGTACTTAGGTTATTGTCATAGAGAAATATCACAATAATTAATTAATAATATTAATTAGAATCCAATGCATGCATGTCTCCTACAAACTACAAGCTCCTCCTTAACATCCTACCACGCCTTAGACAATGTACCATATCTACATCTTATGTCATTGCCTCATTTGTCTCACTATCCTAATGTAGATACTGCTTGCCGGGTCTTTTTATTCAAACTCAATGTTTCTGCGAATTTAATGTTTCGCATGGCTTTTAAATTGATGTAGCATAAATTCATATTTAAAGTACTTTTAAATATATATAATTTTACAAAACACATACTATAGTAATATTATGCATCTGTAGTCAGCAAGGCATAATTATTATTTTTGAAAATCTTTGATGTCTATTTTGATTTGCACATCATTTTATGGTTAATACTCCATGTATCAATATAAATCAATTAGGGAAAATTTATGCGCTTATATTATCAAATAAATTGTTAACACGGAGCAGTTCAATTCACACATGAATAAAATAAATTAAATGTTTTTGAATGATATTTCATTGATAAGTTATTTAAGAAATGATAATATAGTTGTCTTTTATCGTAATTAAAATTACTTATTTATATTGTACTATTAACATGATTTTTTTTATTGAAAAGAGTGTATAATAAGTAGTACTTCTTCTATTTTCTTTTGTTTAACGGCTTTGCTTTTTGCATGGTTTCCAAAGCATATATACGAACTTTAATATAAATAAATACATATTATAAAGAATTATAAAGTTAGATATAAAATAAGTATACCCCATAACAAATCTAACCAGTTCTCACATCCATATATTTTAATTTATATATTAAAAAAACATGTTTTAAGTTTTTCTCTCCTAGAAATAGGACAGGAAATAATACTGCACACATGGATAAATCAAGTGCAGGTTTGCTAATTATTTGATCCTTTTTATTAACTACGGAGTGCGTTTTAAAAAATAGCTTCTTCATTCCTCTGATCAAACTGATAGTGATGTCCTTTCCCAAAGTAGAATTCGTAGCTACTTGCGTGGTAGTATGTTCATATGAATCTGATGGCTTTCTTAATTGTCAAACGATCCTTTTTACCAGAAAATTACATGCATGCAACAATCTTGCAATAAATAACTAACTTAGCATATAATAAATTATAAACACTCTGTCACTCTCTTATATAATCTGCCGCAAAATTATAACAAAGAAGAGAACCCACAAATTAAGGGTCGTAATAAGAAACTGATCAATTCTGTAAATGAGTGTCAGAAATCTGACATAATTCTAAGAATAGCCTTATTTTAGTATTCCATGCATGTATGAATCTGCTGTTATTCTACTTCTCAAGTGCAGTGGTATGTGTGCGATGTTTTCTTATTGTGAACAGGAGAAAGTTATACGGAGTAATATCGTTTCAAATTTCAACAATCCAAATCGCAAATAAATCACGACTATGAGAGATCATTTAAATTGTGATTTTAATTACTCAAAACTATAAAGTTCACTTTCACTAATTAGCGTGAAGAAGATTAATAATCCAACAACTCTCATATGTACGTAATGTAAAATATGCACCCTTATCACCATAAATATCTTATGCATAGTACTGTTAAATAAAAATATATACGGAATAAAAGAGTAGTACATGCGCTCAGTGTTAAAAAAAAGGAAGAAAAATAGGAAAATATTAAGAATCACCTGTAGCTTCTCTACTCTGATCTGAGGACTGATATGCACAGTTATCACCAAAATGTTGCAGGGCAAGAAGCTAAACAAGTTATCATTAAACAGAATAAGTAAAAAGGGATTGTTTGACTGATTTGCACCTCTTTAGGGAGGCAACATTCCGCCTCTCTCCCTCTCTTCTTCTCAATTCATCAGGAAATCCCCTCTTATTGTTTGATTATTGTATTCATTTATTTATAAGTTAAGTAGAAATTAGATACAAATAATAGTGATTAAACTTATTCAAATTCTCCTCTGTATTTCTCTCTCTATTTCTTTGGTTTTGGGAAATTGTGTGAAGAGATAAAATTGCCGTCTTGTTAATTAAGTTCACTTTAATTAGTCCTTTGACGATTTATTTTTGTTGGCTTGCTTTCAAAAATTCTTTAAAGCAGAAAGATAGATACAGGTGGCACGTGGCAAATAGGCAGCTGGATAGAGTTCTGGTCTTCTGCAACCAAATTGAGCCAATGAGGGGGTCTCTGCTTTCATTTATGTCAAAGAAATGCAAGGAACTAAACTTTGACTACCACTAATAGCCAATTGATTAGTTCGCTTCATGCAAAAAAAAAAAACCACCAATGCCGTCACCGATGAGAAGAATGATCAATCAAATTGGAAGACTATGAAACTTTATGCTTTATCCTTTAGTTATTTGTAAGTTCCCTATCAAAACAAAAACGAGTCGGTGAGCCTTAATCAAAACAACAATACAAGAATATGCGTCAAATTCAAATTGCATTTCATGCATGCATGCCCTTGAAATTTCCTTTCAACTTTTTAATGAAAGGAATTGGTATTTTTGATATAGTAGAAATGTAGAATCCAAGTACTGCGTACTTTAATGACAAAATATAACAATTTACAACTATTATTATTGAGGGATAACGTTGTGTAATTTGATCCACTTACACCCATTTTAGTGAGATTAATGTTGGAAGATGATTGTTGTTTGTTAAACCAGCTTTAATATATACATTGCAATATGAGCGTAAAATAAGATTTCGTAATAAAGTAGTAGTTTTCACATCATATATCTAACCAAAATACCTGTGCATAGAATTTCTTTATTTTCTTGGTTGTCTTGTAACCTTTGCTAAATAAATAAAAAGTGAATTTTTTTGAAAATTTTGAGATGGCATCATGATTGATTTTATAAGCCACTTATCAGGTAAACCTACCTTCATGCTAAATTTTAGAAATATATTTTGGTGCACCAAAACAACCTTATTGCTTAGCACAAACTTTACTAGTTCAAATAATAATACACCAATTTGTGAAATTAAGTCTTATTTTATTGGTAACACTATGAGTCCAGTAGTAACATCTATACTTAAAATAACCAAAAGATATTGGAACTTGGTGCAATTGGATGGACAAAGTTTGAAAATGTGCTCAACATATGAGGGCATCATGGGATTTAAGTAAAGAAAGATCATCACGAGAATCCAGAGACGTGAGAAACTAATTGCTGGGAGGAAACACCGGGGAAGTGCTCGTGTCGCCTCGAAACAACGCCATATATCAACAGATTAAAGACAAAAGCAAAGGCAAAAAGGTTCAAGTTTTAGAAGAAACTCTGTCTCCACATGTTTTAGAATTTAGACTTCAACGATCTTGTAGTTATAATTGAGGTATAGTCAGGAGGATTAGTTGGGGTTGATGGAATGAGTTTGGTTAGAAATTAATTGGATTAAATTGAAAATGTTACATAATTACAGTACATTATATTGTATAGCTTCTATTTTAGGCGCATATAAGTTACCCAGGTTTACATGTTGCCTTAGCTTGTATCTGATAGCAGGACTTGTTAGAATCCACCAACAAACGAGCTCTTCAACAGATCTTCAGAGTCCACCAATAACGTCGAATTCAAGCTGGAAAAGAAAACAAAAAAGCAATAATATCCATTAGTCTGCACAAAAAATATTTCTATTTTATTTTTAACATAAGCTTACTACAAGAACACAAAAATATTTAAGTGCAGTATATAATATAAATGATGAAAAGAAAACTCCTCTGCCAAGACGAAGAGAAACAGGGTCATAGATTCTGTGCCCAACTAGAATGAATAAATAAGGACAGCCAGGAGATGAGTTCAGCTTGAAGTGTTGCAATCATTATTTGATCAAACTGTAGAAATCAAAGAAGTCCTCTGAGACTTGCCCAAGGATTTCTGCAAATTAAGAGTCCATGTTGAAAAAGATCAGTATTCGGCAATCCTGGCCATGTGCATGTCGCATATATCTAATATTTGCATTAGATGAAGCAACCATTTCGGCTTCTTGATTACTGGTCAAGAATTGTGGTTCTCTACTTTCAAGCATAATGTCGAGCAGCACGTGAGCTGCCCTTGTTGAGTAGAGCAGCCACGTCATTGTTTAAAGTACATATATCCACAGATTTCAAGACACAGCGACTTAGAGAAAACGATAGGTCATTTAATTAGCACATATACATTCAAATGACAGCAGTGGTGAACTGATGGTAGTTTAGATTTGAACATGGGCTTCAACAATCAGGTTAAGTTGACGATGCTTCAACAAATGCTTCCCTCATCAACAATCCCATGAAAATGGTAGGAGCTTCTCAATATCGATAGAACATATGGGAATAAGGGACTTGAGTATAAATTACTAAACAAGTGGAATATCTGCAGGGCATGTGCATCCCATTCTCTTGGTTCAAGCAATGTACAAATTTTATATATCACAGACCAAACATTAAGTGTAATCTTAAGCACATAAATTATCATAGTAACACCTTGGTCATGGAGAAATAAATCTCCTCAAATTTGACTTCATGCATCTATCTGTTGATGCATGGACGACATTTATGCTTATGTTCACATGCATATAAGTAGTGCAGTATATATGGAGGAGTAGACTTGTAATTTAGGGTAATTTAGGGCATGGAGTGGCTGGGGCCTACTAACCCTCGAGTAAATGACCTAAATCGAGTGTGTGAAAATAGTGAAAAGCATTAATTAAATAGATTTGATACGGTGTATCTTACATGAAACATGACCCAATGTAGTATTTTGGGGGTAGTGAAATTGTATGTCAAATGATATGGAATGGGAGTTTGAGTAGATTCGTCACAAAGAAAAGCAAAGAAATGAAAAAGGATGAAAACAAAGTCTTTATCTTAAAGTGAAATCAGCAAATAAATTCTTCAACTTCCACAAATTGTCACTTTGAAAGGGTAGCAGTAAAGATGATATTAATGTGCAGGACCTACTTCTTCAAATTTTCACTACTCTCATTTGCGTGTAAATATCATAAGCTATACACAAGTCAATTCTTTTTTCATTCAACTTCATGTAAATAACAATGAAGATTAATAATGTAGCCAGATAGATAATCCAAAGTCTTAGTTTGAGGTAACACATGTAAGAGGCGGACTTACCCTTTGGCATGGTGAGTCAACTCACCAAGGCCAAAAAAAATTTAAAGTATTTTTTTTTAAAAAAAAAATTTAAGTATTTGCTTGTATTTTGTATTCTTTGAACGTATTTGATTATCGATTGTGACTCACCAGGTAAAAAATCCTGGGTCCGCCTCTGACACAGGTTGCGGTAGTATATATGTTTGGTTTAATTCCTAGTCCAAGATACAAATACGTCACCTTAGTCAACACGTGACAAGTAGCTCGATGACTTTTTTTTTTTATTCAATAAATTAAGGTCTTTATATAGGCTTCAAATCTTCTTACAGAAATTCTAAACTAATTTCATTAGAATTCTACGCACTAAAACAACTAATAAAATATTAAAAACAAAAGAGTTATAATATGCTTAAAACACCCAAGAAAAAAAGAAGAACGAGAATGTCGAATCTAGGCTAAATAATAGATTAATTAAAAAAGCTCATACGTCACAACTATTTCTGTACTGTATATAGTAAGCGAGAGAACTTAATAGAGTCCATAAATAAGATTAGCAAAAAATTTGAGCCGAATGTAAGCCCAAACTGATGAAGTCATCAAGAAAGTAATCTAAGCAAAGCCCAATCAACACAACTTAATTATTCAAATGAAAGGAGCCTTATTAAAGGTTTTTAACCAGTCAAATAAAAGGATTTAATCAATTACGGACTTAAATGAGTGGGTATTTTAAAGAATCGTATTTTATTAGGTTATTAAAAAGTCAAGTCGGGTCAATAATTTCCAAGGTGTTTAAACTATCAGGTAATGAATGCTTCTCACTTGCTTGTCAATGGTCCATTGCCAAATATTGGAGGTGATATAGGCAAACTATCACCCTTCATAGATAAAACTATACTTTTTTTGGTCCGGCTCAGCTCGTTTTGCATCTTCTTTGGCCCCGCTCGAACCATTTTGCATGTAACCCATCCCGACTCTAAATCGACGTAATGCCCAGATCTAAACACACGTACACAACCAGCCAGTGAACAACCCAATTAAACCCAAATCAATTTTGAGACATAACTTTGATGCTCGCCAACAGGGAGAGTATTGGGGTTGATAAAGTAGGAGACCCATTTAACCTTGGACATGGGTATGAGTTGACGGGTGGTGGAGCGAGCTTGGTGTAAAAGTAATATCCGTCCGACCATAACGGGTTATGAGATAAGTGATGGATTTTATATCGACTCCATACCCTTAAAATCTGTTAATATGTTTATATTCCAACCCAAAAAATTTAGCAGTTAAGTTGAATTTTATGAGCTCAATTCTAAGTAAAGTGATAAGTGAGTAAGAACCCTAATGTAAATCTATTACTCGTGTTATTTATTTTATATATTAAACAAAGTGTATGAACTTATATAATAATATTTTTGTAACACTATATTGGCATGTTAAATATACCAAATACTTTAGGAATTCTAATTTTTCATATAAACTTGTTTATAAGAATGATTGTGGCATATTATTTTTCTGTATTTTTGGTGGCGGGTACAAAGTTGGGGATTTAGATTTTTATCCGCTTAAACAAGTACGAGAATGGAATTTATACCCGGCGCATATAATTTTAGCGGATAATACAAAGGAGTGCAAAACCCGACCCCATTCTATGGTCACCCCTACTCCCCAACTTCCGTTTTCAGCTAAAATCCCCGAAATTGGGATATTCATTGGGATTCAAGTTTTGCAGCCGTATATGCTGCTCGAGAGGACGACAGCTCTATGCTCGTGGAAGCTACCCGCTCAACATACATGTTTCATCTGTGACACTCTCCTCCCTAGTATTGATTAATATGAACAGGCGGTTGTTCTCACAATTTGTTAATTGAGTACGTTAAAGACGTTTCAAATTGTGTAACTACATAATAAAACGTAATTTTCTTTTTTTTTTTTTAATCTCTACACATATTGTGATAATCGCTTGCTCTGGCGATATATAGCTTGCTTAATCTTTATTTAATTTCTCGAAAATAATCAGCTACTTTCTAAATAATCTATAATGGCACCAACTACAATGAATTTAAAGGACTTTCTTGATACAGCCTTGTCTAATTTCTAATTCATATCCTTCGTTATTTATACCTCTCTAATTTTTATGGGGATAAATTAGTAATTTCTTTTAGACGAAATGACGTTACCTACATAACTGACTCAACTCGTTCATATAAAACATCTCCAATAAAACGAGTAATTGGATTGTAAGACATCCCACTATCTTCTAAAGCTCGTTTGCTTTTATCTCTTATGTCTCTTACTTTAGCCTTCATTTCGTCATCCATGCTCATAAGTTCCTTTACACCACTTTCGACCTCCTCGGCCGCAACAGTGAAGTTTGCTTTGTTTGTCCTTCCATTTCGCCTATAATCTATCTTAATCTCCACTGTTAATCCAATTCGTTTATTAGCTCAAATGTATTCATCTGTTGCTCGGAATAGAGTGGCCAAGTGGCTATTGGGACTCCAAACCATAAGCTCTCCAGTGTAGAGTTCCACCCACAATGAGACACAAAACCACCAACAGCTTGGTGAGCTAAGATGGACACCTGTGGGGGCCCTCCCTCTTTGGTCTACGTTGTCCAATTAGCCATCAAGCAAGGCTTCTTCGAAGACACCATGCTCACTAGGAATCCCAAACTATGTTGAAGAAACGTAAAAAAAAAAAAAAAAAAAAAAAAAAAAAAAAAAACCAAAGTTCAACGCGAAAGCAAACAACCCAAGGAGATCAAGAATATGTAATTGAAGATGAACAAATTTCAATGAAACAGTGATAATGGCAAATCTAACAAACTTGTTAAACAATATTCTGTATATATTTTATATATAATTAGAGTATTGTACTTATGTTAATTACGTTAGTTTTGGCTACCTATATATACTGTTGATAATGTCAGTATTGTCTCCCAAGGGAGAATTATCAAATTCATTATTCTAATATGGTATCAGAGCCAAGACTATTGCACCTCGTCAGAATTTTATTTATCCGGAAGTTCTTTACAGAAAAACCAAAAAGGTCAAATTCAATAGAGACAAAATTGTCGGAAGTGAATTGGCGAACATAAATTAAATTTTTAAGAATTTTAGGAGCATATAACAAGTTACGAAGTATAAGGGGTGGAAATGGTTTAGGAAGGATAGAAGCGTCAGTGCCTTTAACAGGAATTTTTGAGACATCACCAACCTAAATATATGAATTCAAATTTCGCCAATCAACAAGGGATGATGTAATACCTGAATTATTCATGATATGTGAAGTAGCACCAGTATCCATATACCAGTTTTGATCAGGAGCCTGAAGACTCATGTCATTGAACCAATTAGGCAACTGACTATGGTAAAAAACAGAAGGAGCGCTGTGGGTTGACTAATATGAAACTTATATGCCAGAGAAAATGTGAAATAAGCTAAAGCAGGAGAGCGAGGAGCAGGACCCAGCAGCCCTTGTTGTGATGAAGTGGGTGGTTGCAGTGGAGGGGAAGCTCGCCACTGTGGAGGCAAGGAGGGGTACGGACACAGAGGATAATAAGCACCCCATGGCCGAGTAAACCACCCAGATTGTTGCTGTTGAGACCCTCGAGAACCGCCATTATGCTTCCCACCCTTAGTCTTTTTACCCTTGTTTGGTTTGCCTTAGAAAGAAGGTTTGCAACCGCCACCTCCAGCGATTGTGGTACCTGACTGAATTCCGGTAGTGAGCAGCACGGTGGAGGGACCATTCCTGTTGTTCTTCTCACAGCTAACCCGGCCCAACTCGAGCATCGAACATGCCTTTGCAAAGGTAGGCAAGGGGTTCCCCTATTGGATCAACGTAGCCACCATAGCATATTTAGGGGACAATTTGCCGACAAATTGAAGGACAAGTCATTCCTCATCAATCGGATAACCAATGGCTGCCAGTTGATCCGACACGGTCTTTAATCACCGACAATAATTTGCGAGAGAACATGAATTCTCCAATGTGAATATCCCAAATTGATACTCAAGATGAACAACCCGACTCCCGATATTATCCTTGAACATACCCCGTAGTTTATGCCAAGCAACCATAGCTGTTGCTTTCTCGTCCAAAACACGATACAAGAGATCAGTAGAGATAGTGCCATAAAGACATTGTAGGACAACTGCATACATTCGGCCCCAGAGCTCATCTTCGATCCCCTTCGATCGTTGAACGGAAAGATCAATGTGATCAAGAACCTGATACACCCTAGCATTGTTGTGGAAAAGAATAACCCATGGATTGTATTACACCAAGTCCGTATGTTTGTGACTTTTAAAGCAGGATGATAACCATTCACCACAGAGGTTTTGACACCATCATCATCGGCCATCACAACTAGTATACAAAATAAAGAAAAAGAAACCAAAAGCAATGGAGGAAGACAATTGGATCAAAAAAGAAGACAAAGAGAAACGTGGGCTAGGGCAGAGCAATATCGATTATAACTGAAATTATGAAAATTTAGAAGAGAGCACAAACAAATTAACGTGGAAACCCTTTATGAGAGGAAATCCTCGACAAATATAATAAATCCAATATGATAGCAAAGAGATTACAATAACAATTCTCACCTTACAATTTGTAATAATTATAATATTGCAATGGGAAGAAGAAAACTAAAAAATAACCTAGCCTTGTGTAAAAAGGAAAAACACCCCAAGAAACCCTAATGTGTGTAGCCTCCCTAATGACCCTTTAAGCAATATATACAGTGTTGGAGAAAATAGATTATAACATTACATGGGCCATAAATAAAAAAAACACTAACATGTTGGGCCGAGAGAAAGAAAGGCACACGACCCTCCCCTGTGAACCGCTCGAGTCGTGTGGGGGAGTGGAGCTAATCGAGTTTGAAACACCAAACAAAGCTAGAGCTATCCCGGAATATGAGCCAAAATCCCAACAACTTACCCTCATATGGTGGTTGCCTTAGGGACCATTAGAACTGATGCCCTGACCGTTCTAAGTCGATGGCCATCTCCTTGACCTGCTTTGCATCAAAGCTTCCCATACTCCCAAAGTAAAGGAACACCACCGATGCTAAATGTTTTTCGTCCAGCCACTCCATGATGACTGACTCTCGATGGTCATGGCTACTTTTATCAAGAGCCAGAACGTAGCCAACCGTTAAATGATCGATTTTTTGGCTAGTTTTTCAACCAGAGCTTGGATAGCATAGGGTTGTAGCTCCAAGAAGGTATTCACAAGAACACTGCTTCTTTGAACTTCCTTGCTAGATTGACTGTCAACTTATACCACCCACTCTCCGGATCAAGAAAGACAGAAGGAAGGACTTTAGCGGGTACCAAAATACTAAACCCAGGTAATTGTAACAAGGCTTTAGAAATACACAACATACTTAAGACATCCTCCCTCTTATCATCAACAAGTGACTGAAATATAGCATGAGATTCAAGAGATTAACTCCAAAGGTGAAGTAAATATACGAAGGGACGTGGAGTCAGTTGGCTATATCAATCATGGAAAGTGGAAACAAATAGGCACATATAGAGGTGGCCATGTGGGCCTATCTAGCAGGCTGGGCTGGGATGGAGGGAGGGGGACCGGGAACGGACTGGTCCTTGGGGCGGGTCTAGCCAGTTTTGAGATGGGCCTTGGGGGGGGGGGGGGGGGGGGGGGGGGGATTTGTACTGAATCGAACTAAATCGAAAATCGAATCACGAACCAAATCGAACCGAATTAGCAAATCGAATCGAATTGACGATTCGAATCGGAATGAATTTGGTATCGAATCGAAACGAATTCACGAATCGAATCGAATTGAAACGAATCAAAATGAATTACATAGAAAGACATTTACAAATTAGAATAAATAAACTATTTTGAATATAATTAAACGTTTATATTACACTCCTAATGAAATTTTTTGTAAACTTTGAAATAGTGTCGTATTTTTTATTTTCTTGATAATTATGTATTATTAAACTAATTACATATATTCTCCTAATTTAATATTTACGTATTATTAAACCAAATAAACTAATTAACCTATTATTAAACTAATTAACGTAATTTGCTAATTACATATTTACTTATAATCCATTATCATATTAATTTATTTTAATTAAACATATTTTAGGGGTTGGGGAAAAAAGAAAGGGCTTGCACTTAATTTATAAAATCAAAATTTAATTATATAGTTAAATATTGATTTTCAAAATTAAGTTGCCTACGTATCCTAAAAGAATCAAAGCCCATGTAGTTCTGTTACGTACCTCGAGGGGTGCCTAGCCTAGCCAGGGACATTTCCTGAACCTCCTTCACCTGGTGCGTTGCCCCTTGATTCCCTCGTGTCCATCATCATTCAACGATCGATCGTCTTTGTCGTTGCTGTCCTCCCTAAATCCTTGGGTCCTACGCTTCGCCCGATCTCAATCTTTCTTACATACGCATATTTCTATGCTCTCCAAAGATAAACGGGATCTCTTTTCATCCAATACTCTACATGGACTAAAAGCAGACTCGGAAGCAATAGAGGAGGCGAGAATTGCAAGGATATATTTTGTAATTCTCGCCAGAATTGGAATTTGCCATTCGTGATCGCGCCATCACTTAATAATTGAAAATTTTTCATCGGTTTTATGTTTTTAAGAAAGATATTCGTTAATAACATAAAGTGAAGAAAATGAAGAAAAAAATAAAGTAGCCGATGTTTTTGATTTTTCTTTTTAAATTCTACTAAGTGCTGGCACGAATTGCGTACCGGAACTTCCACTAGACGACGATAAATGTTGGGAAGGTCCATGAATAGAAGCATAATAATCATATGAACTTGATAAAATATTTTTACATTTTTCTATATAGGCATTGACGTCGTATTGTAAACCTAGAGTGTTATAATAAAATTCTAACACGTTTTCTAAACCCGAAGCCTTAACCTCGGGATCAAAAATAGTAGTTATACCATATATGATGGGGAATTCACTAAAGTAAGTGTACCCCTTACTTATTATACTAGTAAGTACATTACTAATTTGGGTGATGATGAAATACTTGCTAAGAGTGTTAACTACGCTAACACACTCTAATTTAACTAAATGAATGTTAGGGTCGTAAATATATGAGAAAATTTTGGTTGCATGGTCAAATGCTGCTAAAATGTCACGAATGAAAATAGTGGTATTCCAATAGAAATCACTAATAAGGTCATCAGGAGTCACTTAGGTTTCGTTATAAAGAATGATCAAAACCTCACGGTATTTAATGACATCATTTAATAATCTATATGTTGAGTTCCAATGGGTAGGTGTATCGAGGCACCAATATCTCTTCTTAAGGCCTCTTTCCTTACATAAGGTCATATACTTTCTTCTAACCAATGCCATAATTCTAATCCAATTTATTACACTCCTAATGGGGTTAAGCAAGTCTCTTAACTAAGATAAACCTTCTTGAACCGAGAGGTTCATAATATGAGCATAACAACGAACATGTAAAAGCTCTTCACTGTTCAACAATTTTAAGCTAGGTTCGGATACTAAATAATCTATACATTTTGTATTTGCTGAAGCATTACCTAAGGAAAGGAAAAACTTTGTCAAGCAAGTGAAAGGTCTTAAGGCATTCTATTATCCTTACCTTTAGGTTGTTACCAGTATGACTCTCCTCCACAGCCTCAAAGCAAATGATACGTTTTTTAAACTACCACTCATCATCTATCCAATGGGCGGTTACACAAAGAAAAGGTTCACTAAAACTAGAGGTCTATGTATCACTAGTAAGACTAATACGACTATTAAAAGTGTGAAACATTTCTATTAAACTACTTATATATTTGTAATAAGCAGTTTGAGTATGCGTTTAAGTGTGTTCCTAGGGACATATCTATAAGCGGGTTGTAAAGAGTTTCCAGCGAAATGTTCGAAGTTTGGACTCTCACCATGGCTAAACGGTATTTCGTTCGCAATTACAAAGTTAGCTAACTCATCAATCATCCTATCTATATTATACATTAAAGTCATACCTCCCTGAGCATGGAATCCATATACCTGTGTAGTTGTGTCTGACTTGACGATTCAGCTGCGCCTGCGGATTCAGCTGCTTCCAGGTTGATTCTATGTACTCCGGTCAAATGACGGGATAATGTCCTCGTGCCATGACCGGTCTTCCATGAATACAAAGCTAATGACTTCTTCCCTTGTTGCTTGCATATCAAGCAATAGCATATGAATTTCATCCCTTTCGAAGAAGGGTCGGTCATTTGAACCTTCTCGAAATATGGTCATACAAGTGAAAAGTTCTTTCTATAGTGAGTTGACTCTGGTACTCCACCTTCACCATCATCTTCACCTTCATTTCATATTAAGTTAAGCAAAAAACTAACATTATTAGTTCATTAACTAACTAATTAACACTATCAACCTAATATAACATAACTAATCAATTTAATTAATCTTAACATAATATAATCAACTAATCTAACTAATCTAACATAACTAATTGATTAACACTAAAAATCTAACTAAACTAATCAATTTAACTTAAATCGATTTACTTAAACTAATCAAACAAAATTAATCATTTTACTTAAATCAATTTATTATCATCTAATTAAACTAATCTAATTAAATAAACTAATTAAGCTATTCAATTTACTTAAACTAAATCCATTAACTTAATATTACATAATCAATTTAACTCAATTTAAACTAATTAAACTAGAATAACTAAACTAATCAACTTAACTTAAATCAATTTACTTAAACTAATCTAACTCAATTATTCAATTTACTTAAACTAATTAAACTAATCAAAATAAATAAAATAATCAATTTACTTTACTAATATCATCAACTTATTATAACATAATCAATTTTAATTAATTTACTTATATTAATTAAACTAATCTAACTAAATTAATCAATTTACTTAAACTAATTAGTCTAAATTAATCAACTTATTTATCATCATCAACTTAATGTGCTTAATATAACATCATCAACTATTCAACTAATTTAACAATATCAACATAATTTACTTAATGACCATGATCAACTAACTAAACTATTTAAGATAATAAATTTAATTAAACTAATTTAACTAAATCTACTTAATTAGCATCATTAACATAATCTACACAATCAAACATCATCACTAATTAAACATAATTACATAATCAACATATCAACGTAATCTACATATTATCATCGGCTAAGCTAACATTATCAACTAATTAAATATTATAAACTTAATTAATCTATCTAATTAAACTAACTAGTTTTCATATTAACATTAATTAATTAGAAGTTTAAGAGTTACCTAAACCAGTAGAAGGAGGCGGATGCATCTCTAAAGTTGGAGTTTGAGGAACTTGAGCTAGCAGGAATACCAATAAGGTGTTCCTCCAAGTTTTGAGCAAAATCTAAGGTATCATCGTACGAGCTACTAATATTTAGTCTACCTCTTAAAGACATTTCTTTTATGAAATATAGTAGTAAACAAGTAAATTAAGAATAATAAACCAAATAATTAAGATAACTAATGAAAATTAAGAGAGTAATTAAGAAGAGCATTAGTAGTAATAAGTAAGCTAATTGTATTTAATAGTAATTGATAGATTGAGAGAATGAGAGTTTGAAAGAGATTTTGTGAGGATTGAAAAACTGAATTGCTCGGTTTATATAGGGTGATCATCAACGGCTAGTTTTCAACGGATTCACCGGGCCGGGCTGAGCCAGGCCGAATGAGTAGGCCGGTCAGGTTCAAATTGTGGGCCGAATCAAATTTATTCATGGATCGAATTAAATTGGGTCAAGATTGAGAATTCCGAATTCGTATTTAACCCATTAAGGAACCGGTCCGTGTGTGGGCCAACCTGGGCTGGGCTAGAGACGGGCCGGGTTGGGGCTAAGTCGGGCTAAACCGGCCTAGTGGCCACGTCTAGGCACATAGCATGCATGTCAAAGCCAAAACCAACGGGTATGCATGGGTTTGGCTTTGCGACTCGCAATCGCTTGCTCTAAAAGAGCTTGTGGCAATCCAGTACTTATATAATACAATCATTTGGTCATTAAAAAGGGAGACCTGATTTAGGTGTCTACGCACTCCTATGATCTATATGATCTACCTTATATGACAATATTATGGTGTATCCTTATCCTTTATAAGGAATTTTCATCCAATGATCGATGCACTATTTTGCCTCAAAAGTCTCTAAAATGTGTTAGAAAATCAATTAAAGGAGTTTGAAAATCAATTTGTTTAGAGCAAAAGTAGATGTATCTGAAGTAAAACCTTGGGGGAGCATATTGAGGTGTTCTCTTATCGAATTTTAAAATGTCCAAAATAACTAAAATTTAAATGTTATTATATATTATTTTGAGATATTTTCAAAAGATTTCAATATTGAAATAAACTTAATGCACCTCTTAAGGTCGTATAAAAATGTTTAGAAGATATTATTGCATTATAGTTAGTTTCAAAAAGTCTTAAAAATGATTTAAGAGCCTTATTTTTTAAAATCCAATTGAAATATGAAATTCAAAATAAAAGTAGATGCTTTCCATCAATCATAAAACCTAATACTCTCTCTCTCTATCTATAATTTGTTGTTTCATTTGACTTTTCAGAGTTTTCAATATATGACTTAAAATGTTTTAATCTTTGAATTCGTAAGAAAAAATTATAAACTTGATATTCAAAAAATTTATATTAAAATGTATCTAAGAATATCTCAATTACATATTTTATTTTTTATTTAGAATTAAATTTTTAAAATTTTTATTTTATAAACAAAAAATATCACTATTTTAAAAAAGTCATTTGTCTTGTACGTTAGAATACAGTGAATACACTCATTGGTAATTTTTTTTTAAAAAAAGAGGCTATATCATAAACTAATACATACATTTACACAAAAACAAAAAAAAAACTTGCAACTGCATTACTTCCCACGAAACAAAGAACAGTTGGTGTTAATTTAAGTTTAAGGCGCAGAACGAAATTCATTAGTGCTAAAAATCGCTACTTGGACATCTCCCTCTCCATCTCTCACATTTTCTCAAGGTTCACTTTTTCTCTTTTTGTTACCGAATTTTCACTTTCAAGATCTCAATTTTTTTAATTATTATTATTTGTTTATGATCATTTTGTCGATTATTTATGATCCGTCATTTTCACGATTCGGTCATTTATTGCTTGCTGGGTTTTATTGAGAGCTGAAAATTTGTGAGGAATTCCGGTCAAATTCCGCCGTCGAGTCAGGATTAGGGTTTTTGATGTGGCGGAGCAATCCCATTTTAGGGTTTTTCACAGGGTTGACTTGATACTTGATTGATCGATTAACTTATGTTATACGTCTCTGAATTTTGAAGAAAACTAGGATTGATCGATTAACTTATGTTATACTTGATACTCGATTGATCGATTAACTTATGGGCATCTCCTAGTCATTAGAGCCGACCTTGAGCTCATATATTGAAGCTGGGTTACACTTATAAAGATTGTTGGAGGAGAAAAGCCTTTTATGCGCTTATTATGTGTACATTTGATCTATTTTGTGGATAGATGGTTGAATATGTGTTCGTAATAGTTAATATTGTCGATTGTTAGTTGCTCTACATTTCTTTAGTTAATTTGATAAACCCTGATATTTCGTCGTTTCCGGGTTTTCAATTAGGCTCAAATCGTTGTTGTTCAAAAGAATTCAGAATCCCTTTTGTTTTTGTTATAGTGATTCTTAATCTGCACTTATGAGTTTTTCCCTTAGTTTGTAAGAGTAAAAGAATGACTAGGTTTTGCTAATTATTATCTTGATTCTTTGTGTCGCTATGTGTTTTGTTTCTGAATTTTGGTTGGCTGTTTTTTTGTTGCAATCACTTGGATTGTGTGTAAAGGAAATGCGGAAATGAAATATATCGAATTGTTACTTATTTCAGTTTATTTGTTCTCGAGGGCGTGATGGTGAAGGCCTACAAACAAGAGCATGTTTACCAGCATCCATGGGAGAGGGTGACATCAGCATCTTGGCGCAAGTTTTCTGACCCAGAGAACAAACGTACTCTCTCTCACATCCTTGAAGTTGACACATTGAATAGGAAGCTAGAACCTGAATCTGGGAAGCTGTACACCACTAGGGCAATCACAATCCATGCTCCAGGACCTTGGTTTATTCGGAAGATGGTTGGTCAGGATATCTGTCACTGTGTCGAATCTACTGTTGTAGATGCTCAATCACGTTCGATGCAACTTACTACTCGGAATGTCAGTTTGCAGAAGTTTGTTGAGGTTGAGGAGAAAATACGGTATGATCCACACCCTGATAATCCTTTGGCATGGACGCTATGCAGACAGGAGACTAGAATCAAGATAAAGCCTTTATCAGCCCTTGCTTCCATGGCAGAGAAGGTGGAACAGCGATGTGTGGAAAAGTTCTTGCAGAACAGTGTCAAGGGCAGAGAGGTTATGGAGAGAATTTGTAAGTATCTCGAAGCTGAATCTAGAGGAATGTCCATCTGATTCTGTTCTTGATCACTTCTGATTAAAGCTTTGCTAGAACAAGGGTCTGAATTCTACAGGCCCTTTTTAGAGAAAATATTGTTAGGATGTACGAATAATGTATTAAGTCTGATCTTAGATACCTGAAAGTCTTGTTGGACTTGCCGCAATTTTGAAACCACTATACTTTCTAAGTTAATCTAACTGGAGTCTGCATTTCTGTTATGTTGTGTTGCAAAACTATTGCAGACGCTGATACTTTCTGGAATTTTATTATGCAAGGCATGCATTTGTTTTACTTCATGATTTTTCTTGTTCAAAAAATTATATTGACCTATATACTTTCATAGTGCTGGTCTTGATATACACATGCTGTTATCATGTAAGTTTTTTAGTGAAACAATGACTTATATATTCGTAACTCAGGAAAGGTGGCATTCTACTGTTTAATGCCTTTTATCTCGTATATGCAGGGCAGTGAGTTAGATTGATCTTGTGATTCAGGAATTGGTACCCCCTTTGTTAGATAAATACATGTGATGCATTGTACTTGTTCATATAGCATAGACGCATAGTGTTAGAGCTTCTTAGTAAGCTTCTTTGTAGAATGAAGCAATCATGAATTTTCTCATGCTTTGGCCTTGGTCACTCGAGAGTTTTTGTAGTTCTTTAGAAGTCTACTAGTAATTGTCTTGAAAGTTTGGTGGTTCTGCTTTTTTATGAAAGATGTTTGGGTTTAAATAGTTGGTAAGAGGTTAACAAATTCTGCTGTAGACTTCAGGAAGGATTTAGCATTATGCAAATCTTCTGGCAGAATATACATGTAGATGCTGTGGCCTCTGGAGGATGTTATAAAATTACTTTCAGTATATCCTATTGAGTCTTGATGCTTGTTAGTGATGCAAAAGATAAGTAATATATGAAAATGCAAGTCTTGTGGGTAAGAGTTGAATGTAGTAAAAACGGAGGTGATATAGAGAAAAAAAAAAAACAATACTTGGTTAATGCTGCTCATTACACTGGGATATTAGAGCTGTGGTTTATTATTTGACCTATGAAGTTATGTTGATTTGAGTAGTTGCAAACTGGAGATCTTCAGTTAAGAGACACAATGATAGGTTGTCTTTAGACTCCTAGGTAGAAATGATATAGGCGTTGGAAGAATAGGTTGTTAAGTGCGTGCTGAAAAATGATGTTCACTCAGATATCTCCTATTGAATATGATTTTTATTCTGTATTTTATTTTATTTTATTGTGTGTATGTGTGTGGGTGGGTGGGGGGCGAGGGGGTTACCACCCAGTAGGTAAGCCACCTTCACCTAGGAGCAAGGAACGTCTGTGCTTGGTGCTTTCAAGTGTTGCGTGGTATAATTTGTGTTCCCCGTCCTCGGGTTCATTGTTAATATAGGAAATTCATCATCTTTTTTAGACTCTTGTCAAAGAGACTTTTGTTTTCAATTAGAGGTGTTTTGATGTTGCCTTAATATTCCCTGCAACAAGGACTGATCCACTATCTATGGTCATGAATGGACGCTTCGAGACTTGGGATCAATAGCTGCCCATATTTGCTACCCACCTCCTTGGTTTTCTATGGCTAAATTTGCAACAAGCCCCCGTGGTTTTCTACATCCGATGTAGTTTCTGTATGTCTTGCTTATAACAGGTATGCTTATATAGAGCACTGACTATCCTCTTTCCTTTCAATGAGCAATTAATGACTGTATTAGTAGAAAGAACCCTTCTTGCCCATGCAACATGGTATGGCCAAAAATCATGCGAGGGAAAAGCAAGTTTATGGTCCGACGGTCCGACCTTCAATCCATATAAAAGAAAAAACATCCAACATCATCCTGACAATTTGACAATTGTGTGACCAACACCCTGTCGTCTCCATAGTTCAGTGAGATGTATGAAGAGTCGGCTCCTAAACAAAGACATACACCAAGATCACTGAGTGCCCACAAGGCCTCAACACGAGTAGGCTGGCACTTCGGTGAAAGAGTTGTTTTCAAGTTGTTTTTTTCATGTCGAAATTTGTATAATCGTATTTGTTTTTGGTCGGGTATTCATGTTGAGTTTGGGTCATTCGTAACATCGTATCTGTACCACGCTTGCGTCAAGTTTCTCTGTGATGAGGAGTTGGTCCTTTATATTACTGAGTATCACATAAAAGGCATTAGCAACTCTACCTACGTGCTGGCAATCGCTTATCCTATTTCGCAGAAAGCTATACTCTAGGAGAAGACAGCTTGCCTACTACCTGCCTCATTTTCCAGAAAGATACAGCCTAGGACAAAGTTAAAATGGAATATCTATTAAATATAAGAAGTCTATTACACGAAATAGCCTGTCGGTATTGTGAGTTCTGAAGTTATTAAGTACTCGTGGTCTACTCGAGTCATGGTTACTTTGGGCCACGTTAAAGCCCTTAAATGCCTCATTTATAAGAGTGGAGCGCTAACTTACTCAAACCGCACCACCCTCTTAAATGACGATTTTGTCCTTTGACTCATTTTAAATAAAATTGAATATCGTACACTTCAATCCTTATTTCTCACTTCACTTTCTCGTAAAACCGTAACAATAACAAAACTCTACTAAATTTCCCGACCACCAGTTGTCGACCTCCGCGGTGGCTGAAAATCAATCTTTAGTTGACGGAAACCGCTTTTCGGGACGCCGGAAATCACCGAAATTATGGATGAGCCGTTGTCGATAACGTCGCAGGAAAAAATCTTGGTTTGGGGTCGAAAAAGGGGGAAAAACGGTCATGCCGTTGGGCTGGCCGTCTAATAAAAACAGCTAGCCTCCGGGAAG
Organism: Dysphania ambrosioides; assembly: GCA_026401315.1. Lineage (NCBI taxonomy): Eukaryota > Viridiplantae > Streptophyta > Magnoliopsida > Caryophyllales > Amaranthaceae > Dysphania > Dysphania ambrosioides. The sequence continues at coordinate 840,252 of CM048666.1, forward strand.
AATTTTTTTATAAAAAATTTCTTTTATTTTTATAAGTTCCAAAAGAAGATTTTGGCGGCGATGGTATTAATTATTACCCTTATCTCACGACTTCGGAAATATTTTTCGACGAAAGATATGGCCTTTGCATGGGTTAAATTGGTTGTCGTACAACACGGATTTCAATTGGTGCATTCGTCCTACAAAAAAGGAAATTTGTTCATGAACGAGTTAGGGAGGAAATCGGTATCCGGCTGGCGGCGGCAGGTTGTCTGGGTGGAGGAATTACAGAGAGATAGAGAGAGTTAGGGAGAGGAATAGAGAGTGAGGGAAGGGAGGATGGTGAGAAGGGTAATATAGGAATTCTGGGGGCGGTAAATAACAATCCCCTTCTAAAATTGTATAATCAATTATAGGTTTAATTGAGTCAATTTGTTTCTCAATTGCTTGTAAATAGTTCACTGTCAAATATTGGAGGTGAGATAGACAGACTATACTCTCTATTGACCGGATCAAATTGGCCCGACTCGATCCATTTTGCATTTTCTTTGGCCTAACTTGACTCATTTTTCATGTGGCCTATCGTGACCCTGAGACGACCCATTTCAGAGATTTAGTCACGGTTGCATTCGTGGACAATCCTAATTTTTGCTAAGAGGATTCGAGTATTTTACCCTACAAATCCAGTCTTTCGTGGTCCAAAATAATGAACTCAACCATAAATTCAGATCCAACTATTAAATTAGATAACAATAATGGACTAAAGATGTGCCGGAGTATCCATTTTTGGACTCGTCACTGTGTTCTTGCTTGAATGATCATCATCGAAATTATACCAAAGTTTGGAGGCAACTCACTCCAATTAATACAATACAAGTTATAGAACATTCTCTTAATCCTATGTGCGCAAGTATCTGTTTGGCCGCTCGGGCATGTTATTAACTTGTAATCAGGCACATAAGATATAATGCTTCAAATTGATTCAACAAAGTGCACCCGAAATTCAACTGCTTGCAAAGTACCAACGTCTATATAATGCTAGCGCATAAAAGCAGGAGTAATGTTCAGATTTTCTAAATTCATGGTTCTGTTCCAGAAAAAGATCATTAGAAAGAACTCTCCTCAAAGATTAAGAGCATTGGCTGCTTAAAATCAACTCAAAATCAAACCAAAAAGGGTAAAACCAAAGGGTCACTGGCCACTGGGTGAGATAGCCCGTTGGAGTTTTCCACAGCCAAAGCGTAGAAACCGAAAACGGAATAATAAATTTGCTAGTTTACAGAATCAATCAGGAGATACCACAAATCATTTTCACATAAACTACTCATAACGCCATTTTTTAAGCCAGAAGGGACAACATTACAAGGCTAATTAAGAGATTGTCCATCAAACCAGCACAGGTAGAAGAGATAGATAACTGGAGCCAACAACATATAAGGCAATCACAAATAGAGAATAACTTGAAGCTGCAAAGCTGTCCTAACTTGCCGTTACTCCAAGCAAACACATCAATTGTATCGGACATCTTCCTGATTAAGGAGCCAACTCTAAGAGAAGTCTGAAGGAGAAAAGGATGCTTCATGATTTTGAATGCTCGAACTTTACACCTTAAACTCAAATCTTGTCTAGTTTCTCAGCCTTGATAACAGGGTTGGCTTTTGCTATGGCATCGCGAGCAGCAGTGCGGTAGTCAAAGGGGCACTCGTGTTTGTCTGAGTAGCGATGCGCGGCACAAAAGAGATTACCACACCGGCAATTAAATCCTGTCAAGCCTACCCTCTTCTTGCAAGTGATGCAACGGCTAGGCCCTTGTTTAGGCTTGGCATCTCCAGTCTCCCTCAATCCTGTAGATACGCTTGACTCCGGAACGGATATGACTTTTGGTTCTATTGGTTTGACTTGCAAATCCAAGGTACCAACAAGAATTGGTTCCTTACCGTTGCCACTTGATGATCCATTCACTATATTTTCAAAGGATGATGCAGCGAGTTTAGCTTGCTCCTGCTTCAGGACTGCGTCTTTGTAGCACTTGGAGCACATGTTCATTGTTGCCACACTCCCGAAAAATCCACAGTTATTGATGCACAAGATTGGACCCTCGGGAGGAGCTTGGCAACCAGTCTCATCATGGTCCATTTCTTAAGCTCTGCAGCACCAACAAATAAGGAAAAAAAAAGTCAGAGTTGAATAGATATAGGTTTCTAGAACACAAATTCAAATGCATCTTTCTTTTAACACATAACAAGCAGCTGATAGATGCGGACAAGTTTCTAGTAACCCCGAGATGCTTTATCAGCTGCGCAAGCCGGCCACTGCAGCATGTAAGTATATACACGAACCATAAACCAACAAACATGACCATTTAATCGATAACACTTAGCCAGACAATCAATACATGTTCACAAATCACCTATCAACCAGGTAGTACAACACACTAGAATTCAATGAGTTTTCACAACCCCCCATTTTCAATTTCTTTAAAATAGCACGACTGAACAACATGAGCTGCTAAACATCAGCTAACACACAACAGCATGTTTGATGCATAATCAGCTGAAAGAACACTCATCTAATTGATGCTCTAAACTAAAGTAATACATCAACTAATCTGACACCAAACTCCAACCCAACCCCAACCCCAACACAAGATGCCACATAGACCTCCCCTCTATGTCTCCAGCAAAAGAGTTGAAAATGCAATCCAAACCATACAAAATGCAAGACAAACGCAAATAAAGCACACGATACACTTCTCAGATCATACATAAACCCCATAGAACCACTGAAATCTTCGCAATCCCGCCACGACATCGAAGCTCCCGATTAACACATACCAATTCCACATTTCAATACATGAGAAACCCATACACAAAAAGTGGACTTATGCAACCTCATGCTCTCTCAGGCCACAAAACATAAAGCAATCAACCAACCAAACATAAACAGCGGTCATAATGTCACACCCATATGAAAACGATACACAACCAACCAAAAACACATCAAATTACAGATACCCAATTAAAAAACAAAATCTCAGCACCTAATTAAAAAAAAAAAAGCAAAATGTAAAAATGACGAATGTTAAATAACTTCAATATTCAACAAATAAAGTTGTCATCTTTTTCACCATAACCCACTAAATCAAAATATAAAAACTCAAAGTTATGAAGCCAAATCTATCATACCCATCTCAAATAAGCTTCAAAAAAATCCTAATTTAGCAGAAATCAATTCAAATCATTAGAAATCTCAAAATTTAAAACCCTAGCCTTAAAATTCCAATTAATTAGCCCCTAATACCAAATTCAACCCAACAATAATTATTATTTTTTTGCAAAAAAAAACCCCAATAGAAGGATCAAACAAGAAGGAATCTTTGCCCAAAAAAAAGCATGTAAAAATGGTGGAATTAAAATGAGAAAAAGAGCTAATGAAGCAACCCCCCATAAAATAAACTGACCTTGAAAAAAGCGAAGAGATCGCAAAGGGAAGAGAGGGAAGAAACGGGGGTAGTTTGACGATGGGCGTCTCTCTCTTCCCTGTGGGTTGTCTTCCTATTAAAGAGACGTTCTCTCTCTGCCAACCAACGTCTTATATTCTTACGTAGTACTCCCTCCGTATAGATTGCTATAGTTTTCTCATTTTGCATATGCCTATTTTGCCCTTTCTATTTTGGGTTGTGATTACAGTTTCACCCTTTCGATGTCGTGGACTCTTCTTCTATTAACACTCCCTTGGGGAACGTGAATTCCACGGCTTCTCTCCGTCTCTCGTAAAAAGTACGCTTTTATGCCCTTATTTAGTTGGTTTAGTTAACAAAGTAAATGTATTTGGTCTGTAAAAATGTAAAATAGCTTAAGCTTCTAAGGAGTTTAGACTTTAGAGTATTTAATACCTTTGAGAAATTTTTAATTTTATGCCTCACTTGGGTTTCTCTTTGTGGATTATTAACTTTGGAGTTATCATCTATTTTTGGGCTTAAAGTTTGATCAAATTTTAGTTTAGGAAACTCAAACTTGAAAGATGTGGTATATGAAATTTAATTTTTTGTGTTTGTCTTTGGAGGTCTTAATGACTTATTTTACATATTTATAAGCCCAAGATATATTTTAATCTTTTGATAAATCTAAAAATATTTTTTGAATTACAAAAATCTAAATTATTTTGACATACTCAAAAAAATATTTTATTTTTGACATACCTAAATTATATTGGAGACACTAAACTCATATAAAAATACTTTGTAATTCATTTCCTACATTTTTATATTTTAATTGCATAGAAGTTAATAATGGATGAAACTGACGAAAGTTTAGCATGATGTAATGTTTTGAACGACTAAGGCTCCGTTTAGTATGGTGTAAAACGTTTTAACTGAAAATCAATTACTCCTATTAACTAAACGATGGAAGACTCATTTTCGTGGAATTTTTCCGTTGTTTGGTTGCATTGGAAGGGATTTTACATTTAAACTTTTATTGTTGTTTTATTGAACTGAAAATCAATTACTATTATTAACTTTTCTAAACTGTATTCTCTTGTCGTTTTTTAACTCTTTTTTCATTATATTTTCTAGTTGTTTGTCATTAGCTAAATTTAAATTTGTTATGCTATAACAAATATTTTTTCATAAAATTTACAATATAATTCTCTGATCTATTAATAACATATTTCGTTATATAAAATATCGCCATAAAACCTAAAAACCTTAAAAAATCTGGTTCAACATTATAAAAAAAAACCTTAAACTAACTATAAACGATTATTTATAATCGAATAAGCAAATCAATCAAACAGGTAAATATATTCACAATCAAAGAGGTAAATCAATCAATTGGTTGTAATGTAATGGTTTGTACTTTTACATTTTAAATTTTAACAGAAAGAAAATTTCTACACTAATTTCAAATAAACTGTTGATTGTCTACATTTCATGAGAAACTTTCATGGTTCAATCGAATCGGGGAGAAATCTAGGTTTTTTTTTATTTTTGACTAAATTGGATAAAATTTGTTCAAATTCATGATATAGTACGATAATTTAATAATCTTGACGTGAGATTCAAAGAAAATGAAAAGATATTGTGGATTTTTTTTTCTAATTTTTAAGAGAGAGAAAGTGTGGAGTAAAGAGAGAGGGGCTATCAAGAAGTTGAGAACTGAAGAATTAATGTGTGAGCAGAGTTGTGCATGGGCAGGGCCGGCACGCGAGCCGAGCAAGCACGCTTTTGGCATAATACGACACGAGCAAAGGTTGTGGCACGACACGACACGCTATTTGTGGAGTGGATCGCATGCCAGACCGCGGATACCAAAAAAATTTAGGCACTAGCCCGCAAGCGGCACGCCAATTTGGCATGAGGCACGGCTCAAAGCACACTATTATTTAGTATTATGTAATACTATTATTATTAATACTATTATTTTTAATATTATTATATTCTTTTAATATAATTTATATTATCTAAAATTATATATTTTTCTATTTAATTATATAATTTATTTTATTTTTTGTTAAAAAATTAGATTAGCACAAGGCACGACCCATACGACACGACACAAGAAGCACAAGGGTCGTGCTAGGCCATGAGCTGAGTTTTAGGGAAAGGTAGCACGACACAGCATGACTCGACCACAATTAAACACGTCACGTCACGACAAGAGACCATGCACGAGCTGCCACGGTCCATGACAGACACGTCACGACCTGTGCCCACCTCTATGTGTGAGTTGGTAATGCTTGAGTTGTTTGTTAGTTGGTATTTTTTTTGGAGTAAATTGATGTAAAATTGTTTTACTCTCATTTTTGGAGGAAAATATTTTCAATATGGCGTAAAATGAATTTACATTCCATATTTTACATCATAAATTTTACTCTAAAACAAATAATGTAATAGAGAAAATGTTTTATACCCTACTAATGGAACTTATGCGAGAGAAATTAAGGAAAGATTTTTACCTATAAAACTTAGAAATGATGTTTAGCTTATTCAAGTTCTATTTTACATTATTTATAACTTACATCTTGAAAGTGCGACATTAACATCGATTTTAAAATAAGACCACATTGTACAGTATATTTATTTATTTAATTTAACTGTCAAAAAAGAAAAGTTTACAAGTAGAGATAATTGGTTTAACATGCACGATAAGATAGGAATAAGTGACGAAGCACATAAATTAAAAAGGATGTGAAGCACTGAAGCATATATTCCATGAAGATATTCTCTCACTTTTCTTGAGGGGAAAGGTGAAGTAATTTGTACCCCAATTCCAGGAATCAACAATTGGTGATTGACCGACTAGTAATTTATTTATATGTTCAATTTTTTGGACGTTGCACTTGTTGTGTTGATGGGTAGCCGTAAGACCATTATCAGTAATGGCCAAAATTTTGCCATCCAATTCTCTCTTTAATCACTTTCTCACTCATCCCACCCAATTATCCTTATGAGTTTTTTTGTGAGTAAAATGTCATCCCAGCAGTGAGTAAAAAAAACTATTCACCAATCTCTCTCTTACTTTTTCCAATACCCCACGACCACACTTTCTCTCTCTTCCATATTCACCAATTTTACTTAATTTTCTAATTAATGTATGATTATGATTAATAATTTTATATCGTTATTAATTAATTTATGTTATTATTGCGTAGTTAGCGTTTCAATCAATTTGTAATGTACTTAATATTTTTAATTAGCGGTTATAGTTATCGTTTTTAACTACAGTATTTAATTATCGTTTTTAATTATCGCATTTTTATATCGTTTTTCATAATCGATTTTTAATTGCCTTTTTAAACTATCGTTTATTTTATTATTGCTTTTAATTAGCAATTTTATAATAATTATAGTTTTTAATTAGTGTTTTTAATTAGCGGTTAACAGTAGCATTTTTTTAATAACTATCACTTTTGATAATCACTTTAAATTAACGTCTTAACTAACGTCTTTATTATCGTTTTTATGAAAATAAAAGCAGAATAATTTACCTTAACGAAGATTTGCAAAAAAATGTGTATGATAACAATTGGGAAGTAGATAATGGTGAAAAACGAATTCAATTAGGAAAATGTATTTTTTTAAGTTGTGGAAAAATATAGCAAAATGGGTGTCATTTTATAGAGAAATTTTTTTTATGACCGTTGGTGATTTTTAATATTTTTTTAAAAATTGTTTAAATGCCTAAAATAGCCGTTGAAGTGTAAAACGGAATAAAAAAATATGGGGTCCACCTGAAGTTTTCCTCATGAGTTTTCTCATCCCTGTCGGGATACATTTTTCACTCATTTTACTCACCATTTTTACTGGTGGGGAAAATTTTACTCACTCCCGAAGTATCGGAATGACATTATTCTAGCAATTATACGGTATTCATATCAAATATAATTATGTTGGTCACTTGGTCTCAAGATAATCAAGAAATATTATAAGGCTTAAGTTAATGAAAAAAAAAACTATAGGTTTGCTAGATTGCAATGGAACATGGAGGCAATCCTCCAACAAGGGCAATATGAGGTTATGTATTTGTCATGCAATTATTGTCATTTGACTCAATTTGATAATAGAGTTGGAAAGTACTTCAAAGTAGCTGCTTTGTCTAATTCATGAGATTAAAAAAGTTCCGTAAAATCATATGGCAATAAAAAGTGTAACCTCTCAACCTTATATAATAGACATTTTTCTATTAATTATTTATCAATGTGGTATACTCACGTGTAATGTCATATAGGCTTATAGGTTCAACACAAGGTTCATTAAGTAAAATGCTATATATGCTCTTTTCGTACCCTCTATATTATTTTATGGTACCCTCATTGTAAAAATGTGGGAGTCCATATTGTCATAAATCTACGAGTTATGCACATACGGAGCAATGACACATCATCGATTGTGTCAAGGATCTCGTCAAAAAAACGTGTTTTAGTGATAAAAAGAATTAAAAAGTAAGTAAATGAAGACTCCAAATATGTTACTCCATATCAATTTATGAATTTAGTTAGCTAAATGGTAATGTTATTCGGTTGTCCTTATTTGATAAATTTTAAAGACTAAAAGGGCTAAACAGTATAACCTTTTCTTTCTTTTTCTTTTTTTTTTTTTAAAAAAAATCACAACCTTACCTCTTTCAGATGACTAGAGATCGATGAAATAAACATGCTCTAAAGAAAAAAAAATCATTATCTTTAAGTATATATAACCGTTCTTTGGACGCCTGGTGTCAAATATATAGTAATCCATATATAACACGTAGCAGATTGTGAGTGATGGGCTAAAGATTGGTCACTAATCTTACTATGCTTGTAGGTGTCTTATTGGGCAATTTATGGTGTGTTGTTGCTTTGTTCTAACCAGCAGAGAAATTAATTATGCCTCTTTTGTTGATAAATTGATAAGAACTTAGGCATAAAAGTTGATGCGATAGCTTAGCTCATGAATCCTTTACGCTTTCCATTAGAATATAAGATTTCACAAGCATGAATAATTACCAGTTCTAGCCAGGAACTTGATCAAACGATGTCTAGCAGTACCTATGAGGCTATGATATGATATCCCATTTCAAAATTGCATTTCAAACGTTAAAATAAACAAATTAACTCACGTACCCGATGGAATATAATATGTTTGAAGCAGTTTGACAACCAGTGATGGCTCTTAGAAAATCAATTTTGCATTGTTGCAATACACAAAATGTGACAAAACATAGGTTCATCCGTTGGTCAACTAGCAAAATCAGACGATAAGTGGAATACAACACAATCAAGATTGTCAATAATGCAAAGGAGAAAACGAAATTCCTGCATTGCTAAGATCCCATTTCCTGTTTTCCAGCATTCATCAACCCTTTGGTGAGCCAAATAGCGGTTTCTCTAGATGAAGCCGGTTCTTCACCGAATGGCTTAAGTATCCCTGCAAGTTCATCCAACCTGTCCTGCTTAAGTAACCGAGCACATAGCTCTAGGAGTGATTCTAGAGCTTCTGCTCTTTGTTCCACATGTGCACTTACCTCAATCTTCACTTCTTCCTGCAACGTAGTTAAACCACTACTAGCTCTCGAAATTGATTCTTTATCCTCAGAGTTGCTAGACATACCCTGAAGTTTTTCCAATATTTGAGTAAGATACTCAAGGGCAAGTTTTTCAGTCTCACTATGATGATCAAACTTGTGATATGAGCCTAACATGTTGAAGAAACTTTTGGTTAATTCAGCATCCTTGAGTTGTTCAATGTAACTGGAAATGACTCTGAGGCCCTCCTCGGCTTTTGATATTCGCTCTGAACAACTTGTTGGATCAACCCTTTTGGTATCGACCTTTGTTTCAAGTGAATCGGAAGAGGATGCTGCCTTGAGTACTGGTTTCTTGGGTATTACTCGAGCAACTCTAGGAATATCATTTGGTGGAATTGCTTTTCCAACCTTTCTTACATTGGGTGAGTTGGGCTTGCTGGTGAAACGAGGAACATTTGGCCTAGTTTGGTTAGTAACTTCGGATTTCACTGGAAGGTAGATAGGAGATGTGTGGCACTGAGCAAGGTATGGCTGTAAGTGAGGATTTCTTAACAGCTCTGCAGCCTGTTGATGTGGCAAAGAAATCGTGGGAATCATCCTTATGTTAGACATCAATTAAAAATCTGTTAATAACAAGACATATGTGCCGTACCTATTAATCTATCGGATAATGCAAGCTTAAAATCACAAGTCTGACCGTATGATTAGAATACTTGAGTTTAAGTGTCAGGCTTGGCTATTTTTTGTGAAAGGTTTCCATTTTATAGTCCAAAATGAAGTGTTCGTCTGTTCTTGAGGTACATAAAGACTGAAACATTGGCCATAAATATCCCTACTTACTGTTGGTCTGTGTTCAGGGTTCTTCCTTAGCATGGTTTTGATCAAACGTTTCCTGCAATTTGACGATTAATTCAACCTGCATACATCAGTAAATATGCTGCAAAACGTGGTGCTTTATTCATTTTGATCAAGATCATGTTAAATAATTGGTCACTTACAGCGCAGGAGAATAGATAGTTGGAAGCGGAGAGATTGTGGACCGGTTAATTTTGTGCACTAGCCCTGCCATATCCTGGTTTTTCAATTCAACTAATCTCAGTGGAAAAGCCTAGAGAATGTTAATGGTAATAAAAGAATTTAGTGCTAATTACCGGTGCTCTAAATGCAGGTTGATGTGCTGCAATTTCAAACATGCAGCAGCCTGTTTACATTACAAATATAAAAACCAGTCAGTCATTTGACAATCAGAAACACTGAGGTAATCATAGGTTATAGTCAGTTTTAATGGAACCAACCTAAGGACCATATATCAGACTTGTAGCCATAGGGCAATTCAGCAAGAAGTTCAGGGCACATGTAATTTGGACTGCCTACAATCTGCACGTTTAGGAAATAAGTGACACTCTTATCAGTTAAAATGCGATTCTGTAAGGAGAAATCCTTCAATGAGTAAATACCGAAAATGCTAGATCATCTTTGCTTAGCAGTTTTGCAAGACCAAAGTCACCTGTGTTGGATTTCACACCAAAATCAGAAAAGCAATGTCAGATTTAGATCCTAAGCAGTTAACAAACTAATACAGCTTATGTTTTTCAGAGAGTTATATCATATCTCACCTAGCCTGATATCTTGGTCCCTGGTAAGAAAAATGTTGGAACACTGAAAATGACATGTAACAGAAAGAAGTGTTAGGTGGATGTACGCGTTGCATATCTTTGAATCCAACCAAAACCTCCAAGACTCAAGACGCGGGGACTAACCTTTATATCCCTGTGTAATACACGATTAGAATGAAGGTACTCCAAGGCTAAGAGGAGCTGAGCCAGCCATTTGCAGAGTTTCTGTTTAAAAATGGCAAGACAATAAATCTTTGATTAGGGTGTTGTTTTTCCCTCTCCATCACCTTAGATTCCGTAACTACGGAGTATTTTTTACCTCCTCTGGAAAAAATGTTCCTCTTGACTTCTTAATTATTTCTGCCCTGAAATATCAGATCAATCTGAACTTCATTTTTAGAGCTCTTAGGTTGTAGCAATTGTTGTTCGAGCCAACCCCTTTTTATACATTACACTAAATGATCAGAAAAATGCATTTTCAACTTACATGTCTCCTCCTTCACAGTAGCTTGTCACAATGCACACATAACACTCCTGTATGCAGATCATAGAATTAATTTTACAATACTTCATAACTTCATATAATATGCAAAGCTATCATACGTTCTAGGCAAAACTTCTTTGCCACATTGTGCACAATATCTGTGGCCATAATTGGCAATTTGGTAAAACGCATACCTTTTCCACCCATGCATCCTTATACTCCACTACATAAGGGTTGTTCAACTTTGCTATTAAGCTCATCTACAGAAGGAAATAAACAGAAAACTACAACCTTAGCAATGTGACATTATCTCTGGAACAAACATATGAGCAGGTTAAAACATAACCTCCTGGTGCGCTGTTTTCTTGAATCTCTCAGTCTGCTTGGCTAATTTGATCTTTTTCAACACATATCTGCCAATCCAAGAGCATAATTATACATAATTATCTCAAATGGAAAGATGAATCAGAACAAATGCAAAGAATCTTACTTTTTCTTATTGTCAAACTTGTGGAGAACAAGATATGCAGTACCAAAAGCTCCCCTACCAATCTGCTCTATTATTTCATACTGTTCCATCTTTGATACAACTACTCCATCAACATCATTCACATTCTCCATTGCTCAGATCGCAGCTTTTCAAACTCTCAGCCACTCAGTCAACTGCAGAAACTAGTCAGAATAATTTTTTACACTCCAACTTGTTATTATAAGGCTGCTGCAATTGTATAATACATAAATGTTGAATTTGATGCCCCTCTCAGAATTTGAACTGTAAAAGAAAATTAGATTAAAAAATTTAAAAATCACAGTGAATATGTGGGTGGAGCTAAGGATTTAGTGTGTTATCATGAGGTTGGTTCATGAGAGAAACATGAGTAGAAAAAAGTGGTTCAGATATAAGATTAATGCATAGGATAGAATAGTACCGAGGAAACAAGGCAAGATATTTCATTAGTTAAGAGCTAAAAAAAGAATAAAATATACTTACATTACATCAATAAAAGGAAGAGATGCATGAAACTGTACTAATGAGACTAATTATTAGAGAAAAGGGTAGAGAGGATTGATTTGAAGCAAAAGCAAAGTAGTAGTAGTAGTAGTAGTAGTAATAGTGGTGGTGTATGAGCAAAAAGCAGGTGTGCCATATGTAAAAGGTGTGTAGTTAAAGGTTAAAATAAGGTAAAGAAGAGAGACTTTGCTTGCTTACCCAGATACCTGGTACCTGGGAGATGAATCATTATACCTCAAGTGGTTGGAGTGTCATCATCCCTCAACAGAATTTCTTTTGGAGTATACTACATTTTTGTAAAAATATTGTTTTCTAATATCCCTCTATTTGAATAAAGGGATACAGAAATTGTAGAAATAATGTAACTTTTACAAGAGAAACTTTCATACCTTATTTATTTATGTGATGCTTTAACAATGCTACATGGCTTTACTATCTTCCAAGGGAATGAGTTCTAATTCGCGTTTCAATCTCTATAACTTTTGAAGTAACATCACCAGTATTGAGTTGCCAAAACATTCCGTCAGTAAGATTTTGATTTGATTATATCGGTTGTAAAATAAAATAATCACCAACTTATTTAATCATATAATCTATGAGTAAGCCTTTATTCATTCTTATACATAAATTTAGAGCTAATCCATACTCTAAAAGTTCAAAAAAATTTCTTATCTTTCTCAATCTTTCCATGCACTCCTGCTTATATTAAGTTATTTTTCAAATAAATATTAACAATTCAAAACGACAATTTGAAATTTTGGGTGTCCTGGTATACGGCTAGTAGTTTATCACAGTTAGGTACTGATGGAGCCTGGTGCATTCAATTTCTACATTAGATGCACAAGCGAGCTTTTACCAACTTTCTGAAATGTTTCAACTTACAATTGAATGACTCTTAGCCAAAATTATGGGTTTTGTCCTAGTAGTTGATTTAAGTACTTTTGTTAGAACACTTTTAGTTATGAATAAAAATTTTCCTTATCATTCTCTCTCTACGTATTTTCTTACTGCTCCATCTTAATATTCTTCGTAAATATGTTGAGAGGAAATTTTACCCTATTCATAAGGGGAAAATTTTTTTATCAGCATTTTATCTCCTATTTTTATGTATACTCCACTGGTCACTATATTTATCTTACATACCTAACATATATTTATTTTTTTATTTATCCTACATTACTATGCACATTTATGAATTTTAATGCTAAATTAACATTAATAATTCTAGGATTAATTAATTTAAAATAATTTAATTAATATATAATGTTTACTTAGTACGTAATTAGTTAACATCGTAGAATTTTTATAAATTACAGTTCATTTAATATATAATTAGTAGATATTATCTAATAATTTAACTAACAATTTATCTATTAAGTAAGTACGATGTACTTATTATATAATTAGTGTATTTTTATTATTAATTTAATTATAAATAACTTACTTTCAATCAACATAATCAAAATTGTAATCCATAAACTGAAAATAGTTCAAGAAATAAAACTTTACACCTTGCTCTAAAATATTATAAAGCTAAATTATAGAACAAGAAACACAACCACTTTTGCAATTAAATAAACCTAATAGCACACTTCACTAATTATTGAGTTTTCCTATCATGCATAGCAGTTCTCCACTCCAAGTATTTGTTAATATCAATGTCATCATGCATGTCATCCAATGTGGAACTCAAAAGGTTCGACATTATTGACCATTGCACTATGCTCGGTGTGATTTGCATCAATATTTTCTTAATACTTCAACTCAAATATACGTGTCCCATTCATCCTCAACTATCATGTTGTGAATAATGATATAAAGTTTCATAAGGTTAGCATATCTGCATCATAAGCAATAGATGAATGTCATATAATTTGTGAATCTCGCTTGTAGCACTCCGAATGCACATTCAACATCCTTCTAGGCATGTCTCACTTGTTAGTAAATAGCCTTAGCCTATCAATTTAATGTCACGTGGTCTCACCCTACAACTACCTTATACAAGAACAATGAGCAACCAATGACCAGAATCGAATAAGCAGTCACCTAAGTATTCATATGCCTAGGTGGAACCACCCTCCTATATAAATCATCAACAACCTTGATACTTAGTCCACCACCTTGCCAATACCTACGACTATCTAAGATCTCAAATATCACAACAAGTAACTTAGCATAGTAAGTCTTTAGATATTTAACCTCAGACTTCTCACTAACTAATTAATTTACCCTATACTAGAGTCCTAAGGATCTCCAGCATATCTTGTAATAAGATCGTCATATCACCGAATGGGAAGTGGAAAGAGTTGGCAGCGCTCTACAAAAGATGATAATAGAATGGCTCAATATGGTTGAACATGACCCAAGGCAGATGGGATATTCATGTGTTATCTAAGCGTTTGCAAATAGGAGAACTAATAGCGATCAACAATTCATACCATAACCTTAAATTATTTGTGCATGCTCTCTCTCTGTTATGACATTTCAAAATACCCTCGTAGGGTGAGGCTTCCCTCTCATAACCTTCCCAGTTTAGTAATGTGCCCCAAAATACTAGGAATGACAGTAACATCAACCGGCTCACCGGGAACCACTTGTTTCACAAGCTAGGATTCATCAACCTTTGTCCTTTTTTCGGCTGATTGGAAACAGAAGTGGAGGTCATACCAGAACTACTAACGATCTGACCACCCTTACCCTTACAAACAGTAATTCCTAGGTCGGTATCGACATCCTCCAATTGAGCCTCTAATACATCCTCGTAATCGGCCATATCATCATTTCCCTCCTCAACGTCGTCATCATTGTCTTCAATGTTAGACTTGAAGATATAAAATGCCGTATCCAAACATTTACCAAGTATTTAACAATATTTCATACTTACTAATATACGTACACTAATGAAATACATACATATACTAATTATTTCCATTTCATTCATTATACAAAACTAAACACTACTAATTTTATTTTCATATTTACTTATTAATACATAAAACAACCTGTAATCATATTAAGAAAAACATTTTTGTAGAAATTATTATCATTCAATTTTAGAATACTAGGTATATGAACTATACTAATTTATTAGTTATATTTATTTATTCACTACCAAAATGAGCTACATTATAATAATTAATTAAGAAAATCAAATATTACGTAATACATTTCCATTCTTCTTAATCAGCACTAAATATACAATTAAATTCATTTCTTATTGTCTAATGTTTGGTAATACGCTTCACTTTTTGACATTTATTATGGCCATCTTAGTGTAGTCATTGTCAACCAAATATCGTGTAGCTATAATAATATCATTTTCAAATTTTATATTCGTTAAAAATATAGTCTTACACTCTTACGGTCTTGCCTTGTGAACAAGAAATATACATTCCTTAATTAGATTCCCTTGATAACATGATGTTGGACCACCCAATGAAACCATCTCTTTCCTAGCTTCTACATAATCCCTCTCCTGATTCTTCCTCAAATTTTGCATCTATGTGAGTCACTTGTAATCTCCCGCTTATAATTATGCTCCATCTAATCGAACTTTGGGGTTAAAGCTCTCATCCTTAATCTTCACAAACCCAAAACCCCATCTCTTATTCAAGTTTAATCTCCAAATAATTAAGAAATTTGCATCTGGGTGCTATTGCAATTTGGGTGTTTGGGTTGAGGAATGGATTCCCACATATTGGTTGCTCTTGCGCTCTCACTTGTTGGTGGGTTCAGCACTTCCTTAGGTATCGTTGATTTCCTCAATTTTGACTCAATCTTCTTACATTTTGACCTTAAAATAAATTCATGTTAGTTTATTGTTAAGTTTGGAACTTGATGTTGTTTGGATAATGTTGTTTGATTTTGGGCATGCTTTGCGTTTTCCTAAAGGTAAGGTTATTGTTGTTGTTAGAGTGATGGTTAAGGGTTTTAGATAAAAATGTGAGAACGAGGGTCATGGGTGTTAAAATAACAGTGTTATTCTTGTTGTAAGATTGATATTTGAGAAGGTAACTACAATGTCAGCTTCATTGTTAGTCAAAGTTGGGATTCTTATTAGGACGGAATCTGGCCAGGGTGGGTTTGGAGTGTGGGGGGAGGAGATGGTGAAGGAGAGTAGAGCATTGAATGTCAAACTTGCTTCTTGTTGAGTTTTTTGGCCAATCTATTCAACCAACGTGTCATGAGAAATATCTCTTTTTTTTTTTTTTTTAAGTGGAACATTATAGTATTGCATTTATTTCTATTGTGACAGTGATGATTTTGATAAACGGATTTAGACTTGCTCTTGGGGACTCTGTGATGGAGATTATCTTGATAGTGTGATTTGATTGGCATTTTACCATTGGGATGTGAACTCAAAATCCAGTAACACTGTTCAAATGAGATGGATATAGAGAATGTGATTAGATGAGTATTGGGGCATAATAGAGGAGAGGTGATTTTATTATGAAAATGGCTTACCACCTTACGCATGTGAGGAGGATAACTTGCTGCATTTGGGTTTATATAAATTTTGGGTTGATCTTTGAACTACTGTTATATTCGTTTAGATTTTATGTCCTGATCACAATTGTGCAAGTGTTTTGTTAGATTTCATTTCGTTATTGGTTTTGTGGTACTATAGAGCTGAAATTATATAGATGGAATGTTAAATTACTGAAATATATTTTAGACCATGCTATTACTCTTCTTTGGTTTTGGTTTTGGTTCTGGTTCTGGTTCGTAAACCTCTGACATCTTTCTTTTACTCAATCTACTTTGTTGGCATCAATCTCAACTTGTTGGGGCTGGCTATCATTATTTGTTTATTTTCTACCTTTCATGCAATGTCATATATATGGATGATGATCTTGGTAGTAAACTAGATTTATTTTATTTTATGTTACAAACCTTATTTTGCTTTATGGGGTGTCAAACAGGTGCAATTTTTGTGGTCCTCAGTGATGCGCCAAACTTGAAAATGCTTGGACTCTTACAGGTGCATAACTATGTTATATATCATGCAGGATAACTGAAGAATCTAGGTTACTGATCTCTGGCTGCGTATAATATTTGCAGCCCTTGACCCTTACTTTTGTCTTTGTTCAATCCTCAGTATCTACTCAGTAGTAATTACATGATTTTCAGTAGTAATCTTCAATTGCCTTGTGTGTGACAATTGACAAGGGTAATATTATTCATTTTGCTTCATTGTTAGAGACATCAATTCTTAAAAGCTTCTGTTAAATCATATAGGGGTTCGCTGCAGGTCTCATGCTTAGCATATCATTTCTAGATTTGGCTCACAATGCCATAAACTCTATTGGTTTCTTGAAAGGGAACATATGGGTAAGCTACCTTCTTTCAATTCAATTTGTTGAGGAAGTTTGTGGAGATGATGTGCCCTTTCACTGTCTGAGCATAGTCACTTGTTCAACCATCTACAGTTCTTTGCAGGTGTCATTTTCTTTGCAGTTATAGCCAATTTCATCCCAGAACCAACACTTGCTCCTAGTTCAAATGTTAAAAGTAAGAAGGTTAGTTCGGTTATGAACTGTAACAGATGGATTTCATTTGCCTTGTAGTTTTCCATTAAATAATATACATCAAAACTTACATGCTGGACCAACCACCTAAAGGTTTATTGATATTCTTCTGGAGGTTAGCGTACAAATGGAGAAGACAAGGGAAAGGAATTAATGAAGAAGCATCAGCGCCAAGTCATGTACAGTGGCATAATCACAGCCATAGGTCTGTTCATGTGTAGACTATGAGCTTTTTCTTTCTACTTTACTTTAGGACCATGTCAAACTAAACTTCTCTAGTTGGCGTCAGAGGTTGATTAGTCGGTATTACTAAATGGACTTGTTACACAATGATTTTTTGATGTGTTTGCATTCATATTAGTGTATAATGTAGGAGGTTCAATTAATTACAGAAGATTTATCATAAAGCTAGTTAAGAGTCATATGACATTGTTTTTAGTAAGGACCAGGACACTATGCTTCCATGTCAAAATCTGTTAAAAAAACTGACCTGCTTTTATGAATCTTCTTCCATTTATATATTTTTTCTCTAAATAATTTTTCTTAACTGCTGCAGTTTTTGTGCATAAAATTCAATTCAAATTCTTATTATGGATGCTTCCTTTGAAAATTCTTTTAAGATTCTGTAACATTTGTGGCTTAGGCAATATATTTACTTGTAACGAATTTTGAACTCATTAGAAGTCCTTTTTCGTTTCTCAAGGCATCAGCCTACACAACTTTCCGGAGGGAATGGCAGTTTTTCTTGGATCCATGAAGGTACGATTAGATTCAATGCTTGTTTTGTTTTATCTGAAATGAGATTAGCTTTTGGGCTTAAATCTTCTGTTAATATATCATGAATGAGCAACTCCCCCCGTCCCCCCCCCCCCCCCAAAAAAAAAAAAAAAAAAAATCCTCTCTTTCATCTGGAAAACACCATACCTTGCCTACTGAGATGGGCCATTCGATGGATCTTTTTTTGGAAAAAATACCTAATATTGTATTCTAGCATGAATGTAGAGTTGCTATAATCCAAATTTCAATAAAAGTCAGCCTAACTACCAGGTGGAAAGTTTGCCAACTAGAGCTATATTTGGCTTTAAGAGAAATTCTACTTTAAATGGAAGATCACAAGATTATTCATTTGAAGTCTACCAAATCCTCATTCTGTGAGCCAAATTCTTAAGGTTATTAACATAGGCAAGACAAGAAAAGGAAGAAACCAATTCTCACATATTTGAAACCATTAAAACCAACATGTTCTACAAATCTCTTTTTCCCCATCCCTTACCCCTGTTCTACAAATTTCCTCGTCCAAAGGATGTTAAGGTAATACGGTTCTAGAATTATTAAAAGGGCCCTTATCATGAGCTGAATAAACCAACAGCAGCCACTGAACAGAATTTTTTTGGGTTTGAGTGGAGAGATAGGATGTTTAAAGGGTAAGGTTTTTATGGTTGAAAATTCATCTTTCTTCAGATGCTTGGATTCCTTGTTATTGCTTCTGGCAAGGATCTGGTAGTCCTCTCAATTTTATTTTTGTAATTCTTGGCTAAGCTTATTCTATCACTCTTACTTGTGATGTAGTCTACAACAAAGATCTTGTTGTCCAACACTCTTGTCTGCCAGATATCCAAATATTATGCTATTACTATTTGTTCAACCTCCTGCCCAATGTCCTTACTAAGAGTGCATGAAAGTCTTTTTGCAATTTGTATATTGCTACTTGTGTTTTCCTCCCCTATGATTTTTATTTGTTTGATTATGTCCAATCTGTCATTGTTCTGTATAGAAAAGTGGAATGGTCATTTGATTGCTTTTCATATTGAACTTGTGTGTAATTCTGCTTCTTCCTTGGTCCTTGTGCTTTTAAATATGGAGAAGACGAGGAGCTGCAGTTTTGAAGAGACACCTACCTTCATGCTCCAATCATACTACTAAAGTATTTTGCTTGTTTGTTCTCATTTCCAGGGCCTTCGGGTGGGTCTTAATTTGGCTCTGGCTATTGCCTTGCACAACATTCCTGAGGTATAATTGCTCACCTTTTCAAATTTTGAGTAGCCTTTCTCTCTTTGAGTTCCTACTACTTTGTTGCATATCACCAATTTGTTTATTTGCCACAGTGAAGGCATCTGATTTGTGCTTTAGCTAAGGAATTTTACCTGATTTTATTAAACAGGGTGTTGCTGTTGCTCTTCCGATCTACTTTGCCACTCAAAGGTGAGAGATTGTTGTAAAAGTTCTCAGATAACTATATTGCTGTTGTAAATGTGTTACATGCCATATTTGAAATGTTTTTCCACAAAACACTGTTCTTGTATTATTATTTTTTCTGAACTGCTGATGTTTGACTCGACTGCCTTCATGTATATTGCGGCATCTTTGGCAGAAAATTCACATTTCCTGATTCTTTTTGTGTAAGCAAGGGGAGCTTTGGGTAGTGCAATTTAGGCTGATAGAAGTTGTTGGAGTAGAGAAAGGTAGGGGAACTGCTATATATAGAGGAGATTAGATAATTATGAAGTTTATTTTGTTTTGTTTTGTTTTGGCTAGTAGTTTGGGAGTTTCCAGCCATGAAAAGGTCTGGAATTTTATACACCATTATTGATGATAAAAAAGCATCAACATCAAAATCATTTGTCATTTCCCCTAATTTGCTGTCTCCCTATTTGATCTTCTGTCCATCACATCAGTTTTACAGATTATGTTCTAAATCTTCATTTTCTTCATTTAGCTTTTATCACCAAATATTCAATGTATTACCTTTTAAATTTTTGAGTTATTGGTTGGAGGAATGGCAAAAGGAATCTGTTTAAGGGGTATCATCCTAATAGATAAGGATTCTAGAAATTGGAACAAAGCATGAAAGCGTAGACGACATTCTTTTATTAATATATATAGTACATCACTTGATCAAAACAAGGAAGCGCTTGTGATAGCTTCAGGTAGCACCACCAGCAACTCTCTATTTGTGTCTAGAGTGCGCACAATCAGAGACAAAAATAGGTAAATCGTCTGTATCTCCCTATAGGCTATAGAAAAGTCAAGGGGAGATAACAACCTTGAACCCTATCTTCCGGTATGGAAGGCAGTTAGGTCTAAACTTTCCGTCCTACGCTGATCAAGAAATTCTTTCTATATGGATTTACGCCTCTTGCATTAAGTGGTGGTATCTAAGACTTTCTGTAGTTTTTTGGTGTAAGTTTCAACATCCATGTTACAGTAAGCTCACCCCGAACTTGCAGTCTGATTTCAGCTGTTGCTAACTGGAAACTATGTGGTTGGTTCATGTATTACAGCAAGTGGCAAGCATTTAAGATAGCATCACTATCTGGTTTGGCGGAGCCCTTGGGTGTTATACTTGTAGGTATGGAACCAAGTTATACTAAAGTTGAGGCATAACCCCAAGATTGGGGGGGGGGGGGGGGGGGGTCCAATCTTGGCTGTATTGTTTCCTTTTATGCTACTTTGTTATCTACTTGAATGTAATAGTTCAGATTTTGTTTGATGCAGCTTACCTGTTCCCAACCAGTTTGAATCCTGAGATTCTTGAAGGCCTCCTGGGATCAGGTGCATATTTGCATCATAGTTGTTGAAAAAGTTTGGGCATCTATTTTGCATTTCTCTGATGAATATTTGGCTTTGGGCAGTTGGTGGAGTGATGGCTTTCCTTACCTTACATGAGATGTTGCCTCTGGCATTTGATTACGCTGGTCAAAAACAAGCTGTCAAGGCTGTTTTCTTTGGCATGGCTTTTATGTCTGCAAGGTAATTTTTGTTGAAGTGACTTATATGAGTAGAAAATTTATTTTATGGACTTTTATAAGGAAATGTAGGCTTTTTTTTCCTTCTATATGTTCCTTTCTTTTGTGATACTGCAGTACCACCCTTCTATCCCACAGTAAGAAGGAAGCACTTTCAAAGGGAGGAAAGACCAATATGGATATATCGGATGAATCACCTAGTCATTGTGGTAGGATTCGTAGGACAACTAACTGAGAGGCTAATTAGAGTCTTAGAGATCATAATATAAATTATAAAATTGCATTTGCAAAAAGGAGGGAGGAATTAATATAGAGGCAACCCCTCCCCTCCCCTCCCCTCCCCTCCCCTCCCCTCCCCTTCAACCTTAAGGATACGTAGAGAGTTTGTTGTAATATAATGAGGTAGTGCAGCTCTGGTTCTGGGGTGGTGATATTTCGTTGGTATTTAGTGTCTTGGTCGAGTTTTCCTCTGAAATATAGAACCTTGGAGGAATATGTAAAGTATTATTAAGAGTTATTTTAGCCCCGTAGCCTTGGATCCTTGTGTACAATATTGCACAGGCAACCTACCATGAGAAATCTTGGTAATAGAACAAGGAATTGGTAATATAAGCTGTTTAATGCTTCGTTTGATGATTCATTCACGATTAGCGTTTGTGTTTCCTTACTGATTTTCATTCTCTCGTGAACGTTCATAGATCCAGGTTGTAAGTGCTAATGGAAACTAACGAAGAAAAATAAATGCTTACTAGTGGGATTTTATTAATACGGGACATTCCAATGGGACCTCACGTGAAATTACACCAATCGCATTATCATTCAGTTGTTTCATGTGCCCCAGAAATAAGTTACCTAGATATTTGGGTTGCCTACAGATCAATCGAATACCTTTAGGACATTCTGAGGTGCTTCTTCAAGCCTTATCCCAATGGATCGATGCTATTCAACACGCTTACTTTGTCAATTATGCATTTGCTATAATTTTGAGGCATTTGTGTCCATAGCTTTGCTATTTCATTTTATTGTGTGCCAGATTGGCTTGCTGCCCTCATATGTGCTAATCTGAATTATGTTGATTTGTTATATGCAGCCTGTATTTTCTGGAAATCAGCCTGCCAGCAGAGATGAGTTTATAGCTGAAGCATTCACTTTTGGCAATGAGAACAGAGAAACGGTTTTACATTGCTCTGCACAGTTCTCTTTCTCTCTTGTCAGTCGTCAGCCGTCAGTCGTCAGTCGCCCATCGTCAGTCTTCCATCATCTTTATACTTCCTCCTCAAATACAGCTACGTTCCATGAAGTGAAGCCTGCAACCTTTGGGTTGAACTGGAAGTGTAATCTAATTGAACTTGAATGAAAAAATAATGTGAATAATTATTGTTAAAATGTAGCCATTGATTGTTATCATTGGAAAACCTCATAAATATAGTTGATCTGTGGTACGTCACAATGTCATGCCTATGGAACCGTCAGTTGCCTGGACATGTACAGTGGAAAACGTTACATACTAAGATTTACATGGATCGATGCCTTTAAGGTTAGAACTTGAGCCTTTAAGTACTCGTATTATAGCTTTCGCCAGTATTTAGTGAAAAGTTAAAGTTTGACCTTAAAAAATATCTTACGTTATAATGAAATTGAAGGAATAGATTGGTGTAGGATTGATAATGATTAGTATTAAACAAGTTCAAGCAAAGACAACTTCTAAGAAAAGTTTTTGTAATCCACTTAACGATCATCAGTTGAAATTTACTCAAGTGATTTATGATAAGAGGAAAGCGAATCATACAAAGAGATTCACAGCTAAAGTTGTCTGGCGCTTTATCTTCCAATGTTCAATCAACTATGAAACAGAATGAAAAATATGGAAATTATGCTAACCAACAATAGGCAGACAATCAGCTATTCTACTAAAAGAAGAATACACAGACAGGATTGATTGCTACTAAGAACGTTTCTCCAAAGGTGAATACCATGTGATGCCTTCCTTTATTGTTTGCTCGCAGTTCTTGTGCCACTTCTCTTTCACTTTACTCCAAAACCAAGTTCAGTATTTGTATATTACGGAGTACTTACAACAGTTAGGTTCATACATACATTCATTCATTCATTCTTATTTCATACCATGTTCTATATGCATGACTAAGTCTATCTCTATCACTTGACAACCGCAGTTTTTGATGCTTCGATAATTCTATCTTTACTCTTTAGTGTTCATGCACGAAACATGTGCACTATTCCTTAATATTTCTTAATTTACATAACATTATTGAACAAATTTAATTATGATTTAAATCACTTGAAATGGATGTTTAGACTAAAAGCAATTGGTTTCTATCACTTCTAAAGCTAGTCTAAGATGACCCTATTTGACCCATGATAAACATATGAAAGTGTTTCATTTCCAAATTAACAATTGTCCAAAATGATCAAACTTTAACGATTAATATACATTATTTTTGAGATATTTTTCAAAAATTTCAAAATTAAACATAGTAGATGCTTTCTAAGGCCATGTACTCAAATGATAAAAATTGAAACCATTCAATCACTAGTACAAAATGATCAATATGCGACGGAGTTTTTAGTACCATATGCGGCATCAAAAGGCTAGCAGCAATACAGATAGCAGCAAATTAATCTATTTAATTTGCGGTGTAAAAAATACGCCGCATATTAATCATTAATATGCGGCGGTTCTAGGCTAAATGACGCCGCATATTAATCATTAATATACGGCGTCACTTAGCCTAGAACCGCCACATATTAATGATTAATATTCGACGTCACTTATCCTAAAACTGTTGCATATGATACTTATACCAGATTGAAAAAGGGCCTATAATTAAGGAATATGCTGCGGGTCTTGGTGACACCCGCCGCATATAGGTTTTTTTTTTTGAAACGCTTTAATCTGATCCCTATTACGTCCAAATTTCAAATTCAAAACCTGCTATATTACATTTGCAATTTCTGTCAACCAAGATACATATATACACATGATCCATCTCTCATTTATATGTACTAATAGGGTAGTAAAAACAACCATTAAGTGACATCTAAAATACGATCCCATTAATAAACTTGATGTATAAAAACTACAAAATACACAAAAAGGTAATGTACATAATCTAAAAAAAGTTATCTGTCCAATACTTGGCCAGTTTGTTTGTTGCGGACGACATCGATTTTTTCGGTGGAGAAGGGCTCCTGGTTGAATCCTTTGCATACCTAATATTGATTAATAAATTATTAAAGTGTATATAAAATGCAATGTATATGAAAGCGAGGTATTTGAAGTGATTAGGACATTTTCTACCCAAAACCGATCCCATTTGACCTATATTGACTCATATTGATGTATTTGAAGTGTTTAGGTCACTTTCTACCCGAAACCGATCCCATTTGACCTATATTGACTCATATCGATGTATTTGAAGTGTTTAGGTCATTTTCTACCCAAAACCGATCCCATTTGACCTATATTGACTCAAATCAATGTATTTGAAGGGTTTAGGTCATTTGACTTAGGAACCTCACCATGCCATACCCATACGTGGTATTGTTGCCTAAACCCACGCCGGATCACATGGTCCCTCAACTTTCTTATACTACTAATTGTATTCACATTATCGCAATCAATACAAGGGCAATACACCTCATCATCTCCAATGTTATTTAGGTGTTTCAACACTTGTCTACAAAACTCCTCAACTCCATTCATGAACACTTGTCTACAAAACTCCTCATCTCCAATGTTACCATACATCCATTTTCGCTCCATAATTTGTGTTATGCCCTATTTAACATGTAAGAGATTAAATAACAATCTAATTAGTACTCAGTTTACGCATAGTTATATATATAATTGCACCTAAAGGGTCCTCAAGTAGCTTACCGAAAATAAGGTTAAGCAAACTCCACAATAACCCACAAACACTCGCTCTATAGTTTAAGTTACTAAATTTTTATAGCGATATTATTTCTATTCTATGCTTTGTAAATCACTACAAATTTTACAAAAAATTTGGCAGAGTTTCCTTTATAAATCCAACATTTCCCAATTTTGAAAATAGATTAGGAAGCTTAGGTTTTTGCCCTAAACCAAAGCACTTGGAGCATGACTCTCTTCGTATTCCCTTTAATCTTGCATGCAAAACATACTAATACGTAGTCTTCAGTTCGGTTCGGTTCGGTTCCCCAATTCCCCTCTTTAATTCATTCCGTTCCCACATCTTTGAATTAGATTCCCACATGCAACATTAGAATTTAATAAACATTAGGGCTTCAGTTCCTCGCCGTTTGAATTGAAGAAACATTAGCAAAATTAAAATATTATAGTTTTGGCCTTCTCAATCTCCACTTCTAGCCTTTGAGGTATGCTAATTTGGTTATTCATTTAGTTTCTTCTTAATTCGTACGTGTTTATTAGCAATTAGGAATACGTATGATAATTAGCAATTAGGAATATATCCGCATGATAATTACCGGTTATATGTGTGATAATGTTTGATTCTTACTAGTTATACGCATGATATTATAGATTCAAAAAATACGTGTGATAATTACCATTGATAATTAGGAATGTATAACTGTGATAACTACCAATTATACGTATGATATAGTAGATTCGAAAATACTAACTTTAAATGTAATGTCTTGGGTTATATGTTTGCAAAAAACTACAAAAATTTGTTATAGGTTATATAGTTTGACACCTAACTCTTTTGGTCTCACGCTCTTTCTCATTTTCCGCATTCAAATTATATATAAAACAAAGAACAAATGAACAAAAGAATCAAAACCGAAAACCCACAAAATAGCAAGTATCAAATTATATAAAAAAACGAAGAATAAATTGGGTGCCTGACCTTGAATGCGGTGGAACGACATAGAGCGCTGATAGGAGACGCCGATTGGGTTATGTCTGTGGCAAGAACATGAACAATATGGGTTATGTTAGTGGAAAGAACACAAAGAATATGTGGGTGACCGGTTATATTGTGGGGAATTAGGGCAAGAACACAAATGAAGAATATGGGGGTAAAGGGGACAGTAGACGACGGCGGGGCACACCACAATGTGGGTGGATGTGTTAGGTTGGTGGCAAGAACACGAAGAACTGAATGCTAAGGACACGAAAAAGGGGAAGACGGTGGGGTGCGTGGCACAAATAATGTTACGTTGGTTGTACAATTTGGGATGGCTGGGTTATAATGTTGGGAATCAGGGTAAGAACACAAAGATGAAGAAGGTAATTGAAGAAAGAATAATGCCCATGTTTTTTTTTTAAAATAGGGCGAGCAATATGCGGCGGGTACAGCTAAAACCCGCCGCTTATTAATTAGGGTTCAATTAAAATGCGGCTGGTTTAGGCTAAACCTGTCGCTTATTATTAGCGTTTAATTGAAATGAGGTGGTTCTAGGTATAACCCGCCACATAATATAATAAAAATGCGGCATTTTTGTTTTTACGCTGCAAATATGTAGCCATAATTACTTATTATTTTACTAGTGAATATCCTTATATTCAGTCTCTAGAGGCCTAAAATTGAGTTTAAGACCTAATTACATGAGTCTTAAAATCAATTAAAATAGATATTAAAATCAAAGGAGATAATTTCAACCACTCCTATGACCTAATATGACCCATAGTACATATATCAAGGTATCCACTTATTGGATCCGAAAACATCTAAACTATACTATTTTAAAATATTTTTTATACAAATTAAATTAAAGTTACTGGATCATTTATAGAGGTTTGGAACCATATAATGCTTTATATTTGTTCACTAAAGGTCCTAAAATGAGTGTAAAACCCAATTGTAGAAATATGGTTGTTTAATATATACTTCCAATCACTTGTTAGGCCAGTAAGACTCATGTTGAGCATATTAAGGTGTTGTTTCACCAAGTATAAAATCATCCAAAAATATCTAAACTTTGAAGGTATACATTGTTCCACAAATATTTCAAAAAAAATTTAAAATTGAAATTAAGGTCATGAATGCTTCATAGGTTGATCAAGAAGGGTGTGAACAATTTAATACCTTATATTCGGTATCCAAATGACTTAAAACATGCAAGTTTAGGAATTAATTATAGGAGTTTGGAAATCGATTGAAATAGATGTAATAGTCAAAGTAGATAATTAGTTCCTATCACTTATAAGACTTAATATGACCCTATAAGATCTATGGTACACATAATGCATAAAAAGCTATTCTCTTACTAGCTCTAAAATGTTTATGATGATTGAATTTTGAGGGTAAAGTTATACAATTTGGAGATATTTTCAAAAAAGCAATTGAAATTAAAACAAAGGTATTGGATGCTTAATGAGTCATATGAATAAGTTTGTAATATTTCAATACCTAATATTTGGTTTCAAAAGATCCTAAGAGCGAGTTTATAAACCAATCATAAGAGTTTTTAGGGTTGTTATACATTGTTTTTGAAATATTTTTCAAAAAAAATCAAAATTAAAATAAAGGTATTGAATGTTTGATAGGGCTCAATGATGAAATTTAAAATCATTTCAACACTTAATATTTGATTTCTAAAGACTCTAAAAGTAAGTTTATGATTTACCAAGTGTTGATCTAATCACAGGTTATGATCCCAACCCTTTGTTCTAATATGTCATTAGCCTTAAGGCTAGGGGGTAGCCCACGGTTGTGTTCATCATTAAGTTTTCAGCTAGCAGCCTAGCATGAGTTATGGATTGTCTAGAGTTCAGGTTAATTTCTTCATCAAGCAAATGAATAAGCTAGGTTTGACAATTGTACAAGAACAAATGGTAAGCCGGGCAAACCTGACGTCACCGATTATGACTAGAACAACTTGATCATAGTAGTACTTAAGAATTATCTTCTTGACCACATATCCAAGAGTTATTAACCACCCTAGCTATATGTTTCTGAAATAATATGATCTGCGTAAACAGTTCAAATATATTCATCAGTGGATACCCCTGTGAAGCTTTGAGTATATTAATTGCTTCTTGGACATGACATTTCAAAGCGGGTAGTCCAAAGTTAAGTCACAATTCACAAACAACAACTTTGAGAAAAGCTGCCACCAAGATCTTTTCCATCTCTTCTTGCCTAAACTAATGATGAAATTCTATAATCATCACCTTAAAAAGAAAGAAAGAGAAAACAACATAAAATTTTAATTAATTTTTTTAATCCCCTTCTTTTTCTATTATGGTTTCTCCTTTATACTCGGTTTGTTTAATTTTTGCCTTTAAATACATAAACCAAAAATTTATGAAGGCTTGATTTTCAAAAAAATTTACAATTGACATGCATCTAACAAGACTTCAATCATATATATTATTTCTTGTCGCATGATAAGAATTCGTGAATAAACTTTTTAAATTTTGATTTTATAAATAAAATAGGATAAAAATAAAGAAACGAGTATTATGTCTATTTTTTAGCCTAAGCGTAGTATCGCATTTGCATCCAATCAGTCAAACAGATTCGACCAATTTAACCCTTTTTATTTAGGCACCCTAAAAAACCAGTCTTGAAAAGAGATACCAGCAGGTAAAATATATTTAACGACGATATTATTTTTTTTGTACAGATTGGAAAGCCCTCGCATTTTGGATCCTTTTATATTCATGTACTACAGCCTGCAGTAAAATTTTGTCAAAGTTTATAGTATTCTTTTGCTATGAAATAATTGACTTTTGTAAGAGACTGCTACTGGAGTAGTAGAGTGGAGTCTACTATTTCATGACTTATCACAATCCAATGCCAATGATTTTTTTTTTTACTATGCAGCTACAAATTAAAACTTCATCTGTTGCATGCAGGAAACCCGTAATATCCATGATTATACTACGTACCTAATAGTTGCTGTCCAATGAAGCTTTATTAAAGTTTCGAAACGTTTAGGCTGTTTGAGATTATTGTAATGATAGAGACCAGAATAATATATAAATAGTGGTAGATGTTTGTTTTCTTTATAATCATGATTGTTCGCATTAACTTAATTTAGAGAAGAGTATTGAATCAATACGCTGATTCGGCATATTAATTACTATAACTATATCTTTCCAAATTGAAATAAGTTTAAAAATATAAGAATATATATATATATATATATATATATATATGCATGTTAATGTTTTTATATTATAATGATAGTAAATACCTTATTTTATATATTTTTTTAATTTAAAGATCATACGTAGTACTAAAGTTGGCATTTTCACATTGAATCACAAAAATTCAAGTCAAGCGAACAAAGCAGAAAATACATGAGTGATGACAGTAAGAATTTAGAATGAAAAGGGATATATGGCCTAAATTAATTTGACAGCTAGTGGAAGGACTCGCCAATGACTCTGCTTGTCGTATGATCAGAATTTTCATGGGCAAATGAGCAGCTATTTACTATGGTTGGTCCAAATCGTATACTTAGACAATATGGAAGTTAGAGGTCATTTAATATTATGACTCAAAATATGTTAAGATTTTCCATGAGCCATCATTTATGATTCTTTCATGCACTTCTCTTTTGGCCCCTCCTCTTATCAGTCCTCTTCATGCATGTTGTCATGATGCATTTCCTTTAAGTTCTAACTTTGGTAGGATTAGATCTACTCATGTATAAATATATACAAGAATTGGAGCTTATTAAAATGAATTAGACCCAGGCCATCTGGTTCTTTTATTAAAATGAAAACTGTGATAACATGCAAATGAGATTTTTCATTTGGAAAAAAAGGGGGCTTAGACTTTTTCTCCTTTTTTTAAAAATTAGGAACAAAAAAAAGGGCCAGTAATTATAAATTTGTATGAATCATTAATATGTTATACATCCTCTAACAAGATATGATTAACGTCTGCTGTCCAGAAACAAGTGGTTGGATATGTTATCCTTTCTCAATTAATATCCGATCCTCATATG
The DNA here is from genome assembly GCA_026401315.1 of Dysphania ambrosioides. Classification (NCBI taxonomy): domain Eukaryota; kingdom Viridiplantae; phylum Streptophyta; class Magnoliopsida; order Caryophyllales; family Amaranthaceae; genus Dysphania; species Dysphania ambrosioides. The sequence goes on from CM048666.1 coordinate 870,553, forward strand.
ATACGTAGACTTGAGGTCTGAAAGTGATAATCATACAGCGATGTACATGACAATGTCAGTGAGAATATAAATTTAAAACAACTAAACTTTCTTAATGTTAAGAAATGATTAGACCAGAGAGGATAGATCGCCATGCATACAACTCAAAATCTAATTAGGAATCATGACTTTGCATGCATTTCACCTATTGAGGAGTCGTTTACATAACTGAAAAGGGATGATAAACGGAACCTGCTAGAAAACCTAGTTAACCAAAGAGAGCTAGGGGAAGTCTAGTCTCCTCGCCTAAGGAAAAATTAAACGTAAACCATACATACACAGATCGACCTCAAAATTAAGATACCTAATCAGACAAACCGTACCGTACTCCTCTATTCATCTGCCTACGTACGTACCATGTTTAAAACCTCTGAGCTTTCCAGGCCCATACGTAGATCATTGGGTTGACTCGTTATCCTGCTCAATTTCAGAAGCCGGTTCATCCTCTTCCTCGAAGCTGTCGATCCCATAGGCCGCATGTCCGTGTCCAAAGGACTTAATATGGTCTTTAAGAGATCTTTTGTGCTTAAAATCTGACCCACAAGTGCAATACCATAACTTGCCACAATTCTTCTCATGAGTCCTCCAATCCCCTCTTACAGCAAAAGGCTTACCACATTTCCTACATGCAAAGGGCTTAATCCCATGCTTTCTCTTGTAATGTGTTTGGAGTGTCCGGAAATCCTTCAAGGGCTTTGCTCGCGGATGATCAATATTGTTTCGACATCCCGGTGCACAGCAGTAGCATGGAAGCCTGAGCATAGCTGTTGGTTGGCTGCCTCTTAAGGATTCTGGACCTTTCCTGTACTGTGATCCATGCCCCCACATATGCATCTGAAATATTTAAGTAATTCAAAATTATGTAATTAGTCCGATGACATTAACAATGTGTCTTCGAAAAATCTTTAGACTTTACCTATCAAAGTAATTGAAAACAGTCCAATAACACTTTTCAAACACGTACAATATATAATAACCCAAACATAGGAGAGGTGAATAATTTTTTAATTTGTTCAAATTTTTAATTAGTTAGCTCGTATTTCATCATATGCATGTATACTATACACAGTACTATACATCTAATTATTCCATCCGGAGAGGTAGAGTACTGTAGAAGTAACTGAAAGTGTACTTTGGAATGCAAAGCTTGATGGTGCTAGCTGACTTAGGACAACACTCAGCAAGGGTCGATCCTTTCTTTTTCTTTTTCCTTTTTTTTGTAGTTTTATTAACTTTATTGGGAGCTGTTTAGTTAATTTGCTCCAATATAAGAGGAATTCTCTAAATAATTTTCCTGACCGCATTCAATGCAGTATATTGTTTTGAGTCTCCAAGAAGCCTATATTAGATACCTGGTTACATAACAAGAAATTAATTGAAGCTAAAAGTTGTTCCAATATCTTAAAACATAGTACTTCAAAGCTCGTGTAGTATGTATCTACGTTTTGGCTCATGCGTGAACATTTTATGTTACTCTAGATTTTTTATACCGCATGAATATCGAGGAAAGCTATGAAAAACCTAGTTCAGTTTCATTTACCTATAGTTCATTACATTTAAAGCAATAAGGAATTATAGTCCCTCGATTCTTTAAAGACTGATTACATTTAACACCAAACCTTTTTTTTTTTTTTTTTAATCCTTATATGTAGATTTGATCTCCATATATTGAGGCCTTCGAGGGCAAAATGTAGAGAAATTATAACACTATGACTAAATTTGAAAAATGACATTATAAAAGTGTGATTTAAGTCGGTATGAAGAGAAAAAATTGCAGTGACCTTTTGTTGAATAAAAGTAAAGTGATCAAAGGAGAGAGTACAAGGAATAAATGTTGGGAAAAACTAGTATTGTTGCCCAATTGAAAAATGGTGAAGTACTACAAAATATTGAAATAAGTTAACGAGTTCACTTAATTAGTTCGATCTGTTTCCCTGGCAATAGAAGAGGGAGGACAATCCTCTGTACCAAGTATATATAGGATATATCTTATTTTCTTCTAATTATGTTTTTATTGTCTGTTTTCCCCATCTACAGTCAACCAATTTGTAATTTCACGTACTGATTAATCAAAGTGTTCTTAATAAAAGGTAGTATTACCCTCCTTATTAATTTGTACACCTCATCCTAATATTTCAAATATTGATTTTCCTTTTTTTTTTGTTTGGATAATAATCTTACCCTCCCTAATATTTGGTCTAAGATCCACCATTGTCCGTCAGGAATTCAGGATAAGAAAAGATTTTTCTAAACAAGTTTGAATTAGAAGGTGAAAAAGGATCATGAAGTGTAGCTCTAGTTTTGAGTACTTATATATTTAGAGATTATTATAGACAATAAGGACACGAGCAAAGTCGCTAGATATTCACATTACTACACTGTGCATGATTTTGTTGTAAGTTTTAGCCACTACTATCTACGTAAAATATTTAAGGTTCGTTTATTCTTCATAACCGAAGAAAACGGTATAAAAAAAAATGCCAAATCCAATCCCCATTTCGAGAATATATATGACAAGTAGTAGTGAGTTAGTGACAACTACTATTGCCATGCCAATTTTAGCAATTGTGCAAAAATAATTTTGGTTAAGTTATTTCACACATGTCGATGACTATGAGACTCAACACAAACTTCAAGGATTAAGCAGAAGTAAATGTTAAAAATAACAAATTGAAAGTGCATATTGCTCACCTTGTCTCGTTCAATCAAAATAAAAAGCTAGAGAGAGAGAGAGAGAGAAGAAAAGGGTAGATGTTTGTCTGAGTTGGACCAGGCCGGGCCTCTCTATTGATGCCACAGTAAACGTACTGTTCGATCAATTGTTTTCTAATCCCAATATAAATCAAATCCTGCAATTCGATCTTTAGGAATATTTGAAGTATTTGAATTAAGGAAAAAGGAAAACTTTATGATTGAAGACAACAAGAAAACCCTAGTACTAGAAACTTCAAGATTTGTGGAATCGTACTAGAAAGTCAAAATGCAATTGAAAGTGTACTCTAGAAGGTGTGTTTGATTAAGGAGAAAAAAAAAAAAAGTTCCTAAATCCTTGAAAGTTATTACAGGATTTACAGATATTGGAACTAAAAAATTTGTTTTGAAAAAAGCGAGTTTGAAATCAAGCTACCGCAAGAGGAAGAATTCTAGCACTAAAGCACCAAGCATGTCAATATGACCAAACTTTAATTTTATTTGTCAAATGAATAGTTTTTGACTTAGTGGAATTAAATTCTTTTTCTTATCTTTTCATACAACCCTGTCCACAACTAACAAATATATACATTCACTATATTTTTACCTTTGCTTAAGTTGGTTTGTTTTTCGGAAAAAAAAAAAAAGTTTGGTAATTGTTACGAATTAGTTTATTTTTTTTCTATGGTCGAATAAATGAATCGTCCTTATAAATACAGTGTTCAAGATTGAATTTTAAAAAAAAAGTTTTTTGATAGAAAGACTCAACTTATTTAGATGAACAAGAATTCATCCAAATTTAATTTGTTTGTGTTTTGGGTCGTTGTTCTATTCCTTTTTTTTATTCCTTGTGTTACGTTCTTTGTATTAATGAATTTCTTATCCATTAATAATAGCTAGTATATACTGAAATTTTATTATATAGTTCCAAACTTTGATTTAAAATAAGTACAAATTAAGCATGAATTTGAGAATGATTAGAATGAAGAACCCTTACAAAGAAGAAGAAGAAAAGTACCAAATTAAATGATGATACCCATTCTGCATTATCCTGTGTTGAATTTGGAAGATGACATCCACACGAGGGTTTCATAGAAAATACAAAGTAACGCTATCGGCAAGTGAAGAGGCTGGAAGGGAATGACACAGTATAGTAGGGCTATGCTAAGAAACTCCCTCAATAATGCTGGATTGTTGGGTTAAGTTCCATTTACTCAAAAAATAGTCATTTGACAAAGAAAATTTAAGTTTATTTATTTTGACAAAAAGTTCAGTAAAATTAGCCATTTTGTTCTGACAAACGACTCCATATATATCAAGAAACATAGGGAAAGAGAGATTAAAGATAAGGTATACCTGCATGTTGTTGTATCTATTGAAGGTCCTGAAGCAAAGAGGGCAAGAGAACTGAGTAGGACCAATCAAAATCTGAGCAGGGGTAGGGATCCAGTACTGCCCTTTGTTAACCGTACCTAAGGAGTTGCAATAGCCACCAACTAATGATGAATTATTACTATTATTATTACAGCTTGAAGCCACTGTCACTTCCTCTGATCTGCTACTTTCTTCGTTCATCATCATCATCATCATTCTATTATTGTTGGCAAACTTCTTGTTACTGTAATTGTTCATCATGTTGTGATGATCTGAAGTGGTGGATGAGGAGGAGAGCGAGGCGGTGATCAGATCAACTGCACCAAAACTTGGTAGCCCTAAGTGAAGAGCAACAGTAACACCATCCCCATCATCATCATCATCATCATCATCATCCCCACACCCTCCTTCATCATCATCATCGTTGCGAATGGCTGACGATGAAACTAGGAACTTATGATCAACTTCCATAGGAGCACTTGTGGAGGAAAACTCCTCTTCATCATAGTTGTGATTATCATCATATTCATTGAGATTAATATGATGGTTTTTAACTGGACTTGAGGTCAGAAGAGGGAGGGCTTCCTTGAGTGGAGGAGAAGGGGGTGATTTTGATGAGGAGTTATTATTACTATTCGTGAAGAATAAATTGAAATTGTAGGGGTTATTATTATAAATATTATTAATGTTGCTATTATTGCTATGATTAGGGAAGAAGTGATTGAAGTTGGGGTAATTAGAAGGGTTGACAAAACCAGCTGAATAGTGATGATGATGATTAAAGTAGGGATTATCAGACATGATGAAGGAAAGATTAAGGGTATGGTATTGTATACGGAATCTAGAGAGAGAGAGAGAGCGAGGGAAAAAAAGGGAAAGGGAAGGTTAGAAAAGGTAGGGAAAGTAGAAGGGAGGGAGCGTAATCACCAAAGATTGAGAGCAATGAAGATGAAGATGATAGGGAATGTAGGTTAAACAAAAATGCGTGGGACTATATATATATATAAATATAAAACAACAAAAGGGGGTGGAAATTAAAGCTAACCTATTCCTGTTGATTAAAAAAAAAAAAGAGAAGACAAAGATATAACTTCTGACTAGTGACTAAAGTACTAAACTATTTTGCTACAAAATTTGCGCTCATGTTATAGATACTAAAAATAAAAGTTACTATATATTATTGTTGTTATTTGAGATCGACTAGAAGCTAGCTATTAGAGGCTCTAATTGTTTTGATTTTTTTGTTCCAAAAATAATTTATGGCACCTAAGATTAGTAACAACAGAAGAAGCTAAGTAAATAAGGTCAAAGACAAGCTCAGAAAATTATACTATGGTTGGAGGTTGTCTCCCTCCCATTTCCCACAAGCTAGTGTTCTCAATCATACAAACATGTTACTAGACAAAAAAAAAAAAAGTTTATAAGGGGATTACACGAATGACCACCTCTTTTTGTTTGGTGTAAAATGTATAATTACACTTTATAGTCTAAAAAGAGATTAATAATGTATGTAAAAATTATAAATACATGCGCAGTAATAATTTTTGTAGTAATAGTATTAGATAAGTCCCGTGCGATACACAGATTGATAATAAATTATTTTGTTAAATATTTTATTTATAAGAAAATTTTCATTTATTGGTGAAAATTTTATAGGCTTTATAGAATTACCGTAGAAAATTTAATTGGGATAATATTTTTTATCACATTAATTGAATAATTATTATAAAAAAAATGTAGAGAGGAAATATAAAATAAAAAGAAGAAATAAATGTAGTTTTAAATGATTTAGGAATTTATATAGTTACACAATTTTCTATATATAATATTTTTCAATCTAATATTAATGTAAAGTAAAAAAAAAATAGATGACATCATCTTTAAAAAAAGGCGGGAAATTTTTTTTATAATAGCTTAACATGTGGTAAATATGATGTTAACATGAGTTTTGCTTTAGTAATAGTTATAGATAGATAGATTAGTCACCTGGCTTTAAAGTTAAAAATGACTCATTACGCAATTTAATCCTTTTATTAAACAATCAATGGCCAAATTAGTTATTAATTAATGACCACTAATTTTAAGAATCGATCAATTCCCAAAAGTCATTTTTACATTACAATTTGATTGATAAGACATGTTATTTTGAGAGAAACGGATATGAATCATTAATTTTATGATCATTCATCATATATGGAGTAACATATACCGTTGCAAAACAATGGTTTTTCCCAGTAACATTATTCAACTCCAACAATCATCGTGTTCATCTCTTGTAAGAATTTTAAATTTTAAATCAGTTACTCTTATAATATAAATCATGTACTTTAGCCCTTATTACCTCCGTCCACAAAGTTTTTCCTTCTTAATGTTCAGGATCATTTCATAAAATTCCCTTCCTTTCTATTTTAATTTTTCATGTTATGACAAATAAAAATAACTATCTTATCCTCACTTATCTCACACATAAGTCTACTTTATCTACTTTTTAATGCTAATGTGTATAATATTTCTCTATCAAACGTTAAAGTGAAAAAGGATTTACTTAAATAAATTAACTTAATATTATTATTCTCTCCAAAAAAGTTATGTATTATAGTGATATGCGTTGGAAATGTGCTACAATCTAAGATCTACTCAACAATTATAAAAGAATACATTTATTCGATATAATTTGTTGTATATTTGTTAAATTCATATTTCTATTGTAAATATTATATGAAAATTTATTAATAAATTCATTTTAGTCAATAAAAAAAAGTATTATTATTTGATTTGTGAAATTACAGTAAACAAAAATAACTTTAATGAAATAGAGGGTAGTATATTACTGCGAAAATAGAAACCTAGAACTCCATTTTTATCTCGGAGTAGAGGCAGTGAAATTTTTCAAAAGGTAAGAATAAAATAACCCTACAACAAGAGCAGCTGTATAAAATTAATGTTCCAAGGAAGATAGTAATTTTTTATATTCTTTAATTTATAACACACACAGAACGGAAGAGAGAGTAACAAGAAAAAATAAATCCTGGGGGATATAAACCGGGGTGCAAAAATGCAATGTTGCCCAGCAATTGCTTTGGTGGGTGAGTCACTGGTCTGGTCCGGTCGGCTCAGAGTTTGTGAGACTACAATTTCTAGAGAGAGAAAACTCACTTTTACTCCCTCTATTTTTAGAGTGAGAAAGTTATTAGATTTTCTTCTGTCCTTGCAAACTATGTACACAATACACTGCACTGCTCTGCCCTTCTCTGTTCATACTCTCTTTGTTACATTCACATCAACACACTGTTTACAGTTCCATAAATAAGCATGTGCCAGACCTACCCTTTTATTATCAAAATTATAATATCCACTGGATGATCGATCATCATTCATCAGACATAAAAGATAAGAAGTGGAGGTTCTCTTTACCTTTAGAAAAAAATATTTGTAACAAATTGTGTCGTTATAACCCTCTCTAATTTTGGAAGATTGAATAATTATGCCATTATTTGTCGCGTAAGCTAAATTACTATAACACTGCATATTATCAAATCCGGTTCTGGATTGTCTTGTTTCGTAGTTCTGGTGTTACGAGAGAGGATCCGTCACTGAAATAGATGCTTGGCACAGCCACTGCTTGTATTACCTTGTTATATCAACCAAGCGTTGAAGTATGATTATCTTTTGTCCATTGAAATTATATGGTAACTTGTCAGAGATGGGAGAGGCGGTGAGAGAAATTACAGACTGACTATTGCTTCATTCAATTGAAGTAAATACTTGTCCAATGATATCTTTTATCGGCCATCACTGTTAGAATGTGAAATAATCCATTAATATTATGTTCTCCCTATAAACTAATCATGTCCCTATCGTTATTATCACTTCCAGCATTACCATCCTTATTATCACTGCTAGCATTTTGGTCTGACCATTTGGATATAATTCATATATTTACATTTTAAGGTTGATGCGTCAAGTTTGATTGACAATGTTTCATTTGTGACGTGTTAACTGTTGGATGTGTATGACAAGTTATATAACTTATGCTTTCTTGATCATTCCTACTTTAACAAGGTTATATTGAATAAGTTGTGTCGATAGGCTTTCTTAATTCACACATGATATAAATTATATCGGGTTATTGAAATCTCAAATATATCTATTGTTATATCAAATATTTATCAGATATAAACACTATGATATCATATATAGAAACTAAATAATAAAAATGTCCCATAATATATTTACATGTGATAACTATATCTACGCTCATTCTTTTCAAAGCCAGCGAAGAACGAACTCCAGTTGAAATTTGGTTCAAACATGATACAGGACTCCAGGAGGATCACTGTATCATAAATCTAACAGTTAGGGGTCAATCTATCCAATAATACAACAGAAGTAAAAGAAAAATAAGGGATCCTCAATTGTGAAATGACCGTGAACATTTTTTTAGGTCTGCTTTCTTTTTCAAGTGTTCTTATATTTTCTCTGGTCATGCCTCCTAGCTTCCACGCACAAAATTTTTATAGTTTTGTTTTTTGAAGACAATTTGACTGTGAGATTTTGACCTAGCTTGTACATCACTTTCACCATTATTTTGCACATTTGTATTAGTTATTGTAATTATGGTTGGTGAGATAAATTAAAAATAAAAACATTGAGTTGAGAAGGACGTAGAGGAAGTTTGGATGGCCAGAAAAGGTGATGAAGGGTACTAGTCATACAGCTGTTTTGGTTATAGGAAACCTTATGGAATGAGATACATGTTCTGTATGAGAAAAGGATAGGAAGAAAGGCAAGTGTATGTGTCGTATCTAAGGTGGATGATGATTTTATTTCAAATTAAAAGGCTAAAAGTACACCAGAAACCAATTGGTGGAGGAAATATCGTACTGCTACCACCATATGGGCTGGTTAATTCTACCTCTAACCACTACATATTGCATCCATCACTCGATCGGACCCCCTATTGTTGGTCTCATTGCTCCTAGCTAGCCTCCTAGTCTAGCTACTACTTTCTTTGTGTTCCTCCCTAGATCCTCATCTCTGGCTCTATGTCTAAAGAATTGAAGGATAAGCGTGCACTATGAAATTAATGAACAATTATTGGCAAAGTCGATCTCTCATAAAACTGATGAAACGTGCAATTAATAACGCATTTTATGGTAGAATATGTAAATATTCTGAGTATGATTAGGATATAATACTTATAAGATAATCTTATGTAAACACTAGTTTATCATTTAGGAGTTTATATATACTCAGGATATTCGACTGTAAACTATATATATTTAAATCAATGAGAAGATTAGATTAAGGAGTTTTATAAACTCACATGGTATCAACATATAAGATACTCTCTTGGAGTGTAACATTTAGGGAGTTACTATTCATTGTTCGCGAATTACCAGGGATCACTGGCATTTTTACCCTAAAATGACCTTTTTGCACTTTTTTTTTCCCAAATATATATAAAAGATAAATTAGTTCATTTTCTTCAATAACACTATAACATTGTAAAATTGTTTTCATTATATCGAAACATTCCAAACTCACAATTACGGTGTACATAACTCATCTTTGACATTTACTGTAACAAATTCATGATGCCGGACCAACCGAGAACGCCATCTCCCAGAAATCAGGTAGAATTTTGGATCATACTTGAACAATTGATCATGTTATTGGCCTCTTAGCCGAAGCGTCTCGAAAAGACGATTCGACCACGATTGGGGCGTCTTCAGAAGGTGCCACCCACCGTGGTGGGTCATCTTCAGGAGGCGCCACCCACCACGGTGGGGCGTCTTGAGAAGGCGTCACACATCATAGTGGGGCGTCTTCACAAGACGCCTCGAATTTTTTTAATTTAAGTGGTGGGGCGTCTTTAAGAGGCGCTACTCACCATGGTGGGGCGTCTTCTGAAGGCACCACTCATCATGATGAGGCGTTTTTAGAAGACACTTTGATTTTTTTATTTATTTAGGTGATATAAGGAAGCAAGGGTATAAAGTTCATTTTATTTGAAATTTGCGAGTGATGTTTAGCGATCCAAAACATTTAATGTCTTGTATTATTATAATAAGTTATATTGTTGGGATAGTTGCTTAGATTACAACACCATGCTCAACTTTTTAACATTTAATTTCATCATCATATATCGTTGCCACCCTATCAATATCATCACTCCAAATTATTTCTAAGTATTTAAACATACAGTAGGACCCATATGACCTTGCTGATTACCCCTCCTCAAAGTAGCTAGCTAGGCTTTATGTGATTGCGAACGCGAATACGATTGTGATGGATCTGACAGTAGAGAGATGCAGAGAAAGAGGGTAGGTAGCTTAGGTAGGGGCATGGAGACAATAAGGATGATTGGCATTCCTTATGCATTTAGAGCCAGAGGAACAATTGTATTTGTACTCTTTATATATTAACCTCCATTGTTTTCTTTTTCATGCATGTACTGTTTATCTGATCGTATCACTGCAATTTTGTTTACAACAACATTTATTGAACCCCCTTGTTTTTATCTTCTTCTTCTTCTTCTTTGGTGTTGTCCTCGCTGAAAAATTAAACGTACTATTTCAATTTATTATTGTTGTGTTGTTTGCATGTATTCATTATTGTTTTTACTCTCAAAACTCCCCCTTTCATGAATATCCTCTTGCTATTCATTCATTATGTTGGTCGTCCTCATGCATGTGTGTAGTTTAGTAGTCCCACATGTATAATTATGCGCCCGGCCACTAGCAGACTAGCTAGCCACCAAGCTTAAGCAATATATGTGGTCATACGCTACAAATGATTACTTCCAGAAAACTTTGGCCCATTTATGTGCTGTAAGAACTGTGATAATTTTAGATCGAATTTATTTATTTTTTTCCTTTAGCAAACTAATATCATTTGATTAATTTATTCAATATTTAGTAAACCTATATCTAAAGCCTCGTCTTACTATGCTGTCAAGCATATGCTTATATTATGTAATATACGGGGTACTACGAATTTTCTATCACTCCTAGATTTACGTATCACAGATCTATTTGTTCACTTCATTTCACTAGGCAACAGCAAGTTTACAAGTAAGATAAACACTAAGCTACCTTAGTTTACCTTAGTTTAATGCATGATGATAGAATGATTATAGGAAAATTTATCTTTGAAAATCTTTACCATTATTACTCTAAGCTAGTTCTCAAAATACTGAAATTGCTATAAATGTAGAATGACAGAGCTGGGTTTTATGTTCTTAAGCTAGTTAAAACAAATAAACACGAATGTATATGTATGACATCAGTGTGAAGCGTAATTATATACGTCAATCGACGAAGTTGAAAGAAATGAAGTGCATGTATGCAATTATGATTTATGAAATAAAGAGTATAAAAAGTTGTAAAATGAGGAAGAAAGGTAATAATCTAAGTAGTTCAATATGAATGATTTTAGGGTAGAAATAATAATTATAGTTGATGCATTTGATTTTCTCGGTAGGTGAATGCTAGGATCCTAGAGAAAACCAGAGTGAGTGAGTTCCAACAGGATTATTAAATCCCACGTTTGTAGGGAAGTTAAGTGGTGTACGTACGTGCCAAAAGGAAAAGTCAAATAGAAAGGGCTTTCATGTCCCCTTTCATTTCCCATCACCCATTCCTCATTAAACCCAACATTTTCATTTCTTAAGTCAATGCCTAAGTTTTCCCAAACCGGCCAATGGAAAGAAACAAGCTAAACTATTTAATTAACATAAGTTAATTAGACATAGAAGAATATGGGCTATTTAGTTGCCTTATCTGGGATTCAATATTGTTAATTGTTAATTGCTTAATCAAATATTCCCTTGATTAAGTCGTAGTGGATGACTTTTCATTTCTTTTTTAAATACGGAATATAACTTTAAAACCTAACATGTTTTAACTTGTATTATTATTATTATTATTATATACAATTAGGGTTTGGCTAATAAGCCATATACTTGGGCCAAAGACTAAGTATTATTATTATTATTATTATTATTATTTCACACTTGAATTTGTCATTATATAATTTAGAGAAATATTTATTAGTGTTTTGTTTTTCAAAATTTTCAATGATATCCTTCATACATTCTCGTATTTCAAAAAAAAAAAATTCAATTGTACCCGTAGTTTGTGTCAAATTTCCACTAACTTTCATTAGTTGGTTGTTGTAAGCAACATACGTAACTAACATACTTTTATTAAGTAACTAACTCATCTAATATCATTTTAACTTGCAATTAACACTAGGAAGAACCCTTCATACCCTTAGACTTGGGAGTATAATACAAGTATTATTTAAGATATTGACAAGACGTGGACGAGTAAGCTTAGCTAGACTTGGGAGTTGGACGTGCACTCAAACCTCCAAGATGAGTTACTACCTCAAACTTGAAACGAGTTAAAGAGCATAGTATCATTGTGAACTTGACAAAATGAGAAAAAGTCTTAGCAGTTAACACAAAAATGCAAAAATGTGTAAACACAAAGACATTATTAAACGGAGTTAGCTTCGAGAAAGAAAAGCAAAAAAGGAGGTTGCCTTTGGGGGCAAGTTTTTGGGGAATAAAACCCTGCTTGTTTGGATAAGACATGGGCGGGTTTTTAATAAGATTTGAGAGCAGCCAAAGCATGACATATGAATAAAAATTACAAACTAATATTGGGGATTTTCAATAAACAGAAAAATAGGAGAAAGCGGGGGGACATTAAATACCTCTAGTCTTGTAGTAGGGTGCTGTAACCAATCTAACTTAACACTTTGAATCATGCAAACTCACTACCCTTTTGTTTATTGATTTTGCTTCATCACCTAGAAAGGGTTTCCTCTCGTTATTTGAGACTAACACTCCTTGAGAAACTGAAGGTTTCAAGCCAAGTACTACTCTCCCTCTTTATTAAGAAATTAAATACTACATTTTACATTATACTCATTTTTGTATTGCTTCATCCTTGTGTACTGTCTTTGTTATTGTAAACTTGTCAATGTCCTCTTTTTTTTTTCTCCAATTTTAAAAACTAGACCATGTAAACCGCTAATAATATTTCACGACGTAGAAAACCGGTGGAAGACGGATTATGTACAGGGAACTCGCATTTTGTGTGCGAAATGAAGGCCGCCAGAGTAGACCAAGACGGTGGGTGGACGTGGTCTTCCTCCGCTCATCCTTCCTTTTTTTTTATTTATTGGGTATTCCAATGAGATCTTCCGCATGTGTGGCTAATTGCCTTCTCTCAATTTTCAAGGTAACACGAGTGTAGATTTCATTAAGCCTTGCCTGTCCCATGTCCTTTCTTATGTCTATTTTACATGTTTTAAATCAAATACTGATTTGCATGTCGACCACTAATTTTGTTTAGTGTAAGTATTACACCTTTTGTTTGGAATTAGTCATCATACTTGCTTTTGACTCTCTGTTCGATTTTTTTTTTTGTTATATGTGGATAGTCTATAGACTCTCAAACTCGTCAATATAATTATATCCCTACTAAAAATACGTAAAAATCAGGTATCATATTTTATAAAATACTTATTTTATAATATTTGTAAATTAAATTATTTTACGCATAGATGATGTCGTGAATAGTTGCATGAACACCGTTTTATATCCTTTAGAAACTCTCAAACTTAAATTATACATATATGTAAGTTCACTTATTAATTATTGGACAAATTATTTGTATGCACATCACGTAATAATTTTCTTCATATTGTTATGAAGACTTTATCATCTGACTTCGTTGATTATGCCTGATTTTTTGGACTGTAATTGTACTTTAAAAGTTGTTTTATGTCTACAATGTAAATGTGTATTATTATTTGAGTTATGTATTCAATTTCTCCTAGAGTATGACTAATTCATCCTCCAAAGGATATTTTTGATGGAATTGATGTTTGGGTGCAAATAGCCATGCATGATCCCATGAGACATTTGAAAGTTTCACATGAGTTTTAAAGATATTTCACCAAAAATATACAAAATGATGTAACATATCCTTCAAATAAATGATATTTTGTTACAATTGGGCCCTAAACTCATATTAGGTTATTTGGAGATTGATTATAAAGTACACAATGGTTTTAAACCTTTTCAAATAACCCTAGAAAGCATGTTGAACTAAAGGTTATCATAGGTGACACGGTCTGAAAAAGTTCATGTTTTGGGCGGAAAATTTAGGCCTAAGATCATGCTTGTTCCAAAATTTTTGGAAAATGTTTGGTTTTGGGAATTTAAAACTCACTCGCATCTTAGACCAAAATTAGGTCGGTCCCACCCAAATATGGCCGAAAACCCGCTATTTTGGCTCAAAAGTGTGGGTTTGGACAAAGAAAGTTTGGCTTGAATCCCAAGAACGACTAAGCCCAATGCCTTGGCCCCAAAAAGGACATATTTTTTGGGCCAAAGTGTGATGACTACCTGTTAGTTACTAATTATAATCGCAAGTGCACGGCTGTTGCAATACAATTACGAGTCGTCTTCTAGGAAGCTAATATATGGTTAACTTAGTTCAATTTTACTAGATTACGCTAGAAACGAGTTGTTTAATGAAACTAATAACTAAAATTGCAAAGATTAAAATGTGATATCGATAAAAGAAAAGCCTAGGATATTAATACATCCCCACTAACATGCATTAACCATCATCAAATGTACCAACATCAATGATCAAATCAAACAATCCTTCAATCATCCTAACCTCAACTTTCGCTTCTTGATTAGTCTAATTGTATTAGGTGTAACCCTCTTAATCTCAGTTCTCGCTTCTTGATTAATTAGCAAATATCATTAAGACAAAGGAAGTAATTAATCTCAGCGGTCACTTCTTAACTAATTAAACCAATGAATTTAACCTAATGATCAATTTTAACAACCTAATAAACCAACCTTAATTTGACATTAAGTTGATACAAGAATCCACTTAACACATGCTAGGGTTCCTATATTAACATTCTAGAGAAGAAATTATTCACTAATCATAATTAAATCCATATGAACAATAATAAAATCAAGCATAGATATAGAAATCATAAAACTATAAGGAAATTAAATTAAATAACAAAGAGGCATGAATAAATAAATATAAACAAAATCAACTAAAGAAAAACTAGAGAAAAACTTACTTGAGAATGAAATTGTTGATGAAACTAGGAATAAAATTTGATTATTCAAGACTAACAATATTTTTGAGAGAGAATTACATAAGCAAACTCATAAAACTAAAACCTAGAAAAAGAGAGAAGAGAGGAGGAAGAGAGGGGAAGAAAACCCTAAAATCGAGAATGAATAATGATAAAAAAACTACTCCTAAAACCCTAGCCTAAAAACCCTAGAAAAAAAAACTACTAAAATTAGAAAAATAAAATAAAATAGAAAAGAAAAAAACTAAAAAAAAAAGAAAAAGGAAAAAAAAAAAAATTCTCCTTGTATTGTGCGTGAGTCTTTTTGGAGTATTGGACTCCTTGCTTCCCCTTGAGTTTACCGTGACTTTCTCTCTCTTTTTTTTTTTTTTATAATCTTTTGGGCTAATCTTCTTTAACTTTTCTTGGCCCAAATTTCACCTACAAATCAATGCTAGCTCCACCATATTTTTGTCACCAATATACATTTATACTAAGCCTAAAAATTAGCAATAATCGAAATGATTACGGCTAAACAAGGATTATGGGCATTTAGCATAAATGAGTCCAAATAAACCCGAAATCATCAAAAACTCATCCAAAAGGAATTTAAATCAATGCTGAAAAGTACAAATAAATGTACTTATCAAAGTGCTATCCAACCTGACCAGTAATCACTTATATGTTATATCTTTGTAACAATTTTGAATTTTTTGATGGAAATATTAAAAAAGGTGTATATTTAACATTTAAAATTCGATCATTTTATACAATTTCATACCTGATGAGAGACCTTAATGTATATGTTTACCAAGAGTTTTATATGGTTATATTAGGCTATATAGGTAATTGAAACTATCACATATCACGACTTCACGAGTCTAAACTATTGAGTAATCTGTCATTTCTATCATTATTTAATGGAGCGTGAAATTCATTTTAGCATTTTGTTTTTCACAAATTAGAGGTCCCTTGTACGTAACATTCGAGTTATCCACTTGCATGAGAAACTTTCTTAACATTTTAATTGTATACAGAGTATGTGATTAATAATTTCAAATCAAAGAAGTATGACTCTCTTAGCACTCTCATCGTCTTTTCAATTTCACCCACAAAGTGGGAGTATAATCTATATTCGCACAAGATGGACTTTACCAATCCAATGCTATATGAATTGAAAGTTGTTTTCACCTCAAAAAACAAGGCGAAGGTTGTTTGTTGTGTCTAGGGTTGAAAATTGTTTACAATTTTTCTCAGAGAACAAAACAAATGACACAAATAAGAGTAGAAACAAACATATTTCTAGTTATAGGAACTGATTTTCTACAAGCTTATTATATGAATCAACTGGAACTAATTCTCATGCATCATGTTTGTAGAAGCATATCAGGTCAGAAAGGAGTAATATTGTACTCATTGACCAAATCAGAATCAAAAGCTTTCCTGTTCCAAGCCTTCTGCAAGTAATTAGGAAATAGATTCACGAGTTTGATTCGGCAACTTCATTATCAATTACGAAGATCAACATAATGAAAGCCAAAACAAGTAACAAGTGCGAGAGAATATGAAAATATGAAGAAAGAAGAATCAGTTGCAGGAATATGTGACCTTCCTTTTTACACTCCGTTTAGTAGGTGTAAAACGTTTTCAATTGAAAGTGGTTTTCTATGGAAAACCTTTTACGTTGAAAAAACTCATTATCATGGAATTTTTCCATTGTTTGGTTGCATGGAAAATGTATTTACATTTAAACATTTTCCGTTATTTGGTTGAACTGAAAATCAATTTCTCCTATTAACTTTTCTAATTGTATTCTCTTGTCATTTTTTAATTCTTTTTTTTCGTTATATTTTCTAGTTGTTTGTTATTAGCTAAATTTGTTATGCTATAATAAATATATTTTATAAAATCTACAATATATATTTCTCTGATCTATTAATAATATATTATATTACACAGAATATCAACATAAAACCAAAGAACCCTAAAAAATTTGGTTCAACATTATAAAAAAAAACATTAAGCTAACTATAAAGGAGTATTTGCAATTGAATAATCAAACCAATCAATTGGTTATAATGTAATAGTTTGTGCTTTTACATTTTAAATTCTAATAGACAAAAAATTTCTACTCTAATTTCAAATAAACTGTTGATTTCTCACATTTCATGAGAAACTTTTATGATTCAATCGAATTAGGGAGAAATCTGGGGTTTTTTTTTTATTTTCGACTAACATAGATTAAATTAGTTCAAATTCATGATCTAGTTCGATAATTTAATAATCAATACATGAAATTCGAAAAAAACGTACTGAATTGATGATAATCGAAGAAAATAAAAAAAAATTGTGGATTTTTTTCCCAATTTTCAAGAGAGAAAAAGTGTGGAGTAGAGAGAGAATCTACCGAGAAGACGAGAAATGAAAAATGCGTGAGTAGAGTTGGGTAGGGGCTAGATCGAGCAGGCGCGTTTTGGCACAGTACGACACAAACAAGGTCATGGCACGACACGATACGTTATCCGTGGAGTGGGCCGCAGGCCAAACCGCGGACAACAAAAAAATTTTGTTAAAAAATGAGGTCAACACGAGGCAAGACACGTCACGCTAAGCATGTGGCCCCTGCTAGGCCATTGGTCGAGTTTTAGGGAAAATGCGACACGACCACAATTAGACACGACATGACAATAGACCAGATACGAGCCGATACAGTCCATGACGGACACGACACGACCCATACCCACCTTTATACATGAATTGGTAATACGTGAGTTATTTGTTAATTGATATTTTTTTTGTGGAGTAAATGAATATAAAATTGTTTTACTCTTAATTTTGAAGGAAAATATTTTCAATAAGATGTAAAATGAATTTACATTCCAAGTTTTACATTCTATATTTTACTCCAAACAAAACATTATAATGAAAAAACAGTTTTTAAGGAAAATGTTTTACACCCTACTAAACGGAGCAAGTGTAATTTTCAACAATGCAAATGGACTATGTTCAACCATTGTATTAATGTAAACCAAGATTACACCAGAAGAGGAAACTAAACCAAAGTGAAAAGAAATTGCCCTCATATCCCTACTTCTCTAGGACAAAACATTTGACATGCGATGTGATACGCAATACAAGAACCAAAAGAAGTGTTGCTAGTTACGATGACCAACGCCAAAATGAAATCTCCCAACTTTCATGTCGTTAAATGCATACTCAAGCCGTAGAGGACCTAAAGGAGACTCCACACGGATACCAACTCCATACCCATATCCACTTCCAGGTTTTGATCTTGCACCAGCAGGGTCACCTTAAAAAACACCAAATACATACGAAGAATTACTTAAATTAGGTTTAATCCACATAAACCAGATTAGCTTAGACCAAAAAATCAATGGCTTCACATAGGCAAATCTCAACTGATTCAGACCAAGAAGGGTTAAAGAAGAACAGGAAAGATCCACGTACCAGGAACAGATGCTCCTGTTCCTAGATCAGTTCCATAATCAGCAAAAAAAGCGCCATCTACTGGACCAAACTGAAATAGAAAATCATTACATACTTATCATGTAATGTTCAACTGGCCTTTTGTAACACTGTGGTACTGTATAGTTGATCATATAATTTAATTGAAAAGAAGAGGTGAACATCGTGGAAAGAGATAATAACAAACAAATGAAGAATCCACAATTTATCCACTTCACTATCAAAACAAAAATTTGGCAAGAGATTCTACACTACTCTACTCACAAGATACAGACTGGAAAACTTTTACATTTTCAGGCATAATCCTCTCATGGCTCTTACACTTTTACTGAGTATCGCAAATGTAAATTAAAGCAGGGAACTGCATGAAGTCAATGACTGTACAACTGCAATGGTAACATTACTGAATACGGGTATGGTGCAAAAGTAGACAGATGAACATTGGACAGTCATAATGCTAGATCCTGCTATAGACTCCAATTTATTCTGAAGCTTAAGCATATAGCAAAGCTAGAAAAAGCTATGATGCTTGGCTGCTTGCTAGATTATACACACATTAATTAAATTATCATTATTGTGTTTTTGGAAGGAACATGTTTACAGCAACACCTTTCCCCATGAAAGACAATGATGTTAAAATCCTCATATTCAAAGCCCAAGAACAATTGGAAAGGAAGATGACTATTATATGCAGAAATCAGAGCAGACCACTTCGATTCACAAGGGCATCCGACTCTTAGTTTGTGTGTACAGAGACAATAAATCCTATGAAGAATACGTACTAAGCTGAGAGTTCGTAAGTACCAGAGGGAAGGAAACTTCTCCACAACCAACGACATAAGAGCGACCCGAGCCAACAGCACCCTCTTCATATCCTCTCACACTATTCGTGCCACCAATGGCAAACGCTTCATGAGGAGAGAATTTGCCCACCACATGACCACCACACAAACTGAAGAGCCCAAGGAATATCATTTAAGTGCCAGAAAATATCAAAGAAAAAAAATGGAGTGTATTTAATAAACCATTCACAAACAGTTAACCTCTCTCCCAATCACAGGCCCCAAACAAAAAAAAAACATATCAAACCTTAAAAGAAGATTAACTGGCCCAACTTCTGCCCCAGTCCTGGCACGGACATTTACTCGATTGAAACACAACCACTCTGGAAAGATAGGAAGACCTTGTTCCATGCCGAATACCAGCTGCATAAGTGTTCCATATGAGCAAAAGAATGAAAAATGAACGAAATCTATGCAACCAGATCAACTTATCACTTACCATGGAGGATCCTAAATCACCAGTGTAAGCACATTCACACTTGGCAAGCAACATGTTATCATGAGTATTTCCACTAAACACAACATACAACCAGGTCAAACGCAGCTAGAAAGTTAAAAAAAAGGAATGAAAAACAATAGCCAAAGAAAAATGGATGAAGAAGTGGCAGTCTCAAGACTCAAGCTATGAAATTAATGTCCACAATTATCCATACCTTGCAGTAAGAGGGCTGCTGTAAAAATCTTTTATTACAGGAACCCCCTTCTCATCATGAGCACCAGCACACTGCAATACCATGAATCAAAAATTGTGTTACAATAATTCAAGTAGCGCACACAGAGTTCAAGTGGATAACTCTGAGACGATGTTTTGCCCAAAGATTCAGTTTTCCAAACCAGAAGTAATTTGATTTAATCCGGACTGAAGCCTTAAACCAATTAATTCAAAGATACCTGAAATGTTAGTCCAGCTGTCCCACTCCACTTTGGTCTTAGAGGCCGACTAAATTCAATACCAGCTGTTACACGACCAATGGTAATGTTACTATTGCCAGGCTGGTTACCATGGACCAAAGTACCAGGAGTTCTTGAATTCTGAATGAACAAATAAGACAAATGACAGGACCAAGTTAACATGTCAATATAAGCAATACACTTTTTATCTGAGAATATAAATAAGCAAGATTGTGGCTTGACTGGCTTCTCACCTGAATCATAATTGACTGTTGAGTTCGCTTATCATCCCCATCAATCCAAGGGACTGTATAATTTATTCGAAATATAGAGTCAATTTGCCCCCTCTCAAGGGAGACATTCACTTTCTGATTCTTACCGAAAAGATTTCGGTGAGAATAAGCAAAGCTGCAACCAGATTTTAAGTTTAAAAAAGAATTCTATCAAAAAATCATAAGATCACACAAAACTCAAAGACAATGAGGGTTTCTTCAAAAAATAATACTAAAAAATAAACAAGGTTCTATACAAGAACAATAACTGCACCCAAAACTCAAAAAGCTCTAGCTTCTTTCTGAAAACTCTATTGATACGTCTTTATTTATATACAAGTTATAATTGATGCAAAGATTAAAGTCTTCCATATAGAAAGCCACTCATGAATAACATAAGATTTATCTAATTCCTGATAAAACACTCCCAGGAGGCAGGAGCCCCATTCATGATTTTCTCATATTCACAAAGGATGGAAAAAGAAATACCACTCCAAATGAACAAATGGAACCTCTTGTATTCACCAAAAACAAAAACCGATGTGCCCCTAAGAAAGTTGAAGCTATGCAGAAATTTTCTTTCCAGTTTATCCATAAACCAAATTCTGAATTGCCTTGTCCTTCCAACCTTCAAATACTATTTGACCAATCTCATTCCAGCTCAAAAAAGAATAACACTAATTTGCCAAGTACTACAGAAAGCATTCATTCACAAAAGTCATAAATTCAATCATTGAACAAAAGATTATTAGTAAATTTGCTATCAACAATAGAAAAACTACATGCCTGATTTCGACAAGGAAAAATGCAGTAACTAAAGCCCTTCTAAGGGTACAACCACAATTAAGATTGTATACATCTGGTACCCCAGAACCCATTAATGTTCAAAAGAAAATTGTGCATAATTTCCTTCCTTGATTTTTCAAATTAGCTTTGAAGTTCTTAACTATGAAATTAAGCCTAAATGTGACAAAATTATTATTTTTATGAAAGTAGAGTGAATTATTCTAAAAAGCGAATTACAAAGCAACAGAATTGTACCTTCCTATCAGACCTGACAATGGGCCACTTGTTATCCTGTAAATGCAAATACAACCATTATGCATCCGAGTAGACGTATATATATATATAGCCATGACCCATCACTTAAGAAACAGCATAGACCACTAACACACAACATTTTATCTTACCCGCTTGAAATTCCACCACCAGCTGAGAAACCTCCACTCACACGCTCAACCACATTCATTACCAAATCAACCTTGCCTGTGTCTGGAGTGTTGGAGGTAAAAGAAAGAAATTAGCTAGTGGAAACTAGACAGATGCCAACATTCAGACAAGGCATCAACTTAAAATATATCTTTTTCTATATAATAATCACCAATCTCCTAAAGTAATGAAGTGACATCAACTGGTAGATCTAAATAAAGAGATAATAGAAGACAAACAATTTGGTCAACAATCTAAGAATTTATCAAATACCGCTTAAAGATTCAACACAAAGCCCAGGTTCAAGATGAAGAGGGCTACACAATACAACAAGTCAACAATCTCAACGGCTATACATTCAAACATTATCTTGGCGTACGAAATCAACATGCCTCTAAACAGAAATCACATGGCAACTTAAGTATTAACATTTTCATGCCTCAGTAGGGGTATCTACATCTGCAAATCTAGCATTTGACAGGACTCAATCAGTTTAGAACTCAGTGGCCAGAAGAAGCCTAAAAAAGTTGGTATTTCTAAGCTATTACAAACAGAAGATTGCAAATTAACATTCTTTGATCAAAATAGAGTAACAGAAAAAGGTCCAACCTCAAGATCAAGACAATATCATGGCATGACCAGAATATTGGGTCAAGAGACATTAAGAGTGCAATCAATAGATACCTCCGGCAGGCTGGGGGAAAATACTAACATCTTCCATGATTCCCATTGTGAGAACGGTTTCAACATCTCTTTTCCCTTGATTTAAACTGTATACCTGCAAAAGGTCAATATGAAAAACATAAGATACTCATCAAATTGTGAGGTCTGAAAGTTGGTAAAGTTTCTCATTACCCTGACCATAAACAAGGACATTTCCAGCCAGAAAATAAGATTTATAAGATTCAAAGAAAAACTTTACGGGCAAACAACCAATGATAAAAATCCTTAAACTTGCTGTACAACAAGTATGTTTGAGACTGATCATCCAAGGGGGATAAAGAACTCTATATCTAATACAACACGATATCATTGGCGTTCACTACTCTGTAAAAGCTTGAACACCCAGTTCTATCAAGAAAAGTGTAAAAGAAGAAATAAAATTTACATGTTTTCAACAAAAAATAAGGTCAAAAGGCAAACAGAATGTTGAGTATGGCTTTAGGAAGAGATGAAATTAAATACTCCTTCGTCAAAATCCCTCAGCTTACAATTCAAAACATCAGAGAAAGTGCAAACTCACAAGCTATCTACAATACTGAGAGCAAGAAATAATACCTGTCCTTTTTTAGTTGTAAGCTGCCTAAGTATTGTTTCAGGCTTTGTCTTCCCCATAGTTGGCTCACGTCTAAAATTAACAATAAAATTTACACAATTAAGCATGAACCCAATACATCAATATCAGAGAAACATTTATCATCATCATTGTTTCCATATGAAAAGTTGCAAACATGACATATTTTGAACAAGCAAACATGAGTAATCTCTTTCTTGTATGTCCATATCATTATCTTAATGTTGCCTAAAGTATTTGGAACTTTCTTGTATGTCCATATCATTATCTTAATGTTGCCTAAAGTATTTGGAACTTACGTTTTCCGATCAAGGAAACGGATTGACACATCATTGACCTCAGCTTCAGCAATTTGCAACCTCAGTATACCCCCCGAAAGAATCTCGACACCTGAAACCTGTAGGAATATAACAATGAATATTCTGCACCAAAACGGAGTAGCTCTGGCTTCAGGGGATAAGGTAACCAACGAGGATGGTAAAAAGTACACCACAAAACCAGATACTAACCATGCCGAAAAGACCACGCTCCATGTACCATCCATTGATGGAATCAATGACTTCATCCAAATGCCTAATATTGACAACTTTTCCTGCACAGCTTGATGACAAAATTGAATTCAATGAAGGGGATAACAAAGTGTAGCAACAGAGAGGCAGGAAAAGCTACCATATCCATGACGAAATTTATCCTCTACAAACTTGGAAGGGAGAACATTAGCTCCTTCACAGACCAATCCTCGAAACTCCTGGTTTGGTTCTACCTTGTGCAACAAAATAGGAAGCAAATTAAACAAACTAGCAATCTCAAAATACTTGAGAAATGAAGGGCTGCCTACATTAACCAAAATAATAATATCATAGTTTTAGATAATTACCTAGAATCAACAAGGCAATACAATAAAGATTAAAGATTAAAGACAACTGAATAATATACCTGAAAGACCAGTCTGATGCCATCCCTCGTATCAACAGCAACGGGCATACAAGAAGAGAAATATCCACTGTCAATGATCCGATGAACATCCTCCTGAACCTCTCTTACCGTCAAAGCCGAGTTTTCCCTGCACGCTTTCAAAGCCGTTAACGCCTCCGTCTCTAACTCCTTCATCTCCAATTCCTCCCCATCTTTGTTCCTAACCAACACCTCGCTTATCAACACCCTCTCCTCATCCTCCCTTCGAGTCCGACTCACTGCTCCACCGGGTTGAGCCTCGTCGATTCGGGTCAGTGCCAGTGTTGAAGAGCATAGTAAAGGGGGCGGGAAAGGGCGAAAATTGAGGGGTATTTTGGGGAGTTTGAAGGCATTGAGGAAGTGGGTGATTGACAACTTGGCTTGTGTGAGGGATTGGGAGCAGAAAGGGAGGTGCGAGAGAGAGAAGGGAGGGTTTTGTGGGAATGTGATTGGGATTTTAATGGAGGATGATTTGAATTCAACGTCGCCATTTTTGGGCATTGTTGATGCTTTTGAGCAACTGTAACAGTTTTCCAAAAGTTCTTCCCTTTAGGGTTTTGGCTTTGGCTTTAAATAAACCTTGACATGTAATTTTGATTTTTCATTTGGGTTAATAGATAATAAACTGGTCATAAAAAAATAAAATGGACGATAAATTATATTGATAAAACTATATAACTCAAACCACTTTCTTGATTAAGAAAAAAACTCAAACCACAAATTGATTAAAAAATGTGATTTTCGACAATACTTTTTATGGTATTACTATTTTTTAATAATTTGTAATGTATTCAACTCTTATAGGCTAAATCAATTATACTAGTCATTTTCCCTACTTAGAGTTTATGTCAGCCCCTTTTTCCTTTCAATTGTTTCAAAGAATAAATGGAGAGAGATTGTATGATGATTTTTTTTCACTAGATAATTAGTTAGAGATCATCAAGAAGAAGATTTTCAAACGAAAAATTAAAAGCTTTATAGTATTTTTTTCAAGAATATATCATTTATAGTATACTATGATTAAATATTTAACTCAATAATTAATTTATCACCTGCAAAGAATAATTATGCTAGATAAGAAAAAAATAATTTAATACTATTATTATAGAGAAGAAAATTTTTATTTGACAAAGTAATAATATTAAAAGAAGTGAATATGTGAAAATTTTGACAAATATTAGTTTATAATGCAATAGTAAAAAAAATATGTATTGAGAAAAAGATATGATGCCATTTAGCTTAAATATAAATTCAATGTATTTTTTGGTTTATTTGTCTTCTAGCTTTACTTTTTTTTTCTTTCCATTTTTCCCTTGAGTTGTAATTTATCAACAACTTGTTGCCTTATTAATTTATTTTTTACTAATTTGTCATTCACTCCTATTCTTTTTTACCATTTCAATTTTGATCAATTTTATAGATACAGAACTTATAAATCAATAGCTGTGACTATTTTGTAGAATAAACCTTTTTTATTGTCTCCAAACAAAAAGTGCCTAATCACATTAACTAGGCTCAGATCTTGATAATCTAAAATGTAAATGTAGGGAAAAAGTAACATGATTTGAAACCTACAATACAAAAAACCAACTAAAATTAAACTGATGAACTGAGCTTCAATGCGATGAGAACCAGTTGTGTGGTGCTGCATCGGACAATTTGAGGCTAATGCTCATTGCTATAACCCTGCCGACTGTGCCATAAGCCAAGCACACTTTAATACAAAGCAAGGGACACCATAGTCCAATCTGCCACCCATCAATACATCAAACCCTGCTAGTCCTTGAAAAAGATAGAAATCATGCTTAATTAGTGAGCTAAGTCATCAAGAGAAGTTTATGCAAAAAAAGAGAGGGAGAGGAAAGGAAAAAGAGACAAAAACAACACAAGTCATGGATATCATAACAGCAAATACACGCCAGTAAGAACAACATGTAAACATTTCCTAAATAATGAAGATACAAATCTGGATATTAAGGCAAAGGAATCTACTAAGAAGTGCCAGAAAATTAGTCAGCTCAATTTAGCATCAATTAGTATATGTAATCATAGAAAAGAAGAATATTATGTAATTAGATTAGGAAAGCTTTCATCCTTAAATGCTCTTGTAATTAGTTCAATGAAAATATGAAAAACACAGTTAAACCAACAAACATGGTATCAGAGTCAGGTTTGTAAATCGATAAAAGTTTGATCCTTGTGTAGTTAAATGTGTCTTTATTGGGTATGGAGTGAAATAGAAGGGTTATATGTGCTTTGATCCTCAGAACAATCACTTGCATACTACCCTAGACTTTGATTTTCTTGAAATAGAACTATACTATTCCCACCATCTTTAGTGTCAAAGGAAAAGCAGTAAGACACTTTAAGCTGGTTGACCAGTCTAGGTTTGTCTGATTTTGTACCCTCAAGAATGTATAGGCAGACCTACCGACTAGACATCAGAACACACAGTACAATCATCTCCAACTAATGTTGTTACTCCTTCACCTACCCAGCCTGATTATCTTAAGGTAAGTAATTCACTACCTACTCCCAGCACTAACCTTGATTGTACAGAAATAGGTTCACATGAGGAGGAACAGGGAGAAGTTATTGAAACAGAGGAGAATGTCAGTCAGGATCAAACTAATATCTAAGAAAGATACATGTTGCCTCCAAGAAGTACTAGAGGAGTACCACCAAAATGGTATGAACCTCAACAGTCCAGATATCTAATAACAAACATTTGTAACGGAAGGAATTTGACAAAAAAGACAAGTGCTTATTACTTAGCTCTGTATTATGAGAGACTACCCAAGAATGTGAGTGAAGCACTTTATAACATGCTATGAAAGAAGGCTATGAAAGATGAGATTGAAGCACTAATGAAGAATAACATATGGGATAAATGCAAGCTTCTACCAAGTAAAAGTGATATAGGATACAAGTGGGTGTATACTATCAAAATATAGAGCTGACTACAGAAAGGTACAAGGCAAGGTTGATAGCAAAGGGATATACTCAAACCTATGGTGTTGATTATTCTGAGACTTTCTCGCCAGTTGCAAAAATTGATACCATACAAGTACTATTCTCAATAGCAGCAAACAAATATTGGTCGTTGTACCAGTTTGATGTAAAGAATGTCTTCCTATATGGAGAACTCCAAGAAGAAGTATATATGGAAGATCTTCTAGAATTCTTAGAAGTGCTCTCTAATGGAGAATGATGTAGATTAAGGAAGGCTCTTTATGGTCTGAAACAGTCCCCAATGGCTTGGTTTGGAAGATTCACAATGGAAATGAAGAAATATAACTACCGTCAGAGTAACTCTGACCATACTCTATTTCTAAAGAAAAGAGGAGAGCTCCTAACATGTCTTATCATCTATGTGGATGATATGATTCTTACAGGAAATGATATCAAAGAAATGAAGAAACCAAATGAAGAATTATTTAAGGAATTTAAAATGAAAGATATGGGAAGACTGAAATACTTTCTAGGAATCAAAGTCCTAAGATCCCAAATACATCCTTGATCTTTTAGCTAAAATAGGAGTACTAGACTGCAAACCAACTGATACTCCTATGATAGTGAACCATGGTCTTCAGTTTATTGAAGGAGCTGAGATGATTGATCAAAATACATACCAGAGGTTGGTAGAAAAACTTATTTACCTATCTCACACAAGACTCGATATTGCTTATGCGGTTGGAATTGTAAGTGAGTTTATGCATAAACCCCAAAATGACCATATGGAAGTAGTTCAGAGAATAATCACATATATGAAGGGGATGGTGAGCATTGGAATACTGATGGAAGCATATACTGATGAGCACTGGAATAATATTCAGGAAGAATGGCCACTTAGAGATGGAAGCATATACTGATGCAGACTAGGGAGGAGATAAAATGAGCAAAAGGTCTACAATAGGGCATTTCACTCTAAAAGGGGGAAATTTGGTTACCTAGAGAAGCACAAAACAAAGAGTAGTAGCACTTTCAAGTGCGGAAGCAGAATTCTTAGGAATAGCTAAGGGTATCATAGAAGTACTATGGGTGTAGAAGTTTTTATGCAAATTAGGATTCCTTCTCAGAGACAATTGTAAGCTAAAATGTTACAACAGAGCGGCCACCAACATTTTTGAAAATCCCATTCAATACGATCAAACAAAACATGAGAGATCAATAAACACTTTATCAAGAAAAATCTTGAAACCAAAGTCATCACTATCCCGTATGTTCGATCTGAAGAACAACTAGCTAATATTCTTACAAGGACTGTACCCATAAAACCATTCCAGGAGATTCTTGGCAAGCTAGGCATTGGGAACCCCACTGCATATCTTGAGGGGGAGTGTAAACATTTCCTAAATAACGAAGATACAAATCTGGATATTAAGGCAAAGGAATCTGCTAAAAAGTGTAAGAAGATCAGTCAGCTCAATTTAGCATCAATCAGTATCTGTAATCATAGAAAAAAAGATTATGTACATAATTACATTAGGAAAGCTTTCAACCTTAAATACTCTTGTAATCAGTTCAATGATTATATGAAAAACACAGTTAAACCAACAAACACAACATAGGTAATTTATGAATTTTTATCAAGCTTATTTTTCAAAGTATTTCAAGAAATAAGCTTTGGAGCAAAAATTTATCATTGAACGTCTTTGTGAAATATAAATTCATCCTTTTACCACATTTTTCGATGATAACTTGCAGCATAAGTAGCGAACATTTAGAATGCAGCTCATTCTTTTGCTGGAGACATTCAGAGTACGTCCAACTTTCAGAATTTTCAGCCTTGTATTTCAGACGGATGACTAACTTGGTGCTATCTTTCTTTGCTGAGATTCTCAGGTCATGAAAACACGACAGAAAATCAGAGTCTCTGTTCATAATCTTTTCCGTAAAACTGAAACATACATGCATGTTAAGATCAGCTTGTTGAATGTACAACCCTCTTTTTTAACTGAAAGTATATATGTACTTCAGTATGTTTAAAATGAACAAAGGAGGAAGAATGTTAAGCTTAAAACAACTTACTATTCATTAAGATCTTCGTGCTTCACGATTTTTTTCATGCTCTCATCACTTCAAATTCTATGCAATCACTCCAATCAAACTCGGTTTTGTAGTTGATTATGACAGTGTTGGCTAAGTTCACATTGGGATAGATCACCACCTCTTGCTTACCAAGTTTACCCACCTTTGTGAAAGTAGTCATCCAATTGCTTATTGATGTAACCTCCATTTGTATTTAAGAGGATAGCACATATATTGCTAAGGTTCATAAACAGAATAAGGTTAAGAATCAACTCAATGTAGATTGCCAGAACGTAATAGTAAGAACTGAAGTACTAAACTAACCATAACATCGTCTATCACACGTAAATCGCCAACATCAAACGGATGAACCACATACACGAAAAGGATCCCTTCGAATAGAGTTTTGCAAGTGTTTCCGAATATAAAAGAAGCCGCCAACAATGGTGATGCAACAAGGACGAGTACTTTTGTGGAAGCCAATCCAGTGAGAAGAAGCCATATTATGAAAGTCGCACCTATAAGAAGCCAACTAATAATTTTGTTTAAACAACTTACAACTTCATCTGCACTGCTCAGAGTGTTCGCAAGGAGCATACACTGATTGTGAGCTCTTTCTTGCTCAAGTAAAGATGTCAACATATACACTTGTTGGCCTAATCAACAAAAATAAGTTAAGCTATCCAATTATAAGCTGAGATAAACATAACATTTACTTACCACCCATGTTTGAATCTTATCAAAGGAAATTGTAGAGGATTTCCTCTGGTTTGGTCGGCGGATGCTCTCTAGTTCTGTCAGAAAATGGCAATAGGTCTGATCATAGTTTTGTTTTCCATCATTTGAAGTGGAGCTTTGTGCTTCGCGCTCTTCCTTACCTTTTCTAGCTGCTTCATATTCAGCTTCCATTCTTGGTGTTGTAAATATGTCCTTCAAAATTTCAGCTAGAAAAATGGATTCCTCACGTTGACCAGGTATCAATTTTTTCCTGATAATAATATTAATACAAATAAACTCATGGGCAGAATTATTGTAGCAACCGGAGTTATAACATATCAAGAATGACAGGAAAGAAAGAAAATTTGCTACATAGGCTCAATGGATAGAGTACCACACACGTTAGGACAATGTGACAATTGATTTTATGTGTCAAGGGATGATACGCGTTAAGCTCAATGGATAAAGTATTGGAAGATATCCAAACTCAACAAGCTAGTAAAACTTCAATTTGAAAAATGAAAAAGGGAAAATGTCGTACCGAATACAATTATGATCAGTCTAATGTAGATCAAAACTACTCAGAATGTCTGAAATGTAAGTCTCCTGGAACAAATTCTTTTTAGCCACTAAAAAGTATTGAATTTACCCTTTGTAAATCATCCATAATTGGCTTTTTGTTGATGAACAAATCCAGCTCGATCCTTTTTCCCTTTTCCAAGATCTGTTTCTTGGAATTCCGGCCTTTTAAAAATGTTGGCAAATGTTTTGATAGTGATTGCTTGAAGGAGTTGAAGCAGCTTTCCAAGCAGCCTGGTTCTCCTCGTGCTTGTTTACGATCTTGGGCTTTCTTAGGTGGTTGTAGCCGGAAAATATCATGCTTGTCGCGACCAAGGATGCCAAGGCAGCACAACTGCTTACTTATAAATAAGATTTTATTCTCTTATCTATGATAAACAGTATTAACCTCCCAAGCAATAATACATAAGTTTTAAGCCAAAGGAATGAGCATATCAATAGACTTACGAAAGTCCATACTCTTAAATCCCAAATACTTTTAACTTTGGCTATCTTCAAGTAGAGGCGTGAGCCAAAGTACATATCCAGTGATAACTCCACCATGATATGCTTATTTAACTTGCTTATTTTTATGGTGATGGAAGTCAAAGGTCTTACACTGTTGCTAGCCTAAAATGCACGTATAAAATTGTCACGCAAAGCAGTCGGCCCATTACTATATTAACTGTTTCCATTTTTATTGTATCCAATCTTGATGGTTTTGCAGCCTCTTATCTACTATATTTTATTTGCACCTTTATAATTTAATTGGTTTTTTAGCCCATTAATTTATTTTGTTATGAAAATATTCCTAACAATTTCATTTGCAGTTAATGGCGAAATGGATAAGTTTTACCTAATTATTTCAATATTCAAATTCTTATCCTACGGTTCACGTGGAATCTTCTTTTGCATGGGAAGATTAGTTCCCAATTTTATGGGATAGCATTAGTGGACCAAAATGTTTTTATCTTACTGTTAACCATAAAATGCGCAACAATATGCATGAGTTGGCTCCTATTTACATGGCATTTATCTTGCATGGAAAACTTGGTGTTACTCATTAAAGTTGAAGATATTTTTTGTTACAAGCTACATTCAAAATTCTTCAAAAGTCCTTCAGTAACAAACTCTGTGTGGATTTTTATTTTTGGTTATTTGAAGCAATTAAATCTCGTAACAATATTTCTTGAAGCTCCAACAAATATTCAAATGCAATGGGTACTCATTTGTCCAAGTTCATTTGCATTTTCCATAGTGTCGTTAGTCCTCTTCTCCTATAAATATAAGCTGAAGCTCGAGCACAACAACAAGCCTTCTACATAAAACATTTTCAAGCTACAACAACAAAAATATTTCTCTCTAGTTTCTTACTACTTTATTGTATTTTAAAGAAATGTATATCTTGAGTGTTAAAAAGAGTGTGATAAAAAAGACTGATATACTTAAAGTAAATTTATAATACTCAAAAGTATCGAAAAAGTGAGGTATCTTTTTATTTCTAGGGTCTGAGACGCTAAGGTGGAGCAATAGAAGTTACGGAGTAGAAGATAGGTGTGAGATCATAAAATGAGTTAGTCAAATCCTACGGGTTGGACACCCTAGGCGGAGACGTAGGCAAATTGCCGAACTACGTAACAAATTCTCGTGCCTTGTCTCTTTAACTTATTTATTTTTTCGTACTTACATTTTTGTTTGTTTTTTCAAAATGATAAAATAGCTACAATGAAGTTAAAGCTCAGCAACAATCTTTGAAACATATTTCAAGGCCTTGGTATTGAAACATATTTCAAGGCCTTGATATTCGATCATTCTCAAAGTATCAATTCCACCCTTAAAAGTCATCTCAAGGCTTTGAATTCCTAAATGCGAAAAACGTCCATACTCTATTCAACCCCTCCATCTAGAGTATACTCGATCCTATATTTGTCTCCTATTGATTCTTCATCCAAGTAAGTGGAAGCAACAATGAGCTCATGATGAAGCTGATGCTGAGCTTTATTCCATTGGCAAAAAACACTACATACTTTGTATGTAAATGCTTTTGGAATAGGTTATGAAGTAGGTTTTTAGAAGTTCCGTTAGAGGAGCGTTGTTGACATAAACGTCTAAGGGTGATGACGGTTAGATGAGTAAACAAAGTGATGAGGTTGTAACCAATGAGGACTAGAACCAATACCCTGATCCATTTTTTAGTGGGAAATCCGAGTATTTCATGATGCCTAAAAGAAGGGACGCATTTCATTACCTCATGTTTCGCCCACCAGATGATAAGACAATCGATTATCTCTGAAAATGCTTAAGGAACATTAAGGCTTCTTACACTAAGACATCGAGTGAGTCGATAAGTATATGAATATATGAGAAAGCTGACAAGGTAAAAGCCACACACAATGCTGATTATTACAACCCACTTTGTGAATGGAAACTTTAAAATCACCACTTGCTTCAAAGAAGGAACATATTTAGCAATTGGATAGAAAAATCTCAGTGCCACGAAAACCATCATTACATCTATATATAGCCATCCCCGAATAAGATACTTGAAAGTGGTGAGTTTTTTTGTAGCCATCACCATACTTGATGAATTGAAGCACTCGTACTATCAAAAGAGAAACTAATAGCAATGGCAAGGTCACAAGGGCAACAACCAAAGAGCAAGCGTAAATCAGAGCAGGGGAATTAGTAGTGGACACGTAAAGTTGGGGAGATTTATTGTGGGTTGTGAGTGGAAGTGAGGTAAAGTGGGATGAAATGGATTGAGTTATACGTTGCGATTTGAAGGGGGCTGATGTGGCGTGGATTATGGGACATTGGGAAAAAGGTTGGAAATTAGAATTTTGGGGCATGTGATGATACAAAGCTTGGAGATCCGATTCTTACTGACAGTGCACCTCCCGAGGCCTTGGATGCTGTAAGCACGCCTCTTGAAGCGTGGCATTGGGAAATAAATTTCCCTGATTTTGGTTAGTTGCTTGGGAACCCTCAACCTGGCACATGTACTCAAAGCATTCGGATATTTTGGGGTTTCCTTCGGTGCCTTTTACATTACCTTCCTTATCTTCTTTTTCTTTTTCATCCGGTTCTCCCTGCTCTTGTTTTATTTCCTGGCACACAGACACTACACCCTTCTTCTTCATCTCATCTGCTCTTCCATTACCCTTTTTGGACCACCACTCAGGGCAGCCTATTAATTTAAAACAATCGTCTATTGTATGACGAGTTCCACCACATTGTGAGTATTTGAGGAGAGATTTCTCTTCATTTTTTTGGTATAGCGGTTTGTCTGATCGATTTTTTGAGATTAATCCACTCCCAACTCCTGAAGTTTGTGCCTCATATTTAGGGAAGGTAGGTAAGTTTCCTATCATAATTTGTCACCTTGCAATCTCCCGTCGAATAGTGTTGTACGCTACTTCAACCGTGGGTAATGGGTCTTGGTTAACGAGTTCTCTCCAATCTTTATCGAGAGATTCGTCTAACCCGGCCAAGAATTAATACAATCGGGTTTATTGCGTTAATTTGTTATGGATGGTTATATCTTCGGGACAATGCATTGGATTAGGCATGCGCCTATCAATTTCCTTCCATATTGTGATGAGTTTGTTGTAGTAAGTTTCTATGATTTCTTGGCCTTGCTTGATTGTGTTTGCTTTTGTGGTGAGATCAAAGATCTGTAATACATCTCTTCCACTGTTGTATATAACTTCAATGCCTTGCCATAACTCCTTTGAAGTTGAATAATCAAGAAACTGATTTACTAAATCAGATTCGATATTCTCTATGACCCATGTCCTGACCACAACATCTCTTTGAGTCCATGTGTTATACTCATCAGTGTCAGTGGATGGTGGGGAGGCTGTGATATGCATGAGCCTCCCCCTCCCTTCGATCGCCATGAGCATCAGCCTTGACCACTTCATATAATTTTGGTTGCTTAATTTTTTGGAGATGGTTAGAGATCCACCGTGAGTCTCTTGGCTCTTACTGTTATTTAACTTCTCTAGAAGTTGCAGTAATTAAGCCATAACCATGGTAGAATCACTCGGATCCTTTGGTGGTTCACTCATGTTCACAGGTAAGCCTTGGTATGTGAATCAGCCGGAATTCCACCGAAAATGGGTCTGCTCTGATACCAAGTTAAAGATTATGGTTTCTAGTTTATGTGTTTAGGGTTTTTAATTTTTGATTTTCATTGAATTCTCTTGTTCATGTACATCAGTGTATTTATAGTTACATACTAATGCTATTTGGATCATCCTAGGACTCTTATAATGATAAGACTCTATTAAATCTAATCCCTAATTAATAGCTCTATCATTATCTTTTCCACACCCCACACAAAAAGCCAAAAGATGGATTATAAAAACACAAAAACATACTAGTATTATATCAGGTCGATGCTATTTCCCACAAATAGATTCTTGGTAAAGTGGAGCTTAAGTCGTTGTCTCCGAATCTGTGTTGGTGCAGTTGGGTTTGGAGAATCATCCTCACCATTGACCTCAACTTTTACCTCAATACTAACCACGTCGAGGTTTTCATGGGAAGTAGTAGGTTCATTGTTTGGTACTCCCATGATGTTAACTAAGGATCAACCAATGAGACTTAACAATAGGCAGTAGAGTGATAATTAGATGGCTTACTAAGCTTGCATTGCAGACATTATAGTATATATGGATGATTCTAACAGCTGCTAGATCTAAAAGTCCCCACCTCGATAGCCTTACTAGTCCAGTTAACCTATTGTATACTTAATTTGTGCTAAACAAAGACTTCTGCTTTCACCACTGACTCTTAACTTAACAAATTAAGGCTTACGAATTAAATATGTTGATCATGCGAGCATCCTGCATACTTGCATGTTCTTGCATGTGAGTAAGTATACAATATGATTATCCATAACTGGACACTTTGACACAGTTGAACAAATCTTCATGTTTTGTACGTACTCCGTATGTTATTACTCCTTGGTAAATGCTAAGAGCACTGTAGCTTTTGTTTGTCCTATTCACCGAATTCATTATGTTGTTACTCTTCAGGAAGTACCTATATAGCTAGAACATCTTTAACCCATTCTTCAATGCCGTATTTGTGAAAAGCTCCATAAACAAATTCCAAGTAAGGTCTCATCTGAATACCATCCCACAATTGCAGAGGATCGGACCACTTTAATTATCAAGGTTCAAGGATTACATTAAGATTTTACCACATTAATTAGTAGAATATGTATATATTTATGATATTGTATAGTTTCCTATTACGTGTAGTTCCTATTCCATGACATATATACTAGTGGACTACTTCGTATCCTCTCTCTACAATGTTCTTATTTTTAAGAAAAAGTATCTATCAATGCATAAAAAGATGAACAGATTATATATATGTATTTATATATGTGACAACACATTTTAGCTTGAGTCAACGCATTTTAGCTTGCACATTATTGGTTAAAAAAGTCAACTCATTTAGCTCGCATATTAAGGTAGTTTATTGAAACTTAAATGATGGATTGTATGACAGTTAGTTAATTAATAGAGTATATGTATTTATACCAAAACACATAAGTATTTTGTATTTGGGAGTACTCTGTATGAATATAAAAACTTTTAATATATAGTATTCCCTCTATCACTAATTCTTTTCCCATTTGACTTTTAGCGAAATTCAAAACACAATTTTAAATGTTTTTTTTATCACCAAATCCTCTTCTCTTGTGATAGCTTCAACGAGCTTTCTTATTTGTTGCTGCCAGCCCCCGTATAAGTGCCACCAACTCAGCTTTGTTAGCATGACAGTGACCCACAAACAATGTCTTGTTTGTTGGGACTTTCAAGTTTATGATTTCCAGTATCGACACCCTTCCTTTCTGCGTTTCAAGTTCCATCGAGGTGGCTTAAAGTTTCTTGTGCGGCTTGCAACTTTTCGTGAATGACAAGGTGTTTGCTTGTGAAGAAGAGTTGGAATTTTCTTTACCTGTTGTATGGCTTCTTGTTACTCTAGTTAGTTGCTTGACTACTTCTAGTATTGCTTTCAAGATTGAGAATTTGGTTGGTTTGTCATTTGTTCTCACCAAGGGTTTCTTTACTAGAAGTTAGGGTTGACTTCTCCTTCTCTTGGTAGAGTTTTTGTTTGTCTTCGAGAGGATTTGATTGGGGTGATTCCTATATTTTCTACAAAATTAAAGAGATTTAGAGGGGCTTGTTTTTTGAAAGTTTCTCCTAGGTGACTATTTATAGGAATATGTGCCAAATCACTTCGGTTTCAATTATGTGCCAAATCTTTCTAATTGGGTTTTCTGAATTTTTTCACCAAAGTCTTCCAGAATTCGCTCCTTAATAATTGAGAATTTTGAACTGTTTCCTAGCTATCTGAATTTTTTTGACTTTAGACTTGACTGATTGACAATTGCTCTATAATTATCTGATTTTGTACATCCTTTTTTGATGATCGTTGACTATGCTGACCACCACGGCTGTCCCACACTCCCACTCTTCTTCGTGATGGTTTCTTGACTAGTATCCATAAATCAAACGTTTCTCTTAGTTCAGGCTGGTTTAGTAGTTGTGCCAGAGGCCTCTCCTAGAATGGGCCATCGATTCCCTTCTTCTTGATATTAACTGAATTCGATTAAGGACACTCATAAGAAGTATGCCCCAATTTGCCACATTTGAAGCACACCATTCTTAATCCTTCATATTGGATTTTAGTTTCAATTAGTTTTATTAAGATTCATTTAGTAAATGTAAGTTTAATATAACTCAGTTCTAATAAATAAAAAATATTTTGAATAAGTAAAAATTAGTCTTACTCCGTAATAAGTAAATTTCAGTTTAATTATATAAAAATTAAGTGAATAGAACAATTCTTACTCATAGCATATATAGAGTACATTTAAAAATATTATTAAGAAAATGAAAATACATAGCTAACCTTGTTATTTACGGATCTCTTTGCACACAGCCAAAAAAAATGTTAAAAGTGTTTTTCCGAAGCTTAAATATTGTGATCTCTTAAAGTTTTAAGACATTCCGATCAGTCCAAGAACAAATAAATGGGCTACCCCGACTTTGCTTCCCAAAGTGATGGAACACCCCTTCTTCCTCCTCTCCCTCGTCTATCCTCCTACTTTATGACCTTTATTTTTATGATCTAAGCTTCAGCTAAAAGATTATTAAGGTAAGTGAAACCCCATATATATCTCAATTAACAAGATCAATTTTTGTTCTCAAACTTTGTTAATCTTACTCTGTACTCATAAGTTCCCATCTTTATATTGAACTGATGTTGATTGATTACTACTTCTTCTAATCTCAAATCCCACAAATATTTGATCTTTGTTTGTACTATTGTGTTCTGTAATCTGTTAAATTTTGTAAATTTATAAACCCTAGGATCAAATACTGACCAATTATGTGGATTTTAATATATGGCTTTTACTCAGCTTAGTATGTAATAAATGTACTATATTCATATATCTTTGCTGAGTGTTGAAAAATAAGGTTTGTAATTTTGGGAGAAATGGAAGTGGTACTGTATAGTTGAGGCC
This sequence comes from Dysphania ambrosioides, assembly GCA_026401315.1. NCBI lineage: Eukaryota > Viridiplantae > Streptophyta > Magnoliopsida > Caryophyllales > Amaranthaceae > Dysphania > Dysphania ambrosioides. The sequence goes on from CM048666.1 coordinate 908,587, forward strand.
TTGGGGGGGAGATAAGTTTTGCTGTTGGGTTGTTGAAAGCTAAGCTTTAGGGGTTATATCTTTTGATGGAAAGGCCGGATTTGGGAGGCGGGTTTTTGTTGGGATCAAATGGTCGGTTATTGGATATGGAAATGCCAGTGGATAAGCACCAACAAAGTCAGATGGGTCACCCACTAACGGCCCATCAGCCTCTGGAGTTGCATTCCTTGAACATGATGAGTGGCATTGAAAATGAGCAGCCACTTGGCTTTTTAGAGCCAAAAGGGTTGTCATTGAAGGGCATGTCTATGGATTTTGGTAAGGGGAAGGGGATATCGCTTGGGCGTTCGTCTAGTGTGAATACTTCTAGTGAAGATGAGGAGCCAAACTTTGCTGAGGATGTGAATGGTGAGATCTGTTATGCTGCTAAGGATAAAAAGGAAGCTCCTTGGCAACGGATGAAATGGACTGATAATGTGGTTAGGCTTCTGATTGCAGTTGTTGCTTCTGTTGGCGATGAGGGCATGTTTGATACTAAGGATGGCTTGAAGAGGAAATCGGGAACACTGCAGAAGAAAGGGAAGTGGAAGATGGTCTCGAACATTATGATTAGTAATGCCTGTTGTGTGTCTCCTCAACAATGTGAGGACAAGTTCAATGACTTGAATAAAAGATACAAGAAGTTGAATGATATTCTTGGTAGGGGAACTAGCTGCCAAGTGGTGGAAACTCCGTCTTTGATGGATGCTATGCCACACTTGACAGAAAAGGCAAAGGATGAGGTCAAAAAGATCTTGAGTTCGAAACATCTGTTTTATCGGGAAATGTGCGCTTTTCATAATGGTCAAAGAATACCTGGCTGTCATGATATTGATTTGCAAGCTCATTTATTACCTCTGGCTAACCATCCAAATGAGAACAATGCTTCCGAGATGCATGAAGCCGATGAAAATTATGAGTCTGAGAGTGATGACTCCTATGAAGATGATGAGAAGAATGTCGATTCCCAAACTGGAAGGATGGAGGGATATTATGTAAAAAGTGACATGAACGGAGGAAGCTCTAATTTCTCACTGTTGCATGGCAGGCAGGACAGTAATAGGGTGGAATTGGAGCCAATTTTTCAGGATGTGTCTAAGTCATCAGCAGAACAAAGATCATTGATTCAGCAACAAATGTGGCAACTTGAGGTGCAGAAGGTCAAGTTGCAGGCTGAAGCTCTTGACCTTGAGAAGCAGCAGCTCAAATGGCTGAGATTCCGCAGTCAGAAAGACAGAGAGCTTGAGAGATTGAGGTTGGAGAATGAAAGGATGAAACTAGAGAACGATCGAATGGTCTTGCTTCTAAAGCAGAAGGTAATGTTGCTAGGTATGCCAAAGTCAGAAACATCATTGGAGCCCATTTCTCTTAGCATTGATAGATTCCAAGGAAGAGATGGAATCAAAGCAGATAGGCATCTGTAGCAGCTAAAGGAAGTAGGTAAGTGCTCTTAGTGTCATATTGTTTATATAGCACTTGACTTTTACAATCATAGCTTTATCCGAGGAGGAGACTTGAGTGTGTTGCTGTTGAATTTTGATCATCCTGAAATTTTATTTTTTGTTTTCCTGTGAACACTCTCTAGGAGTAATTAGTTTCTCCTTTACTCTCTTTTTTTACACTATGTAAGATCTTGAATATTTTGACTTTGCTTTGTAGTACTATTCTTGATGAGCATCTAATCCTTGATTGCCAAACCAAACTAACTGAACAATAATGGTCTTAAAGATTACTTGTATGATTTCGCATATACTGCTATGATATCTTTATTTGTTGTTGAATTTGGTCAAAGGCTTGATTACTTACGACACTAAGCCATATTTACTATCTTGTGAGTTACCTTAATATGCTAAATGGAATTGAAGCAATCATGCTCCTTTTATTAGACAGACAACTGTTCAAGTTCTGACATTAAGGGGCTTCTGGTTTACTTCAAAATTCGTCTGTGTAAGTGTTTGTATTGCTTTCATGATCATATCTAACAATCTGTTTTTGATTCACTTTCTTGTCCACATAGCTGTTTCTAAAATACTTTGTATTCTTCTCTTAGGAATTTGTTGTTGGAACAATTAAATGATTGTGCATATCCACACATAGTTCCTGAAGAGAGTTATTTGCTACTACAGGAATCATTTTTCTTTGAACAATAGAAACTTTTTAAAGAGAAATTGTAGGCATTGATGGTCTTGTTACTTTTGTACTGTTGTACACATTGAGGATTTGTGCAAAAGTTTGTGGGTATCACATTTACCTTAAAATTGCATAAACTATGCTCTTATATTTAGGTGGAAAGATTTCTGCTGGCGTGGTGTCAAGAATGTAAGCATGACTTGATTGCACATAGTGGTCTTGAGCATTTGGATGATGTGGTGCTGCATTCTATATTTGCCGTATCTTGGTGCATATTATCTTTTTCTTGAATAAAGAGCAGCTTGCTTTCTTTTGATCTGATTTCGGAAATCTGGTAATGTATATAGGTAGAAAGATTCATGAATGGATCCTTTATTTTGTAGCTCAACTGTATGGGTGGTCGTATGAATTTGTAAATTGTATTTTGGTCTCATTTCTGTTGTTTTGCAAGTCATCTAATTGCCCAAAATTTAAGCAACGGAAAATGCCACTGCTTTGCTTTTGTAGTTGACTAACTAGTTTGGAAAACATACTTTAACTTGTTTTGTATTGCTATAAATTGTTGTGGGTGACAAGATGCTGATGTATTATGCTTTAGAAAAGCTGACTTATTACTGCCCCCTTAAATGTTATTGTGCTTAGATGGCATTGAGGTCAGAAACCACAAGTAGAAAGCAAAGGGGCATTTGTTTGACCCCTTCATTGTTGCTACTGTTTCTCAGCATATTCTCTTGGAATTTGTCTATCAATTCTCATCCAGGGTTTACATTGTAAAAAGTTTTTTTCTGGATCATGGAGCCTGATTCTTCGATTCAACAAGATACTAATATATGTTTTTGGTTATGATGACCACGCTTCTAAATTTTTGGCAACAATCAACCTGTCAAAGTCTAACAGGTTGATCAGCCTGTCTGGGATCTGATCCTGTGATTTATGGTTTGGGTTGAGTTTTTTATTTTTTATTTTTAATAGTCTTTCTATTCAGCGTGGGTTTGGTTTGGGTAAAGTTGAAAAGGCTACTTCTTAGTTTATTAGTGTCTATTGAAGACCCTTCATTGTGATTATTCATAATGTGCATTTTTGTCAGAGCATATTGTGATTCTTGAAACCAACTTCTTTTTCAAATTTTGATACACGTTGATTGGTAAGATATGACCTTGATTTGAATTTTCCTTTTCTGTATCTATGAGCTATTTTGAGTTACTTTGTTGAAGGTGTAAGTAATAGTAAACGTGTAGGTAAGTTCAGCTGCATTAAGGTCTTAAGGACGTGAAAGCAATCAAAAGTAGCAGTAGTTTTAGACCTTAATTATGCATGCAAGGAAAATCAGTCTTCGGTGGCTATGTTCCAACTGCCAGCGTTAACCCTGAAATCAAATTAAAATTTTTTGAGTTTCTATTATTGGGGCCACCAATCTTTTAGTGCCAAGCCCAATCTTGTGAGCACTCTCCTTCCTTGCAGAGGAGTATTCCAAGTGGTTCAAAACTTGAATATGCCCCCTATTATTCTCTTTCCCTTGCACACTTACAACTAGACCTGTTCAAATGGGTGGGAGCTCGTTAAGGACCCTTGACCGACCCATTTGTAAAAGGGTCTAATTAATAATGGGTCTAATGAGTTAGTCACTTAAAGGGTTATTTTTTATTGGGTTTTTAATAGGTCAAGTTGGGTCAATAAGGGTTTTTATTGAATTTGTCTACCCGTTTTGGATCTTCTTTGACTCGGCCTAACCCGTTTTTCTTGTGATTAATCTCGACCCTAACTTGACTCAATGCACAGGTCTATTTACAACTAAACTATTTTATAGCCTCGATTTTTTTAGTTTAAAAGGATGAATAGATTTGCTAACTTCTATTCTTAAATAAGGATAGTGACTAGTTCTATAATTTACCCTGTCATGTGCGTAATAAAACTCTTACCTATCAATTTTGATTTGAAAAATTTGGTTCACTAGTAATAGCCATCTCGAAATTATTGTACACCAAGGTATGAGAACTGACAAGTTGAAAGGTGCACCAGTAATTTGTTCAAGGGTACCTAAATATGTACAGCGTAGAAAGCAAAAGATAAGCCGAATGAGAGAAATTGCCTCACATTTGATATGCCATCATTTGATTTCGTAGATCTCATTCCAAACAAATCTTGAAAGGCGTGAAGAAACCCCAAAATTTTGGGGGAAATTCTCCATCTCCTCTTTCATTGGGTGGAGTACAATCAGTGCATGACTACGGACTAGCATGAGCAGGGTCAATAGAAGTTGCACATGCTGCATTATATTGGGCAACTTGGCATAATCCATGGCTCCATGCTGCCATGCACATGTCACACAATGCGGAATGCATTAATATTTTGAAAACTCTTTTTGTTCTTTATTTTAAAAAATTGTATGGATTGTTTATAATCTTGAATGTACTCACATTATGTAACTTGAATGGGTATGCATCGAAACTAAAATAAGCACGCTTCTTTAATAACCACATATTATCGTCATAATTGGAACAAAAATAAATCTCGTTATAAACATTAGGCATATTTTATATGTATAACGAGTATATTTAATAATTTATTTCCTAGCCATTACCTTAACACATCTTTGCAGTAATATACTTCATCTTATATGTTCGTTACTAGTATTGACAAAATAGAATTCGAGTACTCATGAAGTTCATAATTCTAGCGTGCATACATGTTCGAGGAAATAAAATTAGTCAATTTGTACTTCGTAACCTAGAAATTAAAATAAAAACTTTTTATGGAATTTAATTTTTTTGGTATCTCCCAAATGTAGAAAGTAAGTGACTTTTTTCAATAAAATGTTGCATGTAGTATTTATTTATTTCAAATCATTATTTGTTTAGACTTTTAAAAAATTACAGGATAGCTATTTGTTTTATTAGAGGATATTATATTATTAGATATGTGTAGTGTTATATGTACATCATGATTGTGAATTTTTTCCTTTTTTTTTTCTCTCTCTCTCTTTTTTTGGCTCCGTATGTATATAATCACAATGTAAGAGATTTTATTAGGGATTGTGGGGGTACATGTGCTAGATTAAGTAGAGTGCTTGTATATCAAAAAATTTCAAATGAAACTGATAATTAATTGTCAAACGATCCATCATAACTCATGAAAACTCTATTAAAACAACTAAAAGCATAAAAAAAATCCCACACGAAAACGATAAAGGTAGCTTAATTAGTGAATTTGAACAATAAGATCATCAACCATGGCTCAAAATAAGATAAAATCCGAAATTATGTCAATGGATGAGGCCAATCCGTAAAATTCAAGCACAGTTTGTACTTAGCATCAGATTCTCAAAATTGGTAGGTCAATCTCAATTTTTCTTTTATTTTTTTATTAAAAAACCTTAAATATGAATTTTGAGGGTATGAAAACTATTAGTAGTTGGCTTTTCCTCACAATTCAGGGCCCAAAGCCATCCTAACTCCCCTCAAATTGGCCGCCGCTCAATTTCGACCAGCCATCCTTAAAAAAGGCCGTCAAAGTATACATTTATCAAAGTATTATTTTATTTTCCATTTTTCAAATATTATTTAAATCCACGTCACAATCATCAAACTGTTAATCACATGGACTATGGACTAATACTCATATGATCATATCCCACATCTTGGGTGGAACCCACCGTGGATCAAACATCTAACGGCACAAAAGATAGGACATACCGTAAACCCACAACAGGAAAGCAATCCACGGGCCCCAATATAAATAAACGCCCTCCCTTTAAAAAGGAGACACATAGTCTAACCCTCTCGTCCTCTTTCACAAACCCTCACGCCTCGTTAGCGTTTCCTCTTGCTTTGCCCTCTCCTCCGCCCAGCAGCGGAACCCGTTTGCAGGTTTCCCCCCTCTCTATAACCTGTTTTATATTTCCCGATATTCTGTATAATATAACGTCTGATTTTTCAATTCGCGTTTCGCATTATCATGTATTCATTTTTTTGTTGATTTGTTGTTTTAATTGTTTAAAATTATGGATCTGCTGTATTTCACTCGCTAGATTCGTAGATCTGGGTATTTTTTTGTATTGATTATCTGGATCTGTTTGAATTGGTTGATTTATATGTTGTTAGTGTTCAGTTGAACAGATCGCTAGGAAATCTCATTCAAATTTTTAGATCTGGTATTGTTTGTTTGATTATTGATGTAAAGTTTGAATCTGATTGACGAATGGGAAATGCTTATTCTTTTTGTTGATAAGATTAACGAATGAATTATGATTGGACTACATCTTGATTGAGTTCTGTATTGTTTGATATTAGATTGAATGCTTAAAGGTACTATCTTTGAATCACGTGAGGTGTTATTATTTACTTTGTGGTATGCGGTTTTGGTTCGGCCTAAAAGTATATGGCTTTAGCCATCTTAGGTTAATTTCGCATGGTTTTGGTTAGGAATGGATTGTTTAAAGCGTCCCAATATTATGTCAACGCCTCAGAGTCGAGTTTCCGTTATGGATATATTATTATCAATGAATGGAAGTAGCAGTTGAGTAGATTGTACAATTTATTACTTCAGTTGAGAATTATGCCTTGTTAATTGAGTAAAGTGTTTTTTAGCGCATTTGAGTGCTTGTACTCATCTATTATATGTTTGCTAAATCTGTTATTTCTCTCTATGGAATGTCTAAGTTCTGAGACTTTTATGATGCGAAGTGGTTGCATTGTTTTTATCATTCATTTCATGTTGTTAAGATACAGAATCAAATGTCTGATGAATATGTTGAATTAAATTTTTGCTTTTTTTTTTTCTATCCCTTGCTGCTTACTTGAATTGTCACATGCCATCCTTTATTCGAGATCATATTGTATAATATACTGGGCTGATAGGTTGATTATGTCTACTCCAGGATAGAAATCAGACCTAATGGCTGACAAGAACCAACAACCCTCAGTTATGCAGAAGGCTGCTGCTGGCCAACTCTACCTAACCAGTGGTCTATCACAGATCACCCAACCTCGTTATGGAGTGTCCCAAAACTCTGCCTTGGTTCAAAGGCGTTTTGCCTATGGAAACTATTCTAATGCTGCCTTCCAGTACCCAGTTTGCCGCTCTACCCAAGATTTGTCTTTTGCTTCCAACATGTCTTCACCTGTTGTTGCCTACGCTCCAGCTGAGAAAGGACCTGCTGCTTTTGCTATTGACTTTCTTATGGGAGGAGTTTCAGCTGCTGTCTCCAAGACCGCTGCTGCCCCCATTGAGCGTGTTAAGCTGTTGATCCAGAACCAAGATGAGATGCTTAAGGCTGGTCGTCTCTCTGAACCCTACAAGGGAATTGGTGACTGTTTCAAGAGAACAATGCAGGAGGAGGGAGCAATGTCCTTGTGGAGAGGAAACACTGCTAATGTCATTCGTTATTTCCCCACTCAGGTACCCTAAACCTTGCCTTTGGCTGCTCAATTGTTGGATAATTTTTCTGTTTTATTGATCTTAACAGAGTTTTAACTTTTTTTTGCCAGGCTTTGAACTTTGCTTTCAAGGATTACTTCAAGAGAATGTTCAACTTCAAGAAGGATAGGGATGGTTACTGGAAGTGGTTTGCTGGTAACCTTGCATCTGGAGGTGCTGCTGGTGCCTCTTCCTTGTTCTTTGTGTACTCCTTGGATTATGCCCGTACCCGTCTTGCTAACGATGCTAAGGCTGCCAAGAAGGGAGGAGGTGACAGGCAATTCAATGGTCTTGTTGATGTTTACCGCAAGACTTGGGCTTCAGATGGTCTTGCTGGTCTATACCGTGGATTCAACATCTCATGTGTTGGTATCATTGTCTACCGTGGGCTGTACTTTGGTCTGTACGATTCAGTGAAGCCTGTGCTTTTGACAGGAAGCTTGCAGGTTAGCTACATATCATTAACTTTCATGTTTAGTAACTTCTTTGCTTATGTAAATGAGTACTGCTGTCTGAGTAGCTCCCTTGGATTGCTTAGCTTTATGGTACTTTATTAGGAGGGTTATTGTAGACTAAGGAATGTGAAGGTGATGAAGTTGGTGATAGAGGCCATGTGGGGGGCACAGTCCAATTGTGTGAGAAATTTGAAGGGTTGGGAGAATTAGAACCCTCATTCTCTTTATATCACCACTAACTCATCCGCTCTAGCACCACAGCTATCCATCCATCTTCATGTTATTATCTTTCTTTTATAGGCGCAACCCAATTCAAGAAAACCTGTAGTTTTGGTGGACAATTGACCTGATGCTTCCTTAGTGCTATCTTTTGGCAGTCAATTTTTTGAGAAGGAAATGAGTTTATTCGACCAGGGCTTATCTATATTATTGAATAGATTTTGATACCTACTGGTTTTCTTTTAACTGAGTATCTGGTTAATTATTGTGTTTTGAAGTTAATATTGGAATATATGTGATGATGAAAAATGCTGATATTTATCTACTTGTTTGGTATTTGATGCTTGCAGGATAGTTTCTTTGCTAGCTTTGCTCTTGGTTGGCTCATCACCAACGGTGCTGGTCTTGCTTCTTACCCAATTGATACTGTCCGTAGAAGAATGATGATGACATCTGGTGAGGCTGTCAAGTACAAGGGCTCACTCGACTGCTTCAAGCAGATCCTCAAGAACGAGGGTGCCAAGTCATTGTTCAAGGGTGCTGGTGCTAACATCCTCCGTGCTGTTGCTGGTGCTGGAGTGTTGGCTGGTTACGACAAGCTTCAGGTCCTCGTCTTTGGAAAGAAGTACGGTTCAGGTGGTGCTTAAGGTTAGAAGACCCTGCAACTTTGGAAGATGGTGATGAAAATTTTTTTGGGGGGAGGGTATGGGCTGGAATTTGTGGTGGGCAGCTTTTATATAATTAAAAAGTTTGAACGAATAATAATGTAGGGTTTTAAGACTTTTAGAGGGACTAACCCCACAGTTTTCCCTGAGAATTCTTGCTCGGATTAAATATTTGTTCTTTGGAGCATGGTTGAAGTTTGGGGCTCCAGAGTTTTCTGAATTAGTTGTATGAGGTCAATTTTTGTTTAATCATAATTCAGTACTATTGTTGCTTTCCATTTTATGGAAAGAAAATGGCACAGGTTTATTTTGATAATCATGTGGTTTAATATGAATCAGATCACCATAGCCTTTTCTTGATTTTCTTGGGTTGTACTATTTGTGTTACTTTTGCCTCACAGTTGCATCAGCTATGCTTTTGTGGTGCCCAGGTAAGATGCTTGGTGCCTAAATCGAACCATGGCTGTTTACTATTCCGTAGTTTGTCAGAGCATAGTAGCTTCATTTATCAAAAATTTAGAACTAATCGAACTGGCAAGGTCACTAACGTGACATTGAAACTGTTGTAGGACAACATTTGAAGTGAATCTTTTCTTGTACCTTGTGGAATATATTGAAGGATTGGAATTTGGAGTTTGGTATGCAGTGGTCTAAACTCTAAAGGCAGTATGCTAAGATTATCTACTTGGTATGTTTTAGCTCTGTTTATTACTCCGTAGCTATCTTGAATTCCTGACTTGGTGTCTGAATGTTTTGTTCTTTGGCTAGTTGATTGCTGAGACATTCTAACATGATGGTAGCATCGGGTTTTGTACCCTACTGAAAATATCTATTTTTACCTTCACTCGATCACAAGTCCACAAGTCCTCTTGAGAAATCCATCTTAAGGAGAGAGCATAATCTTAAAAGAAACAATCAAAATAGAGGTCTAATGGTCACAAGTTAAATAATATTGGAACTTCAAGCTCAAAACTTGTAACTTTGATCATTAATATGATACTCTTGTATCACATCTTATTCCTCACGAAACATACATTTTTTTTTATAAAAATTTACCGAACATTCACCGTATATTTTTTGGGACCACTCTTGTAACTTATGGCAGTTGACAGTTGAAGTCTACGCCTGAAATTCCCGCCTTTCTGAACCCAAAAAACAAAGATCAAACACTTTCATCAAAATCAAATCTCTAATGAACAACCACACAATTTATAACCCGAGATTTTTCCACCACCTTTCAAACTCAATCTCAATAGTCTTGCCATCATTCCTTCACACTCGCTGTCTCTCTCCTCACAAACTAATACCCAACAACGGGAACACCAACCCTTCGTCAAATCAAACCCCATTCTCTTCCTCGGAAAATACACAATTGTTCCATATTCAAGTCCAAGTGATAACTTCTGGGTTCATCTTAGATGGGCTTGCTTCGATTCGATTGGTTGCATTTTGTGCAATCTCAGAATACGGTGTAAATTTTGAAATTTGTTGATAACTCGAAGGTTTTTTCTTGGAATATCGCTATTGAAGGGTACTCGGAGAATATAACTCCAATTGAGGCTATTGCATTATTATAAGAAATATTGGGTGTCGTCCAGATAATTATACTATCCTTTGGTCTTTAAGGTTTGTGCGCGATTGACTTTGAATTTTAGAGGTTATGGGATTTTTGGGCATGTTTTGAAACTGGGTTTTTCTTCGGATGTGTATGTGCATGAGGGGATTGTTCATATGTTGGTATCTTGGACTGTTTGGAAGATGCACGCAACGTGTTTGATGAAAGTCGTGTTATTACTTGGAACTCTTTGATCAATGGTTATGTACATTGTGGAAAGGGTTTGGAACCGTTGAATCTTTATGAGGAAATCAGGAAGGAGGGTGTAAGAGTGGATGAGGTGACGGTGATTGGGATGGTTGCTTCATGTGCACAACTTGAGGATTTGAGTCCAGGGTTGGAGTTTCATTGTCTTATAGAGGATTGTGGATTGGATTTGCCTCCCACTTTGTAACGCGTTGATGGATATGTATGTTTGTGGGGATCTTATGGCGGCACAGGGCATATTTGATAATATTAAGAAGAAAACTATGGTTTCGTGGACCACGATGGTTGTTGGTTATGCTAAATTTGGATTGCTAGATGAGGCGAGGAAAGTTATTTGACATGGTACCTGAGAAAGATGTGGTGCCTTGGAATGCTATGATTGGGGCCTATGTTCATGTCAAGTGTAGTGGGGAGGCTTTGGCTCTATTTCATGAAATGCATAGTGCAAATGTTACCTCTGATGAAATGTTATGGTTAACTGCTTATCTGCAAGCTCACAAGTAGGAACAGTTGATGTTGGAATATGGATTCACTGGTACGTCAACCAGAAGAAGCTTTCTTTGAATGTTTCACTGGGCATAGCTCTTGTTGATATGTATGCCAAATGAGGTAAAATTTTTTATCAGATGCCTGTAAAGAATTCATTGACTTGGACTGCTTCTATTGGACCCCTTGCTCTTCATGGGAATGCAGATGATGCTTTATTATACTTCTCAGAAATGGTTAATAGTGGATTAGTTCCAGATGAGATCACATTCGTTGGAGTCCTAGTTGCTTGCTGTCATGGGGGATTGGTTGACAAGGGTCGTGTGTAGTTTGCTGAAATGACCTCTAAATATAATCTTAGCCCAAAAGCCTAAATTTTACTCTAGCATGGTGGACCTACTAGGCTTGACAGGCAAATTAGAAGACGCAGAAGCACTTATGAAGAGTTTGCCTATGGAGCCAGATGCTGATGTACGGGGCGCTTTATTTTTCATCTTGTCATATGCATGGGAATGTGACAATGGGTGAAAAAGCTGCATGGAAATTACTTGAGTGGGATACTGATGGTGGTATATATGTTCTGCTGGCAAATATGTATGGGGATGCCGTAATGTGGGATAAGTCTAGGAAAGTGAGGAAAATGATGAAGCTTAGAAGAGTAGATAGACTCCTGGTTGTAGCTCAGTTCAGGTCAATGAAGTATTCCATGAATTCACCATAAGAGACAAGTCATATCCTCAATCGAAAGAGATATTTGAATGCGAAGCTCAGCTAACATAACAACTCAAGTTACTTGAAACTGTTTCGAGTATCAGCAAATCATGCACAATAGTTTTTGTATAGCATTTATGCTGGCAAAAAAGTTCTAGGAGGTTAAGAATTTCGTTTATTCCCTTTTCATTTTTTTTAAACTAGATTAATTATGCATAATCTGTAGTGCTTACTCAGAAATTGAATGGTTAGACATCAGCCATTACTGCACTTATTCACTTATATCCTTATTGAAGTTGCTTGAAGGACTGTGAACCAATCTGAAAGATCAGATGGACGATGGTTGGAAACATTCCGCTGAACAGAAAAGGCTGGTAATGCATAGTTGATGGAAATAATGTTGTTTCACGAAGGTCATAGAGCCTGCTGTTAAATCAAGGAAATGTATAAACAATTGTTAGGCTTTCTCCTTGTTCTTTTCTCCACCCCCTCCAGAATTGAATATTTTTGCCCTCTGATTAGTGGTACTCATTCAGGTACTCCCTTTATATTGCAGGGTTCCTGAATATCAAGCTCAACTTGCAAATGACTATTATGCAAAATGTCCCGTCTTGTCAAATTTTCAACTGTGTATACCCTATATGCCATTTGTTCAAGTTTCTGCGAAGTGAGCCTTATACCATGTTCAACTACCTCATGCAGCAAATTAGAGACCTCCTTTTGTCAATCTCAACACAGCTTGGTTTAGACCTATTTGACTTATGGCCTTCTACCCAACAGTCTGAGGAGCAGCCCTCTAATGTGATCTGTTGTATACATTCTTCACTATCTGTTACAATTTTGAGCATTGTCAAGATGGTGTTCGGTCCATTCCTAGTTCAGTATGAATTTATGGAGTGCATCCAATTCACTGGTTGAGTTAAATATCGGATTTTGTGAGCAAATGTTATACGGAATATAAGCTGTGCAAGAGATAGCAAGCAGGTGATTCTTGAAAATCCAGTTTAGCAGCTGACTAGATTGGTCTAGTTATGCTGCAAATTCCATATATTGTTCTGGAAATATAAATTTCAACTTGTTTCCTTTGTCTTTTCCTGCTAGCTAGAAAATATGTGATTGATTATTGATCATGTGAATTTCTGACTATTGCTGCAGTGGATGTTCTTATAATGGGTTACAACTTCTGGGCAAAAGACTGAATTTCCATATAATAATTTGGACAACTGAAGCTATCTCAATCTCTTGATCTGGAAAGAAAGATTTCGGATTGCTCGGAATTCTATATCTTGGATAGACCTGCAGGTTCAGGTGAACGTCTATTTAAAGCAGCTTCAAATTTGATTTCACTTATTTATTTGTATTTCAAAATTATTACTCTGTAGTACCCAACTAAAGCTGTAGTCATCTAGTATCTTTTTTTTTTTTTTTTTTTTTTTAACATGATCTAATAATATATATGGGAAGCTGGTAACTTTTAGCCTCTCCGTCCCACTTCCCTCTTGTGATTGATGCTTCAAGTTCTTCCCATCACAGTCAAAGTGCATCTTTTTTTTTTTTGGTTATCAAAGTGCATCTAATTCTCAGTGTTTACTTCTTTCTTCTTCTCTCTTTAGCTCCCTTTCCCATTTTATGTGATGAGATCTTACTAAGGGATTGACCTTTAATAATGTGGATTTAAGGCTTTAAGATATGATTACATCCCGATGTCAAAAAAAAAAAAAAAAAAGAAGATAGGATTACATCATTTTGTTAGATTTAGCATTATTGCTTTTGTGGATCCAGTTGCTCAAAGATGGCTCTTACAGACTCACAAAAAAAAATACAACCAATGATTACAAATAACTTTTACTTAACCCATCCATGAGCCTCCTTGAGCAAAGGGATGCTCATTCAATTGTTAAATATTGTCGTCTCACATTATATGTTGTTTATCTTATCTTGATCTTGTCTTTTCAGAAGGTGAAATGCATTAAGCTAAGTCTATCCTTAATATATATGATAAACATCACAATGTCAGCAACCAAAACCTGTTTACCTAAATGAACACAGAAAATTAACGGAGGGTTTCATTTGCTTATCTCATTTACTGTCCAGAACCAAACTTTCATGTAGTTTGAGATTATTGTTACTTTAAGCTATTTTCAATTGTTCAGTTTTAATCCACTGTTTTAATTACTCAAACTGAATGAAGTACCCGACCCTAGACATCAATCAGTAGGAGAAACCAATCTGAATTATTCATACTCTGAAATAAATGTCTCAAATTTTACATATTTTAATCACTTAATTACTACTTCAAATATTCACCATTAGAAGGATGAGTAGATGACATGTGACAACCATTTTAGAAGTGCATGTTCTACGTTTGATGGAACTTTGAAGGAACAGTTTACAACTCCAGCCATCCTTAGAGGTTGGGTTACCTTTTACCTTGGAAACCTTCACAGACAAAAAGCTTAAGGAAGAATATATTATGCTTTGTCCTTACTTGCACGCTAGGTTTGGTCATTCCAAGCGAAATCATGTGTTCTAATTTCTGTTTTTATCACCATCTTTCCTCTACCCCACATGCTCTAGAACCTTTCCACATTAGTTAGTTTCATAAGTACTGAGCATGATTCCATGGGGGCCCGTAGCTAGGTCATTCTTTAACACATTGCATTATGTGTGGCCCATTATTGGCATTTGAGGTTTCCTCTTTTTTACACCAGCTGTGGCCCACTATCATCTTTGTCTCCAAACTTCCAAAGGATTAGTTCTTGTTTTATGTTTTTCAAATTGTCTTGCTAGCTTCTTAGATGGGCAAAGGATGTTTAGCATATTTGAAGGTTGAGCTTGTGACTTGAAATATACTCCAACTCTTGTATTTATTAGTTATTCTTTATTACATGATCAAATCTAGCTAAATTATAAGATTTCCGGTTAGGATTTTTCATGCTTTTAAGTAATAGTATTTCATTATTTCAATAGTTAATAGATAGAACATCGATTATCACACATCTTTTTTTTTCCAGTGTCCACACCTCAATGCTTGTTATTTTTCCCCACCACATGAGTTCGTTCATTTTGATTGCTTATGAATAAAGTGAGATAAGAATGAGGGCGATTAGAAACTGTTTTTGTGTTAGTTAAGTAACGAAATGAGAATGAAGGATATTGCAATAGGCCTCGAGAAGAGCTTTTTTTAGTATGTGTAGATGAAGCCTGCATAAACAGAATTAGTTAGCTTTGGTGCTTGTGTTCCAAGGAAAATTACTCCTATACTTGAATCAATTATTACAACTTATGATAAACGAAATCTTCCTAGAACAATGTGTGTTTTGGTGTTTTATCAATGAATGCTTTAGAGGGAATGTTACATACCTTGTCTTTGTCCATAAATGAGGTATTTAGGGCAAAGATAAAGCAAATGGTGATAAACTTTTGTGTGCCATTGGGTAGGGACATCCATGGCATATGACTATAGGTTTGACATAATTTTTTCTTTTTATGCTCTGGAACCATGTGGTAAATGGGAAGTCTAATTTTATGAGTATGCTAATCAGTGTTTCTAGACAAATTCAAATGACTCTTAGCTCATGGTGTAGTACTAAACCCTTACACCTATCATCTCCACAAGGAATTATTTCATTCCACGAAGATCACAAAAATAATTGAGGAATTTGCAGCTCTATCCTGTACATATTCTACGTGCATGAAAACGTTTTTATGTATATAAGTACGCATTTCACATATGTGGTCTGGTAGATTGGTACTTTATAAGTAGCATGATGGAAACTACAGTTATGCAATAGCAGTCTTAGCATACAGTTTAGGATCCAAAAAATAGGAAAAAAGAAAAATACGATGTTTTTTTTTAAACATTATTTTTACTGTATTATGCTATACCAATTCCTTGTCCATTCCTTTTATAATTACCGCATGGAAAGACCGACCAAAGAGGTGAAAGCATGCAAATTCTAATGTGACTATGGTGGTATGATTTTGCTACACCATGAAAATTTTGTTTGCTGTACTTTTCCCCCTTTTGGTGGCTGAAATCATAGTAGTTAAATATATGAGATGTCTTTGATGATTGAACGTGCTCAGCTCAGTTATTGGTTGGACGAAATCCATGTTGTTCTTCAATAAATTGTGTTTGCCACTATAGTACTTGCGAAAAACCTTAATCAATATAATTTAGAGGATATGTTGAGTCTTGTGTGTACGAGTACAAATAATTAAGACAGTAATTAGAGTAGAAAGCAGCCGTATCAATCATCGTATTAATTTATTCTATTTGGATTCCTTTACACTTTAATTGATGCCTTAATTGTGGGTTGTGAAAATTATTATTAGGTAAAAGTCCAAGAGTAGTTCAACTGCAAACAGTGCCCAAATAAGAAAATGCTCGGGCAAATCATTACCCGATTGTAGAAAATAAGTATCCAACAATTTTAAGACTACTTTACAATCTGTTTCATACGGTAATAATTATTGGTAATGGTATTATGACTAATGTCCATTTCCTTGGTAATTTAGTGATGCGAGGCGACCACTCAATTTATATGTTATCACCACTTATCGATTATGATAGTGCAACAAACATTGGGCCTGTAATATTTTGGAAACACTTGTAAATGAACAACGAGGAGATTAGATATATATTTCTAATGGTGGCCGTTGTTATCCAGACCAGATGTTCTGACTTCCCACATGATGAACATGAAAGCAGCTAACCAAACAACGTACTAACTACTTACTGCTGCTGCTGCTACTGCTACTCCAGACTTTTGGCTTTGTTTAATTGTACGTTTGGCGGGAATTTGTTACCTTTATAACGTCAACCGACACCAACCTTTTGTACACATAGAAAGAAAAAAATGTTGGGAGAGTTTGGAGGTTGAAATTCAGGTAGATTTGGTGATCGTATGTCTGAGTATGACTCTTATATGTTCATCTTCTTAAACGCCATTTCATCCAACGACCTGTATGTTACGTTATCCCATGAAACCCATCATCTATTTTACTATTTAGTTACGTTGTCCCACCTAATGGCTAATGGTTCCCTTCATCTAACCCTTTTTTTCCTTGTAAATTACTAATTTGAATACTACTTGCATGACTTAACGTATATACATGATTTGATTATTATGAGCTCGAGATATTAGTAATGCTATCTAATGTGTAACAAATAACATGGTTTGTGGTTTAGTGAATATATTACCGATATGTACATAAATGCATAGTTCATAGATTAATCATTCCCCCAAAAACTTCATAGATTCCTTATACTCCCTTTGTTTTTTTTGTCTCATTTTCCATTTTGGTCTGTCTATTAAAAATTGTCTCATTTTCTTATAATTTTTTCATATTGGGTGTCAAACCAAAGATTTTTCATTGCATCTTAAAAAGTATTGCAAAAGAAAGAACAGATAAAGTATTGTTTTGCCAATGTATTGAATACGATGATAATCAGATAATACAAGACCATTATCTAAGTACTTCAAGTATGGATGTGACAAAAGTTAAAACTCAAACAAAATTGTATTAACAGAGAGAACACAACCATGAATGTTTTAGACCGTACAGTGCTTCTTAGTATATAAAATTGTAAAATATAGGAAATAGATTCATTATTAGTCAGTCAGACTCCATAAGCAACATCACTTTTAGTATAAGCAAGCTACGTAAAAGAATAGAATTAAACGAGTTCTAAAAGGTACAGCACATGTTAGCACTTAGCTTGGGGTTTATTATTTGTAGGAAAGCAGAGTAACGGACTTTGCCGTGTGTTCCTGTTTTTATTGATTCTCTTCTTTTTCACTCTATCACAACAGAAGTAACAAACAAACAAACAAACAAGCCAAAACCCAACATTCTCCCCTCATTTTGATGCGTGAAGTTCAGAGCATCCACATTTCTGAAGAAACAAGGAGTGCCATTCAGATTTTTTTTAAGAAAGAAGAAGATAAAAGTGAGGTGACTCAACAACTTATTTCACGAGGAAGCTACGTTTACAACAAGTGAAAAGGTCTCAATGTGTGTTCTTTGATCCATTATTCATTGTTTCGCTTGAATGCTAACGCTGTGCGCTGTCTCCTATTTCTTTAACCAATTTTTTAGGCTAATTGATAAACAACTAATACAATGCAGCTTATTCTCATTCTTGGTTTGCGTTGTCGATCAGTCTGCTAATCATTGAATAAGTCTCTACTGAACTTGTCGACTTATTTGGAGGATCATCTATACAGGTGGATTTCAAGCTTAAATTTTTTTTTTTTTTTTTTTTAACGTTGAGTAGATGATCTAATTGTGTTGTTAATTATTTAGGAACTGCTAAAAATGAGTTGGAATCAACAAATGGATTGGCATTATGTTGGGCCGTACACGTACAATAGTGGTGGAAGTTTCATGGATTTTTTCGCCGGCCTTACGTATGATCATGTCAATTTCATATTTTCTGGCTCTCAAATGCAGGTGCAGTTGCTAATTCCTTGTTTTTTTCGGAATATAAGTTGTTTTTATTGGTTGGGGTGTTGCATGAACTGATAGGGGAGGGGTCTCTCCGTTTATGAAATGAGGGGTGCAGGATAACAGTCCATATTCACCAGTTAGTTCAAGTTATTATAAATATGGGTATTCTGATGCCGGAGCTACCCAATACTGCAATAATGGTCCGGCCTTTGAGGTTTTCGATCATATTGTGGATGGTCTCAATGAATACTCTCCAAGACCTGCTAATTTTCCGTCTACTGAGCAGACTACTGCTGCAAATCATCAGTCAGAAAGAGTTTCGAGTTTGAATGTAAATACGAGCAGCCGTGATTGTAAGTTTTTGAATTCGTTCTGATGTGGGTTCAGTTTGGAACTTTGTATGTACTAGAAAACATTTAGTTGCTGTCCTGCTGGCTTGTGTTTCTGTTTTGTTAAGCTGATGTTGAACATACATCGTTTTGGTGCTGGGGTTTATTTGTTCACTAGGTTGGTTTCATTTGGAATTCTGTGGTTTGTTTCGACAGAATTTCAACTGCGCTACTTTTATCATTATAAGTTGATAACTTGCTTTTGGAAATTTGAAGTAATAAACACTGTGAAACATACCTTTTTTCTTTTTTCTTTTTTTTGTATGGCCCTTTGCGCTGAATATGGTTATCTGTGTAGCGCTCTTTCTGCGAACTGTGAAGCTGCTATCTCTTCTCTTATATCTTGTGGTTGCCTGAAGGCTGAAGCTTTCTTTTGACTCATCACTCTTGAAATTTCAGGTCCTAGGAGTCACCACAGCTCTCAAGATTACCAGGTAAAAATTGCTTATTTCCATCAGAGTACGATTATGTTCTTTTAGTGAACACAATCAGCACCTAGTACCGTGTATGACTTGTATGAGATTCCTATAGCTTCATGTTTAAGGTAGTTATAGGATTTCAAGCTCACTTATGTCCTGCAAATTATTTGAGGTGGGTAAAGTGAATGATCTGCATATCAGACTTAATTCATATCAATATCCTCATTAGTTAATACTTAGAGTAATAGGAAAATTTGGTTCCCATTCTCTGTCAGATTTCACGAGCCATTCTAACTTGTGAATTTGGTAAAATTTCTCTCTGAGCTCCTGTACTGACAGTCTGATCACCATCCATGTAATTACCGTTGCATGGACTGCATCCAATTATTATTGCCTGGTGTAATTACGAAGCGTTTGAATCTTCTCACTTTAACTGTTATGCTCAATGCAGGCTATTTGGCAAGACCATATAGATCCAGACAACATGAGTTATGAGGTTTAGCATCTTTACTTTTTTTTCCCTCCCTTTTTCTTCTTTTGTTTTATTTTTGTACACTTCACCCTCACTTTCTTGTCTTCCTTCAGATTGAATGATCAGTATACTGAATTAAAGTTTTGTTATTTTAGCTGCTGTGAGATAGACAATTGTGTAACAAAATTTTTTATTACTATAATTAGAATATCTGGTAACTATTTAACAACAACCACAGAGAGTAGGGTCACAAACCTCTGTCGTGATTGGATCTGTTTAAATCATGTGTCAGTGAGTATCCCTAATTGGACTTGCATAGATGGGAAGGACCTCAAATTTCTCCTTACCTTTCAGGATTAAATGTGTGAAATATGGAAATAGAATTCATTATACAACAGCTAGAGATTGCAAACAAATCAGAAGCAGTGCTCATAAATCTCGATTGATTTGATAATTTACAAGTTATGAGGCTTAAACATTCTCTTGAAAAGACCAGTGAAACCAAAATTTTGCACCATTACATTTTTGCCCTCTCAGAACTAGGACATTCAGACATTTGGCGCAATAATTCATTTTTTTGATATCTGACTGGGTTTCTTTCCTGAAACTATTAAGCATTAGCCTTAAATTTACTAGTATCCTAAACAAATTTCAACTGATATCTTGTCGCAGTAACTTAGATGGTTAGATTACTTCTTTGCAGTAGCATATCATTGGCTATATTAGAAGAACTTAGAACGTAATCAACTAATGTTTATTTTCAAGTATTGTTTCATGGATGGTATTGGTGTTATGTACCATCCTTCTGACCATCAAAACACTGATGTATTCTCACTTCCCTTCTGCTGATGCAGGAGTTACTTGAGTTAGGTGAGGCAGTTGGAACTCATAGTCGAGGTCTCTCCGAGGAACAGATTTCTCAGCTCCCTGTCTCGAGGTTCAAATGCTGTTTTCTCTTAAGAAAAAGGTGCCGATCTGAGAGGTAAGAATGTTTTGCTGTTTTTTCTTTTGGCTGCAGAAATCTGCTGTCAAATTCATTTGATGTTTGATATTGCTATCTGACTTTTATACGTTTGTTAGAAAAAAGAATTTATGTGCTTGTAAGAATTTTTTAAATTTTTTTAATTTCCATGCTCATTTAATCTTTCTCCAAAATTTGCAGCTATTTTATTTGCAATGGTGGATATTAAAGAAGATTGTAGTGGAAATAGGTATCTTATTTTAAAAACTGTAAAAAATACTTTCCTCTGAGATAGATCTACCCTCACAGAAGCTAGAATGAACAAATATGATGAAATGGAAACATTGGCAGAGCTTCAAGCAGCAAGGTTAGAACCCAGGAATGTAATTGGTGACAACTATCCATCTAGCATAATCTACGACTACCAGCTGACTCCTGGCTCCACCCTAACTTGTAGTGATAAACTGATAATCCAGCTAAAGACTTGCAGTAATGAAGCCAAATTTTATTGACGTTGCTTCTGTGCACATCCTGTGGGACTTCCTTGTAACCATAAATCTGACTCACTGCTAAATTGTTATTTTTTAGGAATTGTCTTCTGTTATGTGTAAATAGTCCATTTGAGTGTTGACAAAATTTATTTTCGTTTTTGTGAATGACACTATGTGGTTCTAAACATCTGCTGCTCTAATTTATTCCTGCATTAACGCTTTATGGAATTTACCTATCTGATTCTTAAGCCACCACTTCTTAATGTGTCTCTTTTTGAAGCAGATGTGTAATATGTCAGATGGACTATAAACATAAAGATCGTCTGATCACTCTTCCCTGCAAACACAAGTATCATGTGAGCTGTGGAGCCAAATGGCTAAGCATCAATAAGGTATAACATTAGCATGAAATAGAAACTTGAGTGAAGAAACCGCTCTATTGTGCTCTAATAGCTGCTGAAAATCTTGCGTCTTTCCAGGCTTGCCCTATTTGTTACACAGAAGTGTTCGTTGATGCTACCAAGAACTTGAAGTAGCTGCTCGGGATAGCATAAGAGATTAAAAAAAAGCTCAATTGTTATTCTTTTTTCTTTTTTTTTTTTACTTGGTGGTTCTCTCCCTCTTACAGATATTTCTTTCTTCCTCCTTTTCTTTTGCCTTTGATAGGGTTATCAGTTCATGCTAGTGAACTTTTAATAGAGATATAGAATTTGGATCCATGAGGACCACGACACATGGGTTGGGTTTCTAAATTTGGGTTTGTCTTTGTAGTTTTTTTTTTTTTTTTTATGATTTCTAATTTTCTATGTATTCTAGCAGAATACCTGTACCGTTTCTCTCCATGGCTCTCTTCAGTTTCGCTGTAGAGATTTGGAATCCAGCAAAAATAAACAGAAATGTGCTGCTCCCTTGGCACCTTATCAGCTTCTCCACATGTATTGTTTGTGTAATTTTCCATGGCAGAGTCTATGCTTGTACAGTATGAAATATGAATTGAGGATTCGTCACATAAATAAACCAGGTGATGCTGATTGCTGATGCAGGTTAAGACTTCGGAGGACTCGTCACAAAGATAAACGAGGTGATGCATATGCAGGTTAAGGGCCCAACTTGGTTTATGGCAGTAGAATCAGTAGTAATTGACTAACAGGATACCAAAAGCCCAAACTAATACTCTGTTTTATGTCGTTTTTTAATGAAAAACCATTACAACTGCTTTTAAAAGAAAAGAGAGAAAACTTTTGTATGTTATCATGTGTTTAATATCGTTATATTATTTTAAAACTCATAAATTGAGTCTTAAATTCGTTTTAGGTATTAACATAACAAATATAAGGTAATTAACAATTCAAAACTTTTTTTTTTTTTTGAAAAAGGATTCAAAACCTCCTCATGTAATCTTAAGAAGGATACGATATTATATTTTAATTTTAGAAATTTTTTAAAAATATCTCAAAAATAATAATAAAAAAACCTTTAAAATCTTATCATTTAGACAATTTCAGATCGAAAGAAAGGACCTTGATAAGGAAAAATAAGATAAGTTCAATATAGTGAAAATAAAATAAGTTTTCCAAAATAAGATGAAAGTAAGATAACTTATCCTTATCATTGAATAACTCCTTGGTGGTGCTCTTCAAAGTACAAGCAACATTGTTGCTAACCAGTGGTTTTATGCTTATCCCTTGCATCTAAAGTACCTTAATCCATACTCTTCTTGTAGAGTTGTAGTCATGAATTAGCGAGGCCAAAAGTTAGTGACTCTAATACCCTACATTTCTCTGACATACTTTAGACATGCTTAATAGTCAGGACTTAGGATTTAAATAGAATATGTTGTTATGATATCATCCAATTCTTCCTTCTAAGGTTCCTAAAGCAAATTCTAAATTAAAGAGCGAATTTTTTAACTTTTATACTTGAGATTATTTTTTTTATACCTAAGATAATAGTTTTTATAATATTTCAATACTTAAGATTGTATTTCTATATTTGTGATTAATATATACCTTGTGAGGAACACATTTTCATCATTTAGATTTTAACAATCGAATTTTGAGATCTATCATAATGTAGTACGTTGTCAACATAGACCACACAACTTCAAATCTGTGTCAAAGAGTTCATGTGGAATGCAAAAAGGTTTTTCTATTCTCTTTCATATCGTGTTGGGTAGATGGACGCTTACAAGACAGAGGGATTAATTGAAAGTGTAGAATTTTAAAACTTTTTACAGAATTATGAACTAGAACACAAATATTTAAAGAAATTCATCAAGGAACATGAGATAATTTTGGCGTGAAAGCCTTTGTGTCTAATTCACCGGACTAGGAATATTCAACTCTCTTTTTACTATATGAGCAAACCTAATACACTCTATTAGGTCCTCTCTCTACTCAAGTTTTTACTCAAAACCCTGTCATATCACACTCTCTACTCTATTGATCTCTCCCTTTTCTTACTTCACGCTTTGTACATACTTAACTCTAAATCCTACAAAAACTCTCAACTCAATCCTTTCCCCTTAGTACAACTATGTACTAAAACTCAAAAGATTACAACATGAAGTACTTACAAGGTGACTTTGATGATTGGTATAAGGCTTTTTAGTTTTTTAATTGCCAATTGACTTAGAGTTAGTTTTTCTTTCAAAAACTCAAGTTAAAGCATGGTTAGTTGTGTTTGTAAATGAGCGAGAAATATACGCTTTTATATTGAATTTAAGTAATGAACTGGAACAAAGATATTAAAAGGAATATATAAAAGGAACACAAGAGGCTTTTAGCATGAAATAGTTGTGCCAAACTTAAAGGAAAATCCATGACTCGACTAGGAATTTTCAACTCCTTTTTATCAAGTCTTTATTTCTTTTTGTTGTAGAAATGAAAGTAATGATTATTTGCATTGTTTAGACTATATGATTGATAACAATGTATCCTTATTCATTGATCAGATACTTAAATGATAATACTGATACCTACAAAGCGGACCACAATAGTGTGGCTATCTTGACCTCAGAGGATAAAATCAAAATATATGTTACTGTGAAATACAATAAGAGTCCTAAACAAGATACATACTTTGAATGTCTCAAGTTAAAGAAAAACCTACGATCAGCTTTGATTCTCAGTTTACACAAACTTGTTCATCCGAAGCAAGGAACGAATACTACGGAACCAACAAATATAGGTACGTTAACTTAGTAAAAGGTAGCTTTTAGACAGCTTGGTTGAAAGACATTTTTGTAATGACTTGCCTCTTAACTTTGGGTGCAGTGTAAGCTCAAGATCAGACAGAAAACTTCAAATAATGCATGGCAGCTGAAATTATTGGTTCGTCTGGATCACTTCAAGTTTTCTTGTAGCCCATCTATGGCTTATATTGTCTTCCGTTAACGTTATTGTAACTCAATTATGTTTTGTGTAGAACTATACATTAATGAATTGTTATTCCTTGTCTTTTTAACATTGAAATTAGATCTGTTTAAATGGATATGGCACTATTAAGGACCCTTGATCGATCTATTTATAAAATGATCTAATTAATTATGAGTTTAATTGGGTCTATCTCTTAAATGGTCGTGTTTTTTTTAATGAGCCAAGTCAGTTCAATAATGGATCAATAATTTTCAAGGCTTTGAAATACTAATTTATTCTACTTGCTTGTCAATGGTCTACTGACAAATGTCAGAGGTAATATAAGCAGACTATCATCCTCGTTATATAAAAATATACTCTCTTTAGACCCATCATGTTCGACTCGGCCCGTTTTGTATTTTATTTGGCACGGCCAGTCTCGACCCGTTTTGTGTCTTATTTGACCCGTCTTTGTCGTTTTGCATGTGACTCATCCCAGCCCTAATCCGATCAAATGCACTAAGTCTGATTGAAATACAAACGTAATTTTTAATTTTCATAAATGGAGTAGTTTTAGACTTTTGGCGTTTTAAACTCAACGGTTTTAACTTCTGACATCCCTCGTATCACCATAAGCTCTAAATAAGACTTCCCCTCTAAAATCCGAAAATGCATTTGCTTACTCTAATAAACTTTTTTTTTCTTTGTTTTTATTTAATTTAATAGCCAAAACACCAATTACAAAACAAGATTTCAACACATGGCACACCCTTTTAACAAGAGTCGTATATCTTACTCGAAGGTAGTCTCCATCAACTTTTAAATTCTTCATTAGGGGTAACTAAGATATTCCCACTATTCTTGCTCTTAGTTTGTGTTAGAGCATGTAACGAGCTGGCATGACACGCTTTTGACATGACACCATACGAGCACGATCGTGGCGCGACACAACACGCTTTTCGTGGAGTGGGCCACATGTCAAGTCACGGACAACAAAAAAATTTTAGGGGCAAGCATGCAAGCTACACGCCAATTTGACATAAGCCCCAGTCCATTTGCACGACCCAAAGTACGTTATTATTTAGTATTATTTAATATTATTATTACTATAATTAATATTACTATTATTTTTAATATTAATATATTCTTATAATATAATTCAAAGTATCTACAATTATTTTTTTGATTATATTACGTAATTAATTTTAATTGTTTGTTAAAAAATTAGGTCAACACGAGACACAATACGGAACGGCACGCTAGGCCATGAGCCGAGTTTTAGAGAAAGGTAGTACGATACGTCACGACACAACTACAATTAAGTACGAAACGACAAAAGACTAGGTACGGGATGACATGGTCAATGACGGACACGGAACGACCCGTATCCATCTCTAATTTTTGTGGCACAACTCTTACAAGGAGAAGTACAACCGTGCATGATGGATGTAAGAAAATTTTCAATCGTGCAAGCATTGGTGATGAGGTCCAGCTAATCCTAAGCCCAAATTCTACTTCTACTGAACAAGTGCTCAATGGGCCTATTTTCGAAGGAAATGTAAAATGCAATGCTACGAAGTCCTTTATTTTTATAACAAAACCCAAAGCCCGTTTCAATTTGGCATTCATCTAACTTGGCATTGCAATATCCTTTGGTTAGTTAGGGAGACCTTTGAAATGGATTAATAATTTTCTCCTTAATTACATAGGAATATCTCTTGTCTAGCTTGTTAAATCATTTTCATTGAAGATTCAGAAAGTTGATCACAATCAATGTTTACTATATAATGCACTACGTATGTGCTTCGTTGTTTTTAGAAACAAATTAAATAGTTTCAGTAACATTTAGAGCTTAATATAACCCTATGATGCCCATGAAAAACATATAAAGGTGTTTCTGATCGGGTTTAAAATTATCTTAAATGACCAAATTTTATAAATTATATTATATTGTTTTGGGATATATTAGAAATAACTTATGAAACTAAAATTGATAGTATTATGTGCTTTATATGGGTCATATAAAGTGGTTTGTAACCAATTATTTCCTCATGTTTGATCTCCAAAGACTTGAAACTAAGTTAAGAACCCGACTTTGGGAGTTTTAAAAATCGGTTAAAATAGATGTTTAGAGTCAATGTAGATGGTTCTAATCACTCGAAGATTATGAACATATTAGACCCATTTAAAGCATATGAAAGTATTTCCTTGTCGCGTCCAAAACTGTTCAAAATGACCGAATTTTAAAGACGATTTCCCATTTTTGAAATTTTTTTATAATAATTTCCAAAAATTAATTGTTGATATGCATGCATCATAGGTCACATGAGAAGATTTATGATATGATAATGACATTTATACCTATTTTTAACCCTAATCCGAATGCATATTTGTAAGTAATCTTTGGTCTAATATATGACTTTTATGCATATTATGTGTACTTTAAATTTGGTAATTCCTACGTTTGATTTATTGTGTAGATTACATGTGTATGAGCTATATTAAGATCAAATAGCACTATATCCAACTCAAGATGCCAAACAAAGATGAAGACAATTTCATAATGTATGGTTGAAGTCAAAAGACTGGATTAATAGTGCAAAAGTATGAAAAAATAGCCCACTCCATAGTATAGCTATGGAAAGCAAGTCTACTCCATGGGTTGGCCATGGAAGGGTGTTTTAAGGGATGTAGCAGAACATGACAACCACTCCACAAGTTACCCATTGAAGATGGAGCTCTTCCATGGCCTACCCATGGAAAGATGGAGCTCTTCTATGGCCTACCTAGGGAAAGACCGAGGAATGCACTTTGGACACGATGTTTTTGGCTGATTTTGAGGAGACTTTCTCCTACTTGAACT
Organism: Dysphania ambrosioides; assembly: GCA_026401315.1. NCBI lineage: Eukaryota > Viridiplantae > Streptophyta > Magnoliopsida > Caryophyllales > Amaranthaceae > Dysphania > Dysphania ambrosioides. Next base: position 935,915 of record CM048666.1, read on the forward strand.
CCTGATTCTAGTGCTTATAAATAGGACTTTGGACTAGACAATTAGGCTCTTCTCATTTCCCTTCTTTTTCCTTTAGTATGTTAGTTTTTTGAAGCACATTCTCCTTGTACTACTTTTTCACTTTAATCTCTTTAATTATTTATATTATCATGTTTTTCCTTCATTAATTTTTTTTTTTTTTTTTTTGTTATATTGTGTGAGTAGTTCTTTTAATATTGTCTTGAAGATATATGCGATGAATTGCAATTAAAAATATTTGGATTATTTACATTTATTGGCCTTAATGTATGCTAGGCCAAAAACAAAGGCTAGTTCAAATAACACAAGTGATTGTCTTTTATTTTGGAAAGAGCAGATATGGCTATCGAAATAGGTAGAAAGCAATTAAGGATGAACTTTACATAGGTTATGTGTGTATTCAGATGTTCTCTATATCCGTAAGGCAGAAGTTTACTAAGCTAGCTAGTCCAGTGTAAATCTACAGTCAGAGGGCAAACAATATCATTTACAGCTAGCTATGTGCCTATGTATGATAGTGACAATGTACAAATTCTTACTCATATTTCGTACATATCAAGGTCTCTGGAAGTTGGAACGTAACATTAAACGTCAACCATAATAATTTGAAGCCGATCACTTTATTGCTTGCTGAAATTATAGATGACTGATGTTGAAAACAAGTTTATTAGCTAAATAAAGCAATTTCGAGTTTTGACATAAATGGATCACTTCTTTAATTACTACTATTCTGCTGCATATATGAGAGCTTATGCTGTAAATTACTAAATTAGGAGTAGAACGTCACCTTAGCTTAATGCTGTTTAATTGTGGACTTCCTTTTTATTTGCACCCCCGCCAAGGTAGACTATTTGGATTACTGTCATAACTACTTGTCCTACATTTTAATTAACTAAGAAAAATCCGATTTTTGTAATCTATCTTCTTTTAACATACTTAATGACTTGTATTGAAAGGCGGCCTACCAAAAGCAAAGACATATTGATCAGCCAGAGACATCATAGAGAAGAGAAAAACCACACTTGACTTGCAGAACCATTTTTAAAGTTTTAAAAAATTTCAATAAGTATATAAAAAGAAGATGGATTACAAAGGTCTCATATTTTTCTTAGTTAATTAAAAGATGGGACTGTTAAGAGAAGATCGGACAAAAATGGGATTTTTAGAATCAAATTTTCCTATATTATATGCATAAATGAATAGCCGTCATTAGAATTATTGCCGGCCTAGTATTAACTCCCGACTATTTTGGCTTACCTGAAATTAGTATTGAGTGATTGGAAGATGCATCCAATGCAATTTTGATTAAAGTCCAATTGAACAAGGTTATAATGCACACTTTATCTTTTATCTTTTATCTTTTTTCTTTGGACTGAACAAGCGACGAATGTACCTAGAGAAATAACAAGTATACAAAACAAATGACTCAAGAAAATGAAAAACAAGTGGCTAAGTCAAGTGGTGGACAATTGAACCAATTGCTGTCCAACAACGATACCAGAAAAAAGCTTGATATAAGTGGGCCGTACATTCTTACTGATCTTTAATTCCACTCTTCAGTTTCCTTCATAGGCAGAACCTGCAGGATGGCTATGAACTGTACAGATTCTTTGGTAAGTTGGTAACCCCACCCCTATGGTATCAGTATCAATCGTTTAATTGGTGGTAGGCTAATCATCACAGTACAACTCCATAAGTGGCGTTGGTAACCTCGTGTTCGGATCGGATCGGAGTTTTTTTTTTTTTTTGGTGAATGCAACATGAGGATTATTAATTGTCGTTTTTTTTTGGTGTACTCGTAAAATAATGCTTGACCCTTGAAAGATCAGTGTCTTGTTGAGATAGATCATAGATGATATGGAGTACTATAATGCATGGCAGCTAATTGTACTATTGATACATGAGTTAATTTGGTTCATATGCATGGACAAAAGCATAGTACATCCTAGCTTTTGACTTTTCAAGTAAAGAAGAATACAAAAAACAATCATCTTAAATAAAGCATTTTAAGGCTTTGCGCATAGGGGCTCGCTTATGATATTTTAGAGGTTTAGGTCAAAATAAAACATTTGGTCTCTATAATTTATAAATATATTTTGTATAATTTTATTTAACTTGTTTAACTATTTTTATATTAATAAAATATTAAGTGGTGCTTTCACAAAATAAATAAACTATTGAAATATTTGATTAAAAATAATGTTATTTATTATAAATACATAAATCATCAATAGTATTTTAAAAAATAAAAATCATTAATAAATTTTTTAATTTAAACAATATCATGAGAAATCCACTTCATAAAAGATTTCATTTACCAAATTATCGTATTACCATCATGATCGTTTTTTTTACAATATTATAAATAGTTCTCTTTATAACCTAATAATTAATTATAACCAAAAGCCAAAATATAAGTCTATATTCTAAATACATTGAATTAATAATTATGTTATTATATTAATAAAATAAGGAATAATGATAACTATGAACAACTAATATATAAAATAATTAGTTAGGTTTTTTAATTTCTTAGTGGTGGCATATTTAGTGAAGTAGCTATTTTATCTAAGGATTATTAATTAAATACTTTGTATAATGATAACATTATTTTATATGTCGTATTTAGTGTGTATATATATATATATATATATATATATATATATATATATATATATATATATATATATATATATATATATATATATATGGGAGGGATCTAATGAGAAGGGTGCTTAAAATAAGAAGAATAAGAAGATATCATAGCCATTCAAATGGTAAGATCCAACACTAGAGATTTCATGTAAAAAAATGGTTACTATAATAATAAAAAATGGTCACTATAATAATATAAAGAGTAACTATGATAATAAAAAGAGTCATTATAAGTGAAAAAAATTATTTGATCACTATGAGTTAAAAAAAGTCACTATGAGTAAATAAAATATCATCCGTTTGATTTAGGAGATGAAGAATCAATATGTCTTCTCATCCTTCTCATTTTAAGTACCCTTCTTATTTTAACTTTTACCTATATATATATATATATATATATATATATATATATATATATATATCATGGAGTTGAGAAAAAAGAAATTAAACAAAAATTAAAAATATATGCATTTTTCTAGTTAGGAATTGATTGAACTTATACAAACGTGTCTTAGAAAAAATGAATAACCAATTTTTGGAAAAAAAAAAAAGCACAACAATCATTGAGTTAAAGGAAATCGAACCTATGTCAATTGTATAAAAAATTTCATTCAAATGTCTTTCACCATTAAGCCTATTCATCAATTAATATGATAAAATTTACACACATCGTATTTATGCCTCTTTTATTTGTATCTTAACATTTAAAAATTTGGACATTTTTTCACATACCCTACTTGCCTCACCCCAAGGACGGGTCTATGAGCATATAATATGCTATTGCAGAATAATGAAAACGGTTGTTTTATTACATGTAATAATTTACTCAGTAGTTAATTATGGCTATTGAAAAAAATGATGGAACTAAATTCATTGTAACTTTCTAAATGCGTATCATAATTACGTACTTACGTCCTAGTCGATCTTAGAGGAATTGGTTAAAAATTTAGAAGTGTGAAAGCTACGAGTGGTAGAGAAGTAGGATATGTCGTAGTGAAAGGAGTACATATTGGGAAGTTTATATTTGTCTAGTCATTTGGTATTCCATATTATAGAAAAGTAGCAATAGAAGTTTCATCCTTAGACTCCCAACTTGCTCTCTCAGATCACCCAGCACCAGTTATATGGGCACGTACACTTGAAGGCAAAGACTTACCTAATTGCTTGAGTTGACTGCTAAACTTCTACTCATCAGAATTGATCAACTCCAACGAAGGTCTATGCATGGTGGAGAAGTTACGTTAAATCGTTTTGGGCCTTGTCTCTATTTGCCCAATGTTCGGTGTCTTTTATGCTTAAAAACCAAAGGATCACCTCCCTTCTATCTTATATATACGATTTATAAGTGCGTCTGTAAGAGGAAAATTTCAACGATTAGGCATAGCTTGTTTGTAAACAAAATGAGTTCAGGACAAGGATTGAAAGGATATGCTTCGTATCCTTTTCTTTTTTTTTTTGAGAAAATATGCTTCGTATCCTTTTTCTTCGAGTTCTATTAAAAAAAACCACATTATCGTTATTTTTATATTACACCACCTTTTTCTATATGTCAAAATAAATAAAATTAAACCGTATTATCTTGTAGTATATTAATATAGAAAAAAGGTGTTGTTCCACCTTTTATTGGGATTGGGGGATTATAAAACAAATCCACGTAACGTTGTTTGTGCAAGTATTGTATAAGCTAAGGAAGCAAGTTTCAAAGTAGGAGTAAGGAATTTCCTAATGTCATTACATTAAGCCATGAAAACATCAAGTATATATAATAAGAAATATAATGTCACGCAAGCCGTAGGCATGTCACATTTGAAGTCTAAAGAAATATCTAGAGTCGGGATTCAAGAAGATTAAAGAAGATTGAAATATCCAGAGTTGGAATTCAAGAAAATTGAAGCATCCAAGTATAAACTTCATCATTGGAGAGCATAACGTATACAGAAATATTCATTAGGTTTCATGTAAATATAGGGATTCTTAGTAATTGGAGCAAACAAGGATATATTAAGTTAATCAAGTATTTAAAAGTTTTATTAAATATAAAGTATTGGTTTACTAGAGTTTATTCTTTAGTGTTTTAGAGAACATTTTTATAAAATACTATTTTTGGTTCTAATGGTTTACCTCTCAAATTTGCGAAATATCTAAAGATGGTTGATAGGCGTGTCGCGCACCAAACAAAAATAAAAACCTAACTAATCCTCCTAACTATGTAGTAGAGTAAGTTAGGGTCGATCTCACAAATAATTGACGATCCAACTAATCAACTTTAACACTAGTAAAACTAGATGAGTAAGAGGAAAGAGGGATTATACTATTACTAACTAATAAAAATACGAACTAAAGACATCCAGGACTAGGTATTCCCGCTAACACGAATTAATGCAATAACAATTCCTTCTTCCCTTATTAAAACTAAAAAATTCATAGGATAGATACGCCATAACCAATATCAATGACTTCTTTCGATCAATCAATGACTTCTTCAACAATACAATCATACCTATTTTCATGGACTCATGCAATTCAAAGACTTTAAGCATAGCATCTTAACATCCTACCAAATTCCATCAATACTTTCGTAATGATTTCCTTTATCTTAAATTAGGGTTCTAAATTCGATTAAGGATCAACTTTCGTTGTAACCTAATCACACATTCAACAAATACTATTTCTAGTCATTCATCAATAATAAAACCAACCCTAAGATAAATAAATCGCAAACTAATCAAAATCAGGATTTGGAAATTAATAACACATCAATGCTAGGGTTCAACCTAACCCTAAATTATGAAACTACTTAAACATGATAATTAAATAAACAAAATAATGAATAAGAGAAGACATGCATAATAACAATAATAATAAGAGATTAGAGAATAGAAAATAATACTTGAATTAGATTGATTGAAAATAACAAAATATTGTTAATCACCAAAGCTTTTCTTCTATAGTTGCAAAAGATAGAGAACAAAACTAAAAACTAAAAGCTAAAGCAAAACATGAAAACCAAAACTAAGAATAATGAAAAACTAATACTAAGAAAATAAAACTCTACCTAAATCTGAAAGTGGCGTGCAAAAACTAAGCCTAAAAGAAGTCCTACACTCACAAAACATTCAATCCCATCCTTTACTATTGCCTATGTTTTTGGATCTACAAAACAATTCTTTCAAATTGGCCTCAAAGGTGTTGCGGCACAAGGTGAAGGACAGCCAAGGAGTTGTGTTGTTTGCTGTAAAACTCACTTTTTGCTTGCAAATCTTCACTTGCCGCACCTCACATGGGTGGATTGATGACTAACCAAAGTCACGTTGCAATAGGTCTTCAAAAATCTCGAAGTAAGGCTACTAAATTACTCGTAAGCTCCAAACATGGGTCGAGTGATTGACTTTACGAAATTATGAGAGCTCTTATTATGTCAAAAACCTACAAAACAAAGCATAGTATACCCGAGGAGAGCAATATTGAAATATTTGAAGTAAAAGCCCATAAAGGAGGAAAATATGAAAGAGAATTGATAAAATGGGAATAATTAAGGCGTTAAAACCATGAAGAATATCGTTTTATCAATGACAGACTCGTACAAAGTCACTTTTGTTCAGTTGATGGGTGACTTTTATTGTATAAAGAGTTGACTTTTATTTTACTAAGTAGTAACTTTTACACAATATGCCCATCATTTCCTTTTCGAACATCTCTTGGTATTTATCAATTGAAATCATGATATCTTTTGTTATAAAGTGACTTTTGTTGTGTTGAGGGATAACTTTTGTTGTATTGGGGGATAACTTTTGTTGTATTGAGTGATAATTATGTTAGGGACACAATAACCTTATTGTATTACGGCCGATGCACACAAAATCTTCCCTTCCTACTTGCGTGGAAGTAGTGGCTCCTACAATATCTCTTAATTGCTTTTGACCAACATGCACAACAAGAAGACTACTGTGCATTCTCCTAACTGCTTTTGACCAACCTGTCTAGGTTGTTTCCTATTTTATAAGAATACCTCCTTTGATTCATTGAAGATGTGTTGTAATGGAGTAGTGCTAGCCTTACTATATAAATAAGAGTGTGCTTTGATTTACACTTACACTGAGTGTGCTTTTGAAAAGAATTATTGAGAGAATCAAACACATTAAGTCCATTATACTTACGATAAAATCCTTATAGGTTGAGTGACCTTGTTCCAATCATCTAAGTCTCCTTATACATAGAACTTTAAAGTTGTATTCTTTTAAGTTTTTAGTATTGAGTTATACTAAAGGGAAAGGTGGAGTTGACCTTGTAAAAATTTAGAGTTAAGTCTAACTTGAGTTCAGAAAATTCCTTATAGGTTGTAATTAAGGTTGCCCTATTAGTATAAAGACTTTAGTATTTTGAGTGGGTTATGGTTTTACATTTGAATCAGACACAAAGATTTTTTTACATAAAAATCACTCATTTTCCTTTCACTGAGTTCCTTTTGTTTTATAAGTTCCACAATAGTTCTGCAAAAAACTTAAGTTAACATACACTTTTAATTCACCTCATCTTTTGAGTTTTTGTCCCATTCAACAAAAGATTATTGATTGGTCCATCCCTTTCATTCCATCCGCTTTCTACCACCATTATTACTCTGTACAACATATTGTAAAGATAATTAATCTTGTATGATTCGTCACTTACCAAATATTAGTTAATGGGCTTTACCATACTAATTCATGGACAAAATAATCATAGGATACCTACATAAGTTTCGATTTATTAAACTTAGAAGATCAAGGTTTATATTTCAAAAGGTAGTACAATTCCAAAAATTATTGATAATAGGTATACGAAATACAAAAAATCCTTAATTTATCGACTGAAGAGGCTTCATTCCTTATATTTGTCGAGGTTACGTTGTTGCCTTGTAGGCTTGTTGGAAGATATTACTCCGTATGATTTGCCTGCCAAGGTACATGTCGTTTTCCAAACACATCCGATACTAGGGGAGTAGGAAGTGTGAAGTGGAAGCAATCAAAGAATTAGGCTTGGCTTTATTCTAAATTGATGTTGTTCCTTGGGTTAAATAACAGCTACGTACCACATTATCTAAAATTATCAAAAAAATAATCTTTTTTATGCTATATTATGTAAAGTGTTACAGGATATGAGGTCTTGCCTACATGCGCCTTGCAACCATTTTTATGCGATATTACGATTTATAAATCACCCACGAAGCTTTGTAATAATTACGAAGTAGTGCTATATATGTGTGTGTGTTTGTTGTATTTATCAATTTTCTCTTTATAGTAGAATATGCAAATATAAATGAAGTAAATTAGTGATAGATAGAAGTAAAGGAATGGGAAAAGTGAATACGTGCGTACTAAAGAATTCATGATCCCTGAATTTTCAAACTAAAATCATAGAATTGTCTTCATTACTAAAACCAGTTATATGTTTATCTGAGTGTGCAAGAAAATTTACCACCTATTTACAGCCATCCCAGAGAAGCAATTCACTCAAAATTAACTTCTACAGAGTATCTGTCCTTGCATTAGGATGTTCAAAAGGGTCCGTTTCAGTAGTAAGATTATTAATAAACATTTAATTTATGCAATGTTATTAGCAATTTAGCATGCAATGTATGTATTGACTAATTGAAGAGCATTTTGGGAGAAAAGGGTAGCCAGCTGAAAGGCAAGTGTACGCGTTGTTATTTAAATAACATTAACAACTCTGTGCTATGCAGTATCTTTTTAGGGGATGCATGCTTCGTCCAATAATCAACTAAAACCTCTAAATTCATCTATGCAAATGCTAAAATATTATGGGATAATAACGGAGTAGAAAGTTATAACTATACTTGATTAAGTCTTTTGTAATTAGTCGAAATGACACGTAATGGACTTCAGGATAAGTAATTTTTGGAGTCTTTTCTTTTTGTTTTTGGTATTGAGACAAGTATCCGAAGGCCCCTTTAGTCCTTACCTGCTCCCCAATTCCTATCTTTAGGGCCCGGCCATGGCTGAGGAATTTTTTTTTTATTCATAAGCTTTTTTAAAAAAAATATTAAAAAAATAAATTGGTTTCCAAACTATTTTAAAAAATAAGTCACTTTTGGTTTGGACAAAAATCGTTGTTTGGAGCAACGATTTAAAGTTGGTTGAAATTGGGTCAAAAGAAATCATTGCCCAAGACAACGATTTTAGTCAGCCCGGGCAACGATTTTAGTCTGCATGGGTAATGATTTTAGTCAAGCTGAAATCGTTGAACAATTAAAAAAATATTTTAAAAAAAATAAAATAAAATCGTTGCCTTCTTTGAGCTAAAATAGTTGCCTCATGCAACGATTTCTCTTGGCCCAACTTTCTCCCATGATCCAGCTTACTACAAATTGTTGCCTGGTCAGACACGATGATTTTACTTTGGACCAAAATCGACTTATTTTTTAAAATAGTTTTGAAAGTGTCTTATTTTTGCAAAAAATTTTTAAAAATAAACTTAGAAAAAAAAATTCCATGGCTGAGAACATTCGACCAACCAATCAAATTTGTGTTTGACAGTTCAAAACTTTGGAATTAAAAATTCAAATTATTACTTTATGTTCTTCATCCAGGCTGTTCTCTACTCCGTAGACGGAGTAATTATTGTAGGCTACTATTCTTAGCATTGCATTGCATGTATTCCTATATAAAGGGTTATCTTTGTCACTTATCCAAGTAACTCATTCCCAAACACATCAACATAAAGATGGGAAATCAAGGAGGGCTAAGGCAATGGCCTTGGCTAGGATACGCCTTAACATTATGCCTGCTATCCACTAGTGTTATTGCTGTGGATCCTTACGCCTATGTTTCCCCGCCACCACCTCACCATGGCCATCAGGGTCACTTACACAAACACCACGGCCACGTTAAGTCTCCACCAATACCATCTTCACCATCACCTCCCCCTCCTTACTATTATAAATCTCCGCCACCTCCTACGTATTACTACAAGTCTCCTCCTCCACCTGTTCATCGTCCCCCACCTCCTTACATTTATAAATCTCCACCACCACCCGTACATTCCCCTCCTCCTCCTTATTACTATAAGTCACCACCCCCACCATCGCCATCCCCGCCGCCCCCTTACGTGTACAAGTCTCCACCTCCTCCTAAGAAGTCACCTCCACTACCATACTACTACTTATCTCCACCTCCTCCTAAGAAGTCACCTCCCCCTCCATACTACTACTTATCTCCGCCTCCTCCAAAGAAATCTTATCCTCCACCATATTACTACCAATCACCACCCAAACCTTCTCCTTCACCACCACCTCCCTATTTCTATAAGTCTCCACCACCACCACCCTACATCTACAAGTCTCCACCACCACCCGTTCATTCACCACCTCCTCCTTACATATATGAATCTCCACCACCTCCCGTTCATTCACCACCTCCTCCTTACATATATGAATCTCCACCACCACCCGTTCATTCTCCACCTCCTCCTTACATTTATAAATCTCCACCACCACCTCCTTACATCTACAAATCTCCACCCCCACCCGTTCATTCACCACCTCCTCCTTACATATATAAATCTCCACCACCACGTCCTTACATCTACAAATCTCCACCCCCACCACCTTACATGTATAAATCTCCACCACCACCTGTACATTCACCACCTCCTCCGTATTATTACATGCCACCACCCCCACCATCGACATCCCCTCCCCCTCCCTATGTCTACAGGTCTCCACCTCCACCGGTGAAGTCCCCACCACCTCCTTATCACTATGTATCTCCACCTCCTCCAGAGATGTCGCCTCCACCACCATACCACTATAAATCTCCACCGCCTCCATATGTTTACAAATCTCCACCACCACCGGTACACTCACCACCTCCACCATACTACTACAAGTCACCCCCACCTCCATCACCATCTCCTCCTCCTCCATACATCTACAAGTCTCCCCCTCCTCCGTTGGAGTCGCCCCCACCTCCGTATCACTACACATCTCCTCCTCCACCAAAGAAGTCTCATCCACCACCATATCACTATGTATCTCCACCTCCTCCAAAAATAGCTCATTCACCACCTCCATACGTATATAACTCTCCTCCACCACCAGTACACTCACTGCCACCTCCTTACATCTACAAGTCTCCGCCTCCCCCTGTGCATTCACCACCTCCGCCATATGTTTACAAGTCTCCCCCGCCTCCGAAGAAATCTCCACTACCATACATTTACACATCACCACCTCCGCCCGTGCACAAACCACCCACTCCTTACTATTACAGCTCGCCACCACCTCCTTACTACTAGTTGGTTACGTGCTGATTTGAAGCATTCAAGTGTACGTAGAAAGAATACATTAAAAGAATTATATTGTTGAGTGAAGCAGCCCCGGCCCAAGAATATAATTAGTGTTTGATTCGATTATTCAGTGCCAGCCACTAGATCATGTTATCAAATAACTGTTTATGTATGCGAAAGTGCACTATATATTTTGATTGTCGGATAAGGTGTATAATTAATCTTGAAATCAATATATATATATACGTGTTTTAGTATTGTCATCAATTTTACAGTACGGAAAAACTGGCCTGAAAATTTGGAATCTAATGACTTACCCATGATTTCTTGCACCAGAAAAGAAATTCATATTGGAATGTCTCGAATTTCGATGTTGCTACGGCTCATGTTCCGCACCGGTACAGTGGTGGGGCCCAAATCTAAGATACTTTCGGGTCGGAGGATTGGCGAGCCCTCAAGAGTCACGATTGGCTTATTGAGTGAAGTATATGAAAGTAGTCAATGCTAATTCACCTTATAGCTTAGTCGTCGATAATGTATGCATGTGTTGTAGACTTGTGTGTACGGCGTCATGATATTTGCTGTTTGTTAATGATGCCATATGTGTTGAGCCACGTGCTTTATTGGTTCTCTTGGAGTACGTTATTGTAAGCTCCTATCAATTACTAATTTTTTTTATTAGTTTGCGATCTCATTTTGTTTGATTTATGAAACAAGGATTTTATTTAGTGAAAAAGCTATGGCTAAATTCCAAAGGCTAGCTAGAACGAAAATACTAGTTATCAAATGAATGGAACAAGTAGCCTGATACGTGTATATATATAGTGATACACCGTTTGAATCAATTCATCACACGCAGAAGAACAATAGGGAAAAAGACGAGAGAACAAGTATTGAGGGAATTATTTTGTTTGTAATAGAATACTAATTTCTGGCTTATAATCTACGCTCTTACAAAAGTAAAGTATATATAATAATGCTAATCATAATCGGTTACAATAAACAGGGTACAAAAACAATAAAAGAGAAAGGAATATTGCTGCCACGTGTGCCAAGTTTGTTGAGGCCCATGCTAGGAGGTTGCATTCATCAAAGAGTGGTGTGATAATTTGATCAAGTATTAACATGATCCCCAACACCCCCCGCAAGCTAGGTGAGGGATGATCAGAGCACACACCTAGCTTGGACAACAAATGGTGATGCTGAGGGGATGGAAAGAGGCTTTGTTAATAAATCTACAAGTTGATTTGTAGTAGGAACATAGGTAAGTTCAAGGAGACCTTCGAGCACCTTGTCTCTGGTAAAGTGGCAGTTCACTTGAACATGTTTATTTCTTTCTTGAAGAACTAGATTTTTTCCGAGTTGTATGGCAGACTGATTATCACAATTCTGTTTTATGGGCTTCAAATGTTCCACACCAAGGTCAGTAAGAAGCCTAACTAGCCATGTGATCTCAGAGGAAGCAGCAACCATTACTGTGTATTTGGCCTCTGATGATGATCTTGAAATGGTTGACTAGCCACTACATTGAATTTCACAAGATTTAAAAGGTAATTTGGTTATTCAATTTCCTATTCTCCACTAGGAGAGTTGCAAGTCACTGGCTTAATTTGTAACAATGAGGAAGCAACTAATTAATTTCTAAAAAAGATTAAAAAGATTTGTGTCAATCTTAATAGGGGTGTTCATAAACGGTTAATAGTACCATTGAGCCTTAACGGTACGATTAACCATTATAACGGTTATTGAAATAAGCTAACCATAATTAATCGTTAAGTAACGAAAACTGATTAACGGTTAACCGATATTTAATGGTACGATTAATAGTTAACTGCTAATCATTTTATTCCATTTTATGCATTTGTACATCTAATATTGTGAATGTACTCATATGATTCCTTAACTCATTTGGGTTTTTTACAACAGTAATAACACATATTTACACAAAGGTTTGATCATGCATAAAAAACTTGTGTCGTTCATTCATATTTTAGCCTTTAAGGTTTTTTTTTAAAATAATAATATCGGTTAACCATTACAAAAATTTCATTACCATAACCATTAATTTTTAATGGTTTGGTAACATAACCGTTAATATATGAACCGATTATACACGGTTAACGGTTACGGTTACGGTTATTTTGCACACCCCTAATTATTAATGAGTTTTGGGGTATTACTCCGTTTTATTTTATCAAATTAGAATCAATTTTGGGAAATATTATTTAGAGTTTATTTAACTTTGGAAATTTTTTCTACTCTATCTAATAAGGAAACCTTCAGAAAGTTTCATATGCACAAAAAACGCCGATCAACGTAATAGTACAATAAACATATATATTATCATCGTCAAGAGCATTCATGCATGCACTAAGCAAGGTCTCAAATAGTAAAATGCATGCAGTTTTGTCGACTCCCCAATAATGAAAACCTATCAGGACAATAAGATAAGAACAATAATACGTGATAATGGGTACAAGTGAGGACACAAACCACTAATTCAACACTGACAGAGATAGTCCAGTAATTTGTCAATTTATTTTTTGCTCTTTAGTTGTTGTTAATACGTATTATTATTCCACTAATGTGCATCATAAAGACAAAAAATATTACTCAATAATGCACGTACCTTTAATTTATATACACTCTCTTGTGCCTAATATTTAGCAAAATTCCATATCTTAGAGCAACTTGCATTGTAAATGCAAGACAGATTTTTATTCCCTCTATACATTACCTTATAAAATTTGGTTAAAAGTTTCCACTCTTTTTGAATGGTTTTGTTTGTTTGCTCTTCTACTTTTGACAACAAAAGTTGAACATTATATTATTTTTAAGTTTATTTTGAGGCTTGTCATTGTTTTCATCATTTCATAAGCTATAATGTAAAAACCCTTGCATTAACAAAGAAAACTATTAATCCATCGTAGACTTGCATGGGATTGTTAACATTCACGCAAATAATGAATCATTGATCCATGCACACGAGATGTCTAAGCTAAGCTAGCAACTGTAGCATGGTATAAGAGTAATAAGACCATCATATTCATAGCTATAGTATGACAATATGACTTTATGAATAGACTGTAGACGACTAGGCCCAACTATTAATACATTGCAGACTTGCCAGCCGGTTGTATTATATTGGAGATTTGCAATTTATAGTCTTTATTGTATTCCATCTCAAGACTCTTACATATAGCCTTAATTAAATTACGTTGGGATCGATCACTTCAAGTTTTTTTTTTTTTAGTAACTTCATGTCCAAGTTACCTAGAGGAGTGTGGTTTTGTCTTGAAAAGTCATTTATTATATGTCAAATTATGCTTACTGTCATGGACCTACGTACAATATGGTATGATTAGATTCTTCACTTTACATCTTATTTCACCAAGTGTACGTGTAAAGGCCTGATTTTCGAACATACGTACTCCCAGCTTCCTCATTAACTACTAAGATCTTGGGATCAAACATTGGTATACATTATTACATACGTATGAGTACGACGACACTAACTTGGGGACCGTATTAGTTCAATAAAATGTACTTTGTATACCTTTCAGGTCTGGTTACTCCAGATATATTATATATACTAGTTATTTCCAGTCAAAGCCAAGCATGACTCGAAATGTGATGCAATGAATTGTTTTTCTAGGTATACTTGTCTGGCAAATTATAATTATTTTTAGGTGATATCACTTAAAGGTGCGGTTCTGCCGGTAAATTTAATTCCATATTTAACTTCTTTGACCTTTGTAATCTAATATAACTATATAAGTAGTGTGACTAAGACCCCATTACAACATTCTGGATACTCTTTCAATCAAGCTACTAATAATCATTACGGAGTATATCTCACTCAAAAACTCATCATATCAATTATTAAGCCAATTAATAGAAAAAATAGGCACAACAACAGTGAAATTTATCAACCGGTATACTACATATCGATTACTAGATGATCTCTCAAGATCGTCTAATCCTAGATTAGGTCCAGTCAACAAATAGCTCACTGTTAATCTCCTAAGATATATTATTTAAATTAATGGAATTTGGCGAAGCTATGAGATATTTGTGATATTGTATTGACGAGTTACCCTTGTGTGAATCATTCAAAATAAACCTTACTACACATTATAAAAAATATATCGTGCCAAATTGATGTCAATGCTGGGTTGTAAGCAGTTGGTTCTTTCCCTAAGATGTCGCTGTTAGATTTATCAATAGAGTTCGGAAATCAAAAAGGCAGGATTTGATATAAAAATGAGTATATATACTACTATATGTTATATCATAGTGTACGTTATTATATGGTGAAGTAACATAAATTAATTTCACCACTTATTACTCATAAAATGTTCTCTAATTAAACATGTTGCTCTAAACCTCTCTCGTACACTTTGAAGCTAGATTCCATGACCAATTTAAGCGTTAGCTAAAACCCATGAATCTTGTCGCATACATTATAGATTGCTGATGTGAAATTAGGGTAACTGAAATAGTTAAGTAGCAGATACACGAACAAGAATGTTGAAATTGTCAGTGGGATTATATGTAACTATTACATGATTTGGTAGAGTAGAAATTTACTATATACAAGTGATTATCCTCATAGTTGTAGGGAATTCGATCATCTCGCAAGAGCCCTACGTAAAGTACAAGCTAAGGTACAAACCTTTTGTAAGCTATTGGGTTCGCTGAAAATCTTGAACCATATCAATAGTGTTGTAGGCATACATGCATTCAAGCGGACAAGTTTTTGGGAAAATGGAAGAGGTAGGTTATTATTTATTAATGATAAGATGGTGATTCAGGTCATATTTACCAGAGAAGTCTTCAAAGTAGTCACACTTGAACTTGGTAGCTCGCTTCTGATCTTGAGAAATTCCTAATTTATATATATCAGGAATATTTTTGTAATTTTATTTTTATACCTGAAATTATAAGGTTTATACCTGATATATTTTTTCTATATTTTAATATATTTCGTATTTATATATCAATACATATATTTGATATAAGAGTAGCTATATCTGATATGATAATAGCAATATCTGATATCTCAATATACTAATATATTTTATATCAGATTTAAACTAGGAAAACCACTCAGGTCTTCTACCTTCTGATTAGGTATGTTTACCATTTTGACCTCCCCTTTTAATGTGATGATGGACATGATGTTATTCACATTATATTATGTGCACATTTACCTCTATGTGAGTAAGACCTGAAAATTAGAATTATTGTACGATAATAATCGATCTGTTGAGGCAAAGCAATTGTAGTTGAGCTATCACTCTTCCATGTATAACATTTTTATGCTTAGCCTAGAAAAATTTGTATTTGGCAGATGAGATATGTTCCAAAATTTACTATCATCATTGATTATCTCTGTTCTTGATCGATTGACAATTTAACAAACTATAGCCGTATAGGCTTATATAGCTTTGCACACGATTTTGATGTTTCTTTAATGAACCTGTGAGGATGTGAGTTTGGTTCTGAAGTATGCAGCATCAGGTGCACAAATATAGAAAGTAGAAGAGCAGCAAGGTCATTAAGCTAGAAATTAAATGCAAGATTCCAGTTTCATTATTTCTTATATAGTTAAATTCATTAAGAAGCAACTAAGCACATTTATCACATCAATTTCTAAAAATTCCAAGCATCGGTAGATGAGTAAATGAATAGAAGACATAAACAACACAACTTTGACTTATTATCTACATAGTTTATCAGGGGAGGCAACTTATAGTATGTAGTGCTAGTGTGAACAGGGTTCACAATAATAGGGGTCGTGGACTCTTTTTAGTAAGGAGGTGGAGACTTGTAAGAGTGGGAGGATGGTAAGTGTAATTATTGTAGGTTGGTGGGTAGTTGTATGTAGGAGGTGTACAGTATAAAGGAGACTTGGAATATGAGGGTGAGTGGTTATTATAGTATGGTTCGGGAGACTTATACGAAGGAGAGTTGCAGTATGAAGGTGACTTGTAGGGTGGTGGAGAGTAATAGTACGAAGTGGGACAGTAATAATATGAAGGAGGATAGGATTGTGAATGGGGACTCAGTATGTTGGTGGAGACTTATACAATGAAGGGGACTTGTAGGGTTTAGGAGATTTATAGTGTGAAGGAGAGTTGTAGTACGAAGAGGACTCATAGGTGGTGGAGACTTATAGTACGAAGGAGAGCGGTAGCTTGTAGGATGGGGGAGACTTATATTCATATTCAGGGGATTTGCGAAGGGGAATTGTAGGATGGTGGAGACTTATAGTATGAACGGGACTCATAGGAGTAAGGTTGTGAAAACTTACATTCGTATGGAGGAGATTTGTAAGAATGGAACTTGTGTGCTAGTGGCAAATCATACTTAAGTATGATGATTAAATAAACAAAACAATAAATAAGAGAAGACGTAATAACAATAATAATAAGAGATTAGAGAAAAGAAAATAATACTTGAATTATAACAAAAGATTGTTGAAAACCAAAGCTTTCTCCATGAATTGCAAAGGAGAAAGAACAAAACCTAAAAACCTAAAGCTAAAAGCAATGGAAAACTCCCCCAAAACTCCCTAATGAATACTAAAACTAAGAATCTCTCCCCCTCATCTCAAAAGTGGCATGCAAATTGTTGGCCCAAAGTAGTCCTCAAGCATAGCAAATACTAAGACCTATCTAGTACTAGTCACTAGGTTTTTGGACTTCAAAAATAATCCTCTCAAGTGGCCGCCAAGGTGTAGTGGTGTGGCTTGAAGGACTGCAAAGGTGTTGCGGCGTGTGTTGTAAAAATCATCATTTGCATGCTAAACTTCATTAGCCGCATTTTGCATGGAACGATCAATGACTTGTCATAGCCACGTCACATAAGTTCTTCAAAAATTCCCAAAACAAGGCTAATAATTGACGCGAATGCTTCAAACATAAGTCGAGCGAAAGGCTCACGATGTCAAGAGAGCTTTTATTACATTAGAATCCTACAAAACATACCAGAGAAGAGCAATATCGAAATATACAAAATAAAAGCTTATAAAGGAGGAAAATATGGAGGAAATGTGGTAAAAAGAGATTACCTAAGACTTCAAAACCAAGAATAAAATTGTGTTATCGGTTCATATTAATGGTTATTTTACCGAACCGTTAAGAATTAACGATTACAATAATAAATTATTTGTAATGGTTAACCGATATTATTATCTTTTAAAAAAACTAGACCTAAAAGGGTAAAACATGAATGAATGTCATAAGTTATTTTGTGTATGATCAAACCTTGTGTAAATTTGTGTTAAAACTATTGTACAAGACCCAAATGAGCTAAGCAATCATATAAGTAGTTTCAAAATATTAGATGTACAAGGGCATATTTATATGCCCTTGTACATCTAATATTTATTGGTTACAACCGTTAAATACCGATTAACCATACCGTTAAATACCGTTAAAGGTTAGAGGTTACAACCGTTCACCATACCGTTAAATACCGATTAACCATTTATTGGTTAACTTTACTTAACGATATGATTGCGGTTACGGTTAGTCTTTTTCAATAATCGTTACAATGATTAATCGTACCGTTATGACTTAATGGTACAGTTTACCGTTTATGGACACCCCTACCTAAAGGCTCCAAACACGTATTTAGGATCCAATTGTAGATATATTAGAATTGGTTATAATTGATATTTCAAGTTAAATTAGATGGTTCTAATAACTCTTGTAGCCTAATCTGATCCTATTCAAACTAGGGTAAAAATCTAATTAAAGAAATTTTATGATTGGGTTCAAAAAGGTCTAAAATGACGAAGGTCTAAGGTTACACAACACCGATTTCTGGTAATTCAATAGATTTTCAAAAATTAAAATAATTTCCATGGGTCGGTGTCCCCTGATGTCATCTAAATAGGTTTAAAACAAACATTTTATATATCTTGGACCTCCAATGGCTTTAAAACCATATTTAAAATTCAATTGTAAGTATATTAGAAATGGATGCAATTGATATTTTAAGTCAAATTATATAGTTTCAATGACTCTTGCGTGCTAATACAACCCTGATAAAATTAGGGAAAAAATTTAATGGAATTATGTGAGTGAATTCAAAAATATCTGAAATGATGAAATTTTAAAAAGTTTAAAAAATGAAAAAATTTCAATGGGAGTCTCCTAGGGTAATATTAATAGGTTTTGGACAAATATTTTATTTATGTTGGACCTCCAAAGGCCCCTAACACGTATTTTGGATCCAATTAGTGAATTAGAAACTTTTTAAATAGATATTTCAAGTCAAATTAGATGGTTCTAATGACTCATATGGCCTAATTTGATCGTCTTAAAGCTAGGGTAAAAATTTAAAGGAATTCTACGATCGAAGGATTTTAAAGAGGTGGTATACAAACAATTTATTTATCCTAAAACTCCGAAGGATTTAAAAAATATTTAAATCCAATTATAGGTATATTATAAACGATTGTACGTAATATTTCAAGTCAAATTAAATGGTTATAATGACTTATGCAGCCTAATATGACTCTGTTATAACTTGGGTAAAATTTAAAGAAATTCCGCGACCGATTTTAAAAACATTCAAAATGACGAAATTTTAAAAATTAAAATACACCGATTTCTAGTAATTTTAAACAATTTTCAAAATAATAATAATAATTTAAGTGGAATTCCCTTGACTTGAGACTAGTAGTATGAAGGGGACATGTAGGAATAGGGTGGAGACGTATACTCTTATGGAGGAGAGTTGTCGTATGAAGGTGAATAGGTGTCATCGTAGTTGTAGGGTGGTGGAGACTTATAGTAAGACCAGTATTTGTAAATCGTATGAGTGCGAAAATTCGTAGAATACACAGTCAAGAGAAACTGATTGATGATAAATGACGAACCTAATTGTTTAAGGAATCTTGATCTTTGATTGTACTGTTGCTCAATCAATCAATCAAACAATATACTACAAAACACCACGCAGCAACTAAGCACATTTATTACATGAGACAACTGTTATCATTAGATTAAACTTTTGTTAATTCACTGTATTTAAGGGCTGTTTGGGCATAGTAACTTTAGCTTGTCATTCTACACAAGTTTAGGATTACAGGTTCACAAAAGTCCAAGTTATGTGACAGAATTCAGCACCTTGGATCTTCTTTTGTATAAGGAGCTTTCTTCCTCTATTTCCCCTTATCATGCTCTGCTCTGCTCTGTATGAGTGTATGACTATTAATTCTATTTCCTCTGAGAAAGAATCCCTGTACTTAAAAAGTATTACCATTAAATATTATTAATATTACGTCTTTTACCTAGCTAGAAGATCAGTAAGTGATCATAAACTTTTTGCACGACAGTTTAATTTGATTTCATAATTTCATAGAAATCTAGAAAGCAGTCCACAACATTTTCTGCAGAAGTAGAATATAATTTCTTTAGGGGGCTTGGGGCATAATTTTTTTTTTTTTTCTTTTACTCGGTATGCTGAAGTAATTGGTTTGCAGAATAGTGACATGCAGAAATCTGGAAAGCTATTCAATGAATTGACAAGTGAGAACAAAGTGATGAAGTTGTTTGCAAAATTTGTAGGACATTGATTAAA
The DNA here is from genome assembly GCA_026401315.1 of Dysphania ambrosioides. NCBI lineage: Eukaryota > Viridiplantae > Streptophyta > Magnoliopsida > Caryophyllales > Amaranthaceae > Dysphania > Dysphania ambrosioides. The sequence goes on from CM048666.1 coordinate 956,468, forward strand.
ATTGATCAATAATAATTTAAAGTTCTCTCTGTGATCACAATAACCAAACAATGTCGTAGAGGAATACCAGTTGAAGGAGAGGAAACTTACTGTTGCTTTTCATATTTCAAAGAGGTATACATACTACACACAAACTAAAGGTTCGTCTTGCTGATTCTCTTCATATCTTAGCGCTTCTCCTCTTCCTCAACAAGTTTACCTTCAACAAAATCACAGGGACGAATGGCCACCCCGAGCTGCTTTTGGATTTTTTTCATAACAAAAGCTTCATGTGGTTCACATATGCTAACCACAACACCCTTCCTGCCAAGCCTTCCAGTCCTTCCAGCTCGATGTGCATAATGAATAGAGTCTGTGGGCAAGTCAAAATTCACGACAAGATCACATTCTGCAATATCCAAACCTCTTGCAGCAAGTTCATTCGTCACGAGTATTCTCAACTCCCCATTTTTGAATTTCTTTAGTACAGTTGATCTAGCAAGCTTGTTGAGATCCCCATGAAGTTCTGCAGCTTTTATCCCACGAGCCTCCAACTTGTATACAGTGTCCTTCAGCTGTTTATTCAGGTTCATGAATACTATAACATACTTGGCATCAAGGGCATGGACACATCTCCTCAGTGTGTCAACCTTGTGCTGTAACCTAGCGGTGCAATAAAAATGCTTCAGAAGAGGGGGTAAGCTCTCAGATGCTGCAGGAGCTAAGTTCATGTCTGATGAGGAATCAGAGTTTACCATAGTCACAGGGCCAGGCATCGAGACTGAATCAAGTGGGCTTACACTTTTGGCTCTGACTAGAACTGGGTCTCTTCCCCAACTCCTAGCAGCTCTTACTACTGAATTTGGCACAGTTGCAGACACCATAATGGTCTGACGTTCAGCTCGGGGGCTATTCCCAGATTGGGGGACAGCCCCTGACCTCTTCCTTCCAACATGTTCTAGAATCCTGTGCATATCTTCACGAAAGTTGAATGCAAGAAGTTCATCTACTTCATCCAACACTAAAAATCGACAACCATGTGTATGAAGTTTCCCAGATGCACTAATCTCAGCTATACGCCCTGGTGTACCAACAACAATGACAGGCTTGTTTTTTTTAAGTGCTTCCTCCTGCCTTGATCGGTTAGCACCCCCTACTAGCTGCTGAACCATTCTCTTATCTGCAGGTCCCAATAGTTTCTCAACCTCCCTCACAATTTGCATTCCCAGCTCCCTAGAAGGAGCCACAATAACCGCCTCCACATCTTTCTTCTTTCCAGGATCCTCAACAGTGGCAGATTGCTTCTTTAGTGGGCCTACTTCAGAGAGGATTGGAAGAAGATACGCAAGAGTTTTCCCAGAACCAGTGTACGATTGGATCACAACATCATGCCCTTTCAAAATAGTCGGAACTGCAGTCGATTGGACATCAGTAGGAACGTTAAAACCTTCCTCTTCTAATCTCTTCAACAACAAAGGTGGAAGACCAATCTCAGGAAACGACTGAGCAGCAAATGGAGCACCTTCTATTTCAAGCGACTTCTTCCCACCAGCCTCCTTAACGCGAGCTGGCTTTATTTTCCTTTTAGGCATTTCAATTTCAGGATCCAGCTGGCCAACACTATCTGCTTCACTCACTTTACTTGTTTCAACTTTATCTCTAAACCCAAGGCTGGCAAGAGTAAGAGGTCCATTTTCAGGCCTATACCTACTAAGAAACCTCACGTTTCTACGGTAACAAGCACTCCTAGAAACATGAAACAATCTCCCAAAAGATAAGGACTCCCCTAAAAAGAAAAGCAATCGTGACGATACTATTGCTGGCATCTTCAAAGGATCTCAACCAAATGTTACACCACAAACAACTTCGTAACAGAAGAAGGTACCGTCCTCTGTTTCAAAGGATTCTGAAGATAGACTTCAGCCTTGAGAGCACACAAGAATTGGGCACAACAAATAAACACTAATCAGAATCAAAATATTGCTCAAATCCAGCTATACCAAGACCCTAATAAACCATTCATTAAAAACCCAAATAGGACAACAACCTATCAAGATGAAATGAGAATATTTACAGAGTAATTAGCATTTTGGTTAAGTTGAACTAAACGCGGATATTAACCATGCAATTAAATGGGTATTCGAAGCAGTAGTACCCAATTAGCAAAACCCCAATATCTTATAATTATGACGAATAAAGGTTCCATCTTATATTGAAGGAAAATGAGATTACTGATACAGACAAGTACAAAATAAATGGAAGTTCAAATTATAAAATTCTCAGAAATTGAGAACATAAAACTAAAATGAGAAGATGAGAGAAATACCTGAAGAAGAAGACGAAGCGTTGTTGTAGTTAGGGAAGTGGAAAGATAAGGAGTCCCGAGTGAAGTGTAAGGTTGTGATTTGTGAAAGGAAGCCTCAAACTGTTGAACTGTTAGATAGCATAGCACAAAGGTGCTGAATTAAGGAGTCAGGAGTGTGCCCTGTGAAGAAGAAAGGCGAATCCCAAAAGATAATTTATCCCCCTCTTAAACCCAATTTTCTAAAAGAATGGTTAAGATTTCTTATATGGATATTGGATACGAGTGAATCAACGTCTTTAACTTTGTAAACATAGTCCTATTCCCATAATCTTAAGAAGTATCTATTAGTTGTATATTAAGTTTGAAATTTTTTTAAAATTATCTCAAAAATATTATTTAAATAACTTTTAAAATTCAATCATTTTGAATTATTTTCGAATTTAGAGATAGAACATATTAATATGTTTATCTTGGATCTTATAAGGTTGTATTAGGTCTTAGGAGTAGGGGTGTCAATCGGTTATACGATTTGGTTTTGGGATCGTTTTATCGGTTTTCGGTTATTAACGGGTCGGTTTTTAACGAATTACCATCTTTATCGGTTTGGTTCAGGTCGATTTTAAAATAATCTCGTCAGTTCGATTTGGTTTTTTTATTGTGGTTTATATTTGGTTCGGGTCCTGATCAGTTGAGTTGTAATCGGTTCGGGTTGTTATTGGTCGGTTTGAAAACAAGTTGTGCCGGTTTAAAGCGGTTTTCGTGTCAAAACAGTTCGAGTACTAGACGATTCGGGTTGTAATCGGTTCGGGTCATGATCAGTTTAGGTATTATTCGGAACAGGTTGTAATCGGTTCGGGTTGAAAATTTGGTAAAATTAGTTCAGGTCATAATCAATTTAGGTTGAATTAGGGTGGTTTGAAAATAGACATGGTGTAAATGTGTTTTCAAAGTATATAGGAGTAGCGAGTAAGACTTATGCGCCAAGATACACCCCCCAAGTGGAACTCTTTATGAATTACAAAATTAGTAAATTATACATTACTCATATAGTCGTATGACTCGTATGAGTCGTATCATATAAGAGTTAAGACTAATAGAGTATAAGAACATGTTACAATGTTATATTAGAAACGCTTTGTTAATGATTTGAATAGTTGAGAGTTTGAGACAAACAAAAACTATATTGATACAAACAACCATTCATGTATTCAAAACAATAGACAATCATATTATAATAAGTACATTTAATATCAATTCTTGAAAAAAAAAAAGCTTAAAAGTTTTGAAATACTGCATATGACTTTAGAACAATCATATATAACTTTAGAACATCAGATTAGCATTTTTTGAACAAATAAAAAAATATATAAGACATTATACACATCAGGTTAGTAAACACGAACAATCTGATATGACTTTAGAATATTAAACCATCATTTTTGAACAAATATAAATATATATAAACCATCATTTTTGAACAATTGCATATGATTTTAGACTAACTTATCAAAAATTAGAAAAGACGAACAATCAATCATTAATATAGATCATTAACTCATCATATTCGAACAAGAACATAAATATTATATCATTTAACTTTAAACCATTTACTAACTAACATATGACATTAAGGTAACTACATTTAAGGGTTCATTGAAAAGAATGAAATTAAGGTATTTTAAAAAATTAGAGGAAAAGTTGCATTTAATACGTAGTTAGTTATTTGAGGTAACTACATGTAAGGTTTCATTGAAAAGAATGAAATTAAGGTATTTTAAAAATTAGAGTGAAAGTTGCATTTAATACGTAGTTAGTTATTAAAATGTTTCCAATTATTAAATTAATGTCATTTTGATTATCAAAGCATCTAAACCCTAGGAAATTAGAAATTTGACGGATATAAATGGGTTCTTATATATAAGGAGTTCTTATATATTAAGGGATTCTTAATATATATATATATATAGACACACACACACACACACACACACACACACACACACACACACACACACACACACACACACACACACACACACACACACACACACACTTATAAGCATTATGATTCTAAGACTCTTAGCCAATTGTATTTTATTACATTATATCAAGGATGTCAAACAAGCCAATTCAAAGTCAATTGTATTTGATTCTTAATATTCTATGTGTTAAACTTTTAATGTATAACTAATAATATATTTGATCAAACACCTAAACATAAGTGTAGAAAATTGCACAAAATATCGTTATAAAGTTGATTAACAATATTATTGTGTTATACTTATTATAACTATTATTTAAATATGTAATGAATATCATGAGATTATTATATATGTATATCCTTTTATTGGTTTATCCTTATGGCTTGAGTCACCGATGAGACTAATAATATAGAGTAACTTTTAACTTAAGTCTCATAGATCAACTACTATTACCGAGTTTTTAAACAATTCAGTCATAATGGGTTACGAGTTATAAATGATTCGGTCATAACGTTTTATGGGTTGTAAACGGTTCAGTCATAACGGTTTATGGGTTGTAAACGGTTCAATCATAACAGTTTATGGGTTGTATACGGTTTGGGTTTATTGGGTCTTTGTCGGGTTTTAATGATTTCAATTTACATTGGTTCAAGTTATTATCGGGTTCAGACATAATCGGTTTGGGTTGTAACAGTTCAGCCTAATAACAATTACGGGTCATTAAAGTTTTTTCAAAATATGGTTCGATTCAGTTTTGGATTTCATCTAATCGAGTCGGTTTGGTTTTCAGTTTTCAACAAACAGGTTCTCAACGGTTTGGTTCCTTTTTGGAATAGTTTAATTTCACCAATTCAGGTCGATTTTTGATGGCTCTACTTAGGAGTAATTGGAGCTATCTAATTTGACTCTAAGAATTCATTTCAATTGATTTCTAAAATTCCTATAATTATGCTAAAAGTTTTTTTAAGGACTCTAGAAGCTAAATATATGTTATTGAATGGTTTTATTCCTTTCATATGACTCTAAAAAACACAAATATCCCAAAATAGTGTATAATTTACTTCAAAATTCAATCATTATTTTGGATAATTTTGGATATGGTGAGAGAACATGTTGATGTACTTATCAAGGGGTTTTATAGAGTTATGTTAAGCCCTTTAAGTGATTAAAATCATTTTCTTGACTCTAAATACTCATTTTCATCGATTTCTAAAAATCTAAAAATTAATCCTAAACTCACTTTTAGGTTATTTTGAGACAGAATATCAGGTCTTGAATGGTAATAAACATCCTCATATGACCATAATGGGATGAATCTAATATTTTTTATTTCAATATTCAAATTTTTTCAAAAAAATCTCAAAAATAATGTATAATAACCTATAGAGGTATATGTGACCTTAGGAGTGTTTAAACACCTTTTTTACACAAATTTCCAAAATTCTTATAATGAGGTCTTAAACTCTTTCTAGAGATTTTGGAGAACGAATATAAGGTATTGAATAGTTCTAAATCTTTTCATATGACTTGGAAACCATCCATCACCTTTGTTTCAATTTTGAAAATATTTTGAAAATATTTCAAAAATATTGTGTATAATAACCTTCAAAATTGGATTATTTTGGAAATTTCGAATTCAGTTAGAGAACACATTGGTATGCTTACCAATAGTTTTATAGGGTTATATTGGGCCTTAGTAGTGATTAGAGTCATATATACTTTGACTTTAAACACCCATTTCAAAATATAAGGTAATTAATAATTCCAAACTTTATCAAATGACTCTAGAAAGTATCATGTACCTTTATTTCAAATTTGAATTTTATTTCAAAAAATATGTCAAAAATAATGTATAATGACCTTCAAAATTTTATTATTTTGGACACTTCATATGATGAAAAAAGACCTTTATATATACTTATCATGGGTCTAATAGGGTCATATTAGCTTGAGGAGGGATTGAAACTCTCTACTTTGATTCTAAACATCTATTTGAACCAATTTTTAAAATTCTTACAATTATGTGATAAACTCATTTTCATGATCTTTGGATAAGGCTTGTGTAATAATATTATCTCATTTGTAGCATGTATGCATATCTTTTTAAAAAAAGAAAAACCATTTCAAATTTGTAATTTTATTTTTATTTATGAAATATATCATGTTAGTTTTCTTTAAAGTAATTATGAGGTAATATAATACTCTAAACAAATAAATCGCATACTTTTGTGAATTTAAGATGAAATGGCATTAAAAATTTGACCAATTTAGAAAGTTTCTACCTATATTTATTATTATCCACCTTTTTTACCATCTCTCCTCTTCAAAATTAATGACAAAGAAATGAAAAAAAAAAATAATGACAACTGACCACAACATCTTTTCATAATTAAATAGTATCTCCATTATATTCTACAAAGTAATTAATTACCCACTCAATTAAAATTCAATAAAATTCATTTTTTAATTTTTTTAGAACAACATATAAGCATAGAAAGAGTGGCAATTTCCCTAAATAATTTCAAAAAGTTGTAGAGAAATTACACTGAGATTTATATAACTCTAATTCTCATTCTTGAGTTGTACTGACGCAGATTTCTTTTCTTTCTTCCGATATTTTGAACTGAGGTCCACCATTCTTTCAACTTGAGGAGAAACGTTTAAGTGTGGCTAGCCAACAAAGGGGTCGAGCAAGCTTAGTAGAGTATCTTACACTTTTCTTGTTTGTTTTTCAAGACTTAGCCCCTCTTTTGCAACAATTATAAACATTGTTCAAACAAGCAAATGAAACAATGAAAGTATCGAATTATCGATTGAGGGTACTGTCACTAAGCTAAGATAAGGACACTAATCAAGAAAGAGTTTTATAGATTACATGTACTAATCCACATGTATGGTCGTAGGGAAATTCTTCTAAGAGATATGCATGCATAATGCGAAGGTTTTTTCTTTTTTCCTGCACTAACGTGGGAACACTATCCGACCATATGAGGGTCAATCTCAAAGTCACTGATTTCATCCAGTTTTGAACACCAACGCAAACCTCTCATATGTAGAGGTATACAGACCTCACAATCTTCACCATGTACGCACTCAGATACTCAGTTTAGGACGATATTTCGAATCAACAAATCTCGAGGTGATTTCATCTGTACAGGCCATGCGAATTCTCTCAGGTGTAGCAGGATTGTCAAGAGGAAACCAGCCACTGTAACCTGCTTCTGCTCTAGCAGCTAAGATTGCATCCTTGATAGCAAAAAACACAGCGGAAGCAAGGAAAAATGGAGGCTCGCCGACAGCTTTAGAGGAATGTATAGCCTTAATATTTGGAGCTCCCTGCATACCAACCCAAAAGTAGCATGTTATAGCTATATCAACCGCAGCCAACAAATAGTAAATAGCAGATTCCATGGTAACGTTTGGAAAGATAATACAACGCTGACTAGCTTGTAATATCACACGCAATGATAACTTTAATAATATGACAAGATAATGCAGTGCTGCTCTCTTTTATTTAACTATAAAATCAAATATATGCTTCAATATGCCTCTCTTGTTTACATTGCAAAAGACTAGATGGAAACATGGAATCCAATATAATCTTGCAAAACACTATTTAGCTAATATCATCATAAAGTCTTGAATATTCATTTCTTATAATTTTTGGTCCATCCTACCAGTTTCAGTTTTTCATTATAATCTTTATCAAACACCCTCGCCAAAAATAAATTTGGATTTTTCACGAGGTGCCCCTGAGGTTTGGCCAAATTCATGTGGTACCTTCACCTTGTGAAGTTTGAAACTCACAAGGTACCCCTGAGGTATTATATTCTATATTGAGACAAATATGAATTATATCTACTTTTCTTTCAATTGTAAGGTCAAATTTTCATCTTTATTTATGAATTTGAGCCATAAAAAGTAAAAACTAACTACAAACATTCCCAATCCAATACATAACATGATAGCATCTAACACTATTTGTGTTTCTTACTTTCGTTAAATTTTGAAAAAGTCTTAAATATTAGTTAAAATTGAAATTTTGATGAGGAAGTAGTATTTAGCAAGAAAATGATATTCAAAAGGATATATTTAAGCAGACCAATAAAATTTTATTTTGCATGATAAAAGCCAAAAATAGCACTGCAACTGGAAATGACAAGTTCACTAACCTTCAAAAGAGAGACACTAAATTTTAAAGGAACATCATTCAGGGATGGAATTTTATAATTCCCAGGTCCACAGGTATACAGGAAGCCAGGAGGTATCCACTTATGAGCTGAATCTCCCCACTTGAGCTCCTCTAAAGCAATCCAACCCAGCCCCTGCACGAATGCCCCTTCAATCTGCAATAAACATGGGTTATGAAGAAACGAACAAGCAGGACATACATAAAATTAAAGTCAGCAGTGCTTTGCTTGGATTAATATGAGCCTATCCTGAGTTCTACATAAACAAGAGAGAGATTCAAATTTATCCTGCAGTCAGCAATTTAACATAAACCTGTCTGAAATCTGTTCCATGTTATTCATAAAGGTTAAACTTTGAACGAGGCCATGACATGAAGCAATCATAACCTTCCAACCATCCTTTAAATCCTTTTAAGTAAACACTTAAATTAAGGAAAATGGAGCTTTTGGACAAATACTAAATTTGAAAAGCTTAAATGAAGCTGAATGCAACTTATCACCATATGAGGTTGTTAATTTAATTCATTTAATTATTTTTTTTGGATAGTGTAACATATAATCAAACCAAATCATGCCACTTCCATCATACTTCTTCAAACTTTCTCCTAATCAATAAGCAAAAGCAGCTGTGATGGAGAATTCTGCAGTGGAAATTACCTGACCAACATCAATAGCTGGATTGAGAGAATGTCCAAGATCAAGAAAAATGTTTGCAACCCTCGTGTGGAAATCTCCAGTCAATGTGTCAATTTCGACCTCAGCAAACGCAGCACCATACGTGAAGTAACTGAAAGGCTTCCCCTTAGAAGTTTTCCAATCAAAGCCAATATCAGGAGTGGCATGGAAGCCATGAGCAGATAGGTCTATTCTCTCCAGATAGCATGCATGTGCCAACTGAAAGGAACAAAAGTGGTCATCATTATGTTTGTGGGTGGGGGGGGGGGGGGGGGGGGGGATGGGTGGGAATGCCAAAATAAGTTATTATCATAACATAAATACATATTACCCATACCTCAGCAAATGAAAAAAAGCTATGTTTTGAAGCAATAGGCTCCATTCTTGCTTTTATTTGTTCACAAGCATCAAGAACAGCAGCCCCATACATATCAGAACTTGCTGATGCTGCTGTTGGTGATGCATTTGGAACCTATTTGGCCACAAACAGAAACAACACAAAACAGGTAAGTTGATGTTGTTGGTATAAAATATTCATGAATGAAATTTTGACATTTTCTGATGCTTTGTTACCTTGTCCGTACTAGTCTCTGATATGAATACAGAGCTAAGAGGAATATTAAAAGCGGAAGCAGCAATCTGTGCAATTTTTGTATGTAAGCCTTGTCCCATCTCAACACCCCCGTGGGTAACGAGTACCGTGCCATCAGTATAAACTTGAACAAGAGCACCTGCCTGCGCTCATTGCAATTAAGGCACAACTTCAGTGAAAGAACAAGATACAGATATTCTCTTCCTCCTCACTCTATAGACATGTCAATCTTTAAAATAATCTCCACTGTACACAGTAGACCAGACATACTAACAATCAAGACATTAGACCTCAAAAGTCTTGGAGGCTATCTTTACTGGATGGAGAGGAGGTATATTACAATGAAGGGTCAACATTATTAAAGAATATCGAATGCACAGAGGAATGCTCACTTTACTGACTCAAATCAAGGAATGAATTTTCATGCACTCAAACATGATCTTTCTGCCAAAGCACCAAAAACTAAACGATGCATAATTTTTCTATATTTCAGCGGAGGAATTTAAAAAAGGAAAATTTCCAAAGCCAATAAAAGTAAAATTCAATTCTGGAAACAGTTCATAACTTGATATTGGTCTGTATTTCTTACAATTTGATTAAAGCCTAAAAAGAATGTTTAGGGTTGCTCCTCTATTTCATGTATGTGGGTGTGTTTTGGGAAGGGGGGGGGGGGGGGGGGGGGGGGGGGGGGGAGGGGTGTTTGAGCTACTGAATTGGTATTTGCTCATTTTTGAGGATCTGATACGAATTAGGATCCAGGGTTTGATTCTAGCATTATAAAAAGCCAGAACACCTTGACTTGGTCAAAATGTTGAAAATTGCACCTTATATACACTTTCAAAATGTAGGCTTATTAAACACTTGAAAGTTCTGGAGGCTTCACTGGTTAGGTAAACAAACACTCAAGAAAGTTAGCAGTAAAGAGGGCAACGAGGATTAAGAACCCACTGTTATCCTTCCCAGTTCCCACAAGTAAAACCAAGGGAACTTTCATCATCATGCCTAGATCCTATCAAGATTAATGAAGACAAAAACAACAATAAGCCTTAAAGGGTTCCATGACCAATTGGCAAGGAACAACTCACAGAGTCTTGCAAAATCGATTACCTGATTCATAAACTTAGTTGTGAATGAGATGCCAAATTTTGTAGGAATCATAGCAAGTCCACGTTTTTTCCATCGATTTTGAACATTAAACTCGCCAACCTCCTCACGTGCCCTTGGAAGGTTGCAAGATAATTTAAGTTCATTCCACAGCTCAGGCAATGTGAAATGCTCAAGGATCTGGCCATAGTGCAATATCGATCCTTCACTTTGGAAGTTTAATTCCTAAGCCACCACAAGTTTGAGAATAGTTGATAAACCTTTATCACAAGTATACGCAAAACTAGTTCGTTGAATTTCATCAAAACTGATAATAGCATTATGTGCAAAGATTCAGTGCCTCACAATAGAAGTAATGCAGCTATTAATCTTACCCTTATCTCCTCTGGGCTCTTCTTGACCTCCATGGCTATCCTATGGATCCAATTTTCTGCAATAAGCATCCCTTGAGGGCCACCAAATCCACGGAAAGCAGTGTTGCTTGGGAAATTAGTAAAACAAACATTTCCATTAATAAGAACATTTGGTATCTCATAAACGTTGTCTGAATGGAACATTGCACGCTCAAGGACAGGAAGAGATAGATCATGTGAATTTCCAGCGTTGTTGTATATTTCAAGGTCCAGAGCAAGCACCTTTCCCTCATTTGTAAATCCTACCTGTACTCGGTGATACATCATCAATTCAATCAACAAATTAATATTTGAAATTCATGTAACCAGTTCATAGAAAGGCTATATTCACAAAGGAAGTGTAAATAGAAAACACACACATAACCATAAGTGAGCGAGACAAGGATGCTAGGTCTTCAACATCAGTCACTATTTTACTGATAACAAGATTTCAGAGTAAATTCAGACATCATTCCTTTAGAAATAAATGAAATTAAAGTCCATCTAAGGTGGATGATTGATTGACTGATGGTGCAAAAAATATCAAAGTTCCCCCTAGTTAAGAAATTGGTGAATTCTGGACTCTGGTCTTATTGATTACTCATGGTAAACTATTTCCCTTTCTGAACAATGGTTACTATGGTCCCATAGTATATTCAGGGTCTTTTCCTTTACTTGTGAAAGGGATCTCCCACATAAGTTTGAGGGATGCCTATCTTATTTCTTCTAGTACAGTATGTAGTGGGCCAACACTTCCTTTATCTTAATACTACACAGCACATAGTTAAGAGCACAAATCATTGGCATGAGTCTGCAACAAATTCGTGCTTATGTAATCATCGATAGAAAAGCATGGAGGTGATTTATTTGGTGCAACCTTTAGAAGTTAGGAACAATCTTTAGTCTACTATATGAGGTTCTAGTGGCTCCCACTTTAATCTTGGCATTTCAACACACCATTATGCACTCATTTCCTCCTCTTCTCCTTACAGTCAATATAGATAACCAATACGTGTTACCTTCGTCTATTGGAATCTCGGAGCTTTTACTTGATGGAGAAATGAATCATGTGCAGCAGTGCAGGATCCAACAACGAGTGAGGTTTTTTCAGATTGTTTGAGTGTACATCACACTCCAATAAAAGTTAATCACAGCATAACATCATGGTCATATTAGACAACTACTACAACAAAGTCAAGCCTTATTTCAAAAAGGTGGGGTCGGCTACATGAACCAAGAATTTATCTCCCGCAATCATCCACAAAAATGTTCCTCCTCCATTCTCTCTTATTTAGAACCACATCTTTTTCTAAACCCATTTTCTCCATATCTTTCCTAACTCCCTCCATGCAAATCATCTTTAGTCTGCCTTGACTCTAGCCCTCCACCTTCCTCAACGGTGCATCTATCGTTTGGCATTTAACATGTCCAAACCAATGCAACCAATTCCCTTAACTTGTCCTCAATATTCTCTACTCCAACTTTTTTCAGATATCCACATTTCTAATTTTATCCCTTAACGTATTCCTACACATCCACCTTAATATAAGCATACACTCGTCTTCTTAACATGCTCCTTCTTGAAAGCCCAATATTCATATTAGACAACTAGAATAATTAAAATATACCTTATACTTCCCAAGAAAGCTGTGGCGCTGTCCAGTTATCATCATGTCCACATCTCTGTCTAAGGTGAGTTTTACATGCCGATTTAACAGATAAGATGGAACAGAAGCTGCAGCAGCAACAAAAGCTGACCTTGTCTCCTTGCCACCAAATCCTCCACCAATCCTCTTGGTTTTGCAAACTACTTTTGACATGGGAAGACCGAGTATGTGACTGACATACTTTTGGTGCTTCTGAGGAGCCTGCAAAGGATTTTTCTCATGATAATTATTAGCTAAAGAAAAAGAAGGGGAAAAGTCACATGCAGAAGACATCTAAAATGAAACTTAAACAAAACCGTCAATATATGGTGCAAAAGAGAAACTTGCAGCTTTAAAGAGATGCAAACCTGAGTAGATGAGATCATATGGACCTCATTACCACTGTCCGTGGTCCACACTAAAGTGCTCATTGTCTCCAGGTAGAAATGTTCCTGACCACCTACTTGTACTTCCCCTTCTATGATCCTGTCGCACTCACCTGATTGAAAGCAGATATCAACATCACCTTTCTTAAATTGCCTCTCTGAGCCAGGATGAAAACTTTTAGTTTTAATTGCATCCTCAATAGATAAAATAGGAGTCAGTTCTTCATACTCCACATGCACGCTTCTCGCTGCCAGTTTTGCATTTTCATGAGTATCAGCAACAACTATGCCTATCACCTGAAAAATTCATAGGCACTAGCTCAGAAGCTGCCTAAAGAAGATTTTTAAAAAAGTATAAATTTTGAGAAGTTTATTACCTGGCCCACACAAGTTACTAATTCTGAAGCAAAGAGTTCCTCATCAGCGATAACAGGTCCAATAGAATTATCTCCAGGGACATCTTTGGCATAGAATATGCCAGCAAACCCGGGTAAACACCTGGCACCTGAATCATTAATTGAGACTATGCGGGCATGAGGCTTTCTACTCAAAATCAACGCAGCATGTAAACCATTAGGTGGCATTGCCAAATCATCCGCATATTCTGCCTCGCCTGAGACCTAAAAAGAGTAACATGCTAATACAGTTAGAATGATAAAGAAAATTATATCAAATAATTCTGAATGAACAAGATTGAAAAAAATTGGATTTAAGAAATAGCCATTTGAAGTTGTCAAGTACTTTATTTGAATTATGTAACACTAATGGTGCCGACTTCAGCCTGTAACTTTATAAAGAATAACCATTTGTAGTAAGCAGAAAAGAAAGGTGAAACAGGAAGCAATGTTTTGAAACGCATAAACTACATTTCAACTCCATAACAGGAAGCTATGTTTTGCAATGCATAGACCAGCAACTCATACAAACTTAAAGCAAAATGAAAATTCTGGGTAAATAGAGATTTGTCCAGAGATCATTGTCACCCACCTGAAGTGCTGCAGATAGATGAACCTCTGGAGATCCGACAGCTGTCCCATGTTTGACAATCTCGTAGTTCTGACTTCCAATAACAGATGGCCTATGGGATGGCTGTATCGCAGACAGATATGATGGCGATACAGCTTCAGTCAAAGATATCTTTCCATCCAATTTTTGAGACACCCACAAAAAAAATTTAAAGAAAAAACTCAATGTCAAAGATTTTCTGAATTCCACCATCCCACCTGGTGCATCTTCCTTCAGTACAATGTCTGCCTCCAAAACTTTCAGGGCCCCATCTAGCAACTCCTTGTTCCAACGCTTTCCTATCAGAAAATCTTTGGTATTTGATGCAAAAAAAGAAATAGCAGAAACCCCTCCATATACAATTGATGCATCTGAAACAAGCCATTCTTCATCCTTTTTCTCCAGGTGAACACGCATACCGGCATTTACTAAGGCAATATCATCATCTCTACGATGAGCCTGCTTAAACTCTTTCACAAACTCAAAAGGCCTAGTCCATGGTAAATGTATTGATAGTAAAATCTCATCACTTGACAAATCAACCTTACGATAGCCCAAGAAGAAGTTTTCTGCCAAAACAGTTCTGATGTTTCCCTTGCTATCAATAATTTGAAACTTTGCTCCAGCAGCCATCCAAAGAGGATTCAAATCTGATATCGGACTAGCAGTACATATATTCCCACCAACAGATGCAACATTTCTAATCTGAGTTCCAGCAAACCATTTTATTTGCTCAATGAAAGCATTGCAGGATGATATTTCATGACCAGCACGCTCTAAAGAAACTCTTCTAAGAACATTCAGAAGCTCAGACAGTCGCACAGCAGCCCCTATCTCCAATCCATTGTCTTTCACGTTTAATATATTTAACTCAGGCACCTGAGCAACTGACACAAGAACTTTATACTGCATTCTCTTCAGCCTCATTTCAATTCCAACCTCAGTGTTACCGTTTACCAGCCTAGCATCTGGATGCTTCGCTTTTAACTCAAGAACATGTCGAAGTGACAAAGGTCTATACCACTTAAGCCCACCAAAACCACTCAAGCTCAAAAAGGAAGATCTCCTTAGCAAAAGCTCAGGAGGAAAAATAAGCTCCCTATCGTTGTATTTGCTACCATCAATATCACTGTAAGAAAGTTGTTTGTACCTTTCATTGCAAGGCCCACTTTCCTTCATATTATCAGCTTGTCCATCAGAACTTTGTCCACATGAGCAGGGCTTACCAGTCGATGGACAAATGAACTCATTGCCTTGACGACTTGCCAAGGTACCACCAGTGTATATCATGTCATCGGTTTTAGCAAAAACTCTGAATGCATCAAGAATTGGCCTATAACCTGTGCAACGGCACAAGTTCCCAGCCAGACTTTCTTCAATTTGCTGCTCAGTTGGAGGAGTTTGACTGGATCTTAATAAAGCATACATGGACATGACAAATCCAGGAGTACAAAATCCACACTGAGAACCGTGCGAGCTTGCTAATGATTCCTGCAAAGATAGCATAAGTCCATGAAGAAAAGAGAA
Organism: Dysphania ambrosioides; assembly: GCA_026401315.1. Lineage (NCBI taxonomy): Eukaryota > Viridiplantae > Streptophyta > Magnoliopsida > Caryophyllales > Amaranthaceae > Dysphania > Dysphania ambrosioides. Next base: position 972,251 of record CM048666.1, read on the forward strand.
GAGAATTTTTTTTGTTGACTTGGGAACTTACAAAAAACACAAACCGAAATAAGAAGAGAAGAAAACTCAACCGTATGGCAGAATTTATTTGTAAGCCTGTACCACTTAAATAACTCCCGTGGTGGTGGTGGGCGGGGCGGGGGGGGGGGGGTGGGGAGAGAGAGAGAGAGAAAGGAAAATGGCACCAGGCTTTTTTTAATGTAAATCCTAGCAGAAATAGAACAAACAGGCAATTAAGATTTGGCTTTCTTTCAACAGAGTATTTTGGCTATCTCCATCAGAATTTTAACTCAGGATGGAGGAGCAGTTTGTCAGGCAAATCAACTCCTCAACACCTGTGTAAGTAAGGTTAAAAAAGATATAGAAGTGGATACAAAGTTAGTAATGATTAAGGATTTGCTGAAAGTGTTGCCACAACCATAATTCTAAGTTTTCTACCATTGAGATTGTTCAACAGCATAAGCTAAATAATTCAAGATCTCAAATACTCTAGCAAGAGGCTCAAATCATTTAGCACTTTTACAACCTTAAAAAATCATAACAAGGGCAGTATCATACCTGCACTGGATGCAAACCTAGTTTACGGTTTCCAATGCCCTCCACTGTGATTACATGCATTCCTTCTACAGAATACAGTGGAGCTAAGCAAGCATTTACTGCATGGTGCCTGGTAAAGGAAGCAAATGTTCAATTTGGTTGGTCAGCCATCAAAGATGCTATGTATTTATATGCAAGACCCACATGCATTGGTGTCCCAATTCTCTGGAAAAAAGTGGAGAGATGCCATAAAACCAAATGGAAGTATCTACTATTTGGACGGTTCAAACTTAAGCAAGAAAATGACATGCAAAAATTTTGAAAATAACCTAGCCATTTTTCTTAACTAACACTTCACTGTAGACTAAAAAAAAAGGACTAATTGTGGTTTGTCAGCATTGCAATAATGGACACAGAAGCATATATATCAAAGTACCAAGATGCCTCATGACATTACAAATGGATTATAGCGACTGATGCAATATCACGAAGATCTATCAGTCAACAACAAAAGTCGTAGTTCGGTTTTAAAACACAAGTTCCAAACTGCTCGGAAGAGGCTGAAAAACTTTTTAGAACTAAAAATAATAGAATGGCCTTTATATAATTCCATGCTTCCTAGTTCCTACATTCACTGACTTCAAAGAGTAGTAGCTGCTTCTTGCACCATACTAATAGTTTGCCATTTCAAATTATGCAGTAAATATATGAGAATAGCAGTTCAAAGGTCGTGCCACTAAACTATCAAACTCTACAAGCAAAAATTTTCCTGACAGTGACCAACTAATAGACGATGGAAATCACCCCAAATAAAATCAAATCAAAGAGAAGGAAAATGAAGAGAAACTTTAAAGAGAGACTCACACACATTTCTTGCGCTGCTGATCAAAGTAGGAGACCATAACTGTACAAGCACCACAACCTCCTTCACCACAGCCTAATTTAGTTCCAGTTAGGCCTTGATCTGCATCCAAAAACATAAAAAGAAACACCACTAATCATGAGACCATTAAACATACAAATGAAATAGTAACATGAAAACAATGATATATATATACATATACTTTCAAAGTACATATACATATAAATAAGTCCAAACTACCAAATTGACACAGAACGAATAAGATCATTACCAGATTGGTAAACAAATAAATACTCTGGCCAGTTTAAGGTAGACTAAAAAACAACTGTAATAATCTGGACTTATCGCCAGATGTGGATAATTTGCCCTATATTCTTTCCTTTTCTCCCATGTTTTTTCCTGGTCCTTTGTCCTCCTCTTCCACAGCTTTCCCTCCCCCATTTATAGTGTCTTTCCCTGCTTCTCCTACCAGACTCCCCCTACTGCTTCCATAGGAGATTAAAAAAACTGGTAACTCTATCTTAGCTTGATGGCTCAATGTCAAATGAAATATCTCAATTCATCAAACTACACTTGCCCATCCTTTGTTTGTTTTTCCTTTATCAGAGCAACAAGGTCGGAAGAAAAAATTGTATGGATAAGAAAGAAACCCAACACTGTAGATAGAAATGAATCCAAATTCCCACGAGTACAAGATTGATTTCTACTGTATGTCATTTGCCTAACCTTGTCAATGTCTTCTCTAGCAAGGCATTACTTTTTTGGAATTTGGCCTACTAACGTTCATGAATTGTGATAGTAGCTGGCTAAAAGGATAGTTGTATCGCTAGTTGTAAAGAATTGAAACAAGACAATTGCAATAAATTTCACATTGTCTTCATGCCAAAAATGCTACATAATTTGATCTACTATTCACATATGCACTATTGGAAAAAAAAAACATAAATATATAGAAATTGGAGGGAAATCTCCTCAATTCACGAACAGCATCCTAAGATTGTTCGATATTGGGGCATACACCATAAATTATTTGAGTTCATAATTAATCCAACATATATCTTTTCAAAACACAACTCATTATCGTAGACCTATACGTTTTGAGGATACCAAGTTATTACTAATATTTTCATCAAAAGATTCGAGGATAACTTTACCATCAAAGTTCAACCACGAAGATCGAAGCGACACTTATTTCGGATCAGACTATCATTGATCAATAGTGCCATACCCTAAAAACTTACACCCCAACAAAAACATACAAAAACAAGTATATAATCACACCCACCAAAATCCATCAAAGTCAAACATCATAGTGACTAAGATCACACTTAGAATAAAATAAAAAGAATGCAATACCTCTGAGATATTCAAGAAGAGTGAAGTGAGCAAAACCATCAGGCACAACTTTGCGAACACCATTGATGTAAATTACAGCTTCATTTGATTCTGTATCTTCGATGACTCCAGCTTCTTCCTCGCTCTTCAAAGATCCCATCTTTATTCCCAAATTACAGTGAATTGCTACTGTTAAGGAAAATCGTATTTTTATGTTGGACCTCCAAAGGCCCCTAACACGTATTTTGGATCCAATTAGTGAATTAGAAACTTTTTAAATAGATATTTCAAGTCAAATTAGATGGTTCTAATGACTCATATGGCCTAATTTGATCGTCTTAAAGCTAGGGTAAAAATTTAAAGGAATTGAAGAAAGTAAGATGAACACGATGATTGCTGGAGATGTTTTCTAGTTATTAAATTATCATATGCTATTTTTGGATTTATGGGGAGTTTTTTTTTTTTTTTTTTTTTTGTTTTTGTTTTTTATGCTTAGGAGGAGAGCAGAGCTCCAGGACAAAACAGAAGGAAAGACTAGCCGGAAACGATTATCAGGAGAGTTACTTCCATAATATCATCCTCTAAAACGATTATTGGGAGAGTTACTCCCCTAAAAAAAAATTCTATCTCATAAAATTAATATAATTAAATAATATATATTTTATACATACAATAAGTAGAGATTTATGAGCAATGTTAAGTGATTTATAATGAATCAAGTTGGTTTTTTCCTTAGGTTAACTAATTAATTTTTTTTTTTTTAATACGAAGTAGTAAATGTTGGAATTCGAAGCCCCAATCACTTGATTAAGTGACGAAGTGAGCGATCATTACACCAGGCAAAATATCAACTTGATTACTTTATCTGTTCATATGTTACATACATGGGCTTTTACATAGTCATAAGGAAACGTTCCAAAAAATTAGAAAAAAAAAATGAATAGTTAATTTCGCCCATGATGACGGAAAAGTTAAGGCTATGGTTTTGTATCATTGATAAAAAAAGATCTCCTCATCTTTTAAGAAGAATCTCTTTCATTGGATCTTGGGGGGGTATCTTGATTGGCATAGAATCAATATTAGGCTCTGACTGTGAGAACAAAATAAGGATCTGCATGGTGACAATAACAAGTAGCAGAAACGCAGCTGATACTATGATTCCTAGCCACGTTGCAAAAAGTCTGGTCCATAACAAGAATCCCAAAGCACTCGTGATAAGTAAACATGACCAAACAATCATCACCTATACATTGACAAAGCCAACAAAAGCGAATCAATTCTACTCCAAAAGGGTTAGGACAATGTCAAAAAAAAAAAAAAAAAAAAAAAAAGGGTTAGGACAATGTCAAAGAAAAAAATTAAAAAAAAGGGTTAGGACAAGCTAATCACATAAAACATGCTGCAAGCCTGCAGTTAATGCCTTACAGTCAAAGATTGCTTGGGTCGACCCACATCTTGAAGTTCATCGCTACCAAAACTGCCACCCGAAAAGTACTTATCCAACATTTTATCCTGGTGAAGTTCAAAGGACACAAAAACTCAAATCAAGCAGCCTCAGATGAATCGACCAAGGAAACATACTTCCCTTTTTTTTAATTTTCTGATAAGAATTATTTAAAGAAATTTTCGTTCCAAAAGTGATGACATCAAATCAGTTGGTTACCTGTACACTCAAATAATATGGTTTTCAGAGCTTTTTTTTCCAAGAGAACAGGTAAAACCAGTTTCGGTGTTGGCATTGACCTCATGAAATTAAAATGTAACCCTGCCCCTTTTTTGTCAAAATTGTTATTATGCTGAGGTGCAGCTAATTTTATGTTTTCATGGTTCTTAGTTCATAGTTCTTAGTCTTCTTACCTTGGCCACAAACATGTTTGTGCACCATTGTGCAATTTCATCGCTTGTTTCGGGCAATTCAGGCATCAAATACCGCTTAATGTGAACTTTAACCTACAACAGAAAGTGGCTAGTACATCAAAATCAAGACATCTCAACAAACCACAAGTTACATTGGTATCAGAAGAAAGAAGGTTATTTTTTTTCGGAGGAAGACCAAAATCATTTTTACAATATACACTAGTTGTCTTTTAATATACATCTCTCTCCATCATGACAAGAAGTGTCCAATGCTTACCACAGAAGATTCTCCCTTTAGCAATGTTAGCATTGAAGGTGGGGGGTCATCTCTACATAAGGCGAGGGTTACATCATATACTGCAGGAACAAAGGACCGCAAATGTTTTACAGCTAGAATAAGACCCTGAAAACACCCACATGGAAGTAACAGTACAATGAATTAGTTGGTAGTTCTGAAAAGAAAAGGTTATTCATAGTAGAAAATACAGTATCATGATTCCTGTAGTAGTTTGCACCTTGTTTTATATTTTATACTAGGGTGTAAGTGCCTTACACACCTAAGATGTTGCAATCTTAATTTTCTGTGATCAAATTATATATTGGCCTGTCTATGCAGGTAAAAAAAGTTTGAGTGCATGTTAATGATGGTTTTATGGAATTGGGGGAAAAAGAAGTCAAACAAAGCCATGATAGAACCCACTCATCAAGGCCTTATGTAGAGAAGAATGAATGATATCCAAATTTTAAAAAGACAAATATAGCGAAAAAAAGAAAGACACTAAGTTAAAGCTAAAAAAGATTAGGGACACTATGATTGGAACCTTGGTACGAGGAAGCAAAACGTGACTAGGGACATATAACCCTTTTGAGATGGCAAACTGCTGAGCGTCTAACAGTTTAGGTTGAGTGAAGCGAGTTCCTTCAACAAAGAGAGCCAACCAAAAGGGAACAGGAAAATCCTTTAATTTCTCATAACCTGACTGCAACCAAAAGGGAACAGGAAATCCTTTAATTTCTCATAACCTGACTCTGTGAAATTAACCATTAAACAATTATTTTACAAGTAACAACCCAACCAAAACTAAACAAGAGTATGCATTTCGAAAATACCTTCAGGGTGTTTTGATCTTTGGCCCATCTCCTTTTGACAAAGATATACTCAGAGAACCACATGGACCAACCAATAACCTGCATTTGGTTCACAAATTTATTAACTTAAAACATAGTCTCACCAAGACACTGCACTAACAAATTGTCGATGTCCTGTGATAAGGCATCAGAACACAACAAAATCTGGCGATGACTGATAAGAAGATTACTGGAGAGCAGGGACATTTCATGTTTTATATCAGACCTAACTATAAATTTCTTGCATGAGGCCTTACAACAAATAACTATTCTCATACATGGATGATTGAATAATCTACTACCCAAAGACATCCTTCATGAAGAAATTTCACTTTTCAAGGTCTGAAGGTTAATTTGGACAGTGTAATTTGGGATCCCACTATGTCAATGAGCATCCTTGACCATGCAAAATCATATAAATGCACTATTTCAATATGCAGCTATACTTATAGCCAGTAGTGAATACTCATGAAATGCATGATACAACTCCACAAGAGTCAGCAATTATTAGCATTAACAATCTTAGGATTTTAATGTCATTGTGAAGTGATTCTTTTCAACATCATAACTCATAAGTCAACATAACATATATATCATCAAAGATGGACCTACTCATCAGCTGCGTCAATCTAAATCTGCTAGCGGAGAAACACTGTTGTTTTCCAAGTGCAGAGAAAAATACATCAAATGTGCAAGTTGGAAATGTCAGACATGCAAGCTCCTAATATTATTTTACATCCTTATACAGATTCCACCCTGATCATTGGTGTCCTAGGGTTTCATAAAATTTGAAGAGAAGAGAAACTCACCGGTAGATACCGTAAAACATCCTTCATGACAGCCATAGTACTACCTAGGCAACCTGCTCTCTGTTTCAGAACAAACACATAACTGTAAATGACTGAAAACTGAACATTTGGATGACGATCATGAAATCTATGGAGTAATAATAAAATTTTGGTTCAAATAAGTATTTAATACATAGTTTTTATTTGAAAAGTTTCAAAATTGTGTTAAACATGCAGAACAGCGTGCAGAAATAGAGCCTTAACGGCATCTGATTGCAGTGAGCCAGTGAGACATGGTATCATACAGGCATTCCAAGAATGTGGTAACACCGTAACATACAAGCATTCCAAGAATGTGGTAACACACAGACATAATGCAGGAAGAGGGCACCTGAGCAATAGAGTTATAATTATAGTTATAGACTGCAGTTCTTAAAGAGCACCTGAGCTAAGACCCATCCAATAAGCCAATCAATGTCGCTTCTATGGTTGGAGATAAGAAGAGCATGTTCTTTACCTGAAAGAAAGTCATGAAATTATATAAATTCATCATTCACCAAAAAAGGAATACAATACCCATTTACTAAACACTGGAATTGACGCTCAAGCTAGATAAGAAAAGGTAAAAGGAAAATGATAGGGATAACAGCCAATTTTGATATTTTGGTTCAGTTACTTCAATATGCATTCTTTGAAGTTCAAACTAATGTGACTCACCCATCAAATGAAATGTCTCAGAATCAGTGTACAGCTCCACCTGCAATAGCCAAACTTTAAAGAAAGGAAAGACAAAAACAGAAAACTTATACTCCTTAATCAAAAATCAAACTGCCAATGGTGATTTCCAACCTTCATGCCTGCCCACCAATCAAAGAGCCAAACAGCCTCTAACCACAGCAGTTCGGTTACAACTTTGTTAAATCTCCTGTACACATTCTTTGATATTGGCCGAACTAAGATATAAAGGATAGCCTGAATGTACAAGCATGTGTAAAGAAAGGATTCAAGAAAAGCATATTAGCCAACGAAAACCATCATCGTCTTAGCTTTTCACTCGAAAGCAATCATAAAGCAAATCAAGACCGAAAACCAAAAAGTAAAGAAACATTGACATAATTCTGTTCTAAAGCACATAACAAGATGTTTTTATTTAGATAATATTTACTAGCCTTGAATCATATGACCCGACACCGATGAAACGGAATCGTCACATTTCGATTCGCTAACCATGAAACTCCAAACCCTGACTGGAATCACAAGATATACGGAGTATATATCAACCAAGTCCAAGACTTCAACGCTTCTAGCAACAAGTTAACAAGAAACCCATTCTTGATCCCACTTTTAAGTAGGATTGTTGGCTCTAATACATCAACTCTTTTCCCTTCAACTGAAACGTATACCCAACAACCCGAGTGAAATCTTCACTCATATTTTCGTATTCAAATCAGCTGATTAGGTGTAAAACATATAGACATAATCCATGTAACATATCATTGCAATCGCATCATTCTGATGATAAATGAGCGTAGAGTCAAAATCCATTCTTTACTCCAAAGAATTTTTCTCCTGAGATCTCCCAATAAAAAAATCTAGCTATCAATTTGACTCATAAATTTGATATATTTGAATTGCATACAAAAACCCCTCAAACAATATACTCATGAAAACCAACACGGGTGCAAAATATATGCAACAATCAATTTGAACAACAAAGTAAAATGTGGGTTTTACCTGAATGAGGTTAATAATGAGGCCTGACAAAAGAAACAGTAGTCCCACTGGAATAATGATAACAATTACAGGTATTTTCATTGTTTTGGACCTTTAATTACAGCTTAACATAGAAATTAATTAGCTTAATAGAGCAAGGAGTCATTTTTGAGAAGAAGCAAGATTGAAGAGGTGGGACCAATGACCAATCAACTTCAAATGTTTGTACTTTGTAGGCACAATTGAACATAACGTGTGAGTAACAACCTGGAGTGACCGAGTGATGAACTAAGCACTCCAATTGAGTGATTTTTATGGGTTGACTTGTGTAAATAATTTGACGGACTTTTAATTTGGTCTTGGGCCGGCCCTCTACAAACAGAGACAAACTGTATTCTAAGTTGATAAGTTGAAATGAAAGGGATTTCATTAATAGCTCTTTAATCGGATTGTTTATAAAATGGTTTAATTAAATTTGAACTTATTTGGTTTGATCTTTTAAATAATTATGTTTTATTAGGTCTTTTAAGGTTTAATAATGAGTCAATAATTTTCAAAAATTTTAAATACTATTAAATAATAAATGTTTCTCACTTATTTGACAATGATCTACTGCCAAAAGTTGGAGGTGATACAGATAGATTATCACCTTTTGTAGATAAAACTAAACTCTATTTGAATCAATTTGGTTCAACTCGGTCATTTTGTATCTTCTTTGGTCCGACTTTGTTATCGTGCTACATGTTACCCCTTATCACTAAACGATATTGCATCAAATGACAGCTAGGCGCTAAATCAAAGAAATGAATAACTATCCTTCAAAAAAAGACAATATGAAAATTTGAACTTACCCTCGAAATTTAACTCTAACGAAATTTCTCTATCATCAAGCCAATGGTGCACTTTGTGAATTTGTGAAACAAATGCTGAAGACAAATGTTTGCATATACATAAGAAAATATAAAGATAAAGACGGATCCAATTATCTACAAAATTAAATGAATAGTATTGCAATATTTATATATAATTATTTATTATTACAAGTATTATTGTACTAGATATAACTACTTGATACCCCGTATGTAAATGAGGTCTTTTTATGCAATGTTAGATACTCATGCATGAGTCTATATCAAATAAGATATATTCCTACTCAAAACTATTTCATGAAATATTGCTTTTGCTTGTCCTTGTGAGTTATAATCTAGTGAGCATAACTAAAATGCGGCCTTTCTAATGCACATATAACATCTGGACAATGCAGTATACTAACCACTATCTAAAACAATGTTGCATTGGGCCTTGAGAGTATAATATTGTTGCTAATCAAAAGTACGTATCCGAATAGTTCAATGGTAAGTTAGTGAGCATACTTTACCTAGGCTCATCTCACAAGTGCTCCATTGGGGTTGGCCACAATTCTAACCTCTAAACCATCAATCTTTTAAGATGGATGGTGGAAAATTATTACCAATAGTCTACCAAAACTTAACAACATGCTTACAATAGAGATCATCTTATAATCAATATATTTTTTAAAAAATTATGCTTGATGAGCTCAATTTAATATATATGCATAATTATAGTAGGCATTATTCATTAGATTTTATAGCACTATATTATCAAATAGTTAAATATGACCAATGATATAATAAATTTAGAATTTATTTTGGAATAAAAATAATCAAAGGCCATGCAAGTAACCATTGCAAATGAGAGCATAAGATTTTATTATTCTTATTATTATTATGTGGATGTGCTTTTTTTCTTTTAAAGAAAAAATAAACAAATATAAGATACATAGTAGGAATTGATTGTCTTCATGCTTATGGGGCTTCACCTTTTATTTTTTATGCTTAAGAGTTAAGAGGAGAGAATTCCATAGAACAAACAAATAAACTAGATTAAGACACCTATTAATAATTGATGTTTTTCAAACTACATATTTTATTGAACTTTCCAATTTCAAACTAACATGAATAATGATAGACCTAAACCAAATTTTGTTGTTTAGGATATTATCTTAATTTTTATTTAAATAATAACATCGAGTAGATTGACAATTGTTCTATCATATCCAATGTTAAGAGTAATCCACCACTAACAATGCAAATCATTAAACCAAACAATTTTAAATGGTGTTTATCTTAAAAATAGTTTGTTTTTTATTTTTTAAACATCCATTAAACTATTTGTATACTTTGAGTATAACATTACTACTTATGAATAAAATTAATAGAAAATGGCTACATACACTTGAATGTGAGGTACTTTTATAAACTATCCACGTATTAAATAAAAAATATCTTGAATCTATGGGACAAAAAATTCAAAAAACTAATTTGTTGAAAGATTAAATTTTTAGAAATATAGTCCAAGACATATTTCATATCAAGTGAATTATATATCTGTTTATAATCTAAAAACTGCCATGTTTATTTTCGTTGATTTAAAAAAACTAATTAGAAAAGTCAGTAAAATATATATTTTTTTTGTTTCTGAAGAGGTATAAACCACATAAAAGTCAGTAAAATATAACTCGACTAAAATATATCTAAAAAAAATATTTTTGGAAGACATAGTAGCACTTATGGAATTAAAGATTTAGAATTAAGTTTAGAATAAAAAAGTGCTACCGCCACAATTCACAAATCACAAATGCCTTGCGAACCGTATATTCAATAAAAGCAAGGCAAGTTAAGGAGCGAGAAGACGAAGCCACAAGAAGAATGGCAGCTCCACACCCTCAACCCCAACTGCACCATTATCAGCCTCAAACCCTTGAAGAAGTGCGCACCCTTTGGATTGGTGACCTTCAAATTTGGGTCGACGAATCCTATCTTCACAGTTGCTTCGCCCAAACTGGTGAGGTCAGCCATTATTCCTCTCTCTTTAATTTGATTTATCTCCTGCTTTTCTTCTATGTTTATCAACTGTTTACTTAAATTTATGATTTTTTAGGTGGGGTTTTTGCTGGTTTCCCTAATTTTTTTGTTAATTATGATTACAAGTTTACAACACTCTTTCCTGAATAAAAATCCAAACTTTTTTGTTCTTTTGTTGTTTAATTGTTCATTTATGAATGTCTTGGATATTTAATTTGGTTTAGTTTATATATTTATTGCACGGGTTGGGATAAAAGCTCGATTTTTCAAATAATTAGTAATGATGATTGCGAAATTTTTTTTTTGTACGGGGAGCTGAATCTAGGTTTACTAAAAATGTTATTTGAATTTGAGGTATGTTGTGACTTGTGAGTTTCAACTGAGACGCAAAATCTGCATTGTGTCGAATTGTGGCCGCTTATTCAACCCCTTCTTATGATATGATGTAGATACTATTCAAACTTCTAAGTTGAATTATCTCATGGAAGTTTGATAGAAGTTCTGAGGGTTGGACTTGGGAGGAAAATTTGGAGGTCTAGTGATGCGTTTGGGTGGGAGCTGAGTTGCGTATTCCATTAGGTTAGGGTTGTTTAGGGGAGGGACAACAGGTTGTGGCTGTAAAACTAAAAATATTTGTGGAGTGTATAATATATATATATATATATATATATATATATATATCTTCTGTTATTATTATAAACACCACCAACATCTAGTGGGGTGGTACACTTGAGAGAGGATTAGATGTATGCAACCTTCTTTTTGACAAGCTAAGAAGGAAGCTGAAGAATCAATAGGAGATAATTAGGATCAATATACTCTAGAAGGGGGTGAATAGAGTATGGTCGTTTTTCGAATTTAGGCTTTCAAAGGCTTTGAAACAGCTTTTAGATGCGGAAATGTAATATAATAGGTTTCAAGGACTTTGAAATGATTTTTTAGGATTTTGACTTATAAACAAATACGAATAAGATAAAGTAAATAAAGAATGTAAAGCAAATTTAAAGGGGATGATTATTTGTTACAAAGTTCGGCAATGTGCCTACGTCTCTACCTAGGGTTTCCTACCCTTAGGATTTAATGACTTTTATTTCGTCCCTTAGAGACCTAAAGCTACCTTCGAAGGTATACACCCAATCTTCTTTACCGTAGCTTTCCCTAGCTACACTTTAGTATCTCAATTCCTAGAAATAAAAATCTCCTTTCTTTTTCTGAGTCTTTGAGTATTATAGTTTTACTCAAAGTATATCTCTTCTTTTCTTTTGATCTTTCTTTTTTCACGCTCAGGATACACTTTGTATTTTTCTCTCAAAACTAAGTTACAATAAGGAATAAGCACTTAGAGAGAAAAATGATTGCTAAAGCTAGCTTGATGTATTTCACATTGGAGGGCTTCTTATTCTTCAAGCTTCAGCTCACTCTATATATAGAGTCACTCTTGCAACGGATAATCTTCAACTTCTTCAGAAATACCGTTGCTCTTGAATCGGGTATTAGGCCTTTGATTGACTGCTTCAATGTTTGTTCCATAATTATCGGGCAGGTTTGTTTCAAAGGTCTTGACCGATACTTTGAAATCAACTTAGCCGTTTTGAAATGTAATAGAACGTCCTTTAGAATTTAAATTACGGTTGAGATGTTGTTACTGATTGAAGTTCTTCAATATAGGCACATCCAACATCCAAGCATATCTTTGACAGAATTTATTCAACTCCATAATCTTAGGAAGACCAAATGATTCAAACTCATCTTGATAGAGTTTTGAATTTATTCAAATTCTTCAAAGTCCATAGCATAACCAACTCCTTAATTTAAGGAAGACTTTGAATAAGTCTATGAACTTAGCTTTGCATATATCTGAAAAACAAACCAAGTGATACAAGCAACACAACAAGTAATAAACTATTGTTCCATGCACATAGAAATTATTTTGACTTCCATCACCTACAAAATAAAACATGTTAGATTACATCAAGGTGGAGTCTTCAGAAGCATTTGGTCTTGATACTTGACATGACTTCTTATTTGCTTCCTTTTTTGAGTAGTTCAACTAGTGATTGGATAACGAGGGGTGTACAATCTGATACAGCACTTTACAGGGTTGGGAGTGGATAGCCTGGTTGAAGATATACACCAAGAAAGCTCAAGTAATTTTTTCAAGTAATTCACTCTCAGAAGATATGGATTGAGTAGCCTGGCTAAGACTAGTCACGCTAGGCTTTTATTTATGTGTTTGTCGAAACATGTCCCTTCTTACCACCACCAAAACCCTCCCTCACCCCGAAAAAATATAATTGAAATTAATGAGGTTACTAGGTCAGATCTCACTCATGTAAGATTTATCCAAGACGTGATTCCTTCTTGAACTTTTGAATATCATAGTCTGGCATGTTAAAAGGAAACATCTATATGGTGCAGTAAGGATGTATGAAAAGATTCAAGATTCTGTACAGAGATTGTAAGAATTAGAGGTAAAGCAGGTATACCTAGGACAAAATAGGAACAAGGGACAAGGCTGTTAGGCCTTTACATTGTAGGACCTATCCCTTTATTTGCAGAGAACATGATCCCTTACAGGCGTTTGTTGGTATTATGGGATTCAAATAGGTTATCAAAAGTGAGGAAGTTTTTTTTTTCACTTTAAGGATAATTTTATAGAAAGTGTACCTGTTTCCTTCCTCTCACTCCCCATCCCCTCCTTTCTATTTATGTGTGTTTTACCTTGGAAGACTTGGAGTCATGGTTGTAAGATGTCATTATGGGTTTTCTTTAAAATGAAAAACTTTGGGACTTTCAGTAATAACCTCTCTAATAATTCATAATTTCTATGACAAGTTTGGGGGGAGTGTACTTTTTGGCCTCTCCAGATCTTGCTTCAGTGGAAATGATTATGGGTCTGGTGGTTTTATTTAATTTAATTATTATTATTATTATTATTATTATTATTATTATTATTATTATTATTATTATTATTATTATTATTATTATTATTATTATGACTCTGATCGGTGATTTTGATACTATTACAATCGTAAATGTTGTGCAATATCCATGTAGGTTGTTTCTGTGAAGGTCATACGTAACAAGATTACTGGCCATCCTGAGGGGTATGGATTTGTTGAGTTTGTTTCGCATGCAGCTGCTGAACGTGTATTGCAATCATATAATGGAACTCCCATGCCAGGAACTGAGCAGCCCTTCAGATTGAATTGGGCATCATTTGGTATTGGAGAAAGAAGACCTGAAGCAGGACCTGAACATTCCATCTTTGTGGGAGATTTGGCCCCTGATGTTTCAGATTATTTGTTGCAAGAGACTTTTAGAGCTCATTATCCCTCCGTAAGGGGAGCAAAGGTTGTTACTGATCCGAGCACTGGCCGTTCAAAGGGTTACGGATTTGTTAAGTTTGTCGATGAGACAGAGAGGAACCGGGCCATGACAGAAATGAATGGTCAATACTGTTTATCACGGCCTATGCGTATTAGTGCTGCAACTCCAAAAAAGTCACCAGGGATCCAGCAGCAGTATGCTGTAGCTAAAGGTAACCTTTTTTTAAGCCTATCTACACGTATTTGTAACTTTTCTCAGGACATTTCAGCATTTGTGTCTTTTCCTCTGTGAGTTTGAATGTGCAGTATGTACTCATCTTTTTTTTTTCCACTTATTTTGAACTTTACCAGCTTTATATCCTGCTCCAACATATGTAGTGCCACCAATTCAGCCAGTTCAACCATTGCCCGTGGAGAATGATCCAAATAATGCAACAGTAAGTGGGCAGCAGGATGTACCATAAATGTGATTTAAAATTTTAATACTTGGCCTTATCAGCTTCCATACGTGCCTCTTGTTGCAGATTTATATAGGGAATTTGGACCCAAATGCGACAGAAGAAGACCTGAAACAGCACTGCCTGCAGTTTGGAGAGATTGGCTATGTCAAGATCCCAGCTAGTAAGGGGTGTGGTTTTGTGCAGTTTGCTTCTAGGTAGGTTTATTTATGAGCTTTTTGAAGTAGGTATTCTGCTCTGGAGTGCCAATGGGGCAGTATATACATTGTAGATATATTTTCTATATCTGTTTTTTCTAGCCTCATCTGAATGGCTTCCCCCTTTAATATGCCTGGAGAGTTGACCTCATATTCTATATGCTGGTTATGCGTGTGTAATCTTTCTTTTGACTTATAACTTTCTGTTCCTCATGTTTGGTGCTGTTTGCAGGGCATCTGCTGAAGAAGCAATACAAAAGCTGCAAGGAACTGTGATCGGTCAGCAAGTAGTTCGTGTTTCATGGGGAAAGAGCCCAACTGCTAAACAGGTATGCTACCCTGGAAATTTAGCAATCCCTCTGGGTCTGTATATTGCATTTATTCTGAGTTGATTTGCTTTCAGCTTTTTTTTTTTTGGAAAGTTAGTAGCTGATTCTTGTCCCTGAAATATGCTTAGGACTCTGCTACCTGGGGTCAGCAAGTTGATCCAAGCCAATGGGGTGCATATTATGGGTATGGCCAAGGTTATGATGCCTATGCATATGGTGGTGTTCAGGACCCATCCTTATATGCATACAATGCATATGGTGGTTATGCCCAATATCCTCAACAGGTATAATCTCTTTTTGTAACGTCTAAATTACAAAAGTTGTCTTAATAGAAAATAAAATTGCATGTGATTTATCAACAGTAGTTTAGTGTCTTAACTTTCAAGTTACACCAACACGTACAGATTTGCCCTCCTCTCTTTGACTTGTTTTGTCTTTCCTTCTGGTCTTCTCATATCCTTTCCATAAAAGACCATGACAATTGGAACTTGCTAGTTGTCTGATATGTTGATAAAAACCTAGCCAATCCTTTATAACCTGTCTGTTGTGGACTTTTTTTGGTGGGGTTAGGAAAGGATGTTTAAAACCATTGAAGTTGTGAATCAACTAATCAAGCACAGAAGATCATTAATAATATTCGATGCTTACTAAATGATGGAATTGGTTATTATGTGAACTTTGTGCTACAAAACTTTTTTTTTTTCCTTTTTGGGTTGGAGGTGGAGGGCAGGTGGGGGAAGAGAATGTTTATGATGTAGGAGTTAGTAACTGAGTGTACTCAGTTAGCTGCAATTAGTTGCAAAGCAGTTTTGGCAGGAAAGTAAGTTAACCTGCTTCTACTGTCCATTTAGCAATTATGTTATTGCTGAGTTGTTTGTTATGATTCATTGATTTATAAATAGGAGTCTGTTTGTAAACAGATCATCGATAAAATAAACTCCTCTCTCATTATTCTATTCTCTCTTCTTACGTCCTTTTCTCTCTCTCTTTTCTGTAACAGAATTCCTCTATTAAAGCTGAGCTTGAGCTTCACCTTTATCAATTTATGTCTTGGACACTTAAGTCTGTGATAGTGCACAGAGGTTTTGTTATAAGATATTCATAACACAAACTAAAGCCAGTGTTGTGTTTTCTTATAGCTCGAGTTTCACCTTTGCTAACTGTGTGATGTTCGTTACAGCCTGAAGGTGTTCAAGATATGGCAGCTGCAGCCAGTGTTGCTCCAGGAATGGAGCATAGAGAGGATCTCTTTGATCCCCTGGCTACACCTGATGTTGATCGGTACTCTTCCCTTCTTTTAAACTTAAGTATTTTCACCTGAAAAACTTACATATCAGATTCTAATACGAAACTTGTTATTTGTCTCATTCTTCTTCATCCAGATTCAATGCTATGTTTCTTTCTGTCCATGGAAATGCGATTCTGGGTCGTCCAATGTGGTTAAGGACCTCTTCACTTGCAAGACAAGCTTTAGCAATTAATGGATCTTAGTAGCAATGTCATTATTGACTGTTTCAGTTTCAGTTTCCTTGATCTCCTCTAAACAAGCTGGAGGTTATGCTAGCTCGATCGTCAGTGGGCAGCAGCTAGCTTTTTAGATGCTTCTGCAAAAGATTAGTTGCAATACATATACTTCATATATGTTATGGAATAGCTTTCCAGTAGTTTTCTTTTGCCATTTTATGTTAGCAACTTAACTTGATTAAATTTAAATATAAGTAGGCTTTAACTGGTGATAGATGATCTGTTTGAGATAATATTGTGATTTTGTGCTGGTTGCCTGGTTATAAGCTAGCTTTATCACTTTTCCGTCCTAAATTGCTAATATCGATCTTGACTTTTGGATGCCAGCAAGGAGCAGTTTTTGCTGACTCTTCTCTCTTTGTTTGGGTTGGAGATTGGGTGTGTGGATTCACTTGGCCACTAGATTGGGCGGCTATTACTCATTTTTTTGAGAGCACTCTGCTTTTCAAGGACTCAAGGATAACATGAGCTTATACATTATTCGTTTTTGTTTAGGTTGTGTTATTTTAGTAGATATCGTGATGTTGGTGTGTTCTTTTCACTTGAATTTTATTATTCGTCCGGAGTATTCAATTTTTTAGAACTTAGACTTGTAAGTTGTTTAATGGCGTCAAAAACAGAACCGTTATGATTATTAAATTGTGGAACTCGTGTGCACAAAGAATGGTTCTCATGGCCATTAACACGTACGATTTTGAGTGATACTACTAAGTATGATTAGCTGGTGGAGTAAATAGTAAAAACCAAAGTGGATAGTAACCTTCTTTTGATCCCAACTTTTACATCTCAACACAAAGTTTGTTTTCCTTTTCAAAATTCATAGTAGAGGGTTTTACTGAGTAACGAATAAAACGATTGGTGCAAAGATTTACATTATTCATAAAGTGATCGAAATAGAAAGATTTGACTTGGTATTTATAGACGTATAGAGTATATACTCCGAGAGTAACTGAGAAGCACAATTTTTAGCTTAGCTGAAATATCTCTAAAATATCTAGTGCTGAGCAACTCTGCGTCAGTTTGTATCGTTGCTAGCCGAACTGAAAACGTTTTTCCTTTTGACAGTAAGAAACTGAAATATGAGTTAATCGGCAAATCATCATGCATCTGCTACTCTGCCAGGATATGCACTAAAATAACTAGGAGCAGCAACAGATCTACTTGGGCCCATTTTCAAAGTTTCCCTTGTTTCAAGTGCACAAATACCTCAATTGATACAATTCTGTTCCCTGTAAATCTCCCCTCTTTAACTTAGCTAGCTAGCAAAATTTTACTTTTCTCGTTTACAAATCACTGCATAAATAAATACATCATATGCTCAAAACGAAAATTTCAAGTTCAGATGAACTTGTTACTGCAACAGTAAATTAACATGGCTTGTCTATGGAAATAATCTATCATATATTGGTACCATTTAAGAAATTGGAGTTGGCATTTTTTTGTTGATACATCTCCCATCACAAGTATTTTGCTAACCATGGAAGCTCTTGACACTCCTTCAGAGCAAACGTCACGTCATCACTGAAAATTAAAGGAAGAAAAGCAGAATTAGAAAGCTTAGAGATTGTGGGCTTGATTAGGTTGCAGTCGTATAATAGTACAGTTTTATTAATAGCAATAGATAAATTCAGTTGTATAAACAGCGCCACAAATCATCTGAGATATGCTAAAAGTTGTTATTCAAGAACCAAAAGCTGCGTCTATTGAAAAAGTAAAACACAAATCATTACTAAATTCTTAGATTCGTCATTAAAATACTTTTAATACGTAGTTAGTGAATCAATGGTCAAAATTCCACGACCAAAATCGTATCCCTTACAGAGAAACTGAGGAAGAATTACGCAGATATTTTAACAAATTTAACATGGTCTTGAGTTTAAATTGGGTAAACGATTACTCTCTTAAGCATGCCAGTATGCAACTGAATACAAAAATGGAATTTAGTCAAGAGGGGGAAAACAATTCAACCATGTCCACTATATATTGTGATGGAATCAGAAACGAAGTTACCTTCTGTAAATCCTTGCAAACAAGAACAGTTACTTGATATTATCAACGTCTAACAAAAACTTACCTAGGAAAATTCAACTGCAACTTTTGCAACCTGTGCCTGGAACCTGGCTCACACAGGATGATTCGGCATTCACCAAGTTTACAGCTGTGTAAAAGCAGATAGAGTTAGTCAAGGTACTAGATTCAGACTATCAGCAAGCTAAATAGGAGACGTTTAATTGCAGTTCTCTTCAATCTTCATGAAAAAAAAAAACTCCCTCCTCTATATAATTGGTCACATCTTTTTTTTTAAAAAAAAAAAACTGAATTAATATCCACCAGTATTTTTCACTGTTCACATTTATGTTTCCACCCTTATATTAAAAAGTTCGAAATTTTTATTTACCAAGTCTAGAGTGCCTGTTTTAGGACAGCCTAAAAAATGTTGTCAATTATCAAGGATAGAGGGAGGAGAACATGTTTGTTATGGTACAGTTCAGCTAATTCTTTTCCAAGGCGGTTCAAGTTTATTTCAGAATTCTTCATTTCAGCGGTGACTAAATTAAGTTAAAAGGGCCACTTATACATGGCAAAGATTAACATAGACTAAAGCACCAAATTTAATCAGAAGATCAAGAACAAATTTGCAAAACTCGGAGTAATAAAAAACATGAAACATACTTAGCACTTACCCAACTCTTAAAAGAATATCACATTCAGGAAACTTCTCACCATTGCTTGTACAAAAACGGGATACAGTTGAAGCCACCTGCAAAAAAAATAAAAGGATATAAATCGTTTCAGAAAAGGTTATTTGTGTCTTGCATTAATTTCTATCAAATCCCATTCAGTCATTATGGAGTAATGTGGAAGGAAAAAAATGACAGAATATGATGGCAACCCAGAATTTGTTTTGTTTTGTTAGGAAGGATGGTCGTCATCAACTCAATTCCTATATATTATGTTTCAATAATTGGTACCACATTGAGCAGTTTTGCAAATTTTCAAATTCATAAACAATGAACTGAAAATGAGGAAAGGCACAGAATAAAAGATTTTAAGGTCTGAAGAAACAAACATTTTCAAAGGTGGTTTCAGCCATTCCTGTCTTGTAAAGCTCATGCACCATTGCTGCCAAAAATATCTTTCCTATTCGGCAAGAGCTCCGAATCACCTGTTAAACCAAAAAAAAAAAAATGTTACTTTTGAGGAATGTTTTCAGAAGAATATTCACATGTTTTAAGCCTTGGTGTTGCAAGAGGATTCCTCAGGCAATTTATTAAGCAGAAAAGGGGGGAGGAGGTCATTGGAATTTAAGATGTAAAGCAATTAAAAAAAATTTAAATATGTGATGCATTTAAGCTGGTATGGTCATTGATAAATATGAATATTTGAGTATTCAAGCTGTTGTGGGATACAATCTTCAATAGATAAGTAATTAGTTTCACTCACCTGAATGTGAGGTGCCTGGAACATTTCCTGTATAGCTGCATCGACTTCTGCCATTCTGACACGGGTTTCCCCTGAGGATTCATGAACAAAATGAAGTCAAAAGTGGTTCAAGGAGGTTCATATGAAAAGGTGGAGAAGTGCAAAGGCCAATGATCAGATCATCAGGCAGAGTAATACAAGACATGATTCAGGGGTAGGACATGAAATTAACCAAAAGTCAAGGAAAATATTGCAATTTTTCATAATCTGAATATAAAGCACCGATTCTTGATTTCGGAATAGCATGTAATCTGTACCAGCAGAAGTAGTATCAGCTGGAGGGACTTGATTCTTGACACGGTAATCTGCAATTTCTGCTGCACGCCGACATATCTCCAGAGCCCTACGTGCATCTCCAGAAATAGCAGCTACCTGATAACAAAGATAGACTTGAACATCATCTTAATACACGGGGAGAGAAGATACAGTGATACAGAAAGAAGTACATCCGGCTATGAAATTCTTGACAAGGCAATCACAATGACCTTTCTAGAAGCGAATTCCACAGCTTGCTTATCAAAAGCATCAATTCCTTTAAGTCGACTCATAATAATTTCTTGAAGTTGCTGGTAGGTATATGGGCCAAAACAGAGTCTATGTATTCCCATACGGCTTGATATACGAGGAAGCAACTTCTCCGGAAGATCCATTGTATTAGCTATTCCTGCAAGGCAAGGATTATGGAGTGAGTGCTGATTGTTACAATACTCATTCAATACATTGTACTACAAGGAAGCAATGAATCTTTACACAGTAGAACAAGACTAATCCCAGAGAAGTATAATCAGAACAGAATTCCACCTATCACAATGAGCTTGGAATTCGGTCTAGTTGGCCAATCAAGAATGTTGTAAAGAACCTGAATCCAAAAAAAGGCCAACAATTAGTTTCTTTTGCTACTAACCAAGTGGAGCTGTTTGAATAAATAAGAGCAGAAAAATTTACCGATTGATTTCTGGTTACAAGAAGATCAAGTTCGTCAATTAGAAGAATGCATGGTTTGTTCTCTCCTTTTCCTACTTGTTTCCCCTCTGAAAATCGCTCATTGAGGAAGTGAAGGGCCTTTTTCCAACTAACCCTGTACCCACTCAGTGCTTCATAAATAACCTGTAAGGAATTATGAGTCCAGATTCTACGTCACAAGTATAGTGTTGATCAAAGAACTTTTGCTATGACTTACCCTATATATGTTCTCAGCCGTGGCTAGTTTCAGACCATTGATCTCTATGAAACTGTAGGGTTTAAGACTTCCTGATTCAAGTTCAGACTTAAGGCTCCTCATCACAGAAAGTACACTCATAGTCTGCAAAATCACATAAGTGAGGTTGAGAAAATTTGACAATATTTGGAGCATCAAAATTCTCAAAGAAAGGAAAAGGAGTCATGAAATGACAAATTATTTCACCTTGCCAGTCCCAGGAACACCATGAATGTATAGGCAACGTCCAAGACACTGATCATCACATATAGCACCTTTTATAAATGCAGTGATCTCTTCCATTTCTCTGAGTAAAACATAAATCAGTAAAAAGTGAACAAAAAACTGGTGGATGCTGTAGAACAAAACAATCACCGTATACTTACTTGTTGCGGCATGGGAGTGACTTTGGTAAAGTTGCTAACAGCAGTGTCTGTTTGGCCCTTTCAAGCTCTGTTTGCTTACGGCATCTTACATGCTGTGGAATACTCTTTGTACCTATTTTCTGAAGTCCAAAGATGCGCCCCTTCCTTGAATTCTGTTGTAAATTAGGGATTAGAGAGATTCAATTCAAGTAGCCAGTGGAGTAAATGAATGTAAGTTGTATTGACCATACTGCAGCCAACTCATGTGAAGAAGGTCGACAAGATTTTCCCTTTTCAATCTCCTCCTTAAAATCCACGTCTTCCTCTGACTCAGACTCGTAGTACTTTGTGAATTTCCAATCTTCATCGCTAGCACTATCATCGTCGTCATTGTTGTCATCATCCTATAAAATGGAACAATGATAACGTCAGGCTTCAGCCAGCCCCTAAGTATACAACTTATGGAGGGCTTACCTCTTCAGTAATGTCTGCAAGCCGCTTGAAAGAATTCCAACATATGTCGTATTCATACTCACAAAAGAAGACATCATCCCCTTCATTTTGGGCCTTGGCATACTCTTTTGGATTCATTACATAGCAGTGCCTAATCACAGATTCCATCTGCAGCAGCAATTTAAGAAAAATACTTAAGCCTAAGATACATATCAACTAAAAGCAATATCAAGTAGGCTGCAGTATATATGCACAAGCCATTGCTTTATGAACTTCTTACTCGTAATTTATACAGCCTGAGAGTTTGCAATGCAACAAGCAAATAAGTATGCAAAAACTCCTTGATACTTACAACAGTAACTAGAGAGATCAACCAGAAAAGGATTCAACACTAACTAAAAAATCTGAATCAATAATAGAAAAAATCTAACCCTCTTTGCAATAAGTGATTTGTTCCAATGTTGGACACACAATACCAACATGCATTTCAATTGATTTTGGTAGACTTATAAACAGTAATATTCCTTCCCAAAAACTTCCCAAGGGAACTGATATGGTAACCTTTTCCATCAGTATAAGAAGCATAAGAGATGTTAAAATTGATGGAAAGTATGTTACCATTAAATAATTTCTTCAAAATGATTTTATGGTCTTATCAACTGCAAAATCATCAAAGTTTTCAACACTTGTCAAAATTTCAATGACAGGCATCTTGTGTAAAAACCTTTTACAAACAGCTAAGGGAGCCATAAAACGAATTAACTGTTTTGCCTCATTAGAACCAATACATCATATAATGTATCAGAGTACTTACATTAAGAATGAGAAACTGAAAATTATTGGTGCGGAAGTCACCTTATCATTTTCTATTTAGAATTCTAGTGATTTTAATACTTCTTGAAGCAAATCAGGTATCCCAACATATCTGATCAACATCTTAACTGCCCAATATATGTTCATTTATCTTCAAACATGAACAATAGGCATGTCCTTTATAGTGTGGTCACCAATTCTACCTTTGTGTATATAGTATATGAGTTAGCATGCTTAATATCCATCTCTGATATGCTTTTCCTTCTCTATTCCAATAACAGAAATACAACCTGTTTCCTAAGTCAGGCTAAATGAAATCAAATATTGGATGCATTCATGGTGAACATGCAAAATAGAACCAAATTTAGAGGATTCTTATCTTTGAGTCATACAAGTACTAGTACTTAACAAATCACCCCATTTCCGAAGAAACCTAGAGATCAATGATGACAAAATGAAACAAAGAAAAGACGGAATTTCGAATCCAACTCATGCTACCTCTACATCAGCATAATCAGTGGTGCGATAAAGCTCTCGCCTCAAATTATGAGGCTGTCTCCCAGCTGCAGTCTCCTCCGGGATCATGTACCAATGTGACCGAAACCAATAGGTCCCATCCACTTCTTTCCATATACTACACAATGCCACCAAAAATTAAGCCACATTACACAACAATTCAACATACTAAATTGTCAAACTGGTATCTTAGCACCACAATTGAACATCCTACATATTATCATTTATCCAATTTTAAAAACAAAATCAATAGAACAAGCACTAAATGAATCATAAGCCTGAATACCTCTCAATCCTAGCAGCCCACAAATCACTAGTAAGAAGCTTCTCCTTCAAAGTCCTAACCCTCTTCTTCCCCTTAGGAGGCTTAGGAAGGTTAAACTCCTTCCCTGATTTCTTAGCCTCACAAAACCCACAAATCCAATCCCCTTCAGGAACCTCCTGCAATGGGGGCTTCAAACACTTCAAATGAAACCCACCAAGGCAATCATCGCACTCGATCATCACTCCCCTACCACCTCGAAAACACACTTTACACTCCTCCACCTCAGGATCCTCCTCATCCGAACTCGCATTCTCCCTCCTCTTCACATAAACATCATCCCCAACTGCAAATTCACCCTCATCGTACTTCACTTTCTTATAATACACCCTCTTCTTGGCCACATTTTGAGCTCGAGCTGTTCGAGCTCGAGTTTTTGGAACACATTCCGACTCACCCCCTCGTTTTCTCTTCCCCTTTTCCGACAAAGTTGGCGACTTGGGTTGGAATGGTTCATGGCTCGGATCTTCCCCATTCCGGACCCTTAACGAATTCGATTTTTTAGCGGATTTGGGGGTTTGGGGGGATTTTTCTAGGGTTGGGGGCAATTGAAAGGTGGGTTTTTCTGGGGTTGGGAAAAATTCGTCGAGATTGAGAGATAAGCGACGAGATGATCGACGAAGTGGGGTTGATTCAACTGCAAACGATTTCAACCCAGAACAACGGCGAGATGGGGTTCGAGTGTTTGGGGTTTGAGGATAGAGCAGAGATGAAGGTGAATTTGAGGGCTTAGAGCGGCTTTTCAGATCTGAGTAGGGTTTCTTGTTTTTTATCGGAGTTTCCGCCATTGGAGCTCTGCAAGTGAAGAATGTGTGAATGCAGGAGAGAGAGAATGAGGAAGAAGATGAGATAGTGTGGACTCTGCAATCTGTGGAGCTAGTGGAGAAAATGGGGAATGAGGTTTTGGCGGGAAAAGGTCGCCTTGCTTTATATTTAAGGGTATTTTTCAGAACATTGAGCCGTTAGGACACCAGGGCTTGGACTTGGGCTTAGACTATGGTCCACTTTTACAGGAATCGTGCTTTGGGTTTAGAAAGGACAAAAAAGACTTTTTTTGACATTCTCGCTTTATACTTATATCGAAAAATATTATATAGATACGAGACATAATAAAGTTATTAAAGTGACTATTTAATATAACAAAAGTTATTATCAATAAAATATATGTCAATATTTATCAACTTTAAGGGAATAACTTTTGTTATATTTAGGGATCACTTTATTGGGAACATAATAACTTTATTGTGTCGTGTTTGTATATAATACTTTGTGTGCTTATAATAACTTTATTTCACTTTAAAATTTTTGGTTTAATAATAAAATTGCAATATCATTTATCAAATATGTGGATCATTTATAATTCAATTTACTTCCTTAAATAACAAAGGCAATTTGCAATTGCTAGCTACGGCAGGTTTGGATGCAATAGTGATAAATCAACCCACCTCTAAACTCTGGCAGTGTGTCCAATCTCGAATAGCTTAGTTATTCTTTTAAAATAGACCTGTTCAAATGGATGGAACCGTTTGTTATAGAGTCAAATCAATAATGGACCTAATTGATCGGTCTCTTAAAAAATCATATTTTATTGGGTCTTTAATGGGTCAATACTGGACCAATAGTTTCAAAGTCTTTAAATACTATCAGGTAATGAATTGTTTTAACTTACTTGTCGATGGTTCACTACTAAAGATTGGAGATGTTACATGTAAATTATCACCCTCTATAGATAAAAAAAAATATACTTTATTTGAACAGCCCACCCCGACTTGACCCATTATGTATCTCTTTTGACCTGGCACGGCCCGTGTGACTCCTCCCGATCCTGACTCGACCAAACACACAAGTGTGATTTGAAATAAACGAGTAGAAACTATCAAATTAAGTCAACACATCCATAAGGGAACCTTCAACTACAAAGATCAATTCTAGTGTATGAGAGTAACGAGACCCCATAAAACTTGTACCTATAGGGCTTGGTTCGATCATCAATGATCAATCATATTGAACAACTCATTAATTGGTATACATTTCCCAATTATTTAACGATTTTACATTTATCCATGTTTCAATATCATATACTGCGTACTTCAATGTAATACAGCTTCATAAACAACGTAAAAATTCAACTGTATTAGTAGTAACTTAGTATCTAAGAAGCATAATAAATAAGTCATAATACAACTTCATCAAGTTCAAATGCTTAGATATCGTTGGGAAGTTTCCGAGGCCTCTTCAAGCCCAAAGCGATGAGGACAACGTTGAAGTATTCGAAAGCAAATGCAGCCCTTAAGAGTTCCAACTTCTTAATGTTCCACGGAGGATAACGGAACCAGAAATCTGGGAATAAGGCTCTCTTTATCACAGGTTTCTCATGGCTGAATGTATCAAATGAAAATTTGCCATGATATCTTCCAATACCACTTTCACCCACCCCTCCAAATGGAATTGTATCTGCTGCATACTGCATTTTGCATCAAATTTTACTTAGCAACTTTCAGAATTTTTTAAGGCTTTTTTTTTGAAAACTATTTTCAATTTTAGGCTCCGTAACAAAATAGTTTGATGAAATAAGTTTCTTTAGATTCAGACTAAAATCGTTGTTTAGGGCACCAATTTAGTTAAGGTGAAATCGCTACCCTTAATAGCGAATTTAGTCTATTTTGATTTGGGCCTGTACAAAAAGGAACGAAATTCATTATTTGTCCCAAACAGTGATTTTTGCTCGTTAAAAAAATACTTAAAACACTCATTAAAAAATCCGTATTTCGTATGTCAAGAATAGTGTTGAATCGAGGACTCTTATTATGGTTGTACGCAACAAATATTTGTTAGACAAGTATATCAATTATGGAAATAAAAACAAGTCATAGACCATGGAATGCCAACAAGTATGTTTCTATGATCGACATCATACCTGAACTATCGTGTCGTTGAATAATAGTGAACCAGACGATGTCTCTGACGCAATTCTTCTCATGAACTTATCATTGTTGGTGAAGCAATATATTGTGAGTGACTTAGGCCTCGAATTTATGAAATTGATACTATCTTCAATATTATCTAACTGTGTTCACAAATCAGCATAATTTTGTTTTAGCAATAAATAAAAGGTGATATAAGTGTACGTTAATGTGTATTGAGATGCATGGGAGAATTTGCAAACCGTAATTATTGGGAGCAACGGGCCAAATATTTCCTCGGTCATGATTTCAGCATCAAGTGGAGGATCCACTAAGATTGTTGGCTCAATAAACCTGCACAAGTCAATAGAACTTTGTAAGAAAGGGGACCCTAAGTATACCAAAAGTTTATAAACGCCTTCCAGGCACGTAGTAAAGCATTACTACAAGTGCAACGTGATATGGAATTTGGCCAGACATAAAATTAAACTTGGTGAATGTAAATAACTTGCAGCATATTTTCGTCGACGTTTGAACCACCATGGACTATTGATTGTCTAACACGAGGTTCTTCTAGAAGTCCGATCAGTCGCTTAAAATGTTGTTTGTTGACTATTTTTGCAACACATTCTGCTGGGTATGCTCCAAAAGTTTTCTTGATTCCATCCTTCAACAACTCAACCTGAACAAATTAAATAGTCGGTAAAGTTTACTACTACACGAGTACATTCCTCTTTTGGTAACAAATTCAAACTAATCATTCCTTTATTCATTCGCATAAATCATACCAAAGTTGAGCATAGTTTTTTCTCTACGAGGATATAATCCACCCCAACACATACTTGACCACTGCATGTTCCAAATTTTCCTCCTAGCAGTCGCTTAATGACAATCTGTGATTATTATGTACCCCAAAAAAAAAAAAAAAAAGAGGGAATGAATGAGCAAGTTATATAGCTCAAAAAACCAACAAGTCTGATCTGATTTGATCTTGATCATAAATTGATATTTTACCTCAGTATACCAAGATTTCGATAGCGAATCTATGATGCATGGGCATTTTCCACCCAATTCTAATGCTACTGGTGTCAAATGTTTTGCAGCAGCAGTCATAACTATTCGTCCCACTCGACTACTTCCTGTAGGAACATATTACGTTACAGTTAAAAAGCAACGTATACAATTCGTACGCTACGTAAAATACTCATCACCCTCGTAAAAAAGTTGATAGATCCAAGAATTAAAGAACGTAACGGACCTGTGAAGAAGATCTTATCCCATTTATACTGCAAGAGTTGACTAGAAACATCGACTCCACCCTGGAAGACCTTAACTGCTTTAGGATCCACGTAAGTTGGTATGGCTTCAGCTAGAAGTTCAGAGGAAGCAGGGGATAATTCAGATGGTTTTATCACTGCTGTACACCCTGCTGCTATTGCCCCTATCAGTGGCTCTATCGATATGCCTTCACCGTTCAGGAGATTTAAGTTAGCAAATCATGTTTTGCTATAAATTATATTGTCCCGTCCAATTGCATGACTCAATGTTCACATGAATTATTATCATTTTATCTATGTAGGCTTACCAAATGGAAAGTTCCAAGATGAAATAATGAGGACAACACCAAGAGGCTCCGGGACCAGGTTTGCTGAGGTACGATATGCAGCTAGTGGTAATTTAATCTGCCCAATAACAAGGCTGATTAATGGCGCTAATCATATATTTTTACAAAGAGGCTTTTCTAATTCATACATGATATAAATTATATTAAGATATTAAAATATCATATATAACTATTTTTACATTAGTTATAAGTATTTTTATATCAGATATAGAAATATAAAAAATATAAAAAATACTCAAAAATCTACATCAAATATAGATATTATAATATCAAATATAAAAATAAATTATAAAAATAACCCTAATATAAATTATAAATTTCTCTATTTGCAAATAATGGTTCCAATGTTATGTATGCTTTGTTTGTGTTGCCACAAATAGAGAGAAGCCCACAACCACCCACATAGCCCAAGTGAGGCTCTGTACAGAAAGCATACAGTAACAGGAGTAATAGCCCGTTTTGGTTATAAACTAGAAGTTTTTTGCTTCACCTTTTACGTAGGACAAACCACTCACACTTTCACTTAACAGTTTGCATTGGATTTGCTGAAATATAAAGTTGGCATTAATAACTGACCTTTTTACCGGACATCCAATTTGCCAAGTTATCCAATGCTACTTTAATGTCCTTGCGCAGTGTTCCCACCTACAAAAAAAAAAAAGCATCTTCAGCTTAGTTTCTACAAACAGCAACTCAGAACATAAGATAGGGACTAGACAGGCTAACTAGGGCTGGTTGAGTTGGTCTGATTTGGTTCCTGCATGGAACAAGACCAGCCAACTCGCTACTAGATTGGATTCAACCCATGGGTCTACGTGTCGCCTACGGTCCATAGATAATGCGTGCAGCTGGTTCGTGGTCTTGGTGGGTCTGTTGAAAGTTGTTCCATTGGACTTCCACATCGTTTGAACAAGTCTACAAGATAATTTGTATGTTCTAGGCTCGGCCGCCAACCAGCCTTGTGAGTTGGATAGGGATATCCAGTGCTAGGGAAGAATGATTATAGACATACGGAGTAACATGCAAATTAGCAACTTCAATTAGCCGGAAAAGATTAATTATAGATAATTAGAACTTTTTATTGACAAATCAATCACATAAATGATAAAATTAAAGAAATTTCTAGTTCATACCTAATATAAATAATATCTGGATATTAATATTTCAGATATAGGTATTGTTATATCAAATGAAGTTACTATTATATACATTATGATCTCAGTTATAAAAATAAAATTGCAAAAATATCCCTAAATATATTTATATCATGTATAAATTAATAATTTTTCACTAAAATTGACACCTTACACGTTACAACAAACTAGCAACTAGTTTTAAGAACAAACTAATTTAAGAAAAACCAAAACAACTAGGGAGCTGAGTAATTCTGATGAACAAAACTCTTATACAATAAACATCGATCACGCCTTAAGAAGCCATATATTATTAAGTATAAGTCGCTTAGATCCTCAGCGCGCTGTAAAATGAGATGTACGTTGAACCCCTAAGAGAATATTTTCAAGATTAAAGAGGAACAATATCTTACCTCGTCTCTAAATGACTCCACGGGGTGCTTGCCAATATCGCGCTTGAGGGTTCTATATATATCTTCTTCTCTCTCAGTTAGAAACTTGAGCAGACCTTTCAGTTGCTGCTTCCTCCATGACGCTTCCCTTGTTTTCCCTGCACTAAAGTACACTCTCAGATCCTCTATATCTCTCTCCATTTTTTCCCCCTGTCAATAAGTTCGTACGTCTAGCTCTATATGTTATACACAGCTGGTCTGGTGGAGTATATATATACCAGTATTCGGTGATCAAAACTGTAATTACTTTGATTTGTTGGTCCCCCAGGCCCCAGATCATTTAATATTTCTCCACAAGTTTACCATTTGAAGATTTTACCCTGTGATAATCTTGTTATGTTAGTTCAATTTCAGCAATGACTTGTAACTGGTGCTTGTGGAATTTAGGGACTGGTGGTGGTTGTAAACTTTATAAAATAAAGCTCACTGGATATGTGTGGATCCCTGCTGCATGTACCCTAGCATTTGCGGGATTAAGGGTCATCTAATACGTCTTTATTCTCACGAATGTATTATATTCATATTGATATGTTATAAGCTACGAAGTAGAAATGTTAGCGTCTCAGCAACAAATGTACATTGAAAAGTTGGTTAAATGACGTAAAATGTTAGTTAACGAAGAGACTAAGTCATCTCGCAAGGGCACTCAATGACTCAACTACGGTTACCAAAACAAAATGTACGGAGTATTTGGAAAGAAAAAAGAGTGCAGTTGCATTCATTAATTATACACCTAATCTATATACAACAATGAATGAGCGATTGAGAGAGCATGTGCCTTGTCCAACGGCTTCATCGATCTGTATTTATATTTATTGTGCTAAACTACAATATATGTGCAAGCTATAGGCCTATAGTACTATAGCAGTAGTAATACCAACCAGCTACCAAGGACCCAAGGTCCTTGACAACATTATGCACTATGGTTGTTATCATTCATCTTTTTCTTTTTTATAGGGTAGAGTCGGGGAGACCCCAATCAACTCAATAACTGATGAGAATAGTCTTTAAGTTTAGGCCAAAGGTTACTTCAAAATGTACAATCAATAATAATGTAGCTATGTAGATTGAATGCTGGCGAAAGTCTCGCGAAATCTACTTCCACAATTGTGGCCCATGCATTAGGCATTACCTATGAGTAGGGATGGTAATCCGAATCCGATCCGATCCGAAGGAAAAGTTCAATCCAAACCCATTTCAAAAAAGTGTGAGGCCGAATCCGATAACAAAAGTCTGAATCCGAATAGGAGATGGATTGGACTCGAATCTTGTACTACATTTGACCGAATATGATCCGAGTCTGACTCAAACAAAATCCGGCTCGTATTTTCAAATATTTTATTTATAATTTATATGAAAAAGTATTAATTGAGTACAAATTTTTATTACTAGTGTTTTCCATTTTGTAAAAGTAATTTTTCTTTATTACTACATTTATATTACATTATATGATTTTCCAATGAATATTTTCTTTGCAAATAATGTACATTATTTACGTATTTTTCAATGAACATTTATGTGTGTGTATATAAAAAATCATAAAATGAAAAATTATTCAGATTTAAAAAGAATACAAAAGTTATGTCTGTATCATATTTCCAATGTAAAAATAATAGAATCTCAAAAGCATTAATGACGCAAATTACGAGGCATTAATGATGACTTTTACTAGGAAATAATGAATATAACTGATCCCAATATTCATTGTATGTACACATAATGTTCATTACGTCACTCTAAATGCTTTTAACCAGCGTTTTATATGTACAATTGTTGTGTTTTGCACCAGGTGCACATTGAGCATGCTCACTGGTGCATATGTTAGTTAATCACCAAATCTATGATCAAGTCTACTCTTGTTAGGATATTTCATAAGGTTTTTGAGATAAGGATAAGCATAGACTTGAGAAGATCTAGGAGTGTTATATAGATCCTAAGATTTAGGAACATGGTGTGTTATACCATCTATATAAATACTTTGATGAGTTGTATCAAAGTACGTATATAAAGAAAATCACAAAGAGGTGTTTAGTTTTTTGAGAAATTTTTCTAAATATCAATAAGAGAGCAATTCTTATACTTTGTCTGATTTTTTTCTTTTCTTTGATTCCTATTTTGCAATTTTTGTTTGTTTGTGTTCTTAGCAAACTTCAGCATAATTCTATTTCCGATACTTTATAGTCCATACAATAATACAACCAATACTGTCATGTATGCAATCCTGAGTCTTGACCATAACAAAAATGATGATTTTTTAACTTAACACCACAACTCTCTAAATTCTCAATTTCTAGGCATTCTGTTTTTAAGTATTACCCACAATTTACATGATATTAATAACTTTCCCCAAAAAGTCTTTCAAAGTTTGAAATACTTAAGAACTTCCTTATTATTATTATTTTTTTATTCACAACCTTAACAAATTTCGTGTACATTCTAATATAATCAGTAAAATAATACAAGCAGTTTCATTTCACGTTTTGCCGTTGGATTCGTTAATCTATTGCTCAAGATCGCCTCACTAATGCAAGGGCTAGTAGGTATGATCATGGCACACCTTTCAATGAGTAATTTCAATATTTGCAAATATCTAAATAACTAGGTCTCCAGAATAAATGAGCCAGTAAATAATACAGTAATGCTAGTTCTGTATGTATATTATGAACCAATTAAAATAGTTATTGCGCATTTGCGCTTACCTTCAATCTCGATCTCGTGCTTTGACTATTCGACACAATCAGATTCATCAGTTGCCCAATGTATAACTAGCTTTTTAATATGACCTAGCTTCAAGGCCTTCAACCACGACTACATGCCGGCTACGATAACACCACAAGTCTACAATGACCAAATTATCTATGCAATGTTACTAGAACAAGAAATATTCAAATAAAAGTAGAATCGAGGGTGCGTGCTTTGTTTATCCACATAAAGAAAATGATCCGGTATATTACTCCCTCTGTCCCAAATATTAACCTAAGTATGAAAAGTAACTATTTTAAAACTCAATAGAAAATTTTGGGGGACAGCTCAAATGGAAATTTTTTATAAAAATGGGGCAAATTTTAGGACACAATCCAAAATGAAAAATGGCTTGATTTTTAGTGGATCGAGGGGGTATGAGTTGCAATAAATTTATATGATGTACAGAATAAAACTAGTATAAGATATGGGGTACACTCCATCTTAAGCTATAATATATAGTTAGCTGGTATTAATTCATACAAATAAGTTTTGATCGCTTAGATTACTTTAATAATCGATATGGACTCTTAACCAGCAACCATACATGGGTCCATATCTTTCATTGCCTCTTATTAGTTTATACGTAGTAATTAATAGTGGAAGAAAACCTAAAAAAACGGATATCAATTGAATTACTAGCGCATGAATATGTCATTTATTGGTAGGGTATGAATATTTAATATTAGTCCTACATTATTTTATAAATTATAAACATTCATTGGCTTGTTAATCGGCACTAATTGTCCAACCGTTTATGATAAGGCAACAATTGATGTAGAAGAAATTCGATTTTAGGTTTTGATTACCACTTTCAATACTTTAACCAACTAAGTTATATAGTTCGTGTCTTCGTATATGTAATTGTATTTTAAATAACATTAGACTACTTAGTAGCTTAGCTTAACTTTAACACCCCGATAATTTCCATTTTCCGAAAACCAAACCTTTAGGAACTACCGGTGTGCTACCGCCACGTGTTCAAAAGTTAAGGCTATAAAACAGAGTTTTGCAGCGGAAAACCAAAAAACTTTTGAAATAACATTAATGTAAAACAAACTCCTAACATAACAAACTGGAACCATTACGGCCCTTACTGCGATGTACCAATAACGTTCACCTCTAATTCAAAACCAACAGTTTAAAATCAAGTCAAACAAACATAATTTATTCTGAAATCTAAATTAAAATAACGTTCCTCTCAACCCACCCATGCATGAATGCTCGTTTAGATACCTGTTAATAATCTGCTCCCCAATAATACAAATATAAGTATTGGATCATCACAGTGTCATTTATAGGCAAAAACCATGACAAAAAACACACAAAGCACGTAATCAGCGAGCTGAGTACATACAAATTACAAAGTATAACAGTTGAACTAATAATTAAATAAGAATAATTACAAAATGTAAGAACGTATCACGCAACATTTTACTCAACTGACACGATAAATTGATTAATGACTTGTATTAAGCAATAGACTAGGTTGTCTCCCCCATGTCCTGATTAGGACATCAAATAATTAAATAACCCATGCACTCCCATCGGAGAGCATCAAAATACAGTACAAAAATCTATATGGTAAACGTGCGTCACTCCGTCACCATAGCTAGATGAGATCTCAACTAACCCCAATTTTAAGTTTAAAACTTTATAAAAGAGATACTCGTAGATCACACGGCCTCCAATGAAAGCCACGGATAATACCCCGTGAAACTCCACCCCCTGATTGTCAATACTCTAGACGTCTGATTGTCAATAATCTAGACGTGCACTAGTCCAAAGTTTTATTGCTTATCCTCTTTCTCTTTTACGTGATTTATTGTTTAAACTCAATATACACAATCACCGCAACACACATATGCAAACATTACGGTTATACAATCAATCTTTGTTATATTGTAATTTTTAAGCTTTTAATTTGAATATCAACTATTAAACCTATTGAACCAAGTCAACTACCCTCGTCATTAAGACTTATAAAAATATACCTTTACTCCAATCATACTATCAGTAATGAAGGAGTAATAATAAGCAACCTCATGGATTAATTAACAATTAATACCAATTTAATAAATCACGATTTCTCACAAATAATACCAAAACATACCCCTAATATAAAGAACATGAATTCTTTCAAATGGATAACCAAACAATCTCATTCAAAGGGTTCCCTAAACATGATACTAAGTTTATATTTCACCCTAAATCATGCTCCTAATTAAAGGTAACATTTTCCGTAATTTATACGTACCTGAATTAAAATACACGGGTATCCACTTTCTCTATTTTCAAGCACCTTCTGCAAATTGTTCTCATACACCAGATAATACGACCTAAATTAATATACTAACAACTAAATTTACAGCAACCATACTAAGTTTTCTAAGGCTATTGACATACATTACACTATCGACAACCTTTACAAAGTACCCCACATACCGTAACATAAAAGCTTACAAAAGTCCACCACATGAACCCCAATATTGCACTATGTCATCAAAACATCTTAATGAAATATAACAATGCTGCCCCAAACTTGGAGAGCTCAATTCCATAATAATGCCAAGTTACCAACTGGCGGCCTAGAGCTCCAAGCTTCATTTATAGAGTTACGACAGACTCACTTGCACAATAGTCAACTCTATAAGCCAAACTACATGATCTTATCCAACCGTTTCAATCAAAACAAATGAATCCACAAATTCTCCTTCAAAATAGGAGGAAAATAACATCCCTAACCAAACTCACCTAATTAATGAAACAAGTCAACCTAACAAAATTATGGGAACAACACATAAGCATAATGACATGACTTTGGACTTTAAACTATGGTTTAGAAACAAGGCCACCACTGCGCAATATTTATACTCCCATATATATCAAAACTATAATATTCCATCACCTTATTGCTCCCACTCATATCACAAGTCCTCGTTACCATTCTCGGTTAATCCGATAATTTCAAGTTTAAGCACAATCTGATTAAATAAACCACTTCCCACATACTGATATTCTAACTCAACTCTTTTAACCCATAAAAGCAAGTATATATGCAATAACATACAGTAAACCCCAAATGCTTGAACAATCATATTAATTCAAATAAAGAGATTGTAAAATATATACAAATTCACAAAACTCATGATTATAAACACTCTAACATCTAATAAATCATTAGAAACAATCAAAATAATCATTGAAATAACCCCCAAAAATTGTGAATTTTAGGCATAAAATAAAATAAAATAAAAAGAAAGGAAGGGGAGGAGACAGGGGACCGACTGAAGTAGCCAGCTGGGGCGGCTGGCAGGGTTGCAGGAGAGGGACAGAGGCTGGTGGTGGGGCAGGCGAGCGGCAGCAAGGACCGGTTGGGCTAGCTCCACGGGATTGTAGCAGGGGGTAGTTCTACGGGGTGGGGGATTTTGTTTTCTTTTGTTTTGTGGGGGTTCTACGAGGGTTCTACGGGGGTGGGGTTTTATTTTTTTTTGTTTTGCTTGTGTTTTTGAAAAGTGGGGAGAGTGAGGGTTGTTTTAATTAGGTAGTATGGTTATTGGGTTTGGGTATACTAGTTTGTGTGGATAAAATTTTGAGTACGATAGAGATTTGATAGTTTAGGTTTAGTGGGTTACTGAGAAAATAAATAAATAATTTGTAGAATTTCGGGGGATTACATTAACAATAGTTTATAAAGCAATACTATTGAGCAACTAACTAATTTAAAATTATATAACATGCAAATAACGCTATATAACATGTAAATAATGCCCTAAACTAACGGTCAACTAACCAAAGTTAACTAAAAATAATTGATAGAAGAGGTATAGTTGAAATAATTTAATACCATCAAGATACAATTGAGACAAAATAAATAAACATATTGGTGACCATTGAAAATTAGGGGAGCATGTAAAAGAACTGCCTATTACAGTGTAGTAGTAAAATGCTAACAAGCACCTTATCATACCAACAAAACTTTAGATAATCCCAATTAGTTATAATGGTGTTATACTGTTGTTTAATCAATATTAAATTTGAAGATATTCTTCAAAAAAAAAAAAAAAAACGAAGATGGAAGAATGGCATCATCTTCATTCTTTCTCTATCACTGCTATAAATTTTAGCCCAATACGATAGTTTCATGAACACTATTGGTCAATCAACCCTTTGGCCATAAATTTTCAACACTTAAAACATAATTTTAGATAATAAGTTTATCAGGTACTAAATTATTATTTTATTAAAAAAATTAATGAGTAGAGTGTTATTTTATTGAAAAAGTTGATGAGAAGAGTGCTATTTTATCGAAAATAACCTAATTAAGTTAATCATCTATTTTTATTTTTGGGCATCCAGATTGTTTAGTAAAGGGGCAAAATAAACATAATTTAATATAATATAGTTATATAAAATATGATTAAAGAACTTTTAATCTTACTTACCATAAAAAAAACTTTTAATCTTACTTCTATAATGTTTTTTTTTTTTGTCTTTTTAATAAAAGATCTTATTACTAAAATAAAATCCAAAGAAATCAAGGGAAAAAAAAAAAAAAACAGAGAGCATGTTGATCCAAATCTAGATAGTCTTGACGTTGGCAGTCTTGGCACGGTGGCACCTAACCTTCCTTCACCTCTGTTCTTCTCAATCGTTGATTCAAATTCTTCGTCATCTTTCCATCTTCCACTCATTTCTCTTTCTCGGTTTCTCAAACAGATAGTCAAAACATGAGCTGGTGGTGGGCTGGTGCTATTGGTGCTGCTAAGGTTACCAAATCCACCTCGCCAATTCGTCCGTTTCTTATTCGATCATTCATTTGATTTATAGTAGCTAATTTAGTTTATGTTGGTTTTCATGTAACTTTTGCAGAAAAGATTAGACGACTCAGATGATGTATCAGCTGCATCAAAAAGCTATCAGAGCGTAGCTCTGATTGTTGGAGTGACAGGAATTGTGGGCAACAGCCTAGCCGAGATCCTCCCTCTTTCTGATACCCCTGGCGGCCCATGGAAGGTCTACGGCGTGGCCCGCCGTCCAAGGCCCAATTGGAATGCGGACCACCCAATTGAGTATATCCAGTGTGATATCTCTGACGAAAACGACGTTGTTTCTAAGCTGTCCCCTCTTACGGATGTTACCAACATTTTCTATGTATGCTGGGCTAACTGCGCCTCAGAAGCTGAGAACTGCAGGGTGAACGGCAAAATGTTTCGCAATGTATTGAATGCTGTGGCCCCGAATGCGCCTAATCTGAAACATATATGTCTTCAGACAGGTCTGAAGCACTACACTGGGCCGTTTGAGTCATGGGGGAAGATCACTTCCCAGGATCCTCCCTTTACTGAGGATATGCCTCGGTTGGACGTGCCAAACTTCTATTATGATCTGGAGGATATACTGTATGAAGAAGTTGCTAAGAAGGATGAGTTAACATGGTCAGTCCATCGACCAGGGTGTATATTTGGGTTTTCCCCTTACAGTCTGATGAATGTTGTGGGTTCCCTCTCTGTTTATGCTGCTATTTGCAAGCATGAGGGGATTTCACTAAAGTTCCCGGGCACTAAAGCCGTGTGGGAGGGCTACTCACAGGCCTCCGATACAGATTTGATTGCTGAGCATCAGATTTGGGCAGCGGTGGATCCGTATGCCAAGAATGAGGCGTTTAATTGTAGCAATGGGGATGTGTTCAAGTGGAAGCATCTATGGAAGGTGTTGGGGGAGCAGTTTGAGGTGGAAGTTGCGGAGTTTGATGAGAATGAAGGGGGGTTTAGTCTTGAAAAAAGGATGAAGGAAAAGGAAGGAGTGTGGGAAGAGATAGTGAGGGAGAATAGCTTGGTGCCTACCAAGTTGGAGGAGTTGGGCACTTGGTGGTTCTTAGATGCGACTTTTGCTTGGGAATGGCCTTTGGATACTATGAACAAGAGCAAGGAGCATGGATTTTTGGGGTTTAGGAACACCAAGAATTCTTTCATTTCTTGGATTGATAAGATGAAGGCTTACAAGATTGTTCCTTAGGAAAATGAAAATAATGCTGATGTTTTTATTTTTTGTAATTGCCTTTCCCCCCCTTTATTTTGGTGATTATTTGTTGTAATCTCAATAAGATGGGAGTGGTGTGGCTCCTCAAAGTTGATTTATTTGATTGGTTTTTCATTGCTTACTATAAGCTCCAGTGTTCTTTCCATTTACCGAACTTATGCAAGATCTCCATCAAAAGGTTTTAACCTGTTAATGTCAAAAGA
This sequence comes from Dysphania ambrosioides, assembly GCA_026401315.1. NCBI lineage: Eukaryota > Viridiplantae > Streptophyta > Magnoliopsida > Caryophyllales > Amaranthaceae > Dysphania > Dysphania ambrosioides. The sequence goes on from CM048666.1 coordinate 1,011,442, forward strand.
GTATGTAAACAAGATCGGTGTCAAGCTTATTAGAATAGTTCAAAGATTTAAAAGCTACCTTAAGGTAAGCTATATATAGTTTCCGGGCATCTGGTTTGCTATATACAACATAAGCTACAGACAAAATCAGCAATGGAGATTGCAACAGCTGCATTGCTGCACCATCATTAAGAGGCTTCCCGCACAAGGCCACAACAAAAACCCCACCAAATCTGTCCAAGGCCTTTATTATGATTTATATGAGAGACAATAACAATCTCAGCAAATTTCAGCTAACAGCTGATGCTTCATAATTATGGATGTAGTAGTATAGTGGAGTGAAATTGTGTCCTTAAGGAATTTAGGACTCATTTCACTTCAAAAGTCACTTGTCCTCTTGATCTTCTACTGGACCACCAAGCTAAACTTCTCCAGTTCTTATCGGTGATGCTGATTGTTGTTTAAAAATGCCCATCGCTTGTCTAACGACATATATCAAACAGTTGCAACTTCTTTTATTTGATTTTTATTTTTCGGAAGATTTGCCCGTGCTTTTGGTGCTGTGCTTCCTGTAGAATTATGCAAAAATTAGTAATCAGTATAGGTAGAAATTTGAATTGTTCAACTACCAGTAAAAACAGAATCTACTAGTATAAACAAAACATTACAATGACCTGAATCTTTCCCGGATTTCCTTCTGCTGCGCCATAAAAGACGAATTGGTGTACCAGCAAAGCCAGCATCTGAACGCAATTGCTTCTCCATATAACGACGATACGTCTCAGGGAAGAGCTTTGCATCATTGACGAAGAAAACAAATGTGGGAGGCCGGATAGCAGCCTATGACAAAATGTGAACCTTAGGAAACTTCTAAATAGCAATCCACCCAAAAAACTAGGCTACAAACTTCACCAAAGATCTGGTAATGAGCTTATGCTGATGTAGTAATGCTGCTCACCATTAAAACATACTACTTCCATCCAGAATAAAGGTCACATATAGTATACCGAGAAATCAAGAAAAATGGTCACTTTCCTCAAGTAAGCTGACTACAGACTAGATTTACCCTAGATACACCTTTTAGATTGAGTGAGAAAGCAGGGATAGCCCAGGTATTCCAAAGATTAATAGGTGAAATCATGTGAAGTCCTTTACTTTGGTGTTTAGAGAGGATGGGATAATGTGGCTATCAATTCTGGATGGAGAGAAAACAGTTCTGCACCTAGTACCACTTTCTACGACAATTACAATTACACATAAATATTTCAGTCTGTAGGATCAACTTCAATCAAATATTCAAAAGTACTTCATTTAAACTGCTGCCCACTTTGAACTTATTCATAATTTGGTCAAGTAACTAGGAGCTGGATGAAATAGTGATTTTGACATGTAGAACATTTCAGCTACCTACAACCTGATACTCATCCCTCACCCATAATTCAGCAATGCAACTACAAACATACAAGTTTGATACAATGCTCGCAAAATGTCTAAACTCCAAAGCAATATTTATAATTCTGAAATAAACGGAGCCCACACGATCCTCGGGTAGGGCAGACACTGTGACGTAATGCCAGAATACCAGTAAATACATGTTGTAAACGGAATTAGATTACTAGGCTATTAGCACCAATGGGAAAAGAGACAGTACATACTGAAAGAAATGCTTGTTCAAGCAACTGTAGGGCACTAACTGCATTAATCATGTTCTAAAATCTACTTACCAAGCATATTTTATCGGATTCTGAAAAAAAAAAAAGATCAACCATAAAAGACTACCTGTGTGCAATAATAAACACGACCCCTCTTCCCAGCACGAGTCCTTGGTGGAGCTTTAAAAGCCACAGCTTCTCGGACAACTTGATTCAATGTGGCTGTACTTAGCCTTCTTGACCTCTCTTTCTCTACAATGCTGGCGGCAACAATGATCCTATAAACATTGAATTAAATCCAAAATCATGTCTGCAATGACAACAGCTGTAAATATAATATGTGCCCACTGACGGGACCCCAGTTAGATGCATCAAACAATATTTAGGGGCTAAATATTATATCCCCTTGACAATAATATAAGTAGTCCAAGCAAACTCAATAGGGTCCATTTGCAGATCTATTAGTGTCTATGTAGTTTACTCTATACAAGTAGGAAGCATCTATTTATCCCACAAAATATCACCAATTTCTAAACCACAACCAGCCATACCATAAAAGCCTGTAATGAAGCTCTTATTTTAAGCAGAGTGCAGATCTTTAACCTTGAACAATATTTCTGTAAGACATAGAGTACCTTGCCAAATTCATTCATCGGAAGATATGCACCATGCATTTTACCAATCTAGGTGGCTTGATGCTACTCCCTCCCCCATGTAAACCCCAGAATATCTAAAACAAACTGTAGCAACTATACAGATATTTATTCATTATTCACTGCAACTACTATACAAACCCAGGCTACCTATGTCCCAGAGCCCAGAGGACAGTAAAAAAAAGGAAATGGAATTTAAGAATGTAGACCGCAATTTCTATCTGCAGCAGCTTAAATCCAAAGGCTACTGGGAGTGCGTAAAAGTCAGATCACTAATGACATAGTCTTCAACAATTTTCATGGAAAAAGTCAGAATTCATACAAATAACAAAGCTCTACTGCATTCCTCTGTAGCAAGGATATGCATAACAGCAAGTACTTTAAATAACAATTTCTCCAACACCCAGACTTGAGCCACTACTTCAATGCTACAAACAATAGGCTTCCATTCCTTCAAGCATCCTAATCCCATAAGTCGTGAAGAAAGTCTTTTAATGTACATTAATGAAGAAATTTAGCATTCATATTCAACTATAAGGTCCAAAACTTATCCAAGATATGCTGTTAAACAATCTTCTCAGTTATTTTAGATAATAAAAAGAAACTACTAGGTAGTTCATACTTGTCAACACTTTGACCAGATATTGCAGCTGCATATACAATAGGTGCCCAATGAAGATTGCGAATCTTCAGTCTAACATCTTGCTCATACAACACTGCTGTCTGTTGATTCTTATTTGGAATTGTATCCCATTTATTTACAACAATCAAACAGCCCTTCCCTTCCATTTCTATTCGTTCTGCAATCTTGTAGTCCTAGAAAATAAGACGAATTTAGTCAGAGAGGTTATTAGGAAACATTATCACTTTTTTTTTCTTTTTCTGCCACCATGAATGCACAAAGATAAAAATTGATAGTTATCGATGCTCTTTTGACTAGAAGGGACATCAATTAAGTCATATTTCATAAAATACCAAAGAGTCAGATCTCTAAATACCAATTATAATCACCCTTTACATAACCAGTAAAGTGATGCCTAATGAATTCAAAAACAATATTCAGGGGTTTTTCATCCCACTCCCAAGGACAGAAAGAGCCAGGAGTGGTAATTATGTTTGGAGAGAAAAATGCTGAAGGAAATAGAAAACTAAGCACTATACAGAAGCTGAATCAGCAACCAAACAAACAAATTGTGATAAGCTTGTCTAGGAACATAGCCAATGATTCTAAATTCCCAAGCCTCTGGAGCAAAAAAAAAAAAATAGGAACGAAGGTAAATAGTTCTACTCCCACTTAGAACATGCCTATTTCTTGCATAACTACCCTTTCCCCTGCCACTGAATATCACACCCCAAAAGATCAAAAGAAAGTGACAAACACTAAAATCATATGTACGTCCCATACCCTTCTTCCATACACACTATCCATAAATGCTGGGAGGCGAGAAAAAGCCTCTGGTCAAACACAATATACACATTATCTCTTATCCCAATTCTTAAGATGGACTGCCAGTGTCCTGGCACCGTCTCTGGGCTTATGTCCATCCATGAAAAAAAGAAATAGGAGTGAAAAACTAAAGAATGAAGATATTGAATAAAACAGACCCAGGATTCAAACGTATCAGAAAAGTGAAAGCCTAACAATGACTCAAACCCAACGAAAAACAAGAATTTGAAGTTCATGATTGGGGAACACCGATTGGGGAACACCCTGGTCTTCAATGCGCAAAACTAATACAAATGATTTTACAACTAAAGGAAAGCAAGTGTCTGTCAGTTATAGGAAACTGAAAGAAAATTTACCTGTTCTGTTATACACGCCATTGCCTCAATCACAAGAGCAACAACATCAGAGCGTCGAATAGCACGAAAGGCTCTATTGACCGATAAACCCTCAGTCATACTCCCTGAAGATGCAACAACTGCCTTTTTTCTGATTCCAGCAGTATCAATAAGCCGGAACTTCTGCAAGATATAACGAAAGATACAAATACCCCATCATATGAATCCACTAGAAAGCCGGAACTTCAGCATAATAGGTTGTAAGGAGGATGCTAAGACTTGGAGAGAGGATGGGAACCAAAAAGAGGTGGGTTTCGTGTTTTCCTCCAATGTTTTCAACTTTTGTAAAATCTCAGAATATTAGAGGCAGAAACTACATAAACTAAACACAACCTCAGTGGCCCATAAACAATCATTTCATGATTATGTTCATGTTTATACAACCAAAAATCAAAAATATCTCACGTGACAAAGCTTGAGCATTTCATGAATGCTTAAGAAAAGTTCAAATAGTATGAAACAGGAAAAACACCAGACAAGCATTCATTCAAGATCCGAAAGTCGTCCATCAAAATGCCAACATTCAGAAAGAAAAAGAATATTCATAAAAACAGTCAAACCTGCCCATCTGGTCCGGTGAATTCAGTATCAATAGCATCACGAGTAGTACCACTGATTGGGCTCACAACGGTTCTGTCCTCTCCAACCAATGCATTCAATATACTGCTTTTCCCTACATTGGGTCTTCCTACAATTGCAATAGCAGGAACATAGTTTTCTTCTTCTAAAAGATCAACAGGCTCCTATACTTACGAGATAGACAGCATGGTCAAGAGTGCATTTCAAAGCCATTATACAAACATTGATAACCACATTAAGTAGAAAAGGCAAGTGCAAATAGCAGATCATGCATCAGTAACACCAAGTAGAAAATAAACCAGAAACAAGCAGCTAAGACTTCTGCTTCTTGAGAAGTCTTTGGTTTTCTTGTCTTTGTCCTACAGGTTTATTTAGGTTCAACAAATAATTTGTTTAAAAGATGAACATCCTTATACCTCAATTCTTGTCAGCCCAGAACAAACAAGATCAAGAAGCTCCCCAGTTCCACTTCCAGAAATTGCAGATACAGGAATGGGCGCTAATCTATCACAAACAGAACAAGAAAAGCATGTTAGACAAAAAAGTATAAGACAATGCCAAAGATTGATGAGTATTTGGCATTCTAGTTGATTACAATTTCATCTACCATGTTAATCTTACTATATCTATTAAGCCTCATAAGAAGCCAATGGATTGATGCCAATACCTGTGGGATACTCTGTATATGCAAGCAAGAAAATACAAATAACTACAATTCATAGACCAGGCATTTTTTAAATATTTTATTGCAATTATACTACAGACGTGACCTATCCTGATATCACCTGGCTTCTCTGGATGATTTTGTAAATATTGAGAAGCCTACTTTCAAGATTGCAATCATTTCACCAAAAAGAATATCATCATTATCTAGGATCCCTTGATCCGCCAATATCAAGCATAGGAAAAATAGTGCTTGCAGCTATGATCAAGATTACAGTTGCAGGAGCCACATTCAAAATATGCTAATAATTTAATACTACCCTTCAAGAATTGGGAGTGTGCCTTACACAATGGAATGACCTTTGATTAATTGGATAAGAAGGTCAAAAAAGGAACACATTATTGGATTGGTTATAAAGGAAGTGATGATGGAAAAATGTAACAGGATAATGGTAGGGTAGACAGTCTGATAACCTGACACACTAAGCTTTGATATGTCCAAGTTACAGGATACCACCAATAAAGGTGGTAAGGGAATACATGATTACAGTCCTCGATAACAAGAGCAACAATACAACTAAGACATGGTAAATGTCAAAAATTATTAGACATTATTGTAAATCACGGAACAGATTTCCATCCTTGTAATCTGCACATTGCAAACCAGAACTACTAAATTAAACTGACCAACTAAACACACAAGAAAGAGAAATATGAAAAAGGAACAGCCTACATGGGAAAGATTGCCTGGATACTAACCTGCCACTAAAACAAAGTAAAGGCCAAGTCCCCAGAAAAGTCCAAATCATTGCTAAAGATCTCATTCCAAATCTTATAAGATCTAACCCCTCTCTTACAATTCCTTAAGAGATAATTAACTTTGACATCCAGATCCTCCTCTAAACATCTCCAAACCTAATTACCCTCCTTGCTTGCATCTTTTCCTCAACAAAAGTTACAGTCTTTAGGACTTTAGAGTTTCCTAGATAGTAACCCAAATTATAACCTTGCTCACAAAGCCCAGGACCACAAAGGCTGGGTTTATTTTACTCATGGTTATTCAAAAATGTCCACTGCAGAGTTATGGGGACTCCCTTGACCATAACTTAAACAGGCAAATAAATTAAGAAGTCCAGAAGCACTATGACCCCAGAAAAGGACTAAAGAATTGAGAAACTTAAACATTTGAAAAAAAAAAAAAATTAAAATGTACAACAGAAACATTGACCCCAACAGTAATATAAACATTCCTCGTCAGGGAAAAATAACATGACAAACATGGACACATATGAAGTGGCATTTCCATGCAGGCAGTCAACTTAAGAAATGCAAGGATCATTGTGAAATATAAGCTTGAAGGTGCTTTAAGGTAATGATATCTCACCCCAAAGTCCAAAACTCTGAAACCTGCATTAGCCCTTTATTAGGAGATTCACATTTGTTAACAGCAAGTATAATTTTCTTCTTTGAGTAATTTTTACGCAGCCAATCAGCTATTTCCACATCACCTGCAGTTAGGCCGGCCTGCTCAGAATTGTCTTAATGAGAATTACTAGAAAGGGATCAAGCAAAGATGATCAAGTTAATCCTAATATGGTGCATTTAATATAAAAGGTCAATGCATATAAATAACATATTTCGATCATTTCAATCTTTCAATCATCAGGCTCTCAGTAAACATTTTTTTTTTATGAAAGACAGTAAACATATTTATTATTAGCTTATATTTGCCAGAGAGAGAGAGGAACATGAATTTTTACCCTTGTGGATCACGTCAATGTTTCTGTAAAATAAAAAACAAGTATCTATCCCAAATTACTATTACTCAGTATGTTGCAAATATCATCACCCATAGAAAGTCAGAATTTAAGCAAGCTAAGAGAGGAAATTTAAGAATAATATGAAAACATACAAGCTAAGGGAGAGGGAAAGAGATGTAACCAAATTCTTCTCTTCCCAAGCAAGAGAGAGGGAGGAGAGATCTAGTAGGAAGATCCAACTAGTATTGACCCAGTAAACAATGAAACCAAACTGAATTATTAACAAGTTTAAAAAAACGTTCTGGAAAGTAGGTACATAAATCTAGAAACATTTTGCTAGGAGAGAAGCATACCTGTCCATCAACAACGAATATGATGACTGACGACTCTTGAACAGCTATCGCTGCTTGTCTCTCAATTTGAGAAGGCATTCGAGCCACAGCGGCCTCCCTAGCAGCCAATGGGATTCCCTCCATACCGATCGTTGTTGATACATTCAAGTCCTCGATAATATCTTCCTGTGAATTGGATAATGCCACAACTCCTCCAGTATCTATGACCATGAACTCGTGGTCTCCCCAAAAAGATCTTCCATATAAGCGGTCCCTGGTAACCCCAGGCTCATCAACCACAATTGCTTTATTACCCTGTAAAATTCGGATTGGAATAAAGCAGAAAATACAAAAAAGTAGAAAACGGAAACTCAAGCTAAAGGTTGTTAGAAATACCCCCACTAGACGGTTAAACAATGCAGATTTACCAACATTTGGCCTTCCAAAAATTGCTACCTTTGGAAGAAGATGGTCTGGTATCTGCATGCGCGGCACCAAAATGTTACAACGGATAAATATATCAAGCAATCCTATACATAATACATAAGAAACTTCTACTAAAAACAAAACAAAGTTTGCTTCGTATTGACAATACATGCAAGCCAATTGCTATCATGTTAAGAAACTTAAGTTTGGGATGTACATAAACCCATACGTTACCGATTTTTATCGAGTATTAACCACCACCACCACCCCCCCTCCCAAACTTTTTCCCCCAGTCTTTCTCCCAGCACTTATCACTGAGAGCCAAATGATTAAACGTAACAAGCCGATGCAAAAAGTTTCTGAAACACTCAATAGGATGAAAATACTGACATTTTTAGGTACAATATTCTGACGTTTCTTCTTTCCTCCAGCTTCTTTATGAAGATTCCCCTCGTCTTCCTCTGATATCAACAAATAAAACAGTTGAGTCTATATGTTCTCAAAATTCTGAAAGGAAGGAAGCTGAGATGAACGAAACTGCAATCGATTCCACATATTTTTCCAGCAATTTCAAATTTATTCATCAAAATGAAGCAATCAACTCATTTTACAGCATTTTCAATTCCGTGAACACATGCACAAACTTCACAGACATAAAATTTCAAAGCGAATTCAGAATGAGGTGAGCACACAATTGGCTGATGTTACTATAAATTTCCAATCAAACTCTACATAATGAAAATTTCTGGATATGCACACAATTGGCTAATGTTACAGCAAATTTCCAATAAAAATGGGCAATGAAGCAACTCGAATTTACTGATTACATTCACAAACTCAACGTCATGAATAATTCGAAATATGCATGCAATCGGCGAAGGTCACAGTAAACTTCCGATCAACAAAGCGCAATTCAGGCGACTAAACTCGAATTGCCTGCTACATTCACAATCTCCACTACCTAAAATCGTCAAAGCACATTCAGATTAAACAATGAATACAATTGGCTAATGCTACGATAATTTCATATCCAACAGAAAAAATCAATTGCAATTTCAGCATTAAATCATCAACTTAATCATACAACACATTGTCAAACAATTGATTTGACAGAAAAACACTAATTGTAAGAGCTACAAAGTTACGCACCAATCCTCACTTCACGAGACAAAGACGTCGAAAACTCGCGAACAGCAACCCTAGCTTCAGCTTCAAGCTCTTCTTCATCAATTACGAAATCATAATCACTTCCCTCACTTTGATAACCTTCGTAATCCAAAATCTCCTCCTCCTCCACCTCATCGCCGTAACCATCACCACCATCCTCGCGTGTCGTTCTTCCTTGTTCACCGAAGACGTCAAACCCGTCGTTGCGAATAACGGAAGGTCGGAAATGGAGGTTTGGGGAGCATTTGAGGAGAGGAGTTGAGTGAAGAAGGGAGATGAAAGGAGGAGTGACAGATAGGGAAACGGAGAAGGTTCGAGAATTTTGCGGCGGTGGAGAGAATAAGGAAATGGTATTGGAGAGGGAAAATGGGGTAATGTCGCCGGTGAGCGCCATTTTTGTTTGTTGGGAAGTTGTGGTTTTGGGGGGGTTTATCTTGTGTTCAACTTTAACGGATGGGTACGCAATTCTCGATCCACGATTGCTACTGTATTTAAAAATTAAGGAATATTATTTTATATTAAGGTCTTTATATATTAAAGTAAGTTTAAAGCATTCATCAATGATAGAAATCTTTTTATTTTTTTTATGGACATTTAATGTACTCCGTGATATTAAAGCTTGTATTTCAATAAATAAATAATATAGTTCTAATTATGAGCATTGGAGGAAAATATACAAGGAAAAAAGATTCAATTGTACACTTTTTTGATGTTAGCTATATAGTTCGAAATAGGTGTCATACACATATATTTTGTATTACTACAATATGTATAGGAATTTGTTAATATTATATAAAGATGGGAAAAACCCAATTAATTTTGGACATAGATGACTCAGAACCATTTTGATACTATTACAATTTACAATCTATTTGTTTCCCAATAACTACGAAAGCATCTACGGAGTAATTTTCATGTTTGATTTGTCATTTTGGGGGAGTTCATCTTCAACGGAAGGTTAGGTTTATGAATGGGAATGTGCGCTTTGGTTTATGAGTTTTATATTGATCCCTATTTTCTGTTAAAATTTATAAGTTGCCAACAATATTATTTGCATATATTTAAATTATTTATGTTATTTATACGGATTTAATGTTTATTTATACAAGTATCGTTTAAGGTTAAGTAAGCCTAAAAGGAAAAAATATAAATTATCATTAATGTATACTGTCACTATTTAAGTACATTGCAAGTTGTGTTGCCTCAGAAAAAAGAAATTGCTGAACTACTTTAGACATAATTGGCACTCGTAATCCTCTAAGTCGATCGAACTAAAACAATTGTAAAATATTTTGTTTGAGTTGTTGGATCCAGGCAGGAGATGGGCTATCGCTAACCTTCCGTTCAACTTCTAGTTTTGTACTAGTGACGCTTGATGAGTTGAAACTTCCGTCTTCCTCATTGGCACCCACTTGGAGGCCCTCTGGTTTAACCTTGATTTTTACAGGTTTTCCAAGCTTTGACTTATCTTCCATTCTGGCAATCTCAAGAGCCTTCTCACAAACCGGGAAACCTTCCTCATCTGAGGACTCAAGAATTATGCCAGAGCCAATGCATGCCTTTCCTTGGTAGAACGCAGTAAACTGCCCGGCTGCCAAACCTTGATCATCTTCTGACAGATGGACTACTGCAACACCACCATTGCAGTTCTCACCAGACACCATTGTCAATCTGCACTGATAAAAACTAGGACCATGTCGAACCTGGAAAGAAGATTGTACTCAATAGGTAAGAATGTAATATGATGCGATAAAAGTAAAAGAATAAACTAAACAGTAGCATCATTTCCGTGACCCCTCACCCCACACACCAAAAAAACTAGTGGTGAATAAAAAGTGAAAAAAAAAATTGTAGGCACTAGCACTACCATAAGATAATTTTTTCGACGTTTTCAAGGAAGCTAATCCAACTACACCATCGACTAGATGTTAACTGAAATTTAAGTCATGTAAAAAAAATTAAAATTTTTGAGGCTTGAATAACAAAGCAATTCAAAATGTGATGGTTCCCAAAGTAACTATGCATGTATGCAGCCGAAAAAATTGGAACACAGACGTACATAGCCTTTTACTTGCAATAACAAAACGGGCATTTCTAAGGTCCCATTAACATCCTTGATGAAGTATAAGAGATCAAACACGGAACATGAAGTGCTACATGATAATTTAATAATAAAAAGAAATCAAGTTCTTTACCTTGCACTGCAGCTCACTCGTGTTATCTGGGAGTAAGCCACTTAGCCATTTTAAAGACCCAACACGAAACACACGCCTTCTTTTGTCAACTGAATAATAGTTTCTCGATACAAACACTACATTATTTTTAGTGTCCTTCTGAACAACATACCTATACATCCACACATGAAAGGTCAACTCTAAACTATAAATATACGACACATTTGATCTCTAAAAAGCTAAAGTGAAGCAGGTATTCATTATCATAATATCAAGGGAAATGATCCTTTGTTTTCCAAAATACGGTTGAAGCACGAAATTTTGGCCAAAAAAAGGAGACTTCCATGATGAAGAAAGAAAAGCTATTGCTACATTTCTATACTGGCCAAAAGCACAGTTAGATTAAATCGTATGTTTATGATTAAAAAATCATCTGCACACTAATTACTTGTCCCAACAAAAGATTAATGATAATCCAAAAAATATATAAGATAATACCATGGTCCTCCAGGAAGGCGAAGACCTTGTCGTTGACCAATTGTGTAGAACCAAAATCCACGGTGCTTCCCTAAAAAATCTCCTGTCTCGGCTTCCAACATGACACCTTCCATCTCACCAATATGCTTTGCAACAAAGTCACTGAACTTTATCTAAAATAGAAGAGCAACATGGCAGCAGTTAGCAAACAATCTCAAGCAAGAACAGGACTTGTACACAATCACACTCAAGAAATCAATACATGCAATTACAGGCTATATAGCAAAGCAAACAACTTTTTCCCCTTTTAGCCTGGCAAAACTCAATATACACACAACAGATAGAGACCAAAGTTGCCTTGAAAAACACAGAGATAACGAATAGCAAATGAGACAATAGTGCATTGAGGCATATATACACAACAGCAGATAATGAATGAAATTAGTCTTAATAGAACCATAAAACTGTGAAGCATTATAATGTATAAACATAACAGGAAACAAGGACAGCATGTTCCAATTAAATGTGTAAACCATACGCAGCTACATCGCATAACTTAGTGCACAACAGTTACACTTCAATTGAACTGAGAAAAGCTTGTAAAAACTCTAGTTAAGAGAAAGGATATTTTCCAAGCATGATGAAGGAGAGGTCTTAAAAAGACAAATGTACAAAAACCAAAAATGCATCAATAATTTAAATCGCTATAACATACTTTTCCAAGGAAACATATCCCTTGTGAATCCTTCCTATCTTTATTTGGAAGGGCAAACTTGCTGGCCAGTTTACGGACCTCATCCTGGAAGCCAATGAACATAATCATTGAGGTAAAATATATATGTACACAAAATGCCAGATGAACAACAGGTCAAGAAATGAGGAACAATCATTAGACAAGCAGCAGACTGCTGAAGTACTGTATTAAGATACATTCTAAGCGCATTGGCACTGCACTGAGCTTTCTCAAAGGAACTTCAACGACAAATAAATCAACTTTACCAGCCACCTACACCACTGTGCATCAAGACTAGATCCTTTAGCATAATGCAAATGTAATTGCACTAGCCTCATTCTAAGACTCGTCATCTCATCCAATAAGCTAACCTGATCATCACAAGACCTAAAGGCTATAGAGTTCAGACATTTATGAAGGTGGAGGCACAATAACCATCAAATAATTGGGTACTCCCTCCATTGGACTCTAGTTATCACATCGCGATATTATACATTCATAGTGACGATAATTATTGGATAGTGGAAGTAAATGATACCTGGATGTTCATTTCTTGAAGAAGTGATAACTAGGTACTATGTCTGAGATTGTTAACGCCCTAACGTAAAAGAAAATTATGTAAATTTATGTGCGAGAAAAAGAGTTACATGTCTTTATTTAGCAAAAATACGATTCGCATCCTTCAAAATTCACAATTATTTTTCACTCTTCTTAACCTTCTGCTGCCACTTACTAACTTTTGTAGTCACTTTTATAGATTTCCCATCCCTTATATACCTATTCTAAGCTGGGTGACCAATTGGGCATCAGGTATGAAGTACCCATCTTTACTTATTACAAATTAGTACTATCACATACTAAAAAAAGCCTAATCATCAATATTCTGCATCTGGTATGACATACCAAAATATCAAAAACTCTTTGGATGTCCTATATAAAAAGTTAGCATCAAATTTATGTTTTATGTGACATCGATTGATATTATGGTTTCACAAGTGAACATAATAGTAGTCTTTTTACAAAAATTTGGCACAAAACTGCAGAAAATAGAGGAATTCTACATAATCATTGTAAATTTTGAGTTTCCAACATTTTTTCTTATTATTTTATTTCAAAAAAAAATGGAATTGAGAAATAATCCACAAAAGTCCACAAACTTTTACGTTCAATATACAACTATATCATACAACTTTTTAAATCATAAAACTAACAATTAGCATCAATGCCGGACAAGCCCTGAAGTATTTGAGACATTTAACATCTTTTTTTAAATAATTTTAAAAAGGTTTATTTTTTCAATAAAATAAACAAAGGATAGAAAACAGTCGTAAATTCCTGAAATTCATGCAGTATATCCACATCTTGCAGCTGTTGCACCAAAGAAGTTTTGGAAGAAAATATCACATTGTAGGAGGCTAAGAACTAATCGAAAAAACACAAAGAAATTTGTCATTCTCAATGATTATAATGTGGAGTCCAATTAACATGGATGCTACTGAGATTTCATGGCATATTGGCATTAGTATATATTCACAAGATCTTTCCTTGTATGGTAAGTTCTCTCTTTCTTGTGTGTGTGTGTGTGTGTGTGTGTGTGTGTGTGTGGGGGGGGGGGGGTCAAAAAGTGACAATGAAGTATGATATTATCTTAGGAAAGCATGTTGGCTTAGCAAAGACAAGTAATCATATCTCACCTTTGATAAACGCCCCAAAGGAAAAATAAGGCGTTTAAGCTGATTTTGATCAAGATGTGACAGAAAATAAGTTTGATCTTTGACCTGTAGTATCAAAAGTTAATAAACAAATTACAATCATTAGGATCCACTTTCCAAGCAAATTTAACAAAAAAAACTAATCGCAAAATGCTAGCAGCAACACCTTGACACTAGTTCACTAATAAACAGAACAAACACAGATGATGTAACTACCATATCCCTCGACAACTCTAGCACAGAAGGCTTATTCAGTAGATCAAGAGATTGATGAAACACATTTGCATAATGTCCAGAAGCTACATAATCAAAATCCAAACTGCTAATTGCATCCATGAATGCACCTGAGAGAGGAAAACAGATAGGTAAGATAACAAAATCTTGAGCAAAAAAAATCTCGATTCAAAATCTTCACCAAAAAAATCATCATCCAAAGTCCAAAACTGATGAAAAGAAATTAATTTCATTACACTGCAAAGAGGACATGCCATAAAGGTACTCACCGAATTTAATTCTAGTATTACAAAGCACATCAGGATTTGGAGTACGCCCTTTACGATACTCTTCAATGATGTAAGAGACCTAATAGAAAGTCCCATGAGTCTCAAGCCTTAAGACCACATGCAAAGAAAAGGAGGGCTAAGATATGTGCGTAAATCATATAGCAAATAAAAACATGCCTACGATAAACTGAAAACCATACCACTTTTTCCCAGTATTCATCAGTCAAATGTACAACTTCCAAAGGAACATCAACCTGAAAAAAATGCCTTCCCAGTTCAGTCGAAAACCAATGCCAACTGCAGCAATTACTATATAGAGGGAAATTACCTGATCACAAACAGCCTTAGCATATCCCAAATCATCTTCCCACGGGCATTCCGACCAAAAATTTTCGAAGTCCTCCTACAAAATTAACATGGAATTCCAACCAATGTCAATAACTGTAGTCTAAATAAGAAAGACATATTAAATGGTTAAGGCTCATATCAATAGTTCAATGAAAATAACAAATTTCCATCCTAAGACTGAAACAATGAGTTCGTGTTTCAAGTACCCTCAACAAGAAGTCCCAAGAATCTGGAGTCTTAGCTTCTGTTAAAAATCCAAAGTCATAATCACAAAGGAAACAGGAACAAACTTTGTAATCCAACAGCTAGAACACATCAATCTCATGCAATGTTCCATTCCATAGATTACAGTCACAATGACTCACAAGTTTGTTATAATTGCTTAAAAACACTTATCATATCTTCTGCAAATAATCACACTCCACTACTCCAGAGCCACACCATGTTACAACCAAAAAAAAAAATTGCAGATTCTTGAATTTGCTGAGTTGGCTATCAAAGAAGAAACAGAACTATGTAAAACTGTTTTAAATAACTGGTCATCACAGACTGCCACAGCTAAAAATCAACAAAATTTGCATAAATAATCCCCAAAGTATAAGTACAAGAAACAATAGACTTCTACATTAATTGAGTTTGGTTTTCAGGGGACAGAACAATGTACAACTAATCAACGATTGAACCCCTCGAAATGATGATCTTCACGTATTTCCACAGCTAAACATACACAACACAGAACCCAGCCACATTGAATGGAAATGCAGGGCATACTAATTTACGTCAACAAACAACAAAGAGGACACGTAGGCTCCACTGTCCCTAAGCCTTTCTATGTACTCGTACAAACCACTGCTCAGTCCTAACTTCGACATTTTCAATTATCTTCGGCACATCAACAACTTTATTAATTTTAACTTCTTTGTTCGAAAAAAGGTTGTAGACATAATACATCGAATTCGTTTTCGTTTTGATAATCTCCAGTCACTGCCATTGGAATGAATAGACTCACTTCACCTATATCCATCAACAAAATGCATGTCCAATAACAATATTAGAATATACTGGACAACCAACGAATCGACGAATGTTTAACATATGAACGATCAATTCTCGAGCAGTCCTATTATTCCGCAATTCATATACCAGACTTCAACTATAAATTATAAGCATAATAATTCACCAAAAATTGCAATCACATATTAAAAGGTTAATAATTCAATAAAACTACAGGTGAATTGAAGAGAGAGAAAACCTGGAACCAAATTTTGAGATAGAAAGCAGTGCAAGAATGACCAGCAGCATGGAGAAGTCTCAAAGCGACGCTACTATCGACGCCGCCGCTAATAAGAACGGCGACTTTGAGGCGCTTACCCGGCATCGAGCACGATAAATAAGGTTCAACATCGAAATCTAGGGTTTGCGAGTTTGTCGGAGAGATTGGGGCAATTGCAGAGGAGATAGAGAGGGGCCTGTATTTGGGAGTGATGTTGGGATGTATAGTAGGGTTTATGAGATAAGGTTTTGAGGGTAAGTGAAGGGAGCATGAGAGGGTAGGAAGAAGAGACAGGGGGGAGATTGCTCTGGTTGTGTGTCGAAGAAGCATGGTTTCCCGACGGGTTGACTCGCTTGCTTCCCTGGTGATTACTGTACAATACGATGATACTAATATCATATTTAGAGGGGAACCCAACCCGTCAATTTAATTCGAACTCAATCCGTTTAATTAATTAAATGGGTCAACCTGATTAATAAACAAGTTGAGTTGAGTTGAGTTAAATTGAAATTTTCAACCCGATTTTTACTTAACCCGACCTATTTATTATTAGGCTTGATTTTTATGTATGGGACGAGTTTAATTAATGCAGGTCATAAACTCTAAGTAATAATTACCATTCGTTGTCTAGTCAACCCTAGTTTTCACTTTCTATTTGAATTCTGCCGCTTCACTCTTTTTTTTAATTTTTTTAATTTTTTCATCTCTTCGTACCTTTTTCTTCACTTCTCAGTGCTTTATGCTTCTTCTTTACTACTCAGTGCTTTCTACCTCTTCGTAACATATTGTCAAACTTTTCAATTTTGTTGTATTAAAACTATGTTAAGATTTTGATATTTTATTTTGCATTGTTTAGAACTTGAAAAATTAAAAACTCAAATTATTTTTACTTATTAAACAGGTTGGGTTGAATTGAAATTTTCAATTCATTTAATAAACAGGTTGGATTTGGGTTTATATTTTTCAACCCGAACCCAACTCAGTCCGAACCCATTGCCACCCCTAATCATATTCATATATTTGTAAAGGCTTTCTATTACTTTTTTATTGTATATAATTATAGATATAAGGATGGCAATGTGTGAATCGGGTCTAATATTGTTCTTAAGGCTTTCGTAACTTATTACTTTTTTTTATTGTATATAATTAGACCTCACCTTACTAAATTCTATCAAAATTTTTATTTTCATTGACTTGATGAAATGTATCTATAGATTTAATATTGTCATTCCTTATCTCAATAACACACAATGACAACTATACTTTTCTTGAAAAAAATATACTTTATGTTTTTCCTATACTAAACTATTAGTCATTGAAACACTTGGAGATATAAGTATTATTTATTCAACAACATCTAAAGAGTCTTACAAAAATCACTTTTTTTTTTTTTTTGTAACAGTCACCTTATGTTTTATTGGTTATACCACAATAATGCGAATTCCAAATGAAAACTTGAAATGTCTTGCACTCAAATTTGAAAGTTGTCATACAATTATAATAAGACTTTCTCAAATCTAAAGAAATTGTAGATAAGATAACATTTCCAACTTCATAGAGCTCTAGTAACTCAATTTTTTTTTTTAAAAAAAAGAAAGTAAAATAGAGTGAAAAGACCTCTAAACCTATAACACCTCTTTTCAATCAAGAATGATTTTTTTAGTCCTTTTATTGAGTCGTCAACTAGGAGGCAAGAAAGTTTTCATTTCTTATTTCAAAACGTTCTACCTACAGATAAATTATTAAAGTTCATTTTGACATATTTGGTCAAAAGCACTATGTATATATCATATTACACAATTAGTAGAGATATGAGACTAATAGAAGTACAAAATATCTTATATGTACACGTAATACAATAAGTTTATTCTATATCAATATAAATTACTCTCCAAATAAAAGTTAACCTTAACAAAATATATTTCAGTCTTTATCAACCTTAAAGAATAACTTTTGTTATATCAAGAATAACTTTTGTTATATCAAAGATAACTTATATTGGAATATAATAAAGTTATTTTATAACGTGTATATACAAGATTTTGCGATAGAATTAATAGAAATAGATCACATAAAATTTTCAAGCCAGTTAAAAACATACAGTCCAACAATAAGAACTGTGAACTAATGATTACTAAACAAATACAGATCGGATAAGTTAAGTAAATAATTTAAATTAAGCTATTTATATAAGATGTAAGTCATATATGTAGAGATAGTCAGTTTGTAATCATTGGCCATCTCTACTTCCCTGAGGCGGTGTGGCCCAACCCCTAAAACCCCCAGCAAAGCCCGTTATGGGCTAAGCATCCCAACCCGGCCCAACCCAAGCCAGACCCACACAGGCCGCCCGGTCCAATCCCGTGGCCATCTCTACATGTAAGAGCATCGACACCGATAAGAGGAAGGATCTGTGGTAAATATTAAGCTACATGCTTTACCATTGCAACTCAGAATAACCTATAGCTTTGAAAAACCATGTAGCTCTACAAAGTAACTAGAATATGCAATTTTACCTCTAATCAAGAAAGATTGAGCAAGGTAAGAGGAATTTGATCTGTAGAACAAGCAACGCAGGAAGAAGAAAAGAGAGGGAAAAATATTTTGTTAGTTCTGTATCTCTTGCTTTTTACAAAACTGACCCCCGTTTATACCTGTTTCCATCATTTTTACTACTCCACGCCGCTTAATCCTATATTGCCCAATATACAATGTTATTTTAGATTAATTGTTAATTAAAAATGCTAAAATTAATAATAAGATCTTGTCGTGGGGATCCTCTGTTTTTTTGCTGCGGAGAGGGTACGGTGTCAAACTGTCAACTTTTGCAGTGGGTTTCTCGAGACTATCAGACTAGTAGTGAGTTCTTCGTAGCAGTTAGATTTTTTGCGCTTGGGGATTGTATCTCAAAAAGTAGCTAGTTATTTGAAAACACTTATTAATTTGATAATTTGTTACTTTGGAAATGATTATTGCAAAAAGTAATGATCTATTATATCATAATTGTATATCTTTTTACACGAAAATATTTCTACAGCTGTAATGAATTTTATTTAAGGTAATTAAAAAGTGAGAATAGTATGTCAAAAATAAATTAAAATGATGATTGATTTATGGAACCTACCTTCATTAGAGTGAGGTTGAATCTCAAATAGAAAAGTTAGAGATCTTGTAGCCTCAAAATGTTTTAACAAGAAGATCCAAAGATGCAAATCTTATGGTATTCAACACCTACAATAGTTACACATACAAGACTTACCAAAATAAAGCTGAAAAATAATTATATTACTAGCTTAGCTATTATTCTATGAATGAACTCCTAGCTAACTTAGTATGAAGATAGTATAATAACTACCTAAGCTTAAAAATGTGGTCGGCTGGTACTAGAGGAAGAAGCGGCAACTATAAGAGAGGTGACAAATTGAAGGCGTGCATAGATTGCACAAGCCTGAGCAGTGAAATCTTGAAGAAGATTTTCAAACTTTATCATGAAGACACTAAGCCTCCTCATGGGTGGAACCAGCAAGATTAATGGCACTGCTGAACAAGCTGCTCCTAGCGCCATCTGCAACATCTTCCTAGATTAATTTTGTGATAATTTTTATATGAAAATCTGAGAACGAAGCAGATGATTAGACTTTGGAGGGAAAACGCTATTTAGTTGGGTTGTTTGTCTAGACTGGTATTGAGAGCTTTTAGTTTAAGATTCAAACCCTTTTTTTCTTGTATTTGACCCATTTAAACCAAAAAGCTGTCATAAAAATAGTCGGACACGATTTGGAAGTTGGTATGCGGGGCCTTGGTTTTGAAAGTATACCTGGGATTAGTTTGAAGGGTTGAAGACCCAAATGAATGTATCTAGACTTGATTATGGGCTAGAGAGTGAGGGCAATAAGTATTTCATATAATCATGTCATCTAATTTGTAGGGAACTATTCAATAATAGTAACTAATAAAAATATATGAAGTATTGCAAATGGACTGGCAAGTTTGAAAAATATGAAGTCATTGTTCATTAATAAACTAGAAGGGGTGTTGCAAGTTACGTATAGTTGACTATATTTGACTTGTAACATGCTAACATCGTATGTTTTTTATGATACCTAATTTAGCAAACTTTGATACTTAAGATACATTTTGAGTTGTACTATGATTTGGAGGGAACCCTACAAATAAGTGATGTCATATTTCCAAGGCTTGACGAGGAGGCCCCTCGTTGAGACACAAGTCAAAAATACCCCTAGTTGCCGACTAGTCCTACAGCTTGGTGAAACACCCAACAATATACTATATTCCTTTAACCCTTGATTAAGGTATAACCGTAAAAGTATAACAACCCCTTATCTACAAGACTACAAGGTCTACAACACTATAGGACACTCCATATTTTTTCGTTTAACTTGGTCTATTCTTTAAATAATCGCAATGAGAAACACTTTGTCTACTGGTAAATTTTGGGCTTGTAATCTTAAACTACTGATGTCAAAAAAAGTCTCACTATGGCACTTTGGTCTTTGGGAGGTTAGTTTTTCTTATCAATCCTCGTAGGCCCCATCCTCAAGGTGCTTGAGCTGCAAGACCTGAAGCCCGTACTTGAATCCGACACAAAAGAAAAAAAAAACCCTTTGGAATCTTGTAAACCATACAAGCCCAAGAAAGATCAGCCCTATATCAAGACATGAGTTGGTACTCAAAGATTTGGCCCGTTATACTGGCCCATCTTTAATTCCACAAACAGAACGTTTACCGCCCAACTCGTCGACACGGCAATTCTTCATCCAAGTGGATGTGGCTTGAACGTCACGCCTTCGTGTAGTCTATATACAGAGCTCCGGCTCCCGATTCTTTCAAATTTACGCCTGCTAATTGGTAAATTGTTTCTCTTTTTTCGGCTTTATTTATTGCTTTAGTTTCGTACTTCGTTTATCACGAATTGCATATTGAAATTTTGAAAATTATAGCAATTTAATTGCAAAAGTCGTTTTGATATTTATTTCTAATAACGAATTTTGTTTTTTGTTATGATACTAAAATGAAATGCGAAGTAGCAGTGTTAATACGCCGATTAAAATCATGCTGAAAATGTGGTAAAAACTGTAGAATTTTCGTATAAATTGTGAAAGATGAACTTTATTTTATCTGAATTTGATGTTGAAAAGCGGTTTGATACGGAATTATAGAGTATAAAGTGACTCAGTAAGCACGATTTAAATGTCAAATGTTCTAGATATTATAGAAAATCAGCGTCGAGGCACTAAATCAACCAATCAATAATGAAGCCTAAACAATGTCTTCGCAATTATACAGGTTACGATGTGTATATTTTGATAAGGGGTTAGCGCACGATAGATGCTATATGTAATTACGTAGTATTTCCTCTACTTTTTATATTTGTAATTCATCCTCCTAACACCCGATTTAAAGAATATATTAGAGAAGGTGACTTATAAATTAGTTTTTTTTTTGAAACAAAGCTTTTTCTCACTTAATTCTCTCCTTGTTAGACCCTCTTCATCATGTTCTTCTGCCCACTCAATCTCCTCCTCTTCAGTCGTTTTTAAGCAAACATTCTCGTGCATACTTGTTCTTCTTTTGCCTTCCATTGGATGCTTCACTCGCCACGACAATACCGCCCCACCAGTAAGCTACCCTAACAAACACCCAAACCAAATCGCTCATAGGGTTACAGGGGATCAATCCCCTCTAACCGAGCAAGATAAAACACGTAGAAAGACGTGGTCGCCTCTATGAAAACCCTAGCGTGCGCCAGGAGCAAAGCCCACGTAAGGGAAACCCTGTAGGGATTTGAATTAGACGATGACTAGCTTATTATGAATTAATTTATCCATTTACCGACTATTTATTGGTAGGAGGATTATAGGGACAGAAAAGAAATGCATTTTGTGAATTCTAAATGTTAATTGTAGAGTGAAAGCATTAGTCATTCTTGATGGTCTTTTTTGGCTTGTCATTTGTGGAGACAAACTTTACTGTGGAAAATGAAATGTTAACTTTGTGTACGACTTTATGACAATCTTGATTCGCAAGAGTTGTAAACGTTAGTTCGTATCGATGAATTTTACACATGTCTTAAAAAAAGACGATGACATTTGTTTTTATTTGAATTTGGTATTGAAAAAGTGGTGGAAAAAGAGGTGAAAGGAATTCGTAATCATGTTTTTACAGTCATTTAGATTATCATATACATGCATTTGGGATTGCCGTAAATCAATGTTGGGGTAATTCTTCAAAAAAATATGGAGACCACACCATGTACTGTCCTCGCAACTACAAGGAATTACGATGCATGTTTCTTGGGGATGGATGATTGACTGAGAAGAATAGATGCTAGTCATGCTACAATGACATTTTTTGAGGAATGGGACAAAATTGGGGTAGGTGTTTTAGGCTATCCGTATCGCCTAAGACTATGTTGACCAGTCACAAGTGGGGGGAAATTCTCCCTCATCTATCTCTTCCTATCTATTTTATTTCTCCTAACTATTAGATTTTTTATAAACAAGAATTTTTATCCATAAATCTTTTTATTAATAGGCTAAAAAATCTCCCCATTACACTCTCTCTTACTTTTCTGATTGATCAAATTTATCACGGGTCAAATATTAATTAGTTTAACTCATAAATGCATTTTTTTGCCACTTTACGTGATTCAATGCATTTTTTGTCTAAGTTCTCCCTGTGACCAAGGATGTGAAGGATTGGACTAATATTTTTGTACTTTTATCATTGAGCAAGATTTTTTTTTTCTCATTGCTAACAAAATAAGGAAAGAAAATTTCTGTATGGGGAATTGGGGATTATGGTTTTAATTTATGTGAAGTAAATTGATTAAAATTCTTTATGCCACTTTAGAGTTGAAACGTTAACGTTGGTTCATGATTTTATGCCTTTCGTAAAATCAAGCTTAGCAGATTGTGGTCACTGAATTTTGGTAATCATATACTTAGCTCTGACCCAAATCAGGCCATTATATTATTTTGATATAATTCAATTTGGTGATAAAGTGAACAAAAAATCATTAGAAGCACATGCATATATGTTTATATATCTTCTTCCTAATTTTTAGGCCGTCCTTTTGGTCGTATTAGTTGCCTATTGGCATCATTGCACTCCCCTTTGTTTATTTCAGCAGGTGATTTGTGTGAGGAAAAAAAAAATCTGATTTGTAAGGGTGGGCTCTAATGGGAGAATTTAAATTAAAACTCCCTTAATCTTTAAATCTTTATTTGTTTTCCCCTCACATAATTAGTATTGTTTCAATGAGATGGACAATATAATTTCGGCCTGCAAAGTATAGAAAATGTATAGGTTTCTTCCCATAATGGGCCTGCCAAGTGCCAATCATGATTCTTGAATAGGGCATGTTTGCTTGCCCAAGATAAAGACTCAACCCAGATTACAGTAAAGAGAAAGCATCAGAAAGTTACGTCCCGTGGAGTAGCTTCCATGTTATCTAAACCTTTTTCACTACCCTGCAGCCTGCAGCCTGCAGCCTCATTTATAGTATTGTTTTTAGGGACATGCTATCCTGTTTCTACAAGAAAAACGGGGTCAAAATTGTCAAATGAAAGCCCAAAAATAGTATCCATACGATCTCATTACTTCTGCAACCCATCTACGTCCTATTTGGCTATATGTTTACACTATGCCGTCAACTCTTAATGGATGCATTTGTTTATGTTACCTTACCTTTCACAGTTACCTTCACTCGTCTTCAGGAGTTAATGTTCAAATATACCCTGCTCGTACTTTCTATTTAATATTCTATCCAATCACAAAATATAGCATATTCGGATATGTGCTAAAGTATATATATATCAATTTCTAATAGTACAATTTCATTTAGGGTTCTTTTAGAAGATTTTTGGGTTGAAAAGGCGAGAAGTTTTACTTTATTTTCTAATAGTATAACTTTATATTCTATTAGTATAATTTTATTTTTAAATAGTATAATTTCAATTTTTAATAGTTTAATATGGACTCAATATAAGTGTTACAACTAATATTAGATATAGTTTTAATAATTCTCGTTTGAGAATCACTGGTAAATTTAATCATTATGGCAATGGTACTAGGCATTGGTTAATTGGGTAACAAAATTAGTTATTGCTTTTGGATCATCTGATGAATGATAGAGTACTTTTTGCATCTAGAAAGAGATCGATCCTACATTACTGTAAAGCAAGGAAAAATATAAAATGCAGAACTTGTCCTTTTTATGCTTTGTTCCAAAAAATTTGGCAATTTGGTTTATTGTCAAACATTTGTGACAAAGTTACCAAAGCCCAAAGGTTATTTTTGTCCACATTAGAAAGGTGACAGCCTTCTCTGTTCAATTTCCCTTAAATTTCTATGATTAGCCCTTGTGGAAGCACCACAGAAATTGCTATTATCAATGAGAGCTCGAATTATTCCTTTGATGGTCCTGTGTACAAGCTTGTTCTTAAACGACCGAACTATTCTTTTACTCTATCTCTATTTACTTTATTTTATATATATATATATATATATATATATATATATATATATATATATATATATATATATATATATATATATATATGAGAGAGAGTCATGCGACTATGTGAGAATCCCTCTCCTTATATGAGAACCTTTTAGAATATAAGAACATATCTCCCACCTTTGATAAAAAGATCTGATGGTCCAAAATATTTTAGCTTCTTTTATGGTAAAAGTAAAATTTATTAAAAAAATTTTGTACTCTCAATGTCAATATACAACACATTTTTCATAACTTTTCAAAAGTCATGATGTACATACATTACCTCGTTTTTCGTGATATTGGAAATTTTTCATCTTCTGATTATTTATTTTATTGTTCTAAAATTTAGTATAGATTGTTCCAAACATTTATTATGTTGTTCTAAAATTTAAAATTGATGTTCTAAAACTTCTATTTTATTATTTTAAACGATTGTTCCAATGTTCGAAACTTCTGACTATTGTTATAAACTTCTATTATAATGTTCTAAACTTTTTTTTCTAGTGTTCTAAACTTCTGTTCTATTGTTATACAGATTTGTTTAATCGTTCAAAACTTCTGTTCTATTGTTTAAAACTATTGTTCTAATATTCTAAAATTCTACATATTGTTCTAAACTTCTATTCTAATGTTCTAAACTTTTGTTCTATTGTTATAAACTATTGTCCTAAGATTCTAATTTGATTCATTCACATCCAGATCATGAATATTTGTAATCCATATTATGCAAGGAGACATTGCTTTTGCTATTTCGAATAGAAGGGTGATAGAAAATTGGTCAATTTCTGGCATCATATCCATAGTTAATTTATGTTTTATTGTTCTAAACTTTTGTTCTGTTGTTCTATCGTTCTAAACTTTTGTTCTATTGATCTATCGTTCTAAACTTTTATTGTTCTAAATTATTGTTCTAAAATTATGTTATATTGTTCTAAACTTTTATTCTAATGTTCAAAACATCGGGATTAGACCTTAGAACACTAAACTTTAGAATATCAGTATATACCTTAGACAATAGAATAAATATTTAGAACATACGTGTCAATTTTTAGAATAATAGAATAGAAGTTTAAAATAATTGCATATAAGTTTAGAACAAATAGAATGAAAGTTTAAAACATTAGAACAATAGTTTAGAATAATAGAATAATAGTTTAGAACAATAAAATAAAAATTTAGAACATTAGAACAATACTTTAGAATAATAGAATAGAAGCTTATAACATTAGAACAATGGTTTAGAATAATAGAACAATAATTTAGAATAATAGAACAGAAGTTTAGAACATTAGAAAAATAGAACAGAAGTTTTGAACAACGAAACAAATCTTTAGAACAATAAAATAAAAGTTTAAAACATTAATACAGAAGTTTAGAATAATATATCAAACATTTAGAACAATAAAACAGATGTTTAGAACAAATGTTTTGGAGAAAGTACAACTAAAATGATGTAAAAAAGTACAACTTTTCTTGAGGTTTTGCAAAAAGTGGTTTTTATCTCAGTACATTTTTGAAAATGGGGAAATGTGTGTCAGTTTTTTTAAAAAAAAAAATTAAAGAAGTGTGTCGGTTTTGTCATTGTTTACGCTTTTGCCATTCTTTTTCACTCAACCTCATACGTTGGATTTGAAAATTGTATGGTGTAAGATTGGTTCATATTTGGCAAAATGTTCTCATACAAGGGGAGTTCTCACATGATATATAAGAACAATTTGGTCTTAAAACATACTATGCTTGATTAAACGACTACACTTAAAAGATTTCACTTGCCTTTGCTTATTCCAGTGTACCTAATAATTTCCCGATCCCCAATGAACTAAGATCCAAAACGTGTAATTGGTGCCTTGACATTTTTGGACTAGTTTAACAAAACTACGTAGATAATTGTGATCCCGATCTGTTTTGTTGAAGCATGAAGTAGGGTAATACTCGGATTATTTTTAATTTCATTATAACCATTGTGATGGAGTATGGCAAATACATGGACTGAGCAGTTGTAGTAATATACTCTGACTTGCTTCTCAAGAGGAAGAGGGCTTCTTGCTCTTAATAAGAGCCATTTTTTATCCATGTTATTCAAGATTATCATTTCTAGAATAAGCCAAACTGGTAACTGTAAATGTAAGGAAAATTAAATAACTGCATGCTTGAATCATAATGCACTTTAATTATGTATGGATCAACTGAATCAATAACATTAAGAACTTATTGCACTTAACATAGTGCTAAGTGACTAATGTGTATGTTAATTTTAATTAATGGGCCCCATTTTTACACTCGATTTCTTCCTAGAATTCCTCGTGACTACTTGATTATAATCCAGGTGATGGGAGATATCAATATGATCTAGCTCCAGGAGCACAAAAGTGGTGATGTACTTAACCTTCCAATGGTATGTCTACAATTCTAATTGGCTACTGTTTATTTTGAGAAAATTCATGCCTTTTTCTGTTTTATCACTATGATTTGCTTACCATTTTATTTTATTTTATTTTTTGCACTCACCTTTATTCATTATTTTCCTCAACTTTTCATTTCTAAGATTGATGATCTGGACTTATGATCGTTTGATGCGTGGTATGACAATCTTATTAAGCCATTATTTCTCTTTATCATCGGTCTCACTAACTTCAAATACACGTGTGTTTGCATGAGAGAGAGGAGAGGAAGGAGGGGGAGGAAAAAGCTTATAAAATGAAGAAAAATAAAGAGATAATGTGTTTTGGAAGCAAAAATCTTGGCTTGGTTAGGAAAAAAAAAACATTTGTATCTCACGCTGCCCTATGATCCATAGATGATATGAATGATGATTACCGTGAGAGTGAAGAAAGATGGGTTTGGCAAAAGACAAAGCCATGGAGTCAAAGCCAAGACCTTCTTAATTCATTAATTTTTTTTACTTTGGTCCTCCAAACCGTTTTTCACTTGACCTATCAACCAACACTGTCCCCTCTCTTCTCTCTCTATATCTCTCAATTCCTCTTAATCTAAGCAAACCCCACAACCATCAGCCTCATCATGATCATCACTGCCACTATATGATACCTGACTACACATTTATCTTTCTCTATAAAAGTCTTTAGTATTTCTGTACATCACCACACTTGGAGAAATTTACTCTGGTAGTCCTCTCCCTTTCAGAGGGATATTATTGTGTGATCAGTGAGTGCTAATCCGAGATCGATCTGCTTACTAGCTATGAGGAAGCCTGCTGATCTTGCGGCCAAGAGTAATGGAAGTGGTGGTGGTAACACGAATGGTGGCATCAAACTTAGAAAGGGTTTGTGGTCGCCTGAAGAGGATGACAAACTCATGAGCTATATGCTTACCGATGGACAGGGTTGTTGGAGTGATGTAGCTAGAAATGCTGGCTTGCAGAGGTGTGGAAAGAGCTGCCGGCTTCGCTGGATTAATTACTTGAGGCCTGACCTTAAGCGTGGTGCCTTTTCCCCTCAAGAAGAAGAGCTCATCATCCATTTGCATTCCCTCCTTGGCAATAGGTAGGTAGATTATACTTGTTTCCCTTCCTTTCTTACGTCTTTTCTGTCACGTAAATTTACTCTTCTATGTCGGAACGCATATTTCTTGTGATTGGGCTCAGAATCGATCGAAGAGCTATGCTAATTTATGTCTAATGTAATGTTTGGGGCAAGGAAATAAATTATAGCACTGTGTATGTCTAAAGACACCTTTTTATTCCATCGTAAAATTATTGTAATAGTCCGTATCTACAGTTTTTCCTTGCCTAAACATTATATTATTAGCATTTTGCATTGAGAAGTTGTCATTAATCAGTTGTTGCCGAAATATATTTCTTTGATTTATCATTTAGATGTTGATACCTTATCTTCAATTAGTTGCTTTTGTTATTTCTTTGAATTTGTCAATACATGGTCCTTTGTCTTAATAATAGAAAAGAACAAACTGATGTTCATAAAGATCTTAAAATTTAAGCAAAGCCTCTAGTTTGGAACAAATTAAATTCATACGAGTAATATTTAGATGTTGTGATCAACCAGTTTTTTTTTAGTCAAAGAATTTTTACCCATCTAGTTACAATCCTCCCTTTTAATAGTAAGCCCACTTTACTTATGAATTTCTTAATTTGTAGGTGTCGAATTTTGTGGTTATTAATCTTTCATGTTCTTGTTAGGGAAATGACAATCATGATTAAATCAGTTGAAATTCAACTGAGACTTCTGTTACCTTAATATTCTTTTCACATGTTTGTATCATTGGGATTCTGTACGTATATGGTTTACAATAATGTTCTTGCATATAATTGTCATAGAGGTCAAGTTAAAAGAGAAACACAATCATTTAAGTATACTGAATACAATTCTCTTATGCTTTGTTTTCTCGTCTTTGGGTTTGGGTGCAATATGCATGGTGTTTGTGGTGGAAAGAATATGACAGTTCCTGACAAAGATAGGGTTTGGAGTCAAACTCTATACATACCTTGTGGATGAGGACATGATTTTGTCTGTTGATGCTTGACTATAATATTATAAATGCCTATGTTACTGGGAATCTGGAAGAAGAGATTACATGAACTCATATAAGGCATGGGCACATGTTGAATTCTAGTGAGCTGTTTTATGAAAAGTTTCCAAGTTTTCTGTGGAAAATAGTGTCAAAATAAGTGTCCATAGTTTCATACATGTCAAAGTGTCGATGATCTGTTTATGAAGAATCCGATCGAGCAACATAGATAATTCTTCCATTGCCACCAAGGTTGCTCTAAGACAAAGGGATTAGATATGACAGGATTACAGGAAAAGGAAATCTGAATATGGAAGAATGACTGGGCTTGGGTACTAGATATCTGCAGTTAATTTCATAGAAATGACTGACCCTACAAAACAAGCATTGTCCTATACATATGATGTTGGTTGGTGCAGCACATGGTCTGTGACACTTGCGTGAAACTATATCTTCTGTAAGTGGGGAAGCCAAGCTGAAAGGGACACTGGTTTTCGAGTTTTTCTGTTCCTAATATCTGCACTTTGAGTTGAAGACACTCCATCCGTCCTTTTCCTTTCAATTTGTAGTTCATGCAAAAAACCATGCAATTTGGAAAACGTAAAACTGGTTATTGTCATTTACATCTTTGTCACATATAAAATTTCTTGACTAAGTTTCGGTTGATTAATCTGTTTTGATCATTTTGTTCGAAAATTATTAGGTGGTCCCAGATTGCGGCTCGCTTGCCTGGACGAACTGATAACGAAATAAAGAATTTCTGGAATTCCACCGTAAAGAAAAGGATGAAGAGCTCATCAACCTCCTCGTCACCCAACGCCAGTGATTCATCGTTGTCGAACGAGGTGGGAGGAGGATTCATGGCCTTGCAGGATCCTTGCAGTGTAATGGCCATATATGTGAACAACAACTCTACCTCACCAACATCATCCATGCAACCCATGGTTCCTGTAAGTCATCATCATGGCATCTTGGATCATACGCTGCCCAACATGGTAAATCACAGTTCTACTACTGCTAATCTTGACATGTCTGCTTGTGGTAATGGGTATATGGATGCATCTTCATGCATGAGCATGGCACCCTTGCATGGCATGGGTGATGGTGATGATCATGGAATGATGCATGGGAGTTATGGGATGCTTGGAGGTCACAATTACAATTATGGATTATTACAAGGGGAGCTTTCTATTCCTTCTTTGGAGACCATAAGCATAGAGGAAAATACTCACGTTTCTGAGGATATTGGTTTTGGTAGGAACACTACTGGCAACAATAATCATTTTGACAACAACAGCAGCAATAATCATTTTGAACATAACCACCACATAATTAGCAGCACAAACAACACCACTCTTCCAAACCACTCCATTACTTGTGGTGCGAAGAAATCTGAGACCTTGGTTCCTGGAGTTGGTAACGATTGGGAAGGAGGAGACGATTCGAGGTTGGGAGAGTGGGATTTGGAGGAGCTGATGAGGGATGTTTCTTCCTTCCCCTTCATTGATTACCAAGTTGAATAGCACCACTCCTTTAACTTCATGCATGCTTTCCTTTCCCTTTTATATTTCCCTGAAATATTAATTTCTACAGCATTTGAGCCACATAAATATAAACGGATCTGGATCCTCTCTTGTAACTGGATCGTCCAGTTTGTGCTCTTGGAATTAGGACGTTGAGGGGTAAAGCTTATATATTACAGGCTCCATAATTAATAAGATCACCAACAAAAAGGGTTATAGCTAGAGACATTGGTTACAGTATACTTGATACATACTGATCATACATGTAACTAAGGGGCGTATATGGTGTATTACCCAATTCCCATACTTGGTCAAGTTTATGAAAGTTCCCAATAAATGTTTCATGTAATTGTGAGGAAGATATGTGAATAGTCATAAAGCTATACAAAAACTTAAAGCTGTTAGGGTAGTTGGTAGGAACCCTAGTCATGCAAGAAAACCATTTGTACAAAAATTCAAAGTATTGGTTTTTTTGAGGCTGGAGATAGATTTGTTAATAGTGGGCTGCATGTGGAGTGTAATACACATTGATGTGAATGAAGACTATGTTTCTCTCCCATTATCTCATCATGATATCTCTCTATTGTGTTCAATTACTTTACGAAAGATGTGATCTAATTGGGTTTAATTTCTTTTTTATTTGGGGCTAAGATGTGATTTAACTGTGAGACAAAAGAATTGTTTGTTGTTATTGGCCTTGGTGGTTGGCTACTTGGCGTAATTATGATGCACTTTACTTTTTAAGTTTCTAATCCCAACGCCTTTCATTGAGACAAAAGCCGCTCATGCTGAATGAATTACTTAACCGAACTACCTCATCTCGTCGTATGTAATTAACTTAACTGTTAACATATATATGCGGATATGCCGACGGTACTGTATGAACTATAAGTCAATATATACTTTTGTCGGATTTTTCTTCTCTATCTCTTATTAATCCCCATCCCAACCCAATTTTCCTCCCAACTAAGTCACTGTATGTCATTTTGTAGCTAGGTTAACTTAAATATGAAACATACGACATTACTAAGCTACTAATCGGTCTTAGAATATGCCTTGTATTTGTTCAGATTGTTGTAGACGATTGTAGACTCTACTTGCTGAATAATCTACAGGTAGACGCTGACTAGCCACCGATGGTACGTGTAGACGGTTGGGTTGGGTTGGGTCTACGGACGCTTTGTGTAGATGATCCGCAGTTATATTGAACCTCAACTATCTGTTAGTTAACTAGTGTTTCGAGTTGATCGAGCCTATAATCATTTTCAAAGAGAGTTTATATATATATATATATATATATATATATATATATATATATATATATATATATATATATATATATTTCATTTATAACTAATTAACCTATAATTGTTTAGTCGATCTATGTATTCTCTTCAAGATCAATAAAACTATTGTAGATATAACTAATAAATTGTCCTTACGTAAATCACATTAAATTTGATTGTTGTATTTGTCAAATACTTCTAGTTCTTACTTTTTTGCATCGTTACAACAATGAGTATTAAGAGGAAAAGCTTACAAGTGAATGACATCACATACAAAATTAGTTATTAACAGACAGAAAGTTAGTGATAAGCTATAGGGTTTGAAATTAATTAGTGGATTTGATTGACAAGTAAGAGGTTAAAAAAATCGAGCCAACTTTAATGAAATTCACTGTTTATGAATTTCGGGAGTGTATAACAAACAAACTAGTCCGATTAGTTTTCGTGCATTTCATCTCGTAGGTTGTAATCTTAGATAGTGATAGGGGGGACTCATAAATCCTATGAATCCTTTCGTAAAAATGAAGCCAATAATACTACTGAAAAAGACTACCAAACTCACCACTTTATTCCGTTTTTGACCTTCTTCATGCAACCTCATACGATCAGAGTTCAGAGATACTACAAATATGCATGGAAGGTTGCGGCAAAATACTCTCTCTAAATAATTTGTCCTTTACAAAAGGGGTGTATTATTGATTTCCTTGTCATTCTTTAACTTAAAGAATTATCATAACTTGCTTGATTATATATGTAAGTACAAATTCTTTTGTCTTTCTCTAATGTGTTTGCTTTCTTTTATTAATACACTGGGATTTTGTTTTTTTGAATCTATTGGAGAAATATGGAAAAAGATTCTTAGGTTTATTAGAGTTTTCAACCTTAAAGCCTTACCAATTAAGGCACTATAGTTCACCTTATTCTCGCTTAGGTCATAGAAAAAAAAAATCAAATAGGATTAGAAAATATAAAAGAATATAATATCAGAAAAATAAGAGTTATATAAAACTAAACTAAGTTTTAATAAGAATTAAAAAGATAAGATCAAGAAAATAAGTACATTGATATGTTTATCATATCATCCTTCATAATCGATCTCATAATATATTTATCTTTATGTGAAGGGTCAATAAATTTTCACTCTGTATTTTATTGATTTTTAAATCAATGAATGCTCTAGGTAAAAGTATATTTATTGATGATTATGTATGTATAGTAATACCAGTAATCAATAATGCAGGTGTGATAAAAAATTTCAAGGAAATCAATTGAATAATCCAGGATATTTCATACTACATAAAACACACTATTGACGATGATGCATGTGTAGTATTTTCAGTAATCAACGATGGAGGTTTCATGGAAAATTTCAAGGACTACAATTTTGGATCATCCAAGGTATTTTAGATTTTTTCAAGAGCTTACTAAATTACTAATATGTACTAGTTTTTTCCCAAAACTTGAAAAGTTTACAATGTGACTATTCCTCAAATGCTAATTTTTAGCACGACACATTGCCCTAAATTTCATGGGCCCAAAAGGCGAAAAGAGGGCCTTCATTCTTTATCAGATGCAATGTCAAACCAGATCCAATAATCTGAATATGTCATGGCCCATCCCTATCAGACGAAATCCAATTGTTTTTTCATTTTCCAATAACAGTTTGACTTTAGGTGCATTTCTTCCCAACTTGATCAATCACCATTTAAAGGTTTTTTTATTTATTTTTTTTTTTTTTTTTAAGAGAACTCATATTTGCCTTGATTTTGTTGAATATCAATTGTTTAAATTACTCTATCAGCTTGATTAATAGTTAATAATAGAGTTTTTAGGTTTATGAGATAAAGTATCTTAAACTAGTGAATCCTTGAATTTCCATCACTCATAAAAAAAAAAAAAAAAATCTTGGAAGATGAAATAATGTATTCATGATTAACTTAACTTTAGTTTTATCTTGCACCAACCTGATACTATACTAACTGCTCTGTCACATGAAAAAGTTGGATTTTTTTTTAAAAAAAAAATCATTATATCGTATCAAGTTATACCAAATTACATTATAATTTTTCTTTGAATCTAAAATAAATAGTTGACTAAAATAAAGTACATCTCAAATTACTCAATTCTCTTATGATAAAATTTTAAGGGTCTAATAACTCTAATTTACGATATTCCTCCAGTCAAAGAATATTTAGAGTAAAAATAAATAATACGAGTTTGGTCCTAACAAAATTGGGCCTCATTTAACTCCAACAACGACATATTTCATCTTTGACAAATTTGGATCTGAATTAGCAGCCAGTGGTCCAGTAGACTCTGACTTGTATATTTGTTGCAAAGAGCAGCACGGCAAGGAGATATAAACAATGGAGACGTATTTAATGTCGTATTTAGGGTATTATTCAATTAAGTTGGTCGACATTCACACCCTAACGTGTATATCGGAATAGATTGTAATTAAGGGGGACCGAGGGAAGTTAATCAAACCAAATCCTTTAAAAATGATGGTTACAAAACTTATGTATTGCTTGAACCCAAAGACTACCATGATGCCTTCTTAATTTTATTTTCCACCAAAACTTAATCCATTGTTTATATGAAGGGACACTTTGTACACTTTCCACCATACATACATACAACTACGGTGTACAAATTCTGACATCATGCTTATTCAAATTAGCCTTAGCTCTAGAGAGTTCAGATTCTACCCATAGTAGGCTGAACATGTATCAAGTGAGAAGCTTGAAACACTTATTTAAGTGGCACTGATTTATGAATGCGATTCAATATGTAAGATAATAACACTTTGTAATTTGTAATTTTCCTTATGACTAAACAAAAATTGTATGAAATGTGTTTATCCAGGGAACTTTATTGTTTAAAAACAATTTACACTAAATTAAAGTAGATTTTTTTTTATCACCACGCATATTTTTATTTTTATTTTTATGAATTTTAACCTAATTTTAAGGGACTTGTTTTTGTTGATTTTTGAATTTTATAAGAAAGAATCAAAGCTTAACTGTGAGTAATTTATTACAGCTGGTGTGATTTCAACTCTACAATTTGGAAGATTGCAAAATTTTTCTTTGTTTAGATAACTACGGAGTATGAAATATAGAGCTTCTTTCCATGAGCTATATATAGAATATGTGGAGAGGAGAGGGATTCATGCAATTTTTATAGGCTTATATATTGACTTTTGAACAATAATATGTATGATTCTTTTTATCAAGTGTCAATCTCCTGTTATTGCTCAATAAATAGTCGCCGCTTAACGTAGGTGGTGATTGTTTTGTATAGGTGGTGGCCAAAAGTAGTTTAGATGCAAAGTCGGAAGTGATTCAAGTCAAGTGTCAAATGACAGACGACAATGTTTATCAATTTAGATTGGTAATAGAATACAAGTGTATAATGCACACATCCCATCTCAAAATATAAGTCATCTAATCAAATTTTCTAATCATAATTTAAACTTACAGTTCACCGACATTATAACTACTCCGGCCCAGAATAATATTTCTATAGATGTGAAAGAGATCAAAACAATGGAGCTACACCAAATAAGGGGGTGTTTTGGGTTCATTCATGCGTTGAATGTTCTACACACAAGCAAGTCCACTGTCCACTGTATACTGTGATCACTACACAAACAATACGGAGTACTAAGAAAATCCGGCTGACCTTACTCCTCCTCCGTCCTCACCTCAACCAGCAGCGCATGCACGACCAAAATCCAACGGCTGAAACCCCACCTTCACCGCCCCAAAGCACTATTTCAAACGTGAATCCTCATAGCTGGCGTTGTCACCTGGAAAGAGTGCGTGTCTGAGTCAGTTGCTTGGGATACCCTTACATGGTTTGCCGCCCTTATTGCCATGGCTGGTTATCTCAACTAGTACGGTCTCGTATCCTGGTTCAGCGAAACTGTGGTTAAGGTTTGTAAATCCTTCTCTGAATATTCCTTTGTCTTTCATCTGTTCGAGTTGCACCAGTATGTATGAATTGATCGTCTTCCCTGCAAATCTGCAATTGCATGTTATTAGGACTTTTAACTTTTTCTCTTGCAGGTTGTTGGTGGCTTAGTTCTGAAGAATCAAGAGGAGATGAATATATGATCGAATATATACTCTAGAAGTGGTTGAATAGAGTATGACCGGTTTTCGTAATTAGGAATTCAAAGCCTTGAGATGATTTTCAAGCTAGGGGCGGAATCGAAACTTTAAGAACGACTGAATATCAATGCCTTGAAATATGTTTTAAAGGCTGTTGCTATACTTTGACTTTGATGTAACTATTTTATCATTTTGACAAAACAAACAAGAAACGTAAGTATGAAAAGCAAATAAATAAAAGAGACAATGCATGAAAATTTGTTATGAAGTTCGGCAACTTGCCTATGTCTCCGCCTAGGGTGTTCAACCCGTTGGATTTAACTCATTTTATTTCTTCCTTCAGAGACCTAAAGCAACCTTAAAAGACTTCATACCTATCTTCTACTTCGTAGCTTCTCTTGCTACACCTTAGCATCTCAGATCCTAGAAATAAAAAAAAAATCACTTTTTCTAAACTTTTGAGTATTATAAGTACTACTCAAAGTATATCGCTCTTTTATTTTTATCACACTCTTTTTATCACTCAAGATATACTTTTCTTTTCTTTTCTCTCAATCTAAAATATAATGAAATAATGAGCTAGAGAAAAGCTAAATAATTTTTGTTGTAGCTTGATAGTTTTCATGTGAAAGGCTTGTGTAAATTCTGCTTAAGCTTCAACTAGTATTTATAGGAGAGAACACTAACGACACTGTTGAAAAAACAAATGAACTTGGACATGTGAGTAGCCGTTGCATTTAAATTTTTTGGAGAATTTTTAGCTTAAAAAAGGTTTGTTATTGACCACTTCAAATGACCACGAAATATGGCTTCAACATTCTTCCATTAATTAAAAATAGAGAGTTGTTAGTTTTCCAAAAATTCTTCCACGAATCAAGGGATGTTGTTGGGCACATGATAACAACTTGTTTTATATTGGTCTAAGTCCAATGTGCTTTAGTCCATGATTTTAGAAACCAAAAATCCCATGCAACTTGAAGTTTACATGAGAAGTAGCAACATTAGAGAAATTTTTGCTTTGCTATGCTTTGAGTCCATGCAATATTAGTTGGCCACAAATAAAATATTGTAGAAGCTTTATACATAAATTTCAACTGCTTTATATTCTTCAACCTGACCATGTATTTGTTTTGAACCAACAAATTTGAGTTCCATTATAAATAAAACACATTAGTAGCAAGGTGGAGACTTCAAATTCTTTCCTAGCATGTCTTTTGGCATTCTAGTTCTTCTTTACTACTACTCTCACTACTTCTTTGCTAATGGAGCTGCACATATAGGTGCCATGTTCACATCCTTCTTATCAGTAGCAAGTGCTCTAAGGACTCCACTTTTTTGGCATCCACTTTCATTCCTCTCCAATCTCATGGGAGGCCTCAACCACTATGGTATTGGTTCAACCCCAGTTTTCTATGGTGCTAACTATGTTCCTCTCCCTCAATGGTGGGGATACAGATTCCTCATCTCAGTAGTCAACATGCTCATCTGGCCTGAAGTTGGAGACTTTTGGTGGAAGGCCATTGGATTATGGTGATCAGGTTTCATGCTCTTAGAATTTGTTGACCTTGCAATTCAGTAGTTCTTGCCAATACTGCTAATCATATACTCCGTAGAAGCTCCCTAGAGGTAGCCACTGAAATTTTGTTTATGATTCTTTGATCTCAGAAAATTAAACTCCCCCCTTATCCTGCGAAATGGAACAGATAATGAAATATGAAGAGTAAAAGAATTAGTTCAATTGATTTTGATATTTAATCTGTGCAAAGTGGCTCTTATGGCCTGAAAGTTCCATTGATTTCGATATATGCCAAATGTGGGTATCCATTTGTGCCCTCATGATATCAAAAACAC
Organism: Dysphania ambrosioides; assembly: GCA_026401315.1. Taxonomy (NCBI): domain Eukaryota; kingdom Viridiplantae; phylum Streptophyta; class Magnoliopsida; order Caryophyllales; family Amaranthaceae; genus Dysphania; species Dysphania ambrosioides. The sequence continues at coordinate 1,049,499 of CM048666.1, forward strand.
TTGTGGCTATGCATAATGCATATGCCTTTAGTTGCTGATAAGTGAGGATGTTGTATAAAGAGTAAACATCGCATACATTGTATAAAACCATCTTCGTTAAAATTTAGATGGATCATATTGATAAGAACTAGTGAGTCTGATAGGGTCATAAGACCACCGTTGAACAAGGTCTTTGAGATCCTATGTGAACCACGACTGACCGCTAATGTAGGGTTATGGGATCTCACTTGATTTTTTTTTCACTGTATTTTTGTGCTTGTAACTTCTGGGAGCTGAGAAGACGACACTGGAAGCCCATTAGTGTATGATCATAAAGGATATGGCTCAAAGTAGGGTGCTTAAGAGCCGAGTCGAGCTCGAGTTTGGCTAAGCTCGACTCGAGAGCTCGACTCGAGCTCGATAACTAAAACTCGAGTTTGAAAGCTCGTGAGCTCAAAAACAGAAGCTCGGGCTCGACTCAAAAACTCAATTCTCGAGCTCGACTCAAGCTCGAGCTCGATTAAAGCTCGTTTCAAGCTCGACTTAAACTCGATTAAAGCTCATTTAAAGCTCGATTAAAGCTCGTTTCAAACTCGACTCAAGCTCGATTATAGCTCGTTTAAGGCTCGAGCTCGATTAAAGCTCATTTTAATCTAATGTGGGACTTTTGGTTTATATATCAAACCATCTTTTATATCTTAAGTATATTTTTCTATAAATATATATTATAAATAAAAATTCCAGTTTTTTCACGAGCTTTTCGAGTCGAGCTTTGATTTGCTCGACTTGGCTCGTTAGCTTATCGAGTCGACTTCGATCTCGAGTCAAGTTCAATCGAGTCGTCTTCGATCTCGAGTCAAGTTCAATCGAGTCGAGCCACAAATGAAGAATAGCTAGGAAACACCATCCTTAGCCATAATGGATAGCTTATAGGCATTAGAAATAGCAGACCTACAAACTTTAATGCCAAAAATAAACTGATCCCCGATTAGTATCGTGACTCGTGAGGTCAATTGAAGCTTTTGTTGGATTTTGTAGTCTCTCCACAACTACCGAGCTATCCGTTCCAACCACACATCGCAGCTTGCTTCAGCAAATTATAAGCATCTCTTTCCCCCTCTTTAGATGACTCATTCAATCCCTGCTTCTATACGTGCCGAATCCTGTCCAACCCTTGGCCTTCTCCATGCACCGTCAGTTTCCCAATCGAGTGAACTCTTGACCCAAAAAACTGCTTAGTAAATGTCAAATCTAAACCTTCAAAATGCTGGAGAAACTCCGCTCACTAATAAGCTCCATAATTCGTAGTTGGTACTGTATATATTGGTTGGGTGATACTATGTATTTTTTTTAACTGGTACGGACTACGGAGGCGTCAGTAATATTGCGGCAAAAGTATACTCACCCTCCAAAGTATCTCACCCAGAACTCACCGCCGCCGAAGTCGTCTGCTTTCCGGCTACACTGTCAACGCCACCGTACTATCACCGAAATAGGAGTGTCTCCTAGTCCACTTCGCTGTCTCTTCCACCTCCTCTCATTCGTCTCCATTGAAAGGTCAGGGCAAATTGATTATAAATGTCTAGTTGCTTCATATTTTGTATTAATTCATTAAGACATTTGATATTTTTTTTTTCTTAATTTCATAAATACGTGATGCCTCTTTTCAATTATACTTCCCTCATGTTCACCCATCCAATTATATCATGCATTTGACCTAAATTTTGGGAACGTATCATCAATGTTGTTTCAATTGATTCATGAATTTGAAGAGTTGTGGGTTATAAATTGACCTGTTATTTCTGCATATGTAATTGTTTTCCGTAAAAAAAAATTTGATTCACAAGTGATGCTCAGTCTATTTAGTGAAACTGGTCGATAGGTAGGTTAGTATATTCTACATTTTGTGGCCTCATTTATGGTTAAGAGTTTATAGTAGTTATGTTTTATTTGTCTCCCTTGAGATTGGTCATTGCTCGACTCGTTGTGTGAAGATCAACAATACGCGCCATTGTCTAGTTCTGCCGGTGTAGGGTGATGCTAGTTTGGATTTCGTAGGATGAATGACTAGTTAAGTTTGCAAGGATTCTAAATTCAAACATTCTATAAGTTATTAAGAGTGTATTGAGTAGAAAAATGGCATGGTCCTTTTTTCAATTGTTGATGAAGGAGCTGGGTAATCTAGAGGATTGTGTTATGTTACTAGTGGGAAGTGTTTATAAGGTCAACTCTAACAAGTCGATGTTGAAGGACTGAACATTTTGGGATCGATTCATAGATCTTATGGGTCGGCTTTCCAAAAAGTATTGTTTGGATTTTGATATGGAACCTATGGTGCCAATGGCCTGCATTTAGCTATAATGTTGCTTAAGACCAAAGCTGAGGAAAAACTTCAAATGTGTTTCATGTTTCAATTTCAGTTTTCATGGTGAATGCGAGCTAAACTAAAGCTTTCACGTGGTAACTTAAGTAAGGTGTATTTCTGGTAGATGGATTCAGAAGACTAGGAATAAGATGCATACCAAGTTGTTTGGTTTTAGTCTAAGAACGTGTGAAGAAGATAATGTGCCGGGAGGAGTGTTTGGACTTTGGCATTAGATGTGGAGATTTCTTTGAAGGGTAGAACTCCTGAATTTCTGGTGAAAAAAACAAAAACATGATCATATGAATTCCTGGTTACAATACGATAGACTGAGAATACATCCCTCTTGGCAATTCTTATGATATCATACATAATTCAGTTTTTCTGTTTGGGATACTTTTTTTCCGTCCCTATGCCAATATTGTATTCTCTTTCTTGGTGTGCCTTTGATGTTCCATGAATAGTGAGTGGCCCTATATTTTCTGATAGAATGAAATTTTTAATCTATATGTTTTCTGCATTATAAACTTTCTTCTTTTTATTTTCTTCCCGGGACCCCTTGAAATTTTTCCTCGCTGCTAACTGTTTGCTTTGTCCAGATCAGATGATCTCTAGAAGAATCATAATTACCAGGCCATTAATCAACCTTTTCATACATACTCACAAACTACATCCATTTACCACCTCGGCGACCAATTCCCTTCTTCACCAATCTCAAACTCCATTGCAATTCAACCCATTGATCCCAGTCAATTTGGATCATCTCCTCTGGGTCTGCACAATCCTTCACCAGCAACAAGATGCGCCTGATACCAAGCTCCAGACGAACCTTCAAAGAACTCAATTCTGCCTTAGCCATGAATTCTTCCTTCAAGTATGCAACAAATTCCCCCTTTCATGGCGACCAGTTTACCGGTTTTATCAGTTTACCTTGACCTGCCCTGGTTTCACCCACACTCCTGTCACCTTTAATAAGATGCTTGACGTGATTGGTAAGTCTAGAAATATTGATCTATTTTGGGAACTACTACATGAAGTGACAGAGCAAAAACATGCTAATGATAAGACATGTAGGATTGCTTTGAAAACGTTGGCTGCTGCCAGGGAATTGAAGAGATGTGTGGAATATTTTCACTTGATGAATTCTCATGAGTATGGCTATAGTTTGGATACTTTAAATAAGGTTGTTGATACCCTTTGTAAGGAAAAGCTTATTGAGGAGGCTAAATATGTTGTGGTGAAATTGAAGGATCAGATTAAGCCAGATCAGGTTACTTATAAGCACTTAATTTGTGGGTTTTGTGATGTTGGAGATATGATCGAGGCTTCAAAGTTGTGGAATTCAATGATGGATGAAGGAATTGAAGCTGACATAGAGGCTGTAAATACAATGATAGAGAGATTCTTCAAGAATAATCAATTTGATCAAGGACTGAAGCTTTTTCAAACTATGAGGGTAAAAAGGATAGAAGAAGTTGGACTTTCTACTTACAGTATAGTTATCAAATGGATGTGTAAAAGGGGAAAGCTTTCTTCAGCTCATTTGGTGTTTGAAGAAATGCAAAATAGAGGAATCCAAGTAGATAAATTGACATTGGCATCAATTATTTATGGCCTTGTGTCAAAGAATCGAGTTAAAGAGGCACATTTGATTTTGAAAAATACTGAGAAACCAGATATAAACATTTATCATGCCTTGATCAAGGGACTTCTGAAATTGAGGAAGGCAGGTGAGGCGACAGATGTTTTTAGACTGATGATAAGAAAAGGATGTGAACCTATTATGCATACCTATATTATGTTGTTGCAGGGGCACTTAGGGAAGAGAGGAAGAAAGGGGAATGACCCCCTCGTAAATTTTGATTCTATATTTGTTGGGGGTTTGGTCAAAGCTGGGAAGGTTCTGGAAGCCACCAATTATACCGAAAGAACCTTGAAAAGAGGACTTCAGGTGCCAAGGTTTGACTATAACAAATTCTTGCATTACTACTCAACTGAGGAAGGTGTATCTATGTTTGACGAAGTAGGGAGGAAATTGAGAGAAGTCGGATTATTCGACTTAGCAGACATATTTGTGAGATATGGGGAAAAAATGGCTACTAGAGAGAGGAGAAGAATTAGAGATGGACTTAAAGAGCTACCTGTAGCTTGACATTTGTGCATTCTTTAATTCTGTTGGCTTAAAGCTGTTTCTTGTGGGGTTCAGAGAACAGTTTTATGGAGGGTTTCATCGGTTAGGTTAGTAACTTCCTCTGTTTTGAGGGAAAATAAATTCCTGGGAAGTTTATGCAACTCTGAACTCTTTAAAGCTTGCATGCAAGGATGACATGTGCGCGCTTGATCTTTGGTGGCCTATGCATGAGGATGAGGATGAAAGAGGTGCTCTTAGCCAATAAGTTTTTAGTAATTATGGGAACAGTTGTGATCTGAACATCTTGTTTGTTGGCAGCCGGGTTTTCATGGACTATCAACTTCTGCGATTTCATGATTGCAGCCTTGTTGCAGATTCCGAACCACATTGCTCCAAGAATCGAATAATGAACAATTATAGTGCTGCTGAATGGAGGTTCTGCCACCAATGACCTTAGGATGTTTAAGATCTCTACAAGTATCGGCACTTCAGCAGTAAGTACATATTCATCTAACTGCATAGAAAAATGTGATTTTATTTTCTCGTCTACTGACTAGGATCTCTTCATCTTTACGGCCTACCTAATGTCTGATAAAATTCATTTTTCCACTTACAATTGATCAGACCTTGAGTTTCTGTAAATATTGTAAACTGGAGTGCTAGCCCAAGAAAATAACTTCGCCCGTGATATTGAGGTCACCTCTGACTATCCATGATCCTCTTTCACAACCCTTCCACTCACAATTAGAAACGTACCTTTGTCAAACTTTTCAGTCAAGCATCGGCATATTGTATTAGTTAGTCACTGCAAGCTGATATCTAAGTTCTACATGCTGCCTTGTACCATGATTTTTAGGTTTAGACTGATTTGAAGCATCCAGTATTTTTAAAAGATAGAACATGAAAAACATGTCCACCATTTTGTTGTAGTGTTGTTGAAAAGCATTCAAATGGTATAACAGACAAAACATGAATCTTTGAGTATATTTATATTGTTGACCATTGTGACAATAAAAAGGCCAAATTAGATTTACAAAAATGAATTAATTTAACAATGATTTTGACCTAAATTTCTCCCGACATTATAAATTATAGTGGACTGTGATGTCTGTGAACAAAAAAGAAAGACGGTTTTGGTCTGCCCCTTTTCTAAGATGACAATCAGGTATATTAAGTCACACCTTTTCATATTCCTTAACTATGAATGTGAAGAAATCAACGAAATTTTCAGGTCACAATTTATTTCTTATCACTAGGGTATAGGCAATGTCATAATCCTACTTGATCGTTGGTCGTATTCGTATCTCTTGACTCTTGGAAATAATGTATTATGCCTGTTCATATTTTCTGCCAAGTATTACCTGTTTTGCGGAAGACTTTGTTTTGATAACAATGAGCTACCTAATTTTTTTAGCTTCCTTGTTTTGTTTACTGGAAAATCCGCATTAAGCACTACTTGTTCACTAAGGTGTGATAATTTCTGTATACGAAGTACATTAAAAAGAAAAGGGGGGAAAACTCAGTCATCATATGGAATTTTGTTTATGTAATAGTAAACTGAAGCATCATGAAGCAACTCCTAGACCAACGTTCTCTCCTAGTACAATGTCTTCTTTTTATAGAAAAACATAACGTAATTATTGTGACTACAGCTTGACTAAAATCATAAGAATCCAGCAGAATTGTGCTTTAGATTGTTCTGGGCCATCCATAATGCATTGGACATGCTAAGAAGGTAGGACAAGCTAGGGAGGAGATTTTCATGTTCGTGGAATTTCAACTTTTTTTCTTTCTAAATGTTGTTTCCGGAGTCTTGTCAGAATTTGGAATCACTACTGTATCTGCATGTATACATGTGCTGATATTACTCCTGTTTTGCTGGGGGATTGTTTTTAAGGTACAATGCCCCCAGACCTCCTAGAATAGAACACTAATTTCACCTGTTTATGTTAATCAACCTCATTCCTTTTGTAGCCGATGTTTTCATTCGCAAATATTCGGTCAAAAGTATCAAATGTATGATTTAGTAAACATCTATGAGATGTCCATTTTTCAACTTTCCCCCTCCATCCGCGAACAGTTTCCACTCTTAGTCCCAACTCCAACCAGGCTTAACGATAGAAATCCTATGAATTTTGCTAAATACTACTATTTGAATCGTCCTCATCCTATCCTCTCACTCATGTCAAATAGGGTTTATTACTATAAATATAATAGTAATCTACTAGTTAATTTTAAAGCTGGCCAGGGAAATAGGGGCATCCTTCGGGTGGATGGGAGTGGGGGTGGGAAGGGAGGGCCTCCACCATTAGGCTAACCCTTGATTTTCATCTATTCATATGGAATTCAGAACAATTGGGGGAATGTGACTTTAATTTCGGGAATTCTCTAATGAATGTATTACGAACTACTTTTAACTATGGGATTCTTTTCTCTTTTTTTTTTTTTTTATGGGGTTGAGATTGAAACAAATAGGTGGAACTCCTGATATTTATGTCTTTGAAATGTCATGGCATTCTTAATAATGATAAGAATATGGAGCCTTAGGACTAAAAGCTAAAACCAATCTGCTGGTTATTTCCCATTCCACACCATATAATGCCAACTTAAAGAGTGGCCCTATGATTGATTGAGGCCAATCTTTACCATCTTTGTAACAAGACTTGTAAATTCTAATACACTAAATTTTGGAGATGCACTATTAATATTATGCTCCTCCTGGGCTGTCTTTCTTTTTCATTGCCCTGCTATCCTTGTCCTACAATCCAATATCATTAAAAGTCTAACTACCGCGTCAGAAGGTGGTTGTACAACCAATACCATAACAACGTAAACAAAGGGACAGATGATGTGTCAATCGTAGGCTCATACCATAGTTGCATCACACAATCAAAATACATTCATTATTCATTTTTTTGAGACTTGTAGTTTGGTGTATAATATGGTATTGTAGAGCGAAACATAGGTCAAGTAAGGCCACACTAAGAAAGTAGTCCGATAAAAGTGTATCTAATCAATCCTTCTCTTAAAGGCCCAAGCAGTCAAGTTGGATCAACTCTATTGCGTATGAAAGTCGCTGTCTGATGTTCAAAGAATTGGCATTAATTTGTAAGGGTAAAATCATCTTCAATTATTAGTTGATTGAGAAAACAGTTGCTTTCATCCATGTTTTTCAAACAATAATGCTATCATCAAAAACTACCCCAAAGTTGGTTCAGCTTCATAATTATTCTGTGCTAATGCTATCTAAACTTCTAAAGCAGTTAACTTTCGCAATCAATAAACAATAAATTACTACTACAGTACTACGGTGACATTTGAAATTAATGAATGCCAACATGCAGATATGACCCTGGCCAGAAGAGTTTTCTAGTTTTTCTTTCGTCTATTCGTTGCCTGTAAAAAAAATATATAGTATATTTAACAGAGATATGCACAGTGTGCCTTTGCTGACCTAATAAACTGCCTATTTCATGCCATAATTTATTTACCTATGTCTTTGCCAATGAATGCAAAAATTAATCATTATTTTGATGTCAACGCAACAAATTAAACTCAAACAAAGATATGATGACATGCCAACGGATTTGCTATGAAGGCTTTCGCTTTTGTCTACTACGGGTTTTCAATCCCCCTGTCGGTACTTTCTCCAAATTATTTAACGACTATGAAAAGGGAATAGAAATTTACATAGTACAATACATTTCTAATTCGATTTTCTTCTCAGGGAGATTGTTGACTGCTATTAGACTTGTGCACTGGGTTGGGTTATGGCCGGGGTGGATCACAAGCAAAACGGACCGAGTCAAAGAAGAGGCAAAATGGGCCGTATTCGGTCGAATCAAAGAAGATAAATAGCGGGCCAAGTCGAGCCATACCATCCAAACAGAGTCTATTTTTTATCTATAAAGGGTGATAGTTTACATGTATCACCTTCAATTTTTGTTAGTGGATCATCAGCAAGTAAGTGAAAATAATTCATTAACTGATAGTGTTTAAAAGTCTTGGAAGCTAAATGCCCATTATTAACCCGACTTGGCCCATTAAAGACCCAATAAAATATGACCCTTCAAGAAGACGATCCATTAGGCTTATTATTGATTAGACTCTTTTACAAACGGGTCGGTCAAGGACCCTTAACGAGTCCCCACCCATTTGAATAGTTCTAACTGCTACTTATTTACTTTGCTAATTTCTAAGGTATATTATGTTAATGATGCTTAAGCGCGCAAAATGTTCAGATTTGAGTTTCTATATTGTTACGGAGTATTAGTAAAGGATATTTTTTTTTATTATTCTTATCATTTGAAATCTATAAAATCTAGAACCAAATTTTGACTATAAGTTTTTCCCAATTTATAAGATAAAATAATCATATGGGGTCTTAAAAGATTCGTCTCAATGTATATTTTTTTAAATATTAATTTTTTATAATTTTTTACAAAATACACAATTAAAAATATTTAAAATTTAAGTTTACCTTAATAGCTGTGTAAAAATAAATGAGAAAAATAAAAAGAAAATGAGAGAGCATTAGTAAAGAATGCTCCATTTGTCCTAATTTTGTCTAATATTGTTGAAACTATGAATCAAAGAGCTTTCAACTACATAGTGAAAATTAAAAATTAATAAATGAAACCACCTTATTTTCAGTTGTTGGACAATGTACTCGGGTGCACAGTACTCATTGTGCACCCGGTGTAAAACGTAATGAACATTTTGTACAAAACAATAAACATTGGAAGTTTTAAAGTTTATCCCATAAACCAATACAAATTAAAGTACTGTACATACATTATTCCTAATGCAAATTAAAGTAAAATTCCAACAGTATTAATGACGCAAATTATGAAGCATTGATGATGGCTTCTGCTGGGAATATTACTTAAACAAATGTTCATTGCCTTTGATAGAACTGAAACAAATGTTCATTGCCTTTGTACAGAATACTCAGTCAAGAGATATATAATGTTCATTTTCATAATATATAATATTCATTTTATGAATGCATAATGTTCATTCAGGTGGTATATAATGTTCATTTTCGCAATTTCACGAATATGTCATGTTCATTTTGATAATAACTACTCCGTAATGTTTATTATTATAATACTTAATGTTTATTCCCATAATATATAATGTTTATTTCTATACTACATAATATTCATTTTAATAAATATGCGTACAATACGTGTACTATTCTCAATGCAAAAAGTTTAGATTTAAAAGAATAGTGCTAAGTCCTGTACGTATCTTTTCTCAATGCGTAAATTACGAAGCACTAATGATGACTTCACATGGGAAATAATGAATATTACGCATCCCAATATTCATTGTCTTGTAAAGAATGTTCATTATGTTCAATTCGTGTGAAATGTGTTGCATTTTATTTGAAATTCACTATGTTTACACCGGGTGCATAATGAGCATTGTACACTCAGGTCCATAGTTTAATTCGCGCATTATTCTAAGTTACCTTCTTCATAAAAAAATTAATTGTTTAATTATTGTCAAAAAAAAAAATAGTGGATATAGAGGGGTTCTAGATTGAATCTCAAATCAGTTATTGTTTGTGATTATCTATGGAACAAAAGCAAAATGTGCTTAGGGGGGAGAGACATGGCTATCTTAATGCAAGTTAAGATGTGGAATATCAGAAAAAGAGAGTAAGATGAGGGGGAAGTCAGGGTTACAGTTTCAATGTTTGATTAATTAGATGCCCATGTGATCCTTAAAATGTAATCAACCGCCCGAATGCTAAATAAGTAAGTTTGACACCCACTCATGACTCATCATCATTTGGACCTTCCGTACTTCTTCCCAAATCTATTTTAGCCAAATGATGTAAGATCTCATCATAAACTTGTAAGATATTTGTACATTCATAACTCCAAGATTTACACTCCCAACTTGGCAAAACTCTTAAATACAGCTAATTGAAAGTTGAAACATTACTTTCTTGTTCTTAAAGACTTATCATAAACTTACCAAGGAGATAAGGCTCCCTTAAAAACAGCTAATGATTCTTCCACCATGCGCAAAACCTGTTTAAAAATACTAAATTATGGCGTGGGTTGAGCATGAACTATCAATTAAATCACATAATGTATAATATTCTCCACTTGAGAAAAGTAACCAACAATATGATATACCTTGAACAAAGTGGCTCATTCCCCGTTATACTTTGAACAAACAATTCACCCTTTCGTTTTCAACAACGTATTAGACTTATAGTATTCTCCACATTTGTCAACACTCCACAAGGAGCCCAAGACATTATCCTCTTAATTTCTAGTGAAACTTTGACGGTCGCAAACAAACTTATTCATTCATTGTTATATTGCCTAAGATTAGATAATAAAATCAACTAAACTCGATCACGTGTTGTAACTTTTTATGGTCATTGTTAAGCATCCATCCAAGGCATAATATAGAAATATGCAATCTCTTAAGATTGCAAGAATCAAAATCCAAGAAACATCCTATCCGTCTACAACCAATGGCTCTTAAAGTTGCACCCTCCATCTTCCATTGGGATCCACATCATCATAGATTCCATGCTTTCGTGAAAATGGAAAGAGAAGTATACCATTTCCATCACTAAGAACCAAATGCCCCCCCAACCCATCACTTTCTCACCCTTCAATAATTTTTACGCATACGGAGATACACGAACTCGCGTGACCTCTGACCATTCTATTTCTATCCAATATTTTTTTTTTTTATGTGCCTTCAAATCAGATGTTGCAGGTGCATGAATACCATCATTATTATTTGTATGATAACAAACTTTAAAAATAAACCCTCCCACTACTTTCTCCATTTTTTTTTTATGAATAATATAACAGTTAATGCTTGTATAAGTTTATCCTGATTTTGTTGAAACGGAGGGAAGTTATATTAATATGGAGAAATAATTTAAATCCAAGATTCATGAACAAAAGAATCATAAACAATGGAAATATGATATAGAAATTGATTACTTGACTAAATGTAAAAAAAAAAAAAATAACTAAAAGAATTACCTAGCTGGGAAACAACTTTGCAAATAAACCCAGATAAGTTCCCTTTTTATCTTTTCTTTTCAGCTTCTGTAATAATAATAAATAATGAAATAATACAGGGTAAAAATATAAATCTTGGCTGCTACTGTTAACTGTTGTTTTCTGAATTCTGATATTTTATCTGGAAATATAAAGCTCAAAACTTGAGTTTTCACTCATTCCGGTTCAAGCTTCAAGCATTACTGAGCAGCAATCTGATCAAGCCATGCACCCAATGTCGAATGTTCGACGGATTCAACCTGAGAGTTAGAATTCGAACCATCGGCACAAAGCATTGTACCAGAAACTGCATTGTTGTTCTGCACCTCTTTATTTTCGGATGATGGTGAATCCTTGACCAATGATTGAACCCAAGAGAGATCGGGCTCCTCACTGTTATGTCCGAAAGTATTAGATCGCTTCCTATGGGTTAAGTCGTCACCATTGATTGACCAATCAGCTCTTCCTTTGGGAGAAGATTCCCACTTGGACCATGAACCCACACTCACCGGAGAACCAGATATCCCACCACTCTCGGGTATTAGATCCTGAGGCAAATTAGCACCTAGATCACGAGCACTCAAACTGCGCATCTGCTGCTGCTTGTCACGCAAAGCAAGTGCAGATAACCGAGCACTGAAAGACAGAGGCTCGATGCTTCGAGGTGAAGACATCATACCCGGCGAAGATGGCCCAAATGAAGGCTGCAAAAGGCAGTGATCAACTGTTTTCGGGGACAAAACTTTGGTATTAATTGGTGACAACATGCTTTGTTGCTGCTGCTGAAAATGGTTAAAAACTGCCGACTTGTGTGACGGAGAAAACATAGATGAGGCAGCAAGTGGCTCGGAGTTCCTAGGGGAGGATATCCCAGCAGAGAAAAGCTCGTCGAGGTTCGTTGGTGCCAGGGTCTTTGGGCGGGCTGAGAGATTTCCATGTGGAAAGCAAGACATATCATTGAAGATGCGTAGTTGCTCCAAATCCTGCAAAATACTCAATTCCTCATCTGGGATATCTCTTGCATTTAGAGATGATCGCAGGCGGCTTGTTTGAATACCGTTTGCCTGAATGTTGCAACCTGGGAGATGCAAGGTAGGAATGTTCTGCTGCTGCCAGCCTGAAGAAGAGTGAGATACCCCATTGCCAGAAGGGGAGAGCGGCGGTGTAAATGATGAAGGTGACAAGGCAAGTGCTGCAGATGGTGAACTAGGAAAGAGATTAAGGGCAGCAGCCATATCCATGACTGCAGCAGCAGAAGCAACCGAACGGGGTGATGGAACAGCAGATCCCGTTGATGGATATAGAGGTCGGAGTTCCTCAGGAAGATGAGCAAAGAAACAAACACGGCGATTACAGCTCGTGCCATCCTTGCATAGCCTAGTTCTGTATTGTGCTGGATGTAGCCAACACTCGAACACACCATGAGCATATTCACACATATCACCTCGCCTACAAGCACCCTTACGAAACTCGGGGCACGGGACGCAGCTGTAATGATATTTCCTGGGATCCCTTCTCCTTGCATTCTCCCCTGGATGGACAAAGGGGCACTCGGTCCAATCATGAGAATAGGCTCGTGAACAAGGTCGGACCTTAAATGAGTACATCCGAAATTCATCCGTAGCATAAATGCTGTTCTTAATATCAGGTAAAGATGGGTCTACTGGGTATTCCTTCTTTGAGGACATTGGAGATAAAGGACCCTCTAAGCCAGAGGAAAGGGATTTTCTCTCTGAAAGACTTGGAAAGTCCAAAGGAGTAACCTTCAACCCATTGCCTAAATCATTGAGATCTTTCTGATCAGTAGAACCATGGCAATTAAGCATATCTTCAAGGGCAACTTGCAACTGAGGAAGCATACGAGAGACAGTGATCACATCAACTGGTCGGTTCCCTTTAGCATCGACTAGGTTCAGATCAGCACCATTAACTACAAGCAGCTTCACTGCATCAACAGCATCAACAGATCCACCAGAAGCAGCACAATGAAGGGCAGTGCACTTATCAGAGCCCCAAGAACAGTTCACATCAACTTCCCAGAGAGAAAGAATGACCTTCATCACATCCAAGCTTCCGTACATGGATGCAACCATCAACGGTGTCCTGTACTCCAACACCATCCCCCGTGAACCCAATTGCCGGCCATACCATAGACCAACCTCATCAATAACATTTGGGTTTGACTCTGCATACTGTTTAAACCCTTCCACATCATTATCAGCTGCAAGCTCGAGCAACCGAGAAAAACTAATCTTGGCTTTAAATGTTTCACTAGAATCACTCATATCCACGGTCGGAGCAAGCGTTCCTACAAAAAAAAAAATCCTTCACTCGCTCTGGACTTCAGAATCTACATACATACTTCAGTCACCCCGAAATCGATCTGATAATCACACAAAACAATCGTCTAATCAGCCATTTTTCTCTTTCAAGACCCAAAATTCCAACACAATCTATTATTCGACATATACGGTCATTCAACTGATGAGTGCAGAAAATCAACAATAATCTACTCTATCATACTTCAATGTTACATAAAAAGGTATCAAATACACCACCTGAAATATGATTACAACAAAGATATATAAAATGAACATAAGCAATAACCCAGAAGTCGAGTTCATCAAGTACACATATATGAACAACTAAACTTCAAAAAAACTAAAATAAATAAAAAAGAAAAATACAAATTGACCAAAGTAAATAATTAAAAAGGAACAGATATATTACAGCATACATGAACTACTTCACCCCATTAAAATGAATAAATGAAACACATCAAACTAGACGAATAAATGAAATTAACTGAGTAATTAAAGTAACATGATGCTTACTGATTGTATATGAACAATTGGGTAATCTTATATTCTGAATTCTTGAAACCCCACAAAATTTACAAAATCATGGATTTGCTCAAAACAACCCCAGAACACAAAGCTAGAATCCCGAGAAAATTAGGAGTAAAACCCATTGTAAAGCAACTGATTTTAATCATCATCAACCTTGTTCTTTCTTCATCTTCTTCAAAATTAATTAATTAATTAAACAAGTCGTTAAATTAGTAAACAAAATAGAATCACAAGAAAAGTAACTTATATTTGAAGAATAAATACTGAGACTTTAGGATTTGGATGGAATGACTAAATGAGTGATTGAAAGAAATGGATTAAGAGAGTGAAGAATAGAAATAGGGAATGGGGGGAGGGGGGTCGTTTAAATTTGCATAGGAAGTGAGGGGGGTAATGGGGGGTGAGGGGAACCGGAAGAGGCGGTTAGTATAATGGGGGGTAGCTCACTCAAGGAGTCGAGGGGTATGGGTTTGAAGACCGGATTAGGCGGTGTACTTTTTATTTTGGGAAAAATCTTGCACTCATTTATTAATTTAAATTAAATTCCGCCAAAATTTTAAAACTTTAGGAAAATAATCTAATTAAACATAATACCAATATCAAATCTAAAATTACAACTAACATGTGCTCGTACAATAATATGGTATTAAATTTGTTAAACAAAACTGAATAAGTTTGATTATTAACATTGAATATAAAACATAACAAATCTAACATTATCAATTACATATTTGTAAGAAGATAGTAATGGCATCATCTACAAATTTGTAATTAAATAAATTTGTCCATCCTGCAATAGATAGATAAGAGTTAGAAGTATTTTTTTTTAATAACATGGTACAAAAATATGATGATAGTAAATTTAGTCATATAGTTTTGTTACCTCTTTATCTACAAATACTAAATTACGCGAACGATGAGTGTGTTCATCTCTATCTCTGGTATGTTCAGTAATTATCCATATTAATCGCACCCTTATATTTGCTTTCGATATACCTGGTGTGATGAAATGACATAGTGTATATACTATATCCATATCCTTCATATTAGTAAAAATATTTATGTTATTATCAAGAAATACAACACACAAATTTACAATAATAATATACTCCCTCCGTTCTTTTTTGTTCTTTTCATTTTTCACATCTGGAAATTTCAAAATGTTCTCATTTGAAATCATTCTATTTTGGTCTTATGTTGTGATTGGGTGAATTTTTTTAATTGTTTAATGTCATGTACATTAGAAATTTCACCACTTATTTAATATTCAACCCACTTGCATTATTTTATAATGGACTAATCTTATTTTTTTATTAATTTAAATTTTTATAGAATCTTAATGATAAGAAACCATATTTTTTTAATGATATTTAATATATTGTTTTAAAATATATTTTTCATTCGAACCTACGGTTAATTAGTTACCCGAAAACAATATATTTTAATATTTTAAATTTTTTTATCCGAAGCAACGAAAAACCTCTGTTTGGGTTTTGGAAGTCTCACATTCATTGTGTCTTTAAAATAATAATATAAGATATGATGAGTAAGTGTTGCAGTAGTTAGTGAACTTTACTTTAAAAAACTCGATTGGGGTTTTATTTGGCGTTTGAAGAGTGAATATTGAAAAGGGATGGAGATTATGGAGGAAGAGCCGCTTTTTGTCAATTTTACACTTAGGTTAATAATGATCAATAGGGGTGTAATTTTCACTTTTGGTTAAATTTAATTTTTTAAGTGTCTCTTTGGATTATTTGAGAATTAAAAAAAAAACATTTTTTAAGTGTATTTCTTCAAATGTAGGGGAAATCTTTTGGAGAGAGGTTGTAGTGCAATATAATATTAGGGTTAGTTGTCTGGCTACGGTTTGCATGACATCACTGTATCTATAATTTTGGTTGATTTTGGTAATTTGATGAGGCTTTTTCGTCACTATGATTCAAAATACTTTATGGTATTGTGAATAAAGTGTAAAATGATTAAAGTTATAAGAATCATATTATTTAATAGAGACAGAAAATGTTATATGAGTTATTCAAATTATTTAATCGAACTTGACCTTAGTATATAACTAAAATTTCTGACACATGAGACTAATATAGCTCATTTTTATGATTCAATACATTTTTGACATACTCGCTAATATTTAGCCACTCACAAAAAGAATATAAACTTTCCCCTAACTAATCTAACTAGGAAAAGTTAAAGTACTTACAACTATTTCAAAAGGTGTTGTCAATTAAGGCTTAATCAAAGAGCTACTTTATGAGATGCAAATTTAGAATTAGTTTGTTCATACTAACAAGGTTTTATGTTGTCAATATTATTTGGTGAAAACCTATAAACCATTGTTCATTTGTCATTTCATCATTTGCTCCCATGCAAACCTATAGGCCCAATCCATTATTATTATTATAGATAATTTGGACTAATTATTCACCTAATCGAAGACAACGTTAAAATATTATCCAAAAATAAAAAATTATACAAAAACCAAAAAGCAAGGAGAAGCACACCTTTTTCTCTCTCTCCTTCCACGTCAGTCTTCCGTTCTGTATGATAAACCGCCGTCGGCGCCGGAGGCAATGCCGACATCAGCGACGAACAACCGGTCGGAAGACTTAATTTTGAGACTATCATCGCCGGAAAATCAGACGAAGTTCAAAGCACTGAGAGAATTGAAGAACCAGATCATCGGGAATCGCACGAAGAAGGTCGCCTATGTGAAATCAGGAGCCGTGGTGCCGGCCGTAGTGAATTCTCTCTCCTCCAGTGATTCATCCGTCATCGTGCAAGCGTCGGCTGTTATCGGAAGCTTCGCTTGTGGTGTCGATGCTGGTGTTAAGGCTGTGCTCGATGCCGGCGCCTTCTCTCTCCTCTTTGGTCTCATTTCTCATTCCGACGCAAAGGTAAGTTTCGTTTTTGATATTTTTGGATTCGAATTTCGTAACTAGTGTTTGGAATGATGTTTAGTGAAATTGAATTATGTGTATGAGAAGTTGAAATTGTTGAATTATCGGCCGAATCGTGAATTGATAAAACTGCGAATTGTGAAATTTTGAGATTGTGTATAATTTTATGAATTTTCATCTGTATTTTGATTTGATGAATGGTTGATTCGTGAGAATTGAGTCACTGGAACTACCAATTATAAATATTGTTGGGATGTTTAGTCAAACCGACAAATGAGGTGATTTTAATAGTATAAAAGGAATGTTAGATGAAGAGCTGATAGCCTGATATTGAGGTGATTTTAAGGAGTTTCTCTGTTTGAGATTGATGTTGTAAACTTTATCTATGGATAATTCAGAATTTGTGTTGATCAGAGGGGATATTTGAAAGCAGCTGATCAAATGCTGCTTGAAGTTTGAATGGATACAAAAGGGTTGGAGTTTTGCTAAATTATTTCATTTTATGCTATCTAGGGGCTTAAATTGTTTAAAAACAGCTAATCTTAGATGATGTGAGACAATGTTATGAATTAAAACAGCTAATCTTAGATGATGTGAGACAATGTTATGAATTAAATGTAAGATGCTAGTGAAAGAGAATTGGGTCATAGGAAATACAGATGAAAGCAATGAAATAAAAACTTGCTTGTTAGTTTCTTATAATGGGTATATCATATAGTCAGTTCTTATTGTGGCCAATAAACAGAATAAAGGATTTATATGGATGTTTTCTAGCGACAATTGTGGATTTGATCTATTTTCGTGACTAAGATGTCCCAATCTTGCAGTCCCAAATTAATGTGCCTGTGTCCAAAGATGTTTTCTATTTCTGAGTTTTATCCGGATGCAACATTGTAATTGTTTGTTGATGATGCAACATTGCAATTGTTTGTTGATGATACAACATTGCAATAGTGTGTTGGCTTACAAATAAGGAAGGTAGGTTTTGTTTCTGTAGTTTGTTAGTTCCCACCTGAATATGTGTGTTGCAACGTAAAGCCTTCAGATGTTATCTAAGATTTCAATAAAATGTGATTATTTTCTTGTGAGGTTTTCCCATAATCCTTTAGAAGCTTTGATTGTCCTTTCCAGAGATGCAACACGACGATCAATGGATATCCAGTCTAGCCACTGCTGGGAGGGGTATTTTACTCTGGTTTATATGGGATAGAAAGGGTATATTTGATTATTAAGTCTAGGAATTTTCGTTGGTGTTACTTGTATGAGATACATATTATTGTCAATTATTTTACATGATTGCAGTCTTGTGGACAACAAATGTTAAAAAAAAAAACTACTTCAGATATATAATCATGAGAAGAAACAAAGCATTTCTCAATCAGTTAGTTTCCAGTGCTTTTTTTTTTTTTTGTTTTTTTGTTATCTGAAATTGACCCCAAGTCCTCAACTCCTCAAGGTAGTGAATATTGATGTATATGCACTTATGCGAGAACTAATAATTAATTGACTTCACTTGTGGTTGCTTTGCTTTCTGCATTCATCTTTTCGTGTGCAGTATAATCAAGAATTTTGTGTTTATGCTACGCTTTTTCTTGGTGATTTTAGGCAATTAATGTTTTTCAGGTCGTAGATGCTGCTGCTCGATCACTAAAAATGATTTATCAGTCGAAGTTGGCCCCTAAGTATGACTTTTTTTCAAAGGAAAAAATGTGCTTCCTTAATTCGCTTTTGAATAGTGAGAGCGAGAATCTTACAGGGCTTGGTGCCACTATTATAACGCATTCGTGTCAGATAAATCCAGAGCAGAAGGCGTTGTGTGAGGCTGGTATCTTAAAGAAGCTTTTGAACCTTCTGGAAGGTTCTTTGAGTCAGAGAGATGCTAGTTTGGAGGCTGTAGCTGCTGTTAGTCGGAATAATCCTGATGTTAATTCAGAGTTTGTTGAAGCCAATGAAGGAAGAGCTTTTAGGGTTGTTTGTGAACTGACAAAGGATAAGTATCCTAGGACAAGGCTTCTAGCCTCCATGTGCTTGATAGCTATTTGGAATACTTCACCATGTCATCTGCAAGATGTTGGATTGAGAACAAATCTGATACATATACTGCTTGAACTTCTTGACGATCCCGGTCAAGTTGGCGATGAAGCTCCATTTGCTTTGTCCAGTTTGATCGATGGAAAAGAAGACCTGCAAAAATTCGCCTTTGAAGTTGATGTTATTGACAAATTGAGCAAGCACCTAAAAACAGACTCATTACAAGCTAAACGTTTACAAGGGATATATTTGGCTCTCGCTAATGTATGCTCAAAGTTGGAAGTCTGCAGGGCCAAACTTTTATCTCTTGAGGTTTGTGTTTCCATATTTCTCCGAGCTTGAAACTTGGTTGTTATGTTGTGTACTTATTTGGACCAGTCATTTACTTTGGTTAATTTCTTCTTTCCAATTCAGGCTGTTGTCAGATTGAGAGGATTTGGTCACACTTCCAAGAGCTTAGTGTCTTAGTGTGTAAAAATAAGCGTAATCATAATGAATTTGTGTAACTCTTGTGTGTGAGTGTGACTGTGTGACCCTGTAGTCGTAATAATTGTAATAGATTGACAGAGATTAGTAATTTTCACATGTAATTGCATCCTCCAATTCTACTCTCCCTCTCTTTTTATAATCATTTCCTATGATTTTTACACCTATTCCAGTAGAAATGACGCCTTTGATTTCAAAATCTTTATATTGTTTGAGTGGAAGAGAACACAGGAAGATAAACTTCTAAAATATACCAGGAAAACAAAATTGCCTGATAGAGCATCCTTGCTATAAATATGGAGGCCATTGTCATTGTCATTTTCAATTTTTTTTAATATTTTTATAATTATGGAGGCTATAATTTCTTTATATATTTTCATTTTCTTGTGGTGGGAAAAGTGGATAGAGCTGATGAACTTATCATAACACGGCCGGTGCATGAGTTTCTCTTCAGGATCTGTTATATTGACTTAGTGGAGATTCATGGATGTTAAGGTACTGGATTAATGAGTAAGATAGCTGGGTATATCACTAACAGCTTATAATTCTTGTTGGGATAGTGAAAATAATGGGTTGAAGTTAATTTATTTGTGCAGTAATAGGGCTTGGCAAAATATAAAGGAGAAGCGTTTAACTAAGATAGGCAGAGTACTTAGAACTATCAATGCAATGAGTAAACTGATGGATGCATAAATTTTGTCCTCATTGATTTAGGTCCTCAAGTTGGTAGCTGAAGCATTAAATCATGACAGCTCGGATGTAAGGATTGCGGCTTGCATGTGTTTGCGGAGTATTTCTCGGTCAGTCAAGGTTTGGACTTGATATCTGTATGAAGGGTTGTATTGCATTTGTTTATTTGCTCATCCTGGCTGTATTTCTCATATTATACTATTTCAGAATTTGAGTGCAGGTATTTTCATGAATGAACTGGTCGTGGTTCCATTGATACAGCTTCTGAGTGATGCTTCTGCTGCCGTCCAGGTATTGCTATCTCTTAGTTACCATCTGCTTAGTGTCATATGCGTAAAGTTCAGTAGAATTCTATTTCAAACATTGTGTTTGCAATGACATTCTTGTCTGTTACTTTTATATTTGCATTGATTGTTGTGGAGTAGTCTTCATTTATTGCCTCCTTTTGCTCTGTTGAAATATATATGTATGGCCATTTAGTACAGGAATACTTTGGGTGACTCTAATACTTAAGGCTACTTAAGGAGGCTCTTTTGTTCTTGGAACTGTTAAAGTTGATGGGAGAAGGAAGTATCTATACATTGACTCAATCCCATTGTCTTCCTTGGGAAATGGGAATGGAGTAGGGAAATTTTGACTGTAGAAGTGTAGAATGAGTACTGTTTGGATTAGATTTTTTGCAATATCTCTTCTTTAAGGTTTGAGAACTTAAATAAACTGGGTTGTAGCTATGTTTGAATCTCAAAACAAACTGTTTTCGTTGGGAAGTAGTAATGAAGTAGGAAAATTTTGACTGTAAAGTGAGTTTATATACTCTTTGGGTTAGATTTTTTGCAATATCTCTTCTTTCAAGGTTTGAGAAGTTAAATAATGTAGGTTGTTGTATGGCTATGTTTGAGTTTCGAAACAAACTGTTTCCTGTCTGTTGCTAACACTCAATTTCATGTTTGTCTATGTGAATTTTGTTACTTGTAAATGCACAACTTGTTTTTTTGTGTTATGTGAGCCTGAAATGAGTCTGATTTTACCTAAACTTTTGATAAGCAGTCAGATTTAATACTTAGAAGTGATGTACTTTTTTTGTTGCTATCTGGATGAACTTTGGGTGGATCTTCCTTCTTGTCAAAATATGTTCATGTGACTTATTATCTTTTCCCTCTGTTGTGTAGATTGCAGCACTCAGTGTTTTAAGTAATGTAGTGGTGGAATTCACAACGCGTAAGTCAATCTTTCTTCAATATGGGGGTGTCAAACAACTTGTTCAGCTGTCAACATCAATGGATTCTACTGTCAGGTTGAATGCTGTATGGGCTCTTAAAAACCTGATCTTTCTTGCTGAGAACCAGTTTAAAGAGGAAATATTTCTGGAGTTGACACCCTCTACATTGTGGAGCCTCATATGTGGTAATCATTGCTGCTAATTATTTATAAAAAGATTATATTAGTATAAGTTAATAGCTCATTATACGAAGTTGTGATTGGCCCCATTGTATGTGCGTGCAGATCATGAGCCAGCTGTCCAAGAGCAAGCCATCTGTTTTGTTCGCAATCTTGTTGAGGGATGCGTTGACTGCATTGAGTATATCTTCGCTGAAGAAGCTATCATATTGCATGCCATTGTTAGACTACTGAGAAGCGCTTCCAAGTCCGAAGTATGCATTCAGGTTAGACCTCTTGAAAGCTGTAAGGCTATCTTTAGACTGAGCAGAATGTGGTTTATGCTTCTTGCTTGTTCTTGGTATGTTTCTGAGCTGATTGCTGAATCTCCATGATATAATTTTAGTAATGAAACGTGACATTTTGAATTTGTTAGCCTTTTCATTAGGCAAATAGTGATCCATTGCCCAAATCAGTCGATGACTATAGTACATTATCACTGAGGTTTCCGCTAGGGATTCCCTGTTGTGCTAAAATAAATAAAAAATATTCATCAGGTTCATCTGTTGCATTGCTCTTTCTTGAAAGACAAAAATATTCATCTGTGTAAATTACACAATTGCTCTGCGTGAAATCACTTTAGCTTTCTTGCTGATTCAGTGTGAATTTGGATATGATTGGATAGATTTAGTGGATTGGATGCAAGGGAAATGATGAACTAATTGATTTATAATCTGAAATTATATCACACATAACCAATAACACAAGCTTTCGAGTGGGCTTGTTTCACTCCCAAGGCTAAACTAATTCACTAAAACATTATTGAATAATCATCATACCCTCTCTAACTGATTTCCCATAACTAGTGCCCTCTTCCCCAAGCTAATTGATGCATTACCCAAAGTGCCCCCATTCTCTAATACTTGGTGCATTAGAATTCTAACTCTGGGTCTGAAGCAGATTTATGTTTCACCCATTTGAAATTGTTACAAAATTGTTTTTGGATTTACTCTATGAATGAAATTGAATTTCACACTCAATTCACAAAGCAATTGCAAGGGAAAATTTTACTATGTATATTTTTGTCATATACCCAATGTTAACTGATAATGATATAGATTCTCATGTCTAAATAGAAAAATATATGAAGCTTCTACTAGGTATGTAAACTGAATTTTTTTTTTACTAAGCCTATGTTATAATTACTAAATCTGTAATCTTTGATAAGCACATAAAATCACACAAAGAAAGTTGGAAAATTATCAGCTAAACCTGTGTAAAATGATTAAAGTCATATAACTAAGCAAAACAAACTTCTTTTCTATCCTTCGCTAACACCTCATCCTTTCTGAATCAAACCACCTAACTAAATTAGGATGGATGAATAAAAACACCAAAATGCATCTGTGACTCTTTGAGGGCTCGAACAGGGGACCAAGTTGCTCACCTGTCCCGTGCATAGCTGCGCAGGCACCTGCACCAGTGAACAGACTCCACTTATGCAGCTTCTCCATGACCTGCTGCTGCTATGTCTTGTCACACAAACACAAGTGCAGCAGTTGCTTATTAGAGAAAGGCACTGATCTATATGCAGTGATGGTTTGTCCTTTCTGAATGTGTAGTTTGTACCAAGAAGGCAACAATTAGCAGTATCTTGTAAGCTGGGGATTACATACTTTCAGTTTGATAGCCTAAATGCTTCATTTATCTTCTTCCACATTCTACTTGTGCATTGTGGCATTACTTTATATTTGGAACCTTCTTATGTTAGTCAGTTAGTGGAAAGGATCTTATTCTAAGATGATAAACCTCCTTTTACCTCATTCTTTGCTCGGTTTTTTAACATTCTCCTATTTGAACTCTCCTACAAGGGAATGTATGTACTTGCAAATGTGGCAACTGGAAACGAATTCCACAAAGAAGCAGTACTGCAGGAACTCCTCCCACCAGTTGGTAGTGATGACCTATCTGTTTTAGTCAAGCTTCTGCAAAGCAGTGACGATAGATTACGCACAGCTACTGTCTGGACAATTGTAAATCTCACGTTTCCCAGCAGCCCTGGTGCTTATGGTCGGCTTGTCAAGCTACGTAATGCTGGTGTATATTCTCAGATCAAGAACATGGCAAATGATTCCTGCCTTGACGTTAAGGTGAATCTTGTACAACACCACTTAAAAGATCAGTGCTTAATTGTGTAAATCTGTAATTTTGGTAAATCGTATCTGACATTCTTTTTGTGTTTTTCGCCCTCCTCGTTGGCAGCTTCGTATCAGAACTGCACTAGGGCAGTCAATGGCATTTTGTGACACCTCTACTGCTTTAACGAGTCTTTCTGTGACCATGGAGAGGCCTTGACGTAATATTACACTCCAAGAGTCATTCATGACAGAGATCTGCAGCCCTACGTCCAGTAGTTTGACAAAACAGACAGAAAAATCCATCCTCCTGAACCTTACAAAAGAACAAAGCTTCAGCCAGTTGCTGCGCGAAGATTGTAATTTATCTGATGGCGTATTTTTGAATGTAACAAAGGGGATTCCAGCATTCTGGATAAAAACATCTAGACTTTCAGTATTGCTTTAGAGGGTCTATTTGTTGTAGATTAGAGATTGTTGCTTAGATTCTTGAGATCAATCCAAAGATGTATTTTTGATCCATGTAAAGCAAATGGTTGTAAAATAACAGGCCTTCTGAAGGTGGTTTGCCTCGGTGGTATTTGTTGTAATTATTGTATTTGCATTTAGAGGATCTATTTCCGGCTGCTAGTTGCTTTATTTGTTGGGATTTACTTGGACGAGATCATTCACATCGGTTACCGAAATTTTGTTGGAGTATCTATAATCAATATCAAAATGAATAATCTTCAAGTTGAATTCAAAAGAATCAGAACTCCAGCGTAAATAGATGCAATTCAAAAACTACTATTTCTAACTAGTACTATCATAAGCATTGAAGCCTAACTTTGCGACTTTATAAAGCGGCCTTGTTTATTCAAATTATATAGTTACACTAGTACAAAACTATTAAACAGGAGTATCAAAAACTGATGCAAATCAATGTAAGACTGCAGCTTAAAAATAGTTCACAACAAAATTCAAATCAAATACCAAATCCTAATACTAAGTTACCCACATATAAAGCATCTAAAGGCATCCCAAATATTCTGGCTTATGGAAGATGTTTTCAGAAGAAACTGGAGTAAAAAGCACTAAATGACTGAAAAATCACCGAGCCTTCGAGAGTGCCTCATTTAGGTCTTCCTGCGTCGAAGCAAATAGTTCAATGTATCGCTTTCCGAGGGTCTTCCTGTCCTTCTCCATTGCAGCTTCTGAATCATCTGCACTAGCAAACTCCACAAAAGCTTCACCAGTTGGCCTCCCATCAGGCATAGATGTAATGTGAATTGAATCTTCTGACAACACAAATCCATCGAAAAATTCTATTATGTCCTCTTTTGAGGCAGAAAATGGCAAACCCCTCATTTTTAAGACTCCTGTGTGTTTCACTGGCTCATTCAGGTCATCTTGAGAATTTGCTCTGCACGTTAGAGTGAAAATTTCGATCAACCTACCAACTATATTTGTTGTCACTATTGAGAGAATATTCAGTCAATAACTGGTCAAAAACACCAAAAGCTACTGCAAACACAATCTCCAGAGTTTGTCATCAGATACCAAACCAAATGATATGTGAAGTCAAGCAATTTACCAAATACATCTTTTCTATAAAAAAAAAAACTGATAAAAAATGCAAAGTATATATCTTGGGAACATTTCAAACAAAAATGTTATTAGCCAAAAGCAAATGAAAAGAGTATATTTCACAGTTAATAGGACTCACAGAAAACGGTAGAGGGAGACTATCATAAAATGGGCAAGAAAGTGGTAATAAGATATTCCAGTAAGGCAAATCCAAGAAAATGACTGTTGGTTACTTAAAAGAGCACATAAATAAAGCATAGCATCTGAAGCAGATGAGAGGAAGGAAAAGATAAACACCTTCCTTTAGCAATTGCGTCATCCATATCTTCCCTGAATGCAGGGAATAGCTCAACATACCGACTTCCCAGAGTCATTTTGTCTTTACCCATAGCGGCTCTAGAATCCTCCGGACTAGGAAATTCCACAAAAGCTTCCCCAGATGGTCTGCCAGCAGAATTGTAAGTGATATGAATGACGTCGTCCGCAAGAACAAAATCTTTGAAGAAGTTCTTAATGTCCTCCCTTCTAGCTGAAAAAGGTAATCCTCTTAGTCTTAATATCCCTGTATGTTCTAACTGATCCTTCCCTTCGTCATACGACTTAGCTCTAGAGCCTCGACGTGGTGAAGAACCACTAGCCTCTGAAACTTCATTTGAAATAGCCTTGTAATATTCATGCCTCTTGCCCCGGAAAACCTCTACATATCTCCGACCAATATTCTGTCTATTTCTCTGGAGGGCAAAATCTACCTGCATCGGATATCCCAGAACGCAATATGCTTCCCCAGAAAAGCGGCCACCTTTGTGAACAAAAAGGATATCAACAAGGTCTAGACCACGAAAAAACTCTTGAATATCAGCTTCATTACAGTCAAAGGGTAGACCACGGAGTCGGACAACAGGGAATGGGGGAAGTTGGCTGACATATCCTGCATATGGAGAAGGATTATACAAGATACTTGAAGCAGGTGAAGCTGCATATGCATTTGAGGCAGCATATCCAGTTGATACCCCATAGAAAGAAGACCCTTGGTCCATCAATCGTTGTCTCTTCGGACCCATTTCTCTGCCATCAGCGTAGTCTCCATATCTAGTCAAACATAAGCAACACACAAAGAAACCAGAAATACATTCAGCATTTGCAATGAGATCAGTAAAGTTATCACTTTAGAAGCCGATGGATTCAAACATAAGGTCATTTCCAACTCCAAAGTAGGGATCTGGCCAATAACATCCTTAACTTAAACCAATCTACTACGGGTACGGGACATCTAACAACCACGCAGCCGTCGTTTCAGTTTCAATTTCAATTTCAATTTCAATTTCAATTGCCCCAACTCATAATCTATCAAATTCAACAACAAACAAAACAAAGTTGTGATCTTATTCACATTATTCAACCCCCAAACACACCAAAATTACAATTTTAATAACAAGAAATCAACCCTTATTCTTCCAACTCAGAAACTCCCAACTTTCCAGCTTTCATCTTAATTAACAATATTCATTAAAAAAATAAAGCATATCCAACTTGATGTTACATTATTAAAGTACCCAACCATTGAACAGCACAGGCAAGATCTTATCAAACAAGATAACATTATATGTATAATTACCAAAATCACAAGTAGGATAATCAGAAAAATATAGTAATTAAACCATAAACTTGACGTAAGTTACAGGACTAACCCTCCTCTGTTGAAAAACATCGTACTTTGTTGTCCTGGATGTTCTCGACTCAACCCTTTCTCTCTTTTTTTTTCCTTTCCTTTTTTCCCCCTTCTCTGTTTCTTCGGTGTTGAGGCGTTACAGAGGAGTTTGTGCACTTCAAAGTTCAAACAGTTGAAAGGCTGCTAAATACGGAGCAGTAACTTTTTGTTTGTGGCATATATAAATAGTAACTAAAATGAGCTTGGTAGCTTGCATATGATCGGGCTATTCGAAGATGGACCCGATTTAAAATGGTCTCGAATAGGTCTGTTTGTTGGTTGGGCAACGTAACTGTAGGAGGCCTGGAATGGAATCTATACGACAGGTGCACATTGATTCCAAAACTGTTGGAAGAAGATTCTACAATCTACATACAACTCTGTAAGTCCCATTCGCACCCATTTATGATGTGATAACTAAGTTGTAAACTAGGCCATAAACATTGTACCAAGTACTTCCTTATATGTTACATGATTAGTCTTTCAACGAGTACATCCATAATGCCCTATACTACTACAATCTAATGCATTTTTTTTTTTTAGTTTTATCTTTCATACCAACTTTCCGATTGCATAAAATCCAGTGGAATAAAACAACTTATTTCCTTTTGATAATGTTTGATTGTTTAAATATTTATAAATTTTCGCAAAGTTCTTTTGATATGTCACTTAATCTCTTTATTAATAGAATTTGATTTTGATAACATGATATGTTTTCTAAATCATCTTTAGATTCAACTTACTTTTGAGAAACTTTAAAGTACAAAAATAAAAACTATGGGACTGTATTGGTTCAATAAATCGGTGATTAGTACTATTTTGAAATAGAATTACTTGAATTCAGGAAAGTCGGTGTACATGTAAGATAAAAGCCTGAAATGTTGTATGGAAAAAAATACAATAATTTTTCATCATCTAATTTTCTCTGCTCTTCTTTCTCTTTCTAATTCTTGATTTTCTGTTCTTTGCTCCACAAATTTCTTCTTCCTTTTCATGGTATTAGAGCTACGGTTCTGAAGCTCAATTCACAGCAATTTTCTTGGAAATTATGTAGACAGTCACGACAATGAATTCATCTATAAATTTCAATGATCCATACTATTTGTCTAATGGAGATCATCATGGCATGTAGCTTGGCAATCATAGTTTAATTGGTTCTAATTACATCAACTGGTCTAGAATAGTCAAGATGGCATCAATTGCACGGAACAAGCTAGGTTTTACCGATGACACACCGGTTCAACCTACTGAGGAGTTGTCATATCATCAGAAGTGGTTGCGTAATGATTATATGGTGATGTCATAAATAATCAATTCTATGAGCAAGACGTTGGCTGAGAGCTATGTTTTTGTGAATTCTTCAGTAGAATTGTGGAAGGAGATTCATGAAAGGTTTGGTCAAACCAATGGACCTCAACTATTTGAATTGCATCAAACCTTGATGTCAATTAATCAAGAAAACTTGAATATTGCAGAGTATTATGGTAGAATGAAAGCAATTTGGGATCAATTGCAAATTCTGGAAGGTTTTCTAGATTGTAGTTGTGGCACAATCAAATTGTGTAGTTGGGGATTCTTGAAGAAGATTCTTGAAGCAGATAAAAAAAAGAAGCTATTTCAATTGCTTAATGGTCTCAATAAGGAGTACGATCAGGTGAAGACCAATTTTCTCAGTACGGATTCTTTGCCTACTCTTAATAAGGTATATTATACACTATAACAAATTGAGCAACAACACAAATTAAACTCGGGCTCATCTATAATTGACGTAAGTGCAATGAATGTTGTAAGACCAACGACGAAGCATCAAGGATCTACTTCTAATTACAGAAAGGATTCCAAGAGGCCTTATAATGATTCGTTTGTGATCATTGTAAAAAGAAAGGTCATACAATCAAAGAAGGTTTCCATCTCAACGGATTTCTCGAGTGGTATGCATCTTTGAAAAATAGAAATAGAGCATCTCAATCCAGAGTACAAAATCAACATTTTGCTTAACAAGTTCAAGACTCTGCTGGAATTCTTGGTAAAACACCTATGGATGTTGTTGCTCAGCCTAATGTGCAAGATTTTGTTGAAAAATGGATCCTATAATGGTGTATGTTGTGTATAAGGAGGTCATGCGTATGATGCAACAACATCAACAATAATCGAACATTCCATCAGATCCTCTTTATGCCACAATCAATTTTTACAGGTATATCCATTGTCTCTAATTTAGATTGTTTGCATGGAAGGTTTGATTGTAACTCTTGGATTATAGACACTGGTGCTTCCGATCACATGGCTTCAAACTTGACATTGTTTGACAATCTAACATTGCTTGATAGTCCATTGAATGTTGGATTGCCTGATGGAATACTAAAAATCGATAAATATAGTGGTCAAGTTACATTATCTTATCTGATTGTTCTAAAAAATGTGTTTTACATACCTGAGTTCAAAAACAATCTCCTATCAGTAGGTAAACTTCTTGATCAAAACAGACTATTTGCTGAATTTAAGGAAACTGTTTGTTTCAAGACCTTGCAACTAAACACGCAAAAGGAACTAGCATAAGGCATCTTGGTTTGTACAGATTCTCCCCTCAGTATAGCTCTGTACATAATTGTTCATGCTATTCTAATAGTTTTCTTTGTAATATGTTTAGTACTAAAAATAAAGGCTATTCTAGAATTGAAATTCTTCATGCTAGACTAGGTCATGCTTCTATGGGAAAGTTAAAACATGTGGCTGATTTTTCAATCAATAAAATAATGAAATCAATTGTGAAGCTTGTATTTTAGGCAAACATCACAAAGTGCCATGTCCTACATCTACAAGACATGCTAAAAAACCTTTTGATCTTTAGCATATTGATCTTTGGGGGAAGTATAAGCATCCTACATTATCAGGTGCTCATTATTTTCTCACTATTCTTGATGACAATACAAGAATTACTTGGACTTACTTGTTAAATAATAAGACCCAAGTTTTTCAAGTCATAATGGAACAGAGTTCCTTCAAAGTGCTTCTGTGCTTCAAGTCATAATTGTATGCTTCTACACAATTTGATGCTTTTGTGAGATGCATCAGGAATAATAATGGAACAGAGTTCCTTCAAAGTGCTTATGCTTCTTTGTTTATGGAGAAAGGGGTAATTCATCATAAATGAATCCCAATAAATCCTCAGCAAAATGGACGAGTGGAGAAAGCATAGGCCCTTGCTTGAAACTGTTAGATCCATAAGGTTTCATGCTTATTTGCCTATAAAATTTTTGGGGGATTTCTTGGAATGGAAGACACCATATAAGTTGCTTATGCACAAGAAGCCTAATTATACTCATTTGAGAGTCATTGGTTGTCTATGTTATCCTGCTCAGAAGTATGGTGATAAGTTTGCTTCTAGGGAAAAGAAATGCATACTGATTGGGTATCCTTATGGGCAAAAAGGATATAAACTCTATGATTTGATTACTCAAAAAGATTATCTTGAGCAGGGATGTGATTTTTTAAGGAAGACATATTTCCTTTTCGAAATGGTTTTTCTATATTAGACTTGCAATAGTCATTACCTCTTGTTAATCCTGCCTTACATCAAGATGTTTCCTCTGTTCCTATCAATATGGATAGTCAATATCAGTCTCCTACTCCATATCATTCAGATATTGACTCACTTAATTCAGGTCGGTCTAATCTTGAAGAATATGAAAATCTTGTTTTATCATATATTATTCCTCTTGATCCACCAAGATCATCTACTAGACAGAGATAACTTCCAAATAAATATTCAGATTATGAGTTTAATTCGAGGCTTCCCTCACAATTTTCTATCAACATCTTTGAATCCAAGCACTTTCAATGCATTCATTGAACCAACTCTGTCTTTTATGGATAGTCAACAAATTCACAACCTTTCAAACATGTTGTCAAAGTTCAAGCCCTCTTCTTATTTCAAGCAAAACATTTTCCAGAATGGGTTGATGCAATGCAAAATGAAATAAGAGTTTTAGAGCTTAACCACACTTGGACCTTACTCCTCTTCCACCTGGCAAAAAGGTAATTGGCTCAAAATGGGTTTATAAAACCAAATTCAACCCTGATGGGACTATTGAAAGATGCAAAGTTTGATTAGTTGCCAGAGGTGATAAGAAAATAAAGGGAAAGGATTATTTGCACACTTTTAGTCCAGTGGAAAAGTTCACTACTGTAAGGACTATCATTACTCTAGCTGCTGCTCATGATTGGGACATGCAACACTTGGACATTAATAATGTTTTCCATCATGGTTACATTGATGAAGAGGAGTATATGATCCCTCCTCAAGGGTATGTCAAGGCAAAGAATAGGCAAGTATGCAGGTTAAAAAGATCTCTTTATGGCTTGAGACAAGCATCTAGGTGTTAAAACATTGAATTATCAAAGTTCTCTGTTCATAATGGGTTCAAACAATCCAAGCAAGATCACTCTATATTCTTAAAAAGGATCAATAAATTTGTCTTAATAGTAGTATCTTATGTTGATGATCTGACTTAATAGTAGTAGCTTATGTTGATGATCTACTATTGACTGGTAATGACTAGGATATGATTGCTTCATTAAAGACAAATTTACATAATGAATTCACAATCAAGGATCTAGGGAGATTACGATATTTTCTTGGCATAAAAGTATCAAGGACTAGTTCTGGCATTATGTTAAATCAGACAAAGTACATTCTTGATATGCTCAGAGATACACACATGGAAGACTGTAATTTTGCAGATTTTCCTTTGCAAAAGGGTCTCAAGCTCTATAGATGATGAGGAAATATTGGAGGATCCTGAGTTGTACAGAAAAATTATAGGTATACTCCTATACTTGAATCTGACCAGGCCTGATATATCCTATGCAGTGCAACAATTGAGCCAATTTTTGCACACTCCGAGAAAGCCCCATCTTTCAGCAGCAACACATGTATTAAAGTATCTTAAAGGTATTTTACATCTTGGATTATTTTTTCCTGCTTCTTCTCCTATGGTTCTCAGTGCTTATTTAGATGTAGACTGGGAAATTGTGATGATATTGGTAGATCTTTGACCGGTTATTGTGTTTTTCTTGGAAGTTCCTTGATTTCATGGAAAACAAAGAAACAAAAGGTTGTTTCTAAAAGCTCTATTGAAGCTAAATATAGAAGTATGAGTCAAATAGCAAGTGAAATCGTTTGGCTTGAGAGGTTGCTGTATGAGTTAGGAATTGACGTTCCCAATCCTATCACTTTATTTTGTGATAATATTTTGTAAGTCGTTGAATAGTAATATTTTGTAACCGAATTTCTCGAATTCAGGAAGTCGGTGTACATGTTATAAAAGTTTGAAATGTTTGTACAGAAAAATATAAGAAAATACAATACAATAATTTTTCATCGTCTAATCTTCTCTATTCTTCCCTCCGCAAACTTCTTCTTTCTTCTTTTCAAAAACTGTATCATGCTTTAAAGTGTATATTCTATTAGCATATGGCACGAGTATACATTTGGTTACTCCACATAAAAAAAAAATTGAAAGAGCATATAGCTTGCTCTCCCAAGTATGACAGTCCTCCCCGTAACCACCCAATCTGTAATTCAATGCAACTGAACAACTTGAGGGTCTCGACTCTTGAGCATAAATGTGGGAATGTTATATAGACGTGTGGAGCCATTGGACAAATAATGTCGTTCAAGTAAAAAAGGAATAGTTTTAAAGACTTTTAACACGTAAGATGAAGGAGAGTAGTGCCTTAACATTTGATGTCTTGATCGCAGAACTTGATTGCTTACACGTTGCTTTAACCCATTAACTACTCCCCCGCAAACCTTGGAATCCCCTTAACCGTCCAGGTCAAGAAAGGAGGGAACACTTATACTTTGGGAAACTGTTTTAAGTTAAACTAACCTCAACCCCTTTTTTTGTCTTCCAATTTTAAGTAAGGCTACTTCTTTGGAAAGATTTGGACCTCATAATTTTCTCTGGTCATCACTTTTGTTTGAATTTTCACCAAAAAAACACAGACACAGCTTCTCTTCTTGTACATTCAATTCTCTCCCAAATCTTCCATTCTTCTAGCACGTTTCCTCAATTCAAACCCCTTTAAAGTCCATATTTATGCATCTATTTCATCAATTTTAAATTCTCCACCTTTCTGAACGCCCACCTCCTGTTTGTCAAAACTCCCAAGAGAATCCCATTTTCTCATTTCTTTGCTATTTCAGAATTTTACCATTTGGGTACTGTTATTTTCCTGTGTTTTTAGGTGGGTTGTGTTTAGTTTGCAAGAATGGTTGGAGCTTTCTCTATTCTGACTTCTCCTGTCATAGACTCTCCTCACACTTGCCCCTGTATTTGCTTGGATACTATGACTTCATCTAGTATGAATCTCAAGAGTGCCGGAGATGTTGCGCTAGGCAGGAATTCAATGGGTAAAAAGCAGTCGAGGGGCAGGCAGATTGGATCATTGGAGCTGAGTAGTTCTTTTGTTGATCCTGGCAGAGAATTTCTGGGTATTGTGAATCAAAAGAGTTCAAGAAAACAAAGGAAAGTCAGAAGCCCTGTGATTGTCAATGAACTTGGAGGCCAGTACGAAGACAATTTCGAGGATGTCAAGACGGTAACCTTTTAATTTGGGTTTTGTCTTGGATTATAATGAGTTTTCTTAGTTTGTCAATAACTATATGATCATAGACACTGTTTAATGGACTCCTATAATCAGTTATGTGGTTATAAAGTTTTAGGATTTGCATCTTAGCAGAAGACTATTAAAGTTTTGGCCTTTTATTCCATCCCTGAAAACTGCCATGCAAAAATCTAACCTGTTTCCTTGTTTTTTTGAGTTCATACAATTCACCATGGACCTAAAATGTTGGATGTAGTCCTCTAGAGTGTAACATTGTAAGATATGCATACTTCCATGAGCTCATGCTATTCTCTGGATCAGAGACACCAATTCATTTCAAGTTATTTATCTTAGGTAAAGTTCGTAATACTGTTATATTAGTTATATTCAAGAGAAGAGACTATCAGAAACGATTATGAAATAGTCTCCAATGCATGGTCATGTTGCTTGGAGAAAACTTGTCGGCTTGTTGCCTATGTTGTAAACTACTGTTAAAATTTTCTATTTAGATGACTAAACAATATCGTACCTTCTTTTCCTTCAAGTTATTTTTGTTTGATGAGGATATTTGCTCATTATTGCTTGCAGCAATTACTCAACTATTTTACTTACAAAGCTACAAGGACTGTTATGACCCAGCTTTACGAAATGAATCCCTCTCAATATAAATGGCTCTACAAGTAAGTACAGAATAGATGATAATCTTTGACACTTTTTCGTAATTGTGTACTTTACACTGCATCATCTTCTCACTTGATACAGTGTTCTGGAAAGTTAGTCATTACTGGCTTAAGCCTGTGTATATAATGGCCAATTTTGCAGGGTAGTCTTTCATATTCTTCATGACGTTTCCACGTCCGTTTGTGATAAACACATGGAATGCTTGGAAAAGCATTGAATGGTGTTCCTGTTTGGTTGTGGTTGACATTATTGGAAAAAAACCGAGCATGATTGTTTAAGAACAAAATTAAGAGTCTCAAATTTAATACTTGTCTTCTTTGAATCAAATGTAGGACTATTGCTCAACCATTTGGAAACTTAGTTTTTGGCATGAAATCTAGAAGGGCTGTTTTTGAAATTTTATGAACTTAGGTTTTGTATATTGCAGTTTTATGGTTGCTAACAAACCTGGAGATGGGAAAGTATTCATCCGTAATCTTGGGAAGGTAAATCTTCTAATGACATGCTAAAACATTCATAGTAAATGCATGAATTAATCTCATGATATCTCAAGTTTCAAACAATTCCAAAACCCCTACCACCCTTCTGTCCCAGAAAAAGGAACAAGTGTCAAATAAAAAACTCATCATACTACTCTTAATTTGACAGGAAAAGCAAGATCTTGCTGAAAGAATAATGGTGACGCGTCTTCATTTGTATGGGAAATGGATTAAGGTGCTATAAATTTCCTCTTCCTTAGTATCTTTTGATATACCCGGCTAACAGAACTGTTTGGATTTCTTTCTTACACCTAATCTCTTCCTAACAATTTGATGTAGAAATGCGACCATGCTGAAATATATAAATACATATCTGATGAAAACTTGGAGTTGATGCGCGAAAGGCTATTGGAGACCATTATATGGCCTTCAGATGACACAAACACAGAAAAGATTGGATAACTTCCATAAGAGGGTATCTATTTTTTGCTGCTGGCTACGCTTCGCCTGCCCTATTTGGTGTCACTTTGTCCGCATGGAAATGATAAAGATGAACAATACTATGCTGCACTTTTTAGATGCTTTTGTATGTAGTATTGGTTGTTTTAGGTTATTAATTGTAAGAAAAATCATTTTGATCTTCACTTTAGTATATACTGATGAGTCTATGGTATCGCTTTTTAAAATGACGTTTATGAGGATCTTATGCACTCTTTCTTGTTTAATCGGAGCTACAAAGGATCCTAAGTGGACGTCCTCATTTGTCAAACTCTCTTGATTTTGGTTTCTTTTGACCAAAGAACTGAAGGAAGTGAGTCAACCTTCTGATTGAAGGAATGCGTAGATTATGCCGTTTATTTTCATGCTAATTAGTACTACTATTACATGATTCACTATTTTCTTGGGCCATCTATCTGTAATTAAGTTAAGTATTGACATTTTCAAGTCATGAAACATTAAAAAATGAGAAAAAGCTCATAAATTTAGCATGAAAGCCCAAGAAAGACATACAGAAGTTGCCTTAATATGAGAATGAAGAGTAGTGGTGCCACTTACAGTCTCGCCTAATTATGACTTACGGAGTATAATTTGAAGGATATATCCTTATCTAGAGGATATTCCACATTTACAAGGACATTGTTAATGTGTAGTACTTCATCAATGATATTTAATAGTGATTCAATGAGAAGTGAAGACGACTGACATGTGACTTAGGACAACTTTGGTAGTTGATTTGTTAAGATGGGGATCCCGTTAAGTAGACCATTATCTTAGATCTAAGCTAAACATCTAGGAAGCTGTAAGCTAGGAATGTAGAAAAATTATAATGGAATTTTTAGTAATTGCAGTACTTGTCGGATGCTGTTATTTTTTTTTGCTGCCCCTTCTCTCCTAATTCACATGCTTTAACGGTCCGTTATTGGCGCTAGAAGTGGGCTCATCTGGCTCTAGAAATGGCTAGGCTCTATAGTACCTAGCTCTAGCTGAGCTCATTGATTGATGAGCCCGCCAATTTTGTTGGCTCTACCATTCATCTGCTAAGTACGTAGTAAGTGGCTATCTATCCAGGCAAAGTCGTGGCTTGTCTATGACAAATTAGTTACACCAGATATAAAGTACCTATTAAGAACTACATATTCAGCTGAATAACTAACTGAGAAGTATATATAAATGAGATACTTATATGAAGGAAATACTCGTAACAGTTGTAGATAAAAATAATAATTACTACCCCTAAAGAAGATTATTGTTGTTTTTTGCAAAGTGTTTGCAAAAGGTGGAAATAAATATTGCCTATTATTTACATGGAAACAGAGTTTGCTGGGAAGATTAGTGGCAGTATTGGCACTTGACAGTATTCCAATATTACTGACAATAATAAGTTGATCTGATATGATTTACGTAGTCTAACATTATAAAGTACGGAGTATATTTTATTTCCTAAACAATGAAAACATTATATATTTTGTTCACCAATCTAAGAAATGTCCATAAATAAGTTACTAAAGTGATTGGGTATAAATACTCTCTTTTTAGAGTATATATATATTCCCTTCTTTTTTAATAAAATTCTTATTGTATGACAGAGTAAGTTTGAGGTAGATTACCTTACACTTACACATATTATTGTGCGACATAATTCATTAAATTTTATATTGAGATATATTTAACAAAATTTAAATTGAATATATTACTTCTTATAATTTGATGAGAATTTATAATCAAACTTTTTAAACTTTAATTTTATAAATAGAAATGAGGCCAAAAATAAGGGATGAAGAGAACAGTTAACAAACATAATTAACTTGGACTAAAATGAAAGTCACATTCATTTCCCTAATTTAATTATGGAGACACCTTTTTCATATAAATCTATCTATCTGGTTACTTATAGAAAGTAATTTAAAAAATGAATAAGGTAAGTATGATGTAATTTACAAGTGGTATCCTATATATGATAAGATATGGCTAACCCAAAACCAATATATAAAGAGATTATACATGTCGTTTGTGGGGTCAAACAAAATATACGTATCAATCAATATAAATCTATGTCCTCTTCCCACCTCCCTTCTTTTTTCTGCCTCCTCTCTTCTCTTAGGGTTCTTACCACACACACACAAAAAAAGTATCTCATCATAAAACTCTGCTTTAATGGATCTTTGCTCCTTCATATAATGTTCTGTCTTCGTCAACAACAATTTTCAGAGAAAATAAACGCATCTTAGTTAAGGTACTACTCATCTACCTGCTTTTCATTATCCTTTGCTCATCTTTCAATGAATTAAATGTTTATTTTTTAAAACACTTTGTTATACTTCGATCGTATAAATATATGTTCATATATCTTATTGATTATTCATCTGGTGTATTTCAGTTTATACCATAAACCATAGAGAAAAAGAAGAAGAAACACCAGGAAATGGCACCTACAACAGCAAGTACAAGAAGATCAGAGAAAACGCAAAAGATATCACCAACATTAACAAGAAGGATAATAACAAGGAGTATTTACAAGAAGGAGCAGTTGTTACTAAGCCAACAACAACAACAAACACCCAAGAAAACAGCAGCCGCAAATGAAGATAAATATGTGGAATTGCCTTCGAGTTTCATCAATGGAGATGATCATAGCTTATACAATAGAGATGTATGCACAACTCCAAAGTCGGAGAAGTTCAAGATACCAGAGATTAGGACTTGCCCACCAGCTCCAAAGAAGCCAAGAAATACCAACTGTTTAATTCAAAAAAGGAGGCCGATCACCTTTTTTGCTCATCCTGATATAGAGAAATTCTTCATGTTTGCCACTCCTATGAGAGATATCAAGGTTTGAATTTTAATTTCCCCCTTTTTATGAATTTAATTATTATATAAGATGATTAGCGTGCTTTTATATACTTCACAGCTCTTAGTTATCAAATTAATCACTAGCTTTTTTCCTAAGTTTTTTTTTTTTTTTTTTTTTTTTTTACTTAATAGTAGTGTGAATGAGGTTTTAGCAAATCCCTTTTAGGTAAAGGGTTCTTTTTTAATTAATGTTGGGAGTTTTTATTAACATTAATAGGGAACTTTTTTTTAAAAAAAAAAAAAAATATCAACTGTGAATGAGGTCACAATCTTACTGACCAAATGATAAATCAAGCATGGGGCTTGTTTGGCTATCCTATTTTCGTTTTTAGTAGAATTGTTTTCTGGTGATGATTAGTTGAAGAAGAATATATATTACTGTATAAATTTTTATTATAAGGTGTGAAATTGTAAATTTTATGTCCATGTGTATTTTTGCGTAGTAATGTGGTCAAATCAAATTAAAGCAAAATGCTCCTTATTTGTATGCTTCTTATTCAATCTTGTATTCCCACTTTTTAGTTTTCTTTCCTTTGTTTAAAGTAGTCCTATGATAGTCCAATATGGTTGGTTGAATGTTATTTGAGACTATAATGGGTAAAGAATAAAGCCAACTTTGGAACTAATTGATGCCAATGCACAGAAAATATACCACAATTCCACAGCAATCAATCAGTGCGCTCATAATCCCTTAATTCCCTCCATACGCTTAGTTAGTCTACCAATTTGGCTAAATCTCGGTGACTAACTGAGAAAACATGCATACGCTTTTTTGTTTACTTGTATGTTAATCAGCTCGATTCAATTATAATCAGTACCGTTCAAGGTGTGTTATTATTGATTTGAATGAAAATTTACTGTCATGTCAAAAGTTGGATTTTGATGATGTGCAATCCACAGTCCAATAATTCTTTATCATGAAATGATTAGTGAGGTTCAGATACTTGGGGAATGATGGAGAATGGGCAAAAAATACGAGTATGCATTGGTACACCATGCAATTCGCTTTACCATGAAGCAGATCATTGCATCTGCAGGATTGCAGCAGCAGATATGATTGTCAGATTGTGTAGTAAAAGGAATTGGTTCATACTATACAATATGCATGCACGCCCATTCTCTTTTCTTTTTTTGATCAATTAAAAAAAGTGACCAAGTCAAGAATTCCACTTTTGTGTGCTCGATTCATCAGCAATTATGTAAGCAGCTTAAATTCAGCTTTAACGATCCCCACACGGGTTTGCATTTTCTTTTCTTTTCTATTTCTATTTCTTTTTTATACTATGGAAGCTCAACAAAATGGTCCATAGGAAAGATAAGGACCGAGTCACTCAACTAACCATTTATTTATTTGACAAGTGAAAATAAGTATTAAGGCCATATTTGATGTAAAATAATGTATACAATAATACACCAGGATGTACTAATACGGAGTATTTGCTAGCTAGCATTTGAAGTGGTTGTGATTTTATGAATGTTTCACACATCGCCAGGGAAACCACATTTAATGGTCTTCAAATCTTTTGTCGGATTGTCATATACTCTTTTCGTCTTCTAAAGATTGTCCCATTTGACTATTTATTGAGAGAGTTTTTGGTCAAAATGGTACAATTTTTGAGAGAAGGAGTGATATGAAGTAAGTTTTATTTTTTAGCTAACCAAAAACATAAGTTAATATACTATTGCAATTAATTTGTAAGGACCATTGTTATACACACACATTACCTTGTATAAATAATATCCATGCATCGCTTAATAGGACCTCTATATATTTTCTTTCCTAATTTTTATTATATAATGCGGTGGTTGGGGAAGGAAAAGGGCGTAAATTGGAATAATTCCACTATTATACTTTAGTTAACGCGTGGGACATAATAGACAAACGAATAATGTCACATTTTTAGTACAGTAATATGAACGACTCCATTAACACCTATACGGCTATACTCCACTATACTCATACACGAAATTGACTCTATTATTGTAATATAAAGTTTTTATGATACATTCATAATACTTATGGTTTGATTTTTAATTGTATAGTAGCCATCAGTTAAGGGAATCCAAAGAAGGGAGGGTCTCGTGCGGGTTGTGATCATTGTCCTTGTTACTAGGGAATCTCAGGAAATACCTCTTTTTTCCACTCAAATCATAAATTTTTCTTTTCTTTTTTGTACCTATGATATCATTTATGTCTATTTTTTCACCTATGCCCTTGAAGATAAGAGGTTGTTTCCTCATTCTATGCAGGTATGACATTAACTACCAATAAATTTGGGTTTCCATTGTTTGCATATGTTCAGAAAATTTACTTGTGTTTTGGGGGAAAGGAAATGTTACTGATCTGGTGACTTTTATAAGTTTTTGATGTGACAATGGTTTTCCTGCATTAGATTCCTTTTTACAATGCAACTAGCCTGCCAGTTCTGGTTTTAGTGTCCTCCTATCCTACGAGTAAGTTAACCAAGTGGGCTCTGAGTTAACAACTTTGGATACAAGTACTCGGATGCCCTTACTATTGCATTGTACTGTTTAAAGTGTTCATCCTATATTCCTATGGTAAGTTTTACCACATGTGATTCTCTTTACACATAAGAAAAC
The DNA here is from genome assembly GCA_026401315.1 of Dysphania ambrosioides. Classification (NCBI taxonomy): domain Eukaryota; kingdom Viridiplantae; phylum Streptophyta; class Magnoliopsida; order Caryophyllales; family Amaranthaceae; genus Dysphania; species Dysphania ambrosioides. The sequence continues at coordinate 1,090,492 of CM048666.1, forward strand.
AAAAATGAACCCTAGATGATCTCGAACCCTTAACAATATGGTAAGTTTTAGTTAGTCAAGCACGTTTACAATATCTACAGGATTTCTAAGAATAAAGTGGGCTTTCTTCATGCAATTAATTATATATATATATATATGTATTGAAAAAGAGTGAATGAATAAGCCTAATTTGTTAGATTGTACGGAAATTGTATACCTTTGTGATCCATCTACTGCTTTTGATGTCAAATGGCTAAGATCTCAATCATTCTCAAAGTTAGGGCCGATAATTTGTAGCCTATTAAAGATAATTACAAGTACTAGTGCTGGCCACATATATATACTGCAGTTATCGATATCCAGAGTGTTCAAAAGATTAGTTAAAGTCTACTTTGATTCTTTAAATATGAGTAGTTCACTTTCACTTTGCTTGCAACTGTCCGGTAAATTACCATAAATATTACGGAGTATTCCATTGATTCCAATATGTTGGCATCATATATTATATATAGTGTTAGAAAGTTATAGAGAAAGATAATTAAGAACATCGATGATGAACAATATGAAGTACAAAGTTATGCAAAGTACATACTTGCAATATAATTCAATCTCCGGAATTCCGGATTCTGTGCTTTGTATTACCAACTTCACTCAACCCCCAGCAAGGTTATATGATGGCTGCAACACCAAAATGTTATAATAGATATAACAGAGCTAGTAAAATTTACGAAAATGATTTTTAATGCTTGAAAAGATAAATAGTTTTGAGTTTATTATGAAATTATTTCCGTTTTTTGAGGTACGAAATTTTTTATTTTTTATTTGGAGCATATTGTTAGGCTGTACTTAATAATTCCAATTAATATACATTTGATACTATTAGGAAAGAAAATGATGACATTAGCGGGTAGTAATAATAAAAATTAATATACAAAGATTGAAGAAAATAGAGAAAGAATGATAAGAAAAATTGAATAAAGCATACATAGAAGTATAGAACGACACAGTGGAAAAAATGAAGAGAGGAAAAAGACTACCTTAAAGTTTTGCTATATGGGTTAGTTAATGCTAAATTAATTAACCTATCTTATTTATTTTTCAAATATTAGTTGTCATCCTGTAATTACAGTTTTACGCAGACCTAATTTTATTTTTAATATATCCTAAAAATTAGACCTATGTTATTTAAGAAAAATATTTTATTATTCAATTTCAAGGTACATTACTTATTTGAATTAAGCTATAGTAAATTTTCTTTCCTCAGGAGTGACTAAAATGAAAGATTAATATATATAGTGCAAAGTTTCTTATACTTATCCGACAATAAGAACCCTATAAAACAGAACATTTCATTTGAACTTGTCACTTCCACAATTCCACTCACGTTTTCACTTAATAATTTATACATATTATTATCCATTATGTACTCCGTAGTACACAAAGATGCTCAAGACAAAAATAAGTAGGGATTTAGGGAAGTGTGTAGTACTTAATATATTAGAGAAAGTCTACGTGCAGTGATCAATAGAATAGAATATAAAAGATAATCCCTTTGATTTTTTTTTTTCCTTCTCATTTGGAATTAGGGAAGAAATTAAGAGAATATTAAATGTTATTAAAATTTTATAAAATAATTTAAATTAATCTAAAAATAAAAATATATTCTATTAAAAAATGATGCAAGTGAACATTAAATAAGTAGTAGAATTTCTAAAGTTTATGACATTAAATAATTAAAAAATCAATTAATTGCCTACATATCATATGAATAGCGATACTAACCAAACTTTTTCAATCAATCAAAGTATTAAACTAAAATAGAAGAATTTCAAATATGAACAACATTTTAAAATTTACTGACGGGAAAATGGGAAGAACAAAAAAGGAGAGTGAGTATTGTGTAGCTTTGCTTTAGTACTATGTAGACTTTGATCGTCACAAGAGTAGCTTATCGGAATGCGGGTAGACGAATGGAGGGAATCCTTAAAGAAAAATAGCATATGGATTGATGGTGAATTCCTTTTGCAATTCCAATGATATGAATATGTATATTATCAAAGCCAATACTTCTTTAGCTTTAGATCATTAAATATTTAAATGTGTGTGTCATAGGAAGTTAGAATCCGAGGTTATCTATGTTCCTTGTAGCAATACTTCGGCTTTTGGGTCAAACCCATTACCAGCTTAAGCAAATAAGCAGTAAATCGCAGTCTGCTTTCCTTTCTTTTAGTGTGCAGTGGTTTTACTTCTATGGTTATCGACTTACTGAGTTACTGATACCCCAACCCTGATGCCCTGCATGCATATTAAATAAAATTGAAAGTCTATGTTTGGTCTCTTGTCGTGTCATATCGTGTCGTGTCGTGTCATGTCTAATTGTGGTCGTGCCGTGTTACCTTTTTCTAAAACTCGGCCCATGGCCTAGTACGGCCCACGCGTTTCTCGTGCCGTGTCGTGTCATGTTCGTGCCAACTAATTTTTTTAACAAAAAATAAAAATGAAGTATATAATTGAATTGGAAAATAATATTTTTAGATATTTTAAATTATATTATAAGAATATAATAATATTAAAAAAAATAATAATATTAATTATAGTAGTAAAATAATATTATTACTAATAATAGTATTACATAATACTAAATAATAGTGTGCTTTAGGTTGTGCCTAAATTCTTTTTGATGTTCACGGCTTGACCTGCGGCCCATTTCACGGACAGCGTGTCGTGTCGTGCCAAGACCGGTCGACCGTGCTCGTGTCAAACCATGCCAAATCATGCTTTCTTAGTCCGCATGCAACCCGGCTCTTGCCTAACTCTACTCACGCATTCTTAAAAAAACCTAGATCCCCCCACTCCCATTCTATTGAACCATGAAAGTTTCTCATGAAATGTGGGCAATCGATAGTTTATTTTAGATTAAAGTAGAAATTTTCTTTTTGTTAGAATTTAAAATGTAAAAATACAAACAATTACATTACAATCAGTTGATTGTTTTACCTGTTTAATTACGAATATATTTACCTATTTGATTGATTAGCTTATTCGATTGTGAATATTCCTTTATAGTTAGCTTATGTTTTTTTTTTGTAATGTTGAACCAAATTTTTTAGGGCTCTATGGTTTTATGGTGATATTCTTTATAATGTAATATGTTATTAATAGATTAGAAAAATATATTGTAGATTTTATAAAAAATATTTTATTGTAGCATTACAAATTTAGCTAATGACAAAATTAGAAAATACAATGAAAAAGAGTTAAAAATGACAAAAAAAAATACAATTAGAGAAGTTAGTAGGACTAATTGATTTTCAGTCCAACCAAATAACGAAAAATATTTAAATGTAAAATTATTTTCCATATATGCAACTAAATAAAGGAAAAATTTCATGAAAATGAGTTTTCCACCATAAAAAGTTTTTCATGAAAAACCATTTTCACTTGAAATTTGTTTACATCCTACTAAACGAAACATTGGTCTCGTATAATCATTTTATTTGATTACAACACAAGAGGGATTTATAACAATAATATCTGTTCGCTGAGTTATTTGTGGCGTGGGCGTGGAGCATCTATCTTTTTGTATTAGTGGGCCTTGTGACTCCATCCTTCTCTATTTAATTGTTATATTTTTTTTATAGTGAAAGTTTAAATTTTTGACAGTAAATTTTAATTATATTATAACAAATAATATATTTTGCAGAATTTTATTGGATGTATCTTAATATAAATTTTTAGAATATTAAGTTTTTATAATTTTTTGTCTTCTTAATTTAGAGAAAAAAAGTTAAAAGTCAAATGTAGAATGTAAAATGGCACGGAGGGAAGAATATCCTATTTGGAAGTAAATCTTGAGACAAACATTAAGTATAGATATGGAGAAAGTGAGTTTAAAAAAGATATAGCTTAGAATGAAGGTTTTAAACACAATTGAGGGAGACCAAAGATAATTTAGATAGAAAGAGTTAAGAAAGATGCGAGAAAATAATTTTGTTTAAAAAATATACCTCTTAATAAGAGTGAATGGAGGAAGAGTATTTTTGTGGATGATCGCAACTAGATAAATTCTTGTTTCATATAGTCATATAGCTAACTCATCTTTTTGGGTTTATGGTTTGGTTTTTAGTTGTTGTATTTCACAGTTAGGAGTATATACGTAGTATGTATGATCTAGTACTTAAGGAGAGGTATTGACTATCTGTTCAGAATTGTTGGGTTTCTTCGTCACATGTTTCTAGCGTTCGTCCATTTGAGCCCTTCAACATCAGTACAAAAAGAAATGATGTGATGTGATTAAACAGATTTGAAGTTTGAACATCCTAGTTAGGTTGGTAGCTTGACTAATAGGACATGAAATTCGTTTATCATAATTCCAGCCCATTATATATCCAAAAAAAATTCCAGCCCAGCAGACAACGAGCAAATTATCATTGATTAAGTCATGGTATACTCCTAATGAAGCACAGACTGATAATTAATGCAGGGGTAACATGACATTGTGAATATGGGCCTGCTCTATGGACTTAGGTATGTTATATTAGCCAGGTAAACTATAAGGTATGTGAATAATAGGCCATGAAGATTGCAGATAGTAGAGCAGTATGCATAAATCATACTCCCTCCGTCTCTCATTTTTTGCCCCAAATACATATTGTTGCTTTTTTAACATGGGTTGGAAGTAGGTGGAAAGTTGAGGTGGATTATGGAAATAATTATATACGGTCAAACACTAATTAATGATGTGAGTAGGTCCCTTTCTTGGTAGGGGTTAGCTTTTGGACAAAATTGGAGTAAACAAAATGATGAGGTGTCATTTGAGCTGTCCTTTTTTTTTATTTTCCAGATTTCCCTCCAATTTTTTGGAGGTTTTTAGTTTTCAGCATTTTCCAATCAAATTCAAAGTTCCTACCAAAATAAGCCATTGCCATTAGTAGAAGAAGATATCATGGCAATTCCTTATAAGCACATGACTAACATAAGATCATTAGCCAAGGCACTTAACATGAACAAGTCAACAGTCCACAGGTTTATAAAAAATGGCCATATCAAGAAGCACACAAACACAATGAAGCCCACATTGACTGCCAAAAATATCTTGCAAAGGATGCATTGGTGCATATCACATGTAGAAAACATCAACATTTCACCACAATTCAAAGACATGTATGACACTGTGCACATAGATGAGAAGTGGTTCTTCATGTCAAAAACATGCCAAAATTACTACTTAGCCCCCACAGAAACAGAGCCCTATAGACATGCTAAGTCTAAGAGGTTTATCATGAAAATAATGTTTCTGATTGCTATAGCTAGGCCACAATTTGATGAATAAGGTACATGCGTTTTTGATAGAATGATGTATGCATTTTGATTATGTAATGCAAAGATCATTTTGGAATTCCTAATATCCTCTCAGGTTTTATGTTGTGTCATCACAATACTGAAACAAGTCATAACATTCCAACAATGCGTACAACACTCAAATAACATGTAGTATAGGGTGGCTTGTGGCAATAAATGTTAACTAGGGCATTAGTAATTCAATGTTAATCAAAGACAGCTCATTCATCATAGAGATATTATCTCTCAAGATAATCATTTCATATCACAAACTGAAATAACTAAATGCCCTAAACATTTGCTTCCCTACATGCCTCTACACTGAACTACATGCTAAATGGGTGAAGGACCAATGATATGCTATGACTATTTCAATATTATTCATGTCATGAGTGCCCATTACATCATTGAGGAGATCTATATGCAAAGAACAAGTACCAGAAGAAACAGAACAGCAGGATAACAGATAAGAATAAGATAAACAATCAGAATCTTCAAAATAAAGAGCATGGAAAACATAAAAGGAGAACATAACATGCAAAGAACAAGTAGCAGAAGAAACAGAAGAGCAGGATAACAGATAAGAATAAGATAAACAATCAGAATCTTCAAAATAAAGATCATAATAAGCATGGAAAACATAACAGGAGAACATAGCATGCAAAGAACAAGTAGCAGAAGAAACACAAGAGCAGGATAACAAATAAGAATAAGATAAACAATCAGAATCTTCAAAATAAAGAGCATAATAAGCATGGAAAACATAACAGGAGAACGTAACAGACAAAGAACAAATACCGTAAGAAACAGAACAGCAGGATAACAGATAAGAACATGCATGTTCCATATGACAGAAATCCCTAGGACTTCCACTCTCAGTTCATATTTAATCAAATAAGCACCCCCAAATATTACACCATCAACATAACCAATAAGAGTACCTAGTAGGCAAAACTCCTAGCTTGAACCTTTTAAAGGGAATCAATTTCATACAGCCCTAAAACACCAATTCCAGCAACATCAAATGAACCACGAAATGACCTAGAACACGAAAATCCACCTAGGACACGAAAATCCACATAGAACACATACATACATACATGAAAAGGCCTAGAACATGGAGATCCACCTAGAACATCAACTGGCCTAGAACACAAAGATCCATCTAGAACACATACATACACACACGAAATGGCCTAGAACACAAAGATCCATCTAGAACACCAAATCAGCAAGACAACTAAACACATACATGAATACACCATCACTAATCCACCTTCGAAACATCCACGAGCATAACATAACCACAAAATTTAGTCCAAAATCATATATAGAAATAGATAGAAATGGAGCAAAATGAAGAATCACAGCATATACAGAAAATGGAGCCAACTGAAGCAAAATGAAGGAAAATGAAACAAAATTCAGGCCAAATTAACACAACGTAGCAGGAAGCACCCCATTAGGCAAAACAAAATCACAACATAGAAAGAAATGGAGCGAAATTAACACACCAAAAATAAAAACGCCCAAAATCATAGTAGGAAGCACCCCGTTAGGCCAACAGTCCATTAAATATACAAATAATCAACACGAATTAAAAAAAAGAACACAGTAGTAGTAGAGAAGAAGGAACTTATCTAGGGTTTCTTGAAAAAATCAGGAACCAAGAGTTTCATCATATCATGACATGGACCTGGAACGTAATCAGGAAGGAGACACTCTGCATGTTCCCTCGTACGCTCCACAACCGAGCTGTCACCACCGAACTTAGAGCTGTCCAAATTCAGTCGACTTCGGGCCAAAAAGGACTTCCACTCCAACTTCCTCTCCACCCTCCTTCGCAACCGCCGATGATACTCCGGTGTGGACCAGATCTCCTCTGGAGTATCAGGAATCACTAGATGTGGAGGAGGAGGGGGTGGAGAAGATGTATTGTATTTCGGTGTTCGAAGAGGTGGTGGAGGGGGAGTACAAACATTAAGAGGAAGATGTGAGTATGGATAACACACCGGAGGAGATTTGGAGGGTGAAGATGGAGGTGTACAAGGAGTTTCTGGGACGAACTCCGACCAGTCAGGGCACGAATCAAGCACATCAGAATCCATGGGCTAAAAACATAAAAACCCGAGTAGCGAGAGCCGTTTAAGAGCAAGACCCAAGGCTGTGAAAACCACCAGCAGAATCCACAAGGTACAATGGATTCAATGGTGCGAATTAATTTGAGAGTGAGGCTTCGAGTGTGGCAAGATCTAGGGTTTTCAGAGAGGGAAACCAGAGGTAGGTGAAGAGGTTTTTAGAGAGGAGAAGGATGCAGTGAGAAAAAACGAAGCACACAACACCTAGGGTTAGGTGTAATAGCAACAGAACACGTTGCACACGCCCCAATAACATTAGCCCAGCAAATGAAGCTGAGTGAGTGATTTACCGAATGTTTAAAGAAGCATTAATGTGGTCCAAATGGGCTAAAATAAGAAATGGGGCAATTTATAAGGGACAACCCAAAAAGGAAAACAGGGCAAATTTTGGGAGACGGAGGAAGTAATTAATAATTTTGTAGTTGGGTAAAGATAATCTGGGATATCAAACACAACATATCCCCCCAATACTTGCACACGTACATAAGAAAAACATATCCATTCAAGATACATGAGCAGTCAAGAAAGATGCTTCACACATACTCAGTAAATTTTACCACTTTGAGGTAAAAAAAAAACCAAGGAAGTGGCGGCTGGGTAAAACTGAAGTAACAAGAGGGTACTCAGACACTTCAACGTGTCCATCACATACAAATTTACAATCTTGTCCAGGTTGCGTTGTCATCCCATCTTTTTTTTTTTTTTTTTCTTCTATTATTTCAATTTATTTATTTCATAAAATAAAAATAAACCACCCAACGAAGACTCTGCTACGACTTCCTTTCTTCACTACATTTTTGGAGAGAGAAATTATTGAAATTCGAGAATCAATATCCACGAATTTTTACTATTATGTTTTGATTTTTGGGGTAATTTTCAATAATTCTATTTGAAATTTCCCTCAAATTAGGGTTTTTACTTTCGTCTCACCAAACTCCAGAAAGTTCTAGCAAGTATGTCTCTTTTTCCTCTTTCCGATTTCTCTGATTTGGATTCGTTGAGATTTTTGCGTCGAGTCTTGAATTGGTTTTATTTGTTCACAATTTGATGCGAATTTTGGGTTTTTCTATTGTTAGGGTTTCTGCATGTGGGTATATCTAATTTTGAGTTTCTCTGCGAATTTCGAGTTAATTATCTTTAATTTTCATTGTTGATTGGGGCGGGGTTTAATTACTGATTGATTTCGGATTTTTTTTTTGTTGTTGGGATTTGAGTTGAATTGAATTGTTTAGGTAGTTTGATAAGGGTTGCATCTTTCTTCAAAAGATGGATTATTTGGCCGTCTTTTGTGTGTGTGTGTGTGTATATATATATATATATATATATATATATATATATATATGAGTTGCAAGATTTTGGAGATAGAAAAATTTGGGGACATCTTGCATGTCTGAGTATGTACCATATTTAGGAGATTTTGATTGAAGAAGAAGTACAGTGATTAAATTATCACGGTATAGATGTCGTAGGTGATATAAGCCCTTGATTACTTTATAGAGAGAAAAAGTGTAGGCGGGCGGCTGCTAGTGTATGTGGCAATTGATTTGCGAAGTAGTGGATAGTGAAGGGTGATTTTGCTTCATGCAGTTATTCTTTAGATGATCTTGGTGGATGGGGTGCTTAATTGAAGTGTTGGAAGTGGATGATTTATGGCTATAAACAGGCTTGGAATCATGTGTTTCCTATCAATTAGTGTTAAGTTTTAGTGAGCTCATTTATTACGAAGCTAGGTTATGTCTTAACTAGGTTTTAGACCCTTGTTCGAACCCGAAAAATGGGTCTTACCTGAATACTTGAAGTAGGGGAATTTAATGGTTTTGAGAAAGTCACTATTAGGTGATAAAGATTCCTTTATCCCCATGAGTTTGAGCTCTTATTGATGAGTGGATAGGTTATATCAGCAAAGTTATGTTTACGGGAGACCACTATTGTTACTACAAGTAATAACAAAGGATAAAGAGAGAAAATTAGTAAATTCCTCAACTTAAGATGGGAGTAAGCTTGATAGGCTCGAGTTCCATTGATTTTTAGCCATACGCCCATACCCACAGAAGATTGAAAGGGAATAAAAAAATAGTTGGTTTACTATGGTAACTGAAAGGCTTTAGAGTTGGATTCAGGACATGGTTGCTCAAATTTCTTATCTTGAGGATTTTGACTTGTTTTTTGCTATATTGGTCATGTGTTCACGTGAATTTGTTGTTTTACAGCTGTAGAAATTCTATAGGCTGATCTCGGCTGAATATATTGCAGGTTCTGTGTTTAATATCTGGAGATTGGTTCCTTTATAGGGTGTATCTGAAGCATGCCATCAAAATCTATTCTGGCAAGCCAACCTGAGCCAAGTTCCCACATTACTACTCCATCAGCAGTTTGTTCTGATCAGTGGTGGCGGGCGTCTGCATTTGGTCCGTTGCCTTTAACTGATGCAGCTGGAAGTATCCCTAAGCGTACATTATTGAATAATCCAGTTGAGATGTCGGGATCTAAAGATGACCAATCACTGTCAAATGCAGGGGATGATGAGGAAGAGACCAGCAAGGACTCAGAAACTACAGGTTCTACTTCTACCCCTCGAGGTATTGTTTTAGATATATGTTACTTCCTCTTCCCCTAAATAATTGCCACTATTGTGGATTGTCAAAACCCTACAATTTTTTTTCTATATAACTCTCAATGATAACCTTCACAATTAGATGTGGCTTATTATTTAGGGATGGATAAATGATTTATAAAGCTATGCCATATTATTGGAAGTAGTATCTCATACTTCTATTTTTTTATGGTTTGTGTTGTTTTCTTTGTTCTGGGGTTGGTAGTGACGTGTGGCTTTATATAGAAACAGGACATCATTCTCAGATTTTGGGTCTGCACATGAATTCCAGGATATGTACTGTATTTATTGATCACAATTATATTGTCAGAAGTTGAATTTTCCTTGTAGGAACCAGAATATTTTTTCTTTACTACACTATTAGATTGTTTTGTGCTGTCTCAGATGGTAGCTCTGGTCACGAACTCCACAAATCACAATATGGTGAGTCCAGTATGTCTCTTGGAAGTACGGAGTACTATTCACAGCATCCACAACTAGAGCTTGTTGGTCACTCAATTGTAAGTGATTTTGTTTAATTTTTCAGAATTTCAAATGGTGATAAGTGCATTTGTAAACATACTTCATCTAGTATCAAAATGTTTTTTTTATAATGCTGCTATACTGCTATCTGCAGGCCTGCGCGTCAACTCCTTACCCTGATCTTTATTATGGAGGAATGATGGCTGCCTATGGACCTCAGCCCTTGGTAGGTTACTTTATATATCTTAGCCGGAAACTACTTTTTCTAAGGAAGCGGAGAGTGCTTGAAGAATAGTTTTTCCTTTTAGTGCGAGTGTCTGACTTTGGTTCTTAACACCCTGAGATTACTGCTATATAAACTGATGTTACCTTTGAGGGCAAGACCAATGTCGAGAAAAGGAAAGTAATAGCGTAAAATGTATAGTTATGTATTGTAAATTTAACTTCTTGGGTTGATTTAGAGTGTCTGATGTTTGGTTGAGTTGACAGTTTCTCTATGATATGAATGTATGACCTAGTTTTTTCTTACCCATTCCATTTGTTTTACCTATCCGTGGTGGAGAATCTCCTGCATAGTCAAACCACTGAGCAAATAGACTCCCTAGATTTTAGGTTTTTAATTACTTATTTATTTCTGAGGTACCTTGAGGAAGTCCCTCTTACTTTCGGAGTTGTATATTTCTGTAATTGATGGAGAATTCCTTTCATTCTGCTTGATTGAGTCATTTGCCTCAAGCTAAAAAATCTTGCTTTGACATGCTTAGACCATACTTTTGGGTAATTTTCTTGTAACACATTGACTCAATCCATCTTTTGACAATTTGCTAGCTGAGAATTAAGCTTAAAATATCTTACTCCTAAATGGGAATGGTTTTATTTAAGGGATTTTCATGTTTTTGGAGCCCTCCAATTTACAAATTTTTATTTATGTCTACGGCTATGTCATGCCTCTCTTTATGTTGGTTCCTGTTCTTTTCATTGGGTTCATGATAAATTACTCTAATCGTCAACTTTCGAAGCTCTAACTGCTAGAAACATATCATTTATACAGTACCCACTACCCAGTATTTATGTCTGCTATGTTCCGAAAATATTGAAGGGAAACGATTTCAAATTTTAATGTTGTCGAATAATAGGATCTGCAAACATTTGCTGTAAAGAATTCTGTGCTGTATGTACTGAACTTTCCAAGCAGCTTGAATAAATCTGGTCCTACATAATTGTTCTGGAGCATTTGGAGTTTTGGACATTAATGCATTAATTATTTGAAATTTGAGATTCCAACTCCAGAACCTTGTCTACGTGGAAATTTTGAATGCTTAGTTGGTTACAAGGTGGTTTAAGGCAAAAAGATGAATATCTATGTGATATTGTTCTTACTCACATTAAACACCGAGTATGTTGACTTACTTATTACCAGTCCGCCCTTGAATATCATTGATAAAATTTCAGCAGTTTAACATCTGGCTTCAATTTCCACATGTTTGAATATCTGAAGCTGTATGGAATTTGATACCTCGTTCTTTCTTGTTCTTGGGTAATTAAATTGATGAACTTGTGTGATTGTGTGTGTACGTGCTTGTCCTTTTTTCTGTCCACATTTAAAATCTTATCACTCTCCCTAAGCTTTGACTGATTGGCAGTAGCAAGATCCTGTTTGTTTGGGATCAAGTTGGGTATGCCGAATGACTATATCTTCCCTTTAACTTGGTACATGATCAGGTTCCTCCCCAGTTTTATGGTATGCATCAACCCAGGATGCCTTTATCTCTTGAGATGACACAAGAACCCGTTTATGTTAATGCTAAGCAGTACCAGGGAATCTTAAGACGGAGGCAGGTCCGAGCCAAAGCTGAGCTGGAAAGGAAGCTAATCAAAAGCAGAAAGGTAACTGCATGGTGCATGCTTGAACCATATTTGACTTACTGAGTGTTATGACTTGGATCTCTAATTAAAGTGGGTTAATTTATCTGTTGCATTGATTCAAATATTGTTTGTTCATTCTCGCATTTCATTGTATGTTGAATTGTTGTTCTTGTTTGGTGTAAGTGTCGCTGCTTTGCTAGAATTTGGCTGAACATTAGGAGGATTCTTTTTTTGTGTGGACCTACTGCCTAGCCCTGTTCATTTCTAGTTCAGTGCTTGCGATCTTGGAATGGAACGTCCATTGCATTCTTCATGTGGAATCATTTTTTGTAGCCATATCTACATGAGTCCCGTCACCAACATGCTTTGAGAAGGGCAAGAGGTACAGGAGGACGTTTTGCTAAGAAAGGCGAAGCTGAAGGTTCTAACCATTCTGGTGATGAGAAAAATAAATCTTCAGGTTTGGATTTTCCTTTTGATCTTCTAGATTTAATCTTTTAAGTTTGTTCTCTATATTCTCTTATGCCTTCCTGATTATTTTCAATATTCAACCAGATGCTGGAGGGTCCCATTCGCTTGAGGTGGGTGAAGAACATGCTGACATCTCCAATGACTTAGGAGCAACTAGGACTGGGGAAGGTCCGTCTAACCAGCAATGGGTTAGCAGCATGTCCTCTGACCAGGCTCCACAATGTGCACTATCCATCTGATGAGCTTGAGCATTAATGAGGGGGTCGGGAATTCAACTACCTGGATAAAAGTTTCGTATGACCTATTTTTCTTTATTTTTTATGGCAGATGGATCTTTTCTTGGCTTTGAAAGGCTGAGCGGCAAATCATTCTTGGCTGGTTTTATAGTGCTTGTGGTTGGCAGGGAGAAGTAGGAAAAAGTTGGATAGCAAATTTAGCAATTCGATGGCCTTGCGCTAATCGGCGTACCTCCTGGATTATGTACAGTTGTTTTTTCAGTAGTTCAGAGCTTTAGGTTAGCGAGGAAAGATAATGAGGCTAAAATATCCTTTGGTAGCTCTTTATGTTCCATCTTGATGACTTTCTTCATGTTAGTACTTTGTATAGTTCCTAGATTATGATGGTATTAGGTCGTATTTTGGGATACTTTTATACTCTTGAATGGCTATAACTCCATAAAATGTGTGGAACCATAACTTTGTCAAGGTTTTGTGTCATTGATAATTTGAAAGTCTTGGCGTTTACACCAGTATTAGTGCACTGTGCATTATGTTATCTGTGAAGTTGGGAGACCTAACATTGCAGGTGGCCTTCTCCAATGTTCTTCTACAATTCCCCACGAGAAGAGAATTTTAGAGGGATGCCCAATTTGTGCTATGCGATGTTCCTTCCTATTTGATGCTCTGCGAGCCCCTTTTTTCCTCTGCCAAACGTAATAGCAAAGTCATATGAAGGGGTGGTGACTAGTGAGGAGGTTGCACTAGAGTGCTTGCCACACTTGTATCACTTACAAATATAAGCATGGATCTCAGTCGTCAAGTGCTTAGGAGCATGGGATCTATAACCATAGGATAATACATAATGCATTTCCTTTACCCAAATGCCGACTTAATGAAATTGCCACAATCAGGCTGTCCTAATTCAGGGTTAGCATATTCGTACGAACTTGCTTCAATGACAAAATCAGAAGAACTCAAACTATTATTGCTGAATTTGTCAGAAAGACTCAGATATCAATCTCTTAATTAACATTAAGAAATAAGAACTACAAGAGTACTGAAAGCTAGGTACCCACTACTATTTTTATGTATAACAACAAAGATCAGAGATCTGGATCCCATAGGCTTCTATCACACGTCTAAATACATGGTTTTATACTTGAAAGGAGAGAACCATAACAAAAATGGCAACCATATATTGTTATTGTAAGCAGGATACAACATAATATGAATCATACACCATGATTTTGTTGTGATTGTTCACTGCCACCCTCTGTGTCCTCCAAAGTTCCATCCTCATGCTCATCACCAAACTCAACATCCACGCCATCTGGTGGTAAAGGCACCTCAGAGTTTGATCCACTACCACCTGCAGTCTCATTTTGATGATCAGTCACATTGAACCCATCAGAATGTTGCCTCATCATTCCTGAGATAGCCAGCTTCGGGGACCACTCCAGGACATCATCAATGATGTTAGAAACCCGCCTCTGGTACCTGAAAACAAAAGTTTTGGCCATTAATCCTACTAACAGGGCAAGAAAAATCAAGCCACATTTATAACTGATTCTAGCCTCTGTCGGACAGAATTATTCTCAGTCAAATCAACAAGATACATGGGCAAAGTTTGTACTAACCTCTGCCCCCTAAAAAAACACGATGCAACAACTTTTTGGATACCAATAACATTTTATTTCCAATAAGTTTTTTCTTTCCCTTAAAAAAAAGGTTTTCCTAACTACTTTTTATACTCTCCTTAATCTGTGTGCAAAAAAGCAAGTAAACTTTTTATGGAATGGAGAGAATAATGACCTACATGCAACTATAAGGGATTTAAATTCTAAATATGTTTGCATCATCCAGACTGAAGTGAACCATCGAATTCAGCCTCAACACCCCCTCATCACATTTACTAATATTCAAAATATCATCTGCTAATGGGTTATATTCCAACCTCTGTTATAAGTTCATGGTAGCCATTAAAATCAAACAAAATGATGGATCTGGTAAGGCAGTTGCACCAAAACATTAAGAAAGGCAAGCTTCAGTATGTACAAGTATAAACAAAGATAGATTCAAAAAATGACACTAACCTTGCCCGAGCAGCTTCATCAGGAGCATGATGTCTCAAAATCAATATGACAACACATGATAATATGGCATAGAAAAGTCGGCCAGTCCACTTTGGTGGATCCTCCTCATCCTTTTTAGGCCAAAAGCGGAACAATTCACTTAATGTTGCTTCTTCAGCAAGAATGTTCGGGAAAATCCACATACGTTGTCCAAGAAGTATCCAAAGCACACCAAAGATAGTGGCTCTCACTGTAATGGTAAATCCAAAATCAGTGACATACAAAAAAGATATCAAGCAATCAATCACCATATTATTAACAGAGATATATATGAAGCACAAGTCTTTACAAGAGATGGAACATAGAATGAAAAATAAAACTAACGAGAACTCACAAATTATCAGATAAGACCAGTATATTCAACAAGATTGAAAATTACCAGAGGAAATGGTGCAGTAAAACTGTCCAAAGAATACAGTTCATGGATAAAGATTTGTGGAAGAGAGGCCCAAGGGGTAGTCAGTAACAACTCCATAAAGCAAGTAGGACTAAACAATGAAATGAATAGGCCAGGCCGCCAGGGTTTTACAGATAATATCAGAAACAAAAAGCGTACATGGAACAAACTACAGCTGGCAACAAAAAATGTTGAGACATGAGAAACATACACAGTAGAAGGCAAAGTATAAGTAGAAGAATCCCAGCGCACGAGTAGAGTACCACAAGCTTGACTGTGTGAGGGTATACTGGAAACAAGCAGATTGCTAATGTCAAAACGGGCCAAGAAAACGAAAGAAGTGTCTGCCATAAGGGATGTCGCTTTATGAATGTCCATACAAAGAACGCATCATTATCGGAAAAAGTTTGAACCTGCAACCATGATTAGAAAAGCAACATATAGTCATATAGACATATTTTGATTGGAAACAACTAATTACATAAGCAAAAATAGATTGCAAATATTCAAAGCTTTTTCCAAATTCATGACTGAATTGACTGGCAATTACAGGATCTAACAAAAGAAGAATTATGATAATTGCCTCAAGATAAGTGAGTTTATCTTAAGTTGAAAGAGAGATCCCAAGAATTATGGGAATCATTTTCTAACCGAGTATACCATAAACTGCAACCAAGAAAAGCATAACACCTTCTTAAGTTGAACTAGTATGTGCCCCTGAGCCACACCCCGGGTTTAGTTGTTTTTATTTTAGATATTTCTTTACCATTTTCTTTATTTGTTGTACTACGAGTAAGTTGTTTATTTAAACAAACGTAATGGAGCATATGAGGTATTATGAGGTTAGGACTTGGCATAGTACTTACTGCAATGAAAACCTATGTAAAATATGATGTACAAAAACATTTGGAATTTTTTTTTTGTTATTGTAAGTTTTCCTAATTTACACACATTTCATATTTTCATTACACCATAAAAAATTTGGGCTGTTGGTGTGCTTGTTCCAATGAGCCAATGAGAACCTATTCTTGTACTCCATCTTTACTCCTAAATTATAATCCATTAAGGATTGGGTCGGTTGAAGGTCAAATAAGAAACGTTAGTTGTATAGAAATATGCAAACTCTTAAATTGTACTTTGATTCTCTTATATGGAGTACTTATCAAATTATATTTTCTCATAAACTATATGTTATTACCCAATATATTGATATCGAATTTTCTAATCTGATCGACTAAGGCCCTATTTTGTTCACCTTCTTTCCATTTATTTCTAGAAAAAAAAAACAGATAAGATCATATTATGTACGAGAAAAAAAAAACAAGGGCTAACTAAGAGCAAATATGTTCAGATATGTTCAGATAAAGACAACATAGTACAATTTATGTTAATAGAACGTGCCCTAAAATATATGATAAATGGACCTTATTTTAAAGTATTTTTAAAAAAAAATTTGACTATGTAAAAATTTAGATTTTATAAGCTTTATAATGGAATTTATAATTAATTTTATGTATAAAAAATGTTAGAAGTTCATCAAAAGTAAGACTTTGGATCATCAGTATCTAGACAAAAATATCTCGAATGCTCGCTTATATGGCGCCAAATGCTTAGTTGGATCTTATGTGGCGTAGAACTTGGCAGAAATTCATGCAGCCAAATGCTGTTATGTCATGCAAAGTTACGGAACCTAGGATCATACATTAGAGATATCATATGATGTATGATATGATAATAACATTAGCGATAACACAAACGGTAACAGCTTGTGCCCTGTTCCTGAATCCTGACGTCCATGACTCAACAGACAAGTCCAGCATAAACACATAATCAAGCCCGAATGTCAGAATGATGAAGACAGACTTCATTTGTACATGAAAAGCATATGTTTAACATGGATCCTACCCAAAGCCAAATATGAAAGAAAATACCTACATTTTAAAGATGGTATTACTAAATAAGAAGAACAATGATCTGGAAAACGGGAGGAAACACCATCACAAATCAGCAACCAAACATAAGAGATGCATCTTTAAGAAATAGAGAAGCACGATAAGTGTAGGAAACTTTCACTTAACAACTGACAACCTTATATCACACAAATCATAGCGAGTCCAAGGACAAGTCTCTGGACTCATCCTTGAATGAAAAGGAAAACAAATGGATGATAGAGATATAAAAGAAATGGAGTGTGAAGCTTATCCTAAGCTTTATTTCCTTTTGATATGAACATCATCACTAGGAAAGCCAGCTGCATTTGTTTACCCCTTCTTTCCATTCCAATGTTTCATTGTTCCAAATCCACAAATACCTTCATTCATTTGCTCCTAGGAAAATGGGTTTAGAAGATGTAGATCTAAATAGAAGAGAATGGATGAGCATTTTTGTGGATAATCACATGAGATAAATTTCTTGGTTTATGTAGGGGTAACCCCATCTTTTGGGATCAAGACTTAATTTTGTTGTATTTTCTCCCAGGGGAAAAAAAATGCACCATCCCCATCAATACCGAATCTAATGCCAATTTTTTCCTTTGTATAGAGGGCACCTTGTGGAGTCTAGTGGATTTATTATAAGAATTTGGATCCTCCACAACCCAAATTCTATCAAACTTAAGGTAGTACACAAATCAACGACATCATGGTCTTCCACAGGGCATTCAGAAAGCACATGGAAGAGATAAAAACTAAGGACTATCTTCAAGTCCAAAGCAAGGGAATGATATATTACCTAAGACAATAAGATGGCAAGAGGCAGGCAATTAATATTGCACTAACGTTCTGCAATCAACTCCAATTTCAAGAATCATTGAATTCAATGCTAAAAGCAAGTCCCAAGACATTGCATACGATGTTTTGTTCCCATACACTAATGTTTAACTTGGGTGCAAATAGTGTCACAATAGAAGAATTGGCTACATAGGTCTCCCACCAATATTATCAAAAGTCCAAAAGAGAAAGCATCTAGCACAACTTGCAAGCTCCCTCACCAACCAATGTCAAAAGTCCAAGGTGGAAATTTTATACAAGAAAATAACCCAGCAATAGTAGAGCATTCCATCAAGGCCTTTTGTTGCACACCGATTCCTAAAACCGGAGGTCCCCAAATCTTTGGCTTACATAATATACTTCACCCAATAAAAAATGTATCCTACTTCTTTAGACCCTCCACTCTTTACCCACCTCCTCATAGTTCTCTTTATTTCACTGGCTTAAGGATGAAAAAATGGGAGAAGTAACACAAAGGGTAGCTAGACAGGCATCAACCCAAAAAAGTTTTCTTCCTTGTTAAACTGTTAAGAAACACTTCCAACAGCTGAACCCTTACAGACTATCCATGAACCTAACCCCTAGAAATAAATCCAAAACGAGAAGCCAGGAGTTTCTTGGACATATCAACACATAACTATTCAAACCCAATAACCAAATCCACGATTCTATCAAGAAAGGAATTTTATATTAATCCCAATGATACCAGATTTCCTAGAAATGAATTTGGGGTCTAATATCAAACTTAAGAGGAGTAAAAGCATCCATAAACTTGACATAATGTGAAAGAAGGGGAAGTATAAAGTCATTTAACGCAAATGGGAAACAGAATTTCCTTCTGCCACACTACAAAAATTCTCAATAGTTAATCAGAAAAGATGCCAAAAATGGACAAAAGATGAACAAATTAAACCTTCTACATCTACACCACAGCCTTATCACTCCATCATCTCATCCAAAACTCCCTCATTCTATCACAGACCAAATTGAACTTAAATTATTTCTATCAACCACCTCAACTAGCCCCCCATCAATCACCTCATTACCACAAATACAAACATTTGAATACCCTTCACAAATACACTGCCTTAGCAACGGTACAAGAAAAGACATCCTTAAGCCCATTCGAAAAAGATTAATCAAAATCCATATTAAATTGAGGCCGCTTATAGGCCAAACACAAACCTATTAGAAAAAAAAGTCGGTGTTGATACTTGTCCCCCTCCATGCTGAAGAAAAAATTGCAAAATTCTCATCCTTCCACATAAATAAATTTCTAATCTATTATAGTGCCCCCAAACTACTCAGTAGAAAGCTGATCAAAATAATGAGAAACACACAAACCCCCTTCTCCCCCTTGACTTGTGCCATTCACACTCCAACCCCTTAATGAGACTCAACCTTCTTTCCATGAGCACCACCGGAGCAACTTAAAATAACAAATCTTTTGTTATCCAGCTTCACATTCTTCTTCTACAACACATGCCTCTTCTAAGAAATTAGTCTTGT
Organism: Dysphania ambrosioides; assembly: GCA_026401315.1. Taxonomy (NCBI): domain Eukaryota; kingdom Viridiplantae; phylum Streptophyta; class Magnoliopsida; order Caryophyllales; family Amaranthaceae; genus Dysphania; species Dysphania ambrosioides. The sequence continues at coordinate 1,110,386 of CM048666.1, forward strand.
AGAGTATTTTTAAGAGCCAGCACCTCTTCTTATACTCCATGGCCAACAAGTTCCCATCCTATAGACAACGAGATTCAAAAAGCATTTCTTTTCAAAGCCCTAAAGTCTCCAAAGACATTCATATTTGAAAGCAAGGATACACTTAAACTTTCTCATTAACTTACGATAATGATGATAATGAATGTATAAAGTTTATTTCAAAAACAAAAAATAAAAAAGACAAAAAGGGTTCTCTTTTTCCTAATTTCTTTGGATTTAAAGTAGTTTTAGGTTCCGTATCACGCTCACTTCCTATTTTGTTAATAAATGTGTTTAGGTATGGTTATAGTAACCACATATAAAGATGCTTAAAGTTTGTAGTTTCAGACTTACAACTCTCATGACTGCTATAACACTAGAAATTCGTACCTCTTTCAGTTTTGACTAGAGCTGGCAATGGTTTGGTTTGAGTTCAGGTTCAACCCAATTAATTTTGGGTTGAAATTTATCACCCCAAACCCAACTTGATTATTTTATGGGTTGAAAATTTCAACCCAACCCAACCCGCTATAGGCTGAGTCAGCCTAAATCCAACCTATTTAAAAAGTAAATATTCTTGTAGTTTCTAATTTTCCAAGTTCAAAGCAATGCATAATGAAAAATCTCAAATCATAGCATAGTCTTAGTACAATCAAATTGAAAAGTTTGACAAAACGTTACAACTCCATAACAATAGTTTAGTGAGGAGGCAAAACTTTAACATAATAAAAGGCATAGAAAGCAACATTTCGAGTGAGATATGCTTGTTCGATTCATAGATCGGGGGTGGGGGGGGGGGGGGGGGGGGAATCAGCAAGCTAGGTTAAGACTTACAACTTTATCTTTTAAGTCTGACCCGACCCATAAAGCAAAATCGAGTAAAACCAAACAAAAAAATATTCAGATTAAGCTGGTTGAAAATTTTAACCCAACCCAACCTGTTTTTTAATCGGGTTGGGTTGGGTTGAAAATTCTAACCCAACCCTTTAATTCCTTTTCTAATCTCCTTTTCTCTTCTTTGTAACCTCCTTCATTTCTTTTGCTTCTACTACTATCATTTTCCCTCTCTCAAAATCTATAACCTTAAATCTTGCATCTCTTGACTTTCCATTTGTGTTGCAGCAACAAAACCCAATCCTTATAAGCAATATAGGTCAACCACTAGTTCTCAATCAAAATGTAGTACCCAATCTCCAAATAAAACTAATTCTAAACTCATTCACCGTTACACAAAATAGATATATTCTCAAATACTTGAGCCAACATTCCAATCACCCATCACTGAGACACTAAGCTCATAATGCAAGTTGTGCATTTGATATAGGCACATCAATAAAACACCATACGTAATACAAGTACCCAGAAGCCTCAAATTGCAATAATGTTTGTATCGTTGCTCCACTCGGATTACTACACATTCAATTACAAACTAATAATCTGATGAGGAAAGAATGTAACCCAGCTGGTGCACTTAGAAGCAAAAAAATCATACACGAAAAATAGGAACTATATATACTCATCCCTATTATTCCTACCCCTCAAATTCCCGTGCCTGCACGAAACTAAAAGCAGACAAAGGGGAGATAAAGTCAGCTTTGAATCAATAGTCCCTAACAACAACCACTAACATTGAATGATTAGAGTTTAATTTTTAGGAGGATGACAACATCCAAGAGACCTTTGAAACTATCTTTCAAATGCTCTTTTCTTGTTCTTATATAATACTTCATTTCAATTAAGAATCTTCATTTTCCACAATAGCAATCCCTCGTCCTCTCTAAAGGGGAAAAAATGGTACCATGCCTAAGTTTGACCAAGGTAAACACAGTGAAGGACATGTTTTTAAAGCAAAAACAAAATTCTAGTGGTATGAGGGGTATGACGTCCAATGAAAGAAGTAAGATTTGGTTCAAAGAGAAAAAGATGAAATATACGAAGTATCTATTTGTATATTACATAAATGATCTAATCCAAAGAGATTGGAGAGACATTTTCAACTAGCATTTGGGATAACTTCAGCAAAAACTTTGCATGACTGCAAACAATAGTGACACATTGCATTCAGAAATTTGGGACAAAAAGTCATCTCAATATCCATTTTTTAAATCACTGAATAGTAGTAAAGGCTAGTATTGTATACTCTATCCCGAATTACAAAGGAAGGACAAGAGTTTGGCCAACAAATATCAAACCTGAAATGCAAGAACAAATTACTAGCTAGTCCATATCGAACAGTGCTGAAGCAAAACAAAAAGGGAAGATATTCCCAATCAAACTACTTGGCAAAGCTTCAATGCCACAACCCCTCACTCCTCTAAGACCAACCTACCATATAAAAACTAAAGAAAGTAACAGCAACATAACTTTTTCCTAACCTGATAAAATACGCCAAAGGGGCTCAAAACCTTTTAAACAAGATACCTAAAAAAGAGTCAAATACTAATTTGAGCAATTGTAAAGGTGATGGTTCAACATGGTAGTTAAAGATAGGGAAGGCTCCCCCCCCCCCAACCAATCCCAATATCAAGTTTGTTTAAACAAGGCAGATGTGTTTCACTTTGGTTAAATTAAACCCCAAGGTTATCAATGGTTGAAAAGGGAAAAAGGGAAGAGCAATATAAGTATTGCCCCAACTCATTTTGATAACAAACACATGCCCACAAGATAAACAATAATTCTAACCAGAACCATATTTAATCAGCAAAATTCAGCGTAACCCCATATAACAACTTTAAAAGCTAACTTGGCAATATGACACATTAAAAGTCAAAAAATAAGCAAGGTATAGGAACAAAATTCCTCACAAATATGTCAATCTCGTGAAATATACTACTCCATTACGTGAACTTTATCCCACACATTACTAATCCTGCTTATTACAGGATGAAAGGCGTTGGACTGGCATAAAAGAAACTTACAGGAAAGATCTCCAAATGTGCAGGCCATGTCGACAACTTCTTCTTGCCTGGCCTTAGAGTCTTTACAACACGGTCACATCGTACAATGAGGTTTTTCTTCAATAGAGCATCAGCAATGTCGTCTACTTCAAGACTCTTATCTGATCCCAGAATATCTCTGACCTCTGGGTGGGTTTTTAGAAAACTGACAAAATCCTTCCCCTTAAAGTACTCAACGCGTGTCTCCTGTAACACTGCCCACCTTGACTCCAAATCTTTGTGGTCTCTCACCTTTTCAGCAAATAATAGGTATACATCCTTCTCTGAAGCTTGTTTCTGAGATAAAATACATGTAGAAATTGAATTAAACAGGTCCAATTCCCACTAAAAAAACAAAAAAGTAACTACATGAGGAAAATATGGCCATGTGGTAAGGAAAGTGACAAGGGCTCAGACTACAACTCATTTGCTTTTGAAATATAATAATTTCCACTGGGTAAAAACACCAGTCTATTAGACCAATCCCATAAAAAACAGATAGGAAATCAAATCTCCAATCATATACATCACTATAAACACAAATTGCTATCAGCCTTTCCAATATAATGACATCGTTCCATCCCAAAAAGTTGCCATGTGCCCATTTTAATCAAGGATGAAACTAGATTTTACTAAAATAATCTTTGTAATTAAATACTCCCATTCTTTCCAAATGGGAGTGTCAATTGAAATGTTAAGAAAGCAACAATCTTTTATTCAGACATCACAAATCATTCTACGTTTTTGCTATTTTTGAAGGAAACGGGTATGGTACGGAATTGACAGATGCATTAGTTAGCCTCTTTGACAATGCACAATTTCAAACATTGTTAAATTCAACAAAATTATGAAGAAAGCCTAAGATAACAAAAATTTATATCTTAATTAGCCACAACAAAAAAAAAAAAAAAGACTAAACTCCAATATGATGTAAAAGGGAAAGAATCAGAAACTATTCATTCGATTCTAAAAGATACCTCTTCTCCACCACGTTGAAAACACCAATCTACCAAGCGAACCCTACGTATATCACTAAACACATGTCATCCTAAAATACTAGATTAGTCCCGAAATGGTTGTTTCCATCGTAATGGACGATCAAATAATATACGATAACCCCAGTGATTAGCTACTCCCTCTGATAGTCTCTCCCTACTTCATTTCAAATGGAATTCTCAAGGGAAGTCTAAGTCTAATTAATCAATTGCGGGGTACGAAAAGCATCAATGCATGCCTCTTTGACAAACAATGATCTCAAATACTGTTAAATTCAACCAAATTAAGAAGAAAAAAAAAACTAAATCACCGAAATTCACAACTTGATTTGTCAAAAAACCTAACTTTTCAATCATCGACACAATTTATCAAACATATACGACAAAATTAACACCAAATTCAACAAAATTATTGAGTTACCAAACTGATCATAAAAAATCTAAAAATTAACAATCAAACAAGTAATTTGATTCACATTGCAAAAAATAATTACGAAATAAAAAGGCGAAAGATGACAAATCAAATTACAAAATACTAGATCTGTGAGTAACTAAAACCCTAAATCCTCAAAAAATCTCGAAAACTCAACGAAAGTGTAAGGAAGAGGATAGAGAAAGAGGCGGAACCCGAGGAGGAGTGTCGCTTCCGCCACTATGCAGCGATCCGGCGGCTGATCGCCGAACTTTCTTCTTCTCGGCGCCGGCTTTCTTCATTTTTCTCTCTCTTTTTTATGAAATAATTTTGAAATTTTGTCTATAAAATAATGCGTGGGTGTTTCACGAATTTTGTGAACTTATTACTTGAAACGTTTTTTTTATGATCTTCTTTCTTACCGTTTCAGTTATGTGATTGCTGATGTGGCGGCTTGTGGATGCGTCGGAGAGGAATGGACATGTTGGTTCAAAAAAAGGAACTCATGCCCACTTCGATGACTATAACTTAGTTGTTACTAAATCGCCTAACAGAAAATGTAACATGTTGGAGAAAAATAACAACATCAGATATTTTAAAAATTGGTCTATTTGTTTTATAGGACTAGTTTTGTATTTGAAAACGGATATTTCTATATATAATAAAATTCGTATATATGAAAAAAAAAATTTGCATTATTGAGTATCAACAACTTGAAGCAGTAGGTGTAAAATGAATATCCAGAAATAATGCATCTTTTTATAACAATCATTAAACCTTCTATTGATGGACCAAATGAGGATATTGTAGTCATTAATGAGCTTATCAAGCTCGAAATAGGTATTATACTTTGAGAATATAGAAATAATATTCAAATATTTTATTAGATTGTATACCATTGAGTTCAATGCACATTTATCTCGTTATACCAACTTACTCCTTTAGTACACTTATGTGCTTAACAAACCAAACTACTCGTATTTGACTCGAGCAACCAAAATGCCAAAGTTCAGTGATGCTAGAAAAGTTCGTAGCCTTCTCTTACCATCAAAAAATGTAGGTAAATTTAAAGGAGATAAATTTACAAAATGGGGTAATCTTTCTTCTGATACGTACCTAGAAATTACAGTAATTGAAATGCTAGGGACTGAATATATTGGAAATAAGCTACAATTCATTATTCTTGAATTTGTAACTATTCAACTTAAACTTGTGCTAATTAGTAAATATTTCTACTAATTTATTTGCAAAAAAATTATTAATAACCAATCAGTAAAGTGGCAATACAATTATGTAAATTAACGACTAACATTAAAAAATAAAAACTTCAAATAATATGAACCATCCATAACTACTCAATTATGTTAAAACAATTCAAGGTGTAATTTTAGAAAACTTTATGATAGTATGATAAATTTGCATTAGTTCTCTGAAACCCCTAATGACAAAAAGCTCCTCCACCCAATTTGTGGTATATTAAAGTTTTGGACCTAAAACTATTTTCAAAACCTTCTAAACTAAACTTTTGCCAAATCTATACTATTCAGACATACCCAATTTTTTTTCTTTTTTTTTTTTCCTTTTTTAGGGGGTGGTTTATGCTCAATATTCCGATGATTCCTCAGAGTCATGGACCTGTTTGTTGGAGTTGTCAGTTGTGGACCTGGACCTAGAGTAATTTGAGTGGTGCGGCAAAAAATGATAATAGTCTCTGCGCTTTTGTTATTTTGAGAGGTCAGCAAGATATAGTTTATCAGACTGTTGGTGAAGCAATTTGTGTAAAATTAAATTTCAATTTTCATTGATCACTAGCCAAGCAAGTTTTGTTTTCAAATTACTCATTTTGCGATATTAAATGTGTTTGCACTGACGTGGAGTTTAAAAGCATGCCTAACCACTTTCACGATTTTGATAAATGTTGTGCTGGTTGAATATAGTGTAGAAATTACTATTCAAAGATTGATCCACTTCTTGTTCGTTTCTTCTGGGAAAAGCATGATCAAGGAGGAATGCATGGGGTATGTACATTCCAAACGTCAATGCAAGAGGAACAGGTTATTTGGTGTGGAGAATAAATTTAACACAGCTGCTAGTTTCAAGTTGCTGAATGAGTTGTTGAGACTTGAGACCACAGAAAATGGTTCAAAAGTCGCAACAAGACCAAAATTACTATATAGGCTTAGAATCGGTCGTAGACGCTAAATTCCTTAAGCAAATGGTAAGAGAAACAACAAAGGCAATTAATTGACTCGTGAAGCTCCAGTAGCTAGAGAATTAAACATGTCATTAACTCGGTAAAACTCTTACACATCATATTGAATAATGTCTAACCCTTTCTTCCACCCACGAAACAGCACCCATAACAACATCAATTCCCCAGTCCTTGACATCCTCCTACAAGCAAAAATAATTACATAAGGTACAGAGGTCAGAGGATGGAACCCCCCAAGTACTAAGAGACAAATGAAGTTTCTAGAAACATGAAAAGTAGGCATTTAAGGGGGCATGTAAGATTCCAAACGTTGAGGGTTTATAGAAAATATACAAAATCATCTTCAAAAGAAAATATGGACAGAGAGCATAGTGAACATTGGAGAAAAGATAACTTTATTTCTCATCCAGAAGAATGTATCTTTAACTTGAAGGATTGCGAAGCTTTTGTTATCAAATCAGTGACTTCAAAGAGAGTGCCTAGTGCACTTGAACCACAAGGGTTTTTTTTTTTTTTTGGTTATTGTTTCATAAAGGATAAGAAAGCATTTTCCAGGTAAGCTGTTAAACCATGAAAGTACCTGGTCATCCTAGGACTCAAGCATAAGAACTGCCAAAGCTCACACTAATATTTTCCTGGGCCAGCCAAAAAGAAGGCAATCTCATTTGGATATCGTAATTTGATCTAAGCATCTTTGTAGTATCACATTTGTGCGATTTCATGCTAGAGATATCATGTTCTTGTGCTTTCTCTTTGGCTAGAATAGGCTTTGTCCCAAAAAAAAAGGAGGGAAAATATAAGGAATAGGCATATGGGAAGGATATAATAGAGAGGGCAATATAATTAAGTTTGCAGTATATTAATCCAGAATATTGAAATATTTCCTTAGTTTGGTTTAGACTTCGGGGAGTGAAACAAGCCACTTGAAAGTTAGTGTCTACTAATTGTTGTTCTGTTTTCCAGAAGTATTGATCGCATTCATCTTCTTTTTCCGTTCATTTGGCCATAGATTCTGTCCAGTTAAGCTAAATCAAAACAGCAAAGCAGGGAAGGGAGGAGAGAGTAATGAAGGCAACATGTGCCTAAGGAAAGTGGATCCCCCCTTAAAATCTCCCACCCCCTTGCCAAACTGAACCTAATTATTATCCCCAAAAAGAAAGGGATTAAATAAACCTTGGTAAGCAATATATGGGATCTCTCCTCCCCATTCCCACCACATACCCCTCATCCAAGCACACTAATGAATTTTTTACCTACTCCTTTCAGCCACCATAAAAAAAAAAAGAAATGTAACCTTAAACCTTAAAAACAACCACTGAAAAATTATCATCCCATATATTGCTATCAACACTCAACAGCAAGGGATTATTGAGAGGGAAAAGGTTCCAGATTTAAAAGTGTGTAAAGAGCTGCACAAAAATTGAAATTCATTATTCAGGGGAGTGGTGAGGCTCTGGAATCCCAAACTAAACCATAGCATGTACAAATGAAATGTGCATCTCAATCATTGACTTGAGTCAATGAGGCAGGAATACAGTTAGCTGAAAATAAACTTTATAGTGAAGAGACGCTGAAATATGAAGTTAACAACCCAGATGAAAGATGTCAGCTTAGTTAGCAAAAACCACCCTGCCCTTTAGATAGGTTCTCAGACACAAGGTATAACAAAAATAACCCCTTCTTAAAAAGGCATAAATAGAATTAAGACGTAAACACAGGGAGTAGAATCAGGATAAAAGTAAGTAGTAAACGTTTGAGACAATCTACCTTTTTACGGAACCTCCTGTCCTTATTCGTGCAATAGTTTGAGAAAGCTTTGACTCAAAGGGTGTCCTAGGCCTCACTTCTTGAATTTCATCCCAATCATCACGCGTGAGAATCCTAACCGTTCCTTGATCTGGAGGAGCATTCTTTATCTCGCGCTTGATTAATTCTTGAGATCTTGATTCATCATACTGCCAGCCAACAAAAACATCCCCAATCCTTAAATCAAACACACTGACATAAAATAAAAAGCAAAAAAAGAAATAGCCTATGAGGAGGAAATTGCAGCGCAAACTATACCGACATACAACTTGGCATACAATCTGTTAAAGAATTTTAAAAGCTGCATATAACGGTCACCACCTAAAACATGAAAATAATTTATAGAGGGGGAAAATGGCTAGGCACCTCTGCATAAGACTCACTAAGAGCATTTCCAACTAATCCAAGAGGTAAGACTTGAGGCTCAAGATAATCCAACGAAAACTGAAATTAAAAAAATGAAGTGCATATATTATAAGATAGAAACATAATATTACCAGAATTAAAGACACATTAAGGAACAAAACATGGGGTTACCTGGCACGATTATTAGTGAATGGCTTGTAACTGAGGACATCTTGGAAAAATAAACAAAATTAAAAAATTCAGAGCAAACATTTAGGTAGTATGGAGTTCCTATCATAAAAATTAGTTAGCCTAACAGTATTGTACAACGTCCAGTTACATAAATTCCAAAACCAGCAGAAGAATATAGACTACTATTACATAAATGGCATGAAATGCTGATTACATTCCTATTATAGATAGATTTGTTGGATGGATAACCTGGGCCTAGGTCATAAGGGTACTAGGAGTTTGCAAGTACTAACAGAGTTTGAGAGTCCGATTTACGCTATCCCTAATTAGATTGTGCAGAATAATTACAAGTAACAAAACTTGTCAATGTTATAATGAGAACGTAAGAAGAAGGCCAATGCCACATTGAAACAAGAGTAGTAGGAAAACAACACAAGTTTCTAAAAGAGGTAGAAAGAAGAAAAAGCATGATTAGAACTATAGCAAAAAGTGCAACAGCTGTAAGCAACATCGGCGTGGAAGCAGTGTCAAACCATGACCTAGACTCAGGAACTTCAACAAAAACCTCCGTTTTCTTGATATTTCTAGTCTTCCTCCTTTTTTCTCAGAATCGGCAACCTTTTTCCTTTGGGCACTACTAAACATCGCCCATGAATGTCTATTTATCGCCCGGATTTTGTACGTCTTTTATCAAAGTTGCCCTTATTCTATACAATCTTTATTTATCTTACTTTCACTCATTTTCACTTACTTTTACGCACATTTATTCACTTTCACTCTAACTTCATTCTCTTTTACTCTCGGAAGGGCGTAACTCTTAGCTCGGATGTTAGAGTGACGTGTTTTTTGAGACCCTTTATTTTAAGCTCATGTATGCACATGTAAAGCCACTAAGTCGTTCAATTCGCGAAGTAAGCAACATGAACTTCGAGGGAACACCCCTAAATTTTCGTAAGGAATTTGACCTACTAATTTTGCCAAAAAAGGGCTGTAAAAGGGAAATTTTTCAATTTTTCAATTTTACATATTACTGATTTTAAAAATAGCTAAATCATACTAAATAAGAAAACTTGTTCAGTTTATGTTCGCGGACGAAATTAGAGTCATAGGAGATTATGTTGATGAGTTTGTTTGTGTTCATGTTAGGAGAGAAGGCAACGTAGTTGCCCATTCGACTGCAGACTTGTTCTTCAACCTAGTGGGGGGGAGGGGAGGATGATATAATGCTTGTATTGAAATTCCCGCATAACATTTCTTATTTTGCGGATATTGATCTTTCTATAATAGTCATGCTATTTAATCTCAAAAAAAAAAAACTTGTTCATACTTACTAATTAATACTAAATATATTAACATGAATTAATTATTTTTATTTTGTTAAACAAAAATTAATTACTTTTATTTATTTATACTAATTATTTTATATCTTAATTTTGTAAAAAATTTATTACCAATTATAATTATTAATTCCTAAACAAATATGTATAATAATCATAATTGAACATAACAATTACTACTCAAATACTAGTTATTATTAATTATTATTCTAATAATCAAAAATTATTTTTTAAATATAAAAAATTAATTTTGAAAAAACCGTCCAAAATAAATGGTTCATAAACCGACGGTTCTTCTCCGTGAGGTTAATATGGTCAAACAAGCAAAATGACGGGTGATATGTTTAGAGATTCACTTTTCCTTTAAGGTATCGCTCACTGTGTGAGTTTCAAGAGATACTCTAAGCAGGCTTCGGCGAGCATTATAAATGATACCCTAAGAGTAGTAATATCAACCATAATTATTACAACAATTATCCTAATTTAGAATCAACAACCATATTTACCATCTCATATCTTCAATCAACAATTATTTTAAAGCGTAATTTGTAGAGTTGTAAGGAAATTGGAGCAAAGAATTACCGCAAAAAATACTAGTCAAGAACGTGCTGGTGTGCCAAGCGGTCACGTCAGTTAGGTGTAGGTTCGGGTGCGGTGCCTATGTAGGGGCCCAAGGAGAGCGCGCCAGATAGAGCGACCAAGTTGCCGGTGACTCGGTGAAGCCCTGCCATTGTGCCATGGAGATTGGAGAGATTTTCAGATCTAATTATCTAATCCCGGGTTTAACTGAAGTTAGAGAGAGGGACCAAATTGCTCGACTAGGCAATTCATTTTTGAATAATCTCTCTAATATTTTCAAATAATTTGTCCATATGTAATCAACCTTAATAAAGTTATTTTTTCTCTCCGATTTATTCTCATTATAGGGAAAAAGTAGTTCCATAATTACCCTTATTTTACAATGATAACAATAATTTAAGGCATTCTCACTTGCTAAATTCCTTATAAACATTGCAAGTGGATGACTTTTCTTTTAAAAAAAAAAAATCAATTTCAAGCAGGAAAAATAAACAAGAGTAGATTTAGTACATTATTGGTAATAAATAAGTGATAAAATTGCACGAAGTAACTTTAAATATTTAAATATTATTATTGTTTATGTTGTTTTAACACAATTTTTGTTAAATGTGAAGTAACTATGATGTTTATATGATCTATTATTTGACACATACAAATTTTGTATACTAAATTAAGATATAATCGTATTTTAAAAAAAAAACTAGAACGCTTTGGACTGATGATTGGGAAGAATGTGGAGGCCTGCACACCTAAAGCTAGGGACTGAGAAAAGGACCAAATCCAAATTGTCAAACTCTTAAATGTTACTCTTTCTATTCCTAAAAAATTGTCTCAAATTTACTTTTACTGTTTTTAATATTCGGTTTTAAACTTTTTTATCTCAAAATATATAAGGCTAAAAATTATGAAAATTTGATATTCTAAAAATTAATATTGAGATGTATCCAACAAAATCCTACTTGAATACATTTGAATATATTATTTCTTATAACATGATGAGAATTCGTGGTCAAACTTTTCAAACTTTGACTCCAAATAATGGATTGGACGATCTTTTAGGGACGGATAGAGTATGTACTTACTCCATTTCTTTATTTTATGCACCATTTCTATTGGTAGATTTAAAGTTAAAAAAAATTGGCCTCAAATTCTTATTATATTACAAAAAATAATATATTCAATTGAATCTTGCTAAAAGCATTTCAATGTAAATTAATTTAATATTAAATTTTTTATAATTTTTAATCTTGCGATTTTAAAAATACAAATATTTTAAATTGTGTTTTAACGATCTAGGTCAAAAAATTCGCAAATTAGAAAGTGCACCCGAGTGTATGGGAGATAATGTGCACTTGTCCTACGTGGCAAGGTGTCACAAGCAAAATGGAAGAAGTGGCATTGGGGAAGTGGAAAGGTCGAGGCGACTGAGGGAGAAAATAGTGGAAAGGTTGATGCGACCAAGGGAGAAAATGGCAGCGAGCTTAGTTATTATTGTCATTTAATTTCACATGCAAACCCGGGTAATGATTACAGAAAATTTTGAATTTGAATAAAAAAATTCATATATTTGAACATAATTCTACTTATTTGAACCCCATTTATTTTCTTGTCAAAAAATTTATGAAGGTGCTGATTGGAGGGCAATTTTTTTTTAAGAGGGAAGAACAATGACAGCTAGTGTTGAGCAGCTTTTTATTGTGGGGAAAGTGATGAGCTCTAATTTGGTATGTGATGTGGATGAAGAATGCTTTGAAAACAGTGGAGGTAAGTATCGTGGGATTAATTGATATTTTGTGTTCGGGGTTAATGGATTAGATAGGTATTTGCGTCTATTTGAGTAGTCATGGGGGCATGGTATTAATAAATGTACATGGGGCATGATATGAATGTACATAATGTATTTAAAAAATGTATGTCCGTATTTTGTGTGGTGTAGTTTGCAATTGGAATGTTGTTACATGTAATTTGGAATATAATGGATTTAAGTATTATTAAATGGGGCATGGTAGTATTGAATGTACAGAGGGCATGATGTTAATGTACATTATATATTAGAATGATGTACATTGCGTGATTTGTGTGGTATAGTTTGCAATTGCAATGCTAGTATATGAAATTTGGTATGAGCTGCTTAAGAATGATTTATAGTAATGCTTAGTATGTTTGTTAAAAATATACTTTGTCTCTATAATGTTTCTTAAGTAGTATATGACTTTGCATGTGATAAATGTAGATGTTTTAGGGAAATGTACATCAGGCATGGTTGTAATGTACATAGTGTATTAAAAATATGTACATTGCGTAAATTAGTTACATGTGGCATTATTTTAATGAAAATCAGGCATGTGATAAATGTAGATGAATTAGGGAAATGTACATCAGGCATGGGTGTAATGTACATAGTGTATTAAAAATATGTACATTACGTGAATAAATTACATGGAGTATTATTTTAATGTACATCGGGCATGTGATAAATGTAGATGTATTAGAAAAATGTACATCAAACATGGTTGTAATGTACATAGTGTATTAAAAATATGTACATTGCATGAATTGTTTGGTATAGTTTTCAATTGCAAAGCTGGTACATCAAATTGGTTACATTTTTAGATGTTGAATTAGTATGTACATTACGTTTAATTATGAATAATAGGGTTTACGATGAATATTTTTAAGAAAGAATTTGCGTTTTTTATAGGCTTTTACGAATATTACATTTCCAATTACGAATATTATTGAATATACATGAGGCATGGTTGTAATGTACATAATGTAACACCCCGATAATTCCCATTTTTTCGAAACCCAAACCTTTAGGAACTATCGGTGTGCTACCGCCATGTGTTCAAAGGTTAAGGCTATAAAACAGAGTTTTGCAGCGGAAAACCAAAGGACTTATAAATTAACATTAAACGTAAATCAACTCCTGACGTAACAAAGAACCTCTACGGCCCTTACTGTAATGTACCAAATAACGTTTACCTCTAATTCAAAACCAACAGTTTAAAACCAAATCAAACTAACATAATTTATTTTGAAATCTAAATTAAAACAACGTTTCTCTCCAACCCGCCCATGCATGAATTCTCGTTTAGATACCTGTTAATAATCTGATCCCCAATAATACAAATGTAAGTATTGGATCATCACAGTGTCATTTATAGGCAAAAGCCATGACAAAAAACACACAAGGCACGTAATCATCAAGCTGAGTACATACGAATTACAAAGTACGACAGTTGAACTGATAATTAAATAACTATAAAAATGTAAGCACGTATCATGCAACATTTTACTTAACTGACACGATAAATTGATTAATGATTTGGATTAAGCAATAGACTAGTTTGTCTCCCTCATGTCCTGATTTGGACATCAAATAATTAAATAACCCATGCACTCCCGTCGGAGAGCATCAAAATACAGTAAAAAAATCCAGATCGTAAACGGGCGCGACTCTGTTACCATAGCTAGATGATATCTCAACTAACCCCAATTTTAAGTTTAAAACTTTAGAAAAGAGAGACTCGTAGATCACACGACCTCCAAGAAAAGCCACGGATAATACCCCGTGAACTCCAACCCCTGATTGTCAATACTCTAGATGTGCACTAGCCTAGAGTTTTATTGCTTATCCCCTTTCTCTTTTATTGATTTACTGTTTAAACTCAATAAACACAATCACCGCAGCACACATATGCAAACATTACAGTTATACAATCTATCTCTGTTATACTGTAATTTTTAACTTTTTAATTTCAAACTCAACTGATAAAACTGTTGAACCAAGTCAACTACCTCGTCATTAAGACTTATAAAACACACCTTTACTCCACTCATACTATCAGTAATGAAGAAGTACAAATAAACAACCTCATGGATTAATTAACAATTAATATCAATTTAATAAATCACTATTTCTCACAAATAATACCAAAACATGCCTCTAATACGAAGAACATGAATTATTTCATATGGATAACCAAACAATCTCATCCAAAGGGTTCCCTAAACATGATACTAAGTTTATATTTCACCCTAAATCATGCTCCTAATTAAAGGTAACGTTCTTCGTAATTTGTACGTACCTGGTGTAAAATGCACGAGTATCCACTTTCTCTATTTTTAAGGACCTTCCACAAATTGTTCTCCTACACCAAATAATACAACCTAAATTAATATACTAACAATACCAAATTTACAACAACCACACTAACTTTTCTAAGACTTTAAAAGCATACCAAAATACGTTTTTAAGTCTCCTCAAAACATAAGTTAGTAGATAAAAGAAATGCTACAATATTAAATGCAAGTTTATTGGAATACATGTCCAAGCCCATAATACCAATTCAAAACTACATAATCTTATGCACCATCGCTGTACCACATGATTCTAGATAGTAAATTAATGAGCCTCCAACACCAAAGCACGACGTTGAGCAATAACAACAACACTAACATAGCTAAACATAATATAATTATTGATCCTCCTTGTAGAATATCCACTAAATTACGAATCTCAAAAGTTATAGTAATTATAATCCCCAAAGAAATAACCAACATCCTTTATAACTAACAATCTTATCTAACCAATCACTTAGGCCAAAAAATCTCTTAAATTATTCCATTTCAACATTCTACCCAAAAAAAAACATGAATCACAATCTAATCATCCAACCAGTTAATCATTATTTACCTCAAATACTCCATCAAGAACTCAACCCAACAAAATTACAATATTCCATCACTTATTGCTCCCACTCATACCGCAAGTCCTCGTTACCATTCTCGGCTAACCCGATAATTTACAAGTTTATGCATAATCTGATTAAATAAACCACTTCCCATATACCAATATTCTAACTCAACTCTTTTAACCCATAAAAACAAGTATATATACAATAACATACAGTAAACCCCAAATGCTTGAACAATCATACCAATTCAAATAAAGAGATTGCAAAATATATATATACCAATTCATAAAACTCATGATTATAAACATATTATCATCTAGTAAATCATTAGAAACAATCCAAATAATCATTGAAACAACCTCCAAAAATTGTGAATTATAGGCATAAAATACAATAAAATGAAAAAGAAAGGGGAGGAGAAAGGGGACCGACTGAAGTGATCGCTGCGGCGGTGGCTGGCGGGGTTGCAGACGAGGCGGCGCAGGCCGGTGGTGGGGCAGTAGGCGACAACAAGGGAGTGGTTTGGGGGTGGGGTTTCTGCCGGGGGAATTCTTCACGGGGGGAAGGAGTTTTTTTTTTCTCTTTTGGTTTTTGTTTTCTACGGGGTGGGGGTGGGTTTGTATTTCTTTTCTTATTTTTTTGACTTTGTGTTTTGTGTTTTGTGTTTTGTGGGGGGTTTCCATGGGTAGGGGGATTATATTAAGGGGTGGGGTTTTTTTTTGTAGTGTTTAGGTTTAGGTAAAATGTGTTTAGGTTTAGGAAAATTCTTAGGTTTAGATAGTGTTTTGATAGTAAGATAGAGCTTTGGGTAATATAAAATTTTGAGTAGGATAGAATTTTGATAGTTTAAGCTTAGCGGATTACTTAGGAAAATAAATAGATAAAAAATAGTTGTAGAATTTCGGGGGATTACACATAATGTATAAAAAATATATACATGGGGCATGGTTATAATGTACATAATGTATAGAAAATAAACATTCTTTTGCAAAGCAATGTACATTACCGTTTGCATAGTGGTTGCTTATGAGCTTATGTATATAGCTTTTGATCTATGTTATTTTGTGCAATAGGGTTCATAGAGGCTGCTGGTTCTGAGCTTATGAACAAAAAATTAAAGTATGATGATGAAGCTTATGAATTATATAATAGTTATGCGTTCAAGCATGGGGTTCGACACACGTAAAGTGAAGCTAGAGATGAGGGCTGGCAAAAAAACAATACGGCAGTGGATATTTGTATGATGTTATGCAGGGCTTACGAGAAGTATTGTGTTAAAGGGAAGTATAGCAATGCATATTTTAATATGAATGTATGTACATTAGATATTAGTACTATGTACATTTCTCAATGATTACAAGTTTTTAAAGACCAAAAATGTACATCTTCGTAAAACAAGGTTATTGGTCCAGAAATTGTATTTGTACATTTTTTAATTCATATATGTACATTTTTTACTTCATATATGTACATTTCATGATTGATAAATGTACATTTCATGATTCATAAATTTACATTTCATGACTAGGACATGTACTTTCGCAATTGATACATGTACATTTCACGTGAGGAATTCGTACATTTGATGGATGACATTACATACATGGAAAACAAGGTAATTGGTCCAGGAATTAAATGTGTGCATTTTTTTTTATTTATATATGTACTTTTTTTTTAACTTCATACATATACATTTTATGAATGATAAATGTACATTTCATGACTCATAGATTTATATTTCATGACTAAGACATGTACATTTAATGATTATTACATGTACATTTCATGACTGGTACAAGTACATTTCATGTGAGGAAAATGTACATTTGATGGATGACATATATGTACAATTTATACATAAGCATATAATGTACTTTAGATAAATATATGTACAGTGCTTAATAGTTAAATGTACATTTAATGTCAAAGTATGAACATTTAATATATAAGCATTGCAATGTATATTTTAATATGGATGTATGTACATTACGCATTAGTAGTATATACATTTCTCAATGATTATAAGTTTTTGAAGGGCAAAAGAGGTCATTGGTCCAGAAATTGTATATGTATATCTTTTATTTTATATATGTATATTTCATGGCTCATAGATTTACATTTCCATGAATGACACATGTACATTTCACGATTGAGACATGTACATGCCGTATGTGGAATACGTATATTATTAAATTAATGGTCCATATTATTCATTAAATAATATTTTATATATCTTCGATATACATAACTTGTTTCTTAAAGATTGTAGGTTTTGTAAAGGTCTAGAAATTCCATGTATATTTAACGATTGATACTTGTACATTGGATGTGAGGTATATGTACATTAATGATTATGTGATTATAACATTGATATATTTCCTATAAATTGCGTGTAAATAAATTTGTATATTACTTTATAGTTATATGTATATTACTATATAGTTATATGTACATACATACATACAACTATTTATACTATTACAAGGGCAATATCAAGAAGCTATTTGAGTATTATGCCAATGTATATTATACATGCATTTGATGTACATAATGATTATAAGCTTTACCGATCCATAAATTTTAAGTATATTTCATTATTGGTTATGTTAATAAGTAATGGTTCTATACTTTAGTTACTTCGGTAATGGTAATGGCGAAATTCCGAAATTACATTATAGGTATGTATATTTTGCTCAACGTTTTATTTTTTGTAACTTACATTTTAGAGCGGGCGTACAATGTAGACTGTCCACCTATCGAAAAAACCAGGGGAAGTATAACTAAAGAGTTAATATATGACATACTTGAGGACAAAGCCTTTAGTGAGTATAAAATATAAGAATGAAGAGATTGAGGTAGCGACCAGTGAGAGTGAGATGGAAGGGCCTTGGGTTGAGTTGAAGGGAGGTTACAAAATGTCAGCCTCCGTATACCGTAAACTCACCAACGTTCCACTGGACCCTTTATTCGAAGGAGAAGATAACTTGGTCTGTTCGGATTTATCCTCCGATGACGATCTCCCCAACCCCAACCAAGTCCACATCACCCCTGAATCAATCCCTGGCGAAGCCGTTTCACCAGCAACACTCGAAGCTCGAAATATAGGGTTTTCGCCGGAGAAGAAAGTGAATAGTCCCGATTTGGTGGTGGTCAGCAGCGACGGCGATGATAGCGATAGTGTGGGGATATTGAGTGGAGATTCAGAAGAGGATGCAATGGACTGTGCTAGGGGTGAATCGCCTGAAGAAGCTTCCAAACCGAGTCCAACGGCGCTGGGATGCTTAATTGAGATGCTTAGAAAATTGTACGACACTGATGAAGAGAATTTTGATTTATTAAAGACCGCCAAACGCAGGGGAATCACATTTCCTAGGAATAGAGGGTATGATTCTTGATTATAATTGAATGAACTAAGCAAGTCGTTTGATTGTGATATTTTCATGAATTTTAGTAGTAGGATTTGGATAATGGGTGTGTAAATAAATGGTCATGATGTACTAAGCTAGTTGTTTCAATGTTAACGACTAAATGGATTGTGATATTTGGAAGAATTTTGATATATAACGAAAATGGACATTTTTGTCCAATTTGAATACCTATAATTGTCATTGGCAACTGCTTTAGACAGTGGTGAGAAACTTGCTTCTTAGGACTGCTGTTGGTGTTGATGATGTGAGGAGGCAAGTAGAGATTATAAAGCTAATAATTATGAGGATGATAATGCTGTTCATTTTGTTATGGAATTGTGTGAGGGTGGTGAACTTTTTGATAGGATTGTTGCTAGATGTCATTACACTGAGAGGGCTGCTGCTCTTGTTACCAGAACTATTGCTGAGGTTGTTCAGTTATTATTTGGATTGCTTTCTAATCCTTTTTATTGTTATTTTTTCAAATATGTATTTACATGTGCGGTGTCCGATTCCTCTTAGATAAGGTTCTTTTTTCTGATCTTGTTAGTGATATTTTGCTTACTTTACGTACTGCATCTCCATAGTATTGATTTCATAAGAGTCATACTTGTGTTTGAGCGTTGACTTGAGTACCTTGGGGTGAAATGAAGAGTCTGACTAACATAGCTATTGGGTGTACCTCTTTTACCACGCTCTCGTTTTATTCCTGGAGGGGGATTGTGAAATTTTTTGACCCTGTTAGTTGGTGGTTATAAATGGTAGTAATGGCAATGGTATTATGTGTAATTTTGTCAAGAGAACCCCATGCCAATATTCATGTAATGAAATTTAATACCCAAATTACTATCTTTATTCATAAATCTTCTTTGCCATCCATTACCACTTTAGAGGTGGTATTGAGTGGTAATGGAATTTTGTGAAGAAAATCACATTTTGGGAGGAGTTACAGTATCGTGGTAATGAACATGGGACTTTCTTACAAAATAACACATAAATATACTACCACTACCACCCTTTATGACCACTTTCTAAACAGGCCGTTTGTGGTTTTGTCTTGATTTGATTTTATATTCACAAATTTGGTTGTGGTTCTGTAATCTCATTTTCAGGTACAAAAGATGCTAATATGTATGTTCCGGACTATGCTGCCCATTTAGTGCGTTTTCATCATTTTCATTATCTTTTTCTTGGGGTTCTGACAGATGTGTTGTAGACATGGAGTAATGCATAGGGACCTGAAGCTAGAGAACTTCCTATTTGCTAACAAGAAGGAGAACTCTACCTTAAAGGCCATTGATTTTGGATTGTCGGTGACTTTTAAGCAGGTAAATACCACTGAGCTAGCATGATTTTTCCTGTATTTTTCCTTTTCCATCTTTGTTTCTATCGAACTATTTTAGGCTCTCTTCCATTGGTACACTAAATACAGCAAAGGTTGTACTAAGAAGGGTTTCGTTTGCTTGTGAAAAGTTTACTGAAACTGTTGGCTGTCCTTATGGCTCCTGAGGTTCTAAAACATCACTATGGTCTCGAGATTGATGTTTGGAATACTGATGTTATTTTATATATCTTGCTGCATGACATGCCCTTTTTGGGCAGGTATGCCCTATTCAGGTTTTGAAGCTATGATACGCTTGTACCTTGAGTTTGTATCTCAAAAAAAAGAAGTTTGAGTTTGAAGGTGGCTATTAAAATTGATATAGTGAAGTTGTTAGATTGATTGTTTGTTGAAGGTGCAATTTATGAGGTCTGCTATCTGCTAGTGCATAATGTGTCCATTTTACATGATCTGAATTCGGGTGTGTGTATAATGCCACAATATGTGTCCCTTTCTGAGCTTGCTGACACTTAGTATGCAGTTTTCACAGAAACTGAGCAAGGTGTTGCTCAAGCTATTATTCACTCAGTTGTTGACTTTAAAAGGGATCTTTGGCTTTAAGTATAGTGAGAAAAATGTTTGGTCCTGATCCAAAGGAACGGCTAATAGCCCAAGAAGTACTCCGGGACTTGTCATTTGCTTTAACTGATTATATCATTTCTCAACCTTGATGTTGTAGTTTCTTACTTGCTCGAGAACCCTTATGAAAAATGCAGAACATCCTTGGTTACAGAATATCAAGAAAGCTCCAGATGTCTCTCTTGGTGAAACTGTGAAAGCCGAGGTGAAGCAGTTTTCTGTGATGAATAAGCTCAAAAAAAAGGCTCTAAAGGTGAAGAAGACAATCTGGACAGTTTTTTATAGTGTTTGCTATTGATTTCTCTCTTATCTAATGGTGCAGCCATGACTGCATACTTGGTTGTTAAAATCCCAATCTGGAGCTTACGATCCAAAAAGACTTGACTGATCTGGATGTTAAGTAGGATATTACCATCCTATCCAGAATTTTTTTTGTTGTGGTAGGATTTAGTACGATCTTACAATCTTAGGGTGCAACAATCCGATCCCACTTAGACAATAATTTGAGGTGACGGACCATTCTTATTTTGATTATTTTTACTAATCAATTCAACACACATATACATATGAAGTACTCATTCATTTTCTGTTTACATTGGTTTATAGTATAAAATACTATAAAATAAGTGCAAAGATATATTGTAGTATTTGTTGCATTGTAGCTTTTTACCTATTTGTTATATAGTAGGATCTTACAATTCTATGATCCGTTCTATCAATCCAAGGTAGAATCCCAATCTTTAGAACCTAAACTGCATATGCTCTATATACCTCTTAATGCATACTGGTAAACTAGACTGTTTTATATCTGCCTGTTGGCAGGTCATTGCTGAGCATTTGTTGATTGAAGAAGTGGCTGGTACAAAGGAGGCATTTGATGGGATGGATACTGGCAAGACAGGCAAAATCAACATGGAGCAGTTAAGTGTTGGACTGCAGAAGTTAGGACATCATATCCCTGATGCAGAACTTTAAATATTGATGGATGATTTAAGAGTTTATCACCTTCATCTTGAGTTCATTTGTGCCTTTTTACACTAATTACATATGTTATCCCATCTTCTTTTGTGCCAATTCTGGTTGATTTCTTGGTGTGCATTATTACTTGGAGATTAAGCTGAATAGAGTTGTATAACCTATGCTTTGTTGCGAATAATTGTTGGCTCTCTCTGCTAATATGCGAGTATTTGAATCAGGACCGACAAGGCTGTAGCCGTGTATAAGTTATCTGGCCTATTTTATATTTCTCAATCAACTAACTCCGCTACCATATTAAAGCATTTTGCCTTTTGTCCTTGTGGTTGTAGTTGCACAATGTCGTCAGTGTCAGGTGGGTGGAGCTGCAAATTGTAATGACATGATGAGTAATACTTTTTACGAAGATTGTGGTAGTTTGTTAATAGATAATTGCTATAACAATTTGAAAAAAAAAGGAAAGGAGGAAGTTCTATTTTGAATTGACCTCATGGAAAGTAACTCGTGGAATTTGAAGGTCAAAGACGCTCTTAGTGACACCGTTGCGTCAGGAACACTTTACTAGAGGATTATTTGGTTTCAGGACTACTAAGTTGGTGTATTCATATTCAGTATGAGTCTCTCATGTGTACAAAATCTGATACTATCCACTTTGTGAAAGGAATAAAGTTGTGCTCCAATCATAATTTTGAATGATTTCCTCGTAAAGAGAGGATATCAAATACGTATAACTTTTGTTTCTACTCTTTTACAAATGTTCTCTTAAAATACCTTCTTTGCTTTATACTATGAGATTAATCTGTGAATATGGTTTCTGCAGGTTGATGTTGATGGAAATGGAACCTTGAATAACGGGAAGTTTGTTGCTGTTTCTGTTCACATTAAGGAAAATGGCCAGTGATGAGCACCTACTCCGGGCATTCTCAGTGTTTGACAAGAACAAGACCGGATTCATAGAGATCGATGAGTTGAGGATGCAGTGAGTGACAATAGTGATTCTGTTGCCAACAACACAGAATGAAAGTTACACTTGAATTTGGTTCTGGTGTTTCCTTTCCCTTCCAAATTTGTGTTGGTTTGGAGCTCTTGATGGTCAGGCTTGCAGCTTTGAGCAATTAGCTTCCCACACCCACTAATAAGGAAACAAAAGCTCGCTACTCAGGCAATCAAGCACACCTAATAAACACTTTTTGGCCCTTGCACTTATCATATCGTTATGTCGGCAGGAGACTTCTTGAGGGTCCTGTTTATATTTTGTTTTGTATAACAACATAAAAATAATGTAAACTGTCAAATTAATCAATTTGACAACACAACTAACTAAAATCGAGAGGTCCAATTCCGATTAGTTTGGAAGTTTTGGTATATCAGTTATGAGTTACATTACTGTATCAAATTGCATCTACTCCGTATTTCATATGTGCCAATCTAGTCGAATATAACAACAGTGTAGGGATAAGCATTGATCAAATGCATCTACTGCTCGTCCCTTCCATAGCATTCACCATGGACTCGCCAAAAAGACAGTGATTAGGCAATAAAGGGATATGTGCCACTGACCATGGACCAGGGATTCATTTGAATAAAGTCATATGACACTTACAATCAGAAATGGTAGGGATAAGTACTTGTTAACAGCATTTATATAATAGGTGGCACGCAAAAAAAAAAAAAAAAAAAAAGACTATACAATAATAATTCAAGCAATAGACTAATTGATAGTTCTATGGGTTTTTTTAAAAAAATAAAAATAAAAATAAGAACAACTTATTGAATGTTTGTTTCCAAATAGAGGGGATTTGTTCGGAAATACCTTTTAGAATGACTCATTCGACATTCATTAATCTAAGCAACTTAGGCAATATGAAGTCCCCGTCCACCTACTCGTAAGCATACCAAGGGCAATACCTTCATAAATGGTCTTGTGATTTTCCGAGACTAGTCTAGATATGATATTATCAGAATAATGAATATCACAAAGTAATGTATACAAACGAGATATAATAAATTTATGGTGTATAATATGTATATAATATTTTTTATAATGGATATATACTAATTAGATGTTATTCGTATCATTTATTAATAAATCCTCACCCAATGTGATCTTTCTCATTTTATTGAGTGTTTCATAAAAGAACAATCTAATACTGGATTCACAAACCGACTAGAATTACTATACCTAACCAAAATGAGTAACCAATATTAAGACTAGCTTAGTTTAGATGAGTTGTGATTCATATGCAATGACATTGACAAAGGAGTGTCACTCAAGCACCATTTTGACCCACATAAGCAATTATCATTTTCTATATAATTTTTTTTCAAACTAATAATTAATACTCCATGTCTTAATTTTATTTCTACATGGATGTTTTTATCAATTTTAAGGAAAACAATGAGTAGAGGGGAACACATGGAATAATTAAAAAAAACCATTACTTAACTTAATGAAAGTAGTACAAAAAGTGGAGGGAAAGTCAAAAGGCAATGTTTCCCAGAAACTATACACAACTCCAAATATTTGGACAGTAAATTGGAGGTTGGCTCCAAAATTTTCAAACAAAATTTCAGCAGCATGTCCACTATAAATGCAATATTTATTGTGGGAAAATCCACATTAATTACGTATCCAAGCCAGAAGATTTGTGAGAATAGTGAAAACAAAAAAAGAAAAGTGAGATTAGTGGGGAGGGTTAGGAATAATCACTCTCAGAAAAGTATCATTATTGAGTGATTAACTTACTTTTGTATTGATTACTTTAAAAAATCGAGGCATCCCTCGTGGTAGCTATTGGACGATTATTGGTCGCTTCAATGACAAGCTGGAATATGGCTTGCAAAGCATCTTATACCCTTCCAACAACTTCCACATCAGCCTTGGTACCAAGAAGGCCAATTATTAACCTCAATGAACTACCAGAAGAGCAAATAAAAGAGCAATTAGACCAGGCACCAGAACAACAGGTAGAGAACCAACCAGAAAAACAGCCAGACAGGGACCAGAACAGCAAGCATAAAACCAACCAGAATAACAACAGCAGCCAAAAAACTAACCACAACAGCAACAAAACCAACAAGCAGCCAACAATCCCTAAGTCACAAAGTATTTTATGCTAAATGACATGGAAAGGGTAATAGTTGATGGTAAGTTACTTCAATTTTGTGCATGTGATCCTAACTTGCCACCATAACTCCACCAACAACTCCCAACAAGTTGTATAAACAACCTAGCTCAAGAATATAATGTGTCAAGATGGACCATAAGTAGGATATGGAAAATAGTGAGAGCCCAAATGACCAGAAATGAACCAATCGTCGTTCATAACCTCAAAACTGGGAAAGTGGATAGAAAAAAGAGTATCCTTCAACCTAGAAGAGTTAAAGATAATTCCATTAAGAAAAAGAACAAAAATTAGAGCCTCAACAACAAGTTTAGGGATCCACATATCCACAATACATATGCTAATCAAAAGAGGTGCAATCAAGAAGCATACAAATGTCTTAAAACCAGAGCTATCAGCATCACATAAAGTAACAAGAGTGCAGTGGTGCATTAATGCCATTGTACCAACAACCATCACAACAACACCAAGGTTTTCAAACATGTACAATGTTATACATGTTGATGAAAAATGGTTCTACATGTAAAAGATTACAACAAGATACTACCTAGCCCCAAATGAGGAAGAACCACAAAGACAATGCAAGAGCAAGAGGTTTATAACAAAAATCATGTTCATTAGTGGCAAGGCCACATACAACCCCAAATGGTGAGGTTGTTTTCGATAGAAAAATAGGGATATTTTTCTTCACAGAGTTAATCCCAGCAAAAAGTTCAAGCAAGAACAGGACAACATGAACAGTAGAAGTGAATCCAATATTGAGTGTCACAAAAGAAGTCATAAAAGATAAAATGATCAAGAACATCATACCAACAATCAGGGCCAAGTGGCCAAAATAGAGATGCAAACAAATATGGGTTGTGTAAGATAATGCAAAGTCATATTTACACAAAGATGACACATAATTCATAGAAGAAGCAACAAAAGATGGCTTCAATATCATGCTAGTCAACTAACCAGCACAAATCCCTGATCTCAATGTACTTAACTTAGGGTTAATTAGGGCAATACAATCACTAAAGGATCAAACAGCTCCAAAGACAATTGAACAACTAGTAGAAGTGGTGGAGAATGCATATAATGAGTATGATCCTAAGCTAATCAATCACATATTCTTAACACTTCAGGAATGCATGGTTGAAATTATGGAAGTCAAAGGAAACAACAACTACCACATACAACACATCAACAAACAACTTGAAAGAATAGGTGAGCTACCTACATCAATACATGTCACAAGGGAAGTATTAGAGGAGTGCAAGTTATGGCTTCAAACAGGGAGTACAATATACTAGGAGAAGAAATAGAAGAGGGTGGCAGTGAAGATGAGGAAGCAGGCTCATAACAAGCACAGTGAATGGAATTAGAACCCAAAATGCAACCTTTTGCTTGTTAACCATTGTACTATTCTTGATCAATGTAAAAACTTGTTATAATGGTCAATTAATATTCATATGTTGGAGTGGCATAAACATATTAGGAATCATGTTACTGGACTACCTAAGATCACTTAGGATCTTGCCTATACATTAGTAACCATACTTAGAGTCTTGCCTCAACATCAATACTGAGCAATAGCTAGCATCAGAGCAACATCATTACTGGAGTGGCTTAAAACCTATTTGGAATCATGTTATTGGAGTGGCTAAGATCACTTAAGATCTTGCCTCAACATCAATAACCATAATTCCTTAGGGTCTTGCCTCAACATCAATATTGAGTAACAACCAACACCACCAGAGCAACAATATACCAACAATAGAGTAACAATAAAATCACCAGAACATAACAACCCAGACTAAATCAAGGACAACAACAACAAAATGACAACAGCATAATATGAGTATCAAATCAAAACATAATGTGAGCATCAAATGACAACAACATAATTTGAGATTCCTTTATTTTCAACATCAACATAATCAGAACAAGAACCAAGTCTAAGCATTAAAACATCAAACAAACATTCCCCAAAAAATATCAAGAAGTCTCGACATCAACATGAACAAACCCTACGCATGCAGAATTCCTACACATAGCCTCGCCGTTAACAATATCATAACAATAAGAAATCCCCAAAAAATATCAACAAAATCCAAACAAGAAGAAACCCCAATAGCCTCCACATGAACGAAATCAGAACAAGAAGAAACCCCCAAAAAATATCAGGAAGTCTCAACATCAACATCAATAAAATCCGAACAACAATGAACCCCCAATAGACTCGACATCAACAACATCAGAATAAGAAGAAACCCCCAAAAAATATCACAAAGTCTCAACATCAACATTAACAAAATCCGAATAACAACAAACCCCCAATAGACTCGACATCAACAACGTCAGAATAAGAAGAAACCTCGAAAAAATATCACCAAGTCTCAACATCAACAAAATCAGAACAAAAAAAAAACCCCAATAGCCTCGACATAACATAATCATAACAAGAACAAACCCCAAAACTCAGAGGAAATAACAATAACAAGACGAGACACAAATCAGAGAAATAAAATCATAGCAAAAAAAGTTGAGAAACACTTATCCATGCTTGTCACGTTGAGTTGAAAACTAATAAGAGTACTCAGACCACGATTTGAACCTAGTTGGTGGAGGATCTGGGGTTTGTTGGGGTGATGCCTTATGGGTTGAAGTAGAAGCTCCTATGTGCTTACTCAAAGGGGGTTTTCATCGCCTCTCTTCATCAAATTCACGGAGATTGTGTCGTAAACAAAGGATCTCGGATGGAGGTAAGATATCTTGCTCAAACCCCCAATATGTAGGTTTAGGAACCGGATCCCCACCCTCCTTTCCTTGACCCATCCAAAGCAATATGGATACCAAAATGAAGAGAGTGAAATGAAGATTTTTATTCCGGTGGAAGTAAATGGAATCATGCAAGAGAGATCTGGAATTTTCAACACGAGCATCAACAAGAAGAAGAGAGAGAACGACAGATAAATCGAGAGGGGACAACTAGGTTAGCAGTACGTTAAGGGGTGGGTGGTTAAGAGTGAAATAATAAGGGTAGTGTAGTAACATTGGGGGGGGGGGGGGGGGGGGTAAAGGGTATTTTGACTTTTTTATACTAAATTTAGACACGTAGTAAATAAATGAGATGTTCATATAAGAAAATAATACTCCCTCCATCTTTATTTAGTTGCTACATTTTTCTTTTACGACCGTCTTTATTTAGTTGCTATGTTTCTATTTTCGGTAATTTTTTTATTTGTTTACCCTTATAATGCACACGTATTTACCTAATAACCTACCACCTCACCCTCATTCTCACTTCCACCTCACCAAACCCCTCAACTCCCTCGTGATTTCTGACTGCCACCTCTTACTTTCACATTTCTCCCTCTGTGCCTTTGTCTCTGCTTCTCGGTTTTGTTCATCAATTTCCCTCAACCTAAAATCCTAGATCTACCCGTTTCCACTCACTATTTCTAGATTTTTTCACCAGATTAATAATCTACTCTTTGCAACTCACATTTTGGTACCCATTTCTTGCGGTTTTTTTCGGGTTTCACTTGAGGGTTTGTGGGTTTGTGGGGTTTTTCTTGAATCTCTTTGGGTATACAACCATGGTTGCTGAAGGGAATGCTCCTAAAACTACTGGTAAGCGTTGTTTCTTCGGTTTTGAAGAGGACACCTTACCACCACATGAGATTAAAAGGTTACATGAAATCTTGGCTGAAATTGATGCCGAAACCCGGGAGAAAGCTCAATCCTCTAAGGTATCTGGTCCTTCTGCAGTTCAATCTCCGACGGCTCTTCTCAATGGGTCTAAACCCCTCCATTGGGGTTCAAAAGTTGGTTTGAGTACTCCTATTGGTACTCAAATGTACGAGCGCGAAAAGAGTAATCCCTAAAACCCTATTCTTGAGTTCACTCCATATTTGACTCCTATGGGTGTTTTGATTTTTTTATTTGGTAATTAACGTTGTTGAATCTTCTGTGCTTTGCTTGTCCTCTGTTTCATCTCTTGGCTTTTTTATCCCATTCAATTTGTCCTGTTTCTCTGTGGGTATTCTGTGTGCTTCGTCTCTTTGCTTGTCTTCTGTCGGTCTGGGTGATGGATATGGATCTGGGTCGGGTGCTTTAGGTCTGGGTCTATGTGGATTTGGGTCTATGTG
Source organism: Dysphania ambrosioides (assembly GCA_026401315.1). Classification (NCBI taxonomy): domain Eukaryota; kingdom Viridiplantae; phylum Streptophyta; class Magnoliopsida; order Caryophyllales; family Amaranthaceae; genus Dysphania; species Dysphania ambrosioides. The sequence goes on from CM048666.1 coordinate 1,139,521, forward strand.
ATTTGGGTCTTCAGCTTTGGGTCTGGGTCTAGGTGGATTTGGGTCTTCAGCTTTGGGTCTGGGTCTATGTCTGTTGGTCTGGGTCTGGGTCTTGTGGCTTTGGGTCTATGGCTACGGCTCTGGGTGTATGATCTATGGTCTTATGGGTATGGGTATATGGCTTTGGGTCTATGATTGTCCTACTTACGGGTTTGGGTGTATGGCTTTGGGTCTATGATTGTCCTACTTACGGGTTGGGGTGTATGGCTTTGGGTCTGGGTTTGGGGATATGGATTTGGTCTGGTGTGCTTCTAGTCTGGTGCATTGTTCTGTGACTTGGTCTTCTTGGGTCTTTTGACTTGTGTGTGCTTCTTGGTCTAATCTGGTGCATTGGTCTCTGACTTGCTCTGGTTCTTGGGTCTTCATGGTATCTGACTTGTGTGTGCTTCTTGGTCTTCTTGTGTCTTCTGACTCGTGTTTGCTTCTTGGTCTGGTCTGGTGCATTGGTCTCTGACTTGCTCTGGTTCGTAGGTCTTCATGGTATCTGACTTGTGTGTGCTTCTTGGTCTTCTTGGGTCTTCTGACTCGTGTTTGCTTCTTGGTCTGGTCTGGTGCATTGGTATGGTGCAATGCTCTGGTTCTTGGGACTTCTTGATCTTTGACTTGTGTGTACTTTGGGTCTGGTTCTTGGGTCTGGGTCTTCTATGTGCTTCTGGGTCTGGGTCTTCTGTGTGTCTTAACATTATCAATATGATGCAACAGTTACAAAATATGATGCATATCTTACAAAATATGATCACATTACATGTTGAATTATATAATTACATGTTGAATTACAAAAGATGATCACCTTACATGTTGAATTACAAAAGATTATCACATTCACATTTCTTCTTGTGTCTCTTGATCAATCCATGCTTGGCATTCTACTATGAGTTCCTTTGATATATGAATTGATGTTGGTAGCACTCCTCTTCTTTCTAGCGAGTGTTTGTTCATATGTGGAATATGGTAATTGTTGTGCCCTTTAGCCTTCATTACTTCGACCATGCATTGTTGGAGGGTTAGAAAAATATGGTTGATTAACTTCGGATCATATTCATTGTATGCTTCCTCCACCACTTGCACTAGGTTGTCTACACTTTTGGGTGCTGTTTGGTCTTTAAGTGATTGTATTGCCCTGAAAAATCCAAGGTCAAGTACATTTAGGTCTGGACTTTGTGCTAGCTAGTTGATTAGATTTATTGTAAACCTATCTTTGGTAGCCTCATTCATAAAATCTGGATCATTTTTGCTTAAATGTGGCTTTGCATTATCTTGAACTACCCAAATGTGCTTGCTCCCCCAATGTGGCCACGTGGCCCTAATTGCTGGTAGAATGCAATGAATGAGTTTATCACCTCCTTTGTAATGCTTGTTGTAGCCTTAGTCTCCAATGTGCCTGCTGGTCTATTTTTACTTGATCTTTTTGCTGGTACTAATTCTGTGAAGGGAAATATACCTATTTTCCCATCAAAGGCCACATCACCATTTGGGATGATATGTGGCCTTGCCATAGCTACTATGAACATTACTTTCTCAATGAATCTTTTACTGTTGCATGTCCTGTATGGCTCCATTTCTTCTGGTGCTAAGTAGTACCTACTAGTGATCTTAGACATGTAGAACCACTTTTCATCCATATGAATTATGTTGTACATGTTTGAGAATCTTGGAATTGTTGTCATTGATGCTGATACTATTGCTTGTAAACACCACAAAACTCTAGCAATCTTGTGTGAATGTGACAACTCTGGTTTAATGGCATTTGTGTGTTTCTTTATCTCACCTCTTTTGATGAGGCTATGCATGGTTGATCTATGTATGCCCATACTTGCTGTTGTTGCTCTGATTGATGTTCTCTTTCTCAGTGGGATCATCTTGATGTCCTCTGGGTTGATTGATATTCTTTTCCTTCCCACTCTATCTGTTTTGTGATTGTCCACATTGATGGCTACATTTTTATCCATTTGTGCTCTCACTGTGTGCCATATTCTGCTGATTGTCCATCTTGATACTTTGAATTCTTGAGCTAGTTCATTGATATAACCTGTTGGTAGCTTCTTGTAATTGTTGGTACTGAATTTGTGATTTTCTTGGCAATATTGTTGCAACTTCTGAGCAACATATGCTCTGTCCTTGTTGTTAAGCACATAGACTCTCTTAATGGAGCCTCTGGCTTCTGCTGCTGCCTTTGTCTCTACTCTTGGCTGTGTTCTACTGCAGTTGTAGTTATTGGCTCCTGCTTGTCCTCTTAAGTGATTGCAGTCCTTCCCAATGAATCCTGCTTGTCCTTCTGAGTGACTGCAGTTGAAGCCATATGCTCCTGCTTGCCATGTTGAGTTTACGTAGTTGAAGCCTCTGGCTTCTGCTGTTGCCTCTGCTTCTGGTTGTGTTCTACTGCAGTTGTAGTTATTGGCTCCTGCTTGTCCTCTTAAGTGACTGCAGTCCTTCCCACTGGCTGCTTGCTCTTCTGACTGATCACAGTCCATGTGTTCTTCATGATATGGTTCAAGTCAAACATTACCCTTCTCGCTGATGTGGAATTTGTTGGAAGAATCTGAGATGCTCTGTCAGCTTCAATTGTACTTGACATGATGCGACTTAGACTTCTCCAACAATTTCTACAATTGATGATTTGATTATTTCAGAAATAAAATCATAATCTAATGGTAAGTGGTCCATAATCACTCGATGATGAATCTCAAAAACCTGAGAGTGATATTTCCCCCTCCCCCATGGAATTGTGGAGCAATAAATGGCTTTGGGAGATATTATGGCTGTGAAAGTCAGTTGGAGCATATTCAAAAGTTGGAGCCAAAATTTCTGTTTGGAGCCAAAAATTTCACTTTTTGGAGTGAAATTCAGCTTGGGCGCCACTTTTTGGAGTAAAATTCTGTTACAAAAATTCTGACATAAAAGCAATAGTTTTTGTAATTTTTTTTCCTTCTTCCAAAGTTGTGGGCCATTGTACTCATTACACTTTCCTAAAACTTGATGAATTATACCATGTAGCATGTAAAAAAAGACAAAGAGAGTAGCAAATAAAAAAAGGTACAGAGGGAAATACATTTCTAGCATATAATTAATATGGATCTACTTTTTTCAATAAAAGTATTAAGTTGGTCCAAAGGATCCAGTGTCCTAAACCACCAAGTCAAATCTTTGAAAAGCTAAATAACAATTAAAAATTTACATAATTGAGGAAAATTAGAAATAGAACTTTGAAAAGGTGTGCAACAACCAGCATGGGACCTGTGTGATGAATATTGGAATGCCAATGTCTTATAATTTTTGTAAATTCCTAATTTTGGAACAGTCTGAGTGAATTTGTACCCAAAAAAAAAACAGACAAATTTTGGAGTAGAGAGAAAAGTCTCCCTCTAAGAAGAGCTCCGACTCTCTTCTATGGAGGATTCACACCTTCAAGTTTCCATCTTTTTCCATTAATTCACCTTTCACAACATTTATTTTCCTTCTATTAATACTTTTTAATCAATTATTTCAATAAAGTTTTAATATATTTCCCTTTTTTGTTTATATTGTGTAGGTTCTTGCAGGTTTTACATAAACCATTTATTTAGTCTTCTATCTCATTAAGCAACCTACTCTTTTTTATTTTTCTTCTTCCATACTATATCCCAAATCCTAGGAGATCTCTCAAAAAAGATACCATCTTTCTACCTGATTCTCATTTCTATCGCATTCCCACTTGATTACTCCCCTTCATATCAGCTGGGTATTCCACAAATTCAAAAAAAAATTGTTTTTTGACTGATGGGTAACTGCTGTGCTTCTCCAAGTGGGGGAAAGACAAACAAGAAGAACAAACCAAATCCGTTTTCAGCTGATTATTCAGTGAATCAAAGATCTGAGGCAAACACCAAACTGTATGTTTTGAAGGATCCTACAGGGAGTGACATCCACGCGCGGTATGAGTTAGGGAGGGAGCTTGGGAGAGGTGAGTTTGGGATAACTTATTTGGCAACTGCTTTAGACAGTGGTGAGAAACTTGCTTGCAAATCAATCTTGAAGAAGAAGCTTAGGACTGCTGTTGATGTTGATGATGTGAGGAGGGAAGTTGAGATTATGAAGCTATTACCTAAACACCCTAATATTGTTACTTTGAAGGATACTTATGAGGATGATAATGCTGTTCATATTGTTATGGAATTGTGTGAGGGTGGTGAACTTTTTGATAGGATTGTTGCTAGAGGTCATTACACTGAGAGGGCTGCTGCTCTTGTTACCAAAACTATTGTTGAGGTTGTTCAGGTATTATTTGGATTGATATTCTGACCATTTTTATTGTTATTTTTTTTACTATGAATTTATATGTGCGTCGTCCAATTCCTTGGGGTGAAATGAAGAATCGGAGTAACATTGCTAGTGGGTGTTTCTCTTTTATCACGCTTTTGTTACATTCCTTGAGGGGGGTTGTGAACTTTTTTGGCCGGATAATAATGGCAATATTACATGTAATGAGATTCCATACACGAATTACTCTCTTTATTCATAAATCTTGATTGCCGTCAATTACCACTTTAGAGGTGGTATTGAGTGGTAATGGAATTTTATGAAGAAAATCACATTTTGGGATGGAGTTCCAGTACCATGGTGATGAACATGGGATTTTCTTATAATATAACATATAAATATACTACCATTACCACCCTTTATGGCCACTTTCTAAACAGGCCGTTTGTGGTTTTGTCTTGATTTGTTTTTATATTCACGAATTTGGTTGTGGTTCTTTAATCTCAGTTCAGGAACAAACGCTGCTAATATGTATGTTCCTGGTTATGCCGGCAATTTGTTGTATTTCATCATTTTCATAATCTTTTTCTTGGGGTTCTGGCAGATGTGTCATAGACATGGAGTGATGCATAGGGACCTGAAGCCTGAGAACTTCCTATTTGCTAACAAGAAGGAGAACTCAGCCTTAAAGGCCATTGATTTTGGATTGTCGGTAACTTTTAAGCAGGGTAATACCACTGAGCTAGCATGATGTTGCCCGAATCTTTCTTTTTTTCGTCTTTATTTCTATACTGAACTATTGTTGGCTTACTTCCATTAATACATCACCGAATACAGTAAAGATTGTACTAAGAAGGGTTTCGTTTGCAGGTGAAAAGTTTACTGAAATTGTAGGCAGTCCTTACTACATGGCTCCTGAGGTTCTAAAACGTCACTATGGTCCAGAGATTGATGTTTGGAGTGCTGGTGTTATTTTATATATCTTGCTGTGTGGCGTTCCCCCTTTTTGGGCAGGTATGCCCTATTCATTTCATGTGCTTCAGGTTTTGAAGTTATACGCTTGTTGTAACTTGGGTTTGTATCTCAAGAAAAAAAGATGGAGTTTGAAGGTGGCTAAAAAAATCTATTTAGTACAGTTGTTAGATCGATTGTTTGTCAAAGGTGCAATTTTATGGGACCTGCTATCTGCTATTGCATAATGTGTCTATTTTCCATGGTTTGGATTTTGGAGTGTGCATATTGTGTCTATTTTGCATGGTTTGGATTATGTAATGTGCATAATGCCGCAATACGTCTCCCTTTTTGAGCTTGCTGAGAAGTAGTATGCATTTCACACAGAAACTGAACAAGGTGTTGCTCAAGCTATAATTCGCTCAGTTGTTGACTTTAAAAGGGATCCTTGGCCTAAAGTATCAGATAATGCGAAAGATTTAGTGAGAAAAATGCTCGATCCTGATCCAAAGAAACGGCTAACAGCCCAAGAAGTACTTGGTAACTTGTCATTTGCTTTAACTGATTATATCATTTCTCAACCATGATGTTGTAATTTCTTACTTACTTGAGAACCCCTATGAGAAATGCAGAACATCCTTGGTTACAGAATATCAAGAAAGCTCCAAATGTCTCTCTTGGTGAAACTGTGAAAGCCAGGCTGAAGCAGTTTTCTGTGATGAACAAGCTCAAGAAAAAGGCTCTAAAGGTGAAGTAGACAATCTGCACAATTTCTTTAGTGTGCTATTGGCTTCTTTTTTTATCTAATGGCGCAGCCATGACTACGTACATGGTTATTAAAATCCTGATCTGGATCTTACAATCCTACGATATTACAATCCAAAAATACTTGACCGATCCTGATGTTAAGTACGATCTTAATGTACATAGGGTATCTGGATTTTATTTTTGTTGCAATAGGATTTAATTTGATTTTACAATCTTACGATCCAGCAAACCGATCCTTCATTAACAATAATATGGGGTGATGAACCTTTCTTATTTTTATTTTTTTACTAATCAATTAAACACACAATTACATATAAAGTACTGAGTCATTTTCTGTTGACATGGGTTTATAGTATAAAATACTATAAAATAAATGCAAAGATGTATTGTAGTATTTGTCCCGCTGTAGCTCTTTTTTTTTTTACCTATTTAGCTATATAGTAGGATCTAACGATACTAAAATCTGATATACCTTCCTCATCAATCCAGATAGGATCCTGATCTTAACAACCTTGACTTCATATGTTCTATTTACCTTTTATTGCATACTGGTAAACGAGACTGATTTATATTTGCCTGTTGGCAGGTGATTGCTGAGCATTTGTCGATGGAAGAAGTGGCTGGTATAAAGGAGGCATTTGATGGGATGGATACTGGCAAGACAGGCAAAATCAACATGGAGCAGTTAAGAGTTGGACTGCAGAAGCTAGGACATCATATCCCTGATGCAGACCTTCAAATATTGATGGATGCTGTAAGAGTTTATCACCATCATCTTGTGTTCATTTGTGCCTTTTTACACTAGTTACATATGTTATCCCATCTTTGTTTGCAACAATTCTGGTTGATTTCTTGGCATGCATTATTACTTGGAGATTAAGCTGAGTAGAGTTGAATAACCTATGCTTTGTTGCGAGTAATTGTTGGCTCTCTGCTAATATGCGAGTTTTTGAATTAGGACCAACAAGGCTGTAGCCATAGTTAGAATATTTAAGTTATCTGGCTTATTTTATGTTTCCCAATCAACTTAACTCTACTACCCTATTAGAGCATTTTGCCTTTTGTTCTTGTGGTTGCATTTGTGCAACCGTTGTATTGAAATGAAATGTTGAGTAATTCTATTTACGAAGGTTGTGGTGGTTTGTGGACACAAGTTATTCAGCATAAGTCTGTCCTGTGTGCATATCTTATACTATCCACTTTGCGAAAGAAATAAAGCTGTGTTCCTATTATGATTTTGAATGCTTTCTTGTAAAGAGAGGATATCAAATATGTATAGTTTTTGTTTCTACTCTTTCACAAATGTTCTCCTAGAAGAAAATACCTTCTGTGCTTTAAACTATGAGGCTTATCTTAAAATGGTTTCTGCAGGCTGATGTTGATGGAAATGGAACCTTGAATTACGGGGAGTTTGTTGCTGTTTCTGTTCACATAAGGAAAATGGCCAATGATGAGCATCTACACAGGGCATTCTCATTCTTTGACAAGAACAAGACCGGATTCATCGAGGTCGATGAGTTGAGGGATGCATTGAGTGACGACAGTGATTCTGTTGCTAACAACACAGAAGCCAACAACACAGAAGAAGTCATCAATGCCATCATGCATGATGTCGATACTGATAAGGTTATTTCCAAATCATACACTTGTAATTTAATATGCTGTATGAGTTTTTACGAGTTTCTGGCTTTTTTTTTATTTCTCCCATATCTGAACTATCTAAAACTATCTAGAACTTTTAGGCCCTTTTCTCAAAAATTTTGCAAATTTTTATAGTCACAAAATCAACTTAGGAAGTCCTTAGCTGGAGTTATTATTCTTGTAGAACTAATTCTAATTTGTTTTCTGAGAGACATCTGGGGATATTTACTTGCATTATCTGATTAAGTGGGATTCCTCAGGGAATAATTTCAGTCTCTTTTCAACCGCATAACAGTAGTTCCTAGCCATCTTCCTCATTTCCGAGCTTTTGTTTCATGACATTATTTTCCTTCCTGACTAGGACAGTTCACAATTGGACATGCTTGCTTTTTTTCATTCCTCAGAAGCTGTGAAGCACCTGCTGTAATTTTGTTATGCACGAATAGTTTTTCTTAACTCTAATTCTCGTTGTATTTATTTTTAAAGGACGGACGCATAAGTTATGATGAATTTGCATCAATGATGAAGGCCGGTACAGATTGGAGAAAGGCATCTAGACAATATTCTCGAGAACGGTTTAACAGCTTGAGTTTGAAATTAATGAGAGATGGTTCGTTAATTGGAAATGAGGTCAAATGAACCGAGAGAAAGATTGATTCAAGAAGCTGATTTGCAGTGTAGCTACTCCTTTTCTTTTTCCTTTATGGGAATTTTAATAGCTAATCAAATTTTTTGCCTGCTGCATATGGACATTTCAGGAGAAAATGGTATGATAGATCCTATGAACAAGCTGTATTCTATGCTTGATAGCAAATGGCCTTTTAGGTGGTGCTCCGGTTTCTCTTTACTTTAATTTTTCGTTTTTGTTTCGGATTTATCAGTAGTTGTAATAGTGAACGAAAGAGATAGTGATTAGTCAGATAAAATAGGACTAAGGTAACTGTTTGTGGTCAAACTTCATGCAGTTGTACATAAATTGGAATTCGAAGATTCTTCATATTCTGTTTCTTAGAAAGTTTCCATTGAACTGCCTTATTGCTTAGTGCCTTGTTTCGATTTGTTAGGTGAAGAGCAATTAAGTTTAGGCAGTCGGTTTAATTGGTAGAAAAGTCTTAACTTTTTACTTTTTCACTCCCTTTCTTGTTCTCTCTTGGGGAGGTACTAACAGTTACTCTCGTAGTTTGCAATTCTATATGATGGAAAGGGGTGGGCACCGACTCTGGTGTAGGGGCGTAAGACTACCACTACTGCTCTACAAAAGGGATTACCGACCATTACGCCCCAATTTGTAAGCAAATCTAAGCATTGATTCGCGAGAAAGGGTGACAACTCGTACTTAGTACTACTATTAAAGTGACAAAAGTTAACTGTCCTATTTGCAATCTCCATACATTTCATCCTAAATATTCTTATTTGTGACTTTTTTTACACAATATTTGTTTAAATGGGAAAAGCCATTGACCGACCTGTTTACAGAATGATCTAATTAATTATGAGTTTAATGATCCGGTATTTTAAAGGGTTATGTTTTAATGATTCTGGGTCAAGTTGGGTTAATAGTAGGACAATTGTTTTTAAGACTTTTAAATATTATTAAATAATGAACGTTTCCTTGTAGGTAGGTGTGACAATGGGTCTAAGATCCGATCTAGACCCGGTTAGATCCAACCCATTTTCTAGGGTTTGGGTCTAATTTTTTAAAACCCATTGGATTCGGGTCGGATATGAATTTAAATGTCATTGGGTTGGATATATGTCCGAGTCCAAAAAATTTAGACTCAGATCCGATTTATATCCGACCCATGGACTCGCATATTTTAAAAAGTAAAATAAAATCTAATCTTTATTTAGAACTAAAACTAAAGATTCATTCACATTGCTCTGTCGCCTTCAACTCTTTCTCATTGCCACTTGCCAGGTAACATATTCATACAATTTTGATGTATATTTTGTGATTACTAGCTTCTCATCGTCACGTCCTCACAAACATATTCAACTGGGTTTGAGATTACTAGCTTTTGTGCGATTTTAAAAACTCGTGAGTAGCGATGCACTTGACCTTAAAAACATTGTACCAGAGTACTGTTGAGTTTAGGACTTTTGATTTAGTGTTGGATTTTGATTCTAGTGCTTACTTGTTTTCCACTCACTGAACTATATATTGTTTTGCAAGCATTTCAACGATATAAACTGTAACTGTATGCTTAAGAAATAATTTATTAATTTATCTCATTTGACATAATAATGCAATTTAACTTCCTTTATAACACTTAATTGGTAAACAATTCTAAGGTATTAAATGCGAAAATACATCTAATTATAAAACATGTGAATAATAAGCACATAAAAATAAAAATATGTTAAGGATCCATTTTGGATCCAAGATCTATCAGATCCGGTGGATTTGAGTAAGAGTCTAGAATTTTAGGACCCAATGAATTTGGGGCAGATATGGATCTAATTTGAAAATAATGGGTATGGGTTCGGGTCTAATAAGACCCGACCCATTGTCATCCCTACTTGTAGGTGATACGAGAACACTACAACTCTCCATAGATATAAATATACGCAAGCTTTCATTCAGCCCTAACCTTTTAGGAGTAACAAAGATGAGCCTTTGAATTCTGGGTTAATTACGGTCAAAGGTGCTATGTTGCTGTTCACACCCTTCCAGGAGGAATCATTGACATTGTCTTGTTTTATGGTTTTCTAAAATGACCCTCATTAGATCTGTTTCCAAGTGCTGACTCATTTTGCACTCAGGATTGAGTAGATTTGTTCAAATGAAAAGGGTCCCGTTAAAAGTCCTTAATCACCCCGTTTATAAAAGGGTCTAATTAATAATGGGTTTAATGAATCGGTATCTTAAAGGGTCAATATTTTATTGGGTCTTTAATGAGTCAAGTCGGGTTAATAATGGACCAATAATTTTCAAGACTTTCAAAAATTATTAGGTAATGAATTATTTTCATTTACTTCTTTTCGATGGTACGCTATCAAAGATTGAAGGTTATAAATGTAAATTATCACCCTTTATAAATAAAAACTATATTATTTTTGGACGATCCAACCCGTTTTACATGTGACCCATTTCATCCCTAACCTAACTAAATGCATAGGTGTAGGGTTGAGGAGTATTCATTGACATTTTCATGTTTCATTTCCCTAAACCTTCTCTAGGATTTCAAGCTCTTATTGCTTTCTTGTTACTTGATGCACAAGCTGTTCACTTCAAAGGATAAAGAGACGATTAAAGCTAGAATCTTGGAACTTCTTCCATACTTGTAACTTGTGTTAACATGGATTACATGTTCTGCCTCGACCTAGGCGGTGGAAGGACAAAATATTTGATTGGCATCTTTGATCAGTCAAAATTGATGGTCAAGCTGTGATCAGAATTTGAGGACTGCTCCGCAAAACATTACATTATAACATTTTTTTTTTTTTGCAATAGGAACAAAATTTTCTTAATCAGTAAACCTCCTTCCTGTATTGTACCTGTTAGGCCCAGAAGTTTAATATAATAACAGTGGTTATAATATGTATTAGATGCCACATTATAGTACCAGGCAGAATGTAGATGCTATCGACGGTATTAGTCTTGATAATTTTCCCTAATGTATTCTATATTAGTCCCCAGAGTTAAGAGGTGATACATAGAATAACTCCATTATACTGTAGGATTTTAGATGCGATTAGCGGAATTTTAAGAAACAATTTCTTAGCACCTAACACAGGATCTCATGCATATAATAATACAAATTAATAGAATAGTATAACATACCCTTGATGCGTGAATTCCTCGAAGCAAAAGGGCACGTTTTACGGAGAATATAGAACGTCAGATGTCGTTCCTCTAGTATTGGTCCACAAGCAGGATTGGATTACCCACGTATACTAGTACGGAATCAAGAACGGTTCTTGATTGCTTTTTAGGGTTTTTAGGTTATGTGAGAAAAAGCAAAAGCTAGTATTGAAGAAGAATTGATCAAATATTTCAACCTCATATATCTATATATATATATATGATAATCAAGTAACTCGAAGTGACTCAATTACCCAATTTGATCAATTTACAACTCTCACATAAGTATATGAGATTTATCCAATCACTACTTATTTGTGTGACCTTATAGGACTCAGTTACAGTTAGTAGTATACTAATATAATTAGTATACATATTATAGTTGGTTTCTAGTAAAACACTATAATTATCTAAAATAACCGAGTTTCATTATCTCCATAATTCATCCTAATTATATCTAATTTGTTACACTTGTTGAGGACATTCCTTCAATCTCCCACTTGTCTGAAAACAAGTGTGTAACCATAAACTCCTTAATTCTCTTAATGTCGAATTTGATGGTATGATCACATCTCATGTCACCCATACCAATATTCAAAAACATTTCTTGAAATCTGAGCTTGAACTGTCCAAAACAAATGGTTAACTCTTAATCCATTTGAGCACGGCCATGCATTTTTCAGTTCTTACTCTTCAAGAGGCCCAAGACACCAATCCTAATAATTAGGACTTATTCAATTTTGTACAACCAAAACTCACACTCAATTTTTAGCAATCCCGAACATTCCCTTTATAACCTCCTTTTACGGCATGGTGTTTGAGAATGTCAAAGACTTACTAATCACTAACTGAGAATAGTGTCATAGGAATCCACTAAATATAATAAACGAAATTCTTAAAACATTTTGAAGAATATCAAGTAGGTATATCCAATATATATCCATATATATATATATATATATTCATGTAAATGACTAGACATCTCCATGTCTCCATAGCCCATGAAACTGCGCTATCAATCAACTTACACACTAGTCCTTGAATGAATCATTTATGTCCAAGTTAATGATTCGGACCAGGGACTAACAGTATTTTATAATCTCGGTTTACTTAATAGGGTTTCATTCATCAAATCACGCATTTGACAAGCCTATCGAGAGTTATACAATACTTTGGACATTTTATCTAAATCCAAACCATATTTAAATAAGAATAAAAATTTATTGATAAACATAAACATACATATCTAAGTGTTTTATGTCTGTGACTAATTTTGAAATAAAATAGTACACAACTAAAGCCACTCTCCAATATGCTTAAGCCCTAAACCCCTAGTATGACTTTCATGCTTGGGTTGAGGCAACGGTTTAGTTAACGGGTCAGCGATATTATCGTCCGTGTGAATCTTGCAAACAACCACATCCTTCCTTTCTACTATCTCTCGAATGATGTGAAACTTTCTAAGTACATGCTTGGACTTTTGATGCGATCTAGGTTCCTTGCCCTGGGCAATGGCACCATTATTGTCACAATGTAAGATACTACTCCTAGTTTAGAAATGAATTTCTTCATCCAAACTGCTTCTTTTGCTGCATCAGCTGCAGCAATGTACTCAGCCTCTGTTGTAGAATCAGCTATGGTGCTTTGCTTTAAACTCTTCCAGCTCACTGCCCCTCCATTTAGACGAAAGATGAACCCAGATTGAGATCGGAAATCATCCTTGTCTGTTTGGAAGCTCGCATCCGTGTAACCTTCAACAGCCAATTCAATTTCACCTCCATACACTAAGAAATGATCCTTAGTTCTTCTCAAGTATTTAAGGATATTCTTAGCTGCATTCCAGTGCGTGTCGCCTGGATTCGATTGGTATCTGCTACACATACTCAAAGCATATGAAACATCCGGTCGAGTACAAATCATGGCATACATAATGGACCCTATAGCCGAAGCATAAGGTACATTACTAATTCGCCTAATCTCATCAGTGTTTGAAGGACATTAAGTCTTGCTTAGCGACAAACCATGTTGTATGGGAAGGAAACCTCTTTTCGAATTTTCCATATTGAACCTAGTAAGAACCTTATCAATATAAGTTCTCTAACTAAGTCCAATTAATCGTTTAGATCTATTTCTATTGATCTTGATCCCCAAAATGTACTCAGCCTCTCCAAGGTCTTTCATAGAGAAACAATTCTTTAGCCATTCTTTGACAGAGTCAAGCATGGGAATGTCGTTTCCTATGAGTAATATGTCATCTACATATAAAACCAAGAAGACAATGCTACTCCCACTAAACTTCTTGTATACGCAAGATTCTTCTTCATTTTTTAGAAAACCAAACTGTTTGATAGCCTCATCAAATCGAAGATTCCAACTCCGAGATGCTTGCTTCAGTCCATAAATAGACTTTTTAAGCTTGCACACCTTCCTAGGATTCTCTGGATCCACAAAACCCCCAGGCCGTGTCATATACACATCCTCTTTCAAGAACCCATTCAAGAAAGCGGTCTTGACATCTATTTGTCAAATTTCATAATCAAAGAATGCAGCAATCGCTAGGATTATCCGAATGGATTTAAGCATCGCAACTGGTGAAAAGGTTTCATCATAGTCAATACCATGAATCTGCCTAAAACCTTTTGCAACCAATCTAGCTTTGAAAACATCAATGTTTCCATCCTTGTCTGTTTTTAATTTGAAAATCCATTTGCAACCAATAGGTGTACTCCCATCAGGCAAATTAACCAAGTCCCATACTTGATTTACAGACATGGATTCCATTTCAGATTTCATGGCTTTAAGCCATTTTCCGGAGTCTTGACTCGCCAAGGCACTTTTGTAGCTAGTAGGTTCCTCATGTTCTAAAATCATTATTTCAGAACTTTCAGTTAACAAGAAGTCCACAAATCGTTTTGGTGGATTTCTTGGTCTACTAGATCTACGAGGGGAAACAACAGGAGATATTTCCTTCTCAACGATTTGAGAATTTTCACTCGAATTTGATTCGAGTGGGTCGATAGGAGGTTCTTGCGTTGACTGCATTTCCTCCATCACATTGTTAGAAGTGAGGAGAGGATCATGCGTTTGAAGCATTAACTCTTCCTCATTTACTAAAGAAATAACCATGTGATTGTGTCTCTGACGTGGTTTTATCCACATCCATTTGTTGCTCCTCTCGAATTTCTTCGAGATTGATACTACTCCCACTTGTCTTTCTGGAAATAAAATCCTTTTCCAGAAATACACCATCTCGAGCAACAAACACTTTGTTTGCATTTCGATTGTAAAAGTAGTAGCCCTTTGTTTCTTTAGGATAACCTATGAAGAAACATTTGTCAGATTTGGGAGACAGCTTATCTGAGAGTAATTGTTTTACATAAGCTTCACAACCCCAAATTCGTAGAAAAGATAATTTTGGAACTCTTCCTGTCCATAACTCATATGGTGTCCTTTCTACTACCTTTGACGGAGTCCTGTTTAGTGTAAAAACAGCGGTTTCGAGGGCATGTCCCCAAAAGGATATTGGAAGATCTGCAAGACTCATCATTGACTGAACCATGTTAAGTAAGGTGCGATTCCTCCTTTCGGATACACCATTTAATTGAGGTGTTCCTGGTGGAGTTATTTGAGAAAGTATTCCACACCCCTTTAGATGATCATCAAATTTTTGGCTTAAATATTCTCCACCACGATCTGATCGTAGTGCTTTTATTGTTTTGCCAAGTTGATTCTGTACTTCATTCTGAAATTGCTTGAACTTTTCAAATGATTCAGACTTATGCTTCATTAAGTAGATATATCCATATCTACTTAGATCATCAGTAAAAGTTATAAAGTAACTAAACCCTCCCTTGGCCATAGTGCTCATCGGTCCACATACATCTGTATGTATGAGTCCCAAAAGATCACTTGCTTTTTCACCTTTTCCTTTAAAAGGTGACTTAGTCATTTTACCCATCAAACACCCTTCACATATATCGTATGATTTATAATCAAACGATGTCAGAATGCCATCTTTTTGCAATTTCTGAATACGTTTTGGGTTGATGTGCCCTAAACGACAATGCCATAAATAAGTAGGGTTCGAATCGCTTAATTTGTTTTTCTTGCAGTCTATGTTATAGATATGTTTGTCAAAATCTAATACATACAAACCATTCATTAATTTAGCACTAGCATAAAACATCTCTTTAAAATAAATCGAACAACTATTGTTCTTTATTTCAAAACTAAAGCCTTCGGTGTCTAACACGGAAACTGAAATGATTTTTTTAGTAATAGAAGGAACAAAATAACAATTATTTAATTCTAAAACTAATCCAGAAGGTAAAGGTAGATTGTATGTTCCAACTGCTAAAGCATCAACTCTTGCTCCATTTCCAACACGCAGTTCTACCTCTCCTTTAGCCAGCTTTCTACTTCTTTTTAGTCCCTGCACATCCGAAACAATGTGAGTACCACAACCGGTATCTAATACCCAAGAAGTAGAAGTTGTTAAATTAACTTCTATAACAAAGATACCTGAAGAGCCTGTCTTCTTATCTTCCAAATACTTAGGGCAATTTCTCTTCCAATGGCCTATTCCATCACAATAGAAACATTTGGCATCCGCTTTTGGATCGCCCTTGGGCTTAATAGATGTCTCAGTTTGAGCAACTTGCTTGCCCTTTCCTTTGACAATCTTTTTGCCCTTCCCTTTCTTTTTGAACCCCTTTCTTTTTTGTACCATAAGAATTTCTTTCTTTGGTTTTGGAATGTCCATCTCAGCAGTGACAAGCATTCCATGCAGTTCTTCTAAGGTTTGCACTTTATTGTGCATGTTAAAGTTTTACCTAAATTGCTGAAATCCATCATGTAATGACATCATGATTATGCCAGTGGCCATGTCAGTAGTATAGGTCATTCCCAGTTTAGACATTTTCTGGAACAATTCCATCATTTTGAAAACATGGTCTCCCACCGGTTTATCGACCTTTTGCACACATCGGAGCAACTCTCTATGAGTCTCGTATCTTTCTACCCTTGCTTGTTTCTGAAACATCTTTTTCAGTTGCTGGGTAATGCTATGAGCATCCATACCATCAAACTTCTTTTGAAGGTTTGGTTCCATGGAAGCTAGCATGAGACATGTGACAAACACTGATTTATCTTTAACAACCTTTTGCCTAGCCTTTTCAGCATCTGATGTTGTGGCTGTCAGAACTGGGATAGGGGTGTCAAGGACATCCTCTCTTCCTTCGGCCCTAAGAACAATTCTTAGGTTATGTTCCCAATCTAGGAAGTTGGTGTTGTTCAATTTATCCTTCTCAAGCTATGAACGTAAATTAGGACTGTTGTTGTTGCTAGACATGATATCTACAATAGAAATATATCAAAGTTTAATAATATGTTTATCATTAGTAGCATGCAATATATGAACAATTCAAGGCTACTTATCACATTTTAAAGTTTGTCCCAAACTATTAAAACGTGAATACCAAGATCCTTTAAAACAAGAAATTATAAGCGGACTTTGGCCCTATGTATAAAATCTGATGTTTTATCGGTAAGTAAACAACCTTTACTAATTATATCTCATATAATTCTTGGTCGATAGATAACAACTTTTGTTTCTATCTCTATGTTTCAAGACCCAAAACTTTGTCTTTTGATAATCTTGTTGAGCAAAACCAAACAGTGACATGTAAATTTCATAAATATTACCCTATTTTCCCAAGATTATATGTAATACCTCGCTTTGACAGAAACTATTACTTATGATCTAGGGCTTAATAGGTGTCTGTTTGGTAAAACATATCTCAATTTTTATTTTAGGGACCTAATTTACTATGTTGGTTTATTTATTAGTGAACATATACAATAAATAAGAGCAACATAGTAAATTTAAATAAGCATAATAAAATGCAATAAAATTTTGATCCTAGTATGGCCCCTAAACCCTAAAGACTATTCTTCATGGGCTTCGTCCTTAAATCATCATGGATCACCATCCTTGATTATCTTGGACCTTTACTCCTTGGATCTCCATCCATGGTGAATACATAGAATTTTTGAAATTTAAAATAACGAACTTGAAATAAATTACAAAAATACAAACGATACGCAGATCATAATTAGGATACAGAAATACAAACGATACACAGATCGTATTTTCTATCCTAATTTGGGTCATACCAGTCACTTCATGCAATCACAATATCAAATATTTAAATTGCATAAAATAATAATAACAATATCATATATTATTAAATGCATAATAAAATTATTGACCATATTTTACATGCCATTAAAGTATTAAAAGCACATATTAAGTCTAATTTAATTAATCAAATTAATTAAATTAAACATTAACAACAAATAATATATGCCTTTAATGCACAAAGGCATTCATCATTCGATTTTATTAATCACATTAATACAATCAAATAATGTTCAAAAACAATAAACTATGCCATGAAATAAAATAACATAAAGCATTTACTATTTAAATTTTATGAATAATAAATTTAAATAATAAATAAAATATGAATAAAAAAACAATTTTATTAATCTTATTAATAAAATTAAAACATAAATCATTCAATTTTACTAATCAAATTAATAAAATTAAATAACTATCCATCAATAACCGTTATTGACCCATTTTATTATTACTAAGTAATCTTATTATTTTGATTCAATTATAATTAAGAAGTGCTAATTAATTCCAAATTAATTAGATAATTAAAATTGCAAAAAAAAAAATTGTAGCAAGGCTTAAGCTGGCTGGGCTTGAAGTCCAGCATGGGCTGTCGTGGCCCGCAAGGTGTTGTGCAGCACCTCTGCTTCACGAAGCCACGCACGCCCCCTTTCTACTCTCGCCGGTAACTACACATGGCGATCCATTCAAAACAAACCCCACCCCCAGACTCGCCGGAAGCCGGCGAACAAAACCCCCTTAATCCCACCAACTTTCGACCGTCGTAGCCTAGCCACGGGTGCTTCAAAGTTTGCGCAACAATTGGGCATGTTGGGTGAATTTTGATCAACTCTTGTTCGAATTAGGGGTCTAATTAAGGGCAAAACATTTTACTATCAAATGTCCATAGTTTGGTATGAATTAATTGTGAAATTTCTCAAATTTCATGCAATTCATTCAGTTTGGGACAAAAGTTAGGGTTCTAAGTTCGAAACTTTAATTGGCAATTATTAAACGAGTTTCAATGCATAAAACCACAATCAAATTGTTTATACATGATACCTAACAATAATCACACTTGATTCAAACAAAATCATGCCCAAAAATCATATTTTTGTGCTTGAATGAATTCGAACTACGGGGCCTTGGAAGAACACGAGAGAAAAAAAACCGAAACTATTTCAATTAATTACGTGCTAATAATGATTAATACTAGCATAAATGCATAATATTAATCAATTCTGATTGATTAAAGCCAATTTGCAATTTTAATCTACTTATTAACCTCCCCTAATTGAATCAATATAACACAATTTTATACGTACTCATATTAAAATATGCAAGAGGCTAACTGATACCACTGTAGGATTTTAGATGCGATTAGCGGAATTTCAAGAAACAATTTCTTAGCACCTAATACAGGATCTCATGCATATAATAATACAAATTAATAGAACAGTATAACATACCCTTGATGCGTGAATTCCTCGAAGCAAAAGGGCACGTTTTACGAAGAATTTAGAACGTCAGATGTCGTTCCTCTAGTATTGGTCCACAAGCAGGATTGGATTACCCACGTATACTAGTACGGAATCAAGAACGGTTCTTGATTGTTTTTTAGGGTTTTTAGGTTATGTGAGAAAAAGCAAAAGCTAGTATTGAAGAAGAATTGATCAAATATTTCAACCTCATATATCTATATATATATATGATAATCAAGTAACTCGAAGTGACTCAATTACCCAATTTGATCAACTTACAACTCTCACATAAGTATATGAGATTTATCCAATCACTACTTATTTGTGTGACCTTATAGGACTCAGTTACAGTTAGTAGTATACTAATATAATTAGTATACATATTATAGTTGGTTTCTAATAAAACACTATAATTATATAAAATAACCGAGTTTCATTATCTCCATAATTCATCCTAATTATATCTAATTTGTTACACTTGTCGTATGCCTCTCTGAAGGGGGAATCCATTCACACAAGTGATAACGATACAACCACTAGCTATAGCGTAACTAGCATTCTAAATATTATTCATTTTTCTTAGCCCAGAATCCAGATACATTGCAACGTCATTCCTCCAAGTCTCCCGGCTTGAGCTCGTTGATTTTTACTTGTTTTGCTGGGGCCTATATATATTGGCTAAGCTTGACAAAGATTCCGAAGTCCCCTCCTCCCAACCCTTATCAAATACAGAGTTAAAAAAATTAGTAGCTGACCTTATAATTCAACGTAGAGCCACCCCATCAAAGCGGCGAGTAGATCAATGTAGAACCCTTTTATTTCCTATTGTTTGTTTGACTGAACAGGTGAAAGCTTTTGTTCACGAAGTCGTCCAGGTTCATTTTGGCTTTGGCTTTCGCCTATCAGTATCTTTAGATTCTCCACGCGCCTTGAAATCTCGTGAACTGAACTCTTTGACTACCAACGTAACCTCTCGCGTCACTTTTCTAATCCATTTCCTTGAAATATTCGTGCATTCGGTGCAATTCATACTTAAATTAATTTGGTGGAAGGAAAAAGGAGTGTTTGTTGAATTTGAATTGGAAAAGATGACAATATTTGAATGCTTAATGGTTGACATTACCTCAAGTCCGCATGTAGTCAAATTTTCGTCTATTACCCTGAATTTATAATTCGTTTGTTTTTTTTTATTATTTTTGTTGATGGTTGACATTACTTTAATGGATGTCCTATAAATTATTTTTTGAAATATTTGTTTGTAGGCATATTATTTTATACTCCATATTTTGTATAATATAAGTGTTTTTAACTCGATAAAAGTTTTAATTTTAGGCATTATAGAGTATAGTGTATTATAACCTTAAAGTTTACACTTCTAAATTTCGATATGATATATAAAAAATTCATTTATAATATCATTTGTACGATATAAAAAATGTTGAATAGTTTGTAAATCTTATAATTTATAACCATAAATGAGTTAAGTTGATCGTAATTATTAAGAAAGTAAAACAAAAAAAAATGGATAAAAGTTGAAAAAGATAAAAGTTAATGTTATCCTGTATAGATTTGTGCATTGCGTCGGTTCAGAAACGAGATGGATCACAAGTAAAATAGGTCGGGTCAACGAAGATCCAAAACGAGTCGGGATAAGCTAAAGAAGATATATAACGGGCTGAGTCGGGTCGGACCATCCAAAGAGAGTATATTTTTTATTTATAGAGTGTGATAGTTTACATATATCACCTCCAATCTTTGATAGTAGACCATCGACAAGTAAGTGAAAATAATTCATTACATGATAGTGTTTAAAAAGTCTTAACTATTGACCCAACTTGATTCATTAAAAACCAAATAAAATATAACCCTTTAAGATACTGACTCATTAAATCCATTATTAATTAAACTCTTTTATAAATGGGTCGATTAAATACCTTCACGGAGTCCTCTCATTTCAAGAGGTCTAATTAGCATTTGATTTCTCATCCGTTAGCATTTGAGATTTTTTAACAATTCTCTTCTCTCAATGAGCGCGTGTAAACCAAACTTGAAAATTGTTTTACAAATGTCTTTGTGGCGTGCTCGTGATAGCACAATAATAAAATTCGGATTCCATGAAATATTGGACAATACATTTTTAAGATATGCTCAGTTGCTCACAAAATTACTGCTCTGCATTACCTACCATTCAACAACAGTAAAACACCACCATTTCTTAATTTCCTATATTTCCCAATTTCTGACTCCAACAAATATATATTTGCTATCTGCTCAGACTTCTCTGAGCCCTCATTTCTCTGCTTATTTTTCTGGTTTTGTTGTAATTCAGTTGAGGTATGACGACGTCGTTTGGAGCTGCGAACACCTCCATTTTCATTGACCCGAAGCTCCAAGTACAGAGCTTTAATGGGTTAAAGCCATCTGGGTTGATTCCAGTGCATAAAGCCGTTCATGGGGTTTCCGTTTCTTCTTCGAATTCATCCACCATAAGAGCTGTCTCAACAGTAATCAATCAAGATTGAATTTTTATTGCATTTTTTATTTCAATTTTTATTCAATATTATTGCTGCATTTCTGGATTATATTATTTTGATTTTCGATTGGGATTTTGTTTATTAAAACTCGGTCATTGGGAAAAAAATAGTTATTTATTGAAGTTTTGCCATTTAGTTTTTGCCGATCTTTTAAATTTGACATTTTTTTTTTATTAGGAATCTGCAAGTTTGAAGTGTTATAATTTGTTGGTAATTTATTGGAGAAACTGTTTCGCATATTGGATCTTATTTTTGGAGTAAGAAAACTGTGAATTTCTTGTGTTTTTGGAATACAATTATGTGAATATGAATGTTATTTATTAGCCTAAGATAATTCTTTGATGAGTGTGTTTGTTTTTATGCTTTTCCAAGGATTCATATTCCTTGAAAAGTTACTTGCCGTTTAACTTAATAGAGTGTTTGTATTAGTTAATTAATGGTGTAGTGTTTTACTGAATTGGGAATGCATAATATGCAGCCAGTGAAGCCTGAGACCATGGCTGAGCCGAAGCGTAGTAAGGTTGAGATATTCAAGGAGCAAAGTGACTTCATCAGGTATCCTCTGAAGGAGGAGATGATGAATGATGCACCTGGCATAAATGAGGCTGCTACACAGCTGATCAAGTTTCATGGGAGCTATTTACAGTATAATAGGGAGGAGAGGGGCGCGAAATCTTACTCGTTCATGCTTCGTACAAAAAACCCTTCTGGGAAAGTGTCCAACAGACTGTACTTGGTGATGGATGATCTTGCTGATCAGTTTGGAATTGGGACTCTTCGGTTGACTACGAGGCAAACATTTCAGCTGCATGGAGTCTTGAAAAAGGACATGAAGACGGTGATGGGCACAATTATTAGAAACATGGGATCGACTCTTGGTGCTTGCGGGGATCTCAACAGAAATGTCCTTGCTCCACCTGCCCCTTTTGTTAGGAAGGATTACTTAGTCGCTCAAAAGACGGCTGAGAATATTGCTGCACTCCTTAGTCCTCAATCAGGTTTCTATTATGATGTGTGGGTCGACGGTGAGCAGTTTATGACAGCTGAACCTCCAGAAGTGGTGAAAGCTCGTAATGATAATTCCCATGGTACTAATTTCCCTGATTCTCCAGAGCCCATTTATGGAACCCAATTCTTGCCTAGGAAATTCAAAATTGCTGTTACAGTCCCTTCTGATAACTCAGTGGACATATTCACAAATGATATTGGTGTTGTCGTTATATCTGATGAAAATGGAGAGCCTCAAGGTTTCAACATATATGTAAGATATGGATTGTACTCATCTGTATTTTCTTTCGTTGCTAGCGATGCTTTTCCTTTTTTCTGATTAGCTTGAAACTGTGTGTCAGGTTGGAGGCGGCATGGGAAGAACACACAGGTTAGAAAGCACTTTTCCCCGTTTGGCTGAACCAATAGGCTATGTGCCGAAGGAAGACATATTATATGCTATCAAGGCTATAGTTGTAACTCAGAGAGAAAATGGTAGAAGAGATGACCGCAAATATAGCAGAATGAAATATTTAATTAGCTCATGGGGTATTGAAAAGTTCAGAAGTGTTGTAGAACAGTACTATGGAAAGAAGTTTGAGCCAATTCAAGAGCTGCAGGAGTGGGAGTTCAAGAGTTTTCTGGGTTGGCATGAGCAGGTGTGTTTTACTTTCCTGTTTTATAATACTATCGTGGATCTTGTTCTTTCTCTTTCTCTTTGGAAATGATGTTTCCCTCCTTGTTTTGTTTCGTCCTCCACTGAAGAACCAAAAAGACTTTCTTCATGTGGAAGTGTGTGGTTTGCATCAGGGAAACCATTATCATACGCTGATAGAAGAAGCTTGGAATCTTATGAATAGGACTAGAATTTTACTTATAAACATACACTCTTTATCTAATTACTAGAATGAATCAATTAATGATATAAAATGAGAAAGTATGTCGAATAGTCAGAGCTTCATTTGCTCTGCCATGAGCTTATGTATTGGATGATGGAAAAGATATTTTGTTTGTCCTATGACCTTTGGAAATTAGAAGTTGTCAGCCACTGTTTCATTATGTGCTGTTTATATTGACAGGGTGATGGAAATTTATTTTGCGGCCTTCATGTAGACAGTGGCCGTGTAAAAGGCATAATGAAGAAAACATTGAGGGAAGTAATTGAAAAATATAATTTGGATGTGCGCATTACTGCTAATCAAAATCTTATCCTGTGTGACATTCACCCGGCATGGAAACGGCAAATCGCCACAATGCTTGCTCAGGGTGGTCTGCTGGTAAGATTTTACTTTTGTCGTAATTCGTGTTGTGCCTTATTGTAGAAGAGGCTGGACTTGGAGACTTGTCTTCATTACAGATTCACATTTGTACACTTTATTGCTTACATGAAAATTGGTTGACTTCAGGAACCAAGGTATGTGGATCCTCTAAATGTAACCGCGATGGCATGCCCTGCTTTACCTATGTGCCCATTGGCAATAACTGAAGCTGAGCGAGGAATCCCTGACTTACTGAAACGGGTTAGAACTGTGTTTGAGAAGGTATGCTGTTTTTAGATGATGTTAGTTTTTGGGTTTTGGGTGAATTACAACAGATAGATAGCTTACTAGCTCAGAATATTGCTTCCAGGTTGGCCTCAAGTACAACGAATCTATTGTAATAAGGGTTACTGGCTGCCCCAATGGGTGTGCTAGACCCTACATGGCTGAGCTTGGACTTGTTGGTGATGGTCCCAACAGTTATCAGGTATTTTGCAATGTAGACGTATTATGCTAGTCTATGGAAACATGCTATATTGACCAACAAAACACAAACTGAGGGAGATTTGTGTCGAAACAGATATGGCTAGGTGGAACGCCCAACCAAACATCATTGGCAAAGTGCTTTTTGAACAAGGTCAAAATCCAAGAACTTGAGAAGGTACTAGAACCTTTGTTTTATCACTGGAAACGCAATCGGAAAGCCAAGGAATCATTTGGAGAGTTCTCGAATCGCCTGGTGAGTATCAAATTGGAGATGGAAAATAAAACATTTTCTGATTAGCTAGGTTGAAGTATAGCCCATTTTTTATGTAAAGAATGTTTGATTTTTTTTAAATTATAAGGTGAGTGTTAAGCGAGTACATTATACTCTTGTAGGGTTTTGAAAAACTTCAAGAGATGGTGGACAAGTGGCAAGGTATACCAAAATCTTCTGGTAAATTCAACCTGAAGCTTTTTGCTGACAAGGAAACATACGAAGCTGTAGATGAACTTGCACAGCTGCAAAACAAGACAGCCCATCAGTTGGCCATGGAAATCATCCGTAATTATGTTGCTGCTGAGCTAAATGGCAAAAGTGTTGAGTGAGTTCGCAACATCTTGTATTCCAGATGTATGTATTGTCGTCATAAAAGCCCAGGGAAATGCCTGCCCTCTTCGCTGTCATCTGTTCTCAGATGTTAAGGCGCTGTAACAGCAGCTGTTGCCTGGACATGGTTTTCTTCTCGTATCTTCTCTTCTTTAACCTTCCCTTCCTCAATCCCTCTTGGTTTGATACAACCGTTTCTGAATTGATCATTAGACTATATCCTTTGTGTATTATTCTCTCCGGAGAGTTTTGGTTGTAACTGCGATCAGGATCTAGCTTGATGTTGCGCTGCCTTATCTGGTGACTGTGTGAGAATGCACTACATGATGACGTGACATTGTCATCGAAGGCTGCAATTGTGAACTCGTTTTTTGACATTACTGAGAACGCAATGACATACTCTGTTTGAGAACAACAAATTGTTCAATGAAATTCTGCAAGAAATCGCGAGCTTTTGCAGCTTTCTGTCTATGTTGTCTTTGGTGGTCGTAACAATGACCAAATTGTTACATTATGGAATTTAGCTATAATACCCAACTATAAATGTATACTAGAACAATCAGACCTCAAACACAAGTAGGATAATCTCAGCGGCATCACCATTGTCAGAAAACAGTGGTGGGTTGACTTGTTTCGTGGATCCTTCTCAATATTTAAATTGTTACGGTAGACTGGTAGAGTTTTGTAAGGACTTCATAAGCAATAATGATGGATGTAATTTAAGACACCCTTTTCAACTTGGGACGTTTGGATGAGATGGTTGTCTATTACAATAACTTATTTGTTGTGACATGCTAGAAAGTTTTTTTTGTAGGACAAATGCAGCTCAGATAGTGGTTGCTGTTAAATTTCGGGTAGGGAGTCAATGCTGCCACTGCACTCCAGATTTAGTACTAAGTTGATGGGGAGGAGGAAATTTTGGTTTACCCAATTGCCAAAACTGATTACTCTCCTTTGTGCTCTCAGTCCCAAAGCTAAGATATTTAAATTTCCTTTCATATTTTGGGACTTTTTTATTTGAAGGAAATATTGTGAGATTTCAAATGTATAGTGTATGTGGAAATATTGTGACAATCACGAAGGGAACGAATTGGGTTCATCCCCTTTCCCTTTCTTGAAGACGCCAACATATGGCCCTAAGTCTTCATCTTCTCTCAAACTAAAAGTTCTCATTTTTCAATCTTTTTTTTTTCTGTTGACAATGACTAAGAAAATAAGAAATAAAACGCAATGAAAACAAAAAGTAGTCCATGACGACGAGCCTGTACTGCCAGGGCATGGGCTGGAGCTATCGCCGAATGGGGCATCTTACAAACCAACACTTTCGGAAGGGAATGGGTTAACTTCCGGAGGTCACGAAGAATCCAGAGAAT
This sequence comes from Dysphania ambrosioides, assembly GCA_026401315.1. Lineage (NCBI taxonomy): Eukaryota > Viridiplantae > Streptophyta > Magnoliopsida > Caryophyllales > Amaranthaceae > Dysphania > Dysphania ambrosioides. The sequence continues at coordinate 1,165,863 of CM048666.1, forward strand.
CGAGATTGAGGTTAAAGTCCTGCCTTCAGGAGGGAGGCTACATGAGCCGAGTCCTTGTTGGAATGTCTTAGCAAAAGCAACCTTAGTTTTCACATGCTGAAAAATTTGTCTAGTTGTAGGGATGGCTGCAGCATTTGGTTTCTCAACATTCTTCAGACCAAACAAAAGAACAGGAAAGAGAGACAAATTTTGCAAAAAGCGGTGAGTAATGCATTAAGTTTTACACAAGATTATATCTATGATATTTTAACATAGTTCAGACTTTGCAACAGATGGGAATTGATAAGTTCCTCACTTGTAACAGATCTTGGCAGTTGGCATGGTGACACAGACAGGTGCATACTTCTTCTTAGCTTCTGGAGTTCCTCGTTTAGGCTCTTCTGCCATGGCTATTTTTGCAATGGTGCATGCTGCGGCTGCAGCAGTAGCAAACACCAAATCCCTTTTCTTTGAACTGGTCTCTTCCTTAGGGGTGTTGCTGATGTCTGGCACCCTCTTGTCCTTGGCCATCACAACACCACGACGGACATGGGTGGGTGACTGTGTCAACACGGTGGTAGTGCTAAAGAATGAGGCTGTCATAGTGATGGAATCCACAACTCACTTTCTCTTTCCTCTGCTGTTTGTTACACCTGCACAAAAGTTCCTTCGCATTGCATGCCAAATCTGGAAGGGGTAACTTTTATGTCCTAGTACATACAACACATGGTGATTCACTAATTTTATTACACCCACTAATTTTATTACACAATATCCATTCCTTAACCCAACAAAAAGATGTGGCCAAATGGGTGATCACCAAGTGTTCACAATTATCTTTTTCTGGAACTAGGTGGCTCCCAGGCTATTGGCCAGAAAAGGCTAGAAACTTTTTTTTTGGCCTCCAGTGGATGTGGCTTATACGAGTACTTATATTGAAAGCAATCGTACTTGAGCTATCTAGTAAAAACGGTAGACCGAATCAATTTTTCAATTATAATCTATTACAATTCAGAGGCAACTTCAATATCCCTTAACAGGAGTTACACAAGCCGATGAGAACAAACAACAATGTCCACTGACAAAATTTATAGAGACGCGTCAAGCTTATGGACATATTTCAAGTCAGCCTACAGCCTCCTGGGAGTTTTACATAAATGACTACAGTCACAAATCACAATGCACATGCCTCTTAACGTTCATGAAAAACCTTAACAATAACAATTTCCTCAAAAACAAACACAATAATAATAATAATAATAATAGTAATAATAATAATAATGATGATGATGCCAACTCCAATTGGAGACAAAAAAGGGGAACTAAATCACATTGTACATGCCATCTTAGTCTAGTACCCTAGAAACAATCAGCGACAAACAAGAAAACAACTTTGACATATTTTCCTTTCATTTAGTCCTTACAATTCATAACCAACAGCATCATCCCTCCATAAGACACTTTAAGGCCTACTCCGTCAGCAAGGTATATCAGAAGTTGATGCATCAGGATTCTATACAAGGTAATGCAGAGCAGGCTGCAGACAAGGGAAAGACTGATGAAGATGGAAATTTTTACAGATGACAATTACTTAGTTTGTGGCTCCTACCACAAGTTTTGACAACTTATATTCTTTGAATGCACATACATAAAAATGTGATTACAAGTACAACAGCTCTTGGACTAGCTGGGCTTACAGCACACAGTTAACACGGTTTTGCAGTACAGCAATTGGGTTCGACAGAGCTACAGAGGTTCCCAAGCAAGGAGAATTTCTCTGGCAGTGCTTGCAGCAGTGGTGTACCAGCTGCGGTGGGCTAGGAAGTAGGAAGGGCTTACTGGAACGACAAAGTTCAAACAGTACAAATACAGTGAAGAAGAGAAAAAACTGTCAAAATGAGAGGATTACATACAATGGGGAAAAAAGTTATTCAGATAGATGAGTATCAGTTGGAAAATTTGTAAAGAGTTGTATAATGTAGGGTGATATAGTAGTGTTTAGGGCCAGTTTGGCCTGGTTGTAAAGATAAGCGAAGCATATCAAGGAAGCCTTCCTAGAGGGTTTGCCTGTGCTTCACTAATCTATCCATTGTAAAAATTAAGGTCAATCATTTCATATACTACATGATACTCATGGCCAGGCCTTACTCTTATAATCCAACACACAACATTGGAGCAAAGTGAAAATCTGTGTAGTGTGGAGAGGAATCTCAGACGAGATGTCAGAGCACTCATGCCAATTGCATTACGCTAATGACTAATCACAAAGTAAATGCTTCCTCATTCATGATTTTCTTGTCATACAATTTTAGACAGGATGCAATAATATATAAGCATTCAACATTTGAAGGACGACATTAAAGAAAGAAGAGAATAAGTTCAAAGGAAAACCCTAACAGAAGACTCAGATTTCAGACTATTCGATTTCTTCAAAAGAAACAAGAATTCAGACAATTCGAATGCTACCCATTTAAGTTTTCAAATTTGTGAAGAAACTCCTTATTTAATGATTAATAGAATGATCACATATATGAGTCTACAGTCTACAATATAGCAAGTATGACAATACATTTGATATTAATATCATTAACTATTGATGTGTAGATCTCTATTTTCTGTAGCTTAACAAAATGCAAAACCTGACTTGGAGCCCTAAGGATCCTCTAGAATGCTAGAAAATGGAGCATTGACTGTTTCTTCTGAAGGACCCCTCTTTGTGACACTCAATTAAAGAAAACCATAACAGCCACTAAGCACTTCATTATATCAATTACTTTACAAAACAATTCCTTAGCTTTTCAATAACTTCTTCTAGAAGCTGATTTATTGATGGCTGAGGGTTGTTTGATGAGGTTTGTAATTCTACAGCAGACGCATTGGGATCACATCGAACAATCTGGCTGTGGAAAAAAGCAGAAGGACAATGAAATTCAGCATTCTTTACTTTAACATGCCGAAGACCATGATTTTCCTGTTTGTTCGTGAGAACATCAACATGTGGTTTGGCAGTAGAAAATGCTTCCACTGATTCTATAATCCGCAAAGAAAATGCTTCCACTGATTCTACAAGTGAAATTGATGGGTTGCTCATGACTCCAAATATACAAGAATCATCAAGTATAGCAGTATGGCATGGCTCTAGTTCTATTTGGTCTAAAACATCAGGATTGACAACAAACTCTTCCAGCAACAATGAGCTAGATATGTTTGGGAGTATAAATTCTTTGCCAGGAAGGCCGAGATTTGCAAACAAATTGTCATCATGTCTCAGCAAATTACCAGCCATGGGTGAACAAGGGCTATTAAGCAAAAGGAAAACAAAAGGATATTTAGGGTTAATCAGATTTGGAATGAATTTTCAAGGGTCAAAAGATGAGGTTCCATGGAAAGACTGGAACCTCCTTTTATTCTATACATGAATTATTAAAATTACCAAATAAACTTGATCATATTGTACTAAATATCTAAACACCAGATAAGAAAGGTGACAGGTCACCAAATTACCAAGTACAATGTTTAAAGATGCACTCTCCTGAAATGAAGACCTTTCCCAAAATGCTTAGGGGTGTATACAACCTACATTGAAGATAGTACAAAATCTAAATCAAATGGTCAAACCGCCATGTTCTTTCCAACCACCTCAGTCTCGGCCTTTCATTATCCAGTCATGCTCTTAACTTGGAGCTCAATATCACCAATTGGATATTGGAATATAAGGAAGTGTGAAAATAATGAAAGGTGGTGAGTTTGGCAACATATCTTAATGCCAACAAAACTATTTCTGGATATTTGAAATCTATATGGATAATTTCCATAATTACCATTCCTATATTAAAAATATGAATCCATTTTGATTCAGCTACATGAGCATATTTTTTAACAACTATTTTCTTTAAATTCAATTTATCGTAGCATAAATGCATGCATATAGTTTTGGGAAACAATCATCCCTTCAGAGATGCCCACCCTTGGTTTACCTATAATAATAATATATCATTCAATAAACTAACCTAGTACTTTTACTAAAAGTTCCTCCACCGAAGAAAAAAAGAGTCATTTATAAGTGCAAACTGTTCTGGCTGTATGATATTTTCATAATGCAACAATGGGCACATGAGAGAAATTTCCAAAAGCATTATTTCCAAATATAGTATGCCCTTAAGGTCAAAAGAGAATTTAATAGGACGTCAATTAGACCGGCATTATTATATGGTCGGAGTGTTGGAATTTCAAGCAGAAGCATGTTAAGAAGATGAGTATAGCACAAATGCATATATTAAAATAGATGTGTGGAAGCACCTCAAGGGATAAAGTTAAAAATGGGAATATCAAAATAAAGTTGGAAAAGCGAATATTGAGGATAAGATGATCAATGATTGATTACAATTGTTTGGGAAGGAATGGTTACAATTGTTTGGGCATATGAGACGCCGAACAATTGATGCACCTGTGAGGAAGGTGGATAATTAGAGTGATGGAGATCTCAAACGCGATCGAGGCAAACCAAAAAATGACTTGGATGGAGAGAGTTTAAAAAAGATATGGAGAAATTGGGTCTATTAAAAAATGTGGCTCTAAATAAGAGGGAATGGAGGAAGAGAATTTTTGTGAATGATCATGTGAGATAGTTTCTTAGTTTATGTAGCCGACCATTGGGATTGAGGCTTGGCTTTGTTGTTTGTTTTTGTAGTATTATTTCCAAATACATTGGGGCAGCAATGTACTTATATGCTGCGAATACCAAAGCGAAAACACCCAAAACAGGCTTAAAAGCTAAATAATTGCAATTCATAAAACCATTAAATGTTGGCTACCTCTTCTAATTGATACAGCAAGAAAAAAGTAACTACGCTACTCATGTGACAACAGACACCTAGAAGTGCATGAAGGAACAGAAACCTATCCTGGCTATATATTGCTGATATTGCCACACAAAAAGTGTATGATGACACAACGACAAACAAGGCTATACTAATGCCTCTCACAAGCTCAGCTGTTTAGTATGGGTAATCAAATAGCCATAAAATTGGCAGACTAAAGATAAAAAGTCATCCATGGTCCTAAATACTGATGGTTGAATATGATAATTAATCCTCCAGGAAATGACTTCAGTAAAACTTGCATTCAAATAGAAAGCAAATATCACTTTTTCGTCATTGATATCCTTACTATGGAGGAAAAGCCATAAAATGAAACTCACAAAGGAACACCCAATCCCCCCCCACCCCCTGCCACCTCGTCAATGATCAACAAAGAGAATCTGTGCAAATGTTATAAAACAAAGCCAAAAAAAAAGTGACTTAGAAAAAGAAAACCAATTCAAAAAACTGCAAACACCAAAAGTTTCATTAATAAGTCACATACATGGGCCATCATAAATAAATAAATAGAGAACAACATATATGTATAAGCATAGGACATCAAAGATACCAAAATAGCAGCGATGTGAATGACAGGAACTACTTTTCCATTTTGAAAAATAATACAATTGATACATACCTATCTTAAGTCCCCTAGCAATGTTATTATCAGCATCCTCCATTCTTCATTTCCAGAAACAAGAAGCTCGGAATGAAAAAACTGATGATAGGTACCGGTTCTAACCTCTTGAAATAAAGTGAGTTCGAGATTGACAATGATGGCACAGGGACATGCTTTCAAGCTGTAATCTTGATGAAGAAGGTGTTATAGGCATCATGTCCTACTCCAACTGTGATGTCAATTGTCAATGGTATACCAAAGTAATAAATTAGTGAAACAGATGGCTTTATTTTCTGGATCCGATGAAATACAAATTTTTTTTATACAATGAAGACTAACAGTTAATGCTTTGTAATACAAATAAATCTACCATGTAGGTGGGTGAAACAGATAAAACATCGTAACAAGTTGGTTTCAAAGACCCAGGAAATGAAATTAAGTCAGATTCAAAAGAAAAAAGTAAGCCCTAAACTGGTTATGCATCAAAAAAGCCAACCAAAGTCCACAGAGAACAAGGGAAAGCATATTATTTCTGATAAAACTAGTGCAAACACAGAAACCTAGATATTTCAGCGAAATTAAAGCAATATGTCACCAATGATAAAGCGGTAAATAGTTCCCATATGAAAGAATTGGAAATTTAATGGGTAATCTCCATCCTAAGAAACAACCATGACATAACTTTCAAATTAATGTCTTACAGTACTAGTGATGGTGTGAGGTCCAACCTAAACTTTTAACTTTAGGTCCTTCATTCCTTGACATAATTAGTCAAACAAAACCTATCAACAAAGTGAATAACTAACGCTTTCAATTTACATCCTTAGACTCAATAACTAATGCAGGGATTTTCTCTCAGCACATGAAGTACTTTATTGCAAGTGGTGGCATCTAATGCGGGAGAACTGATAGCTAAAGGCAAATGGAAAACCTCATATTAGTTGAAGAATTAAATGAAATGAAGACATACATTGATGAGGAATTTTGATTTTACAAGTCATGAAAATACAAAAGAACACATAAATGAAAATTAACCCAGACCAACAAATTACACTAAGGTAATTAATATGCCCCCTTAAACTCATAAGCGCATCTAATGCGGGAGAACTGATAGCTAAAGGCAAATGGAAAACCTCATATTAGTTGAAGAATTAAATGAAATGAAGACATACATTGATGAGGAATTTTGATTTTACAAGACATGAAAATACAAAAGAACACATAAATGAAAATTAACCCAGACCAACAAATTACACTAAGGTAATTAATATGCCCCCTTAAACTCATAAGCCACAAGATACTCATGCCAGCCCTTATTCTTACAATCTACTGTGGGCTAGATAACCCATCTTAAATAACATAAAAGGTGAATAAGGCTGCTTAGTTTAAATAATGGCATGCAGTCAATAAAACAGAGACTGATTTTTGAAAAGCTCAGTCATCATACACCACTTGTCATGCATAACTGGGCAAGGATGAGGGTGAACCTAACTATTATGAAAGTGATATGTAAAGATCTATATGGACCCTTAGTAACTTTGAAACCTTCATACAAACAAGAAATCTCATAAAAATACATAAAGAGCTCCTTTAACTAAATGAGGCATGAATCAAGCCATGATTGTCACCATCAACAAGACACAAGCATGAAACTAAAGTACCAACACTAGATGAAAAAGAGAGCATACAATGTCTATTCTATTCCAAAATACCAATAGAATTACAAGTTTACATTGCTTTCTCCTGCTGTGCGAACAGAAAACAAACGTGTAAAAATGATAGATTAAAACTTCATGTTCAATCCTCATTTTAATTTAATTAAACAAATGAAATATGACTGCTGAATAGCTTATATGGCCACAATGTAGCTAGCAACAGAACAATCAATGCATCACTTGCAAGTCCAAAGTGTGAACATGAATGATGGTGTCATTGATGGATCCTGAGAAAAGCATATAGGGTATGCTCGACAATGCATGCTATTTGACCTAAGGATATAATTTCCAATATCTCCAAGCAATTTCTTTTTCTTTTATAATACAGAAAGATCACAAAATCTCACTAAAGGAACTAGAAAAAAATAATAAATTCAAAGTAACTCTTACAAAAGATTCAGACAAATTTAAAAAAAGAAAAATCAACCAATAAAGTTTTGAAAGAAATATTCATTATTCAATGAAAAGATCAAGGGTGAGTCTAAAGAGTAATGACTCTACACTAAAGCAAGTATGACAGTGATACCAACACGAAGTTTACTAAATACAAGTAATCCTTATACTAGGATATACTTCTATGCGGATCTCTATTCTATGTGATTTAATAGTATGGAAAAAAACAAATTCGGTTCCTAAGATGTCTCTAGTATTCGGAAAATAGAGTATTAACTGCTTTTTATGGACCCCTCTTTGTGATGTTCAATAAGAGAAATCCATAACAGCCACAGCTGTCACCGTTACTGACTTGTCTGCTTCTTCTAAGCCCAGCTACTGGAAGTCATTCATTCACCAAGGCAAGCTGAGAATTTTAAGATGTAATATGTGGATCTGATGTGTACACATAGGCATACGTTGAACAGTCTGGTTGTCAGAGACCTCATGATATTCAGCATTCTCGGCAGGCTGAAGACCATGGCTTTCCTGTCTGTTCATGGCAACATCAACATCTGGTTTGACATAATGATGACCAAAAGGGTTTTCAATATGCCCCAGAGAAAATGCTTCCACTGAATCCAGAATTGGTATCGACAGGTTACCCCTGACTTCAGATATACAAGAATCATCAAGAATATCAGCAGTGCATGACTCTGGTTCTATTTGATCAGAAACATCAGGATAGACATAAAACTCTTCCAATAACCATAGGCCAGATATGTTTGGGAGTGTGAATTCTTTCCCACAAAGGCTGAGACCATCAAACATTTTGTCATGGCACATCTGACGTCTTCTCTGACCTCTCTGGGACTTACCAGCCATGGAAAGAACAAGGGATATAGTGCAGCAGAAACAAATGGATTTTTAGTTGATTAGATTTGGTAAGAACTCCCGAGGGTTAAAAGATGAGGCTCTACAGAAGGATTAGGCCCTCCTTATATCGTCAAAATGATTCTAGATGCCAGATAAGAAAGGTGAGTTGGAGACACTGTACTAAATAACCAAATACATTGCTTCTAAAGATCCTGCTCTCCTGAAATGGAAATATATCCCTATATGCTTAAGTGTGAATGCAACCTACATTATAGAGATTGTGTAAAATCCCAAATCATATGATCAAACAGCCACGTTCATGCTCTCACACTTAAGTTCAATACCACCCTTTTGATAGAAAATTGCAAAAAGAATGAATAGCGATATATATGGCTACATATCGTATGCCATTCAAGGAAACCAGTCCTGGATATTTGAAATCCAAAATAATATTTCCTACAGTATCCATTCCCAGATTTAAAAAAAAAAATACATATACATTTATACAGTGACATATATCTTCATAAGCATGAGCAACCAAGTTGATCCCTTGTACAAGAATCACAAAAGATAGCGAGCATGACTATTTGCAGCACCATGGACAGTACTGTATTATACAAAACTATTTTTCAACTGAATTCTAATTATTTTCAGCATAATCAGCAAACAAACATACAATTCCGGAGGGTCATTTATATGTGCAAAGTGTGTACAAATCTGGATGTAGGATAGACATTTTTTCAACATACAATAACGGACATGTGAACAAACATCATTGATCATTTCCTTTGTTCTATCTGGCCTCTTTAAAGAGAAAAAAAATATAATACGGAGCAGAAAATGTATTTTTATACTGTTAAAATAAAAAAAAATGCTGAATAATTGCACTACCTTGTTAAATCCCAAAAATTTTCACAACTTCCTATAATTGACAAAAACAACTAATGTCACAACAGGCACCGACGTGCGTAAAAGAAACAGAATTGAATAGTTGTAATCTATTCCTGATACTTGAGAGCATACGACAAAACATTCAAACAAAAACCACAGCCACAGACTCTGAAGAAACGGGTAATTTCAGAGGCATAAAATAGGCAAAGGATAACATGTTTTGACGGTCCTGATGATGGAATGTCAAGGAGAAGTATGAGTAAGTGGCATAGTCAACTAAGATTCCAGATTCTTGCGAGACCAAAGATAGCATCCTAAACCTTTCCAAGTCAATCAAATCCACATTCATATACAAATGTTGATCTCTAGTGCACTTTAAGTAGGAGCGTCCAACCAAAACTAGCATGTGCCAATTCAACAACTATCATCGTTAATCGTTAATACGACACAGAAATGTATAACTGCAATCGTATTTACGAACATCAACGTTACTATTAAGGCAAGAAATAATATGCTTCAATCTAATAATTCTAATTAAAACTTTCTAAATTTATCATTATATTGTATTTAAAATAGAAATAAACAACGAAATCATAGTGATCATTCATCTAACCTATGGATGGATGCAATTTATATTTATATAATCAGGCAGCTTAATACAAGATTCCTAATGGTCTAGTTTTATTCACCAGAAATAGAAATAAAGTGCGGATTGATAATAATGCCAAGGTCCATAAAAAATAACAGAAACTTGAGGATGAAGCTGAATCATAAACCTGTATTCTCCAACGTAGGGGTAGGAATCCGGAGAAATTTCACGATGTAAATGATGAGAAATCTACTTTCTGGAATTTGGCTGTAAAATTTCGGAATGCGGGAAGAGGAAAACCAACAATTGCAGATTTTGGGGGTTTTTCAGACTGGCCGTTAAACGGTGTCGTTTTAGTCTTGGAGGATATGAGAGGCTAGTTTCTTTTAGTGCTGAACAACGTAACAAGTAATTTATATTCCCCACGTTTCTGTATAAAAAACCTCATTCTATTATTTGAAATTAAAGTTTGAAAGGTTTGAACATAAATTTTCAACATGTTATAAGAAATAATACATTCAAGTAAAATCTTGTTTAATGTGTATTAATATAAATTTTTAGAATATTAAGTTTAGAGATAAAAACGTTTAAAATCGTGCCTTAGAGACCGTAAAAATCAAATTGGGCTTTCTTTTAGAAACAAAGGAAGTATATTGTGTACCGTTGGAGATTTATCTTTGTGTACACAAATTCCATGTAAGCTTTGATTCCTTCTCGAAACATGTGGTCTGCTTCACAAACATATATATTATACATGTAACGCAAACATATATATTTCAACTTATGATAGAATCAATTTACTTATTAAAATTTTTATAAATCAAATGGAAAATCAAAAACTAAAAGATGTATAGTATAACTTGTTTCACTTCTCAAACAACATATGCGAGGAAGTGAAAGATTGGACTAGTTTATACAAAAGATGGTGTGATTGTGTGAATTCCCATTTCACCGGCTTGATTAGTTTTACCATATGCAACTTTTGTAAACATTTCTCAAAACATTGTGTCCGGTCTTTGGGCTCAATATAGTCCATAAAACGGGTCATACATAATGCATAGTTGCTTTATAGGCTGATTTAGTGTCCTTTGTACTTATTTTAGCTTGACTCTTGAACTATCTTAGTACACTACCACCCGACCATTATCTTGATTTACAACATCTGCTTATATTAAGGATATGTTCTCTTGGACTTATTTTTGGCTTTATATACTCATTATTTACTCAACTTAACTTATTTTTGTCAATTTTTTTATTTATTTTATAAAACTTAACTTATTTTACTAGACTTGCTTACTTTTGTTAGATTTAACTTATTTTTCTAAAGTTTATTTAAATAATTTGAGGAAAACGGAGCATCACCAATCACTAAAGATGGACGACATCTTTAGGATTGGGCAATGTACATTCAACATTTATGTAAGAATTGATACAACAAATTCAAAAATTCTTCATCCAAGTTGGGCCTACTTTCAACTTAAAACATTTTTTCTAACACGTGGCATGTTAGGGTTTGACATTCCTTTCTTCAGCCTGAGAGTCTGGAGTCTGGACTAACTCCTTTCGTTTATCAATGTTAACTTCAGAATTTCAGAGATCAAATGTACATGAGCCTCTAATTAAACTACAAATAAACATTAATTATGCTAGTTTTAAATTAAAAGCACTTTACTATATCTTGAAATTAACTAGTTGGAGCCTTCAAGATTTAGATTGAAAGCGCCTAATTTCGAAGGAATAACTATGAAATTTGGTTTCGCTACTGATGTATAAATAATATTATAACCCTACTTTATGTTCATTTCCCATATTTTGCCCATATTATAACCATGCATGAGGTCAGTCTCCAATTATTAATTGTGTATCCTCATTCAAAAATTGAGCATCATTTTCATCATCAAATGAATATAAGTTTTCATAAACATCCTCAAATGAACTTTTATATCCATCACCTTTCTTGTTTTCTTGGAAATTTAAGTTGAATATATAATAGATGTCAACGATGCTCTATATTTGAAAAGCAATTAGTTTCCTAGTCTAATGTGCATATAGGACAACATGCACTTTGTACATAAAATATCTAATATGCTTCTTATGACTTAGAAATCATAAAGATATACGTTACGTAATTTAATTTTAAATGTGCCTTTAACAAACAAAAACATAAACCCTCAAATTGCCCAAATTAAGTACTATTATTTTTAAAATAATCCAATTTTTACGTCCATAATTCCGTATCATATCTCCATTTAAACCCTTTTAAATCCTTACTCAATTTGACATTTTAAATACATCCATGTGTGATGCATTAATAATATAAGTACAATGGAATCATAACGTTCATAATCTACATAGCTAGGGCAAGCAATAGCTCCCAATATATAAGTCACTACTCACTACCATATTTTATCTTTCCATTTTTTAAATTTTCAATATGAGTACTTTAATATATATCTGTATGTCTTTGTTATGCATCTTAATTATTTAAACAGTAATTTTATCAATGGGTCATGCACGATCTCATGTACTTTTGTTCTTTGTATACGGAGGAAAGTAAAGTAAAAGAGTTATTACCTAAATTTTAGGAGTGGTAAAAAAAAAAGGTCATGGGAACTTGTAGTTAATTTATAAAATTCACTGAATGACACAGCTAGGTTGAAATCCACCTACCAGCCTACCTGGAAAGTAACTGGGACATGCAACGGTAAATTCTATCGTGATTGGGGATCAAATTATCTATTAACCTAACCTTGTCCTTTTAACTGGTTGTGCTTACACTCCAGTTCGTCTGCTTTCACTCGGTAAGTATTATGCATTATGCATTATGCATTATGCATTATGCATTATGCATTATGCATTTATGCAGCGGCTATTAAGGATATTATTATAAAATGCCACCTCAGAAACTTTGAAAAGTTCTGGAGTACGTATTTCTGGAGCATCCTATATTTTTACTGCAGTTGCACCAAATTGTTCTCTAGTCCTCTATTAGTATTGAATTTAAAACTCCGAGATTACTAATTTAATTAGATGGCTTAATGATTATAGAAAAATCTAGTGGAGTCTATGTATAATTCCTCCCACAGTAAGTACCTACTCAGATTCTTAATGTTGGACACTTGATATTTGGGTTAGTTCATCGGCGGGCTCGACACAGTACAGTGACACATGCATGCATGGACCGCTAGCCGAGGTATCGATAGCTCACAAGCTTGTCAAGGCGAGTCTAGGATATTTTTTCAAAACGTACGGAGTACTTCGCTTTAAAAGATTGATAATAATGCCTCGAGTGTAGATCGGTCGATCGGATGCTTAAGACTTACATGCATGTATAATTAAGTGTATAACTGATTCATTCATCACCAACTTAATCGGTCCAAGCCATGCAAACATTACGCGAAATGTGTCTGCCTGTGTTCAGATGAAGCCAACTCAACTCATTTGATGTCGATCTAACGTACCTATTCTTATATTATCTGCTTAGTGATTAATGGTGTCTAATTGAGCGAGAGATTACAAATAAATTGTCATAAGACCATTACATACTTGTATTTCATTTCGATTTTAATTAATAAAAGACTAATTAACTGCGATAATTAGCAAATAATAGCCCATATATACTTTGCCACGACATACGTAGTTAAGCTGACAAATAAGTCAATCTCATTAAGAGTTTTCCTTAGCTTATCCAAGCGGCTAAAGCTAATCCCCATTACTAATTAGTATATAATCACCCATTATGGCCAACAAGATAGAGTTTAACGTTAGGGAGTCAATTGAGACATCAAACCTATGCTTAATCAATTTTTAAAATACTTCATTATATTTTGTAATAATCTCTATTTTTGTGATAAACTACTTCCTAAATAATTTTGAATATTAATATGATCTCTATTTTTGTGATAAACTACTTTCTTTGTTTCTTTTTTTTTTCTTAGTTGTTTCACTCCAACTTGGCATATTTATCCATGCTCTGCTTTAATATTAAATAACTTTAGTTGTAGATAAGTACATATTATAAAAAAATTTATACAATAAAATTATGTAATGAGACGAATACAAGATTCCACTTTATTCGTTTTGGAAAAATAATTTAAAATGGTAAAATATAATAAGATGAATAATGTTAAAAAATCGATAATAATATGAAAAACGTAGGAATATAATAAGTTTTAAATAAGTGAAGTTTAAGTTTAATTTTGTGGGAAAGATCCCTACATGAAATAGTACAATAATAATCAGATTCACGTAGCCTTTGTTAAAAGTACATCCATGTTTTTGAATTTAAAACGAAGATTTCTATCATGAAGATGCGTGTACGTAGGAGAGTGGGTCGATGGACATGCATGCAATAGAACTCCATTGCTTCCATTATAACCAAATTATTAAGCGAAGCCTGGACCACGGCACATAAATGAAATCACAGTGAGTACTGAGTAGTACATGCAACATACCCCCATTCATTACTCATACAATATATCCTAGCTAATCTTAGTACACATGGATCCCACGAATACACTTGTATGGTACGATGAGCTATTCGATCAAAAATAATACGCTAATCTCACAAAATTGAGAATACATCCTCTCTAGTTTTTCATATATATGTCATGATATTAATAATTAATCATGATGTGGGCATGAGTTGATTGTGAAACAAGCTAAGCGGATAATTAATTAATTAATTAATTATCTTGAAGGAAGAACATGGAGGAAGATAAAAGATGGCCATATACTACGTACCATGGGCTACAAACCAAGCAGAGCTAGCTCTCTTTTCATGCAGTACTTTATCCTGCCATTAATAAAAATTTATGTCTTGTAGTATGCAGTGGATGCATACTAGTTGTATTTATTTTTAGTATGGACAAAAGCATTAAAAATTTGCACCCCAAGTGTTTTGTGATTTTGCTGCCGCCTCTGGCTCTGTTAATGGAAATATTGGACGTGATTGACCAGTATATCACGCCCATTTAAATGAGAGAAAGAGAGAGGGAATTGGGTAATGATTATATTAGTGGTATTTTTCAAATTAGAAAAATGCATGTGGTCTGCAGAAATTCAATTTAAAGCTTATACAATAATGTAATAGTACTTTATTAGAGTAGAATGTGACATTATAATAAGTAGGCCGTGCTTCTACGGCACGTACATTTAATAATGCAATCTCAAATTACTGTACTATATTGATTAGACCTAATATGTAATCAATGTAGAATCATAATTGAAAGAGAGGGTTCAAAGGTCTGAAACTGCATATCTAAATATTTACCCCTATTATAACTTATTTTCTATAGATCAAAAAAAAAAAAAATCTTAGGGATTTCACTTGATTATTATGAATAATTAAAATTTATAAAAATTATATTTGATCATTATAATTCATCCTATTCGACCAAAATAGGGTTGGGGACTTGCTCAATAGAATCATCTATCGTACACCAAAATGTAGGAAGAACAAGGATGAAGGCGCTCGTCTTCTTATTTTTAAAAAAATTCAACTTCTTAAATAAATTTATTATTACATAACAAATGAAGGGAATCGGGAATCCATTAACTGCATTGCTTGCATTTCAAATCTATGTTCTTTCAAGAAATCGAGGCTGCACGCCTCTCACTGATTTTCCGCGTTTACTAAACACACAAGGCTTCCCTTTTCTCCCTTTAATTTGAAAACAAACAGGGAATAACTATATACTATACTCGGAACACTAATATAGTGTACATAGTTGACCATATTACTAATTAAGTACTACGTGTACTAAGTATCCAGATGTTTTTATCTCTAATTGATGACTACTTCCATAATTTTGTTTTCTATCATTGAGGACATGATAAAAATTATATCTAGGTATATATATAAGGTTTTATTGTAACCAAATGATAACTTAACACCCCCTCTCAAGATGGAACTTTTGAAAGTTGGATCTTGACATTCACTTTGAGAAATCAGACCCAGTTTTGAACTCAAGAATTTGTGTTGATCAGTACACAAGGGTTTTGTCATGAGGTCTGCTAGCTGCAATGCAAGACTTGACATGAATGGTCCTAATGAAACCATTCTGAACATTCTCTCGGATAAAATGAACATCTATTTTATGATGTTTGAGCATCATGTGCTTTGTTTTCTCATGGAAAACAGAGTTCTCAACAATATGCTGAGTTGATATATTATCACAAAATAAAGAAATAGGAGTGGGAACATTCACTTGCAAATCTTCCTGGTAAACTGTCCAGCCATAGAATCTCATTTGTAGCATAACTCATACTTCGATTCTGCTTTTATTAAACTCTTTGATACCACAGATTGTTTCTTTGTCTTCCAAGAGATCAAACACTTTCCAAGAAAAATTACAATAACCAGATAAAGATCTGCTTGAATCCATACAAGTCCCTTAGTCTGCATCACTATATGCTGTGAGAATCATTTCATTTTCAGTTGGATAAAATAAACCCATGTTTAATGTACCTTTCAGATATTTCAGCACATGGTTTGCAGCAGCTAAATGAGTATCTCTCGGCTGATTCAGATATTGGCTAAGCTGCTGGACAGCATAGCTTATATCAGGTCTTGTAAGATTAAGATAAAGCATTTTCCCAATAATCTTCCTATAAGACTCTGGCTCAATAAGAAGCTTTCCTTCAAAACTACTTAACTTCAATCTCTTGGGCAAAGGAAAAGAAGCAGGAGTACAATTGAGCATGTGAGAATCATGAAGCATATCTAAAATATACTTCCTTTGATTCAACAAAATTCCAGAATTAGATCTTGTGACCTCGATACCTAAAAATATCTGAGGCTACCTAGGTCCTTGATTGTGAAAACTGAGTGTAAAGCCTCCTTCAAAGCAGTGTAATTACCCTCCCACTGATCAACAAATCATCAATGTATGCAACCACCACAGTAAAAGAATCTGGTTGCTTTTGCACAAACATCGAGTAATCTTGTTTGGATTGCACAAAACCAAACTCCACCAAGAACTTGCTCAACTCCTTATTCCAGGCATCTAGATGCTTGTTTTAGGCCATAGATAGACCTTTTTAGTTTGCACACTTGCCTTGGTAATGCTTTGGTATAACCCTGAGAAGGAGTCATATAAACTTCCTCATCTAAATAACCATGCAAAAATGCATTGTTGACATCCATCTGTTGAATATCCCGATTGTATGCAACTGCTAAAGCTATGAGTATACGAACAGTAGAGAATTTAGCCACAGGACTGAAAGTGTGTTTATAATCTTTACCTTCAATCTGCTTATCTCCTCTGGCTACAATCCTTGCCTTACATCTTTCAATCGATCCATCAGAATTAAATTTTGTCCTGTAAACCCATTTTGAACCAATAGCTTTCTTCCCTTGAGGCAAATATGTAATGTCCCATCTACCAGTTTTCTCCATAGCTGCAATTTCATTATTCATAGCTTGTATCCATTCATCATGCTCCTTAGCTTGATTATAAGTTGCAGGTTCAAAAGTTGTCAGCATATTAGCCATAGATTGTTCAGCAGTAGATGAAAAAAAAGCATTTGAGGCCTTGATAGTAATACCAGGAATGTGAACTTGATAATCATCAAACTTCTTAGGTATAGTCTTCTGCCTGATATATTTTTGAACAAAAATCTCACTATTCTCACATGGATCACGAATAAACTGATCAACATTAGCATCTTTAATAGGTAATAAAGAAGGAGTATTGTTAGAAACAGAAAGAGGTGAATCAGTTAAAGCATGATCCCTGTGATCAATGGGTGTATCAGCTAAAAAATTATCCACATCTAGATTAACCAACTGCATGGAAGATGTCTTGCTTTGATTTTGTTGAGAACATATATCAGATTTAAAAGGAAAATTGCTCTCCACAAAATACACATCTCTACTCAATATTATCTTATGAGTGATAGAGCTTATACCCTTTATGGCCATAAGGATATCCAAGAAAAACACATATTTTTCCTCTTGCTTCAAACTTATCCCCCATTTTCTGAGCAGCATAACATAAACAACCTAACACCCGCAAATGAGAATAGTCATGGATCTTACCAAACAACAACTCATGAGGAGTTTTCCATCCCAATACATAACTTAGAAAGAGATTAATCAAATATGTTGCTGCTAATAGACATTCTCCCCAAAACTTGAATGATAAATTAGCATGAAGCCTCATAGTTCGAGCCGTTTCTAACAAGTGCATGTGCTTTCTCTCAACTCTACCATTCTGTTGAGGGTTGCCAGGTTTAATCCGTTGATTAATTATGCCATGTTCAGAAAATAGTATGGCACAAGAATCTTGAATTATCTCAGTCCCATTATCACTCCTTATCACCTTTATTCTTCCATCAAACTGGTTGCCAACATAAGCAATTCAATAATGAAGCTAGACAAAACAGAATGCACTTGTGTTTTGTCTTGAATCAAATAGGTCCATGTGATTCTGGTTATATCATCTAATATTGTCAAGAAATAAGATGTACCAAATAAAGTAGGAAGCTTATATTTCCCCCATAAATCCACAGGAAAAGAGAACTTATGCTACTTACCAAGAACACAAGACTCACAAAAAAATCACAATTATTATTGTCTGAGATGTATTTCATGACATGTTTCAGCTTGCCAACAGAAATATGCCCAAGACTTGCATGTATAGTCTCAACACTAGGATTTATATGCTTTGTAAGAAGATTATTAACAACACATATATCATTATTATTTATGTACTGAGAATCAGAAACAACATTACTGAATTTGTAAAGGCAAGATACTCTTCTAGGTATTATGAAATTATTGGTTTAGTCAAACCAAGGACTGTACGAATGGCGATAGAGATTTGAAAGTATAAACTTATATAATGTGCTAAGCAAACCGAAAGAGTTTATGCTATTTCAACACTTGCATAAGTTGCATGGTTGAATGAATTTAATTCTAATTTGAAAGTGTTAGGTGGTGTTGGGGTAATTTCTCTCGTGTGTATGTATTGTTTATCATTATAATCCTTTTTTTGTTAACAATAAATTTTTTATTTAATTATTTGGTAAACGCGCTGATGTATTTTTCTTTGTACAATTGCTCACCCTTCCCTTGCTTCCATCGTGGCCCATCGATGCCTCTTCCATCTCCACCATTGGTTAAAAACCGTGAGAGTGGGCCCACAATTCTCAAAAGTGGTCCCCCCTCTTTCCCTCCTTCCTCTATGTACCGTTATATCTCCTCTTTCTAATTTTTTCACTACAAAACCCAATGGCAGTATGGCACTAAACACAAAGCAACAAAAGCATCAAAAACAGAGAGAAAGAGAGTAACAAAATATGACGACGGTGAGGAGACCTAAATGGCACCCACAACCACCACCAACACCAAGAATCCTCCACCTTCCACGGCGGACCTCTCGCCGGAAAACCCCCGTCAAAGATACAGTTTCTAAGCCGAATTCCGACGCAAACCCATTTCTCCGACGGTCTGAAGCGGGGAAATTAGAGAGTTTATTCTACCAAGAAAGGGCCTTTTCGTACAGTATTCCACCGGTGGTGCTGATGAACTCCAGTGAGAGGGGTAAAAATGAGAATTCACCCGAGAGTGAGGAGGAGGAGTACAAGTTTCAAGCGGAGATGTTAAGGGCAGAGTGTAACTTCTTGAGGATGGAGAGGGAGATTGCTGTTAAGAAGCTGGAGAAAGAAAGGGTGGTTTTGGCAAAGAGCTTGAAATCTGCTGTTCATATGCTTCTCTCTGTCAGTCTCCTACTATTGTACTCCAATTTTTTAAAACTATTTCAAATTAATCACTAGTTTTTGTTATTTATGTTTGAAAAATTTGACAAACACCACCTTTTATGTTCCTTTACGAAAGTGGGGGTGTAACGATTGGAGCCGATAGGTTCCTTGAGTGACTGAGTCCGATATGGGCACAAAGTTATAATCTTGCTAAGTTGCTATTGAATTTTCAAGAATTCGATATTTGATTAGCATATAAGCAAAAATTTGAATTTATAAGCTAGATTATATATTTAAGAAAATGGGGACATTTTTTTGGTTTTGAAAATTATTTTGATTTGATTTAATTTGACTTACTCATTTGGAATATGTTAAGTTGTCTTATTATGTACAAGTACTGTACTTTGATACACTTGAGTGAAACTGTGAAAGTTGTCTTTTATTGTCTGTTAGTGCAATACTGTTTGTCCTTCTATTTGTTTTGATTAAATTCATATTTTGATTACTGTGGGTTTGTAATTAATGGGTTATGAATAATGAATAGGGAAAGAAGAAACTCCGGGAGGGCGAAAGTAGTGTGAATTCAGTGTTAGAAGAGGAGATTGAGGAGTTAGGAAAGAAGCTTGTAGAGTTACAAAAGAGTTTCAAGATGAAAAGTCCTGAACTTCATTCTTGCAGCAGTAATTTTGATAAGCAAGCGTCTTTGCTTCAAAAACAACTCGAAAAGTATAGTGATATGCAGAACGAAAGTCGTGTCAAGGAGATATCAGAAGTGTCTTCAGTCAGCCTCCCCTTCAGTTTAACAGGAGATGTAAAGATTAAAGGCCATGGTTCCAGTTGTCGTCGTTCCACCAGGTTTACTGATGTAAGAGCTATTCTGAATTTTATAGATTTTTTTGCTAATGACTCGTTATATTTTACGAGTAGTATGGGAGGACTAAATGCTCTTGTTTAATTAAGTTTAGAACTTGTTATAATGTTGATCTCTGTGTTAGAACATGTTTCATTTGCAATAATAGAGTGGACCTTGTTTGATCACATTGTTGTTTCCTGTTGAAATGGGTGAAATTTGAGGTATTCCTATATGAAAATTTAGTATTTTATGGCATCTGAAATGATTGTGGAAAGAATAATTACTTCATAGGTGGAGACTTTGAGACGAAAAATGGAGGGGTTATCAAAGGGAAAGTTGCTGAAGAGAATGGAAGAAGAATATGGCTACATGCTGTCAGCAACAGCTGCAACAAGTTCTCTCCCCAGTTCTGCTTCTACATCAAAACGATATGACCTCGCTGATTCATCTTCCTATTCATTTCAACAATCCTCACAGGTGATTGCCAACATTTGTAATACGTGCTTTCTGATTGCCTTTGATGTAGTTATATTATAGTAGTGTAAAAGTGAACCAAATCACTGTTCTTTTCTCAGTGATTCTTGCCTCAAATCAGTAACCTTTGCTCTGTGTATCAAACTGTGGCCTGAGTTTGGTTCGGAAATTATCTGTGGATAGTATATTTGAACGGATTTCAACTTTCGTTCAGACTCATGCTAGTTATGTTAGAGAGTAGCAGGAGAGGTGAGGAGGCCAAGGGATGGTAGGAGATAAATTACAACCTTGTTCTGCAACTCTGCAACGATGCAAATATTTTATCCATGAATTCATTAATGATTATTTTTATTGCTGCCAATAATCATATGTTCTCAACTATCTTCTTCATATGAAACTAATAAGCTCATTAAAAGGCCTGCCTTACGTCATGAGAAAATTAATGTTCTAGTGTAACTTTGGCTACATGTCATAGTCTCTTTAATTTGATTGAATGGCTTACCTGTTTTGTGATGAACATCGTCTCCAGGAGGCAAAATCAGGGGAGCTCAAAACGTGCACAGGCCGTTGTAAAGCTATAGTAAGGAGGATTATGGACCAGGTAAAGGCTGAGACAGAACAGTGGTCTCAGATGCAAGAGATGCTGGGGCAAGTGAGAGAGGAAATGGAAGAAGTGCAGGCTTCTCGTGATTTCTGGGAAGAGCAAGCTCTAGAATCTGAGCACAAAATCCAGAAACTGGATTCTGATGTAAGGCTCTCAAACAATATCCTTAATTTTAACTAGTATTCTCTACTACGTAGCTTGCTATGTAGGGGCTTAAGGAGTGTAGTTAGCATGTTCATCTGAAGCATTCTTCGTAAATAGAGAAACCGAAAATACATTAGACTGATAAATTTGTGCTGTTATATATATGTTTAGGCAGAGGAATGGAAACAGAAAGCACTTTCACTTGAGATGAAGGAGAATCAGCTGCAAAAACAGTTGCAAGAACTTCAGCAGGAGCTTGAAAAATTAAAGGTTGAGAAAAAATGTGAGAATGATGCCAATGAGAGCAAAGGTTCAGCAACAATATCACTAGGAGCCCAGCTTGCAAGAGAAAAGAGAATGCTAATATCCCGTGTTAAAGGAAATCAAACAAGTGAAAATGATGAGAAAGTGGGGATTGATTACAATGATGCAAATAAAACAGTACAGAAAACTGGCAGCAAAATTGCATCGTTGAATCGACATCCATTCAAGGAGATCAGTAATCTGTCACCTCTGGTGAGGCAGAACAGCAGAAGATACATATACCCTTTGCATAATCCCAACTCCTAAAGAGTTCCTGAAACAAAGGTTGACTCATGAGAGAGTGTCAGTGAGGCTAGAATAGAAGTCCTTTTATCTATGTTAATGATGCCTTGATGGAAATTGTAGGGGGTTTGAGCCCCCAAGTTTGTAGAATTGTAGTGATATTTGACTAGCAATTACAATCAATGATATATGATCGATTTTGAGTCTTGCTTACTTTCATTTCTTTAGGTAAATTTCAATTTAGATCAAAATCAAACTCGGGTTATTTGATACTTTAAGATTTGGACTTTGAATTTTCTCTTTTCGAAGCTTGATCTATTTTGTAAGTCCACTAACAGTTATCACTTGTAAGTCTTTTCGAAATTGATAATAACTCATGCGGTGTAATTTATATTAGGAGGATGTAGCATCAAGACGACTGGAATTGATAGTTATCATTTATTCATGATAAAAAAAAAAAAAAAAAAGATATTGGATATTGGCCTCCAGTCCTGTAATGGGAAATGTTAGGAAAGCAATCCCCGATTTTAAGCAATCAGCAGTTATTGCTTATGTCATATAGTTCGATAAAAAATTATAAGAACGTATTAAAACTGGAAGACACCCAGAAGGTTTCATAATTTTGAAACATTGTGCACAGGCACAGGTGGCTATGAATCCGAAATTGTAGTTTGAATGATACATTATGAAGGTATGCACTACATTAAAAATTAAAAATAATTTTAAAGTAAAAAAAATATTATTTTGATTACTTCTGATCTTTTTGCGCGTTTTTGTCTTGAAACCGATACGAATCACTTGGTAGTCAAGTAATGTAGGAAGGATATAGATGCAATAAGAATGTTGGTGGACCAATTGATGAGTAAATCATTGAGCTATAATAAATGAATATAATCTGCAAAAGAAACAAGTAAAATTAGCCTCGAGAGTGGTGTTCTAAAGAAATCCACTCCAATGTCTAAATTAGAGAACAATCTTAGAATCAATAACATTCCTAAGAGTAAGTATTTGGTTTGAATATTTCTCAATAAGTGTTTAGGAGTATGTTTGTGTTTCTTAGTAAATAATTGAATACCTACAGTGGGCTTACATGAGCTACTGTGGATTGTCCATAAGTCAGTCTAATGGACCTAACCCAATCGGCTCTATGTTGTACATGGCAGATGGGTAGCTAACTGACCGGGCTTGCTTGTTATAGGTTACTCATAAGTGTAAATAGCTTGTGGTCCACAACAGGTGGGAATGTGGGATGACCCATACAAATAGTTTTTTTTTTTTTAATTACAAGATAAATGTAAATTTCTATGCGTAATTGTGTACTGAATATCGAAAGTTAAAACCAAAGTTTATACCAAGATAAATGCAAGTTCATATGCATAATTGTGCACTGAATATTGAAAGTTAAAAACAATAGTTCATAGAGTAGTATATAGCACAAGAACGAAATGCTTATATGCACCTCATATCCTCTCATCAAAATATGTACACATATCCATTGCAAAAATGACCGACTGACTTCAAGAAACACATGGTCATATTATACCCTTTATTTTCATTTATCAAAAGTCACTAACACTATGTTCATTCTCATCACTTGCTACGTAAGTTCTCACATTGATTTTATTATTTGACAGGGGCCGTAGTTATAGAAACTTCAACATGAAATCATGTTAATTATAGTCGCTGCTTTTAAAATATAACTTTTTAAATTTTTTTTACTTTTCATAATCTCTAAGAACAAGGTTTATTTTGATAGAAGGAAAAATAAATCAACAAAACAGTTGAAACTGAAAAATGAGCTAATTACGAGAACATAGTATGAAACTACAATCCTTTCAATCATCACATGCAGCTGATTACGATCTAGTGCAGTAAGGTTTTAGGGAACTCCATAAGAAGCGAGAATAGGAACATCCATACTTCTGTAACCTGAGGTATATCAAATTTTACTAGATTTACTACTTTTACTAAGTACTTTCACCTATTGAAGCACATATATATATAGAGAGAGAGAGAGAACTATGAGAATAGTATGAAATTCGGCAGATCTGTATACCCTTTTTAGTGGCTTAGTTGTTCTCAGGCAAGTTCAGGACAGCAGAGACAGTGATCAAGGTCTTGAAACTAGCTAGCACATTATTGGCTGATATGAACAGTTTGAAGTAGGCATTTGACATTATTAAGACGAGCATTCATCTCCTCGTTGGTTGCATCCATCATCCTCAGCTCCTTCATCTCCTCCAGCCATTTCTCAATCTGTTCCTTGTGAATCCTGTAACAGCCAATTCAACAAGGAAAAAGCAGTGCGAAGTAAGCTTCACAACTGTGAGTTATCAAGTAGTAATATTCACATTCAGTAGCTTACATGAGAATTCGCTCTTCATAATCCTGGCTTAGCTTGTTGAACAGAGTTTTTCCAGATTCCAGCATCACAGAAACCTGAAGAATGGTTGATTATTCTATTCCTTGATCTGATATATGCTATAAGATCTAGCATCAAAACACTATAAAGGTAAGGGTTTTATACTTCTAGCATGATTACCAGTTGATTGTATGCCTCAACTTTCTCATGAAGGCGAGCAATGCCAAGCCTCATCTCTTCTGACCCTGAGAAGTTCACCTCATTTTCTTCTTCCTCATTTTCTTCATTTGTTTCACTTTCACCTCTGTCCTCGCATCTTTCATGCTGCATCTAGTGAAAATTGTTGAGAAGTAAGCTGAATCACCTGAATGTAAAGGATAAACCTAACAGCTAATAAGATTGAATACTTGGTACTCTACAATAGCATACATCATTTATCTTGCGCTTTCTAGCAATTTGAGTATCTTCTTCCTCCATGTTGATTACTCTTCTGCATTCATGAGTAGATAATTGATTAGGGTTCCCAAGCACATATCAGGGAAGCAAGATTTTTATGACACTTCACTCAGGACACCAAGAGACTACGAGAGCAAGATTAAAAGAAAGAGATGTACACTAGGTGAGCGCTAAAAATAACACAAATTAAGTTAATGCTAGTACAGTTCACTGAAAGGAGAACAGATTTGAGCAGCATAAAGATTAGCTGTATTGTGGCCAAAAATCTGACAACTCATTCCCTAATTATGGTTTCAGAGCATAATTCTAAAAAGGAAACACCGAAACAGTAGAAGTCCATGTGAAATCCGAAGGTAAAGGTAACAACCAACATGATCATAAAAAATATGAATTCAGCATGCTTGGTTGATACACCTCTTCAAGACTCTCACCCTATTGTCGTTCATGAGCTCCTAAGGAGTAGGAGCACGGCAGGTAGAGATCGTAAATGCAGATACATACAATTAATGAAATCCTTAGACCAAAGTAATATATACAGGTACCTTGTCAGATTTGTCACTGGCTCACTGCAATTTAGTATTTAACACTTAATCTATCAAGCGCTCAGCCAGCTGTCACGTCACTCATGCACTTAAGCAGATGTCCTCTTGTTTTTTTGTTTTTGTTTTTTTTTGTTGCTCCACTGACATGCATTTCTTGTATTTCAGCCAAGACATAAGAGGACGTATACCAATCAAAAGATCAAAACCTATCAAACTAGAAAGCAGACCTCACCTAATTACAAAAATGCATTTGAAAAAAGCAGAAAATCACATGCATTCAACAACTCTATACTTGCACACACAGCCAACAGTTATAGTCGAATCCACACGATAGTTCATGATTCAAGTTTCAGATGATTATGAAACACGAGTCGAACTCAATCCTCCTCGAACTTGAGCTTTCCAAATTCATTCTAAACGATAAACATATTAGTATGAGCAACCTGTTTCCTCGAATAAGCACTGATTTCAGAGCCAGTATTAAAACAAATTAAGGTCATACAATCAAGCCGCAAAAATTTAAGAACCAAATTGGCACAGACTTCTCCGGCCTCGCCGAAATACAACTATACACAGTTTCGTCAATAATTGTACCCTGAATTTCTAGCATCCACGATTCTGCAGCCTAATTTTTGTACTCACATGTCACAACTTACAACTTGAGCCATAATTTGAAAATTATCGACAATTGACTAGCAACTACCAACAATTTGAGCGTTCATTGATAAGATACAGCGATTATGAGAATCTACAACATTCAAAATTATCAACCTAACTCAATTGAGCAGCGATTTTGAGGTCAACAAATGGATTATCCAACTCTAAGTCTAACAATTCAACTAATTCAACTATTTTTGCAATGCAAATAACCAACTAAAATAGGTTTTCACTAAGCGTAATTATGAAGATCATTCAAATTTTGGAATTGGTAGAGTAGCAGGATTTTACCTCGGAATGTAGAGTGCGCGATACACTGAATTGAGGTTAGAAATTCAACAACTGCATAAACGCAACAGACTACCGAATAGAGAAAGTGGTAGTGACCGGAACGTTGGGATTTATATAAGCCAAACTTAATGCCTCTACGGCTCTACGCATAGGCATAGCT
Source organism: Dysphania ambrosioides (assembly GCA_026401315.1). Taxonomy (NCBI): domain Eukaryota; kingdom Viridiplantae; phylum Streptophyta; class Magnoliopsida; order Caryophyllales; family Amaranthaceae; genus Dysphania; species Dysphania ambrosioides. Next base: position 1,192,560 of record CM048666.1, read on the forward strand.
GAAGGTTTTTCATCCGATCCATGTGGCTTCGGGTGCTAGTGGTTTTTTTTTCTAGAACTATCAAAAACAATCCGATAAGACTTCATAAGAGTCATAGGACAATTACTCAATGGAGTATAAAATTAAAGTGCCATGAAGAAATCCGATCTTATACCGTGACATTATAATTCAACATGATCTAACCCTAAATGACCGAATTAGTCAGCACACTTGATTAAACTAATGTATATTTTTCATACATGTCATGCTAATATAAAAAAAAAATTCCCCCTTTTTTTAGATGATGTCATCAATTTTTTTTACTTTGCATTAATATTAGATTGAAAAAAATTATGAATAGAAAATTGTGTGACTATATAAATTCCTAAATTATTTACTATAATAATTGTATAAAAAATATTCTTATAATTGTGTGACTTATAAGAAAATGTTATTAAACTATAAAAATTTCAACAATAAATAAAAATATTATTATAATTAAAATATATAGCAAAATAACTAATCAAACCGTGCATACTGGATTTACGTAGTATTAATACTATCTTCATACCCTTACACCTTAAATCACCTAAAATTATACTAACTTTAACTAAATTTCCACACACTACCCTAACTATTATCACACACACCAGGCCACCTCCTCAATACAATATGTCTCGAAGGCCTGACAAAGAGTTGGCATAGCGGACAACGGTGGCAGCAGTGACTCCGGTGGTTGAGATATTTTTTTTGTAATTCAATTATGCTCCTAATGGTGATTGGATGGTGGGGGTAAGGGGGGCGTTTGTGGTGGATGGACAGTGGAAGGCGGTGGCGGAAAGTGAACAAACATCGAGGCGGCTTCGGCAGACGCCGACATCACGGCAAAGGAGCCTGGATTCAAAATACAATAAGGCTAATATATAACTAATAAAACTCATATCTTAATATAATAAAATGTATCTCTCAATTAATAAAAGTTATTTATTAATACAATAAAATAACATTTATAACAAAAGATATATGATTTCAATTGATAAATATTTAGTCTTTTGTACAAAATTTGTACAAAAGTTATCCATTAATATAACAAGTGTTCTCTGCAAAATATAGTACAAAAGTTAGATCTATAGTACAAAAGTCACTCCTTAATTTAACCAAAGCCAATTTGTAAGAATCTTCCATTATATATAGTTCATGTGTCCTTATTTTACTAGAGTTATTGTGTTATAATTATATTAAGGGTTGTTACCCACATTTTGTAGCCCGTAGAACTTTGTTAATCAAAACAATTACCTGGAATTTGCTTGCTTAAATCATACTTTGGAGTAAAATTTTGATAATTGTATATGAACCCTTGACAAATTATTTGATAAACACTTACATTAGTACGTATACCATATGACTTCTTAAACAATATAGAATGATCAGTTTGATACAGTTTTAAACTACATACGTATGATTTTATGGTGAAGCAATGAAATGGATCGAACAACTTCTTACCATATTTTTCCCATACAAAAAATTGTTTGGCTTTGGCTACTTTGATTTTCATGTTGGATACTGAATTTGAAGTAACAAAAATTTAACAACCTTAAACTAACGTCTTAGGCCTAACGACGATCTTAGGCCCAAAAGAATCTGGTATTTATCCTGAGACAGAAGCCCAAAATAGGCATATAGCGTTGGTTTCCTGTTACTGGACGAGCAGACCCTTCTCCCTCTCTTTCTAGAAAGTTGCTCTACCTTGCTTCGGTTCTCTACTCCGTAAGTTTCCGTCTCCCCAAAATAATTCATTGTCACTCTCAATACGATTCTGCAGATAATTGTAATATTCATCTCTATTTAGCTTTAACCTCAATCTTCTCTCAATTTCAATGTTCTGGATCGATCTGCGCTGATTTTGACGCATTTCTAGGGTTTTCCAGGTCAAACATGGCGACAAAGTACATCGTCGGCTCACTCGCTGGATCCTTCGCCATTGCCTACGTCTGCGATGCCATAATGTCTGACTACAAGATTTTCGGAGGTATTTTCACTATATTTTTGAATAATTATTATTCGTCGATCTTGCGAAAGTTACAAAAAGTTCCGAATTTGATTGATGATGAGATGTGTAGGAACGACGCCGTCTACTGTGTCAAACAAGGAATGGTGGCAGGAAACTGACAAGAAGTTCCAGGCGTGGCCTCGTACTGCTGGACCTCCCGTTGTGATGAACCCTATTAGTCGTCAGAACTTTATCATTAAAGCTACCGACGAATGAATGAAGGTTTTGCTTCATGATTACGATTTATTTTGTGTATTTTTTGGAGATTGTTATTATAATTGAAACTATCATGGAATGATTTCTATTTGATTATGCTTTGAGTATGAAATAAGTATGTTATCAAACTAAACATGTCGATGCTTAAGAGATTCTACACTCTTTACTTTTGGTAATGCAATTGTCGTAAATTTTATTGCCATTGTTGAAAATTGAGTTTTGCTAGTTTTGTTATCTTTGTGATATCTTCTGCATGGAATTCAAGTTTGTTGTTCGATTGGAATTGTGTAATTGATATCTCTCGTGAAATGGCGTTTTCTTCTAGGTGATGATTTGTATATGGTTGTTGTCGTTGTTGTTGCTTATGTCAATCTTGATGGTCTTGTTTGAAATATAGTGTTTGTTGGTTGATTGGAAGTGTGTTTGGAATTGGATCATTGGATGGAAACTAGGGTGAATTTTGTGAAGTGTATTGCGAGTCGGAGAGTTTAATGGCAAAGCTTCTAGGACCCCAAAACAGAAACTTGGCGGAACACCATATTTGTTAGAGTAAATTCTACTCCTTAATAGGAAGTAGGAGCTACAAATTCCTGCTTCTAATATCAGTTTCTCGCTGGGGGAGATTTCCTCATTTAATGAAACTTCAGATTGTCCAAATTACCCTCACACAACACATGTTCCTTGTGTAAAAACCATTGTTCTTTGACCCTCACTGATTATGGTTAAAACCCCTCTTCTCATATTTTATGCATTAACAACCAAGTGCCAGCAAGTTGAGGTGGATGGCAAGGCTGAATGGTAGGTTTTTTTTTTTTTCTTTAAAAGCAAATGATCCAAATCAATGCAAATGGGAAAGAGAAGAGAGAGAAATCAAGTATTCAAGTCATGTGAATTCCAGCAAAATACTCTTGCCAAAGAAAATACGTCTCTCAGCTAGAGATAGTGAATGCCCTTAATCTTAAAACATCTTTGCAGTAGTTACACATTTAAGTAGTTGTCAGATGAGTGAGGTTGCTGTAAATTGAAGACTTGAAGTTAGGGGGATATGAAAGAATAGTAACATATGAAAATTTTGGAAAAGTGGAGAGGAAAAGGGGGATAAGAAAAGAGTAGAAGATAAAGAAAAGATAAAATGAAGTTCCTTGATTAATGTTTGACGTCTATCTTTAAACCATGGTGAAGCATAATCCCATTAATTTTTTTAATAGTACAAAGTACAAACCTTACTATCTTTATTAAAGAAAATAATATCTGTACTTTGGTTTAAAATATCATTGTTTACAATCAGTGAAGAAATCGCACATATTTTATTTTTATTTTTTTACTGTAAATAGCACAGAAAGATAAATATAACTACATGTATAAGTTAATCATAACATTTTTCCATCTTAAAATATGGTTGAATTAGTGGATGTAAATAATACACATTAACAGGGTAAAATATCTTCTGGCTGTAAAACCACTTCCAAAAATTCTTAGGCCTAACGCTTCTGTTGGTTAAAAGTGTTTCAGATATTGCTTCTGGAAAACTACTTCCAAACCCTTAGTGTGTACCTATAGGATGTGATTAGTATGCGACTCTTGTTGGTGGTGTGAATCTTGCTGGTTTGTGGGAAACATGGTTTTTGTTGATTGATTGAAATTGAAGAAAGCTAGGACGAATCATGTATATGGTGTCGTGTCAGATGGCAGTTTTCTTTTGAGTTGTATATGGCTAATGTTGATGTGTGAAGTTCAGGGATTGTGCTTGAAATTCGTTTGTCTTGTTTGATGGGAAGTTAAGCTGGAATTGAGTGAATGATGAGGATGAATTCCATTTCAGAAGGGATATAGAAATTTGTTTGGTTGTTGGATTATTTGTTATCACTTTTATGGAATGGTGTAGTTATTTCGGGTAATCTTATTGTGTTTGATGAAATGAGTGATTATGAACCCTAATATTCATCAGAACTTCATTATCAAGGTTCTGCTTCATGAATCATGGATATCATTTTCTAATATCGTATCAAGTGAAGTTTAGTAGTGCACATGAAAGCTTTGATAGGGTTACCTTCTTACAAAATTATTGGGATGAACTGATGAGTTGAGTAACATAGTGATGAAGTGATGATTGATCAATGTAAAAACATATTTTGGCTGCGAACTAGATGGAAAATTTGCGTTATACCTCAGAGTCAGATAAGGTAATCTTTGAACCTTAGAGTGTGCATTCATAGGTTTTGTTCTTTAGGGACATAGGGTGCTATGAGATTTGGAAAAGAATTGGTGGGGTTAATGGCAGATTGTGTCACATGACTTGTATAGGGGTAAGGTGAACACTGGGAGTATTAGAGTATAACTGGCCTGAATGGACTGCATGTTTTTTTATTTATTTATTGGACTAATTTTCTTGGAAAATAATGAAAACCATGGCCTTTGTTGTTTTTTGGTACCCAAGTTTTTATCTACTATTTATAATTTGCATTTTATTGTGTGAGACGCTAACTGGCAATATGCACTATTGACATTTCAAGCTTTGAAGGGGTGGCTTAAACCACTTAGTTTCTCTGTAGTTCCTTCTTTGAAATGAGATGATAGGTTGCGAACATGCAATGCAAAAAATCAGGGGAGCTCTATGTTGTGTAGTTTCATAACTATTTTTGTTAGTTTCTTTCAGTTGATTACTATAGGCGTCCATATTATTAGTTAGTTAGTTAGTTACATATGGACAATGTATGCAAATAGGTCATTTGGGTCGTGTCAAAGTCTTGGTCTGTTTGGGCAATAGACCAGGATCTTACGAAAACTGCCAGGCTTGGTCTTTTTTCTATGAAAGCCCAGATAGCTTTGAAGTCCAATAATGGGCCTTTAGAAAACACCAAGCCAAATTGAAGGGGCTTGAGAATTACTTCCCTCATTCTCTGCATGGATTCATGCATGTACACAATTCCTCAGTTTACTTCCTTGCCAGTTGCCACAGTTCAAACACCTTCCTAAACGGTTGATCATCTACAATTCCGTGAAGGTGGTTCATCTTTTGGTTTACTAGCAGCTGTCCTTTACTCAATTGCCATTGTTAATTACTCTCTTCTTTTTCTTTTGTTCTTGTTTGAAATTTATAGGTTTTTGAGTCAAACTTTAATAATGAGATTGGAGAGGAGAAGAGTTTGGAGAGGATAAGAAGTTTATTAACATTTTAAATAGCCAGTAAATGTTGTGTTGGATAAATAGAGTATCATTTAATGGATGATATGAAAATGTAAGATTTTAAAAAAAAAATAGTATATGATAAAAGTATCCTATATTATTCCATATTTCAAGTCTACCCGGAATCCATACTCATCCTTCAAATGAAACTGGTCTAAAAAAAAATAAAAAGCTTTCATAGCAGTCTTCTTTAAAGGCACGGGCGTTAGTCCTCGGGTTGGTTGGGAATTAGGGATGGGTACTACCGTACAACGTCCAAGTGAAGAGAGCGTAATGCATGTGAAACCACTGCACTTATTTCTCGAAATAATCTCTCACCACACAACGCACTGTCTAGTCTGCAAGTCCTGTGAAGCTCTGGTCTGATTAATAAGGTGACCCAAAAGTGTCCATGTAGGACACCCCAGGGTAAAGGCCAGTATCTCATTTTGAACTGTGTACCCTGTTATAAATATCCGATTAACAAAGGTTAGAGGTTGAAAAAGTCTTACAAATGTAATGCGTAAAGAAGAAGATTTTCAAATTAAAGCATCAGTAGAGTAGTATACTAATATCTGTGGTCTTTTGGTGGGAAAATAACTTTGAATAATATTTTCGTATTATACACGTGTTATAGTGGCCTTATGAAACCCTAATTAATTACTCGTATATATTATCAATCTCGCAAAGCAGTATCCATCTCCTGAGTATTTTCCTTACCCAGCTGGAGTGAGCTGTTCAAACTTGGGAGAAAATCAAATCAATTTTTGAAGGAAACATCGTGGTTATTGCTTTCCAAACAATTAAATGCTTAGTTTTGTTTGTTTGGATCTCTCCATAGGTATGAGGGACCTTGGGAATTGAGTAGGAAGTTGTTGACAGATGTGCTCCTTTGCTAACACACATGGCAACCTTTCTACATATTGAAGTGCTTCCTGCATCCTGCATCCTGTCAACTGGATGCAGTGGTGTTTCAGACTGTTAGTCATTGTCATCAGGGACAATCTTCTTAATCCGACAAATAGAGTCAGTTAACATGCATGGTGCCTGGAGTCTTGGACTCTTGGGCTTACCTCTATATGGTACGGGTTGTATCCATATGACATTTTGTAGGTGTTTTGTTTATTCTTTTAAGAGTGTAGTTAAAAATCATATATGATTTTTATTCATAGTATTCAATGGATGATGCTAAGTAGTTTCATCATTTATCAGATTTGGTACTCTGTGATCTTTTGCGCCAAGTAACAATAGTTGATGTAGTTTACATCTCCTAATGATTCTTCTGCTAATCATAAACTCGCATGATTGAGCTTTTTAAAAAATATTCCTTGAAAGCATTTTAAGATCAAAGATTTATTTTTCCTCCCTTAAATTACTCTATAGTTTCTGCCACTTAATAGATATTTCAAAAATAGTAATTTTCAAACTATCTTTTCCAATTATTCCATAATAACCGATTTTCATAATTAATTTCAAATTTTTATGTTATTAAAACAAATCATTTGAATTTTATTTTTTTAAAGTAAGTACTTCAATTATGATAAATCATTAAAATTTTAATGAAATTTCTCTCCAAAATTATTTTAGTTAGCTCATATCATACATAACTAAAGTACGTACTATATAAAATACGTATTTAAATAAATAAATACTATAGAAATATATTTCCTAATATTTTGAAAATACGGGTATTACACAATAGATCTATGGGTAGTGTTTGAAGGAACGGTCTATAGGAGACTGTAATAAATCTTTGAATATATATGGGTTGATGGGATTATTAACCACACTCTCGACTAAGTAATACCTTCGTATGAAGCAATTCAATGGGGTCGATGGGATCTATCATCTATGAGACATAGAAAATCAAGGAATCCCAAAGTTGATGTTAGTATGAAGGCAATAGAAGATTGTAATCTTTGAATATATGGCACATTGAGTTTTCGTTGGGCATTCTACTTTGTGAATATGAAAACTTATTATATGAATAAAAAAAAAGAGGGTGTAATAAATAAATTTATTTGAGAGGTTTTTTCTTAGTGTAATGGAAGAAACCCATATTAATTGTGACTTTCTATATAGAATATGTTAGGGAATTTACAATAAATAAGGTCACAAAGATAATCGGAAAATAAATTATTTCGAGTCGTGAACGGGATCACTTTTCCAAAAGTATAATGTCTACCCTTTTAGACTACAATCCGAGTTACACAAAATTTACTTAGGAGATAAAATGAAGAACAATTGTAATTTCGTGTAGTAAAATTACAATACTATGAAAACAAGTTTAGGTATTTGAGATGATGGTAAATAAAAGTATCAATGCATAAAGGAAAAAAGAAAATGTTTTCTCTTTACCATTCTCCATCATATGAGTAATATCACATATTTATAGTTGTATAAATATTAACCAAAAGACACCTCGTTATTAAAAGACACTTTTAATAAATACATTAAATATTTATAATAATGTCAAACAACATTTACTAAACCAAGCATTTAGATATATATAATATATTATTTGTTTATTGCATACAACTATTTTATTCTTATATTTGTTTAAGTCATGACACCATAACCAAATGATTTAAATTATACATAATATGAATATAATCAACTAAATACTCTAAATCTCCAACAGAGCATACTAAACAAATTTCAAGTGCTTCATTACAGTAAGTTTACATTCTTCCATGTATAATATAGAAATTCACAAATTTCGTCCTACAACAACTACACAAATTTCATCTCCATCAAATATTCTACAGTTTCTTCGAGACTTACTTCGAAGGGAATGAACTCGATGCCCAAGCTTCTGACTTTCGATTGTGATACTTGGTAGCGTGTTTTTGGTAGAGGCCCAACGTCCACACACCTGAAGATCAGCCCCAACTTATCCACGGCAAAGGGAGATAATAAATGTAAATGTTTGATGCTTAAAATTAACACTATAGCATAAGCTAGATATATAATATTCAAGTAAAGAGTTATAGTGCATCTTTTTAACACTATAGTTCAAGAATTGAACAAACTCACTCATCAGGAAGCTTCAGAGAAGGGTATAGCTCATGCAGTATCTTCTTAATCTCAGAAAAATGCAACACCCTTTCAGCTAATATATATCTTCCCTTGGCTGAAGGGGTCTCAAATGCACGTATATGAGCTTCCGCTACGTCTTTAACATGTACCCATGGACAGAAAAAGTCTGGATAATTTTCGGATCCTGTTAATCGTCAAAGAAACATTAAGATGAGCTGCAAGATTAACTATGTAAAACATTTTGTCACGTTTTACATACCATTGATCAAATTCAAAATTGAAGCTACACTATCATTAACGGTTGGCTGCAACATAGGGCCTATGACCATGGAAGGGTTGATGCACACCATGTCGATATCATTCTCTTTGACGAATTTCCAGGCAGCTTCTTCGGCTAATACTTTTGAGAGTGTATAATACATCTGCACACGAATAACATATAACGTAATACACAAAGCCAAGGTATTAAAGGTATTTCAGCACCTATATACAGGAGATAGACATACTATATCTGAACCCTTGCATAGTTCAGGATTAGAAAACCAAGACTCGTCTACCATCACATCAGGAGCCAGGGTTCTATCAGCAAATAGCACCGTAGAAGTAGAAGAAGTCAGAATCACCCGCTTCACAGTAGGAAATTTCTTACAAGAGGCAAGAACATTAAGTGTTCCCTTGACAGCTGGGTCAATTACATCGGCCTGAATCATGAATGCATTGACTTACTGAGTGGTGAGTTAAAATTGATCAATATGGTAAACTGAACACTGTTGTGACATAAATAGTTTAAGCGACAATATCACTGCGTTCTTGTAATTTTGGACGGAAAGATTCCTTGAAATGAGAGTAATACATGGACAGTAAAAATTGTATAGTACTGGGATGTCACAAAAACAAACAAAAATGTAGAGTGTAACAGAAATAGGAAGTTGACATTTCTGCCAGAGCAAGTCCTACAAATTATGCAGTCAATGTGACGATTACGGAGGCTACAACTCTTTCTGAAAATCGTTAAATAGTTTGGATGTCAACTAATTTAATTCGTTAAAGTCTTGGAGTGTGGTATCCAGACTTGGGATCAAATCTCATCTACATATGCATCAGTTGTTACCTTGTCGCTTGGGGTTCTCTTTACATGGAAAAATGTCGTTAAGTAGTATATGCGAGTATGTGACAATAACTCTAACTATGAAAAGGGATGTAGTTTTATAGTAAGTAGTACACAATACGAAGCAAAAACTAACATATATAAGGAAATATAGGAAGAGAAATTAGGACCTGTGGATCATTGGGATTGAAAACAACTGGAGAGGCAGTGTGAAAAACGCCTTGACATCCAGCAATAGCTGAATCAAAGGAGCCTTCTTCAATTAGATTTGCTTTGAATAAGTGTAGCCTTTCCTTTGCTCCCTCCATTCTCATCAAATGGTCTGTTTTCTTGGGATCGTCTGCAGCATTTCAAAAAGTAGTAGGCTCGACTAGTACTATTGCTCAAGACAATCTAAAGCCTTTTTCTCTGAAGAACTAGCTAGGATCAAACTTACTTCAAATTATCATCAACAAGCTACATTTTTTAGAAATTATGATCCGATGTCTTGTTTACCAAATACCAGAGCACCTAATAGTTGTAATTTCTTGTTCATTATGAGACAACCGCTTATTACCTCGAGTCCTTTGAGTGCATGACTATGGTGACTAATTTACCAGTTTAATGATTGGAAATGGCAATCGGACATTCTTATACAGTATAATTGCCAAATTATCAGAAAAATACAGAAAGTTGGTAGAAAAAGAGGACAAACCCGGGTCACGAACAGTAGCTTTGACAGTATAACCACGTTGAAGCAGGAACTTGATAAGCCATGAAGCTATGTAACCTGATGCCCCTGTTACACATACTGTCTTCCCTTTATCTTTTGCTATTTCATCCATCTTTTTGCTGCTTCTGTTTCACCTTTGAAAGAGAATTTCATGGAGCCTGATTATATTCATACGATTCTAACTTCAGTAAAATATTATCCAATATTCACAAATCCAAAAATTTATGTTTCTTCTGCAGCCACGTGTATAATACAGACAAAACGTTCTCGGCGCGATGGGGATGGATAGGATATATTTATATTTTAAAAGTATATTGGGAATTTTCCAAATCAAGCTTTTGAAATCTGCTTTATACCATATAAGGCTTTTCGCACTACACCAAACTTTTGAGAGAAACCAAGAGGTGCTTTATTGTATACTTCTTTTATAATTTTTCCATATAAAAATACATTTTTTTACATCAAATTGATGCAGGGATCAATTATTGTTTGCAACTACTGAGAACAAGACTCTGATAGTATTTATCTTCGGCATTGGAGAAAAGGTTTCAAAGTAGTCAATCTCATAGACCTTAATGTATTCTTTAGCTACAAGTCGCACCTTATAACATTCAATACTACCATCATACTTGTATTTAATAGAAAACACTCATCTATAGCCTACTGCCTTTTTTCCCCTCTGGAATGACACACTTCTCCCATGTCTCATTTCTGATTGAGGCATTCATTTCTTCTTCCATCGAACCTCTCCACTGCTTACTCCTTGCAGCTTCTTCTACCGTTTTTGGAATTTTTTTAGAGTGTACTACAATATTGAAAACTCTTGCCATATGTGAAAGATTCTTACTGTTTGACCCAGTATCGGTTACTGGATACTGTGATCTCTGAGCCTCATAATATGGTGCATACTACTTTGGTGGTACTCCTCTAGTACTTCTGGAAGGCAACTGGTATCTCCCTCTATTTTCTTCATCCGTTTGTCCAATCACGATATCTTGCTCTGCCTCATCACCCATAGTCGCTTCTACTACATTATTTTCATAAATTTCAATGTCATGTTTTAGAGAATTCTTGGGGTTCCTTACTTCAACTTCCTGATGCACGGGTTTTGGAGCAACAAATTGGTAATGGCATTGATGGAATGGACTGTGCTCCATTTTCATAAGCTCTCCTTGTACTACCATAGGAAGATTTAACCAACTTAGATCATCTATATTCTTCTCCCCCTGACATCAAAGTTGGGGGAAAAAGAACATTTGTTCCATAAAGTCAAAGTCCATAGTAGTGTAGACCTGGTTAAAGTCTGGATCAAAAATCTATAGTCCTTCTGGTTCACACCATATCCCACAAAGACACATTTTACTACCCTGGGTCTAATTTTTGGCGTTCCCATTTAGGAAGGTGAACATACACAACACACCTAAAGATATGAGGTGGAAGGGAGTGGGTTGGAGGGAACAGGGCCAAAAGAAGATAGGGTATCTATGGGGGGTATTGTACCAAAGTTTTTTTTTGTAGGAAGCCTGTTTGTGAGATAATTTGCAGTTGCAATAGTTTCAAGCCAAAAATACTTAGGTACACAAGACTCAAACATCACAGCACGAGCTATTTCAAGAAGGGTATGATTTTTCCTTTCAACTATCTCATTCTGTTGTGGGGTATCTGGATAGGTGGTTTGATTTACGAGTCCATGGGTTTTGAAAAAACTCTTCATATCTTGGTTTACGTATTCACCCCATTATCAGACCAAAGGACACTAATTTTGATTCGAAATTGATTAAGGATCATTTGATTAAAGGCTACAAAAATATCAAAAATATAGCTTAAGCAAAGTTACTCAACATCTTTAGTGTGTGAAGCCAGTCCGGTAGTATCAAGATTTAAGTTGGAACTAACAGGCAAATGGGTGACTCATTCGTAAACAGTAAAGAGTAAGAGTTAAAGACTCATTATCTATCCTTTCTCACGCCATTAGACGTAGTTGGTGGGCTGGTCCAGGAGGGTCTAACTGTATAAGCGAGATCATATCCGTATCGATCGGGCTGTAGTAGACTGTGGACCATGGCATGGACTGCTTAAGTTAAGGGATGGACTAAGGAACAAATATTGGGCTCCTTACACACCGTCATCTATGGGCTTACATGTCATCATTTTTCAAAACTGCGGCAAATGAGAAAGTTATACAAGGAAAGAACTCATGCAAAAAAGGCAAGAAATAATGGACCAAAGAATTAATAGATCAATATCATTGGCTGCTGCCCTATGCTTTCACACATAAAAACGGATTCTTGAGTCATTCACAATTATACTCACTTCATTTAGGTTTTCAACGTTACGTGATTGCTCACATCGCTCAAAAAACAAGTGAAAATTGCAATCCACAAAGTAAAAAGAAGTTGAAATCATGAAAAGGTCAGGGGAGTTGTGTGTGATCGGGTGGCTGACGGTTTTGGTAATGCTAATGGTGGGTGGAGTTGACGGCCGGCGAGTGGACGTTGGAGGAAAACAGGGTTGGAATCAAGGCATCAACTACACCATTTGGGCCTCTCAAGAGACCTTCTACATTGGGGATTGGCTATGTACGTATCTTTTCTTTTCTATGCTTGTTTCTTCATCTATGGCTATGTTCAACTCGTCTCTTATGAGTTACGAGTTATGACTCGTACGTCAATGCTTTGTAAATTTTGTTAGCATCGTCGGGTCAAATTCAAATCACTAACTACGTATACAAGTTAATAACTAATAAGTGCTTTTTTATCAAAAAAAAAAAAAAGGGTTAACAATTGCTTTTAATTAATTGCAGAAAAAGTATGCTATTAGTTTTGCTAAATGGCGGTTTATTCTGTCTTCAAAAAAATGAGATTATGAGTTATTCTGTTAAATTGGCTGGGGATACTTAGGGGTAAATTTTTATTCACCTATGATTTTGTCCGGTTTAGACTTTTGTAATTGATTTTTTTTTTATCATGGAATTTATCCGAAAGATTATGTTGAATACAATAATCTTATTGTATCCCGTGAGAATGCAAAATTTTTGTTTGTGTAAATATGTAAGAATAACTACATTATAACCTATATATATAAATATATAATAATCAGTGAAATATACACTCCAATCACCGAGTTTCTAAGCAATTAATCTAACAATATCTGTATACTAAACTATATTTCCGGGGCTTTTTCAGACTTCATGTTTGACAGGAATTATTTTGATGTATTGGAGGTGAACGAAACCAACTATGAGAATTGCAACTCTGATGATTTCGTAACAAATGTAAGCAGAGGTGCAGGCAGAGATGTTTACCAGCTCACGGAGGCTAGACCATATTACTTCATTTGCAGCAAAGGCTACTGTTATGGTGGCATGAAACTCGCTATCAACGTCCAGAATTTGGCTCCAGCTCTTTCTCCTCAAGAAAACTTTGCTATTGGTCCACCCATGGCTGTCATGCCAGTTTTGGTTATAGCAGTCTCATTGTTTATTGCTCTCCTTGCTTAAAATAAATCGTAATCATCTATCATATCACTAGTTTATTTTATTTGATGTTTAAACCTTGAAACAGTGATGCATGGTTGATGAATTATTAGCTAGCAATACTGATACTTGATGGTTGTGATCTAATTGCGTGCAATTCGTGCACCAACTTTTAAAACATATCATTTCACATATGCAGTTATTATCTTAATCCTTATACTACAATTGTTTGAGATTGCTAAAAGAGCAAAATTACTTATTATTTCACATGCAATTATGCATTCAATTCTTACTACAATTGCAACTTTATTTTGGCCCCATGCTAGTGATGTTGTTAGAATGGGGAATGATGCTAATAACTCGAATTCAAACACTAGGGATGGGCTCAAGCTCTAGAGCTAACCTAAGACTTCAATCCTGCTCATTTCAGGTAAACATATTTGCTCCTAGTATTGCTCAAAGTAACAGTTTAGGGGGCCATGGAACGTAACTTGTTTAGCTATTGATTCGTATAAAATTTGGTGGTATGTTTACACATCGGATTTTTCCAAGGCCCAAGGGTAATGTATGCTTCATGATTTTTGAAAAGCAACAGAAATTCGATCAGTTGTAGGTTTTGGAAGTTCAGGAGTCAGGATTACTATCTTGTCCTGTACATCTTTCGCTGCTTGAAAGTCTTATATCTTCAATCTTAAAAAGAAAATGAAACGTGTATGAATAAGTTTTTACTGGTTGAGTTATGATGATAGAGATATCATTTCTGACTGAGATTCACTCTCTTGGTCCTGAGGAGTGTAGATCCTTATTGAAGAAGTATTCAGGGGTTTGAGGCAGAATCTATAGAGATACCTGTCTGTTTTCTTCTTACTAATGATGAATAAAAGACAGAACATCATTCTCTTTCGAATTGTGTTGGTTGATTTGTGATGTCGGGTTAATATTTATACTTTGTAAGGGACTTCTCAAATGGATGTAAAGAACTGAAACTGTGAGTCGGTTGCTCCTGTATTACTAATCCGACGCCTGCTCCTGAGTTTTAGTAACATAACTTCCATTCGAGTCACCATAAGTTAGTGAAGTAATATCATTAATTTCTTCCGTTTTCTTAAAGTATACTAGTGAAGTACAGATTGTTGGGAAGTATATAAACACTCCATATACTTCGTACAATACTCATGATATTTGAGTGGAATTCGGGAAATGGAATAAAAGAAATGGAGTATCACTGTATCAGTTGGATTCTGTGCTCAGGGTTTGCTGATAATGTACATACCATTTGAAGTTAAGGATATGATGGTTATGATGGTCACAGCCTCACAGGATATCATATCTCTATGGTGACTTGGTTAGAGCTTTGTTTTGTGAGTTAAGGATTGTCTAATCTGAACAGCGTACCATTTGAAGTATATGTCCTGTCTCCTTCTTTAATAACTGACAAAACAATATTGACTACGATCAAGCTAGAGTAGCGTGCATTAGCTACAAACACGACTATGGTGTGAGACTTTTATTCGTATCTTTAGCAACTGAAGCTTGATTTTCTTAGTCAAAAGTTAGGTAAGGGGAAAACGGTGGCTGTTTCACTCTGAAACCCTGTGGATATGGAGCACACATTAGACAAATATCTGGACTAGGAATTACAATTAAAGGTTACAAATGTGTGATTTGAAGCTGGGAAGAGTAGAGCTTGTGCGATTAGCACAGATTGTCTATGTTGTTTCTATGCATCTATATGACACAGTATATCTAGCTACATGATGTGTTCTAATAGTGTTCATTAAAAGACTATAGTGTGAGAACCTAATCCCTCACGTATGGTTACAGGTTCCCATCCTAGGAGTTATATACATGAACTAATAATATAATGCATGAGATATACTCTGTATGTCGTTCTTTTTTTTCGTGTATCACTTTGTTTAGGAGTGTTATTATTAATTATTCAGACTAACTCTAGAAAAAAGTACATTCTCATGAAGAGTACAAACATGAATGCGTTTCACACGTAACTCATTGCACGTACTCTTATGTTGCCTCTTGGCTTCATAAGATGTTGAACCACTTGTTCTGGATGTAGAATACTCGGCTTGTGGTAGTAATATACTCTTTCCATCTCTTCTTATATAAGAAAGTAAACGATCGTCTTAAAAAACCAAGGGATATATAGGATTTGCACAATACTCTTACTTAAGCTACTAAGCTAGTATCTAAACCCTTCAAAATTGTCTTCTATCCTTTTTAGTTGTCATAATAATCTTGCTGAAGATAGTATAACAAACTCATATATCTGCCCTTTTTAGCTTCATCTCTTCCTTCCATGGCTTGTTTATTATCCTCTCCTAACCTTCTTCAAGGCTCGCTCAAATTATGCGTCATTCTCTAAAAGATGCCATGAATTTAAATCCAGTAGAATGATAAGAAATCCGACAGATGAAGACTTATGAAAAATCCTTTATAAATATGAATGAAGAGGATTTCCTATCATGGTTGGCAATGTTAATTGCATACAATAGGAGTGGAAGAACCGCCTAATGCATGGAAATGTCACTATTACGGACGAAAAAAGAACACGACCCTCGTTTTGGAAGCGGTTGCGAATAAAGATATGTGGATTTAACATCCTTTGTTGTGCATTTTAGGTTTGTGTAATAATCTTAACGTTCTTTTCTATTCTCTTGTTTTTAGTTATGTTTTGAAAGGTCAAGCATCTAAAGTTTATTATCAATGGCTATGTATACAATTTGGCGTACTACCTAACAAATATGTTGGGCTACTTTAGTACACGGATTTACGTATCCTTAAATTCCTAAGAAAAACTCCTAATGCATGTAAGGATACTAAACGTGCATTTAGAGTTATATAGGCGAGGTTCACAATTATATGACAACCAAATCTTTTGATGAAAATTTATTGGATGATATTAAGGTTTATATCATTATTTGTAACATGATAGTCAATGATGAACGAGACAAATATAAAAATGTTGAAGTAATGAGAAGATATCATGAAAAAGATCACCCTTCTTTTAGTTTCCATGACGAAGAAGCAAAAGGATCACAAGTGCAACCGTGGATTATGATGAACTCTTCTAGTTCCAAATCAAATGTCCACTCAATTTCAACAACTATTTGGAGAAAAATACGCTTTGCGTGATGAACAAACTTAGTAGTCTCTTAAACATGATTTGATATGATATATTACCCAAAAGTTTGGTCACATTCATATTTAAAATCTTTCAACATCTCTATAAGCTCGTGATTATAAAACGTATTTTATATTTTGTTTTACTTTAATTTGATTTTATGAAGATCTAGTTTGCATATGTTGTTGTTTTTATTTTGATATACTATTGTTTTATTTTAGTTTTTTTTTTTTTGCAATGTTTTATTTTACTAATGCAATGCATTATTAGTATTATTTTTTTGTGTTTATGTTTTTGAAGTGTAATTGATAATTTTGATGATCTTGATTATTATTATAATAAAAGTACCACAAATAATTACATCATAATCAATAAATGAATAAATAATTACGTGGTAATAATAATTATGAAATGACTATTGACAAATTATTAGAGTAATATATGTAGAAAAATGATAATTTAACATTTAAATAATAAATGGTAATAATGTAAAAAAGTAAAAATATTGTGGGACAGGTTGAAAAGTAAGAGAATGATTTAGTCATCAAATTTTCTATCCAATTTAAAATTGACCAAAAACTAAAACTTGGACCCAAAACCCAAATTCTTTCAAAATTCCCATTAGGAAAACAAAATACACGTTCGTTTTCTCTCCAAAAAAAAATTCAAACTAAAACTCAACAATGGCGATCGCCGCCATAGCATTCTCCCTCTCCTCCTTTCCCTCCTCCAATCTCAGCCTCCTCAACCACCGAAGCTACCGTACTCTCTCTCCTCTTCCTCCTCTCACCCTCACTTCCGCCACCAAGCCCCTCACTCCTCCCTCCATCTCTTTCAACCACTTCCTCTTCAGTTCTCCCTCCAACATTCGCCGACATTATCCTCTCGGATTCTCTGGTGGCGACAACTCCGGCAATGGAGGCAACTTCGGTGACGGAGGTGGCGGCGGCGATGATGAAAGTAATGAAGGGGGTGACAATAAGAATAAGAAGGACGCGTTTATGGTGTTGTCGGAGATCGGGAAAACGGTTGATAGTTTGCCGAAAGATTTGGCTTTGGCGATCGAAGAAGGACGGATTCCGGTAGAGATAGTGAAGAGGTATTTAGAGCTCGAGAAATCCGCGTTTATGCGATGGTTGCTTCAGTTCGCTGGGTTTAGAGAGAGATTGTTGGCTGATGATCTCTTCTTGGCTAAGGTTGCGATGGAGTGCGGCGTTGGCGTCTTCACTAAGGTATCCAATCAAATTATTTGTGTCATATTTCACATTCTTGTATATATTTTATTGATTACGTTTATGACACTGTACTATTTTTGATGATCATTATGTAATGTTGTATGATTTGGTAGTAATAAAGTAATCACTTTGTTAATGTATTTAAGAGTGTTGGCTCAATTTGTTAGCATTACTAATTTTGAGTAACTTTTGGGGAACCTGTTTATTTAGAGTGTGGAAGTATATTTTTTTGGGTTGTGATAATGTACTTTTTTAGGGAATATATTCATTTTGAGCGTGAAAGTTACGAACTTTGACGTTCTATTTGGGAGTAAGGACTTGCTTTAGGTATATTGCTATTGTAGGAAGGGTAGAAAGCGCACTTCTTTTTGTAGCTTTTTTTAGTGGAGTAATTGCAGTTTCTTGGAAAGCAAGGACTATCTCAGTTGCGTAAAGACGAGGAGGACATCTAATGATTAAGTTAATAGGTGTGATCAGTTTGATGATGAGAAAGTAGTGTGAATTCTTTTTACTTGTCAATGACTCATTCCTAGAATGTATGGTGATATGGATTATATTTAATACTATTGCAAAGGGTGGGGAGAGAGAACTAGGGGAGTGGTATAGTGTGTTTAAAGTTTGAGTTGTTTCACTTATGTCGCCGGAGTTTGATCTTCTCATTTGCACCCATGTGGTGAAACAGAGGAATTGTGGTGGTCAAGTATGAGGATAATATGTATGTTTTTGAGTATGGAAAAGGATTTAGATTAGTTCAAGATTGTTGTTAGTTTATTGGAAGTGTCAATATGCATAGTGGAAACTTTAGATGGCTAACGATAGGTGTTACTTTTTGATCAAGCTATATCACATGGTTGTCTTGTATGCTAATATCACTTATATGTTTATGAGGTTGGCATTATCTTCTGTACCTCCCTTTTGAAAGTGAAATTACTCCTGCTTTAACCTTGCACTATTTTCAGTCTATTATGCTGATATGAACTATAAATGAATTTCATTCACTTTATCTATGAGTTTTTTACTTGCTTGATTATTGTTCTTCTCATCTTCAGTTCTTCACCTTCCAACATGATGTCAATAAAAATATTTTGCTGAATGATTGTTGTTTTTGTGGTTGTAAAGTAGTGGATCTCTAATTGGTTCTTTGAATGGCTCTGAATATTACTGTGTATAGAGGTCAGTCTTAGTTATTAGCTGCTTCCTTTCTTATTACTCCTGCATCGCTTCGTCTTCTTCCTTGATTCCCTTGTGAATTATCATGCTAATTATTTGAGCAATTAATAGTTGTTGATAGAGATGATCTTTTGTGATTTTCTTGTGGTTCAGACTGCTGCAGAATATGAGAAGAGAAGGGAGAATTTCTTCAATGAATTGGAAATTGTTTTTGCGGATGTGGTATGTTATTCTGCAATATGCTGTCATTTTGTTGCTTTCATTGTTGCTTTGCCATACAGTCACAGACCCACAATGAAAGTTTTATGCCCTCACATGCATGCATCAGCATGTTTTGATGGTTGTATACCTGTACAGTTTAATTTGATGAATCATGCTATTTCTGTTGTTTCTTACTTGTTTGGCTTTCTCAGTTCTGATACTATTCTTAGGAAATAGGACGTGTAATTGAGATGCATGGGCTAGTATTTTGCATCCATTGATGGAATTGCATAATATGGTATCAAAAACAAATATTTGAGTATGTAACAATCAATCAAGTAATTTAATTTGTTGAAATTTCTTGCCATAACAGTTGTCAATCATAAACTATTAATGTTGTTAGCTAACTTACAAAGATGTATGTTTAATAAGCTAGGTTGGCAATGAGTGGTCCTTTCCCTACCTAGGGATGGGTATTGTCAGATTAGTTTCATATCCAGATGAGCTTTCAGCTCTTAAGAAGATGTAGCTAATGGCATACTCGTGGATTCATAATTTTGGTGTTGCATGCTAGAGTATTATTGGTACTATTTTATGATTTTATATTGTTTCTGTGAAAAGGTTATGGCTGTCATTGCAGATTTCATGCTTGTTTATCTTCCCGCTCCAACTGTTGCTCTCCGACAACCTCTTGCGTTGAATGCTGGACCTGTTACAAAATTCTTCCACAACTGTCCTGATAATGCTTTCCAGGTTTGTGACTGGGGCACATAATTTACAGCTGAAAATTTTGTTCTGTCAGATTTGATGTATGCTTTATTTACAAGATCTTGTTCTCTTATTTCTCTGTTTGCAGATTGCTCTTGGTGGCACTTCTTATTCATTGATACAAAGGATAGGGGCTATTGTGGTATGCACATTGGTTTTGGTTTCATGAATTCTCTAATACCAAGTATTTGTTTAACTTTTCAAGCATTGGATTACGTGGAAGAAAGAACTTCATGTTGAAACAACATTTTAGACTTATTTATATCTTTATGCAGCGGAATGGAGCGAAGCTTTTTGCTGTCGGTACTACTTCTTCTCTGGTATGTTTTTTTATAAATAATAATCTTATAGTATGACTTTATTCTTTTTTCTTTATGAAAGCATGTTGATGCATTTACTGTCTACAGTGAGTCAATGACTGATGATGTATATTGTATGTCCCTTGCCAATCCTGTCCCGTGCCTTCAACTTATTATTGATTGTTATAGAGACATCCCCATGTATTTTAACTTATTCATTGTATGTTTGAAGTTACAAACATGATGGGTTTCATTTTTGCAGGTTGGTACATCCATAACTAATGCTGTGATAAACGCACGTAAAGCTGTTGATAAGTCAGCTGGTGAAGAAGTGGAGAATATTCCTATACTATCCACTAGTGTGGGTTATGGAGTGTATATGGCAGTTTCAAGCAACCTCAGGTATGTTCAGGTTTTAGGTTGAAAGTTTTTGGGTTATTTTAAATTTAGAGTTTGCTGCATATATCATTGATTTGTCTATTTGTCTGTCTGTTCCACATTAAAATGTGAATTTGTGCACATGAATGACATTTGTCTATAATGGGTTGTGGTGGTAATATTTGCTCATGAATTGTCTGTCTGTTTATTTGTACTCTAAGTTCTGTCCCTTGAAAATTTCACTTTCTTTTCTTGATTTGTTCCAAAAGAAGTACTTTGATCTCAAGTAAACTTTCCTCTTCTCTTCTCTCCTATACATCAATTCCTTTCATCTCTGTTTTAGCACATTCTATTGCCTTATCTTCTCTCTATCCATAAAATATTCTTTAATTGTCATTTAACAATGGTCCTTAATATTTGTGCTTAAGCATATGACTGATAATTCTAAGGGACCAAAGGAGTATAATTTATAGGTACTGTGCAGCCATAGCAAGATTACTCTTTTTCTGTTTAGTGGAGGATTAGAAAGCCTATCCCTTGGGATGCAGAAGGAGTGCCTGTGGTACTACCAACAGTGAGGCTGTGCCAACCAAACTCTTCAGAGTTGCAGGGTATATACTGAAGATGGTTTAGACCTGTATGAGGTCATCAAAAGGATTGTATTTTTGAGTAAATATCTTATTTGTGCTTGTTATACATTTTTGTTTTAGCCGGTAATGTCACTTTCCATCAACTAAATATTTATGTGGGTGCCTTGTCAAAAAAAAAAAAAATGTTTATGTGGGTGCCTTAAATGCAGATATAATTATCTGGTGAGATCTTTGGTATTGATGATTTTTTTATTTTACTCTTTTCTTAACACAGATATCAATTTTTGGCCGGTATTATCGAACAACGGATACTGGAACCTATGTTTCACAACCAGAAACTTGTATTAAGTGCTCTTTGCTTTGCCGTACGGACAGGCAACACATTTTTGGGTTCATTATTGTGAGTATAACTTATGCTTTTGTGAACCTTGATTTCCTCTTTTTGTCCAGTTCCCTGTTCTGTACTCGACTTGCCTTTTCTGGCTCCTTCATTTCCGCATTGTTTACGTTATCTATTAGGTGGGTGGACTATGCACGTTGGGTTGGACTTCAGAAAGCTCATGATGATAAAAATTCTTTGGAGTAGATTCACCCACCTACTTTGTGGTGCCATCACACAGCACGTAGGTCAACTGATTTGTCATACAGTAGGTTGGTGCCTTGTGTTTATTGTGCATTTAGGGGACTGGAGACAGTCACATAAGTTAATATGCCTGTTTTTGTTCTCTTTCTTTGTTTCTTTATTTTTCCATTTCAAAGGCTTGCAGTTGAGGTGCTAGAGAAGATTAGAAATATTTACAAGGTGTCAAGGTAGGAAGGATGACAGTTGCCGGTACATTTTTTTTCTTCGGGATGTAACAAGGTTCTCCAACTGTGTTTGAAGCTGCCTCTTGCTTGAATAATTGTTTTACTTGTGCTGTTGATTGGAGCCGAGCATTTTCAACAGACCTTGAAGCTTCTTCTTGGTTTTAAAATATGTTAAGAGTGCATTCTGTTGGAGCTGAGTGTTTCCTGTCTATGAAGGGAGGGGAAATTCTTGTTTCTTAATGAAATTGTGATTTATACAGTCCCGCAAGTATGTTTTATGCCTATTGAAATTGGGCTTCTTCTTGGATTGATCTTCCAGTCCCGCAAACTATGCAAGTATGTTTTTGAGACTTTCCTAGTAAGGGGCATTAAATACATTTATGCCTATTTATTAGTTCTGTTTTGTAACTTTTGGGATTGCACATTGCTCCTGAATATGTTACATGGGTGAGAGCTAAGATATTTTGGCAGCTCTTGAAATACGCTACTGTACTCATATGGCTATTTGCGTATTTGCTTTGTCATGGAAATGATTACAATGCTTGAAGAAAGGGAATAATGTTGTGATGCTTATTGGTATGTTGTACTTGTACTATGTAGCTCATTACAACATAGTATAAAACCTTGTCATGCGGACTCATACCCTCATACTTTCTTTCTAAGTAGTGTTGGACCTCGGAAGGAATGAATCTATGGGGGACTGATTTCTGCACAATTATTTCATATCCCGCACACCTTAGTGCTTAAGAGAGCGATGTACTTGGTGAGCAATAAAGGGGTGTGTGGAAATGAAAATTGGTGTGCGGAAATCATCACACGAATTTCTGGTCAAGATTTGACTGCAATGTGTTTGTATACTTTTGTATGGAGTTTTAATATATACTATTAGTTCCCGATGAGGATTTATATGGGTGTCAACTCTGTCATGGTAAAGGAGCGCTCTCTTTTTCCAGATCTGCTTGAATTAATCAATAAATATAGGATCTGGGTGATTTCGTATTCCCTAGGCAATGGATCACCTTTGATAATTTCTCGAGAGGCTCGTGTAAACTGTCAGAGGAGGCTGCTTCTTTGTCATCAACTTCTCTAATTATTTCATACTACCATTCAAAATTTATTTTTAAATTTTACTATGATCCTAGGAGGACATCATCGCCTCTTGCAGGGACCTTTTGTTGAAGATTAAGGGAGCCCTGATCACTTTCAGCCCTCGCACCACTAATAGGGCTGCCGACACTCTGACCAGGGACTGTAGGACCAATGCTCTTATGAACCTCGACTGTATTTTGCTTCATCAGACTCCGGGGCTTGTGTCTGATGTAATATTTGATGAAAACCCCTTAGTTATTGATTGTACACACCTTCTAAACTTTTTAATGTTTAACTAAAGTCCCTTGCATTAAAATAAAAAGGGCTTCGTTCCTAGATACACCATTCACCTAGGAAGAAAGTTTTGGGGGAAGAAGATGATGCTTCTCCAACTATGAAGCTTTTTTTTATTATTAAGGTTTAGTTAACAGACGATAGTAAACCTGTGTCTGGGGACTACAGGAGTGGAGCCAGGATAGAAGATGGGGAAGATGAGGGGAAGTTGCAGCTGAGAGTCTGAGGCAAGTAAGCTATTTACCACAGCATTGTATAAAGTTAAAAGATAGCAATTAGCTATGAGGTACTTGCACTTTGTGCATGGTATACATGATACTAGTAAGATAAATACATTCAATGGCTAATCCATCTTTCATCATCTTCATTTCTATACATTAAACCCTTGTAGATTATGATGTTAACTGTTAACTCGTCAAATATTACGTGCTAGAAGTAGGGGCAACAGAGTTCTGTATCTTCCTCAAATTCCAGTGCAGCCCCTCGTGGATGCTGCGCAAGAAATCGCTGGTGGAATCAACTTGACATGCAGTTGGCACAGGCCAAGGAGCCATGCTGCATACAAGTGCATCACCAGGACCCAACTGTTTCCTGTCTTTTCCATCAAATGATGCCCATGCAGGGCCTCTGCTGTTAAATGGTACTTGCACTCTCACTGTTACATGCTCCGGCAATATGAGAGGTCGAAAGGAAAGAGAGTGGGGACAGATTGGTGTGAATAAGATGCCTGGAACCTATCGAAAAAAACATAGTCAGAAAACTATGGTGTTAGGTGTGTATGGCTTAAGTAATTGTACGTAACGAGTAGAAAAGAGCAAAAAGGGAGGTGGTACTTGAGTGAACATGTTCAGTGATCAAACTATGCTACTAAGCCATAGGTCACATCATATTATGGTATATCAGTTCTTGATAGTATTATTGGAAAAAAAAACATAAGAGAAACATGTATATTTTTAACTCATTTCGTTTTAAAATAAAAAAGCCTAAATCAAATGTAGCCAACTCAGGGACAAAGGGATTATATATAGGATTTCAAAGGAGCAAGACCCATTATGAAAAGAAGCAGTGTAGAGTAGTTTTTACTGTTCGATCTAACCTGCGGATGGACCATTGATCCTCCAGCTGCCAATGAATAAGCAGTGCTTCCCGATGTGGTGGATAAAATTAATCCATCTCCTTGAACACAAGTCACGAAAGTGTCGTCACAGTAGCATTCTAGATTTGTGAGATATGAAGATATCCCTCGATCAATAGTGACCTCGTTCAAAACGAGAACTGGCTCCTCTGTATCATACTCATCCTTTGCCGTCTCGTGAATGACATGGCATTGCAACCTGTGTCGTAATGTGATACTGACGGGACCTTGAAGCACTGAATCTATTGATTCCTTGTATTGCTCACTGTCTTAAGGGTTGTTAAAGAACTACACCAAATTAGTAGAAATATTACTATTAGGGTACCTCTAATTTGAGAGATAAAGAAAAAACCCTATCATTGCAATAGTTTAGATGGAAAAAATCCTATTAAACAATTGCATCCATGAGTTTTTTCTATCTCTCATGAATCATTCTCACAGCAGATTGAGGTAAACTAGGAGAAAACACATGAATTGCTTCTTTGGTTTCCTGAAAGTCCTTGTATTTCAAAATAAATAAATAAATAAAAAATAAAAAAAATGAAGCACTTATATGAGTTATATCCATGAGCCAGAAGCGCAATTTGGAAAGCAAAGAGGATACAACATGCAGTCATGAAGCCCAGAGATCCCATAGAAAGTGGAACTACAGGAGGCACTGGTCCCTTGAACAATGAAGCAGCCTGCAGCAAGAAGCAGGAATCAGTATCAGGTTGCAAGAATTGACTAACATACATATGATAACCAGTTGCTAGAATTAAAACGTCCTAAACGAGATATCCCCAAGAACCAAAGTCGGCTCTGCTGATGGAGGGATTAGAGGAGGTCTGGATTTATAGAATACAGGCCTTACAAAGGAAAATTAGCAAAGAGGCTAAATCTGAAAAATGGATACTACTGATGAAATTAGATTTCACAATTTGAATATTCTGAACTCCAAAAGAAAATGGGAGAAAGCACCCTTTGAGAAATCTCTACTTCAAAGTTGTAAGAGTTCTTTTATCCTACTATTTCATCTTGTTAATAAGGAGTTTCAGAACTAAATTTGGCCAAGTCAATCATAGTACTCATTCTCAAGACAGCAATTCTGGATATTAGACATTTAAGGCATGTGTAGAATGTTAATAAATGAGCAATTTGAAAGCACCCAAAGCCCCTCGCAAGGCAACTGGGTGTAAGAGTTGGAATCCCATTCTAAAAGAAAAAAAGAAACAAATCAAAACACACCCAGAGTACAGTTCCATCCCCACCGAGAGTCACGATCAGATCAACCTTTGTATGCAAGAGCGAGACCTCATCTGTCAATTAAAAAAATGTGAAGATTGGGGCAGGAGAAAAAAAAAATCAACATTATGAGGTAATGAGGCTTTGTTGTCAGAAATTTTTTCCATAAAAAGGCTCCACATCACAAACACAGGCTAAGAGAATGACAAGGTTCTATAAGACCCTAAGAGAAATCCAAAAGTAACAACAAGAACAAATAATGTTCTTTATGGTAATACACTAATACTCCTAGCACTATGAGAGCTTCAAAAAAAGGTACCGGAAAGCTTTAGTCTTCAAGATATTACAAACTTACCATTCTTCCAGGTCTGAACGAAGCTGAAGCAAGATGACTCATCTAATAGTTCAGATCGAACTCGTGGTTCCACATATATATTTAACTTCTTTTGTTCTTTCAACCATCTGCAAAAAAAAGTACACATCTAGTGAACAATAGAACCTAGAGTAGCTTCTCAGATTGATGGCACAACCAACTTGATAAAAGGATTCAGATAGAAAACTGGCATTGGAACCAAAGGAAATACATCAGTAGCATTGAAATACTGGAGCATTAAAATTAGCATTAAGTACTTGACCAATTCGGAGCATAGAAGTTGAACAGAAGTTGAATTTGGCTTGGTCAAAATAAGAACAGTCTGGGGATTACTGTCCCACTTGAGAAATATCTGAGACATGGAACAAACAATCATTTAATTGAGACAAGGGCTAGAAATAGAAGAACAGAATTTCTAAATTAGTTTCTCACAGCCACAGAAAAATCTTAGCATTGAGTTCTCACCTTTCGGTTGCAACAAACAACCATTTGAGAAAGATAATAGGGCTAGATAATGGAACTTCAAATCTGATGCTCCCCCAACAAATTTTTTTATTTATTTTAGTATTAAGTTTCCAGACTTTTCAACAATACTACAAAGTTTAGATGCAGATATTCAATAAAGTGTCCAATCACATTACCACCAGGTTACTTGACCAGCGTTGTGAAGAACTGAGTCAAACCAGACTCCAGGATTTAGAAAATTGTTCAATAAGGTGTACACCCTGGAGGAGAGTAAGGGGATACCATGAGTGAGAGTCAAATTCAGGCAGCAATGGCCAGGCCAGGCATCCCCCCTGAAATTAGGCCAACTGCCTCTAAAGTAATCTTCTTAGTATTCTTTTTTTAAAAAAAAAAATAAAAATAAACTACATCTTAAACTTCTTCATCTTTGTTAAGAATTAGAAATACAAGATAGATAATAAACTTTCATAAATTTTCAAATCAAACAATCGAAACATGAATACATGATAACTTTGATCCACTATTAGCAGAATTGCAGCAAGTTGCAATGTCAAGCACTATCAGAATGCATACCTGCTTGCTACTGCGCTCAGTAGTTGATATGTTTCCTTTGTCAAAAGAGACTACATCGTGCTTATACTTATTGCCCTTTGTACCTTCGCTATTCCATGAAAGTTTGAATGTTACCTGCATCAAAATGTAACAGGAGAGGTTACTCCTAGAAAGCAGTTTCAATGCCAGTAGTAAAGAGGGAAGAATTCTAATAGAGGTCAAGAACTTTGAAATGGATATTACTGTTTAATAAGCAAATAATGGGTCTTTCATTTTGACATCGATTCAATTAAATGAGTAATTGCAAGTTACATCATATTTCAAAGACAGAATCTGGTAAAAACTTACCTTCTTCACCATCTTTCTGTTCACTGACTCAGAATCTGATGTTGGCCTCCCTTCCTGAAGCAACTCGTGATTGCAGATTCCATTCACCCCACAACAATGACCCATTTTTCCATTCAACAGAAGACACACTTCTTTTTGGTCAGCCAAGTCTGCTGTTCTCTTATTTGGAAGATCACAGGAATCATTACCAGATGATAGCACTGGTATGAAAATAATAATTGTCAAAAAAATAAAGAAAAAGGGACTAACAAATCCCTCTGTATCTATAAAGTTAAATCTAATCTGGAGCTTGGTCAGAAGTTAGAGAGAGGTTGAGAAAGAGGTTGGCATAAAAAAAAAAACAGTTGCACCAAAGAAATCTATCTATGTGAATCAACAAAAATCCATAACTGCTAGCAAAGGTAGTACAGAAAGTTGATGTATAGATAGGGAACCTTTGCGCTCGAGTTGCAGATTGCTTGACTTCTCCAGCTCAAATTTTCGCTTCCATTCAGCTGCCTCAGCTTGAGCTGAAGTCTTTCCTTCTGCAGCACCCCTCAGGGCCTTTGCAACAGCTAAAGCAGTAGAACAATTCATACTTATTTCATCATAGATGGAACGTAAAACGCTGGTAAAATAGATCCACTGTCATAATAATATAGTTCCAAACTGACAAATCTTACTTCTCATAGCTTCAGAAAACTCTGCAAGATTCTTGTCTATTTCTTCCAGTGGCAGCTGAAGCAGCTCTTGTACAGCCCTTTCCAAACATACCAAGGAAAGTGAATCTGAAGTTCCATTTTCCTATACAAATCACAACAAAATGGTATGCGGTAAGTAAGAGCACAAGCTTAAATCATGGCAGAAATCAGTCTACGGTCCAAAATAACTAAAAACTTATTAGATGGTACAATACACATTCCAAGTCAATTCACAAAACTGCCAAATACTTTTTCTTGCTCCTGGAATCAAAAAGCCGAACATGCACACTCTAATACTTAAAATGGCAGGCGTAACTCAGCAACTCAGAATTAATAGAAACGCTTTAAAAATGACGAAAATGAACCAACACATATTTCATTATTCAGATACCCCTCCCCCACCCTCTTCTCATAATCCCTATTAGCATGATTAAACCATATGATCACAGAAAATTATTTTCAGGAAATTTTCCCACCTTTTTCATTGAGCCCAGAGACATTCCGTTTTCAGCAACAGGTTTCCTTTCCACCAAGAAGCATTGACACATCATTCAAGCTAATTTCCAAAATAACTTCACAAATCACCATTTTAACATAAATCCACCTCACCAGTCCCATTTCTAACATAATTACACAAACAAATCAAGCATTAATTACTTCAAATTCAATAAAAACTTCCCAACTCAGCACACACAAATAAACAAACTCATCATTCAGAATTTTACATCACAAACAGAAAACTATCTCGAAAATAGCTTAAAAGACACGAACTTGCAGCTTAACACACAATTCTAACAGCAAATTGAAGTAAAACAACAGCAAAACCCTGACACCTACCTCAAAAAATATGCAAAAGAACCCAAAATTTACTGAATGTAACAGGAAAGAGCTATAAAATTTACCTGAGGAGGTGACATGATCGATCAAATGTAACCCCAAAAAACAGTCAAAGTTGGTAAAACTTACAAAAATTGAAGAATTTGGGGTATTTCACTGACTCTTAACACATATCTGAACATCATCAGCAAGAAAATTAAGGGAATCAGTAGCTTCAATACTTGTTGGAAGTTTAGCAAACTGGGTTTTCTTTATTTATGTGGGTCCCCAGCGCGGAGACTTTTGATCGATTGAAAAAATTTTGGAAGGGAAGATAAGATTATGAGGTGAATAAATTCCGCCCTATCTTTCATTTTACCTTAGTAGCAGTTAAAGACCTTTAATTGTGATTGTGGACTATGGTTTATGCCTATACAATTAGTGAAAGGGCAACATTTATTCTTGTGTAGGAATGGATGATTATGGAATGTGGCTTGTTTTGTATGATTGTATCTATGTATTTTTGTATTTAAACTTGATTATTAAGTTGCTCTAATTTTACATGTAACAATTTGATCAAAGCATTGCTTATACTCTGTAGTTGTTAGACTACTTTCTAGTAATCGTTTGAATTCCTGTGAATTTCAATAAAATGTCATTAGTAATTGAGGTAATGTAAAGTAAGAGGGGACTCGTATCGTGTAAAAAAGATAGATTATAAATAAATGAGAAATTCAAATAATTAATAGAATAGTTAATAATTGAGATAAACCACTAGCTAGATAAGGTGGAATATGAATTATTTGAAAACCTATGAGGAAGATAAAAGTTTTATAATAATTTGTAATAATGTAGTCCAAAATAGTTTATTAATGACTTATAATAGATGTCCATTATTCAAATGTGATTCTTAAAGATTGTGTTAATTTGGGAAGATTGGCAATTAAACATGTCTTAATATCATAGCCTTGCAAATGAAGTTATTAAGGAATGTAGAATCATTCATATTTTTAAACATATTTAGACGATTTGGTTTGCATAAAATTCCCTTAAACTAGAAGGGTGGGAATCAACTGCTTCACAAGTGTATGCGATGAGGTAAGTTGTGTGACAATTGAAGTGAGGGAAAACTATGATTTGAGAATTTGACGGTATGAGAAAATGAAATTTAAAAAACAAAAGTAAAATTCCACCTAAAATATGTAAATTATAAAGATTTGCAAATATTTATGAAAATGATAGAAAATATACCTCCGCGTAAGTAGACTAATAAAGTAATAATCGAAGGTTTGAAAGTTGGTGGCTTAGTGGTAGTGATGGGAATGTATTTAGGGTTTGATATAAATTTGGTTAAGTTTGATTTTTTTGTAAGAGTTTGGGTTTAATTTTGGAGACTCATTGGACTTGAGATGGATCCGGTCTAAATGTCTTTTGATTTGGTTTAGGTTAAAAATTGTAGACCCAAATCCAATCATGAACCTATAAATCCACACATATTTAAAAAAAAAATGGAGGAGAATCAGAAAATAAAAAGCTTTATTTTTGTCATCTTTTTTATGTTCTATCACTTTTTGAATTTTAAAATTTCTAATATTTTGAAATTAAAACTAGAATATAACAAATTGATTATTGAGCTTTATAATTTTGTCATATAACTATAATAAATCCAATTGATTAGCTTTATCAAAAAATTTGTCGTATTAAGTTGTAATTTTTTTCATCATTGTGATTGCACATTTGGATCCTCAAATTGTACTTTGTAATTTTAAATTTTAGACTATTTTATATATTGCTTTATTTGGTAGATTCCAAACTCATAGCGCAAAAATCCTGAAGTCCAAAGAAATGAATTGAAGATGTTACCATAAAAACCTACAGCTATAATTCACTTGAAGATAAGCCACTATCAACTTTTAACTCTTAAGTAGGTCCTAAACAAAAATTTGGTGTGATGATCATGCTTTCCAAACCAGAGCATCATCCACTATAAAATCCCCCATACACACAGTTATATCACAAGAACAACTCATAACTATATTCCATCGGCGGGGCTAACACTTAACCTTCCTCACGCAATACGTACCCATGTCAAGCAAGGATAGCAATGAGTGTCTGAAAAACTCCTCTCATGCATCCTAAATCGGAGTCGTTTTATCAACCGACCCGATAGATAACAAACACTCATCATACTTATTCCAATCATAAGATAATGTCTTAATCAACCTAGTAGATAACAAATATTGTTTGGATGGAAACACTGCCAACACAAGGGAAGCCTTTGGTACCTAGGTTAGATGTGAGTAGTGCTAGAAATGTTGAAGGTGGCCGGTGGAAATAGTGGCTTATTGCTTATCCCTTCTTATTATGTGAGTTAGAGTTTGATAGTTTAGAGAAATGAATTATGAATCTTTGGGGTAGAGTGGGTATAGAATCGTAAGGGGTTAGACAAGAGATAAAACCCCTAAGGTATGTGATTCCATT
Organism: Dysphania ambrosioides; assembly: GCA_026401315.1. NCBI lineage: Eukaryota > Viridiplantae > Streptophyta > Magnoliopsida > Caryophyllales > Amaranthaceae > Dysphania > Dysphania ambrosioides. Next base: position 1,224,348 of record CM048666.1, read on the forward strand.
CCGAAATTGCTCAACGAAATAAGCCCAATAAAGGTATGGATTTAAAACTCATTTTAAAAATTTAAATCAAACACCTTATAAAAGCTAATTTAAAAATATTTTTTTGACATAGGCTAAACAAACCAAAGCAATTAACTAGAGAAGCTCTAAACAAAGGAAGTGACATTTACATCACCATCATAGGCTTCTTGAATTGAAACATAATTCAAATAAGTTGTTCAACATACTTATTTTATCAATCATGATTGCAATTGTTTCCACATGAATATAGACCTTACACAAAACCAGAAATAATAACTAGCGCGGAGAAATTTGTATAAATATGAATGGAAGAGAAACGATTATCCACACACCACTATAACGGTTTCAGATTAGACAAAACTTGCGAGTGTAAAGCATAAGATGTAAAGGCCAAAATCACTCCCCTATTTTCTCACCCACCAAGAATGAGTGGTAGAAACATAACAATGAGAGATGGATATAGAATAATGAAAATGTTGTGTGGTGGAATAAAATAGCCAAAATGTGAGAGTCAAAATAACGAGGAGGACAATCAATTAGGGGTGGCAATGGGTCAAAGACCCAATCCAGACCTGGTTAGAATCGATTCATTTTTAAGAGTCTGAGTCTTAATTTTATAGACCTATTGGATCCAGGTCGGATATGGATTTAAATGTCCTTAGGTCGGATATGGGTCTAGATCCAAAAAATTTAGACCCAAATTCGACCCACGGACCCACACATTTAAAAAAATTAAAATCTAATCTTCATTTAGAACTAAAACTAAAGATTCATTCACATTACCCCGCCACCTTCAACTATTTCTCATCGCCACTCACCAAGTAACGTATTCATATAATTTTGATGTATATTTTGTGATTACTAGCTTTTCGTCGTCACGCTTCCGCAAACATATTCAACTGGGTTTGAGATTACTAGCTTATATGCGATTTTAAAACTTGCGAGGTTAGATACACTTGATCTTAAAAACATTGTAATATAGTACTGTTGAGTTTAGGACTTTTGATTTAGTGTTAGATTTTGATTATATTGCTTACTTATTTTCCATTCATTGAACTAAAGATTATTTTGCAAGTATTTCAACGATACAAATTGTGTTCTTAAGAAATAATTTATTAATTAATCTCATTTTAGATAATAATGCAATTTATCTTCCTTTATAACACTTAATCGGTAAATAATTTTAAGGTATGAAATGCGAAAGTACATCTAATTAACTTGTGAATAATAAGCACATAAAAATAAAAATATGTTAATGATCCATTTAAAACCCATTTTGGACCCAAGATCCATGACATCTGGGTAAAAATATGAAATTTTAGAATCTAATAGGTTTAAGACAAATATAGATCTAATTTAAAAATAGTATGTATGTGTCCGAATCTAATAAGACCCGACTCAAACCCGATCCATTGTAATCCCTATAGTCAATAGTTGTGACTTGCGAGAGGCATGAAGTACTACGTATGGAATATCACCAACATCCCATAACTTAGCTTAATGACTTGGAATCTTGGACCCAAACCAATATTAAGGTAAGGATGTTAATGACTGACCGCCACTCACCCTTAGTCTTCCATTTCTTACTCGTTACTGCTGTGAGTCCTGTCTCCTTCCTAATCCTCAATGCGGACTACACTTTACAGTCTCGCCCTTTCTCTTTATACACTGTCTCTCCAACCCTTTTCTTTTTCTTAAACCCTAAATTCACCCCTCCTTCAATTTTCCCTCGCTATTTCTTTAACCTTAGTTCCACTCTCCCCTAATGGACACTCTGCAAGATACATACCGAGACGACGAAGATGATGACCCAGAAAACACCCCACCTCAACAAATTCCCGAACCTAACCCAATTGACACTAACTCATCTGATATCCCTACTTCAATCGAGGACAACGACATTGTTATGTCAAACCCTAACCCACCTCCAAGCCCCAAAATGGCTGCAATTGAACCCGAATCAAAGCTCCAACTCATGGCTGTGGACCCAGCGGGGGCTCCGAACCCGACCCAATTGGGGGTGAAGTCCGAAACTTTAGGGTCGGAGGAGGTTTCATCTGATTCAATCTCTGAAGATGAGCCAAACCCGGAAAATTCTAATTCGAAGAAACTGGAATTGGGGGAGGATGAAGAGTTGGGCCCACCTTCCAAGAAGCAGAAACCTGTCTCCGATTATGGTGAAATTGATCCGTTAGATTCACAAACCGCGATGGTTTCGACACCTGTGAATGGGAATGGTGGTGGGATTAGTAGCGGTAAGAAGTCGTCGAAGAAGAAGAGCAAGGGGAACAATGTGTGGACTAAGACGACGTCGAGGAAAGGAAAGAAGAAGGCCAAGAACTTTAACGGCAATGGGAATAACAGCAATAATGCTGCAATCCCGAAAGCGGAGGATGCCGTGTTGATCACTCCGATACCGAGGTTTCCTGATAAGAATGATGATTCACCCGAGTTGAAGATATGTCTTTCCAAGGTTTATAAGGCAGAGAAGGTGGAGTTGAGTGAGGATAGGTTGAGTGCTGGGAGCTGTAAGGGTTATAGGATGGTGAGGGCCACGAGAGGGGTGAGTGAAGGGGCTTGGTATTTTGAGATTAAGGTGGTTAGTTTAGGGGAGACAGGGCACACGAGGCTGGGGTGGTCCACGGAGAAGGGGGACTTGCAGGCTCCGGTGGGGTACGATGGGAATAGTTTCGGGTATAGGGATCTTGATGGGAGTAAGATACATAAGGCCTTGAGGGAGAAGTATGGGGAGGAAGGGTATAAAGAAGGGGATGTTATTGGGTTTTATATTAATTTGCCTGATGGGAATTTGTATGCTCCAAAACCCCCTCATTTGGTATTTTTTAAGGGGCAGAAGTATGTTTGTGCTCCAGAACCGAAGGAGGAACCCCCAAAGATTATTCCTGGTCAGTTGCTTCTCACTTATCCAGCTTTTGTTGTTGTTTTTGTATTAGCATGTGCCCCTTGAAAAGTGTACATATCTTGTTTGCTGATTGTTTGACTGTGTTTCGGAAACTGTAGGTTAGAAATTAAGTGAGACTAATGTGTGTAAAAATTCTTTGTAAGATGTTTTAACTTTTTTCATGTATGGGATTATAAGATTGCTGTTGTAATCTGAGTTAGGATTTTGGATACCAAGACTCATGTATCAACCAATAGTTAGTGTGTTCACTGTATTGTGTTTCACTTATGTTTGAACTTTCTGCATTAGTTTGGTGTGTACTTCATCGAAGCATAGTTGTAATTTATGCTTTGCAGTCAAAAAGGTACGACTTCATCTTAGTGTTGCTAATTGTCTGTTTGCCTTCGTATGAGATTTAGCATTACCTCTTAGAAATGAGCAGATCACCTTAAGTTCCGTTGGCAATATGTTAATGATGCTTTTAGTTATCCAGAGAATCTTAGCTGGGCCACATACTTTTGAACATCGTTATGTTTTCTGTTTAAGTGGAATTATGGATCTAGCAAGTTCACATCACGGGAGAAGCCCACTAAACTTGGATTGTAGAGAGCTTGCCTTGGGTAGTCTGTGTGCATCACTATTCCTTATTAGCAAGCTAAGTCTCGATTTTAGATGTTTACGAAAGAGATAAAGCTTATGCAAGGGTACTGACCATGTGAAAAATGAATTGATGGCTTCTATTTCATGGAAGATCGTAGTTATGCGGTTGTAATTTTTTTTTTTTTATGATTTTTTATGATGTTTGTCATATTATTATATTATACTCATTGACTTCTTGTTGGGTATTGCTCTTATTTTTGGCCGGGATTTCATGGAGAGAATGGACATTTTTTAGATGCTAATTTCTTTTGTATAATGGATTTTGATGGCCTTGAAATAACATTGAAGAAAGTGTTTCTAGAGGACTAGTGGGGATTGATAAGCTGAAGGGGTGCTGCTGTCATGAGGTAGATTATAATGCATTCTTAAGGTCACCGAGGCTGCATTGTACCATGTTCCCGCATCTCCTCTGCATTTTTGGATAATTAGACAGTTGTAATAGATGATACTTACGAATATGATGGCAGAGCTGCAATGAATTATATGGCATATGGGAGTCAAGCAATGAGTGGCAACATCATACAGATAGAAAAGTTTATGAAGTATATTTTTCCAAATGATAACCAAGTATTTAGTAAATCAAATATGTCTAGAACTAAACTCAACTTGAATGACAAGTTTGTCAGGTCCAAGTGGAGTGTAATTTTATAAAGGCTGTATAATATATTGTTTTGTTCAACAAGAAATTGTCAATTTGCGAGCCCCCAGTCCTTAAAAAAAAATCCTTCTATTGAGGCATAATTGTTGCTTGGTACACTTTTATGTTATCAAGCTATTTAATTCTCTTTGGAGGCCACGAATTATCTTGACCTTGGCTTGTGTGTGTGTGTTACTCTTTTTCCTGTTTTGCAGCTTTGTGCGTTATACAAAATGTGGCACTTTGACCTATCATTAAATTAACAAGGTTTCAGTTGGAAGAGGCTGTGTAACTCTCAACCTTTTGACAGGAGGCAATGCATTGTGTGTCTGATTCTGTTGAATTTCTATATTGAATTTTGAAATCTATTACATTTATATTGGCTGTAGTTTAGAGATTAATTACTTATTCCCTATCAAATTTATATTTAATGCAGGAAGTGAAATTTCCTTCTTTAAGAATGGCATTTGTCAGGGAGTTGCATTTAAGGATCTTTCTGGTGGACACTACTTTCCTGCTGCATCGATGTATACCCTTCCTAATCAACCCAATTGTGTGGTCAAGTTCAACTTTGGTCCTGATTTTGAATATTTCCCCACAGAATTAGAAGGCCGCCCAGTCCCTAAGCCCATGATTGAAGTTCCTTATCATGGATTTGACAATCAAGCTGAGAATGGTGTATTAGATGAGAACAAGCATTAGGATTTTTTCTTATAGTAGTCAGTTGTATGAGAGCTTGGTGTTGGGCTCCTTATCCTTTTTTTTTCTTTGCTTTGTCTCGAAATGAAAAGGATAATCCTCATTGAACTGCTTACTGTCCCATCTATCCATGGAACAGAGAATGAGGTTGCACTGTGATGAATGATAGATTTGATATGTTCAAATGATGAATACAAATGGTTATTATTATTCATTGCGTCCCAAATCAAGAAACTTTTTGCTTATGCTTTCTGGCGAACAATTTCTCATTTCTGCCATGATGTTACATCTAAGTATCTATGATGTAAACTTACAACTGTGTTTTGAAAATTTCTTTTATGAGGGGGTGAACTCTATTTGTAATACCATCTGTCTAATTGGTGTTGCTTCAGAGTTTATCAAGACTTTATATGCTTTGTTTTCAACATCAACGGGATCAACAACATTTCTTTTTCATATTTTATTCTGACAATTTACTCTGTTGAAGTATAAACTGGTTGCCTGGGTGACTGCATGGAGTATGGCTATCTTTTTATCTGCCTCAGCTGAAAATATTGAAGGTTATTTGGCTCTCCTTGACTTTTTATCTTCAAAATGATTATACCTCTTACTGGCAAATGTAGTTGCTGTGCCTGCAGAATGACAATAGTTTTCAGGTCGGTTGACCCAGTATGATTTATGGTCTTCTTCATATCTGCAGGCAGGATTTTCGGAGGTGTGGGGAAACTCAAGTAGAAAGAAATTTATATTGACTGCAACACAACCAATGCTGCTAATTACTAGAGGATGATAGGTAAAGTAAGAGTTGTTTTTAAAGCTCCTACTTTTATTATTTCTAATTTTTCTGCCATACTGCTAAATATTGCAAATGTCTTTTTCTTGTATGCATTAGAAATTCTAAGACCATAACTAGACTTCTTACCAAGAAAGAGCTACCTTACAATCAAAACATCTTTGTTGGTTGATCTTGTATTAAAAAATAGATGATGCAATAAAGAGAGTGGGAGATATAGAGAATGAGCTTGACAACATGGAATACTATTTGAATTATATAGCTGTGAAGAAACTTACTTATGCACTGTCTTATTGGTTTCAACATGTATTCTGCATAAAGTCATCACTATTACAGAAATTCTTTGTAACTTACATTTTTTTCCCCCTATAAGTTAAAGGCAAAATAATTCTTGCTCCTTTTCAACATAAAATTTGTCTCTAGTGGCCAACACTATTCTTGTGTTGAAGTTCTTGAGAGACATAAAACTATAGGTAAAATACACAGTGATTGGACTCTCCTATGAACAATCACTGTAGATACACTTGGATATTGTAATGTGGATCTTCTAGAGGAGGGGAGAACTAAGACCTTCTTTAAATGATAATAGATATTGAGGTTGATATCTCCTGGAAGGAAAAGCAGTCCTCCTGAATGAAGGCCTCTTCTTAAGGTGGTTCAAAGTTTTCTTTCTGTAAAATGTCTGAAACACTGGTGAGTGGTGACGCTCTCTCTCTCTCTGATTTTGAAGATAACCAAATAAATTAAGATGAGCAGGAAAATTGCGCCCAAGTCCCTCAACTTAATGGTCCATTGGAATCCCAAACATGTCTTTGACAATATATTCTCCTGTTAACTTGGGATCACCAGGTATAAGTGGATCAAATGTGAGGCTGACAAGATCGTTTTTGTATCCACCCTGCATATACGGATATACCAAACTCCAAGTTAGTGCATTTTGAAACTTAGATTTGAAGGTGGTTTGGGCTGTCTGACCTGAAAGTTAAATGATCTGAACCCATTATCAACTTTATGTGTTAATGCATTGTCAAAAAAAAAATAAAAAAATAAAAAACTGTGTTAAAGTGCGACATTTTTTTACCTTTCTCTATGGAGTGTATTTTTGCAAGCATTGTAACACATGTTTTCAAGTTATGATCAGCTACTCCATGTTACACTTTATTCATGCTATTGTTATTTCTTACTGCATTATTTTTTTGACGGGTACATACTACTTTTTGGGAAGTGTTGTCATCAATATTCTTTACAAACTATCCTTCAATCGTTATTTGCTGAGGACAGGGTATATAAAAGTCTTTGTACTGCATATAGGGCTTATAGGCTAGTTACTAAGCTAGTCTAGGTTTCTAGGAGACTAGTAAGTAGATTGTTTTTAATTCTTAATAGTATTCTATGTATAGCTTGTATGTATATATCTTACACTAGTAGAGCATCATTTCTTGTGATTAGCTTTCAAACTTATGCAGTTGGTTTTAAAAATGATGCATACAAGTTCTCGTGCATATTATTGATTTACAGAGTTTTTTTTTTTTTTTGGCAAAGGTATTTTTTTTAATTAAGTCTTCATATTTATGCTGGGACATGTTTAGATCATTAGGTGTCTCTCTCTATAGCTCAGAAAAGAAACTGGATAGCGCCAAAAGAACTTAGGAAGTCATCATCATTATTCCATGCATAACAATTCTTGATCTGTGAGGACTTCGACTTTAAGTAGATAGAATGAAGGCGTGAAACAACTAGCTCATCTTACAATGATTCCAGCCCCTAAGACAAGTCCCATCAAAAAGTTTGGAATTAGTGAAGCTATCACCATCATACAGCTTTTGACTGCTGTAAACAACCATCCTTTTGCTGGACTGAATTTTACCATGTACCAAGTTATAATTCCTGAAGCGGTTGCTATTGCTACCAGGTATGGGAATGAGGAGTTTGATTGAATATAGACTTCTACTTCGTAATATCCACTACGCCTCTCTTTATAAAAAGTCTGCAATAGGAAGATATTTAACAGCATGACTGCAAACAACAATCCTTTAGCTAAGAATATAAAATAAGATACTTCACTTTATTTCTTCAATGAAGGATGGAAAACCTTCCATAGACATTAAGGTCATGAAGCCTGATTCAAATCCACCACAAGCTCCTCTAGCCAAGATGCAGTATAACCAGTGCGGCAGTGCCAACATCATAATAAATGGTACCCACGCTTGTAGATACTGCTATGTAGATAACTATACGTAGCCAATAATATCCCATATCCCTAGACATATTTACAAAGGACCTCGTTAGTGTTGTTAGTTGCTTCCGCCAGTTGGCTTGGCTACCCTTCTGTGCTTCTGTTGTGAGTCCGGTCTGCAATAGACGGTTAATCATCAGAATTGGCAAAAATGGCAATTTTCTATTTATTAAAATGTTGGGTCGCGTTGACTAGCAAGCTTGTGTCTGGTATGCTTACGATTGATGTTATTACTAGGATCCTTGCTCGGACCCGTTCTGCGTACTCTGACCGCCTGTACTTATCAATGAACATTGCTTTTTATCTGTTCTGTTTCCATATCCGACATAGGGCCTGATAATGTTTGGGTTTGCTTCATAAAGCAGACAAGAAAAAGGAGAAACACTGGCATTAGAAGGAGAATTGATTTATATTGAAAATAAGAACGATAGCATGCTCTTAAGTTTTGCACTGACTCGAGCTGGGTAGGATCCCTTCAGTGTAGCAGTGACCTTGTCAAAGTACAGCGTAGAAAAGGGTCTGAGGGAATTCAGCTTGTGCAAAAAACTGCAGCGATCAAGAGAGTGAATTCATGGTTGGTTATAGCTTGAACATTTCAGAACCAAGAAATGTCAATTTTCCTTTCCTTACCAAAGCAGGCTTCTTAGCATCTCCAAAATAGAGCAGTTCACCAGAAGACAGCAGGCGAAGATCGTCGAAGAGAGTGAAAACTTCACAACTAGGCTGGTGAATTGAAGCAATGACAGCTCTGCCCCCATCTCGTGCCACCCTGGTATTCGTAGCTACTTGTCAAGCAATCACATTTATGTGGTAGCTTCCATCCTCCAATCTTAATCACCTTATACTTGTCAATATTATAACTACTGTCTTCTTCTAAAGTTCTAATCCCCTTTAACACCTTCAAAGTACATTTGTCATTTATTGTTTTTTTTTTTTTTTTTAATTCTATTGAAATCATTGTACACTACACTAAATTAATTATTGCTAAATAGAATAATTACAAAATAAGTAAAAAGAACAATATATTGACATCGACCATTTATGTAATGAGTGTAATAAAGTAAAAAACAAAAACCATTTGGAGTCTCTAAGAAGCAACTCTGATACGTAGTAGATGAAACGAAAAGCCCATGTCAATTCCAAATCTTGTTTTCTCTAAAAAAAAAAAGATAATTTTACAGTAACTGAAAGACGTGGCACCAAAACCAAACACTCCTCTTCCTCAATCCGCATACTCCTCGCCACGTGTGTCTATCTTAGTACCCAATTAAACCTTTTCCAAATACGCGGGTTTTACCGGAACTTTCACTCCAGTCCACCTCCCACCCTTCATCTTTCACGTGCACCCGAGACATCCCAGCCGTAGAACCAGCCACTCCTTTTCCATCCTCCACGTGTCCCTATTTACACGTGTCACTGGATCAAAGGCTCTACCTATTTATCTCATCCCGAAAAACCTTCCTTATTTAAACACCACCCCCTCCCCTCCCATCTTCCTATCATCATAAACTCACCTCTGCGGCTCACAACTTTGCGATCAATCAATCCATTTTCTTTTGAGATCTTCAAACTAGAAAGTCGAGTCTACATTAATGGCGATGAATCTAACACACCAGATCGGCGCCCTCTCGGGATCACCTCTCCCAGTCGACTCAACAACAACCTCCAGCGATTCATCTTCCACTGTTAACACGTCAGCGGTGTGGAAATCTCCATCTCCGGCGCTTAAATGCAAAGTCGCGCGCCAGCCCGGTGAAACTTTAACCGACATGCTGTCCCCACCTGTTAGCCCATGCCGTTCCCCTCTCAGGGCGGATCTCACGGCGGCATGCCAAGCATTTACGACGGTGGAAGAGAAGGAGTATAAGCTAGGAGGAATCGTGACAGAGAAGGAAGGGACGAAGGGAGTGCCGGTATATGTGATGATGCCGTTGGATAGTGTGAAGATGGATAACACGGTGAATCGGAGGAAGGCGATGAACGCGAGTTTGCAGGCGTTGAAGAGTGCCGGGGTTGAGGGGATTATGATGGATGTGTGGTGGGGTTTGGTGGAGAGGGAGAATCCTGGGGAGTATAACTGGGGAGGGTATGCGGAGTTGTTGGAGATGGCTAACAAACATGGGTTGAAAGTTCAAGCTGTTATGTCGTTTCATCAATGTGGCGGTAATGTTGGCGACTCCGTCACGTATGTATACTTTCACTTTCCTTCCAATCCTTTTGTAGTTTTGTTAATATATATACTTAATACTTGTGCTCCTTTATTTCCCGTGTAGTTTTTACCTATTATACCTATAAATAATTATTACATAAAATATAATAGTTACATATTAAGTAATTATACTTGCAAGCTTTCGTATTGATATGTAATCTCTTAAATTAGTTCATGTCATCATATCCTCCATTTACCACTCTTCATGACGCCAACATTAATTTTAACCAGGTATGACCGTATGAGGGATGTGGTTGTTTCGTTTTTCTTAGGAAGGGCTATAGATTGTATTTTGTGGGGTACGTTGATTGATTGAAGTGTTATCCGAACATTAAATTAATGACTTGCTTTTTTTGGGAACAAGTACGGGCATTATAAGAAACCTTTTGAAAATGAAACTGATCACGTGTTTCGTGCTCAAGTGTGCCTAGCAAATTCGTTTTTGGCCGGATCATCCTATATATACGTGTACTTACGCAAGTCTTTGTGAGATTTATTCGTTAATTGATCTCAATGATTGATGTCTTGCATTGCCTTGTCTATATACAGAATTCCTTTGCCAAAATGGGCAGTGGAAGAGATGCAGAGGGATCCTGATCTTGCATACACCGATCAATGGGGCAGAAGAAACTTTGAATACATTTCACTTGGTTGCGATACCCTCCCAGTCTTGAAGGGACGGACCCCCGTGCAATGTTATGCTGATTTCATGCGTGCTTTTAGAGATCAGTTCCAACACCTCCTTGGTCAAACTCTTGTGGTAAGATTCATATATTGCTCTATTCTACTTTATTTGCTCAGTCTCAGTCTCTTGAAGCTGGAGTTCTGTGAACCAAACCATATACAAGACTGATTTCATTCTAGTTGCGTAGTTGCGTATCTGCATATGTATGATTACTTGACAAATACTTCCACTTGAATAGGAAATACAAGTGGGGATGGGTCCAGCGGGTGAGTTACGGTACCCTTCATATCCAGAACAAGATGGAACTTGGAGGTTCCCCGGAATTGGAGCCTTCCAAAGTTTTGACAAGGTACTTTTTGCCCTTGGTTCCCCTGCTTTTTTTTTTTTTACTCTTCAAGGGCTTACCATTTTTGTATTTGTTATGCTTTGCCCTTATTTTACCTTCTTCTGTTGAGGCTGTTCCTTAAATGTTTGGTGTGCAATCTTTTTGTGGATTCAAATGTAATGGCAGTATGTGTTCCTTAAATGGTTGGTGTTTTGGTTGTGCAGTACATGATGAGCAGCCTAAGAGCTGCTGCAGAAGCTTCCGGTAAACCTGAATGGGGTCATTCGGGTCCAACTGATGCGGGCTCCTACAATAATTGGCCTGAAGACACTCAATTTTTCTGCAAGGAAGGTGGAGGTTGGAGCAGCCCCTATGGGGAATTTTTCCTCTCCTGGTACTCCCAAATGCTACTGGATCATGGCGAGAGGATCCTCTCTTCGGCCACTGAAATCTTCAAAGACACTGGTGCCAAGATCTCTGTAAAAGTTGCGGGCATTCATTGGCACTATGGAACCCGCTCCCACGCCCCCGAATTAACAGCTGGTTACTATAACACAAGGTTTCGTGATGGGTACCTTCCGATTGCCCAGATGCTAGCACGCCATGGTGCTATCTTTAACTTCACTTGCATTGAGATGCGTGATCATGAGCAACCCCAAGACGCTCTGTGTGCACCCGAAAAGCTTGTGAGGCAAGTGGTTTCAGCCACTCAACAAGCTCAATGTCCATTAGCTGGGGAGAATGCGTTGCCTAGGTATGACGAGCATGCACATGAGCAAATCTTGAAGGCCTCTGCGTTGGATGTCGATGAGAATTCGGGTGAGAAAGAAATGTGTGCATTTACGTATCTGAGGATGAACCCAGACTTGTTCCAAGCTGACAATTGGAGGAAGTTTGTGGCGTTTGTGAAGAAAATGAAAGAAGGCAAGGATGCTCATCGATGCTGGGAGCAAGTGGAGAGAGAAGCCGAGCAATTCGTGCATGTTACACAACCTCTTGTTGAAGAGGCTGCTGTTGCTCTCATGCACTAGGAATTTCAAATCTTATCTCAGTAGACTCTTATAGTCAGGATCAACTTGTAATGTTAGCCACGATACAATTGTTGTTTTGCCTTTCCTTGATGAGTACCCCCTTTATTATTGTTGGGGTTGTTGTATTTGTAAAGAGAGTAATTTTCAAAATATACTGCGAAGTCTGTATATCTGCATTAGCCAAAAGTTTGATCTGAGCATTCTTCGGATGATGGACTTGATTATAGCTTCTGGGCTTGAGACTTGTATAAAATAGTCTAAATCTCTAAACAATTACAGTATACAAATGGAAGTAGAATTCAAATATAGGTCTAGGCCCATTACCCATAAAGATAAGATTCATGAAGAGTAGTATTGCAGTATTATGGGGCAACGTTGCCATCCTTGTGAATGGGTCACATGCTTCCAAGGATACCAAATGAGTGAACGACATCGCTGCAACTATATCCACAAAGTGCCAAAGAGATCTTAAAGGTCAAATCACCGTTTTCTTGTGCCTTAAACACACGGTTGGTTATGGAGCAAAAGTCGACCACGTTAACTTCATCAACTGCTCTATATACAAACTAGTATGGTCGTATGGTACATGCTCTATATAAGCCATTTAGTGTGAACATCATCCAATTTGAATATCTAAAAACCAAGCCTTTTTATCCAAATCCAACAATAATCACACAACAAAATGAAAATGGTAAGGACCTCACTCCGTTAAAGTGACCTATCAATTCACAAAAACCACATTTTACGGAGTACCGTCTAAGAACTTGCTTTTTACTGGAAAGGGAATATTTTTGCACCTTTTTATATAAAAAAAGCTGTAAGTTAATAGACAACAACTGACATAATCGATATTTAATATCAAATTTAGGATAACAGCGTCCAGGATTTTAACCAATAAAATAATTGACATACATGAATAACCTCACTGATTGATTGTTGGACGGTTGGACAGTGGACACTTAAAAAAAAAAAAGTATAATCCCAAAAATGGGGGACTTCTCATACTGTTCGGATTGCTAGAGAAGCACGGAAGTGATATTCAACCACGCCGCAGGAGACACCGTCTGCGTCTAAGTGTGGCCTTGTCTTTGAGCCCACTCCATCGACGAGACCTCCGAGTAGGGATGGCAATGGACCGGAGCTGGACCGGGTCCTTATGGATCCAGATCCAGATCTGTTTTTCAAGGATGGATCCAAATCCAGATCCAGATCCGCCGGGTATGAAAAGTAAGGATCCAGATCCAAGTCCAGATCCAAGGGATCCGGGTCTAAAACGGACTTTGCATATTTAGGTGTATTTTTAGGGTCCTCCATACACCACCATAAGGGATAGTTTGGGCGAAAAGATATTTTTTGTACTATTATATTATTTTCTCTAATACTCCGTAACTAGAAAAATGAATTTGTAATTGAAATTATGGACTTTATTATACACATTAGAACATTTGCCTAGACATTAATGAGAAAAGAACTTTATTTTTCAGATTGAATTACAAAGCAAATTACTGTATTTCAAATTAGACAAAATAAAAAAATATTATCAAAATCAATTTTTCATTTTTTTTAATAGATACCCAAATCGACCTAATTTGAATACTTCTTACTAATGGTCGAACTTTACCTCACTATCGTTCTCTCATTTCTTTGTTGGTTACTGATTTGTAAATATATTAGTATTACGAAAAATATTTCAAGACGGGTCCAACGACGAGTCCAAAACGGGTATTATGGTTGGACCCGTACCCGAATCCGTTTTTCAGTCATAGGACCCGAATCCGACTCGGATCCATCGGGTCTAAATTTTTAAAAACTCATATCTACAAAAATGAATATGGATCCATGAATTCGGGTCGTTGCCATCCCTACCTGTGGCGCATTTTCGCAAACGAGGGCCATGACAATGACCCCGTCCGTGTTGGTGGGCCCACTAACCCATTACTTACCGACGATGGGCTTTCCACCGTTATATCAAAACCCAATGGATTTCGTCCGGCGATTTTCTGACTTCTTCTTCGAGCCGCTGGCAATCTCGTGGGTTCAACCCTGACCGTAATCTTATCCAGGCCTTTAAGTCCATTGCTACCATGGCTGACCGGTAACTCAAGCTTTCACCTTTTTTATTTTACTTTTCTCCGAATGTGCTTCTATACCATGGCTGACCGTTATATTTTTTTGGGTGATTAAGATGGGCTTAATCATTCAATTGTTGAATGATTTGATTTGCTTAAATATCTGGTTGATTTGATTTTGGTTTTGTGGCTGAATTGAGGAACATTGTGAATCCTAGACTTGTATCTACTATGGAGTATTTAGGAAGCTTAATCAATTGGAGATGATAATGGATGTGATGTATTTTAATCGGGAATCATAGTCTTAATCGTGATCGAGGCTGGTTGAATACTTGAATTGCGGAACTTGGATGATTCCTAGATGATAGTATTGTAGAACTTGATCAACTTTCACTCTCTTGATTGTAAGATTGTAAGATATGTGTCTTAGGTCTCAAGTTGTGTGGCTTGAACCTATGTACTTTTAGACTTCCCGATATTGGATCAACGGGCTAGTTTGTGTTGTATATAGCTCATGAATTCCTACTGGCCAACTTGGTTTCATGATTTCGTCACTGTGCATTTGTGACTAGAACGATTGAGCACTTTAAGTTCGTAAAACTGCATCAGCTTAATGCCTAACCCTTGCTTCATTTTGGTATTTTATCTACTTAGCAATAACCAAGGAAATCACTGACTCAACAACTTTACTGTTCCAGGTTGGGTGTTGTTTCGACCATCAAGGTTAGCTGAATTGCTCTTTTTCGCTTTTTATTTCAGTTGTGCTTATGTTTCATTGTGCTATGAGTTAGTGTCTGACATCAATCTCATCAGTAGTATATAACTAATTACTTGTTTTCTTATTAATCTATGGCTAAAAGACCAACTTGAGTATGAATTATATACAACTACTGAAGTAGCTTGTGTGATTGCTTGGGAGTTGGGAGAGTTATCCCTGGCATATTGGCCTATCTTGCAGCTCTTTACTAGTGTATACCCTCTTGGTTAAAAAGGAACACGTTTAGTATGGAAAGTAGGAGATATTTGCTAATTTCACAATGGATTAGCAATTTGTTAGTATGCCCACTTAGTCTAAAGAACTCCCAAATCAATACTGGAAGGTCATGTGTGGTTGCTTACGCTAGATTATGTGTCAATGAAAAGCATTGCTTATTGTTTTAATTCGCTTCATTTCTGGAAGTAATTTTTCCTAGAGTTGGTAGGATGAAAGTTAATCACAGGATTCATGTCACGATTACACGAAATTATAGCATTATTTCGGGGCTATTGGCTTTCGAGTAATCTTGGTAGTATCTGATAGCTGATGCTTTCATCTTTTTATCGGTTGTTAGTGTCAAATTGGCAGTGATTCTTCTTTTTTGAATATGCAATCACTCATACTTCCAAATTAGATCTTAGAGTTGACAATTGTCTTTCAGGATAGAGCTAATGAGATATATAAGAAGGTTGAAGACCAGAAACCCCTTAGAGGAAGAAATCAAGATGCAATTTTGGCTGCTTGTTTCTATATTGCTTGTCGAAAGGAAGATAAACCTCGAACTGTAAAAGGTACAAGTCGTTTAAGAATTTATTCGCGTGATTTGTTCTGCCTATAACTAAGTCCTAACCACACAAACACCAGAGATATGCTCAGTTGCTAACGAGGCCACAGAGAAGGAAATTGGCCGTGCAAAAGAGTTTATTATCAAGCAACTAGAGGGGGAGATGGGTCAGTCAGTGGAAATGGGAGCTATTCACGCAGGAGATTTCTTGGTTTGTCTACAAAGGAATAATTCATACATTATTTCGGCCTTCTAGGCATTAACTGATTTGCTTGTGATCATTGGTCTAAAAAGTGCCTTTTTCTAAGTACATTGTTTTCATGATTGTAGAAGCGTTTTTGTTCACATTTGGGCATGGAAAAGCAACCAGTAAAAGCTGCCCAAGAAGCTGTACAGAAATCTGAAGAGCTTGATGTAAGGTAGTGTTCCGCCGCTTGTTAAATTTGCATTGATACGGTTATTACAGAAACTCATTGAATGGAAATTATGATAGTTGAATATTGCTGATCTATGTTACTCAGACTTATCTTTTCACCTAAAGTATCTGTGTTGGGTTTTTGACACAATGGACACTAGACACTTCATTTGGGCCAAAAATTGCCTTTAAAAAAAGATTGCACTTCTGGCCTTTTGGTTAACATAATGGTTGAGATAGGTCCTATTTAGAGCCACAGAGGGAGTACATTTGCTGTAGGTATTGGTGATTTCCTGGGATTAAATTCTGAAGTCAGAGTCACGAGAAACTTTTCACTAGTGTGAAACTTCAGTTAAACTCTCAGCTTGGAATGTCTTTTTTCTGCAGGAGAAGCCCCATTTCAATTGCAGCTGCTATTATTTATATTATCACCCATCTTTCTGACGATAAGAAACCACTCAAGGGTAAGCTTACTACATTCTCCTCATTTTATGTTTTGAACCCCCTCGATATATGCAAAGAACAATATTGATTCAATGCTTGAACCGTGACAGATATTTGTCTTGATACTGGGGTAGCTGAGGGCACGATAAGGAATTCTTACAAGGACCTTTATCCCCATATTTCAAGGATAATACCAAGCTCTTATGCTACGGAAGATGGCCTTAGGAATTTAAGCAATCCTTGAGAACCGTTTCAGTTTAACATATAGAACAAATTGTAAGAACTTGTTAGCTAATGAACATTACATGATAGTGTAGATGCTAGCCATGTGTTTGATGTGATTCATTGACCTTATCATCTCTTTTAGGTGAGTGGTTACTGTTTAGGTTAATAGGCCTTGTTCATTTGTATTACATTTGATATTAGGTTATTCCAATGTATGTACTCTGTATCCCGCAGGTACTCACTGCGCGTGATGAGCTCAGCATGTTTTAGTTTATCAAAGACTTTCAGAATTCAGATGCTTCCCTCTTCTGATTAGTGTTTCCATTTCCAAGCAAGTGATGCCTGAACTTACTATTTTTATCTTTATAATAAAAAGTACTACGTAGGAGAGGAAGACTGAAAGAGCGGGAATTATATTCTTTATCGTGAATTCTTGATGTATGAAGTTAGCATTAGGAACCAACAATATTCAGACCTGCAAAAAAAGTATAGGAGTATAATCTCCACTGCCAAATCGAATTTCATATTTTGAGACATGGGAGTTGGGATTCGGGTCAGGTAGGAGTAGGCCATTAATACTGATGGATTGGGCTATGATCCAGAAGTGACTAAACAGTAAGGCTCATTTCAGAGGAACAAGAGTAATAGTTTGATCTTGGTAGTTATTAAGTAGGCTTTTGAATTTTGATCATAATTTTTTTTTGCTTGCTACCAAAACTATAAAAGCAAAAGTCCAAGGAGTCACGGAGAAGACTGAAAACCGAGTTCCCCTTTCGTTATGAGAAATGGATGTAAGCTCCGGATTATGAAGTTGCAGAGGGCAAAGAGTTTGATGATACACTGCGTGAATATTTGGAAGATGATGGTGGATTAATGATGCATGCCAAGAAAACGTCTGATGTCTGTGGATCCGAAAGTGATAGAGATTATGGATAATTTTTTTTGCAGATTGTATTGTCCTTGCAGTGAGAGATTGATGATGAAAGTGATTTAATCAAGAAGCTTAATATCGACCAGGACTCATCATTCTGACGTTTCTGAGGCCTCCTTAATTGAAGTCAGACGGCTTCCAGTTGATCATGCAAACAAAACATTATTGGTATTTCTGCGATTGTGTTGAGTTTCAGGTTTTTTGCGGACTTAAGTCTATTATCATGGTATTTATCAATACTTTTTTGTATTATTCCCATCACAGATCACCTAAGGAGTACTATCTATCAAATTAAGTAACTAAATAATGAGGGTTAGTGTACATGTTTTAGGTCTATAGTTTCGAATACTGATTGTGTGTATTGATGTATATTGATGAATGTTTAGCGGTTTTATCAGCCTGGGAGCGACGAGTGGGTTGGTGGTGGCTATAGCCAGGCTTCTGAAATAAGTCTCCAAAGTGCAGGTTACTGTGATTTAGCCACTCTAGCCTTTGAAATGTACAACGATCATACCAAAGTCTATTTCCTTTTCTATCTTTTTCATTACCATCCAGGAACTATCCCTTTTTTAGATTAACTGTGTATTGTTTTGCAGGAAAGCAAGGCTCAAGTTTTTACGATTCATTAAATGCTTTTCAGCTTAGAACTTTCCTTCTCACTACTGTATGAAGTTTTCTGCCCTGGATGAGAAGAATGGCCGTATTGATACGTACCAAGCCGCAATAGCTAGTCATCATCAGGTTCACATTCTATGATTATTCAGAAATGTTGATACTGATAAGATCCTTGCCACTCTTTCTATCAAAGGTATCACTCTATTTCCAACATCGATATGCTTCTTATTACCTTATGTTTCGTATTTATAAATTGGCATGCTTATCCTATATATGTGTATAATTCAAGGTTCACAATCTTCACATGTTTGTTTGTGATATCACTCCAATTTTGCTGTTTGATGATGAATTACTGACAAGAAAAAATCCGTAAGTTACAATGTGTCTAGATAGAATATTTTAGGAAGAAAAACTTGTTGGACAGACTAATAATATGCTTGCTGTAATCTAGTTGCTTCTGGCTAAGGTGGCTACTATTGTTATGCCTAGTCTGGTGCTCGCATAAGCTAATTTGCAGGGGCGGAAGAAGTGGAAGCAAAACGGAAAATTGTAGCTGCTAAAGCTGAATTGAAACTTCAATATGCTGAGGAAGCTAAACATATAATGAAAGCTCAAGCAAACATGACACATTCCTTGCTCTCCAACAAAATATGTGTCAGCTGTAAACAAAGTGGAAGCTAAAGAAACTTGTTCTGCAGAAGTGGTGAAATCTGAAACAGGAGCTGGAGACATTGTCTGGAGAGGATGCCAAGGGTATAGCAGACACCTAAGCCAATGGCCCGTGTAAAGTGAGTTGGGCATAAGTTGAAGTTAGAATGAAGACTCGAGAAACTGTTAAGTGTAGAAGATATGAGCAACTGGAGCATTTCAGCAATAGCTCTATTTCTGGTCACAGAATTCGACTAAAATTTTCAGCAACATGAACAATAATCAAACAACTTCATACTACAATCCTCCTATACAAAATACAAGTTGTTTTCGCTCATTTCTTTTTAATTCAAATATGAATTGTAGCTAGGCTATGTGATGACGCTAGCCAAAATGTCAAGATAGTTTCAATTACTTTTAAGACCTAGCATAACAATATAAGTAGGGATGTCAATGCATCGGGTTTGATTAAGTCTAAACTCATACCCATCTTTTTCAAATTAAACTTATACCTGTTCCGATCCATTAGGTCCTAAAATTTTAGACCCTTATTCAAATCCGCTGGATTTAACGGGTTTTGGGTCCAAAATGGGTCTTTAACATATTTTTATTTCCATGTGCTTATTATTCTCATATTTTATAATTGGATGAATTTTTGCAATTTTTTTACACAAATGAATGTAATGATGCTAACCCTTGATAAAACTATTAATTGAACAAAAAAGAATCAAAAATTAAAACTTTACAAATAATCCGTCATATCATAGTTTTAACTTCAAAGTATATCGTTTCAATCAATCCTTGATCCAAATATAACTCATTGTAAGCATATAAAGGTTTTTTTTTCACTTGATCCAAGATCATCCTAAATGATCAAATTTTAAACGTTATTATATAGTATTTTTGAAATATATATTTTTTGAAATTTTTTCCAAACCATAATAAAGATTCTGAATGCTTCTAAGGTATTAAAAGAAGATTTGAAATCATTCAATCAAATATTTTTGGTCTTCAAATGCCCTAAAAAATACTCTAAGACTCACTTGAATTTATTTTTGAAAATCGGTTGAAACGGGTGTTTATAGTCGAAGTGGATGATTTCATTTACTTGCAAGGCCTCATATAAGCCTATAAGATCCATGGTTAGCATATTAAATTATTCCCTGGCCATGTCTGAAAAAGGTCCAAAATGACTTAATTTTGAATGTTTTATTATTATACTTTGTATTTGAGATATTTTTAAAAAAAATTCAAAATTAAAGTAAAGGTATTGAATGCTTCCTAGGGTAATATGAGTTGGTTTGCAAACTGTTCGATACCATATATGACGAGCTTATGACCTAAATGTATGAATTTTGAAAAATCGATTAAAACGGGTGTTTAGAGTCGAAATATATTGTTCCAATCATTCCTAGGGTGTAATATGACCATATAAGACCCATTGTAATAATATCAAGGTTTCTTTCATCAGATCCTAAATTGTCCAAAATAACCAAACTTTGCATTTATTATACATTATTTTTGAGATATTTTCAAAAAATTCTAAAACTTAAATAAAGGTGTAGATTTTTTTTTATGGTCATATGAGAAGGTATAGAACCATACAATAGTTTATGTTAGGTTTTCAGATGCCCTAAAATCGAGTTTAGGACCCAATCACAGGAGATTTAGAAATTAGTTTAAATGGGTTCTTAGAGTTAAATTTGATGATTCCAATCACTTCTATAGCATAATATGATCGTATAAGACTTATGATAAGGATATCAATGTACTCTCTCACAAGTTTCGAAATTGTCCGAATGATCAAATTTCATAGTTTATTAAACTAATGTTTTTGAGATATTTTGGAATGTTTCACAATTGGTACATTTTATGATAAATAAACTAGATAATTCCAATGATTTATAGCTACAATTATAAGCTAGCAACAACATGTAAACTACAATAACCATTGGGCAAACATTTAGAGCCAACAGACACACAAAAAAAATCGCAACTCTATGATCCGGAAAACAGTGTGATGTTTATTAAAAAAAAATATTGTCTAATAAGCATTAATTAAACATAAATATACAATGATGCATGAACCTTTTTTCATAATTTTACTTTAAGAGTTTCTTAAACAATACCCATACAAATTGTTCGAGACATTGTTCATGCGTTTTACAAATTTAAGAAAATAAACTTTATATAAAATCTGATATTTAATCTTGAAATATATTTTTATTGGGGTAAAGACTTACATTTTAACCATTTTAAAATATTATAAACTATTAATATGCAGCGGATATTATCCAACCGCAAGACTCAAAAACTAGTTTCTTTATTACAACTAATTTCTCTCAATAAAAAGAAAATGGCCTCATTATATTAATTTATACTCCAACATGATACATGAAGTCATGGCTCATGATCATGCATCAAAATGCTTCTCACAATCTCACCATCAATCTATAAATAGGGGAAATAATAAAGTCAACATTTTAGAATCAGTGGACATGGCAAACTAAAGATTCCATTGCATATGGACCCCCAACTCTATGATCAGCAAACAACCGTTGGATGAAGGCTCCACCTTCCTTGGAACTTTGGAAGGGAACTTAGCAGATCAATCAGTTATGTAACTGATAAAATCATCAATGATGATTGATGGCAATGTTGTACCTCAATATAAGGACCCCCCTTCACATCAGGAAAATGATGATCTAAGTACTGAACAGCTTTAATTTTACACTTGAGAATTCAGCTTTTACTAAAACAAAAAATTGAACTTTCACTTAGGATCAGCTTATCTGACCTAGACTTCTCTTATGGTTGGCTACAGACACTCAAGTACTAGCACTAGCTTGTGACAATGAACACAAAAGAGATCTATGTCAATCTGATAGAATAGTGTGCAAGACCCATCTTGTGTCTTTGAAACATAAGGGAATCATCAAGACGGTCATGATTTGATGTGATGGGGATCAGATGATCAAGAAATAAATAAGTGGTTGAAGATCGATCCCCCTTGCTTAGTACAAGTGATGGAGGAAATTCCAAAGAGCGGCAACTTGCTTTATGCAAAGAAAATGGGAATAATATAATGCTTCACCAGTCACTGTAGGACTAAAATAATCAGCTTAAGTAATCACAGTCTTAGAAAGTCATAACATTAGGTAGGTGAAAGAGATGCTGCAATAGCCCTCTTAAAAGTTTTCTAAAGCAATGACACATGAAGCAGTGCTTTTCTTAAAAAAACCTGCTCCATCCAAAATTGCTTCCCTAAAAGATCTTTTATAATAATCAGATAAATACATTGTATAGTACCCAATCACTTGTCAAGATTTGTAGCAGCGTCTTAAAAATCTGAAACAAGTATATTAGAGAGGTTATGACTATTATTTCAGAATAAAAGTGGGCCAAACCTTATGAGTTAAGTCTCCAGCCACCAACTCTCTGCCGTAACTTTGGAGATCTATAGGCTAATAGGCTATAGCTAGATTGTGAGGAACCTTTTCTGATAATCAGCTAACCCCACTTAAAGCCACCTTAAACTCCCATCCTAAGGTCCCCCACAAAATAATTATTATATTTCAGTACATGAAGAAGTCATCAAACTTGCAGATATATGAAGTATAAGCTTTCAGAAAATTCAGGATGGACCATTTCAGCAAGGGACCCCCATATCATATGGGTCACCCACCATAACCATAGGAATGACCAATAATCCAAATTCTAGTCTGTCTCGCAAAATATCCTTCCTTTTGTAGGATAGTCTTGGCTATTGCTTTTGTTCCTTGTTGCATGAATGTTTCTGCATAGTCATCATGTCAGATACATACTTGGTGTCCATCATCTTGGTTACAAGCTTATCGTTAAACTGGTTTGCTGGTTTTGGGTCTGTCACAACCCCTCCAAGACCGAAAATCAGCCGGTATTTTCGGTTTGATGAGAAATCAGACAGTTGGGTACCAGTAGAACTGCCTTATGATCTAGTTGCCTGTACCAATGATAATTGTACTGTTGTAGGTTCTATCCGCCAAAAGCCCGAAGAAGGAGATAATCAAGTCAACCAACCAATGAACAGAGATAATATAGGAAGGAAAGTGAACAAGGAGATTTACAAAAGGCTTTTACCTTTGAGAAAGCGTGTTTCTTTGACAAAAATGTCTGATGCATCAATCTGGATCACTGGTGAGAGTGGGTCGATCTACGAGAGATTCTGGAATGGAGTACAATGGGTGATTGCTCCCCATGATTTGCCTGTTTCTGTAGGACCTGCAACATCTGTGTTCTTTGTCAATCAGACTATTCTTGCTCTTTCTGAAGCTGGGTATCTTTATCAGGTAAAGTTCTGTGAGTATAATATAAATCAGACTGGATATGTTTATCTAACAATTAGGTAACAATCACTGAGTGAAAAATTTGCAATGCTCTTACTTTCACTCTAAAAGACTGCAATGCCCTTCATCAGGCAATGCTCTGTGATTGCTATGCAACTCAAGACTAGTATTGTTGTCAGACAATGATTTGCTTCCAAGTGTCTAACTCGGCTACGTAACGAAATTTCATTGCTATGGGTCCAAAATGAGTGTCGAGAACCCAACAGGGTTACTTTAGGCTGAGTGGAGTCTAGAAAACACAGTCTGTGACTATAAAACAAGTCCTCATACTTTTCTAAGGATTCCTTCCCTTTTCAGATGCAGCTGACTGAGAACTCACAACTAGTTTGGACAAAGCTTGAAACTTCAGTTTGTCAGAGTCCAAGAGGAGAAACAGAACCAAGTATGATAAAATCTGGAGTTGTTACAAAAGATGGAGAGTGAGTAGTTGGATTTCTTTTTGCTTAAACTGTGTTGAGCATAATTCCCATATTCAGGATGACTGACAAAATTCTCTCGTACCTCAGGAGAATTTACTTCTGCACAAAGAATGGATCACTGATAGAAATTGCTGAAGTTGAACCGTTGAGGTATGCATCGCATTTTTTAGATGGATTTATTACATCTACATCCATGAACTAAATGATCAGAATATTTCTAGCATTCAGGAATTCTGTAAAGTTAGCTTGGATTTCCAGTTCAGAGACAAATGTTTCTGAAGCTGATGCTGATTTTGTCACTGATTATGAACATGTTCATTACAAACAGGTGGATTAATCATGGTCAACCTCCAGGTGCAGATGTTGCAGCAATAGCCGATGTTGGTTCAATCAGATCAAACCTTGTCTTCACAATCAGGTAAACTAGTACGAGTGCAAACAGGTCTGAATGTGTCTCCGAAAAATACCCCTTCATGTGTTGAAAATCCATATAATTTAATTCATTACACAAATTTTCTTATCGGATCAAATATTCAAGCAACTTTTCTGCCTTAAATCTGCATAATGTATACAAGTCACTGAAGAAAATTTATGTTGGAGACGGGGGTGGAGAGAGTAAAGGCTGTGCATGAAAGCCAATAACCATATAATGTTGATATTTGTGACTGCCATTATGCTTAATACAAGATTTCATATGATACGAAATTTTCATACAATAGTTCGGCAGGAGACCTGTATGAGCATCAGAAAAATACAAAACCGCCATGGAAGAAGCATCTATGGAGAGAAGGGTCTGCAGAAGATAACTCCTTGCTACCATCAAGTGGTTGCAGTGCTCAAGGACTAGGAGGAACTTCTTCATTGTCATTGTTTCTGTTAAACAAGGTGTAGTAACCATCCATTATGACAAAATGCATATAACCTCCATCCTGAATCAGTTAGTCAGTGCCCCATTCAATCATAATTAAACATACCAACATGGCTTTACACTAGATGATAAATTGATAGTTGTTAATTTGTTATAAATCTGTGATTTGCGTCGCTTAATTTAAGTTGGGATAATCATTTACTTTAGGGAAGGTCTCGTACGATACTGAGTAACCATTGATCCACACTGAAGGGTTATGTCATTCTTTTACTATGCTGGATAAATAAGATAAATACAATATGTTCAAGGCAGTCTCAGATCTAAGATTTTAAATGACATAATCTGTTCTCCATTTCTCACTGTTAATATTCCTTTAACCTCATTTGCAGGGGGGTGAGCTGATTGAGAGGCGGTTGTACCAGAGAAAGTGGAAATGGATAGTTCATGGGAGTCCAGAAGATCAACTACTAACAGCAATCACACCAGTTCCAGAAGATGAATCCAGTGACAAGTATTCAGTGTTCCTGACAACAGCATCAGGCTCCTTACTGGAATATCAAATAGCAAAACATATAGGTAAACAAGGAAAAACAGAACTGCACTCTAGACAGTCAAATACTTCGTGTATGATAACACTCAATACGATGAATATGAGATGTAGCACAAAAGAGAGGGTTGATTGCAAAGGTGTAAAACAAATATGAATAAAGCCTTAGCCTAAAAAAAAAAGGCTCTCCATCAACTCTTCCCAGAGTTCCCGAATACATGTGACTTTTAGTTCAGGATATGCAGTTGTGTGGAGTCTTTAGGAGGCTTATATTAGAGATCAGTCCAAAAACTAATGCATTTATTGGCCTTTAATCTTCAATGGACCCAAAGAAAGAATATATATATATATATATATATATGGGAAACTGATGTTATATTTGTATGCTGATAGGAGTGGCTCAAGAGCACCACTTAGAAGAGCCATGGGTAAACTATATGCATCCACCGCATGCTAAGGTAGCAAGAGGTGTATCAGGGATACCATATCAATTTGGTAGGATCCTTTTCCCACTAGACGACGGAAGGATTGCAGAACTTCATCTATCAGGTTTTGGCGGTGAAAATTCAGGACCAGATCATCATGTCAATGTTAGAAAAAGATTGTCATTCAAGTATGTTTGGTCGATATTGGATGCCCCAGAGACTGAAGGATGGAATACAGAGTATTGTACAGAGGAACGTGGACCCTCCAACTGCATTATGGGCGTAAAGGATCATATAAAAGATTTCACAAACACAAGAAGTAT
This sequence comes from Dysphania ambrosioides, assembly GCA_026401315.1. Taxonomy (NCBI): domain Eukaryota; kingdom Viridiplantae; phylum Streptophyta; class Magnoliopsida; order Caryophyllales; family Amaranthaceae; genus Dysphania; species Dysphania ambrosioides. The sequence continues at coordinate 1,250,401 of CM048666.1, forward strand.
GACTAGAAGGCAAAAGGGAATGAAACAAAACTACTTGATCCCTGATGCGTCAGGCATCAACCTAGATAAATCATTAGAAGAACATAAAGTGGAGGAGAATTGTGTGAATGTGAACTTTGGCATGAGACTGGTACAAGGAGGTAGATCGTTTCTTCTGGTATCAAACAGGGGTCTGACTTTTGAATATATATACAATGACAATGTAGGAATATGGATGAAGCATGATCACCCAACAGCTATTACTGGTGCAGTCGGGAGCTATAATGGGAGTCTGTTTTTGGTTGACATCCATGGTACTTTACTTATCAGAGAGAGAAGCAACAATGAGCTGAAGTGGATAAACTGTACTTCCATGAAGAAAGGGAAAGAGATTATTGGTGGACCTCCATGGGACAGGATTCACGGTACAGGAAATAAAATCACAGCGAATGATGCAATTTATTTCGTGAGCAAGAAGGGAAGACTACTGCAGTTTACTGTAAGTTGTGAAGCACCAAAGATACAAGTTAACAATGTTTGCTAAACTGCATTTTCCTTTTTTACCCGTTGATTAAAACATCAGGGGCATAAATTTTAGCCATTTCATTTTATATATTGCCATCACGGAATTGAAAAGAAAAAGCTTTCTCAATGCTTTCCCAATGACAAAGAAACCAATTTTAGAGCTTTCCAATAAACTACTTTCTCCGTCCAGACTTAGATATACTAATTACTAACTTAGAATGTCCAGAAAAATAAGTCAGGTTCTCTTAAATACTGCTTTGTTATCGACTCTCCCAATTACCCTAGAATCCTAGATAAGGTTGATCAGTAAGGAAAATATGGGCAAACCCAAACTATATGAAAGGATTTTTTTTTTTAGTAAAATTTGTGTTACCCTCAATTACAAGAACGATAAGAATTTACTCACTAGGCATTCATTTAAAAAAGCTCTCTAATACTTTACAACTATGGAGTTCATCTGAGTAACTAACAAAAGTCACTGCTGTCTAGGTTGCTCTCAGGAATTTTAGATGGAAAGACTGCAGAAACCCTGCAAATACAGAGATTGCAACGATTGTTGACCAGGAAGTGTGTAGGGATAAAGTAGTTTTTGTTATCGGAAGGAATGGACGGCTGTATCAATATAATGTATTGTCCGGATTATGGCATGAGCACCATCAATCTCAGCACCTAGTTCTCGCAAGGTTACCTGGGACAGCTATGAGACCAACAGCACTGTCTTTGGAAGGCTCTCTTTTCATGATTTCAGGCGAAGGTGGACTGATTGAATATCACTGGAATTCACTTGATGGATGGATCTGGATTGAACATGGCACACCAAATGGAGTAAGAATAGCTGGAGCACCTGGGCCAAGTTTTGAGGGTCATCAGTTGTTCTTAGTTGGCTCAGACGGGAAAGTGTACTTAAGGCACTTTGACAAAGGAGAATGGAAGTGGAGAGACTATGGATTTCCAGATTTGGAAAATGCATCATTCGAGCAAGAAAGAGAGGAAAAAGAGAAGCATTGGGAGGAAGGTATTTGTCTCAATACTGTTTTTCAGGACAATGCAGAAGAGCCCAAACTAAGAAAGACTGACAAAATCTGTGATCCTGAGGTGAGTTTAAGATGTTATATCAACTCTATTTACACTGTTTGAACTGCAGAGCTAACTGATAGATGAGTCGTCTAATCCCACACAGGTAGCATCTACACGGCCAATTCGTTCCGCAGAAAACACAGTGATATTTATGCTTAGGGATGGAAGGGTAAGGATTCCTTCTCTAGGACATCTTTTTCATACTTGGTGAAGTATCTAATAATTGCAAAATTAACACAACCCAATATTGAGTTTAAAGCAGAATATTTAAAGGTATCTATACTACTACGTATAATGGAATTTTTGGTTGTGAAGAGTTTGATTTAAGATCAAGCATCATGTTTGAATCTCGTGAAAAAAAATGCTCATCATGTCATATTACAGTTGGCAGAGATGCAACGAGTGGAGGGCTCTGAATGGATATGGTCAAAGATCATTGCAGCTCCCACGAGCCTATGTATGGCAAACTTCTGGGCTGCTACTGAGCCATGAAGCTGGAGAGCACAGACAATAAAACTCCTTGAAGATTGTAGCAAACATTATACAGAAGCTCAGAAGCTAGGAGATACAGACATATACAATACTGTACATAGTATACATAGACTTCTTCCTTCTATTTAGTGTGGGAGGACAAGATGAAGCTTAGAAGCCTGGGCTACTAACACTGTTGCTTGTAAATATTGTTTCCAATGTGTAGTGAACAATACACCAAAAGATAGACTCATCATTGTACTTCTTGTAAAACTGTCCCCATTTTATTTCTGATTTTAAAAGCAGGTACTTCGATGTGTAGACTTCACATACATGAGATCTTTGTGAATGCTATACGAACTTGTGGGCTCGGACAGATTATATCGAAATCTTACTGATGAACTCGAAAACCTCCAACATGTAACAATAAAAACTCACGTCATTATAGCAGGGCGAATATCATTGTCGTTTCACTAATCATATGAAGCATCTAGAATCAAATTGTGATGTTGGTAGGAAGCCCAAACTACAACAGAACCTTCATATGCAAGAAAAATTATTCATCATTAGTTCCGATTAATAAAAGAGAGAGTACACTTGCATTATATTAAGAGATGGTTGCTGATCTCAACACGAAAAAGACTCGGGTGGGAGACTGGTGGGAGATACTGTGGGGACAAGATGGGAAATACACATGTTCTACAATTCTAACCCCAATACGCACTAATCAAATCCTAATCTCCATTAATCGCGGTTTCTATTACCACAATTAATATTCCATCACCAAATTTTATCAAAAAGTACTCCAAAGAAACTTTCACTTCCAAAGGAGAAGCAAACCTTTGTCTCAAAATGTTGTGAGAATAACATTATAGTCCAATCACATTATTGCAAGCTTTATTAAATTACGTGTAGTCAAGAGCTATCCATGTTTCATATCTCAATAAATGGTCAATGAATCAAAGGTAAACCAAACCGATAAGAAACAACAGTTGGAACTTCTTTGTTGTTTCTAACAAGTCAAGCTTCTCATTTTACTCCTCAACTTCCATTTATAATCGTCGAAAAAAGCCAAATTCTTAGTTAATACTTAATATCCGAAACTGATCAATCTCACACACTCCTCACCAATCCCACCTTCATTCGTAACCCCTCATCGTCATCTTCTCAAATGGAAGAAGAAGAACCCCTACAATTAGCAGAATTCAACAGCCTACCAAAAGACATAATCTTTGACATTTTTGCCAGAATCCCATTAAAAAACCTCTATCAATTACGTTGTGTTTGCAAGAAATGGCTGTTTTATCTTGACCAAAACTCAGAATTTAGAGTTTTTTACCATCTAAAGCACAAAATCAGCCCAATCTTACTGTTTACTCGACAAATTACTGAAAACCCATCAACCCAATTCTCATCATGTTACATTGATGGGACCCAAGTAAGTCAATTCCCATCCAATTTTGCTCAACCATTGATTTCCATCCTCGCCTGCAATGGAATCCTCTGTTTAATCTCGAAAACCAATGAATTTCTCTATGATCCCATCACCAAGAGGCTCTCAAACCTCCCGACCTCGAACCGCCTCCGTTTCGAAACGTCTTCAAGCTGGGCGTTCGGGTACTCCCCATTGCGAAACGTGTTCAAGGTCCTACATTTCTTCACCATTGTGAAGGATTTCGACAATTACCATTACTGCCAAATGCAGGAGGTAATGTGTGAGATTATGAGCATCCCCATCAAAGATCTCGGGTTCGACTCACGAGGAGAGTGGAGAATTCTTGGGAAATGCCCCTTTGAATTCCTTGGCCGAAAGAGATATGCTGTTGTTGATGGGAAGTTATACTGGTTCATTGTGGAGAAGAAATTCAACCCAGATTGCATAAAGATCATGTCTTTTGATCTTGAAATTGAGAATTTCGGGGTGAATTTCTTCCCTAAATCATGCTCAAACCGCTCAGTTGAATGCTTGGAATTGGTGGAAATCAGGGATTGCTTGTGTTTGACAGATAGGCTGCCTTGGGATTCGTGCATGGATGTGTGGATGATGGGGAAAGAAGATGAGGGGTTTGCAAACTTGTGGGTGAAGATGTATAGGATTAATCTTGTGGGCGTTGATCATCATGATGTAAGGATTTTGGGCCATCTGATTGGAATGAAGGGGGATGATTGTGAGAATGAGGGTGAGATTTTGATGAAGATTGGGGGTAGAAGTTTTGGGTTTTACGACCTTGGAAATGGGGTTTTTAAAGGTTTGGGAAGTGAGGTAAATGTGCAAGAATGGGGTTTACAATCGATGCTTAACAGAAAGTTTCTACTATAGGAAGTGAATGTTCTTCAATTTTTGGGAGTTATTGTTTTGTAAACTAATCTTGTAATTGCTTTTCAATCGATTGCTTTTTGATCCATATAATTAGTTGCTCATGGTGTCATACTAATTTTCCATTCTATTATACTAATCTTGTAAGTATTTGCTCATTGTAATCCAATTTAAATCTCTATCCCAAATCATTATGAAAGTCAAGTTTCTAGTAAATGTGGATGCATCAAGTGGTTAAATATCATTATTTTGAGTAAACATTAATGAGTTAAAAAAAACCTAATGGAATACGTAGAAAGGAAAAAGCATAAAAGAATTGAAATAAAATTTTCTCAATCACTAAAATTTCGTATTCGATAAGGAAATGTTTTTGACATTCTCACTATGAGTTTTATAAAGTCATATTAGGTCTTACAATTAATTAAAATTATCTACTTTAACTTTAAACACCCATATTAATCGATTTACTAAACTCCTACAATTGGATTCTAAACATATATTTTAGGGTCTTTAAAGATTTTTTATATAAGGTGTATAATTGTCGAAATCACCTAATACCACCCTATTTAGCATCTTGTATTGTTATTCAATGAATTTCTTAAAAAATATCTCAAAAAATTGTAAAATAACCTTTAAAATTATTTCATCTTGGACAATCTCACCCAATGAAAATAAACTTGATATACTTTTCATGGATTATGGGTTATATTAGGGTTTAAAAGTAATTAAAACCATCTTTTTTTACTTCAAACACTCATTTCATCTGAATTACTAAAACTCCTACATTTGGGTCCTAAGCTCATTTTAAGGCCTCAAAAGTCAAATATTAAGTATGAAATAGTTTCAAACCTGTTCATATGACCCTAGGTAGCATACAATAATTTTATTTCAATTTCAAAAATATTTTTAAAATATCTCAAAAATAAAGTATAATAACCTTCAAAATTCGGTCATTTTAAACAATAATAGACCCGATGAGAGAACCTTTTGATATGCTTATCATATATCTTATAGAGCCATATTAGGTCTTATGAATGATCGAAATCATATATTTTGATTTTAAATACATATTTCAACCAATTTAAGAAACTCCTATATTTGGGTCTTAATTTTGTTTTTAGGGCCTTTAAATTCTGAAAATAAGGTTTTATATTATTTCAAACCTCCTTTTAAAACCTTAGGAAGCATTAAATTCATAAATTTGTCAAAAACACTTTAAAATTCTACCTTTTTGAAGGTTTTAGACAAGGTTGTGAGGGAAGGGATTATCTTCATATATTTAACATGAGAAGGCCCGATGAGTGATTAGTATTATCCACTTCAACTATTAACATCCACTTCTATTGATTTTCTAAACTCCTACTCAATTGGGTCATAAACACCTTTGGACCTTTCAAAAAGGCATGTGCTATACCGATGTTATAGTTTAAAACGTGTGTTAAAAGACAAATATTTTTAAGAAAATAATAAATAAATAAATAAATAAATAAAAGCTTATACCATGCTTAATTTAAAACTTAGAGACTTCATATAATTTTTTACCCTTTAATATAATATAGGATTTATTAGACTTTTATTATAACCTCGTCGTGCGCCGCTTGGAAGCATTGCGCACTGCACAGTGTGCACCATACTACTATTTGATGTAGGGAGTTGGAATTGAGTACTCGTGAAAGTGGGCACAGGCGTAAACCACACAAGTCCACACCCAAGATTTGACTTAAAACCAACGCCCATAAACTCAAACCATCATTAGGTATAGATATTAGCTTGATTTGTTAATGGTGCTTCCAAAAAGGAAGAATCCTAAATTAAGGGACAGCGCACACACGAAATCCAAAAGTTTGATGATTTCCATCATGGCTAAAAACCTAAAAGATAGATATAATAGAAGTACTGGTGAACGATCAAGGGAGGAAAATGTTATCCAAATGGCACGGTGTATTCATTATGTATAAGGATTCATCATTCAGCAAACAAATAGAGATCAAAATGCCTCACTATCTTGGCAAAAAAAGTAGTCCACCACATGCTTCAAACTCGAAATCACAAGGTATCCACAACTTCCACAAGCAAAAAATAGAATTAATATCTTCTTCTAGGACTCCTTGATCGGTGACCACGTGGGGATCTGCAGAATAATATAATTATTGTCAAACATATGAAGGCAAAAGCTTCTGAAATATGAAATATGAAATATGAAATGTAAATGGACGAAGAAGTGCATTGCGTAAACTTTATGTTGATACTTGTGTATACTTATTCATCGCATGAATGAGAATAAGTGCGTTGCTTAAAGGAAGAGTTGGACATGCAACGAAAGCCTCAATGAGTTATTACAGATAACTTTAAAACATCTACAGTCAATAGAGATGGAGCATTAACTCCAGAGATAAACAGTATATCCTGGCACAAAACAAGATGGATATGAAAATCCGAGTAAGAAACCCCAAAGCTTCAGAGCAAAACTATTAAAAAGACAAACCTTCTACGGTTGCCGCCCCTCCTTTTGTAAGGCCCATTGCAGAAAGCCCAATCAACATTTATACGCTGCTCAAGCATTTGGGCACCATTCATCTCCTTAATTGCAGTTTGTGCTTCATCAAACTTCTCATACTCAATCAGTGCATAACCCTACAGGTACACATCAACAATAATCATATATGAGAAATCAGCACTCAATTGGAAACATAAAACAGTAACTCCACATTCATCCAACAAAAAGCATCATACTAGAGCTAAATGCAGATTTCCAACACATACACAGACAAATGAAAGGTTAGAGGACTATCTTCACAAAATAAAACCCAACCATAAGAAGAACAGCTCCTCTAAGGAGTGCTGCTGAATTCATCTCAGAAATGGAAATACATATAGCCATCATATCTTCCTAAAATACATGGGCTTATAGCTAAATCATAAAAGCAACATCAGAATGAGTAATCTAAAGTATCCAGTTACACGTAGGCAGAATCTACCAAGTTGGATTTCAGTTTTCCATCTGCATGCACCTTTTATGGAATGCTGCTCATTTCATCTCAGAAACAGAAATAAATATAGCCATTAGCCATCATACCTTACTAAAATACATGGGCTTGAACTATGATCAAAGCAACATCATAGGTACAACCTGAAAGCAATATCATAGCTAAATCCTCAAAGCAACATCAGAATGAGTAACATAAAGTATCCAGTTACACATAATCAGAATCTAACTAATTGGATTTCAATTTTTATCTGCATGCATCACAAGCAATGAAAACATTTTTTAGTAGGAGTTGACAGATATCCCCAAAGAAAAATTCGCCACTGAGGCCTTACCAACAGATCAACAGCTCTTTCATTGCATGGACCTCTATGGCTCTATTTAAGGAATTAGAACCTGAATTGTAGGCTTACAGTGCATCTGCCCACATGGTCCATTGACACTAAAACTTTCTCAAGTGTCCTCCATGTAACATCATGGATTATCCCAAAGTTGAATGGCAAATAAGTGATGTACATGTGGACCTACACCAGAAGCAATGAATGACACGTAGCATGATAAGCATAAAGCAACAAATAGTAAAGTATAACATTGTCAATTTTTCTTCAGGACGGCTCTTCAACTTTTGCATAAGCACACATCCTCCACATAAATTGCTACCCTAAATCACCTACAAAAGTATGCATTACATATACGCAAAACTGCCTTAACCACCAATATGAAACAAAATTAAACTATATAAGTCCCAATAATAACCCACATTGTACATAGAAAAGGCATTAACCATCTCTGGCATATCACCACATATATTATTCCTGAGAAGCAGTAATCAAATGATTGTCATCAATCCACATTAACCCATTGAAAAAAGCTTCTGACTAAGTATAACTGCACATTTTACCACCAATGTAAAGCACTGCTGACAGGAATAACCAAAAAAGTTGACACCAAAAATGAATCTCTTCCACATAAATATTAAATAAAATTTAAATCTCCCGGTGGTCAACTGTTCATCAAAAATGCAGTTCATCCCTTTTATTTTTATCTGCTAAAAGAAATGTATCCCTACCTCTCTCTATTGTAACAGAAACAACACAAGTTATTTGAAATTCAAAATCCAATTCAGGTTTTTACAGCAATGCCTTTAAATGATTGACACGGAAGTAAAGAAACAAGTCAATGAAACCTTTCAACAATAGCATCAAGAAAAAGCTCTGCATCCACCAATGCAAGTCATAAGTCTCATAACATGCATTTGTCTTCCATTACTCTACATCAAGACATATCTGATCCAGGCTCGATAAGTTCCACTAGCATCTAGGATGACATGACACTAACAACGGTGATACTGACATCTAAATTGTTAACTTACTACTGATGGAATTTGTAGTATCATCCTTGATCGAAACATTTTCCCTATGTTTAACATTTTTGAAGACAGAAACACTCATAAAGTCCAAAAACATGAAATATAAATGCATGCACTAAAATCAATACCCTTGAATCCTATGACAAGCACTACCACCAAAAGTCTTGGGCAAATTATCTGACACAAATGGTCGGACCATGGAAATAATTTCCAATGACGTACTATATTTCTGAGATTTATTACTATATCAGCATCATTAATCAAAGCCAACAGAATTATTCGAAGAAAAAACTGCAGGCATGACTTCTGTATACGAAGCAGCAAAAGAATGGGAAAAATAACCAAATCAAATCAAAATGACCAACAAACTCTAGAGAGAGACAATAATCTCACCTTGACAAATCCAGTACGACGATCCAGATTCAAATGCAGGTTCTTGAGCGCACCAAAATCACCAAATACATTAAGGAGGTCCTCTTCCTGTGCCTCTTCATGCACTCCCGTGACAAGTATAATATAGCCTTCAATTGCTGCAGTGGTCAAACTAGTTACAATAATGCAAGCAAAAATTTCAATTGAAGTGTATTCATAACAAACAAACAAAAATGGAAATTTCAGCTTCAACCACTACATAATGAATCCAAGACCTCAAGCTAGACTTTTGAAGTATGATAACATATACCAAATAACTGTCTGGACAAACCAAGAAAGAAAGCTTGCACACAAAAGCAATTTCTACAAGGATCAATTTACTACGATATACAATAAGGCACTTGTAGCCAAAAAAAATTAATCCAAAGGCTTCAAAACAGTAAGTGCATAATTCTGGAAATTTTGTAGTATCCTCTTCAGTTTTCCTATTATCTACTCCCACCAAATTCTACATTTCTCGTTGATTAATTGCCTTACCTTACCCTATCATCAGATTTCACTATGACCAAATATCAAATATACGATGTCTTCAGGTCACAAAATAACCAAGCAAATGCGTTGTGTTGGTGCAAACCCAACAACAAATGCTTTGTTTTAACAAAAAGGTAACAAAAACCTTCCCATGTCTAAAAGGAAATGAAACCAGCTTGGTTACCTGGTTTATATACAAATGTTTTACACAGATATCCCATTACAATTGTAGCTTCTATCTAATTCTAAAAAAATACCAAAAAACAAACAAGAAAGGAAAATTTTATATAGTACAGTAGACTTATACAGAATACATATACTCCCTTGTCTCTCATAGTTTTCCACCATTAAAAAATCATGTAGTGCCAAAATACGCCATGGACATGCAAGATACACAAATCAATCACAACTTAGAAAGTCAAAACCACAATTAAATACGCACAATGGCTTCCGCCAGTTACCGTTTCTAATCCCCAAACACATCAAATTAAAGTGAAGTATTGTAAGAGAATCATAAAAGTATAAGAAGTCAAGAATGAAGAAAGAAGGCAAACATCCTATGTATCAAGCTGGAGAAATTGTTAATAATCAAATTCACTAGCACAAAACACTTTCTTACATCCAGATAAAATTGGTCTTCTCCAAAAGCTCCAAGAGACCAAGACAGGAAAACATCAAATCAGAAAAACTAACCTCCTAGACATAAAAAAAAATAATACAAGTAGCTCCAAGACAAAAACAATTTTCCTATGTATCAAGCTGGAGAATTTGTTAAGAATCAGAACAGTTTCTATGTTAAAAAACTCTCAACTGTTCCCAAACGTCAACATATAGTTCTTTACCAGTGGCCTCTATACATAAAAATAATTTGGCTACACATGAGTCTTCTAAACTGTAATAGTTCCATCAATCGGGCAGCCCATACGAATTTACAAAGCCCGAGTCCAGAGGCAGAGCACCAAGACAAGGGAGGGGACTGATGAAGGACAGCAAGCCAAAAGGGCAGAGAAATGGACATCTGATGAGCAGCAGGAAGATTTAGGTGAAATAGAAAGGGAACACCTGGAGTAACAACTAACAACTTTTGAGGAACTCCAATTCAGGAAAGAAGACAAGAGCAAAAAGGAAATTACACCAAAATAGACAAATCTAGTTTCAAGGCTCACTTTTGTAAACTTTAATAGTCAAATTAGTACATTAAGATGGGATTATAATATTGTAAGGGACTAGGGGAAAGGGTATCCAGACATTGAACTAAACACTGTGAGATTAGTAGCCTCATGCTATCGAAGAGTAATAGCCTCAAGCTATCAATTCCTTGGTTGTAATCTATGTTGTAAACCTTTTGTGGATGTGTATGAAATCCCAGAACATTAAGAGTAACTTGTTGCTTGAAGGGTGAACCAACGTAACTACTGTGACTTGTGCTTATCTTGCGAATATGTGGGTATTGCCTTGGTGGTTGTGTGCTTGCAGGTGTCCGAGCCAACGGAGCTCTGATCGGTCTCTGCCAACATGGTATCAGAGCCGGAGGTCATGGTGAACTCCTTGATTCGAGGCGTTAGAAGAAAAGCTACCCGAAGAGGAGTTAAGGCTAAACTCAATCGAAGGAATGCTAAAGTGTCAAGAGAACAATCTGGGGCGGGCGATAGCAGAGGTCGTGGGTCTAGCCATGTTGGAAGCCCAACGAAATAAGACGGAACACCTCACCGCCCTCTTCGAATCGGAGAGAAGGCAAGAAGAGGATCGACGAAGACAAGAGCCACCGGTGAACAACGTGGTAACTCCAAAGTGGAGGGGACGTGACCCTTGAGGATTGCGCGAAGACGGAGGTGAAGACCGATGGTGGACGCACAAAAAACTTGAAATGCCCCCTAACCGAGGGCGGGAGCATGTTATTACTTTGAAGGGAGGAAGCAATCCGGTGAGTGTGCAACCGTATCGATTTTTGAGATCGAAAGGTTGATCAAAGAAATGATGGATGACAAGATCATCCGGCAATCTACTAGCCCTTTTAGTAGCCCGGTGCTATTGGTGAAAAAGAAGGATGGGTCTTGAAGGTTTTGTGTAGACTATAAGGCTTTGAACAAGGAGAAGGAGTAAGATAAATACCCAATTACGATTGTCGACGAGTTGTTGGATGAATTGCATGGGGCGACTTATTTTTCTAAACTGGATTTAAAGTCCGGTTATCATCAGATTCAGGTGAAGCTCGAAACTACTCATAAGACGACTTTTAGGACCCATGAGGGACATTATGAGTTCTTAGTAATGCCTTTTGGGTTAACAAATGCACCGACTACCTTCCAATTGTTGATGAATGACAACATGAGAAGTTAGCAACTAATCAATTTTATGCAAACTTCAAGCAATGCGAGTTTGGGAGGAGCGAGGTGGCCTACCTCGTGCATGTGATTTCGGAGAAGGGAATAGCAATGGATGAGGAGAAAGTGGAAGCAATTTTGAAAAGGAGCGAGCCAAGGAATTTGAGAGAGCTACGCGGGTTCTTGGGTTTGACGAGCTATTATCGTAAATTTATGCTTAAATTACGCGTCCTCGTACGGCCCAATTAAAGAAAGATTGCTTTGGGTGGTCAAGCACTGCGACTTATGCATTCGAAGCCCTTAAACGAGCCATAATGACGGCTCCGGTGTTGGCAATGTTTGATTTTGCCAAGGAATTTGTGGTGGAAACGAATGCCTTGGGATTTGGAGTAGGAGCAGTGATGATGCAAGAAGGGAGACCAATAGCATATTTTAGCAAATTGTTAGGGGCAAGAGCAAGAGAGAAGTCCATTTACGAGGAGTTAATGGCAATTTTCCCTGCAATTTTGAAATGGAAGCACTTTCTCTTGGGGCGACATTTTGTGATACGAACTTATCAACAAAGTTTGAGATACATCACCCAACAACGGGAGGTGGGAAGAGAGTATCAAAAATGGATGAGAAAGCTAGTCGGATTCGATTTCGAGGTGCAATATCGGCTCGGGGCTTCGAATCGGGTTGCCGATGAACTGTCATGCAAGGATCATTGTCTAATTCACTTAAGTGCACTAAGCTACTCACAAGTGATGAGGATTGGGCAGAATTAAAAGAAATGAAGGGATGTCCATGGCTGGCCCAAATCAAAGTGGGCCTAGAGAAAGGAGAGGAAAATGATGTAGGCTTTTATTTGGAGGTTGGACTCGTGCAGTACAAAGGAAGGATTGTCCTTCCAAAGTCATCTTCCTTCCTTCCCAAATTGCTACAAGAATATCACGATGCTCCCTCAAGGTGGACATGAAGGCGAGGTCAAGACCTATCTTAGGCTGCAGCAAATTGAACAAGGCAACCCAAAGAAGCCCTATGAGGCCATTTGGGAAGATATCTCTATGAACTTCGTGGAAGGTCTTCAAATGTCCAATGGGCTAGACTCGGTTTTGGTGGTGGTGGATCGACCGTCGAAGTATAGCCACTTCATTGGGTTACGACATTCGTATACCGCCCTCAAGGTGGCAAACGTCTTTACTCGCGAGATAGTACGGTTCCCCGGAATCCCAGCAACCATTGTGATAGACTGTGACCGGATTTTCACGAGTGTGTTTTGGCAAAAATTGTTCAGATTGCAAGGTACTCAATTAAAGCGCAACACCGCCTATCACCCTCAATCTGACGGCCAAACGGAGGTGGTAAATAAAGGCATAGAGACTTACTTGCGGTGTTTCAGTTCGGGCGGGCTGAATGGTTACGTTGGGCTGAATACGCCTATAACACGTCTCCACACACCTCTACGAAGCTCACCCCATTCAAAGTGGTTAATGGGCAAGATCCGCCGAAACTGTGGCGAGTGGGACACAACCAAACTGCAGTGAGCAAGGTGGAAGAACAACTCTAGAAACACGACGCCATTCTGGAGGAATTACGGGTGAATATGTTACGGGCTCAACAAGTTATGAAGGCAAACGCAGATAGGAGGGACGAACAGTTTGAGGTTGAGGTATTTCTGAAGCTACAACCGTATCGACAAAGGTCCTTGGCTCGGAGACCTAATGATAAACTAAGTGCTCGTTTTTATAGTCCGTATAAGGTGATTGGCAGGGTGGGAAAGGTGGCTTATCGTTTGGAATTACCCCCATCCTATCACATCCACCCCATTTTCCACATCTCACAACTGAAGAAAGCAATCGGAGGACTCCGGTTAACCATACCAACACAGTTTATAGAGGACATGGAAATGATAATGGAACCCAAGTCAGTATTGGAGTCGCGAAAAACACACACGGGGAGTCACTTTGAGATACAAGTTCTAATTAAGTGGAAGGGTCTTCCAGAGGCTGCGTGGGAGGATGCATGGATGACATTGGAGCGTTTTCTGACTTTCCAACTTGAGGCGGTGAGTATTTTAATAGATCCATCAGTCGGCAGCCCATACGGAGCCCGAGTCCAGAGGCAGAGCACCAAGACAAGGGAGGAGACTGATGAAGGACAGCAAGCCGAAAGGGCAGGAAACAAACATCTGATGAGCAACGGGAAGATTTAGGTGAGATAGAAAGGGAACACTTGGAGTAACAACTAACAACTTTTGAGGGACTCCAATTCAGGGAAGAAGACAAGATCAAAAAGGAAATTACACCAAAATAGACAAATCTAGTTTCAAGGCTCACTTTTGTAAACTTTAATAGTCAAATTAGTACATTAAGATAGGATTATAATATTGTAAGGGACGGGGGGGAAAGGGTATCCATTGAACCACTATGAGATTAGTAGCCTCAAGCTATCAATTCCTTGGTTGTAATCTATGTGGTAAACCTTTTGAGGATGTGTATGAAATCCTAGAAAATTAAGAGTAACTTGTTGCTTAAAGGGTGAACCAATGTATCTACTGTGACTTGTGCTTGTCTTGTGAAGCTGTGGGTATTGCCTTGGTGGTTTGTTTGCTTGCAGGTATCCAACGAAGCTCTGACCGGTCTCTACCATAAACTAACTCTAAGAGAATAGAGCAATACAAGTAGCTGAATTACACTCAAAGCACTTCACAAGTTCAAAACGCAATCTTTGCCAAAATGCCCAATACTGGAAAGTAATTTTTTATCAAAGGTAGGCTAGCTTTAGAAATGTATACACTCTTCATTCCATGTTTACATAGTTCGAAAATCTCAAGTCTATAAAGTGTCCAAAGAATAAAGGCCAAATATATCTAGATATACAAGTGGTATATATAAATGTGTATGAGTGTTGGATATGAAAATAAGGGAATATACTTTGGTGTATCCTATGTTGTTGCTCCATCACTAGAACTAAGTGTATGTCTACAAGTCACCCTACAAACCCAGAATTAGAAAGTCAATCAAAACCTTATGCATTCATGTTCCATTATAAAAGCAGTTGCGTGACTTGCATCATTAGCTGAACTAATCAACTGTAACATCCAAACAATGAATTCCACGAGAAGAAACTTCCCACACATCATCAAGGAAGGCTTTCAAAATGACGCATCTTCTATTTAAGCTCATGAGGTTACATTTGAATAATTTTAAAAGAAAGTTGGGATAAAAACCAATAAACTACTACATAATAACTAGCTAATAAGAAATTTCAAACTCTTGAGTTTAAATCTGGGGGGCCTAACAACCACAATACATTACCAAGATAACACCAATTGACAATAGCAAAATAATCCTTCCACAAGGATGTACAAAACAAAGCCTTAAATATGCTACAGAAAATCAAATAAGTCAGCTAAAGATGATGAACCTAAGCACCCGACTACTCATTCAAGATCCAAGGAAATGCCAAACTACGGTGGTTCCTAAAAATTGAATTAAATCAAGCAATTCACATAGAAATAAATAAAGAGCAAAAAAAAAACCAAGTACTAACCAATCATGAACTTAACTACAATTACAGCATTACCTGCCATTACCAACAATAACAATGAATAAACTAAATCAAGAATACAAAAGAAATGTCATATGAGATACAAAAAAAAAACTGACTCCTCAAACATATATTGGTCCACCATTTAAATCCTACACTAAAATCAATCCATCATAACTTGAATGGTCGACACTGTGACACAACTTCCATTACAACTCTTAAGATTACGTTACTATAATCTTATGAGAAAGTTGAGAGAGAAAGAATATACCTAGTTACTAGACTAAAAGGAACTTAATAGCACTTGTGTCAATAACGACAGCCTAAAAAAGCCTAAACGCAACACCATGCCAACACAAATTTACAAGAAATTATCCTTCAAAGAATGAACAAAAAAGAACCTTAAATGCACAGAAATCAACCAAGATGGTCATCAAAAGATGATGCACTCAAAGCACCAATCGCTCCCTCAAGATTCAAGGAACTGCCATAGTACAAAGGTTTCTAGAAAATGGTTTGAAAATTGTTATTCCCTGGAAAGTATATCAAGAGCCAATATCTAGCAATCAGAGCTTCAACTACAATTCCAGCCGCACCATGCAATTATCAAAATAACGACTACACTAGATTAAGACCGGATAAGAAATATGCAGATAAGACACGATAAAACCTAACTCCTTAGACATATGTTGGTCCACCATCTGATTCCCACATCAAAATCAATCAATCAAAACCTAAATGCACAATCACACCAAAACACACATGTAAAACTGAATTCTAAAACCCCAGCATTACGAAACAATTCCAGTTCACCAAGATAAATACTAGCGTTCCAAATGAGTTAACTGGCTACAAGATAGTTTTTGAAACATCTCTCTTAAATTTGTTTCATTATAGTAGCTCCTCCAAAAAACAACATTTAAAAGCCAAAGCTCTGCACAGTCGACCAGTCATAAGTCTCGTGATCTTTAAATCAACACAATTCCATCTTCACCCTTCAGGCCTTTATTTAGCATTGAATCAAGACTAGCACACACAGATATACAGAACATAGCACACAAATAAAAGGTCTGTACGCTTTCGTCAGTTAATCACTCAATTCCGACATTACTATCTACGAAGAAAAAACTAAACCCATAATCACACCACGCTAACATAACATCAATTACCAAAACCCTAGCAATCACAAAGAAATCCAATTGACTTAAACCCTAGCAAGGTACTACCAAAATCGCAATAATAGGGTAATAACAAAAAATGTAGGAAAAATAAAGATGATAGGGAGAGATTAAACTGACAGCGAGCGGGACCAGGGCCGCCATCGGAGTCGAGAGATTCGAAGTCGCGAGCAGCCATGCGGCTGTTACGCTCAGCATCGGCGTCTTCACGGAAGCCACGACCTTTGGTTTTCTTGTTACCGAAGCCACCAGATGAGCCACCTCCGGCGCCGGTTATGGCGGATTTGAGTTTAGGATGAGAAGCTCTGGGAGAGGTGTCTGCGTCACCAACAGCGCCGTCTTCGTCCATGAGATCATCCTCCTCTGGCTCGAAATCAACGGCTTCGACGTCAGGTGCTGCCATTGATTTTGATGTTTTTCTCTCTACTGGGTGCTGCGGAGGAAGGGTTCTGTTCAATTTGTAATAATTAGTAATACTGTTTTGAAGATGAGGAGATATACTTTTAAGTTTTTTTTTTTAAGGGAGGGAGGTTCATTCGGTTGGGCCGTGGGCTTTTTTTAAACTGTTTATAACCTTTATACCAAAACTCCAAACGTGCGCCGGAGATGGAGAATGGAGAGTGGAGGTGGTATTCTATTTATGTTCTCGTCGTGACTAATTGGAATAAGATTATATTTGTGTCAAATTTCAATTTTAATTGGGGGATTTCGGGTTAGGACTATACTAGTTTTGATGGATCTATGTACACAAATAAGAAAAACTATTGAAATTGTCCAATTATTTAAATTTTTCTATACTTAATATTCACACACACAAAATAATATCGTCCAGATATTTAAATTTTTCTATACTTAATATTCACACACACAAAAAAAAAAGTAGAAAATGGGTTAAGTGGATGCTAACATGCTAGAATTCCTTGTATATACTCAGATTGAGTTATTTATTGACCAATACATTTCCTAATTCATTATGTATCCATAATAACTCGTAGTTCAATAAATTTTACATCAATTTAACCTTTTACTTTCATTTTAGACTCCATTTATTTTCGATAAAAAATGATTTTCCTTTGTCCCCTATTTTCCTTTTTTCCTTTGTTTTTGAAATAATTCTTCAAAAGTGAAGAACGTTCTTTTGTTTTTGTACTTCAATCTTTCTCTTCTTCCATCCATTTTTTCATTCTCTATAATTTTTCTTGTAAGCAATCAAATAAACGAAAACTATTTCAAAATTGTATGAAAATTATTTACCTCAAAAAATGTTTTCCTTCAAACGAATGGAACATTAGTTTGCATTTAAAAAAAGAGAGAAGTGATTTTATAGTAGAATAAATTTCAAGTAATATTGAAAGTTTGAAACAAACGGGGAGAATGGGATAATTAAGCCTAGCATTAATAACTCAGAGATTAGTTGTGCACTCGGGCATGCTCATTCTATAATCGCGCAAAATAAGACTATGGACCGGGGTGCACAGTGAGCATCATGCACTCGGGTCAAAAACGCATCATTGATACATATAAAACGCAAGTAATGTCATAGAAAATGAACATTATGAACATTCTTTTACAAGATAGTGAACATTGAAATGTGTAATGTTTATTATTCTCTATTTAAGTGACTTTGTAATTGGGAAAAAGCATAACTATTTTTGCAGTGAGAGTAGTACAAGTCCCAATGTTCATTAAAAATCTGATTTTTTTTTTTGCATTGGAGATAGTTCACGAACTGTACAAAAACAATGAGAATGAACATTATATATTATCCCACCGAATATTATATATTATAACAATGAACATAATATATCAAGATAGATATGAACTTTTTGCATTGGGAATAGTAGACGTTCTATTTACATATTTGAAAAATGAACATTCTGTATTATGTAATGAACATTTGATATTAATCTAGTGAACATTAAGTGTTATGATAATAAACATTAGTTATCATGAAAATGAACACATATTGTACACAACTATGATGAACATTATGTACTTCTGTAATGAACATTATATATTATGCAAATGAACATTAAATATTATAACAATGAACATTAGTTATTATCAAAATGAACATGGAACATTCGTGAAGAAAGCATTGCGAAAAATGACCATTATAAAGAACTTGAATGAACTTTATGTACAAAGGCAATGAACATTAACATATTTCGCACTAATTGACACATAATGAACATTCGTTATAAAGCAATGAATATTGGGATGCGTAATATTCATTATTTCCCATGTGACATCATCATCAGTGTTTCCTCTGTTGACTAGATGAAGCTCAGAAGGAAGGCGTGGGTGATGTGATGCAATTAGGGCTAAAAGGGAAGTATACGTTTATTCTCTTATTCCCCTTCTCTATTGACTAGATGAAGCTCGGAAGGAAGGAATTCACTACGCGAGAGGGAAAGAGCTAAAGAAGAGGTCCCCGTCCTCTTCTTTGCCAATCGAAAGAGGAAGAGATTGCAAGATTCTTACAATATTCGTTCAATCAAGCAGCATTCTTCTTTTTCTTAACTTATTAAGGAGAGGGGGGATGGCTCGTCCTATCCCTGGGGGTCATAGGAACTAAGCCAACAAGAACTTTCGCCCATTTCGGTCATAGGTTAGTCTAAAGAACGAGAGTCGGAGAATCAACGGACGATGCCCTATTTTCATGATCAAATGGTGACTTTGCTCTCTAAGATACTGTCTGGCAGAACAAGTGCGCCCTCCAGATTTCACTACGATAGAACCCGACAATGAGTTTACAAGGCTTCGTCCTCTCTCACTCACGATGAAAGCTAAGAGCTTGCTCGAAGACAGCCCAACGCTGCTAGACCAATTAAATAAAATATAACTGTGCAGCTATCGCTTTTCCACAAGTGAGTGAGCCCGATAGACTGCCAAGCTACAAGCCTTACGACACGGGAGCGGGATTCTCTAAAAAGGCAAGGTCGTGAGTGGCCAAGAGGGTTTCGTAGATCTACGATTTCAGGGTAAAGGATAGCTCCAAAAGACAGGGTGGGTATTGGTGCTCGAACTGGCTGTGACCATGGGAATTGCCGTTAGAACGCGCAGAGCACACAACGCAAACAAAAGGGCATTAACACATATTTATTAAAATGAACGATGAACATTACATTTAAAGGCAATGAATATTACGTTCATTTGCAATGAATATCACGTTCATTTGCAATGAACATCACGTTCACAGGCAATGAACATCATGTTCAAATGCAATAAACATTACATTTTAAGGCACTAAACATACACTTCAAAGGCACTGAACATTACGTTCAAAGGCATTGAAAATTACGTAATAAACTTCACATATAATAAACATTACATATAAACAGAATGAACAATATAATCAACTGTAATGAACATTTAACTTTTCTCTAATGAACATTAGTAACAAATATACATAAAATAGAAAATTCTATTAATTACAAGCAAAAAAAAATTACTGAGTATTAAGGAACATGTTGCGTGGAAAATTGAAATTGTCATGTTGTGTGGGAAATCCAACCGTAATCATTGTACTTAATGGGGGGAAATTTTAAAGTTGATAATGTTAGTTGTTTTGTACAGGATGTTCATCGGAAAAGGTCCATTTATGACTATAATCGGTCGTTTCGTTCAAGTATTCCGTGCCCAAAGAACACCTCAGGCCACCGGGCTCCGGTCCTCCCTGGGTCAGACCCCTTGTGCTCATAAAGTCACTCGTAAGTCATAACTCGCCCAAAACTTTACCCTCCCAACCTCACGTCCTCACCTGGCAGACTCGCGGTTCACGCTTGACTCGTCAGAATCAACAAGGTAGTTGCCTTCCGGCCTTCCCTCTTTTCTTGCGTTTTGCTACATTGATAAGCATTGTTCAATTAAAATTACATACCCAATTGATTATTTGTAGGTTTGATGACCCAAAAAAATATGGGAAAGTTCGCAAATTCCCAGCAAATTTGGGGGCTTTTGTTTCTTGTAATTGGATTCATTTCTTTTGGAGCATTCCTTTATGCTGCTGTTATTTCAAAGCTCTTGCCTCCTTCACATAATCCTCTCATCTCGGCCATACAATCTGATAGGTAACTTTTTCTTCATATCCCCCCCCCCCCCCCCCCCCCCCCCCCCCGGGGCATCTCTATGCTATATTAAGTTTGAATGTATCATTAAAAATGTCGAATTTATAATTGGAGTTGTTGCTTTTGGTTAATATTGGTGAATATGATTGATGGGCATGTGTGGATTTGCTCTTACTTTAATTGGTATTGTGATTTGGATTATCCCCGCAACTCCGAATTCTTGTTATTGAGGTTCATCATTATTTTTTTTTGTTTCTGTGCAAATGCAATTATTGGTATACATAGCGCGATTTTTATGCTAACAAATTAGAGAAGTATTCGGTAGTAAGTAGCATAATCAGCTGTTTGCATCTGAGGTGTTTCGTGTTTAATTTTGCGATTTATAAGTGAAGAAATTTATGGATCAAACAACTTCAGAAGTTCAGACCAATGATCACACGAGAACTTCATTGATAATCCTGGCTGATCTTGCTGCTCAAAGAATGTGTATTTTGCGATTTGTAAGTGAAGAGTCAGAAAATGTTAGAAAACGTTACAGAAAAGAAGATCAATACATCATCTCATACTAGTGGAGGATTACACGAGAGAGTGGAGAATATTTTCCCTTTAATTTTGCGGGTTGAGAGAGCTCAAGAAACCGAGCTGCATGCTTTATTGGAATGTGGGTTTGCTTCTAACATATGGGCTCAGAGGTTGATGGATGTGCTTGATGAGCTGCGTTTGAGCAATGCATCGGATTGGGTGGACTGGTGTATTAAGAATTGAATTGCACAATGGCTGAATTGGAGGAAATAGGATTTATTCCTAGTTTGCTACTGACGATGCTGACAGTAGGTAGAATTTTGATAAAATTGTAGAAACATCAGTTAGTTGATGTTGAGTAGGCAAATTACTCAGTTGAACATAATGAAATTGACGTTTCTGATTTTTTAGAAGATGAATAGGAATTTTGTGAATAAATTATCATTTTTTTGGACGTACGAATCTTCTTGTAAAAACCTCAATGATAGATGGTGTAAATGCTTTCAAGGAGTTGTTAGACAAACTGGCTGCAAAAACATTTACCAACCTTTTCCACTCAAAAACTGCAAGATGCATATTTTGTATGATAGGCTTTTGGATTATCGGATACCTGCCTCAACATCCTCAATGGTGTACTTGAACATCTGAAGTACTCTGTGTCTCCGTCTGCCCACAGTTATATAGTCACATTGTCCATAACCATTAAAGAAGGATTTAATTTGTTCAACCAATTTACATTTGAACTTGCATGGCCATTTCCACTCTATAGTGCCTGTACTCATTATAGGCATTGATTTTCATACTAGGTGGAGAATACACTCATCCTCAATAAAATCATCGTCTTGTGTTGCTACATTTTTTTGGCTAAACTTGTGCTGGTACTTAAGTTTCTGCAGATAGGTTATAATTGAAATCACCAGGCTGCTTGAAACACTTGACATTAGTTGCTTGCTGACGGTCATTGGTCGATTTGATAAGTGGACTGACATTTGAAAGTCTCTTAACCCAACCTAGCTTCACTTGGTGATGAGATACAAAGGTCAAGAATTTATAGAAGGGGGCATTTTGAGGACCCAAACAATAGCTATTGCTATTTTGCCAATCAGTACTATGTATTTGGAAGTTTGACATTGCAAACTTTTAAGTGAATCAAATTGGTATTCCAAGGCTACTATTCATTTCGCTCTTACCATGTTTAATGACTGTCACCTACCTTTTGTTTGTCCTTTAATATAAATAATGATTCACTGTTTATATTAAGGCGTAGTTGATGTCAACCAGACGACCACCTAATGTTCGTGTATTTTCTGTTCAGATATTACTGCTTCTTGGTGCCATTGTCACTGCCCATCCTAATTGTTGCTGTATACTTTCATTGGCTCAGCATGAAACTCTTCAAGCATGCCTGATATCTCAGATATTTTCACATGAAATTGAATCTATGCTATTCGAACTCTTCACCTGTGTCAGATCCTCCATCCTTCCACTCTCCAACATCAATATGAAGTTTTGAATGCTTCCTCTATGAACCATGGAAATGTAAACTGTCATAGAATAGCCGAGCTTGACAGGTAATTCAAGTCCATAAAACTTAAAGTTGAATTTCACATTATGCTACATAGCAAACAAATAAGAGGAGACTGTGTAAATCCACTGGCGAATCTGTCCTCCTCTAAGAAGCTGACATTGCTGAAAATCACTATTCCATGTTCAGTCTGAATTATGTCATATATGAAAAGCTCGTGTATTTCAGCCAGCAGGGTTATAAGAGTTCTGAAGACGTTAGCAATTCTGTAACCAGTATTTGACAGTATTCATTTTAATTGGTATTTCCTTTTATATTCTTTAAAAAATCAATGTTGGAACTTGGAAAGAGAGGTAGTGAGGGGATCTTTGGGAGCTCATACTAGGGACCTATTTAGGAAATGGCTTGTGTTTTTAGTGGGAGACAATGATACAGGAACAAACACAAAATATCTCATTTAAGATTTGCATTGAAAGTGATTTTGACTGTGGCTCCAGAATGCATTGTTATACAGTTATTTATGGACAAACTCTTTATTATACATACTTGTTGTAATTAATTTTTTTTCAATTAATTTCTTGTATTTGATGCATTTGGTGGACTTTTATGCTATTTTGTCATTTATTTCAATTATCTAGGGGAGGAGGTTTGCTTTATTTGTCTCAGCTCTACAAAAAATGACCAACCACCAGTTCTCAAGATTTCCACCTAATAAGGTGAGGTTTGTGATTTGTTCAAGGGATCCATGTATACAAATATACAAACATTCTAGTAGCTACCTGTCCAATCTGGGCTTAATCTTACTGTCTCAAACTGGGTTAAATTTATTTATTTATTTTTTTTCTTCTCCACCTCCCTGCCTTCATAAATTGTGTGATGTGTATTGGTCCGTAGTCTTTAAAATTCTTGACGTACAGAGTAGCTTATGTTCAAATACTCTATACATTCTAAGATGCACTTTTTATTTTAGTGCGTATTAGTGTTTATATCCTCTTTGTCCATACGAAGTAAATTAATTCAGGAGACTCGAAACAGTGTATTTTAGTGCGTATTAGTGTTTATAGTTTTGAATACTCCGGATATAGTTGGCAATATGTTGGAGCTGTTATGGTGTTATGGAACTGAGAGAGTGGAGCAAGTTAGATGAAGCTCGGAGATGTGGGCCATGAAATTGGACGTTTCTGTTTTCCATTAAACCTTTATTTGGGCTTTTCATGTAGGCCCCTGAAATCATATTCTATCAGTCGATCAAATTATGGGCCTACATGTGATAAAGGTTTACCAGATGTAGCTCGGTAAATTTGTGGCCAATATGGCTCCATTTACTGGTCTTGTTTCTGTCCGTGCCAACTTTGGTGTTTCAGAAAAATGTAAATTCATTGAGTAATGAAATGAATCATTTTTATAAAAAAATAAATTATGTTGCCGATTCTTATGAAAGGAAGTTGGAGTACGTTACAACTCACCTGATCAATAAAAAGTACTACTATATTACTCCATAGTTGAAGGAGAAAAGCTATGTAAAAAATAAATAATTTTTTAAATTGAATGTTAAACAAATACTGACAGAGTTTTCTTTTAGTTTCATTTCTTGGTGTTAGTTTTGTTTTCAAAAAAAAAAAAAAAAAAAAAACAATCATTGATAATATAATAGTAGAGACAAGGTGAAAAATGGGGGATGGATGGAGGCATGGCCGCATGGAGCCATGGAGTATAGTTGCTTGTTTTAATCCTCGTACATACACTAATTACCAAGGCTTTTAGGATTTCTTAGATGAACATGTGATCGATCAATGGGTGGCCTAAATGATCATACTATACCGTGTTACTAGACCAAAAACATCACAATGAACCCCAATGGCCTGGCCAGTCTCATTGTATATACGAAGGCTAAGACTCATCTTCCTAATCACTGTAGCATATGCTTATCAACAACTAAAATTGCAATTTTTCATTTATTCGATTGTAATATGTCAAATACCACCACATTTCTATACAATGAGACTCGTGTATTTAAGTTTTTTGGTTTGTATCTTATATTGCGAGAATGACATTCATTTCATGTTTTCTATTTGTATCATATATGTGCTTGTTTTTGCCCTAGTGCTCTCGAATAGACCTGTTTAAATGGGTGGGGGGCCCGTCAAGGGCCCATGACCGACCCGTTTGTAAAAGAGTCTAATCAATAATGGGCTTAATGGGTTGGTCTCTTAAAGGGTCATGATTTATTGGGTTTTTAATGGGTTAAGTCGGGTCAATAATGAGTCTATAGTTTACAAGACTTTTAAACACTATCAGGTTATAAATTATTTCCACTTACTTACCGATGATCCACTACCAAAGATTGAAGGTGATACACGTAAACTATCCCCTCTATAGTAAAAAATTATACTCTCTTTGGACGGCCCGGTCCAACTCGACCCGTTATATATCTCCTATGACCCGGCCCGTTTTACTTCTTCTTTGACCCGACCCGACCTGTTTTGCTTGTGATCCATCCTGACTCGGACCCGGCCCAATGCACAGGTCTACTCTCAAAGTCGGGATGAAGAGAATTTGGCCCCCCTAAAAGATAACATAAATATATCGTTCAGAGTTAAGCAATAGATAAACGGTTAAGTGTTAAATTTAATAAAAAAAGTTTGACCCCTAATTTTTTTGTTTAGAGAATAACCTTGCCCCCTTTTAACTCGAGATAAACAAGTGAGTTTGGATTTTCTCAACTTGACTCGTTAACTTATCGAGTTGAGTTCGATCTAAGTGAGTTTGGATTTTCTCAACTTGACTCGTTAACTTATCGAGTTGAGTTCGATCTTGAATCAAATCCAATCGAGTCGAGCTTTGACTAAGTTTTGATCGAGTCGAGTCCGATTAGCTCAATTCAATAAACACCCCTAATCAATATTACAACTCATATCACACGATAATAACATGGTCGGTTAATTATTTTTCATTATGCATAATCCATTTTCGAAATTAATACAAAAACATCAGCACACTAAATGACATTAGGATGGGAAACTCAAAAGTTCCTTATCTGAGAACAATTGAAGAAAGTATACTGACTAAAACAATGAGTGGTTGACGCCAATGATGTCATTTAACCTTTAATCATTCAGACCTATTCCCTTCAAAAGTTAAATCACCTCCTCAACCCAGATAAAGTACACACTTTACAACTAATAAGTTGTTGCCATTCAAAACTTTACAATTGCAATATTAACGTGACATTCGAATTTTTTACTAAACTAACTATACTATTTTTTGTTCAACTGATAAAACCATATCTTGCGCTAATTGGAACCAATTATTGGTCCGTATATAAATTGGTGGATCAACATCATTTGCTCTTAAATGATACAAGTAGTCATTGAAAGAGTTGTTTCTATAAAGAGTTGACTTTCTAAAATGAATACACACAACATATTTTTATAAGGAAGTTTCTTACAAATTTACGAGTTGGTGAAATCTCCTCAACGATTTGTTGATTGCTCTATTAATATGGATTATGGAGCATGAGGGTATAAAAGTACGTAATACTTCATTTGAGTTTGAAGGATACATTACCCGCTTGTAAGTTACAACAATGTGAGATTAGACTCATTAGAGGGGGATGAAGAGGGACAAAATGGAAGATAAATGGTTATAGTAGTACAAGTAACTAAATTAGGCTTTCCTAATTCATTTTTGATAAAAATTATATCGGGATATTTACATATTAGATATAGGTATTATATACAGAATATATAAGAATATAGAAACGTATATTAAGTATCGGGATATTATGATATCAAATATAAAAATAAAATTACAAAAATACTCTGAATATATTTAAATCAACTATAACCTAGTAGATTGGCCGTTGTAATATAATCCTTCCCTTGATTAGAATTTATAAGGGTACTTTGACGAAAAGAGTCCACACTTGTGGCCTTTTTGTGGGGGGACTTCAAAGCCCAACAGTTACCCCACCCCAACCTACACTCTTGCTTATTTGTCATAGCTTCCTTGCTTCTAACAACCGTCCGATAGGATTTTTCGAATCCATCCGACGGCGTGGATTGGGTGTGGATTATAAGAGGACCGTTGTGGTTAGATGTATCTCAGCAACACCAAGCTTAAAGCATTTTGGTTTGGTTTGGTTTGGTTTGGGAGGAGGAACTTAAAGAGATGTCAAATCCATAATAAAATCTGCGTCACAAAGTACGGTGAGGGTAAGTTTGTCAGATTTTTGGGTCATCTTGGGGCGTGTTTTATGATCACTATTCTATGCATTTATAATTGCAGGTAAAAGTAAAAGAGTGATTTCCACACGTGATGCCGTGGCGCGTGCATTTCATTTTTTTTGTTTTTGAATTCCTCTAGTTGATTATTCGCTCTGTGATAATACATTGATACGGAGTAGTGTTTCTCCTACACAGTTACACACAGTACTGCTGAGATTCACTTGCCGTTATTGAGTAATTCATCTCTGGTTTGTCCAGTTGGAGTCTGGATAATGGATATGTTGGATTTGGCTGAGCAAATTGTACTTGTTGATGGCACAAAGAAAACTGGATGTTACAAGTTTGGATATGAGGTCGTGTTGCTGGGATTGATGAATATGATATGATGATCATGTTTAATGTGTACAATCTATTTGAGACTTTTGATTCATGGGGAAAGGTAACATATCTGTTATCTCCTACTGTATTATAGAGTAGTAACTCAGTAACTGTGTCGAGTGCATGTATGACATGGCACTCAGCCAACTACTGGGTGGAGACTGGAGACTGGAGACTGGAGACTGTTTTATCAAAACCTTGTCTAGCACCTTAATATAATATTAGACAAACATAATTCAAAAGCTAATACTTAGTATATGTACGTGTTAATCGAGGTTTTGTCTTTCTTTGACTGCATCTCAATGTATTTGTATACCCTACAATCTCATTAAGTATTGCATCTCGTACATCTTAATTATTCTATTCATTCTTTATTCTTATTGTATGCTCATGTCATGTTTGGATTGAGGAAGATAGATTAAGCGGATGATAAAAGTCAAATTAATGAAAAATAAAGGTAAATAGAAGCGGTGATAAGGGGACAAGGTAAAACAAAGATATTATAATGAAGATATGAAGAAAAAAAAAAGAAATTGGAAGATTGATTATTACCCTTATTATGGTGGTAATAATTACCCTATGGGTGTGGTGTATATTTATTATCCCTCAAATGAGAGTATTAGTTCATCTTTCATCATAATACTAACACTACATTTACCTTACAAACCACTTCCACTAACATTATTTTTCATTGGTTTGATGTTCATTACTCTCTTAGTGCATTACTAACAATCCAAGCATACCCTTTATTGTTTGTTTGTGTTCTTACAAAAATTGCAAAATACGAATCAAAGAAAAAGATCAAACAACGTATAAGAATTGCTCTCTGATTGATGTTTAGAAAATCTTCTAAAAAACTGAACACCTCTTTGTGATACCTTAGATATATCTCATCAAAGTGTATTTATAGGATTGGTAATGCTCACCATGATCCTATATTTTAGGAACTAGATATCTAATATTATTAAACTCTAACTAAAACTCTTCCTACCAATCCTATCTTACTCTAAAGATAAAGTCCTAGATTATCATAAAGTGTTTATTCAATATTTGAATTAACCAACATTCTCCCCCTTAATTCCAACATGAATTTCTTCAACTCCAATTCACTCATGAAGATAGGGATATCTGCCTTTTGAGTTTCAAATATGTTTGTTTCTTGTAGTTTTTGTAATATTTCCAAACATAAAGAAGCAAAGTGACCTAGTTTATCTCATCGATAACAAATAATTTTAGATCGGTCCTTCTTAACTTTATCCTCTTCTGTTCGATTATTACTACTCATCCTTTCTTTGCCTTTGTCTTGATCTTGCCATATCTTACCTTGCCTTTGTTGTTGTTGAAGCCTTCATGCGTGGTCTTAGTGTAAAGAATTTTGTTTTGTCCTTCCTCTTCCTCCTCTTCCTTCACTTACTCACCTATACACCTTCATATGCCTTCAAACGTCCAATAATGTCTTCAAAGGGTGTTGTTTTAAGGTCCAACACTTGTTCGAGAGAGGCAATGATAGGAATATACTTTCTTCTAGGGAGACTTTTGAGAAACTTC
The DNA here is from genome assembly GCA_026401315.1 of Dysphania ambrosioides. Taxonomy (NCBI): domain Eukaryota; kingdom Viridiplantae; phylum Streptophyta; class Magnoliopsida; order Caryophyllales; family Amaranthaceae; genus Dysphania; species Dysphania ambrosioides. The sequence goes on from CM048666.1 coordinate 1,279,330, forward strand.
TTAACTAACTTTGTTTCATCAATGGTCTATCCTAAAGATGCTGACTTTGATGCTATGTTTGATAGCTTACCTAAAAAATTATCAATGGAATATGTGTCACTTATCTTCATGCGATCAAATTTGGCCATGAGAGTTTGTAGCCTTGCTTCCCTCACACGGTCACCGGCACCAATGTTTCGAGTTTTGATAGATTCCCATATACCTTTAAAGGCTTCTTGTTCTCCTACTTGTATAATCAAGCTTTCGGAGATAGATTGGAACAATAAGGCTATTGATTTTCACATTACTCATGCCAAGATCAATTGTATCCCATACTTAATGCACTGTCAGCAGCACACACATCCTTATAGCCCGTACCATGTAATTAGTAGCGGTGAGCAGAGGGGCATTGCATAGCAAGTCCACTTGCTTCTTTTTTCCCTTGTGCATCACCCATTACTCGAGCAAGCATTATACATGGCCCTTGGGCAGATTACTGCTTTGTTACCATACAAAGTTTGCTAATAACGCAAACAAACAAAAATTTAAAAATACGAATCAAAGAAAAAGATCAGACAAAGTATAAGAATTGCTCTCTTATTGATGTTTATAAAATCTTCTCAAAAAACTAAACACCTCTTTGTGATACCTTTGATACAACTCATCAAAGTATATTTTAGCTCACCATGGTCCTATATTTTAGGATATAGATATATCCTAGTATTAGACTCTAACTAAAACTCTTCCTAACAATCATATCTTACATTAAAGATATATTCCTTGTTTATCTTACATCATTGGACCCAGTCACAATATGCTCAAAATGCTCCTCCTACTGTATTTCAAGAAGCCCGAGTGAAGTTATCTTGATCTTGTTCCTTGTCTAAGAATTTTGATTTTTTTATGCGGCTTATGCTTATTATTTTGGCTTTATTTATGTTGATTATTGTCTTGTTCACTATTGTTTAATTCTGCCTCTATTTTAGTTAATTTATGGCTCTCCTTTTGTTCATTTATGCCTTTGTCTTATTGATTTCATTTATGTTGATCTATGAAGCTTGTTTTGTTCGAGATTAGTTGATCTATGCCTCTTTTATTCTTGATGTCTGTTGTTCATTGTTGTTCGGATGGTTTATGTTGATTTATGGCTCTGATTTTGTTCTTTCATGCCTTTATCTTCTTGATCTAATTTATATTCATGTATGAATCTTATTTTGTTGGAGATTAGTTGATTTATGCCTCTCTTATTATAGATAAGTTCATTTATGCCTCTTTTATTTTTTTATCAATGTTGTAGACTATTGTTCAGTTGGTTTTTGGAGATTTATGTCTATGTCCTTGTTAATTTATGTCTCTATTAATGCCCATTTATGTTCTTAACTCATGTCGAGATGGTTTTTGTCGCTTTATGCCTGGTTTACTCCTCTACATGTTGTGTTCATGCATTTTGGTCATTCTGTTGTGCCTTGTTTTGGGGTTAGAACCGTATTGTTTGAATTTTTGGGGTGTTGGTGGGCTTTTGTTCATATTTGAGGTCTGCTGGTGTCCTTTTGATGGTTTTGGGTTGGTTTTGTGATGGTGTTGTGTTGGTTTTTGGGGTTTGGTCTATTTTCTTATGATATTTAGGTTGTTGCTGGGGGAAATTTCAAGTCTGTTGGTGCCCTTTTGGTGGTTTTGGGTTAGTATTGTGATGGTGTTGTGTTGGTTTTGTAGTGGTTTTGGGGTATGGTGTACTTAATTTTAATTTTTAGGGTGGTTGTATTAGTTGGGGGGATTTGGGCTCTGGTTGTGATGGTTTTGGGGTATGTTGTTGTGATGGTTTTATGGTTTGGTTGTGGTGGTTTTAGGGTCTGTTTTGTGGTGCCTGTCAACCCATTGTGCTGGTTGTGTTTGTTTTGGGGTTTGGTGTATTTTGTTAGGGTTTGATATTGTCCTAGTTTTAAGGTGTGGTGTATTTTGTTAGGGTTTTAGGGTGTGCTGTTGTGATGGGTTTGGGGTATGGTGTTGTGATGGTTTTAGGGTCTGGTTGTGGTGGTTTTTAGGTTTGTTTTGTGGTGGTTGTCAACCTATTGTGCTTGTTTTGGGGTTTGATTGTGATGTTGTGGGGTCTGATGTATTTTGTTAGGGTTTTGGGGTCTGGTGTTGTCCTGGTTTTGTGTTGTGTTGTTCTTGTTTTGAGGTATGTTTTATGGTGTTTGTTAACCTACTGATCATGTTTGGGGTATGCTTTGCCTCTATTTTTGTTAATTCATGCATGATTAATGTCTTTTTATATTTGTCCATTTATGGCTTTGTTTTTGGTGATTTATGGCACTGTTATTGTTAGTTATGGTTGTGTTGTCCGTGAATTTATATTTTGGGGTGCATGTTGTGTTTGTATTTATGTTGTGTGCATGTGGTTTTGGGGTATGTGTTGTATCCTATGTGATGAAGGAGTGTAACTTTAGTAGCATTAATCATGTTTAGTTGGACATTACGTCATTTCTGTTATTGCATGTATGCTTGATGAGGCTTATGGGGTGGCAATGACATAGGACAACACACTATAAAACATGTGAAATAAGATTTTAACATGAGAGACCTAGTCTCAATGATGAATGAGTTGTCTAAGAGTAAAGTCATGTGTGTTCAATGGCCTTGTTATTGATGCCATATGCCACCAACAATACATTGCATGTATAGTTTTGTTTGCGTATTTGTCCAATTGAACATGTTGATGTTATATGCGAGGAAAAGCATTCACAAGAGAGATATATCAGATTCCAAATAATGTCATTCATTGCTCATTGTGGCTTAACACATTAGTAAAGTGTCAAAAACTTCAAATGGTTTCCAAAAAGTTTCTAAATCCTAAAACCATTTGAACATTTGACAAGATTATGTGTTTAACACTTACTTACAACATATTATGCATGAATTACAAGTTTATGTTAAGATTTACCATATTATGCTCTACTTCTTTTGCTTCATTGGGGTCTACTTTATTTGTATCATTCTCAGTCACTGTGGGCAGTCCATTGATGCTCAAATATTGATAGATGACTGATATTAAACACTCCTCTATCAATGGTGTTGGTACTTGAACTGAAATCAAAAGCTCCCCCCCTCTCTAGTCTTTGCTTCCCTACGGTGACTGAGTTGTCCCTTGAAGAGTTGTCCCTTGAAGGAGAACTCCAAGGGACAACTCTTCTCCATACTATTCTTACTGGTCCTCTGTGTTTGTTGGTACCTAGCCACTGTCAAATGGAAAAGAATTCCAAAAGACAGCTCAAGCATATCTCGATGATGATTATGCTCGTAGAGAATGACGAGAATCTTGAAATCTTGTATATTTTTTTGGTTGTATTCAATGCTTGTAAAGTTAGATTGTTGGGACAATGCTTTTGAATGCTTTTATAAGGCCTTCAAAATGGGGTCTTCTAGGCTGGTGGGGGATTTGAATTTCGGTGAGAATTTTTTGGTAAAATTTTCCTATCCTTTTTAGTGAAAAATTTGAAAAGGGGTTGGAATTTCCCCTTCATTTTGATCCTTATGTGGTTAGCACATGGATTTTTGTTAAAAATGACAGTTTTTGGTTCCATCAAACTTGTAGCTTATTGTTCAATTAATAAAGTTAATTCTAAAGCTATCATTAGCATTTTTGATTGAGTGTTAAAAAGTAACTTTATGGAAATGAAGCAAATAAAGACATTCGATAGTAGGGAGTATATTATAAAAGTCAATCACAAAGTAACTAGATCTTACCACACGCTAGTCTCACAAAAGATATAGAATTAGTCCTCGCTAAAGAAAAGATCACCAAACACCATAAGATGTACATAACAGTGTCTTTTCAAAATATTACCATTTTAAGTTTTAACATTAGGGTACGCACTAAAAATGTGGTTTAAAAAGTTGATTGGAGAGAGAGAGAAAAGAGGGAGTGAACAGAACCAAACACAACACAAAAAAGAAAAGGAAAGGTGCAAATTTTTTACTCTCCCAAGGCTGCAGCAGCAGGTAAGCAGGTTGCACTGCTGCCTAAAGTTGTGGTTCTTAAGTTTTTAATTACACTCTTTTCCCCATGAAAACATCTTTCACCGTTACCCACACCCCCCCAAACCTTCTTCTCTACTAAACCACACTACTCTCACTCAACACAAGTGTTTTTTTTTAAATAAAATCCATCCGTCCATATTTGTCGTACCACTAACCATATCTAAAACTCATAAAAAAAGAAAAAAAAATTCAAAACAATTTACCCTTATCATAATTACTGCCTTTTTTATCTAACAAACTTATCATTTTTCATCTTCCTCCATAAATTTGAACCCACCTCTTCTTTTTCATCCTGTCTTCTCCTTCTCCTTCTCCAAAACCTTCAAAGTTCAAACTTTCATCTTTCTGCTCCTATTATGGAGTCGTACGAAGCAACAAGAGCAGTATTTTCCAGAGTAAAAAGCATAGATCCAGAAAATGCTTCCAAAATCATGGGTTATTTTCTGCTACATCATGGAGAGAAAGACATGATACGCTTCGCTTATGGACCTGAAACTCTCATCGTTTCTATAGTTAACCGGGCCAAAACTGACTTGGGACTTTTATCAAACAATTCGTCTGCGCCAACACCACCATCACCATTGGTTACCCTTAGCCCTACTTCTCACCCTATCACCATTTCCAGACCTAGCCCACTCTCACTTCCTTCTCCAAGACTCCCCAACAATGGGTTCAACCCTTCTTCCCCCTCCTCCCCTTCTGTCTGGTCCCACCACCACTCCCTCAGCCCCAACTCCCTCTCCTATGCCGCTGTTGTCAATGGTAGTTGCAGCAACACTAACGGGTCCTTCTCTTCCTCAATTGGGTCCCCACGAACTGGGTTTTCTGTCAACAACGACAGTAGTAGTGATTATCATTTTCAAGACCAAAACCTCTCCTTTTTGAACGACAACCCACTCAAAAACGCTGACTTTTACGAGCAACCCTTGGATTTGGCGATCAGTCCGGGCTGTAGGAGTGATTCTGTGCTTTACCCATATTCCTCGGAGAGTGCTCAACACTTCCATCGAAGGAGCGCATCGTTCAGTGATATGTACTATGGAACTGATGATTCAACCTCTGGGTTTGGGTTCAAGCCTTGCCTTTACTATTCTAGAGGTTTCTGTAAGAATGGGAGTGCTTGTAAGTTTGTTCATGGGGGTGAGGATGGCAACAATTCTGGGCCCACCCTTATGTCTCCTTGTAGCAGCAAATACGACGCGTTTGAGCAGTGTCAAGAAGAGATTTTTAGGTCTAAACTTGCGCACCAACAACGTTTGGCTGCTCAGTTGATGTCTAGTGGGATGAGTTTGCCTTACAATAAGATGAGCTTTCTCCAATCTGAGGCTCAAAGGTATCACCTTTTCACTCCAATTTTGTGTGTCTGAGTTTAAGTATCATGTAACATATTGTTTTGATGTTGGTTATTTTTTTTGGAATTATTTGAAGTGTTTTTTTTTGGGTGTGCAAATATGTGTTGTTGGGTTTAATGGGGGCAATTGACTGGCAATGTAGATCTGCAGCAGCATTGATGATGGGTGAGGAATTTCACAAGTTGAACCGAGTTAGGATGTCAAGAAATGATTTTGCTGGGATGGACTCTAACCCTGGTTCTAGGCAGATTTACTTGACATTCCCAGCTGACAGCACTTTCAAAGAGGAGGATGTTTCAAGTTACTTCAAGTATGTGAATCTCCAACAAATTATTACTTTGCTAAATTGAATAAAGTTTAGACCTTTATTATGTTGCTTTAATGTTTTATAACTGGCGTGTTTGAAGCCTTTATGGACCAGTTCAAGATGTGAGGATCCCATATCAACAGAAGAGAATGTTTGGGTTTGTTACATTTGTCTACCCTGAGACTGTGAAGCTCATTTTGGCTAAGGGAAACCCGCATTTTGTCTGTGATTCTCGTGTTCTTGTCAAGCCTTACAAGGAGAAGAGCAAACTTCCTGACAAGTACTTCTCTCATAAATTTTACTGTTTGTTTCTTGAATATCAATTCTTCTAGTTTATGCATATGATAAAAATGTTATTGATTTGCTTGTGGTAGGAAACATCAGCAGCAAATGGAAAGGGGAGAGTATTCGTCGTGCTCGAGCCCGTCTGGGCATGAATGTAGGGATCCTTATGATTTTCAGCTTGGTAAGTTATTCAAGTAGTTTATATAGTTTGATCGATGTTTAGTTGGCAATGTGGTTCAATAGTTTGTAATACATGTTTTTGAATGATTAGGGGGAAGAACGTCATACACTACTACGCAAGAGATGCTGCTGAGGAAGAAATTGGAGGAGCAAGCTCTTGAATTTCAAGGAAGGAGGATGATGAATCTACATATTATGGATTTGAAAAATCATCAGCACCTGCACAAGCACAGTGAATCTGTTGGATCTCCCATTTTCTCTCCTCATCTTCCCCAAATTCCTCCAAATCATAATGCTCCGCCTACGACGAATGGGATCAATCGTGAAGTTTCAGAAGGTATTTACTTGATTCAAGACAAGGGTAATCTGGGGATCCAGCAGTGATTATTATTTGAATTAGTTTATGGAGTTCTTGATAGCTAGCTTTGTTTGTAATAATGCAGAAAGTAATGATAGTCCAACTGGGGCATCTGTGGAGCGACTAGCTGAAGTAGTCGATGTTGGTCTGAGTGATTTCGATTACAATGTCCCTAGCATGGGGGATATACCCAAAACTGAAGAAAGTGAGCTGTCTGAAAGGTATAAAAAGTAATTAGATAATTATTTTATAAAGTTTATAATGTTACCTATATTTAACAACCAGTGCACACTCGTGTGCTTATTTTCCTGGATTTTCATCATCACATGGCTCTATTATTGCTAATTCCTTCAACGTTCTCATGGAGTGCAGTGGCTTAGAGCACATCCTTCCTGACAACCTATTTGCTTCTCCTAAAAAATCGTCGAATTTTCTGGCGGACTTTGATAATGGTGTTGTGAATGCCATGTCCAGCTCTTCTTCCACCGCTAACAGTGACACATCAATCCCTGCCTCTTCTCCCCTTAGCTTGGCTCCTCATAAATCTTGTTTCTTCGAAATGCCTAGGTATATTATATCGCTTAATTCTTAATCCAAATTACACTGAGTTCTTCTTTCTTACATAATGTGTCTAAGTTTTGGCCCCCTTTCTGGGTTTTTTTTTCTTCTTCCCTTTCAGGCTTTCTCCTGGGCATGGAGCTTTAGGAATGTAGTTATCATAATCCACCTTGAACAGCAACTTGGGGGTTTCCTTGCTTGTAAGGACCTACATACATACACATTCATTTGTACAGTATAATTGTTGTGAAACCGCGGTTTGTTCATTGTTAACTTTTATTTTACTAGAACACCCCCAGGACTTGGTTGGGACGTCGAGGAACGTCATACACATCATTTTCATGGCTGAACTCTCACATCTTTTCTGTAATGTTTCTGATTTTTGGCCTTATTCTTTGTCCATGCAGAAAACTTTGACAACCAATATGCAAGGTTGGAAGATGGGAGGGAAATCGCCAAAGCTGTACAGCCAAAAAAAAAACCAACTCATACCCACAACATCAAAGGAAAAACGATCAAGTAGGAAGGTCTTCTCAGAGATCGCTATCATCCTTGTCATCATCATAGGATCATGAAATACATAATAGTTTTTCTTTCATATTTTGTTTACAAGATAGATAAAATGCATACTTAGGGGTACAGATTAGACTAATTTTAAGAGAGAGTGGGGGCCTTTCGTGACTTTTGTACCCTCTCTGTAGGTGTGTACTGCTATTGGACCACACAAAGGGATTAAAAAAAAAAGGCTAGTTAATTTTCTAGTATATGATCTAAAGGAAAGGGCTGAGTTTTTAGTGGTAACTTTTTGATGACACTTAATGTGATATATAAAAATTGGAATTTTCACCCTTTCTTGTCCTGATATCTTTGATTTTCATCGTATTCCGCTAATTGTAAGGCACTGTGGCAAAAATATTGACATTGCTGTAAACATATGTCAAGTTACAGTTTTGTTGCCAGAGAAAGACAATTACCCCTCGTTGGATGCCTAACTAGTTTCTCTTCATCAATTTACTGACTTTTTTTTGGTGGTGACTATATTATGTAGAAGATTTTGTTGTAGTCTTGTAGATAGTGGAATAGTCATATCTTGTATGGAGGCAGGCACAAGAAAAGTATCAGAAGCTGAAACCAACTATTTAAAAGTTGGAAGTGTAAAACTACCATACTGATATGGATACACATAAAAGGTAAAGGAGAGACTCAAGTGGAGGGGAAAAGCTGTTTCACTCAGTTACTCTTATTTTATTTTCCTTTTCTTTTTTTTCTGATTTACTTTTTTGTTTATTTTAATTGTAATTATCATTATATTAATTATTTATTGTTCTCTGTAGTGTCACCCACTTAAGTTGGGACTCTGGGAGCGAAGAAGAGTATTTTCAGAAAACAAAAAGAAAGGTGAGATTTTAAGTAATATAAAAAATTAGTAAAGAAATGAAAAAATTCCCCTACTTTTTTGAAATTCTGTAGGGATAAAGAAAAAGGTGAGTTCTTTTTATGTGAATTTATAAAAGGCAGAGAAGAAGGGAAGGGGAGGGACTGAGGGAGGGGAGGGGGGGCTCTTTTGTCTCATTTTGTGGTTTCTTTTAGGTGGACATGAAGGGATATGGGTCCTACATTGTCACATGGGTGCTGACACATTATTATGAATGGTGCTATTGCGTTTGCAGTGCAGAGCTTTGAGTGAGATTATGAGAGTATGTGCTTATACTACTCCTTTCACTTTCAAAAGATTTTGAGATAATATATGAATGGCGGGGTAATATGGTCATGCTAGGTGTGACTGTGTGAGAGGCATTGTTCTATATGTATGGGTAACTGTGCTCTTCTATTCCCTTGTGTCATGGTGTTGTGTTTTTATAGGTTTGATGATTTAGTTAAAAAAGATTTTAAATATAAAAGTTATTGTTGTTACTGTTTCCTGTTAAAATGTAAAGCTCTTGAAAGTTGGGAGGACTCGGTCAGAACTTTTTATTACCAAGGTGTTTGAATTGTTTGATTAGGCTTTCTTATATGGTGGTTTTCTCTGCCCCAAAAGGCAAGGTTTTCCGCCGTTTCTGTATCGTTTTCATGCTCATGTTCCTAGAGCATTTATTACTGGTGTCATTTGGGATGTTTATTTGTTTTGAGACTTGCGTATTTTCGATTTGCTGGGATGGAGCTGGTAATTTCTAGGAGTCGCATAGTTTGACGGTGTAAAATTTCCAGTTGTTTGGAAAAGTGAGTTTCGAGGTAATGTTTGAACATCATGTACAAGTAATGCTCATCTTTAGTGGTGCGGCTAAGGCTGAGTGGGCTTAGTAGTCAGCATATGTTTTATCTGAAGTTTCTGTAGCATTTTCATCGATGATCGGCGTTACATTCAAGTGTGGATCATTGGAACATCATATGTTAAATGTGTACTTCGACATAAAAAACGTAGAGAAGTAGTGGGTATCATTTAGGAACGTAAGTGGCAAAGCTCTATGCACCTTAGAAATGACTAGAAACACAAACCAGCACCAAATAAATGCGATGACACAATATAAGCAAGTCTAGGGTTCAAAAACAATAGGTTGTCTTTAATGGAAATGAGCCAACTCCATATTGGTTTGGTTTTCAAATGATAAAAGATTTGAGGCGGGTGTTTGTGGTATGAGTTCCTTGGATCCCTTCTCTCAGATGGGTGGATCTCAAATCGCTTTCAAATCTACTTTTTTATTATTATTCTATTCTAAATGCTAACTAGAATTCTGCTCAATAGAATTCCCAACTTTAGGAGCCTAATAATTTTTGGGGAGACCTGATTTTTTTTAAAAGTTTCAAAGAATGTAGAAAGGGGATCCCTTTGTGACTTGTTATCTCATATTCTCGTGTGCAAGCTTCTTCCAACCCCTCTTCGTTATTGACTACAGAATTGTCTTCCAGAAATCATAGGTTTAAATAGTAAGCTTCGCGTTAAAGTCATGAGGTGAATGCCTCTGATATTGTACAAGGATTATTTCTTTATTTATTCTCGGTGACCATTCAGACCAATGGTAATGATGGCTCTATAAAAAAAAAATCCCACTTAGATTTACCATACATATATATCTAAGAGACTTTGACTACCAAAATAATTGAGTATCTAATATACACCAAGGTGTATGAGTGTATCGCAGGGATAACCGAGGGGTGAGTCTTTTGAAATATAGTCGAGAAGAAGAGATCTTAGCATTTAAGTGATAAGATTTTAAACATGAGATTTGACCGTAAGATAAAATGATTATTATAAATGAAAAAAGTCATTAAAATAGGGAAATGGAACATATTAGATCTTAGACCATTTTGCACTAGATATTTAAATTTTTACGGTGGCATTGGAAACCATAAAATCAAAAAGGTTGGCATTAAATGCATAACCAATCAAGACATAAGAGTGAGTCATAACAGTGTGACCCCCAAGTCCCCTAGTTAGTTGAAGCTCGAAAATATTGGCAAAGAAAGAGGTAAAACCGTAACAGTATACTCAGTCAATAGCAGAGTGTACTGATAAGTACGAACTTACCTCAAAAGGCAAAGGCCACGATAGAAACCTGCAGAGAAGCAGGATTGGTTTTAATATTGGGGAAGATGTAAGAGGAGTGGGTGAAATCCTGAAGATCATGCAAGCCTAACACACCCTGATTTTCTGCTAGTCAATGCCGTGCTAAATGCTATTATTAAGCCATTGGTAGCAGTGACACAGTGAATGCTGTATATCCAAATTTTTACTCCAATTAAATTAAATGGCTTTGCCTTGGTCTATTTTCTGTAATACGGAGTAGTAATTATGCGGCCCCAACGCCTAAACAAAGAGACGTGTGGTACGAGTATTTGCATGGTATAGTCTCCCTACTATCCAGAATGGTTGCACTTTTGTCTAGTTGTCACTTATTATATAAATAAATACATAAGACGTACCAGTGAAAATTGCCATACTGTAAATAAACACTAAACAGGACCATACTCTCATACTCATACTCATACTCATACTCATACTCATACTCATACTCGTTGGCTTCCTTCCAAGTCTGAAGCATGTAACCACGAGCTTCACTTAGGGATTATATCCGCGTTTTCTATCCTCCAATCCAATTACTCTATAGTTGATTACTTACATAGTTTATATGAATAATCACTTAATAGTCTATTTTGTTTAACTTATTTTAACTTATTTTTATGATGTTTTTTCAGGACTTGTTTTATTTGTTGAAATAAGTTCAAATAAATTAGACATGATATACCGTTAATCTTAAGTCATAACTATTTCAAAAATGGGAAAATCTCTCCCATTATTTCCCCAATATTCTATAAATATATATGTAAATGTTTATAAAGTTTTTACAATTCTATAAACTAGTCTTTTAATAAATGTAAGGTTACTTGAGTTTGATGATAATAATCCAAAGAATTGATGCTAATATATGTGATGATGTGATAAAATAGTGATGAGAGGATATTATAAAATTGAGTTGCTACATGAGCATGGAAACAACTCTTTAATCAGATTACCGATAATTATACCCAATAAAAGTAAGTGAGGGTTAAAGGTTAGATTATTCAATAATAATTGAAAATTTAGATAATTAAAAGTGCACACCAAAAATTGCATTACTCAAAAAGTAAAAGGTGAAGTTATATGATATGATAGTATGATGTATGTTTGATAATGGACAAAGTGTAGTTTATGCTATGATTTCCACCCTGGTTATACCATGCAATTGGTCCCACGTTAATTATTCAATCATATAAAAGTGATTATGATTTGGAGTAGGTGTTAGATTTTCTGGATTAAAGTAACTTTCTTAATCATGTCTTTTGAGTTGGATATTTAGATGCACGAAAGCCAAAAGAAACATTTTTGATTAGTAGACAGTCCATTACTCTACCAAAAAAGGGAAAAGTGGTTAACTAATAGTGATAGTTATGCTTAATCAATTGGATGTCCAACAACGAGAACATGCATCTATTTGCACTCCATAACGTCTTCTTTAACTATATCATGCAAGGTTAATTAGGTTTATAGGAGTGTACTATTATGTAAACCTTTTTTTTTTTTTTTTTTGGGAGCGAGAAGTGTAAAAGCTTCTTAAAATCATGATTAAAAAAAACCCTTAAGTCTAAATATTTTTAGATTATTAACAAACTATAAGGAAATAAAAGATCAATTTGTTCTCAAAAATCACCCAAAATAACCAGACTTAACAAAGCAGGATAAACTATGAATTATCGTTACGAAATTAGTTGTTATAATAATAGAAATTGTGTGGAAAGGAGTTCAACCTCTACTTAATCTATATCCAATATTTCTCCGGGAGTTAAGTATATACTTGCATATACTGAGGGGAAGTAATATTAGTCGTAGACCTTTTATAAAATGAGCAATTATTTTCACACTCAATTGATGACAGCTTTTTTTAATTATTATTATTATTATTTTGAATATATCTAGGTGTATCATGAAATTATTTCAAAGAAATAAGAGAATAATTTTGAAATATGAGCATCTGAATTTAGTTCATTTAATCGAATCATGGAGATTGATTATGAGTTCTCCACAGGGGAAGTTGAATTCGTAGTGTAGGTTTCGCATGTCCTACGCAGTACGCACTTGACAAGTGAATGCCAATTGTAGGAAACATGGTTCCCAAGAAAAAAAAAATGGACCACAGAGATGACAAAGTTCTTGATCAATTAAATCTCTTGATTTAGCAAGTCTTTGCATCACAGGCTACGTAATGATCTTCAGGACCATGACGGCGAATTGCCACACTACAATTGGCTTATTAAGATTTGCATGGCATCGTTACCTTAGCCAGCTAGCTAGATGGTCAAAACTCATTATATTCTTAACTCTGCATTTTATAAATAGTTGATTCCACTTTGCATGTAGGTTTTTGCGATCTTTCGACTCACGTTTCACATGACGTCTTATTCACGTGCCATATACAGCGCATTTGTAAATTTTAACTAATTTTATTGGTTAAAGTATTATAAATGATCGATATAGTATCATAAGTTGTACATTCTATGGATGGAATATTAGGATTGGTTCAAGTAAATTGAATTAATTTTTTTTTAGCCTTTCTCATCCAAACCGAAACCACTATAATATCATAAGTTATTTATGTGATTTATTGTCAGAGTAATGAGATCACTAAGGATAATTTTGAAAATATGAACTAGCGTGTTATTTTGAAACTACTTCATTTGAAACGTGGCATATATTTATATACATTGAAAATGTGAAAAATGTAGCCTTTATCTCACAGTAGAAATTACTAGATTTAATTTTGCTAAAATATGTGACAGTTATTATTATTATTAATTTATGAATATATATTTTGTTGTTGATTCCCATGGAAGAATTGAACTTGTAATATTTTAGTGCAGGACCTCACTCCTAATGAAATCCTCTTGCAGTGGATTTAATAAGGCCTCAATTGGAAAAACAGGTTAGGCTTAGGCCCTATTTATGAAATACCCAGCTTGTGGTGACGTAAGGGAGAAGTGATGTGGACTACGGAGGATCCGAGGATGTGCTGGGTTTTTTGTTTGGATTACATTTGGGTTTGGGCTTGTAACTCAGCAGCATCTAACTTATTTTCCGCCTAGAAGCTGTTTCTATTTTCCATTCTAAAGTTCATGAATAGGGCCGTTTCTTGCATAGCTTCTCCTTTATGGAAAAGTACATGATAGATGCCTTGGGTAGTATGAGAACCCTCTTATGGAAATTGGAAATTCTTTTCTTTTCTTTGCTTTTTTTTTTTTTTTTACAAAATGTTTAATGCTCATTATTAACAAACATAATCAATTGTGTCTGATAAAATTCATAATTTTGATATGTTTTCTTTTTCTCACTTCCCTTTCGAAATTCAAAGTTTTTTTATTTTTATTTTTATTTTTTCCTAGATAAAAGTATTAGTTTTATGTTAATATATTACACGGTTAAAAAGAAGGTAATTTTTTTCCCTTAGTCTTTCTTAAAGTTATTTTACCAATAAAATAAAAAGCTGAGTATATTGAAAATTTAAAATAAGAGGAGTACTATAGTATACTATGAGTTGTAGATTGGAAAATTAGACATACAACATACCATAGAGAACAGTAGCAAAAAAATATACTATTCAGTACTAGACATTTCAAAGAGTATACTAATAGGACATAGGAATAACATATCTCCCCGTCTCTTTATTTTTTCCTTATTTTTATTTATAGAGTTAAAATTTAAAAAGTTTAATAATGTATTCTATATTATAAGAAATAATATATTAAAGTGAGATTTAAATTTTCTTAAATTTTTATTTTACGAATTTCAATATAAAAGTATTTTAAATCTTACGATCGTCCCATTTCATTTCATGTACAAGTGAGGAGTGCTTTGTGCTTGCTTTAGACAGGAGAGTGAGGACTGGGAAAGTCAGAAGTGAGTAGAATGAATGGTTAGGAGACGAAGCTAGGCTGTCGTTCACTCCAATCACATGCTCACCATTTGTTAAAAGACTAAATATATTTGCGGTAAAATGAAGTGTGACAAGTGACAAGACAAAGGACAAGAAAGGTCATATCGTGTAACATTCATACTTGAGAGAATAGACAGACTAGACCTCTCTGCCTATGGCTCATTTTGTATAATTGGTCAAACAATTAATAATTTGATCATAACATAATTGACCACTACCTAATTTTGGAAAGTGGGCCAACTTGACCAACAATCTCCGAGACTTTAACCCTAGTTCCTTTAATAGATTTAGTAAAAAGGGTGTTTTATATATATCAACGTTGACATAAATCAAGAAATCATGCATGTAGCATTGTACATGATGTAGCGTATGGAGCATTGTACATGCATGTAGCATTGTACAATGAGTAGCATTGTAGCATCGTAGCTGAGGGTGAGGTGACTTGGTAAGGAAGTGATCACATATTTACATGATGTAGCGCAGATGCATGTGTTGATTACTCGATCTTTAGACTTTAGGGATTCGTCCTTATGTGTATGTTGATGCCTTTTCCATGTTTCTGCTTGGCCATTTGTTGATGCCTTTTCCATGAGACAACATGAACTATGGTTTGGGAGTGGTCACAATAAAGTTCTATAGGAACAATACAAAGTGGTGTTGCCAAAAAAATACAAAGAGTCACCAAAATATTGGTAATATGAATACCTTATGTGATAAAATGAACCCAACCTCGTAGATGGTATTGCTCTGTGCACTTGCTAAAAGTGGTGTTGCTTCTTACACTCACTGACTCAAGTCATGGTTGATTTTGTTAATTACAAGCTGAAGCAATTTAAGCTGGATATATACTTTGCCAGATGCCATGAGATCCACACTCTTGGTTTTCCGAACGAGCTAAGACTCTAAGAGTACAAGTTGGTAGGTGGCCGTTGCAATATTGTCTGTTTTGGAGTCGCAAAGAACATTAATGCATATGAAATGTAATTATTATTAGTTTATGATCCCTAAGGTTAAAACTGTTAAGCATCCACATAAGGGACAGAGGGGCACATTATTAGTTATTACCTCAAATTCTATGGCCCAGTTAAATTTGTATGTCCCGAATTCAAGTACTGGGGCACATTTTGGACTTACCCTCGAGACCAAGAAAACTAAGAAAATGACTGTGACAAAGGTCTATGTTGAAGGGTGGGAGAGTTTGTTCACATGGGAGGTATTACCTTGACTTTTAAGGTGTAAATAGATAATCCCTTTATTTCTTAATATTTTCCTTATTTTGACCAAAAAATGATCAAATAGGACAAACATCGAGGGACAGATGGGAGTACGTGTGAGGGAGCATTAATGCATTATTATTTGATTCTCAAAGTACCAACTAATTAATAAGCTAACTTGGGAACCTGGTAAGTCGTAGCAAGTAACAACATTCATATCAATAGGCCTAAGGCTCTCCCTCCACCATATACAAATGTGTAACAAAATCCGCGTGTTGCCATCAAAAGAAAGATGCTTCTTTACCTTGTTTTTGTTTTGGTGCTCCTATTTAGCCAATCAAATAGTACTAATACTTCCACCCTAAAGCTTATATAAGCATTCATCGAGGCTTTGATTATTGTACGTGGTAATAAGAAAATTCTTTTTCATCCTAAAGTCAACTACTTCGACTGACTTGATTGGTTATGAGAGAACAAAGGAACTCAGCTATCAAGTTTTATTTTCTATAACGAGGTTAGATTTCCCTATTTGTTTAATCTGTCATTGAATTTGCTCACTTATTAGTTATTACATATGTTGGTTAGATATTTCTTGGTCAAATAGCCCATGCATATGAGGTAAAAACCGAAGTATATTGTTCCAATCTATATCCAATGTATATTACTGTTCATATCTCGTGTTAAATGTGTATTTTAGTTCTATTTTTTTTTTGTGAAATTATATTGAAGTTACGCTATTTGAAATTTTTTTTATACCAATTAAAAATAAAGTCGTGTTATTAGAAAATGAAGTATAAATTCTTATAATTTGCTATATTTTTGTATGCCTAGTCAGTTGATCTGAACTTTTGCTATTCTGTACATGTTCCTTTTATTTTTGGGAAAATATATACTACTATTTACATGTATTGAATATATATTAAGGTTTTCCCATGCTAATACTAGGCAATCAAGAATAATGTAATAATGTATGGGTTGGTGATTAGTTTAACTGTTAAAGCAATGTCCTTACGATCTTATGTACATGCTATTATTAGTATTATATACGCTAGCTAGCTTCATTGAATTTGAAACTATACTTATGCTTCATCAAGTATTTATTTACGTTCACACTAATCAGTTAGTTCCTTGCCAAAAAATTTATCTGTTAGTTCAAGATTTTTGTGTATGTACTGTTGCATTTCTTCAGACTTTCATGCATTGTCTCTGAAATTGAAGTTCAATGAGAAACGTATGGAGCACATAAAATTCAGTAGATCTAGATGTTGACTTAAAAAATCTGGCGAAAAATCATGATGAAATATCAGAGCATTTAATTGTTGATGACCAAAACCATTTGAATTTGTCAGATCGATAGGTATACTACTCCGTAGATACTACTGTACCATCATAGTACTCTTACTAATACTCCGAAAGTTACATACCTAATTGAATTTCGTATGAGCAAATCTTCTACCAGACATAGCGCAAGGAAGAAAATTATCCAAACCCCACTACAACAATAATAGTTGGTTCTGTCAACATATGTCTAAACCTATATATTGGGTCAATTAGAGTTGGGATGGGTCACATGATAAACGGGCCGAGCTGGCAAAAGAAGATGCAAAATAGATTGAGTCAGGTCGGGTCAAAAAAGATATGAAACGGGGCTAAGTTGAGCCGAGAAGTCCAAAAAGAGTATAGTGTTAACCTTTAGAGGGTAATCGTTTGCTTGTATTACCTACAATTTTTGAAATTAGACCATTGGTAATTAAATGTAAATAATTCATTACCTGATAATATTTAAAAGTTTTGAAAATTATTGGTCCATTATTAACTCGACTTGACCCATTAAAAACCTAGTAGAACACGACTCTTTAAAAGATCTAAGAGGAAATTCAAACTGTGGTTTATTGACAAAATTAATGACACAAGTCAAGGAAGATAGTAATTAGTAAAGGTTAGACCTATTTGCATGCATGTTTCAACCTTCCAATCCCATTTGTTATTTATTGAAATATAGGTTACAATTACAGTAGGTTTGACATCTCTCAAGACGTACAAAATCTAGGTTTTAATTAAGGGTTGAAGGTACTATATATTATGTGCTCTAGAATCTACCTCTAGTTTATCTCACATTGAATCCATTTTGTTTTTTTATTTGTATTTCTTTTCCAGGGTTACCTTTCGGTTAAAAGTTTTGGGACCCCCGGATCATCTGATTATCTTATAGGTAAATTTTCAATGCATGGTCATCACATTTGCAAGAAGTTACTGCATTATCTGCTTGTTAATTAAGTACTCGGCGATGAAGATAAAGCAATTAAGCAAAGAGAGGCACTATAACATTAAATGAAATTTCAATCTGATTTTTATTTTTATTTTTTTACTATTATTATGAATGTAAATATGTAGTATCGTATACCTCTATGTTTTTATTGTTGATTTATTATGTGAAGCTATGAATTCATATAAACCATGCACTGTTTCTGTCCTAGATTTTTCAAAGGCATTGAGCGAACAGTACTTATGGAGTTTGGAAGTTTTTCCCAACAACCAAGAGGTCAGATATCTTATGTATATTCTTTAAATTATTTTGGAAAATGAATAAAATTTGAGGTGAGGTCGGCCCTTTGTTTGTTGTGTATTTTATAGAGTTGGAAAGATTGCAGAGAGAGCATGAAGAAAAATCTAAAAGGATAGAAGAGCTGAAGAGCCAAATCAAGGCTGCGAAGCTGGAGTTAGAGAATAATAAGAGGGAAGAGGATGGCAAGAAAAGGGAAACTTTTAAGGGTCTGACTCAGAATTACAACCAGTTGAGGCAAGAGTTCGATAGTATGTGATTCACTGAGGCATGCAAGAACCAGAATAACTTAGGTCACTGCATTGTAGTCTAATGCTAAATAACTTAGCCTTCGATTTGTGCTTAGGGAGTTAAGGTTACTATCAGTTACTAGTTAGTATAAGTAAAGCTAAAATGTTTATCGAATGTGCATCTACGCATATTACTGAGCTCTTCGGTTGAGTATGGAAAGTTCAACAGGTTATAGTGCTTGGCTGCTTGCTAGCTGATTGCATGGCTGATTTTTGCACCCTTGTATAATTTTCTATTGTTATATTCTGTAGTGTATGAAGGTGATGGAATGCGATAGTTCACTTTCATGTTAGTAGTGCTCCTAATTACTAAAGCAAGTGCAATTAATCGGAGGAATTACTGAAATTTAACAATGTGTTTTCGTAATTCATTTGATATGTTAAAGACATGGTATTTTTATAAAATCTGAACTCCTCAATCTGGAAGCAATAAGCATATATTCTGCGAAGTACCAAGTAAATATTTAGGGCCAAACGTAGAAATTTTTATGTGGAGTCATAGGCCCAACGCAATATGCTAAAGTAAAACCCATATACACCATATACGACGTTTGGAATTTTTAGTAAATGTAAGGATTTTCGTCCAACAAACGGTGGTGTGTAGTTTAGGGAAAATTGAGAAGGAATACTCTACAATAACTGAACGGTGAGCCTTGTGTGATAAGTTCGTCCCAATTTGTTAGGTCCTAGGTTGCACAAATCTACTATGACTAATACCTAGAAAGATTAAACTTTCTTTTCATAGGTTTTTTTTTTTTTAATCTACCCTTTGATTTCATTGGTATAAACTTAGTTAATTGCATGAATAAGATGATGAAAGTTGTTAAGAACTAATTCTAACGACTTCTGGTTTTCTAAATTACAAATGCAAATGGATTGATGAAAGTGATAAAAGATAACCAAGCAATTTTCACTTCCAAGCATTTTATTTACTTGAGAGGAGACATCTACACGTCAAACATATTTTACATAAAAAAAAAGTATGTCTTATTTGATGTATGTATACTCGCATACATGCACATACTTTGATAGTATGATCCATTTGTTGCTTAGAAATTGAGTTGGCCATACTTGGACTGCTGATTAGGATAGAAAAGCCCAAAATTGCGCTCAGTTTCAGCCCCTCGTTTTTGATTCTCATCAAACATTGCGAACAAGTATGTCTCAATAGGTTGGCCTGGTGTCAAAGGAGTCCCCTGCTTCACATGATTGACCAAGTTTCTGTTATAGGTCTTTGCATTTTCCAACGTGGCAGCGAACCCACCGCGGGATGGCCATCCACTCTCGGAGGCAATGACACGTGGGCGATGTGCTCCTGCTCTCCTTAGAGCTGCATACACTGAATCCACCATTGCGTCAAACAGATTTTGGTAAGCCAAACCATTGTTAGGATCCGTGAAAACAGTCCCAGGGGCATTAAATAAGGCATAGTCAAGTGATATATGTTGTGGATCGTTAACATAAGCGAAGTAAGGGTAAATATTAACCAACAAAGGAGAATCATGACCGTTTAAAAAGTTGATTATGGGGGCCATATATGATTGATCCCTAAACTGGGCATTAGATGGTGGATATGAGTTCGTTATTAAGTCTGCATTTATAGCTATGGAAACTTTAATCTCGTCATCATTTTGGTTGTTTACGCTTAATGCATTAAGTGCATATAAAAGATTTTGCATAGCTGATGCGACATATGGGGCTTGTTGACTAGATGGTTCTATTTCATTCCCCACAACAATGTATCTGACCGATGATCGATAAGGGATGACATTGTTTCGGACCCATCGATAAGCAGCACATCTACAGGATGCTATGGACTGAATATTGTCATTTGCGACTCCTATCATGAGTTGGATGTCTGTTCCTTGTAGGGCTTGGAGAGTTGCTTGATCAGGAAAGTATATTCTCATCGATTTTATGCCATTGGATCTGTAGAGGTTCACCACATCTTGTGGAGATGGTAAGTTGTTAGCGATCTTTCCATAACTTACTCCTGTTTGTGCGTCTGCATGCATTGAATCATATCATCAGAAATTCATGAGTATAAAACTGTACGTGTACGTTGTTGTTGTTGCATTCTATCCTAAAACTAATATCAGTACACTACTATTACACTAGTCTTACAATAGTAACTGATTAAGGTTAATTTTTTTTCAAGAGAAGATAAAGGTTAATTTTGTTCGATAACTCACTAATTAATGAACAAACTTTGCTAGCTTGTATATTTAACTAGGAAAAAAAGCTATGTTCGATTTGATGGAACGAGAGAGACAGAGCAAGAGACACACCTGTAGGGTGTAGGCTAATGACTAAGAATGCTGCGATGAACAGCAAGGTAGTGGCCGCCATGCGAGGACTGCTTAGCGTATCCATGGCATTCAAAACTTCTAATACTCTTCAGTTCTTTTATTTGCCACGTTTTATAGATTAGACAATACCACTCACAAGTGTATAGTGGGACATAAATTAAGACTACCAAAAAAAAATTCTACTATTACGTCAACTAGTGGAAGAATGAGAATATTTCTTGTTCGAAATGCAAACGTTGTCCTTATTAAGCCAGCATATAGAAGGAAAAGTAAAGATCATAACTCCTATAATAATAATCACACTAGCACAAGTGCACAACTATAGGTCACACTCACTGTGTCAAGAAAATTATGACATTTTAGAGGTGGGTACGGGTCGTGTTGTGTCCGTCATACACCTAGTCAGCTCGTGCATAACCTCTTGTCGTGCGGTACCATGTTGTGCCTAACCTCTTGTCATGTTGTGCCATATTGTGTCTAACCTCTTGTCGTGTTGTACCATGTTTTGCCTAACCTCTTGTCGTGCTGTACCATATTTTGCCTAACCTCTTGTTGTATTGTGCCGTGCCTAATTGTCGTCGTGTTACAAAACTTGACCCCTTTAAATTAATACCTTAGTTTATTTATGAAAATGAGGTCTTGTTACTATTTATGCCTTAAAAAGTATTTCGAGCTCATGAGCAGAGGTGTACAAATGAGAGGGGCCCCATTAAGGGTCCTTGACCGGCCCGTTTGTAAAAAGGGTTTAATTAATAATGGGTCTAATGGGTCGGTCTCTTAAAGAGTCATGTTTTATTGAGTTTTTAATGGGTCAAGTCGGGTCAATAATAGACCTATAGTTTTCAAGACTTTTAAACACTATTAGGTCATGAATTGTTTTTATATACTTACCGATAGTCCACTACCAAAGATTGGAGGTGATATATGTAAACTATTATATTTTATAGATAAAAAATATACTCTCTTTGGACGGCCCGACCCAACTCAGCTAGATATGTATCTCCTTTGACCCGACCTGACCTGTTTAGCATTTTCTTTTGCTTGGCCCTGACCCGACCCGTTTTACATATGACCCATCTCGGTCCTAACCCGACCCAATGTACATGTCTACTCATGAGTACATATTTTAAGGTCTACATGTTTCGACTTATGAAATCAAATTAGTTTCTTTATATGTACTGTCTAAAATATAATAATATACGAATTGATTTGGAAAAAACAAAAGCATAATGTAGAACTTCCATTGTAGTTACAGCCTTATAGGAACAGAAGCGGCAAAAGGATAGTAGTTTAACTAGGGCAAGTGTGTATGGTGGTGTTAGGCTGTTAGCAACTTAGCATGCACTTAGGAAGACATTCTTGAACGAGTCAAGAATTAAGATTGGTGGTGGAAATGTACGTGGAATGCCCACTTGAAATTGTTGATTTTGTCCTTGTTAAGTTAAGTGGGAGCGCTCATTAAATTTTCATCAGTGGCTTAATCATGCCCAACTTCAGAAGTGTTTAGTGGCTTAAGCTTGCATAGTTGTGTATATCATACATTAAAAATCATATCCCAATAGACATCCTATTGAAATTTCATGTCTTTCGCGCTACAATATAATTACATATCTTAATCTAATACTCGTAATTATAGCTTAAGATGTTTATTATTTGGAAGAAAAGAAAGTATTTAATTGATGCTTTGTACTAGCTAGTGGATTGATCATATTCCCCGTGGCCGTGTGCTATCAAATTCAGATTCCTCCAACAAAACAAGGCTATCAAGGTTTTTTGTTTATTAAATTTTCAAACTTAATGCGGTCCATTGAATCCCAATTGGCAAATGGTTGATGACGCCTCGGATTGAAACTTGATAAATGCCTGTAATTGGACTCAAATAATATAGGCTGATTTCTAGAAGATAGCAAGCCCTGCGCTGACGAATAAGCTAAGTGCCCGTTATAGAGTTCTTTAAAGAAGGCTAACCTGTCTGTATTCTTAGGAAGATCCCATACATTGATACATGTCCAAAGTGTATTCAATGTTGTGTAGGTAATATGCCATCCATGGTTTTAACCCCAACGTATTGAGTTATCGACATAAAACAACCAACTTCACTACAATAAATAATGCAATGTCAAAACGATGGATCAGTCGCTAGCTTGTTCCCTAGGACCTAACAAATTGAGTGAAAGAGATACCTGTAGGCTGGAAGTATTGAAGGGATGGATTGAGTGAAAGAGATACCTGTAGGCTGTAGCCTAGGGTACGTTAGGCTTGTTGGATTAGAGCTTCATTAGGTATAGTAGTTGGTTTCCCTAACTTTAGGAGCAATAAATTAGTGTACTTGTTAGTGGGTCTTAGATATGGAATGTAGTGGTGGATCAATTCAATGAGGTTAATGTAACCCATTAGTTAATTTTAGTTGCATGATTTCCTAGGTTTAAGTTGTAGGCTAGTTATTTTGTTCTCTATAAAAGTTACTTTGTTGTAACTTTTATATTTGGATTCAATGAAGATTCAAATTACTTTGTCTCTCATGTCTATTTTAGTTTTCAACAACGCTAACCAATACGACTGCTGTGCCGAGCCATTAGGGATCAGACTGAGGACTTGGAGGGGGAGCCATCAGGGTACTAATGTTCATGTCATTGATAGTTATAACTTTTAAATGCTTCCATAAGTCCACTTAATATTGTGTGATCAGAACAACACACACAAGTGCATATACCTAAATTTTTTTCGACAGTTAAATAGTGTCGGGGTTTGATAGTTTTGGTTGATGAAAAGTTTAGTTTATTTTAAAGCAAGCTTGCAGTTTTAAATTTATCACTACATGTAATATTTTCTTGATACCATTGATAAGCAGAAGCCAAGTGTGCCGTACTTGGGTTGTTTATAAGGTGTGAAAAGCCCATAGTAACGCTCAGGACGTCTCTTATAATTTTAAACTCTTAACCACCACGTTACAACTTTTTAAAATTAGTATGGAAAACATCTTTACTTTATATACAATGACCTAAAAAGTTTCAGGAATCAGGCCCCTGTGTGCCCAAAGGAAGATCTACTTTCTCTGGGTTTCTGATCCTCGTCAAACATTACAAACGATCGAGTTTGTCTCAGTCTTTTTTGTTCTTAATACGGCTAAGATTATCTTTTGGGTAAGCTTGTAGAAAAGATAATTACCGATCCTATAAATCAAGGAATTAGGAGGGTTCTAAGTAGAATAAAATACAAATACATGTATCTATAAACATATTTGTACACATGAACAGAATCAGACAATGAAAAAATATTAATCCTAAAATTCTACATGGTATTAGAGCCAAACTCTAACCCTACCCCTTTAACCGTTCTGGTGTCTGAGTCCCCTACTTCACATGTTTGCTCAAATTGTAGTATGTCTTTGCATTTTCCGGCGTGGCAGCCTATCCACTTCCTGTTATCAACCCACATACTTCACCGTTCGTTCGTCTGATAACGTGACTTTCTCCTATGATTCTTTTTCAATAGTTTAGAAAAATCATTTGATGAATACCTGCTTGAGGTCATAGGTCTTTTGGAGCTCTTCACGTACATCGTTATTGAGTGAATTGGTGTGATCCGATGATGCAGCAACTTTCTTGATAGCCACATACACTGCTTCATCATATAATGGATCGAAAAAATTCCCGTATGACTTCCTAGTTTTATCATCAGTAAACACAGTTCCATATGCTGTAATCTTTTTGGGATCATTTACTCAAGCAACGCTGGGTTGAATATTAACCAACAAAGGCCATTCACTTTTTTTTTTTTCTTCCAGAAGAGGCAAAGCTAACAAACAAACAGAACTAAAGCCAACAAAAGAAAACATCATACAACTAAACTAATACAAACTAGAAAACCAACTAGCTACTGGACTAAGGCGCGCAGGAGAATTAAGGAGGAATGTACGATAAATTTTTGAATTCAAAATGGGATGGTGGATAAGAGTTTGTGATCAAGTTCAATAAAATCCGAATCCAATCCGACAATTTTGTGTACCTTAATTTAGGATCCGAATTCGACTCCGATCCGAATCCGTCCCGATTAGGGATTTTGGATCTCCGAATACGATTCAATCCGTCGGATCTCCATCATGATCCTAAATTTAATCTATTTTAATTTTTGCACTTTTCTTACTTTTTTTTAATATCATACTAATACTATAATTCATTTATAATATATGAACTAAATACAAAAAATTATATAACACAAGCATAATATCATTGGTGCAAAAGTTTGACTTTGACACTAGCCATTTGGATCGGATTTGGATTATATTCGGGTCGAATGTACTAGAATATCTGAATCCGACGCATCTCCTATTCGAAACGAGTTTGGATCGAACTTTTTTCTTCAAATCGGATCGAATTTGGTTTGGATTCAAATTGAATTGGCATCCTATGTGTGAAGGAGCTAATAAGTTTTACTTCAGACCTCAGCATAAACAATTTGTTCGTCAATTACCTGAACAAATAGGGCGGGTTACACGATCCATATTACAACTTAACCCCGAATTAGAAAGTCTGATTTTGTTCGAATTGCAAATGATGATTTTTTTGTACGAACCCAAAAATTATATATTCTTTATACTTTGGGGTATGACCATTTATAAATAATTGTTCCTAGAAATTAATTATTGATGGACCAAATTCTACGCCAATCTAAATTAACATCGCTCCAGCTACCTACATAACTCACCATCAATCCAATATTTTATGTTCTAACTATATTGCAAACTAATATATATTATATTATAACTTGTGAGAGAATATTGATAAACTACTAAAAACTGTTTACATAATCATATTCCACTTACAACAAAGCCGGTACAACTAATATTAATGGAACTTGAGAGTTTTTATATTTATTTTAATATTAATGGAACTTGAGAGTTTTTATATTTATTTTTTTTATGCTAGTAGCGACTACTCCCCCGTACCTAAAAGATTGCCCCAATCCATTATTTGGAGTCAAAGTTCGAAAAGTTTGACCACGAATTCTTATCATGTTATAAAAAATAATATATTTAAGTGGGATCTTGTTGGATGCATCTCAATGTAAATTTTTAGAATATTAGGTTTTCATAATTTTTTGCCTTACGAATTTGGAGATAAAAAAGATTATAGCCGTGTATTGGAGACCGTAAAAATTAAATTGGAGCAATATTTTAGGGACCAGGGAGTACTTATGAGTGATATATATGTTATTATGGGGCGTGCATGCGTAGTGCCTTGTATACGTACTGCCTTTGTGTAATTGTTTATGGGCAGTGTGAGCCTTGAAAAGTCCACCAAATTCACCTCTTTATTACGATACAATTGTACCAAGTCAATTGTCTGAAATCGAATTTCCACATGTTTTTGTTTTCCCCTTGACTTGTTGAAACTGACTACTTACGACTACCAAAAAATAAAAAAGGACCAATTAATGGGAATCCTGGACCCTAGTTCTTTGTTATGTCTTGTAACATTTTGGTCTGTTCTTATTTTTGTTAGATGAATGCATTCCTGATTCCTTCACTTATATCACCAGATATTTCTTATTTATACCTTATATAAATGTATCAAGTATATTTTCGTAATTTTATTTCTATATCTGATATCATAATATCTATATCTAATATAAGTTTTTCTGTATTTTTATATCTTATGTATTTTTATATATGATATAACAATATCTATATATGGTATGACAATAATTATATATGATATATGAATACTTATATCCGATACGTCAATATTCTGATATAATTTATAGCAGATATGAATTAGAAAAGCCTCTATAATTACTCAAGTATGGAGTAACTTATTTAAATTATCAATATGATGTAACTAAAAGAAATTTAATTTGTAGAAATGAACTTGGGCATACTTTAATATTATTATGGAAGGAGAAAGTAAAAGGAAGTTTTCGCTGGTAATAAATCGATAGGCAAGTACAATTTTAAATAATTAGTTACTCCGTACTAAACAAGGACCAATGAGGCTTGGTCTAGCCCATTGAGCGTAGTGGTATCAATTAAAGTTTAATGGGCCATACTTGGGCTCCTGTTTAGGAGTAAAAAGCCCAAAATTACGCTCAACTTCATCCCCCGGTTTCAGATTCTCGTCAAACATGGCAAACAAGAAGGTCTCAATAGCCCTCCCTGGCTTCAAAGGGGTCCCGTTCTTCACATGGTTCATCAAATTGGTGTAGTAGGTTTTTGCATTATCATGCGAGGCACCAAACCCGCCGCTCGAAGGCCACCCGCTTTCTGAAGTGATCAACGAAACATCAAATCCACCAACACTATCTAAAGCTGCATACGTTGCATCAGCCTGTGCATCAAATAGATTTTGGTAGTTCTTCCCATTATTGCTGTCAGTGACAACGGTCCCAGGTGCGGTAAATAGTGCATAATCTAGTGGAATTTGTCCTGAATTGCTCATGTACGCAAAGAAAGGGTAAATGTTAGCCATCAAAGGCGAACCGTTGCTTTTTAAGAAGTTGATTATGGGGGTGATGTAATTTGGGTCACTAAATCGACCGGTAGATGGTGGAAAGGGGTTTACGACTAGACTTGTACCAATGGACGTGGAGACCTTTATTTGGCCACCCAAACTGTTAGAATTTAGTGCATTTAGAACATTATTCATGGCCGGTAGAACTGATGACGCTTTTGGATCGTCGGGATGAATTTCATTCCCTACCACAATGTATTTAATGGATGATGCAAAGGGAACGACGTTGTTTTGAACCCACTGGTTGGCGGCTGATTGATCGGAACCTACTGTCTGGACATTGTCGTTAGGGACGCCTAGTGTCAGTCTGATGCCTGATCCTTGTAATGCTTGAAGCGTTGCTTGATCAGGGTAGTATAGTCTCATCGCTCCAATGCCGTTGGATTTGTATAGGTTTACCACATCTTGTGGGGATGGTAGATTGGTTCCGTCCCTTCCATAGGCTACTCCGATTTGTGCCTCTGCATAGCAATATAGCATCAGTGTACTTAATTAAGTACTAGAATTTTAAGAGTACGTTGCACATTGTCTGCTCAAACCATCAAACAAACTATGATGATGTTAGCTAATAGTGTGGAGTATCCTGTGAAAGTATGTTGATTTTAAAGTAGTCTATCGTTTTTTTAAGGAAGGCCATCATATATTGTCATGTGTATACTTTACACTGTGAAATTATTGGTCTATTACTAGTCCGACTTGATTCATTAAAAACCCATTAAATTATGATATTTTAAAAGATCGATCCATTAATTAAATACTTTTTCACATTTAGTACTAAAATGTTTGTTTACTTAAGCTAGGGGATAATGAGATAGAGTGACTTAATTACCCAAAAAGTGTGCTCAGGTAAATATACCAATGACAATAGAAGGGACAAAGACCAAAAAAGAGAGTAAGTAATACCTGCAAGACGTTGGTAGCCAAGCAATAAGGATGCTACGAAGAACAGCCAAGTGGCGGTGGCAACAGCCATGGGTGGGTTTGCACTATTAGAGAAGATTGCAACTTATTTTGATACTTGTGGTAGTTTGTGAGTCCATCCAATATGTAAGAGTATCTTTATATAGAGAACAAAACTTAAGTAGCTTAGTTATGTACAAGAGTTTGGACTTAGTTAAATGGGGTAACCCTTGATATTTCCACATAACTGAATTCATGGCTCATTCTTTAGTTTAATGTTGTTTAGTTTCCTTCTTTTTTTAGGGGTTGTTGTTGGGTTCACGGTTTAGAATTATTGATACAATTTTTATAATTAAATTATACATGTACTCATACTTTTCCTCGTTTCTCTTCAATAATACTATAATAGTAGTGAACTATCCTTACTCCACCATCCTTAAAAAACGAAGTGACTAGCTATTATAATGTCCTCTTCCACTCCATTTTCGTAGCCTGATTAACGAAATTGTAACATACATATTATTATTTTTCATTTAGGACTCTTTATTCGTTTTATAAATTATGAATTTGGGGTGTTTGCAAGGGAATTTCCAATAAGCTATGTGAGAATTTGAACGCAACGTGACTAAAACGGCAAGAGTACGTACATTGATAGGCAGAGTGAGAAAGCTCGCCATCCTTGAACAAGTCCAATTCCACACCCAACGTGGTGTCCAAGTTGTAAGTTATTTACAATCTAATTCCTCATCCAACTTGGTTGCATTAATTTGAGATGCATTAAATAATACTGAGTGATTCCTGTAATTTTGAAATATACATATTTTGAACAATTGCACTAATGAGACAATTTTCCTTGTGTATGAGAAAAAACACCATAAAAAACTTCCTCATGAATTACTTCATTGAGGAAAAACTTTCCTTCATGATAAAACCTTAGTGATTCCTACGCTTCATGGTTTTTATTTATTTATTTCTTTGATGTGTTATTCATGGCCAATCAAATGACATATTTAGGGAAAATAAGAGATAAGTCGCTAAAGTAAGAGTGACGAGGAGGTATTTCCATTCATTGGTGGATAAATATTGGAAAAAATTCCCATTTATGAGGAAAAGTGAAGTGAAGGAGAGAAAAAGTGGATAAAGAGAGAGTGTTTTACCCGATGACTACTATTTATGCTAAAAATCAAACTTGGTGTCGACTTAAAACGGATGTCTATAACGTTAAGGATGAAATAATGACGGTAAAGTAAAGCTAGAAATAGTAAATGACATTATAGGGTAAAATAAGCGAGTAGGATTGGCACTACCAAACTCACTAGTTGTTTCGATTTTTTTAACAAGTGTTTGATTTGGGAACACTAACGGAGAGTATTTGAGCAGGAGAGGAAGAACGAGAAATGAAAAGATTGAGTGAGGCACCCTTATATACCATATTTATCAACAAGGATAATGTCTATTAGGAGGCCTAGAGACTCTAAGAACTCTTCTACATCATCTTCAAACTCTCATTTTAAACATGTAAAATTTTTTAGGGTAATTCTCAATGGTAACCTTATACTTTTACGTTTTATATGTGGTTAAAATTTTTTTTCTCAATGACGGCCTTATACTCTTTATTATTCTTGTTTGTAGCCTTAACGATACAAATTTTTGAAATTTCTTCATATTTTTAACCATGTTAAGATCTTGTGTTTTCTCTCTCATGCTTAAATCAGACTCCCTAATCGAATATGTGTATGGCATATGGATGGTAGCATGTGATGCCGATTGAATCAAGGATTTGTCCTTCTTCTAAACACATAGTTTACCTCAAAATCATCAATCATTTTCTTCTCATTGTCACTCCTTCTCATCTTGAGCTCTGGAGCTCATCTTAGGTTCTCTCTTTACTTCCCCATCCTCCTCAGATTTCTTCTTCTCTTCACTTTCCATTGTAGCTAATCTAATAGAGAATAAGATGAATAGGATAAATTGGAAATATTAGGGTTTATTTGGGGGAATAATTTGCGATTGATTTGGATAAATTAGAGAAGAAGATGTTGAATTGGATGATTTCGCTGGTAAGGGAGGGATGTCTGATTTAAGCATGAGAGAGAAAAACGCAAGACCTAATCATGGTTAAATAATATAAAGAAATTTTAAAAATATGTGTCATTAATGTCCCAAACAAGAATAATAAAGAGTACAGAGCCACCATT
Source organism: Dysphania ambrosioides (assembly GCA_026401315.1). Taxonomy (NCBI): domain Eukaryota; kingdom Viridiplantae; phylum Streptophyta; class Magnoliopsida; order Caryophyllales; family Amaranthaceae; genus Dysphania; species Dysphania ambrosioides. Next base: position 1,309,833 of record CM048666.1, read on the forward strand.
AAAAAAGTTTTTTTTTAGTCGACCACGTATAATATGTAAAAGTATATGGTAACCATTGAGAATTACCCAAAATTTTAAGATGTCTTATGGTCGAATATGTCTTATTCTCTTTGAAAACCCATTATTAGAAATTAAATTGGTTTAAACCTCCTCATAAGACCTATAAAGTACCTAGTTTCATTAGGATAACTTCATATATATTTTTGAAAATAAATCAAAAATAATTACAAACCTGATGAAATAACATCTTGATATGAATTTAATAAATCTTATAGATCGTTGTAATACCCACATATTCTTACAGAGTTTGCAATTCACCTTATTTTTATCGAAATAAAATTATATGAGGTATATTCGTGCAAGGCACACGGATATATCTTTTCGCAATAATTTTTTGAGTTTATATAATAGTCGACAATATTTCACAAGATAATAAACTGTTAATTATTTTTTTGAAAGTGTACTTAGAGAAATCCATAAAGTCATAATGAACAGTAATGTAAATGAACGATTTGATATAAAGCTTGAAAGTGATTATACTAATTTATTTAAAATTTTTATTCCATGTAGTGGGCACCTACCCTACTAGTGTAGGTTCATGCATGCAAAAATATGTACACTGTGTCTAGCTACACTATGTCGAGGGTAGATAAAGACGGACTATAGGATTGAATGTATACACTATGTCTACACCATTCTAGAATAAGAATAACTAGTGTATTATGGATGAAATGTATGACTTTAGCTCGACTGCGGCATCTCTTACATAGCTATCATCTGGCGTGCTGGATGGGTAGTAGTGAGGTGGAGCCTTGGCGCCTGTCCAAGCATAATCCAGTGGCCAGAATGAGCTTTTGTCCTTTTGACAATGGATTGCCTAATGTTCACGTTGAGGAGTAGACTGACTCGGCGGTCTACGGAACATACAACTTGCGTTCTATATTACTATATATGCAGTTGACTCTTCTACAGTCATGATAAGGTAACCGTCTAACAGAGCATGCAATAAGCCAAGAATTAACTGTATGCGTCTATGGATCATGGATGTTACTCCCTCTGTCCCTTAAAGATTGTCCCATTTGACTTTTTACGGTCTTTAAGACACGACTTTAAACCTTTTTATCTTCAAATTCGTAAGATAAAAAATTATAAAAACTTAATATTCTAAAAATTTACATTGAGATGCATCCAACAAGATCTCACTTAAATATATTATTTCTTATAATATGATAAGAATTTGTGGTCAAAATTTTTAAACTTTGACTCTATAAATAGAAATGGAGCAATATCTGGGGATTGAGGGAGTACTTATTTAAACAGTTGGTATTGAGAAAATGATGAGTTAGTTAAATGCTATATTTCGCCATTTCGGTTGAGTTATCCATTGTTTCTTACATAGGAGAAAGATGAGAGTGAATACAACATTAAATCTAATTTGAGGAACAACTATTATTATCACCATTTGATTTTTGGAGTGAACGTTTTTTTTTTTACTCGATCTAGTTACACAACTGATGTTGAAACAATTTGAGCTTCACATTGGTGTAAAGAGAGTTTTGATGATTTTCTAGAGTTATGTCACATATGGCGTGACCTAAGATTTTACCTATTTTTGTGGAAGAGGATCGGAAGACATTAGCCTAATTAGGTTGGGTTGAGTAGGGTTTGGGTCTCTTTTAAGTTAACATATAATAGTGTATTTTTGGACTGCTTTGAATGCTGATTTGCTACATTTGAACGTTGTTATGCTCTTAGCACCTCGATCTACGTTTAATGTTTTCATTAAGCTAATTACGATTTTAATATATTAAGTTCAATCATTATGTGATTAATGGCCATACTTCTTGCTCAACCGTTTTAATTTTAGTAGCCATTTATATATAGCTCTTAATCACATGTTTAATGGACATTATTTTCTGCTGATTTTTAGCATTTGGACCTTTATTTAAACCGTGGTCATTCAAGTATTTTACGTTACTTCACAACACAAAAAATTCTAGTTTTACTTCCTTTCTTTGGGTGTTTGTTCGTCTATATAAACTATGGTAATTTAAGCTAAAGTGAAGGTTTTTCCTTATAGGTGTAGTGTTATTTGACAATTTTTCCTAAATGAGAAAAAGGGAACAAAATACTTTAGAGGTTTTCTTAATTTATACCTATTATAAATTATTTTATGATATTGTGATATCAAATATAGTTATTTTTATTTTATATAAAAATACAGAAAAACATATATCAAGTATAGAAATTATGACATCAGGTATAGAAATGAAATTACGAAAATATTTTCCAATATATTTATATTATTTATAAATTAGGTATATCTCGAATACTTTAGTATATATAGTACAAATACAAAGTATTTATGGTTCATTAATTATGACTACCAAAAAAAGAAAAATTACACAAGTTAAAATTTATTGGGAAAAAGAAAGTCATATTCTGAAGTTGAGTTGGTCATATTTAGGATGCTTAGTGGGAGTAAAAAGCCCAAAGTTACGCTCTGTCTCAGCTCCCGGTTTCTTATTTTCGTCAAACATTGCAAACAAATATGTCTCAATTGCTTGCCCTGGTTTCAAAGGAGTTCCCTCTTTCACATGATTGATCAAATTCCTATAATAAGCTCCTGCATTATTCACTGTGGCAGCATCTCCACCATTCGATGGCCATCCAGTTTCGGATACTACAATCTTTGTGTTAGGTGCATGGACTTTCTCTAGAGCTGCATAGACTGAATCCACCATTGCATCAAACAAGTTTTGGTAATTCTTCCCATTGTTAGGATCAGAAACCACAGTCCCCGAGGAAGTAAACAATGCGTAGTTAAGACTAATATCTTTCTCATTACTAATGTATGCAAAGTAAGGGTAGATATTAACCAACAAAGGTGAACCATTATTAGTTAAAAACTTGATTATAGGGGTTATGTATGATGTGTTGTTAAATTGGCCGTTTGATGGAGGGTACGAGTTTATGATTAGGCTTGTATCAACTGATGTAGATACCTTAATGGCTTCTAAGCCTTCTGATATCAGTGCATTTTGAACATTTTGCATGGCCGGTAGGACTGATGAGGCTTGTTTGTCGGATGGATGAATTTCATTCCCTACTACAATGTATTTGATAGACGATGCAAAGGGGACGACGTTGGTCTGGACCCATTGCAACGCTGCTGACTGATCAGAAGCGGCTAGACCCTGGACCTTTTCGTTAGTAACGTCTAGCATAAGTTTAATGCCTGAGCCTTTTAGAGCTTTGAGAGCTGCTATATCTGGACTGTAGAGTCTCATTGCCCCTATGCCATTGGAGTTGTAGAGGTCAATTACATCTTTCTCTTTTGGTAGGTTGTCTCCAATCTTTCCATAACATACTCCAATTTGTGCCTCTATTGCGCACCATTGTTAAACAGTGAATTAGTATATACACGAACACTATCAATGCAAATTTAAAAACTAACTTTTCCTAAGCTATAAAAATCTGCATATATGGGGCCCTTTAATGTTCAATAAATGAAAAGAACCAGATGGATAGATCAAGAGATACCTGTGAAGTGTAGGCTAAGGGATATGAATGCCAGGATGAACAGCGATGAGGCGACAGTCAGAGGAGGAATGTTGCTTATTAGGATAGCCATGCATGGAGAAGCTAGTAGACAGGGAGAAGAAGCTACAAAGAACAAGTATTATTTTCCTTGATAATTTGAAGTCCTTCTATATGCCTCTTTATATAGAAGCAATGGAAGTATACGAATGAAAACTTCAATTAGTAGGTCAACTAGCAAGTCAATGCATGAACTGCGACAAATTATTTCCACGTAATTGTTGGGCAGTAGTGAGCCAATGAGTCCCATTATTCAGTCTACATGTATTACGCGGTTTGTGTGCCCATAAATTGGAGACTTTTAAATGGGAAGAGGACATAAATTAATGGAAAAGAGGAGGGAAGCTGGCTAAAAGATAGATCACATTGCATTTCATTATCTCTTGTTCCTTTCTTCAACTGTAATACCCAACCAACTACGGAGTGTATTTTTTAATGGATATCACATGGTGTGAGGGTGGTGAGCACTAAGGTTTTGGTCACTAAAACTCGTACTCTTAGAAAATTTATATGATACGGAGTACTCCGTACCTTTGAACACATGTTGGCCTAGAGCGCGCAATGGTTCCCTTTAATGGGGGCTTACTGAGGCCGGATTGTGGCCGGCATAGACTAGGTTCGTTGGGTTGAAAAGAATCGGAACTAGCTCAGGAAAAAACAGCTTAATTGTACTAATTTTGAGAATAATAATAACAATAATAGTCAGGTTGTTATATATGTAAAACTGAATTCAGTAAACTTAAAAAAAGTACTTGAGCTAGCTGTTTGTTAGTTGTATGTTTTGTCCCATATACACTTTAAATGTTATTCACATCTTCACATGATTGATCAAATTTAGTAAGCTTCTGCATTGTTTATTGTGGCAGCTTCTCCACCATGCGATGGCCTTCCAGTTTCGGACCCCATTATCGCTGTGTAAGGTGCATCAGCCTTAGCTAGAGCTGCATACACTGAGTCCACCATTGCATCGAAAAAGTTTTGGTAAGTCTTCCCTTTATTAGGATCAGTAGCCTCAATCAGTCAATCCCCGGGGAAGTAAACAACGCTTAGTTTAGACTAATATCTGACTCATCACCAATGTAAGCAATCAAAGTGTAAATATTAGCCAACAAAGCTTGATTATAGGGGTGATGTATGATGATTTATTAAATTGGCCGTTTGATGGAGGGTACGACGAGTTCATATTTAGGCTTGTATCAATGGATGTAGAAACCTTAAGGGCTCCCTGCAGCAATTTATTTGATCGGCAATGCATAGGGCACGAGTGCACGACGTTAGTCTGGACCCATTATTGCACGACGAAAGTTCAGTCGCATTTTCTTTTCTTATCAAACTAAATGGCATTGAAAGACCGCAATCATAATATTCTCCTCCTAGGCTCTTAGATAAAGTACGGTCATCTGCCAAGAGATTTAGAAGACATTTCTGGTTTCAATGATCCTTAATAATTTGTCATAAATTTCAAAACAAAACCCAGATTGCAACTCTTTAATTCAATCCAACTAATGTAGATAAGTCAAAGATTTCATTTAAAAACAAAAGGTTTCAACTCAAAGAAATCAAGATGGATATATTAACAAAGAGGAAATCATCATGTATTTTTATGTCATTTATTTATTACAACGAACGTACGAACATGAGCTATACTGAATCGCACATACAACAAGCCAGTGCACGCACAACGGACGCGTCATAAAACATTAATTAAAAGCAGGTAATATATAGTAACAATTATTTAATAGTTCATCCATAGCTTTGGCTATGAACTGCGTCGTAGCATATCAACTAAAATTGAGTTGGCCATACTTGCACTGTCCTTGATTAGTGAAAATCCCATAACAATGCTCAGTATCATCTCCAGATTTCATATCCTCATCGAACATTGCAAACAAGTAGGTTTCGATTTCCTTCCCTGGTCTCAAAGGAGTCCCTTGTTTCACATGCTTGATCAAATTGGTGTAGTACGTCTTTGCATTGTTCATTGTGGCAACATCATCTCCGCCCGGCGGATATTTACCTGATTGAAATCCGCTTCCTGGACTCACGACCTTCACCGGGTATTTTACCTTATGATGCCCCAATTTACCCGATGGATATCCGCTCTCCGAAGTCACCACCTTAACCGCCGGGTTTCCGTTCTGATAGAGTGAAACGGTGTGAGGTGCACAAACTTTTTGTACAGCCGCATCCACTGAATCGTACAGTGCATCAAATAAATTCTGGTATTTTAGCCCATTTTTTGGATCAGTAAATACTGGCCCTGGGGCAGTAAACAGCACATATTCAAGTGTCATATTATCCCGATTTTGTATGTATGAAGTGTAAGGCTGAATATTAGCCAACATGGGAGAATCGTTATTTTTTAAAAAGTCTATTATTGGGGTTATGTACTGCAAGTTGGAAAACTCCGCACTCGATGGTGGATATGAGTTCTTGATTAAGCCAGTATCGATGGATGTTGAAACCTTAATCTGCCCCCCTAATTTGTTCATGAGTAGAGATTTAAGAACATTTTGCATGGCTGGATGGACCGATGAGGCTATTGGGCCATTAGGGTCGACTTCATTTCCAACCGCAATGTATTTGATCATCTGTGCATAGGGGACGACGTTGGTTAGTACCCAATTGTCGGCGGCTTTTTGATTAGCCGCTAACTGCGGGATGTCGTCGTTGTAGACTCCTAGCAAGACTTGGATGCCTGATCCTTGTAGGGCTTGGAGAGTCGGTTGATGGGGTCGGTAGAGTCTCATTGCCTTAATACCGTTGGACTTGTATAGGCTTACCACTTGTGCCGTAGATGGTAAGTTAGAACCTTCCATTCCATAACATACTCCAATTTGCGCCTCTACAGAATATTGACTCGTAAAACAATCTAAGTTTAGGTATGGAAAATCAATTTAGATGAACATGAATCAAATGTAGTGAATCAACAGGATCAATCATAATCGGTAAGCATTAATCAGTTTTATTTAGTTAAAGTAAAGTGGAGAAAATAATGTATCATAAACCGATAATATGAAATGAGACAATATGAGAAAATCTTAATTTATACTTGATATAAATTCGACAACTTATATCACTGTAAAAAAAAAATATAAAAAATGCTTTATTGAGATATCAAATATAGGTGGTATTATCCTAGATATATTATGTAGTATTATTTTGTGTATAGGCATAATGATTTTATATATAGAAATAACTATCTAAGATATAAAAAAATACTATCTCATTTACAAAAATGACGATCTCGGGTATAAGAATAACGATATCAGGTATATAAATGAAATTATGAAAATAACCCTTGATATATGTACAATAATTTATACCAAGTATGAATTAGAAAAGCTACAAGACACTATTGTCAATTTAATAGTTAGAGGGAGACTGGGAGAGATACACATACCTGTTGGATGCAGGCAAACAAGAAAGACTACTATGATTGATAGGATGCTGACAACAGCCATGAAAGGATTATTGCTAATTAGGAAAGTGATGGAAATTAAATTATCAAAAATAAACTGATAGCCTAGAAATATTTAACTGCATGGGACTAGGAGAGGTAGCTAACCAAAAAAATTGTATGATGATAGTTTGAAGTCCTTCAAGATGCCTCTTTATATTGGAGCGATAGAGTAGAAACTTACAACTAATAGTTCAACTTGCAAGTCAATCTGTGCAGGCACAGAATGATAATGCGAAAATTAATGGGTACTGTACAATGAAAGGGAGAGAGGATATAAAGAGCCAAAAGAGGTATTGATGTAGGCGACATAGAGGGAGGGAAGCTGAGAAAAAAGATAGACTTAACCCAGTATACTTATGGTTCTTTCTTCAATTTCCTGGACCCAATTTTGGAGGATGGATGAATATAATATAATTCACCCTTTAAGAGTGGCACACATAGTAGTGCAGTGGAACGAACACGTACTGGAACATGCAGTATTAGAATGCATCTCGTGTTTTACTCAGAATGTACTAGCATTGCTAATATGATCGATCATCTTCAAATATCATCATTCTTCGTATAAACAGTATATTTGGGACAAAATTAAAACTCAATTTACATGATCAGCTCGTTACGCATGACCTAGAACAGTATAGTGCAGGACTGAATGGACATGATTGGTGTAAGCGTGAAGGTGTATGTTGAACAAGTCCATTTCATCAGTTAGTGTACTGTGGAAAATGTGGAATATATCTTACCCACTTGACGATGTGAAGCTAGCTGGTGTTGAACACGTCCAATCCATCAGTTTTATTACTAGTGGAAAATGTGGAATCTCACCTACCTTTTTTTGGCAAGAAATATCTCACCCACTTGACGATATAATTTGGTACTAATTGCATGATCTTAAGGTCTACTAAACATAGGTACCTTAAAATTGATTTTTACAAAAAATTACAATGGATGTAATACGTACATACTAATTCCGTTTTAAATTAACTGTAATACTTCGATTTGTACATGTGTCAAACTTTACTTTGACCATTAATATTTGCAGTTATATATTGGTATAAATTATAAAAATTGTATCTTATGAAACTACATATTGACCCAAATCCAACGATATTTTACATGATATCATTTTATTTTTATATATTAGTAAGAAAATAGAGTCAAAATAAGCGAATAAATTATGTAAAAGTTAAAATATGAGGATCTTGCATGCGTAGATTATTAAAAGAAGTACATGGTAACCGCTTTAAGAACTATGCCTAGTTACTTCCTGCTGAGGATCTGCCATCGATTAAAATTTAAGTAAAACTATTACTCATTTAAGATATTAGTTAAAAGAAATCAGTTAAAAAAAATCAATAGATGTACGTACGCACATGAAAAAAATAGTGAACAATCAAAAGTTAGTTATAATTAGTACAATCATATTTTTGTAGCTTGTAAAGTTGAAGCGAAAAAATAGGTCTACTACCCAAAAAAATTATAAAATGATGTCCTTCAAAGTGACTCGTTAATCTACACTTTCTGCGTCCCATTTTATTTGTTATATTTGATTTTTATGGTTTTTGTTATTTGTTATATTTGATTTTTATGGTTTTTGAGACAATTTAAACCTGTTTTTCTCTAAATTCGTAAGAGGAAAAATTATGAAAACTTTATATTTTAAAAATTTATATCGACATGCATCTAATAAGATTCTACTTAAAATGTAATATGGCTCAAAATTTGAATCCCAAAAATAAAAATGTATTAATGAAAACGAGAAGGAGGAGTATAAGAAAAAGCATTCCGTAATCATCAGAGGTACAAAAATCGGAAATGTCACGTCGTACCTGATGGGTGTAAGCAAAGATGAAAGAGTGTTAGGATGAAGAGGAAGGCCGCGGTGGTGCAAAGATAACTAACATTAGCCATGGAAATATTGGAAACGATAATTGTGAGAATAACTTAATAATGCTACGTAAAGTTACTGATACAACTTCAGCTCCTTGATACGCCTATATAAGGTCATAATGTGCGATGTGTGACAATATTAGTAGCGCGTACGGACGAGCTTTTTTTATTTATAAGCCAAAAAAAAAAAAATTTTGAAAAATAAGTTACTGTTTAAAATATTTTCAAAAATAAGCCAATTTTAGGTTCGGATAAAAACGCTGTCCTGGGCAGCGTTATACCTGATGAAGAAACGCTACCCAGGGCAGCGACTTGCATGAGCTTGATTTTAGGGTAAAAATACGGGTCAAAAGAAATCGCTGCCTTGGGCAGCGATTTATTCCAGACTAAAATCGCTGCCTTGGGCAGCGATTCATTAAGTATTAAAATCGCTGCCTAGGGCAGCGTTTTTCTTTAGAATATTTTCAGAATCAGTGCTGCAGAAGCCAGGGAATCAGTGCAGAGCATTAATGAATCGCTGCCCGAGGCAGCGATTTTAATACTTAATGAATCGCTGCCCAAGGCAGCGATTTTACTGAAGCTGCGTTTATAATTTCTTTTTCTCCCTTCTTCTTCCCCATTTCCTTCTCCCCTGCGCTGCTGCTCGTGGTTTATTTCGTCCCTCCTCTTCGAACCATCCTCCCAAAATCTTCCATTTCTTTCCATTTCACAAGGTATGTAATTTATTTGGTGTAATTTGAAGTTTTTATTATGTTTTTTAATTTATTCATTTATGTTTTTTTATTTCGTTTTTTTATTTGAAATTATGGTTTGTGTTATGTTATTTTTTTACAATTTTTTGAATTAATTATTTTTATGTTAATTTTGTGAATTAATTTTTGATATGTTATGTTTGGTAATTATTATTGATATTTTGATAGTGTTTATGTTTTATTATTTTAGTTTAGGTATTGGTATGGATTTGGTTAAGTGGACCTTTATTTAGGTTAGTATATAAATTTAGGTGAGTTCATTAATTAAGATTAGTTAATTAAATTTGTGTAATATTTAGGTTAGTAATTAGTATAGATTATTTTATTAATTTTGTTTAGTTTATTGAAAGAGGTTAGTTTATTAGAGTAGATTACCTAATTAATTTAGTTTAGTAGATTAATTTAGGCTAACGTAGATTAGTTAATTAAGTAAGGTTAATTAATTAAAATTAGCTTATTAAGTAAGGTTAGTTATGTTAGTTAATTAATGAAGTTTTGTTGATTAGATTAGTTTATTTTATTAACTTAGTATATTTAGGTTAATTTAGTATATTTTACTAGGTTAGTATATTTAGGTTAATTATAGTAGTTAATTAATTAAGTTTAGTTTACTAGATTATTTTAATAAATAAGGTTAGATTATTAGGTTAGGTTATTAATTATGGTTAGTGTATTAATTTAGATTAGTTTATTAGGTTAGTACATTAAGTAGGGTTAGTTTACTAAATTATTTTATTTCCTTACGTTAATATATTTAGGTTAATTTAGTTTATTTTATTAGGTGCTTAAATTTAGGTTAATTAGGTCATGTTAATTAGGTAAGGTTAACTAAGCTTGTTAATTAACTAATTAAGATTATTTTAATAAATAAGGTTAGATTATTAGGTTAGGTTATTAATTATGGTTAGTGTATTAATTTAGATTAGTTTATTAGGTTAGTACATTAAGTAGGGTTAGTTTACTAAATTATTTTATTTCCTTACGTTAATATATTTAGGTTAATTTAGTTTATTTTATTAGGTGCTTAAATTTAGGTTAATTAGGTCATGTTAATTAGGTAAGGTTAACTAAGCTTGTTAATTAACTAATTAAGATTAGTTTAATAAATAAGGTTAGTTTATTAATTATGGTTAGTTTATTAATTCAGATTAGTTTATTAGGTTAGTATATTAAGTAGGTTTAGTTTACTAAATTATTTTATTTCCTTACGTTAATATATTTAGGTTAATTTAGTTTATTTTATTAGGTGCTTAAATTTAGGTTAATTAGGTCATGTTAATTAGGTAAGGTTAACTAAGCTTGTTAATTAACTAATTAAGATTAGTTTAATAAATAAGGTTAGATTATTAGGTTAGTTTATTAATTATGGTTAGTTTATTAATTCAGATTAGTTTATTAGGTTAGTACATTAAGTAGGTTTAGTTTACTAAATTATTTTATTTCCTTACGTTAATATAGTTAGGTTAATTTAGTTTATTTTACTAGGTGCTTAAATTTAGGTTAATTAGGTCATGTTAATTAGGTAAGGTTAACTAGGTTAGTTAATTAATTAATTTTAGTTTATTGTATATTACATTCTTGAATATCTTTGAATAGTTTTCGTTGTTGTAGGCTTCATGAATACCAATGTGTACCCATTGTTATGTCGATGGGGTGGAACATTGATAGAACAAGATAATACGGTTGGGTATGATGGTGGACAGTGTAGACCTATCTTAATTAGTGGTGAGAATAGCTTCTCTGATATTGTTGACATGGTCTTCAGTTTGTGTGGGTTTGATAGACGATTGGTGGAACTTAAATTGAAAATGAAGTATCCCACTGGGCAGTCAACATGTATGGCATTGCCGTTCACTGATGACTATGCTGTTAAAGTATTATGGGTGTGTATTCAAAATTATCCACAATCTGGCATTGAAATATATGTCGATCTAGTCCCCTTGCCATCATCATATACTGGTTTAATGGACATCTTATCTCAACATCAGTCATTTCCAATCATTCCATCCACAAGTCAAATTCACGATGATAGCTCAGGTCTAGCTACTTCTCGGGTGAATCCATTAAACAGTACGCTTCTCAGAGATGGGTTTGAAAATTACCTTTATGGAGAAAGGACTGGACAATCCGAGGAAGGAGTAGAAGAAGAGGAAGTAGATGAGGAAGCGGAGGGGGAAGAAGATGCAGAAGACTTGGAGCCTGTTAACCTAGAAGAAGAGGATGACGGTCATTTGAACATAGAGCTAGAAGTAGGGACTGGATCGGAGGCCAACGAGATTGCAGTTGAATCTAACATTCCTTATTACAATAACATGTTAGAGTATGAAGAGGACGACAGTTGGACGATGACAGGCCCACCATGTGGTGTTGATAATGAATTTGTTAAGGGAATGGAGTTCGCTAATAAGAGAGATCTCATTGAAGCTGTTAAGATGTATAGCCTTACGTCAAATACATCGTATCGGTGTCGAACGTCGAACAGTAGTGTGTTGGAGCTGGTTTGTAGTAATAAATGTGGTTGGAGACTACGTGCTAGGCAGAAGAGTACCTTACTCTCATTTTGGTGCATAACAACATACAAAGGTCCACACGCTGCGTCCTGTGTCAGTGGCAGTCAGAACCGGGGAGTTCGTCATCTGAGTGCGTCACTGATCGGCAATTTCGTCAAGGATTGTGTTAGAGCTGATCCCACATTGAAAGTTGCCGTAATTATAGAGATGGTGCATGGGCGATTCCACCACACCATACCATATATGAAAGCATGGTACGGTAAGCAAGTCGCTATAGCAGAAATCTACGGTAACTGGGAGTCCTCTTATGAACGGTTGCCCCAATTATGCAAGCACTACTAGATACTCATCCTGGGATGGCCGTTGAGTGGTGTTACAAATCAGAGGGTCCTGGTTACAGGGTCTTCCAGCGGTTATTTTGGTCATTCAAACCGTGTATAGAAGGGTTTAAGCACGCACTTCCCCTGATTGTCATCGACGGTACGCATTTGTATGGAAAATACATGGGCAAGATGCTTATAGCAATAGGGGTTGATGGGAATAATCAACTATTCCCCATTGCTTTTGCTCTCGTCGAGGATGAGAACGGAGAGAGTTGGAGCTGGTTCATGGCATGCATCAGACATCGTGTTACGAGTAGAAGGGGACTATGTGTATTATCTGATCGTCACCCTGGTATTATTCGGGCTATGAATGATGTTCATAGTGGATGGACGCCGCCAGACGCATTTCACCGATTCTGCATCGTCATGTTGCTTCGAATTTGAATACCCAAGTCAAGAATACCTTAGTGAAGAAAGCATTCATTAGAGCTGCTTTCCAGCGGAAAACTTCGAAGGTCGACAAAGCCATAAGACGAATTGCTCAGGTCTCTCCTGAAGCAGCTGAATATATCCAAGATATGTCAATTGAGAAATGGTCGATTGCCTATGATGGAGGACATAGATACGGGTATGCGACAACGAACATGGCTGAAGTGTTTAACGGCGTCATTAAGGGAGTTAGATTTCTGCCAGTTTCAGCAATTGTTGAGTTGACATTCTACAGAGTGAATAAGTGGTTCGTACACAAACGAGAGATGGGTGCAGAACACGTAGCAGCAAACCAACCTCATACCCGTCATGTACGTGCTAGGATTGAAGTTAACGGAAGTAAGGCCAGATTCCACAATGTAGTGCCGTATGACATTGGGAGCGGCGTATACGAGGTGACGAGTGGCCGAGGTGAAAGGTTGGCACGTAAGGGAGGGAAACGATACATGGTACGTTTCGCTGACGGGACATGCACGTGCAACAAGGTTCAAATATATCACTACCCTTGTTCGCATGTGTTGGCCGTGTGTCGTCAGTATCACATGCCCGAGGCACCATTTGTTGATACACATTTCCATAGTGCGGCATACATGCGCACGTACCAGCCTCAATTCCACCCACTTCTTGATGACACGGTGTGGAGAGCATTTATAGGACCCCGAATTATTGCTGATAAGACCCGAGTTCGTGCTAGGGGTCGTCCACGATCTAGAAGATTACGAAATGAGATGGACGACAACACAGACCGAGGAGTCACATGTAGTGTTTGTCATGTTGTTGGACATAATAGAAGAAGTTGTCCGCAGAGATAGGTGCAGTAGTATAGAATGTTAACAAATATGTACTAGGTTCCTTTATGTTATGAACATTCCCACTATTTACTTTATGTTATGCACATTTCCGAATATAGAATATTTTATGCACATTTTGTACTCTGTTATGTTAGATTCACAGGATATGGAACCAGGCCCAGTAGACCCGTCTGTTCTCAGACTGCAGCAGACGCATCGTTCACATGCGTTGTGGAATGGAACATTGGACGGTGCCTCTACGCTTTACACTCGCCACCACTCCTTTGAGTGGCCTGTGGATGATAGAGTCCTCCGGTATGTTCGACGTGCCGGGCTATACGGGATCCATAGGTTACGGTCGCTGCGAATCGACCGTGGCCTTGTCACGGCCTTGGTTGAGAGGTGGAGGCAGGAGACACACACCTTCCACCTACCTGTTGGGGAGGCCACGATCACTTTACGGGATGTGTGCATCCTTACACACCTACCGGTGACGGGTAGGGCAGTGTCTGGACCTAGCCCCGCACCATACGCCATGACGATGCTCCGAATGTTTGGAGTTTCACCCCCAGATGATGCCGTGGTGGGGTCCACCGTGAGATTCACTTGGCTGCAAGATACCTTCGCCCATCTCCCGCCTGCGACCGCCAGTGAGATGGATATTTTGAGGTACGCCAGGATGTACTGTTGGGTCCTCGTTTCTTGTGTACTTTTCGCGGATAAGTCAGGGAACGAGGTGCAGCTTATGTACTTGAACCTGTTCGACCGCCCTTGGGATAGTGTAGCCAGTTACAGTTGGGGCAGCGCCGCTCTATCATACCTGTACCGGAATATGTGTCGGGCTTCTCGAGTTCGACGGGGTCGGCCAGCAGTTGAGATAGCTGGGCCACTAGTCATTCTCCAGGTATGCATGTTCGTTTGTTAATTTATGTGAATCGTACAGAATTATAATACTAGATACTCATTCCATTTACTTCAATTACTCAGCTTTGGGCGTGGGAGCATCTCACCGTCTGTCGTCCGGCCATACCCACACGACGCAGACGAGCTCAGGAGGTTCACATTTACGTCGAACCGGGCCGAGCTGGAGATGGAGAGCCATACGGAACAAGATGGCTGGTCGATCGTCTTACTCGCGTTCACCTCGCGACTGGGGTGAACTCTCTGCGAGATTTATTAGATAGGATGACGGATGAACAGGTACTACTACACCTCATTAGTAATTCGTACATATATTTTAAATGGATTTATTGTCATATTATAATGTTAAACTGTTATTTATAAACAGATGGTATGGGATCCGTATCCCGAAGATGAGGGTGAAGAGGACGAGTGGCGTGTCATTTCGCCGCTCATATGTTTCGAGTGCGTGGAGTTCCATTTGCCGACACGAGTTATGTGGCAATACGGATCGCGTCAGGTCATTCCCCCACCTGTTGACACGAGCGAAGACTTACACAAGGTGGACCGATGTGGGAAGGCTGGAGTCGATTGGTCGGACCATCACCGACAATTTATCGACGCGTGGGATAGGCGTTTACAGTCCGTAGTCCAGGTCGATCCGTTTGAGGGAGCTATGGACTACTTCGATCCATACTTGGTATGGTATCGACGTATCACCAGACAGTTCATCAGCCCTTTCTTTCGACCGCCTGCGCCACATTTCTCTCCTGCAGCAGTGCCATTACACATCGTGGTAAGATTTTTATTCAAGTTAATTGTTAAAATTTATTTATATAGTACACTACTAACATCATTTGTATTTCTTCTTTCCCATGTAGACTGAGGAGCTGTTGCATATTCGTGACTACGTTCACGACTCCAGAGACTTGTGTCCTCCCATGGCGGACCATGTGTATGGTCTCGTCCAGGAGAGCATGGAGAGGATACGGCAGCCTCACAGACTTCGGCCGTATCCATTACATTCCAGTTGCGACCCATCCACCCCCGCTGCACCCTTCACTATGACGGAGACCCTTGCTATCGAGATGTCACACCAACATAACACTCAAGGTCAGTCTTCGTCATCGGCGTACACGTCCCCAGAGGCCCCATTTGCACACCATCCGCCTTGGACCCAGCAAACACAAACTCAGAGTTCGTATCCTCATTTGGACATCATTTTCGAGGAGCAAACTCCGGGTCCGGACTCTTAGATCTTATTCAGTTTTCATTACATTAATTTAATACCAATTTGTAATGTTTATTACTAAAACTTAGTTTCAAACATTATACAGTTTGTATTTCAAACATCATCATTTGTTATGACCTTTTTCCTAATCTGTGTTTATTTCGATACTTATTATTAGAATTTGTCTATTCATATTTGAATTCATAAGTATTTAAGTATTGATGGAAAATTATGTAATGTATTTGATACGTCTAAATAATTTACGGCATTTAAAAAAAAAATTCTAGTTCGCGTAAAAACGCTGCCTAGGGCAGCGTTTTATCTCAGAGTTAGGCAGCGTTTTTACGCGAACTAAAACGCTGCCTGAGGCAGCGATTTCCTAATTGCACAGAATTTCCCTAAAAACCCAGCCCCATGCAAAACGCTGCCTGGGTAGCGTTTTTGTCCCACCTAAAACGCTGCCTAAGGCAGCGTTTTTTATCCGAACCTAAAATTGGCTTATTTTTGAAAATATTTTAAACAGTAACTTATTTTTCAAAATTTTTTTTTTTTTTGGCTTATAAATAAAAAAAGTTCGCGTACGGACTATTACAAAATAAATAAAATCACGGAACTATTGCAAAACACTATTTATTTTCAACTTGTTTTTTGTCAGTGTCAGTTTTGCTGTTGTTTTTATTTAAGTTCATGTTGTGAGCGTGGTTTCTTATATGTCTTTGAAACGTAAATAGCTTAATTAATGAACCAATCGTCTAGTAAGGCTACATAATCTATATCGTGTACGGCTATACTCCCTACTTCCCCTAAAAATTGTGGTTGGGGATTTATTTTTGTTCAACCACCGATAATACTATAGTAGGGCTAATCGATGTAGTGTGAAAATATATTTAACACGGAGTAACTTGGTTTAAATGTACAAATATTTAACGAGCTGAAGATGAAGACATCCCATTTAAAAAAAAGGATTAACTGAAGCTAAGTTGGCCATATTTTGGCTGTTGATCGGTTCTAAAATGTCCAAAAGGATGCTCAGTTTCATCTCCTGATTTCTGATCCTCATCGAACATTGGAAAGAAGAATGGTTCAATGGGTTGCCCTGGTTTCAAAGGGTGATTGATCAAATTCCTGTAGTTGTATGCGGTACCTAGAGTCCCCTGGCCAACACTGATCATACGGACAAATGAGTCCATTTATGTAAGATTTTTGAGTTGGAAACGGATACGGAAGAGAACCTAGATAACAAGTCAGTAGGTATTTCAATTCGTCTATAAATATAGTGGCGAGACCGGCAACCCTCATTATTCAGGATTTCAATTCTATAACCTTCATTAGTCACTCTACTCATTGACATTATAAGTGTGAGAGTTGTATGACTGGTTTTGTTTCATTTTGATAACTTGAAAAACAAATCATGCCTTTCGATACTTGGATAGTCGGAAAGCACGCAAACTTTACCCCAAACACTAAAATGAGACTCTTCACGAAACCTTTAAAGATGAAAACTTAGAGGAATTTGAGATCATTAGGACTTTGTTGTAGCTTGCAGACATACCAGTGCAATAGTGTAGGAAGAATTGGGTATCATAGAATTTCATAATCGGGAGGACACTTACGAGAACAACTCACATTTTTCTACTTATGCAAGATTGTAGTCCTATTGCTACCCACATGTTCTACTTTGGGCCTTTTTATGCAAGTTTGTAGACTTGTTGCTAGCCCTATTTTCTTCACCTAAAAGTAGCCCTTCTCAATACCTTAAGCCCACGTGATATAAGCCCAACTCAACGAAAGGGCTGTGAAAGTCAACCCCGATATCCAATTGGTAATCTTCTACTTTTTAAATTTATATTTGATCAACTGAAATAAATTAACTTTTTCAATGGTAATCTTTTCTTTTTTGAAGTTTTTTGTGCATGTCCTTAATGATAGGTTTTAACACGATTGAGACTTTTTTAAAAGTAACATTCAATCATGGTTAGACATAGTTGGATATTCTCAATTATTTCAATTTAAGGGAAGGCATTGTAAATGTATGATATTTTAATTATGGTAAATTATGTTAGTTTTTATGTAGTTATTACATAATTTATGTCATAATTCAAATTAGGTGAAGGTATTCAATAGGGTGGATGATTGTGTGAGAGGAAATTGAATAAGATTTTAGTAGGAATACATAACTATATCTAATCATAATTAAATATCACTTAAAAACTTCAATCTTATTAAAACCTATCATTGAGGTCATGCATAATAACTTTAAAAAAGAAAGAGTTACTAATGATAATGTTACTTTTTTAGTTGACAAAATATAATTTTAAAAAGTAGAAGGTTACTAGTAAGATATAGTAATATACAAATGTAATGTGCTAATTTTATTTACATATAGTAACATGACCCTCTCTCCTCACCTTTTTTCATTCACTTCATCAGTTCTCTCTTTTCCACTGATCCAACCAGTCAATACATAAAGTTTAGTCGACATTATTAGGGTTCCAAAAAAAAAGTTTAAGACTCAAAGACAAATCAAATCACTTATAAAGCTTATGAAGAACTCCTTATATGTTATTTACGTGGGAGAAAAATCAAGTAGGAAGCTAAGAGAAAAAACAAAAACAGAGTAAATCGTATATGCACTAAAGTCAACGCATACAAGTGTACAACTAGCGTGATCTTCCATTTAACGCAGCCAGCAAATCAGACGAGATACATTAAGGAGGTCCATCTTCATAAATCATAATTGCATCATGGCCATGTGATGGACAAGAATGAGGTTTCCGAATACTCCGTAATGTCATTTAGCTCTATAATACTAGGCTGTGCTAGCTAGTCCATGCGTATTATTCAAGCCAATTGCTGTTCTTTTCCTTGAAACTAGGCTTCTCGTGATAGGAATAGTCAAAGAATTGTGAAAACAATAGAGTGAAGTTGAATTTATATTTTAGTTTAATGGTTTTGAGTTTTCTTTTTTGTTTTTATCCAATCATTATCAAAATTCCGGGAACTCCAAATCTTCATACATGCATAAATTATTCTTTTGTGTAACTTGACAAGTAATCTAATATAAGTATTCAAATCATTGCTTCAATTATATTTTTATGTTATTGTACAATATTAATATAAATATATATTAATTTTGAGGCCCCTTAAATTTGGGGTTATGTTCCGTCGAGCACTCTGCTCTTGCCCAGAACCACCTCTGCTCTCACACCAACTATATAAAACAAACGAATGGAAAATGACAAATAATAGAAAGTAGGGGGATTACTAGTCAAATGTTGTAGCTCACTAACAGTATAACATAATACAGAAGACATTAACTCCTCTACACCACATTCATAACAAGCATTCTGAACTTCTTCTTGAAAAATCATAGAAAACATTAATGGTATATACCTCATAACCATGTCTTTAAATCTCCATTGGAGTCTTACATTTTGGATGCTTGTGTTAAGAATTATAATCATTTTGTGCTTGAGTATGTCTTTGTGCATTCATGGCACTTTCAAACCTCATCAAAAACTCTACTAGCGACATATGTGAATTAACAAAGGATGAAAAGAAATTATTTTCACTTTATGATCGACCTTGATGAAGTTCTCATAATACCACCCATAAACAAATCTCTAAAATAGGCAGGAATCCACTTTGCTCTCATTTCAAACATTAAAACGAAGCCACTCATGATCTTCTAAATGAAACTCAACGAGCATCTTGTTCCATTTATCTTTAAATTCCTTTGCTTCAATTTCTAAGTTTCATACGCAATCACTTATTTTCTTCAAAAAATCAGCTTCTTGGGTAATACTTCTCCCAATCTTATCAAGCATCTTTTTTACAATATGCCACATGAAAAATCTATGCTCACATTTTTCAAACACATTACTAACCGCAATCTTCATTGCAGGATCTTGATCAGTAATTAAACACGATGGTTCCTTATGATCCATTGTTTTGAAAAATGTTCTAAAAAGCCATTCAAAAGATATTACATCTTCTTTGGCTATAAACCCATTAGCAAAAGTAACACATCTCTTATGGTAATCAACCCCAGTGAAAGGCTCAAACACCATATTATACCTGATATTGACATTAAAATGGTAGAGTTAAACAACATAATTGAGGCTTAGAACAATAGAATATATATTTAGAACAATTGAGAAACTATTTAGAACATCATATTAAAACTTATAGAACAACCAAATTCACTCTTAAGTCATCCTCTTAACTATATATTATAACCTTATAAAAATACTCTTAGTCTAGACCAATAAAATACCTGTTAGTTTGATAAGTAATATCAAATGAAGCCATATCACCAAAAAGACTATAATTTTTCCTACATATAGGATCGACCCATAAATCCCTACATAGGCAATCATCATCATCAATATGATAGTCAAAGAAAAAGTAGACCAAATCAACTTTTTTCTCTTGAAATTATCCACAAACATTTGCGCATCGGCCCCTTCAATGTACGCCTTCAAGTCCCTATGAAATTTTTTGAAATCACACTTATAGCCACCTACATTCTCATAACCACCAACGTATTCTTTCATCATTCTAAATGTTTTCACAGGTCCAACGTTAACCTGTGTACACAATAGAATATAACTTTATAATAATTTACTTAAAACAATATATTGTAATTTAAGAACACTAGAACAAACCTTTAAAACAATAAAATAGAATTTTTAAACAATTTATTGAATACTTAAGAACAATAGGATACAAACTTAGAACATTTGCATATATATACTACCTTCGAATTATCAACAATCATCTTCTTGTGTAAAATGTTCAAATTTCACCTCGCTTTTTGAAAATGTACAGAATTAGATGAATAAAGAGAATGACTATGTCTTTCTTTAATATTGAATAACCCCCATCATCGCAAACCTTCAACACCATACATGCATTGCATCCAACACGAGTGACCAAACTTCTCCTAACAACTGCACTTCTATCTTTGCCTTCATTTTCACTTCTCATATCTTGCATATTACTCTTTTTCTTAGACTTATATCTAGCTTTATTATACACAAAATATTGGAAACTAACAATGCCATTCTTCCTTCTTTTTGTAGTAGATTTTCTAACGTTAAAACCAACGAAAGTTGCATATGCCTCATAAAATGAAAAACCTTCATCAATACTTGAGAATTTCATGCCCACACACGGTTTTACCTTGCTAGAGCAAATTGGGATCCATACTTTGGACCCTCCAAGCGTACAAACAGGTATCACTTCAGATGTATTACCCCTATTTTCACTATAAACACTACAATTCTCTTTATTGCCCATTGCCTACAAAAACCATAATAGCTACTCCTTTGAACAATAAATGTCATATTTAGGACAACATAGTAATTATTTATACACATCTAGTATAACTTTCGTTCGATTGTTTAACAATGTTTTGTTGTTCTAAATTTTTCTTCTATTATTCTAAACAATTATACACAATGTTCTAAACTACTGTTTCATTATTCTAACATGTTGTTTTAATGTTCTAAGCAAGAGTATCAAAAGCTATTTAAAATAATAGATATACTTTTTTTTTTAACAATCTAAGTCATAATTAGGACAATACATTCATTATTTACAACATCAAGTATAACATCTATTCGAATGTTTTAAGTATGCCTTTTTGTTGTAAATTGTTGTGTGATTGTTCTAAAGTATTATTTTCATTTTTCTAAACAAATATTCCATTATTCTAAAGTCTTAATCTAGTGTTCTAAAAATTGTTCCATTGTTCTAGCCTTATGTCCAAACTTATATTCTAATTATTTACTACACTATTAAAACTATTGTTTCATAACTAAAACACATTCACGTAATTTTGAATATTAAAGAAAGACTAAATCTTCGAACTAAACTTAACAATACCCCATAGACCTAAACTTACCAACATTTAAAAAATTAATTTAAAACAATAGATATCATTTTTATAACAATCTAATTCATATTTAGGACAATACAATTATTATTTATAACGTCAAGTATAACTTATGTTCAAATATTTTAAGTATGCCTTATTGTTCTAAATTTTTGTGTTATTGTTTTAAACTATTATTCTTATTGTTCTAAAATAATCGCCTATTGTTCTAACTTCTTCTAATGTTCTCTATTTTTTTCAAATGTACTAAGCTATTGTTTTATAAAATTTCAAAATATCAAATTAAACAATCTGAAATACAAAAATTCAAATATTGCCAAATTTTTAACAACTAAATGTCAAACTACAAAATTTCTAACTTTTGTTTAAATGTTTTAAGTATGCCTTATTGTTTTAAATTTTTGTGTTATTGTTCTAAACTATTATTCTCATTGTTCTAAACTAATCTCATATTGTTCTAATGTCTTCTTCTAATGTTCTAAATTTTTTCAAATGTACTAAGCTATTGTTTCATAAAATTTCAAAATTTCAAACATTCCAAAATAAAAAAATTCAAACATTGCCAAATTTTTAACATCTAAATGTGAAACTACAAAAATTCCCACTCAATTCTAATACAACTAAAATTTTGAACTTTCCCAAATAAAAATAAGTAACAAGCAACAAAGAGTAACAAAAGATACAATAAAAAAAATTGTACCTAAAAGAGGAGAAGAGCTCTTGACGAGAAGAAGACAATTCTAATATTAATGTGCAATAATGAAGAAAACGATGAAAATATAAAGAAAGCAAAAGACAATGATAGGAAAAGTACCCTAACTTACTAGAGTGGAAAAGCAGCTGACAAGTCTGCACCATGGATCATTGTAACAGAAAATGGGTTTTGCTAGCTGGCTATTAACCACTTCCATCGAGTATCTATCTAGTGTGTTGAGGTACATTATAACTATTATGATCAATAATAACTATCAAAATGTGAACCGGCCAGATAGAATATCCCAAATTGACCTGATTATGACCGGAGAAATGAGAATCATCAACTTACCCAACCCAATCGAAAGTCAACTCGAAACCAATTTGACCCGTTATTAGAAACTCCGAACTCAACTGGCATCCGATTGGTGGTGGGCTTAGTAAAAGGAATAAATAGTTAAAGGTGGGCCAAATCAAGGAACATATCCCTAAGCAATAATTAAGGTCAGAAACATAGGGTTACTAATTGCGCTTAATATGTAGTCCAATTTTACTTATTTTATAATTGGGGCAAAAAATGGGAGCAACCCAAAGTAGAAATTGAGATAAAGGGACTGAGAGAATAGTAAATAGTGGGGTTGGATCGAGTAAGCTTGTTGGCGCTAATTCATTGGAGTAATCTACTTTGTATTAAATTGTCGAATTTCTTCCAATACAAGGCCAATGCAAATATGAGAACTTAGATTAGACAAAGTGGGCTACAAGAAGCTTGGGTTGGTACAACTATTGGGAGAGAATCAATCAGGGTCAATGCTATATAACTTTGCTCATATATGTATTTTATTATTCGGCTGTTAGTTAGATTATTTGATTAAAATTTAAAAATGATATTTAAGACCGACGATCGATTCTCATCAACAATAAATCGGTTGCGACTCTCTTTTAAGCCAGATTAAAAAAAAAATACTTATATTACTATATATTAGTTGATGTCATTAGTTGACAAGTTTAATATTTTTTAAAAAAGATTTTAATTTTAAATTCAATGTTAAATCCAAAAGTTGTTATGAATAAAATAACTTTATAATTTAATTGGATAGTTTTTGTTAATTCTCTCCTTTTAAAGGTCAAACTATGAACAATTAATCTTTAACTTACAATATATGATGAACATAATGTTGAAAGACTTTATATGAATAGTTTAAAGCATACTTAAAAATCATAATTATAAAGTATATAGAAATATGCTGATAATCGACATCCTAACAGCAAGATATTCAAATTAATGTAAATTAATGTGGAATTGATGTTAACATGTAGAATTTTCGTAGCTAGAGCAAGGCCAGGTTTAGGGAGTCAAACGAATAACGTCACCCATCTTCCCTACGCTCTCCGTTTACTCCAACTTGCATAAGTATTCATGATATATCTCACAAACCCACACCCACAGCAGTAGTCTCTTCTCTGCCCTCTAAAGGAAACATGTTCAAGTAGCAGATACTAGCTATTTCTAACAGGTTGCGTTGAGCTCAGCTGCTCCTAGTTTTCGAGTTACGAAAGTATAGCTGATTACTATGAACAAATCTGGAGGAGTTCCTAAGCTTCAGATATAATTGAAAATTAACTCTGGTTTTGGTCTGAGTAATCAAGCTATTAATATGGGTACACAAGGTCCTTCTCAACATAACAATGTAAGTTTTCTGTCATGTAATTGGATTTATTCTTTTGCACACTGTTTTATTTAGAAAATTACACGTACAAATCATATCAATTGCTAAGTTGCTTTCTTTTTCTCTGTTAGACGTGAATACTTTGATGGAGAGCTATTACCTCGGATAATCAACTATGGACAGCCTGTCAAAAAAATTATTTTACAGCTATTTCTTGATTAGTTTGTTTGAATATTATAATCTTTGTGTTCCTATTGGATTTTCTATCCATCTTTTTTATGCAAATATTTGTTTGTTGTACGTTGATGTGAATTAGAAATTTGATAGAGTAGACCAACTGTAATTTTGTAACCATGATTTTTTTATTTTTTTTTTCAAAGTTTTATGTGCTGCGTTGTATTTTGTCAACTACTCTTGTCATGAAAGTGAATTTTTGTTTGATTTTTCGCATTTCTATTGGACTAGTCTTTCAATATAAACTTTTTTTTTCAAAAGATATTAATAAGAAGGAAACATTGTCGGTTGTCAAATAATCAATGTGAGATTAAACTAAAAAAAATACCAATGTTCCTTAATTTTCAAATAGCAATGTTGTCTTATTATATCGATATAAGTAGATTTTAATTAGATTAATTGATTAAATTCTCTCTTTTTTTTTTAAAAAAAAAAAATCTTATTAAATTGATATAAGTTTAAACTTACTCTGCCTCTTTGCACGACCTTTGGTCAATCTTGAATCTAGTATAATCCAATCTCCAAGGCAATAGTTAATTATCTTATTCAATATCTTGAATTAAACTGTTGATTGACCCTTAAATTATGAAGATCACATCCTCCTACCATGTGATAAATTCCAAGATAAATGCGGTGACAGTGTGAGATGGCAATAAACCAACAAGTTGTGAAATATAAATATTATATATTGGCAAAGTACTCCTTCATTTTTTTTATATTACCTCCATTTTTATTTATAGAGTCAAATAATTTATAAAAGTTTGACTAGAAATTCTAATCATGTTATAAAAAATAATATATTTAAGTTGATATTATTAGATGAATCTCAATATAAATTTTTACAGTTTTAATAATTTTGTCTTACTGATTTAGGTATACAACATTTTAATTTATGTCTTCAAAATTGTAAAGTCAAATGGATGTAGTACATTATCCCATACAATGACACTGAGTATGAAATAATTATTTTTTCTTAAGAAATACAGACTTTACAGATACAAGATTTAATGATAACTAAAATTTAAATCTTGGCACTAATCCAGCCAAATTATCATTCACCTCGTAAGTAAACTCTAACACTAAGAATAAAATATTTGCTTGTAAGGTTATGAGCTGTGACCTTATGGCTCATAATACGGGAAATTCAAACGGTATTCTTGGTTAAAACAATTATTCACCAACCACACGTAAAACAATAGAATCTTTTTTTTATCGATGAATTTTACCATTTCCATAAGTTGATATTCATTGGCCTCGTGATTCGTGAACCCACCGTTACTATAAAATATCATAATATGATCAATGAACAAGCTGAGTTCAAAGTATAGTAGTGACTCTTATGAACTTATCCGATTACTCTGATTGGGATCTCCTTTTATAATATGTTCTGTTGATTCTTGTTTATATGCTCTTTTGAGAGCTACATGGATTATTTTACTAGGCGGATTGTATTAAGTTTGCATTTCTTTTGATATTTAATTAAATGGATTCCTCATTATTAAAAAATGCTATCGTTGTGAATAATTTCTATTAACTATTTCTCCATATAAATTAGTTTCAAGTTTCAACATCACAATATTATTAACCTTATGGATGTACAGGTATCTAAAATTCCCTAAATATTATGTATAAATTAGAAATTTCTCATTTTCGAATGTCTGTCTTTTATTGGGTTCTTTCCATATTTTTGAGTGAACTCTTTATCATATTGTTTTGGTGAATGTTGATCAGGATATTGAAGAGAAGTTGCAGAAACAAAAGGATATTGATAATTGGCTTCCCATCACTTCTTCAAGAAATGCAAAATGGTGGTATTCAGCTTTCCACAATGTCACTGCCATGGTTGGTGCTGGAGTCCTTAGTCTTCCATATGCCATGTCCAATCTAGGATGGTAAGTTTTGACATAACTGCGGCATTTTTATTGGTGGCCTTAGAAAATTTTGCTCTTTTTAAGGAAGATTAGTTCTCATATAAATAATAAGGGCTAGTGAATTGCAAGCTCCTTTTTTCGGCCAATTGATCAATAGAGTTTAACCCAAAAGATGTACAGGTAGGGTAATGAACTGTATGGCCTTGCAAAGAAAAGTTTACTTAATTGTATCCTAATGAATTGCTTTGGGTGTGTGATGCAGGGGACCAGGAGTGGTAGTTCTAGTACTATCATGGATCATAACATTGTACACCCTATGGCAGATGGTGGAGATGCACGAGATGGTGCCAGGAAAGCGATTTGACAGGTACCACGAGCTAGGACAATATGCGTTTGGAGAGAAGCTAGGCTTGTGGATTGTAGTGCCTCAACAGCTTATTGTGGAGGTTGGTGTCAACATCGTTTACATGGTCACCGGGGGAAGGTCCCTCCAGAAGGTCCATGATATTATATGCGCCAACAAAACAAATTGCGCCCCCATGAAAACCACCTACTTCATCATGATCTTCTCCTCCGTCCACTTTGTACTTTCACATCTCCCTAACTTCAACTCCATCGCCGGTGTTTCCTTGGCTGCTGCCGTCATGTCTCTCAGGTACTCAACTAGCAAGTGAAGAGAGTACTTCATTCATAGTATTAGGGTCACTTCTATTCAATGTATATCACATATAGAAATACAAAAAATATAAAAATATAGAAAAAAAAATTAATATCAAATATAGACATTATGATATTATATATATATATATAAATGAAATTACGAAAATGTTCTTCAATATATTTATATAAAGTATAAATTAGTTATTTCTCTATCTCTAGACTTTTAACTGGTATACGTAATTAACTATTTTTTTTTCTTATGATGTTGCAGCTACTCTACAATTGCATGGGCAACATCATTAGGAAAGGGTGCGCAACCTGAAGTTTCTTATGGGGCTAGGCACCATAGCGACGTAGGGAAGGTGTTCGGATTCTTTAACGCCCTTGGTGATGTAGCTTTTGCATATGCAGGCCACAACGTGGTGCTTGAAATCCAGGCAACCATCCCTTCCAGCCCAGAGAAGCCTTCCAAGGGGCCCATGTGGAAGGGCGTCATTGTTGCCTATATTGTTGTTGCCTTGTGCTATTTCCCTGTTGCACTTATTGGCTATTGGATCTTTGGCAACAAAGTTGAAGATAACATTCTCCTTTCCCTTGAGAAACCTGGTTGGCTTGTTGCTATGGCCAACATCTTCGTTGTCATCCATGTTATTGGAAGTTATCAGGTAATCCACAGCTAGCTCCACATATTTTTTTTTTTTTTTTTTTTTTTTTTATAAGATAGAACACACTTGAAAGAATTACATGGCCATATTGCACAAATAACATTATATGACAAACTAATAATCCAGTTATTGATTTGTGGTGCACTACGAGGCGCATGCACTATATTTTCTAGGCAATGAATTCGAAAAAATGCAACTGAACTCCATTTTTGTTGCTTCTCTAGGTATATGCCATGCCGGTGTTTGACATGTTAGAGACTGTGCTTGTGAAGAAGTTGCACTTCAAGCCCACTTGGTACCTTAGATTCATTACTCGCAACATCTATGTGGGTAAGTATCAATACTTCCTTGCATTATGCACTCATCCTCCAGTAGCATATATTTGATGTTTCCTCTCTTAACCATTACTGTGTCTGAATTTAGTTGTCACATTAAATTATTAGTATAATTTGCACCACTATATCTGATATCTTTTGATCAACACAGCATTTACAATGTTTGTCGCCATAACATTCCCCTTCTTTGGTGGACTTCTTGGATTTTTTGGAGGATTCGCGTTCGCTCCAACTACGTACTTTGTAAGTCCTTTCCTCGTATCATCAATTTATCAACATTTTGGCTTCAGTTTACAGTGCGCTTACTAAATGCATGTTCTACTTGCAGCTTCCATGCATCATGTGGCTTGCTATCCACAAACCCAAAAAGTTTGGCCTCTCATGGTGGGCGAACTGGGTATGCCCCACTTTTTTTGACTTTCCATTCGGTTCAGATCTGAATTTGGGCTAAACGGGCCGTACTTTTATTTAAGACCACATCTTAATACAAGATCAGCTATATTGTTGTTACAGCTTTGTTATTGAATTTAGCGTTTGAGTCTCAAAATGATGGCCTAACATGTTTCCTAATCACGCTTCAGAGTTGCATTGTTCTTGGAGTAATACTGATGGTGTTAGCGCCTATCGGAGGGCTTAGACAGATCATAATTAGTGCGAAAAGCTACAAGTTCTACTCATAAGAAGCCTCCTAAAGTTTGCATGATGAAGAAAGCTAAGCCTTGGAGTGTTTGTGTTTGATGATGGCGAATGATGAATCTTGCTCTACTGCTGCTTGTTTTGGAGTGCTTCTATCAGTTAAATTATGTAAACGTAACAGGTTGCTGTCAGTTTGATACATCTTTGGACTTAGTTGGTTTTCTCAAAATCATGTGCATAAAGAAAGGTTTCTTGCTTTGTGTTTGCAATCTATTTGTAGTATTCACAATTACAATTTCGTAGTATGTACGTAAGAAAGTTGTTTCATATGCATTCTTAAACGACATACTTTGTTGCCTTTGATAAACTCCGGAAATATATACTGAAACTAGCTTGCATCACTTGTGTGGGAGCAAATTAAATACACCCAAAGATTAATTACTTGATTAACCTTTTGAGCTAAGAAAATTAGCTAAATATATTATCAATTTTCAATGATATATGCAAAATGAATGAACTGAGCCATCTATATACTAATATATTAAGAAGGGTTCCTAATAAAGTATATTAAAAACAATATATTCCTTATAAATTGAACACTACCACTTTTCTGTAAAAATACTACATAACTTTTAGTTAATTTTCGTTTTCAAACTTTTAACAACTTTTTTTCAAGTTCCATATATACAATGATTACTTATCACTTCAATTCTTCTCAATTACACAAAAATAATTATTTTGTAATCCAAATCGCATAACCCGTTACAACTTGGTAATTGAATTTTGTGTTTTAGTCTCATAATCACATAACCTCTACAATTGGTTCATAAACTCATATTTAGGGTCTTTGGAGATTAAATATATAAATTATTCAATGGTTTCAAACCTCTTTATATGATCCAAAGAAGCATCAAACACCTTTATTTTAACTTAAAAAATATCTCATAATGATGTATACTACTGTTAGAATCCAACCATTTTCTATAATTTTAAACTCAATGAGATCTTAATATGCATACCATGGTCTTATTGAATATAGTTATCATTGATCTTTTGAGGTCATTTTAAGCCCTAAGAGTAATTAAAACTAACTATTTTTACTCTAATCATTCATTTAAACCGATTTTCAAAACTCTTACAATCGGGCCCTTAACACGTATTAGGGCCTTTAGATATTGAATATAAGGTATTGTATGGATCTAAACCTACAATATTTGGTTATTTTGGACAATTTTAGATATGGCGAGGGCCTTCATACACTTACCAAATGTCTAATAGGGTCATGTTAGACTTTAGGAGTAATTTTACCATCTACTTTGATTCAAAACATCAATTTCAACCAATTTCTAAAACTCCTACAATTGGATCTAAACTTGTCTTCATGGTATTTGGAAAAAAATATTTGTAATAAAATCATTTTAGTTTCAAACAGTTTTAGATTAGTTACAATTAGGTTCACTCAATATAAATTTTTGCAAAAAATAGAGAAAAAAATACTTAAATAAAATATTTTCTTGTACTATATATTATCTCTATTTTTTTTTTATAATGATCCTATTTTGAATAGAATGAATGATTTCCTATGTGTTTTCACCGGTTTCTCAAATCGTAATATCATATAATCTTATGATCCGATTATCTTTTATCCCCTCATCAATTTGACGTGGGATCTTCTTACAACCTTAGCTCCAAGGCCTGCAAACTCAAATCTCTACAAAACTCATAATACAATTAACCTTTGAGCAATAAGTCTTAATATGTACTCAATATTTGGCAATATTGTAGAATTTTTTTGAAACTTATTGAAACATATCATTAAGGATCCTTATTTAAAGTATTTTTCAACAAAAATTGCACATTAAGAAGATCATTAGTGAATGTTACCATAATTTATATACTTTGTAAGTTTGTAGTATTTTTTTTATGTATATGTGAAATATAACATGTTAATTTTCTTTAAGGTAACTATGGATAAATATCATATTAGTTAGTTTCCCTTTTTAATAATTACAAGTAAAAAGAATGATTAATTTCTTTACTCCTGAAAAGTTTCTCTTTTATAAATTTAGTTAGTTCACATTAGCTTAGTTTACAATAAATTAGATTACATTTCAGTCCATTTTTCAATAAAAACATAGTTAGCCTAACTTGTTGGCTTGTTGCCTGAATGCCTCCAACGCTCTGAGATCGCCGGAAATTTACTGAGGCTCATCGTCTATCTACACGAAGCTTTTTTGGCCGTCTCATGCTTTCCTTTATTTGTAAGAGTAAACACAACACGTTGAGATATTGAAGGTTCAAACTTGGAAAAACTCTTGACGGTTGAGCTTACAGCAACTCAGCAAGAGAAATGTATCATAGAACATTTCCAAATCCCACTGTTGCTTTGTTTCTGGTTTTTCAACCTCCATTGCATAAATAAATAAAAAAAAAAAAGACATTTCCAAATCCCAACACTATCATAATCAAATTAAAACCAAAGCAATTTTTCGTGCTATACAAGTTGCCTCTATTCACATATCTCAAGAAAAGAAAATCTCTTCCTCATCTATAAACACCCCCTTCACACCCACCCAGCTAAAGGAAAAAAGGAAAAGGATGTAAAAAAAAACCTTCAAAAATTAGTTGCAAAAAGGAAAAAGAATCTAAAAAGAAATTTTTTTATTTTTTCACCATGTATGTATTAGAGAACCTTTGGCTTTGGTTAGTTGCCAAATTCTGATAGGAATTCCATCTGAATCATGTGCTGTGAAATAACCATAACAGAGCTTCTGAACTTCAAGTTAACTGTGATTCATACCGTGATTTATGTAGTGGTTTTCCTCAATATGTTCATACCGTTATTCATTTGGCAGTCTGTCAGTAGAATCTACCAGGTCTAGTAGGCTCAAACCCACGAGAATAAGGGTTGGCAGCAGATCTCCACATCTCTCGCCATTGTCGTCCACTACCACCTCTTTCTGCAGTGTTAAATGAAGATTCAGTGTGCATTCTTGAAGCGTTGCAAGTGCTTTTCCTTTGGTCATTCCTTGTTTCCTCTTCAATATCATACTGGAAACGCTGAAAATGGAAACCATTAATTTTAGTTAATAACATCATTCAGTCAGGAAAAAGTCACCAACTCATGCTAGGGCACAGATTTTGGAGCTCACATGTCATCTCTGATAAAAATTGAAATTTAGGTTCTTAAGATGTTTTGATACAAAACACTAAGTTACTATAATTTAGGCTCTGAAGACTTCCTCCGCGCTATCATCTGATTAACATTTAATAATTTGGGATGTTAAACTAAAATTGAGAATCAGAAAAGTAGGTGTCTACACGTCACCTTATCAGGGTCTGAAAGAACTCCATAAGCCTCGCCAATCATCTTGAAAACCTTATCAGCATCCTTGTAGACCCCTTCTGCTATTTCCTTCCAGAGACCATCATCTCCACTCTCGGCTCTTACCAATGACTGACCAGCCTACATTAGCAAAAATAATGTCAATGGCAACCCAATAGAAAATGGCAAGTGAAACAACAATGTGAAGACTCGAACCTTATCAGGATGATGCCTCAGAGCAGCTTTACGATAAGCTTTCTTCAGTTCTGCTGCGGTAACAGATGGCTCCACTCCCCTGCCACCAGAAATGAGACCAAAACTTACGTTAGAAGACGGTAGTCATAATTCTCACTATACCAAGAAAATAAAAAATAATTAAAAACCAAATTCCAGCTCCCTGGGATTAGAAATTCATACAACTAACAATATTAAAGCACTCACAAAATGAGGTAAAAATTCAAAGGTATCCCTTTTTTAGCTTGTTCCTCCATCAGATACAGTCGCTGTCGAGCTTGTCTTAGATCAGCTACAGAGCTCATCGGCAAATATGCTCCTGAATGAGTGGACTTCTCCTCTACCTGCTTGGTTAAAAACGAGACAAGTCTCTCAAGATCTTTTGCTGCCTGTTCATAGTCTCTAATCATTTCAAATAAGGTGGCTCTCCTAGATATTGCCTGAAACACAAGAAAATTTATTCAAATTAGATTCAGCTTAAGGACAGCTTTCTTACATATAGCATACCAAACCTAACTAAACATGTAATGAAAAAGATCTAGTGCTCTGATGATTGAGGTGATAATAGATTCCAAACCTTTAAGTATTGTTCATCCAAAGCTATTGCTAAACTGCAATCTGCAATTGCATCAGTAATCTTCCCCAAAGCTTGGTAAGCTGCAGCACGATTGGCAAAGCATACAGCACTAAAAGGACGGGACTCCACATTTAAAGACAAAGCAGAAGTATAATGCTCAACAGCTTCTTTATGCTTTCCTACTTGAAAAGCTCCATTTCCTGCAGACTGCAAACAGGGGTAGATGCCTTACACCACAGACTAGGACTTTACACACGCAATGTGCTGAGATTTTTGTAATGGAAGCACACATAAAAAATAATACTTTTTCCTATATTTTTTTAATGAAATAATTGCCTTTTCTACATAAACAAAATAGTCAATCAAATAATTGCCATGTATATGATTAATGATTTTGTTTATTATAAGAGAGGGTATAAAGGGAAATCACATTTGACGCCACCTCCAGAGCTGGCTTACATAATAGAGATATAAGAAAACATAGGATAGTTCATAACAAGACTTAGAACTATAACAGAATAGGAAAAAGTAGATGATTAAATTTACCCAAAATCCTTGGACACCATTGGACTAAAACCACGCAAGTAAAATATAGAACTACCTCCGTCCTACTACTATGTTTCACATTCTCACGGTCTCACTTAAACACAGTGACAATGTTTAAGAAACAGCCATAAAGGAAGAAATCGTGGAGAAATTTAGTAATATAATTTATGAGTGAAGTAAAATTTCAAAAATGGATGCCAAATCAAAAGATAAGAATTTTAAACATAGGGGTTATAGTATAAGCATAATTACGAAATGCCAAGATGTACTCTGACACCAAGGAGTGAACAGCCAAAAGAAAATCAGATACAACAAGAAAAAGGATTGTATGGAAGGTAAGATGTATACAGAAAAGCACACCCATCCAAAACATGAAAGCCTGTTTCCAACAGTAAACAAATAAAAATACAAACAAGAACCATAACAGAGGGGAGAAGGATCAAAGACCACAAGAAGACCATCATATAAACAGAAAACCCAAATGCAAGTTCAAGTTTGGCCCGGAGATTTTAGGAGGCCAACATATAAAAACCAATTCCAAACTGCTGACACCACACTTGTTATCGTAAAAGAACGATGTGTATTATGGAGAACCTTAACAGGGGACAGTGTCAACTGCATAGAAGTTTGTAAAGCACATGCCCTAGACATTTCAGAATGAAAAATCATTTCTCTCCAGCTTTGTGCATAGTATTCTGACATAAAAGGGACAATATACATAGTAGAAACATCTCCATAGCATGAAACCCCATCACTTGACCTGTTTCCTTTGTGATCCTTGCTATATGATTCTGATACTCCTGAGCAATTGCCTACTTTTGTCTAATAGCTGAACAAGGGTACAGGAGTGTGTAGCAAACTACAAATAAACAGCTTACGATAGACAATTAGAAAGAGACACAGATATAGAAACGTCAAGGATCTCTTTGTTAAAAGATGAATGGCACCAGTAGTTTAAGCTCCCCTCAATTTGTACACAGTGGTTTCTAATCACATATAGAAAAATGCAGCATAAAAATTCAACATAATCAGTTAATCACTAAAGAAAAAAAAAAAAAAAAAAAAGTCAACTGCATACCTTATAATTAATCAGCTCACGAGCTGCAGAAAGTTGAGGTATAAATAACTCAAGAGTCGCATTTCCAAACCTAAAACATTTTATTGGCATCAAGAATCATAATCTGCGATTAGTACTCAAGTTATGCAAAACAGAACAGGGTCAAATAAAAAATAGAATATAGGATGCATTACCTGGCCACCATAGACCTCCAGCACTCTTGCTTCTCCAGAAAATCAATACCTTCTTCCAGTTTCCCTAAATAAAAGTGTGATTTGAACATAAGACAATAACGCCAAATTCGGAAAGAATAACACTTCAAGAGCTCAGAAGATTCCAAGTGTGATGACTGTTCATCAGAGCCCAGTAAAGGTGAGTTCTTTTCAGCAGCTTCCAGAGTCTGCTTGCACAGCTGTATCACCTCTTCATACCTTCGCAGCTGCAAATGGGAAAGTCTCCCTAATCAAATCTGCCAAGGGAACCATAGACTAGAAGGGGAACAGAAAAGAGCACTGACAAAACCACAAACCATGAAAAGTGCTTCTGCTTTACTTTCAAGCAATTTCTCTGAGTACGGACATATAGGTAGGGCTTCTGCAATCACTCCTAGAGCGCTTTCTGCATCAGCAAACTTCCTTAGAAGCAAAAGTCCAGTAGAACGATCCATGAACTCCGACGCTTTCTGTAGATCAACAGATGTTGAGTCAATATCGTTACTAGGTTAAAAAAAATGCTATTTATACACCCCAATGATATAGTGCATCTCAGTAATCACTTCTGTGTCAATGTCAAAAAAATTTCAGAATCCAACTTGAAGAAAGTAACACCCTCATGAATCACAGGCTGCAGCTTATGGTAAATAAACTATGAGAAATGTTTTTTAACAAATATCCACCACATATAGACAAGCACTATAGCATAAAGACATATAAGGTCCCTATATTCAAAGTTCAATATGTATTACACAAGAATACCAAGAGTCTATCTCATGTTATCATCCAAAAGATCATCCTCCTCCAATTCGCTCCTATCTAGTGCCACATCATCTAGCAAACACACTATTTCCATGTCTTTTCCAACTCCCTCCATAAAAGTCATCTTTGGCCTAACTTGACTACTTTCAGGAACTCCACTACTCCAACCCTTCACCTTCCTTATTGACACATCTATTGATCTACGTCACACATGCCCAAACTATTTTAATAAGTTCTCTCTTATCTTATCTTCAATATCAGTCACTCTAACTTTCATCTGAATATCCACATACATAATTTTATCCTTGAAGGTGTTCCTCCGCATTCTCCTCAACATACACATCTCTACGACACACACCTTTATATGCTCTTTCCTAAAAGCCCAACATTTTGGCCCATACTATAATGCCGGTCTAATCGCCTTCATATAGAATATCCCTTTTAACCTTGAATACACAACCTTCAAACAATAACACAATCTTTCTTTTTCATTTGACCTACACAATTACAAGAATACAAAATATGCAAACACTTTATTGAACAAATACCAAAGTAAACACGAATTTACGCATATGTAATTTATATTTTTTCTAAATGTGAGAGATCCTAACAAAATACGTAGCAACACCATATACATCTATGGAAACTTGCATTAAGGAATCATCCAAAAAGCTTGAGTGGTTCTTAATGCACAAAATTCCTTTTGGAACTACTATTACCTCAGTGAGTATAAGTCCACTGGGTGGACTGGGGTTAGGCTTCAGACATCACAATTCAAGGAGAGCAACAACAATATCGTCCAACCAAAAATAGAATACATCATCTTTGATTTTGATTAAACTCCCCTAGTCCCTCTCTAGATCAAAATGCTTGAGGCCAACATTTTTGTCTTGAAAATCTTGCCTCTGATGCTGATATGAAATGCATAAATTTAAACCATATCCCCTTAATTGAGTTCAGCTATAATGCATCTATGATTATATACAATTCATCAAAAAGATTATATGCAATTTTGTCATAGTTCTTTTTGATAAAGAGGCATGGGAAAGAAAGAGCATTAGATTCAATTTTTTTAAGAAAGAAAGAAGTAAAAAACAGCAATAGTTTGCAATATCCAATTGAGCATATTGACAAATTTATTAGGGTACCTGTGCCTTTTGGAGGCCATCAGAAGCTTCTATAATAATTTTCCGCTCCACACAGATGTCAGTTGACTGCAACAATTTCTTAAAATGTAGCGACGCATTGCCAATTTCACCCAGAGCAAGGTAACAACTATGACACCAGAAGACTAGTAATGAGAGGGGTAAAAAGGCATTAAGTACCAAACTAAGTTCCAAAATCATATGAAACAAAACCTTCAGGTTCAATACCATAAGCAGCTTAAAAGTGATGAATGGCTCATCAAAGCAAGTTTGTAGTTAATTGCCTACAAGTTTATTTCAAAGAACAGAGTCATTACTTTGCAGCTCTGAGTTGAACTCTGAAAAAGTTGGGATCTATCTCGGCAGCAAACAAGCAGTCTCCTAATGCTTCTCTCATTCTTCCACAAGACATACGAGCTGCAGCTCGATTACTGTAGCAAAGCACCAAAGCCCGAAGACAATCCCTAGATGTTTCATGTTGAGGAATGCAACTCAATCCTTGGCTATAGTAATCCTCTGCTTTCTCCAGATCCCCATTCGTATAAGCTTGGTTTCCTCTGAAAGTGTTTACCACGGTTATCATTTAGCAATATTCAACAACTCTAAACAGTATGGTAATCTAATTAGGATTGAGGAAAAAAAAAGTGCTGCAAACAATTAGCCAAACATGACAATCACCTCAGGCGACACTTCTCACAAGCTTCTAGTGCTGCACGAGATGGAGCCGTAGGAGATGAAATAACTTTCTTTGCATCACCCACAATGTTACCTCCCACTGCCATGTTTGCTGGAGAAGTGACCTTTTTGCCTCCTTTCAATGGAGCAGTTGGTACACTATCACTTTGCTCCACCTGTGACGGAAGCACAGAAACTCTAGAAATTGGAGAAAACTGTGCATCAGATAATACAGCAGTCCTAGTGGGAATGTAGATATCTGGACCAGCTTTCATATGAATTTTCTTCTTATTAAAGCGCATAGCAGCCGATGCTTGACCTTGGACAGAAGAGGAAGCAGCGAAAGTGAAAGAAGATTCTCCACCGCTTACAGAACTTGCAGCAGAGAAATATCGAGTTTGATCCAAATTTTTTACCGCACTATCAACTTCATTTTCTCCATTCTCATCCAAATTCTCAGATGCCGACATAAAACTTTCACTTTCAACTACAGACTCAGAACCCACTGGAGAGCTTGCAATAGCAACAAACGTACTATCAGTGCACTCTGAAATTAGCTCTTCTGCTTCATCATGCTTCACATCATTGGTCTCACTAATGTCCATGCTTTCTGTAGCTCTGATCAGCTCCTCATCTATCACAACATTGGAAAACGATGCCTGTAAGTCAACAGATGACTGGTTCTCAGATGTCAACGAAGGCTCTCTACTTGATTGCTCATGATCCCCTGTTTCACGGTAAGGAGAAACATCCATTGGTGAATAAGACTCAGAAGGTTCATTTAGCATATTGCTCTCTTTTGGGGTAAAACTATTCCCAAAAGACAAAATAACTGACTTTGGTTCTTTTACTTTTGCCTTCCTCCCCTTGGATTTAGCATCTCTAACTAATCCTTTCTTGGTGCTGAATCCAGTTTGCACTTTGGATCCAGTAAATGAATTCCCTCTTGAATCAGGGGTTACAAATTCAACATATGGAGCCCTTAAATGTTCCTGTTTGCAACTAAAAGCAAAACCTTTCTTCCCAGCACCATCAGTACAAGGCATTTTAAATTCATGCCTCACTGGCTGAAACTGGAGGCCGGCAGATGGAATAGATGAAGTTGATGATGCAGATGCATCATGAAACGTAGAGCCCTTACCCAATTGATGTTCATCAACTAGTGGATCAATTGAATGTTCACCCTGTTCCTTAATTGGATTTAGAAATTCCATGGTATAATATATTGTACTATCTTCTGTGCTCCTGCTTCCAAGCGTTTCTGTCCTTGGGAATGAAGAGTCACTTGCATTGGCGTGATCACTAGTTTCCTTTGAATCTCCTAGAATTTTCAACTTCTCCATCTCATCCAAAATCATTGTGTCAACCACTGCACCGGATTCAGTTCTACCAGCATCCTCAGAGCCAAATGTCCGAGTATTCTTGTTGTAATTTGCTTCCGTCTGAGTGCATCTATTGTCGTCAGGATCCACTATGTTCAAGTTCTTAATCCTGTTAGGAAGTGTGCTTGCTATGCAGGGATCATTAGAATCTCTCGTCGTCTTAATGCTCCCAAACACAAAACTATCACTACCAGAAGCACCAAAAACAAAACTACGACTACCATCATCATTAAGGTTCAATCTGTCCGTATCATTAGGTAATTCAGATGCCAATGAAGAACCAACTGAACCACTCACATTACGAACATCATGAATTCCACCAACATGGTCAAGTCCAGCCCCGGAAACATTCGAGCGGTCCCTCCCCGAGCCTCCAAGGTTCAAACCTTTTATCTTATCAGGAAGCTCAGATGGCAAATCGTTGTTAAAACCTTTGTTAGGCTGTTGATTACTCTCACTTTTACTACCAATATTCTGATTCTCAATCCTCAGTTTCCTAATTTCATCAACAAGTTCATTCCCCACTTTCTCAACCTTACTAGTAACCTCCAAATTCAAATGTCTACTATTATTCATAAATGCTCCACCATTCTTCCCACTATCCATCCTAGATGAAACCCCAGTTAAGTTATCTGAAACGGGGCGAAACGGATTAAAACCCGGATCGATTCTCCGGGTTTCTGAGTTGCCCATTGACCTGGGATTATGAGGTTTCCTAGACTTCACCATCCTAGGTCTTGAAAGACCAGAAATTGAACTAAAAGTGGCTTTTTCAGGCCCCAAATTCGAGGTTGACGGAGTACTAAATTCAAATTCTGCATTCATTTCACTCGAATTCACAAACCCAGATTGCCCAAGTGAATTCATATCAATCAACGAAGCAATTTGATCGTTTGCAATGAACCCAGAAAAAATCCAACAACGTGCTTGAAATCTGACCTCTCTTAGGGTTGCAAGTGCCGGAAAACGGTGCGCGGGTGTCTAGCAACACCTGCGACATGGCAAGGAAAGCATCATCAAATCACCCACTATGTGATTCTGAATCTTCATCATGCTGTGTCTAGATGCATGCTATGTGTTCGACCCCGAAATGCCAGAATGAGATTCAACCGTTATATTTGCTCTTGCTCGAAGGTGGAATCAAAAGAAGGGTGATGGATGGTATTGAATGATGATATGTGTTGGTTTCGAGTTGGAAGGGTTGTTCTTAGAATAGGCTTAGGCACACAACATTTTTATTTTTAGATGATGTTGGTTTTTGAGGGTGTGAATTGATAGCAACGTCTCTTGATCTGGGACAATCTGGGTCAGCAAAAGTGCAATGTTCATGTGATCACTTCTTCCCCCTTTCTTCTTTTTCTAGTTTTCTATTTTTCTCTTTTTTATTTTCACAACTTAATCCGATTAGACATAAAATGTCCAGAAAATTTTGTCATAATGTTTAGGAATTATTTCTAATATTTTTTCTTATCTAAACTCTAAAGAAACAATGAAAGAAGTGTGGTAATATCTAATTATGAATAATTTAATTATGATTTGTCGAAGAGGTTGAAAGTTTTAATCATTTAATTCTTATCTTAAAGTTTTTTTAATATGATAATCAATTTAATCATATCAATATGAAAGTTTCATTAATCCTCTCCTTGTGACTTTAGACTTGTGAGGACTTTTTGTTTTCTCCATCTTTCATTCTTGATAACATAGAAAGATGAAAAGATGTTAGAAAGTCAAATAAAACACAAAAGTAAATATGTGAGGACAACTAACATCGACTAATTGTCCAACCATCAATTTTACAACGATACCATGTATTTTTGTTTAAATTTACTTATAAAAAAAGGTCGATAATGCAAACTACTTGCAAACCTTACTACTAGGTCTAAAGTACAACCCATCCCATTAGAGTGAATGATGAACAAAATACTCTCGATCAGTGCCCTCTTATGAGTTATGACAAAATAATTGTGATTTTATAATTAAGAATCTTGACTTAAATTTCATATCATTTCAGTGAAATTATTATTATTATGTTGTTAATTTTTATAGGCCATTACGATAAAATAATAAAAGTGTTAAGAATATATAGTGAGACAAACCATAAGGCAGAAGATCTCAAGTTGATGGTTCTTTAAGCTTCCATTGAAGATAAGTTTTCAAAAAAAGGAAAAGGGAGGAACAAAAGGATATATGCTTCTTTTGAGGGGTTATCTTATTTGCTGCTTATGGAGCATTATGATTGATAAGTAGTAGTATTTGATGAAGAACTTGTCAATCTTCTACATGGTGCCATATGCAATGGGCCCATCTGAATTGACCTTTGGCCATTTGGCTCCTCCTTATTGCTGTGGCCAAAGACTACTTGGAAATACATCACTCAATAACCCCAGCTTGACAAGAGCATAAATGCATATTATTCTTGTTGTGTACAACATTTATGTAAATAATTGCCATTTCCCATAATAATCAATCATTATGTCAAAGTATAATCTAGTTAATCTGGAATAATATAATGACGGAAACATAGATTTACACTCCATCTGTAAAAGTTAACATATTGTGATATTATTCCTTTAAGGCTCATTTTGAAGGCGGTTGGACACACTTATTTAAAGGAATACAAGTAAATGGTACCAATAATTGGAGTTTCGATATTGAGACGGATAAAAAGAAGTGCT
Organism: Dysphania ambrosioides; assembly: GCA_026401315.1. Taxonomy (NCBI): domain Eukaryota; kingdom Viridiplantae; phylum Streptophyta; class Magnoliopsida; order Caryophyllales; family Amaranthaceae; genus Dysphania; species Dysphania ambrosioides. Next base: position 1,351,032 of record CM048666.1, read on the forward strand.
AATGCACATATCTTTCTATTAGTCCTTGTTCAAGGTTTGTTAATTAAGATCATTGCTTGGAAAGTACGAAGTAGTATAACAAACTCGACCAAATTATAATGCCTCTGTACTCATTTACAAATTTCACCAGACTTTACCCAACATTTAAAACGGATGTTAAAGCTGTCAGATGGTGGAGGCACTTCACTTCCTTGATTACTCTGTTACCTACCATTCATTTGCCAGTTGATTAACCATACATTTCCAGACGCTTGAATGACCATCTTGCAAATATTTTCATTTATAGTACCTTAGGATTCATGCTGCTATGGCTGTGTTCGTCATTAATATCGTACACACAAAAACAGCAAAGCTAGAACCGTCACTACATCGCTGTATGGTGGTTTGAAGCTATCAGCTGAATGCCTTAGGATTCAAGTTCAATTGAGCACTCCTCAGACATAGATGCCTAAGCCAAGCTCTTTTGGGTTAGTTTCCACCATCCAAGGAGGCCTGTTAAATCAAACAAAATGAAGAGCATGAAAGTTGCAGAGGATGAAAAGTTTCAGTATGAAGCTGAAAACCTAAATTAGAATTGGTTCATTCAAAAACTGTACTTGTTCATCACAAAATTGATCGTTCCTTGGGCAGCGCGCTCCAATAAAACATTCCGTGCCTCCACTGCAATTCCTTCAGGCTATAGATATAAATTAGTCATGGTTAATACCATGAAATCATGCAGGTATCAGCAAGTTTAATAAAAGGTCTGAGACAACAAAGGGCGACTCCCGATAAATCACAAAAGCATATGATTGAAATCCTGAAGTCTGGGACAACAAAGGGTTTAGAAAATTGTACCTCTTCCGGAAACCATACCCCTGGCTGTGTACTACCCTCTAGGACTGCAAGGACGAAGGCTGCAGTAGAGACTCCAACCGATCTGTGAACAAGCAAGATACAATATTGTGAAACGGAAAATTTTAGGAATATATTGTGCTTTATACATGCCTTCATATTTACTACATACAAACCAATCAGGAAATAACTCAGTATTACAAGTATAAGGTGGAAAGGTTCATGAAACAAGTCACACAACAGCACATCCTGGTGCTATAGTAGAAATAATGAAATATAATTATTTTGGTTCATCACCAGGCAGCACTGCATCAATTCTAAGACCATCCTAAAACTAGGTTCCGACTTTTCTTATGGAATGTGTTTCAGAATAATTTGTCACTGCCCATTTAGTTGTATTTTCTTTCACTGCATGTTTATTTATACCAAAAGATTTATCCCTTTGTCAGTGAGCTTTTACCTTGGATTAAGACACTACAAAAGTCCCCAAAATATTCTGAAGTAAAGCAAAAGATTCAAACAATGCTTCTAGGAAAAAAAGCATCTCTCCAAATTAAATTAATGCCACACACTCTACTCCAAGCAATAAACAAAACCAGAATCTCAGAACTATCAGATGGTAAGAGGCACTGTTGCGATAAACCCAGTTACAGGACTATCTATAAATCTAAAACTTACACAGACAATTTCCTGTGAGTATATACACCAATAGTACTGCGCCCATTTGAACAATCCAAATCAACCTGTCAAAAAGAGTACAAAATTTAATTTAACCAAAAAAGGGGAATGAAACAGATTTCTCAAAGCAATGCTTCGTTGCAATATATTTACTCCAGGAGACTTTATAGAATAGAATAATAGGTATAAGCCGTATAACACCAATCAGTTTATAGCACCTTACCCTCATTGAGACACGCTCACCAGAAATACCATCAACTGCTCGAACTACAGGGTCAAACAACTCAACCAACTGTTGGACCTTTTCTCTGTCCCTTAGAAACTCCTGCATAATCCAGATATGAGCCTATGGTTGCATGATAACAGGTCAACCTAGTCCAGCAACCTACATAAAAGTATGTATTTTTTCTCTCTTTTTTTTCTATATACCTACACGCTGCGTGTTGAGTATGTAAGACTAATAAAATTCTACCAATGGCATTATACTTAGTAAAAAGAATATTGAGTTCTCTAGAAAATATTCTGTTTGTCCATGAACTTTTTTTTGCATTATACTGACTTACACAAATCTGCAATGGAACTGAAGAGTACAAAATATACCGGTGGTAGAAGATTTGTCATAATGGCCATTCCCCAGTTCCAAATGAAGGGTGCAGTCCCAAATCTAGCACTGACGGTTGGTACCCCCAGAACTTCATGAGTACTTCTTACTTCTGGCAAATTCCTGGGGAAATTTACCACTACTTATAAATTTGAGAAACTTTCTGCAATGAAAAGTAAACGAATTCTAAACGCCAAATCCATGAATAATAACATAGAGTTAAAACTTGATAAAGCCAATACGTGGTTCAGCTAGATATTTTAATTGCAAATAAGAGACAATTCCGTCCAAGCCAGCACATGGACACAAAAGGAAACAATGCACTCATGAGTCATGAGCGAAATAGTTCCATTCAGTTAGTTGAAATGGAAGCACAAATGGTTACATTTTAGTATAGTAGATGCATATACTGAAATCGAAACTTGGAGACATATGAAGGTAGAATAGCAATTTCAGTCCAACAAGATATCCGTAAAACTTGAATTTTTTCATCGCCAAGAGCAGAAAACATATGGTTCGAAAACAATCCTAGATATATTCCTATCTCATTTCATGATGGCAAGTACCAGAAGAATGAAATTCAGGAAGTGACGTAAGACTCTTGATAGAGAGAAATAGTGAATTAAAAATTCATTCTAGAAACTTACAGCAAAAACACATCCTTCTTATTGATCCCTTTTCCAAAATCAACATTAAGCATCCCACTATAAGGCTTTAATTTGACTTTTTCACCTGTTTTCCCATAAGAAGTCATAAGATGAAATAATTGATGATTGCTAAAAAAAAGTAAAAGATCAAGTAACAGAATGGAAAAAGGAAACCTTTACCTTTATTGTAGGCAACTACCTCTTCTCCTAAAAGTAAAAAGCTTGTCGACAATATTGTTGGACCAGCACCTCCAGTACCCGCTGTATAATACGAGAATCTGAAAAGTACATGCAACAAAAAATAGCCAATGAACTCAAACAAGATATCTCGACACTAAACCAAAAAGGCATCAAACTAATACATGAATGAACAACCCACCAGCCTCACAGACACAAGTGAAACGAATATGACAGGAGTCGCATATAACTTGAATTCAAACACCTAAGCAGTTCATGATTTAAGAACGCCGACAGGTTAAAACGACACTATCAAAACTTCAAGAACAATATTGCTCACCTGAGCCTTTCAGGTTCACCCCTGCCTTCATCTCTTGCTGCACGAACCAGCTCTGCAGCCATCACTGTAAAAAGAAGGAATGTCAACCAAACAAAATATAAAAAATAGAAAGCAAACTTTTAGCCAACAGTTAGGCTTGTTGGGTATTCCTATCTTAGATTTCTAGACAATTGACAAATAACCTAAGAGCATGCTTGAATTGAGTGAGATGGATTAAAAGGGTGATTAAAGTCAAACTAATGAAAAATGAAGGTCAATAAAGGCGGTGACTAGGGGATGAGGGGAAAAGAAGATATTTTAGTGGTGGTATGAGGATGAAAAGGGGATTGGGAGATTAATTATTACCCTCATTACGATGGTAATAACTACTCTAGGAGTGTGGAAAGTATGTATTACCACTCAAATGAGGTCGAATGAGGGTAATAGTTCCCCTTTCCCTCTCTCATCAGACTATTAATGCTACATTACCCTTATAAAGGGCTTCTTCTTTGGTTTGACTCTTGTTACTCCCCTAGTGCATTATACAAAAATATTCCTATAACACAAGGTGGATTTGACCCTAGAATACCAAGAACAGTTCATATGAGTTTAAGGAAAGTACAGGGACAAGGATAGGATAAATAAGAATACAAAAAAGATTGTTCAAACAGTAGAACCATTGCTGACTCCAGGGTAGATCCCGGCAGTCGTTATAGCTGGAACATTAGCAGCAATGGCATCTTTGCAAAATGATTTGGCACGAAATGCATAAGTTGTGTCATCACAAACATCAACGTATGCCGTCTGTAAGAAGATTAGGAAAGCATAAGTCAAGAAAAGACACCAACAGCAATGATACACCAACAAAATGGAGTAAAAAAAACATAAAGAAGATTACCTCAATCTCACCTTGGTACGAATAGCAGCTTCGAGTACGGGGCAGTTATCTGTCTGCTGAAAAGGCCCAGCAGTGTGAACCACGACATCTACATCTGAAAAGGAACTGTTAATAAACAATCAACCCGAAGAACAAGTAAAGTATAGAGGCACACGCACAATAAGTGAATAGGGTCATCAAGGTTAAGATGCAATACAAATCCTACCTCGTAGAGCAGCCTCTAAAGCTTCAACATTATCTTTATCGATCTCCACAAACTCCGATTGTTCCCCAAGATTTTTCACCATTGCTGCTCCTTTCTCCCTTCACATCCAAATTCAAATTCAATATCAAACACGAAACATATAACTAATCATAAACAACGAGAACCGCACATATTACCGATTCCGTCCACCGACCATGATGCGGAGATCAGGAGAAAGCTTCGAAAGAGCGACAGCAGTGGAACCACCTACTCTTCCAGTACCCCCCAAAACTAATACCCTAGAATTCCCAATTTTATCGCCAGGAACTGCGAAATCAATCTTGGGTTTGGGAATTTCTCTCTCCTTCACCGAGCTGGAAACCGCCGTAATAGGCGGCGCTGAGGTTTTCAGGTGGAGGAGCACACAACCTCCCGCCATATTATATCTGAGAAGTGAAGAATGATGATGAGAGCGAGAGGATTAGTTGATGTGAGTTTTATCGTTAACGATGACGTGGTGTTATTTGAGTTGGTGGTTTTCAGTTGGTATACGTGTTTGAGCCGTTGGAGGAAATGAAGGCGTAGGTTGGGCCAGGCCAGTTTAGGGTCAAAAGTCTGGTTTTATACTTCAAGACCTTAAAATTGGGTCTGTCCAGATGGGCTTTGCGTCTAAAAAGTAGCATCAATGACATTGTAGAATTTGTGATTTAGCAATGAGAAATGGGCTTATTCTTAGGCGTAAACCAAATCATGAAATTGAGTGGGAGGTACTACTGCTGATCCAGTCCCTTTATTGCATTCACATACATCCGTATGAGTGAATGACAATTCTACGCCAAATTTGACTACTTCATTCTAGCAGGTATTAGTAGCCACCACAAATTCATGTTAGGATATCCTTAAATAAAAAAAATATTTAGCAAAGACATGCACTATGAATGATATTATAAGTTTGGGTTTCATTATCTAAGCTTTGGTTTAAATTTTTTAACGGAACTAAAATGGATGAAGAAGGTTTACCTAACAATATCATACATGATACATCCAAACTACCATTGGGGATCATTCAAAAGTCATACTACTCCGGATTCTTAGAACCGTATAGCGGCCCAGCCCAATAACAAATTCAAGTTAAGGAAAAGGATTGGTCAAACAAGAAAAAGTGGGGGTGGGGTGGGTGGCACGCGAAAAATCGTTTAAGGCTGTGTTTGGAATGGTCCCTAAAGGTTAAAGAACTTTATTTCTTTTCTTTTTTTTTTACTACGTACTTTTTTTTGACAACGTCGGAAGGATTAAGGAAGGGCATTTTGGTAAGTACATGATCTATGACGGTCACTACTCACAGAGTCACACTACTCCGTAGTAGTAGCATCATAGCATGCACTAACATTATGGACTAAATTACAATTATTACGTCAGATTAGCTGTCAATTTCAAGCGTATTTATTTTATTAGTATAACTAGAACGTGTCAAACCCACAACTCAAGTCTTGTCCCTTATTTTATCGACTTCGACAGTTGCAAATTTGAACCCTCAGACCGTCAGACGCCGCCCGCCCGCCCTTTCTATTCTTTGCAACAACTTATCAATTATTTCCAACATTGTTACTTAAGGATAGGTTTAAATATTTAATACAAATTACAAATATGTTTAATGCTTATATCTTGAATCGCATTCCAAACATAGTGACAATCAACCTTGATATGTTTAGTACACTCATGAAAAGACAAGATTTTTGAGCAATATATAAGGCCGATTGACTATCACAAAATAAGCTCATCACACGCGGATGATTGATCCCTAAACTCTCCAATAATACCTTCAACCATTTCAACTTTGTCGTTACTGCGGCCATAGAACGATACTCAACTTCCGCAGAGGAACGAGACATAGTATGTTGTTTCTTTGTTTTATTAGAGAGCCACCTAGAAACGTCAACCACCCAGTTATTGATCGTCTCGTCAGAGAGCAACTAGCTCAATCGGAGTCACACCAACCCGTCAAACGTAGGCCACTATTCAACGCAATAGAATCCCTTGTCCCAGATAACCTTTCAAGTATTGCACAACACAAAAAGTCGCATCCCAATGTTCTCGACGAGGTTGACTCATAAATTGAGATAATATATGTACAAAGTAAGCTAGGTCCAGACATGTGAAAGACAAATAAACCAAACGACCCACAAGACGTCGATACATTTCAGGATCAGTAATGAAGGAGCTTTATGATTTTGCACGAGTATGATTTTTCTCGATTGGGAACCCGATAGGTTTGGCTCCTAACAAGCCGGCTTCCACAATAATATCAAGGGTATACTTACGCGTGGCATAATAATATACCATTTGTACTTTGAAAAACCTCAATACCAAGGAAGTACTTCAAGATCTCCAAATCTTTCATATGAAAACACGCACTGAGATATGATTTAAAAGCAGAGACGGTCGAGGAAGAGTTCCTCGAAATTATTATGTCATCAACATACCCTAGAACACTGAGATGAACAATCCCTTGATAGAGCGTGAAGAGAGAGTAACCAGAATACGATTGGGTGAAGCCATACCTTGTAAGAGAGTTGGCCAATTTCACAAACCAACAATGTGGGGCTTGACGAAGACCATACAAAAACTTTCTAAGACGATACACCATGCCCGGTTGAGCACCTCATCGAGATCACCGTAAAGAAAGACGTTATATACATTCATTTGATGCAACTCTCAATCTTTTGCAATAACAATGGCTAAGAAGGCACGAACAGTGACCATTTTCGCCACATGAGCAAATGTCTCATTATAATCAATACCTTCGAGAGGCGGGCCTTCAATCTTTCTCGGTGGTAATGGTTCTTACACCCAAGTGGCATTGTCTTCCAATGCCGATTGCTTCTCTCCAACCTTCAATTTTCACGGCCTCTTTGAAATTTCGAGGTTCAACCCCCATATCTAGAGCTACAAGAAATGCATGATGCCGCATGGAAAATTTATCACAATTCATAAAAATGTGCTAAAGGATAGCAAGTACCTGAGGAGCGTGAATGAGACGATGAAGAAGGTTATAGACTCTCAAGGGAAACAGTATGTGCAACGTAATCACGGTGCCAACCAGAAGGATGCCTCAGACGATTGCCTCAACCAAGGTCTAGAGAAGCATATTGAATACGTCGTAGTTATGTTACTAATGGATTCAGGAAAAATTAAACAATTTCTAAACAATAATTACACCGATTTACCCGTGATTTTGTCATAAATTCACAAACTTATGTCACTTTAAAAAAATATTAAATATTTAAATACAATTTAAAAGGATGTATGTAACATTAGCTTTTTACCCTTGTCAAAAAAAAAACAAAACTTTCCTTCCAAAATGGTTTTACTTGTACCAATTTCTTGCATATACAGACATACAGTTATTTATTATCATCAGGCAAATAGATAGTGAAGTAGTGAACCTCATAAACTAAACTCTAAAGTAGTCGGTAACTCTGTAGCATGAAATTAGTTAGTTCTACAAATGATATGCAAAACTGACATACTATAAATACTAATAAAGGGGTTTTCAGTAGACAAAAAGGTTGAAAAAAAAGGATTGAAAATGATGAAAACAACTGGAAACTGAGGAGAATGGGTGACACTAACACAGTAACATCTTCAAACAGATGCTGGACCATAGCAAATCTAGTAATTATAGAAAAAACATTTTGGATACTTTTTGGTCGGTCGGTTGATTTGAAGACCGGTCTAAAAAGTAAAAAGTTTTTCAAATATGAAGGTTTTGGTTTAATTTAGGCAATACGGAGTACTATCATATGGTTCACATACAAGGAGTATGTATAATGTAATAATGCTAATGAATTTAAAAGGAACTGGAACAATTGAATTTCACGAAAGTGACTACATAAGTGAAATCTAATGCTGTGGTTCTCTTTCAATTCTTACCCTATGTAAAGTTTGTTACAGTGTGCCTCACATACTATCACATTAACTAGCATAATCGTCAATAACCTATTTTTCTCCCTAAATAAACTGTTATTTCATTATTCTAAATTGAAGTGTATGGAGTAGTAGGAACGAGTACCTCAAGTTTGCTCTTTTTGACTTTGTACGAGAAACTTCTTTAATGGATACTATTTTTTATTACATATATTATAAATTAATCTTTATTGCAATATTAATTTGGGGTCTTTTTATTACAGTAATTTAGGTTAAAATATAGTCAAGTTTTTTTATTCATGGAGAGAGTTTTGCAATATATGAAGACATTTTTATCGAGTCAAATAAGGACAATGGTTTCTAATATAATGAGTTATTACGATCATGAGAACACATTGAGTGTAACAAATTAATGGTTCGAATTGCCAAAAAAGAAAAAAATAATAGTTCGAGTAGTCAACTACCTACATAGACAAACGGCGGCTAATAAAATAAACCATACGGCCCATACATTGAAGTTACATTGTACACACAATTAGCACCACTTAATAGCGTGATAAAGACATCATATACAACGTGAAATATGATTTTCGTATTCCTAAATCAAAAGCGTTAGCAAATTATTGCACCCCAAAAGAAAGAAAGAATTGGAAAATTGAAACTGTCTTCAACCACACACAAGACATTTGTGATGATCGCTACGTACAATTTGAAAATTAGTTTCTTCGTATTTCTTTGATCGATCAATGAATATGACGTTAGTTCTGTATTCGGGCATGATAAGAGAGGTTTGGTAGAAAACGCTATTCAGTATTCAGGAGGTTGGCTGAGAACTTTTGGCCTTAGTAAATGCACATAATAAAGTCAGCACTCAGCACTCAGCACTCAGCACTCAGCACTCAGCACATTGCTATGGTTAGATTACCTTTTGCTATAGCTACCCCACCTTTGGCTACCCCCTCCACAGTCCACTACTTGTACTTTGTTCATGTCACCTCAGCTAAATGGGGTTGGAAACCATAAGACGGAGTAATAAATAAACAATGAAGTTGAAATGATGAATAGTCAACTAATAACATCAAGGGAATTGTACGATTTTCAGTACTGGTGGATGTTCGGACATGGTCCCTAGCTATACGTCTCAGAATTGGTCATCCTCGATGACTTGAGTAATGTGCCGGCAGAAAATGCTATAGGGATAGAAGACATAAACTCATACTTGTTTAGCGTCTCTCCAAGTCAAATCCTTTTTTCTGAATGTTTAGCATGAAACCACATAAAAAACCGGACCCACATGGTGTCCCTATTGGAGTTTGGTGGGGGAAAGACACAACTCTAGGCCTCTAGCCATGCACGGTTTTCTAATGGTGATTATCTTCTAATTTAAGGCATTAAAATAAGTTTTCTCAGGGTATTATTTTTCATTTATGTGTCTCTTTTACATATTATCCACCGTGGCATCTCAATGATTAGCTCTGTGACTCTGTCAATTGGTTTGATACCAATCACAACTTAACTATTTTCCTAATTGTTATTTAACCACTTAAGAACACTTTTCGTTCTCGGAACAAATAGTATTCATATGCATGTGTGATGACGATGTTAATTACATACTCTGTCATAGCTATCTCAAAAATCAATCCTATATTTTCTCATAAAATGTAATGTGAGACCTCTGAATAGTAAAATATATGAAATCATATTTAAGATTGTATATTGGAACTCATGGTATAAATAATTATACCAACTGTTGTATAACGAGTATTAACGATAATTTTTATTTAGTTTATTTATAAAAAAAGGTTAAATTTCAACTTACGTACAATGTACAAATAAAAATAAAAATAAAAAAGCGCTTTATTATGTCGATCTAACTAGCTCAACACTATTACATTAGAAGTGAGTCATTGACAACCGGCGTTGAGTTTGGAAATAAAGATAATAGAAAATTTTAGTGTTGAACATATGTTAGAATGTCAGCGTAGTCATAAGCTCATAGCATGAGAGAAGACCAGAGTTATGACTAGCCACAATGGTTGTCGGTGCAATGACAGTTTGACATAGTCGTCATCCATAGTCCCATAATCACATTCTATGGGTCTTTGACTCTCTCCCTTCTATTTCACCTAAAAAAAAAAAAAACAGAAGTTACGTACATTTTCTGATTTACGTTACTAAACTTAAGACTTTGCTCAACTTTTATTTATTTTTTTTTAAAAAAGGTACGTGTCCAAATCTCAGAGAACCTTCTGTTTGGAATTGATTACCATTCACCAGTAGTCAACCAAGTACATGCAAACATGCACGTACAGGTTTGCACATAGTGTGTTATTGTTTTATGGTTTGCACGTAACACCTCCTATAGTCCTATGCCGGCCTCTTCTACATTATAATACCTCGTGGTTAAAAAATCTATACTTGTAGGTTTGTACTCACATGGTGTATTGATTAAGATTTTTCGAATTCAATTATATGGGTTATATATATATATATACACGGTTAGATTCCATGAAACGGTCCATGGATGGAGAATGTTAATGACACATTGATACCTACTATTTATCAAGTGTAGTCTCTGAAATCACAGTAAAACTTAATCATATTATGAAAAATATAACTGTTAAGAACAAAACTTAAAGTACTTTTTATAAACGTGGGCCACGATATGTATTTTGAGTTTATTCGATTTCTCCTGCATAATTTGAGTTAGTTGTTATTAATTATGATTTAATGTTCCTAATGAACCATTTAAAGGTGCAGGCTGTTACAAACAACTAATAAGATCAGAGGCAATTGATCGAACTAGTGCACCCGTACGCCTCATGGCTTGGCCAAATGAAGTCAAACAGATCGAGTAAGTCCGATCCGTTACGGTCCATTAAATACATAAATAGCATAGTACGATGACATGAGTTGGTGATTATGCGCGGTTAATAAGGTATTTCAGCGGAATATTCCTGTTGCTCAACTGCTATTAGATGACTTAAAATACAGTCAAAAGCTACATTAACTTAATACATCGATATAAAGTCTTAATTAATTAATACCGTGCGTACATTAACAAGTAGAGGATGCAACAGAAACGGCCAGCTAGCTTGGGAATTAGGAAAACGCCAGTATAATATAAACAAGTGACGTATTATTACTTAATTAGTAGTACTTTTGACAAGGCCGATTGCATGGTAGACGTGGGGTCCTAATTACATTCAACGAAAAAAAAAACATGTGTAATGCAAAATCATGCATCTTCTAGAAATAAAGTATGATTCATATCAATAACTTTAAGCAATAACGACCTCTAAATCCTTGCAATCAGCTATAATACTAATACTTGTTCAAAATAGACGTACTAGTTAAGAAATCCCTTAATTAGTTAATTAATATCTCTTTTTATTTTCCGTTGCCCCCTTTATACTACTGTACAAGTTTGCAATATCCTACTTTATAAATTTATTTATTTGTTTCAAAGGAGGTCAAAACTAAACAAAAAAAAAAAAGACAACAAGAATTAGAGGCATAAGCTCCTAAAGCATCCTATCAAGCAACTAATACGTAGACTTAGAAAGGATGAAATGAGGAGTCTCAACTCCCCTTACATCATCTACAACTATCCTTCCTAGTTGATCTCTAAGCATCAAAACAATATAATTTACTCAATAAAACTAGAACGACGCTAATATTTATAGATCGGTTTACGACTACAAATGTGAGGTATTTATGATTGGCGTCATGAATGGAGAATCCAAGTAGAAGAGTGATCATTATTTATTTATTTTTGGGGGTGCTTTTATTCTTTTGCTAGTAAAATAAAAGAGAAAGAGGTTGGTTGAGGTGGGTCTTAGCTGGAAAGAGCGCGAGATAGCTGGCAGTAGTAAGGCCGTTGGGTTACACCAATACGCAACTAAACGTCGCCGTTCTAACTGTCTAGAAATGTAGACGCGCCTTTGTCCCCTCTCTTAAAGTTGGTCTTTCATCCGCATTTTCCCTTGAAAATAAAATGAAATGTGTGTATAAACTATAAATTACTTTGTATATTTCCTGGGCTGTCCCTGTTCATTGCCCCAATGCCAGTTGGATCCTCTCAACAACATATGGAAAAACAAGAATTTAGTACATTGGAAGAATAATATTTATTCTCAGTTATTAGAGATCAGTGCCTTTGTTTGGTTAAGGCAGGTGCTTAACTGGTAATTAATGGGTTGGACAGTCATGCCCCTCTTATCTTACTTTTTTTTTTTTTTTGCAATTATTACTTTATTTAAAACACTCCGTATATTATTTCAGACGATAATTGTTGAGAGAAAAAAATGATTAATAATATGCGTATAAAATGGATGTCACAATGTTAGATAAGTGCACATTAGTAGCTATAGAGCATTAGAATTCTTTCAAACATCATTATTTGATTTGAGAAAGCTTACTAACTCCCCTGGACTTACCTTTTCTTTTTTTCTCAATTTAACTTTTTATGATTTTTAAGAAAAAAAATTTAAAAGTTTTTATCTCTAAATCCGTAAGCCAAAAAATTATAAAAACTTAATATTTTAAAAATTTACATTAAGATGCGTCGAACAAGATTTTATTTAAATATATTATTTCTCATAACATGACGAGAATTTAAAGCGAAACTTTTAAAACTTTGACTTAATAAATATAAATAGAGCAAATATAATAGGATGTAACAACGAGATGAACGACCTGAAAATAAAAGTATGAAATTATAAGTGAGCAATGAGCTTTTTATAAATATGCTCAGTTGCTCACCAAGCCATTATTGATATATTTTTTTTGGCAATGTATTATTGATATCCATGACACGTATATTGATATTTTCTAGAGTTATACACTTATACCCCTATGATCCATCTATCAACATAGAATCAATGCCAATTGCCAAACCATATTCACAAGGGGTTCTTCTTTTTTTTTTTTAATGGAAGAAAACACCTTATAATATTTTCTATTATTTGTAATGGGTATTTCTCAAAATATATAAAATGAAAAAAATACTCATAGTCATAATTTTGTAATTCTCTAAAAATAATATTTATTTTGTTATATTTTAGGAGAGATAGCCGTGAGGGAATTATGAGTATACTCGGATAAATTTTCCTCGTCAAATACAGGAGATACTAATAACTAATGATAAAATTACACCTAAGAATTGCAAGTGCTAATCCCCTTTCCCCAACATGAATACCTTTGAAAAAAGAAGATACTCCACTGCTAGCGATGCTACTGCTAAGACTAAGCATAGCCCAGAAAACGGCCATTTGGACATTTTAGTAGAATTTATAAAGGACCAATAGTCCACAAATAGTGGTAACGCATCCATAAAAAAAAAACTCACGTTTATTTGTAATTTTGCTCACAGGAGTAACGGTCTCCATCTGTGAGTCAAAACTCAAAATAAATGAATTCTTTGGTCAACAGCCAAAGCCCACCAACTTCTCCAATGGCCAAGGCCAAAATCTGTAAAAATCTATTATAGCTTCTTTATAAAAGCACCTAGCTAACCAATTTCAAAAAAATACAAGATTAGGAAACTCATGTCAACTTTTTTTTTTCAATTAGTTAAATTAACTCGGACTAATTTTTCCAAACTGTTATTAATAAAAATGATTAATCCCCAATAATTATGTGCAATATTATGGGTTGATAAAAAAAATATATATATGCTATTTATATTTTATTTTTTATTTTTTATTCTACCACTTATCTAATATGCATGGACTATTGAATTACTTCTGATTGCTTGTTTACTTCAATCATAATTGTGTTACTATATTAGCTAATCATTTTAATCACATATTATTTTTATCAGTTGGCAAACAAAAATCACAAGTGGTGACAATTAATACATTTGAGATTAGATCCCAAAGCTTAGGTATCATTTTTCAAGATTTTAACAAATTAAATTAATCACCATCTACATATTTAAAATCTTTATGGGAGTTATATATTCTTATTGGAGCATTTATTTTTGGATTTCAACATAATATAAACTAAAAAAAAATGAAATAATAAGACATAAAATACTTATACTAATTATATAAAATTGACTAGATGTGACAAATAGGACATTAGCATTGATTTCGATCAAGGCTATTCGGTTAGGCCTAGATTTGGAGAATATTTTTTCAGTAGGTTTTGGATTCAAATTTATCTATTCCATCCATTTTTGTTTATTCTTTCCGTAATCCCAAATTAAATTTAAATTTTAAATATTATTAATATTGTGTTTGCAAAAATTATAAAAAGTTCATATTTGAAAAATATATACTGAGATGAATATTTTAATATCCCATATAATTATACTTTTTCTTATAGATTATTAAGAATTCATGTTCAAGTTTGACATTAAAATCTATATATTCCAAATTAGAAAACAAATAGAAACTGAGAGAGTAGTTAAATTAGATCAAATTTGATTTTCTTGCAATGTATTTTAATTACATGATAAAATAATTATTCACTTTGTTTATTTTTGTACTTCCATTACTTTTTGTGTACATTTTGATACAAACTTTAAACCCAAATATCTTTAATTATGTGTTTGTAAAAGTCGTAAAAATTAATATTTGAAAAATTACACATTGAGACGAATCTATTAATATCCCGTATAAATATGTTTTTTCGTATTGAGAAAACCTTTTTGTCAAAGTTTAGCTTTAAAATTTATAATATTTTGAATGAGATGAATAAAAAGAAGTGAAAAGAGTATTAACTAAAAATATTTACTGCCGAATAATTTAGTTCAGGTAAGATTTACATCAACTGATTTTAGGTTTCGATGTAGGTAATCAAGTATCGTCAATGCAGGTCTAGAATTGACCACCGCAAAAAAAAAAAGAAAATTCATCGAGGGCGAAAGAGTCATTCTTTGTCGAGTATAAGTAACTATCGGTTCGCTTTCCAACACTACTTAGCGCAACCCAAGTCCCTCTTTCGCTCTCCTTTTTCCCCTTCTCTTTCTCTTTCTCTTTCTCTCTTTTTTCCTCTCTCCAACAATTCGTCGAGCAGGTGGTGTGCATCGCCGGGAAACCGCCGTTTACGGCAAGCAAGCGGGAACCGACGAATACCCACTTCGAAACGGAACATTTCTGATCGACCCAGTTCAAGAACGACGTCGTTGTAGCCCGCTGGGAGTTGGCAAGATGAGGAAGAAAGGATTTTTACTACTGGTGTTTAAATAAAGAAGGAAGACACAGAGAGGAGATAAAGAGGGAGGGAGATGGGAAAGGTGGGGTTTGGTTTAGCTGTGGGAATAGCTGTGTTATCGTGTGCGGTGGCGACGGCGGTGGTGGGGAAGAGGGTTAGAAGCAGGAGAAAGTGGAGGAGAGTTTTGGGAGTTTTGAAAGAGTTGGAGGAGGGTTGTGGGACCCCTGTTAGTAGATTGAAGCAAGTGGTTGATGCTATGGCTGTTGAGATGCATGCTGGTTTAGCCTCTGAAGGTGGCTCTAAACTCAGAATGTTGCTCACTTTTGTTGATAAACTCCCCAATGGGTATCACTCAATTTCTCGTTTCTCTCTCAATCTTGTTTACTGTATGTTTGTGTGTTTTCCAATCATTGATTTTGGGTTTTGTTTTGATTTGATTGTTATCTTGTTTGATGATGAATGATGATAATGCTGATCTTAAAAAGATGTTATAATCACATATTTGAAGGGTTTAATTTGATCATTTGTTTGGAATGTGGATTGAGAATGTGGGAATAATTTGTTATTCATGGAAAGGTGGAATCTTTAGATCGTTGAATTGATTTTTATGGGGTGTCAAGTTTTTCTTTTTCTTTCTTTTTTCTTTATGTTGAGATGATTTGGTATTTTTTTTTTGGGTTGGTTGATGGCATTATGGAATTTGTGATCTTTTGATCGTTAAATTCATATATTATTTTTCAATGAAGTTTTATCTTTTCATGAATCATGATGTTTGTTTTGAACATCAAAACTTGGGGTAATGTGGTATGTCGTATGTGGGTGTTTGATCTAAAGTAGTTTGAATTTTGCACCTGGGAAATGTAGGTGCTTCATGATTCTTTTGGGGGGGTGCTAAGTCCTCTATAATTGTGAAAAAAATGGGAAAAAGAGATTTCCAGAATGTGATGTTATTCTCACTAATGGGTTTGTTCTCTGATTAATAGTAGTAATGTACCATCTGTGGCCCTTTTATCAATAATTTTTTCTCTTAGTTCCACTGGGATATAAGTATGAATTCTTGGATGCACTTGGCCGATTTTGGCTGAATTTCTTGTTATTGTTAGTATGTGAACATGTAATGTGGCTACCTGACATATTTTATATTTCAAAACTCATCTTAAAACCGTGTTTGTTGAAGATTTGATCAATTTCTTTGGTTGAATCATTCATTTTTCATGTTTTTTATCGCCTCATGCTTTGAGCTGGGCGCCAAGTTCATTCATGAGCATTGTTGGTCATTGTATCTGGAGCGCTGGATATGTGCAATAAACCCTTTGAAAAGTGTATTTGTAGTTTTGTACAATTGAAAGCTAAATCGTTTATAAGCTTGTTTTGCCTGTTATTATTTTTCTTACTTTTGGTTTTTGTTTCAGTGCATAGAAGTCTATTTTCTTTCTATTTATTTTTTATCGTCAATTGTGGGGGCTCTGGCAGTCATATTGCTGTTGAATGTGTGGGTTTTTATCTATGCCGATGGCCCAGTTGACAGCCTGTTGCCATTGAATGTGGACCTCACCATGGTAAAAGGGCAATACTGGCATTCTTGGGGTCATATTGTCCTGAATATAGTGAATACTTCTGTTGTTTTCCCACCCAAATTTTTACTTACTGTATTGTTTTGCTAATAAAATCTTGTAGCATCTTGAAGGTTTGGTTGTGGACCATATAGCCTATATTTACAATGCTCATTACTGGCTGCTTATGACTTGGACAAAAAGTGAATACCTGTAATTGTCTTTTTGTTTCTGTCTGTTATACACTCAATTGATTACTAGCATTTTTTCTTTAGGAGTGAGAAGGGAATATATTATGCACTACATCTTGGAGGTACTAATTTTAGGGTCTTGCGGGTTCAGCTAGGAGGACGAAGATCCGGCGTTGTTAGACATGATGTTGAAAGGAAGCCCATTCCTGAGCACTTAATGACTAGCACTAGTGAGGTTGCTCACTTTCTATCTTTGTACTGTATTATGCAATATGTTGTTTGGAATTCAACTATACTTAGGAAAATGAATTGTTGTCATTGCAGGATCTGTTTAATTTCATTGCGGCATCACTCAAGGAATTATTCAATCATGAGAATGATAAAGATTCAGACCTTTCTCCTGGCTCAAAAAGGGAACTTGGTTTTACCTTTTCTTTCCCTGTGAAGCAAACGTCAGTTTCTTCTGGAGTTTTGATGAAATGGACAAAAGGGTTTTCCATTCATGATATGGTTAGTTTGTGGGCACACAATGTTATCATCAAAATCATCTAGTTTCATTAACATTTGAGATTGATGGATTTACGTAGTTTTTTTTTTTTGTTTTGTTTTGTTATGGTGTTATGCTTAGCTTGACCTACTGAATTATGTAAATATACATGTTTCTGTTAGGAGTCTGTTGTTTTGTTGAAGCTTAAATTTGGTCATAAAATGGATATTGTCCCCTTTCTGTCCTTTGTTATGATTTAATAAAATGTTCTCTAAATTTTGATACTATATTTGTAATTATTTATATCTCAGGTAGGGAACGATGTTAGTGAACGCTTGCACCAAGCAATGTCTAGACAGGGCTTAAATATGCATATTGCAGCCTTGGTAAGCCTATCTTTTATTGCTCATGTACTTTGTATTTGTTTTTGGTGTTGGTTGGAGTTTTTTGAGGTCATTCATTTGTTGAGATTATGAGCCTTCAACTTTCTCGCCATCTGCTATAATGATGTTGTTTAACATGTTACAGTGTAATTAAACATTTGCATGCTTGATATTCTCTCTAGCATATTAGTTAATCTAGGTGAAAGTTGTGAATCTTTTGTTCTTGTTTGTACAATTTGTTAAGTATTGATTCGCTGCTATGCATTGAAGTCACTTGTGTTGAGATTGAAGAGTATAATTTTAATCTATTGTTAAGCAGGTAAATGATACTGTGGGAACTTTGGCACTTGGACATTATAATGACAAGGACACTGTTGCTGCAGTGATCATAGGAACTGGAACAAATGCCTGCTATTTTGAGCGGGCAGATGCTATCATTAAGTCTCAAGGCTTTCCTACTTCTTCAGGAGGCATGGTATCTTTCCTAAACCATTTTTGGCTAGTACCTAATTTTTTGGTGCTTTAGCTACTTAGTTAGCACCTGTTATGACATCGTGAAATTTAATGTATTTACTTGTCTAATCTTAATCAGGTTGTCAATATGGAGTGGGGTAACTTTTGGTCGTCCCATTTGCCAAGAACTTCTTATGACATAGAGTTAGATGCAGAGAGTCCTAATCCCAACGACCAGGTTGAAATCATTATCATGAAACTGATATTTCTGGAGTTTCTCTCAGAAAAAAGGCTGGACTATGAAGAAATTATTGAATTAAAAAAGTGCTTTCTTTCTGCAGGGTTTTGAGAAAATGATATCTGGAATGTATCTGGGTGAGATTGTGAGAAGAGTTATACTAAGTATGTCCAAGGAGTCAGACGTGTTTGGACCTACTCCCTCTAGCTTATGCAAAGCTTTCATTTTGAGGTATTATTCTATGGGTGACCTTTGAATGTGTATTATGCTACCTTTTGTATTATCCCTTCTTTGGCTCTCTCCTCTTATTGGTATATTGCCCATAGCAACTATAATTTTATGTTGAACGAATTACTAACGATTTTAAGGATTCTGTTTTCTGGCAAGACTTAAAATTTAGAAATTTGTGTAGATTATCACTCGAACATTTGTTTAGTTGTGCTATGACTAACTGGGGAACATCTTTTTGGAAGCAAAATAAACACCTGCTGAACAATAATATCTCAAAAAATTGATGTCAAACAAGCTATAATCTGCACTGCTACATGTTTGTTCATGGTATAGTACATGTTACATCATCTTTATAGATTAGCTTCTCACGAAGAAAAACCATCTCAGGACGCCTTTCATGTCGGCAATGCATGAAGATGAGTCTCCTGATCTGAAAGAAGTAGCAAGAATTTTGGACGAGGTTCTTGGGGTATGTTCTCCTGACTGGAATACAATTGGTTTCTCAAACAAATCATGTAAATTTTATTCTGAAATCACTTGTTTACCTTTACCTACCTCTCTTTCCCCCTCAGATCCGTGATGTGCCTTTAAAAGTACGGAAACTTGTAGTGAACATATGTGACGTGGTTACCCATCGGGCAGCCCGCCTTGCAGCTGCTGGTATCGTTGGGATATTGAAGAAGATTGGCCGAGATGGGAGTGGTGGGTTTGCTAGCAGCAGAGCCAAAGGCCCAAGCAGCAGCAATAGGTTAAGGAGAACAGTGGTTGCAGTTGAAGGTGGTCTATATTCGAATTACAGAATGTTTAGAGAGTATTTGAATGACACAGTGGCCGAGATTTTGGGGGAGGAACTTGCCCCTTATGTAATTCTGAAGGACATTGAAGATGGGTCAGGCATCGGAGCTGCTCTGCTTGCAGCCACATATTCATCGTCGGAGACTGTTGATACATAAAAAGGTGGTAAGAAAAGGTTGCTTTGCCTTATACATATGTGTGCATATATAAATTTTACATAATGTAAGTATATACGCCTTTGTACAAAAATGTAGAATTCATTGGGGTCAGTCCATATGTACTCAATTTATATGGTAGTTTATAAGGTAATTCATTGGGGTGATAAGGGCTTTGAGGGTCTTGTGCAGTAGTTCATAGGGTGTTCTTTCCATCCATTTCTTTTAGTATAGAACTCATAGCACAAGTGTAAAATTTGCTAAGAATAATGCATTTGCTCTTGGTTGTTTCCATTGTGTACATATAGGACAGGTTCTCAGTCTCATGTGCCCTCTATTCTGAGCTCAATGTTGTATGATTGTAGTACTAGGATTGATCTGTATAAATTCTTTTATGATGGAAGTATATAATTCCTTGATTTTCAAAGGTGTCAATGTGACTTTATGTAATACTTCGATGTACAATGTAGGTTTGGCCTTGGTCATTTGCGAATCTGTGATCCAAAACTTCCATATTTATCATGGTTTTTAGCCCTGCTATTCGGAAGCATGTCGCAAATACGGATCAATACAAGTACATGTGTTGTAGTGCTTTTTAGACTCTAATGGGCCGGTCTCCTAAATGGTCTTGTTTTATTAGGTCTAATGGTCGGTCTCTTAAATGGTCATGTTTTATTGGGTCTTTAATAATTCAAGTCAGTACAATAATGGACAAATAGTTTTCAAAACTTTTAAACACTATCAGGTAATAAATTATTTTCAATTATTTGTCGATGTTTCACTATCAAAGATTGAAGATGATACATTTAAATTATCACTATCTATAGATAGAAATTATACTATCTTTGTATGACTCGACTCGATTCGTTATATATCTTCTTGAACCCGGCCTGTTTTGCATCTTCTTTGCCTGGCATGACTCGTTTTCTTGTGACCTATACCGACTTTGATTCGACCCAATGTACAAGTTTAATACGGAGTACACTCCAACTCTTGCCCCCCAAAAAATTAATATTATGCTATCCAAATTTGGTGTGATCCTAGGTTCCTACCACCGCTTAACGTTTCAAGGTAGGATCTCAATCCTAACAATTTTGATTAAATTTTAAATATTTGACATTTTCCTTAAATATTTTCTTTTTGGTTATCTCACATTGGTTCGTATTTTCTTACAGACCTATTGACTCATTAAGCATGTTTGGTAACACTAGATATGGGCAATCATATGGTGACAGAATAACCTAGAGGTTATAACTTATATAGTGCTTTGTAAGAATATGTCCAGACCCGGATTATCGACTTTTTTCAGTTTTGATTTCGACCGCAATAGAATTCAATATTTTTTCTTCAAAAACTCGAATTGGATTGGTTTATGAACTGAACTTTTTAAAATCACTAAAATCATAGGAATAATAAGGAAGATATACTCATATATGATTTCACTTGTGAAGTACGGAATATTAAGTAACAAACTATTTAAATGATGGGCTAAATTATAGTCTTTTTAATTGTTATATTCCTAATAAGGGGATAATCTCCTTCAAACCCTTTAGATTTTCTGAATCGCTAAACATCGCCACCATATTTCAAATGAAATGAATTTTATACCCTTACACCTAAATCACCTAAAATTATCTAATCTAAACTACATTTCCACACACTACCCTAAACCCTTTCCACACACCACCTCCTCCAATACAACCTGTCTTGAAGGCCCGACAAGGAAGTGGCGCGGCGGATGATGGTGGCGGTGGTTGAGGTAATTTTTTTTTTTGGTACTTCGATGATGTGTTGTGGTGGTTGAGATGGTGGGGTATGTGCATGCGTTTGTGGTGGCTACGTGGACGAAGGCGGCGATAGAAACTGGAGCAATAACCGAGCATCTTCGTGGCGAAAACTGGAGGCGTCTGGAGCCTGATCCACACGCCTTTGCCATGGCGGTGGCGCCTTCGGGAGACGCCTCCTCCAGACTCCCGATGGTTGATCTGGTTTCCGCCGCCATCTCCGTAATTTTATATATTTTTTATTAATTATAATTGTTATATATTAATTATGTTATATTAATTTAATAATAGTGATTATAGTTGTTATATTAATTTTTTTTAATTAATTAATTATAAAATGTATGTTTAAGTTATAAAATATATGTTATATTAATTTAATAGTAGTGATTATAATTTTTATACTAATTATTTTAATTAAATAATTATAAAATGTTTAGGTTAATTATATAATGGTTATATTAGTTATGTTACTTAATTAATTATAAAAAGTATGTTTAGGTTAATTATATTAATTATGTTAATTAATTAGTTATAAAATGTATGTCCAAAAATACTACTATAGTTAACCCCATCTTCACCGTAAGCTTCATTATTATCTTGAAAGTACCGGGAATTTCAGTATTAGAAACACTTGGGAAGACGCCCCGACCATGGTGGTGACGCCTTTCCAAGACGCCAATAACATATTTGAGTATGATTCAAAATTCTACCTAATTCTCGAATGATAGCGTTTTCGGTTGGTCCGACATCATCAATTCGTCACACACAAATGTCGAAGATGAGTTATGTATACCGTAATTGTTAATTTTGGATGTTTCGATATAATAAAAACAATTTTACAAAATTATAATGTTAGGCTTGTTGGCGAAAATGAACTTTAGTTAATTATAAAATTTATGTCCAAAAATACCATCATAGTAAATCCCATCTCCACCATAATCTTCATTATTATTCTAAAAGTACTGGAAATTTCAATATTAGAAAAAAACTCCAAGGTGCCTTGAGAAGATGCCCCACCAGGATGGGTGGCGCCTTCTGAAGACACCCTGCCCATGGTGGTGGCGCCTTCCCAAGACGCCCTGACCATGGTCGTGACGTCTTTTCAAGACGCCCTGGCTAAGTCGTCAATAACACATTTGAGTATGATTCAAAATTCTACCTGATTCTCAGATGATGGCGTTCTCGATTAGCCCGACATCATTAACTTGTCACAGCAAATGTTGAAGATGAGTTATATACATCGTAATTGTTAATTTTGGATGTTTCGATATAATGAAAATAATTTTACAAAATTATAGTGTTATAGTCTTATTGGCGAAAATGAGCTAGTTTCTCTTTTATATGTATTTGAAAAAAAATTAAAGGGTAAAAATGTCATTTTATAATAAAAATGCAGGATCCCTGTTAATTCACAGACGACGAACAATGACTCCCTAAATTTTAGCTTGGCACCCAAAATTGACTTTTTCCCACTCACACGTCACAAATTCACTATCATACACTCATGACACATCCACAAACATATGAAACAACAAATGTACGTCTTCGTTTTCCTCGAAAATTTATGTGGTTACGAATTCCAATAAAACCCAATAAAATTTGTCATTTTAGTTCTATAAATAATAACAATAATAATTATAAAATAAAAAAAACTAATCAGTTTGAAATCTTAAAGCAACGAACAAAGCAAGTCCTACTAGGCTGCTAACTAAAAACTAGCCGTTGGAAAAGGAAGCGTATAATCAAGCCGCTGAATTCCAAAATATAATATCAACATCACAGTGTGTTTAAATCCAATCCATCCCCCCTTTCTTCTCTTCTCAAATTCGTCACTTCCATCTCTTCATTTGTCTCTTTCTCTCTCCTCCAGGTAAGACGAATAAAGGAGGAGGAAACCTTCAAATTCCCAATTCTTTCTTCTTTCACTCTCTTCATGGCGACCATGAATAGCGGCTACTCCGACAATGCTCCGGCGGTTCTTCCGGCGAAGCAGAATGTTGCACCTGCGAAGACTGTTGATACTCAATCTGTTCTCAAAAGGTTATATTCTCTCGTTTATTCTGGGCTTCTTGTATTACTGGGTACGTATGAATATGGGTTGATTCGACGATTCGACTCGTCGCCACTATTTTAAATTGGACTAATTCATCTGGATTTGGGTTGAATTTAACCTTAATTTGATCGATCTAGAATTGTGAATACTAGGGTTTTAATTGGGGTTTTTGACTGAATTGGGCTTGTTTCTCGATCTAGTTAGGGTTTCTGATTGAATTTAGCTTATTTCGTCGAACAAAGCAGGGTTTGAATTGTTTTTTGTTCTTTTGTTATTATGAACTTAATGATTTTTTAAAACTTTTTTCTTGTAATTCTGAAACAGGTTGCAGTCTGAGTTAATGTCACTTATGGTAATAAACCATTCTTTGCAGTCCCTTAGTTTGTTAATTAATTAATTGAAAAATGGATCTGAAATTTGTAGAACTTGATTGTTGGGTGGTGTTCAGATGAGCGGTGATCCAGGAATCTCAGCTTTTCCTGAAGAAGACAACATATTCAGTTGGAAAGGGACCATCCATGGAAGCAAAGAGACAGTCTTTGAAGGCACCGAGTATAAACTTGCCCTCACATTTCCTGCTGATTATCCCTTTAAACCCCCTAAAGTCAAGTTTGACACTGCTTGTTTCCACCCTAATGTTGATGTTTTTGGTAATATCTGCTTGGATATCCTTCAGGTACTTTTCCAGTTGTCGTTTACGATCTTTTTGATACAAGTTTACCGCGCTACTGATCGTAAAATTATGGTTTGTGTAGGATAAATGGTCATCTGCTTATGACGTGAGAACCATATTGCTATCCATTCAAAGTCTGCTTGGAGGTACTGTGATACTGTTCATATGATTTGGAAATATTATGGTTGTGTTTTTTTTTTCTTTTTTTTTTCTAATACTAGTAGTGATGAAATTCTAATTTTGGGGTTGTAATCTTGGACAATGCAGAGCCTAATACCAGCTCTCCCTTAAACACACAAGCAGCTGAACTTTGGAGCAACCAAGAAGGTTGGTGGTTTCAGTTCGTTGATTTATTTATGTTAAGAATATGATAAAGCAGAGATTTTGACCAATTATTTGAAAATTTTGTTGGTTTGCAGAGTATAGAAGAATGGTGGTGAAGCTTTACAAGTCATCAACAGCTTAGAATGTGATGATAAGGTTGGGTGGTTTGAGAGCACAATTGATGAATGGATTGATAGGACAATATTCTTTCTTTTACAATCATTGTGCCAATCATTTGTTGTACTCGAGTGATAAAAGAACGTTTTTTCATTGATGGAATTTCACATTGTTCTACGTGCCGCTCCTTCTTTGGCATTTTTTTGTAGCCAGCAAGTATGTGATTTTGCAATGTACTACTAGCAGCTTTTGTAGCAAATGGCTCTAATGTCCTAGTTAGGTAAAGAGCAAAGAAGAAATGATGCTTCAATCCAATATTCTCCCCCTTATTAATACCTCTAGCTATAGGATCGCAAAGTATTTACTTAATTATATAATTCGGGACAATTTCAATACACAATGTAAATTGTCATATCTTCGCTCATTTGAGATTTTGTGTAGGCTTATGAAGTTTCTAGGAATTCCCAGATTCTTCGACACTTTTTGAGGAAAAGGCGATTTGAAATGGTTCCTTTTGCAACGTTCATCCAGTCCCTCACAAATTAAGAAAATCTCATGTTTGTAAACGGTTTTATCTATGATTGGTTCATTTCTGTCTACTTATCATAATAAACCTTTGTAAACTTTTTGAAAACAGAAGTTTGGGCAACGAGGGCCACCACTTAAGTTGAAAACTTGAACTTAATGTTGAACATAATAGCGTATGAGTTGAGCAAAATGGTTAAGACCGCCTTTGTGGATGCCTTCAGAGTGCAGAGAAAATGTGTCAGCGTCTACAGATCCAGGTCTTCAATGAGGCTCAAAGTGGCCATCACTTAAACAAATTTGTCAAAAAAAAGGAACTCTTACTATTACAGATTTTGTTTATTTGATTGAAGACTTGAATTCATATTTCTACCTTAGCAACATACATTATACTGACTACTGAGGGAAAAGGGGAGGTAAACGAGATGAAAAGAGATTTGCAGCAACTAGTATACATCAATAACACCAATAAGTGTACTTTTCATACTTTCATCAAGATGCCCAAGGTGTGTCTTGATGTGCAACCATATTGTTACAAGTCAAATCTTGGGCAAGTCCCACTTGAGGTGTTTACGATGATGTGAGCTGCCTCAAATTAAACTTTGCCAACTCTTTGTACTTCACCACGACACCAATTAAACACACAGTCTGGAAAAGCAAGGTCAGATATTAGATTGGTGTGTAATTAGTCTTTAACAAAACTCCAAAGGACGACTAAAGCAATAACTAGAACATTTAACATATGCCAGCCAATGAAGATGACTTCTAAGTACCTTCACAACTTGGACAATTAATGTTTTCTCTGGATTTTTGAGATCTACTTTGTGAGGTTCCGGAACAGATTTTGCTACAGCATCTATTATCTTCATCCTATCGATTCCAGAGTTGGCACGAGCATCATATTGGACAGCAAACTGAGGAAAAGCATATACAACAAATCAATTCTCTGATCCACAAGCAAACCACCAATAAAGTCGATAGAATGTATAATGCACAAGTTATAACTTTCTATCTTCAACAGATGCAGAGAGCTATATTCCCAACTCAAAGTTCAACTAGTAAATTGAATGCCCAATTTATAGTAATTAGTAAAAGTACCATAGTTGGTCTCCATAAGATTTCAACAGAATATTGGTCACATAACAGATGTAAGCCAAGTCACACCATCATGAAGCAAAAAAGTTTGAAGCTCAGCATACAAAGTAACAGCACCGAAAAGGATAACTGAGATTTTCCTGTACATAGTGTATCTCCAGCACATCTAGGCAAGTACCTTAACTGGTGCTTCAGTGTTGGTAGGGAAGTGTTGCTCAATAACTGGCTTAATAGCTCTTGAAATTTCCTCTTCAGAAGCATAGCATGAGACTTCCACTGGAAGCACTCTCAAAAGAAACCTACAGAAATGAAACATCTTGGTGAAGTTCACAGCAAAAGTAGTACTAGGCTGTGAAGAGCCTGTGCATAACAATCTTATATACAGAAATGCAGCTTGGACCTTGATATATGTTTCTTCGTAGCAGAAGCAGATTCCATCAAATGCTGCACAAGATCTCCAGGACTAGGGTCTCCATCCCTTCTCCGCATTTGAATGATGACAACCCCATTACAGCCAGTATCAATCTTGGAGAAACGCCGCTGGTTCAACATAAAAAAATTGCTTCAATACAAGTTTGATTGGCACACTTGTTAAGGTGAAAAGATGTAAACATGATAAGACTTCCTATTGTCTTTTTACTGTCAGTTTATTGGAGGGAGGAGGAAGCGTTTTCCAGATTGTCATATTAACTCACCTTGCTTTTATCTCCTAACTCCTTGAGTTCAGCTTCAATTAACTTGTCAACAGAAACATCTGCACTATTATTATTGTGATCTAACTTTTGGGTATCACAGCTCTGTTTCTTTTCGAGTGGTTCCTCATCATCCTTGCTTTTTTCATCAACTTGTTCATCAACTCCCAGATCCTTACCAGCAACTTGTCCAGGCTTGTTTTCATGCAAACCATCCTTAGCAGGATCAGTATTTTCCTTCAGGGTGCTTCTATCATTTGCATCCTTATCTGCAACCTTTTCTGACTGGTCCTCTTCCCCATTCTCGTTATCAGAGTCATCATCTTCGTCATTATCTGAAGAATCAGAGTATGTAAATGTTAATTTTTTGTTCTCAAGTTTCACTGGTATTGCTGCCTTGTTGGACCTTGAATCCTTGCCATCGATCAGGTCTTCTAAAATCTAAACAAAACCAAAATAATAGTCTTTAGGATCACACAGGATTAAATAAACAAGAAAAGCTGCAACTCAATGACATCACAAGGGCATTCACAGCCAAAACATAATATCATATAGGTATTCAGGTTAAAAATTCTCCAGTGACTATGAATTTGGATGATTTGATGCATAATGAATGAACTCAAATGTTGTACACTATTGACTGTTTTTGTATGTTATGATATATGTCTGTATGAAACAGCTGCTTTGAGAGGATACTTCCTTAGCTTGTTCAATTATGAAATGTTATCTGTTATACAATATTGTGCAGCAGGCAGCCTAAAAACACTAATAGTTCTCGGATGCTGTATTAGTAGGGAAAACTTATGCATGTTAAAAAAGGAAAATACCTGAGTTTAAAGAGGAAGAAAAACACAAAAGCCCACTCCCACTTGATGTAATGCTACAAACTGAAACTAATACCTACCCCTAGGTAGCACAGCCAAAAAATCCACATCTAGCATGATTAGAACCCAACCCTACATAATAACCCCTCAAGTCATCTAATCACGAACATTCAAATTTCAACCAGTTACTCTGTTTTGGCATTGACAAGCTCAGTTCATTCAAATTACTCAGATCTTACAAATCCTTCTCAGACTTAACACTACAAAAGACATTATGTTCATCATGTATTCATTTGTTCAGCCTAGAGCACACAAGGAGCATAGCTAGGAAGTTCACACTAAGCATGATCAGAACCTAAACCTACTTAATATCCCCCAAATAATTCGGTTCACAAATATCCAAACTCCAACCAGTTACTCTTTTTGGCAATTGTCAAGCTCTACCCCTCTTTCCATCACTATCCTATCTTCCTCAATTCTTACAAATCCCTAAATAAATACCACAAGACATTATGTCGTTGATCATCAATTCAATCATTCAACCTAAACTGAATACCCTAAATTTTGCTTTTGTTTTTAACCGATAAAATCAAAAACCGGATTATTTGGAACATGCAATTCAACTTAGGCTAACATCATTTAATTTCGTCTGGAATTATGATGATAACTGTAGACCCATGATACAACATCTCATATGCTCCAAATGTCTTCAAAATTACAATGTATCACATCGTTTGATGGCACTAAAATGTAGGAAATCTGAAAAACTTGGAATTCACCAGATACAAAACAGAAAACATTGTCTGAGATCGTCTCACCATGTGTTTTGATAGGTGGTCGTCACCTATGCAAAGATAATCCTAACTCGGGACCTCCTAACTAGTAGTGGGGACAAGTAGGGTCTCCTTGGACGAGTGGAAGCTTAATTACTATATTGAAAACTTTATGTTCAAACTAACATTAAAATTCCAGAAAAAGAGCCCAACTTTAGCTAGTAGTAAACTAGTAACCAATGACTGATTTGTACATCTATGAAGTGACACATTAATCAACATTAAGCAAGGTTCACTGATATTCAACAAATCAAACTATAGACCAAAACACAAATCACATCCATCAAAATGGTAATTAGCAAGCTCTAATTATAAACAATAACCCATGTAATAAGTTACAAATTAAATTAACAACAACCATACCAATACTTTTTTTTTTTTTTTGAAAACGAACAACCATACCAATACTACTCGGTAAAGAAAACCAAGAATATAAAATCATAAAAATAAAAAAATTACAGCTTTAACTACTATAGAGCATAAAATTCAATCTTGATTAATCAAATCCAGCTCTCTGAATCTACAAATGCATGACAAAAAAAAGAGAGGGGCAATAGGGGGAATGAAACATACAGAATCAATGACAGTGATGGCTTCCTGGGAAGCTTGGTGTTCCCTTCCACCATCACAAGTAATGAAGAACCCTTGAATGCCTGGTCGTAATGGGTATGCCCCCTTCTTCTTCACTGCTTTCTGGTCCCACATAAATCAATCAAACAACATATTAGAATAAACATCCTGAGAGGTGAGAAACTGAAAAGATGAAATAGGGAAGTGAGGATTACATTGTGAGGTAAGTAGCATCGTTTCCGCTTCTTTCCATCGTTGGTGGTTGCGATTTTTAGTTTGTTTTCAGCAGCCATTGAAAGGAGGGGATTTTGAGTGAAGGTCAAAAAAATAGAGGGACGAACAACCAACTGCTGAACTGACGAGGGTTTTAGACTTCTAGGACTCCCCTGTCTAACTTTAAACGCATCGGTTTGCAGTTTTAGTTAAACCAAACGAGGTCGTTTTTGCTCATTTTTTTGTTGCGTTTTTGTGTGGTTGAATACAAGAAAAAGACACTATTCAATCTCTTAAAATTTTGTGCCCTAAGAATGTTACTTCATTCATCATAACCCATAAGGTTTACAAATTGTTTAGTAATTGGAAAAGATGAGATTTCACCTTTTTTTATTATATATAACTTATACTCTTTTCGTCACATTTTATTTGCTATATTTGACTATTTATGGTTTTCAAGACACAATTTAAAATATTTTTTTCTTAAAATTTATAAGACAAATAATTATGAAAACTTTATATTGTAAAAATTTACATCGAGATGCATCCAATAAGATTTCACATGAATATATTATTTGTTATAATATAATTAGAATTTATGGTCAAAGTTTTTAAGCTTTGACTCCCAAAATAGAAATGTAGCAACTAATATGGGATGGAGGGAGTAAGTGTCAATTTGATGCTTAAAGCCATTCATTTAGCTATAATATGGGACGGAGGGAGTAAGTGTCAATTTGATGCTTAAAGCCATTCATTTAGCTATAATACAATTATACTGGATTGTTAATACTGTTGTGCTATTTTCATAATTGTATATGGAACTCATATTTGATATTCAAACTTAAATCGTCCTAAACTAACAAATTAATTAAGAAGAACAACTCTATCTTAAACTGATCTCAATTCTCATACCATCAAATAATTCACAACCCAACCACTAAAATCACAATGTTCATTATGTTTAATATTTGAAACCTCATTGTAAATTTCTATGCATTGTTTTCTTAATATACGGAATATGATATGTTAATTTTTGTAAGGTGAGTATAACATATTAACTAATTTGTTTATAATTATAATAAATAAAAATGATAATGATTTTTTTTTCCCTAAATGGCGCGTCATATGTTCTAAAAATGTATATATTTATAAATTTAATAAGATTTGAGATGAATCTAGCTTTTAGAAAAACGAGACTTGCTAATGTTAATTCTTGCTCAAAATCAGTTTGTTAGAGGGTACTTCCAATCCTTTCTTAAATCTGTTTGGTACGAGATATTCACAGCCAAAAAATTGACCTTAAATGAGCCGTTTTGATTTGATACAAAAGCACAAAACTGGGATAGGGACATTTGGCATCTTTATAGAATGAAATCAAGAAAAAAGTTGGAAGCTATTAACATAATTACAACGCGATCAACAAAATTGTTGAAGAATGTTGAAGATATAATTTCATTCCTTTGTTGACCACTTGATCTATATATGTAATCATGAGTTTTTCAAGTCTGACAAGGCGTCCTTGGTTGCTGCTGAGATTACAGCATCAGAGGCATTAGGTAGATAATAGTATTTTCCTGCAGAAAGAAATAAAATTTGTATCATGAAAGAAATGATAGAGGTTTAGACGAAAATTTGCTTTATGTAATCGTACCCTGTGCTACTCTGGCTATCTCTTTGGCAAAGCCGGTTGATACAAATTTGTTTTCCGTATCAATGACAAGCAGTGACATTCCTGCTTTGTATATTTTACCAGCCACCTCAAGAATCTCTTCCTAATGAAGGGCCACAACCCATGAAACATCATTAAATTTCAAGGCATACAAAATAAATTGCAGAAAGACTCGTATTTTTACATTGTAATTTATTCCATGACTAGCAATCTAGTATCATCAAACAAATTTCAATGTGAAGGATGTATAGAGATCAAAACCATACTTTTAACTCTTGTGTAGAAGGCCGAGGGGTATCTGGAGAGATTGATTCTGGGTCTGTAGATCTTTTCAGTGATATGTTTGCTCTACCATCGGTTATAGCAACAATCATGATGCGTCCAACATCTCCGCTTTTTTCTGCATTTAGTCCAACCCTCACAGCCTATGCACAGTAGAGAAAAATAAAAAAGGAATAGAAACAAAAACATGCATAATAGCTTAAGTTCAGCAAAATGAAATCAAGTTTGAGACACAATAAGGCACAATATTGGCAGTGCACAAAGTACTGACCATTGTAAGACCGTGAGCAAGAGGAGAACCTCCACCACAAGGAAGTTTCTCGAGACGTTTTCTTGCCATTGAAATTGATCTCGAAGGAGGTAGGAGAACTTCTGCAGAGTCCCCACGAAATGGAATGATAGAAACCTAAGCAACACCGCCAAGAATACATCAAGTTAGGGAACCTCCATAAAAATAAATCAATAAAATGACCTAACAGAAAGGACATAAATAATTCCATTGGACAAGCTAAAATGAGATAAAATTTGATAATTTCTTTGTTTGTCCACATGTCTGATAGAAGAGACACTGTGTAGAGTGTGTAGTGTTGTACAGGTGCAACTGCACTGCCACACAAGTATCTGACCGTACAATGGGTATCACTGCAGGTTTACTTTGCTGACTACTGAGTATCAAAATCAAAGGTGAGTTTTAAAAAGGAAAAAAGGAATATATCTAACATTGGAACCATCCTCATGCCATAGCATCAAGTTCAACTATCTTTCGTAATGATGCCACGAGTTTGAGACCCTGGGCATCATCTCACCAGACAAGCAGTTGGCTATTTTCTGAAGGTATGTTCTCAATTATTGAAGATGCACATGTGCAAACAAACCTTACAGAATATAGGGAAATACAACAAAATGCTTCATATAAAAATGGCATATCTAGGTACTACTCACTAAAAACGTAATGGAAGTGACTAATAGATACATAGATTTCAAAAGTAGTTTCAACGGTTCAATACCACAGAATTTATAGTTGACTAGTTTACAGCATTGAAATTCCTAAAAAGATAAGTGTTATGAAGAAATCAAATAATAACCTCCATTTATCAAGGTCAAATTCCAGCAAAAAAGAACTTGTCAAAATTTGCAATGAACAAAATATCACGCCATTAATAGCAGCTTCAGTTATCCATGGCTATGGCACCATGCCCTATATTTGGTAGGGAGTTTTCATGCTACCTATGAATATGTCATCAAAAATACCATTATGTAGGTTCCATAACTTAAGTTAGATTCACCTGATCTCTGCTTGTGTAGCTCTCAGCCAACAACTTGAGTGCTGCACCTTTTGCATTCTGCATACGGTTTAACGCCATGCTCCCACTAGCATCAACCACAAATATAACCTGTCATCAAACAATTATCAATCCAATGAAATAAATAGTATCAGTGATGCCTTTTCACAAATATTTCTCAAGATAATAAAAATTGTCATTCTGCAACGGTGATAGGGGTTAAGCTCTGAAAAGTACATGCTCAAGAGTTTTCAAGGCTATGGAAAGTATGTGATCTAGGGTTTAAGAGACTCAGGAAAGTTAATGAATAAAAAGTATAAAGACAAAATTAACAATAGTAGAGAGGTGCAGCCAGCAGCAAATACCAAAGCTCCTGCTTTTCTAGCCATTCGTTTTGCTCTCATGTCAGTTTTTTCCACAAAAACTTTCCTCTCTTTGAGCACATCCTTCTCCTTTCTCAGTTTTTGATAAGGAGCAGCAGCTCTTAGGGTTGCATCCACAGCTAATCTCCTGACAGGACCCTGTTCAAAATAACTACTTTAGAAGAAATAGAAAAATGGTGGCGCACAATACTTTTTCAGTTTCACAGGGGCAGCTAACAGGATAATCAAGTCAACAAAAACTTAAGTCACATCTTAGGTTCTTGAAGTCTCATAGAGGCAAATAAGCCAGTCTAGCCACACTGGCTAACTGTAGACTGTATTGTTAAAAAAAAGGCTACAGAAAAGTAATTACAACATGTTATGATGCAATAGAAACCTTTGGAAGCATTGGCTTAATGTAGCGGCCTCGGTCCTCTGAAAATATGACATTCTTTGCTCTTCCAGCCTTCCCTTTGCGTCTCTGAGCTTGTTGAGCAAAGAAAAGAAGCTTCTCATCCACCAAACCTCCTTCTGCATCAAAGATGAATTCATCGGGTATTTGTTCCTGTTGTTCATTCTCCTCGTCATTCTCCTCCTGGAACAAGTCAAGTAGAAGTTAGTCTGGAAACAAGGCAAAACTCACTAACCAAGAAGGAATAGAGCTCAGAAAGGAAAAAGGAACCTCTTGGTCTTCTTCCTCTTTGTCTTCGTCCTCTTTCTGCTCCTCAGATGAATCCTGATTCTGCTGGGGAGGCGGTGGAGGTGGTGGTTGCTGATTCTGATCTTCTGGAGGCCTTTCCTGGATATTAGAACGAGGAAGAATTACCAGTTCAACCTAAAAAGAATACAATATATTAGATCTTTTTATAATTATATAAGCACTTCAAGTTCAAGCTGTTCCCAAATACACTCGAAAAGATGTTCGACATAAAAAGATAAATCTCCTAAACTACATATGATTCTTTAACCATTATATCAACACTTATTCTGATGATATTAAGAAAATTTTGACTTCACAGTTTCACATAAAGCAATCTAAAGTAATCACGAAGGAAATAAGGTTTACATGAACGATACTTAACAGCTTTCTTCAGGTCCTCCACGATAACTTTTTCACGCCCTTCCAATGCAGCCAGGCATTTGGCAACACGCAGAGCATACAACTCAGCTCTGTGACCCTGCAAATAAATGTTATACTTGTAGCATCTTACATTACATTCAAAAACAAATAGCAAGCACATACTTTTTTGTACAAAAAAAAGAAAATACATTTCAAACTCCAAATTTTCAAGTGTGATGACTTCATTTAAGCTGCTAAGCACTATTAATCTTATCATCAATGACATAAAACTACCCAATCTTCCACGAGAAAATGAGTACTTTCCTACAAACAGTTCCAAACAGGTGTCACCCGTATTACATGAGCAAATATCACTTAAGTTTGTAAGACGGCATCACTCTATCCTACTTGAATCTATTGTTTTACAAGTCCTATGATATGTCTTTACATCTACAATGTGTTTCTTTGACTTCTTTCCCAATTAGTAATTAAAATAGCATGGCAACCCATAAATCAACTCCATATAGCCTTTAACTATTCAACAACATTCTTTCAAATAGCAAACTGATAACAAGAATACCTGACTAAAGAATATGATATTTAACACTAAACAATTCTGCACGCTACTCCAGCAAAAAACAGAACAATCAAGACAATTTACAGTTAGCTGCCAAAATTGCAAGAGGCAGATTGACTGCTGTAACCTAAACAGTCATTGCCTGTGACTTTATGAGTCCATCTTAAAATTTCTAAGAAGAATTCACAGGATTAGAAACATGTAGCATAATTTTAGAAAAAGATACACAAAAGAAGAGTAAATATAATGAAATTATGATGACCAAAAGAGAGTCCATATTTTAAGACCTGACAACCACCTCGCATTGCCTCCATGACCAAGTATTTTAGTTGCTCCCTGCTAATAGTAACATCTTTTAAGTACTCCCGCGCCAAAATGATCTGCAATATATTCCAATAGTCAAAGCGACATACATAAATTTGAAAATCCAGGTCCCAAGCAAGGACAAAGCCTTTCACAGATAGCTGTTTGGAGGGGCTCAACACTATTGATAATGTACAGCTTTCACAGCCTGACATGCACATATATCCTAAACTCCTAAAGTAGATAGCAGATGATGAGAATGAAGTGGGTTGTTTGCTCTTGTTTTATCATGTCTACAGGACTACAGGTCTTTTGAAGGACCATGGAGAATAAATTTCTACAGGGGTCAGGCTGAATGTTCTTTCAATCTTTTATATAGAGTAGTGTAACTTTCTTCAATTCACTGCTACTCCACAGGCTTTCCATTTTTGTTAGTGAAGAAGCAAGACTGGCTAATTTTTATCGTTTTTTTTTAGCAAGTAAAAAGAGTTTCTTACAAACCAAAAGGAGTTTTTCAGAACATAGGGAACAAAACACCACAACAAGCAAAAACCAAAAGGCAAACTTCTTTCCGGTCTTCAAGGAAGAGATGAAAAGAAGAAGCAACATCACTGAGTTACAAAATCAGAAGATCTTTCATTAGATGACTACTTCTACAAGCAGCTCTTAAGATTAAATTAGGAAGAATAGTGTTGAATTCATCATAAAACCCTTGGAAGATTCTTTTGTTTCTCTGGTATCAAATGGCATAAATCATCTCAGCAAAGCACATTCCATGAACTTTTACGACTAATTTCTTTAGAGGTCTCCTTATCCTCAACTGTTGCACAAAATTTATTCCACACATGAACAGAATAAGTTATCATATCAAGTCCAGTACAAGATACCCTATGTTCCGTAATGACTTCATACAGTTTACATATTCCAAGATTAAAGATTTATCACATACTTCTGGTATGTGGAGGATGGCTAGAAGGGGAATTATTTTCAGGTTACAAATAAGTAAAGATCAGAAAAAGCTCAACCAACCAAAACATATGACAGATCAGTAGCTAAGGTAAGTGACATCTATAGATGGCATGGACATGCTAGTTGGCATATACCAGCTTGATAGTAGCACATTACCTGTGTTTTAGCTAATTCTGTTTCCTCCTCGACCATTTTAAATACTTCATTGGTTTGTTCTTGAAACTGTGTAGCAATTCCAACAGCTGCAACACGATCTTCAAAACTCATTGGAAGATCTGCACTGCAGAAGGATTAGGACATCAGTGTAGTAAACAAAAATCTGGAAAAGAACAAGTCAATCTGATATGCTTTTGAGGCTTCATGACGTTTGTATCTCATAACAGTTGTAAATATAAGTAAGGGAATGGACTGATCGGTATAATACCAACTCATAAAGACCCAAACTATGCATATTCTAGGAACCTCAAGTGCAATACCTTAGATTAATTGCAACACGATCCAACAAATGCTCACGTACAGCACCTTCTTCAGGATTATAGGTGGCAATTAGCAGGGGCTTGCATGGGTGACGGAAACTGATTCCTTCTCTTTCAACAATATTCACACCTTCGGTCAAAACATTCAGGAGAAGATTACTAATCCCTTCATCCAGAAGATTTATCTCATCAATATATAGGACACCTCTATGAGCTTCAGCCAAAAGTCCAGGCTGGAAAACAGTTGTTCCTGTTTTCACAGATTCCTCAACATCAACAGATCCAATAAGTCTATCCTCTGTAACACCAAGAGGAATCTGCAAAGTACAAAATCGATAGTAGGATGACGATCAAGAAACAAGCAAGGTAACTACCTAAAGGTTTTTCATTGTTTCAATTGTAGTACCTGTACAAATGGAGATTTTACAACTTTGGTCTTGACATTACCAGACGAATCATATTCAACACGATCAGCCAATCCATCTTCCCACCTTGAACATTTGAAACTTCATTAAACTATTATAAAAGCAAACTAATAATTAAATGAAGGACAGTGCTACACCCGTATGCAACTTACGACTATGCTAGATAATGAACTACAAACAGAAATTTTAGTTTATTAGCAGAAAATAAATACTGAGAATAAGATTAAAGTAATGTTAACTTCCTCAGCAGAACATAACGCAGATGAAAAAAGAAAATGTTCAATGGAAGAGAAATTGAAAGAGAAAGGATAATATACTTCAGATAATGTATTTTAGTTGAGAGAAAAACACCCACATAATATGGAGAAACCTTACTCTTCTGGACAGGATGGATCAGCATTTGCAATGGAACCTACGACTGCATCAATAGGTGGAAGAATGGCATGTAAACCACGCGCCATAATTGTTTTGGCCGTCCCTCGCTTTCCTGAAATGCCTATCCCACCTATTTCACGGTCAACAGCACCAAGCAAAAGTGCAGTCTTAATGGCATCCTGCAGATGGATGTACCACATTAAGGATAAAAAACTAGAGGACGCATAATTTTCCACAAGGCTGATCACAATTACGCATGCAGCTTCACTGGAACAGTTAAATAAGCGCTCCAGCACATCAACAAGCACATGTCAACTTGTGTTTCAAATGAAATGCCAGATGATCCTTTCAAAACAAAATCCAACAACAGTTTTCATGAAACCTATTCTATTATATTCAGACATAAACAAAATCAAAACTGGCTCATCTAATACTTCACAGACAGTTGTAATCCAACACATGACATACATTCAACAATGTTACTATCTTTTTAATTCCGTTTCCCAATAAAGAAACCAGACGAACCATTGTCAGTCTCCTCACTATCCTCAAAATCATCCTTATTAACTTCCAAATTCATGAATATGCTGTAACACAATTACTCTCAATGCTCTTCCAACACGCTTTAGTCCGAACTATTTAGGGCATTTCCGGATCATCAATTCAGCATCTAAATTATTAATCAACATTTATAAAGAAGGAGAATTGGCACCACCTGACCAACAACGGCAGCAAGGGGGAAGAACTGCCGTCCATAATTCACATCCTTAGGGTTTCCGGAGTCGTAAGTGGCGGCACCATTGTCGGATTTCAGAGTAGTAGCAGCACGAATTGTGAACTGCGGCGGTGAACGGCGGAGGCTGCGGCGGTGAGTGAGCTTAGAAGGATTGAAGATGGTGGAGGAGGAGGCGAGAGAGAATGATTTGTTGGTGATGAAGGAGAAGCAAGGTGAAGGAGATGGTGAAGAAGCGAGCGCCATTGCTGAGGTTGATGAGAGGAATGAGAAGGGCTGCAGTCTCCACTTCAGCAGAGTTGAGTCTGCTCACTTATCTCTTTCTATCTTAACCACAAAACGATTATGGAATGCCTCTTTTGGTCTTTTCATTCTGGTTTATTTGTAAACAAAGAAATTATAAGTTTGCTACTAAGAAATTATAATCTTATAAATTATTTTTTGCAAATTGAGATCAAATGTCAAATTATGATAATTTACATTTAATCATGATATCGTTAATTTGTCAACTTATTTGACCTTAATAACAAAAAAGTCGGAAGAAAAGGTCGTCAACTAAAGAATTTGGGTATCTTCCAATTATAACGAAATATAGGCTAAATGCAAAATTATTGCAATGTCGTATTGATGGGAGGAAAAAATTGAGTTATTAAGGCATTTGATTGATTCTCCTCAATAGAAGACAGTTCAAAGACTTTGGTTAAGGAGGATCACAAACTTAGACTAGGTCTTTGTATTTATGGAATAAACTCATTTGGGACACTAAGTACTCAATACAATACTTGGTTGGTTCTTCTAACCATCTACAATTTGACTACCTACTTATGCAACAAAGTATAGATAAATTATATAGTTGCTTCTAATTTTTGGACCTTAACAACCCGAAAACGACATAGGTATGTATCTTGCAAGATCAATAGAAGATGATATGGGAAATCCTTATTTGCCTTATAAATAAACACATGAGGTTGAAAATTCAATTCTAAATTTTTTTAAATTTTTAGTCTAATTTAATTAAATCAAGCTACGTAAATAATTTTATCATGAAAATGATTACTAACAATTTCTTCTAATTTTTATTTGGGATCAATGGAGACATAAATCAATTGTTAATGAATTTGTTATCAGTAGATGAGTTGTTGTCTTATCTCATACTCTAGGAAAGAAAGACCACATTGGTTGGTGCTAGGATTAGGTATATAAGTAGGTCATACAACAATGATTGAGTCCGAAAAGCGGCATAGTGCTCAAAGGAGAGACTTTTGGAGCAAATGAGATGGCTAAGTAAGCCATTTGAACACTCCAAATATGTCGATTTGAGTAA
This sequence comes from Dysphania ambrosioides, assembly GCA_026401315.1. NCBI lineage: Eukaryota > Viridiplantae > Streptophyta > Magnoliopsida > Caryophyllales > Amaranthaceae > Dysphania > Dysphania ambrosioides. The sequence continues at coordinate 1,390,485 of CM048666.1, forward strand.
AAAAAAAGTAGCTCAAATAGGAAATATTTGGACCAAAGAAGTAGTAATAGGGTATAAATGGCTTAGAAAGGTACATTTTGACCCAAGATGTGTCTAATCTACTCCAAATTATGTTGTTCTGAGTCAGACATAAGTGTTTTACTTTTGAAATGGGTTGTAATATATTTTACTTTAGTTATGTTTATCTTAGGTATCCGAGGTATTAAAACAAGAGTCCTTCACCACTGAAGAAATTGATGAGATCCTGAACAAATAGGTTTCATATTTCACTGATAATTTCTCATAGAGTTATTTACATTTTGTGGCATTGAGATAATAGCTTTGTATATTTTTCGACAATTTGTAGATTGGATAATTATAACTTTATGTTTTAATTAAATTTTGTATTGCCTAGGGTGCTTTATGACCCAATTTACTCCCTTTGTCCCTAAAAAAACGTCCAATTCACTATTTGAAGTAAAGTTTGACTATAAATTCTCATCATGTTATAAAAAGTAATATATTCTAAAGAAATCTTATTGGATGCATCTCAATGTAAATATTTAGAATATCAAGTTTTTATAATTTTTTGCCTTACAAATTGAAAGATAAAAAAATTAAAAGTCGTATATTGGAGACCGTAAAAGTCAAATTGGGGTTATGTTTTAGGGATAGAGGAAGTAATATGTATATGAATTTAAAAAAATTTAATTTTAAAGATTTTGAATGCAATCTATAACATTTTATTATTCTACTATATTCATATTACAAGGAGACTTGACTGACTTTTTTTAAACAGCAAAAAAACCAAAAAAAAAAAAAAAAAAGGTTTTTAAATTCAACGGTTCCTCAACTAACCGTAACAAATAAATACATGTTAAAGTATTTATTTGAGGTGGTGTCAGAGTAAAACCACCGCATATAAATACTCACAATATAACCGTTGCAAATAATTAATATTGTACTATTGAAATCTCTAAAATTTCTTTGCATATTCATATTTAAGTTATTTTTGAATTATGCAAGTTCCATGGCCTTACATGAGTTTAATGAAGGTCAAATTATTTCTTTCACTCAATTCTAACTAATTTGAAGTCATTTGGTTATATCGCACTCTATTCAATAAATTGGATCCTTTGTTAAATAAATTAAAAATCAAATTTTATTTAATAAAAAATTTATGTCAAGTTATTCACTTTATTTCTCAAAATATAAGAAAATTATTAGATTAAAGGCTTAAACTTAAATCTCTCATATAACATATAAGTATTCAAACCACATATCCAACTACATTTTTATGTCATTATATAAAATTAATATAAATATATCTGAATTTTCATAATTAACCAAAATTATCATCCTTTACTGCAATTTAATCAGTTTCGTTAGAGCCATCTATCTGAAAAGCTACAGCAGCGGAGACACAACAGTAGTTTGAATTTTAGCAATGATGAAGCTCAAGAGAGAAGCCAAACTACTAGCCTGGCAGTGCTTTCTCAGCCATTTTAATACTCCGTATCTCTTTGCAATATTGAATCCTGTTTTTAGGATCTATTCTGAATCCATGTTTAATTAAGTTCAGTCACGTGATAATGTTTGCATTCCTTTGAAGGAATAAAGGAAAATACTCGAAGTTTGACGCAAATTAGATGATACACCCGCTCCAATAAAATGTATATTACGTACATGAAAAATATATCTAATACAAATGTCAGTTATGTAAAATGTACATTTTACATTTCACATAACTGACATGTATACTATTTACATTTTCCATGTACGTAATATACATAACTGACATGTATACTATATACATTTTCATATACGTAATATACATTTTATTTTTTGTCAGTAGCCTTTGAAGAATTTGAAAGACAAGAAACAGAGCCCTTTTTAATACACGAACAGGAAATCACACAACTTTTAATTTTACAAATGGATAAAGCTATAAAGCAACAAATTTTTTTAGTGATAGGGAAATGGAAATCTAAAGTTCATCTTCATCCACCACCAGAAACGGTGAATAGTCACCCTTCTGGGTTGTTCCACGCTTTCTTAGGGCCAGGAAATCCGAGTTCATGAACCAACCAAATTCAAGTTGAAAGATACACCACCGAGGGCATAGGTTGGCATTTTGTCTTTCCGTCATGAGAAGGGATATTTCTATGAACATCAAAGAGGTGGCTTTTTTGTCTGATTCTCACAATAAATAAGTATTTTGCATGGATATATTATTTCCCTGATGAGCATATTCACCACAACAGATTCAACATAAGTGGGAAAACAATTCCAATACTGTAGAATAGTAAAAGTGGCAATGAGATAGGTAAATCAACAAATGCTATTAGTGAATAGTAAATACGTTTAGAGAAACTTTGATTTTTCATAGTAGTATGTAATTAGTCTTTCCCATTTAAAAAAAAAATTAAATAAAAAAAAAAACATGATCAGCCTCATATATAGTTCACAACTCGCAAGACACTCTTAGAAACTCCACTAATAGATCCAGTAACTCCAACATTAGATGGCAATACCAAAACGAGTACAGAAAAATAAAGGATAAGAGGCTAATATCCAATTACACAAATAAATTTCTTAAAAATAAAGGTAGACTTGAGGAAAACAAAAATTCCAAAGAACTATTGTTGCATTATTTACTCCTTTGACCCATATTCAAGTTTTACACGTACCATAGAGGGACGTCTCATATTGTAAGTATACATACCTTTTTTTGATAATTTTTTCCTCAATCTCAGTGCCATTTCCCATATGCAAGCTTATAAATGGGATTATGGGAGTATTTATTTGATAATTGAAAATAAACAGACCAAACAGAACTATCTAGGTTGTGATATATTTGCACTTAATTGTATACTATCATCAAAATAGATGTTTCTTTTTTCTTCCGTTTTTGGGATAGGATAACATAGAAAATTCGTTAGAAAAATTAATCCCATTGGAGAGATATCAATTCATGCAAAGGGGTTAGCGAAACAAACAAATTGTCTAACCTGCTCAGAGATTTCCACCATGACAACACCATAGCTTTTTGCCTCTGCTTCTATCTTCTGATACATATGTCTGCAGGACAAAACGTTCAAAGGCTGCGTCACTATTTCACATGCTTCCAATCAAGCTAGTCCGAAGTCTCTTTCTTTGTTCCATAAGATAAAAAAGATCCCTCACTGAAAACTGAAATTCCTTAACAGTGCAGTACACAGCTGAATCAGACACATATAGTTGACTTGGTAGTAATAATTGACCTTGTACTTGCCAAAAAAAAAACTTGACCTTGTACTTAAAAAAAATGAAAATAAAAAAATTACTTTGTAAGTTATACGTGACTATGAGTACGCAAAGTCAAAAATAAAGTGGAGAACAAGTTGAAAACGCTTTGATTACCAAAACGAATACCAAAGAGATTCAGTTATTTCTAAAGCTGAAGACGTCAGAGATGCCAAGGTATTAACAATGCAAAGACCCTTATTGCCGCCAGCAATAACTAGCAGACACTGTTTCCAAAAAAACACTAATATGGAATGGCTGATGGCCAGCACCCCTGTTAAACACACACAAGGAAAAGGCTGATAATGGCATAGGCATGCAACAAGTAAGATATCAGGCATTGACAGGTCTAAAAAAAAAAATTTAATACAAAGAGCAATAAGATTCTGGACATTTTGAGCAGTTGATTTACAAAGATCCTATTGACATCAACATTAATGTGACTTTAACCCATAATAAGCCACTTCGTAAATGACAAACAGTATAGAGTCCAGAAACCAAAGAGAATGGTGGACCTTCAAACATGAAACATGATACAGCTAAACAAACCAGAAATGAAAATCAAATAGGCCGATGCGCATTTATCCCAGCTTAAGCAGGCAAATGAATGTCCTGATTCAAGAATTCAGATCAGATCAGAGATCAAAAAGAAAAGTTAATAAGAGATATGTACCAGTATGGAAAACTGCTATAAAAAAATGAAACATTGTCCCTTTAGGAAAGGGAACATAGATGAGGGGTTACAGTCAACATATCATCCACCAAAATATTTCAACATAGATACAGAAGGGGAAAAAATCCAGCATGCTATACATAATGGTAAAAAGTACAATGTCAATGAGAAAGGATGAATTCACAAAACCACATACCAAAGCTATAAGGGCCTTCGACCAGCAACAAAAATCTGCATATTCAGCGGAAGTATGTTTTTATTATAGTAGACTTTAACACTGCAGCCGCTCCTCTAATCAAAGCATGAAAAATCAAGACACTGAACAATATTGCCTGATAGAAGAGAGCACAAATCCAGCAGGTTTCCACATGCATGGCATGTACACAACTAGAGTACTTAAACACAGTTTGAAAGTTATTCAAGTAACAACCTCCAGACATAAAAAAATGAATTATGACAAATTAGAGTAACCATCATAGCAGAACAAAGGATTAAATATTTTCCATTAACTTTTGATGCATCAACTAAGTATTTCTCACTCCATTAGGCTGTAAAAGCTGTCCTAACTCTAAGGTGATTGTATCAGGTCAATAAATCAGAAATGAAATGGCAAAATCAAGGAGATATCCATAGCCCCTACTGCTACAATTAGTGTCGGCAAGAAAAAGCAGCTTCTTCTTTCAAGTGATAAGAGGCCATAAACAAATACCTAATTACACGAACGATCTACCACAACCCTTTCAGCCATATTAGATTCTGTGCCCATTCCATCCGAACCGATGTGCAGTAACTGTCATCCTGTTAGGGGTGTTAACAATGATCATTAAACTTATTACCTATCGTTTCAAGATTTTATCTGCAACAGAATCCTCTGGCAATTAGGTTTCCAAACATCTTGACTTTCAGTTGATTGGAATACAACCTCCAGGCTGGTAAGTGACCCGTTTACTACTCTCAACTCAGTATCTACAATTGGAGTCCCACAGCGATGAAGATTTGCATCAGAATTATGTGCTGTTTGCACTTCTAAGAGACCAGAAGAACCTTCTTTGCACAGAAGCTTTAAAACCCAATCAATAACCTTTCAAACTGCAACAGCTTCATGTATTTCCTGAGCATCCTGATCCTCACTTGAAGCTTCAATTAAAAGTCTACTAACTTTGTAGGTGAACAATTTTCTACTCTCATCTCAGAGCCTAGCATAGGAGCATCATCCTGGTCAAGATTTCCATCACAATTTTGTGTCGTATCAACCTCTAAGAGACCAAATGAACCTTCATTGCACTGGTGCTCTATCCCCCCTTTTTCCTTTCTAACTGCTACAGCTCCAGGTGAACCCTGAGCATTCCAAGCCTCGCTTAAAAGAGTATCAATGTCCTTTGAGTAAGACACAACCTCCATGCTGATAGGTGACCCGTTTACTACCCTCAACTCAGAATCTAGCATCGGGGTCTCATCCTGACCCAGATTTCCACCACAACCTTGTGCTGTATGAATTTCTAAGAGACTGGATGAACCGTCATTGTTCTGAAGTTCTAACACAAAATCTATTTCTTTTTTAACTGCAACAACCTTAAGTAATTCCTCAACATCCTCAGCCTCATTTGGATCTTCAATTATAAGATTATCATTTTCCCTTGAACAGGACGCAATATTCTTGCTTGTAGGTGACCAGCTTTTGACTCTCATCTCAGAATCCCGCATTGGTGTCTCATCCTGGTCAAGAGTTCCATCGCTATTCTTTGCAGTATGAATTTCTAAGAGACTGGAATAACCTTCATTGCACTGAAGCTCTAACTTACAATCTATTCCCTTTTGAACTGCGACAACTTCAGGTGGTCCCTGACCATCCCGAGCCTCACTTAGAGCTTCAATAATAATAGTATTACTGTCCCTTGAACAAGAAACAGCCTCCTTGCTTGTAGATGACCCTTTTACTACTCTCAATTCAGAATCTAGCATCAGAATCTCAACCTGTTCAAGATTTCCATCACAATGTGCTAAATGGATACCTAAGTTATCAGGTGAGATTTCATGGTACTGATGCTCTAGCACACATTCTGTTTCCTTTTGAGCTGCAAAAGCTTCAGATGATCCCTGCACGTCCTGATTCTCACAAGTAGTTTCAATCAAAAGTGTACTATCATCCTTTGAATTGTCAACAAAAGGACATACAGGAGGGTTCCTCTCACGGCATACATGGCATTTGAACCCCATAAGAAACTTAATATTCCCATTGTTAACCCCAAATGCATCACCATGGAACCAATCTGCAAAGAAGAAAAATTTCCTTTCAAAAACTACAATACACATCATAGAAGGTCAATTAAAGTTATTTGGATTAAAATATAACAAAGGTTCAGAAAATTCTAAACACATCACCTCCACAAATTTCACAAGCAATGTACAACAAAGCTGATGTAGATCCTTGTTGTGAACAGAGAGAGCATTTTACTTGATCATCAACCTTAGCAGAGAATTCAGATGGCACAAGGAATTTTCTTCTTTTAAACAGTATTACCCGCTCATCATTTGGCTTCCCAGACAACTTAAGGCCGTTTATCCAGAATGAATGGAGAATCTGCGTTCTTTTCTTCCGCCATGAGAATCCCTTTGGGGTTTCTTTTGATGCCACAGTAAGCTTACTCCTGTTCCTTTTTTTGCCAATAGCAAAACTATTCGAAAGCAGAGTTGTACACTTTGCTTTCCTAGCAGAACGGCGTAGAGTAATACTAGTAGAGACATTGGTACCTTTACGTGATAGAATCTGCTCTTCGTACTGCACCTTCTTAGCCTTTCGCAAAAGCACTTGTCTATGATTGCCTAAGTGTCTTCCCTTTTTCCTTGGTTTAGCCCTCAATGTTGCAGAGTGCCCTTCACTGACAACCTTCATATTTTTCACGTCCCGGATTTTACCAATTTTCTGTTTCCCCAGATTGCTTTCTTTATTTGCATGCTTCCCTGCCCGGCATCTGTGGCATGTATATAAGCAACCAGAAGTAATGCCCTCTGATGACTTCATGACATGTCTTTTGTGAAAATGCCCTAAAATAAAGTGTATGCAGACAATCAGATTCATCCACATATATGAAGCAAAATGTCATGCATGTACCCCAACGAAACGAGTGAATATATTATGCACTTATGCAAGAGCCGGACGGAGACCTCCAAGAACATCCATCACAACTTTGTACAAATTCAACAATAGATACAGAATAAAACTTCATAGAAAACATTTGAGCTTCATTGACAAGAATAATATGCATTAGAAAGGAAGAGGATTTCAAAAGAACTCTACAACCCTTCTCTAATATAAGAAAGAAAACACACAGAGATATAAACATATCAGATAAATGTTAAAGTGATGCTATTGTAATCTTCATCCAAAGAGTTCAGAAACACACAGCAGAAGTCCTACATATATTGAGCTCTTAGCCCCTTCCTAATTTTCAGAACAAAGTCAATCACTAATATTTGCATAATATATCAAAAGCATTCTGAGCATCAAAAACAATATTAGATAGCTTGACCACAAGTTGTCTGCTACCAATTCTACCATAGGTTTTAAGTAACAAAAACTAGATATGAATTATGATATTAAGTCCTTAGACAGAGAAGCAGTACAAGTCAATATCCAATCATTAACTATCATTTATACGCCATTATCAATACATTAACGTACCGTTGCAAAGTTGGCAGCTTACAGCTTCACTGAAAACAAAGAAAATTTGTCAGTTCTCTACAATAAATCATGATGATAACAGATTTTATTCACATAATGATGCTCCACCATGCAAAAGCAGGCAAGTTCACATCTAATACAAAATTCACATTAAATACATCACATCCCACAAAGATAATTTAATGATACTCTTAAATACAAATGGAGTAAGTCAAAATCACATAAATCATTATCTACTCTGAATCATACTCACACAACATCAAATTTCCCACCAGTGGATCAAAGACCTGAACAGGCAATATCATCAAATACTTCCACCATTCGAATTTGATTGCAACAAGGAGAAATACAGTAAATGTTGCAATTAAGTGGCAACTTCACAAAAAGGAATACATTGCAATCAAAGGAAAATTGGGGCAGCATAAGTAGAACTCCACCAATCTAGCGTCACCTGGTGTTAAACAAATTACAATGGTACTGCCTGTTCACAATAGATCATAAGAGAAAAGGAATGTAATGTACCAAAAACTGAAATCTTTATACCTGATCAGTACATTCTTGTTACAGTGTCCACATAGATAACTGTCAGCCTTCTCTGCCCTTGAGAAAAGATAGGCAAAACCTTTCTCCCTCAATGGCTTTTTCATAGCTTTGACACGCCTCCGCAATTTACTGGAAATTTTCTTACCAGCCTTACGGGTAATTCTTCTCTCCTCAAAACTCTTCAAGAGATATAGAGGAACATATACTTCATCCAACCAATATTTTTTCTTCTCACAGTCGGATTTCTCTAACTTTTGCCCATGTTTGAGAACGACATCTGGAACACATCTTCTCTTGCCAAAATCAAGAAGATATCTTGCAACTGTTCCTTCGAAACACTTGCGCCTAATTATGACTTTCTTAAATAGCCTGATAGTCTTTATGGATTCCTTGTCCAATAGAGAATGAGGGTGAGTATTTTCAATATCATCCCATCGAATAAACAAGTCAAACTCTCTCACCTGAACCAACAACACATAATGAGAATTTGTCCTATGGGAATAGGCATTTTTATAGCTGAAGCACAAAAGTACTTGCACAATTTCTCAACACTCACAAAACATATCATCATTTGCTAGGTAAAATTTGATAGACTAGCACAATATGAGATGAAACACAAAAGTCATTTTTACAGTCAGCTCCTCAAGCTCAGAAAAACACTGTATACAAGCTATACATGAGAGTTCAGAAGAATAAAATACAGTACGATAGAAGGCATGTAAAACTATAAAAACTGCAAGCTTTGAACCATAAGTGAATCTGCAACGATCAAGTACTCTGTAAAGTCTTAATGCCTTATTCTCAACTACAGAGCGATATGAGATGAAACACAAAAGTCATTTTTACAGTCAGCTCCTCAAGCTCAGAAAAACACTGTATACAAGCTATACATGAGAGTTCAGAAGAATAAAATACAGTACGATAGAAGGCATGTAAAACTATAAAAACTGCAAGCTTTGAACCATAAGTGAATCTGCAACGATCAAGTACTCTGTAAAGTCTTAATGCCTTATTCTCAACTACAGAGCGATAAAAGTAGGACAGCCTAAAAGCATGGGAGATTTAAAAAGGCAGCCTTAAGGGAAGCCACTAAACAATAAATGATGAGTAACATTACCTGCAAAGCCAGCTGCTCAAGACTTGTAGATCTTTCAACAGAAGCCCGCCATGCAACACATTTGGTCCGTCTAACTCGGACATATTCAGAAGCATCAGGATATTGTACATCAGGTATCTTCACGCAGCCAGCTGCAAAATTTCAAGCTTTAGCTTAGTTAAATCATGTGATTGCTAATAGCATATGTACTACCAAACTCAAAAGTCAGAAAATGCACACCTTTCCGGGCCACTTTCAAAGCCAAGGAGTGAGGTATGACTTTCCAATTAAATAGATTACGAGATGTCATACCCCCTCTCCACCAAAACAAAACCAAACCCCGACCAGCAGTTGATCTGGTCTCAGAGTCCGCATATCTAACCTTCTTTCTGCTGATACTGTTCTTTGAAGCAGCACGTGAACTAGCCACAAAGTGTGAAGCTGAGCCCATAGTATTAACCATATCAACATGTTTCCACCAATCTGCAGAAAGAGCCAAAGGACGTATGTTGGCCTCTAGCTGCATGCACAGCAGCAAAAATAAATACCAGGAATTTTCAGAAAAAGGCAACATTCCAAAACCATAACATCTCCAGAACTATGAAGACTGGAATTATGAAGCCATGAAACCCAACTTACAAGAATAAACTTCAAAAGGGAGCACATAATCCTTAGAGTTAGAGTCACCCCTTTGTGAACTTGGCTTTAATGTGATATGGGGGTGATATGGGGTGACATTTATGAATATTGAGGTATCTAAGCAGACTAAGCTCATTCTAACAACTACACCCATTGTACACAATTACACTAAATATCAACTCATTGACTAACTAGTCAATGAAATTAGATACACTAGGATCAGTAATATAATAGGTACAATATATATCTCAAAACTTCATCTTCACCAAGATACTCTTTTTACTTACAGGATTCCAGAAGATAATCTATTCTCAGTTTCTTTGTAAACTTCTTTATGCTTGAACAAAATCTTATTTTCAGATTAAAAAAAAAATTATCCTACTTTCGCATAAATGGTCTATAGACTCCACCTTAGGCAGGAAAAGTTTTTGAAAAGGATATTCGAGAGTAAAATTACCGTAAGCAGAGGTAGTTTCAACGATGACACATCAGATGCTTTAAGAATACGTTGACGCCAAAGCTCGCTATATTGAGGTCGCAACCATGGACCAGAGAGAAATCCCCGCAAGCGCTCTTCCATACCAAGAAGGTAGCAAATGACATCTACAAGATGCCCCTTCTTATTTCTTTTTGACAAGACACCATCAATTTCTACTTTGAGAGCATCTGAAACAGAGCTTCTATTCTGGACACTGAATAAGCAACCTCTTCCTTCTACAGGAAATCTACAACAGTAGCACCATCCACATTTTTCTATTTGTCTCTTCCTATTTAGATCTTGAATAGAACTCCAACAAGACTTTGCCGACTTCTTCAAAATAAACTTCAACTGAATTGAAATTATCTCCTCCTCAGTCTTTGGGACATCTATATTTACTTTACCAGAGGGTTTTCTCAATAACTCTTCAACAACTGAAGAAGCTGTTCGAGCAAAGCTATAGCTATTCAGATAAACATCTCCAGATTGCCCTTGTAAATCATCCTCGTTTTTAGCCTTTAAAACCGGTCTGCCTTTTCTATCAGAAGGACTTTTTTTCTTCCTCTGTTTGGCAGCTGAAAGCTTCCTCCTAGATATCCCTTTAGCAATATTGGACGCAAGTCTACCGGATTTTTTAATCAACTCATTTTCCTGTAAAACTTCACCAGAACCTTCTGAGCTTGAAACTAAATTCTTTGTCTCTTTACAGGGTTGGGCAGTATCTGAACCAAACATGTCTGCAGGTTGAGAAAATTCAGAGCCAGAATATCGTGAAATGATGAATGTTTTTGTTCTCCTTCCATCAGTTGCTCCACCCAAATCACTTACGGTTTTACACAAGTCAGTCAGAAAGGCCCAATGTTGAGAAATTGCATTTAGGATTGAGCCATATAGATTGATGGATGATTGCAGTAGTTGAGTAACAGCACCAAGGTCATCTTTATGATAATAACTACATATAGCCTCAGCATCACAGGAATCAGACCTGCAAATTTGATACCATATCATTACAAAGGTATGTTTCAAGCAAAAACTTTCCTTCTAATTCCATCTCTGTCAGGAGAACATGAAGGAATGCAAAATTTAGACAGAAAGGTGGAATATGAACATGAAAGTAACATTAGAATAACAGAGATACAATGATATCATTCAACTTGAGCCAGTGAAGCTTATTTTTTTTTTTACAAGGTTTACTTCATAAAACAAACTTTTCCCAACAGATGTTTAAGAATCAGAGCTTCACACAGTAGCACATATGTAACTGGTGGTAATGAGGACAACCAGCCCTTTGTTCAGATTCTGTAAGAACTCTTTTCAAGTTCTCTCTAGTTAACAGATAAGATGTCTTTTAAATCCTATAAAAAAATAAAAAAATCCCTTAAAATATAAGTATGCATACACACATAAGTGGCAGCTCTGACAAGTGACAAGTGAGATATTAAGTCTCTGCTGAAAACAGATACTGAACTTGCTAGAAAATTATATATATCAAGAACAAAGATTATGAAGAGAGAAATGCACATCAAGAATGAAGATTCAAATCCCAATAACCACCCTATATGGCATCCTGTTAGCACGAGGGTTAACAGAAGAAAGTAAGGAATAACAAATCAGATATGGTAATATCTCTAAGTAGTAAATACTCCTCCATCTCACTGAAACTGTCAGCCTGATATTTTGTGTCTTGGCAATATGACTAGTCAGAAATCCCATTGCGGACACTTTTTGAGGGATAAGAGTAGATCAATTAATGGATCATCCTTTCTTTGATCATCAGTAAAGTTAATACATAACCAATGTGCATAACTTTACCACTGCAGAAAATAGAAAGAAAATGAAGACAAGCAGAGTTGTGGAGATCCCCAAAGATATCATAGTTTATAAACTTTTCACAAAGAATCCTAGCTTTCTTCCATCAACCACCAAAAAGACCACCATGACGAGATAATTACAATAGGCTTATCTAACTTTAATTTACAGTGATTTTGAACTCTAAATAAAAAATTTCAAACAATATTTTAACTCCCATCCTCGAGAATTTAGTCTTTCAGCAATTTAGCAATAATGTCTCCACCATATTCCAAATATGCAAAGCCACTAAGCCTGATAAGTATGTTCTTCAAGTCCAGTGTCTTACAAAAGTGACATCTGCTCTATGTTCAAGGAAGGAAAGACAAAACACGTTTACTAGTTATCAACACATGTGATTTCTAAGGGTAGAAACCTCCTAGTTACATTTTCCATGCCTCAAACATCTTCCCATCTCCAGAGGCTATGAGGCATTATGAGCACCTAACTTCTTCGAGAATATGGATCTCTAAGAATTCTTACCCTCATGGAAAGAAACTTCAGATAGAAAAGGTACTCTTGCTTCTCCAAATCTTTATCTCTCTATCTCTAAGATTAAATAATACATCAGGCTTGACTTGCTATGCTACCAATCTTCCATTAAATAATTTTATAGTTATGTTGTATATGAAAATAATACTTATCATAAAAAAAATATGAAAAGAGCTTTGTGTGTTTCCCCCTGATTTTGAAACTAAAAGCTTGAGCTGCTTTAGGCACCCTTATTCATTAACAAACTAACTCACTATGCATCTTTTTGGATAAATAACAGAAAACAATAAACCTTATTTTTGTTGATGACACATTGCCATGCTCTGCATTGATTGAAAGTACTTGGAAAGATATCATCTAAAGAAGACCATATCTAACACAAGAAAGCTTATCTACTTTCATATTCTTTTCATCCTGGTAGAAGTTATAGTAGAATAGAGCCAAATCATTTACTTGACAGCTTCAAATCATACTAGTAACAATCATAACAAAGCTGTTATGAAGAGTCTCAGACATAACATTTCTATAGCTAGGCCAGGTGAATTCAGAAATATATCCCTCTCAGGGAAAAATTACATGTAATAAATTTAACTTTTGACTTAAAATGAAGGAGAAGCTTACACCAAAAGGTAGTCAAAGCAGCCAAAAAAAAGGCGTCCACGAGTATCAGTTCCAAGTAACACTGCACCGCGAATGTATTTCTGAGGCTTATTGACAAAATTCGGTTTACCAATCACACACTCTGGACAGTACCAGTTACCCTGTGGCAACAGATTGCTGACAATTCCGACACATTTTGAGTGATAAGCAGCAGGACAACCATCACAGCATATTAAGTTCCCATCCATCTTACAAAGGCAACACTCATCATTGTTTCCATCAGCTACTTCTTCTTTTAAGTCCTCACTCAAGCAAGGGTCAACATGCACTTCTAAAGAAGTCTTCCTTTTCCTTTCATTGCACATTGTTCGACCAGCTTCTACATAAACCTCTGCAATAACTGTCCTCTTACTAAGCTCTAACCTAATGGCCTCAACTTCAACCACATCATCACAGAGACAACGAAGCAATTCTATCTTCACCTCTGCTGGTTTCTTGTAGTACTCCCCGTCAAATAGCTCCAAGTGGACGAGGGAAAAACCAGACTTCAGTCCTGAACTATGAAGAAGTAGATATTCAACCATAAAAACAGGCCACGTAATTGCATCCAGCAAATCCCAGTTCAAATTCCTATCATTAGAAAACAAAGAGTAACAGCAATCAATCACATGATTGGTTATTTATCTGCTCACAATCTTCCCTATTTCAAAGAATAAACTTTACCTCAAACAAGCTAATGCAGATTCACATCCCTCGCTTGCAAGCCTTTCCAGGTGTTTTCTCAATGTTTGCAAGATAGCAACATGAATTAAATCAATTAATTGATTAGATACCCTGCTCTTCAATGCTGCTACAAGATCCTCCAATTCAAAAGGACTCAAATACAATATGGTACTAAAGCACCTAAGACAAGCATATACAGAGAAAAGATCCAATACAGGAATTCCCTCCAAATTCAAATTAGCTGAAGAAGGTGGCATTTTGATCTCAGGAGGAGGAGCCTGAGGCTCTGCAAGTCTTTCCAACACCTGAGGAACAGGTTTTTCGTCTACTTCATCAACAACCGCGGACAAATCATCCACTTCATCCTCTGCCAAAGCATCGGAAGCATCATTTTCACTAACAGCAGTAACTTTAGATCGCCGTGCACTTCTTCTCAACACAATTTCCGTCGGAGACCTTAAACTCCTCTCGACTTTTCTCCTCTTCCTATGACCGCAATTCCCATCCTGCCAATGACTCGGTGTCGCACCCTCCAAAACAGCTCCTTCCAATTGATCATCCAAGCAAACCCTAATATCTACAAGGTTAGCATCAAAAACACTGATATCCCCAGCTTTAACCCCTTCACCTAAACCTACACAAGCATTGGTATCCATAGTTACATTAACCCCGTTCACTCCCTCGTCATTAATCCCTAAATTCAAATCGAATCCATGTTCTATCCTCCCAACCTTTCCAACTACCCCATCATCATTCTCTATTTTCACCTCACACCCATCATCATCGTCGACAACACTCAAATTCAAGTCAATACAACCCCTAAGCTCCCCGTGTTCGTCATTCAACTCGCAGTTCAAATCCAAGCCATTATTTCCATATCCATTGACATTAACAGAATTATCAAAATCATTAACTGTATTTTGAACAAGTTGACCTAATTCAACCTCAACCACTGAATTATCAACTACCGAAACAGCAGATGATTTACCTGGATCATTACGACGCCTTTTCTTGGGCTTCCTCCCAACTCTCTTAGCAATTGCAACCTTCGGATTCGCGGTAATTGAAGGAGCAGCAGCAGCAGATGACGAAGAGAGTAAGCGCGAAACCTCGGACAAATCGGCTTCCTCGGCATCGCCGTCCTCGTACATGATTTTGAAGAACCCAGTTGACGAATCGTATGATTCAATCACTCCTTTAAAAACCCCAAACCCTTTGAATTCCTTCGTTACCATTTTCCCCAAAAAATCCATCTTTTACCAATTTGGGGAATACTAGGGTTTTGAGAGGAGAAAGATTGGAAAATTTAGCAAATCAAACTCCCGAAATGTTTGAGAGAAGAAATAATGGGGGAAGAGAAATGAAAAAGAGAGGAAAGGGTGGGAAAACAAAGGTTAGTGGGCAGGTAAGAAGAGAGTGTTCAACTCTGAGAAGTGTTTAGAGTTTGTTGGACTCAATAGTGTAGCCGTGTAGGGCGTTGAATGGCATTCATAATATAATAAATGAATTTATAAGTATTGTTTGTAAATTTTTACTTATTATTTATACAAAATAGGTATTTCATGTTATTATTATTTAGGAACAAGAATGAATATGAGGCTTTCAAATTCCAATTTCTAAAAAAATAAATTTGGATGAAAATAATAATTGTAAATTGTTCGAATGAATTGTAAATTGTAGTTTCGGATGTATTGTAAACTCTAACTTAGGATGAATTACGAAGTGAAATTAAATCATAACCAAAAAAGGAGGTTACAAATTATAAAAAAAAACCCAAAAGATTAATTCATAACCGAAAAACAAAGGTTACAAATGAAAAAACAAAAAATAACCAAAAAGATTAGTACAAGGGGAGATATTTTTAGTATAACTACCGCGTTTGAACTCCCTGTTACATATATAAATTCATAACAACATTTACCCTTCCACAAACTCTCTAAACCTAATATCAGATTCACATAAAAATTCATAAAAATTAAAGAAGTACAAATGTAGTGGAGTACATCGCACAACAATTATATATATTACCAGAAACATATATGATCCTTGTTCCCCATTTTTCTTTTGATTAATTCATGCTTCAAAGAATAGAGCGAGAGATTTTAAATTACCTTTATTACAATGTCGTCTTATTAGTCCATTTAGTAGAGAAAGGAAAAACGGGTTATTCTAATTTTGGATAAACCCAATTGTAGAACAAACTAGTTACAGTGACTATAAAAAAAACGACAAAGTTCTTCCATTAAAAAGCTCCATCATCTGAATATGTATCAGGATAGTGGCATGGAGAAAACCCGACTATGATGCTCTGAATTACACATATGGATATGGGAGGAAGGAGACATAGTAATCTGGTTTGGATATGGAAGGAAGAAGAGATCGGAATGCGAGGATGTGGTTGAGAGTGAGAAAATCAGACTTAGAATTTGAGAGTACATAAGTTTTCGATGTTTGACTTTACTTTTGAAGGAAATGGCTATGACTCCGTATCTACATATCTACAATGTACTATATAATGTGAGGATGTGGTTATGCATAATGTGATATTATTATGTCTAACAATAGGATACACAGTCATAATATTATTATGTCTAACAACAGGATACACAGTACTCTATATGATTTTTTTAACTTTATTCCATAAGCGAGAGATGCACATCCTATATTACTATTCTTCTAATGAATTTTACTCAATTTAAGTTATTTAGAATTTGAAAGATACGAACAAGATAGACCCATAAGCAAGAGACACGCACATCCTATATTACTCTTCTTTTGATGAATTTTCCTTAATTTAAGTTATTTACAATTTGAAAGAACACAAAAAATTTTAAAATTATTATAATAGTGGATGCCAACTAGCTTAGTTGGTTAAAGTTTTAGAGGGTGGTATCCAAGAATTGGGATAAAATCTCGTTTACACATTCATTTCATGACTAGGAATATGAAGACATTTTCATAAAAGAAGAAGCACAAAAACGTCTAATGAATTCGTTCATATTTATACTACATGCCCTCATATAAGATAATGAAGAAATAAGAGTTGCGGCAATTCTTCAAAACAAACGAGAGGGTGGATTTTATTATCTTAAGCAAAATATTAACAACTTAAAATCATCAACTTAGACATTTATTATGTTTTTTTATTCAATATACATTCTATGTTAATAATTCAACTTAGTTAGTTTCATTTACCAAATATTAATACCGTACTATTGCACGAGCACATGCTAGTTTCATATTATTTGTCATATATATTATTTGCACGGTTTTTAAAACACATATCACAACTATAGTATATGTAAATATGTATTATAAAAAAAAGTATAAAATTTGCATATTATAAAAGTATACTTCAAGACAAATTTAACAAAATCCAACGTAAATATGTTTTAACTTATATATTAACGAAAAATTATATTTAAATTCACCATTGTTCAAATAGAATATTTCAAACATGACAAGTAAAAAGAAAACATGACAAGTAAAAAGAAAATGAGGAGAATGTACGTCTATGATTGACATAACAAATTTTGTAATGATATTTCTAATACGACCCTAATCAGAATTAGGAAGCACGGAATATACTAGAAAATATACAAGTGCTTTATTGCTTGAGATTAAAAACATGCACTCACCCTTTCCCATTCTCTCTCTTCAAAAACCTACAATTTGCATATCAGATTCTCAGAGTTGCTTAGTGTTCATCATTGATTCTTGTTGATTCATTGCTTAATGGGATCCATGTTTGGTGATTGGCCCTCACACGACCCTCACAACTTCAGCCTACTCCGCCCTTCTGACCCTTCGACTCCCTCTGTAAGAGGAACCTTCATCTTTCAATCTTATTCGTTTTTTGATTTTTTCTTCTTGTTTTTGCTTAAAGTTGTCGTTTTTTTTATCTGGATTTGGTTGTTAGTTTTTTCTTGAATAATGGGGACTTGTGTCTCATCTGGGTTTTTGAAGTTATGTTCAATTTGTTATGCAAAATGTGTGACTCGTGATTTTGATGCAAAATGTGGGAACTTTATTGGAATTGTCTATTGTTAGGATCATCTTAAGTTAGTCTATATCATCTGGAATTTTGTAGTAGTATCTTATAGTCAGTGAAGCTTTTATGCAATTTGTAATTCGTTTTTGTAATCCGGCATGATTATAGGGATTTATGGATAGCCATGTGTTTCTTCGGGATCGAAACTTCCGTTTTCTGATAATTGAAGAATTATTTGATGCTGCTACCCTCTTGATAGCAGTTGGATTTTATCATGAAGGTGTCGTTATTTGGTAATTGATATTCCTAATATATAAAGAAAAGAGGACAGTAGATTGTGGCTTTATTTTTGTCGATGTGTATATTTTATATATACTTTATTAAAGTGAAAGTTACACATGAAGTTAGGGAAGTCTTCTCAGAGATTGATGTGCGTATTATATGCATCTGCATCTGATGGTAATGAACTCTCTGGGGGTAATCACATTGAATAGAATTCTTTCTGGGGCTCTCAGTTAGTTCTGGGATGTTTACTTATTGACATTCCTTTGCTCCTAGCATGGACCTCAACTTCTTTTTGCTGTTTACTAAGTTACGCAACATTTCCTTATAAGCAAGGGTGAAGTACTGTCATTCGAGTGGATTGAATCTTCAGTCTTCACAGCCCTCAAATGTTTTAAACAACAAGCAGTTTATACATAAGTTGACCATTGTGAAAATAAGTTCTAAGAGGAATGAGTGAGTTACCATTATCCTTGCAAAGCGTACACTCCTAGTTTTCCAGGTCACACAAGCCCTCTCACTTCCAATGGGATCGAAGTCCGGGTTAGGGCTTGATTTAATCCACTTTGAGTACTGGCAAGTTACAAGTTCCAATCTTGTTGTAATACAACTGTAGAAGATTTCAGTCAAAGGGGGTTAGGATTTTGAATGCAGTATTGTTTGATGTCTGTATCCCATATCAACTAACCTATCATGCACCACACTTATCTGGAAAACCATGCAAGTGTAGTGGTAATATGGTTATAAGTGACTGACAAATGGTTCTTTTGACACCTAGTTTCTGATGGGTAAATGATCTTCCAATGTGGAAGCTTTTAGCTTACTTGAAGCTGTTGGGTTCTTTTGTTGATGTTTGATAGCTGGATAGGAAGTGTGTCCCTTCCCCCTTAATTTTCCACCTTACTGCTACACTTGTGAAGTAGCTCATTTGTTATTTCCTTCTTGTTATGTCTACTGACAATAGTATCATAATTAAATAATCAATAAAGATTGAAGAAGTGACTCCCTGCACTAGAAGTTGTGAAATTGTGCACATCAAAACCCACTTTTGTAAAGGTGCATTGTTAACAGTACAATACGCCCTCCTGAAGACCATTTTGACTGGTAATCCATTCCTGTGTCCAAGATTCTATAGTGGTCTTTACTGAAGTCACTATAAGCATACTTATTTACCTTTTCTAGGTCGCATCAAAAAGTTAAGTTAGAAGAATGGTTAATACAAAGTTGGCCAATCATCATAATCATTTTAGACATGTAAGTTTCCTTTATTTTAAAATCCTTAAGATCAGCTGGGTATGCATTTGTGTGGAGTGGAGGTGTGGTGAAGCGAAGCAGCGATTCAAAACTTTCTTTCTATCTTGGAATACGAAATAAGTTTCTGCTTTAAAATGAAGAGAAATAATTGTACTTGAGTAGCTTCCAATCAGGTATATCCTAGTCTTAAAACTATATAGATCAATCACGTGAGGATATTGTTACTCCTTGGAGTTAAAAGTGGGAGCCCAACAACTGCACTAGGATCCGTACAGTGTAGCAGGAGAGTTTACTAAATTGATTTTGAGAATGATTAGCATGTGAGAATGACATGAATAAAGGGAAGAGGAAAATTCTCTGATGAGTGGTTCACATAATCTTATGCGTTGTACTATGCATTTGTTTATTTAGGAAATGGGTTTACATCTTTTCTGTCTTTTCAGTTATTTGATTAATTTCTTATCTTTTTTCTTTTATGAGTTCTCAGTTTCCTGTTTAATTTTAAATGATGGAAGAACTTCAAGCATTAGATAGAGTAAAAGGACGGGATACCGTTCTTAATACTGGGGAAATTGTGTTTACTCAAAATATGTTATTAGGGGTAATGAGACTTTTCCTGCAGAAGATAGGAGAGTTAAATGTATTAGTTGACTGAATAATCACTAACCAGTCCTTTGTGCTTTTTATACTTTTCTTCACCTCTGTTCTTCTGATTATAGTTTCTACAGATCTCCGCCTCTTCCTGTTAACTCAGAAATAACATCTTCATTAGTCTTATTAGGTTAAGAGTATGATTGCCTAAGTTTGAACCCCAAAACCCTTCCTGTGACCCTAATGCCTTGTTCATTGTGATTCTGCTCATAGACCTTATGTCAACAATAAGAACAGTTATATTCTCTGTGGTCAATTGCACAACTTGTTAGGGGGTGCCTGAGGGTTAGTTTTAGCCACCTAGCTACCATACATTAAGCTTTGTCCGAATGTTCTCTATGGTGCTGTTTGGTGCCAGAGTAAGTCAAAGGTTTGTTGTTTTAATTTATGATGTTTAACTTTCTCCAGGATTGCGTGTTTGATTGGCAAGTAACCCACATGTAGTGTTCTTATATGCTCTTTATTCTTTTTCATTTGCAGAGATTGACGCCTGCCACCTACCATCCTACTCACAGTCGCACTCTTCCACCACCTGGTCAAGGTTACACTTATTTTATAATTACAAGCTAACAATTATCTAAGCATGTTGCATTCGCACAGTTAATGCACAAGTCAGTGATTCTATATTATGCACGGTATAAATTGAAACTTGGATGTTATGGGAAAAGATCTCTGACAATGCTCACTATGCAGCCTATTTTAATCTTTGTCACTTTTATCTGTTTGGAATCAATACATTTTTAATTGTCAAAAAAAAAAAAAAAAAAATCTACGCAGCAAGCAAGAAAAACTACCATTTGCTGCTGCAAGTACACATCCTTGCATGCTCATAAATCATAATTCGTAATTTCCAATCCCTGATGATACAGAAGTACTATATGTGAGCAAGTTTAGTCTACATATTCTTCTTCAAGCTGTTTCTCAAGGATTTTCTTTTCTTATACATCCTTCCTGAAATCTTGATTTAAATGGAAAATAGTTTCTAAAACACTGCTATAAGCTCGAGAGGCTAAGGCACATCGGAAAAAGAAAGTAAGATCAGTTTGATCAAGCTCACATGCAGTAGAAGGAAAGTCATCAATTAAACTTATGGGTTGGGAAAAAATTTGGGCATAACAGTATAATCAGCATACAATAAGTTCCTGATAAAGAGTGGAACCGAGATGCTAGTACTAGATAAGCTTGAGTTAACGTAAAGGGTTTTTCAATTTCAAGGTTCTTACCATTAGGCGAAGAATATTATGAAATTAGGAAAGTTTTCGTTTTCGAGAACATGCAATATAGACATACAACCAACTAGTACAATATCTAAGCTATCTACAAGAAGAAAAAGGGTGTGCGAGTTTGTGGAATATTTAGCGGGAAGTGTGGTTAGTTTGCTCTGAGTTGTAATGAGCCACAAGGCATGAGTAGTAATTTTAATAAATAAGGGAAAGGGGGGATGCAGGGGGATTCATTCTGAGAAGTTAAGCATCACATTTATTGGAGGCAATCCATGTCTTGAATGGTGGAAGATTGTAATTAGATTGTTACTCTGATCTTCTAATATTATTATCCCGATCCCTATTTTTCTCTGTTCTTTTCTCTCTTAAAGTCTTCTTCTTTCTTCTTTAATTATATTTTACTTTCAGTTCCTGTCAAGGATTCAATTAAATTCTTAATAAGTGGAAGGAAGTCGTTCCAATAGACAAATCAAGGTCATCTCATACTATAATTTCCTGGTATTTTTCTTCGGGCCTAAATATGTTGGCCTATCCAAACTTGTAACGATTACTTTATTTTTCCTTCCATGGTACTGTATTCGTCTGCTATGTTCACTTAAATTAATGTGTGCATTTCACATTGATGGTTGTAGCTGCCTAGCTGGTATTGAAAATATGATTATTATTCTCTGTCTATGTTAATGTGAGAGTTGAAAATGAGTGATCATTAGATATCTGATTTACTTTATCCATTCAACTGAAAATTCCCCAGAGATTTGACTGAACAGGAAACATCTAATCTAAATATTAATATGAAAAGAAGAGTGAAAATTTTCTTTTTGCTGGCATCAGATACAATTTTAAACTCGTCAGAGATCTTCTTTGGTTTACTTCCTTGTTCCTAGCTCATGCTCTTTAGTCTCTGGTTAGAGATATTTCTCATTTAAGTTATGTAATTTGTTTGTTCCTGGAAGTCGAAGAAAGACAATTTAGCCAACTCTCCCTTTTGTGTTTGAAGCTTATAGCTTGAGAAAGAAAATCATGGATTGATGTGGAACATATCATTATTAGAATATTACCTGTAATAATTACTTGAAAACCTTGTCCTTATTTAAAGTTTTGAGGAACGGTAACAGGCTCTGACCTTTTGAAAACTCTGCTTGCAGTTATATGTACAGAGAGCAAAAATATTTTAATCAGACACTTCTATAAACATGCAGAGGAGAAGGTACCAGTTCAGCATGTATCTTTGGGCTGATGTGCAAACTTATATGCATATACACTTATGGCCTTTTTTTTCTTGGGTGGATGCAGCTGAGACCCAAAAGAGTTGCTTCAGAACACCTTGCACCTGAGAATGGGGCCAAGCATCTGAGAGCATCTTCCTGAGGAACTTCACTATGAGTTATAGTTGTCTGTTGAGGCATTTTGAACACATAATAACGCCGTTGTATATAATTTTTATAAAGTAATTATGCTATAGATGCGATAGTTATATTTCAGTCTCATTTTACTTATCCCTTATAAATAGGGTAAGGCCCTTGCAAGGGTGCAGGAGCTCCCCAATTTAGGTTGATGAGGAATTGATCCCGATCCTGGGTTTGTGGGTAGATGAACCATGAAATCTGTGTTTTCTTCCTTTTCTCTTGACAGAGGGGTGAGATTTGTTATGCTTGTGGTTTGTGCATTCAGTGGGCATAGTAAATCAATGTAGTTGCTTTGTCTTGTTAAGTGCTCTTTTATCATGTACATAGTATGATTTGTCTCTGAGAGTACAATTGTGATTCTATTTATCTATGCCTAAGCATATAATAACTTCCATAATGTATTTATGATTGGATAATATGAGGCCAAGTAATGGAAAAAGGTAGAAAAGGGACCGACACTTCCCCCAGCTGCTCAAAATGGACAGTATCATCTTTTTATTTATGGATGGATCAGATAATAAATACTGACACACAGAAATTGGATATATGGCTGAAAAGAAATGAAACAAACTATGTCATTAAAGAAGAACCAATTTCCCTCCCTAAAGGCAAGGCAAAAAGGACCTTTTGCCATAATGTGGATGCAAAGAGCAATAGAGTAACTCGCAAACATGTCAGATTATTGCCCAGCCAGCTTCAACTTGCAATATTAAAATTACAAAAACATTTTCATTAGAATACTTCTCATTTTCTCAAAAGTATGAAGCTATTGTCTTTTTTATTTTATGGAGACCTGTAATCAGAATGTTTATGAAAGTGACAAACTGACAATTTGTTATGGTAGACTAGAGGAAAAAGATTTTACATAGACTGACTGATACGCAAGAGTTTACTTCAAAAGAAACACGTAGAATTGAGTACAAAGTTTGAAGCATCCGGACTCGGGGTGATAGTGTATACAGTATACCCGATAAAGACTTGAGAGTAGTAGCTAGTTTCACATGGTGTGATTACTGTAATATCTGCATGACAAATTTTTAAGGGAACCTCAAAATAGTTGGGCATGTGAGAGCACATGCCAATGGACCTACTTTTCTCTATCTACTTTAATTTGAGTCTTTTAGAAGATTGATATCGTTAGCAAATACTAGCAGTGAGTTAGTGACTACTCTAGCAAAAGTAGGTAGTAAGTGGTCTAACAAATATACATTTGTCTCATAGATTATATGTCACGAATGGAATACGGAGTATTAGTCTATATTTTGTTTTCATAAAATTAATACAAATATCTACTATGATAGACTATTTAAACAATGATTAAGAGTCGGACTCTCGATACCTTATTACTTAAATTTAAATATTATTATTTTTTTATCATACTATTTCAATGATTTATTAATTATTACCTTAAATTCCTTAACAAAAAATGTTAACAAGTTTTAGTTTTGGTTAACCATGTCATTAGATGGTAATCAATAATAACTTCGTATGAAGTACATGAAATACAAATATTATATGCCTTTTGTGGTCTTACATAATTTCATAAGCAATATATAACATGTTAGATCTCATGTAAAAAAAATGTTATTATAAATTTGTTGATACAAAATAATTTTGACGAGAATGAACAATTGCACACAATTATTGCTCCGTATGGTTTTTATAATTATGTTTTCTTGTGAATGTCAACTTGCTTTTGATTAAAGCCTTGGGGTGGTATCTAAGACATGGGATCAAATCCCGTTTACATCAGTTTTTGCCTTGCTACTCACAGCTCTTTTTACATAAAAAATAACTATGTTTTCTTAAAAGTTATTAGACTATAAAATATCCTATAATATATATTTTGACATTGAACAATCTCAATTTATCATTCAAATCCAAATCATCGAGACAGATGCAATTATGACAAACATATCAATACTCCGTAAGATTTTCATTATTCAAGGTAAAAAAACTCTCGGGAAACATCTTAGTGAAAAACCATACTTATCTGGATAAATGAAAGACAATTTGGTCCAACGTCACTTTCACAATTTATAAAGTTTGCAGACACATTGCCTGTTGAGTCATGCAAGGACAGTTGAACATGATCATATAATGCCTATAAAAACCATCCCAAATCACCAAGAATTTCATCCAAAACACACTCCCCTGAAATTCGAAAAACTAGTCAAAATTCTCCTCAGGTTTCCTTCAGAAATGGCAATGCCAAGGAAACTTACACTCCTGCTATATGTCACTTTGATGCTCATTGTATTGACAGCAAACCAGGTATGACACAATCACGTACATTATCTTCAAGTTTGTAATGCTTTCATTTTAATAAGCATAAGATGTTTTTTTTATTAGCTAGTCACAAGTTTTGCCAATCACACTGCTTCGATCTTCTAGTGTCATTTTATACATGCACAAATATATTAAAGTTGGTTGGGTGTGCAATTTTGCATTTTCACAGGCTGATAGTCAGTCTTCTCAGCTGCAAACCCAAAGTAGTCACTCAATGGTAAGTGCTTGGAACTCTAATAGGCCAATGAAGATAGTAGAATAATAAAAATGTTGCTATGTTGCCCTCTAATTATATTGGAAAAGGTTTACAAATACTACACATTTTATGTGTCCATTCAAAGTATTTTTATTATAATTAGTCTAAGAAAAAAATGATTCAAAAGTGATAAAATATGTGGATGGATATTTTCTTTGGTAAAAATTGAAGGTGTAGTCCAATCCCGAAAAACGTTTATTATATATCACTTTACAACCGATGCCAAAAAGGAATTGTTTTGTTTATTTTCCTTAATATTATTCAAGAAAATGACTCATTTATTTGCCTTTGAATTTTCATTGGTTGGCAAAACTTACCCATTACTTAAAATGACAAACTAACTCATTTTACCTCTTGTTATTATCTATATGCAGTATGGTGCCTCGCAAGGAAGTCTCCATCCTCAAGGTAGTTTTGCCAATAAATCTTTTATTATGCAGGTTACAAATCTTTTATTATGAATAACATCCATCCTGTAACCAAAATAAGAAGTTGATCTTTTTTAAAGTGTGATTGGTCTGCATTCATATTCGTATCCGTATATCTTGTCCAGTTGTCCTGCAACACAGAAAATGTATGAAATATTACTAAATGAGGTTATTGATTATAAATACTACTGATGAATGAGAGCAGAATGTGGACCAAGGTGCACAATGAGGTGCTCAGCCACCCAATACAAGAAGCCCTGCATGTTTTTCTGCCAGAAATGCTGCGCTAAGTGCTTGTGTGTCCCACCTGGTACCTACGGCAACAAGCAACTCTGCCCTTGCTACAACAACTGGAAGACCAAGAGAGGCGGCCCTAAATGCCCTTGATCATTAGGACAACTACTATACTCGTACTTATATTTCTAAGTAGTATACTACTTAGCCCAACTACTCAAAAATGTTTATTGCTCCTACTCAACTAGTAGTCATATTTCCTTCGGTTCTAACTACATCTCTAATGCTCAGTTATATGTATTTAAGGTCATTTTAAGGATCTATTACCAGAGAAAAGGAGCCATGAACCTTAGTAATGGTTCATTCTCTACATTATGTAGTTCGATTATATATGTTTACGTTTTTCTTTGTACTATAATGTGCGAAAATTATCCAAATTGGGTCAAAAATATCGATTTTAAGAGTTTCTTTTCCTTCCATGTAGCAATCCTCTATATGATTTGCACTTGAACACGACAGATTAATTAGGTCACGTAGAAATTAGGCATCCAATATCCTTTTACTCAAACTGTTAGAGCTTAAACATAAATGTATATTGACATTTCCAAACTTATCTAGGATTCAAGCAGTCTCTGACAACGCTTAAGAGTTAAGACTCTAATTTGAGAATTGTATAGTGTGAATTTGGCTAGAAAGTAGGATCCAAGCAAAATTAGTGCACAGAGTATATATGACATGAAAGGCCTACAGACTATGAATTTAGTTTGAATTACACCTCGAACGATGTGGATCCACTCAATTGGGTTGGCCAATAGAATATGAACTTGGCCTTGGTGATAAATATACTGCAATACAGGCCAACGGAAACTAGCCATTTGTAAACCTGGCTTGGCTTGTATGGGCTATGGATACCGACCCCTTTTGCAAGAAATCCACATATGTAACGGAATCAGAGACATAGTGTTGATCTCCCAGCAAACCTTGGTCATGTTATACTTCGTATGCACACCCTAAGTGCAGGATGTCCATGCATCAATAACTAATTAACTATCAAGGTTGATGCGATATATTGCATTTGGTTAACAATCCGACCACCTTTTACACATAATTACGTGGTATAGCCCATTTTCTCCAACATTTTTCGGTCTATTATACGTGCAATTTATTGTTATTTTCTTGAGGTGAAGTATGTGAAATGCTTATTCATTTCTTGCCACAAAATATAAGGTACCGGTGAATCCACATGACAGTATGACAGCCTCGTAAAACTGAATAAATGATACAATATAGAATGTAAATACCACAAAACAAATAAATGGTGTAAATCAACATGAACAAAACTTCATGCAGTCATGCCAATATAGAATGTAAATACCACACCTTGGTTATGTTTCAAAGTATCAGAAATCGAGTACAGGATGCGTATTTTGCATTTGACTAAGATTAACAACCAGAACACCATTTGCTCCTAACTGTGAAATATTCCATTTTTAACTGCTTTCAGTCTAATTAATAAAAGTGCAACTTATTTCTTGAGGTCTACGAATATGCATTTTCTGTCCAAAAAGTAATGATGTCAGTAAATCAACACGACAGTGTCGTCAGTATGGCAACCTCAGAATATGTTAATCAGAATAACTCACTCGAACTGATACAATATACTCGGTAGAATGTACACAGCCAAAAAAAGTAGAACGAATGAACAAGCAGGAGAAGAAAAATAAGCAAAGCTGGAAGTGAAGAGATCACTAAAGAGGTTGCATCCTCAGGTGATTTACAGGTATACATCTGCTGGTTAACAAAACTATTGGTACAAAGATTGAAAAGAAACGAAACAAACGATACAGTATGAAACAGTATCAATTAATTTGATCTCCTACACCTCCAAGCAGATATAGAAAAAAGGGGGCGATCTTGCCAGCAGATAACAACACATCCATTCTCTTCCTTAATTCTATAACCATCACAACTACTTCCTTGCAGGAAGCGCTGTGCCTGCAACATACCCATATAGCTCAGAGGAATGTTTCCGAAACCAGACATATCAAGCCTTTGCACCCACCTCTCCAGCTTCTCGTGCCTTTCTCTTCTTTCTGCTCCTTCACACGCGATGATGTTCTTGATCTCTTCCCCTAGGAGCATCTTCTCTACTTTCCTTCTCTCCACCGATGTTCTTGGCAAGGTACTCTCCAAGCAGTCAAACAACGCAGCATAAAAGTACAATGCCTCGGACAACCTCTCCATCAGTCCCGACCCATTATGATTTGAATCTTGCTCAGTTATCACCATAATCTTCGGAGATAACCCCCACAAAGCAGCAAGAAAACCATCCATCTTTGCTGAAGTATTGATTGAGGCAGGTGACGATGATGCAGAATCATTACTCGGGCTACTACGCCTATTGGCATTTCCACCATTTACATGATTAAACAATGCTAAAGAAGAACTTTTCCTTAGTGTTTCATCATCAGTGGCCAAAAGGGTGTGAAGTTGAAGGACCGAGCTAATAGCTAAAGCTTCCCCGGTTTTAACCCGAAGCTTTTCTACATCAAGATTCTCTAACTTGCTAACTACAGGGTTAAACTGAAATGGCAAATCCAACTTCTCAGCTTCATCAGTTAACCTATGAGCCACTTGTTCCAACACCTCTTTCTGTTGATGAACACCAGTAATTCTCAAATGAGGTGGACTTTCAGGCCTTGCACTCAAGGCCTGAATGAGTGCAATCCATTGTGCAGGTTCCGATGCATTAAGATCAATAATATGAACCATCTTTTCACCCTCCATCACTTCGATTATTGACTGATTCGTTACCACGAAAGCCAGTTTTAAGAAGGGAAACAGCTCAAAATACAGCTTCTTACCAAGAATTTCCTCAGAAACAACAGGCAACCTAGTAAAATGAAGGGCTTTATATATGCCAGGCCATGATTTGAGAACCCTTTCGGAAAGGGATTCAGCAAAGTAAGCAGCAATACGCTGCATTGTATCGCCATCAGGCGCGGCAAGGTGAGAGATTTGCTCAAGGGCTAAGTTTGCACTGTCTAGGCTTCCATTAGAGACATGGTTTGCACAATTGAGTAACAAATGTATCAAATAAAGGCCCCTTTCTTCAGGTTTTAACTCTCTAAGCCAAGGATGTGCAGAATCTATATTTGGTGACATTCTAGAGAAAAACTGAAGGGGTGAAGATGAAGTTACTGATGATCCATCATCTTGAAGCATTGGTTCCATTCACCAAAAACACAAAACTTTTATCCTAATTCAGTCAAACTACCCCCAAAAAATAGGGACTTGTTACAGCTTAATTATCAAAAACCACACCAACCCAAATCAATCAAACCAGCATACTAGCAATCAACTATATGAAATAGGATCAACAGGTTAAATAGAACAAGGGTTTATGGTATAACAAAGAGCATGAACTAATCATGGAAAAAACTGAAACCTATGAAACAAGATAGATTGATATACCATAAGAAGGGAAAAACAGAGGAAAATACCAAGAAAAGATAGAAAGATATGAAGATTGATTAAAAAAACAAAAACATTCCTGGGATTTGCAATTCAATCAAAACCCACCAAAATCCCCTTAAGAAGATGTCAACTTTGATGCTGAATAGCTCGAATTTCTCTCAATTCCTCAGTTTATTACACTCCAAAAGAGGGGGGTTTCAGTTGCAAAGTGAGGGAGGAGGAGAGGGGCATGAAGAAGAGAGTGCAGCTTTGAAGGAAAACACAACTGGGAGGGTACGTTAGTAGACAGTGCGTGGTAGTAGTTTTTGTCGTCAAATCATTTGTTTGCTTCTTTCTTTCTCCTCTTTCCTAAACAAAAACAGAGGA
Source organism: Dysphania ambrosioides (assembly GCA_026401315.1). Taxonomy (NCBI): domain Eukaryota; kingdom Viridiplantae; phylum Streptophyta; class Magnoliopsida; order Caryophyllales; family Amaranthaceae; genus Dysphania; species Dysphania ambrosioides. The sequence continues at coordinate 1,420,380 of CM048666.1, forward strand.
ATATGGAATTTATGCGCAAGAGAGCCTCTTCTCATTTGTACTTTTTTTTGTTAACCTTTTATCTTTTTTGAGAAATAGGTTAGAGTGCTTTGTTAAAAATCCATTTAATTAATTAATTAATTGTACGGAGTAATATAATTTAGTTTCAACTTTTGTGTAAACATTTGACCATTTATGCTGGAGTGATAAAAGCAGTCAAACAACAAAGAAAATATAAATTAAGTTTTTTTTTTCTAATTAATACCTTTTTTCTTTTTTCAGTCGTAATATTTCTCATAATACGCTTGCTTGAGCTAATTTTTATGCGTTAATATTGGTAATTATAAATAAGGGTAACAATTGTAAAAAAAATTGACCAATTAATAAGATCTTATATGACTATATATTTTCTTAGGGATAATTTACCTCACCAAAGAGGCAAATCAACACTAGTAGATTATGTAAAAGTCATTTAGTTGTAATTAAAAATACGAAAGAAGAATGTTATAACTAAATAGTTATATACTTTGTACTCCATAGACGATGGTTCAATGTGGACTCTAGTAAGATGTGAATCAAATTTAAAGTTTTTATATTGAATTTGCATTCAACCTTTAGAAGGGTGAACCAAGAGGCACTCGTATCAATCAATAATAAAGTTGTTTCAACTTAACGAAAGATTTCACACATATCCGTTCCTCATTTTACTTTTTCAAGGCTTGATCTTACTCAACTCTAGACTAATAAGAGTCAAATAATCTTCGAAACATCAATTAAGCTACTCTAATATATACTTCAAATTAGTAAGTACTCATTTTATAATTTTTAAGAACCTAAAGATAAAATAAAATGATGATCCAAAGTGACTTCTCCCTCATACGAGTCATATCCTTTTACTTGTCACGGTTATTAGTTTTGTAAAGTTTTCAAAGAAAATATTTAAGTCTAAACATCTATAAATAAGTATTATAAAAAGTGTAATACAAGAATTAATTTTAAGTCATGCATATCAATAAATTAAAAAAAATCATGTTAAACAAAATTTCTAAAAAGAATAAATAAAAGAAAAACGAAATGAGTAAATATAACTTCTGAAAAGAGACAACAAAATTGTGCCCTGGATGGTTTCGTGTAGACCAGAAGTGAACCAAGGAAAAAACTCTCCCAAATTTATTCCCAATGAGCAATCCAAGCACTTGGCTCCAAACATGCCTTAACAAAAGATAAAGAAGAGGGTCTCAAATTCTGTCTCTTTCACTGAGGTTTTGTCTCTTAGAGGGGGTTAAGCCTTGCGGGAATTTGCATGGAAACTCACAAAACAAAAAGGTTCTAAGAAGTGGGTTTGTTTGAAAGCCATACAAATTAGTGGTTAAGTTGATAAGAATACTTCCAAACGGATATACATACCTTAATTAATTATCTTCATCTGTGGGACTCTCTATTTAAACTTACTTTGTCGTCATTCCCAACTACTTCTGAAATCTACTCTGACTCTTTTTTTTCTGGAGCTACGGTGGGCTTCTATTCAAGCCTTTTTTAACCCATTAATGACGCTTCTTCATATTCATTTGCTACAGTATGTATAGCCAGCCCTAAAATACATTACTGACCATAAATCAAATACAAAGTACTGAGGAACTCCATTAACTTGAAATAGATCCGACCCGTTTTTAAATTTTTATAACGTTTTTTTTCTCAAAATTTGGATGATAAAAATTATGAAAACTTGATAATTTATAAATTTAAATTAAAATACATTAACAAGATCCTACATAAATATATTGTTATAATACAGGTACAATTTGTGGCCAAAATTTAAAATTTTGACACTAAGTATAAAAATAAGAACAGAAAAAGTAAAAACCAAACATACAAGTAGAATAAGATTGAACTTGTTGATCTCTAGAGGAAGCCTAGAGGATTTTCTATTCAACTTCACAAACTTGGGAGTACAAGCAACCCAATTAAATAATGGTCAGTTTTGTTCAACGGAACAACCAACTAATTATAGGTCACTGAAAGGGAGCTTACGATTTCGCACTATACAGCCTTTTCTTGTCTTTATCACTGTGTCTTAGTTCAAACCCCAAATAGTGTCTCATTCTGTCTTCATTCGAACACCAAATAGTGTTAAAAGAATGAAAGGCACAAAATAAAAGGGGGGAAAATTCAGGGTTTAGCAGCTACAGTACGCCAATATTTCATCTAACGTAGGTAAGTTCTTCCATGTAGAGATGTACTCAGTTCTATAAGCAAACCCCAAAGTTGTTTTTTGTTAACAATCTACTGTTCTCTTTTCTCTTGGTGGCGCACGTCTCCTTCTGTCATCATGCATATGACAATATGAGATCATAAAAAGATAATTTTGATAGAAAATATTATAGAAATATATTCACAAGTTTTGAAAGTAATTGTCTAATTTAACTCCTGAGCTTAATATGAGTTTAAAATAAACAATGGTCAAATTATGATCAGTCAAATTATATTGTTGGCTTTGCTTGGCTTTTTAAAAAAAGTTTACTTTCATTGTAAAGTTCCATTAGATTTTGTAGAAAAATCCAGCTTACTTTGATCATGATTCTTGTGGAGGTGCTAAAGTTAACAGCAATACTTCACTGTAAAATTTTTTGGGAGGATAGTTCACTGTACATCAACATACATAATTTCACCAATTAACAAATACATGAACAAACCAAATTTCAATCTCAAAAATTTCTTCCACTGGCTAAACAACGATCAGACAACCTAAAGTTGATGGTTGATGGTAGATTGCATGTTTATATGATTGTTTTATTTATATCAACTACCTTTTTTTCAAAAAAAGTTTATATTGACTGCCTAAAATTCAGTTTATTTGTGATTAATCCCCAAAAAAAAAAATATAGAAACTATGAAATTAGCAAATAATCATTAAAAAATTATGATTAAGTTGACTGTTCAACTGTAAAACCGACTTACTAAACATATAGCTTTAGTGAGACTGCAAATCTGCAATTGCAGCACGAATACAGAAACTTGCAGAGAAACGAGTTAATTTGGATGACCAAATTGTCTTTGCATCACATGAAGACAGAATGTAGTGGAGTTTGTTGAAACCGCGTTCAGCTGTTTGAAAACTGCAACCCCCAACGATATTATTAAACTCAAACTTAAATACACCAAAACATAGTAACTTTTAGCCCAGCTAAATACACTTGTATAAATGAAGTCCTAGACAGAATCATCGTTTCCAATCCAGGGAAAGACAGCAAATGCCTCAATCTGAAGCCACACTCCCAGGTCCCAGCCTCACTGGATGATTTATTTCCATATCGAGTGATGAATGGAAGGAGCACCCCGATGAACATGTTTTACTAAAGGTGGCAGATCATTTTGCAAAAGTAAGAACTCTTACGTTTACGTTTGAAATGATCATATGATTCATCAGCTTTGGAAAGATAAAAGATTATACTCCGTAACTATCCACAAAAAATGAACTCACCTCATCTCAGTTGCATTGTCCCAAGTTTCCAACTATGACATGATTTCACAGAACTTTTCATAATTAATTCTCTCAGTTCCCTATCAGCTAAACTAAGTGGCATATTGTCTATTGAGAAATCTCATCATAAATTGATACTACAAAAGCAAAGATGTGAATAATTTCCGGACATCCTATATATTTCTCATATCAATAATAATCATACATTCTTGGATTAGAAGCTACTGGCCTGCAAAAAGATGCATCCAAGAGGGAAAAAATTCTCATATTAATTCTCTCAGCTCCCTACAAAAAGGAAAAAGAATGAAAGAAACATGCATCCAAGAAGGTCCTAAATAATGGTCAGAGGTGATAATTTTTTAAGCATATGCATGAGAATTTAGAATTTAGAAATTGGTTATTACTACACCCACAAAAAGATAGTCTATCACAAAATGATGGAGTTGGAATTCAGAAATATAGATACGTACCCTTTAAGACACATGTAAACCAAATGCCATATAGCTCCTGGTGCATAGATGACCATCAAGATTTGACTTGATCATCATAGTCTCTCAACTGGGCAAGACAAACAGCTATTTTGGAACCCGTGGTGGCATTATTCTTAACAAGAGCGATATCTAGACATAAGTCATGGAAATGTACCAACTACAGAAACCCAAGTAAAAAAAGGCATTCAAGGTGAGTCAGATATTGTCATTCTGAACACTACTACACAACTTATAACTTCAAATACACTTGGTTGGGAAAAATAAAAGTGAGCTCATCATACTGTTAGGGCGTCAAAGGATACTAGAAGCCAATGAAGCTCCTCCAGTTAATTCGTTTACTCTTGAAAGTAAGAAAGGGGTTTCAGCACTGCCCTTTATATTTTGCTCCCTAAATATATCCAAAATAAATTCTCGTAAGGCATAACTGAAGATACTACAAGCAACTATAAATCAATATATTTGGGCAGTTATCTAAGAAGAAAATCTAACTTTGCTTCCATCAAGGCTCTCTGTATTGCAGATTCAACATAGGTTCCGGAAGCAGAATGTTCTTTGGGAATAGGAACTGCAATTAGTATACCAGTTCCGAGCTTGAGTTTTGAGTTGGCTTCTGCAATCATGCAATCAAAACATTGCCATCAGGAATAAGAATAACAAGGACAATACAGCATTAGTGGTCAACAAATGGCAGGTAGTCAGGCACCTATTAAACGAGCAGCATCTTCTGGGGAGTCTATGCGACAAGAAACCTAAAAAAGGTGAAATATGTTTCAAGAAGTTAATATTATGTTCAAACACAACATACTGCAGGGAACTTGAACTCAAAGTGCATTACATGATGTGTGCACATAAAAGTAATATGACAAAATAAATGGACTCCAGAAAAACTTAAAACTCTGTAACTTTCCCTTAGTTCACATCTGCTAAAACTCAGTGGCACAAGATTTTTCATCTCCCAAAAATGATCTTAAACTACAGCTTCAAAGCCTATAGGCTGCTATGGCTGGGCCACTATTTAATTAAAAAAAGGTATTTGGGGTACGCTACTACATATGTGATGTGAATGTATGAGTATGTGCTGAACTATTTAGAACGGAGCCATAAGATAAAAAGTTATCAAACAGGATTTGACGGCAATTTGATGTCCTCAATAATCCAAGACAAAACATCAGATTCCAATTTTGTCTTTTGCAAGCAAATTATGGATATATAGAAGTGCCAGAAGTACCTTGCAGCCACTGGTTTCAGTGAAAAAGGCAGGAAATTCGTTGGTCCTATATCCAGCAACACACACTCCCTGAGTTTCCTGCATTAAACACAGGATAAAAATTGATCTTTAGGATCTATATAAGAAATGAAGGTGATGTAAGTTCTAATCTTTCAAAGGTTTATCGCACCAAATACTCAAGAGTTCTAGGTATGTCAAGTATTGATTTAGCACCAGCAGAGACCACTGCTACCGGAGTCTTCCCCAACTCAGTAAGATCAGAAGATATGTCCATACCTGCAAACAAATATGATTTCATTATCTATACAGGGACAATATCCCAGAATTTCAATTCATTATCAACTAGAAGCAATGTTGGGGAGGGGATAAAAACAAGCCTCAGCACATGCTAAAATAGAACAACGAACAAGTAGGAAACTTATCAACTGAAAGTTCCATTTGTTGCACAACAACAAATGTCTTTTCGTATGTAACATATAAGCACATTGGCCTTCCGTAAAGCTTCTATATTCATCACGGGCAACTACAGCATTGTCCAAACGATTGCTTACTCGTCAAGCTAACAGATATGACTGATGCTTCTACTCAGACATCATAAAACTAGAACTCGGTCGACATGGATTACCATAATTCACAAACATTTCATAAACAATGAGGCAACAACAACAATATTATTCCAACAACTCTAAAGAGACTCATGATCAAAGAAGGTTAAAGAGGGTGCACCATACGCAGCCTTGCCCCTAGGATAGCAGAAACGTTGTTTTCATTGGAAAGGTTGGACAGTTGATTGGAGATGCAATGATCCAGTTTTTCAAATTGAATAAGGTTCTGTTCTCCTCAACTTATTTAAGAATTCTTTCTTTTCAAAACAGCTATGTTGGAAACTCTTTCTGCTTTTAGGCTAGCTCTTTCAAGCCTTTAGATGGTCTGTTCCTCCTTCCGCTATAAATGAGGATAAGGAGTTTATTGTAAGACTTTTAATAACTAATTAATGCATTTCTATTTCTCTTTAAAAAAAAGCAAATTCGGCAAAAATATGTTAAGTTCGGTAAAATTAAGTTACATTCAGCAAAAATGTTAAGTTCAGCAAAAAGATAAGTCTAGAAAAGAAATAAGTTCACCAAAAATACCGGAAGTTTAGTTGAGCAAAAATAAGCAAAGGAGAACAAAGCCTTAGAAGTACAGGAATTTATTCAGCCACATTGAATTAGTCTTGATATTGGATACACTAGATAAAAATGTCGATTTTTTAAAAGAGTATAATTTATTAGAATTTCCAAAACCAAAAGCCAATCTCAATCTTAATTCTTATCTATGAGGCTGAAGGAGTGTTATCAAGGCCTAGTGAAATTACTCTGTTCTCCGTTCCTGTGTACTCCCCCAATTCCTCCAGTCACAAACACTGAAATGCCAACCTGCAATTGCACTCATGATAGTTAGCCAATCTTAAAACTTGAAGGATGCAAAGAATTATGTTGTGCAGTGCATAGTTGGAGCAAAGCTTACCATTGCTGCAAAAAACATTGTCGCTGAAACAGTTGTAGCACCATCTCCTCCAGCAGCGATCTAAAGGTAGAAAGGATGCAAAGAACTTAAAAAAAAAATTAAATAAAAACAATGTAATCAATCTGTACTTCCAAGTACAAATTACAATAAGCAATTTTGTACAGAAGAGCCAAACCAAGTAAGACAACTAAGAAGTGAGCGGAGCTAGCCTGTGATCCTTCAGAGGATAACCATAGCAGTTCCGGCATCTTGTCTCTTCTAATAAATTTGCAGACAGGACAATGAAGTAGGAAGTATAAAACAAAGCATAGTGCCCAGAAAAGCAACAGTAGAATGTGGGCTTGTCGAGGTTCCTTAACAATTGGAATGATAAATAAACAAAAAGATATGATATACGTATGAACAGCTCACATCTGCTCTATATAAAGGTAGAAATTAGTGGGATTAATGAGACAAAATTATGAAAATAAAAACCCAAATGCCTCTTGTAACCTAGGGAGTCAAATATATATATCCTTATCCATACAGCTGCAAAAAAAAGGCTCTTCAAAAATATAATCCTTATAATTGTGCCAAGGCTTTCTTGAATATATCACGATACCAAGGCAAGACACTGGTTACTTGACATACTATTACACATCAAAGAATCTGCTAGATTTAGTCCATTCCAATCCAAAACCAAGATGCTGGAGACTCTTTAAACTGTAATGAGATATTTTCCACCTAGATATCACATTCATGAACAAGATCATCTGGCAGCCGGTTCTAGAAATACTAAATAATGGCAAAAAAAAAAAAAAAAAAACTGAGAGCATATTATTCTGCTGCAGTAAAGGAAAAAAATTGGATTAAATTGTATCATCCAACTCCCAAAAGGCGAGATAAACAGATAGAGAATAGTTTGTAAGGTGGATAATTTGTATTCTGTGTATTGATAGCATAATTCATAACTGTTTCTAATACAGGACAGTGCTAGGCCGCAGAATTGGAGTTACAGCACGTACTACTATCATCACTGATGTCTTTGCGTCAAAAATTATATGGGGTTATTAGCACTTACTAATATCAGTCCATGCAATCACCGTCTGCAACTTACAGTGAATAAGAATTATAAAGTGTACGTAGCATTTTGATTTAGTCCATCCTAATTGAAAACCAAAGAATACAAATTTGGCATCAGAAATGAATTCTACCCTCCCCCTCCAACCGGTCCAGCCGAAGATGTGAAAGTTTACATATGAAGTTTGTAATCACATTTAACTTATGTACAAAAAATAGTTATAAACTTCTTATTACTCTAACAACTAACTTAAACCAAAAGGCACTTTAATAGATGATGAAAACCTAAATATCATGGGGAAACAGTCACACACATAAAAGAATATTTAAGCAGATGACGGGGTAAAGAAAGTGAGGCAGGTATTGCCAAATATACAATGGGGACATACAACTGCAGCAATGTCACGACGAGCAGTCTTTCGAACTTGAGCTCCTGTTTTAGCAAGCCTCTCCAACTCTTCAATTTGGAGACCTAATATTGATTGAAGATATTTTTACCTTAGAAAAAAAAAAGAATTAAACTTCAATGTTTTCAAGCTTGCTTCACTATGATGACTCGGCTATGTTATTTCTACAGAAAAACATGACAATATCTATAGGCATCACAAGAACACACTCATATGATCGTACTGAACTTTTCCATGATGGCATTGATGTCAAGGCAACTACAGAAACATATTTATTTTGATTTTCAGCATGAAGAAATGACATGAAAGGAGCACATTTCTAAATTTACCAAATGCCTTAGTAAACAAAATATATCATAAACAACATGATCAGAAAATAAGCACCTATGCGCGGAATTCCATCCAAAATAGCAATGGTTGCAGGAATAGCTCCATTATCCCTCACAATTGCCTCAATCTCCTTTGCGGTTGTAAGATTTTGAGGGTAAGGCATTCCTAACACCACCATAAACAGGGCAAAATCAACAACAACAGCAACAATAATAAGCAAAAGAACTCAAAAGTATAAAGAACCAATACAAATTCATCAAATCCATCCATAGAAAACGCGTTCACATGGCTACAAAACAGCCTGTCCAAGCCAAGTCATTTGCACATCCAAACACACAAAAATAGTAACAAAAACTTACAATTAACAAGGCAAAACCCTTAATCTCACATGACACCCATAATTCATGCTGGAAAATTCGAATTCCTTAAGCTACATTATTAACAACCTTATAGCTACTAATTAAATAACAGATCCAATCCTTGTTTCCAAGTAAATCAATACAATTTAAATGAGGGGACTAACATATACTAAAGCCTTAATCGCAAAAGGATGTGTTCGACTGTCCGGAGCAAGTAAGTAACAAGCATATAAATACACATTATAAAGACGTATAACAACGATTTCAAAACTTAATAACATAGATGGGGTCGGCTACATGATTAAAAAGAAAAATGCGAACCGTGGCAAATAATAGTTGATTCCAAAGCAACGACGGGTGCACCACGAGACAGAGCATCGGATACTTGTGGGCTTAATTTAATGAAGCCATCCTGGGAGAGACGATGAGAAGTAGAAGATGAAGAAGACGAACAAGGGTTGGGGTGAAAGTGTCTCGCAATAGTGGACAGTCTTGAGATTGCTGCTGTTGAATCCATTGTTGGGGCAGTGAGTAGTTTTAGTATAGCGTAGATGATGTGAAAAGGGGGGCTTCGGCTTCACGGAAGTGTTTTGAGTCTATTGATCGAGTTTGCTCCTTTGTTTTATACGAGAGCGCTTCGTGTTCGGTCTGCTATTCCCTTTGTGTGTATTATTTGCTTCCTTGGAATACGAAACGCGGTATTTATTTAGGTAATAAAATAACTCCATCGTTAAATATCGTCTGCAATTACATGATATTTTTAGTAAATTTTAAATGAAATGACCTTTATACTCTTACTTCCTTATATCACTTAAATCAATTAAATAAAAAAAATTAATTCGAGGTGTCTTTTGAAGACGCCCCACCATGGTGAGTGATGCGCCTTCTAAAGACATCCCATCATGGTGAGTGGCGCCTTCTGAAGACGCCCCACCACCTAAATCAACTAAAAAAAAAATATTCGAGGTGTCTTCTAAAGACACCCCGATCATGGTCGAATCGTCTTTTCAAGACGCTCCGGCTAATTAAGACGCCAATAACACGACCAATTGTTCAATTATGATCCGAAATTTTATCTGATTTCCAGGAGATGGCGTTCTCGATTGGTCTGACATCATCAATTTGTCACAGTAAATGTCAAAGATGATTTATGTACACCGTAATTGTGAGTTTTTAATGTTTCGATATAATGAAAATAATTTTACAAAATTACAATGTTATAGTGTTATTGGAGAAAATGAACTAATTTATCTTTTATATGTATTTGAAATAAAAATTTTAAAAGGGCTAAAAGATCATTTTAAAGTAATATGCGGGCGATCCATGGTAATTCGCGGTCAATGAATAGTAACGGAAACTTCATTTGACTTTTACGGTATCAAAGATACGACTTTAAACATTTTTAATTCTAAAGCAGTAAGGAAAATATTTATGAAACTTTGATATTTTAAAAAATTATCTTGAGATGCATCCAACAAGATCTAACTTGAATATGTTATTGCTTATAACATAATGAGAATTTATGGTCAAATTTTCGATCTTTAACTCCATCTATTAGAATGAGACTTTCTTTTAGAGACGGAGGAAGTAAAACAGAGTGCGTTGAAATAACAATGGAATTGAAAACAATCAACTATAGAGCATTTTAAAGTTTCATTTATAACGGGCCAAATAAAAAAATTTAGTAAATAATTTGCTATTCTTGGCTCATTTCTTGATGTTCACCATATAAAAACAACTTATAAACTCAATTTGTTTCTCAACAATTAACCAATCATCCATTTTCAAATTATTTATACCATCATGCCAGTAATTTAAGTCCAATTCATATATTCAAGAGTACAAAAATTCACAAAAATTGCAACTAAAAAAACATTGTGCAATAGGTTGTTTGTTTCTCTAACAAATCAAATTAAGTCACCAAATTTAATATCACAACCATAATTTTTTCTTCTATCATCTATTATATGCAAACAAACCATAAATATAGAGATCTACGTGGAAGTTAGTACTACAATACCCTCAACTTCGCTTGCAAATCTACTGCAGTCATTATAATTGCAATCACACCATTGCAGATGATGAATGTAATAACACAATATACAGGCCACTAAGCAAAAAATGAATTTGTTATATAAAATAGCAACTAAGCTCCACTTTGTGCACAAACGATACTGGCAAACAACAACAATAATAATAAATACAATTAGTGAAATGAACAAAGTCACATTGAAACACCTAGACAAGAAAAATAAAAATAAAGACTCAAATAAAGCAAAAAAGCAACCAACAAAAATCACTATGTAATAGAATTAACAAAATTTTTGGTCAATTGTGAATCCTATGGTGGGGTCTTAACACTCGTGTCGTTGAATCATAAAATCGTCTAATGATTCCGACACTTTAAATTTTTATCTTCATTGAATTGTAAGATTCTACGTATTTAATATATACTTAGAATCAAATCACACGTGCTTTAGGATTGTAAAGTCATTAGATTTTAAGATTTGAATCGACATATTAATTGCCATGTTTAAACACTCGAAATTTTGAATAACTGAAACCTATTAAATCCAATGTACGATTTATGTGATTTAAATTGACCTATGATCTAATTTACCAATAATGATATATTGAAAGGATAACATAAACACTAAAAAGACATGGTAACGGAACGCCTTGGTTTCTTTCTACTAAAATAAAACTATGCTAATTTTGGCATATTGAAATATAACATAGCTGAGTTTGACTTACATACTATGAAAATCAAAATCACATGCTATGTGATCAATTGAAATAGGTGGTCCAAGAATCACGACTCGAATGAACTCGATTCAAAAGAACGAAAATCCAACGCACATCATAATTTGATATCTTTATAAACATTTTCGACTCTATTAGACACAATTCAACTAGTCTAGTTTGACAATTTAAATGATCCGAATTCAAATGAATGCTCGAACGTGAAAACTTGTGTCGCTTTATTGAGACGTGTGATGCATATTACTAAACCAAAAGTACACATGATCCTAATAAGGTTACCAAAGAAGTCTACATAAGATCATAAGTGATGACCACGTCCAAATTGACACGAATTTGATATCCTTTGACCCCTCCTAGAGTCCTAGTACTTGATTAACTTTATTGACCCCCACCCCCACTAATTAATTAACCCTCTCCGGTCTCCCCATATATTTCAATTTTCACCCCTTCCCGAATAATAATCTGTCTCCCTCTCCGCCTTCTCCCCCTTTTCTCTCTCCCTTCAACACCCAAATCAACCCTATCGTCGCACTTTGCCTCTCCTTTTTACCCTTTTCACCGGCCAACCGCCCTCACTCATCCGTCTCCGATCCTTTCTCTGGCAACCATATCCGATTCCACTCTTTATTCCCTTTTTACCGAATTTAATGATAATATTTTCCTGATTATTCAAAATTTTTCATAAAAAATAGGGAGAACTACTACTACTCCTTTTCCCTCATAATCTGTCTGATTCCCGTCCATTTAACGACGTCGTAATCGTTTTCCGAGTAGTTTTTTCGCGCGCTATTAATATTATCAAACCGGCGCATCCTCCATTCAACCCCGATTTTTACAGGTACGCCGGATTTGATTAGTGAAAGCTGAATTGTGTTCGAAATTTCTGAAATTAGCGATTGATTTAGGGTTTTGGTGTTGAATTTTGAAGTTTGTTTTGATTTCTATGGTTTGCTTGTTTGAGGTACTTATTGTGTTAAGTGTTAAGTGTTGAGCTCGTTTCGTTTTCGGGTGTTGAGTCACCGATGGATTATTTGTGTATTTTGATTTGTTTGGTTGATTGAGTTTGATTGTGATTGATAATTAGTGTTTGGTTTTAGTTTAAGTTGTAATCAAGTGGACGTTGAATTTCAGTTGTATGAGCTCAGTGCTTCACATTATCTGTATTTTTGAATACTTGTCTAATCATTGCAACTGCCTTGTTCTTTTGGACTTCGTATTGTATTGTATGTTCGTGTGGCCCGGACTTGCTCCGCTCGAGTTCTCGGTCGCTTATTTTAGTAATATGATCGCAATTAAAGTCCACTCCATTTCAATTTGAAACTCACCATTCTTTGCTTAGGTCACTTTTAAACTCAACTCGTATTCAGGAAAAGGCCACTCCCGTTTTATGTTCACTCGTATTACCATAGTAGTACCTACTTTTGCATTGCTTTGTCTGACCGTTTTCTTTCATATGTGTTCTTAGGATTTGTGTTAGGTTTTGGAAGCTTGTGGCAATAAGCTGGTAGCTACTGTGTAAAGTACAAGAATAAAATTCCATGATAGAGGATGGCATTTTTTAGGGATTATTCTAGTGAGGCAGTTATTCACAGTGCTATGGAGGACAAGAATGGTGCTTCTAGTCACTCTGTGAATAGAGTACACAATTCAATAGACATAGATTTGAATTCGATTGAAAATGGTTTTGAAATGAAAATGGATGACTATCAGTATGATGGTGAACTGAATGCTAACAGACAACCTAATGAGATGGTGGTTAATGATGGTGCTGAAATGGAGCCATCCACATCCCATACATATGAGAGAAGAGGTAGAGCATCAGCTGAAAAATGGGGGTCGTCTCTTTGGAAAGGCGGTCTACCAGTAACTTCCCACGATTTTTCAGATTATGGACGGGAATCTAGAAGTGGTTCTGAGTATAGAAATGATGAAGGCTCTGATGTTAATTCGTTTGACAGGGAAGACAGATTAGAACTAGATGATTATGAAGGGCACAAGGAAACAGAAAAGGTTCCTGCAGATGAGATGCTGTCCGATGAATATTACGAGCAAGATGGGGATGATCAGAATGATTCTTTGCAATATAGGGGTCCAAACACTTCTACGTCCAATCCAAGATCACAATCAAGGTCCACCATGTCAACTATTTCAATGCCACAAAGTCGGAAAAGAGCCTTTGATGGTGACGAATATGAACATGAATATGAAGATGATGACGATGTAGCAGATGGTAATTAATTGGTTTTCCTTCTTGGTTTTGCTTCTTAAAAACGTTGGGGACATACATTGAACATTTCTGAGGAAAATTACTCCTGTTTTGCTCGTTGATTGTATTCTTTCTGTTAGTTCAAGGTGATGGAATAGGGAATTTCATGTTCTGTAACTGTATCATTGGCATTGAATTTCTTCTCTCATAATGCTTGCAGAAGATGATCCTGATGATGCAGATTTTTATCCTGATGGTATTGCTGATGACCAGACACGGGAGAAGGTTGTCTACTATGAATTGTTAAGAGTTTGAGACTCTTTATCTGTTATTTTCAAGTGCTACATGTATCAGCTTTTCTAGGTAACCTTGTTTAAAAATTGCTGTTTGAATAACTTTAGGACAATGACTGGGAAATTGAGGATTCAGAAGAAGAGGTTGAAAGTGAAGGGGAATTTGATGTTTTGGATGATGATGAATACTATAAGAAGAAGCCCAGAGGTGCTCAGCGAGTCAAAAGTGGAGGAAATGCTAAGGCTAGTAAGGGGTGTAGATCTCTCTCTGCCTCTCGTAGTGGAAAAGTTAGGATCTCAGATGATGAATTATCTGCAGAGGATTCTGATGATGATAGTGACACAAATTTTAGGACAAGGATGGGTGCTCATATCCGCAAAACCAATAACCTGGGGCAAAAAAACGAGGCTCGCACTTCTAGCAGGTCAACTCGCAGGGTTTCGTATGCCGAAAGTGAGGAAAGTGAAGAAATTGATGAAGCAAAAAATAAGAAGTCTCAAAAGGTTTGTGATTCTTTCTCTTGGTATTGCATGATTTCATAGTTACTTTATCATTATTTCTCTTTTAACTTCAAACTCATATGGATGCCATATGCCAATAGAACTTTAACCTTTTGTAATTTTTATGAATGATAACTCATCCTTTTTTCCCATAATTGTTTACTTTATAGCCGTTTATTGTGTCTATTCCTATCAGGTCAAGCTTTGTTATTCTAGATTCCTTGTTTTTTCATTTATGTTAATTGGTTTATACCATGCTAGAGTTGCTATTCTGTAGACTTTGAACATATTGTATTTTATGTGATGTGTTTTTCTTTGATTGAACTTGTATTTCATATACCTTAATATTGTTATATTCTTTCCTACAGGAGGACATTGATGAAGAGGATGCTGACACAATTGAAAGGGTTTTATTCCATCAGCCAAAGGGTAAGGCTGAGGAAGCTACAAGAGCCAACAAATCTACCCAACCTGTATTGCTAAGCCACTTGTTTGATACCGAATTAGATTGGAATGAAATTGAATTTCTGATTAAATGGAAAGGGCAATCTCATCTACATTGTGTATGGAAACCATTAGCTGATTTGCAAAATGTAAGTCTGCAATCATCTTCTTTGGGCATTTTTGGTAATGTTGCTAAGTGCTTTGGCTTAGTAGCCTTTTTCTTTTTCTTGTCAGATCTTTTGATTATTTTTCTTCTTTTCCTTTCCGTTTTGGTTTCAGGTCAGTGGTTTTAAGAAGGTTTTGAACTACATGAAAAAGGTTGCGGAGGATGTAAGGTTTCGGATGTCTATATCCCGTGAAGAGGTGGGTTTGACTTTGCTTTCCCCCTTGTTTTTCCCTTCATAGTTGATAAAGTTCGAATGTAGCTTGTTGTAACGAATGCAAGAAAGTAAGAATGAAAAGCAATTGCCATATTTAACATAAGACTTAATGTGGTTCACTAAGAACTTGTTAGTTGTAGCTAAGAAGAGGAAAAAAATTTAAATCTTGAGGAGAATACATACATTGACCAAACTAATGATAAGTTAACTAGGTTAGAGATGAAATATGTATAAACATACTCCTAGAAATAGATCTTGGGAACAAACCCAAAAAACTAAATCATTCCGAGTCGGCATAGCGTTGATTTGAAACAATCAATCTAAATAGATTCGAGGCACAATTTAACAAATCTCTGCCTTAACTAGAATCCTCTCCCCATAAGAAAGATATACAAGATGCACGTAGCAGCCTGACATGTACCTTCTTCCCTCAAACTAGATGCATCATTGTAGTGCTAGATGTACAAGTATCCCTTGCATTTTTTACATACGGAGAAACTTTATGCATTTAACATTATGTAGTCAATAGGGTTGTCGGCTATCCCCACTTTCGTTATTTTGATTCTCTTCTTATTTTTCAAAGAAATTGTACCCTGATTGATGTGTTTGGTTCTCTCATGAACTTGACCCTTGGCTTGGTATACTATAGTGAAAAGTGAGACTCCCTTATTTGGACAAAGCCATTGTGGTTTGTAGAGTGGCTTTCCAATTAAGAACTGAACCTTTAAGATGAAGACATAATGATCTCGAGGGGCGTATTCAGAGCGTTATCACTGCACGTTGCTCATTGTAAATGAGATTGACATTAAATTTACTTGTTCTTTTCTAGGCACATTATTAACAATTTGGGCAAGATCAGGCTTAGTGCATATCATAATATAGGATTTTGAGACTTTTACTCCTCCTTAGAAGACTTAGGCTCAAATAAAACGGAGAAACGGAGATTTGTAGCATATGGAGTGCTTATAGGTTTAGCTATAGACATGCCGTGACAATATCTTTTGGATGTAGTCTTTCTTTGGCAAGAAACACTTTCTATGCCTAGGTTTTTTCGTGTGGCACTTATATCCTAATTGGGCCCTTCTGATATCAAACTTATTTTCTTCAATTATCAATACGTCATCTACATACAATAGACAGTCGATCTATCTAGCGTGTCAACAACTTATAGTAGACTTAATAGTCATAGTAACACCTAGTGTACCCAATCGGTAACATATTGTGTTGCACTAAGAGACTACTTTAGTCCATACACTAACTTTTCAACTTGTAGGTATAATTTTCTTTTTTAGGAAATTTGAAATTGTAGTCATGTATATTTCCTCTTCTAGTCTAGTAATGGTTAGACATAGTTTTCTTTTCTAGTCTAGTTGCTCAAGTTCTAGTTATCGGGTTAGAAAATATTGCTAATAGCATTCTAATGGCAGTGTATCTAACCATTACTCCCATTGCTGGATTGAACACTCTTGTAAGATTTATACTTAACTCCATCTATAGGCAATATTACTTCCTTCTCTTTGAGATCCATTTGCAACTAGTGATTCTCTTTTTTGGAGGTCATACAACCAAGTTCTAAATTTGATTTTTCTCATGTGACTTTTTCCTCTTCTATTGTTGTAAGCCATTAAGTGAAGTTTGTACATGTAATCTTTTCTCTATAAGAAGTAGGTTTGTGAGGATCCAATCTTTAGTGCATGGGCAACCATATCCTCAAAACCCTTCTTTGCTATTTGAAGAGCCAAACTATGTTGATTAACCTCATATGGATTTCAATGTAGCCTCTAGTGGGGTATGTCAAATCTCTTTGGAATGAGCTTTACTCTCACCTAGATTGTTCTGTTGCTCCACTGATTATCAACATCGTGATGGTGACTTGATTCTATACCCTTTAACTCGAGCTTTATTGCTTGCAAATACTCCTTTTTTTTTGCTAGTGGTTTTGTTAATCCTCAAATGGTAATAAATTATGCATCCAAGGCTCTTAGACCTCTATTTTCCATTATTGCCTTTCACGGCTTGAAATTTTTAAGAGTCTCACTCTTTGTGTTTCATGAAGAATACTTTTCATTCTTGAGTAGCAATCAAGCCACAAAATATCTCTCACCTCCCAAAGAAACATATGAGGAGTGGATATAATCCATAGTCCCTTTTTTTTTTATATGAATCGCTGTTGGAAACTTGCTACAATGTAGCTTTTCAAACTTATGATATTTATAGAATTCAAGATTCATGATCTTGTGTCCACATAGGTCATTTCTGGACAACATCCCATGTTCACTGATATGACTAAGTTTTGTGTGCCATGGTCGGTTCATATTTTCCAGTAGTGATGTAATAACTGGAGAGTTTGGGGAGCATTGTATCATGCAGGTCGTTCAAAGTGCGACGCTTCGACACCCTTCACATAGTGATCTCCACCTTCTCCTTTGAAACTGAATACTTTCTTGACCAACGAATCTCTAGCAGAATCTTCGTCATGTGTGGAATATCTAATATTGTTCATAGTATAGACTTTACCATCATGATTTTGTAGATTGACCGAGCCTTTTGTAACCACCTTCTGTACAAGTATCACTTCCATCTACCTGCTCATAGGTGGTAAACCACTCTATGTATACAGATATGGTAAGATGCTCCAAAATTTGGAACCCATGCGTTAATGAATGTAAATTTGCTTTTAGAGCTATGTCATCTACTAAACGGTTGTCGTAATTTATATAGCAGCGGTATCCAATTGTAATTACAGACGTTGCTGGGCTTAGGACCTTTTTGGAATGTGTTCTTGGGCTTTTTACCCGAATTCCCTTGTCCCTTACCCTCCCCTTATGAAGAGATGATTTAACCACATTCGTATCCTTCAAAATCCTCATATGACAATGGTAAGGATACTAACAGTGACATCCTCTTCACAACCAACTTGGACATCAAAATTACAGAGAATTAAGAAGATAGTGTTAAGTTTATCTATATGGTCTCTTAGACGTGCCTTCTTGCATTCGCAGCTCAATAGACTTTGCCTCAAAAGCATCTTGTTTGTTAATGATTTCGTCATATGCAAACTTTCCAACTTTAACAACAATCTTACTACATATGATAATATCATCCATGAGACACAAGATAGTCGTTGGGTAGGCCTTCTCCAGGCTGGCCATCTTGACGGTGACTAGTTTCGTTGATGTTGAAACGTCTTCGATAATGGCGTGCCCGACCCTTGTTGCTTCAACAAGGCTTGGCCGTTAATTTGTCATAGACTAAAAACTATTCCTCTCGTTAAATTTGTCGATTTTCACATTCACGTCGAAAATCAAACAACCTCGTTGTGATAACAGTTAGCGGTTTGTTGTTATGGACACACAAAAGTAAGAATGGAAAGCACTCGACAAATTTAACACAAGTTTTTCGGTAACAACTTGTTAAGTTTTAATGATAATGAGGAGAATACATAAATCGACCACATGACAATATGTAAACTAGGTTACCAAAAGTATATATATACTTCTAGAATGGGATTGGCCCAAACCACTTGTTAAGTAAGTGATGCCCAAATGATTGTAGACTGCAACGTGTGGACTTAGTTAAGTAAGTGAGGCCCAAATGATATGTTAACTAGGTTACTGAAAGTATATATATATATATATATACCTACTCCCACAATGGGATTGACCCAAAACACTAGTTAAGTGAGGCCCAAATATTTGTAGACTGCAACGTGTGGACTTAGTTGGCATATAGGGTCTGCAATGGTTTGTATTCAAGGCACATTCTAACATGGCCCTTTCTAGGCCAAAGGGTGGTTGGGTCCGAGGATGCAATACAGTTAGTCATTGAGTTTCTGTTTTTTGTGCTCTTTTTACATTAAGATTTATCGGAAGTTAAAGTTACTTTTCCTTGCTGAGTTTATGTCATGGAGTCGAGCATTTTAGTATTAACTTGCCGATGTCATTTCTTTAACATTGTACAGAGTACTATACTAAGTGCTTGGTTCTTTAACATTGGAAATAATTTTCCTATGAAAGTTTAATTTATTTGAATTCAATTCCCACATCAAATTCATGGCTTACCATGTTTTGCATGTGGGAATTTGTAAATCATGATTATTTTCAATGACCAAAAGGGAGGAGTGGGGAATTAAATTCCCATGGTTTGTGGGAATTGGAAAATCTTTGAAATTGTAATTCCTACCTTTTATCACTTTTTGTTGTCAACCAAAAACCCCCATATGCAACTACCTATGATTATTCAATTTCTTTATTTTTTCGAGTCAACCAAACAAACACTGAGATGCATAAAAAAGCAACAGTATAGGTGTTCTTGTATGTGCATGTTCTCTTTTATTCTGTCCTTTTCTTATTTTGAAATCAGCAATAGATTTTCCTAGACCAAGTATAACCTGAACCTGGTTAAAAGGTCATTATCCTTGACAGTCCTAAATCTGTACAGTTTATACCGTAATGTAATGTTCTAAATTTGGACCCAGTTGCAGCACATGTCCTATACATCATCAATAGCAATATATTTTTCTCATGTGTCTGAATGTGCACAAGCTCTCTGCCATTACAAGGCATCTTTGACTGTCAACTTATGTTTATTTTAAATTTGATTTCATTGGTTAAAATTTGACTTAGCTTCTAGCATATGACTTAGTTAATTAATTTAATCTTTGCAAACTGTTTTTTATTCCAGCATAACATAGTAGTGTTAGAGTAATGATTAATTGGTCGCGGAAAGAGCAATTAACTTTTCATTAAAAAAGAAATCGCTATCAATTGGTGTAGGAAAATCCTGCAATAGTGGGGTCTTGCAATGTGTCAAGAGTTGTGTTTATTTGGGTGTGGAACATTGTAATAATAATAAATAAAATAGCTTGTGTACTCAAATCTTTTATGTGTATTGTCGTTGTTTGATGTTCAAAATGAGTTTTCTATTACAATTACAATTTAATTTATCACTACCTTTGTATCCTGGTGTTTTTTTTTTTTTTTTTTTTTTATATTTAAAACAGTAAGAGGACATCATTCCCTCACAAATTACCCCTAATCAAAATTACATATGGCCTAATTCCTTTGTATCATCCCTACTAAGTTATTGAGTAAGCGCTACTTGCCTTCTCCCATGAAGATAATAGCAAGTAATTTTCACCAAATGCTTCTCATACCATCAAAATTATGGCTATCCCTCTCCAAACAAATTATCCACAGGATTGCCTTCATTGCATTGCTCCATAAGTAGCTAGAGTTGACACATAAAAGGGAGCTCTTCTGCTTCTTGCTCATGTGGTGGTCTCCTGAAGTGATACATGATCTAATTTTATTTGTTATTAACAAATGTTGATATTTATGTTTTCAATTCTCATCTACCTTTTCATTTATATTTCCAGTGGCATTTTAGGTACTTTTTTTCATTCAGACTCCAACCCATGTTTTTCAAATAACACTTGATAAGAGATGGCGGTGGTCTTTAAGACTTACTTTCTGATGTTGTTAGACAGTCTATGACAGAGTCCTGAATCTGGGCAACCTTCTCCTTTCTAATGTACATATTATGTCTAACTTGTTAGATTGAAGTCCATGACGTGAGCAAGGAAATGGATTTGGATCTTTATAAACTAAATTGTCAGGTATTGTCTCATATACCTTGAAATCACTTTTTTTATGGTTCTTACTATACGGTACAATTCATTTCTTAATTTTATCTTGTGTAAGCTCATTTGCGATTTAAAATATTAATATTTGTGTAATGCATATGTAGGTGGAAAGAATAATTGCTGATAGGTTAAATAAAGATAGTGCAGGCAATGTGGCTCCTGAATATCTAGTGAAGTGGCAAGGATTATCTTATGCAGAAGCCACTTGGTAAGGTTTGCATTTGTTTAATCGCTCAAAGCGTGGAAGGTTTTTGGCCTCTGAATTTTGGTTGTGTGTATGTGTGGGCACTTTTTGTACATACCTTTTGGAATTTATTATTCTGGTTTTGGCTAGAGAGAGCAAAGGAGCTGTGATTCTCTATCTTTCCTGAACAAAGCTTCAGCGAAACCAATTATGGTGTTTTTTGATGGTTGCTGTCATTTGTTATGGAAAATTTGTGAGAAAACCCTTTTATCAAAATTCTGGTGTCAAATGAAACCTTTTGTCAGAATCCAGTATTGACTTTGTAACTTTTGCCTTGATTCTCCCTTTACCCCCTTCCACTTTCTTTCCTCTCCCATCACAATTGTAATGTTAGCTAAATAAATCAACAGTTACAACCGAATCAACTCGATAAAGAGCCATTGTCAATCTCTTGTCAATTTCACAGGGAAAGTTTGCATCAACCAACATGAACGAGGATAATTCAGCCACTCATAACCCCTCCTACTCAAAGTCTTTCTCTTTGGGTTTTGCACTTCAACTTCTATCACATTCTTAGAAATTCCTTCTCCCTGTAGTGTATAAAAAAGCGTGTTTAGGCGTCGAGGGGTAGGTCTAGGCAACTTGTATGAGGTGCACTTGAGGAGCATCAAGGTGCACCTAACACACACACACCAGTAAAAGAAAATATTTCTTATATATTGCACCTCACTTTATTAAGGCGCACCCAAGGCGTGCCTAGGCACAACAAGGACCCTATTGCCTTCGGTCTTTTTATACATTGCTTCCCTGACACCCTCAACAGCTTAACAGCTCATTGACTTTATTCTTCTTGATTATATCGTAGTCTACTTGGATTTATATGACATTAAATAGGCTGGATGCAACTAATGTTCTTGTTGAAAAGGAAATGGGAAGTGGGCAGTTTGGAAGGTAGGGCAAGAAGTGGAGATTGGTATATGAAGTGGTGCAGAGTTAAGGATTGTGATGGGATTGTTGTAGGCGTGTCTGAAGTTGGGACGCTGTTTGGGAAGACTATGAGAAGGTTTCAATCAAGAGTAAAAAGGGGAAAAAGAGAAAACAGGGAGAAATAAGGGTCATGTGCACATCATGTGAGAGTTAACGCTGTAGTTACGAAGTCTGTTCCGGTTGTTAACCAATGGTTTACATTTGATTTTGACGTAAAACCTTTGATTAAAAGTTGTTTTGTGCCACATTTTTGATTAGTTTTCTTTCGACAAAAATAAAGGTTGTTTTCAACAAAATATCCTTTTATGTATTGTTTCACACGCATATGTTTTCTGGTCAAACCATTATATAGATTGTTTTGCTTCAATGGTTGTAATTTTATCTGTTCTTATATATGGCTATGAGTTTTTATTGGATGAACAAGATAGTTCTCACACTCATTTTTTAAGTATGAGTTCTTTATATTGCAGGGAAAAAGATGTAGATATTGCATTTGCTCAGGATGCTATTGATGAATACAAGGTGAACTTCAGAGCATTATGTTATATTCCCACAATTCAGTCCTCTCCTTGGTTAAAATATTGTTTTGTGTGCTAGAAGATAAAGCTGATAGTATTTCGTGTTTGTAATATTTACAATGGGTGTAGCCTATCCTGTTTAGTGGATTACATATGAATAGATTCATTTTTCTGAATATAACAATTTATATTTTTGGGAGTTTGGGTCCTTGTAATTATGAATTTTTGTAGAAGATTTGCTCTTTGATGTTGGTAGAGAGAAATCAATACTTAGGTTATTTTATGTTTGATTAATTAGCTTCTCCAACATTAATCAAGATGTTCTTACTTTCTTGGATATGAAGGGTGAATTGTGATATCAAAATGGTTCCATGCTCTTGCATTCCATTGCAAAATGTTCACTTGTGAAAGAGAAACCTTTATTTTTTGCTTGTTCCATGGGTTTTGTTTCAGATGTAACTCTAAATTTGGGAACTTGTTTATAGTACCCCTTTCATTGATCCAAATTACATGACATTCATACGTTACTATTTTGTTTTAAATATTGATTTATCGTAGGCTCATTGCCATTTGTGATTTTTAAAGAGTTCCCTCTAGTATCTCCATTATTTTGAACAGTAGCCAGTTGTACATACTTTACAGCATGCTTGTGGCATGGCATTCACCTTCTTTTTCCTTTTCTTCCCTCAATTTAATGTCTCTCATTTTAAACTCCTTCTTGCCATTACAGTGGCATCATTGTGTCATGTCTCTGGCATTACTCTTTTGCTCTCCCTCCTCACCCAACCTTCTATGGCAGCCACCCACTTTTGCTACAGCCGCTGCTCTTCCCTCAACTTATCTCCCTTTACCACTGTTTTTCTCAATCACCAATCATGTCAACCCATATTTTGCATCACCACCATCATCCTGCCCCTATCCTATTATTTCTTCTCTCTATCATCTTTGTCTACTGATGATTGCCTCAATAAGATTATATATTGCTGCTTTTGTGAAGAATATAGCTTGTTTGGAATCTTTGGTCACTGAAAACTGATAGCAGCTCTAGATCTAGGAGGCCAGTTTAACCACCTAGGGCCAATTTGACGCCATATCCACCACTTAGAAACAACTCTCTCTCTGTCTTTTGAAGTCCTGATGCACGTCATGGTTGGGTTCTGTTGAAGAAGATATTTGGGATTGGTGAGATTGCTGGTGGTTATGTGTGAATTTGTTGTGGGGTATAGTGGTGGTTATGAATGGAAGTCGTTACTGAGTAGCTACCTTAGGGGGATTGGAGGGTTTGTGCTAGGAGTGGATGATTGTGGGTGGGGATGGGGGTGGAAGAACAATAGTGAGCTGTTATTGGTAGTTTTATGGTAAGAGATGGCGATGCTGGTGAGGGAATGCTGAGGTGATGGGCTGCTTCATTGGGGGCGTTGTGCAAGCAAATAGAGTTAAGGGTGGTTTCTTCCAGATTTTTTTTTGTTTTGTAAGGTGAATAGTGAGTGGTATATTTAGTTATATGTACAGCATGTGACTTAGGTATTTACTAGAAAAGTTCATGGAAATTGGATGGAATGCTGCTGTGCAAAATGGTTGATAGGATGCTCTACAATTTTCAAGTTCTTGAGGTTTATTGTGTTGAAGTCATGATATGATTATCTGCTGTTGGTTGGTAGATTTGTTAATAATACTCAATGCTTGGTGGTGAAAGTTGTTTTTGATCTAATAAACTGGCTTGTGTTTATTTGTCTGTCTACTTGGTGTTTTAACGTACGTGTACATTATTTGACCTAGGTTATTTCTTTTATGTGGTGTTTGGTCAGGCTCGTGAGGCTGCTGTAGCGGTGCTTGGAAAAACAGTGGATGTGCAGCGTAAGAAGAGCAGAGGTATATTAACTCTATTGAATGGTTCATCTTGAACTTGTTTCATCTTGTTACCATATACTTAAGGCGCCAAATTTTGGTTCTACATTGTTAAATAGTTATGTTCTCGTTCGTGTTTCTGAGTATGGTAACTGTGGTTTTTAGTTGTTTGTTTGTATTACCTGAAAGTGCTTATGCATTCTGCTGTTTGAGCAAAAAAGCTCTTCTATATTGATTTTTTTCATGCCATGTAGCAAGTTTGAGGAAGCTGGATGAGCAGCCTGAATGGCTAAAAGGAGGAAAATTACGTGACTATCAGCTTGAGGGCTTAAATTTTCTTGTTAACAGGTAAATAGATTTTATGTAGTTTTCATTCTGGTTTGCTTGCTCTTGAGTTTTTTTCTTTATTTGTCTTCTGTTGCTTTGGGAGACTTGATGGTTTATCATTTTGTCTTAGTGCTGGATTTGGCTGAGCACAGTAATATATGACCCTTGATTGTCTCATCAAACTCTTGAAATGCAAAGTTCTTTAAATTAATTTTTTAGATGGTGATTTTCTTTTGATGTTAATTGAGCAGGTTATACATGAACATTTAGTTTATGTTTTTGTCATATTTGGTTTACCATATATAGGAGTTTAAAACAGTTATAATCCTCAGAACATGATGCTTCATGGCTTTCTCAATGGGGGCTCTTCACACATGAAAGTGCTTGAGTTGCAATAATTTTTTGTTTCAACTTTACGAGTTTTGATCCAAATTCTTTACTCCTTCAGTAATCTTTTTCTTTGCAGTATACTGGTGTTATTTGGTCTTGTGATGCTTTCATACTGAAGCTTTCTCCTCCTGTGTTTCTGGAGGATGAACTTATCATAAGATATGCATTTTGCCTTTCATAGTTTCAATGATTGTTGTTACTTTCTTGTTACAGTTGGAGGAATGACACTAATGTGATCCTAGCTGATGAAATGGGACTTGGCAAAACTGTTCAATCAGTTTCTATGCTTGGTTTCTTACAGGTATAATTTCTTTTCACCTATTGATGATATATATGTTTCCTTTTGTCTAACTTTGTTTGTAACTGGTATTTTCCTTAACCTTTTTTTGTAGAATGCACAACAAATCAATGGTCCATTTCTTGTAGTTGTACCATTGTCTACCTTATCGAATTGGGCAAAAGAATTCAGGAAATGGCTTCCTAACATGAATGTTGTTGTGTACGTTGGAACTCGTGCAAGCAGAGAGGTGATTATTGTATCACTATTTTTTGAACGTTTAGCTTGCTACTTTCTTATGGATTATCTTTCTGTTATTTGATTTTCTTTGACAGGGTCCATTCAGTTGACCCCAGCTTTTGGTCAAGGCTTTAGTATTGTTGTATTAACTGATGCCTTGATTTGTTGACTTTTTTTGGTTTCTGAATACAAACCCTGTTCATTAAAATTTGTTGATTTTTTCAGCTGTATTGCTTTTTTTTATCTCTTATTTGTTCCTTAAAATGCTATGTTACTGTGTCCAAAGTTGTGGGTTGCTTTGTAGTTTGTAGTCATTCCTTTCTTTTGACTGTTATAGATGTTTGAAAAGACCATAGGTTTTGGTAATTATAACTTCCAAAATATTTTGTGCTTATTTGATTTTTTGTTCATTGTTTAAGCAGTAATTTCTGGCTTATGTGTTTGTAATGTAGTGGAGGATGATCACTTCTATGATTTTCAGGTTTGTCAGCAGCATGAGTTTTACAACGAAACAAATATAGGCAGAATGATAAAATTTGACACTTTGTTGACCACATATGAAGTCATTCTGAAGGATAAGGCTGTACTGTCAAAGATCAAGTGGGGTTACCTTATGGTTGATGAGGCTCACCGGCTCAAAAATAGTGAAGCATCATTATACACTTCCCTCTTGGTATGCCCCTTTTGTCTACTAATGCATTGGATTAATCTAATAAATACTCAGTTTCAGTGCCTTTTTTTGGCAGGAATTTAGTACCAAGAACAAGTTGCTCATTACTGGAACTCCATTGCAGAATAGTGTTGAGGAACTTTGGTAGTTATTGTCTCTCTGAAGATTTTGCTGCACTTTGTGGATGCTTAATTTTTTTCCATGCAAATTGTGATGTACTGAAAGGATTTATGGAAATAACCTTTTTTTTATTTTGTGGTGGAGCTGGGGTGTGGAGGAAATAATATAAAGACATGCAAAAACCATTTAGATATATGTACTGGTTATGTTTTTGTATTATTTACCCATTGTCTGATAACATATTCATGCATAGAGATAATTGGGGCTACTCTTTGCTTGTGTGCAACTTTACATACTATTCACAGTAGGAGCCCTCCTTTGAAGTCCTTATAGCTGTCACTTCTCAGTGAAAATTTCTGCACTCTACTACATGAAGTGTTTATTCAGTTGAGGGTCCTGAAAAGTTTGTTTTGACTGAAACGTTACTTGTCCCCTATCTTATCCCATTATTTTTTTAAAGGCTAAATCCAACTATAAGAGGATTTAAAAAAAAGAAGACCCCTTATTCTATTCAAGGCTTTGGTTTTTATTATTATTATTATTATTATTAATTATATTAATATTATTATTTTCTTTTACAGTAAGAGATATCTGGTTGTAGGGAGATCAAGGTTATCAAGGGGTGTTCATAATTGGGTACCCGGTAGAGCAGGTACCCGCTTTTTCGGGTAGTTTGAAAATCGGCCCATGACCCGACTTGGTTTACCCGCTTAATAAACCGGGTCGGTCCATTTGGTGCTCGACTTATTTCCTAAACTCCTTTCATTCTCACTTAGGTACCTGCTTAAACCGGGACGGGTCACAGGGTACCCGCTAAACCGGTTCAGGTCACAGGGTACCCGATTGAAACCATACTAAAACAGCAAAACCATATTTATTAAAAAAAATTTATTTCGGGTATCTGAGTACCCAATTACTTTTTTATCCGGCCCATGACCCGACCCGAATACCCGATTTTTACCGGATTGGGTCCCGACCCGAAAAATCAATTTCCGACTATTTGTTTTTGGGTCATCAGGTTGGGTCAATCGGGGCGGGTAGTTTTGAACACCCTAATCTCATTACACTTGGTATTAGCTTTATGGGCCAATAAACGACCTAGGTCCTTTGTTTTCCTGGTTTAAGTCCAATGACTTTAATCTCTCTTTCACACTGGTTATGGTGATTGGCTTTGATTATTGAATAATACATGTTACTTCTACCAGCTGCCTTTACAGCCAAGGGGGACTGATGATATTCGACTGCTGTCTCACCTTAGATGTGGCTCAGGCTAAACGTGAGCTGTCTTAACTTCCATTTACATGAAGCTTATGGAGGTGGGAAAGTGACAGTATATTTTATGAACTAGCTCTAAGCTGAGAGCCATTGTTACTATTAGCTTAATACGTTAGTTTCTGAAGGCGTGCCCTGGTCAATGGCACGAAGATGCACTATGGGAAATTGTGCCTTTTAACCTGTGCGCCGTGACTTAGGACAGTTGACAGGATGCCTTTTTTCCACTTGTGTATGTGCAGCACCTTGTAAGCTTCTAGGTCATATTGTCATAGGCGATAAGGCAACCGGGAAGTAGATCTGAGATAAAAACAAAATCTGACCTTTCTTCAAAACAAGTCTTGTCAGGATGAGCCCAAACCCTGGAGTATTTGCATGGAAACCTTTCTTGGGCCCTAAATTAGAAGTTATAATTTATGTGACTACCTTATTAGTGAGTGAATCAAAATTGTTGGTTGCTGGTCAAATCGGTGAGTAATCTTGGAAAGTTCGTTAATGTGTGCTTGGGGTAAAGATGAAGTATGTTAAAAGGTCTTATGTTGGTTCTTTGGGGTCTGTTGTCATTCCGGAAATAATTATTTGTATCTTCCCGTAGATCAAGAGAGCGGGTTATGAAGGGCGCTCTTGTAAGTGTTTTGAGGATGGTCTGTATTACCCATCTTGGCTTGTAGAACCTTTACCTACATATCCACTTGTTAGACAGACCTCTTATCTGGATTAGTAACTGATGCTTAGATTCAAAGTTTTTCACTTTTTTAGTTGGACCTTGTTTCTGGAATTGGTAAGTTTTCTTTACTTTAACAGTTGTACCGACTTCTTGATATCCCTTTTATGGAAAAAAATGTTTTCTTGGAAGTTCCCTGTAAACAGACTCTGAACCCTGCCGGGGGTAGTACTTGATTAATTTAGTAGTTGTTTTCTTATTTAATTAACTATTTCCTTTTTTTTTTTTTTTATCATAGGGCTCTTCTTCACTTCCTGGATCCTGATAAGTTTAGGAGTAAAGATGTTTTTGTTCAAAACTACAAAAATCTTAGCTCTTTCAATGAGATTGAGGTAAAAACTAAGTTGCAATTTATTCATTTTGTTTCTGTAATAACAATCTGAAAAGAGTTCTTTGATTGCTTAAACTATAGTTTTGTTGTGTTTTTGCTAGCTTGCAAATCTTCATATGGAGTTGAGGCCACACATCCTCAGGAGAGTTATTAAGGATGTGGAGAAGTCTTTGCCACCTAAAATTGAACGAATTCTTAGGGTCGAAATGTCTCCTCTGCAGAAACAGTGAGCTTTTTTTATCCCTGCCTACGCCCATTCATCTGCTGTTAGCCGTGATTTTATCCATTCTAACTTTTAATTTCCTTGCATGCTAGGTATTATAAATGGATTTTAGAACGTAACTTCCATGACTTGAACAAAGGTGTTAGGGGAAATCAGGTACTGTCGTCCTTGTGAAATTAGGGGTGTACCAGATTCTTCTAAAAATTCATGTTTTCTTTTGCTATGGGAGATTATCAAAACATCTCGTGTCAGTTTACTTATCGACAAGCCTTTGCTTCTTTGTAGTATTTGACCAGTACCAGTATTGCCTGTGCAGGTTTCACTTTTGAATATTGTGGTGGAATTGAAAAAGTGTTGCAATCATCCATTCTTATTTGAAAGTGCTGATCATGGTTATGGTGGTGAAACCAATGATGGAAGTAAACTTGAGCGAATGATTCTTAGTAGTGGAAAACTAGTTATTCTTGATAAACTGCTTGTGAGATTACACGAAACAAAACATCGTGTTCTTATATTCTCACAGGTTTCATCTCCAGATCTCTTAGTAGTCTCGATTTTTGTGCTATCTTTGTTTTCCTTTTGGCATTTGTCTTGTTAGTAAGTTATGAAGTGGATTTACTTACATTATTTGGCACTGCTGATATAGTGTAGTGGGTGAAGCAATGAAGTCGAAACATATTACGTCGTTATATATTTGTGTCATGTTCATTACTTAATTGTCTGTTGTCCATCTTATGGTACTGTTGTATATCTTCATGTGGGTTGACTATGCTGGATGTTTGGCTACATTATATCTTGTTAGGTTTAAGCGGTTGTCAGGGGTCACCCAGTGCGCGTGAAACTGTGTGCCACATTGCATTCCAAAGCTTAATGTAAATAATGACCCGTGTTGATGTAAGATAGTGGATTTTTTGTGTTGTTAAAAGGAATGTTTTGATTGAAATGTCCAAGGTAGTGCTTCCGCTGAAAAGCACCCCCCCTCCCATAATTTTTTTTTTCATTTATTCTCATTGCTATCTACACGTGTAGAGAGATTGTTGAAAATTTAGTAAAATAGTGGAGATTCATTACATAGCAAACCCTCACTGGACATTCTCAGAAAAGATACAGTTTTTTTAATTATCATGTCCTGGTTGTTAGGGTTTTCAAAGGTCTTCAAGTTAGGATTATTCAGCTGGAAAAGAAATAGTTTCTTTGGCTTTCTTTTTATGTGATATATTAGCTCTCTGCAAGACCTAAGATGGTCATAATCTTAAACTTGAATTATTCCATTATCTTTGTTTTACTTTCTGTGTGTGTGTTCTGTCACTTCTCTGTGTTATACTTGCCTATTCAAAGGTTAAACATAATTGCAATCTAAGTCTGGACTTGTCTTGCACTTTTTATTTTATATACACAGATGGTGAGGATGCTGGACATATTGGCAGAGTATTTGTCTCTGAGAGGATTCCAGTTCCAAAGGCTCGATGGTAGTACAAAAGCCGAGTTACGACACCAGGCTATGGAGCATTTTAATGCCCCAGGAAGTGATGATTTCTGCTTTCTTCTCTCCACTCGGGCTGGTGGGCTGGGCATAAACCTGGCAACTGCAGACACAGTTATTATATTTGATTCAGATTGGAACCCTCAGAATGATTTGCAGGTGTTTGTCTTTGAAGACTTTAAATTCTTTTGCTACTAAATATCTAGTATTATTTTGTCGAAAAAACGAAAACAACTTTCCCTTTATAGTAGTGATTTGGAAAACTTAACTACTGTGCCTAGCTTCCAGGCAATGGAGAATAAAGGATGCAGAAAATGTGTGATCTTAACAATTTGATTAATGTGACCTTGTCCATTGATCTGCTGATGTGATTTACCGGCCCTGTTGATAATTTGAACTGATTGGGTGATTGCACCATTGTAACTGTAATATTCTATATTATTTTTTAACTCTCTTCTTTTTGCTACTTTGCGGCTAAATTTAAGTTTTTCTCTGTTATGAGTAGGCAATGAGTAGAGCTCACAGGATTGGTCAACAAGAAGTTGTTAATATCTATCGTTTTGTAACAAGTAAAAGTGTTGAAGAGGATATACTTGAAAGGGCTAAGAAAAAGATGGTATGATAATTACTGTTACTTGTTTCCTGACAAAGATAAATATATCTCTAATACTTCTAACTGTGCTATATTTTGGTTCTAGGTCCTTGATCATCTAGTGATTCAGAAGCTAAATGCAGAGGGTAGACTAGAAAAGAAAGAGGCTAAGAAAGCGGTTACCTTTGACAAAGTAAGATTAGTAACTTCTCAATAACTAATGGTCTTATCTATTTCTCTGTGTTTATCTTTCCTTGGTGATTTATTCCTTGCCTTTTACTTTATTTTGTTTTTTTTATTGCTCTACTTAGTTCTTCAGTTTGCTACTTATGCATACCTTTGAGGCTGGTTGATCTGATATTTTTCTTTTACATTAGAATGAACTTTCAGCAATTTTGAGGTTTGGAGCTGAGGAGCTATTTAAAGAGGAGAAAAATGAGGAGGAAAGCAAAAGGAGACTTTTGAGCATGGATATAGATGAAATCCTTGAGAGGGCAGAGAAGGTTGAGGACAAAGGAACTGAAGGGGTGAAAGCAAATGAGCTTCTCAGTCAGTTTAAGGTATGATCTAAACATCCGATATCTCATGTCTACAAAGCTCCTGTGTTAAATTTTTTTATTGATTATATTGCTGACAAATATGTGTAGGTTGCAAATTTTTGCAATGCTGAAGATGATACTAGTTTTTGGAGCCGTTGGATAAAGCCGGATGCTGTTGGGCAAGCGGAGGTTAAAATTATTTGCATTGTGTACTATATCAATTGGTGGCACACGTTGTATCGCGTAAATAGTTTTTCCAACCAGAAATCCTTTTTAATTCTCTAACTAAATTGGCGTATACAGGAGGCATTGGCACCCCGAGGTGCTAGATTTACTAAAAGCTATGTGGAACCTGTCCAACCTGATGGAAACAACAAAAGGAAAAAGAGAGAAGCTCCATCAATGAGGACAAATCCAAAACGTCGTAGGGGAGAATCTTCTCACATGGTCCCAATGATAGACGGTGCTTCAGCGCAAGTAAGATATTGGTCCTGTGGGAATTTGCCAAAGAGAGATGCAACCCGTTTTGCAAAAGCTGTAAGTTTCTCTTAATTCTCTTTTCTAGTTCAAACTGTTGATTGTAATGATTTTTTGGAGTTCCTTTCTTAGTTTATATTAGGTTAATGGACTTTTTTTACGGCTGACTTTTTATTATGAATTTTCCCTGGGGGAATGTAAAATGTAGAAGGGGCTGTTATTTTGATAGCTCCCCATTGGATATGTCTTCCTTTCTGAGGTTTTGCTAATATTTACTTATATGTTTTGATGGTTTAGGTTATGAAATTTGGCAATGCTAGCCAAATAAATCTCATTGCTGCTGAGGTTGGAGGTGCAGTTGAGGCAGCTTCAGTTGATGGTCAGATTGAACTTTTTGATATTTTAATTGATGGGTGTCAAGAGGCAGCTAAAGAAGAAAAGATTGACCCAAAGGTATACAATGTGTTCTAATGATGAGAAGCCTTTTTCATGTTTCTTACTGGATGCCTATCAGTGGTTGAGGTACTTTCTCATGTTTTCATGTCCAACTGCAGGGTCCGCTTTTGGACTTCTTTGGTGTTCCCGTTAAGGCTAATGATTTGGTCAGCCGTGTGGAGCAGCTTCAACACTTAGCAAAGCGGATTGGCCGCTATGAGGATCCCATTTCACAATTTCGAGTGCTGAAGTACCTGAAACCTGCAAATTGGTCAAAAGGGTGTGGGTGGAATCAAAGTAAGCGATAGTATGGTATTTATGTTGTCAAGTATTTCACTGTTTTCTCATGCTTTTCATGGCATGTTGTTTGCCTAACCTGATGTGCATTGCTTTTTAGTTGATGATGCAAGATTGCTTTTGGGCGTGCATTATTATGGGTTTGGCAATTGGGAAAAAATCCGGCTAGATGAAAGGCTTGGTTTAACTAAGAAGATTGCCCCAGTTGAGCTTCAAACACATGAAACTTTCCTTCCACGTGCCCCTAACCTAAAGGATCGTGCTTCTGCTCTTCTTGAAATGGTATTTGAACTTGTATTTTTAGGGAAGCTGTTAAGTTTTGAAATCTTTGTTCTAGTTTGATGAATTCTTTCTACAGTTCTTGATGTAATATACTTCCTTGGCTTCTTTGAAAATTGCAACAATTTTCTTGGAACCTTTGCTAATGCACAACTTTGACCTTTAATATCTTTAATTATCTATTTGTAAAACTCAAAATTTGATATATTTAAAATATACTTGACATACCCAACAAAATTTTACATTTTAGCTTTTGGTTTTAATAAATTAGTGACATTTGCTAAAGATTATATGAGTAATGCAATAGTCAAACTGTTGCAATTTTAAAGAAGTATATATTTTTCTTCTATAAATTTATCTCATCCTGTCGTCTGTGAATAAATCTTATGCTTGTGTGATCCGTCAGATTTTTATGGAATCCATTGAATTTATGCTCTGTATTTATTTTCCTGTTTGATGCCTCTCTTTTCTTTCAGGAAATTTCTGCTGTTTCTGGGAAAAATTCTAATCCCAAGGGGCGCAATAAATGTTCAAAAAACATGGAGAATCTTCATAATCTAGTGAAACCTCGTGGTAGAGGCCGAGGTAGACTGAGTTCCCCCAAACTTCCAATTCAGATGGATAAAACCAGGTCCCAAAGAACCCAGAAAGTTGAACCTTTAGTCAAAGAGGAAGGTGAAATGTCTGATAATGAAGAAGTATATGAGCAATTCAAGGAAGTGAAATGGATGGAATGGTGTGAAGATGTCATGATAGATGAGGAAAGAACGTTGAAACGGCTTCAGAAGTTGCAGACTACCAGTGCTGACCTTCCAAAAGAGAAGGTTGATTTGTTTACTTTGCAGTATCAGCAAATATGATACGTTTAAAGACTACTTTTGTCTTAATTGTAACCTTGCTCCCTTCCCTGCTTAGGTACTCTCAAAGATCCGTAAGTATTTGCAACTTATTGGCAGGAGGATAGACCAAGTAGTTTATGAACATGAGCGTGAACCACATAAACAAGATCGTAAGCTTCACAACTTTTTGATATTTTGGTTCATCTTGTTTTTGTTTGTGCCAACCTGGCATGCTTTGAATCTTAGATTGATCAGGTTTTGGGGCAGGGTTAGTATGGATGGTCTGAATGGCCGATGGTGCGTAGTTTCTGCTGCTTACCACATCTGCTCTGCTATTGAGTCTGAATTTCGTTCTGATAGAAGATTTTCTTTTTTGTTAGGGATGATGATGCGATTATGGAAATATGTTTCTACCTTTTCTAATTTGACTGGGGACAGATTGTGTCAAATATATTCCAAACTTAAGCAGGAACGGGAAGATGAAGCCTGGGTGGGACCCTCCCACATCAATGGATACAATGCTTTTCAACGTCACTCAGCTAGACTGAAGGGTACAAAGAACAATAACTTGTTTCAAACAGCTGAACCAGGTCTTAAAGTCCATGATCCAGCAAAGTTTGAAGCATGGAAACGGAAGAAGAGAGCAGAGACAGATGCTTTCTTAGAGGCTGAAGGCCCTTTCCAGAAACCCTTGAGCAATGGCCCAAGGTTGCCATCATCCAATTCTTTGGGAATTCTTGGTGCTGCACCAGCTGACAGCAGACCATACAAGATGCGTCAGGGTGGTTTTCCACAGAGGCAAGGCTCCTCATCAGGCATAAGGTAGCTGTTCCATGGTGACTGGAATGAGCCTTGTGATGTAGGAATGGTGCCAGGTGGCTTTGCCTTTCCCACCTGATGGGGTCTTGTCTTTGCAGCAAAGAGCACCTCAATTTATTTTTGCCAACGGGATTAATAAAGTTCTATCTGTCAACAAAATGGCCAATGCTAAGCCTTGGCATGCCAGATAGGAGTATCCTGGTTAGATTTGATGGATAAGAAGAATGATCGTCTACACTTTTCACATAAGCAGTGACAAGGGACACAGACAAATGAAGAGGCATTTAAGTCCTGCAAAAAGCCGTGTTTTGCTTTTCTCTAGTATATAGAGGCCAACAATTTGTTTACAAGTATAGCTTAAAGTAGGGAAAAAAATGTAGAGAAGGTCTTTTACCTAGTTTCTTTGTAATCTACCCACACTGGGTAGATAGAAATGTACATTATTCAGTTTTGTTATGAAAATCAAATTTTGGGCACTGTAAGCAGTATAACATTGATCATACTTCATTTCCCTGTATACCCAGTAGCACTCATCGAGGAATATTTGCTGTATATCTTGGTTTTTTTACCACTTATACCTCTAACTGTTTTTCTGTGATTGTTTTGTCTTCAGTCATTTTGTATCATATGAAGAAGTATTCCACAAGGTTCATCTATGCGAGGTAAAGCACATTCCAGTAAACTGTTTTGCATTTGAGGTTAATATTACTTCAAATATTTATTCTATTAAATGCAGCTGGTTGGACGTTATTCTTTGTATCTGTTGATCATATATTGTTTGTTTTGATAGAGTTCATTGGTGAGATTCATTTGCTGAGGGCCTGCGTTCAAAGTGTGTACTTGTGGCCTTAGTGTTTGGGCGTTATCTTCTGTTCTCTTGCATTTTGTAGATCTGGACTTCAAGGTAAGTTTATGCCAAATAATTAAAGTATGTTTCTTATTGTTGGAGTATCTACCTTGGATACCCAGGTTCTCTAGAAATCCTGCTTCTGTTCAACAGGCCCAAGAGTTATGTCACTGAACTTGGTGCTCATGTCAGATATATGTGCCGAAGACTGGGGGAATAGGCTGTTATATGAAAATACCCGTGTTTATATTCCAAAGTGAAGTATGTGGTAAGTGTCCTTTTTTCACTCTGGACGAGTTACCATACTTGTGTCAAAGTGTCAAGAATGGATATGGGGTTTTCAGTTGAAATGAATAGTTCAAGTGGCATAGGCCAAGAGCATGTAATAGGCAATTTTAGCAACTCTATCAAGCTTAAAGCTTTTATTATGTTGCTAGCACTAATTTATGAACTTTACTACTTACTGACCTAGTGAGAATTATTCAAGAACATGTTTCAAACCCAGGGAACTTAGCTCGTTAGTAGCATGTATATCAGTGGTGGAATAAGATTTTATTTAGATGTCTTTTTCAATGCAATTAAATTGATTTTCATTCTTTCTTGGAAGTGTTTGTAATGGCTCTTTCGTGTACTGGTGGCGAAAGCTGGGACTTAGGAAATACTGAAATTCTGATAGCTTACTGCTTTTGACATTACTAAGATGAGGTTCTGGAGGAATGCTCCCTAAGATGAGGTTCTGGAGGAATGCTCCTAATTGGCACACGTCCCCGCTCTTTGGTTTTGGTTTCCCCTTCCTCTATAATGTGTTAAAAAAAATTAGGAAGAATCCACATCATGGGAAATTAAATTGGTGCCAGGATGCTAGCATAGCTGTGTGGCGGTGGCCTCCTTGGGAAGATTGTGGTTGATAATTCGTTATCTTGTTATCTATTACTTAGCTATCTCAGCCCCAGAAAAATGATACCATATTATGTAAATTTTGAATTTGCACTTTTTTTTGTTTTTTGGTAGTTTATGCTCTACAAACTTTGCTCATATATAAGTAATTGCTAATGATTAGTTTTTAAGGTTATATAAAAAATATATTTATAGAAAAAGTTTTTACTCCTTTTGTTCCACAAAGTTTTTTCTATTTCCTATTCATGGATTCAAACTTGAAATTTTTTTATATTTTTTATTAATAATAGAATTAGTAATATTAAAGGTTGAAGGAATGCATGGAGACAACATAAAAAGCAAATAGGAAGTATTTTGTGGAATAGAGAAGGTCTTTGATTTTGATGGTTAAACCATTGCTAATGTATATGTCTAAATGTCTTGGATTTTTTGTAATTTACATAGTTGTAACTGTTATGTTGCCATCTAAAGTCCGGTTAGTGAAGATGTTACCCTGGTTTTACCTATGACTCTAAAATTAGGGTAAATCTTCACTTTTAGAAGAATTTGGATTTTACTTTTCTTTGTTATAAATATTAATAATAAAAATAATGCTGCATAAATGACTAAATGATTCTTGATTTAAATTACTCTTAGATAAAAACAAATTGGCAATATTTTTTGCCGCATTAAAATGAATGCGTTGATTAATCATTAAATTTGGGAAACAAAAATTTAATTTTGTATGGGTTTACATGAGAATGATTCGAATGAAACATACGGAGTGTTTCAAAGCATATTAAAGAAAACAGCCACAATAATCGAAATTTTCATCATAATGCAGTAAGAGATCAGAATTACACGTTATCTCCCAACATAAACAAAAATTAGGGAAGTGTTTTCAACTTTTTTCTGGTATCCCATATGTTTTTTGTGACAATAATATAAAGTTATTTTATTTTTGTACTCTATATGTGAGCTGATAAAAGCAATCCTCGGCCGCAAAGGCTGGAGAAGTAGAATCCTTATCTGCCACGTTGATGGGTATGGCGTGGGATCCACCTCAGTGTACGTTGATTGGTAAAATGTTATCCCGCGCTCTTATAAAAATCACACATCAAATGGTGGCTTATAAGTTATAATATTGCAAATTTGTGTCCTATCTGTTTATTTTGTAAAAAAATTGTAAAGATTATCAGTCCTCTCTGCAACCTGCTACACCATTTGGGAGTTTGGAGCAATATTTTCTGTCATCCCATTCTGGTAAACTCGATCTTCTGATGCGTTACCTTATTCTATTCTAGTCTTTTGCTACTTCTAGTTGTTTCTTAGTATCTCGTCTCATACTGAATTTTATGTACTAGTTACTAAGATGAGAACTTTTATGTGATTTTTTGAATACATAAAAAGGTCATACTTATCACTAGGTATATTGACTGTCGTCTATTTGGAACTTACAAATATTGTCGTTGTCGTTGGATTGAGTATTAGGAAATTGTAGTTCCAATGATATTACAAAACGTTGGAAATTTGAATATTTCATGTTCTGTGAAGTTTTGCAAAGTGTTTGGATGACTTTAAGAAGTGAAATTTTCTTAAACCATTTCTTGTATATTTGTCAACAAAATTAATCCTGTAATTTTTCCTTTACTAAGTTATAAACTTTGCATGTTTTTATGTATATCAGATAATTACTTTGCATTTTGCTGTAATCTTTGGAGTGATAAGTGGATACTGTCTTATGGAAAACTAAATGGAAACCCTTTTTTAGTGATTAGTTTTGCAGTCCTTTTTCTTTTAAAAAAGTGTGTAAAACAAAATTTATAGGCCATCACTTAGCATATAGAATTGCCAGTTGTGGAGGTTTGTCATCTTATTATAAGAAGCAAAGCCAAATTAATTTACGCTCTATCCTGTGTTGGTTTTGCACTTTCAAGATGTAGCTACTCAGTTTAACAATAGTGTGACCTTTTTAGTTAAGAAGGGGAGAAGATGGACTATATGAATGGACCAGGGAGGCATCATCTGTTTGTTCCGGGACCTGTCAATATCCCGGAGCCTGTCATTAGAGCCATGAATCGAAACAATGAGGATTATCGTGCACCTGCAATTCCAGCACTGACAAAGGATCTTCTGGAAGATGTCAAGAAGATCTTCAAGACTACCACAGGGACCCCATTTATGATCCCCACAACAGGTAATGATGTCGTTTTTTTCACTGTATATTGAAGGCAGTATTTACTTGGAAAATACTCTGTATATGTCATATGCTTGATTCAGTAGGTACCTAGATGTTTCGTTTGGATACTGATGTTTACATGGCTCTTACCCAGGTACTGGTGCTTGGGAAAGTGCACTGACAAACACCCTATCTCCTGGAGACCAAATTTTAACCTTTCTGATAGGGCAATTCAGTTTGCTCTGGATTGATCAGCAGAAACGCCTTGGCTTTGATGTGGACGTTATTGAGAGTGATTGGGGCCAAGGAGCCAACCTTGAAGCTATGTCATCAAAGCTGGCTGCTGATACTGCACACACTATAAAGGCTATCTGCATTGTCCATAATGAGACTGCGACTGGGGTTACCAACAATTTGGCCACTGTCCGGAGAATTTTGGGTAACTCTTCTTCATTAGATCATAGACAAGCTATATATTTTGTGGATATCATCAGTATCAAGTACATAATATTCAGAAATCAAACATGTATTTGATTGGTCAGTTCTCAATATGCAGAAATTGATCTGAGATATTAGAGATAAATTATGAACATTTTGTTCCACAAAAGAGGCAAACTTTTGGACCGCAAATTAGATGGTGCACCCGGGTGCACCATGCTCATGATACACCCGCTACAAAAAAATGTACATTACATAACTGACATGTGTACTATGTACATTTTCCATGTACATAATGTACATTTTTTATGTACGTAATGTACATTTTTTTGGAGTGCTGTCCACCCATTGCTTTTGGACTAGTATTAACATAGGCATCATTTTCCTAGGGACAAAGCGGCTATTTTTTTTTTCCATATTCTTATTTCATGAATCATAATTATATAAGCCAACTTTAAGATGGTTCTTATTGCTTTCAGACCACTACAATCATCCTGCACTCCTTCTCGTTGATGGAGTGTCATCGATTTGTGCTCTCGATTTCCGTATGGATGAGTGGAGAGTGGATGTTGCTTTGACTGGCTCTCAGAAGGCTCTCTCACTTCCAACTGGGATGGGTATTGTTTGTGCAAGCCCCAAAGCTCTAGAAGCTTCCAAGACAGCTAAATCTGTTAGAGTTTTCTTTGATTGGAATGACTACTTGAAGTTTTACAAAATGGGAACATACTGGCCTTACACTCCATCCATCCAACTCCTTTATGGTCTTAGAGCCGCTTTGGATCTAATTTTTGAGGAAGGTCTTGATAATGTCATTGCAAGGCATAGACGCCTGGGAAAAGCTACCAGGTATGTCTATTTATTCTTCCTATAACTGAGGTTAAGGCTTCTTATCATTACTTATAGTTTGTGGTGAAATGAAGTTGGAAGGCCCTGTCAACATTTGGCTTTACTTTTTGAAAATTATCTGAACTTCATTTACTTGAAACTTATATCTTGAAGGTGGAAAGAACAAATCCTATTGGTGGAAAATGCAGCTTTTTTGCTATTTGATGATCAGAATTGCCTGCAATTTCAAGAAACTTGTTTCAATTGCATATATTTGAAGTAGAAACATTATACTCTAGATGTGGATTTTTACCTAGCTTGCCTGATTGCCTGGGAAAGTGCCTTGGAGGGTGTGGGATTTGACACATGCATCTATTGGCCCTTGCATCCTCTATAATTGTAGATGCTAATGATCTTGGGATGCAGGCTTGCAGTAGAGGCTTGGGGTTTGAAGAACTGTACACAGAAAGAAGAATGGTTCAGTGATACTGTGACTGCAGTAATTGTTCCCCCTCACATTGACAGTAATGAGATTGTAAAGAGAGCATGGAGGAGATATAATATGAGCTTGGGTCTCGGTCTTAACAAAGTTGCTGGAAAGGTTTTCAGAATAGGTCATCTCGGAAACTTGAATGAGGTACAATCTGAGTCCATTTTGAATTGTGTACAAATATTGAGCACTTTCAGTTCTGATTTGTGTATAACCCTTCTTATCGTGTTGCAGTTGCAACTTCTTGGTTGTTTGGCTGGGGTGGAGATGATACTTAAGGATGTGGGTTATCCAGTTAAGCTGGGAAGCGGAGTTGCAGCTGCCACTGCATACCTGCAGAACAGCACACCAATGATCCCTTCTAGGATTTGAAGCAACATCTTGTTTCTTTTCGTGTAATTATCTTCGTGTAACTCATGTAAAAATAATTTACTGTATTTTCTCTCTCCTCTGCTTGCAGTCTTTAAGGGCTTCTTTTGGCCATTCATAGTCGTTTCAGCTGCTTTGTATCCAAGAAACTCTTTGAACCAAATCTTTATATTGTTGATGCAGTAACTAGATTCTTTTCTCATAATACCTAAGTAGTTAATAAGGCTCAATTCTCTTCTACTTATAAACATAGATTTGGTTTTGATCAGCAGAACAAAATTTTATTCAGGAACTAAATATGACAAAAACAGTGTCGAGTAAACACTAGAATTTTAGATGGCCCAACAATTCCAACTAAGGCAGTT
This sequence comes from Dysphania ambrosioides, assembly GCA_026401315.1. Lineage (NCBI taxonomy): Eukaryota > Viridiplantae > Streptophyta > Magnoliopsida > Caryophyllales > Amaranthaceae > Dysphania > Dysphania ambrosioides. Next base: position 1,461,714 of record CM048666.1, read on the forward strand.
ACTAAACGGTACCTGAACGGTGCAAAATTTTGATGTACAACAATTTTATGTCTTTCTTTCAAAAGAAGGAACGAACAAAACTTTTACCAATCTTATAGCCGAAAATACAATTTAAGAATAGTTAGAAAAGAGATGTGTCTCGTGTTTGGATTTCATGGTATGCCGTCACTTGGATTAAGCCTCAAGGAGATAATACTATTCTGCTACTGAAATGAAGCTTGACTTGGCTGAGATAATACCGTACTATTTTTGGGCTTTGGTAGATAAAAAAGTAACTCCAGTTATTCAGCAGGTCTTTACCCAAGGAAGAATGAACATTGCTTAACTGCAGTGGTGTAATTTTCCATCCTCAATCCCTTCATATTTCCTTTTATACAAGAATATTTTGGGAAGTGTCGCTCACTTTATTTATTATGCAAACAGTATTATTGAAAAGAAAAAAGAAGGCGCAAACTTATGTTTCACTTAGGAGGAAAATGAACAAAATGATCCTTACCGTACCCAACACCAATTTTTAAGTTTAAAAAACGGGATAGATAGCCCAAAATCTTAACAAGGATAGATTATAGTGTACATTCATCAGTCATTGTACAATATTTTACAAGTGATCAAAAAACAAAATGTAGTGAATAAACACACGTCCTTCGTTAACTTTCTTTTTATTCACTGGTTCTCCTGCGGGGAATTCTACAGAAGATCCCTCCAATGATTGTGTTGACGGCAAAGTCTTGCCTTCAAAAACAGCAGTTGTAGCATGCGATTTCCTCCCAACACTTGGTTTCAAACCAAGCAATATCCTTGGAATCGGACCATGCTCTACCTCAAATATCTCTGAAGAAGAATTTTCTTCATCAGATTTACTGCAACTTACAAGGCCAGAATTTCCCAAAGTGGGTGTCCCCATATCACTGCATTCAGGCCGGTGTTCTTCCTTTTTCTTCTCGAGACCACACACTCCCAGCGTTCTAGTCTCCTGCTTGCTAGGCTTATTATCAAATACAACGTCTTGGAAAAAATGGTCGTGCATTTCAAGTTCAGGGCTCACTTTAGACAGAGCATCAATCTTGTGTTCTTCCCTTTTATCCGCATTCTTTCCTGAAAAATCATCTCTTGAATCAAATCCAATATTCTCATTTTCGAGACCAGATTTTCCCAGTATACTAGTCTCCCGCACTCTAGGCTTGAAATTGTCATACATTTCAAGTTCAGGGATCACTTTCACCAGTGCATCAGTCTCTTGCTCGCTAGCCTCATTATCAGAGGACATGTACAGTAATTTAGCAGGCCTACTTCAAATTTAGGCCCTCTTTGTTCTTTTGGGATCTCTGATGAGGGGAACTCTCTTTTGAACAGATTTCCTTGAGCTTTCTTCATGAGAAGAGAAAGCCGAGTGCTTCTCCAAATCATTATCATTTCACCTCTCACATCCTCAGAAACAGATTCTTACAAAGCACCTGGCTTCAGGATGCATTCCGCTTCTGGTAATTTCTGCTCCTCGAAGCAGTCCTCAAACCATAGCAATCCGATAAGATGAAGTCTTTTTCTTTGTAAGATGTCTCTCTGGTCCCCAATAAAACTCTGCATTAAGTCCTCAGACTTAAGCTCATGTCTGGGAACTGACAAGACTACTATGAGTTGCTTGAGAAGGGTTGTCAGCAACTTTCCACCACCTAAAACAACCTCTACTTTCAACCTCGTTATTAATATATTCAAAAAAATGTCCCACTCAGAAGAGTGGGATTTCACAAAAATGTGGAAATATATGCAGCAACAATAGAAACAACACCATTTTTCACACGGACAATATTTTTTCTTGTAGTTGTCAACAATTTTTGCATCTTCTGATCTATTGCAAAAGACCTGTTTCAACTCGGCAACATTAAGGTCCCAAAAGTAGGAGTCTGAAAATTCATCAATCTCCTCTTGCAACTTTTTTCCTGAAGAATCAGAAAGGTAGACAGGGCTTCAAGGGGAGAAGCCGCTTCTGCAAGCTATAATAAAAAACCCATGAGTAGTGGATAACATCACACCCACGTCTCTTTGTTGCCTCATACTTGAACCCCCGACTCCCTTCTCCAATGCAATGAGTAACTGTGTCGTTCAAATTCATGGAGAAAGTTCCACCATTCTCAACAACCAACTTGTGCATGAAATCCAAGGAATGATCAGAAGGCACATTCACAAAGTGAAAGACTGTTAGGAAATATTTGTGACTCACCCTTCACGCTAGAAACATCAGTCTTCGTGAAATGGGAAGGAACTGTGAGAGTGAGTCTCTTGTTCCTTCCACTATTTGCAGTCCTTACAGTCTTAGGTTCTCCTCCTCCGCGGGTTGTTCCATTACTCGAATTTACCAACTCCTTTAAAGACTCAACAGCAAGACATTCATGCCAAGCCTTGTCATATCTCACCCGGTCACTCCAAGAAAACCTTAAGGCATAAGGTGCAGCAAATACCTCAGAACTAATCACACGAATATCACTAGAGATTGACACAATTATCGACTTCTCAGGATTCTCAACCCAAACATCTGGCCTTTCCCTGGAGTGATTCGTAACTTGATAAAAACTAGGGGGTGACTTCTTTGGATACTCGTATGTCCTGAAATAAGGCTTCAATTTAGTCACCGATTCATCCAGATCCTCAGCAGAGAGACCTGTAACCACTCTACAAAAGGACACAAACCTCTTAGGGTAAGTTCCAGGAGCGGGTCTCTCTGCAAGATGAGCTTAAGTTGAGAATGTAGTGCAGGGTTTCTCAAATGATTAGCTTAAGTTGAGAATCATTTGGATAATATCTTGCTTGATTGCATCATCTGCTAGGCATAATTTGGTGAAGAAAATGGTGGGTCAATGTCCAAAGTTAAGCAACGCGATGGTTTCGGATGCTGGTAAACAGGGGAAGCTGCATGAATGCAGGCCAAATTAAGAACCTGAGGGATTCAATAAATATTGCAACAGCTAATGTCGACAAAGATAAAAAGTCTCCATCAGAATTGGAAATTGAACAAGAATCAGAAGCGGCTGGTGCTGAGACTACAACAGCAATGGCTTATGCAGGGAATTTGGTGATGAAGCTGTGGTATACGAAGGAGTTAGAATTGCCTAATTCTGGAAAAGTTATGAAAGGGGCAACATTTGTTGTGATTGGGCCTGAAAGGAAAGAGGGTAGTGAAGAGAAAGGGAAAGAAAAGGGAAAGTGATGGATTGAGTATATGGAAAGCTTTTGAAATAGAAGAAATTTTCGAGGAAGCCGCAAGAAAGTTGTTGAGGGGTAAGGAAAGGAGAACATATAGATTGGAGATGAATTCCTTTTTGAGGATTTTACTGTTTGGTTTCCATTTTGCTGATCATAGTTTCTGCGACTATTTTGTTTAAAATTTGTAGTTGTGTATACATATATGAGATAAATTCGAGGTTGATTCTCTAATTCTGATGTCAAGAAAAATGTGATGAGTTCTTCCATTTAAGAGTTGGAACCATATGACATCTAAGTTCGGAGTCTCGAGGATGAAAGAATCAAAAGAAAAGGCAAATTCAAGAACACTATATAAAATACCGTACATAACAATTTTGCCAAATTTGAGCCCAATCACAATAGCTGTGGTCTTAAACAAACCATACCTAAGAGCTCATAGACTTCTTGTAGTAATGTTAGACAAGTAAAGAAGGGTTTGTGGTTGGTCAGATTGGTATAATTTTCTTATTACCAGAATCAGCCTATCATCCCGCCACGTTTACCTATTAGTACAAAAATGTCCAAGAAGTTGCCTGGCGAAGACTCCACAAACCCATGAATATAAGACTAAAGAAATAAAAACCCTGGAGCCATTACTTACATTTGCCACACCACATGCTTAATGCTTACTATGACATCGACAAAGACACATTTGACAAAGAATAGCATGAAGAAGTTCACAAGGTGAACGAGAATAAGAGAGTTGGAGTGTGGGAACAAAATCTCCTCCAATTTGCTGAGAGTTAGTATGATAACAACTGTTGTAGCCAAAACTGGCACCATTTACTTTTCAGCGTGCAAATATGCAATTGCTGGCTCAGTGATGTCGGTCCTAACCTCATCATCACTACCTTTAGCAAAAGCTAGAAGATGATGACACTCTACGTCTCTACTGCAATCTCAAAAGAAAACCACAAAAAATCTCTATTGCAAGGTTGATTCTAGTAGAACCATTTCTTATTTTATTAATCTTCATTGTCAAAGGAGGCCTACAATTCTGCTTATCAAGCCTAATCAAATATATCCTAGACGAGTCTCTATAAACCTATACAGCAATACCAAGTCAAATCTCCATGTACATAGTACTTTTAGGAAATAGAAAGGAAAGTCTTGTCCCTACAAGAGCATGTATCTAAAAGATAGATTAAAAGTGAACCTGACTGCAACACAAAATCAGCAATGCCTTCAATCAAAAGGAGCACACCAGATGCACCAGTTAATTACTACATGATGGCTTCATCTGCAACAATACAAAACCCAGTAAATAGAAACTTCGAAGATTCCAATAGAATTTAAATCTCTATGTTACATTTCAATATCAAGCACAGGAATTTCCATACCATCACCATCATCAATTGGGTAGAAGTCATCTTCATCGTCATCAAAATGTTCATTCTGAAAAATTCATCAAAGCCACAAATGAACTTACCAAGATGTTCACAATTCACCCAACTGAGCTCTTTCGCCATGCTTTTGCTCAAAGCAGGAGTTACTTAAATTTAAATCATGCTCCAAAAAAATTAGGCTTAAAAAGAATTAATCACTCATATTTTTGGCCTCCAACCACTTATGCAATTAAGCTGACCCCTCTGAATCACGAATATGGTCTATGTGGTAAGAATTTATTGAATTTCATCTCAGCCAAACGGTTCACCATTCAAATGGTGATGCAAGTGAATTAGTAAGCCAAAACAACAAGGCTTTCTCATATCACACATAAGTACTAGCAATTGGACAACTTGTAATCCTTGTTTTCAAATACTTTACTTCCTCCATTTTTAATTAGTTGTTCCATATTGACTTTTAACACCATTTATCTCATTCCATTGACCATTATTAACTTTTTTACATAACCAAAATTATAGTCATGAGAAATCTGGTTAGATTTGTATCAATATGTACTTCCAATCCTCCATATTATCAACCTTTTGTAATTTTTACTTATGTATAATTAGAATTATTAAGGGTCAACATAGAGCATTGGATTACGTGCCAAGTCAAAGTGGAACAGCTAAATTAAAAACAGAGGAAGAATAAAGGATACGTTTCTTTTTAAAAAAAAATAATACAAAAAAATTTTTGAAACACATAATTGCAAGATTAACAACCCTCCTAAACTTTTGATTGCAAGCCATGCTATTTCAAGTCTTAAAGGTGCATCTGTTTCATCCAAACAAATGAGCAATTGCCCTGACAGCAGGGGAAAAACAGACATCTTAAGTTTCCTGAAAACCTTACACAGAGTTTGCTCTCAAATAACAAGAAAGTTTTATTTTTGTTTGACGGAAAGACTCTGGCTATTTTATGATTTTATCTAAACATCAACAAGTGAATAGATAAGGTGGGATATCTAGAAACTAACCATAGCATATTCATCATCAGTACCGTCTTCATCTTCCTCTTCCTCCACCTCCTCTTCTTCCTCTTCATGTTCACCTTCTTTTTCTTTCTGGCCCTTTGATTCGTCATTCTGTGCATTTGAAAGAATCAGGAAACATATATTCTGATATTATTACAACATAAGAAGGGGGTTCTAGCAGTACAAAAACAGTGCACACTCCAGGTCTTCTACAACTATCTTCAACTAGTACACCGCAGAATAGTATTGAATTTCTAAACTGTAGACCTGTAAGCAGATTTTCAATGGACAAGACAAAGTAATGAGCAACTTACTTCAAGATTCTTCTCAAGCTGTTCCAGGAGATCCAGCTTCTGAAGGCCTATCATCAAATGATCACAGTTAGAAATAATTATTGAATAGAAACTAGTGATTAAAAACCATTGCAGGTCCTTATCATCTGGAACATTATACTTTCACTAATGATGATGATTAAACAGTACAAAGTGTGGATATGCAATATGCAATAGAAGGAGCCAACAGAGAAGAAAAAAAAAAGAGTAGGAACAAAAATTTACCCTATTCTGCATGCTCAGCAGACTAGCACCCCTTAAGACATCCTTACTGATAGAGAAGGAGAAGAATTGACACTTTAAAGCAATGAACGGGAACAATGCTCAAATGAGTTTGATAAGCCAAACCAACAGGATAGTTACTAGACCATGTCAACCAGTGCCTCTCAAAACATTACTGCCAGTAGCAACTTAAGGAGAGTGTCAAAAACACCCTGAAACTGCATTCCATACTTAGCCCTAATTAGAAAAGTATTGACATGCCATACTTCCAAGAGTCAGAAAGGATTTACTGGTGTATAGAAATGAGCGAGACAGACAAAAAAATGTTTTCGTGTTTGTCATTGTCTTTCATAAATAAAGACTACAGATAAAACTGACAAATCACAATAGTGATTAAAATAACATAGGGCAGAAAGACTGAGCTTGGCAAGTGGCTAATGAGCAGTTAATTAGCTTCAGAACCAAAAAGGTCAAAATCTAACAGTCACCAGTAACAACTAGCTTGGACAAGAAAAGAGTAAGCTAGCAGAACCAAGTACCTCGTTTAGGGTTGGTTCCATTGCACCTTCCTCTTAGTCCTGAATTTCGTGCCTGAAAAGTTATTCGCCAAAAAACCTTTAGGGTGATCAATAAAGAAATCCACAGAAATAGGGCAATCACATTTTGATAAGAATCAAAATGGAAATCAAAAGTTATTTATTTTTTCAGTAAAAGGAGCCCACAAGTTTGAATTAACCTCAAACAAGCTCTTGTGGAAAATATCCAGGTTCAAGCTTCAAATATCCAGAATACGTAAGCGAACCCCGACCGAATCTTCTTTTCCTGTTGACCATGTCAGAGTACCTTTCAATGTCTAAGGCTTCTTCTTCTGCAATGACAACAAACAAAAATTAAGATAAGTTTAAGGGGTAGCTAAAAAATCTCAAAAATTCTGTTTGACTGCAGCGTGATGCTCCAAAAATAGCAACAACAAAGTGACAAACAGAAGGAATAACACCCAGCACACACATACTAACACATTTTGATGCTTTTCATTCATATCTTATGCCTTGTACCTAGAAAACAGGTTTCTAATTTTGATGCTCTGCAAATATGCATTAAAATAGCCAGCCAAACTGCAATGATTATATAGCTTACTATATGGATCGAGTAGTAAAGAGCTATTACATATCGCTTATACTGGCCAATACAACTGATGGCTGAGAAAAATCCAAACCCTACACAAAGAGACTCTCAACAGAAAACCACAATAAAGAACATTTCTGCAATAGGTGATCATTACAGCACTTGTGACCAGATACACATTTGAGAACCCTGCCAGAACTCGAAAGATGAATATATTAGACCTTTAATTTGGAACACATTGACTACCTTGTACCTACAGCTACATAGACGATAGAGACAAGAGTACAGAATGTTTATAAGAACATTTTCAATTGGTCCAGTATCACCCAAAACTGAAGTTGCTAATACGATTCATTGCCCAGTTCATATGGGTCAGCCTTTATATGATAAGACAAGAAAATAGGTCAGACATGAAAATTTTGGCACAAAAGTTAACTGTGGCATACACTAGTTGATGCGGAAGCTTATTTCTTTCTTCATCCTTTTGAAAATTCACACTTGTATTCAGAACTTTCAATTTTAAGTTGAAAGGGCAGCATCAGACAGTGTATAGAGACAACAGCACATAACTCACAACATGGGTAATAGAAAAGGTGCCATAAACAAACACAACTCAACTACATCCTTATATCCATCATTGTTATGAATTCATTTACAAGTTTTAAGTCAAATAATAAAGCCAAACATTGACATTTGACTTACTGAATATAAACGCAAGCACACATCCAAAAATTGCAGCCAAGTTGCTTACTTCCAGAGAGTGTTTCCTCGAGGTAATAAGGAGAGCTTTGAAAGTAGGTCCGGAACCTAAAATTAAGTGCAGCAAATCCTTTCTCTTCAGGAACTTTGGTTCTGTCAGGCAACTCAACATCCTGTTACCCAAAAAAAAACCAGCGTCCAGCAATAGTCACTTTACGTGGTTGAGAAAGATAATAATGCTAGAAACAACAGGGCTAGGGGGCTAGGGCAATGGTTCATACAACATTAGTTTAGAGCCACTAATAATAGAGGAGACTCACAGGAAAAGCAACAAAAGGAACTTGCTTAGCAAACTTGAAGTCACTTCCACCAAATCCCCTGCCACGACCTCTACCTCTAAATGCCATCTATCAACATAAACATCTAATTTAGCTCATAAATAAACACGGCCTTTTACAAAGACTGGAAAGAGAGAGACAATGTTGCAATCAAGGAGGGGGATGGCCATATCATCTTCAACTCTATAAATACTATAATCAAACACCCCCTAACTCCACAACTAAGGAAAATAACAACACCTCTTTACCCAAATTGTGAAGGAACACCGTCAACCACCCAACCCCACGGCAGGTGACTGAAACAACTTACAAATTAATCATCCCCTATTGATAACTAATAACCCCTACTTTCACCATCAAATATAAGGATCAATAAATAGGGGGCTGGCGGGGAGCCTGGCCCCTCTTAGGCCCACGATATAATCTGCATTCTGCACCCCTAATAAATAACCCCTACCTTCACCCTCAAAAGGCTTGAATACTCTTTGGCTAGGATTGGTTTGGGAAAGTAGTTGAATTTCGATGAATCATCTGTTTATGTTTTAGCAAATGGAGCACTATTTCCCGTCCAAATATTAGGGGCGTTCATAATCGTCCGTACAGTTAACCGTTATACAGTTATTGAAAAAGTTTCCGTAAACCGCTAACCATTTCACAAGAACAGCTCAAATTTGATGAACTCAAATCAGAAAAAAGTATCCAACATTTTCTAAGACTTCCAATTCCATCACAAAACACAAAAAAAAAACTTCCAATTCGCAAAACCAGCATCATTTCAAACTAGTTATTCCATAGCATCCCTGAAGTCGCAAATTCCAATCAATTTTGATCGCAAAACTCCAGCAAGTAATTCAAACTAGTTAATTTTGATTCCTATCTCGTCGACATCATTGCCGCATTTGTATGAACTAAATTACATTCAGAAATTACAAACACCCAATTTTTCTTTTTCTTTTTATTTAAAAAGGACAAAACAAGAACAAAATAAACCTGAAGACTGGAGAGTACGAGGCTCCTGAGCCTCACGATTTCACGAATAGCTTGAACAAGGCACAGCTATTATTCTTATTCGAATAGTCGTATATCACGAATAGCTTGAAGCCTTGAACAAGATACAGCGATTTCACGAAAGAGGGAGTTCGAGAGAGTTGTTGAAACTTGAAATGTTGAATTGCTTCGGGAGTTTGGACATTAGGTTTTAGCTTTATTTTTAAATAAAAGATATTAATGTGGTTAATCGATACAAAAATTTTAATATCATAATATCTGACGGTTTGATAAAATATCTGTTAATATGAACCAATTATACAGGGTTAATCACTATAATTTTTTTATACAGGGTTAATCACTATAATTTTTTTGAACACGCCTACCAAATATATCACAACGCCTTCAAATTTCTCATTTTGCTTTTACTTAAATTTTAATTCAAATTCAACGTTTTACTTTTTTACTCTTTATTTCTTACTTCCCACTTCCCATCAAACCCCACCCAACCACCACGCCCCACTGCTTTCCTGCCGACCACTACATCGTTATGTATTCCGACCACCACGTCGCATTCCGGCTAACCACCACACTGCACCAAAAACCACCTATGCCAGAAAAGAACCAAGGAAAGAGTTGTCGACATCGTCGTTTCAAGAAATTATATCGGTAGTCGGAAAGTAGTCGTATAAAAGTTTCGATCAACCTAAGGGGAAGTCGTCCAAAAAAATGACCAACCCTTAGGGGAGTCGTTTTGATTGGACGACTCCCCCTTAGACTGGACATTTTTAAAAACAGCTCCCCTTTTTAAAAAAAATAAAATTAATTCTTTTTATTTTAATAGGTTCCGATAGAATATTTTAGCAACGACGATATCAACTATTACCCACATTCACGACTTCGAAAATATTTTTGACTTAATTAGTCTTAATATTATAACAAATAATTAACATTATTTATAATTAATTAATACTAATTAACAATAATAATTGTATTAAAAAAGGGAGCCATTTAATTTTTAGGCTAGCCTGGGGCAGTAATCTAAAATTTTTGGGCAATCCTTTGGGGGTAGCTGGAATTTTAGATAGTGGGGCTAGCCTAAAAAATTAAACGGCTCTGTCGAAAAAAAAAAACTCTCGCAATGGCGTTGCGAACCTTTTTTCCTTGTTCGTTGGCTCCTTCTCACTACGATGACTCATTTTGTGAAGAGGTTTTCGACTACTAGTGGCGGTTTCTGGCGAGATAACTAGCAAGTTAAAGGTGGATGAGATGAGAGAGAAAGAAGGTGAAAAGAGATGAAAAAGAGAATAAGGAATGGGGTAAAATAGTATTTTTGGGGACAATAATTAACAAAACCCCTTAGTAATTCACACGAATTCAAGAATAGCTATATAAGAAAAATTGACAAAACTAAGCTTCAAGTATCGTACATCCGTACCCCAACAAGTTAAGTTTCACCAACACAGATTCAAATATGGACATGGGTACGAAAAACGACAAAATTTAAATTTCTAAAAACATGTAAAGAAAACAAAAAGATTTTAGTGATTTGGATATTATAAGATGTTTATCTCTTAAACTAGGTTACTAACGAGTAATTAAGGAAAACAAAACAAAACAAAACAAAAAATTAGGCATGGTTCTCCCTAAAATAATACCATCAATGTGAAATTGACATTAATTTTACATACAAGTATTAAAATGGAGCACTGTTTACCACCGACGGTTAATAACTAGCCCCATATTAAATTGTAAACAAAATTTTGTAGCTTTAATTGGTATAATATTAGTTATTCAATCAACAATCCTATTTAATTACTATCCTATTCATGCAAAATGTGAGTCAATTACAAAATTAGGTCAAGAAACGTAATTACTGTTTCAATTTGGTATATTCATCAAGCATCATCATTGACTAGCTACAACTGTACAAATAAAATACCCATGTTTTTTTGGTTCACTTTATAAGAAAAACTATTACACATATAGATGATACTTATAGGTTGCCCTAAATGATTGTAGTAATGAAATTTTTTGTAATTTTCAGCAAGTTGGACATTGCCCCCCTTCCTTCTTCCTTGTTGTTTACGACTTTCACTTTCTATCTCCAATCGCTTCTCACAGCTCTATTTTCTCTTCTCTCTTTAATTTCCGCGAGCTTATCTCTCTGCCTTGGCCGAGCCGACCTGTAGAGAAATGAGAAGTTGTTAATCAGCCAAAGAGAGACTAGGATAAAACATTAAATTTGCTCACTGCTCAGTTTTAGCTAGTGTGTGTGTTTATAGCTCTACAACTAAACTATTCTCCATCAGATTAGCAAGGCAGGACACAAAGATAGCCAAATCAACTTTAACATGGACAATGTGTCATGTCAAAGCTACGAGTCGTTCCAAGTTGGAAGGAAGTCTCTAGACACCCATAAAATTGTTTGATGGAATAAACACGAACACAAAGAACAATTTGATAAAAAGAGGAACACATGGGTTCATTCAAAGGGCTTCCACCCTATAGAATACCAATAATATTTGCCATGATAAAGCCACTATCATGCTATAGAGCCTACAGTTGGAAGGAAGTTTCTCATATTCCCATGAAGTTTGCCTAAGGTCCATAATAAACATTTGATTCATATCTGATCCTAGATTCAAATTCACCTTAGAGATGCATTTTGAAGATCATAACTCATGCATATGAAGCCTTCATGTCAAATGACAAGTATAAATATAAATAGGAGGGTGTGATCCATGAGTCACCCAAAAGCTTTCAAAACTATAAACACCACAAAATCATTCTAGTTGGCCTAGCAAAGGCAGCCAAAGAGGCCATTTTGGCACAACAGTGGAAAACATCCCAAAATTATCCCAAGGTTGGAGGGGAAAGTCTTAAAAAGTAACCAAGGATATATTTTGGTCACTTAATCTATATGTTGCGCTGATCTCAAAATCACCCCAAGAAGCTGAAGGTCTCCAGCTCACACCCTCCAGAGCCTTCTTGAACTTGCAGAAGATCTCGATCAAATTGGGAGAATCCTCTACTTCTCTCAAAGGTTTTCTAGACCATAGCTATCACTGGGATCAATAATATGGTTCTAGAAAGGTCTTGAGTCAAACAAGAGAGAGACACATTCATGCCTTGTCAAACAAGTTCAAACACAATTGGAGAGATGGATCCAAGGAACTTAAAGGTCACTTACAGCATTTGATCCATGCATAGCTTAAGACTCTAGGGACGCATTGTCATTTTACCCATATGTGACACTAAAACCTAAACCCCCAATCCTCCAAAAAATAAGGAAAAAGAAAAAACACCAATTGAAGATTATAAGTCCTGTGCTCTTCCATACAGCAAAACTCCATAGAAGTTGGAGAAAACTATCTACAGATTATATGAGATTTCAGAATTATATATGACAGCAAGATGCAAAATCAATCGCTTCAAACAAAAGTCACATACCATACAAAACATACAAGGAAAGAAAAATATAAAAATATAATACTTCCCTTCCTCAAATGTAGTAACGATTACCATTCTAGGAAGTTTCACAAATATTGCAACGTTTCCTTTTTTGTACAGGCTTTCTCTCTATCTCTCTCCTCATCACATGAGACCCTATTTTAGTTTCTATCTCTCTACTCACCTAAAATCTTGTGCACTCCTCCCATGTTGCAATATTTGCAGAATGGAGGAAGTATATTTTTGACAGGATGAACTGATAAAGGATAATATTCAAGGTACCAAATCAGTAAACCATGGGTTGCCTAAGATCCAAATTAATCATTTAATCCGTACATGACAATCACCCTCTAGAGAACATAACTGACTCTAGGAAAACAAGAGGTAGCCCTCCTTGGGGGCTCAAAGACTTACCAAACAGTGGACCACTTATGATACAAGACACAAAACTAATTTCTCATAGAATAGGCATAAATATTAATGAAAATAGACAACCGTTGAAAATGATAATCCAAGCGGTTTCTAACCTAAGACCTATATAAGTCATTTTATGCTTAGATGACACTAGCCCCCAAAATCACTCCTACAGAGACGTCCCATTTGAAGAATAACTCAAGGTCAGAGAAGCTTTCTAAACTGCAATGAAGCAAAAAGAATAGACAACACAAAACAAACCCTAAGTGACTCCGGCATGGTTCACAAAGACACTTTTCAGGGCTTCAGCCAAAAAGTTTTAGAAATATTTTGAGGGGTACTTGTCCAGATCTGGAGACAGACACATGTTGTACAATTAGGTCATTTGATTCTTATATGAAAACAGAAATATAATTAACCACCTATAAATGTGCCTTTCCTAGTCGATTGTATATCTCAATAGAATCCTAGTGTCACTCAATAACATTCAAGAGTAGCGACTTAGGTGACACAACCTAGCAATGCCAAATTTTCATGACAAAGGCCATTGACAAGGCATTGTAAGAATCGTTCTTTTTTCTCAAAAAGAATAACTTTAGAGCACCATACACTCAAACAACCTCCCAGGATTGACTAGGATCATTGATTATTCAATCCACCTATAAAGACTCTACCAAAACCAGACCATGACACCAAAAAAGTCACGTTGTATGCTATACTTTATGCTTTAGAGACCTTCCAAAGGATGGCTCAGTTCATTGTGGAAGTTGGAGACAGTTCTCCTCAAGTTGCCTGAAGGCCTTTGAAAACATTGCTGACAGTAGACTACTGACTACTCTACAGGAAAACAATTCCAACAACTAATGTTCAGCTACCTCCCAATCCACACCAAACTGCAACCAGTGAGCTCAAATGGATTGGCACCTGCATCCATTTTCACACCAAAATAACCAAAAGGACCCAAGAGAAATCATCCTCTGCATCACCATCTCCAAGTGATGGCATGTCTATAATGTAGAAGTTACTGATGTCTCCTTTTTACTCAGTGTTTCAGCTCCATCCTGTAGCTGAAAATCATCCTGGATACTAAATCCTTAAAGATTAAGAAAGCTTGCAAGGTTCCGAAGAATAGCTTGAAGAATATGAGGCGACTTGTTGCTCATTTTTTACCTATTATAATACCGATTCAGGTGCAAAAGATGCACATCAACTGGCTACTCCAACTTTTCAACAACGGATTTGGTTTAGTAATATACCCTAACTTGGATATTATAACCACTTAATTTCGGCAGCTTTTAGTTATTGACCTATCTAGACTACACCAGAAGAAATAATGCAGAAAAACTAATAAATTTTATCCCTTCAAATCAAACATTCGAGAATTTATGAACACCACAAGATTCATAAGCCTAGCATATACCATGCAAACCACAAGGTTTCCTTGATATACACAACGACCCTATTCTACTAATGAAAACTTAAAAAAGCTGTCAGCTTACACAGATATTGCTACCAGTATCATGTGCGTCCCAGCATGGAAGAGCTTCGAGGTTGGCCCCTTACGCCTGCTTAGTCTACGATATCAACGTTGAAGCCAAGATGTTGCTGCCAAACATTCCAGAGCTATTAAATCTCCATATCGGCCAGTATAATACTCAGTATTCGGGTTACGAAGCATTTGCAATTGCACTTTCCCATGCATCAGTTGTCAGGCAAAAGCCATAAGATGCTACCTGATCATTCAATTGACAATTTTAATATCGTGGTTTAAGCATCAAATTATATATAAAAGCTTGAAGCATTCTTTTCCTGTTTGATCCATTTCATGTAGGGCTCAAGTATAATTTTGATGTACTAACAAAACAGAATAGGGAAAAACTATGAGGATAGAAAATACAGCCAAAGCTCTAGAATTCCAAGCACATGAAGCCAAAACATACATTTGGGTTGAGATAATTACAGGTAGGCAACAGGTCTAGGTGGTTTCCAAAAATTTCTTGAAGTCATGGAACACAGGACATGTATAAGCTGTAATACTAATGAGAAACAAGGAATTTTACAAACTGGACATTACCTGCAAAATGCATTTTTGATTTTAACCAAGATGAATGAAATGACATATCTTTCTGCAGAATGGAATTCAGAGAATAAGAGATGAAAGAATCAACACAATCTATACCATAAGCCAGCATGTTTTATGAGCAATTTACTTAACTTGGTAATATTTCAGCGCACTTAAAACCTCAAGTTTTCTTGCAACAGTAAGAAAACATTACCTTAATACTCATATATCATTGTAAGAACATTCTAACTAGAAGGGTCCACCACCAAAAATGCAAAATTTGCACGCAACTGAGTACTTCTCTATTCCACAAACACATATTATCCCTTCCAATCAATTGGCAATGAACAATTTCTAAACCAAGAAAGGAGCTAATGAACTATATATGTTAACCTTCACTAGTCATTTTCTCTATCAACTTCAGTCTATGAAAGTACAATTTCAAACATAGAACTATGGAGTGTAAATCATAACAAAGTTCTCGTTATGTGAATCAGATCTGACCTTTACCCAACCCCTACATCGTAAACAAGGACAAGGAGAAGAGATATGATGAGATTGTGATCATAAGATCTAGTAAAACTATTTAAATAGTTTCTTAGGAAACACAAAGAT
Organism: Dysphania ambrosioides; assembly: GCA_026401315.1. NCBI lineage: Eukaryota > Viridiplantae > Streptophyta > Magnoliopsida > Caryophyllales > Amaranthaceae > Dysphania > Dysphania ambrosioides. The sequence continues at coordinate 1,477,557 of CM048666.1, forward strand.
ACCAACAAACTGAATATTTATCTAGTCCCAAGGCACATAGATTGGCAACAAGATAAATCAAACAAAAGTCCGTTTTAAACCTAAAATAAATGGTAAGAAAAATTAAATAACACACAGATACCATTCCAAGGACTATAGAACCCATAATGCCCATCATGAGAAGCCATAGAGAGCAAAAGGAATTCAGCTATGCAGTGGCACAGGTATATTTTGAATGGAGGATAATGGGTTCCTTAGAGAACAGCCCTTATCCTGCCCAATAATAGCTGGATGCTTGGTTTGGTAAAACAAATAAATAAAAAGAATCTAACACCATTCTTCTTCCCAAACAACATATATCATGTGTTATCTGCCCCTTTTAAACAAAATATGACAAATGCCAAATCTATCTACTATATATTCCTTCCATTGAGTCACTTAGCAAGAAATACCGTCTTCTCAAGGAAACATATCAAATTGAAAACAGACCTCATTCCATATTCAGAGTTATCCATATACTCTTTGTCTCTTTCTATGAATCGAAACAACTAGAGACTTAATTCAGCTGCTTTAATGAGATCAAAAGATGCACAATTAAATATCTAGCATCATGACAGAAAACACACAATCATCAGCAGTATTTCAACAAAAAAATTTATAGCCAAGTCATCATACAAACATCCTTCTTATTATGGAAACTAATGATCAACCACAAGGACTACATAGTAACTCACCATGAAACAAGATAGAATTATCCTGTATCCATTGGAAGTGCAGAGTTCCCGGATCGTGTTTCCATATCGGCTAAATGTAATGCCAGTTTCTTCATCATGTTAACACCTTGTTCACCTTGTGCTTTGAAATATTCTAACAAAAACATGAGAGCTGATTGGTTGATTAAAACTCCACTCCAGTCAAGAGCAGCATTCCCATTTTCATTCTCAAGTCTATTCAAAAAGTCAGCTACACTATTTGTAAACATTGATGCATTGGTTATGATCCAATGAGAGAGAATGGCAGCAGCAAAATCAGGGAGCTTATCATTCGGCAATAACATGACAGCACCTACAATTTCTGGTGTAGGAGCACAAGAACTACATAGTGCCAGAAGACCTCCAACAGCAATACCACTAGCCTTTGAATCAAAACCAGTTGAGAAGAAGCAACCCAAGAGCAACTTCTCCACAGGAAAATCCGAGACGGTGAGCTCTGATCTAATCAAGCCCCAAATTTTGTGCTGATCTACTTGCTTCCATTCAACAGACCTTCTAATTAGTTGAAGAACTCTTTTAACATCTTCACCAAATATAGTGAGCCTTTTCAATCCCAAGTCCATTTGCATGTACAAGAGATCAGCATCATCCATCTGACTGACAAGTAACAGGATTATATCTTCATCACTAAGAGACAGATCAGGAAGATACAAAAAGATACTGCAGATGAGAACCTTGAGACTTTTGCCCTTCCACGATGCACAAGACAACACATCCATTGAGAGGAGTTTACCAGGAATTATATTCACTTCTTTACCTAAAGCATCCCTAGCATGTGTAAATATACTCCTATATGAGGTGAAAGCACTATCAATCATCTTGATGATCAATATCTTATCAACCTCTGGAGCAGGAGTAATTGTTCCAGTAACATGATCCTCAATCCCAGATGTAAGTGCCAAATATCCTTCAATGTGACACTTCAGCAAGGGCAACTTCTTGTAATCGATCTCACTCATATGATTTGCTCCATAGCCTGCCTCATGTGCTTCATGTGCAAGTCTAAATGCATACGACAATAATCGGGCTTCAACTAAACAACCATTCCTTGACCACCAGGATAACATCTCTCTTATCCTTTGGTGTCGAGAAATAATGAATGTACGAATGACTGCAGCTGTTACAGATTGGACTTCATCATCAACATCAATACTATTTGGAAGACTTCCAAGAGGTGAAAAGAGGCTGTAGCCAGCCAGCTCAAGCTCCTTCTTTAATTCACAAGCCAAATATTCAGGGCCAATACTACCAAAATTTTCTTTATAGGTAGGATTTATGTACAAATGCAAGATGTTTTCCACTAGTTGTTGGCCTTTCCTGCTTGAGCTTTTCATGAAATCTTTTATGTTTCCGATCAAATTATCAACTTGACCCTCGCAGAACGAAGCAGCTGAATTGGTTGGATTTAATACAGAGTTGCATTGAGCACGCAATTCAACATTTCTAGGACATGCAGGAAATCCTGCAGATCTGATCTGAATTTCCAAATCAGATGGATTAGGCAAAATCTGGGAAGACATATCAAACAAAGGTTTTTTAGGTGCCTGATGCTCTTTGCATGTTCCAGATTGAACCTTTAACATTAATTTTTGAAGCATCTCTTTGACAAAAGGAGACAGCAAGTTGCAAGAAATAAAAACATCAAGGGAACCAATCACACCTTTGGTGACTAGCATACTTATAGCAGATGACACACCTTTGGAAATGACATTTTTTCTATCCATATCATAGTTATCCACAACTAGTAACAAGAATTCTAGCAGAGAATTGGTCATATCAATGTATCTAGGAATAGAGTTCACCATCAACAACATTGCAGGCTCAACATTCATAACGTTATCCACCTTTACATCAAAAAAAGCCAATCATAAAACAAGGTCAGCTTCACATTAGCTTCAAAATATTTCTTTGAACATAATTTCAACAACCAACCAATAACAGCCCACCTTGGTATCACATCAGATTGAAGAATCTCATTGGACGGATGGTGGGCACAGCAAATGAACCGAACAATATCCGAGATAAGAGTCTCTCTTTCTGGCATAAAAAGGAACTTCCTAGAGAACCATGCCTGGTGCCTTCTTTGGCAACCCAGCTTTACATGGGTAAGCAAAAATCGCAACTGCGTCTCCATTTCAGGAGTGATCCTAAGCAAGAAATACCTACTTGATGTCCTCATTCCATAAATACAAGAAATATCTGAAAACCCAGAAGTGCCACATGAGCTCGGATTCAACAATAAAGTCTTCCATATAGCTCGAAACTCAGGAATATGAACCAAATCCTGTAAAAGACGGACTAAATCCCTCCCAATCTTCAAGCACAAATGAAATTGCTCCCTCAACATCCTAACACAAAACCCTATCTCCTTCCTCTTCAACTCCCTCACCTTTGGACTACAAGCAAGTCGATAATGATCAGTCAACAACCTAAGAAATGTGTACAAAGCACTAGACAAAACAAGGGGCTCCTCATCCAATATCAAATCCCATTTTGACAAAAACAAATTAATCATCTCAGAACTGAGCCACAAATTCCCATCACTAAAATCCCCTCCAACAATTTGCCTCAAAAGAGACACCAAAAGTCCATCAAACCCTACACCACAAACATCAATCATAAGAGAAGCAACCCAAATCAACTGAATTCTAGAAGATTCCAACATCTTTGAATACAACTCATCAACAATTTGTGACACTAAATTGATAAACAAGTAATACCCATCATTAACAATAGCATGTAAGTACCTAATGTAAGTTTCGGCCAATTCGGGTTCACATAAAATCCCATAAATTATGGTCTTGTTAAGGGTCAAGCACCCTTCAGGGCTTGGGATGATTAGCTTCAATGGGGGTGTCAATTTGGGTTTCAAAAGAGTGTAAGCTTCTCTTAGAGAAAGTTCTAGATGATTTAGGGCTTCATGAGGGGCTAAAGTTATCAACTTAAATGCCATATTTGTGATTTTAATGGAGCAAAAACGTGATTGACAAAGGTTGAAAAGGTTCGGAGAGATTCAGTGGTGGAGTACCTTGCTGTGGTGGTGTATCCATTACTATTGGCGGAAACGTGGTGGTTGCGTGGTGAAGCACCGGGAAACGAGAAAGGGAAACATCAACAATTTGCGAAGAAACCCCATTCAGATTCAATATCAGCTTCACCCCACTTAAACTCCACCTTTTGTTTCTTCAACAGTGGGTCGGGCTTTGAGAACCTGGCTCAGGCTAGAAAACCTTGGACCGCAACCGGGTTCGGGGAAGAGAAAGGGTATGCGGGTCTGGTGTTGGGAAAGGCTTTGAAGGAGGTAACGTGCCAACCGCCAACTTTAAGGACGTACTAGTGTTTGTCTCGGTTTATTGGGGGCTGTTCGGTTGGTGGGAACTTTGACAATTATATAATCATTTCTAAAATCTAAGTATTTAAAAATAACAAAAAAAAATAATTTTATTAACTCGAGTTTTTGCACTTAAATATTATGATTGAATTTTATCATAACTTAAATTTTATGAACCTATGTTCTATAAAAGACAAATGTAAAAAAATAGAGGTTTTATATAGGAAGAGTATTGATGCAATTTATCGTAAAAAGAAACCGAATTAACAACTTGAGTAATTAGGCTCACAAGTGAATGAAAAATCGTGTGGAGTATCACATAAGCTACGATCAGAAGTAATTGTGAACTAGATTCAATGGTGGAAGATTATGGATATGGAGAGAGGAATGGTAGAGGTTATTTCTTCTTTACACGTAATTATTTAGCAAATATTTCATCCAGGGACATGAATGATGAATCCAAATCATGCTCAAAGTGTAAAAAGTGCCTTAACTTGAGACCAATCCAAGCTTCACACGAGAATCAGGTCAGATTTGCCCAAGCTCGCCACAAATCAATTGGGACAACTGGCTTGAGTCCAATCCCAAGTTAAAGGGACACTGTGGACAGCATAAGAGTGGGGGCCTTCACTGAAGAAGCGAAGCACTTACTCAGTATGGCTATAGAGACATTCAGGCCACAGCTATCAATGCTTACCAATGACGAGACCTAAACCCAAGTTTACACACCACCCTCAGTTCTGAAATTGGCGTACATAAGAGTGGGGGCCTTCACTGAAGAAGCGAAGCACTTACTCAGTATGGCTATAGAGACATTCAGGCCACAGCTATCAATGCTTACCAATGACGAGACCTAAACCCAAGTTTACACACCACCCTCAGTTCTGAAATTGGCGTACATGTACATGGTTGACGCAAGGGAAACTTGATGTCCGTATGAACAAAGTTCACTTCAAAGGAGAAAGTCACAATCAATATGTACATTGATCAGGAAACTATCAGAAATACTGAATGATACATTGATAAAGGGAAACTGAATAATAACTTGGGGAGTGGAGAACCCGGTCAAATAAGGTTAGAAAAACTGGAAACTGCTTTCACTCAATCAGAATTTACAAGGAAGCTGCTATCAACAAAAGCCAGCAACCTATAATGAATATACATTTCACACCCTCAATCCTCACACATATTACAATTAAAAAAAGAAAAGAAGAAAAAGGGAAGCTACAATCAAATTACAAGAATCGGATTGGAGAGGGGAAACTAGAAAAGAATTGAACAAATCAATCAAACCTCTGAATCTGGGGACCTTTAATATTAGTCCAGGATTCCAAGCTTCATAAAGATCAGCACAAAATCGAGTGGAACAACAGAGTGTAGTTGTTAACTTCTATATTAAATCTCCAACTGGAAAATCATTTATCGGTAACATATGAGCCAAGCTCACTTTCAACACCAACACTTGACTTGTCAGCTGAACGAACATTGTAACGCTCATATACTCTCGCTCGGTTTTCTGCCCACCAATGTTCTGCTTGCTTTTCACTAAACCTTTTCCGGCTGCAACAAACAAGGCAAAATAGTCATATTACTTTTCCTTTTAGTTTCGAAATGCCTCCTTGTAAACAAGCAAGGGATGTGGCCTAAAGACTAGTTGAAGCATAACTAGTATATATCCGTACCTGAAATGAACAAAGCAACAAAATTGACGTATTTGATCAGAAACAAAAATAGGACACGTGAAGCACTCACCTAAAACGAACTCGCTTTAGATCCTTGGTACCTCCAGGTAAGGAAACAAATGTAATATATACACCAGGCTCATCCTGCTCGACCCATTCATTCTCCGGACGATAATCACCTTCTCGAGTTCTATTTCCGTGTCTTGATACCTCTGAACTAACTACTCTACTTTGAACAGAATTACGGCTACTCGGGGTTGCTGAACCATTAGAAAGGACCAGGCCATTAAAACCATATGAGTCCGCAAGAGGACTAGGTATCTGATCAGTATACTGATCAATTAAGGAATTTGAGATGTCAGCAAAAGTAGGGGTCGAAGTTGTGGAAGATGATGAGGGAAATGTAGGAGACTTGCTGTTTCGTGTAGCTCCAACAGGCAGCCTTTCAGCCATCTCTTTGAGCTATTTCAAGAGCAAAAACGATATAGAACAAATCATCAGCACATCACATCTACAATCAACTGAGAGCTACAAGAAAATAATTATTATAAATTCCTGTGAATTGAAGATCATTATCATAACACATGTACACCACATTATAACCCGCCAAAGATTATCCTCTTAACACTACACCACATTTTAAGCCACAAATCAAAGATCTTTCTCGTAACACATATACATCACATAATAAGACAAGATTCCATACTCCATACTGATGTCAATAGGACACGATTAAGTTTATGTCAAGTGTCGATCACAATATAAAGAGAGTGAGAAAGTATCAAAATAGACCTGGGCAGTTAGAGATTTGATCACTTCCTTAGCAGCTTTGCATTTGGCAGTCTCTTCACCTGCTATTGCTATCGCCTCCTTCAGTTGTTTATTTGTTCTTTCAAGTTCAACTTCTTGAATCTGGGCTTTGCGGGCGAGACTTTCCACCTATAGGAAAGAAAAAGGATAATAATGATCACATGGACAACAGCATACTTCACAAGTAGTAGCAAAAAAAATGAAGATTTCACTTAGGATTTCTTCCGAAATAATCAAGTAACTTTATTGTCTGAACTTGCCACCATATTATCCTCATTTTTTTAACGAGTACAATGAACATAATCAAGTGATTGATAAATACTAATGTTTTCCAAATTTGCAGAAAACTTCGAGAGGATTCATGCAAGAAGCTACAGTCAAACAAAAAAGAGCAGTATTGATCCCCTGCCCATTATAAATGACAGGATTAGATTCTAAAAGTAGCCCCGTCACAAATTTTCTCTTAAAAGTAGAAGAAAAAAAAATACCATTTGAGACCATCTTTTGAAATGATAAAAATTCAAGAAATTATAATAACCCAAAAATAAAAATGAAATTTTTATGCCCTGCATTCATTTTCTTAGAAAAAGCCAAGTTAGTATAAACAACTAAGCAGGTTGGCAACTCAGCATTAGCAAGCATATCATCCTACTTCCACTCATTTTATCAAAGCCACTACTGCCTAAAAGTCACAAAATAATCAGAAGTACGGGCAGATCAGCAGATAAGCTCCATACCTGTGCTCTCAATCGGATAATCTCCTGGCTAATGCTATCATTGGTCTTCTTGGCATCATCAACTGTCACTCTTGGAGACATAAGTCCTGAGAGGGTTGGGGTAGGCGTTGTTGAACGAGGTGGACTTGGTCTTCTCGATATAGGTGATGTTGCTCGAGAACCTATTCTTGATCCTGGAACTGATGCGGAAAAAAATTTCTTCGAGGACCCGAACATTGGATTGAAAGATCTAGATATATTAGCTCCCCATTGAGAACCCCCATTTGGCATAGGTGACACACGAGTGCTATCATATTCATATTTTTTGTTTTTCTTAGAACGACCTTCTGAAGAGTCCATTGAAGAGTATCTTGCAAGTTGACCACGGGATCCAGAATCAAGCTTTTCCTCTCTCTCATTTGACTCAGTCCCCTGATTCACAATTCCTCTTCTACTGGCAGAGGAGTGGGTTGAAGCATCAGTGTCAACTGATTTTCTAAGCTTAGCAAGACAATTATCACAGACCCGATAAGGTTTGTTTGGATTAGGTGCCATAGACGCCTTAAAAGATTTCTTACTACTACATGAATGACAAAATAGAAGCCCACAATTGTAACAATTATGGCGTTTTCTTTTGAAGTTAAATGGCAGTCGACAACCAGAACACATAGATTGGTCAACACCTGAGACCCACTTATGCAGGCAGATAGCAGCAGTGAAGTTTGTACCACAAGCAATACTTCTCACTTGTTTATCCTTCAGAGCTTCAACCAATGTCGGGCCATTTCGATCTTCTGTATCCCCATGACCTAATCGTCCATTTGCACCCTTCCCCCAAGTATAAACTTTGGTTCTTGAGGTCAAAGCAGCAACATGATAAGCACCACAAGCAATCTCCTCAACAAAACACTTCAATATCTTTCCTTCCACACGTGTCGGGAGCTTCCCATCACTATGAGGGTTACCTAGCTGGCCATAAACAGGGCTACCCATAGTATAAACATGACCGGAAGTTGTAAGTGCTACTGTTATGCTATGTCCACAGGCAACCTGACAAAAATTAGGCTCAACAAGAGCAGCTACACATGTGGGCACAAGTTTTGCTTCCTTATCACCATGCCCAAGCCGGCCTTTATCGCCATCACCCCAAGTGAATAGCTTGCCTGAAGAGCAGTTGCTAGACCCTGAGTTGCCCACCATAACTTCCACAACTGCAGCAGTATGCCAAACACCACAAGCAGCTCGAACTGTGCGAAGACCCTTTAGGGAATCCACTTCTCTGGGCATGGAAACACTTTTACGGTCTCCATGGCCCAAAACACCGAATGTACCATCTCCAAATGTAAATAATTGCCCAGCAGAGGTTACAACAGCAGTATGCCAGGGTCCACAAGAGATGTATGAGACATGTATGCCCTCCAATGGACCATTCACTCTTTTTGGGACCCAGTGGCTAACATCATTCCCATGCCCAAGAAGGCTAAAATTAAAAGCACCATCCCCCCAGGTGTACAATTCACCAGAGAGAGTGACAGCACAAGTATGATGCTCCCCACATGCTACAAGCTCAATGTTGGTAGTGCTGAGGGCATCAATGAGCTTTGGATGCGAGACATCAGCATCCACCCCATGACCCAGTCTTCCATCAGATTCCTCACCCCACGAAAAAATCTCCCCTTGCTTAGTAACTAGAGCAGCATGACATCCACCACAAGCTATGTTCTGGACATCAAGGACTACAGCAGACTCTAATGCCTTAGGCAACAAAGAATCTGTCTTATTACTGAAACAACTACCTGCTCTACGTACTCCACCACCCAGCACACCATCCCCCGTGCCTTCTCCCCAAATGAAAACATCACCTAAGGCATCGCCGTCATCAAGACCAGAACCTTGACTTGATGAACTAACGGCACTAGATAGACTGACTCTAAAAGTATCTGCACCCACTCCCTTCATCTGACTATATACACTATCTGCACCTGATGACATGGAATGGACGGACATAGCAGCAGAATCTGAAGGGAAAAAACCCTTAGGAGGTGCAGTAAACATCACATCCGAAAATGCTTTGTCCAAAGGATTTTTAGGGGGGCTGTCATAAGGACTATGAAGACGAATATGATCACTGCTATCCTGTGTTCATTGGAACAAAACTCAATCATGCACGGAACATCAAGTGACAAGGAAAGAGTACTTTCTATTACCTCTTATTCTTTTTCATCATATATTACCTTCTGCAAGCTGTCTCCACCAGAGAAGGGAGAGTGTAAAGGAGAGCTTCTTCGTGTATAGGTCCTAGGGCTATTTGCTTCAGATGGAATGCTATCGCTCCTTGATTCTGTTCTCCACTTCCTTTGATGACTCCTTGAAATCAAAGCTTTGAGACCACTAAACCATACTTCAGCTTCATCCTTATCCTTGCAAATCTGGAAATGAAGATTAAAATGACCAATGCTTGAAGAGAATTGATGGTAGAAAAGGACCAGCAAAAGGAGAATCCCACATAAGAAGGTACGGGAAAATGTTTACCAAGTCCAATGATCTATCATTATATATGAGAGAAAATGACTGATATTCCTTTTCCGGTCGAGGATATCTTTGAAAAATTGGCTGTATAGAGATAGAATTAATTAGTAAAGATCCATCAATCGTCCACGATGAATAACTTCAAGAAGGAGATCAATCATAATCATACAACACCATGGGGAAAATACCAAATCATGGAGTACCATGAAACAGCAGCTTGTATCTCCTAGTCTCCTCCCCCTCCCCCCCCCCCAAAAAAAAAAAAAAAAAAAACCCTCAAAAAAATGATGAAGAATTGCTCATATCACACTAAATATTTGGTTTTCCCCATAAACAAGACGATGAAAGTTTGATTATAACAGTTGACATAAGTCTTTTACATGAATGCTTATAACTTATAAGTACCTTTGCTTTAAAGTGATAATATTCAGTACATTTCTCGACAAGATCATAAAAAATAATAGAAGTCACTTACTGTACGCTGCCCAGATATAATTTTGGAAACATGGCTCAGCTTCAGGTGCTTCTCCTCTTTCCCCGAGAACCATATCAAAACAGATTCATCCTAAAACCAATATTTTAGTCATAAGTACCAAATGAATTCAAAGTACTGCAAACTTGATCATATATTTTTGTAGCAGGAAAGAATGACAAACCAATAAGTTCATGAAGAGAGAAAAAACTTACATTGGATAATCGGAATGGACAGAACTTTGGCTTTCCTCTTCTTCCATATTTAAGCAGATATGCACCTTTTTTAAGGGCAGTAATTGCCTGCAGGGGATCCAGCGAATAACCTATAAATGAATTAATATACAAACTGGGAAGAGGGTAAGAATGTAACTCAAAGTGATCATTAAAATGCCCAAATTATGTCTTTTCCACGTGATAGGGTAGAGTACAGAAGGGAAACAAACAAGAACTGCATATTGACAATAACAATCTATTAACTAATACTAAAAGAGAGTACACTACTAAGGTAGTTTGTCTACTAAACACATTATAGACTCATATATGATTGCAATGGAACTATAAATATATTATTCATCAAAAATGTGATTTCTAAAAATTTCATATTTATGATTTCAAAATCACTTAAACAAATTGTCAATATATTTTTCATAAATAACTCCATATATTAATTGTAGAAATCTAGTTAAGAACTAAGACTGAATTCCATATTGGCAACTAGTACTAGAGGGTAAGTCAAACTTAGTAAAGAATTCGAGCATCATAACAAAAGTTGGTGCATCACATGCAAAGAGCAAAGCAATCAAAAATTGCAGACCATCAGTTTGATAGACATGATTCCTAGCCAAATTGTGTCTAAACTTGTCGATAAGGTGCTTATATCTTACTTCCCGCACTGTGACTTTATCCAATGACACCTAATTAACCATCTTCTTCAAGTAATATTACCAGTTCATAAAATGCTCCAAATTAGCAACATAATATCTGCGGCTCTGACATATCCGTTCTACTGTATCTCAAAATTTCGCTGAGTATACTTTTAAACTCAATCACTACTAGAAGCAAATAAATTATCTGTTGCAAAATATCTAAACCTGTATTAAGGTAAAGTTGAGTTGAGACTGCAAACACGTCAAAAAGGGGCATGCTCAGAAAGAACATTACTACCTGTAGTCTGTACAAGAAAGAGTAACCAAAGATATGAAAAACTTGAATTTACTACTAACACCAGTATTATTCATACCCTTCATCACCAAAGCAATGCCATCTTATTGGCACTCCTGAACGATGAACAACACTCAAACTCTCCTAATTCGTTGAAACATGTTTCAGCCAAATTCAACCCCAGAAAAGTTCCATAAGTTACCAATCACACGGTTAAATTGCTGTCAAATTCACTATGAACACTGACGCTGCTCATACTCATCATCACTGAATCAAAGTCATGCAAAACAGCCCTTGTTATCTCCTTAGTTATTTAAAACTTGTAACGAACTCAGCCAAATATTGCCAACCACAAGGCTCAACTGTCCTCATGACAACAAACACCTATTTTACTCATACTCTTTATCATAGAATCAAGAGTCTTCGAATCAGAACACTTGAACATGAAACAGCAGTCGCACTCTCCTAATTCGTCAAACACTTAACAAAGTCAGCCGAATTAAACCTCATACAATCTCCACAAGCTACAACACAGCTAAATTGTCCTTAGATTTAGTATATTCGCCATCACCAAAGCAATGTCATCTAATCTAATTGATATTTTCGAACATGAAAAACTCATGATTAGCCAAATTTAAGCTTAGACAAGTTACATACGCCTCAGACAAAGACAATACATAATCATGTATGGCCAACCAATAGCATCTTCAATCACTCATAATTACAATAATAATATACTCAAGTAATCTGAAATAGCAAAATAATTAAGCGTAAAAAAAAGTTGAAATTAAGGAATGACCTGCTCAATATCTCGTTCAACAAGACCGTTACGAGTAAGATCCGAAGTAATCCTATCCATATCCGCCAAAAAACCGAGAAATCAAACACATAAAACCGAAGAAATTCAACACAAACTCAACTCATCCATTCTCAAAGTAATGAAACCCTTCCATACATCAAATAGTTGAAATCTTCAATCCACTACTCCAGAATTCGGTCAGGACTCTCATCAATTATTCCATAAGCTTAGGATTTCCGCCATTGTTGAGGAGAAGCTGAGTTGCAGTGAGAAGGAAGTCAAATAGGAGCGGAATCGGAATCGAGAGAGCGGTGGTCTTTGGAAAGTCAAAGGTGGGTTGACTAGCGCCGGAGGAGAGAGAGAGAAGAGATGAGCAGCCGCTATTTATAAAGGTAAGGAAAATGGAGAGGAATCAGCGAAAAGTCTGGAGAGGGGAATCTGCGGGGACTGGACTGAGGATACTTATCTCATGAAAGAGTGATCAGATTTCTGAGGAGAGAACTGCAAATATTATAATCTGAGTATATATATTTATTCAAACTTGAATTTTTAATACCTTTTCTATTCTTAATTATTTACTTCATATATTAAAAATAAATATGTCAAAAGATTTCCCTTTAAGTAATTATAAGGGATCACATATTTACTCTTACGTATATAATTTGTTATCATACTAAGTTTCTCTCATCAAATTTATCAAATCAAAATTTAATAAAGTGAACAATTGAAAATGGGGCAAATTGTTTGGGAAGTAGGGAGTAGATTCTTTAACGGTAGGAATACAACAATCATTCCGCGCAATTTTAACTTAAGATAGCTTTGTTTTCGCTTAACTATTAAATAATTTGAGATTATCTCATGTATTTTCTTTTTTGACCAATAATGTTTGCTATTTGAAGTTAATGAGAAAATAAATTAAATAATATCCAATGACCAGATGATAACTCAAATGTTTGCTAAGTGATCACATTGACCAAATTGATATTCGGTGCTATACTGTGATCTCAAGGTTCCGTTTTTAACAAGAAATATATAATATTTAAGATACAAATTCTCAAAAAAATCTTTGAGTTATGTCGTCCAAAAATATGGTCCTAGACACCCAACCTTCCCATATGCAAATTTGATCTTTGAAAGCTAGAAGCTACTATTTTCCACTTTGTACTTTTATAATAGATTGGGATATAAGCTAAACCTATTTTTCCTTTTTTTTTTTTAGAGAGACTCAAAGTCTCCATAAGTCAATTTAAGTTTGAAGTTCATATCACAACCCATAATAAGTTAATTACAATATGTTATATTAATTTATTTTTTTATTTGATAAAACTCAAAAATAAATTATTACCATGTAAAAAGATTTGCACATTTTTTAAAAAACGTTTTTAATTAAAGTGGTCCAAGTTCTTCCATACTCTAACCAAAGCATGTTTTGTAGTAGACTGGTAGGGCATCAATCTATCCTCTTTTTCTATGGGAAAATGTGGAGTGACCTTTTTCCCCCTAAACCCATTGCTTTGCATAATGGTGTCTAATAATTTATGCAATCCTTGGACCAACTTTTTCATGCACCCAATCCACATTCAGAAACATACCAAACGTGGGGTGGCAAGTGGCAACTTGTTACTCTGTTAGCAAACAAACTTCTCTTAGCAAAATCCCCATATATTGGTTCTATAAGAGGTAAATAGTTATTATTGGATTTTTTTATACTTATAAATTTTAGGGGTTCATGAAGGGACGATATCATAAACATCATTTTTACCATCTTAAAAAACTCACAAATTAAATTTATGAAGAAACACAATAAACTTCATTATATATTTAAGTTCAGTTGATTTTTATTGGGCAAAATTTTTTTGTTATACATCACATGGCTTTTTAGATCATTGAGTTACAAAATTTTATATAAACATTCAAAAAAAGTAGGAAAAATATGTAGAAAAGGGGAAATTGGAAAAACTGAGTAGGAAATAGGAAAAACATGGAAAAATGTGAAAAATATCAGGAGAATAAACTAGTTTTGTAAAAAAAATAATTGAAAAAATAATCCCAAGAATAGGAAATATATGTTTATTTAATGAAAAACTATAGTTTTTGTAGGAAAATATTTATGTCAACGTTTAAAATATATAAAACATAAGAAAAACTCATCACGTGATTTGTCTAATCTATTTCTCTTTGAGTAAAAGTACTCCATTCCCAATATGTAATGGACCCTTTGATGATATTTTTGGTCAAATTGATGATTGTTTAAGGTTTTAAATAATCTTGTATATCCTTATCAAGCATTTAATAATTCCCATTAGTTTCCATGATATTTCACAAAAAATGTCCAAAATCATGTGTTAGCCTTCAAATCAGTGCCATATATAATAGAGTTTTTCAATTACTTAAGATAACACCTCATGGTACAAGAGACATTAGGAATTTTCTTAATCACTTTCAAATAGTCATTTCAACTACATTTTAAGATGCCAATAATTGAAGCCCGAACTTGTTTTGTGGCCTTTGAAAACTCACCTATTGAGAATATTGAAAATGTCTCAAAAATAGTATGTATCTTCAAATTCGGTTATTTTAGACAATTTTGAATCTAGTGGGAGAGCACAGTAGTATGCTATTATGAGTCTTATAGGATTATATTAGGCTCTATAAGTGATTAAAACCATCCATTTTAAACCTAAATACTCATTTTAACCAATCTTTAAAACTCCTACAATCGGTTCGTAAGTTTGTTTTTAAAATCTTTGGAGATCAAATATAAGGTATTGAATGGTTTCAGACTTTATTGTATGACCATTGAGAGCATCAAGTTTCTCTATTTATATTTTGAAAAATATATAAAATTATAGTGTATAATAACCTTAAAATGTAGTCATTTTGGACAAATTTAATCCTAGTGAGAGTACACCTTAATGTGCTTCAAGGGCAGTGGCGGACCCAGGATTTTTTACCTGGTGAGTCACAATCGATAATCAAATATATTTAAAGAGTACAAAATACAACCAAATGTTCAAATAATACTATAAAATACTTTTTAAAATTTATATTTTTTTTAAAAAATACTTGAACAAATTTTTGGGCCCTGATGAGTCACGTGACTCACCAGGCACAAAGGCTAGTCCGCCAATGTTCAAGGGTTAACTTAGTCACTAAGAGTGATTGAAATTGTCTATTTTGACCTTAAATATCAATTTTAACCAATTTTACAACTCTTATAACTGGATTATAACTTATTTTTAGGGAATTTAGAGACCGAATATACATGAAAGGCATTTGATTGTTCCAAACCTCCTTAGATAAACTTAGAAAGCATCTATTACTTTATTTTTTTAATTTAATAAAATTTTCAAGAATATTAAAAAAAAAAACAGTGAATAACTTGCAAAATTCAGTCTTTAAAACAATTTGGATCCGATGAAAAAATATATTGATATACTTATCACATGTCTTCCTTATAAAGTCATATACTTGATACTTATCATAGGAATGGCCCAAATAGCGAAAAAATGAAAGACATGAGGAATTCTCTTTTAGGTAATCTCCAAATGTCTAACAGCATGCCAAAAATATATGAATACGAAAAGATTAAAGGCGCAGAGCGCAGCCTTAGCCCATGACAGAAATGAATAAAAATTATGGAAGGAGATAGGAAGACCACAAGAAGCAGCTGGCAGTAGTGTTGCACGTGTTAGCAGAGCGACAAATTGTATGCAAATGAGGATAAGTCGGAATGAAGTGGATAGTTTCCTTTGGGCAGATGAGGCGACGATGGCTATTGTGTTGGCTGTGATGAAGTGGCTACACTACTTGCTGGGTAGGAATTTCATCATAAGGACAGACCAAAGCGTGAAACAGGTACAGACTATCAGAAATTGTTCAGCAAGTTAATGGGGTTTGACTTCAAGATTCAGTGTACAAGCCCTGGGCCCATAATAGAGTGGTTGATGCACTTGATGACGTCAAGAGTCAACTCTTAGGCTCAGCAATCCATGAGTATTCATGCAAATTCCTGGAGAAGGGATTCGGAATTTGCTGGGGGGGGGGGGGGGGGGGGGAATATGGTTATACATTAAGCTACATCCTTGTAGGCAGGCAGGCAGCAGTCCTTGGCTAAGAGGCTGAATGAAAAGAGCTGCACGGTATAATGGACCCTGTGATATAGTTCATCGTGAGGGCAAGGTGGCCTATAAACTAAATATTCCCCCTTCCACCAAAGTTCACCCTGTGTTTCATGTCTTGCAATCCATGAATCTGTTTTCCTCTGTTCTTCACGTAGCTTCCGAACTCAGCTGGGCAGTTAGCAGAATCAGTCGATTCTTATCACGTATGTGATTGACTCAGGCCCACTCCAAAAAAAATGTTGATTTAGTTTCACAGAACCAAAACAGCAAAAGGCTAATTAAGTGCTTCCTTTCAAACATTTAGAAGTAACATCAGACAGATTTTAATATATTATAAGTCTGCAGTTGGTATGGTATGGTGTCTATAACCGCCTTTTCTTGTTTTCAGAATTTTTTTTTTATCTACTTCACAGTATACTTCACTAAAATCTTAAAATCAGGTGTTTTGGGATTTGTTTGCCAGGACTCCAGTCCTAGCCTAGTGGCTCAGTGAGGTTGTCGAGGTGGTATTCAGGCTGCTAATTATTAGACAGTTAAGAAAGAGGTAAGCCTTCCACCCATTTTGACAAAAAGTTAAGAGAACAATTCGAGGCAATGGTTCTAAAATATGTGCTGGACAAGAAAGCGAAGATGCAAAAATTGCACCAAAAGTTGTTTTAGGTGAAACACAACAGTAGGTTTGGAGCTCAATACGAAATTCATTAGTATTCCATGTTGCGAGGTTTGCTACTGTAACATCGGATTTGGAAGGCACATAAATACAAAGTTAAGATTTTCTCCAACACCTTTCAAAGACGAGGCACATAAATATTGCACTAAATTGTAATAGTTGACGTTCTCAAAAATAATTTGGAAGGAGGCTGCATGTTTCTAGGTAAATTTTTAAAAATTCACAAAAACGGATAATTTACACAACTATTGACAGGGCCAAGGGTGATTAAGTGATCAATCCCAATTACAAACTGATCAAGCAATCTTGCCAAAAATCTCATTCCATTGAGGAGCTAGTTTCAGCAGTTTCATCCTCACTGAAGCTTGATGGCAATTCTGTTGATCTGCAATGTCAAAAACCCAGTTATGAAATATACAGAGAAGAAAATAAAAACCGTATTATTCTATGAAGGTTGCTTCCATGATGTACAAGAGAATAAGATTAATCAAACACCCTTATGAATTTTAAACATACGACAAATTTGTGAAACATGCACAGCAGCCAACTGTAATACAAAAAAGCAATTCCTTGGAGAATGGACTTGAGCATAAACTATACAAACTCTTTGCAAAGAGCACAGGCATAATAGTGAGTTTAGTGCAGTATTTGTCACGTTGTCCTGATCCCTCATAATAAAAGTGCCTTAGGGCTATTTACTACAGGTCCTACACTCTCCATGTCTCCATTACTCAGTTTTTAGTAGGGGTGCATTGAACAATATAATCTAAATCCAATCTTCGTCTTTACCAAGTTCAAAATTGAACCATTATATCAAATCTAGACCTTAGTCCATTACCATAATCTTAAGGTTCAAAGTTTAAATTGTTAGCTAATACTATTACAAATAAGAAAAACATATTTAGACAAATAATCTATTGCTTTACCCACCCTCTTCGTCTTGACCACTGTGATGGCTCTTGAGATAGTTTGATAGCAGCATAATCTTCCTGCAGCAACTCCTCTCTCCCGCGTTTGCCAGCCTTAATAAGCATACAAAGAACTTGGAAATCTTGAACAAAAACGAACAAAGTAATATGAAATATAATAGTGGCAGAAACTCACTCTAAGCTCATTTGTCAGACGCATTTTCAATCTGGTTGAATCATAATGTTCAACTGTATGTCTTCTCTCTGCATAAAGTTCTGCATCCTGCCATTCCTCAAAAATATTCAATCAAAGATCATTCCATGCACAAATTTCATAGGTCAACAATAAACAAAATGAGAAAGGTTTGCGGTTCTGATCACACCTTCATCATCCTTCTAGGGAGTACTCTGTTCTCTTCATCTTTTGAAACCTTATACCTAACAGGTACAGCAGCCGATCTAGAATCCAATCGTTCCCTTCTACGGACAGCCATGGGATTCCCGTTGCCGTAAGTATGCCAAGGCTCTTCTGGTTCACCGGTAAATTTCCCGCTGTAAGAATCAGATCCAATACATGATGGTTCCTGATTTTTCAGAATACTGTTGTTCATTATTCCATCATAATCTGAGGTTTCTTTAGCAGAGTAGGAAGCCACAGAAAAAGAAGACTTCTGAGCTGGATAAACACAGTCATGATTAGGAAAAGGTGACTTCTGTTTAGGTTGGCGGTAAGGGAAACTTCTTGTGTCTGATTTATGCAAGCATCCGTAATCAGAAGGAGCAACATACTTCTCCTGATTTCGTATCTGCAAGTAATAGAACTGTCAATTAGCGGATTGTAGAAAAAGCATTGCCGCATAAACGCCCACAGGCACACATGGAGCAGAGGGGACTTGGGGGAGGGTGAACATTCATCAATTATCATCAAGTTTAAGCATCCCTAATGTTATTAGGTGTTATTACGAGTACTGCATGGGATTCAGTTTGTTGGGGTATAAAATATCACTGTTATTAATTAATTTTAGGAGGGGTACGATTTTGTTATAAAGAAAAATGCGAGAAAGAAGCACCCGTTACATTTGAGGTACTTCAATATGTGGGGGTGGGGGGGTGAGGTGTATGTAAACAAAGGTTAACAGCTTTGCATAAGAAGTGGAAGAGGAACATCTCTATCAGGTGATGTTTTGCATTCCTTTCAGTCTCATTAGTCTAAGGCTATGTGGAGAGGTTAGCACCTTTTCTACTAGATCATTTTTTCCAGAGTGTGATGATGCTGGAAAACAATGGGAAACCATAACTAAAAAGTTGGACACTGGAAAGCAAAGAGGAATAAAACTTCATGGGCCCATTGGCATGAACCTTCCTAAGGCACAAACCATCCTGCACACTTACAAGAGTTGTGGCAAAGCAAGGGCAAATTAGGAAAGGCAGTGGGAAGCACTTTCTGATATTTGAGTGCATGAATGTGCATGATGATTTGTAAGGAATATTCCAAGAGTATGGGGGGTAGCCTAAATAGAGGTGATATTTACTGCTGCGGGTGTGGATAAATTGTGTGAATTATGCTGTATTGTTCTGGCCTCTCGGCTAGCCATTATCTTGTCTTTTGCTCATCAATAATATTAAGCTTCATTCCCTTGCACACTTATCCTTTTTTGTCAATGTCAGCTTCCTTGTTATTTCTCTCTTTTTTTTTTTTCTGCAAATCTCTTGTAAGTGCTGTGAGTGCAGAGTACAAACTGCGTAGTAGTGGATTCATTACCCCCATACAACTCAAATTTTACAATTCCCTCCTAATAAAAGGAAGAAAGAAGCAGCAGATTGGGTTAGCAAAAGAGGCAGCGATTATGATGTCATACAATTTCACCAGCCTGGCTATGTAACTTGTTAAGCAAAGGTTTAGAACCCAAAGCAACATATTTGCACAATTAGCTCTACTTAGTTCAAACATTGCGGCTCAAATTTGGAAATCGACTGCACAGGATAGCCAACTGCATCTCTATGAAAGAATCAATAGGGCTTGTTTACTTCTCTTTTATTAACTTAAGAGAGAAAGACATCAGACAACCAAAGGAACTAGAGGTGAATGTTTTCCTATCTCAATTAACAGACTTTCTAATTGCTACACTCTGTTGTTTACTTATGTTTGCCAAAACTCTCAGCGGTGCACATAAATTTCCACCTGCCTAACCATTTACCACAGCAATCCTACTCATGAAACATGATTAGTTTAATTCCCCTTTCCAAACTATACTTTTCCAGGAAGCTTGACTATACACCAAAATCATAGTGTGCCCAGTTGCCTAAAAGGGAAGGATGTCAACAGAATTGGACTTCATGAACAAGAACCTAAATACCTAATCATGATAATAATTATAAAAGCAGAAAGAAAAAAAAGATCAGGAACAACAAAATTCCACTTACTGTGCTAAGGCTAGGTCTCTTATTAATGGCGCCAATGTCAAGAGAGCTAGAGCCAACAGGTTCTGAAACTCCATAAGCATCTGTAGAACCAAGTAAAAGAGCCAAGAACTTTACCGTTGAGATGACTTGCAAGGTGATTGATTGATCATCAGGGAACATGCAAAAAAGTGAAAAAACACAAAATACCAGAAACACACACGTACAACACTTAAGAAGAGAAGTCCGGGATAGAAGAGGGTTTCGACCTTAAACTGAAATGAGTGAAACCCCATCAAGGCACTTCATATTAGAGAGGAACAGCAATATCTTGTACTACATACCATGAATTACTCATAAAATCATCAAGAAACAAATCACCTCAAGTTTGACAGGAACTCAAAATAAATTTTAAAGTTCTATCACTCTAATGTTTGAAGTGACAAATAAAAGCAGTATTCCAGATCTTTTCGCATTCCAAAGTTCACTAAAACACACAGTAAAATACCATATAACGAGGAGAAAAACTTACCAGTATTAGCATTCTTCCTTGGTGATTCAAACGCCTCGGGAGGAAGCGGATCAAAATCGATCCCCAGAGGAGGACCATCCTCCCGATATTGCCTTCCTAGTTGTCTCTTGACTGCAGTTATAGCAGCATTTTCTGTCTGACCCTTTATTTTCAAGTATCCTGAGGGCCCCACACGCCTCCTATTTTGAGCAATTAATCCATTTGGTGCCCGATATTCTGTAGTTTGGACATCCAAAGGACTCCTTTTATGAGGGTAAAAACTACCCTGCAGAGCTGAGTTGCTTTCTGAAGATGTACCATCCATCTCAGTTCGATCATCAAGGACCCTTTGCTCGTAGCATATCTCTGCTGCAGGAAGATCATTGTGACCAAATCTCCGACTCTCAACCTCCCTCAAATCAGCAAGCCTATAATCACATTGCTTGGTGCTACTACATGAATCCTGTTTTAGTCCACTGCCACGATCTTGTATAACACCGCTTGAAAGATCCTGTCTACCATGTGTGTTCGACTCACCATTTCTGATTCTCTTATCCTTTAATCTGCGGTGGCAAAACCATCCAGAAATCTGCTTCTCAGTCAGACCTATATTCTCTGCGAGCTCTGCCTTCATGGACTCAGTTGGGTACTTGTGTTCTGGGACAAAAATAACAAAAGGATAAAAGGAAAAGACATCAATTTCTTGCACCTTATTAGAACTTAAACCACATCATTTAAATTTCAGTAGTTCATAAAATAAAAGAACTTGAACCATTATAAAAATCCTCCAAAGCCTGCAGTTGGTATGGTGTCTTGAACCGCCTTTTCTTGTTCTTCTCCAAAATTTCTTTATTTTCTTCACATTGTACTTCACTAGAATCTGATACATTGAACATTATAACAATTAAACAACCTAAAAGATCCCTTTTTTCATGAGCAAAAATGGGGTCTCATCCATCCCCTCGCATGCCATCAGCATACACATAACAAGATTAAAATCCACAAACATCAACAACAGCAACAACATGATATGATTTGCAATTCTTACATAAAAGACAACGGCATTTTTCAGACAAAAATCCGCAATAAAATCAAATGGCATCCCAAACAAAAGGGATCCAAAATTCCCAACAATTCAACCAACCAAACAAACATCAAGATTACATAAAACACATGCAATAACCCAGATCAACAATGCAACTTTTGCACACATTAAACTCAAAAAATTGCACGAAAATACAAAAAATATAACACAATCAAAACTCTATGATCAGGGTTTTACATTAATAGTCACCCATTACCTTCCATTTTGTGAGCACAACTCCAAAATCCAAACTTTAGAGGAATGAATCCAAAATCGAGAGTGGATGAAAGAGAAAATCAAGAGGGGTCAATGAAGACAAGGCAGGAGATTAATGTATATTCTCTATTATGGGATTATACTTGTCACATATTTGTGCTGTGAATTTATTATATCTTTCCCAGAAATTCGAGTAATCGTCTTGGATTTGCTGCTGTTGTCTAATCCGAATTATAAATGGGTCTTTTCACTGTTTGTGTTTGTGTCTTTTTCTTAGCTTGTTGTAGGAAAGTAGGGATATGCATATGCCCCTCATGCCCTAACCAATTAATTGTGATAATTACTCTCCAAATTTATAATTTGGGTTTGTTTAATACTCCGTATCACTATCGGGTTTTTTCGACAGTTATTTGACATGGAAAACATGTTAGAGTATGGGCAACGAAATTTTAAATTGTGATATGTAATTTTACTTGGTGCTAAAAATGTATTTTTCTTTTTAGACAATATTTACAATATCAGTTAATACAATTATTTTTTCTTTTATTTTCATATTTTCTCTAGGTTCATCAAGATACAATAGAACTTATAAAATACTCTTTCTATCTCTATTTATTTACTATTTTTATTTTTGAGTCAAAATTTAAAAATTTTGACCACAAATTCTAATTATATTATAGCAAATCAAGACAACTTTATTAGATTCGCGTGAAATGTAATTCAAAAAATGCGACTTAATTAGAAAAACATAAGAAACAAAAGTTATGTTAGGTTCTTAGCTGCTTTTCGTCTCCTTCGCCTCTTTCATTTAAAAAAGTTTTGCTTTCCGTGAGTCTTTCATTCCTTCCTCGGATGATGTTGGTGTCATATAATAGCCCCAAGGGGGAGCCGTGTAAGGACGCGGGGATATAGCAAGTAAGTAGCAAGATTCTCCCTTTAGGACCGATTACAACAAGCTCACGACTCTAATAGAAACAAATAATAAGCTCTCTGCCCTATTTGCTTGTAATGCTATGTCTATCAAAGTTCTTTGATAAGTTGTACACCTCCAGCCCCAGGAAAGCCCATTCAAAACTCCTGGAATCGATTCCTCCAGTGGTATCCGAGGCTTGAAATCTCATAGAATAGACAGTTTAGATCATAACCAGGCGAAAGAGAGTTCCGACTTCTTCAAGGGAGTTTACTTGCTTAGTGCTTGCAAAGCATAAGGTAGTAAGCAAGCAGGATTTTCTTTACAAAATTTCACATGACTATATTTTTTTCAAAGATAATTTACCAAATTAGATCAAAGCCAAATTTATGAATAGTGTAAAAGCGTTGCTAATAAAAGAGAACAGAGAAAGTATTTAAATTAATTAAATATAAAAATACTTAATCTTTAGAATATTTTCGGAGATTTTGTTTAGATCAATGAATGTCAGTTTAGTTGAATTATATATAGTTTAGTTTATATGAATTAATTAATATCTGTTTAGTTAAATATAGTTTAGTTTATAAGAATTAATAAATATTAATTTAGTTACATACAATTTAGTTTACATGAATATTAATTTAGTTGAATATAATTTAGTTTATATGAATCAATAAATGTTAGTTAGTTGAATTGTATATAGTTTAGTTCATATGAATCAATGAATGTTAGTTTCGTTGAATATAGTTTAGTTTATATGAATTAGTAAATGTTATTTAATTTGATATAGTTAGTTGAACATAATTTAGTTTATATGAATGTTAGTTTAGTTGAATATAATTTAGTTTATTTATTATATAAATCAATAAATGTTAATTTAGCCGAATACAATTTAGTTTATATGAATAATATAAGTTTAACTGAATATAATTTAGTTTATATGAATCAAATATGATTGTGTCTTTTTGGGATTATATGTAATATATGTAACTTATGTAAATATGTAATGAAAAATAAAAAATATTGACATAAGAAATGAAAAATGAATGTGATTAATCGAATATAAAAGTTTACAACGAATGTCATTATGTGATTCGTGACTATTCATTTCTTTTAATTTCTGAGGTTCGTGAATTCGGTTCGATTCTTGAATTTGACTCCATACGGAATTCGATTCGATTTGTGAATTCGATTTGTGATTTGGTTTGTTATTCGGTACCCCAACCCCAGCCCGGACCGGCCTGCCCCTTGGTCCCGGTTCAATTTTTCCTAGCCCGACCGGCCCAACACCATGGCAACCTCTAGCTGAGGAGTATAGAGAAGCTTGGGGCATCTGTCTCTCCTCCTTGAAACAAAAGGCCAAACTTTAATGGCTTTGTTTTGGGGATGAGAATTATAAGCTTTTACATCAAGGTATTAGAGCTAGTCGACAGCACCCAGGCGGCCAGGCGAGTGAAGCGCCCCAGCGCTCAGTACAGCACCACGAGTGACGACTCTGACAAGACCAAGCAAACGCACTGACGCACAACGGAACCCCACACCCAGTCTCACTTGCTGACCACCTATCCACTGCGGCACTAGACGTCCTGTTGTTGGAGTACATCTTTGAGAGTGAAAGGAAATCATGCAAATAAATTACGGAGTAGACAAACCAAGAACGAATAGTTTTCCACTAGATGAGTATCCAATAAAGTGGCTATTAAGATAGCCTTTAATCCTTTACATACTGTCGTTATCTCTGGTTTGAAAATACCAAGTTTGGCAAGTGGGAAAACTAATGAGATTGCCTAGAACCATTATATGTAATATTTATCGTTAATACATACCAAGTATAATATTTACTTTTTTATTTATTAATTTCCCGCACAATGATAACATAAAACATGGACTTTTTAAAGTTTTTTAAAAAATATTTTTAAAAATAGGTTTCAAATCAAAATATTTTTAAAAATAAGTTTTGGATCAAAATATTTTCAAAAATAAGCTTATCCAGGTTTGGATGAAAATCATTATCTGGGGCAACGACTTTACTTTAGCAAGTTGTTATCCAGGCAATAATTTTGGGTTAGTCTGAATTGTGTTAACCTAATGTAATTTGTCTTTTTTTTAAAAAAAAATAAACTATAACCACTGCATGTGGTAGCATCGATTTTAATTTTTTTTTACTAAAGAAAAATTATTGTGTGGGACAACGATTTTCTTTTTTGTGAAATCGAACACTTTAGCTTTCAACTCAGTCTCAGCTCCAACCAAGATCCCAGCCTAACTAAAATTGTTGTTTGATACAACGATTTTGGCTTAAATTTGTTTTTTAAAATTTACAAAATACTTTGTGCTAGCCAATTCAACTGATCCAAATCATTGTCTCAGACAGTGATTTTATCCCAAACATGGAAAAACTTATTTTTTTAAAAATATTTTTAGTTCATAACTTATTTTTAAAATTATTTAAAAAAAAACCTTAAAAAATTCTAAAATGTCATCTTTGTCCTCAGAAATCTCCAATGTGAAATTGTTTAGAATTATTATTTGGTTGTTTAGTAAAAAAAATTTATCACATATTTGATTATCGATTGTGACCCACCAGGCGCAAAATCCTAGATCCATCACTGCCAACAGGGGGTGGGAATGTCCATGGATACACGGTACTTGATATGAAAAAGCGAATTCCAAAGGAAAAAGAGATCAGTTTCCTATTGATAATGATATTATCCACAATTCCATCAAAATCTTTTACAAAGGTACTGTGTGAAGGTACATAAGTTAGAAAAGGCCCCAAGAGTTTGAGAAATTTTGGTCCCAAGAGAAACATAACTCAGGAGCTGCAATCTAATTTAGTCATGACTCTCTATTCCTCTTTCTTATTTGATATGGAGTCGCTCTCTTTTTTTGTTGAAATTTCTGTGGCCAACTTTGATTCATAAAATTCCATCAACTGCACAGAACAGGAAGAAGCAGAAAAATCAGGGAATGCACTTGCAAGCAGCTAATAAAAAATACGTAGTTAGTCATTGTAATGTAGGACATGAGTCTTAAACATCTCATCTACATAGGAATGCCCAGCACTAGAAGCAAGGATAACAACTACATTCCCCAACTTGAATATATCCAAAATACCAAATTTCGATTATAAGGCATATTAAAAAGCATACTTCTGAGGGAAAAAATTAGCAGTGCATAAGAGTGTTTATTTCTGCTATTTCACTATTTCAATCAAATCCTCTTTTTTGTTTTTTGTCTTCATTTGTGGAAAAATGTCAACTTTTTGCAGATGAAATTATCTAGTGGACGAGACGTGAGGGAGTAAAATAGAGCTACGGAGACAAAGATTGAAATCTAGTGGATTCAGAGTTAATAGGAGTGAAATGGAGTATATGAAGTGCTTTAACCTTGGGAGGAGGCCAAACGAAGATATTGTGACTTTAAATAACAAGGAGTTGCTAGTAAGTAAAGGTTACAAAAATCTAGAATCGATTCTCAAAAGGAATTGAGGCTTTCATCGGAAATCATCCACAGAACAAGATCTAGATGACTCAAATTAGAGAGTAACTACTAGACTATTATGTGTTAGCACTGAACCCTAAAAGTTAAAAGGAAGTTCTACATGCCAACAATTAGATCAGCATTATTAGGGTTTTTAAATTGAAAAGGCATGTTAAGTAGATGATTGTAGCAAAGATATATATATATATATATATATATATATATATATATATATATATATATATATATATATATATATATATATATATATATATATACACGAAATTAGATAATATATATGTATAAAATTAGAAATGTAGATATACGAAAGAAAGTTGAAGTATATAAATTAAGTGAGAATCGATTGCGTTACTTTGCGCATGTTAGACACTGATCAATAGATGCACCGATGAGGATGATGGAGGATTGGGGTAATGAAAACTTCAAACGCAGTGAGTTAAGAAAGATTATAAATAAGGGTTTAAAAGAAAATGTGACTCTATATAAAAGATAATTAAGGAATAACATTTTTAGGATGATAACATGAGATAACTTCTTGTTTTATGAGGTCGACCCTAACTTTTAAGGATTAATACTTAACTTTAACTTGGTTGCTATTGTTGTAATGTTGGGCAAGTGTTCCACACCAAAGTTATATAGAGTATTTAAAACAACCTATGGTAGGCTCTTCATTTCACCTAAGGAGCCTTCCTTAAAACTCAACATTTCTACAAATTAAAAAAAACATCAAAACTTCTCCAATTTGACACTTGAATACATACTCATATTCAAATCCCACGTAAAGGTCCTCTTAAAATTAAAGAGTAACCATTTGGCCTGTTTGTTAAAATCCTATTGTTTACTGCTATGAAATGTGAAAATGTAAGAGAAAGGCTGAAAGGGAAAGGAATACAAAAACTAAAATATACAAAAAAAAAAAAAAAAAACTAGTCACATATTGGTTTGATATCACCGTTGAATGTCACGTGTACCATCAAAAATCCAATGACAGCTGGTACAATGTACAGAAGTGCAGGCTGATATGGAATAGAAGACGATCAGAAAACTCAAAATAAAGCCTAGCCTAGTTATTTCTGCAATAGAAGTACACCACCAGGGTGGATCAAAAAAATAAAAGATAAAAAGAGCCGAGACAGAGCCCTAATGAAAGAGCTGATGGGCAAGGGAGAAAAAAGATGTACCTGTGCAGCTTGGAACCAATTCATCACAACAATTGTAAGGACAAAGCCAGCCGTGTAACCAAGGAAAGCTCTCTTGAAGTATTGACTTTCTTTCCCTCTGGATACGTCAAATCGCAATGCCAAGGCCACAAAACCAAATCAGGAAATGAATTTCATAATGCATTTGCTACCAGTCGACAAGTGATCTTGAACCTTTAAAAAGTTATTTCTCCAAAAATGCACAGAAATACATATGATACCAACTCAGGGCCCAAACAACACTTCCCCCTCACCTTCTTCCCCTAAGGTATACACATTCATAATTAGATATTTAGATCACCTGATCCAACCTAACATGATATCGAGGTACTATGCAACGAGAAAAACTAAACCAAGGAATGAAAAATAATGACCACAAAACTATAAAAGACCCAAAATAAATTCCTTGTCTCACCAGGGATAACAATGTCTCCTAGTCCCAACATGGAAAATGGTCTCGCTGCATCTGCTGTGGGAAATAAAAGCTGCAGGACAAATAATTCATAAACAATGCTAGAACATACAAGATGTAAATCGAAGCAATACACAATCTTAAGGAAATGACTGGGTAAGAAATTACCTTTATAGGTGCATAGAAGGACTTGGTTACGCTAACCATAACTGGTGTAAAGAAGACCCAGAAGATATCATACAAAAAAAGTCCACCCTATAATTGGCCAATGGAGAAGAAAATGTGAGATTTTAGGAGGTATGAGGTCAAAACAGGGGCTGAACAAATGCCTATCTGCAATGTGCCCACAACTATGATTCAACTGAAATTTTTCGTTCCTATAAAACCAATACTATTTGAACATTAAGAGTGTAGAGCCAGCAAACACTAAACAGGGAAATAAAAATTATATAAACAGGAGGAAACCTCAAAAAAATACTTCGTACTCCATATTTAAGAAGCACTGAAAAAAATATATACGATGTTTCATAAGTCCATACCCACTGGCCACTAAGAACCACATTATTGTATTGACACATTACCCTATCAATAGACAGTTGCCTTAAATCTTGAGGCACAAGACATTTTGAACAGAACACAAAAGTGACAGCCTCCATTTCTACACTTAGTTATTCTTCTTCTAGCTTCACTTGTTCTTCTACCATTAATTATCCAAGACTGATATTGAATTTCATAGTGAAATCATACTTGAGATGTCTAAATGCTATACTTTCCAATCCCATCACTATCAATCAGGAATATTAAAAACTCAAAAGAGCAAAATGGTGCTATCAATCAATTAATTACTAAAAGTCAGGCCAAGAGTCAACAAGATCTAGAACACACGCGTACTAGTATATATCAAAACAAGACAAAAATATTTATATCATTCTAACTTAAGCAAATGTCTATGAAGAAATACAGAGCAAGACAGGCAAAAATCACTCCGTTTTGGATAGGAAATACTTTGAGAAGACGACACTGACTCAGTCAGTCTAGGTGTAGAATGAACAAAATTACACAGACTCATTCATACCTGCTAAAATGCATAAGCTCAGTGAAACAATATAACATTAACATTGAGAACCACAAAGGTCAATGTAAAGAACCATAATTCAGAGAAAACACAACATAACCAAGCCTAGTGCAAAACCAAATTCAACGAGTTCTTAGTCAAAAGTAAACCCCAGAGTATACAAGGGTACATATCCAACAAACAGCAGTACAAAATACTCACCAAGAGAATTGCACCAGTCTTGAAAGAACCAAGCGAGAGCATTTCAATTCCCTGTGATATTAGGAAAAAATAGTTACAATCTCCTAAAGGAAAAGATTCAAAAAAAGAAATAATAAAAGAAGGTAAAAAAAAAAAGGAGGAAAGGGAAAACTGAGCAGGGAAAACCAACAAGGTAAGAACTAAAAGGGCCTAGTAGTCAAACCTGAATGCAGAATGCCAGGCCCAAGATATTGTTGGCAAGCCAATGCTTCTTTGCAGCATACCAAACACAAAAGAAGAATCCGGGAATAGCAGCAACTACCTGTGACTTTGTGAACTCAACCTCCAGAGCTGTTGGGCCAAACAAGAAGCATAATTGTTGATACTACAACCAACCAGAAATAAATTCTTAATTTAGGTAAGCTTAGCTGATAAAGTGATAATCTACTTCGCCAAGAAATATACACAATTGGGGGGGGCGGGGCTAGGATATGGCTGTCCAATAATATTGAAGGAAAAGGGCAAGCTTACATACAGCGGAAAAAAAGAAACCGCCAGACTATAACATTTTCATTCCAGTGCTTTGGCAAGAAGCGCTTTATTGCAGGTAGCAATGTCGCACTGCAAAGGAAGACAGTATATAAAAAAACAGAAATAAAGTTTTTGAAGCACCGAATATACCAAAGAAATAGAATGAATACGCACGAAAAGGCTAAAATTCCAAGGAGAAAGAAATAGCTTGTAAACACAGCATTCACCAAGTCCTTTGAAAAGAACTTGAAAAGTAAAAATAGAGATAGCAGCATTGCACTCCCAACCAACGGAAACATCATCGCATGTTCACTGGACATGGTCTCCTGCATATCACATATTCAATCAAATATATAACCCTACTCCATTTATTGCCCCCAAATTACATATCTGCAATGCTTACAGTTGGCGGTGTTTCCTTGACGGAGCGAAAACAGCCAGACAAGCTGTTAATACCACGTTGACATTGGGATTCACGTTCACCACAAGGGGTGCCAAAGAAAGCCCTGAGAGAACAACAAAGTAAATTGCATCACTAAACCAAACTTGTACGAATATGATATGACATCAAGCACTCGAGTCTTAATCATAGATTAGAAAAATTAAACAAAGTCATTCCTTCAAATCACACACCAATCGAGACTCGAGTAATTCAAGCATTCCTATTTTCTAACACCCACACAAATTTTACACGACATTCAACCGAACCCCACTTCAATCAAATCAATGGTCAAACAATGAACAGGAACCTGCAAGGGCGAGATTGGCTAATCGTTCACAGTTCTTCATTGCAAGTGCAAACTGAAACGAGTCGAAGTTGAAGCTACTCTGCAAAAATGGCAGCCATCCAGTTAAATAAACAAATACCAAATTAATGAGAGAGTGATCATTCATGATAGAGGAATTACCTCGAAATTCGAGATGAGATCTGCGGATTAGTTAATAATTAAACCCAAGCTTGCAGATCATAGGACAAGACGGGAGAGAATAACATTGGTGAACGCGAAAATGTGAAATCATAAATGAAATAACTCACTGGGGATCGTAATTACTACGTTATTCGTTTGTTTTTTTTTTGGGGGGGGGAGGAAAGCGTGATGGTTAGATATGTAGGTGGGTGATAGACGAATTCGAGATGATGGTGTCATTTGACGTGGTGGTTTTTTTTTTTTTTTTTTACTAATGTGTCAGAAATTTTTTGTGCGTTTCAAGTCACAGTGTAATGTATGGATGAAGTGGCCTAATCAATCATCGATTGTTATGCTAATGTAAAAAATATCTTTTGATAAAAGAGAAAGTGAGTGTAAGATAGTATCATTGTTATGTTAAGAAGCTAAAAGCCTAGAAGTATCAAATTACTTCATGTATGAATATATGAAGCATAGTCTTCTCATTTTATCTGTATAAACTAAATAAGAGGCTTAGTGGGTCCTATGACCTATTTTAAAGGTCATCGAAGCTAGCATGGTTCGAAAAAAATGTGGGCTTAGGCATGATTAATGGGCTAGAAACTCTGACTAAATCCAACTCGATTTTGAATTTTTATGCTTTTGAGCAATTTGCCACAACTTGAAAAGTCCGCTTTTTTTTTTTTTTTGGGGGGGGGGGGGGAGGGGAGGGGAGTGCGTTTTGGCTTACAGAAAATAGCCTAATCATTGGCCCAACCTAGCCCTAATTAAATGCTCAAAATGGGCATAATTTTTAAGGCAAAGCCATCTAGACAAATTATCATCTATAGTCCTACTACGTCTTAGGATCCTTCTCAATTATGATTAAATTGACATTATGACCATATTTTAAGGTCTTGGTAATTTTATGGCATTTGAATACCCTTTTTTTTATTAGGTATTAAATAGTTCCAAACCTTTTAACTTTAGACATCTTTTAAAAATTGACAAAAAAAATAGTCTATATCTTTAAAATTCAGTCATTTTGGATAATTTTAAACTTGGAGATAAACCATCTTAATTGATATGTTTTTCCATGAGTCTTATATAGTCATATTATACCATGACTGATTGAAACTATATCTATTTGACTCTAAGTACCTTTGAAACTAAATATAAGATATTAATTTATTTCAAACATTCTCATATGACATTATGAAGCATATAATATCTTTTTTTTTTTAAATTATCTCAAAAATAGTGTACGATAAACCTTCACAACTTAGTCATTTTAAATAATTTGAAACCGTGGTGAATGAACATAGTGACTTACTTATAAGAGTTCTTAAATGGTCTTATTAAACCCTTCACTAGTAGAAATTATTTAATTTGCGGCTACGGATTTGCGGCGTAATTTTAATAACGTAGCAATTTAACTAGAGAAATGATGAATATGCGGCGTATTAGAGATAACCCGCCGCATATTAATTTCGGCACATAATAATACGCGGCGTATTACCCCTAACCCGCCGCATATTAATTGAACTTAACACTAATATGCGGCGTATAACCCTCACACCTGCCGCATATTGTATACCTGCATTTTAAAAAAAAAAATCCTTCGGCATATCTGTTCTTCATTTCGCATCTTCACTTCTTCTACTCGTGTATTTATTGCGCCCTAATTCCCCAACCCCAATTTGTGAACTTGAGCCCTAATTCCTACTCGGGTTCGTGTTCTTGCCCCTTTTCACCGCGTGTTGTCGTTTGGTTTGTTGCCCTTCCCCTCGCCGTCGGCCGCCATCTTCCAAGGTAATGGTTTTCTTTGTTTTGTTCTTTGGTTTATTTGTAAATGTGGATATATGTGTTCTTTGTTTTGTTATTTGGTTTGTTTGTTCTTTGTTTTGTTCTTTGGTTTGTTTATTCAATAGAATAGCTTATAGGAATTAAGATCATTTATTTTAAGTCTAAATATTTATTTCGACTAGGTTTTTAAACTCCTGCAATTAGATCATAAACTCTTGTTTAGGCCCCTAAAGACCAAACATATTGTATAAAATGGTGGAAATGTCATGTACCTTGATTTTAATTTTAGAAAATTTCATATTATCTTGAAAATAGTGTATAACCGACTATTTTGGATACTTTTGGGTCTTGTGAGAAACCAATTTGATATGTTTTTCATGGGTCTTACAAGTTCCTAATTTCCTATCAGTTCATAAGAATAATTGAAACTATTTACTTTGACTCTGAATATCTATTTCAATTGATTTCCAAACTTTTATAATTGGGTCATAAACTTATGTTGATCTTTCAGAAAGAGTATTAACTTTTAATTAGTGATTCTTAATTAAACTCATATACACAATGCTTCACAATATAATTGTAATTTTTTAATATTTATTGAAACATATCATAAATGTATCTTGCATTTTTTTTAATGAAATATAATATTTTAAAATATTTTTGTTTTTAAGGAAAAAATGATATTTTAGTTTACTTTACTTTACAGTAACTATAATATAAAATTGATGATTTTTTTTCTTATAAGGCGTGTCTTATACTCTAAAAAATTTATTTTATATATTTAAAATATTTTAAGTTGTATTTTAAAGATGGTAAAAATTATATGAAAATAACATATTATGACATGAATGAATGGAGGGTAGAATCTATTTTATTTTGACAAGACATTAATTGGAGACACATTGCCATTTTTGCCATATACTCTGGATCACCTATTCACCTCCCTAAATCTCTGTAACATTCATCCATGTTTGTACACTCACTTCGCCGTGCAATTTCTAATTCAACCTCAACCCCCAATTCAATATTCCCTAAAACCCTAAACCCTAATTTCAACTACCACGAATCAATCATTATTAAGTGGTTGATTCGTAAAATTAACACCAATTCGTCGACCCTGGCAAGCGGAGGAGGTGGCGGAGTGTGGCGGAACCCTAATAGAATATCAATATGGAGGAGGAAGAAAGAGATTGGGAAAGAAGGATTGATTGTTGCCAAAGAGTTGAAGCGTCTTCGATCTAACCCAGTTCGTCTACAACGGTATATTCAATTGAATGTATCTCGGCTCCTTAAATCTGACCTTGTTTCTGTTCTTGCTGAGTTTCAGCGTCAAGATCAAGTCTTTTTATCTATGAAAGTATGCACCTTTTATGTTTTGATTAATTCTGTTTTGTTCGATTTTTTTATGCGTGTTTTGTTTATGGTTATGGGGTGTTACTGAAGAACCCGATTTCAAGACGCGAAATATCGGTTTTAATCAGCAAAAAGTTGCTATGAATAGTTCTGATTAGACAAATTAGTTGAGCTCAGTATAACTGTGATTCAGCTGAATACTGAATTTACGTAGGGCTGGTTGATCTGATAATTCATGGGGTGAAGTTTAGATGCTACATTGCCACATATTTGGTAGTTTTGAAGGATAACTGTAGTGGTTTTGTGGATTACTTCTTTTGAGGATTAAGATGGGATGAAGAAGTCAATGCTCATTATTTTATTAAGAATTGCTTAAATATGGTACTCTGGTGAGCTAGAATTTGTTGTTTAAAGTGTGGTATCTCTTTTGATTTCGATGATGTTGAAGGCCTCAGCCCATGTTTCTGTATGCTCTGAAAATTGGAAAATTCCTTTCCGGTTCTAGACTTCTTGTCTCATATTTCAACAATTAGAAATGGGTTTGAAAGAGAATAAAATATGGGAGGAAGCTTCTACGAAAGGGTATTCGCTATTTTTGATGGAGATGGTGTATTCACTATTTTATCTTTGGTCTGTTTGGGTTTACAAGCGAATGATGATTAACTATTTGGTGTGTCATTTGAGATTGCTGCGTTTGTTGCTTCTACTGACACTTTTTTCTATGCTAGTAGGAAATTAGGTAACCTCTGTTGGTGTTGGATGCTCCACATTTCAATCTGACTGCATAGTTGTGGAATAAATGTTAGCACCTGTTACTATTATGAAAACATTGGCCGGGAACATGTCCATTCCCTTTATAACATCCCTAGCTAGAATGTAGTATTTATGCAGTAGACTTTGGTTCTGTAGAATATAGTTGTTGTTAGAGCTTGGCGACTGACTTATAGGTTGTTCCCCCACTAGTACTGGCATTGCTGTTTGCTCTTGGGCTGCTATGTGTAGTCTTAGGATTGTACAGAGTAGTATATCTTCTATCAGAACAGAAATAACCACAAAATACTATGTATAACTTACATTTCTCTTTCAATTGCCACTTCTCCCAAATTTATTGTTAGTCTCTCTTCTTCTTTTAGCTCCCTCTTGCCACCTGATTTCTTCTTATCTCTCCTTTCTTCTTTCCTCTTCTCCCTTGATTTTTTTTTAGTTTCTGCTCAATTTGTATATCTCGATTCCAGTTGTGATCCAAGTTCTGTTGTAACGCTTACTCCAAAGCACATCAATGGATCAAACTTGATCTAGGGTGCCTTGCAGTCAGAGATCTTTTTTACCACTTCAAGTGTGTAATACATTGGGACTTAAATGGAATTGATGAATGGGGTGATGGGGATGAATACTTTTGGAGAGATTGATTTATTTCCTTGTAGGGTTGAAATGTTGTCATGTTGGTCGTCTAGAATTCAAGATGACTACTCTGCTGTTATCCTTAAACTATTTCAACTGAAAATATTAATGAAGGTTTTTGGACTTCTTCACAACATAGACTAGCTTATTTTGGTGCTTGTGTGAAGTTCTATGCTTTCATTTAGTCTTCAATTGTTGTATTTTGATCTTTGCTGTGATATACTCCTTGATTTGATGAAAAAGGTAAGTCCATCTCTTCTAGATTGTAGATAAATGAAACAAGGGGGGGGGGGGGGGGGGTCACTAAGATTTTAGTGTTTTAAAAACTGGATAACTGATCATTGACCATGGGATGGGGGGAATTGGTCACCAGTCTATTGTATCTACCAAAAGTTAGCCTCTCCGTGTAAGCTGCTCTCAGACTTCCACTGTAATACTTATATCTCATAACTTTTTATAAGGGGTGCATGGAGATTCATCCTTAGACCATGTTATTAATCCTTGCTTGATTATTTGAAATGAATAAACAATTAGATGTTGCTTAATGATGTAGGATTTGGTAATTGATGCTTCCTTTCAGAAAATTGAAATCTAAGTATAGTAGAATGCTGATTTTACATTCTGGTTTTCCCTCTCACAGTTGTATGATTTGGTGCGCAAAGAAATATGGTATCGTCCAGATATGTTCTTTTACAGGGACATGCTCATGATGCTTGCAAGGAACAAAAAGGTAGAGGAAGCTAAGCGGGTATGGGGTGACTTGAAAAGGGAAGAAGTCCTATTTGATCAGCATACTTTCGGTGATATAGTCAGGGCCTTTTTGGACAATGAATTGCCCAATGAGGCAATGGAAATATATGATGAAATGAGACAGTCGCCTGACCCTCCTCTTTCACTTCCTTTTCGGGTCATTCTGAAAGGGCTTATTCCTTATCCTGAATTGAGGGAGAAGATCAAAGCTGACTTTTTGGAGCTTTTCCCTGGATATTCTGTCTATGATCCTCCCGAAGACCTCTTTGAAGATGGAGAATGGGAAACGGATAGTGAATTGAATTAGAAGTATATAATTTTGATGATTCGTTAGCTGATGCATTTTGAAATCATTTCTTTTAGCGCCTGGATGACTATTGTACCATATGAGAATCTTGTTTATTATGTTATATTACATGAGATGGTCTTTCAGTCCTTGTAGCCAACCACATATTATGCATCTCTTATGGGTCATCGTTTACATGTTATGCATCTCTTATGGGTTAAAGGAACAAATATAGAGTATTGGAATGGTCTCTGGGAGATAGACTGGAGAAGGAACCTCTAAGAGCAACTATTGACGGAGTCTGGAAAAGAATAAGATGGATAGCTCAGAAATGGAGGATTGTTGCAGGTGTAGGGGGTTGCTGCTCTTGGATAATTGGAGTGGCAGAGAGTCTAGTGAAAAACTCTTATCCCTCTTGACATTACAAACGGAGATGATGGCTATCTGGAAAGCACTGAGGGCAGCTCGTTGGATCATAGATATAGATAGCAGTCAAGCATAAGAGGCAATCCAGTGTCCAGGGAAGGCAACCGAGGAAATTGAACGACTGGCTGGAGATATCTCATTTCAAATACATTTCTATACGGAAGGTGTCTAGAAATCTAGTGGCTAGTGCTCATAAACTGTTAAGGCCAGGCTGAGAACTTTATTATGGTTTGCTTGTTTTTCCCATTGCCAAAAATAATAAAAAACAGCAACCACCAGGATTCAGCACTACCTTTCTAAAAGCATAACGGCATAGCACAAAGCTTTTATGAGAAAAACTGGACTGGTATGTTGGATATCTCAGCTCTCAACATATTGTGGGAGACCCAAGGCTCATTAGAGAAGCCTACGTTGCGGTGATGCAGTTTAATACTAAGTATCCCTACTCGACATAATCAAGGTCCCTAAGTCGAGTGAGACTACGCTATTAATTGACTAACAAATATACGACATAATTTAGCAGCTGATATCCTGATTAGTCAAGTAATTAATGATACTCAAGAAATTTTTTATCCAATTAAATCCTCTTTAGAAATTAAAACACATACAACATAATTTACAGTTAGCGAAGATGAATATTAATGAAGGCTGGCCTCTCCCTTTGATTTCAAAAAAATTAAAACACATTATGCAAACGTAAAACACCACCTTAAAATTACTTATGAAGTATTAACCATTTCCCCAAAACGCCTTTGGTAAGAAATCAAATACCAATTGGGGTTTATCATAAAACCTCCTAAATTTACCCCCCTTTTTCTTGTGTTCATCCCTCTAACACGCATTCCGACTCACAAAATCCTTCAAATTTGAGCAAAAAGTTGTCAAAATGTTAACCAGGGGCGCATCATATTCTCATCATCATCTACCCTCAATTACACTCAGTTTACTCTCACTCCCAAAATTTTCTATCTTCTCTCAAAAAATTCAATTTGATACCCTCCAATTTTCAACCTTTTCTTCAAACCTTGCTACTAAATTCAATCATGTAAGATGTTTTGATCGTAACTCCGAAATTACCACTTCGACTTTTGGTGTCCGTTCGATTTTTGGCAGCTTCACTTCATCCCCAACTATGATGGGTCGTTCTTCTTTCAAAGGTCTATTATCTGTTCTTCAATAAAACCTATTATTGTATAAATTTCTTATTTTCTTCATTTTTTTTTTATTTTTATGTTACCCTATCTTTGTATTACATTCTTCTCGAAATAATTGAGCAAAAAGTGCTCACGACAAATGTATAATGGAGCAATTACAATAAGACGGAGGGAATATAGATTTCTTAAAATCGCGATTGCCTGAATACAGAAACTTTTATCTGTTTGTGGTTTTAGTTGAGTATCCAACACAGGTACTTAAGGTGATAGATATGGATTTCGAGTCTTGTTTATGTGATTATTGAATGGATTAAATACAGCTTTTTCAAATGGAAGTAGCTCTGGAGGTGATAGGGAAATATTGGTGCAGCATTTGCTTGTTAAAGAAAATGACCTTAACCTTTTACTAGAACTTCAGAAAAGAGTTGAAGGAGGTATGCTTCTGCAGAAATATTTATCCCTAGTGATTGTGTATGTTGAGTTGTTGACATGATTTGTGGTTTATGCTAACAATCTGGTTGTATGCCAGGGGAGGATCTTAGTGATCTTGCTGTTGAATACTCTATATGCCCGTCAAAAGAAGAGGGCGGGTTGCTTGGTTGGGTCGGAAAAGGGCAAATGGTATGCTGATTGTTTAGGTTTTGGTTTCTTGGAAAGTTTTCAGATAGGTTTTGGTTATAGGATATATAACAAGGTTATAGGGCATTGTTCCCTTGCTGCTCCTTGCTGTTCAAAAGCTATTTTGACTTTTGTGTTGAAGCTTTTCATTTTCTGGATCTAAGCGGATTTGTCTCATCCTTCTCATACCAGGTACCGGAATTTGAAGAGGCTGCATTTTCTGCACAATTAGACTCTATTGTAAGATGTAAAACAAAATTTGGATGGCACTTGCTGCAAGTCTTGTCTGAGAGGTTTGTATATCTAAAGACTCCATATTTGCTTAGTTGAAGGTCCTAAAAGTTGCTGATTTACTTTTATGATTTTGTATCTTTTGATTGGCATTGTTGCTTTAGGGAAGGGTCATTGCTTGGTGAGGTTCAGCCCAATGAGCTGCATGAGAGAATGCAAGATTCCAGCTTCGCAGAAATGGCTCAGTTGATTGATGTTCGAGAGCCAGAAGAAGTGTATGTGTTATTCCT
Source organism: Dysphania ambrosioides (assembly GCA_026401315.1). NCBI lineage: Eukaryota > Viridiplantae > Streptophyta > Magnoliopsida > Caryophyllales > Amaranthaceae > Dysphania > Dysphania ambrosioides. Next base: position 1,516,737 of record CM048666.1, read on the forward strand.
GCTGCTTGATTTGATGGATTTATGTGTAATGGTTCGATTAACGCCTCCTGCTATCTGTGTCCCTTGCCACTGTTACGATGCCCTATAACCTACGTAATGGATTTTCATGAACACTGCTTGGGCTTTCTTTATTCTTTATTTACTGCTTTGGTTTTATTTATTCTTTATTATTTATTTACGATGTCACTGATTTACTTGGTACTAAAATTATTATGCAGTTACTTACTTATTTTGAGAAATTTGAAAGTAAATTTTGTCTCTTTGAACCTTCTGTCCAGAATTTAAAGGGTAATGTGAACCTTGTGTTTAGCTATTAAGTTCAGAAGACATATCTAGCCTCAATGATACTCTATTTTCAGGCCTCCAAGTCAACTTGGTGGAGCTGCTTTTATGAAAGACATATCTAGAATGATTGTAGTTTATTAATGGGGTCCCTAGTCTAGGCCTTTAAGGCCCTAGTCCGGTGCAGATTTCTGAATATCAATGTCCTTAATAGTCACTCAAAGGAAAGGAGGAACCTAGCCTGTTGACATGAATAATTCTGTTTGGCAATCCATCGCATTGTTGTCATCTTGCCGTTTTTAATATCAATGCTTAGTGATGTATATCATCTGTAAATTGTGCTGTTGAGAACTGGATATAGGAGCAGCTTGCAACCAGTAGATTTAACTTCACTGCAGTTTCCATCTATATGTAAATGTAATGAAATTTATCACCTTTGTTCCTTCGGTTTCCAGTCATCTTATTTTGATGTTTATGTACTCTGAAATGTCCACTGTCCAGCAGATTTTGAATTCGGATTTGTTGACATCTTTGATGTAATTATGTACAGTGCCAAAGCATCTTTACCAGGTTTTCAGGTTCTTCCCCTTCAGCAATTTGGAAGCTGGGGACCAGAGATAACAACCAAATTTGATCCTGACAGAGATACTTACGTTATGGTTAGTATGCCGTCTCATACTCTAGTACTCTTCATCACTTATGTTTTTTTAGTGTCTAATGTACTAATACATGTTATTGGATCTAGTGTCACCATGGAATGCGATCAATGCAGGTTGCCAGATGGTTGCAGGCACAGGTAAATTCCCCTATAATATGCTACAGTCTCCATTTCAAATCATCTACTTACTGGAATAAATTTTTTTTGTTCCATATTATCTCACCTATAGCATCAATGCTTCGTCACTTCTGTTTAGTTCCCCAATGCAATAAATTAATAAACCATGGAAATAACTTACAATTTAAATGTGCGTAAAACTTAAAACTTAGAAGACTCTCTATTTGCAATAAAGTTCTAATGTTCCCTGGGCTAGTTTTATGAATAGTCAAGTGATCTTAAAGTTGCAGCTTGATTCTGACAATGTCTTTATACATGTCACTGCCCATTATATGCTTTTTTTTCATTGAACTTATAGTTTTAGGGGTGTAGCGCTGGTTCATGCTACTGATTCTGGAGCCATGTCCTCGTTAGCATTTGAGTTTTAAATAGTTAGTACTTAGGAGGCTTATCTTGCTGAATCTTTTTCATTTCACTCCTGTTTGTATCGTTGATTATTTCTGAAACCCATTTGAAAAGATAAATTTCAGAGAAATCTGATTTTTACGGCTTTCAAAAGTCTATTCATGACTCTTTGTTGCTGATCTGGATTTCTCTTGATCAGGGCTTCAAGAGAGTGTTCAATGTAGCTGGAGGAATTCATGCTTATGCTGTGAATGTTGATCCTTCAATTCCAACCTATTAGGATTCTCAGAGGAGGTAGCGGTGTAGCACAACCAGAAAAGAGCAGCCCAATTTTGTCTTGGATTTCCATATCCTTCACCTTGTCCTCCTTTTGATTATCAAGGAATTGTGTGGAAATGTTTCTTGCTGATAGAACATTCATGGTTTTTCTTTCTTTTTTGGCAGTTAAATACACTCATAGTTTTATAAGTGGACTAAGTGCCATTTTGATAGAACTGTAATGTCATTGGGTTTGATCAAATATTATTGAATGGGTTAGAAAATTCTTATTGCATGATTTGTTTCATTTTGTTCTTAATTTCTAAAGTGGATTTGATAATTGTCTAAAAATTAACAAAAAAAAAACATTGAAATATAACAAATATATAATTTTTATTTGATAAAAAATACAGTATACGTGTTTAAAGTTTTAACAAAGGAAAATAATTGAAGTAGTTGATTAAGAAGAAAAAAAAAATATTTTAGCTGGGGACAAGATGTATAAGCAAATAAATTCCTGAAATAGAGAAAGAAAGACGAGTATATAAAAGGCAAGAGGGTGGTACGTAGACGTTTATATCTGACAAAACACAGATGCAAAAAACAGTTCGTTTCCCGCGAAATCCTCCCTAACGAAAATTGAAAAAGTTGTCTCCTCATTTCTCCTACAATTCCTCAGCATCAACCCTTGTTTCTGCCCTGCAAAACATCCTTGAAGCCAACCTGTATCCTTCTCTTTTCTTTCTGCTGCCCCCTTCACAACAACACAGGTTTTCCTCTTATTCTCTTACCCCTTCACCCCCAAGATAACAAACACACGCCTCCATTTTCACCCCATTCCTGATTATCCTTTTATCTCTTTATTTTCTCCTGCCTTTCTCCCATGGGCAATTGTTGCCTTCCAGGCAACTCGGCCCCAAAAGAACCCCTTCACGATCAAAAGGGTATCGTCTCCACCCCTAGCAACAACAATGCTGCTAATCCCGCTTCTTACAAAGCGGAGGCTTCCACTAAGCCCGCCCCTCCTTCCCCTATCCACAGCAAGAATTCCAACCCTACCCAAGTTGGTCCTGTGTTGGGTCGTCCCAAGGAGGATGTAAAGGCCACATATAGCTTTGGGAAGGAGCTAGGTAGGGGGCAATTTGGGTTGACCCATTTGATTACTCACAGGGTTACCGGGGAGCAATTCGCATGCAAGACCATTGCCAAAAGGAAGCTGGTGAATAAGGAGGATATTGAGGATGTTAGGAGAGAAGTTCAGATCATGCATCATCTAACAGGCCAACCCAACATTGTGGAGCTTAAGGGCGCTTATGAGGACAAGCATTCTGTGCATTTAGTGATGGAGCTTTGTGCCGGAGGGGAGCTGTTTGATCGCATCATTGCCAAGGGTCACTTTACTGAACGTGCTGCTGCTTCGTTGCTTAGGACCATCGTTCAAATTGTGCATACCTGCCATTCTATGGGTGTCATTCACCGTGATCTCAAACCCGAGAATTTCCTCCTCTTGAATAAGGATGAGAATTCCCCCCTCAAGGCCACTGATTTCGGTCTTTCAGTCTTTTACAAGTCAAGTAAACAGATCTTGGTTACCATGCCAAATTTTACCAAGAATGATTATTTGGAAAGGTATAAATGTTTAGCAGCTCTCTTATATTGTCCTGTGTTTTTGGCAGGTGATTCGTTCAAGGACATTGTTGGGAGTGCATACTACATTGCACCAGAAGTCTTGAAGAGAAAATATGGGCCAGAAATTGACATATGGAGTGTTGGAGTCATGTTATACATTCTTTTATGTGGTGTTCCTCCTTTCTGGGCTGGTAACTATACGTTTTCTCTTGCCCCTTCTTTTGTGCCATTAGATGCTCAGACATTGAAATGTGAATTTTTTGTTCTTACCAGAAACCGAACACGGCATATTCAATGCAATCTTAAGGGCTCATATTGACTTCACAAGTGACCCATGGCCATCAATTTCACCCCAAGCAAAAGATCTAGTCAAGATGATGCTGAACTCTGACCCAAAACAAAGGCTTACAGCTTATCAAGTTCTTAGTAAGTTGCAAGGAAATTGATAATTCGGTTCTTCATAATCCTTTCCATTTAATCTGTTCATTCCCGCTTTTCAGACCTTTGCACCCCTAGAAACCTAATATAATTATGGGTTTTTTCTTTGTCAGATCATCCATGGATTAAAGAGGAGGGAGAAGCTCCTGATACTCCTCTTGACAATGCTGTCCTTGAAAGGTTAAAGCAGTTCAGAGCAATGAATAAGTTTAAAAAAGTTGCACTAAGGGTTAGTATATTGCCTGAACATGAGTTCTTTTAACTCTACAGAACCCTGAAAAAAAAATCATGAAAAATTACAGAAATAACAATGTTCTATTTGGTACTGTTGCCAAGTTTTGAAGACATATTTTAAGTTAACATTTTCAATTACCAAAATTTACAAACTGGTATAAGGAAAAAGAGTTTTAAATTCATCATATGACATTCTGCATAGTTCTTCTGGTATATTGGAAACCATACTCAGCTCAATGTTCGTGAAAAATAATCACGGGACTGAAAAATATGGTTTACTTTTTTTTTTTGAGTTAGGTTATTGCTGGATGTCTATCAGAAGAAGAAATCATGGGACTAAAAGAGATGTTTAAGAGCATGGATACTGACAACAGCGGGAGTATAACTCTGGAAGAGTTAAACCAAGGCATGCAAAAGCAAGGGACTAAGTTATCCGAGTTTGAGGTCAAGCAGCTGATGGAAGCTGTGAGTATCTATTGTTCTGAAACTCGTGCACATATTACTATTCTCCCCTTGAATACGAGGAGTTATTCTAATATCGATTGGAAAACAATAGGCAGATGCGGATGGAAACGGAACTATAGACTACGAGGAGTTTATCACAGCAACAATGCACATGAACAGAATGGACAGAGAAGATCACCTGTATACTGCGTTTCAGTACTTTGACAAAGATAACAGCGGGTAATGATAAACATATCAGGAGAAGATAACAAGGGACTATTGTATTTCAACTGAAAGCAAATTATGTTTACTAGAAAAGCAACGACAATTCCTTAAAATTTATCATTATCACAGGTTCATCACAATAGAAGAACTAGAGCAAGCTCTGCAAGAGTATGGCATGCATGATGGAAGGGACATCAAGGAAATAGTTTCTGAAGTTGACAATGATAATGTAAGTGAGATTATGAGAATATTATCGATTAATCATTATATATGCTTGGCTTGTTGAGACTATAGACATAGTCAAACAAAGTGTGGTTTCTTGTAGGATGGTCGGATCAACTACGATGAATTCGTGGCTATGATGAAGAAAGGAAATCCTGAGGCAGGAAATCTGAAGAAGAGACGCAGTATGATAATGTAAGTGAGATCGCGAGAAGATTACCTATTCTTTCCTAATTTTCTTGTTTTTGAGTCCTTTTATTCCTGTGTTGTGCTGTGTTGTGCCGTGCTTAAACGTAAACTAGTGGAATCTTAACTCATTTGTGAAAACAAAACAAAATTATTCCTAAGAAATGGTTTCCTTTTTTCTTAGTTGTTATGTTTTTTTTTTTGCTTCAAAGTCTTTAACTAACAAAAACAAAAGGCTTAATTTATTTTACATTGAAATTGACAAGCTAAGTTTCCAAGGATCTGAATATTGGTAATCCATCAAATTCAGATTCAAGAAGCCAGAAATAAGCTAAATCGCAACTTTAATGCGTCATGTTTTTACACTTAACCATATTCAATATAATTCATGTTTTTACTAGAAATCAATTACATATATAAAAGATAAACTTTTAACTATAGTAATCTTATCTAAGTGTTTTCTCTTCGAGTCAAATTTTGAAGGGTATAAACTTATTTTATATTGTTTTTTGAGTCATTTTTTAAAGTAAGTCCAAAGTAGTTTTAATGGTATTTCCAATCTCCATAGGATTATATGAGGAGGTTTTGAACCATAATAGGTTTTCAAAGGTAATAAAACATGTTCGAGCACTAAACATCTTGGAATAATATAGTTGAAATGACAATTTGTAAGTGATTGAAAAGGCTACTAGGGTCTCCTAAGACCTATAAGTCCTATGTATCTCTTAATACATGTGGGAAGCAATGTGAGGTTTTACCTTTGAGGATATGATAAACGATTTTGCCCTTTTGGTGAGGTATCTTAAAACTCATGGGTAACTATAAGACAATGATAATTCTTTGTTCTTATTATTGGTATACAACAACTTTTATACTAGAATGAATAATCATAGTAAAAAAAACTGGTAATAGCTAACGGTGCCCAAAGATAAAGGCTTTGTTACTATAGATCCAAAAATTACTCTGTTTGTGAAGTTCATAAAAAAAATTCGTTCAATAAGTATAAACTAACCTTAAATGTATAACTTTAGAATTTGAGTTTAAAAGTTTATTTAGGTCTTAAAATGATGTCTATGCAAATCAACCATCCAAGTCAAGTCAGTATTTATGCGTAAAATACTATAATTTATAATTTTCATAAAATAAACATTTGGTAAAATATGTTATTTAATCTTTATATATTTTTATTGGGGTAAGGGAAATAAATTTGTTGCCAGACCATCCACATGTAGCGTATAGACCAACTCATGCAACACATGAGGTTTAAAAGCTAGTACAACAACACAAATAGAGCTTTCCAAAGGTAATGATTACATAGTATTTTCTTACACTAGTGAGGGAAAATAGCAATAAAAATGTGGTGGCTAACATTCTAACGAATTGAAAGATAAAATTACTTCTTTCCAATGATAATTTTTAGCAAGAATGAGACATGATACAATTTCCTTAGGGTGGCAATTCGCTAACCTCTATACAACTTCAATCACTTATAAATTAGATATCAAGGATGGGCTGAAAAATAGGCCAGTAGACCTACAAGGGGGGCATTGATGTATGTTGTGGGCTCAGACTCTTGAAAGTAAGGCCTCGAATCCGGGAAGGCATCTGTGACATTAGGCCCACCAACAACAGCTCCAACAAGTTTATTTGGGTTAGGATTTGGGCTAAGGAAATATCGGGAGCCTGCCTTGCAACCAATGTGGGCTGGATGAACATGGACTGATGGTAGAGAACTGCCCCTGTGGTGTATCCTTTGTGGGTAGCGCAGTCCATAGCCCACCATATATGACATCCTTAATGGATTGTCTCCTAGTATGTAATCCACCTGCCATACCATTCAATACAACCCAACACAAAAATTTAAACACTAAACCAATTAAATTACAATACTAAGATATACCGTGAGAGTAGTCCAATCATTATAGAGGGTCATATGGAATAATTATGTAATTTTTGTAAGAGTAAAGAGAGTAGACTATTATGTATTTTTTTGCAAGAGTTAGTTATTGACAAGTCTACACAAAATATTTTTATACTCACGGGACACAATAAACAGTAAAAGTGACCCTTCAATATAACAAAAGTTACCCGTTTAAAGTTGATAAAGATTGACATATGTTGTGCTGAGTGATAACTTTTACTTTCCGTGTGTACATAATTCTTTTTGAACAAACAATCTCAAATCTAAGGCCTAACACGAAACCAGAAAGTTTACATTCCAAGTCACATGAAGTCATGCAGTTACAGCAAAGTGATGCAAAGCTCCAAATTTACAATCAGAGTCCTAATTTGAGGGGCATGAGAGATCATACATGGGAACTACATAATAAAGTCAAAAAAGAGATCCGTTGTCATGTGATATAGTGTCCGAAAAAAGAAGGAAATGAGCAAGTTATGGGAGTGGTACAGTTGGTAGCTTAGATACATGCCTTGAATTTGTATGAATTGATTGGATTTAATGTTCTGTCTACTATTTTACAGTCCAAAATTGTTCTCTAGTGGTCCTATATTTCCTTAACTATTTATACTGTGGCGTGGGATTGGACGAACCGTAATTCTTTTAGCTTTTGCCAAGTCTTTGGACCATGACGGTCTTACACAACGGAAACTTGTGAAACCACTAATTGATGCTAAACTTTTCTATGTTAGTAATAAATTTTAGGACCTAACATATGGACTAGTAATATATCATCATTGTAGATGTTGACCCGTATTGGTAATTTTTGGAAGAGATAATTAACATGTGATATAGATTTACTATAATAAATGGAAAACTTAGTCACGTCTATAGCTTTATAATCTTCCAATCATCAAATCTAGTCAAAATCACATAACTTTATACTTCATACTTCATACTTCATACTTCATACTTCATACTTCATACTTCATACTAGAACCTCTACAATTACAAGTACTCAACTATATATTTTAACAATTTGTTACATGTAGAAAAACCTAGTAAGCTCATTATTAGTTCGGGTCTCGAATTCGAATTAATAATAATAAACTTAGATTACTTTCAAGGGATTGAATAGTTTTTTTTCTTTTCTTTTTAAGGATTGCTTCATGAGTAAATGGTGGATTAAAAAAAAAAAAAAAAAAAAAAAGGTTGGCACGATGAGATGCATGGGAGCATCTCCGATTATAAAGCATTCAACACAAATGTATATGGCACATACTCTTATTTAATCCCCATCCTCAGGAATAACCACTCATATACAATTGAATGACAAAAATCCAAGTGAAAGCTACATATGATGTATTCATATGCATAAATGTAACGGTAATCTTATAGTATGATTTATACTATTGGTCCCCCAACCATAAGTTATATACGGAGTATAATTGATGCCTTTGTATGGTTGGCATATTCACAACCAACAACATACTGACTATAATTCACAATATATTAATAATATTAGAGCATATGTAAAGATCGGTTATGATCTATGAACGTAAGAATGTTAATGTAACATGGAATAGGAAGAGATGAAAAATCCAAAAATTGTTTACCTGACGTTTGGCAACCTGTTTCAGAAGAGCAGACGAAGCTACGACTCCACCACATGGCACTTGGTGATTGGAGTGGCTAAGATAGTTGGAGTAAGCAAGAAGTATGAAGGATAGCGACGTTACATGCTGCATGTTACTCCCTCCAGCCTTGAAGATCAGCCCTCCTGCAATGTCAATTGCAATATCGTGTGTATTTTATCAGATTATACCCCAATGTTTTCATCTCCACACAACCAATGAAATATACCCTTCGGTCAAGAATGGTGCAATGCGTTCATAACGCTGTGTAAATGAGACAATTAAATAGATAAGTTGACGTACGCGACCTTACAGTTTACCTGGTGAATATTGGACTTGTGGATGAGCAACACCGGGGATTACAGAGCATATGAAGCCATCTGCATTGTTCTTAAAATTTCTCAAGTCACTGGCTTTCCCCATCAACACTTCCTGAAATTAATAATGTGCACAGTGTGTTAACAGTAACGGTTGTAAAGAATGCAAGAATAATAAACAATGATAAAGATTACACGTAGAATAATGTGGTTCACTAATAATGTATTTGCTACGTTCACAAACAAATTTCATTGATACGTACAGAGAGATTCGAAAAATACAAAAATTAAAATACAAAGATTAGGTTAACCAGAGTTGTAAATAGAATCCCTAGGAAAACCTAATCAAGTCCCCCTCCCTGGATATATGCGAAAATGTAAATTTTTCAAATTGAATTGAATTGGAAAAAATAATAAAGATGACAGTGCCTAATGATTGACATAATGCTGAACATGAACCCCAGACTTTTCATTTCTAATGATGACACTTGAGAACACAATGCTAAGAGCAGGAAAAGAGGCTCAACTAAAGAAGTCAAACATAACTATTATATGAAGCAGAAGTTAATGGCCAGAATGGGGAGTTCTGCATCTTTCCTGCGTTATTCAGCCTTATGGCACATGCATCTGCTACTGATTCCGCCACTACATCTACATATTTACCAAAAAATTACTCATAAAATATATAGGGAGTACGTAGTAATAATTTCCAAATAAGGCCAATTGGAAACATTAGGCTTTCGAGTAAAATACCAAGGTTCTTCCAGTATAAATTCTGGATAGCTAAACATAGTCTGCAATTACATGACATTGCTTGTAATTACATGACATTGCCCGTAAATTTAAAATGAAATGACCTTTATACCCTTCTTCCTTATATCACCTAAATCAACTAAACCAAAAAAATTCAAAATGTCTTTTGAAGACGCTACATCACGGTTATCCATCATGGTTAGTAACGTCTTTTGAAGACGCCCCACCATGGTGTGTGACGTCTCCTATAGACGTCCCACCATGGTGTGTGGCGCCTCCTGAAAATGCCCCACCAAGGTGAGTGGTGCCTCCTGAAGACGCCCCACCACGATGAGTGGCGCCTCCTGAAGACGCCCCGATCGTGGTTGAATCGTCTTTTCAAAACGCTCTTTCTAAGACGTCAATAACACGACCCATTGTGCAAGTATGATCCGATATCATCAATTGTTATAGTAAATGTCAGAGATGAGTTATGTACACTGTAATTGTGAGTTTTACGGGTGAAAATGAACAAATTTATCTTTTATATGTATTTGAAAAAAAGGGCAAAAAAGTCATTTTAATATTGGGGATCCCTAATAATTCGCGGGTGATGAATAGTAACTCTCTAAAAATTTGATGCAATGTGCGCATATTTCTCCACAACTCTTCTGAGTTATAATGGACTCTATCTCTCCCTAATTTTTTTTTTCATTTGACTTTTTGCGATCTCTAATATACGATTTTAAACATTTTTATCTCCAAATCTATAAAGCAAAAAATTATAAAAACTTGATCTTTTAACAAAATTTCACTTAAATATATTATATCTTATAACATAATGAGAATTTATCATCAAACTTTTTAAACTTTAATTTTATAAATAGAAATAAGGCTATAATTAAAAGACAAGGAGTACTGTGTATTCCATTTTCCATAGCACAGTGTTGGTTCAGTCAGCCTGTCATTTCATTTTCTTGGCTTCTAACATCTTCTATAGTTTTTAAGAGTGTTGTTTCATATGTCGCTTTCTTTCAAAATATAATCCAGATTTACGACGCTACACATAAAGCATAGTACGAGTACATAATAAAATCAAGTATTACCCGAATAGCTAAATTAAGTTTCAAGGTTTCAACTAGTATAGCACTATTGTTTGGATTTCATGTGTCTAAGAAGAAATAAATCAATTATAAAGAGCATTATTTAAGCTTTCACATGTTATTTAAGGATCCAAAACTTTTTGTAACAACGAATTGTTTTGAAAAGATAACGACATTATAATACGGAGGATGATTCTCCAAATCCAACTTGTAATTAACAACTCATTATTCTTTGCCAAAAGTTTTTTTTTATTACATTATGATGCTATTCACGATATCATCACATCACATACAACTAGACATGTGTATTAGGTCAGATTAGGATCGGGATGGGTCACATGCAAAACGAGTCGAGCCGAGCCAAAGGAGAAGTTAGACGGGTTGGGTCAAAGGAGATACATAATGGGCCGAGTCAGGCTGGGCCGTTTGAAGAGTATAGTTTTTATTTATAAATGGTAGTAGTTTACATATATTACCTTCAATCTTTGGTAGTAGACTATCATTAAGTAAGTGAAAATAATTCATTACCTACTAGTGTGTAAAAGTATTGGAAATTATAGACTCATTATTGACCCGACTTGACCCATTAAAGACCCAATAAAACATGATCCTTTAAGATACCGACTCATCATTGATTAGGCTCTCTCATTTGAAAACCTCTATATACAACTAGCATCATATGCAATCACATACAAAGCCTCCTCTTGTGCATCACCTTTTGACTATTATATTATCCAACATTTATGATAACTCACTTTGTCCCTTATGTTTTACCCATTTTATTTATAAAGTTAAAGTTCGAAAAATTAACCATAAATTCTTATCAACTTACAAGAAAATAACATATTTAAGTGAAATCTTATTAGATGCATCTCAATGAAAATTTTTATAATATCAAATTTTCATAATTTTTTACTTTATGAATTTTAAGATTAAAACGTTTAAAGTTATGTTTTAGACACCGTAAAAAATCAAATAAAACAAACACTTAATTAGGAATAATAGAGTTACTATTAAAAAAAATCTTATGTTAAGTGATTGGATAAATGCGTCGGACCCACATGATTTATAACCTGAGTCCCAAACCAATAAGATCTGGTTTTCCAGAAGCACGTGATTGGCTAGGAGTAGGTCCCACATAATGTAGTTCCCCAAGACCTAGACCCTAAAATTAGTCATAGGACAAGAATAATGTCTCATTGCATTAGGACAATAATTCCGTATGTCCAGCTAAGCCGGATTTAGGAGTATATTCACATATTTACAATATTTTAAGCTAAATACAATTCCATCCACTGCTACGGGGATACGAGTACAGTTTATGTTATACTACGTCCGGTTTTTATTAGATACGAAAAAATAGTTTTTACGAACTTCGAAGCAAAATTTGTAAATGATGTTTAAAGTAGATATATTACTAAAGTGGAGGGTATTGTTGGTATTTTATAACTTTTACGGACTCCAATGCAAAAGTTAAGTTTTCAATGAAGGGTATTGTTGGTATTTCATATACAAAAGTTTACTAAAAATGATAAAATATAACAATATTACAACTAATAATAAGCATTCAAATGTAGTAAAAGTTATATATTTTAAAAACCGAAGGTAGTATAATTATTACTAATACTAGACTACAAGTACAAGTTTAACGTAGAAAAGCTATAAAAGTAACAAAGTACGGAACAGACAGGATTTAATATAAGGTGGTCTTTTGCTTTGTACAAGACTTTCACTTTAAGTGTTAACATATAGCCAAAACGAAAAGAAAGTATATTGACTCCGTAAAAAACGTGTACTAGAGGTTGAAAGTCTTTATTCAAGTAGGTGTAAGTGTAACTGTGTAAGCGTAGTAGCGTAGTGAGGCACTGAGATGCTGCAAACTACTATTAGCATGGGGCAATTAAAGTAAAATAGAATTGGTACCATCTACCAATGGATAGTGTAAATATATACTTCGTCTCATATTAGCTACAATTCTATTTTGACAATTAAAGTTTAAAAATTATAATGATAAATTCTAATTATACTATAACAAATAATATATTTAAGTGAAATCTTGTTGATACAGGTCGATGTAAATTTTTAGAATATTAAGTTTTCATAATTTTTTGTTTTACGAATTTTAAGAAAAAAATGTTTTAAGCTGTATTTTAGAAACTGTAAATAGTCAAATATAGCAAATAAAATGGGACAGAGGAAGTAAGATATAGATGAGTATGTTACCTTGGAAATGAGGACATTAATCCCAGCATGCTTATTATCCCATCCAAATTCATTAATTGTGTCTCCAGCTCTTAAAATCACCTCATTCCTCACTATATATTCTCTGTATCTGCGCCTCCTTGTGGCCTTGTGCAGCCATGCAGCTCCCCATAGCAACTCGTCCTGCATCCCACCATTCCAAGATAAATTTCATACTATAAAAAAGGTAGTCCATATAGTTGAACTTTCCCAAACAGGTATCCAAGATTAGTAGGCACACTACATTATTAACATTTTCGTGTTAAACCTAAACGAAGGTTCGTAATATAAAAAGAGTTTCATCTTAAAATCATATAACAATAAGAGAAATAAGCTTTGGACTTTATAAAGTGGACACTTCTATACTAATCTATCATATGGATACTCACATGGAATATTTTATGAACTTTATAGATCTCTAAGGACAAGGTTAGCAAGAATTTTCATTAAACAAATGTAGCCAAAATTTGCGTGTGTAGTAAAAATATAAAATATACATCTATACAGTAAAATGGATAGCAACAACTGCATTTTCAAATGTTTTGACAAATGTAACGGAGAAGTTAAGAAAACTCCAATTAGGTATTCATCAACACATGTTGTTCTAAGCAACGTTAACTATAACGTTCTTTAAGACTTGGAGTGCCAAAAAAAAAAACAGAATAACGGGAAAAACAAAAAAGTGTTCACATGCTTACAAAGGATAAAGATGTGGGCAACAATGCAAGCCTACCTGGTAGCCGTTATTATCACAGTAAAAAGGGCAAACTGCTCTTTGTAAAGTCGAGCTGTATGCACCTCTATATTTGTCTGCAAACTCAAACACCTATTAAAATCACCACGAAGCATTGTCATTATTACATAATATTAAGATATACATTAAAAATAAAAAATAAAAAGTTTAAGATAATTCATAAAGCATGTGTCATGCACACGCCACCCTAATAGTTACAATTGGCACTCTAACAATACATACGGAGTGGAGTAGTCATACATAGTGCTATTTTTCTGCCCCTTAATTAGTGGCAATGACCAAAAAGAGAGAACAAGCCGTTGATTACGCGCCAAAGCAAATCCTATTTTTTTTATTTTTTATTTTTTATCAGTTTTGTGTTACACTACTTTTATGTTAGAGTGATTGATGAGTTTTAGGGCTTTTAGCATGGAGTAAACTCTACTCTAATTAAGGAAGACAATTATCATGAATCAGAGTTTTGGATACTATTTATATGCACTCCTAATTTCAAACAGTAATAGTTGTCTTGATTAATTACAATTCAAAACTCCGTGGTTCTCTACTTCTGTATGCTACTATAGCTAAATATTTAATCCCACAACTAATCAACCACATGCCATTAATCAGAATCCCATTTAACTACATCAACTCCCCAATTCCAATATACGGAATACGGAGTACAATAGTACATACACTTGCTATTGTTGACACATTGAGCAATTACAATACTTAATCCACCAGAACAAAATATTTTGAACTAATGAACATAATCATCTTATCCAACATATGAAGAAGAAGTATGAAGAAAAAATAATTTAAAGATTACATTTTTCTTTGAACAGAAGGACATGTAGCAGGGATTACTTACTTTGATAGCGCGACTAAGGAGCAAACGAGAATAAGCCCGATCACGAGCCCGAAACACAATCGAGGCAGCAGCCAATGCCGCAGCAGTCTCCCCCGCAACATCAGAGCCAGGATGGTTCTGATCAATAGCATAGGCCGTCCGCAAGGTGTCCATGTCCTCCGGCCTCTCCCAACAATTATGGTCGGAGTAAGGGTCCCCGACTTGAACGTACATTTTGAATGGCATCTCCGCCGTAGCCTTAAGGAGGTAGTCGGTTCCCCAACGCACTGCCTTAAGTGCGTGGGGGAGCTCACCCCTCATGTTCCTCCCAAAGTCTATCACACTCCATGACAGCAGTGTGATACTGAATGCCATTGGGAACCCAAATTTAATGTTATCCCCCGCATCATAGTATCCTCCTGTCAAGTCCTTCTGAAATTGTGCGACAAAAATTCGTTAATTCTCGTTATACGCAATGAACGTCACGCGCTCAATTCGCGCGTGGACTCTATTTGATTATTCTTTAATCTTGTTAGTTTTCTTTCTTTGTTTTGCTTTTTGTACAGATCTCTGTCAATCTTGGTCGTAGCACGCTGGTACCCTTCCCCTATTATTAGCTTCGTAAAAAAGTTGTTTTGTTCTCCACTTATAAATAACTAAGTATGGTTAACACTGTTAATCTAACTCTGACTAATTGAGCAGTCTATGACCCTTTGTTATTACTAAATTGACTAAATTATGAATTGTAACGTTCCCTTATAAGTCATGAAGTTTCTCCTTCATTATAATACATAATGCAAGTCATTGTATTACATGCATTGCAATAAAACTTGTTTTAAATGTGAAAATATTACACTTAATTACAAATCGAATGATTAAGGGACTAATTAATTGTTAGCTAATAGTATAATTCGACGAAATGACCAATGTGACAGAACAGAGATACTCCATACTAATTAAGAAATCAAAAGGAGAAGGTAATTTGAAAAAACATACACCGACGGAGTGGCCGTCTTGAAGGGCAGAATCACGGCGCCAATGAAGGCGTTGATCAGGAGGAAGTCTACCGGAGCGCTGACCTTCGAAGAAGAGGATGCTCTTCCGAAGGGCATCCATGTAATTATGCTGAGCAAAACAGAGGAGAGGAGACAGAGTGAGGAGGGAAAACGTAATGAGGAGACAAAATGTGGAACATTTCGCCATTTTTTTGGAATATTAGAGATGAAGAATTGAGAGTGAAGAGCAAGGAAGTGAGGGGGGGAAGTGGTATGTTTATATAGTGGTGGGGAAAAGGAAGGAGGAAATGTAACAAGTATGGAATAGTAGTGTTAGTAGTGTAAAGGGTGTTCGAGTTCATTGGATTCTTGTTGCAAAGTATGGTTTCAACTGCGGTGGACACGTGTATTAACGTGAATTGATAGGGTTTTCAGTCAATGCTATTGTTGACTGTTTCCATTGTTTCTTTGACTCTTTTGTTGGGTTTTGAGTTGCCTTTGTTTGTGCTTAGTGTAGTTTGATTAGTTGCTTGTTACTCTGTTTTTTGGTTCATCAATTAATTTGGATTGTTTTGTTAATGCTTGATTCATTAGGAAATTGTTGATTACCATTGTGTAACTTGTACTCCACAATACATGTTTTTTTTTTTTTTAACTTATTTCTCAAAATCAAAAATTATATATTGAGAAACATATTGAATAATTACAGTTTCATAAAAAAAATTGATTAACTAATTTATTATTACAAGTCATATCGTATTTAAGTTTTATTTATTTCAAGATAATTTAACTTAGTCATTACGAGTTCATATTCATTTTGTTCAAATATAAAACGATGATTTCAAAAAATTGAGTTCAAATAAATTGAAACAAAATAAATGTTGCCATAAAAAAAATTATTATTATAATTTTACAATCAATACAGCTCTACCATCAATATAGTTCTACTATAATGACTTTTCTATCATATCAAAAAAGAATAAGTAATATAAATTCGAACAATTAAATGGAGTAAATATGTTAACTATTAAATGGTGATCATTTAAAATCACTTAAAATAGTTTGATCATGTACAAGCTCAAGTAAATGCATTTTAAAATCATTTGATAACTATGGATATAAATAATGTACATGATTTATACTTTTATGATAATCGTCATCCCTTTTTGTTTTGCCTATTAACTCTTCATAGAATCTAATTTTTATAAAACTAAATTTTTATTAAATTTAGCCTCTAGCAAAAAAAGGAATCTCCTTGTTCACAGGTGAAAGGACAAAATTATTTGCCCACTCATTCACATTAACAAAAAAGATTTTTCTTGCTCAAATTGAGCAAAAAGAATTCATTGGATCACGTTAAGTGGGCCCACGTGGTCCATTTTATTTTTATCTTTTGATAAATTGATGACGTGGTCCAATTAATATTGGACTTTCGAAAAAGCTACCCAACCTACTCTTACTACGTAACACATGAATTTTGGACCGAAATGTCTTAGCTGTCTTAGCTTTTGAGGTTTGAGTTACGAATTCATGGTCAGTTTTGACTATTATTTGAACTTTTGGAAGATAATTGTCATTTATACACACTTGCACATGATTGTATGATACATTGATTCACATGCACTCATTTATGTGCTTCTTCATTCGCATAACCTAAGCTATCCAAAATGAGAGGAAAAATGTCCATAAATATAGAAATTTCTGGAATTTTGACTAATGTAATGGTACATGAAATGTATTAAGCTTAGATTAGCAACGCATTCTGATGTAAATAAAAATTAATGGTACATAAAAAGCACCAACCTTTGATAAGTAACTCATTCCCAAAAATTTCTGGATACCCCCGGTAATCAAGGTGAATCACAAATAATCATACCCAAAATAACAGACAGAGATTTGTTCAACAAAATGATAACATGTAAATCATTGAACAGCTTCTTCTTCTTCTTCTTCGTCGCCGCTTAGCCATGGAAGGCGGTGGCAAGGTAAGTCCATTTCATCAACAGAACACACAAAAAATTAGCACTTTTTCAATTCTTCCTCTTTTATTTACCTAGCATTATTTCTGTACTTGCTGATAACTTTTTTTTTCCCGACCTTCCTGTAAATGTTTAATAGTTATGATATTCAGATATTGTAACGTGCATGTCATTCCTAAATTGTTGTAATCATGGTTCGAGTCGCGAGGACCGACCCGTTTCGGACTGTGGCATCATGCTAGGCCAATTGGTCCAAACGATAATACCGGAATATGTAATCCTGGTTGTAAATCCCCAAAAATAGCTCACTTAAACCAGAAAATGGAACCCAACCCAAAATTGGTCTGGTCTGGTCTGGCCGTGCCATAGTTGATTATTGGAAATACCAGGATATTATCACCCATCTCTTCGTATGAAATAAGTTTATGACGGATATTAGCCATTACAAAATCCAAGTAGCTGATTAGTGGGCATATTTTGCAAGATAACATACGATGACTAACAATACACTACCCAATAACATAATCTTCAATTATCTCCAGTTCTCCACTAATTGAATATAACATGCAGGACAAAGGGTGGAAGTCAGTCCCTCAGTTTGGAGCCTGGGATAAAAAGGGAGGGGCAAGTCCTAACTATTCCATGGTCTTCGGCCAAGCACGAGATCAGCGGAAACAAGCCAAGGAGGAGGTTAGGAATATACTCATGAAAAATAAAGCGGACTTCATTGCTCAACAAAATCCCCATGATCATTGCCCACAGGATCACCACCAAGATGATTCTACGGTCAAAGTAAGGGTTTACTCTCTCACTCTTAACTTATGCACGGGTTCAGAGAAACTTTATGCTGAGCGGTAGCATTAAAGTAGAGCTGATCATGTGAGCTCGGTCTAGCCCGACACTATACAGGCTTTGGCAACTGTTTTCCAAATTTCGATCTCTGGCCTGAACATAAAGTCAGCTGGCCATATCAAAGTATGGTCTGGACCAGCCCATGACTAGCTCTACACTTCACAAAAGGGTCTTACAACTGCCCTAAAACCTTTTTTCTGGGTGAATTTGCATCAACTCTTGATCGGATATGAGTTTTGTATTTGATTCTGTATTGCTCCATATCCCCTGGATCAATAAATAAATCTAGTACAACCCTAGTTATGAAGTGCACATTTTATGATCACACTGTGTATGCATTTCCTTCCTGATACTTGAAATACTATTTCTTGCAGAAGAAAAACAAGCTTGCCATACTCTGTTGCATAAGTCCGTTTCGAGAATAAGAGTCCCTGCTGCAGTTGATGTCTAATTCTTGTAGAACCAGACCTACTTTGAGGTGTATTAATTCAGTATATCAACAAGTAAATATTATATTCGCTTCATAGTCTTCGTTCTTACTTTGCTCCCCAATCAAGTTATATGACTGCAGCACAATGATGGAAATAAATTTGTTTTAACTCAATAGTGTTAGTCTAAGTGTAATTATGAAAATAATAAAATCAGAACTCAGATGCAATTTTTTTTTATAAGACAGGAAGCTTTTTTTTGTTTTGGGAGGGGGGTTGGGGGGCATATCATATATAAACTTTTCCCACCTTTATGATCCAAATTAATCAACAATGATGTGTTGTTCATGCTTAATTGAGATTAAGTCAAGCAAAAATGAAAGTGAAACATGCTGTACAAAGTATCTGTAGTTTTAAGTTGAACTGAACCGTTTTACCGGAGCTTGAATAGAAGAAAGGAAACTCCTATCTGCCTTTTCAATACCATCAAAAACATAACTAAAAGGAGGCATCTCTACATATTTTCCAGAGCCAGGGAAGGCTTTCAGTTCCCCGTTCTGCCAGACAATTTTTCCTCCAGCAATAGTCACTTCAACCTTTCCCTGAAAACCAAGCAAACACACAACAAGGAAAGGCTTAACAAAATGCAAGGTTTAAATCACAACACAACCACCAACCCTGAACAATAGGCCATATTCAAAATTGTACACTTCCACTGTCCTACTTTAATACTTCTTTAGAACTTCATGGTGAAGTGTTCATTCTGTGCAATATGGTGAATCATAAGGGACAGTTGGAGCAATAAATTGAAAAAATTCTTGCTAACTGTGATATAATTGTCATAATCCATAAAACTCATATTCCCACCATTAAACATAATACATTGAAAAATTTTCAACAAGATTACCTTTCCCGTCACCCCCTCATAGACATTTGTGTCTGTCCTATAGTGATGCTGTTCTGCTGAAATTGTGAAAGTAGCATCCGGATTGAGAATTATGATGTCTGCATCAGATCCAGGGAGTATTGCTCCTTTTCTCGGGTATATGTTAAAAATTTTCGCACTGCACAAAATAATCATCAAGAAATAACTATACCCAAATAAATTTAGCACTATAAGTTTATGCATAAGGAAACATACCACTCTGTGCTAGTTATCCTCACAAAATCATTGACTGATATCTGCCCAGATTCCTGGATATAAAAGATAGAACCACGAAAAATGAGAAAATGTTGAGCTTTTTCAGAGAAATTATTGTTCATGGATGTTACAATCATTGGCATCTTACCACCATCATATCCCAGACTAGATGCATCCTCTCCTCAAGTCCTAAAGATGAGAAAACAGCAAGAAGTTCACATATGTATTGTTCAATGTAATAATAACATGACTGATTTACTGCAGTAAAGGAAGAAACTAAAGATCTTAGGCTCACCATTAACACCGTTAGGTATTTTTCTAAAATCGTCAATTCCAAAAGCCTTTTGTGTTGAATTAAATGTACAGTGGTCAGTTCCAACTAGCTGCAACATGGTGAGATCAAATATTCATTAACCTAAATTTCAACGTGAATGTCTCCCATGAAATAATGTTTTCAGTTTCACTAGGATAGGAATCATCCAGATACTTTGAGATCACCAGGAAAATAATCAAAATTTTATATCTATGCATAATGCTTCTTTTACATGGGAGAAAATTATGATATTTCGAGTCAATATATAGGTTCCTGAAGTGCGAAAAGTTTCATGAATTAGCAATAAAGTTTATCAAGCAATGGAAGAAACCTGAAGAGTTCCCAAAGAAAGAGCATGCTGTAGTGCCTTATCATGTCCAGCTTCCCTGATAGGTGGACTCATGACATACCTGATTCCCAAAAAATTAAACAAAAAATAAGTGAATAAAGTATGCAGTTTGGTGGAAAGAAAACAAAGCAAAAATAACAAGAGGTACTTGCTTTGCTGCAATGGAGAAGTCAGGATCCCAAAGCACAGAATCATTCAGCCTTAATCCCGAAATTACAGGCTCACCTATGACTCTCTGCCCTGCAACCAAGGAGTGGGATACAATATGTAGTTGAAACAAGATGATCATGAGATTCGTGACAGCACACAATCTTATTATAAGTTGAGAACCTGATTTTTGTGCTTCGGCTATTTCTTCCATGGCATCAATGCTCATCACATGAACCACATAAAGAGGAGAGTTTACAAACCGTGCTAGTCGAATAGCTCGAGCTGTTGCCTCTCCTTCTAGCTAAATGACCATGAAAGACATGACAAGTTAAGAAAAAACTTCAATATACATTACAGAAAGAAATGATAATGTTCAAAATAATGAACAACTATTGTGCAGTTTTTACAATATATTCACCAACAAATCAAGCCATGACTCAAAGGAGTAGTAGAGTACAATTTAGGTCATAAAAGATATTATTAAGTCATAAAACAAGATCCATACATTAGTAACAATATGAATGTAAGTTCTCAGCAATTCAACTTGACTCCTCCTGTATCACAAATAGTTGCATAAACTTAAAGCCACGCTAGAAGATTGAAAGATTATGAAAATTGATAATTTGACAATTCCAGTATAGAATAAAATAATTTCAATGTCATTTTCTCCGTAAAAATTAGATACTGATAGCAATTCAACATAAATCTATTCCCAAAAGAAGGTGCTGTGCTGTAAAAAATCTGCTCCCAAAAGAAGGTGCTGTGCGGTAAATCTGTTCCCAAAATCTGTACCTATAAGTATCTAAAAGATTTACAGATGCTAAAAAATTACCACCGGAGGTCTTGAAAGCGCATGTCCCTCGGGACCGGTGAAGCCAAGTTCTATCATTCGCTGCTGCCCTTCAGAAACAGCGTCGCCATTTTCTGCATGAACCATAGGCAAGGCACCCAGAGACTTGCATTTCTTGAAGCCCTCTATCAAAAGCTCATCATTTATCATGAAAGATCCCTTGTAAGCCATGAAGAACTTGAAAGAATTTATACCTGAAATTCACCAAGCATTCTAAAATCTTGTGATTAACTTCACAGGGTATGACTTATGAGCCTATGAAACCAAGACACAAACCTTCATCCTTAACCATGATTTCCATCTCTCTTGAAACAACTTCGTCCCATTTTGTAACTGCCATATGAAAACCATAATCCATACATGATTTTTGAGCCTTTTGTCTGTACAACTCCAAACCGGCTGTCAAGCTTCCATTAACAGGTATCACAAAGTCAATATGCATTGTCGTACCACCAGCCAATGCAGCAGCTTGACCACTAAAGAAGTCATCAATGGTCTTGGTACCCATGAATTCCATATCCAAGTGAGTGTGTGGATCAATCCCTCCTGTTATGTTTCACATTATAAGTTGATAGTACACATCTACAACGTATAATAGATTTGAAGGCAGATGAACCAACCTGGCATGACATACTTTCCGGTCGCATCAATCACAGTTACATCATCACCCACCTGTTTTCAGCATTACATTTCCATTTAACAATTGAGTTTTTGGACAAATAGTAATCCCGCAATTCCAAGCAGTCAATTCAATAGCAAATAGTCAACAAATCATGTAGCTCCAGAAGCATGTGTACATACATAATGCAGGACATAATTTTACTTGGCAACAATATCAGATCAATAACCTGAAGTTAAGTCCAGTAACAACAACTTTTTACGGAAAACCTTCACATAAGTAATTTTTCAAGTTTTCACATTCCTCTGCAATCAGTTTCACAACAGTACCCAAACAAGTGAGAAACATATATACTCACTGTTTTTCGAATCATAAATAGTAACAAAAGATTAACAAGATTTCTCTAATTTATATGTTGTAAATTACTGCATAGTAAACAGTAATAGTTAAATTGATCACACTCCCTATCCCTCATTAATCGTACCAAGTGATGCGAAAACATCCATACTTTCAGAAAAAAAAAAAAACAACTTTTTCCGTACATCACAAAACATAATTGCATGTGAACAATATTTTCTGATCACTGATAAAATTAACATAGTATCCTACCCTTAGATTAGCAGACAACAAAAACAATCACAAGACTAACATCCAGATCAAACAATAGGTGATTCTTAAAAAATAAGATATGAATTCACAACCACAATAAGTAAATAAATAAATAATAGAAAAAGTAGTTTTGAGCTGATTACCTTAAGATTGTGTTGGACAGCAACAATAACACCATCTTCCACAAAAACATCAGCAACTTGTCGATGATGAGCATTCACAACTGTCCCTCCTTTAATCAATATCTTAGATGATGATGAAAAATGACACCCACTTTCTCCATAGTCAATCCCAGCCTCACAAAACTATCCGTTCATTCATCAAACCCCGCCAAGAATCACATAAAATTATTAGTTCTCTGTTTATTAATAATCATATATTAATTATCAAAACCCCAGGTTTAAGTAGCAATCATATTGACAACAAAATCAAAAATTAAGTAAAAACTTACAAGATTAGCAGTAGTTGTTGCAAGCAGAAGAGGGAAAGCAGCAAAGAGAATTACCAAGTTTAGCAACTGAGTAATCATCATTATCTCACTGTATCTGTGATTGTTGGAGAAGAACGAAATTGAGAAGTTACATGTTTAGAGTTTCATTTGAGAAAATTGGAATCTTGATCAGCTATTTCGGGATTCATATTGATTTGCTTCACTTAACGTTCAGGTTGTTGACTTTATTTCGGGGTTCAGTTAATGACCATTCCATAATTTTGGATAAATAAGACCAGAATGCCAACCTGCTGCTGTCAGAACGGTCCCTTTGATTTCAAAGTCAACAGGCGTAATAATATTTACGAATTTCTTATATTTTAGGGCGTAAAATTTTTTCTTATCAATTTCGCGGATAGTAATATATGGTTATTTTATTTTATGTTACTAATTTCATCCGTAAAATAATTTAGTCGTTGTAAAAATAATTGGAAATTTTTTTAAAAAAAAAAAAAAGTGCACACAAAGTCTACTAGTGAAACAATTTTTTTTATAAGCAAATTAATCAAATAGAGTAGAATAATGATGATATTTTTAAATAAGTGTTAATATAACAAGTATAACCTCTAATAATTGGGTGTCTTGTTGAATATTAAAGGTATATTTAGCAAATCATAAAGTTGCAAAACTCGAAAATTCAACTTTAATGCCAGAGCATACATGTAGTATATAGTATATATTTTAATATCCAAAATGCTAGTATATACAAACCTACCATTATCATTATACATAATATTCACTAAGATAAAATTTTGATTACATTTTATCAAAAAACTAAAAATAAAATCTTAAATTTAAAATATTTGTATAGTTATATGACACAGTAAGACAGACAAGAGACTAAATTTATTCATTATAAGACTCCATAAACTTAATGTTATAAATGGTTTAAAGTAATTATCATTAAAATTTTAGTTAAGATTTTTTTGAAATTTATTTAATCATAATTTTTTTAATTATTTTTGGGCCCTTTCGAACTCTAGGCCCTAGGCGGTCGCACCCTTCACCTAGCCTCAAGGACGACACTAGCTATTGTGAGCCTGTGATTCTGCGAGTGATGTTTGCTAGGATAAGGTCACATTATTTTTAGGCTTTTTTTTTTTTTTTTACTTTTTCTTAGTATTGGGTGTTTATTTATGTCACATTCTGGCTAGAAATGCAAATGATTTGATTTGAAGGTTATTTTGTTTTGTATATTTTTTAATTGTTATGAGAAAGTTTTGAACCATTCAAAGTTTTAAAATAGACTTTTAAATGCCACTATACATATTTGGGACCTAATTATTGGTAACTGGAATCTTAGACGATATAATAGTTTTGAGGTAATTGAGAGAAATCTTAGGGTTTATTAAGATTCGTAAGGACAACTATTGTTTATCTAACTTATGAGAAGTGCCTTGATGCATTACCTTTCCTTTCCATGACTTAAAAACTTAAATATTTTCTAAATGTAAATGCTATAACAAGCAATTTTGATCCCTTTTAGTAATATATTTAGGAAACTCATTGCGAACAAGTAAATGCCTAAGAGAATCTTAAAAGGTTGATTACAATAAAAAAACAACTATCAATTCAATTAAAAATATTTTTTAAAATACTCATATTCTAAAAGAAACATATTAGACAACTAAATGATGGGTTGTTTCAAATGGATTTTTATTCTAAATATGAGAAATATATATTGTTCCCAATAAATCCAATATTTTTCCAACAAAAGAACTATATATTTTTCTTCTTATTTTTTTAGGTTTTATACAAAGTTTTTAGAATTATGTTTTCTACAAAACCCTTTTTTCGACTTCTAATATATGCCCCATAAGTTTCCCCTAAAGATATGATTTATTTTGGGAACTTTTCAATGATAATCACGGGTTTGATCTTTTACATTTGGCAATTTGCAAAAAAAAAAAAAAAAAAAAAAAAAAAAAACTTTATCACCCTATAACTTATCAAATTTATCATTTATAACATTAATGAGGTTTTTCAGCAGATTGGTTCTTTTAATCTACTACTTAGGTTAACCATGGTTAGTCAATTCTCAATCAAGATTCTTTCCCCCTAAAAATTAAAGCACTGCTATATAAAGTAGAGCACCTACTCTATGAACCCCAAATCTATTCACCCTTGTTTTCTTCTTCCCAAAATTCACCTTCCCGCCCTTCTTTTTTCTCTTCAATCTCCAAACTTCAATGGCAGTGCATTGTTGAGCGTAATTGCAACTTTTATTGCAGATTGTGTGGGTTGCGCTGTGAATAATTGCGGTTTACTACATTGCGAAAATATTTGATTTTCAAATTTGAGGGGAATTGTTTGAATGAAAAAGTTGAGTGTTTTGATTTTTGAATGAGAAGGAAATCAGTTAGTTGATGAATAATAAAGAGTGACTAACCATGGTTAGTAAGAATAAAATTGTTGAAAATAGCTCATTAAAGTCACAAATGATAAATTTTAAAAGCTAAGAGTTATCATTGATAATTTTTTTTTCCCAAATTACCAAATTTAAAAATAATCAACAAAGAGTTATCATTAGGAATTACCATTCAAGAATTTTTTTTTTTTTTTTGAAAGAATCAAATTTGTAGTTTAACTAAAAACGTGACAAGAAAGTGTAAATTGTTTGTCAAAGAGATAGATTTGAAGATCCAATAAGTAAGATGGTTGGCTGAACGAAGTATACATTTTGTATTGCAATGTGTGAATTTGTTATATTTTTATAGATGTAATGAAATAAGATCAGGAAGATATTATCAGATGTGTGACATAATCAGTTAATAGTCTACCTTAGATAACTGTTGGCCAAGCTTGGTTTCGAGCTTTTGATATTGAATTGACAAAACAATGCCAAGTATAACTCAATTCAGACAGTGGGAGATCGATAGATCCACAGAGAGTCAGAGAGGTATGCACATCAGCAAGACCAACGTACTACATACATATCAGTGAGTCCACTAACGAAATGCAGGGTTCAAGGCCATCAATAATTTTCTAGAGATAAAACATGCCATGTATAGCCACTATTTCATATTTTGAATTATTTAATATCAAACTAAAATTCACCTTAGTTTGCATGATCTACACAGTGTCCTGTATAAGCTCATTGTCCATTACTGAAGAAAACAGAGGCTACAGTATTAATTCACCATTGTGGGTTCACATGAATTCACACACGAGATGATTAGACTAATCTTCCTCCTCTAACCAGCAGGTTGCACATGATTTCTGTAATTACAAGAGCATATCAATTCTACGCAGGTTTTGCGGGGTTGGAAGCAGAAACCCACTTGTAAAAGGTACAAGCAGGTCCTCTGTTAGCAGTCCAATTTCCACAGCCGAAGAAGAAACAGCCATGCTTTGGTCCCGGCTTTTGGTACACCAGCTTGAAACTTGTCACCCCACAATAGCAGTAGACATGAGGCTCTTTCAAAGGATTGGCAGCTTGGAGTGGTTGGTAAGGAATGACAGTGAAAAAAGGAGGGGTCTCATACTTAGGGGGTTGATAAGTTAGGTTGCTTTCATGAGTAGGGATCTGTTGTTGATGGTGACCAGCAGTAGGAAAATCTGCAGATTGCCACTTAAGAAAACTTGTTATTGATAATTTGGATCCGAGGTGCATAAGGCGAGCCAGTAGACGAGCAGTGTTTTTTGCATCGTCCAGTCCGCAATGGGCGCGGCCCTCCCAAGTGAGCCCAGCAAGTTCCACTGCTTCTTTCAAGTTGCGTCTACCAGTTCCAAACATTTTGTTGAACGGGATCTTCAAATTGATCCACCTGGGAACATTCAAACCATATATCAACACAAATGAAAGTTCTATCCAAAGTCCTAACATGTGCTGCTTAAAACTCGTCAGTGTTCATACAGGTACTCCAATATAACAAGGATAGTTCAGAAATTTCGACTAAACCAATTTCTGAAAACTTGTGCAAGAAGGAATATCTCCAAATGTCCATAGCTAAAGTATCGGCTTATCGCAAACTATATGAGAGCCTGACAAGGGTTTCCAAGTGGAACAAAGAGACCAAATACATATCATGTCTTAAAAAGGATTTCTCTTACAAGTGTGTTTCATGTGTCAATACTGTCAAACGTATATCTACAGTTAATTATAGCACTTAACACTATTAATAAGTAAAAGAGGAAAACACAGAAAATAGAATAAGAATAATTTTTAGTCAACACAACCATGGAAGCAAAGAAAAGATCAGAAGAGCTTGCAAGTGAAAAAAGCAGTTGCATCTTTCATGGATCAAGAAAAGTAAACATTGACCATGGATAGAATAGAAACTTATAATCAAATAGAGAGTGTCTTGAGCAAGCTCAAAGTTGTCACCAAATTCTATAAGAAACAAAGATGTACGGAGTGTAAGGTTTAGCACAAGGGGCTATCCAAAAAGCTATACTCCGTATCCGTATATGGCGGTAATAAAAGTTAAGACTTAATAGGGTCCTTGTCACTATCCAGTCTAGTTTACTCCTATCTTATCCCTTTCTTTCGCAGGTCTGTAATACAATTTTTCATGTTATAACATGAACAGCTAATAACTCTAGTCACAATTTAACGTTGTGGCTCATTAAAGATGTCAACTAAAGTAACAATAAGAGATATGCCCATGCACAGGATGAGCCCTACACGTAATAGTAGAAACCGTAACTTGAAGTTCTGTGACATATTAAAAGCTTCTTAACAGCGAGTTAGCACTATTACCTCGTGAATGTAATTAAAAAATTCAGCTTAGTTGCTTACCGATTGAAATATAATGGCTTTCTAACCCTCTTGAAACGGCACTCTGATTCCAACATTACTCTGCAATCCCAATCCGACCACGTTACTACAGCAAAATTTGTGTTCTTAATGCCCCTGTCTTCAAGCCATTTGTCATGCATAAGCAGCGCTTCGCTCAAAAGAACGCCTTTGTCCACCTGAAAACAGTTTGTTGAACTTCGGTCATGCAAGAAGTGAAAAAAATATTGCATCATGGCATGCTAACTAATATAGTAATCATGATGATCTTCAAAAGCAAGCTCCTTCATTCTTATAATAGGCCTAAAGACATCCGAATCAAAGTTCAGATGGTTCTTGAAACATTGAGAATCTATAAATAAATAGGATTTCCAGCATTTGTCGATATATGTCAAAAATCTTAAAAATATGAGTAATGACATAACTTCTGCCAGCAGAAAAAGGTTGGACGTAAAAATATGAGTAATGACATAACTTCTGCCAGCAGAAAAAGGTTGGACGTGTTCCCCATTCAGACCATTGACACACAAATGAAGTCAAAACTTTAACATCTTAAGGCTTCAAAACAATTATATCTAGAGTAAAAATCTTTAAATACATAGCTAGATTAAATATTCTGCCGGAAAAAACTTTTAAAGTTAAATATAAGGGGGAAAAAATCCTGATAGGAGAAATGAAGAGGGAATATAAATCGTACGTGAAAAAAGTTACCCTAAAGTATCCGTGGTCTTCCCTCTAAATGTGTCAATCAACTCCACAGTAATTTAAAATGAAAAACTGAAAAAGAAATGAAAGACTAGCGGCAGAAAGATTGGCATGAGTTTCCATTAGTGCACAAGGGCCTGCACATAAAAATACAAAAAATGATTGAAACTCCCTAGTTTAAATCATCGATTCTGGTAAAGAAACTATTTCGTATCTACAAGAGTACTTTTACAAGAACAATCTTAGCTCTCAAAGCAATGAACTTTTGAAAAGACCTACTTGGATCCCAAATAAGTGATGTTATTCAAATTTAAGGAGTGTTTTTTTAGCTAGAAAATGCCCTTAGAAATCCTTTGACAAAAGTTAGAGATTCATTAGAAAAGTTGGTGCACAAAGGTGCTTATTATAGAAAAAATATGCAATCATTTCACACTCTCAGAGTCTCCATAGGAGGCGGAACCCAATGAAAATATTTTGTTTATGAAAATAATTTTCAGACATTCATTATTATTTTATACTTTTATCACAATTTTTGTGATTTAAGGAACTTTAGCCTAAACTATTCAGTAATTTGGAAGATATTTCAGTTTTGATTTGCTAGGATCATTATGACAAAGTGCGGTTGGGAATATCCAAATATATCCTACATTTTGCAGAGCCTTAAGTCAATTACGTGTGTGATTCGATCTCTTATAAACCCTTGAAATCTCTTAAAGAGGTTCCTAATCAGCTGGTCTTCGTGGCTTCAGAAGTAGTTGGGGTGGACAGTATCCTATGATAGACCTATTTTTGGAGATTACATCTATTATCCGGAAATTCTGCTTAGAAGAAACCTAGGTGAAGCCATTCTGGACCTATGGCACTTCAGTTTGTGTTGCACCAATTAACTGTTCAAAAACTGATTTAGGGACTGTTTCACCAAATGTTTCCCAGAACTATGAAAATCACCAATAACACGTCAAATTGGTTTGCCAAAATGTAAATTTTCCTTAAGGACAGAACACACCAAAATAATATAGACCATTTCAGCCAGATGTGCATCAAATCCAATCGTTGAAAGATAACGCTACATTATTCATCATCTTGGCTATAACGAAGCAACATTAAAATATTAAATTTATTATATAAATTTGAGTAAGTGACTGATTTTACTCAGGTAAGACATTATTTTCCAGAATAATTTAAGGCCTGGTAGTACACATTCAAACCCAAAGATTTATCCTACTTGAAAGACCACCAGATGCGCAAGGAGTGAAAACTATACGTTACATGAAACATGACCCGTGTTCTAGGAATACTTCAGGTGAGAACATGCAACTTCCTACGTGGTCAAACAAGGAAAGGGTCAATCATTTAAGCATGTCATGTTACAATGTTAGTAGACATTCTTGCAGACTAACTGTAT
This sequence comes from Dysphania ambrosioides, assembly GCA_026401315.1. Taxonomy (NCBI): domain Eukaryota; kingdom Viridiplantae; phylum Streptophyta; class Magnoliopsida; order Caryophyllales; family Amaranthaceae; genus Dysphania; species Dysphania ambrosioides. Next base: position 1,546,965 of record CM048666.1, read on the forward strand.
CCTACTGCTAAAAAGAAAATAATGATTCTTGAGTAGATGTATTTCATAACAGGTATTTTTTTGCTACTCCCTCCATCACAAATAATTGTTGTTTTATCCTACTTTTCTTGTTCCAAATAACTGGTCACGAAATCAAAGCAAAACTCCTAATTTATCAACTTTGATTACCCATACAATAACCACCAAAAGCTTAGGCTCTCTTCTCCTCTACTTATTTAAATAAGTTTCAACAAAAATAAGCTGAGGAGAATATAGACTTATCTTCTTTCTTTTTGAATAAGAATAACCAAAGAATCCTTGAATTGAATACATTAAGGTTAAATTACAAGGTAGTACAAAGGCAATTCATGGCCTAATAATCTACCATAACCCAACAACAATAATGATGATAGTATCTATGTTTGGAGGTGAGTGTGAGTGTGATAGATATCAATTTATTTAACAAAATAGTCCTGAAACCAATGAACTTGTTGTCTTCATGCAACTATTATCAGAGTTTGATCAACATATCACCAACACATTTCGCTTCTACAACAGGCAAATGGTATGGTCAAGATGACTCTTCAGTTCCACAGAAATTTGAAGGGATAAACCAAAACATTAATGTACAGCATAATTAGTATTAATGCTCAATCTCAAAAGCGCACTGAAGAAAGATGCTCATTATCTTTGGCAATAAAAGTTGAATGACAACAGAGCATCAATCTAACGGATATGCAGAGGACTCTTGTAGATGAATCATACACCATAAAAGTATTCAAGTGATACTGGTAGACAATAAACAAAAATAAAATTTCACAAAAAAGGGTAAACAGAGGTGACTTGAACAAACCTGAGACTGCTGAATGCCTGTAAGTTCCTTGCAGAAAGGAGTCAGCAGTTGATTATGAGTAGGCCGCACATACATCTGAAAACAGTCTTCCAATTGGCCAGTACTACTGTTCACAAGCACGGATGGGAACTCAATTATTTCCTGCGGGTGTGGGTTCTTTTCTTTGTCACAAGTAGCCTCAAAATCGATGACCACAAAGTGCTGAAAATCTTGTAACACATAGTTGGGTGAGTAGCTTTGAGGAACTATCTGCAAAGGAACCTGGGGAATCCACTGTGAGCGGAAGTAATCCCCATAGTTTACAGGATAAAAGCAACCACCAAGTGGATGGGGTTGGCTATGCACATCCTTCATAAAGGAAGGTGATAGAGATGAACAAACAAAATAGTTTTCTTGCCTCACTGGATGGCCACGGCAATCACCAGGGACTGCTAATTTATCAAAACTTACTGCTCCGTTAACAGAGTCAACATTTGTTTGCTTTCCACCATTAGTATACTTGAGCTCCGTGGTCAGTCCACTGAAACTCCTTGGATAAGGAGGACCATACATAAAACTTTTAGCTTGGATGCATCCAAGGGAAGCTTCAAGTCCCTTTTGTATTGTTTCTGAAAGGAAACGTAGAAGTCAGCCATGTAGAGGAAAATAATATAATAAACAATGAACAGATATAAAGAAGGCAACAAGTAGCATGAGATTTATCAATCCCTTTATGAACAAGTGAAAACCAACATTTCATATACTTAGCCAAGCTATTATTTATTGCATGGAAGAACTAAGCCAGGATCCAAGCAGAAATCACCTACACTAGGAACGTTCAAGTTAACTTTAAATTATTTTTGATCAAATCTTTTAAATTTTGCTTAAACTTCAGATAGGGAGGAAAGCCCAAAACAGGGGTTGGCATTACAGTTAAACTCAGGGAATCAGGGAAAAGATTCAGGAGATTCAATCAATGAAGATACTCTCATATAAAAACTTCAGGCTTTGTTAAATCCTCATTGGAGGTGCCAAAGCACCCATAGATATTCATCTTAAAAAAAAAAAAAAAGAAAAAGGAGAGAGAGATAAGAAGAGCAAAACAAGAACATACCATCAACAACAAACAAGAAAAGGCTCTTGAACATAAAACGATTCATAGCAGAGCCTTAAAAAAATATCTTATGCAACCATGGAGATGCTAATGGGATGTTGGGCTAATCAGATGGAAAAAACATAAGTTGAATCAAGGTTACACTTACTAGAAAGGATCAAGCCTCATCAACAAAAACCAAAAAAAAAATACAACGTTGAACAAGATTACATATCATAAAAATACCAAAAAAAATTATCCCACAACATTCAAAGATCTACAGCAGTCATTTCTTTTGGGAAGCAAATCAAAGTTATTTATGGAATTAAGGATCAAGGAAAAGGTATGTTCTTTGATGATTAAAGAAGGTAACAAAAAGAGGCAACACAGAAGTGAGGACAATGGACGAAGAGAAACCAACAAAGAAAATCATTACACCTGAAGATTGACCAATTGATTTAAACCTCAAGCCAGCTTTAAGTTGAGAACATTGCGGACTCGAGGATTGATATTTCTTCATCTTCAAAATATTTTCAATCGTGAAGGGATGGATTAAATCTTGAGAAAGAAAGAGGACGGAAAGAGGGGCGCAGCACAAAGACTAGGTTAAGGAGACCAGGCGAATTCTCCTAAGTCCATATAACAGGCCACAATAGAAAAAGGTCATAACGTACTAACGTCAAATCTTATTTACATAATTGACGCGCGAGACACGGAAGTTATTTAATGCCAAAGATAATGTAGGCAAAAGTTACAAATACACAAAACCAATTTTTCCTCAAGGTAAAGTACGCAAAGACGATATGGATAGCTTTTCTCAAGGCTCAATATGACTAATGTAATACTCTAACCAGTGAACTTACCATATGTGAAAAAGCCAAAAAGCTACTTATCAAACAATGCCAGTGCTGTCCATAAAACCTAAGACATAAGGACATATAATTTTAGAACATACAAGATAAACATAGGATATCCCAAATGCATGATGGACTGTCCAAATTGAACCACTTAAAGCTTCAATAACACCAGATGCGCCCAACCCACCTCAAAGAATGACATGAAGAAAAAAAAAATATGAGGTTTCCAGGACTTATTTTGTAGATAACTTTCCTTTGGGGTTTGTTGTTGGATCCTGTCCAGATTTAGTATGCAAAGTGAAAAGGCAATGCTCACAGGTATAGCAGCATATCAGCGTTTTCTTTTTTGCACCTTGTCCATGTTGTTTTTATAGATCAAACTAAGAACAAGAGGATAGTAGTGAAATGAATTACTCCAAACTCTTTACTTTCTCAAATTCTCTCAAAAAAAAAAAAGCATAATAAAAAAAAATTACACTCTGATTTTCTTAAGTATGACTTGATTAAAATTGCAGTTTCTATGACTGATTGGTTTCGCGAACAAATACACCTCTTAACTTCAGTATATCTGAGTATCTGACCGCTGGTCCTGAAAAGAAAAAAACATGTTTTGTTCATTTTGTTTTCTATTACAGACAACTTAAAAATCACTGGATCTTCTCATGGATGGATGTGGGTGGATCTACTATATAACAGAAGAAGGCCTGGGACCACCTAATATTTGAATCTTTGGTCATATATAAAGTTCTTTTATGATGATTGTATATTATTGGCTTTGGCATTGTGGTTAAGGTCATACTTTGCAAACACAAAGTCAAATGAAACTTTAGCAACCATTTTTTTCTTAGTGTATACTATAGTGAAACGCATTAGACAAATATGGTTCTTTTTCTCAATCCTTTTCATTCAAAGGAGAGCGAATGTGAGGGTGTGTGTGTGTGTGTGTGGGGAGGGGGGGGGGGGGGGGGGGGGGGGGGGAAGGTGAGAGAGAGAGAGTTAGAATGGAGAACAGCTGTTCACCCATGCCATTAATCTAGTGCTTCTGATGAGGCTTTGCCTAGGTTGTGGAGGGGAAAACAACATTCACCAAATCTAAAAGATAGTCCTGGTAATAGGCCCAATTCTTAAAAAAAAAAAAAAGCATAGGATGACAAATTTAGTCCAAATTTCAGCTTCCCAGCACTTCTTTCCCTTCATTAGCAACATATCTACTTCCCTTATTCTGGTATTTGGGCTACGGAGTTAATGAATCAGTCGGCAAGAACTCTCAGTTTTCACTCTGTTGATCTTAATTACTAAATGAAGCTCTTTTTTATTTTCTATTGATGTACAAATATATACTTAAAAATCTTAGTATCAAACAGCACAACTGGTCAAATCAAATCCATTCATCAACTGCACTATTTCGGTGTTGCAATAACTGCATAGTTCAGCTACCCCAACAATATTCCTTGTGTGAAAATCATAGCTGATGCATGAAGCTGAGAACCTATTCAACAACCTCTGGTCTCTGGCCTTGGCCAGCAAAACGGCAGTGGCAAGACTTATATTTCTAATAACTAATTCAACAACCTCTAACTTCCTAGCAATTCCATCCATCACATCAAACCAATTCAACAACCTCAATATTTTTTAAGGCACCATCCCCATCACAACTAGCAATTAATTGGAAAAAGGAAACAATTTGACAAATATTTAAAACCTAAAACGGAAAGAAAAGGACCTTTTAACTGAACTGTGTTTAACACACACTATTACCTATCAGTCTATCACTCAACTCAGGCTGGATCAGTGAAAACTCAATCAGACACAAATTTCCAACAGTAAACCCAAATTCATCAAAAACCCATGTAATCAAACACATAAACATTGGCATTGTCATGTTTAAAGCAGTAAAGATCCCAACTTTCATCACATTGTCACATAAAATACAAAACAAATCACTAAACACTCATTGATTGCATAATTAAACACAAATTTAGCAATCTTTTTACCTCGATTTTCAGGGGTCATCATGATCTTGTGAGTCAATAAGATTAATTAGCGCGAACATCAGATCTTCCACCCAAAAAAATTCTGAACCTACCAACCATTTAACAAAAAAAAAACAGAACCCCTTAGAATATTGCCCACTAAACGATCAACCAAATTGCACCAAAATCAAAATCATATAGTATAATATACTTTCTGGGTTTTCTGGGATTTCGGTTATAATTAGAGGTTAATTAACAGAAGAAAAAATAGTGAAATATTGTCAAATTTGCTCACCAGTTACGAGTTACGGTTGTGGCCTTGTGGGGGAGAGAGAGAAGGGTTGGGCCACTAGAGGAAGAAGAAAACTCTGTTGTATCGTGAGATTTTATACAATTTATACCCCGTTAATTTATTTTATTTAAAAATTTATTTAAATTTTTGGTTTTTGTCATATAATAAAAAATTTATAAAATTGATGATTGATTTTTTTTTTTATTGGAGCATCTAACATGAATCCAAATGTACCACTTAATATTTTCATGATTACATGTTTTGGAGGTGTATGAGCTTTCTTATATAATAGAGTATATTATATATTCCCGACTTTCTAAATATTTAGTGTCTAGATGTTTCATTTTAGAGTACAAAATGTATGTGATATTATAAATATAATAATGATCAAGTGATTTTGAAAGCTATATAGTAGGAGTTGTTAATAGAGGTGTGGTAGAATTAGACTTAAAGCACTATCTAATAAAAAAGAATATTCACCATAGAATTATTTGAAAATCATAATATGATTATGATTTAGTTCAGTTATTTTCTATGCATATTTAGACTATTGATAGTAATTTGAAGCATTTTGATATCAGTATCTACATTAAACAAATTAATCAGATATGAAACAAGTAAATATAAGGCTAAAATGTAACCCAAATATCTTTCATGTAATATTTAAGTTAAGCACTTCAAAAATTCATTATGCTACTGATATTAAATTGGTTTATTTTTTGAGTAATTTTACAATGCACATTAATTTCTTTTAATAGTTAATATTTTAGTGGCTTTAATAAAACATAATATAAATTGATCATATTATAAAGTAATTTTTAAGACGACTTTAACACTATAAAATTTTATTTACGAAAGTGAAGATTAGTAATATTAGTTGTGAAAGTGAATATTAATTTTATTTATGCAAATCAGTAATATTTTACTAATAACTAAAAATTTTCATAATTCGAGTTTAATTTGTTAGTTTCATAATTTAAGTTGAATTATATAATTATAAGATGATTTGTTTTAAATTCAAGTTGAATTGTGTTTTTTTTTTCTTAAATTTAAATTTTTTGTTTATCATCCTAATAGCACAATACATCTCGAAAAATAGTGATGTCAAGTAATGCACTCTTAGAATAGGAAATAACTCCTCTATAATTTAGTAAATTGATTGATTTAAATTATTAATTAATGGAAGTTGAATTATTATAGGTAGATCTAGAAGCAAAAATAATCAAAGTTGAGAGAAGATGTGGAAAGGAAAATAAAACAAGAGTGGACCCTACGCTACTTTGATAAGGTTTTTTTTTCGATCCTTCTATTTTTCTTTCCTTATTAGTATGGGTTAGCCTGAAAATAAAAGTGTATTTATTGTGTGTTTGGAGTGATGCTAAGTTGCTAGGGTGTACTTTCCTTTTTCTTTTTGCAAACTTGCATAGGTTGAGTTAGAGTTGGCCATAATGTCGGGCCGGTCAGGCTGGGAGAACTTGAACCAGGACCGGACCGGTCCAAGGGACAAGCCGGTCCGGGTTGGGGTTTTGCGGTTCGTATCGAATCAAAAACCGAATAACGAACCGAATCACGAACCGAATCGAACTGCATCAAACCGAATTCACGAAGCGAATTTCACATAATGACATTATAAATTAGAAGAAATGAATTGTTTCAAAAGTAATTAAATGTTTTATATTCACGAATCATATAATGTCATTCGTTGTAAACTTTTATATTCAACTAATCACATTCATATTTCATTACTTTTGTCGATATTTTTCATTTTTCATTATATATTTACATAAATTACATATATTACATTTACAAAAAGACATAATCATATTTGATTAATATAAACTAAATTATATTAAGCTAAACCAACATTCATTGATTCATATAAACTAAACTATATTCAACTAAACTTACATTATTCATATAAACTAAATTGTATTCAACTAAATTGACATTTATTGATTTATATAATGAATAAACTAAATTATATTCAACTAAACTAGCATTCATTGACTTTTATAAACTAAATTATGTTCAACTAAACTAACATTTATATAAACTAAACTAAGATTCAATTAAACTAAGATTCAACTAAACTAAAATTCATTCATTCCTCTAAATTAAACTATATTCAACTAAACTAACATTCATATAAACTAAATTATGTTCAACTAACTATATTAAACTAAATAGCATTCATTAATTCATATAAACTAAACTATATTCAACAAAACTAATATTCATTGATTCATATAAACTAAACTATATACAATTCAACTAAATAACATTTATTGATTCATATAAACTAAATTATATTCAACTAAATTAACATTCATGTAAACTAAACTATATTTAACTAAATTAACATTTATTAATTTACATAAACTAAATTATATTCAACTAAACTAACATTAATTAATTTATATAAACTAAACTATATATAATTCAACTAAACTGACATTCATTGATTCATATAAACTAAACTATATTTAACTAAACTAACATTTATATAAACTAAACTATAATTAATTAAACTAACATTCATATAACTAAACTAATATTTAATGAGTCATATAAACAAAACTAAATTTAAATATACTAACATTCATTGATTCATATAAACTAAACTAACATTCTTATAAACTAAACTATATTCAACTAAACTAACATTCATTGATTCATATGAATTAAACTAAAGTATATTCAAATAAACTAACGTTCATATAAATTAAACGATATGCAAATCAACTAATATTCATATAAATTAATTTATGTTCAATTAAACTAACATTTATATAGACTAAATTTTACAAAACTAGAAGATTTAGGCGGGCCTAATAGGGTTGGGTTGGGTCGGTTCAACGAGCGAACCGGGCCGAATTGTGGGACGAATCAAACTTTTTCTCGAACCGAATCGAATAGAGTCGGGGTTGGGAAAACGGGATTCAAATTCGGCCCACTTTTTTAGCGGGTTGAACTAGGCGTTGGATCGGTTCGTGGGCGGGGCGGGGCGGGCTGAACCGACCTAGTGGCCACCTCTAGGTTGAGTTATACATCTTTGTTGTTTATAGAGAATACTTATAAAGGGGGGAACAAAATTTACACTTTTTTATATCAACTTATAGCACTAGTCAATGATATAAACAGAAAGTTACAAACTACTTATCTATATAAAATTATAGTTTTTGTTTAATAATTACTCTGTATATATGCATTTCATATCATGTAAAAATATGTGAACAATAAGAAAACCAATAAATGTGAATTAACTTAGTAGGTAAAAGTCTTGAGAATTGGTAGCCAAAATCTATGATCAAATCTCATTTAAATCAATTATCACTTGTGGCTTCGTAGTTTGTATACACCATAAAAATATACACAAAGCATATACTAATCGATCTTAAGTTGGCATTGTGAAGTAGTGATGCAATCACAAAGACTACATGAGCATGGTTGGTTTCCCCATATAATTATGGGCGCCATTAGAGATGACCATGAGCCCCTACGCTCATGTCACAAACATTAAATAAGTGTTTTTGAATGGAGGTGAATAAAGGTTAGTTGTTTTTCTAGGCAAGATATTATGATTGGAGATTGTATTATGCTTTGAGGTACAATTGAAAGAAGACATTGCAAGGGTTTATATACGAAACAATAAAGGAATAGCAAGAACTAATGCAACTAGGAAACCTTTGGGGATCAGCTAGCAATGAACTATGAGCTACATTAAGGATTCAATTACAAATCAACCAAAGTTACGCCTAACCTTTTGCTGATAACAATATGCCCAACAAGTACTAAATTATTATTATCACGCAATCACACATAATAACGATGTATCTACTCATTACGGAATCGTAGGTGTAATTCTTCGAGAATCTTGTTCAGAATGATTTTGTAGACGATGCTAGCTTTTTATCAGAAACCTCAGGTGGAATAGTTGGCTTTTTCTACAACTGCGTATGAAGCCGTTTCACCCCTTACTAGAAAGCTTCCCGCGAAGAAGCCCTCCATTACACTAGCCCTAAGCTAAGGTAATTCTACTTTCTAATAGAGTCGTTAGTTCCGCAGCTCTGGGAGAAAATTCCATGGGTTTGGTCTATCCAAAATCCGTTGCGCCTTTCTCCTTTTGGTGAAACCAACCGTCCCAACCTCTGCTTTTTTTTCTGCGCTTATTGACGCGTTTTGTTCGGGAGCGGGAAAAGATGTAATTGACCTAGAAAGGTGCGAAACCCTAGACCATAGAATAGAGCCTGTTATTTACGTTGTTAGCGCTTTTCTGACTGTGGGATTGAAGAGAGACCAAGGAACTAGAGAAGGGCAGCAGAAGCTGGCATTTCCAATAAAGAAAGGCATATAATAGAAAAGCAATCAACCTTTTGGAAGACCTTAGAGAACCCGGTTAAACTTGAGTACTCCATTTGGGGTGATATATAAAGGCTAAAATCGTCAGCAGAATAGCGAGTTTTGAAGCCGGTTGAAGGAGGATACGAACTATCGGATATAGTTCGAAATGACTTTTTCAATGGATCTGAAGTTGGGAAGGTTGGCTGGTTGGTAGTGAGAGGATTCTTAGTACCAGCATACTCAAAAGAGAGCGCTGGTTAAGAAACAATCACTGGCCAAAGATGGAGGAAGAGGTTTCAGGTGAGAACTTGTCGTCTTTGTCAGCAGGACCTTGTGGAGCGAGCTAAACCAGCGAGTTGGAGCCCTTTGCCTTACGTCGCATACCCCGGGGTAAGCTCAATCCGGCAGTTTTATACTACAACTCTGGAGATCCCTACGTCCAGTGTTGTGACGCAAGATGAACGACATTCCTTGATTGGAGACGAGTCTGCTAGAAAGAGTGTTTTGAACATTGTCGAAAGACCGGGGAAGACAAGCAAGAAGTCGATCAGGGAAACCACAAAAAATGAATCTGCTAATGAAGGTTACAGATTCGACATCCGCCACAGGGTAAACCACCGTCTCTCAGGCCCCCGACTGACTGATTCTACCATAGAGGCCAACGATAGACAAGAACTCCCCCCCGAACACAGCTTACAACTTTCATCATATTGTGCACCGAATTAACCGATTCCCCACCAACGACTTCGTCATCTGCGTAGGGAAATGCCATTGCCGCCCGCGAAGGCCCTGCCTCTACCGCGACGGAATTGGCACGAGGTTCGCATTATCATTTTTTTTAATAAAATCTAATCTTATTTTTAGGTTAATTTAAATTATTTTTATAAAATCTAAATGATATTAAATATTGTCATGAATTCTTCTTGGATTTCAAATGGGAAGAAAGAAAGAAGGGGGTATAATTTGCAAATAAGTTTTAATAAATTCTAAAAAGGCCAATAGAATTAACTTATAATTTATAAATAAGTTCTAATAAGGTTTAATAAATTCTAATTAGTGAAAATTCGATTAAAATAAAATGCACCCTCCGACTTCCACTCTACAATATGTAAAACTCTCCTATAGCCAAAAGGGAGTAGATGTTTAATAATGGGTGGACAGTGCACCCGGGTGCACCATGCCTGCACCATTCTCATGGTGCACCCGCTTCAAAAAAATGTACATTATATACATGAAAAATGTACATTAAGTATATGAAAAATGTACATAGTACACATGTAAGCTATGTGGAATATAAAATGTAAAATTCCACATAACTCACATATTTACTATGTACATTTTCGACGTAAATAATGTATATTTTTCATGTACATTTTTTTGAAGCGAATACACCGTAAGAATGCTACACCTTCGAATTTGCCGATGTTTAAGGGGTTAAATGGGATGCCACGGAATTAAAAAAAAAAAAAACTCCGCAGAAAAAGAATAGTACAAAACAAAAGGGTAGAAAAATAGTACTCCCAAGTCCCAAGTCCCAAGTCCCAAGTCCCAACTCCCAACTCCCAACTCCCAAAGCAAGTAGTCAGTCAAGTACACCATATCATTATACTTGTATGATAGTAGTACAAAGCTTGAAAGCTTCTACAATAATTAGTACTCCACCATATCAACAGTAGTACAAACTAAAATATGACTTTGTACAACTCCACCAAACTAGTACCATATCATATCGTGCAGTACACTGGAGTACTCATGTACCAGATTTCCCGCTTGCCCTATAAAACCCAACTCCCAGAAACATCTGCTAATTGCAATCAGCAACCAATCATCACATTGTCACAAGATTAATATGAGTTTGCGAGAGTTATAGCAGTTGGTGAAGTCCTACAGGAGCGACATGAGACCACATGAATGAGGCATCTGCATCTCCCAGATCCGGGGAGGTTGCTATCCTGTGATGCTCATGTGTTCTCAGGTCGCCCCTGCCGGCCTTTATCCACCACACAATTGACGCATCAGTCGACCTTGGTTCAGAGGTACTGCTTCAAATAACTGCAAGAATAGCAGGTAAAATTCCTTCAAATAAATAGGTGACGCACAGACAAACCCCAATAACAACACATCATTAAAAATAAAAATAAAAATAAAAAAAACCCAAGAACTTCTTTCATTACATTAGGGCGATGCTACATTACACTCGTTCAATATCCATTGATAGATAGCCACCCCCCTCCCTACAACAAGCAAACGAGCCTATATTAAACCAAAACTAAACAAAAGTAAATTTGATACCAGATTACCAGTAGCCCCATTCCTCAACTTTTACGCTTAGTCACTAAAATGCGAATTTGGGATTTGATGTCTAGAAGATCTTGATATCCCACTTTTTGCCAATTGCCACCAATCAAAAGTAGACCTTTAATTTCATCAAATGTTGCATTTTCATTTGAATTATGTGGCTCACAGAAATCAATATTCTGGATATCTCTCGTCCTTTTTCTGCTGGATCCCTTCATTGTCTCAGTATCACAGCTAGCTTCACTTTTACTACAATGCCTTACTTCAATATGTTTCTCGGTGTTCATAGAATTATAAGCTGCCATACTTTCACAATCAACGCCATGGTTGAGAACAGGTAGACATCCCGATGAACCCACAGCACGAGGTAACATCCCTATAGGGCAGGGGTTCCATGATTTAGCAATGGTCCAAATGCTCGAACCTTCCACAATGTTATCTTGGGAGCTTAGAATACTTGCATTGCTAGTTTTATGACGTTTAACCAAATCCAACTTCTCTGCAGCTTGACGAATATAATTGTCTTCTTGAATAAGATCAATGGTGATCACATCTGAAGCACTATCTTCAGCAAGTCTTGGGTAAAGTTTAGTGAGTGAAGACAATTTGCGTAATTTCTCACTCAAATAGCTAACTCGAACCAATTCAGCCAGAAGCATGGCTGAATCCAGAAGAGCCTGATTTTCAGGTTCCGAGTTGAGGAGACATCTCCTCACAAGTTCCATCAATGATGTCCTAGGAAGGCAACCAGACGCAGCATCTATTGACATCCCTTGATCTTCATGTTGAATTAATTTTAGACCTTTGAGAACAAGAGTCAGCCACATGAAAAGTGAAGAAAGAACTCCAATTCGTTGCATCTCTGGGTCATATTGCATTAGGCTAAAATTTTCACTGCCTAAACATGCATAAAATGATGGTCAGACAAGTAGCCCAAGAAAACGTAAGACTTAACTTGATGATGTACTAGTCATCAAATGAGAAGAAACCCATAAAATACATCCCGGATTATGATAAAATTAAGTTGCAAAATGCAGCGTTCACTAACTGTAATAGGCTTCCTTTTAGCTTCGAACTACATGGGTTGCTTATTAATTGACCTCCCTAGTCGATGCTGTTATATACTTTAAATTATCAGTAGATTATAATACTCTAAAGGAATTATGACACCAGACTTGTGATAGGCTACGGTGGACGAAAAAAAAAAACCTTATTTATAATCCTCTTTTTGGGATTAAGGCTTGGTTTTGTTGTTGTTGTATATGTGATTATTGTCAAGTAAACAACAATATCACAATACAATCATTCAAGAAGGTGGTAAAGTAATTTCTAGCTGCAAAGAAAACAAATGGCGGTAACAACGTGTCATGCTAAATTTGATAAGCAGAACATTACAGGGTAGTGGATCACAAGACACAATGGCACAAAATATGATATATATCCAAAAGCAGGTTCAAAAAAGCACCAACTAAAATGGTTGCTGAGATATCCACAAAGACTAAATTTGAAAAAAGGAACATCAGAGTAGAAACAACAAAAAAAGAAAGAAGGCTTAGCATTTACCGAAATCATCTCTAATGATTTTTCGCGACTCGATCAAATCAAGAACTGCTTTTAAAAGGCTCAGAAGTAGTTCTGGTTCCTTTTTGCAAACTTTACTGATCACAGGTTTCCAATCATCAAATACAGCCTGTGCAGCATCTAAGCTCAAATTAATAGGAAATTTCTCTGGAGGATTCATCAAGTCAAATGAATTTGATGCATCTAGTAATAACTCCATCAACACAGAGACCACATCTGACGAAAAGAAAGAATATAATCGAGCAATGTTTTTCAAAGTCCTTGTTATCTGCTTCTTAGATCCTGGATATAGTGAAAGGAAAACAAAAGACAAATGTCATTGTAATTTGTAAGCTAGGGTGTAATAATCTATTAGTTTTTTAGGAGTTGATGAATACAATCATATCCCAAGAAAACAGAAAATATATTGAAAACCTATAGCAATGTGAAACTAGAAAATTCAAATAACTTAATAACATTGATTAAAAGATTGTGTATTATTAGATAAAACATTTGTCTTTTACAGTACATATGCACCATTGGCAAAAGAACTTCATAGTAGGAAACAGCAATGGATTATGGTGTAAAAAATATTTAAATATGGTATCAGACATATGAACCAGTGAATCACAAATTAAAATCTGCATAGCATCAACAGTAGAGGAAGTCAAATTTTCCCAAGTGAAAAATTGTAACCTGTAACGTGTATTTAAGAAGTTCTGCAAATATTTATTATTAAAGAGACGACCAAAACTACATCAGCAACTCAGACTTACTTTGTTTTATCATGTGATAACAACAAAACATTCAAAAGGTGAGGAGCTCCTTAGAGTTCAAAGCAATATAACTGTCTTACCTTCATACTTAGAAGGTAGGACTTTGCTAGCCACGCAGAACAAAAACTTATTGTGCCCATGAAAAGTACCACCTATAATTTGTTCATGATGTTTAACACTTATATAAGAGAGGCTATACCATATCAAGCCCTAGCCAGTAAAGAATAAAGGGAAGCCAAATAGGAAGAATGAACCACGTAATTTAAAGTACTTACAGCAATGCAAATGGGCCCCGTGAAAGGAAGAACTACAGCATACAGGACAAGATATTAGATCTATTACTAATACAGACTTCACAAAACAAGTACCTCACCAAGAATCAAGAAGAGGAGCAGTAAAGAACCTTATGGATTTGTGTCAATGGAGGCATGAGGCAGAAACCTAACAAATTAGCTAGAAGTCAAAAGGCTAGGAAAATTTCATGAATAAACCCATAAGCAACGAGCAAGTTCACTGATTTCCCCCAAAAACAAGGTGACTCAAGTGCCTCCCCACCTTTATCACTCTCTCCAGTAGTACTAATAGATAACCACACATGGAACAGTGGATAAGGGTCTATCATGAAGCTTCAATATGCTTTCCCCCCAACCCCAAACACACACACATTTACTCTACAGGATACTTCATTAGTTAATAAGATCAAAACAACCCCAGATTCTAGGTCTTCCCTGGGAGACAAAGTCAGTCTCAAGATGAATAGAGCTCGCAGAGAGATGCATGAAACCCCGTTACCCAAAATTTGAATCCAGGGCAATAAAAACAAGAATATTCTGATTGGCAATTTTTTCAGTGTTGACAGACTATGTTACTAGATTTAATGGGTGCTATAGAACATAGATTACCAGATAAGCAAGGCAAAATACCAATCACAAGTTGCAAAGAAGGAGAAGTTTCGATTAGTTATCCTGAAAATTTAGCAAAGGAAACAAGAGGGGATTCATGGAACCCCAAGATTTCTCAAAAAGATATGATGTCGATGACATACGCTTCCCCTTGACTTGTGAAGAGGATCCGGAATTCTTCTTTACTTTCAAACTAATTGCCAGTTCACGTAACTTGGACCTGATTTCCTTCTTGACATCAACACTTTCGCCACTTTGGTAAGGAATTGAATTCTTCTGAGAATCCCAATAGTAGGATTTCAACCAGTCAATTGCCTGGATATGATAATACAAGCAGGACATTAAAGTCTATATTCAATGTAAATTACTATGATATGACTAATCCAAACATCATTAAATAAGGGTATGGTAACATGGAACCTAAAGAAGTTAGAAAAAAAATGCAAGCTAGTTTATCTTGTAAGCTTTAAAAAGAAGCTTCCACTAAATGTAGAATCCTAAACAACAACAAGATAGAGAGAGTAGGCAGGTTAGGGACTTTTTATGTGAAATGATCATAAGGCTGAGCAATAACCACAAAGAGGCCAGAATCTCCCTCCACAAATACAGATCCAGGGACAGATGGGTCAAGAGAACTTAAACAATTTCAAGGAGACAGAACCAAAGACATTCTCATGAAAACACAAGCTTTTTGTTCGTTAACAAACCAAAAAGTGGGCCCAGTTCACAGTTTTAAGATACAGAATCACTCACTCAAGCACAACATAAAGAGACAGTCTTACCTTTTCAGAGGCTAAACGAAGCAACTGAAGAGAAGGAAGCTCCCGGTGAGAACCCTCTACAAAAGGAGGAAAAATCAACTGATATATGTAAGATTTCAATATAAGACACATACCATATAACAGAAAAACGACATTTGCTCAACAAGCAAACATATAATGGGGAACAACCCACTCATTGTGTTAGCCTGGAAGATAACACAAAAGTAGTTTCAGAATTAATGCAATATAACAGATGGGGTGTTGCATCCTTACTACAACAGTACAACATACACATTGACTTCACACTAGAATAAAATGTGATAATGACTCATACGAAAATTGAATTTCTCTAAGGATCCTTACCATGACGTAAATCAATAAGGATGCGTGGCATGTTGATTTCAGCAGCAGCCCCAGCTATTGAAATCTCGGCTTTCTTACGTGTCTTTTCAATAACACCATTGACAAGCCTAGCAACAGCAAATTACAGTAGGTAAGCCAACTATTACACGGAAATCCATTGCAAGAAAAAAGTAATTTGCAAGTTCAGATGCTCAAGAGAGATCAGAATCAGAGAACCTAAGTAAAGACCATGGAGTCCTTGTAGCATAGAATACTATGAGGTGCATGCCAGAAAGAAATCAAGTATAGCAATAACTAGCAAAACCTCTCTAAACTCCTCATTAGCATAAACAGCATAACATTATTTTATCTCCAACATTAAGAAAAATTCTTCCTTCAATGTAATATCAAACTAACTAAAGCCTTTTCCATTCCTCGAGCATTCAACAGTCTACACCCTTGTAATTTTTAAGTTGATGGAGCAAATAAGATATACATTCAAGGTTCAACCATCACATAGCGTTCAAAAACAAACAGATGGTTTTTAATCTTATAGAGCTTGAAAACTTGTAGAATAATTATGGCAAGGTAGTAGCATAAAATTATGCAGAAACTTTGTAGTTTCATTGAGTCCATTTTGTTTTCAACCATTTCAAAGCCAATGGAAATACCTGTGGGAAACGGACCAAACCACAGAGCATTCCGAAGATCACTAAGTTTTGTATAATTTTCACCATTCATGAACTAAACAAGCGAAAAGCATCAAATCAGACTATTTTAAAATTTCTCCCAACTTCATTTCCCCATTGATTTTCACTTTAAAATGATTTGCAAACAATGTCAACCAAAAGTCTAAGCAACCGCAAACATGTAAAACACTACTTATGAATACACGCATATAGCCAATGAAGCTCACCTCATAATAGCCATAGTATAAAGCATGGCTAGCATTTGTTTCGAAACGGCAGCTCCATTACTCAACCCTTTACTACAATGCAATCAACAACCACTAAGATACACAATCACAAATTCAAATGCATAAAAAAAAATATTTTCAACTATATATCACCTATAATAGGGATCTATTTGCCAAATTTCGAGTATCGAAGCCGAAACTTCAATCACTACAGGTAAACATCCTCGGCATCGCCACGCCGCAATCTGCTTCCCAAATTAATCGATCGTTTAACTGTAAACATTTTAAAAATAAAATTATTGATAAAATGAAGAAAAAGGTTTTCATACTCTGCGAAGAGCATTGGAGACGGAGACTGGGGAAGAGGAGAAGAGAGAGAATCGGACGAATTCCCATTCTTCCCAATTCAACCACGGAACCAATTTTAGATTATCGTCGAGGTTGCTGCTCGTCTCTTGCAACCCTAGTAATGACTCCATCGCTCAATGTCACTTCGTTTTGTCTTAAACCCTAAACCCTTTGTGACCTCTCTTTCTGGACTAGGTTGGTTTATGTTGCCACCAAATGGTCCTCGCGACTTTGCAACTTGCAGGCAATACATCCATGCCGCTAAAGATCGACTTAAACAACGTTGATAACCGGAAAATTTTTACCAGAATTATGTACAATTTTATTTTCTACTTGGTTGATTGTAAATTTTTTTTTATTAATGGTACTTTTATGTTTTTTAATATTCTTTCCCGTAGCTGACACAATTTGGCAAATTTTTTTTTCTTTTATCCTAACCACGATTAAGCATGGTTAATCCATTCTTCATTTTCCAAAAATAGTGCTCCCCTACTAGCATGCATAGCCCTAAATTGATTTCCTTCCAAATTAATCCTTTTAACTTCAACCTTAATTTCACTTTCCCTAAATTCATCATTCTCTACCTAAATCCTTAAACTTCAATGGCTACACACTCAAACTTTTCTTCCCGCTCAAGAAAGATCTAGCACGAATATCAAATGGTTGAAGGTTGTCAATTGCGATTGTCCATCATGTTTGCACACTCATCTTTTCTTCCCACTAAGATCTAGTACGAATATCAAATGGTTGAAGGCTATCCATTGTGATTGTCCATCATGTTTTTTGGTTGAGCTCATGCTTAAGGATTTAGGGAGATAAGGATGAATTTGGGGAAGTAAAATTAGGGTTGAAGCTAAAAGGATTAATTTGGGAGAAAATCAATTTAGAGTTGTATAAGATGGTAGGGGAGTAAAAGTTTTTGGGGGAAATGAACTAGCCATGCTTAACCATGGTTAAGATAAAAGAAAAAAATTTGCAAAATTGTGTTATTAAGGCCACGAGAAATAATATTAAAAAACATAGGGTTATCGTAGATAAAGTTTTTTTTTCCAGTTGACCAAGTATAAAATAAAATTGTATAGGGTTACCATTGAAAATTACCCTAAATTTAATTTATGAGTGTGCCTTGACTTTTATATAGTTCAATAATTGCGTAGTGTAACAATTTTTAGGTGAACAATACATTGTTTTATTTATCATATATCTACTTATATTAAAAAATATATTCGTCGAGTTAATAATTTTCTAGGTGAATAATGTGTTGTTTTCAATGGTAACAAATTTTGAGAAGTTACTAACTAATGATGTAGATCGTAGGCTAGAATATAGAAACTGTGTATTTTCTTATTTCTGAATGAATAATTTTGTACATGCTTTGAATGACTTATATACTAACAACTTTTCTTTTGATTTCAGATACATCAAGCTCTATCTTTTCTCCAAGTTTATCTAATGCTAATTCTATCTTTATCTTTTGTTAATCTCTATCTTTTATCTTTTGCTATCTTATCTAATCATTTAATCCTATTTTTTTGCTTATCTAATCTTTTTACACTCCCCCTCAAGTTGGTTGTGAGATTTTCAACACCCAACTTGTACAAAATTTCTTCGAACATCTTAACTCCTATTGCTTTTGTTAGAATATATGCCAACTGCTCGTTTGTACGGACAAACACAAGATCGATCACTCCAGCTTCCAAATTATCTTTAATGAAGTGTTTGTCAACCTCAACATGTTTGGTTATATCATGTTGAACAGGATTTTCCGAAATATTGATCGCCGCCTTATTATCACATAGGATCTCACAGCGATTCTCGGGGGGAAAGTCAAGTTCGGTGAGAAGCTTCTTTAGCCAAAGAATTTCAGCAACACCTTTTGCAATTCCTCGAAACTCTGCCTCAACACTATACATTGCAACAACCTTTTGTTTCTTACTTCTCCAAGTTACCAGATTCTCACCAACAAGTGTAAAGTAGCCCGAGGTGGATTTTCTGCTATCTTTGTCTCCTGCCCAATCTACATCGGTATAGGCTTGGAGTTTCAAGTGCTCATTCTTTCTAAACATGACTCCTTTCCCTGGTGTTCCCTGTAGGTACCTTAGAATTCTATAAACCGCATCCATATGTTGAGTCTGGGGTTTGTGCATAAATCTGCTTACTACTCCAACTGCGTATGCAATGTCAGGACGAGTATGTGATAAGTAGATAAGTTTACCTACAAGCCTTTGATACTTTCCCTGATCTATCACATCAGCAGCTTCATCAATTTGCAACCCATGATTCACTACCATCGGTGTATCAGCAGGTTTACAGTCTATCATCCCTATCTCAGTCAGTAGATATAGGATATACTTTCTTTGAGAAATAAAGATTCCTTGTTTCGATCTAAGAACTTCAATCCCACGAAAGTATTTGAGGTTCCCTAGATCTTTCATTTCAAACTCTTATGAGAGATTTTCCTTCAATAGCTGAATTTCTTCTTTATCATCACCGGTAATAATCATGTCATCCACATAGATAATTAAGCATATAACCAAACCACCTCTCCTCTTCAGGAATAATGTATGGTCTGAGTTACTCTGTCTATATCCGAATTTCTTCATAGCCATAGTGAATCGTCCAAACCACGCTCTCGGAGACTGTTTTAACCCATACGGAGCCTTCTTCAGCTTGCATCCTTCACCTTCTAAAAACCCTTTTGAGAAACCTAGGGGAGACTCCATGTATACTTCTTCAGATATTTCTTCGTGTAAAAAGACATTTTTTTACATCAAACTGATGGAGTAGCCAGTCTTTGTTTGATGCTATTGAGAACAATACCCTCATAGTGTCAATCTTGGCCACTGGTGAAAAAGTTTTGGAATAGTCAATCCCATATACTTGCGTATACCCCTTTGCCTCAAGTCTTGCTTTGTATTTTTCAATGCTTCCATCAGCCTTATACTTAACAATGAACACCCATTTACAACTTACTGCCTTTTTCCCTCTTGGAACTTAGCACTTCTCCCATGTCTCATTTTTTTCTAGAGCATCAATTTTGTCTTGTATAGCCTTCTTCCATAACTTATCTCTCAGAACATTCTCAACAGTTTTAGAAGTCGTGGTGGAGTATAGACCCATATTAAACACTAGGGTTGTTTTGGATAAATGCCTGCACTATGTTCTACAGGATATTTTGACCTATGTGACTCATACTCAGGATCATATCTCTTTGGAGGGACCCCTCGTGTACTTCTTGGGGTCAATTGATACTTGGGAGGCTCATTAACCTCACGAGGGCTCGTATTGTTCTCCTAAAAACATGGTTAGGGAACTCCGATTTTTCACAAGTATTTTCTGTACTTACCAAAAAACTAGGATCTTCAGTCTGGGCTGGGATAGACTGAGAAGGTAGTTGTACCCATGAAGGGGCAGTCTCGGTGGTGTCTCCTACTTGCTCTTTTGGATCAATATGAGCTCGCCCTGGATAAGATAGCCATCTTAGACTCTCAATATATGTCTCCCCCTGACGGCTAAGATGGGGATAGTAGTATTGTGATTCAAAGAAGTCACAATCCATAGTAACATACATACGATTTTTGTCTGGGTCAAGGCATCGATACCTCTTTTGATACACCCCATAGCCAACAAATACACATTTGATAGCCTGAGCTTGTATTTTGTTTCTGTTTTGGCCAGGGAGGTGAACATATACCGTACACCCAAAGACTCGTGGAGAGAGAGAGTGTGTGGGTGGAGTTGGTAATAAGTTATGAAGAGTGTCAAGAGGTGTTTTGTAGTTTAGACTTCTAGTAGGGAGACGATTAGACATGTAATTGGCTGTAGCAATTGCCTCAGGCCAAAAATGGGATAGAACATTTGACTCAAGCATAATAACCCTCGTTATTTCAAGTAAAGTTCAATTTTCCCGTTCTGCAATTCCATTTTGTTGTGGTGTATCTGGGCAGGTAGTCTGATGGACTAGTCCATGGGTAGAGAAGAACTGTTTCATATTTTGATTGACATATTCACCCCCATTGTCTATTCTGAGGGTACATATTTGAGTTTGGAATTGGGTAAGGACCATTTTGTAAAAATTAACAAAGACATTAAATACCTCAAATTTGTGTTTTAGAAAAAAAAACCAGCTCATACGAGTGCGATCATTAATAAACAAAACATAATATGCTAAGTCATGAGGCCTAGTGTTAGGTGCTGGACCCCAAACGTCTGAATGCACTAACATAAAAGGTTTTTTTAACACGATTAGTACTAGGAAAATATGAATGTTTGTGACTTTTAGCTAAAACACATGATTCGCAGTTCAAACTTATTTTAGAACCTCTAAGAATAGGGAAAAGATGTTCTAGGTACCCTAAGGATGGATGTCCAAGACGTCTATGCCACATCCAAAGTTGTTGTTCTACTGATCCGCAAGCAAGCGCTGCATAACCGTTTTGAGACACCCCATCTACATAGTAAAGGCCCTCCTTCTCAGTACTATTCCCAATGATCGCCCTTGTCTGAAGGTCCTGTATCAAGCATAAATTAGAACTCATTAGAACAGTGCAACTGAGTTCTCTTGTTAACTGACTAACAAAAAGTAGTTTGTGAGATAATTCAGGTACAAGTAAGCATTTTTTTAAAATAAGATTCAAAAATATTTCAATTGATCCTCCTCTCTCAATCTGAATACATTCTCCATTCGCCGTTTAAATGAGGATTTTTTTCGGAGTTGTGAATGTAACAAAGTCACTCAGGTCATATGTCATAGTATCGGTGGCCCCACAATCAATGATCCATTTATTGCATTTTTCATCCGAGGTTTTTGTTAGGCTACACCAACCCGCACTATTACGGGCTCTGTGAATTGTTTTCAGGCGGAGCCCATGCACACATAAGGGTTGATTGGGTTTGGGTCTTAAACTTGGGCCTAAGTCACGCATATATAAGGTTTTCAACCCATGTCCTCCCTCACTCACCTCAGTTGCCCTAGCTCCCCTATCTGCCTTTTTCACTCCACTCTTTCTTCCTCCCTCACTCACCTCAGTTGCCCTAGCTCCCTTATCCACCATTTTCACTCCACTCTTTCTTCCTCCCTCACTCACTCCACTAAACCTTTTCTTCCTCCTTCACTCACTTCAGAACACTCCCTTTTCCTTGTCGTCTCTGTCCCTCGGTTCGTCTCTGCTCCACCGGAGGTTTACCAACCTTTCCTCCGGATCTGCGAGCTTGTGATTCCCCCCACCACTCAGGGTACCCTATCAAATGGAAGCACCCCTCTTTGGTTTGTTTGCTCCCACCACAATGGTGCATCGGAGATGGCTTTTGTCTTCTCCTTCGTGTCGGATTTGGGTTTTCCCGTATTTGGACCCGGTGGCTAGCCCACTACCAACCCCAGGTATGCCTCCTTCTTCTCCTTTGGTGAGTATCATCCTCCTTGCTACCTCTCTTATAATTGCACCGTATGCCTCTTCTGCTGTTGGGAGTGGTTTTTTGTTGAGTATATCTCGTCAGTCATCGTCGAAGGTATCATTGATTCCTGCTAGAAATTGATATAGCCTATTTTGCTTTGTGAGTTCATTGTATATGCTTATGTCTTCTGCATATTTCATGGGATTCAGTACCCGTCTGTTGATCTCCTTCCAAATGGTTACTATTTTCCCATAGTAAGATTTGATTGAATCTCTTCCTTGTTTCATTGTGTTTTCCCTGACCGTGAGGTCGTACACCTGCATGCCATCATATCCACTGCCGTATAGAGTTTCAATTCCCTGCTATAATTCCTTTGTCGTCGGGTAGTCCAAAAATTGTTGGACTAAATCTGATTCTATGTTTTCAATGATTCAAGAGAAAACCATAGAGTCATGTTGTTTCCATCTTGTGAAGCTTTGGTCATCTGGTGTTGGTGGGGCGGCGATGATGTGGTTGAGCCTGCCTTGCCCGCCTATGGCTAAGTGCATAAGCTTGGACCATTTGGTATAATTTGCGTGATTGAGTTTTTCACTCAAGCACACCGTTTGGTTGCTAGTTTCCTAACCGGGTTTGTTGGGATTTAACTATTGTAGCCGTTGCCACAACTGGTTTATGGTGACTGGTGATTCAATCACCTCGTTATTTTTGTTGGTTTTGTCGTCTGACATCAGGTAAGCTAGGGTAAATGATGAGGCTTGATTAGTGTTTTCCCAGAAAAACACCTTTGGCTCTTGATACCATATAAAAACTGTGTATTTTCTTATTTTTGAATGAATAATTCTGTACATGCTTTGAATGACTTATATACTAACAACTTTCCTTCTGATTTCATATACATCAAGCTCTATCTTTTCTCCAAGTTTATCTAATGCTAATTCTATCTTTATCTTTTGTTAATCTCTATCTTTTATCTTTTGTTATCTTATCTTATTATTTAATCCTATCTTTTTGCTTATCTAATCTTTCTACATAGAATTGATCCCATTTCTTGAGCCAAGGGACTCGGGGCCAAACTGAGTAAATTTATAAAGTTAGAATTGTTCTAAAGATTCTAAAAAGAGTGTCAAAATATAGAATAGTGAATAACAGGTGTATAATTCAATATATATTTTATCGATAGTAAGAGAATTATTGTATTTATAGATATAAAACCTATGCATAGTTGACACGTGGGGCATAGAAATGCCACAATAATTAAGGCTGAGGGAAGTGTTTTCGAATCCACTAGGCACTAGCCCAAGTTCTGACTAGTTTTTGAGGACCTATCCATGTGATATCGATGACTCCTATGAATAGGGAAGTACCTGGATGATAACCCTTGTTACATTCAGCTAGGTCCCCATATAATAACTATGCCTAGTTGATCTCTTTTGATTCTTGAACTACTAACATGAGTAGGATGAGTACGTTGGAAGACTGAAGCCATGATGTTAATCACCATTTTACTTTGCCCTTGCTTGAGAACATCCTATGTTAATTCTTTTGGTTAGCTTCTTTCTATATCAGCTAGTATATATGTATCTTCTACTTTTAGAAAAGCCCTGGTAGGGTTTATCAATTTAATTGGAAAAGGTTTAGTGGTTGAATCTTGAATGTATCTGACAAATTAAGATACAACTCTATCCACACCTTTAACACCAAAACATAAACCTGCACATTACTTCCTGTACATTTATAGATTTGTAGACCGTAAATGGTTCCTAGAATGTTGTAGGTAAGGATTCATTTTAGCTAGAGCCTCAATTGTTCTTCATTTCATTTCTGTTATGCACAACAGTATAGTTCTGTAATCAACCATTGATAGTTCTGCATTGACAATGAAAATCTCAAACTATGTCTGCCCTTGTCACTACACTGTTGTAATTTAATCCTGTAAATACTAGTACCTTTCTATGATTCTCTCCGCAGAAAGTAATTCAAGATTTCAAGGTTGATGTTTTTCCAATATTTTCGTTTTCTTCGTTTAAACCGATATTAGGGACATCAGCTACCTGTTCAAAGAGTCGAAAATGAGCAGGAATCAGTGGCATTGTGGTACCTGGCCTTGGCCACAAAAAAATTGAAGGGGTTGGAAGCAGTATAATTAACTTTGGAGATAACATTTTGGAAGATAAATCAGGTATCCACTTCACCCATCTCCATCAGTTTCCGTTCATCTTTTAAGTCTGGGGTCTCATGTTATCCTTGAATAAGGGATCATTGCGGTTCCATCATCCTCATCAAACGGATTAAGTGGGTGGCATTGCAAAGAGCTAGAGTGATATAAAAAGACAATATGCTTCCTGTCCCATTGCAGTTTGTTAGCTGCAGTTTATTCAGCCTAAAGTCCATGTATTTCTTTTAAAACTTGCACAAGATGTTACTAAGACTGCCTACCAACGACACTATGGTTGTTTAAAATTTACTACAAATGTTGTTAATAATTAACCATGGAACGCTCATTCATCGATTGGAAATCCTTTCCGTTATTCTATGATAGTCTTCGTCATGAACTCATGGAGCACTCTATACTCTATAGTCTATACTTTATGGGCTCTTTTGTTTTCGGTGACCTGATGATTCTTGGGTTAGTTGATTAAGGGTTTATAGAAGGTGTCAGCTATAATACTAAAGAAGGGCTTTTTGAATAACTGTGTTAGTTGTTGATGGTTATGACTCAGTTCTTGGAATAAGGTTTCTTTTTGGTGGCCTCTGTTGTTTTTTAAGCTTGCTTGGATGATTGGTCCTCTAATCCTCTTGCTTCGATAAAGTGGAATACATTTTTAAATCTTAAATACAGATGCTAGTGAACAATTATCACAAAAAATACCATAAGGCCCATCTTTTATACTTAATACTTATTGTGGGCATTTGGTCTAGTGGTATGATTCTCGCTTTGGGTGCGAGAGGTCCCGAGTTCGATTCTCGGAATGCCCCCATATTATTTTGGGATATTGAAGTCACTTTATCCTTGAAAAATTGGTAGCTCCCCCTTCTTTTTTTTTCCTGGAATTTCTCCAGTTATGGCCTTCTGGAGATATTTGTGATTTACATAATTCCGGGTTTTGTGGTACTTTCGTTTGACAGAAGCCAGCAGGTCACAAATGGAGAATCTGACTGCTTTATAATAGTAGCTTTAGTGGTACTCCAGTACTCCATAGATTGACCCTTGTTGATCAAGTCTCTTTGTTCCAATTTGCTTTTCAATAAACATCCTCTTAGATGAAGTCGTATGGATCTAAAGGTGAGGCTTTATGCAAGCTGGATCTACGTTTTACTTAGAGCCATTGCATTGTGCTATATACAATGAAGACTGCCACATTGCGTGCTGTAACTAGTAAGTAGGGATACCGGGATAGTTTGGCTCACCTAGACTATTTCATGTTTAGGTTAAATGTAAAATTTCCCTAATTTTTTCTTCACTTGTAGCATGGGTGAAAGGAAAAGCGCATCAAGAAAGTGAATTCTTCTACGGATTATTTGAAAAATATTGCTGACATGATACTCAAGACCGTTATTTAAGAGACTTTTCTAATTCATAACTGATATAAATTATATCAGTATATTGAGACATGAAATATAGTTATTGTTATATCATATATAACTATTATTATATTATATTTAGGTATTGTTATATCAGATATATAAATACATAAGATATAAAAATACAGAAAAACGTATATCAGATATAGACATTATGATCTCATCTATATAAATGAAATTACGAAAATGTCTCCTGATATATTTATATCAAATATGAATTAAGAATTTCTCGTTATTTAACAATCCTATATATTTGCAGTTAAAGTCACGAATCCAATCTTGCTTTTGCAGTTGGCAGAGCAGTTCACAAACCTCTTAGGCCATCACTCTGGATTGATTGGTACACGCTTTTGGATGTGATGATGCCCTAAAAGGTTAAGAGATCAGTTAAACACTTAAAATGGGCGAGGTTGTGAAGATATTTGAGGGATGGGTATGGTAATTAATTTTTGCTTCATCTTATGACAATTTAGTGAAATAATTTCTGATATAAAAGTGCACGTTAGTTGTTAGTCTTCTTTACAATGTCACTTTGATGTGTTTCCTGCCTTGATAATCACATGTATTGAACTAGATGGAGTGCTACATACTAGTTTAGTTGAGTGGTGTAGCTAGTGTATTACGTAGTATATTTTAGATGAAACAGAACCTGTCGCCAAATTTATATGGTAAAGTGCTAAATGTTGTTTTAACCGTAGTCTTTTTCTTGTGGATTGATCCATGAGGTAACAAACAACCATGCCATGACACCCCTTCTCTTATGTCTACATCTCGTGTCTTCACCCAAACTTTTGAATCTAGTATGCCATGATTCGCCTCCTTCAATGTCTGTATTTTGTCTTCACTCCACGACACTCATTAATTACCTAGCTTAAGTTTAGTTTCAGTGCCTTTTTTATTGGCTAAAATTCATTACTAGATCTGTGCATTGAGTTGGGTTAGGATTGGGGTGGGTCACCTACCTTATGGGCCGGGCTGAGCCAAAGAAAATGCAAAACGGAGAGGGCTGAGCCGTTTCAAATAGAGTTTAGTTCTATCTATGGAGGGTGATAATTTGACAAGCAAGTCGAAAGTATTCATTATCTACGGAGGGTGATAATTTGACAAGCAAGTCGAAAGTATTCATTACCTGATAGTATTTAAAAGTTTTAAAAACTATTGACCCTTTAAAGACCCAATAAAAGTTGACCCTTTAAAAGACCCAATAAAATTTGACTCTTTAAAAGACCGACTCAATTTAGCTCATAATTAATTAGACCTTTCTATAAACAGACCGTTGAAAGACCCTTAATGAAACCCTTCCTATTTAAACCGCCTGTAAAACTTTACAATCCAAATGCTCCTTAACCCTCTTCAATCAATTATAGAATATTACAATTATCACAAATTCCCGGACAACGTAACTCATCCAACCAAGTGTTCACTTATTGTAATGAAGAATGAAGGCTCTAGTTTTCATCCTAGAATTAGAAAGAAAAAGCTAAAAGATGGAGCCAATAAAAAAGATGTAATCATCCCTAGATGCTTTCCAATGTGAATGACATTGAATTGCATGCACGTGCTAGCATGTATATATTATACTACATATAAGCATACAAAAACAAAAAACTGAAGGCTGCCACTGCTTGCTTATCCACAGATAACTTTGCTGAGGAGATGAAGAAGAAGAGATCGAGTAGACTAGAAAACATATGAAAATTGCTCTTTCCATCTCTTTTCTCTTTTCAGAGTACACAACAATCCATGAATTTTTCAAATGCCTTGTTTTGTCTTTCCTACGAGTGAAAAAAGAAGAAACTTTCTTCTCTAAAGCATATTTTGTTCGTCTTTGAAACTGGCATCAACGCTAGAGTTTCTTTATTTCTCTTGGCCCTTTTCATCATCTTCCTTTGAAGACTATATTATATGCTTTAAAAAAGGCGCACAAGTATAAAGATAGGGCCTGAGAAATTACAAAGAATATATATCGTCATGTATTCTGTTTCTTTCTTCTGACCTTCTCTTTGATATTCTCAACTTAAGCATCTCTATGCTCACTTTCAGAAGCATTTTCAAAAGACTTGGGATATCTTTGAATATACTAACAGCTAAATTGAGTGGACCTCACAAGTCCATACTTTTTTTTTTTTCACTATTATAAATTTATTATTTCGTCCCATTGTTCTAGATTTGAAGAGTATGATATGGACATTGATTATGATGTGTACAGTCAGTATACTATTTCAAAAAGTTAGGCTTAACCAGATCCTTAGAATGTGTCTGAGATTTCATGATTTCTCTGGCATGAACGTTTGTTAATTCAATTTACAAATTGCTAGCATTCGAAGTTGAACCTAACTAGCTTGTTAAGTAATTGGGTGTTGATCTTGAGGATCGGCAGGGTTTGCTAATCACATGCACCACAAGCATCTAAAGTATCACCAAAGTCCTTTGAGATAAGAATACACCACTGCAACCATTTCGTGTACCACCAACATAGTGTACCACCAAGTAGTATTCTACCCATCTGATAGACCACCAAAAGACGGGATTGAATTGTTATTTTGGTCAACAATAACAAATAGCTAGCTTAGGAGTTCCTTCTTAACGTTGTTTCATGTACCACCAACATTATTGTTATTTTGCTTGAAATCATTAGCAATCAACCTTGCTTTGAAAATCTAAATATTTCTATCCTTGTCTATTTTAAACTTGAAATCTCATTTGTAACCGATGGATTTTACCCCTTTGGGCAAATCAACCAAGTTCCAAACTTGATTATTAGACATGGATTTCATTTCTAATTTCATGTATCGAGCCCTTTATCGGAATCTATGCACACTAAGGCCATGCTTGCTTATAGGTAGCAGGTTTTTCACTCACCAAGATTCATATATATCTTGAAATTATCTGCTAATAGGAGTTTTACATATCTCCTTGTTGGTTTAATGGTCCTACTAGACTTACGCCTTGGGTGTGTAACATTCGGAATAGATGTATCTCAGTTGTGTTGTTGAGGTGCAAAAGAGAAGTGTAAACGCCTTCATCTTAGGTTTTTCACCTTTTGTGTTTCTCTTCTTGAATATTAGGCACTTATGCTTCTTATCCGCAACCTTTCAGTCTATTCGATATGTCTCGACTCAACCCATACAAGTACAAGGGGAATCAAGAAGCTATAGTAACTGCATGAGTAGTTAGCTGCATAACAGCTAGAAGTGCAAGACTCGGCTAGCTAACACATGATTGCTAATGATACAAGACTCACCAAGGCTTTGGAACTTAATTTTCCTCAAATAAACTATTTAGGACTTATTGGTCTTTATCTAACTATATTTTAGTTGTGAATTAATCGTATGTGAACTTTTTGGCTTATGTCTCCTAAACTATTATTTGACTCGGTGAATAAAATGTTTAATTTTAAAGTAGGAAAATTTGTTAAAAAGGACCTATTAAAAAAGTCTTGAAAAAAGAACTTATAAAACATTTGAATTGTGAAAAGATTACCTTTACTCGGATTCTGACAATTGGTCACACATTTTTTGCTATGACTAATACATGAAAGGCACATGCTATCATTACAGGAATTAGTTCTTAATTATAAAATTTCCTTCTACATCAATTAGAGGAGCTAATGATTAGAATTAATTTGTTAGAATTAGGGGGTTAGGTAATAATTTGGGGAGAATATTTTTTAATTGTGATTTATGGGGTGCTGATCAATGTGAAAATGTGTTGTTAATGGTAAGAATTCAAGGAAATACCTTCTCTTACAACTCAAATGTTTACAAGTTCCTGCCTCACCACTTTTCTTGTAATGTTTTTTCTAGTAAAGTGTCAATTTTATAAAAAAAAATTGACAAATATATGAAGAATCAATAGGAAATTGAATAGAATCAATATACTTTGGGGGGGGGGGGGGGGGGGGGGGGAGGGGATAGAGTATAATCGATTTTTGCAATTAGGCTTTCAAAGCTTTGAAACGACTTTCAGATGCGGAAAACTTAATAAAAGATTAAAAATGATTTCAAGGGCTTTGAAACTGGTTTAAAGATTTTGACTTGAATAGGCTATTGCGGAAAGTATAAAGTAAGTAAAACAAATTAAGTACGAAAGTACAAATGTAAAAGGGATGAGTATTTGTTACGAAGTTCGGCAATGTGCCTACGTCTCCGCCTAGGGTTTCCTACCCTTAGGATTTACCAACTTTTATTTCTTCCCTTAGAGATCTAAAGCAACCTAGAAGATGTTCACCCTATCTTCTTTACCATAACTTTCCCTAGCTACACTTTAGCATCTCAATTCCTAGAAATAAAAATCACCTTACTTTTATAAACCTTTGAGTATTATAATTTCTACTCAAGGTATATCTCTCTTTTCTTTTGATCTTTCTTTTTCACACTCAAGATATACTTGATATTCTTTTTCTCTCAATTCTAAAATACAATGAAAAAAGTAAGTACTAGAGAGAAAAAATGTATTTTAGTTGTTGTAGCTTTTGTTGTATCACATTGAAGGCTTGTGTCATTAATGCTTCAGCTAACTTCTTTTTATATGTGCAATAGCAACGGATAGTCTTCAAACAAAATCCTAAAAGAGCCGTTGCTTTTGAATCGGAGCTTAACCTTTTGACTGACTGTTTCAAAGTCATTCCACATTTTTAGCACAGTTATGAAGTTTGTTATAAGGAGATGTTGACCCTTTGAAATCTTCTTCAAATACAACGAAACTAACTCCACGAATTTAGGAAAGTTGTTGTAGCGACTTAATCCCATATTTGAAGGAGGATTCCAAGCTGGAGTTTGAATAAATTCACACACTTAACATGCAGTCTTATCTAGCATACTTGACTTGAACTTATCTCCTTAACTGATTCATGAAACAAAGAAGTTGAACACTTCTTATCAACCATGAATATAGGAACCGAACTTAAAGTGTTATATAGGTCAAATGCGTTGAGTTAAGCCTTATCTTCATTCGGCTTAACTAAGTTCATGAGTTGAGCAATACTCTAAGAAGTGTGGCAACATATGAAACCTGAAAAAAATACATAAAACAAAGTAACAAGAACAACACACAACAAAACAATAGCAACTATAGTATTATGCATTTGTAATATGTTAAAGCGTATGACTTCCATCACCTACAAAATAAAACATGTTAGTATACATCAAGGTGGAGTCTTCAATATAGTTTCAAAGTAACACTACAAGACTCCTCCTCTTGGAAGTATGTTTACAGTGATGTTGTCCTTATTCTTAACTGGTAAGTAATGAATAATGTAACAACTACTCCAAATAGAGGTAGTATATGTAACTGCAGTAACATGGAGATTTCTAATTATAGGTATGCTTCTTTTGTTCGTGTAATGCATACAGTCAGGTATAAATAACCTGATATTGACTTCTAGTTCGTGTAATGCATACAGGTTTATGATAATAGTGAAAATGGCCTGCACTTAGCTTGTTATGGAGAAAATGCTATGAATGTAAGGCAACAAACAGAAAAGGAAAAAAACCCTCTGGAGTGTGGACTCAGGTCCACGTCCGTTTCCATCCAAACCCATGATATTGAGGTAACTCTCTTTTCTCTCCCTCTTTGCCCCACCGTCTGTGACTGTGAGTATGTCTTTGTCTGTGACTGTGAGTATGTCTTGATCTGTGGTATATGGAAGTAATGCAGTTAATCACATGGAGAAATATTGGTCATGTGATCTAATGCATAATCTAACAGTGTATTCCCTAAGCCATCAAAGAATCAGTCAAATCTAGAATAGAATCTTCCTCATTTTTCTAGCTCAAGATGTGTGAAATTTTGGACGAGATGAAAGAAAACAAAACAAAAAAAAAAATTAACGGGAGATAAATTTTTGAACAGGAATTGCACCAAATACCAATAATCATACTACACTCCACATTCTCAGATCTTCTTTGATAGTGTTGAATTTCTCGAGTTAATAGTCTAGTGATAAGATCTTTCAGATGAGAAACATAAGCAATTAATTTGGACATGTTACAAAACCTTGTCACAAGATCATGAGGAAGGATGATGGGATGAAAAACTAACCCTTAGTATCCTCAATTTATTTAAATACGATATATCATAAAGTCATAAAATAGGTTACGGGACTCCAAATGGGGTGAATTTTATTTCAAAATTGTGTATTTTTTTTGAGATCTACGCATGACAAATACTCCGTAGGGGGATTTGTCTACTTATATTTTTTACCAAAAAAAGCCTCTAATAGCATATAATTTATGAAATTTGATTTCTAAGGGTTAATTCCTTCATGAACACATACTTTATTTTATGAAATTTGATTTCCCTCATTTACATGCATATAATTACGTATTATTATTACTATAATTACTTTAAAAAAATTATTAAATACTAATAGTATTAATAATATTAGCATATTAACAAATTAATAGTAATAATCAAACATAATAACAATAATTAAGCATAATAATAATAACAAAAATAATAATTTTTTTTAAAAAAATACAGAAATGCCAAAATAACCGTGGTAAAATCGCCCAAAATGGGTGGTTTCACCATGGTAGAACCGCCCATTTTGAGTGATTTTACCATGGTAAAACCGCCCATTTTGGGTGGTTCTATATTAAAAAAAAAATTCGATGTCCCCGGTGGCAGTCGTTCTCTTCCGTGGTGGCATGGTGCTTCGTTGAAGAATGTAAGTGAAGGAAATTAAAGTGAGTGAAATTAGAAAAATGATGGAAGAATGGAAAAATCGTAATTAAAATATTAGCGTTAAGGAGCAACCTACGTATATCAACTCACCTCACCTAACCACTCCTTGCTTTTTATAATAACCCTAAAACTACCCTTAAATTCACCCAGCTCATCATTGTTTGCCTCCCTACACAGCAAGTGATGTGTTTTTTTATTCAGACAGTTGATGTATATGTATACCTAAATAAATATTTTTTTTTTCTTTTTTTTTCATGTTAATGGTCATCTTAACTTGGGTAAATAACGAACTAGTTTGGGATCTTATCCATCCCCCACCCATTTACCATCTCCATCAAGGAACGATACATCCATCTTAGAGAAGTGTAATTGTGTAAAGCAAGTTCTAATGACCTCAATCCTCATTTACGTTTGTTATAGTGAACTATTACATTTTAAGTCTAGGTTGGTTTCTTAAGCTAGCTTGCATTCTAGTACGTGCTAAAGATCAGTCAATGTATTTGTTTTTCTTTACTTCATATTCAATCAGTAAAGAGATGGTTAAGTTTTGTCTAACCTTTTTCAAAAGATGATTTATCAACGTTGGAGTCCTCAGTTGTTTCCTTCTTGATTAGGTCTTTTTGGAATCTTGTTTATTGAAGATAAGGTGATGGGGGTTGAGAAACTGGTTACTAAAGTCTACCATAGTCCTTATATATTGATGTAAGCAACTGTTTTCTCATACTTATTCTTTCCTTACTGCTTTATATAATCAGTTGTGAATTACTTTTATTTATTTACAATTTTGACTACTCCCTCTATGTATTTATCCTATTTAGAATATTTTATTTAAGGAGATAAATATAAATTTGATTCTCATTGATTAAGGGTGTCAATCGGTTATACGGTTCGATTTATCGGTTTTCGGTTATTAACGGGTCGATTTTTAACAGTTTACCGTCTTTAGCGGTTCAGTTCGGGTTGATTTTAAAAATTATTGGGTCGGTTTGGTTTTTTTTTATTGCGGTTTCTATTCGGTTCGGGTCCTAATCTGATCGAGATGTAATCGGTTCGGTTCATTATTGGTTCGGGTTGTAATCGATCGGTTTGAAAACGGGTTGTGCCGATTTAAAGCGATTTTCGGGTCAAAATAGTTCGGGTTGTAATCGATACGGGTCATGATCGGTTCGGGTATAATTCGGGTCGGGTTGTAATCGGTTCGGGTTGATGTCGCTTGATTTGAAAACGAGTTTTGGTTCAAAAAAATTGGTAAAATTAGTTCAGGTCATAATCGATTTAGGTTGAATTAGGTGCTTTTAATGTAATGTTCCAGATCAACATTGTATTATAACTAATCAATAGTTTTTGTGAATCTGATTTTTGTGAGTATTATTAAAGCAAGTTGTAGTCTGATAAGGCGTGTCGCGCACCTAATAAAAATAAAAATCTAACTAATCCTCCTAACTATGTAGTAGGGTAAGTCAGGGTCGATCCCACAGAGAAATGACGGTCCAACTAATCAACTTTAACACGTGTAAAACTAGAAGATTAAAGGAAAGAGTGATTGTACTATTACTAACTAATAAAAATACGAACTAAAGACATCTAGGACTAGGTATTCCTGCTAGCAAGAACTAATGAAATAACAATTCCTTCTTCCCTTATTTAATTACTAAGAAATTCATAAGATAGATACGTCCAAATCAATACCAATGATTTCTTTCGATCAATCAGTAGCTTCTTCAACAATGCGATCATACATATTTTCATGGACTCATGCAATTCAAAGACTTTAAGCATAGCATCTTAACATCCTAACAAATTCCATCAATACTTTCGTAGTGATTTCCTTTATCTTAAATTAGGGTTCTAGATTCGATTAAGGATCAACTTTCGTTACAAACAAATCACATTCAACAAATACTATTTCTAGTCATTCATTGATAATAAAGTCAACCCTAAAATAAATGAATCGTAAACTAATCAAAACGGGATTTGGGAATTAATAGAATATCAATCCATACTAGGGTTCAACCTAACCCTAGATTACGTAACTACTTATACATGATAATTAAATAAACAAAACAATGAATAAGGGAAGACATAATAACAATAATAATAAGAGATTAGAGAAGAGAAAACAATACTTGAGTTATAACAAAAAATTGTTGAACACCAGAGCTTTTTCCATGGATTGCAAAGGAGAAAGAACAAAACCTAAAGCTAAAGCATGAAAACTAAAAAATAAAAAATAAAAAATATAAATAATAAAAACTAAGAATAATGAAAACTAAAAACTCTAACTAAGAAAATCAGAAAATTCCTCCATCTAAGCCCAAAAGTGGCGTGTGTTTTAGTCCTAGACTCTTCAAACACTAAACCTAATCATTTGCTTTGATGACTAGAACTTTGGGGCTTCCAAACTAATTCTTCCGAAGTAGCCGCCAAGAGGTTGCGGCGTAGAATGAAGGACCACCATTAAGGTGCACCTAGTTTGGAACAATCGATAATAGGTCTTCTAAAGTCCTCAAAACAATGCTAATAATCGATACATATATTTCAAACATGAGTAAAGCGATAGGCGTTTGATATCATGAAGGCTCTCATTACGTCAAAATCCTACAAAACAAAACAAAACATACTCGAGAAGAGCAATATCAAAATATATGAAATGAAAGCTCCTAAAGGAAGAAATTATGGAGGAAAATTGATAAAATGAGATCGATTAAGGCATTAAAATAATGAACAATATCGTGTTATCATAGTCTTGGCTTTATCTATCAGTGGAATGTAATGTACTAATTTAGCGTCTTTAGATGCTTTTAATGTAATGTTCTAAATTTGTTGTACTGATTTTTGTGACTATCACTATTTGTTCAAATCCTACCATTTTACTAGCTTTGTAATGGTTTAATTTAACGCTATTATATAATTGTAGTATCTAATAAAAGGCTCTCAAAGTCAGGTTATAATACTTACAGTGGAAGAATAACATATATATTAATGTATGTCATAATTAGATTAGCATTAGGTGGAAAGATCATTTTTAAGTAATATCGATAATATATAAAATAATCAAATGTGTTAAACAACACAAAATATAGAGTGGAGGTCATGGTTTTAAAACAATTTGGTCATAACGGGTTACGTGTTGTAAACGGTTCGGTCATAACGGTTCACGGGTTGTAAACGGTTCGATCATAACAATTTACGGGTTGTTAATGGTTTGGATTTATCGGGGTTTTGTCGGTTTTAATGGTTTCGGTTTACATCGGTTCGGGTTACTATCGGGTTTGGATGTAATCGGTTCGGGTTATTCTCTGTTCGGGCTGTAACGGTTTGGCCTGATAACAGTTATAGGTCATTAACGGTTTTCCAAAATACGATTTGGTTTAGTTTCAGATTTCATCTACTCGGGTCGGTTCGATTTTCGGTTTTCAACAAACGGGTTCCCAATGATTTGATTCCTTTTTGGAACAGTTTGGAATAGTTCGATTTCACCAATTGAGATCGGTTTTTGACAGCTCTATCATTGATATATATGAGTTATAACATATTTATATGAGAATTTGTTAGATTTATTCCATTACATAGTCTTTTAATGTACACTTTTTTAATTTTTTATTATGCGTATATAAATATATTGAGGTTTAAAAACCATATACGTAGTCAAAACCAAACATAACTAATAAAAGAAAATGAAAAAGCAATTGAATTAACAACACTTTGAAGCATCCGAGATCTTACATTATGATTACCCTTCTTAGTGTTAGAAATTTTGAAAAGAAGTGAGATGTGGTAGTTTAAATGTAGCATCATGTTGATTACTGTTGAAAATAGTAGCGTGGACCCAGGGTTAGAGAATCTAGATGAATTCACGACTAACAAGAGGCACTGTTTTACTCCCCACACAGAGAAGCAGCTGTTAGAGTCCCACGCACCACGAGACTTGTACACTTGTTGCCGAAAGAGAGAAGTTGTATAGAATTTTTTTAGGCCAAGGCAACCCTTTCTCTTTCCCTTTCTCTTTGCCTCTTTGGTAGAGTCACGGGTGTACCTTGAACAACGAAAAAACAAATAAACCAAAGGTTTGTATCTACTGCAGAACTCATATGGTAGGAGATAGGAATGTTCCTTACACCTTTTTCATATAATATTTGAGCTCTCTTGCTTAAATAAATCTTGGAATAACGTTGCCCCCCCTCTCTTTCATGCATTGTCCTTTGCTTCCATTTTGAAATAAGTTGAACAAAGAATATTTTAAGAATGTAACTTGTTTCTTAATTCTAATGCTAGTTGTTATACCTAGTGTGCATTTCTCATTTCCAATGTTTCATATATGGACTGCGTGCAAGTCTTGTGATTCATAATATGCAAAATCATATTGGAGCAATTTTACTTGAAAAGATCGAAAAGATAGCAGAAAGATGTTGATTCTAAAAGGGAAAGTTTTTAAGGGTAAGTTATAACATTTTGGTTAAACCTTTTTATTTACCATTTAATATATAGTAGGGGGTATGCGTAAAAATATATACATATAGTAGGTGATAATGTTTTTATTCATATATCCAACCATCAATTATGGTAGGAACTAGGAAGGGATGCTCATGCTCATAAATATTGCCTTACTTTTTAAGATGCAAGATATTCTTTTCGTCTTTCAAATATCCTATTTTTTATTTTGGGTTGTCTCCTAAAATTGCTCCATTCTTGTGAAGATTTTATATTTTGGATTATGTATCTAAAGTATTTCGTTATATCTTTAAAAAGTTAGTTTAAGTCAAAATTGAACTTGGTGTCAACTGGAGTTTGTACAATTTCTATGCCATTTTCACTTTTCTGTAAAACAAATCCGCCCTATTATTTACA
Organism: Dysphania ambrosioides; assembly: GCA_026401315.1. Taxonomy (NCBI): domain Eukaryota; kingdom Viridiplantae; phylum Streptophyta; class Magnoliopsida; order Caryophyllales; family Amaranthaceae; genus Dysphania; species Dysphania ambrosioides. The sequence goes on from CM048666.1 coordinate 1,584,746, forward strand.
GCTTCCGAGGGAGACAATCAATAGCTTAATAAATTTGATTGGATCTCATAATAGCCAAATTAAAAATACCCTAGACTTTCCTGACATAGTCATATGCTTCTTAAAGTTAGAAAGCCTGAGAGAGAGAGAGAAAGAAAGAGAGAATCATTGCTTTTGTTTAAGGGATTTTGTCATATGTTTCTGCTTCTTAAAGTTAGAAAATTATGATGAGAAACAGAGAGAGAAAGAATAGGGGTATGTAAATAGCACTAGGTAGGCAGCAGTATAAGTAGTGAGTGCAATAGCTGAGCCACAGGTAGAGCAGCTGGAGAGCATATCAGATCATTTCATATCATTTAATCTCTCCCATATATTCTCATTTCCATCATTCTATATATCATCATCTTTTTAGCACAGTACATGCCCTAAGTTCTTATCATCTCACTCTACTTGAAAGAATTTTACTGACTTGAATGGCATTTTTAGTAGAAAGGAGTGATCCTCTTCATCATCATCATCATCATCACCACAGCATTCATCATCTTAATCTGGAGCAGCAACACCAAGAAATGTTGTTCTCAGTGTCAGAGTCTCAAAAGTCAGTTCCAGCTCCTTTCTTAACTAAGACATACCAGCTAGTTGATGACCCTCGCACTGACCACATTGTGTCTTGGGGTGAAGATGAGACCACTTTCATTGTTTGGCGTCCTCCTGAGTTTGCTAGAGATCTCCTTCCTAACTACTTCAAGCACAACAACTTCTCCAGCTTTGTCAGACAGCTTAACACCTATGTATGTTTAAATACAACTTCTACTAAACATTATATTCATTTTCAAACACAAATATTTTCATGCATAAATGCAGTGTTACCCAGACTCATGTGTGTCTCATATGATACACACCATATTTTCCGTCCATGTTTTCAGTCCTACATAAATGTTCATACCATGTTGGAGGTTTTAGAGTCTGACTTACGTATTTGAGATGAAATGAAGAGTACGATGTGTAACATAATAACAAGATAAGTATGTACTTTAGTACAAGCATAAGTGGTGAGATAGCTGTATTTGATCATTTTTGATTGGCGGGTTATTGGAGATTTGATTTATTCAATTCTGAAGCATTCTTAAGTCATGCATTGTTTCAAGAGAAACAAAAGCTGTGGAAAATCTATGTTCCTTGATATCTGATGGAATATTTGGAACATATATCAAAGCATTTGAAGGGTTTTGGTTCAGTTACTTTTAGGGATTTTGTCTGTTTTATTTGTGTGTATTTTGAAGCCAAGTTTTCATTTGTCTTGTTGTATCATAATGTATTTAAGTCAAACCGTTATGAAATAAAGAGTGTGACATATAACAAAAAAAAAAGATTGATGAAACTAGTTCAGTTGGTACAGCTGGAGTTGAACGATGAACGAGTTTGTTTTACTCTTGTACGTTTTGCGTTTTCATGTACACTAACATGTGCATGAACATGTTTGCTGAATTCTTAAATAGGAAAAGGTGCACCTTTATTAGGATTTAAATCTTAAAGCAAGTACTTAGCTTGGTTTAGTTTACATTTTTTGTTTTCCAAAGGGAATAAATGTTCGATGATTTTGTTTGGATCGATGAAACGAAGGAAATGGGGAAGGGAGAAGGAGAGAGGGGGCCTCGCAGACTTTTGGTTCTCTAGGAATTTGGTAGGAAATGTTTGCTGTACTGTGCATATAGATTTGTGCAATTAAGGACTAATGAGTTTTTAAGCTTTTATATATTCATTATAATTTGAAGCCATCATGTGAACTGTTAGTGAGATCTCAAGATTCTCTTGCTTCTTTGTCTTGGTTACTGTCCCTTCTGCGTCTGTACCTTATCCTCCTGACATTATTCTACGTAGCTTTCTGTTATTAGTATTTGTTTATCACATTTCAATTCTGATCCAAGTGTATAGCTCAAAACACCGCAATATGATACTTTGGAGTAGCACTAAGACAAAAAGATAAAAATTTCATTAGGGAGCAGGGAGCACCTTCAAGGTTTCGGCATGGATTCGATGCCTACTGCCTTAAGAAAAGCTTGAAGTGTAACCATTGTATGCTCTACATGTATTTGATCCTAGTTCGCGGTTCCATGTAACTTAGTTCACGGCATGGTCAATGTTTTGACTAGTAGAGTATTAAAAAGTACTACTTTTGAAACATCATGCATTCATATTCTTCGTTATAAGTGAGATTCATACAGCTGCGTGAGATTCCCTTCAGATCAAGTAATTAACATTGTTGTGTATTCTTTCAGGGTTTTAAGAAGGTAGTTGCAGATAGGTGGGAGTTCGCAAATGAGTACTTCAGGAAAGGGGAGAAACACCTACTATGTGAAATTCATAGAAGGAAAACCCCACAGCATCACCACCAAATTCACTACCAAGATCAAGTATTACTTCCACCCCAGTATCTGCCCTCACCCCCAGATGAAAATGGGTCTTGGATAAACATTGATCAGTCTTCTCCCTTACCCTCTCCTAAGCCAAGTGGCGGTGGAGGTGGACCCACCAACGACATCTTATCGGCTCTAACTGAAGACAACCAAAGGCTAAGGAAGAGAAACTTCATGCTTCTATCTGAGCTCAATCACATGAAAACTCTGTACAATGACATCATCTACTTCATCCAAAACCATGTCAAACCAGCCGTGCCTAATGGAAACCAAAATCACCCTCCTAACTATAGTGCAATGGTAGCACCTCCTCCTAAGCTCATAGAATTGGATGATCAAGACCAGGAGGCGGCTAGCCTAGCTGATGCCAGCAAGAGAGAAACTATCAAGCTGTTTGGAGTCCCTCTGCAGAGCAAGAAGAGATTACACCTAGCTGAAGGAAACCTTTAGGATGGTGAACAACACAAACTATAGCTGTACTATGTTTAGCACGTACTGTTGATAGCTAGATGGCTAGATTTTAACTAGTAGATTAATTTCTTTTTAATTTTGTGAGCTATGATCGATCATCAGATGTGAAGTTTTGATTAATTACATAGAAAAGAGTGCTCAAGTTCATCACCATTTTCACGGATTAGTGCATGACATGTGGAGCGAGTAATATGTAATAGTATGCAGTATGCTCTACTAGTGGCACGCATGTGTCTGAAAACTTAGGAACTAATTCCCTAATCATGTTGTTGGAGAATAAAACGTTTTCTGTAACAGGAAGCTCCTTTTTTGAATGTTCCATGACTTTAATCAATGACTTTGGTGTACGTAACGTAGTATATCTTATTGTTGGTCCAAAAATATTCTACTGCATCTTCTTCAGATCGATCGGGATTTACAAAAATATGTGCATGGCAATAATTACAAGGTATGTAAATTTGATACTGTATAGTGTATATGCCATGATTCCCTCCTCAAAAGCAGGGGCCACTTATATATAAAGATCTTGAATGGCCCATTATATCGTAAAGTTTTGAGGGGGGGGGGGGGGGGGGGGGGGGGGGAATTAAAATAAATTTTGAGTTCTTTCTCTTCTTTTTTTTGGCGTCAATAAAAAGCTTTCCTTGATTTTACACTTCTTTACATAAAATATACTGAGTAATCCAAAACAAAGCTCGTTGATTTTATCCATATATCATGGCAATAAAGTTACTTTGCTCATATATACTTTAAAAAAGGGATGCTTTTTCTTCTTTTTTTCACTTTCATTTGCTCTTGATTTGAAGTTTCTTTGTTGGCTGACTATCAAAAGTGCATTATGACTTTGGTGTATACTTTTCTTTTTGTAAAACTTTATCTGATCGAAGCTCCATGCAAGCTTGCTTTTAAATCTCTACACGACGACTCTCTACTATGTACAGTACTTCGTACTGCTTTGCTCCGCTCCGCTTCGTCAGCTAAGCTAGCTGGCTCCACCGTATGTGTATACAGTATGTACTTTATACGCTTGTCCGCAGCTTCAAATTATTCACAATAAGCCTGCCTTTTTAGCCAATGTCCTTGATTACTTAACTTTAGCTCTCTTCAGCTCCACACTCCCCCTTGATGGTATGTATGTCGAAGCTTTTTAGCAGTGGGCTGCAAGCCCAGCTCATAGAGCATTATTAGAGCAGGGACAATACATACACTAAGCTAGTTAGACACACTACAACCACAAATCCACAGTTGCAAACTTGCAATTATAATCACACAGCCATAGTCCTGAAGTCATCAACACTAAGAAAAACAATCTTGACATGATTGTGCAGTGTGAACATGGGAAAAGTGGAGAATCATGAGAGTAATATGTTTTTACCTTTATACTGTTTTTGTTCTTATAATTTGTTTGCATGTATATGGGGAGGAGTGTAGTTATTATTATTGATTGATGGTTTCTTTTATCTTTACGAAACCTTTAGTCTATTTTAAACTCATGTCATCTTTTTTTGTGTAATTCGGAGTAGTAGCTGTCCAAAAAATAGTGTTGATTTAAATGAAAGCAAATCTATTCAAATCCACGCATTTTGCCAAAGAGATGAGTAGTTTACTCATCATAAAGGTGGCTAATAGATCGAATAGGGTCAAATTTAATTTGTTAAAAGTTCAAGGTTAAGTTATACATTCTTCTAAACTATCTGCATCAATACTCCAGTGTGAAGGCTAAATTTTTTTTTTCCTTTTTTTAATAAATAATTTGAAAATTGACCCTCGTCCAATAAGTAATTTAAAATATGACCTCCATGTATTAACCACTATTAGTGACAGCGGTTTTAAATCAAATATATGATGTATGGAGTATGGGCATTAATAAAACTTATGCCAAGGATAGTGGTTCTACCCGACTTAAAATCGTTGTCTCTGGCAGCGGTTTCATTAATAATCAGATTCTCCATATCAACAATTATACAGTGTAAAAGTGATGAGAATTTACGCATTTACACTAGGTAAATTCTATTCCCAGAAAGTCAATATAGTGACTCTCTTAAAATCACTCCCATTTACAGCGGTTTACACCCATAGAGGTTATATTTCGAAATACTTTTGGGCGATGATTAGTTTTTGATTTTTTTTAAAAGGTCAAAAAAAAAAAAAAATTTAGCTCCACTGTGAATCATATTACTTAAAGCTTTTATGTTTGTCTTTTTTATGAGATTTCAGATCAAACAAAATTTTTGGAAGGTTTACACATAAAGCACTCCTCAACTTGGACTTTTTTAACTTTATTTTTTAAAAAAAATGACTTTGAAATTTTGTTTGTTTTTTTTACAAAAATTATTATCTGTTAACAAAATAACAATAAGGAGAACCGCTACCTAGAACAGCTACTTTCATATGAAAATTGTTGTATTGGACAATGACTTTATAGCAAACCCGACTCCAAGATAATTTTTTAAAATAATTTGGATTGGAGTTTATATTTTGAATTTTTTTTTAAAAAAAGGTTAAAAAAATTCTCTCAACTCTCGTTAGGGATGATCAATTTATCTCAAAGGTGTTCAAAACTAACAATGGAGTACAATTGTACAAATCGTTATATAACTATATGAAGATGAAATAAGAGATATTCTTACAAGAAATTTCATAAATCAGCTGTTCATGGTGATATGAGGTTATCATGACTTGCTACATACTGTTGTAAGAAATTATATTAACAGTTTCCAATCATGGGTTTTAGATAGTAATCTCCATTAAATTTGCTGTAACGATTAAAAGAAAATGATGGCAGCAATTGTGTAAGGATAGATGAGCTTAAGATCGATGGCATTTTCGATGAAGAAGCAACGTAAGTACCAAAATCATTGATAGCATAAGCTTCAAAGAGGTTATAATGCGCGGTTATCTAAATTCTTCCACTAGATTGCAATATGTATGCTTCAAGATGCTTATTTTTTGAAATTGCACTTTTTGGGCGGCAAACGGAAGGGAATCATTTCATCTCATATGCCCTTTAAATTCCTTGAGGTTTCATCGATCATGTGGAATCTATTTCGGGTTTCCAATAAGGTGATCTAGTTGCCATGGGTTGAAAAACTTCTCCTTGATTCCGGATTGACCTATAATATATATAGAGGCTGTTGGAACTTATGCTTGTGTTGAAGTTTATAAAAATAAGGTTTATGAAAACAAAGGAGTCCCACGTTGGTGGTATAAGAGAAGTTTAGCCTCATTATAAAGAGGTATGTTCACTAACTATAGGGTGTGACCTAAGGGTTACCCACTTTTGTGGAAGGAGGAAGGGCTTGGGAATCCAACCAACATTTGCACGCCAAGTCTGGGCTGGGTTGGTTGGGTCTTTAATGAGTGGTCATGAGCTTCTATAAATCAATTTTAAACATGGTTTAATTACAAATTTATAAACTGTTACAGTATTAAGTGTGTCTTGATTTTCTTAAACATTTTACTTATCAGTTACTGTTAGTTCTAACTAATGTTGAGTTAAGCCTTCAGTTTTATTAACGTTTTTTGTGTAATTGGCTATTAATTATGTATTAAAATCCTCCTGTGTTTTCAGTTGTTGTCTTGCCTATATATATTGCCTTCATCGCTTCTTAGTTTTGGGTGCTTTGTTAGCCCGGTGGTTTTGTATAACTCCATCGGTACGATCATACAGAGATTGTTTTATTTTGGGGAGCATCCGGTGATTTCCGAACGTTTCTAATTAATAGTGAGTTAATCCTTTAGTTTTATTACCGTTTTTTGTGTAACTGGCTCTTAATTATGTATTAAAATCATCCTATTTTTCAGTTGTTGTCTTGCCTTCATATATTGCCTTCATCACTTCTTAGTTTTGGGTGCTTAGTTATCCCGGTGATTCTATGCAACTCCATCGGTACGAACATACATAGATTGTTTTATCCTGAGGAGCATCCGGTGATTTTCGAACTGCTAGCACAATACTAAGGCAGTATCGTGAATGTTCTAAAGAAAGCGACACAGTCTACGACTCAGTCTATTTTCGGTAACATTATTATTGTCATTTTGTTGTATTGTTTTTAACAGACACGTTAACTGCCCTCAAGGTGGGTAGGAGGAAATCTCACTCCGAACATAAAGTTATGACAAATTTGGATGCTCGACGAATGTCAAAAGGTTGTTGTTGAATCAAATATCTCAACAATTGAAATTATCTCTATATTTATAGACAAAAAGTCTATGCTTAGCGGACAATAGAGCCTAGTTGACTTATAGCTTATCTGTTAAGATTGACTTAGTCCTATCAAGGTTATCTAGTATATCTGTTCCGAATGTTTTGTTGTACTGTATAGGGTATTTAGTTTGGTCTTGCTAGATAGATATATTTGGTGCTCGAGACCAGATAGGGAAGGCAATGGACCTGGTCCTTATGGATTCAGATATGTTTTTCAAGTATGGATCCAAATCCGCTGGGTATGGAAAGTAAGGATCCATATCCAGATCCAACGGATCCAGGTCTAAAACGGATCCTACATATTTTGCCTATTTTTTTACGACAAAAATAAGTTTCAAATTTGTAAATCTGCATTTTACATCAACGATAAAAAAGTACAAATGAATAATTCAGATACTTAAATATAATTCATATAACTACTCAAATATTACAAAACAACAAAGTACAAATGAACAAAATCAAATTTTTACACGTCTTTTAAAAATAATACAAATAAGTACAAATGAGTAAATGAAAAAAAGGATAATGGATCTGGATCCGGATATTATGGTAAGACCCGTACCCGAATCCGTTTTTCAGCCATAGGACCCAGATTCGACCCAGATCCGTCGGGTCTAAAATTTGAAAACCCAACGGATATGAATCCATGGATTCGGGTCGGGTCCAATATTTGTTGTCATTCCGAGGACCAGGTCAGACAAAATACTTACTCGAATTCCGCCAATGAAATACCCCATACAAATTCAGATTCATTTTTTTCTTTATCTTTTTTCGGGATACATCATTTATATCTTTATATTTCCTTTATTTACCTTCTTCTTTTTCCCTTTTATTTTTTTCTTGTTTTAATTTTGATATTTTTGTGAAGCTTAAAGGTAGAAAATGCATTGGACCCCTGAAAGTTGATGGGAAATCAGTCAATAAAATAAGAAAAGAAGAGTAGAAAAGAGCAAATACTGCCTTTAGGCTTGTTTCTGGCATTGGTAGTCGCATTTCATTATTCATTTCTCCCCTTGACCTTTGTATTCGTGGGAATGTGGGATTCATTAGCATTCATTTTTTTTTTTTTTTTGTGGAAGCTAAGAAAAAGGTAAAGAAGTAAACCCAAAATAAACTGCAAAATATTATATACTCCCTTTTGTCCTTTATTTTTTACTCTATTAGATTTATCACGCTATTTAATACAGGCTTAAAACGTTTTCATCTTTAAATTCGGAAGACAAAAAATTTTAAAATTTTATAATATAAAAATTTTCATTGATATGCATCCAATAAAATTCTACTTGAATATTTTATTTCTTATAAGATGATGAGAATATATAGTCACTCCATAAATAAAAATAAAATAAAAATTTCGAAAGGTCTTCTCTACAGTTACTGCACAATCTTAAATAATTAAAATTATGTAAGTACCTAATGTTGGTAAAAAAACTGATCACCCACCTCTAAAAATAAAGTTCAGGCTATAAATTTTTTTTATCTTTCTTTTACTACAAAAGAATATAATAGTTATATTCATCAAAAAATTAAAACAGGTGCTATAATTCTCCATGAAGTAAATTCCAAAAAAAAAAAACCCTAATAGGAAGGAGGTGAGGGATTATAAAAAAGTGTGATCACCCCTTACTCCGTAATATTTTTCTTTTTATAAAAATAAATATGTTCTCATTTATCAGATCCTATGAATTTTGCAGCCACCATTAAGACCGAATTGAAGTTCATGCTTCGTAATCTAAGAATGGTATAATATGATTCATATTATTGTGTGTATTGTATCTATATGATTACACTGCTCTTTAAGAATAAAAAGTATGAAAAGTACCTACTTTTGTATGTAAAATATTTAAACAATCAAGGTGGTATAAGCCAATGCAACAAGGTATTCAGCTTCTTGAATTTTCTTTTTTTAATTTGGATTAAAGATGGCATGAAACTATTTGAAGTATTAGTTGAGATAATACGTTATTATTTTCAAAAAAAAAAGATATTTGAGTGGACTGATACACTCATGACCCTCAAATTATGCCATACAAGTGAAGTGACGACAAAAGGCTTGAACTTTAAAATGGAAAAAGGGCCTCAATCTTATAAAAGCCCATGAATGCTTGTACATATTTTAATCCAATCTTTCTTTCATTCAGCGATCCATTAATCATAAAATAATCTGAAATCGGACTTTGAGGCCCAATTCTTCAGCAAGATAAAATCCGAAAACATAACTATGAGAGCCAAAATGGCAAAATAGCTCACCATATTCAACTACTAAAAACTCTACGCTCTAGGATTCCTGTCAATTATCGTTAAACTACAATATCAACCATGCTATTCTAATAAATTTTTATATGCATGCAGGTGCGTGGTGTATCGTTTCACATAAAAAAAAAAAAATTAAACTTAATTTCCCATGTGCTGTGCTAAACATGTGAGTAGGAAAATATGAGGAAAATATAAGGAAGTGCATCCTAAAAATTAGGTCTTGTGCATATAAGATATAGGCCTATTTCAAGATGCTTAATTGTTTCACGACCATCTTTTTATTCCCTTTGAAAAACTATTATTAGACTGTGAATGGTTTCAACCTCCTTTTATGACCTAGGAGGCACCTATTACTATTATGATAGTGTTGTTGAACATTTTTTTTCTCCGAAAAATGACCCAAAAAATGTGCATACGTTCAAGATTGAGTCATTTCGAACAATCATGAACCCGATGAGAATATACCTTAATATATATTATGTGACTCTTATAAGATCATAGTAGGTCCTATGAGTAATAAAACCCTCTATTTTGACTATAAATACTAATTTCAACTAATTTTCAAAACTCCTACAATTGGTTAAAAGAATCGTTTGAAGGCCTTTGGATACTTAATATAAAATTATGACTTAATCTCAACAAGTCAAAAAGTTTGATTTCTTGTGAATTAAAGTAGACGATAAATTTAGATAAACACTTAATATAGTAGGTTAATAGACGGGAGTACGGGACAAACACACTACAAGTCTACAAGTTTGCCAAGGAAAACTTATAGTAAGAACTCGGGCATAGCATAGGCCCAAATAAAAAAATTGTCCCAACAGCCCAACTCTTGTCTATTCTTATCACTTGACAATGTACCAACAACGAATTATTCAAAGGACAAAATGGTGGGGTCTATGACTTGAGAGTTGAGACTTTGAGAGAGAGAGAGATAGCAATTTGATTGTTAATTGTTATGACAGCAACATAGCAAAGGATGCTCAAACTTTAGGGGGCAGACTTTTTAATGGATTTAATGCTTTCCATAAACTTGGTGATCAACACCTTTAATGGAAATAAGAATATTCTTAGTTTCTAGATTTCCATTCTAAAATATAATTGTGTCTAGACTTGTTCAAATGGATGGGGGCTCTTTAAGGGCCTTTGACCGACCTGTTTGTAAATTGGAGGTGATACACGTAAATTATCCCCTTCTATAGATAAAAACTATACTTTCTTTGGACGGCTCGACCCGTTATATATCTTCTTTTACCCGACTCGACTCGACTCATGTTGCATCTTCTTTGACCCGGCCCGACCCGTTTTGCTTGTGACCCATCCCGGCCCTGACCCGCCCCAATACACAGGTCTAATTGTGTCAACATATAGTAGTACCCTAATCACCTAATCAAGCAAACATTTAACAAAGATGTTTCCTTCGTGTTTCCCCTATGATACTTTTCGTATGTTTGCCCTACATTTGTCATCATATAATTGGGTGGAATTTAGAATTCTTTCACATTAGTAATAACTAATTATGTTCTAAGTCATCACATTAATGGATACACGACACAATGTTATTATTGGCAATGGGTGTGGCTAGATAATGTTGATTTTGATAATTTATAAACATGTCTTAAACAATGAGGTTCATTTTAATAAAGAAAAAAGATATATGTATATATATAAATAATATACTTATTGACAAAAATACACTTCATCCGTTTTCTTTTATTTGTCCTATTTAGAATATTTCATTTGAAGAACGAGAAACTTAAATGTGAATTTTCGTTAATATATATAAGTTAAAATATATTTATTTGAAATTTTGTTAAATTAATCTCGAAGTATATTTTTTTAATATGCAAATTATATATTTTTATAATACATATTTATATATATTATACCGGGGGGCCTCCTTCCCCACCATTCCGGCCTATGTGCTTTAATAATTGCAAAAAAAGAAAATGTGACAATTAAAAAGAAACGGAGGAATTACATAGTAGTATTTTTGTTTAATTAATAGACATCATTGTCTTACAACGTGACCAATTTGTTTGGACCAGCTACTAGTTGTACAAGAAATTATAAAGTTGACTAGAGTATGAAAGGAAATAAGTATTTCAAGGTGTAACGTTAAATGTATTATACTTCACTTAAGTATTTCTGCTTTTATTCTTTTTAATTTTCGTTTGACTAATATATAATTAGTGAATGTCAACTAACTTATTTGGTTAAAATCTGAAAAAGTTATAACTAAGACCAATGTTCTACAAGTCAGCAAGGATCTTATAAAAAAAGATTTCCGCGTGTAGAACTTTCTTATTAAAGTACAAGTATACAAGTTTTCGATCGTTAATCATGTAATAATTCGTCCCACCAAAGAAATTTAATCAACCTGTTTGAGTGAGAATCAGCAATTTAAGAGTCTTTTAGAGTAGTGCGTATATGAAAATTGTACAAAGATAAGATTAATTTGGGGTCGACAATGAAATTATGGAAAAAATGCGACACGTTAGTTTGGCACTTAAATGTGCGGATGTCCATTGACCAAAAAAGATTAGGTTCTCTTTTTGATATTTAAATGACATATATAGCATAATTTAGCACCTCCCCCACTAACAAATTGAAGAGGAAACAAGAAATATGATTATATATTTCTTTGATACTTTGACATTGCTATGTTTGGTAATGAACGCTATTTTAGTGAGGAAATGACAAATGCCACATCTCTCTAGTATTGCCGACCATAATACAACAAGATCGATCGGAAAGAACTAGAAATATGGTGAGTAATCTTCGCATCAAATCGGGTCAGGGTTGGGATGGGTCACACACCAAATGGGCCGGGTTAGGCAGGGTATAAACGATGCAAAACGGGTCAAGTCGGGCTAGACCGGTCTAAATAGAGCATAGTTATATCTACTGTATCACCTCCAATTTTGGGCAGTGAACTAATTGACAAGCAAGTGAGAAACATTAATTACCAGGTATTGTTTAAAAACATTGAAAACTATTGACCCATTAAAATGACTCTTTAAATAACCGACCCAATTAAATTCATAATTGATTAGACTCTTTTATAAACGGGCTGATTAAGGGTCCTTAATGGGACCCCTCCCATTTAAATAGCTCTAATGATGAGTAGACCGGCCTTAAGATTTTAATTTTCCAATTGGGTATTAGTCTTATGTAGCGTAAAAAGGATTGTGTATATTCTAAGTAGCTTAACATTACTTTATTTTCCTTTGGTTTTTGATAAATCTCCCATATATAAACCAGAATTATCTCGTGATAATTTGATGATAACTAAGCCAAAGTATTCATACAAGACGGATGTAATAATTGCGGATTCAAACACACTACGATCATCAATTCATCATGTATGAAGATGTAATATCACTGTTGAGTGACAAAATGAAACATAAAGAAATAAAGCACAGCATTTAATTTCTTTAGGTTAAGACTTATGACAACAACCTAAACAAACATGGAAAACATAATAAATGCATTGCGGGTTGTCCATGCGCTCTATATGAACCAAGTTTCTCCTACTACTCACTAATAATAATAAGTGCCAAGTCACAAGATATATTCACAAATTTCAAGTAGGGTCCTTGCATTGGCTTTGCTCTTCGATTTTCTATCAAATTTTCTTTTCCTTTCGGCAATAATCAATAGACATATTACACCAACTAAACTGTGTTCCATGATATGTGTGAGCAGATTACTTTTTCCATCGGAAAATTCTATTTCTATTGGATTGAAGTGAGATTACATATTTTATTTTATTTTTGTCTATAGTAACCGTTTCAAAAATCAATTAAGATTTACAGACAAGATTTAGATTTACGGACAATTGCGAATAATATGCTGAATAATAATAAACAAATAGAAAATACAATTGCAAATCTTTATTGTAATATGGAATAGTCTAGAAGAAAATACGGTGCTTTATAGATAAATGGAAATAGGAAGAATACAATTTTTTTAATACTAGTCTAGAGAAAAACTTTCATTTTAAAAAATGAGAAACTTTTGAACAAAGTTATTAATAAGTTTTTATTAGACTTTAATAGCATCATACAATGGAAGCTCATATGTATACATTTTCGTCTGGTTTTGATCCCCTATTTGAGCGTCTTGTTTTCCCTTTCATAATTAAAATATTTCTGAATTATGTCTCAACAAGGCCAAAATAATTATGTTGCTCAATTGCAGAGAAATATTTTTAATTCTCGAAAAAAAACAAAGTTACTAATAACATTTTTTTACAGTAACAAAAGATCATGCATTAGGCATCTATAAAAAAAGTTAGTATTATGAAAGTACCAAGTGAGTTGTGTTAAGAAAACAAACGTAGACTCGAGATGTCCAATATTCAATAATCGTAGTATTAAAATATCTCCCCTTACAATATTTACGAAGTGTTGCCTGCAAAGGCTGCAACTAAGACATTCGAGAGAGAATAAATAAATGGGCATTTTCCTTAAAATTAAAGATAATTTGTATATAACATCACATCCTATCTACTGCCGCCCATATTCTGAGCCAACCATTGGCCAAAGAGATTTTGTAGTCTTGGAATTCAAAATCAACCTTCCTTCATTGGTGGATCTTCTGTTTAATTCTCAATATTTTATATTTGTATACCAACAAATTATTATTATTATTATTATTATTATTATTATTATTATTATTATTATTATTATTATTATTATTATCCTAATTTCACACCTAATTGGTTGTATTCAGAGAGGCTCAAAATCCCTACAAGCCACGACTCACAGACCATTTAGCAATTTTAGCATCATGTAAGCCACAGACAACCCACATTTTTCCAGGAGTGGTGATTGTCTTCAAAAGGGCTTGGAAAAAAGTCCAAGATGGTCCACTATTAGCTAAGAGTCATTTCTTTATATATATATATATATATATATATATATATATATATATATATATATATATATATATGTTATATTTGACTTTTTATCATTTATAAATAAAAAATTATAAAAACTTAATATTATAAAAATTTATATTAAAATATATACAATAAAATTCGACTTGAATATACATTATTTGTTACAACATAATTAAAATTTATGGTTAAAGTTTTTCTCCAAAATAAAAATATAGCTACTAAAAAAACGGAGAGAGTAATATATTATATATGTGCTATCATGTAAACGAGGGACGTGGATCGATAGATTTTCTGAATTTAGAAAACTCTAACTGTGATTGGGTTGAGAACCTGGATCCTATTCAGTTGGCACATCTTGTGCAACACCCAAACAAATGGTTTGCATTAATATTAAGTTTTTGATAATAATGATAGGGGAATTGTCTTAGAATATTTTGATCCTTCACTAAGCACAATTATGTACATAAGTTTTTAAAGATCATACGATTTGAGAGGTGATAAGTGGTTGTTAAATCTCAAACAATATGGTAATAATGTCACTCTCTACTAAATTAAATGATAGAGATTATCAAAATATCAAAATCATATTATGATTGCAATAGCCTTTTTATTTGGAAAAGGGCTCGCTCCGTACCACTTACCACTTACCACTTACCACTTAGCAATCTCTACAAAATAAAAGTTCTACAACTATATCATTGAAGAATAGACAGTGTTGTTAAATTATAAGACTCTTAAAGAAATGTACTTCGTTAACGATGTCTTAAAATTATATATGATTTCATGGTAATATCCTATAAGCCCAATGATTTCGATTGATCCATTATTATTTTTAATCCACTTTCAACATAAATGAAAAGTACGTAAAACTATCAGTAATATTATGCAGACAACATTAATTTATATTTCTCAATATACGGAGTACAAAACAACGCAGCAATGGATGTAATCTCATGCAACGGAGTAGATATTGATGACTGTCTATTAGTATGTTTGTAACTTAGACATGTGGGCGGGTAAGGGATAGGATATGTTTATTTACTTATTTACTCATATATCCAAGCATTCAATAGTGTGTCGATTACCAACCATATCGGAGCACATCAGAGAAGGAGGAGTGACACCTTTCGGATCAGCTTCTTTCCTTGTTTGGTGACAGTTAGGCTCTGTACCTAGTTGATCTATGTGTGTCTTCAACTTATATTCCCAGAATTAGATTGTCTATCCATCATTTGTAAAATCTGTGGGATCCTTTGCTTTGGGTGAGTCCTTATTTGTAGTCTTTGAATAAGATTATTGTCATCCACCATTTGCAAAATCTTCCTAAATGCTTTTCTTCTTGGTGACTGCCATCTCCTTCTTCTTCTTCTTTTTAAAGTCCTTGTCTCTAAAACCATTACTACCCTGGGCTAGTGATGTGAGGCTTTTACCACTCTGCTTCTGGAAAGAGTCGTCTTTCTTTCCCATTTCCAGTTCTTTTACAGAAGGGATTTTTGGTGTTTTTTGGGAATTTCTATTTTCCTATAACAGGGCAATGAAACGGGGCAGCTTCAGCTACAAGTTTGAGAATGTTCAAGAGAATGGGCAACTATCAGTCCTGGATTTGCCTGAGCTAGCATTGGATTGTATTCTAGAGAAACTTTCCCCTGTTGGGTTGTGTAGCATGGCTGCTGTTTGTAGCTCACTGAGAGAGAGATGCAGCAGTGATCACCTTTGGGATAGGCACATGAAGAAAAAATGGGGGAGGATTCTGGGTCCTGCAGCTTACCGCGACTGGCAATGGTTTATTGCCTCTAGACGAAGTTCAAGCATTTCTGCTAGCAAAAAATCACAAGGTTTTATCAAATTCGTATGGCATGCGTGGCCTTTCTCATGGTTTACATCAAGATTTGACCAGGCTAATAATGAGTCAACCTCTTCCCTGGTTGATACTGTTATGTCCTTGTTTTTAGCTCTTGAAAGCGGCAAGTTCTGGTTCCCTGCTCAGGTTTACAATCGTGAGGTATATTGGCAACAATCACTGCCCTAATTTGTGCTCGATCAATGTGTCAATTTAACTTCATTATTTCCTCTTCCGGATGCTGAAAAAGAAGTTTTGTTATTCTATTGTTCTGGCAGAATGGTCATGTTGGCTTTATGCTATCCTGCTATGATGCTGAGCTTAGCTATGATCCCCAAACTGACACCTTCCAGGCTAGGTAAAAAAAAAAAAAAACTTGCTACCATTGGCACTCAATTTTTCTTCTTTAATTTTGAATTTCACTATTTTAGTTCTGCATTTTCAGCATCTTATGAACATGGAAATTTTGAAGAACGCCTTGCATTTGATTCTTGGACTTGTAAATGGAAACGTTGATTCATGGTTTCAGGTACCCTCCCCATGGGAAAAGGGCAGTGGCAATAGAGAGTGGTATCCTATGGGAAAGACTACGGGCAGCACCAGTGGATACTCCACCTCATGATCTTCATGCATCTGATTGCTTAAATGATCTACACCCTGGAGATCACATAGAGATCCAGTGGAGGAGAAATAAAGAATTCCCTTATGGTACGTTCCGCATTCTATTAATTGGGTGTCATTATGGTAGCCGTGTGAATATATGTTTAATTTGTGCAGCTGGATACTAGATTACTAGATACAGGTTGGTTTGACTTTTATTATTTGCAATGAGGTTTGCAGCTCAAGAATTAAAGTTTTGCAACTTCTATTATGGTAGCTGGCCATATTGAAGATAAAGCTACACAATAGTACCCCATCAGAACACAGGGAAAACTTTACCGGGTTTTTATTAATTCCTGCGTCTCTAAATAATAGGCCATATTGCATCCGGGCTATTATTTCAAAATCTACGCAGATATCTCTTAGTTAATGAATACTTTCTGGCTGATACTTCTTCCATATCACCTTGCCATAAATGTATAAATGTATTTGTACTTTAAAGAAAGCATTGGCTAAAGATAACCGATCGACTTACATTGAAACAAGAATTTTTTTTTTTTTTTGGCGAAAGGAGTATTCTTTAAGTTGCATGTAGCTTGACAAAATGTTGGGCATTTATCGCAGGATGGTGGTATGGTGTTGTTGGCCACTTGGAGTCATGTGACGGGAATGAGAATATTTGCCGATGTCATAGCAGTGGTGAGTGAATTCGTGCATGTAGTTTCTTGAATCTCTCTTATAACATACTGCAAGAAACGTGAACTACAATATCTGCATAGATTTCATCCCCTTTGCTCCTCCCCCAACGGAAAAGAGTATAGAGGGTTTTCAGCTGCTAATAAGCATTTCGTGTTATTATATAGGCCTTGTATCCTGTAGTCCCTTAAATAGTATATAATATACTTTTGTATAAATCTATATAACATTGCACTTTAATTTTTGCACCTCCACTCTTACCATACCAATGTAGTCCTTTTTGAAGATTCTTAGGTTATTTCATTACGAGTAACGCAGGGAAGTTCAAACTTCAGCAGACTAAATTTAGAATGTGGCCTGTTATCTTGGTACGATCCACATAAAAAAACATGGACTGTGGCCTATGCTTGAAGCACAAAGGGAGTAATATTCATAAATATTCTAGTTGGAGGGTGTGGTAAGAGATGCAATGTTTTAAGTGGTGTTAAATGCTGTCAGTTGTACCTTTGAATTTCCTTCCTTTTTATAATGATCATCAATCAAATGGGTCATCTTCGTTGACAGCCATTGGTCCCCAGGACATATCCTTGTCTGTGTGTCTTAGATTTCTCCGGCAATGGTCTTACTTATTTGTTGGAAGATAATATTAAATGCCAGGCTGCCTGAAAATAACTGGTGTCCTCTTCCCTTTAGGTTATGTTTGGTTGTGCATCGGATCCTCACTTGTGTGGATTTCTCATTTTCTTTGCCTTTTCACAACAATGGTTCAGTAAAGACTTCAGTTTCAGCGTATTCTAACTCCAATTTAATCTAATGTTAGTAATGTTTGTGCTACCTATACTTGATTTAGTTATTTGACTCGCATCTTTGGTTGAAAGCAGACACAATTGTACTTGAGTTTGATCAGTATTCTCCTGGATCACGGTGGAGAAGGACAGTAGTAAATAGGAAGGATCACAGAGAAGAAGGAAATGAGAGCGATGGATTCTATGGAGGGATTATAAAGCTTTACACGGGCGACGCAATTGCTACTTGGAAGAGTTTGAGGCCCAGGGAAATTTTGGAGTAGAGATACATATTTGGAGAATTTGTTTCCTCTACACAGATCGAAACAACTGACGAAAGCTCACAAGTATGCTAACCATATCAGTAGATGTTATGACTATTTACTTCTGACTATGTGGAAGCTGTGAAAATATGCAGAAACAGGCCAGCTCTTAATATTTTTTTTTTTTTTGCAAGAGAACAGGCTAGCTCTTGTTGTGATAGATATCATCACTTTAGCCACCATTTTTATCCCCACAAAAAATTTTCATGGATGGATTATAGTGGGTAAAGAATGGCTGCTCTTGAAATTCATTCCGTGCATTGCATCTGTGAGAATGTGAATTTGATGTACTATAAATTAGAGAAGATTCAGAAATCTTTTGATGTAATCAGAACCTTTCACAGTGACGAATGAATCACAGATGTTACTTCTACCTTACTATGTTGATCACCCATGTTATTACAGTATACTGTACATGAGTTTGTCTATCTGTATTGTTTCCAATTTTTGTGGAATTTAAGTATACATGTTCTCTGACAGAATTCACTCTTCGGTTGGTTTTCCCCCATCTACTTCTACTTCCTTGTCAATAGCAGTAGATAATTCTGGATCCTTCTTCCCCTCTGGACTCCTTGATGGGCCCAGATTCATTTGTGGGTATTCCATCTTGCAAACCCTGAGAATGGTGAAAGAGACTTGGACCCCCAGAGCTGGCCGGGCCTTCTTCTCATATGAGTTTATCACGTCATTCCCTTCCTTAAACCTTGTTTGAACCAGCCAAGAAGCTCCTATGCCTCAAGAATGGCAGCTTGACCTTCTACCTTCGTGTAGAAAGCCCATTCTCATAGAGATTAAACCTCTCACTACCTTCAAACTCAAAGTTAAATGTGAAAGGAATCAAAGGACAGAGATTTTTGGGTAGCACCATAGCAGGGGTTTTATTTACCCAAACTTCAACCCGGGCGTATTTCTAGTGGGGCTGGTTGGCATGCTAAAAAATAAGTCGGCTAGGTGCTTGAATTTCCTAGGACTAGTTGGTGCACTTGTGTAGTAAGAGTAGAAATCATATGCGTTTGGTGATATATTTTTCATTTTCCAGAAAATGCTTAGAAACTTTTTTTTTTTTAGTTTAACTAATCTTTGATCGTCTTTATATATTAAAAATATTATCAAGTAATATCTTACTGGAATCATCTCAATGTGTAATTTTTAAAATATATGATTTAAAATTTTTTTACTAATATCAAATTAGAGATATATTTTATCAAACAAATGAAAATAAAAGTTTAATCTAATCTGAATTAATATGATTATTAATTTGATTCTAATAAGAATAAGCAATAAGTTTTGAAAATAAGTTGGAGTGAATATAGCCTAAATCACCGTTCACTCCCTCTAAAAGACTTTTATAATAATGCAAAATCTCACAAAATTAAACATCACCTTAATGACCTCAAATTGGATAGTATCATAAGGAGTGTTTATGTCTAGAGACCAAAACAAGTTGAATAATTGGACCCTTGAGCTGCAACAGTTGAATAATTTGCAATAGATATATGTAAACTAGCTTAGGGATTGGTGTTCCTAGAAAACTTATTTTAATGCATAAGTCATGAATTATATGATGATCAAGTGCATGCTTTAAAGTTTGTATTTTGTTTGGATGCTTTTCAATAAATGCTTAGAGAGAATGTTGTGTGATTGAGTGAAAAATTAAAAACATTTGTCCTTAGCATATAATTGGGTATTTATAGTGCTGGAGGATGGAATGGATTGTGAAATTACATGTGTCGCTATAATTCATCTGTAGGTCAGTCTATTGGGCTTGGCCCAACAAGCTCTATGACTTATGTAATAGATAGGTGGATGACTAGTTGAGCGTGCATAATATAGGCTAGTTAAAATATCCAAATGACTTATTATCCATAATAAATGGGTTGACCCATACAAGACATTCAAAATGTGTTAAGGATAGCAACCTAAAGTCCTTTGTTTGAATCAAAAGTCATTATTACTTTGTATGTAAATTTGTATTATTTTCTTTAAAATTTACAACAATGATTGTTTGCAAATTATGTACGACAACAAATTTGGAGCTTGAAAAATGCAACTTATCTGTGGTTTGTACAATGCCCTAGAGCGAATTCTACGAAACCATTTAGCATTTCCCAATTTTAGTTTGTTCGTAGGATGGAGCACCAATATAAGGCTTATTGATAAGATAATCTTGTACTCAACAATGAGAAGTTAAGTTATATAAGACCTTAGTGGATAAATTTAGATAACGTACACCATGTACAATATTTATGGTGCACCTGGATGAATATATTAGGTATATGAATCCATTATTGGGTCATATGCTGCAAGTCATTAAAACTGATTCGGACAACCCATGAAAATGGTCCTATTAGAAGTTTATTCATGTATATCAAGAAAAGAGGAAATTGGACCCAGTCTAATATTTTTGTCCTATATCAGTCGAGAGGCAAGTATTCAAAAGACAAACCCACTTTCCATCTAACATAGTTATTGGGTATAAGTACATCAATACATCATTTATAACTCCTTCAAATGTAAGTTCACTATATTGGTTTCTGTAGACAACGCCAAAGGCTAAGGCTAGTAGTTTTATTCCTTACATTCAAAGATTCAAGAAAACTCTTTGCACGGCTCAAACCAACAAATCTTACCATAACTCATTAGTAGATTTTGAAAAGACCGTACAAGTAATTTCAAATTTATTTGAATACTATAATATGTTGATTGTAAATAACCAACCAGTATGGTGATTAGGTAAGGTGCACAGGAATTGTGCACCCTAGTGTAGTGCATAGACCACTAATTGACTCCCAATCTAATCATTGGAAAAAGAGCCTAATTCCAAAAGATTGAGTACATGGAAAAATTGCTTAAAGAGAAAGACTGGTAGGTAGAGCTTTAGCTAACCTGAATTGTGTAAAATGTTTTGATAAATTTGACCAAAATATAAATATGTGTATGACTTTGATTTTTCTGACATAGGAGTGAAGCGCGAATGATAACAAGTTAAACAGATAAAGAAGACATTAATGTAGACGCTCATACTTTTTCTGACTACGACGTGCTTGAAGTTCAACTAATGGGGCACCAAAGTTATATGATGACCTTATTTGGCATTTCACTCATTTCAATTCAAATTTTTCCGACGACTTTCTGAAAACCAATCCAAGACATTTTTCAAACTTAACCAAGCCAATATAATTAAGTTTTTGGTTGATTTTCCGCAATATTTGACGTGCAAAACATTTCCACGTACCTAACATTAAAACTATTTTTCATTTCAACAAATTCAATTTACAACGGATAAAAACTACTATCCTTTTTATTTCATTTTTTTGAAAGTAATCTTATCTAATATTGATAGGTGAAATCTAATCGAAATTGGGATTACTAATTTATGACTCTTAAATGTGTCAAATACGGAGTACATAATTGAGATAAATCTATCAAGATTTCAGTTGAATATATTTTTCATCTTGATTGGAAAGAATTTAAAGTCAAAATTTGACTCTAAAATCTATAATATTTTAAACGAGAAGAAAATAACGGAGGAAAAAGTGTTAATATAATATAAAAAAAACATTAAAAATGACAAAAAATTATTTTCATTATTATTAGATATATAATTAAAATCTATAACTCTCTCTTCTCCCCCACTGCCTCCAAGGCCCAAGAATTAAAAATAATTTTCATTATTATTAGATATAAAAAATAATTTTTATCTTTATTTGGATTGATAATATCGGTGATAATAAGACCTCGTACTCTGTTCTTCATATAAAAGATTATTGCCACTTTAAAGTTATCAAAATAGACACTCCCTACACGACTTTTAGTTGTCTTTTTTCATTGGCTTAGGGTGTTTTATAAATGACTTTTAGTTAGCTTGTGCCTTTTTTTTTTGTGCTCAAACACTCAAAAAAGATATTTGGTGAATTTGCTTTTAAACTAGATGAATACTTATTTTTAGCCAAAAATAAAATTCTATTCGTACTAACTTTTGGGATTGATTTTTGGCTTTTTTCCAAATTATTTTTCTATCCTTTCTTTCTGCTAATAAGTATCACTTAATTATTTAAAATTTAATTAATTAAAATTTATATTTATTAGTTATTTATAACATATAAATAATAATTATAAATATCAACATAAAGTAATTACAGGCAATAATTTCCACTTCTCAAAAAATTAATTTATAATAATGATAATTAAGAAAACTAATCAAAAAGCTATATCAATGATTACTAATCAATATTAATCAATAAAACTAATATAAAGTTCAAATGATTGATAAACATATATATATATATATATATATATATATATATATATATATATTTATGGAAAAAAATAGTTATGGTTGAATACGTTAGAAATGACATCTATGTATAATTGTCTAGATGTAAAAGACATAATTTTTACTGCACGCATATTGTATACTTCCTAGTTTCCTACGTACAGATGAGTACCAAATCAGTAGGGGATTAGACATTAATATTTCATCATTTGAAGTCAAATATTCAACCTGGCAAAGTCAATCTAGCTAACGAAAGCATTTGATTTGGTCAATGATTTTGAAGAGGCTTACTTGTTGAATGAAGTTCGATTAGAACTTTGGAAGTCAATATAGCCAAAATCAATGGATGGTCTGAATAATCAAGCCGTTCCCAAAATTTAAAAAGTCCAGGGAACGTACTACTCAGTACTCACCTTCACCAGGTACTTGCTTAACTGATATTAAAAAATTACCGAGTATTCCCTATTCTTTTATCCCATTAAATTTCTTGTGTTTATATCCATTTTTAATTTCATAACAAGAAATTTCAAAAATATATTCTATATAAGTTGTGAAGCTTACATCAAGTTTAAATTGAACCATTTGAATTCTAAGCTGCACTATTTAAAAATAAAGTTATATTAGTGAAAAATAATATTTTACTATTAAAAAATAAGTTTATACAACATCTCAATTTTTTAACCCAAAAATATTCTGAAAGAACTCCGAGTAAAGTTATACTATTAAAATACAAAGGTGTGCTGTAACATATATATCCTATATAAATATAGGTACCCTAATAAATTAACAATGAAAATAGCTTTTCTTATTAATAGCTTATGAAAATTACTTTATGTGGAATATGATTAATTGATTTTTCAAAAATTTTCCCTGGGAATATATTCATAATATTACGGTGAATGTAAACCCGGCCTGTTACATTACAGACACATACACCAGTAAAAATCCAAATATGGATCTTTCGCCATGAAAAGATTATGAATTAATCTATTAAATTTTTTTAGATTAGCACAATTCTAAGTTCAAGCATCTCTAATGGTTGTTTAAGGCTCTTACAAATATTTAAAATATTAAGCTACTAGCTGTACTATTTTTCACATCTTTCTAATTTGCTTTACAGAGATGATTTTTCTTGGGAAAACGCTTATTAATTTTACCTCTAATTTTATTTTGATTGAAATGATTTTAATTTATTACTAAGCTATAGATATTATAGTGGCCTGCTCACCATTGGAAAAAAAGAAAAAAAAAACTGGATTGTTAGGTTGTGGCAAATAAAGCTAATGAAGAATTATCTTAATGTAATAGACCCTCTAAGTAACCGTAACAAAGGATTAAAATATGCTATAGTACAAGGATCATTTGTATACTCCCTCTATCCCTTGAAGAAAGCCCCAATTAAATACGATTTCTGCTTTTATAAGGCCAAAGGGAAGAATTGATACTTTCTTTAAGGAACGGAAAGAGTTATATAATTTAGCCTAAAATGCTTACCTAAAATAGAATTAAGGCAATCTTTTAGAAACGCACTAAAAAGAAAAACGAGACTTTCTTTAAAGGGACTAAGCGAGTAAATATAGCAGCGGTTGGGTACGACAGACTTTATCGACTACGACAACTTTGGTACACAGTATGTATTCACACATCACAGCGGTTCCTTGCTCTATGATTAAATGTCAGGATACGTATGTTAGTATCCCAGTACATAAGAAGATTTTAGCCTTAGGTACATCTCCTTTGCGCCTCCCCCCCCCCCAAAAAAATGAATGGCAGGATCATAGAATAAGATTCATTAATAAGCTAAGGTAGTGGGTATAAACGAGGTCCTTGAACCGATTTGCTGAGTGTACTTTTGCCATAAAATCATGTTTTTTTTGACCGAAATGCTATCGGATTGGCTCACCATTGACAATTGTTAAGTCTAATGTCAACATTATCATTAATACCTTATACACTTGTATTGTGTGTTCATGTCTACGTTAGAGGCATGCATAAAGATAAGTCCTCGACAAGGTGTAACAAATTAAATATAATTAGGACGAATTATGGAAATATTAGGTTATTTTGCTAAAAATCAACTATAATCTCTATATTAATTAAATTAATATACTATTAACTTTAACCGAGTCTTATGAGGTCACACATATAAGCAATTGATTGGACACATCTAATATAATTATGTGAGAGTTTAAATTGAAATAATTAGGTTAATTAAGTCACTTTGAGTTACTTAATTAACACGATCTCATATATGTAAATGTTACATATATATAAATAAGTTATGTATGTAGAGCATGATATATATAAATGTTACATATGTAAAGTATTATATATGTACATGTTATATATGCAAATAATCATATATGTAAATGTTATATGTATGTATGTAAATAATTATATATGTAAATGTTATATGTATAAGTATATACACTAACCCTAATTCAATACTCATTTTGCCTCCTCTCACACAATTATTGAAAACCTTAAAAACTAATCAAGAATAGTTCTTGATTCCGTACTAGCATTTGTGGACCAATACTAGAGGAACGACGTTTAACGTTCTATAATCTCCGAAAAACTTGCCCTTTTGCTTTGAGACGCATCAAGGGTATGTTAATCTATATTGATAATTAATGTTATTATATACATTAGATCTCGATTTAGATGCTAAGAAATCATTTCTTGCAATTCCGCTAATTGCATCTAAATTCCTACAATGCACTGGTTTGCTATCTAGCTTGGGTTGTCCTAAATATTGTGCTCTCTCCCAATCATTATATAAGGCTAAGCTAATGCTTTAGCTAACTTTTGTTTACAAAAAATTAAATGTGAAAAAATAACCTGAATCACATTATAACCAGAAGACAGTTATATTTAATTTAAAAACAAATCCCACTGTAAAAAAATTTGTTTGAATATTTTTGAGAAAGCAGCTAGCTAGGATACAATTGTATTTGATATCCTTATATTAACTCCACTAGTTTTCTAGAGTTAAACGAACACATGATTAAGGAGTCATCAGTATAAAACTTTACGTCTGGGCGGCGTATCAAATTGTTTTAAGAATGACAATATGCACATAAATCACATAAAAAAATTCTACAGTTTGATTAATTAACTTGTTAGGGTAAATGGATACTGATGATGAAATGGCATATTCAAAGCCTTAGAGGACTCCATATTAGTTCAAGGAGTCAAAGGATATGATGAAGGATCCCCACCTGATCACGACCTTAATGTAATGTAATGTACGGTGTACTTCAAATAACATTTATCCTCGCTTTCAAACATCAACAATTTACTCCTATTCTTTTGGAGTAAAATTAATTCTACTATTTCCTTTTCCTTACCGTTAGAGTCAGATCAGTCACTTCAATCAAAATAATACAGGTTTTGTTTTTGGTATTGGTGGAGTATTTGACTTGGTCTTTACATTATCTGCTCTATTCTTTTTTTCTTAATTCATTGCTCATTTGCTCTTTCAACTTTTTCTTCGTTTAGATTGTTTAACCTTAACTCCTAGGCCTTGCTGATTCTTGGAAGTTTACGTTTTGCAATAGACACGAATTTTTTTGGGTGCATTGTAATGCATGTTAGGAGAAATTCCTAATTTATACTTTATATAAATATATCGAGCTGAGAGTATTTTCGTAATTTCATTTATATACATGATATCATAATGTCTATATCTGATATTTGTTTTTTTTTTTTTTGTATTTCTATATATGATATAACAATAGTTATATCTAATATAACAATACTTATATCTGAAATCTCAATATCCTGATATAACTATTATTAGATATAAATTAGGAAAACCATGTCATGTTAGCTATATGCTATGTTAAGTATTTCCTTTAAATTATACATTTCAATTTGTATATAATTTTTGAAGGCTTGCTACAAGTAGGAAATTAAAATCTCACAGCAATATTTTTTACCACATTGAAAAAGAAGCTTTGCATAAAAAAAATGATGAAAAACTATTCACTCATCATTAATTTAACTTTTTTTTTTTTGTTTCACTTGGACACAGTCAAACTCTCTTAAATGTTAATTGCTTCGTATAAATTCATCAAGTACTTTATAACACTACCAAAGAAGTTAAGTAATTCATTCGTTGGTGCAACTCTAAAAGAAAGGGTAACTTATTATTGTTATGCATCCGATAGTAGAAATAATTTGAAATTTCAGTAATTAATGAATTATTAGGAAGAAGTGGATCTAATTTTACTTGACGAATGTACATACGCCCATAGAAATAATAACCAGTAAATAACGCGGTGAAAACCCAAGAGATATAATTCAAAGTATTCTCCTAAAATTTGGACTGAGTAAGCAAGATATCTAAGTAGACCAGTTGCATAATTGATTAAAATAGCATTACCCAGTTTTGAAAACAATTGAACAGTCTGACAAACTCCAATAATAAGCAAGAATGAGTTGCACTATATAAACCCCAACGCTCGCTCTAACCTTCATCTTCCATGACTCCCAAGACCTCCCCTCCTTGATAAAAAAAAAAAAAAAGACTCTTCAACAAAATAACTAGCAAACCCAGTTCACTATCACATTAAAATTAAAGTGTCTTATACATACTCTTATTGTTACTTCTTCTTCTATACATATTTCTTCACTTTCTCTCTTGCAAAAGGATCAGATCAGTACGTGTGTGAAACCAAGCTGTTAATGTTCCATGTTATCAGCAATGGAATCATTATCACCCGAGACGGCCAACGCCCTACAACTCATCGAAAGTCACTTGTTCGACGATCATCAACCCCCTTCTCCGACCTCCACATTAACCAGTTTTACCTCTAAATCATCATTCTTAAGAAGTCAAACATCTCAAAATAACACGAAAAAAGTTACCACCTTCAATATTTCCTTTAGTACATCTGAAAGTCGTCGTTATGATGACACTCTCCTGCAGTACGTATATTCATCGCTTGATGGAGAAGGGATTGATTATGATGAAACTTTCCGTATGTTTTGTAGCCAACCGCAAAAAGTTGGTCATCATAAAGATGGCAGACACAATAACAATAACCATCATGATAATTATATAGGGGTCAGGAGAAGACCATGGGGAAGATTTGCAGCGGAAATTCGAGACCCTAACCGTAAAGGATATCGGATTTGGCTTGGGACGTATAACACAGCCATTGAGGCTGCCCGGGCATATGACCGGGCGGCGTTTGACATACGAGGTAACAAAGCCAGACTCAACTTTCCTCATGAAGTTGAGAGTTGGTCATCATCTACTAAAACTACAAATAGTGATCAAGTGCAACGCTTAGGTAAGAAACGGCAAAGGATCGACGATGAAGAGGGAGACCTGGAAGATTATTTTTCTTTTGATGATGATGACCAATTGATCATCAAAATGCCTAAATTAGCTAGATAGTTATTACCATTTAGTTATGTTTAATTTATATTGGTGAAAATTCCATACTTTATCTGTACTTATACTGCTAGATTTGTAACTGTATGTGACAACGAACATGCATGATTTTATACTTAATTTTATTATAGTTTTATACAAAATTTTCGCATCAGGTTTGGACTGGGTTATCCTAGCCTCTTTTTGTTTCTATTTATACTATACTCTCCTGCGTAAATGGTACATTCACAGCGTACAGTTTTTTACCCTTAGCTTAGGTAAGTGAAGCTAGTGTAAGAGAGGGCAAAGATTATTGTCGAAAGAAGGGAGTATCCGATATACGATTACATGTTTTGACAGTAAATATAAGAGCAATTTAAAAACTATAACAATTGATTTGTGAAAAACACAAATTCATGCATACTTTGGCGAAGAACATAGCAAACTATATATTATCATTTTATATTATCATTTGTTACAAGGACAGGTCCTT
This sequence comes from Dysphania ambrosioides, assembly GCA_026401315.1. Taxonomy (NCBI): domain Eukaryota; kingdom Viridiplantae; phylum Streptophyta; class Magnoliopsida; order Caryophyllales; family Amaranthaceae; genus Dysphania; species Dysphania ambrosioides. Next base: position 1,613,378 of record CM048666.1, read on the forward strand.
GGTATCGATACTTAACTGAGATTGCAATAATACAATGATGATGTTGACAATGATATAAATGTGATTCCATCTTATATTTTGCAATTGTAACTACCCACAAAACTTACCAATTAAGCTTGGTCTTATATATGACACTGCTATAGAAAACTATGGTTAGTGAGTATTGAATTTGCGTTAAATTTAAACAATTATTGTACATTATTTCTTTTTATATATTGTGATAGGTCAATTCCACCTTACCATTTTTATATTTTGGCGTAAATTGAGAACTAAAAAATCAACTTATTATTCAAATATTAAGGGTAAATTAAATAGATGATGGTTAAATTACCCAATTAAGCTAAATATTTAAGAAAACTTAATCATCCTATATATCAATGTCACATCACATCACATATATATTCACATGGCAGAGGTTCTTCTCCCTTTAATCTTCGTGAAAAACTTGCCAAACCAGATTAGATCATCGAGTTTCCATTTTTAGTCTGAAACTCCTAAGCTTGCAAAAAGATAAATTGCCAAACTCTATTATCTATTTTCCACCATAGAGGATAAGGCCGGCCATCATATGCACAGCTTTGAGTACTCCGTATTAAAGGAATAGAAGAGGATCCGCGCGACTCACTTTTAACGTATCATGCAGTGCGGCATTTTGTTGAGAAGATTATAGGATCCAGGCAAAGGACGTGTTTGGCATTCCGAACAGATTGACGAATGAGTAAATCTCGTCTTCATCATTCTTCTTTACATACTGACGGATTTTAATTTGTTTATAAAACTTACTCATGCAGCCATTGAGCCTAACGAATCAGGGCTTGTTGTTATACATGGATCGGAGATCCAACACATTTCCTACCCTACCCTTTCTACTGCTTAGCTTAGGATAATTTCTTATAAGCTTCCTTGAAAGAGGGATGAATTCGTGCAAATTAGTACTTTTTATCACTGACTTATGATCGTTCCTTATTACGTACTAACATACTTCGCTTTCGTGAAAGAGGAATAAATTCTAGCTAATTAATACATGCATATATCATATTAGACGTGTATATATACATTTCAAGCAAGTCTATATACGTCTCAGCCTGACCAATTCAAGCTAACGCTAGCTTAGTAGCATGGAATAATTTTACCTTTATTCTAGCAACCTTTTTTCTTATTCTATGAAATTAGTGGAACCAGGATAGGAATTTCAGCATTAATTCATAAACACATATAATTGAGTTCGCTATGCGTAAGCCTTTCCACCTGATGAAAATTATGTAAATTATATGAGCTAGAAAACCCCCATTAACTGATAGTTGACTTTATCTCATAATCATTCAATATAATCATCCCTTCCTTAGTTCTTCCCACCCCCCTCCACATTTTTCGTACTATAGCAGAATGCTAAATTAGTAAATTCCTTAATCAATAATACAAATATTCGGCCGATGTATTTAATTTTCTAAACAACCTCCCACCATAAATAAATAAATAAAATTTTCTAGGATGGAATGTTCTAAACCTCACGCTCTAAATATTTTTATTCCGGGTTTACAGGACGAATTTCTGCAAATACAATAGATTATAGATACACAAGATAAACAACTAACCATGGAGGAATCAAACCTAGGAGTCTAGGACTAAATCAAACTAAATTATAAAGTTTTGATGACAAGTCGAGGCCTTATCCCGGCCCTATAACGTAGTATTAGTGTAATGAGTATAAGGAAAAAACATATACAAAATTATACATTAAAGTTTGGTGACATCCTATGATTGAGCCTTTCCAATTGATACTTATTCAACGGCTAGTTAAAATAAGTAGCTGCGCCTACATAACAGATTTTAAATTCAAGAAGAGAAATTCAACCTATTCCGATTCCTTTGTTGGACTGAGAAACTATATATATTTGAGTAAACAATGGACATTAAACTACCAAATAAAGTAGCAATTCCGTTGTTGAACATCAGGTTGAGAAGACAAATGAAGACGGCCCGAATACAGTATTCCATCTTCTAATAAGTTCAAGTTACCACTTTTATCACACGACGTACTGCTTTGTAACGTAGCTCTATATATACCCCCCCATTACCCAGCTTTGGGTTTCCAGGCCTGTTTTTCTCCCTCTCCTCTCTAATTTTTAATCGAGGTCGAAACGACGACAATCGATCATTAATCCGTCATATTAATCATCCTTTTAATCTATGAAATTAGAAGAGGCTACGTATGATTTAATTCTAACTAGTTATATGGTAATGATATATTATAGTGAAGATAAGGGATCCATTTTGTCGCTCACTATAGAGTTGCCATATAACTAAGAGTCAAGCTCATACGACTCTTTAAAAACAGTGATTCATCGGTTTTTGTTTCATATTAATAATTTCTAGTTAGGGATGGAACCCTTGGCGACGAACACAATGAGTGCCTTACAACTCATTGAACAACACCTCTTGGGTGATGATTATGATTATCACCCATCTCCGGTTTCTTCATCAACCAAAAACCTCGACTCTACCTCATCGCTCGTCCCTACCCAAATATTTCCTCAAAACAATGCAAGAGCAACCACATTTAGTATTTCCTTTGGCGATGATGAGGGTGTGAGTAAATCAAACAACGACCCTATCCTAGAATACATTTACTCGTCACTTGAAGTGGGAGAAGGAGTTGAGTATGATGAAACCTTCCGTGTATTCTGTAGTAAACAGCGAAAAGCTGCCGCTAAAAATGATGGGATCAGTCATAATAGTCACCAGGGGAACTATATAGGGGTGAGGAGAAGACCATGGGGTAGATTCGCAGCAGAAATTAGAGACCCTAATCGTAAAGGTTATAGAATTTGGCTTGGGACGTATAACACGGCCATTGATGCTGCCCGGGCTTATGATCGGGCAGCTTTTAAGATACGTGGGAACAAAGCTAGAATCAACTTTCCTCATGAAGTTGGGAGTTGGTCATCTTCATCATCATCATCTTCTAAAAAGACTCAAGTGCAAGTGCAACATGCAGCAGGTGAGAAGCGGCAAAGAAATGAAGATGGTGTGAAAGAGAATGGAGGTGAATCAGATGATGAACTGATCATTAAAATGCCTAGATTATTCTAACACATCACTTGTTTGTGTAGGTCGTTGTCTTTAATTAAGAGTTTGTGTTAGGTTTATGTCATGGAATATGAATATCTTGGCGTAAATTATTTCGATCAAATAATATACCGACGCATATAGTCTTGCTCCAATTGCATTGATTCTAAGAAAAACTGAAGCAAATAAGATTATCGATTGCTTCGGTCAAGTGTACACGCTTTTCTCAGGAGGGAGGAAATATTTCTGCACAAATGGGTTACACCAAGAACAGAATTCAGTAAAGGTCGCACAATAGACAAACAAGCCATAATCAGTGTGTTTTGCCTAATGCTCAGGGAATAAGCGTGCTGTAAGCTCCCTGCTATCATCCTTAATTTTCAATACACTATGATAGTCCAGTGAGAAAATGCACGATAACACTTGTACCAAGTGGCTCCCTACATCAAATTATAAAGCAATTACAAACCCATGTTTACAATAAAACCTCTAAAGAGAACAAAATACAAATAAAAAGAGCAACAAGAACATTTGCAAAGAAATGATGAGAACAATCAGAAACACATCAATAAGAACTTTCAAAAACAATTCACTAAAAAATCAAGTGAAAGTTGTGTTCTTTTACGTAGTACATATTGTTCATTTGTGTATGTAATCTAAATTATACACAAAGTTCAATTCAATTGGAAAAAATATACAAAATTTTCATGTGCATGTATAGTTTATATTGTTCATGTTAATGTTCTCGTAAAATATAAACACTACAATGCAAATTAACAAAAATAAACTAACCAAAGAACTTGTTCAAAAATCAAATGATCTTTTGTCCTTTAAAATCATATGCGTACTTTTAAAACACTAAAATGTTCATTTACACAATGTAATTTGCGAATGAAATCATGTTATTTTGAAATACTAGCATGTTCTTTTACAAATTTAAACGCAACTAAAATAATTGTAGATTCGAACAACAATCCAACAAATAAAGTGTGCAATTAATTTGATCAATAAATTAAAAATACGATGATTATTCTAACATAATTGTTGTTTGGGGATAAACTTATAAGCAAAATAAAATAAAAATTCATCTTCATCAATACAATAATTTCTCGATCAAAGTAAAAAAAAAATTCAAAATTCTATCTCTAATATTTGAAAAAATAAAAGAGGAGCTTTTCAATTTGTTTACATAGAAAGTGTGTGTGTGTGTGTGTGGGGGGGGGGGGGGGGGGGTGTTTAAGTTGAGAAAAGGAGGCAATTGAGGAAGAATTAAAGCTAATTAATTCCCCCGTCCCTCAAAGATTGTCTCATTTGATTTTTATCTTCAAGACATGACTTTAAACGTTTTTATCTCCAAATTCATAAGATAAAATTATGAAAATTTGATAATTTAAATATTTATATTGAGATGCAACTATTAAGATCTTATTTGAATATATTATTTCTTTTAACATAATTAAAATTTGTGATCAAACTTTTGAATTTTGACTGTATAAATAGAAATGGTTAATCTTTGGGACAGAGGGAATATAATTTATATGTAAGTAGCAATTGTTTAATTATAATAGTCGTCTTTCATTCTAAGACTCATGTGGGGAAAAAAAACCCAGTATAATGCATAATTTGACACGGGCTTAAAGTGTAATTATAAAATAAGAAAGTGGGCCAACTTTTCACCTCCGCAACAAAAACCTTCCATTCCAAACCCCCTAAACACCCTCTCTTTCCTCTCCTGCACGGCTGCGCCTCTGCTCGATCTCCAGCAACCATCGATGTACTTTTTCTTCACGATACCCACCTTTCAAATTCCTCTTCTTTGTACTCTCAGTTGTGTTATGAATTCATCTTTGTTGTGCTCATTAATGTGTGACTTATTATAATGTTTGATCTTGTGATTTATATGGGGTTATTGGGTTTGAGTTCTGGCATTTCTGAGCTCATTTATCTTTTAGGTATTGGGGTTTGAAGATTCTAGTTAACATTGGTAATCAATATTATAGGAGTTGATATGATACATCATATCACTTTTACAGTACGGATGAACGATACACCGCATCACAAACCAACTACAACTGTGACAAGGGGCTACCCCGTAATGACGTCTTCAATTAACATCCTCAAAAATGTAGAATCTAGGTCAAGTCCACGTTTAAGTGTGGGATGAACCAAGGTCATGCGCAATGTGTATACAAAAAACTCGTTTAAAGTTCCTAGAGTTCAAGATGCCTGTGTCCATTGGGTTTCAGGTTGGGTTATCAGACTGAGTTAGAGACTGATACCTTATACAAAAACCTAAAGGGCTGTGTAAGTCTGTGTTTTGTACTGGGCTACTAGACAGCAACCTGTTAAGAATTAACTTTGACATCATACATTGGATAGTTAAGAGGAAAAGGATGAAGCTTTGACTGTAATCGGAAATTACAAAACAACGAACCGATATTCAAGCTTTTGAGAGGCTTGATTCTCTCCCAAGAATTAACTTAACTTTGACATCATAAATGGCATAGTTAAGAGGAAAAAGATGAAGCTTTGTTCGATTAATCGGAAATTACAAAATAATGAACCGATATTCAAGCTTTCGGGAGGCTTGATTCTCTCCCAAGACTACCTACAATGCTAAACTAATCACTCCACATTACTCAACATTCTTCAACATCATTCCCCCCTCCCTGATAAACTTTATTTATATTGTTACTACTCTCCAAACCAACTGTCTTCCTCTATAAGCTACTAATAACAGAATTACATTTCATTCCCTACACTGCACCTCCCACCATATATTGACTTAACACAACCTTGAGAATGTTGAATTCTCTTTACCAGACTTAAATGTCAACTACAAAAAGCAGGGCTTGCATTAAAAATGTCTACACGCTTGCTATGCTCACAGCAATCGATATTTTTTTTATAGAAAGAGGTACTTCTATACATGAACGGAATCTAAGATATCTGATTCTCAAAACTCAATATATCATAGTATGATGCACCGGTAAGTAGAGCACTACCGAGTAATATTGGAGTTTGAGAGAAAAAAAATATTAAATCCCTAACAACAATGTAAAAAGCTATCAAATATTTTTCTTTGTTTCATGAATAAAATAGTTCTCTTGTTTCTATGGCAATCGAACATTCACAAATATGATGCCTACTTCCTATGTTCTGAAAATAGTTCGTATTGAAAATTATAGCTCAAATTCATTGTGTTATTACCTCAGGCTTCGCCATCTTGCCTATTATCTATCTGAAAGTTGTAATTGAACCAGGATCTGAAGCTCTCCCAAAACCACACTTGAAATACCATGACTTTTGATCTTTTGTAAAAATGCTGGACATACTAAAGGTTGATCTCATAAATGACCCCTCCCAAGTTTCCAACAACTGAACGGGTTCCAGCAACTTCCTTCATTGACAAGCCATGTCCCTGGGCCTCCTTGACAACCATCTGATCCATCCTGTGTAAAGGCAAAAGATGTGAATTTATGAAGGACAAGTTGAATCACCACTAACAAGTACCTCCATTGAAAGAAGTCAAGGAACTTTAGTCATCTCAAATATACTCCAAAAGCTTAAAAAGGAAAGAATATAGAACTACCTTCATACACAGAAACACCAGAGACTTTTAATCCAAATCCATTCATATAAAACCTTTTGGTATCATTGACAATAGCAAGAACCATTTTTATTCAATATTTTTCTAGTTCTATATCCACCTATTAGAAGGTAAAAAATTATCATATGATTATCCAGGATTCACAATACAGAAGGAGTAGAAGTGGGTTGTAATGTTCTCAATCTTTTCTACTAAGTATCTTGTATGTTTCAACCAACTTTATCATTGTAATGAATTTCTGACCACATTCTCCATAAGGCCTCTAATCACTTCCTCCTCTGAGCACAAGTTGAGAAAGATAGAGAAAGAGCCAAAAAGAAGGTACCAGCAGTTACTAGTTTTATTAGATATTTATATCAATCGTAATACACCTCTGTATCTAGCATTGGGCACCTAGGTAGACCCAGAGTTTGATGCAAAAGGATACATTGAAAAGAAAAATAAATCACTGACAGATACTTCTTCACTGTTCTAGATTCTTTTGGGAAAGATCGATCATCAAACTGCATGGCGTAAAATTTTTTAAACAAAGGAAAATTTATGAAATAATGTTGTAAGTATGCGAAAGCGTAATCACAAAAGTTACTTACACTTTAGCACGAGAAACATATCCCAGAATGAATCTGCATCTTCCTTTTCCTCTGATTTGAAGAAGCCTCTTAACAGTAACGAAAAGTAAGGGAATACTGGATTGTTGGAAACTTAAAAATTGTCAAGGCAACCATAAGCACACAAATAAAGGCACGAATAATAACAGATAAGCTTTGTAAGAGGGTTATCATAAAATTGCTATGGGGGACATGGATTGGCTTCAAGATCTTCAACAGGTCTATGTAAGGGAGAGACTTGTGAGGGAGATACTGACTGAAACATAACACATCAACATTGTTATCACATGAGATATTAGGACCCTAGCATGACTTAATCTGCAGATTTTGCTACCAAAAAAGAGAACAATTAGGATATAAATATCAGCTCCAAGAACCAGATCAAATCCTTCAGGATATCTTTGCACGATTTCATCTATATGATCAGAATTTCCCCAATCTAGTTTCTCTGCCACCAAATCTGAGAGGAAATATATGGAAACTTATCAGCTCACTGACACACCACAAAGTGCTACTCCAAGTTCCTTTCACTTACCAGAGCAAGGGCCATTCTCAGACGATGTGTGTAGATCTATATTTTTCTTCAGGATCTGTATAACAGGATGACACAAACTGTTATGCTACCGAGACTTCCAAAAATATTGAAGTGCCCATCTATAATACTAATTCCATGACCTTGCCTTGAGAACTTCATCATTGTGGTCGGTCAACACAACTTTTTTGCAAAATCTACGACAAAGTACTCCTGTGACACCTGTTATTTAGGAGTTGAAACTTGAAAGATGTGGATTACAGAAATAGATGTTCACACATTTAGATTTTAAGAAGTAAGAGAAAATGAAAACATACAAGGCACGTTACAGGTTTCTTACTAATGGCAACATATCTCAATGCAGTAAAATAGCATAAATTCTTCTTATGAAATATCAAGAACAATCACAGTCAATTTATCAAGGACATAACATGATGGCTTCCACACAGATAAACACGCTACACACTTCTCAACAGATAATTTCTCGCCATTTCTGTTGCTCACTGATCCCAGATAATGAGATGCTGAATATCAAAACCATCTACAGAGCTCATAAAGGGTTGATAAATGGAGTTGAAGTAAAAAATAATCACATGTTCACATAACCAAGTTCAACCAAGCACTAACTAAGACAGCAAGGAAGATGAACTACCATGTTTCAGTTGTTTCTGCAATTGAACACTCTTAGCCCACCCCAAGGATTGATCAGGATGGAGGAGACACGGGTCAAGTGGGCTATTTTTTTTTTAACCTTTTTTTTATTAATAATTCGAAAATTAACCCTCGGTGGAAACAATTTCAAAATATGACCTTGGATTTAGAACCGCTGTCAGCGGTTTTTAATGACCTCCCATTCACAGTCAGCATAAAACCTTTTACCCAGTCAGCATAAAACCGTTGTCACCGGTTTCACTCAAAGTTAAAACCGTTGTTACTGACAGCGGAATATAATCCCAGTTTTCTCCCATTCCCCGTGTTTGCCCCAATCCTTTTCCCCAAAACTTCCCATAACTCCGGCGACTCATCCCCTCCCCCACTTCTCCACTTCTCCGGCGAGCTTCCCCCATTTCCAGCCTTCTTCCCGACAATCCGGTGGCGGCTTCACCTTTGTAAGTTATTTATTTATTTTTCAAATTTGATTTTAGGTTTAGATATTATTAGGTTAGCTTTGGATTGAATGTTGTTATAAGTAATATGTGTAGCATATGGATTGAACATTGTTATTATGTTTAGATTATTTGTAGCATGTGGATTAAAAGAATTATTTGGATTGAATGTTGTTATTAGGTTTAGTTGTGAATTGAATGTTGTTATTAGGTTTAGATGTGGATTGAATGTTGTTATAAGTAATATGTGTAGCATATGGATTGAATTTTGTTTTTAGGTTTAGATTATTTGTAGCATGTGGAGTAAAAGAAGTATTTGGATTGAATGTTATTATTAGGTTTAGTTGTGAATTTAATGTCGTTATTAAGTTTAGATGTGGATTAGATGTTGTTATAAGGTTTAGACGTAGATTGAATAACAAAGGCCAATCTTTCACCCATTCTATTACAAGTGGATTGAATAAGAAGATTAGAGAAAACGAGGAAGAAAGGCAAGGAATGAGAACATGGTGGAAATGTTTAATTTGTAGGTTCATTTAATTATTACGTTATGAATGAGCATGTGGATTTGATTTTAAGTTTAGATGTTATCATATTAAATATGTCAATTTGTAGACTTGGGGAAAATTTGAGATGTGAATGTTTATAAATTGCATTATAGACATATGAAATATCCTATATAATTTAGAAAAAGATAGCTTCCAATTAAGGTCAGGCTAGGATATTACTATATTAGACCAACGCTTATTAGTGTTGTCATTAAACTTACCTTTCATCTGGTAGGCGTTATGGAAAATTCAAAATATCCTTTGATTTGTCATTGGGGTGGAACTCTTATTGAATCAAATTCTAGTGTTGAGTATAGAGGTGGAAGTTATAGTATTATTCTAGTTAACTCTGACATTTCTATGAATCAGTTATTAGATAAGGTTTATGATTTGTATGGGTTGGATCGAATAAGGGAAGTGAAGTTGAAAATGAAGTATGAGACTATAGCTATGCCCCTTAATGATGCTTACTCATTAGAATGCACGTGGACATGTATTAGAATTTTCCCAAACTTCCCAATGGAAATATTTGTTGAAGAATTGTGTTCCACACCTAATGTACAACAAGCTATGTCTATTTCACAATCCTATACTGAAATGCTTCAAATGTATTCACAAAATCAATTCTTCCATTCACAAATGCATCCTTATCAACCATTAATGCTTCCCTATCAACCACAAATGCATAATCATCAACCCCAAATGCATCCATCTTGCTCACAAATCCCCTTGCAACACCACCAACCAAATGATCAACAAATGCATCCATCTTGGTCACAAATCCCCTTGCAACAAAACCAACTGAACATACCAATATTGTCTAGCTCTTCTTCCTAAGCATCAGATCATGTAGACCGTATGGAAGTAAGGTCTAGTGGTGGGCAACGTAATGATAGAGCAATTACTGAATTTTCTTTGAATGAAGATGGTTCGTACACAGTAGAGTCTTTTCGCGGTTTAGTTACCCAATTGTGGCCTGATGATGAAGAGAGTGATGAAGATCCTGACTACATAGGAGAGGAGGTGGAGGAGGAGGAGGAGGACGATAAGGAAGAACCAGAAGAAGAAGACCGTGATGATGAAGCATATGGGCAAAATGATAGAGGAATGGTGTCTGCAGCGACTGTACATAACAATGAGATCGTGGAATCAATTCCTTTCTACGGCCATCTCCGTGATTATGTAGACGATGATAGCTGGTGTATGACTGGAGGTGAGCCTTCCTCCACAACAGGTGTGGAATTTGCAAAGAATATAGAGTTTGCATCCAATAATGAAATCATTCATGCTGTTAAATTGTTTTGCATCAGAACAAACCACTCTTATTCCACTTATAAATCAAATAAGAGACTCATCGAATTGGTGTGTAAGAGTAAGTGTGGTTGGAAGCTTCGTGCTTGTCAAAAGAAACCTGTGGACCCATGTTGGACTATTGTGACCTATAAGGGTCCTCATGTAGTTACTTGTATTAGTGATACCCATTTACGAGGTGGAAAACACATAAGTGCGGATTTGATAGGCAATTATATTAAGGACTGTATACGGGTAGATCCCACACTTAAAGTTGCTGTGAATATGTAGATGGTAAGAGACAAGTTCCACTATACCGTAAGTTATCACAAGGCCTGGTATGGTAAGCAATCAGCAATCGCAGCGGTACATGGTAGTTGGGAAGAATCCTATGAACGGTTGTCGGCGCTCCTGCAAGCCCTGAGAGATGTGCACCCTGGAATGACAATAAAAATGGTATTACAAGGCCAAGTATGGTGGGATAAATGTATTAAAGAGGGTATTCTGGTCCTTTAAGCCAAGTATTGATGGCTTTGAACATTGTTTGCCAGTGATAACCATCGACAGTACTAACTTCTAACTGTGATAGCTATTGATTGTAACAACCAACTTTATCCACTTGTATTTGCCCTAGTTGAAGAGGAGAATAGAGATAGTTGGTCTTGGTTTATGGCTTGTATTAGACATCGAGTGACCCAAAAAAGAGATTTATGCGTCATTTCTGATCGACACCCTGGAATAATTTACACTATGAACGAAGAGAACAGTGAATGGACACCACCGGATGCCTACCACCGATTTTGCATTCGTCACGTAGCATCCAATTTGAATACTGCCATTAAAGATGTGGCCGTAAAGAAATCCTTCATTCGAACTGCATTCCAGCGGAAAAAGGCAAAGTACACGAAGGGATTGAGGAACATTGCCCAAAAATTATTGCAAGCTGCTGATTATATTAATGACATGATGTTAGAGAAATGGTCTTTGGCACACGATGGTGGACACATATTTGGTTATGTGGTGTTCTGAGGGGGGCTAGATTCTTACCAGTATGTGCAATAGTTGAGTTAACTTACTACCGTGTCAATAAGTGGTTTGTTAACAAAAGAGAAACATCAATGAAAAGAGTTTTGGACAATATGCCATACACTTCTTACGTAAATGGGAGGATTGAGGTTAACTTAGCAAAGGCTAGATACCACATAGTAGTGCCATTTGATCTTCAAAGAGGTGTGTATAAGGTTACTACTAGTAAGGGTGATAGGTAAAGCAGAAAAGAGGTAAACGATATAAAGTTCATTTCCAAAATGTGACTTGCACTAAGACTAAAGTTTATCATTATCCTTGTTCTCATGTCTTTGCGGTATGTGAGCAATACAGCTTATCATATGCCTCATTTATGGATAAACATTTTCTCTCGAGTTTTTACCTCAATCCTACGAGCCTTGCTTTATACCTCTTCCCAATCAAGCGGAATGAAGTTCGTACGGTGGAAACAAGCTCATTGCAGATGCAACTCGCATTAGACCTAAAGGACATCTACGTTCTAAGAGACTACAAAATGAGATGGACGAGGTCAATGATAGAGGAGTCACTTGCAGTTTATGTCAAGCAACTGGCCATAATCAAAGAAGTTCTCCCCAGCGACCCCTGAGATTTATTTGTATTATATGACGTAGTGTACTATGCATAACTCTTTATGATGTAATGTAATGTAACTAAGGTTGGGTGATTAAGTTTTTAATTTGTTTGTTATGTTCTATTGATATATGTGCTATATTTATTTGTATGTGGTACATAGGATCATGGATCCAGGACCGAGAGATCCTTTTGTTCTATGGTTAGGAACGAACCATCGCTCCATTCCATTGTGAAATGGAGAAGTTGACCCGGCCGAGCACTTAGTCACTCGGCATCCTGGGGGTACATTAGAGTTGGTTGTTGACCATAGAGTCCTACACTACATCCGGCTTGTCGGACTGTATGACATACATAGACTAGGACATCTTATACTAGATCGTGGTCTGATTACGACATTAGTAGAGCGTTGGCGGCCAGAGACTCACTCGTTTCACCTACCAGTTAGAGAGGCCACTATTACACTACGAGATGTGGTCGTACTTACACATCTTCCCATCTCGGGCCACGCAGTTACAGGACCTTCCATCCCAACCGAGGGACGGGGGATGTTCCAGAGGATGTTTGGCGTGGACCCACCAGATCAGGACCCCATTACGACAGTTAGGACTAGCTGGTTACGCGACACGTTTGGAATGCTTCCAGACGACGACGCAGTCAGGTCGAGAGATACGCGAGGGTTTACTATTTGTTGATCATATCCCTATTTCTCTTTCCTGACAAGTCCGGGAATGATGTCAGCCTCATCTATTTGCCACTTCTCGACCACAGATGAAGTGATATTGGTTCCTACGGTTGGGGCAGTGCAGCATTGGCGTGTTTATACAACCTCTGCCGCGCACTGACTGTCAGGGACGATGTCGTTCCTACAGACATCGCAGGTCCTTTGGTGATACTTCAGGTCCGCTTTCGACCCGCTTTCGACCCGCTTTATGTTTCTTATAACATCATAGGTTGTATTTGATTACTAACCATTTTACGTGTACTTAGATATGGGCGTGGGAGCACATGGTATTTTGTTGACCTGCTATTCTTAGTCGTCGTCGACGGGATCGAGATGGAAACCCCCTCGACATCTACTACAACCCCCCACAGCCAGGAGAAGAACAGCCACACGATACGAGGTGGCTTAGACGTAGATTCACCCGAGTGCATTTGGCCACGATTGCACGAAATCAATCGTCGAGGGAGATCCACTACGGATTGGGAGGCTTTGCATGCTGAGTGGATCGGGGCTTGGAACAACAGAAATCAGTCTATTGTACAGGGACATCCCATCCAGGGTTCCATGGACTATTATGATCCATATCTTATATGATATCGTAGCATTACACGCTTATTCATTAGTCCATCATTCGTTCCACCACCACAACATTTTCATCCGTCAGGGATGTCTCTACACGTCATGGTATGCTGGATTCAATATTTGTAATTTGATTACTTTACTTTATATTTCTGATTCTAACTGTTTTCTCATTTGTAGACTCAACAGTTGTTGGTTATTCATGACTATTGTCACGATAACCAAAATTTGACTGGTCCTACTATCGCAGTTGGGGTGAAGCAGATGTGTGTAGGAGGTTTGGAGCTGGCTGGCCAAGGAGGACTAGTGTGAGTACACCACGGTAGAGACGATGCACATGTCACATCAGGTATGCCTTCCTCGTCCCAGACGCATAAGGCCCACGAGATCTTGAGCTTAGAGAGGACCTAGGATGCATTCGGGTCCACCCAGGGTGAGTCGTCACAATATACTTCTCCTCCATATCCATTTCAATACTCAATGAGGGGGCTATTCACCCAGCCGAGCCAAAGTTCCACTTTTCCTCAATTAGACACTGTTGACGAGGAAGACTGGCCTAGTTTGTAGAATTTCTTATGTTATTTGAATTCATGTAAATATATTTCAAACTACCTTGTATATATAACTATGATTATTGTAATTTATTAAGTTTCATTTTAATTTCATTTATATCTATCCTTATTGTGCTTTTGAAGATTTGTGTTCGAGAAACGAGAAACGCTGCAAGGTATTGACACAAACATGTGTTCAAATTGTATCGAACTTGTGTTCGAAAATGATGAATTTGGTTGTTGGATGTTGTCTAATGTTTTAAAACGTAAAACAGGTTTAAAATGGAAATTTGGTGGGTGAAAGTTTTCACCTAAATTTTAGCACATTTTAAAACTGTTGTCATTGACAGCGGTTTTAAGCTCCCTGTGTAATTTTCTGCTTCTGCTTCTGCTTCTAGCTCAAATAGAAACCACTATCAGTGACAGCAGTATAATGCTAGCGGATTTATGCTGACTGTGTAAATGGTTTTATGCTGACTATGATTTAAAACCGCTGCCAGTGACAGCGGTTCTAAGTCCAAGGTCATTTTTCGAAATTGTTTCCACCGAGGGTTAATTTTTGAATTATTAATAAAAAAAAAGGTTAAAAATAAAAATTAGCCGGTCAAGTGGCCATAAAACAAAATTTAATATCTAAATGAGAGATTAAGAGGTAGGAGAACTTATTCTTGAACTACTACTCATATAGATCAAATTTCAATAATATTGCAATCAACTCGATTTTCAATTCCGGAATGCAAAGTTATACAATCCCACAGATAACAAAGGAAAAGATAGGATAAAAGAAATGGACATACCAACACCAGAACCCAACTCAATAACAGATAGCCCTTTAAGCATCTCAGCGTTTTTAGAGAGGTACTCATTCAACAGCACTGCCCCAGGCCACACCAACTGGCCAGTCAGATCAAAATCAGCTGCTCCAAACACACAAACTTTAGTATTACTCCTCTATTAAAGCTCTAATCTTTGAAACAAATCATGATTGATTATGATAATCCCAGAAAACCCACTTCACAATATCAATAATTGGAAGCAACTCACTTGAAGCAGAATGAAGGCAGAATAGCTCAAGAACTTGAGATCCAAATGTAAAAGTGGTCAGTTGATAACTGCAAAGTAAAGATTAACATCATAGATCAAATAATCAGCAATAACAGTTGATGGAAAGATAAGAGAGGGAAAGGAAGTACTTGTCATTGATGAAGAATGATTCGTCCAAGACAACAATATCATCTTCTTGTTCTCCTTCCATTGTTGGGTCTCTCTGCTCAAAACCCTACGCTTCAGAAAATTTTTAAGTGTACGAGAATTTGATGCCCCCGTTTTGACGTTTATCAGGACCGAATAGGAGTAATATCGAATTATAGATTATAATCACGAGTTTAACTAATATTCCCTCGTCTCTACATTTGCACATTTACTTTTCGTAAGAGTAATGAAAAATTGGGTGGAAAAGTAGACAAATATAGCAAATTTAGTGGGACGGTCCAGAGTTTTGTATTTGTACAAACTAATAATACAGGTTAATAAGAGTTATTGGACACCTTTTATTTTCTTTTGGACACCTTTTATTTTCTTTTCATTTTAAGTTTTTGTATTTACAAATTACTCGGTAATGTATTATATGAAATAACTTTGAGAATTGCAATCATAAATACACTACATATAAATATAACTTCTCGACTTTAATTTTTTTGAAGTTCTATAATAGATTAAAATACAAAATCTATTCATGTAAAAATCACATGAATGATCAATGAGTTGGTAGTTTGATTACTTTTAGTGTGTGCTTTGTAGTAAGAGTCTTTCAACACAGAGAGTCAAATTGAAAACTCTTATATCCTCCCTTACCTTGTTAGATCACAAATTATCTTATATAGGAATTTTAAGAATTTTGCATCAGTTAGGACTATAGATAAAGGAGTTCAAAGAATCCAACTATACATCAAAATTCAAAGGGCCATGATTATATTTTCACAAAATACGTCATTTTTCTAATAGGAAAAAATCGAGGAAATCGAGTTCAAATCTTTAACTCGTACTTATTCCCATAAATTAATTGCCTTCTTATAAAATGTGAGTGTCATAATATCATGGCCTTGGTCAAATTATAGGCATGTCTTACTAGGTCCTATTTCTATCCAAAACTTTGGATCAAGCTATAGTTGGT
Organism: Dysphania ambrosioides; assembly: GCA_026401315.1. Lineage (NCBI taxonomy): Eukaryota > Viridiplantae > Streptophyta > Magnoliopsida > Caryophyllales > Amaranthaceae > Dysphania > Dysphania ambrosioides. Next base: position 1,629,806 of record CM048666.1, read on the forward strand.
TCAGGGTTCGATTCTTGATCTAAACCCGATACTCACCGAGTGCCTGTTCGAACCAGTTCCACAATTAGGTACCCGTTGGAATTGATTCCGATCTAAGGTATCCGTAAGAATTTTAGGACACCTTATAAACTTATTATGGTTTTGTTTAAAAAAATTGAGATTATATTATGTATTATGTACTTAGTCATGAGCATGGAGGTAATGACCTTTTTATAAAAGATTTTACCTAATTACGATTACAAAAAGTGAAAAATATGATAATAAAAATAACTAGACTACCTAATTCAAGAATCGATATCCATTGGATCCCAAACTTGATCCATGAATTCTGCAATCGGTTGGACTGGGTTCAGGACCAATGCCAAAAATCAGAACTGATTCTAATCAATTTCGACCAATGATTCTAATCAATTTCGACCAATTTTTGAGAAAATAATCGAGTACTTGACTGCTCACCCTTATCAAACCATCAAAGCCTTGATATGTTTAGCTACTATGGTAAGCAATATACTGATCTTTTATTTCTGTTACGTGCATTTTTTTTCCACCTAAAACATAAAAAATCATAACTTTATTTCCATGTAGAATAAAATAGACGCAATTTGATTTGGCAAATTCAAGTCAACAGTAATACATCACTGCATCAATACTTCAATAACCAACTAGCCAAGTCTTGAATAAGTGACTATTGAGTCTTGACAATTCTAATATTTGAATTAATGCCTTTTTCACCTCCCCATTTTTTTTAAAGGAGTATGAAACTTTATCTTTTACATTTCTCACTTTTATTTATATATTTTCTCTGTCCCTTAATGTTTACTCTATTTGACTATTTTTTGTGAGAGCTTTTTAGTCAAAATAGGGCAAAAATTAAGGAACATATGGAGTATTTAATTTCTAGTTCTTTTACTATACACTTGTAAAAAAAAAGGAGAAAAATGTAACCTTTTTCTCATTCAAAGGGCTAAAGACGCTATACAACCTAAGAACAAAGCCTAATGTCACAAAAATCATTAAAGTCATATATTAACACTGCCTAAGAAAAAAGTCAACCCTCAATACTTCTTAAAAGTGTCTTAAAACCCTTTAAACTTTTATATTTGAAATCTTAAAAGAACACAAAATTTAATTATACGTTTGAAAGAATCGTTCTTACATAATGGAAATCTTAACAAAACACATTATATGCTTAAACAAAAGTTGTAACAAAACTTGGGTAAGTATTACCTCAATATTCACATACCAAAGCGTAAAAATGAATTGAAACGAAAAATGCAAGGAGATTGACCAAATAACGTCAAACTGAAAACTACCCACCCATCAATTTCCCTCCCTTTTTTCAAGTCATATCTTTGGTCACACATATCAGATATCACTGATATCAGTATATCACAGAAACCTTTAAAATGGAACGAAGTATTTCACTACCACAATACCCATCATTCAACTCCCTTCCTTGACCCTTTCCACCATCACGTTCATTTATTTCCTTTACTTACACTCTAAGTTTCATTTTCTACACCAAACAACAAGAACGATTTATGAACAACTAGTTAGCTCCCTTTACATGTTGTATATTATTAGTCGAGTATTAATTTTGATTTGTCTTCTTTCCTCAACTACCCCAAAAATTATATTCAACTTATAAAGGCAAAATAGATTTTAAAAAAAAAGGAATAGCAGAGGAAGAATAAAAATCCCCCCTTTTATTCCATAAAAAATCTAGGACTTTTTGCTGTTCGATTTCTCAGGGATTATTTGCATCAATTTCAGGTTGGTTTTTGTTAAACTTTAATGGGTATTGCTTATTTTATTAATCTCTTAATGGATTTGTTTGATTGGGTGAATAGGAGCAACAAAGGTAGGAAGTTAGGCTAGCTAATTGGGGCTCATTTATACTTGTTTTTGTGGTTGTTTGGTATTGAATTTTCAGCAATTTTGGAGTTTAATTACTTTTCCCTGAATTTATTCGGTTGAATTGATGAAAATTGAAACTGGGATGATTGTGTTCCTCTGTATTTTTCGTATGTTTTGCTCAAATTTTGAAGTTTTTCTTAGAAAAAGATAGGTGTATTTATATATTTGGTTGTTGGGTTCGAATTGATGTCCATATTTGAATTACAGTCACATCTATTAAGCTTAAAGTGATGATTTTTTTATGGCAATGTAGTATATTATAAGATATATATTGTTATATTCTTGGATGTTAGGTTGATCTTACTTTCAGTGGAATTAGTTATGTTAGAGTGCATTTAAGTTGATTGATTCTAATTTTGACAATAATCTGGAAAAGAATTGATGGTAGAAAATAAGGTCAACGTCTGAATGTGATGTCCTTATGATGGATCATGCTAAGTGCGCTTCTAAGAACAAGACATATAATAATTTTGGGTTAGGGGATTATGAAATGTGGAGTGAAGATCATCGATCATATTATGAACGGTATATGTCGAGGTCAAACTCCTGAGTCCCCTCATGGAAAGCTACATATAGAGTGATAACTGATAAGGCTCAGTTGTCATATGCCTTCATGGTGAAGGTCTGAAGGATGTGAACACTTCATATGTAATGAAGAGTGAGGAATTAAAACAGCATAAGCAATCTGTCAAGCGCATTTTATGCTAAGGCCGTATGAGAGTGCTGTGTAGGTGACCATTCTCATGGAGTGTGCGACATTTGGTGGTTGACTCATCTTTTTTCCTTAACAAGGTCACAAAACTACTGTATTACTCCGTACTAGTGGCTGATGAAGTAGTCATGCTCCACTTTTATGATTGTAGCATTTGTGAGATTGATTGGATTCCTTCTGTTTGATTTTAATTTTCCTATAAAAAGTTTATACGCCTTATTAATGTTTGTGGAATGCGACGCTTGTAACCTATGAACTAGATGCCAACAAATTCATATATGACTCCGTTGAATTACTGTTGGAGAAATTTGCTTATGTATCTAATTCTTACTTTCACACATTTACTTTCAGAATGTCGAGTTTGGAGGAGCCTCTCAGTTTTGACAAGCTGCCAAGCATGGGCACAACTGATAGGAGGTTTTCATCTGGTTCTTGTCGACCCAGAGGAGAGGATTTGGGCGTCGGAGGCCGCTGGATTGACGGAAGCAGGTGCAGCACATCCAACAGTTGCAGGTCAGCGTTCTTTAAGGGCTCATTACAATATGATCTTATATGCAAATCATTTTTTAGGGGGAAGTTTTAGATTCAACGCTACTTAATTCATAACAGTGAGGATTCGGAAGATTATTTAGGAGAGGCTTTTCTTTGGGGGAGGAATAATAGGGAGTCCCGTGGAAACTCTTTCAGCTGGAGAAGCTTAAGCCTAGGTCAGAATCATACAGGTTATGGCAATCATAACAATTGCATTAGTGTCAAAAGGTGTAAGGTAATTGAGTACTTTGGTCATCTTTCTTTTGAGTTCTGGTACTTTGCATCTATAATACAAGTCTTTTTGCAGCAAGCAATTGGCTACTATACTTCCTGTGATTTCATTTTTGACTGTCTTTTTGGTTGGAGATGTGCATATGGTTAATAAAATTTCCTTTCATACAAAGTTGCTTGAGCTTTGTCAGTATGCTTCATTGATTTTCCCTTTCTCTTTCTGCAATCATATTCATGGAATTCATATTTGCAGGTTGTAAATGGCATACCAAATTATGTGAAGATCGTGGAGGTTGGTCCAAGAGATGGACTCCAAAATGAGAAGAACATGGTGCCTACCCATATTAAGGCTGAGTTGATCCATAGACTAGTTGCTGCTGGATTATCTGTTGTTGAGGCAACAAGTTTTGTCTCGCCCAAATGGGTACCTCAGGTATCTTCCTTTTCCCTCAGTGATTTGTACTTCAAGATTTGATTTAAACTGGCCTATTTTTTCAAATATTCATGCAAATCTTTATATTTTGCAGCTCTCAGATGCGAAAGATGTTATGAAAGCAGTCTTCCATGTGGATACTGCTCGTCTTCCAGTGTTGATCCCAAATTTAAGAGTGAGCAATCTTCATCATGCTTAATATCTGTACTTAATATTATTGAACAAGGATAACTTATCTGTTCTCGTATTCCCCTTAGGGATTTGAAGCAGCAATAGCAGCTGGTGCTAAGGACATTGCTGTATTTGCATCAGCTTCAGAATCCTTCTCGAAGTCAAATATAAACTGTAGCATTGATGAAAGTCTAGTTCGTTATCACGCTGTTGTTTCCGCTGCTAAGAAACTCTCAATTCCTGTTCGTGGGTAAGCTTTACACCATTAGTCTGAAATTTGGAGTTGTAAAATGTCAGCATTTTCACAGATAATATTGAGTTCCATCACCATTAGTTTCTTGAATTGCTATACACTAGGCATTAATTAGTTCTTCTAAGTTGAAGGATAATTCTTTTGCTAGTCATGCTTACTGGATTTTTTCCAGGTTGCCAGATTCGTTGCTCTTCTATATTACTAATGCTACATTGAGGATTCTTGTGTAGATATGTATCATGTGTTGTTGGATGCCCAGTAGAAGGGCTAATTCCTCCTGCAAAGGTGGCTTATGTGGCTAAGGAACTGTATGAAATGGGCTGCTTTGAAATCTCTCTTGGCGATACAGTTGGCATTGGAACACCAGGTACTGGTTATTTAAGCTAAGTCATTTTGCTCTTCTTAAGGTTACCTTCTGGAGAATGCTTTATTGTTGTTCTAGTTGTGGGTTAAGACAAAATAAGAAGCCAAAATAACATAATTTTATACAACTCCACTCATACCCAGACTTAGACTGGCAACTTAGCAATATGTTGCATCGCTTGCATGTACAAACTAATTGTACCAAGCACATAATTTTTCAGGTTTCAATTGTTGTTGTTTAGACTTGGATAATGTTTAATCCACATTTGTCATATATGTACATCCTTGCAGGTACTGTCATTCCTATGCTTGAAGCTGTAATGGCTGTTGTTCCTGTTGAGAAGCTTGGTGTGCATTTCCATGATACTTATGGACAGTCTCTTCCAAACATTTTGGTGTCTCTTCAGGTGAGTTTAGATCTCAATCTGTTTGCTACGTAATAACATTTGTTACATAAGATGACTTCTATCATCACTTATTCTCGTAGCTGAACTTATTTCTTCTCCCCAGCTTACTGTACCTTATCAAAGCCTTGGTGAATTTGCAACTTACAATAGGAGTTTTCATTGTCAATTTCTAGTTAAACTCATGTCATTTTCTTTATAAACAGATGGGAATCAGCACACTCGATTCCTCAATTGCAGGACTTGGTGGATGTCCGTATGCAAAGGGAGCATCAGGAAATGTTGCCACTGAAGATGTGGTATACATGCTTCATGGACTTGGCATTACCACTAATGTAGACTTGGGGAAGCTGCTCTCTGCTGGCGAGTTCATATGCAAGCATTTAGGCCGCGTTTCTGGTTCTAAAACTGCAGTGGCATTGGGCCGAGCAACGTATGATACCTCTAAGATATGAACATATAACTAGGGTTATGACCTCTGATGATCTCAAGATCAAGTGAAACAAGAGGCAATATTCTTGTGTCAATAAAAATCTTATTTTTGTAACGAGTTTCATCATGCATACTGATCAAATCAAGAGGCATGTAACCTCAGTAAGTTAGATTATCATGATATACAACCAACTCTGCGTTTGATGTCATTTTAAAAAGATACCATGTATTGGGACACTTCCCACTTCACAAGTGATTTATAAGCCCAATTTTACTCTGCAATTAAGCCAAGTGTATTTTTCACTACCAAACCATATTAGTGTAAGCAAGCGTAAAATCAATAGATGTTTCGATGTTTAGAAATGACCTACAGTTTATGGATAGATCATAATCTAACCTAAGCGCACCTTCTCTTAGTAAAATGTGAGCAAGCACAATTTACTACCTATGCTATGCACCAGAGATTTTCAGTTTCTTTTTGACGAGTTCTAGGAGATTGTTTATTGAAGGTTGTTCTCACTCTCTAACTTGGACACTTAAGCTCATCGACTAGATGTTTGAATCAAAGAAAATAAAAATAGTAGGATGAGTATTGAAAAATGACCTTAGTTCTTTGGTTGATAGCCAACTTGTGAAAGTTAAGTTTTATTTAGAGTTAGATAAGGAAAGCGTTGTAAGTTTACTGTAAAACCTTTTAATTAATTTATGGTTTGTGAGTGAAAAAAGACTAAAGAATTGAATGTAAATCTCTCTATAATTTCATAAACTGGCCGTGAGTCAAATAATATTGATAACTGCATAAAATTGTCATTAAGAGTATATTTACAAGTTATATTCTAAACATGAGAATAATTAACTAAATGGAATATTACTTTGAAAAAAAAAATACTTGTATCCATACTTTATGTTTGTAAATAATATTCAAAATCAACTTTATAAAATCCTTATTGCAAGTTTTGCTTTTTAAATATTAAAATTTAACCCCAAACAACATTTCAAATTATTAAATATTTAAACGGACAACAATTGCAATCCTTTAGAAATTGGAGGAAAAAACCAACAATTTTTTCGGACGGGTCGAGCCGGGTCACCTCTAGCTTTTATCTATGATCAATTGATCATCACTTTCATCAGTGTAGAAATAAGAAAAGCCAACCAAACCAAAGATCCAAAGTTGTTGCGCAGAAAGGAAGACAAATATGGATGAACACGAATTTCAACGCCTCCTTCTTCTCTTCCCCATCGTTCGAACTCCCGATTACTACGTAATCTCTCTCTCTTCCCCCCCCCCCCCCCCCCTCGTCATTGTTCCCAAATTTAATTACTTCTTGGAAGGGATACTTTGCAAGTTTAAATATTTTCTTAATACTAATTCACTTGCTTGATTTTTTTGGCTTATGGTTGATATATTTGTTGGGGTTCTCGTTATTGTAGTTCTGATTGACGGGTTTAATTACAACTTCAGTAATTTTGCCAATTTCTAGTAGTTTCGAGATATGAATCGAGAATTTAAAGGTTATTTTTTAAAAAAAAAAAATTAGTTCACTTTTTTGAGTAGACTGAGAATGGATTCATAATGTATATTCAGTTTGTGGCAGAGGGTTGGATTGGAATTCAATAATCGAATTTGCACATCTGGGAATTGAGAAGTGTTTTTCATGAAACCCCATGTGCTCATTTTCAAAATTTATGTATCCGGAGCTCCTTTTGGAGTTATGGATGTCCGGAAAAAGTTGTCAGATCGTGAGGGTGCCTTAAGGATACAATTATTGTGAAGATCTTACATTGTAAACTGTCTGTGGATGACTGGATTGTTGGTATATTACAGTGTTGCCTTTGGTTCTTATTCTATAAAAATTGGTGGAATTGAGCTTGTCCGCGATCATATTCAAGATAGGAATCCAGTGACTGTTGTGGAATTTTAGCTTGATAAGGTCTTGACTTTGGGTGTAGAATGTTGGGGAGTAATTTAAGAATTTTTGTTGTTTTCCTTCCTGTTCTGTGTTTTGCATCTGATTGATGTTGTCATCTTGTGTGATAAACAGCAAGCTGAGTCAGAGTCATCAGGGCAATCAACCTCTCAAGCAGAAAAGAGTGAAGAGGTGGTCTCATGTAATTTTTTTCAATGTGTTTGCTTCATGGATTGTATTTTTTGCTTGTTATTGTATATGACCATATTATCTCTTCAGGTACAAGATTGCCAAGATGCTTGTGGTGAGCATGAAACCAAAAATCAAGGTATTTTGCTATTGTTATTTATATTGTTGTTGACTGAGAGCTTGAAAGGTCCTATGTTGTCCTTGAGCGGCATAGATGCTAAGCATTTCTTTGCTTTCATAAGTTGTTCTTCACTTTCTCTTCTTATTCTTATTGCATTATGACCTAAATGCATCTTTTGCTTTCAATAAAATTAGACATTGAAAGTATGTATATGAGTATATCAAAGATAATACCAGTGGCATGCCTTTCTGTTGACAACTCAAATCTAATTTCTTGCAAATTTGTCTATCAACATGGGCTTCATCTTGCTGTTTACTTATCTTGGCCTTCTGTGGAGCTGTTATCAATTGACATCTTCATTTGCCAAAGCTGTACAGCCTGTACTCTATTGACATCTTTTTCCCATGTGTTGTTACAGGTGACTTCTGGGATAAACTAAGGTCTACTGTAGAACAGAAGGTGAGTACTAAGCACGTACTAGTACTTTTGCAATATGGAAGTCTCAGTGGCATGATAAGTAAAGCTTAATGATATTTATTTTTAATCCATAACATGTTCTGAGGCCCTACCGCCCTATAATTGTGGCCAATTTCTTCTATTTTATCCCTTAGGGAATCCTTACTACTCTGTTGTCTGTTCTCTTGTGTTGATATGCTGGTATGCATATAATACTGCTAGCAACCTAGCAATATCTGCGTAAGCGGACAGGTTTTATTTGTTTCATTTGAATTTCATCTGCCCGGGGTCCATGTATATCTAGGAAACATTCTGGTTTGAGTTCTAGATGTTAGGCTTATTAATCTTATGCCTGCCACAAAGTCATTAATGTTTGTTTTGATGAAATAAGGGAAAAAACGATGGTATTTTCTGTATTATTTCATCTGGTGTAGTCTAGATTGGTCGACATCCCAAAATTCAGTTGTAATAGGATCCAAGGTAGGGAATACTACAAAACCAAAATCTGTGGTCAAAAAGTTGGATTAGCCACTTAATATGCATCTTCATTGGCACCTGGATTGATACCATGAAATAGGTTAAAAATGAGCAAAGATATTATATTCTCCAATCTCTTCTTCACCCATTGTATCTTTATTAATCTTTAAGGATTCAGTAACCAGGATGATTCTCAGTTACCGTATGGAGCTGATACAGTGGAGTGAAAGGAGACATCATTAGCCTCTACATTATAGACATGTCATCACTTCCGCCTTCCAGTGATGGTGACGCAGAGGACAATTCCTCTTGGGTTCCTTTTTTGGTCATATTTTAATTACAGATTTACGCGGTAGCTTTATTAATGCACTGTGGTTGAATGGGGCTGTTTGGGAATGCAGGGTGGTAAAGTTTTATCCATGGTGAATATGGGCAAGATGCTGATATGAAACAAATATGAAAATGAAGATGAAAAGGACTTGCTTGAAATATTTGGTATGAAAATAGATTCAGGTGCCAATCCAGTTTAAAATCTCTGGTTGCAGTTTGGTGTGGATTGGGAAAATAGCTAAACATTAGTTATCGGAATTGTTGTGTTGTAGGGTAGTCAAAAGTCTACTATGGTATGAAAGGCCTTTTGGAAAATTGAGGAATACCGTTTTCAATTGTCACCATGAGCTGAGTCATCCTCTGGAAGGTCTCGCAAGTTATGCTATACTATGCAAATTGACTTTTTGGTGTCATGGTGTGGGTTTGGTTAGAGTGTTGTTATATATGGATTATCTGACCAATAATCCTAGCCAATCCTGGATAGCTAGTTAGCTACTCTGGATACTGTTTTTTTCAGAAAAGAATGTTTCTTACAATGGCCTTTGTCATGGAAATTTGGCAATGCTAGGCTTTGTCGCCTAAGTATCTACTCTTGAATGTCGTTGGTTAACATTAGGCACAATTATACATATACAATTGGCTTTTTGAGGCAATTTTATATATTTCTGGTATCCTTAATGGATGAAATGACCTATACATACTCATATGTCTATCTCTAGGTATGGATCCTTTGCCTCAACCATTTATTGAAACTTTTTGCTGAATCCCTTAAAAGTGTGTTCGTGGGACTTGTGGGAGTCACTTAGGATTTGTTTCGTGTCATCAATGCTACTTGCTTTATTTGCGATCTAGAAGATACTCTGAGCATGAGTTACTCTTCAATTGAGGCTTCAGGAATGATTTTGGGGACTAGTCTCATCTAAGGATAAAATGACTAACATAGGTCTTAGGTTAGAGACCACTTGGATTAACATTTTCTCTGGTTGTCTTGTGTCCTTAAAGGATTTTCTATATTGGGAAGTCCATTGAGCACCGGAGGGTTACCTCTTGTTTTTTTAGAGCAAGGTATGATTTCTTGAGGGTTATTATCATGTATGGATCATATAATCTATTTGGATCTTAGGCAATCTGTTTATCTGTGGTTAATTGATTTGGTATCTTGGATTTTGTCAGCCTTCCAATTTTTTTTGTTTATTTATTATTTTCTATTTATCAATTCTTTGATTGGTATGGTTAACATGACATGTGACTTTTGATTGAAGTAATTGCTATTGAATCTTGTGTCATCTATAGTTCTGAAATTTATTATGCAATCTAAAGATAATCAGGTCCAGCTATTGTGAATTTTTTTTGCTGTATGGACAACCACACAAGTCTTGTAATCTTGAATTGATATTGTTTTTTCTTTTTCCTTCTTTTTGGAGGATTGAGGGTTTGGGTTCAGTGTCACATATGGATCAAATGGCAACGCCTTCTTAGAGTGTGCTTTGCATGGGCTAAATTACCAAATGGACCTTCCTTGGATCCACCCTCTAATTGCTTTTGAATTTATTTTCCAAGGAATGTATTTCTCTCTTTTTGGTTTATTTAAGACCTTTCTAGAGCCATAAGTATTGATTCCAGTGTCATATGTGGTCTTGAAATCCTTAAAGAGACCAAGATAATTATCCCAATTTGATTGAGATCTTCTGCAAGTCCCAGTTTCATCTTCAATTTAGCTTCTTTGGGTTACTTTGATCAGTACAACACATGGATTAATTGACCAAAATGTATCCTTGGGAGCTTTTTAAGACTTTTCCCTCCAACCTTTGGGTATTTTTGGGGATGTTTCCCATTGGTGTGCTGAATAACCTGTAATGATTTTGTGGTGTTTGTAGCTGAAAGCTTTTGGGTGACTCACGGATACACCTTCTAATTTCTATTGAGGCTTGCCGTTTGCTCTCAAAGGCTTTCAGATGCATGTGTGATGATCTTCGAAGTGAATTCGAGATCTAGTATCAGATGTGAATCAAATGTTGAATATGGACCTTAGGCATACTCCGTGGGAATCTGTGAGACTTCCTTCCAACCTAGACTCTACTGCATGATGTGGTTTAATCAAGGCAATTCTTATTGGTTTTCTTTAGGGTGGGAGCTCTTTGAATGAACCCATATGTTCTTGGTATCACATTGCTCTTTATGTCTATGTTTCTTCCATTAGGCAATTTTATTGGTGTCTAATAGACTTCCTTCCAACTTGTAACATGACTCGTAGCTTTAACATGACATGGTTCTCACTGTTTCTTTCAAGTTAAATTTGGTGACCTTAGCATCCTGCCTTGTCAATTTGTTGGATAACTACTTAGTTCTTGAGCTACACTCAGTTTATATAGTTTGGTAGGCTCCTGTTCGTGCATGGTAGTCATGGATAAGTTCATTATTTGCTCCAGAATGTTTCGGGACATACTAAATATCACCCGGGAATTACCTTGCATCGCCTTTTTTATGAATTGACCATTTTGACTCTCGTTGACAAAAAAAATTGAATTTTAATTTTTTAAAATATCCTATAAGACATTTATATAAGTAAAAATATAGTAGTGGCTTCTAAGCCAAACGCCTCTACCATGCTTCGGGTGTCTAAGCCAGACGCCTCTACCATGGAGGAGGCGTCTAATCCAAATGCCACTCCCAAATTTTTTTATTTTATTTTGCTTATAACTTTTGCTACGGATCTTTTTACAGGGCTCATAATATGTCAACGAAAATAGCAATAAATGAGCTAACAATGGCTTTAGAATTGGATCATTTGGATAAAAATTGAGGCTATATAGTAAAAGGTATTCAAATCGAGTTCGAATTTACTAAATCATTCATAAATTTTTTGTTTTAAATCGAACTATGTCTATGAATATATATATATATATATATATATATATATATATATATATATATATATATATATATATATATATGAGCTAATGAATATGATAGGCTTGATTTGATTATAAGGGCATATTTTGAGATTAGAGGACTATTAATCTATTAATTTACATTTGAAATGTTTAAAAGGCTTTGGACCAAGTGAATTAGTTAGTGTGTTTAAGTAATCTTCTTGGTGGAGTATTATAAGCTTTGTGTAAACATTATGAAAGTAATACAATACCTTGGCACAAAAGTCATAATCCTTATCAACACCATAGATTATAGTGCTTGCTCATTTTAGTTTTCTGTTTAGTCTTCTTTGACCAATAGTGATAATTACTCTTTAACCTAAGAGATTCAGAGGTTCAATACTATATTTAGTATCATTAGGAATAGAATGTTCCTACTTTTCATTACATTTTTTCAAAGTTAACAATGTTTGTCTTTGATATTTGTTAAACAAATGGTTACTCCTACTAGTTTACAAAGTAGTTTTTAATGGTTTTTACTTGACTTTTTTGCTTGACACATGCTTAAGTTTCTTTGTTTTACATATCAGGATCTCAGACTATCATCACTAGAACCATTATAAATGGGTTGCATGCTTGAACACCTAGAGCATTGTCGTTTGTTCTTGCCATACTGAAGATTCTCATCATCATTGTTAATTATAATAAGATCGACAAATGTAGTATTTTTATTGAAAGATTGCTTGAACACACTAATTGATTCAATTGGTTCAAAGTCTATTAAACATTTCATAAATTAATAGTCCTTTTATTCCAAAATATTCTCATAAGAACTAAAAAAAAGTCTTATCATATTCATAAATTTATCCATGATCATTCTTTGTTTAAATACCCGTCCTGACAAGCTTTCCTACGATTATATTATAAGCTCAATTCTGATTTAAAATGAAAATACGAAAGATTTATTAAAATCAAATTTGATTCGGATACTTTTTAGTGTATAGGCTCAATTCTTTCCCAATTGTCCCGATTCCAAAACCTTTTGTTAGCTCGTTCCGTTGATATAATATGGGTTCCGTACAAATATCTGTAGGCAAAAGTTATGGGGAAAAAATGGGAGTTGTATCTGGATTAGACGCCTCCACGATAATAAAGGTGTCCGGCTTAGACACCCCGACCAAGGTAGTGGCATGACTGGCATCTGGATCAGACGCCTCTAAGGTGGAGGTGTCTAATCACTCCCATTTATTTAAAATAAATATTTTGTATAGTATTGAAATTTTTTTTGTTTAACAAGGGTAAAATGATCAATTTATGTCAAAATGCAGTGTCATAAATAATTGTCGGTGATGTTTAGCCATTCAAAAAGTTTAACTTCTTATCCACTTCCTCTCTAGCAACTTCACATGCCAATCATTTTGAGATGGTGCGATGTCTTCATGTTTGTTATATTTTTTGATGAGTTTATTTTAGCATCTCTATCTTTTCTTGCTGCTACCTTTCACCGGGCTATTTTTTTTTGTTTTGTAGAAAACTTCGTGAAGATTACTTCTTGTATCTCTCATTCATTCATTAGGCAAATATATTTTGTTCTTCTGTAATTTCGTCCTGTAATGTCTTGTGTATCATACACTAGTTCTGTACATAAACAATATATGATCACAAATCTTTGAATGTCCCACCAAAGTAGTTGCCAATCCCTCTTCATTAAATTTTTCCTCTCTAGATATTCCACAAATTTGTGCCCGACAACAAAACACCCTACCTTCATAATCCCCAAGCAAAATGTAGATGATAACTTATTTTTAGAGACACAAAATAACTCCTAGATAGGCAGTTTTGTGGTGTTAGATTACAATTTTCAGTCCCTGGTATAATGCTTCTACTGGTAAATTTCAAAGTTGCAAGGTTAAACTTTATATCAAGAAGATACTCTAACTCTTGGGCAGGAAATGGATGTCTCTCTTTGCAATAAGACGTGTGTCTCTTTCTTGCTATATGTACTTAGTTGGATGATACTGATATTCATTCCACATACTTCGTATTTATCCCTTGCTAAAAGAATCACTTGCCATCACTGAGCTGTAAGCCATTTTAATGTTTATTCTTAGTTTCTCTTTTTCTGATGAATAACTTATCATTTCTCTACAGGTTGGTCTGGCCGAGGCAAATAGATTCTGCGATGCCTTCCAGAAAATTTATCATAAATTAGTATGTCTCATATACTGCGGTAGCTTGACCTTTCACAACTCTCTCATGTGCCCTACGACCCTACCCCAACCCACAAGAAAAGTACAAATATTAAATGAATTACATCTTTGTTTGTCAAGTGTTACTGAAATTTTTTGGTTTTCTTGTTCTAGGTGCACGAAAAGCTAAGTAGACAAGTGATGGAAAGCTTCTTGAACTCGTAATGATCTTTCTTGATTCAATGGCTTACTCTGTTGATCGTTTTCCAATCAGCTCGAAGCAATGCCTTCATCTTAGATGATTTTACAACTACTTCTACTAGTTTTTGGATTTTGCTCTACAGGCTTTTTTAGGCTTATTTAAGTAGGCAATTAAGTATCATGTTGTCATCTGTGATTGTTGATTTATTTGGGTTTCAATTATTTATGCTACCTCACCACTGGAATTGCTTCTTAATTGTTTCTATCCATAATTAATAATTGTTTTTTTTTTTTTGGGTATAAAGAGAGCATCCGACAAATAATGTAGACAGGCTCAATTCTAGGTCTTGTGTACCACTCTAAAATTTTAACCACCATAACAAACTAGTTGATATTTAAAAATGACTACATGATACTCAACAAATGACTACAAAGTATATGTTATTAACTAGCAATTCATGCTAGAAAGAGTGGCTAGTTAGCTGTTTTGTAATTTTCTGCTCCCAAAAAAAAGTACAAATTAAGAAGATTGTAGTTATTGCCTTGGTATAGGAAGCTTACAAGTTACATTGTGTTTTGAGATATTTTCAAAAAAAAAAATCAATAAAATTTAAATAAAAGGTTTTGGGTTTGATCATCTAAAGAGGTTTGAAATCAATAATCATCTTATATTTAATCTCTAAAAACTCTAAAAATAGGTTTCTAACCCAATTATAAGTGTTTTGAAAATCAGTGTAAATGAATATTTAGAGTCAAAGGAGATGATTTAAATCACTCCTTGAGCTCAATATGATTGCATGATAAACATATGAAGGTGTTTTATTATTGGTTCTACAATGGTCTAAAATCACTAAATTTTAAAGGGGATGGTTTATGACAATGCTGTAGGTTAGGTGATATATGTTTGGGTGCGAAGGTGGTCCTAGTGTTGTTTCAATACATTATCAATGATGGAAATTGCAGTGTACAAATGAAATGCATTGCTAGATTGTCTCTAAAATCTACCATTGTTTAGGTATTTTTGAAAAAGTCTCCGAAAATAAAATAAAATTATTGAGTGCCTTCTATGGCTATATAAAGAGGTTAAAAATCAATTATTATCTTGTATTTGATCTCCTAAGGTTTTGAAAATGGGTTTAAAGCTCAATTTTAAGATGCTGAAAAATAATTTAAAATGATTGTTTAGAGTTAAATAGATTGTTCCAATTATTCAAAGGGCTTAATATAACTCTATAAAACACTTATTAAGCTTAAAAGTGCTCCCTATCGGGTATAGATTGTCCAAAATGACCAAATATTGTAGGTTAATATCACTGTTTTAAAGATATTTTCAAAAAAATTTAAAATTAAAATAATATAATGCCTTCTATGGTCATATAGGGAGATAATATTTGATCTCCATGGGTCTTGAAAATGAGTTTATAACTCAATTAAGAGTTTGATAAATTAATTCAAGAGAATATTTAGAGTTAAAAAAAAGATGGTTTTTACCCCATAAGATCTATGTTAAGCATTTCATGGTGTTTTGTCACCGGGTCCCAAATTATCCAAAATAACCGAATTTTAAAGGTTATTCTACATCATTTCTTGATATCTTTAAGGAAAATCTCCACAAAAAATAATAATTGGGTGCATTCTTAGGTCATATAAAGAGGTTTATAACTGATTATTACCGTATACTTAATCTCCACATACCACAGGTCTTGAAAATGAGTATATGATCCAAAAGTAAGAGTTTGAAAAATTTATTGAAATTGATTGATTACCATCAAAGTAGATAATTCACAACACTCATAAGGACTAATAAAACTCTATAAGACTCATGTTAAGTATTTCAAGGTACTCAGTTATTGGATCCAAATTTCTCCAAAAGGTCCGAATTTTAAACCCTTTTTGAGTTTGAAATTCTCCAAAAATAAAAATAAAACTCATTGGTGCATTTTAGGGTCATGTTTGAAAACAAAAACTGCTTATATTCAATCTCCAAAAGCCTTCAACATGAGCTTAATATCCAATTGTAAGAATTTAAAAATAATAGATGTAGAAAGTTTTTCAAGGTCATAATTGATATTCATGCAATTGTTCGAGACATTGTCCATATATAAAATAATTAGATATATAAATTTCACTAAATAAATATTTTATTAATACACGGTACTTGACCGGATATTAGTCTTTTTATATGATGCGGAAAATAATTGAACAAGCCTCAAAGAACATTATCGGATAGTTGAATCATCTGTAACTCTCTTCCCAACTTTTTCATCAAAGTCAATCTGAAGATGGCACATAGCTTCCTTTGCTTGTGTGATCAACTTATTCTATATACTTACGTAGAATAACAACCATTGCCTTATCAGTAAAAAGGTAATCAAGTTAGGTCCAAATTTGTTGGACAAAAGTCGGTTTAAGTTTAGGTTATTTTTCAGTGCAACATGAGGATTTCAAGTCAAGAGATTTATATCATAATCATATAATTTTTTCAGGTAAGTTCGGAAATTTAGATTTGACTGGTTTGGATGTTAATTGTTTTCGTCGGCCAAATACTTGACATTCGCTGTTTTCATCAGCCAAACGCTTGCCATTAGGCATACATACTGCTAAAAATGGCTATCAAGAAGCTATCTGTGCAGAACAAGTATTATGTAGACTTGCAACTATCTACAACAACGATCAACAATTCTTCTAGAGTCAATGTAAGCAACGAGGGCCATAATCTTCAGAGAACTACTGAGATCTTGATCTGACTCTCAAGCAGAACACGTACTTAATAAAGCTTGCAACTATTTTGATTGATGGGTCGGTACAAAAAGACTGGACTCAAAGAGATGATGAAATCAACAAAATTTAACCAATATAGTTGTCAATGTAACAAGGTGCTCTGATATTAATGATAAGATTAATTCCCCTGAAAACAAAATTTCCCTGTTTAGAGACCATTTATGGTTCTTGTATGTTGCACACTTACACGAGGAAGAGCTTTTCCACTTGGCAAATTGAGCTCATGAACTGACTTCTATAATTAATTTTGTGGGGGTGAAGGTGGGTAAAAAAAAACTCCTAAATATTGGATTCATCTTGCTCCTAAACCACCACTTGATCACAATGAGTCATGTATGAAGACTCCATCTTGATGTAATCTAACATGTTTTATTTTATAGGTGATGAAAGTCAAAATAATTTCTATGTGCATGGAACAATAGTTTATTACTTGTTGTATTGCTTATATTACTTGGTTTGTTTTTCAGATATATGCAAAGCTAAGTTCATAGACTTATTCAAAATTTTCCTTAGTTTGTGGAGTTGGTTATGCTATGGATTTTGAAGAATTTGAATTAATTCAAAACTCTAACAAGATGAGTTTGAATCATTTGATCTTCCTAAGTTTGTGGGGTTGAACAATTATGTCAAAGATATACATGGATGATTTAGTTGTTGGACGTGCTTATGTAGAAGAATTTCAATCAGCAAAAACATCTCAACCAAAATTCAAACTTCAAATCATTTCTATTATATTTCAAAACGGCTAAGTGGACTTCAAGAGTAACTACCCGAGAAATATGGAACAACTTTGAAACAATCAGTCAAAAGTTTGAAGCTCCGATTTAAAAGCAACGATGTCTTTGAAGATTCTGTTATGAAGACCATCCGTTGCAAATGGCTCTATAAATAAGCATTGAAGATACACAAGCCTTCAACGTGAAATACAACTATCAAGCTACAACAAATATTTTTACTCTAGTACTTACTCTTTTATTGTAATATAGATTTGAGAGGAAAAAAAAATATCAAAGTATATCTTGAGTGTGAAAAAGAAAGATCATAAGAAAAGAGAGATATACCTTGAATAAAAATTATAATACTCAAAGTTTCATAAAAGCGAGGTGATTTTTATTTCTAGGAATTTAAATGCTAAAGTGTAGCTATGGAAAGCTATGGTAAAGAAGATATGGTGAATATCTTTTAGGTGGCTTTAGATCTCTAAGGGAAGAAATAAAAGTCGTTACATCCTAATGGTAGAAAATCCTAGGTGGAGACATAGGCACATTGCCGAATTTCGTAACAAATACTCGCTCCCTTTACATTTGCAATTTCGTACTTAATTTGTTTTACTTAATTCATACTTCTTGTAACAGCTTATTCAAGTCAAAATCCTGAAACCCACTTCAAAGCCCTTGAAACCAGTTTTATTATTTTTCCGTATCTAAAAGACGTTTCAAAGTTTTGAAAGCCTAATTTCGAAAAACGACCATACTCTAATCAACCCCCCTCCCCCCCCCCCCCTTCTAGAGTATTTTTATCCTATTCTATCTCCTATTGATTCTTCAATGTAGAGTTCCAAGAATGTCATCTTCCCTATACAGATGATACCTGCAGTTACAAACAATAATGAGACTTAGTAATTTCATGAGATTTTCATCCCTAAATATATTCAACCATCAACTCAGGTGTAAAATCAAATTAGTTACTGAAGCAATCAAGATCAGGTAATAGGAATCCGTAACTTAGGGTACCAAAACATTAATCCAAAAATCAGCAGACAAAAACTTCAATCCTAGCCAAAAATTGCGCAATCATGAACTAATCCCCAATAGTTACCATTTTGTATACCCAACTACTACAATTGTTTACTCGTAAGTCGTAACATATTAATGTGACCACAGCAAAATAAATGTGACCACAGCAAAATAAATGTGACCACCACTGTCATTCCAAATACCATCATAACCATATAAGATAGTGAGATATCACTCACCTATTTGTAGAAACAACCCACGACACCTTGTCTACCTAGATTGGATAACGTAGGAACTTCCGTGGGATTTTCACTGGGTGTCCTCATACAATACATAAATAAACCCCTGGAAGTAGGATATGGACCAAAACTACACAATCGTGTAAAGTGTATAATAAGTATCATACACTACTGTGTACTGCTACGAAAGGAGCCTTTGACTTACCTAAGGGTATTTGGACAAAACCGACATGGCAAGATTAGCAACATCCATAGAGCAATCAGTAGTACAACTAGCACCACACAGGAAAACATTATAAAACCTCTCCTAGCACACTGCCCTAGCTAGGGTGGTATACAATTTCTACAAGCCTCCTGAACCCTGAACACCTAGGCAACCATTACATACTGCTCAAACAAGAATACAGCTAGAGTGTCATATCTTTAAAGATCATGAATATGAACCACATTAGGAGCCAATACAATGTCATTGTACCCACACTATTACAAATCAAATGTCACCATTTCTTTATTTACATCTGCAACTTAGCTTTTTCTGTGAAATCAGGCATTGTGCATTGACTACGGTTTTCCCGATCCTCGGCCGTAAAATATAATTCGAAATCTCAAAAGCACACTTCATAAGTTTTGAGCTCAAGAACTTAATCAAATATTATACAACAAATTTACGCATAATTTAGCTTCCAAAGTATACTAATAGCAGAGAGCACCATCGTATCATCAAGCAACAAGCATAAAACAGAAGATTACAGGAACTCACGTCTTATCTTCAAGCTTAAACTCAGAACCACCATATTCAGGCAAAAGAACAGTATCTCCCTCCTTCACACACACAGGGATCAGCTTCCCTTCAATGGTACGAGCTCCTGGGCCCACTGCAATCACTTTCCCAGAGTTCAGCTGCACCCAAATCAATCCCAAAACTACTGATTTCAATTATCCAAAATAAATCAATACAACCACCTTGACATAAATCAAGAAACTAGAAGCATATAAACGCAACAAACCCAGTTTAGATCATCACCTGTATCATATCACAGATTCATAAAGTTTTTAACTTTGAGCATTTGAAATAAGTCAATGTCACAAACTTTACGCAAAAATACAATACAGATCATATTTTCCTTGGAATTTGCAATAAAGTCAAAAGCAGCAAATTTTTAACACAATAATCGACAAAAAACCAGCTAGTAAATTAGATTAAGAGATGGACCTTGTTGGAAGATTCTGGAAGCAAGATTCCAGCAGAAGTTTTGGCGGGAGCTATGACTTTCTCAATCAGAATGCGGTTGAATGTGGGTATCAATCGCTTTGCCATCTTCCTTCAAAATCTGCAAAGTTTCTCAGTAAATTTTGAGATGAAATTTCTGGATTTTTTTGAAGAACTGAGGGTTTGGTTGGTGGGGTTTAATATACTACTCCGTCCATTCTTTTTTTTTTTTTTATTCTCATTTGTAATCAACAAATAAATCAAGACAATATTAAATATCATCAAGATTTTATAAAATAATTTAAATTAATCTAAGAATAAAAATAGATTCTATTAAAAAAGTAATACAAGTGGGTTGGACATTAAATAAGTAGTAGAATTTCTAAAATTTATGGCATTAAACAATTAAAAAATCAACCAATGAACTACATATAACATGCATAGTAATCATAACCAAACTTTTTTAACCAATCACAATATTAAACTAAAATAAAAGGATTTCAAATGAGAACAACATTTTAAAATTATCGAATGTGAAAAATAAGAAGAACAAAAAAAAAAAAGGAGGGAGTAGTAGCTTGGGAAGTGGTAGCTGTTGGGATCTAACCAAAGCAACTAGAACCTTCTAAAACCACTTTTTTTTTAGTGTTTATCAGATATTTATAGTTTGAAAAATTTTACTATAGTAATCCTTATTATTTTTCTTGCCATGTAAGGGGGTAGAACCTTTGAGCTTCGGCCTATCTGGAAATCTGCCTATGGTCCGACACTCCAACTATAATAGACATAATAGTGGGCATGTCATTGCCAAAAAAAAATAAATAATGTGCATGTCATTGCCAAAAAAAAAATTAAAAAATAGTGTGCATGTTGCTTGCTTCATTGCTAGGCCCCTCTACCAGTTTCATGAAACTTAATTTGTCACGTAATCCGTTTTAAAAAGTTCCTAAAAAACAAGATCCGATAAATATTTAGATAGATATAATTTAATAGAATAACATATAAAATTGAATTTGTGCATTATTGGTACTCAGTATATTATTATGATAAAGCAATCCATAAGTGAAAATTACTTTATGAATAGAAAAGATAAAGTTATTTAGAGATATTGATATTATTAATGGTACACGTAAATTTATATGGTGGAGTTATGAGGGGTATAAAGAAATTTTTTTATCCGTAAATAATGTAAAGGTTAAATGAAAAGTAGGAAGAACATAAACAAAAGGAGGTAATGTTATCTATCTCTTATTCTTCCTCTCAAATTTAACTGAATATATGAAAGAGAAAAATTCTGAGAGTATAAAGACTACGGAGTGTCACATACGACAAGAATTAATTATCATCTTTATTTACAATCACTAAAAAAAACTAAATAAATATGTTGTATTTATCTTTAAATAACCTAATATGTCATATTTTATATTAACAAAAAAATAAAAAGTATATACAAACTCTATGTTATTTTAAATTTTATATATTATATTTATAAAAATTTATAATATTAGGTTCGTGTTGAAAAATATTTCAAAACATGATCCATTTATTGATAGATTACAATAAATTGAAAAATTCCTACTATATTACAAAATATTGTGTATATGAATTTAATTATGACTCTTTACTTAAAATTTAATTATATTGTAAGTTTAGTATCATCTTGAATTAAGTTGATTTATAGATTATATTATAGCTTAGGTTATGAGTATTATGATCCTACTTTAAAGTGATGAAAGGGGTAGAAATCACTCGATAGTATAGGATTGCATCATCAAAAAAACGTACAAAATTGGAAAAATGGTGAAAAACACATACTGAATACTTCATTGTATACAAATATGATTGACATTAATTGAGACAATTTTAAGCTTACATAGTCCATATAGTACAAGATAAATATAACATTTAACCATTTTTCCTCTTTTCTAGCAATATTTTATAAACTTCAAGGGAATATTTAGAGCCAAAGTAGATGATTAACATGGTTCTAATCACTCCTATGACATAATATAACCCTATGAGACGAATGATAACATATAAAGGGGTTCCCTTACTAGGTTCAAAATTGTTCATAATGACCTAATTTTTAAGTCTTTAATATATTGTTTTGAAGATATTTTTGAAAAATGCCCGACAATCAAAATATAAGTATCATATGCTTTCCGAGATTATATGAGGAGGTTTGTAATCGTTTCATATATACTTATAAGTTGATTTCCAAATACCATAAAATGAGCTTAAGACTCATTTGTCGGAGTTTTTAAATTCAATCAAAAAAGATTTATAGAGTAAAAAATGACGATTCTAATGAATCCTAAAGCCCCCTAAGATGACCTTATAAGACCTGTGGTCTTTCCTTCCAAATCCAAGATTCTCGAGAATGATCCAATTTTGAAGGTAAGGCACTGATTTTGAGAACTTTTTGAAGAATTTATAGAAATTATTAAAATATGGGTATCCAATGCTTTCTAAGGTCACATGAGGAGGTTCCGAACCAAGCCACGACTATAATCAAACTCTAAAGGCCCTAAATATGAGCTTAGGACCCATTTAAAAGAGTTTTAGAGATCGGTTGCAATAAGTCTTAAAGTTAAAGTAGATGGTTCCAATCGCTCTTGAGACATAATATGACCATATGAAACTTATGGTAATTTAAGCACCTATAGTGCTATCTCACAGGATTTAAAATGGTTCAAATTAGCCGAATTTTAAAGGTTTTTATACACCGATGGAGATATTTTTCAAAACTTTTCAAAAATTAAAATAAATGTATTATAGGCGGGTTAAATCATTTGCAGACGGCTTAAATACACAACATCTAAGGATTGTAATATATATGTGTACTAATATACGAATAATTATTTAAAGGTTTAAGTACAATTAAATTAGTTTATAGTATGAGCACCCCTATTAAGCCAGGCTGACTTATTTTTTGAAAGGATTTTATATACCTCCCAAGAGGCCACATTATGATTCATGAACAAGAAGGTTGGCCGGTTTAGCCGGTGACTGTGTCACCCGGCCCTATTCTTCTCAAGTATGTGGGATCCACAATGTACAAATTTCCGGTACCCGTGAAGGAAGCGCATGGAATTTTGGCCCCTCCCTAAATTATAGAGCTGTTTACTAAACTCTTACACTAATACGTGAACAAGTGTACAACCTTTGTCTAGCTTGCTTGCTTCTTAGTCCTTTTGTTTTTTTCTTGTTTTTTTTTTTTTTTTTTGGTACTTGAGTAATGGAGCATAAATTCACTAGAGTTGCAAAATTTATACGGAGTAACTATTTTCAGACTTTGTACTGCCTTCTTTGTTGATTTTTTCTTGTTTTGTTGATTGCGTTCAATCGTGTGGATAAAATTACTTGAGTCGTACGTGCAATCTATATATGCAATTATTTGCCAAAAAATAAATTATATACGCAATCATGCTTTTGTTTCACTAATATGTGTATATGACCACAGTTTAGTTTCATTGGCTTTGATTTTTTTTTTTTTTGGCAAATTAGAGCCACTATTGTAATTATATAGTGGGTAGATCATTAGATACATGGCGATCTCCATTTGCTCAAAAAATTTGGGAGTAGTTTGTCCCATAATATACCATACATTAATGTAGTCTAGGTGTACCTTTGATTCTAAAAAAATGATGTATGATAGGTATGACTGTATAAGTATTTAAACACTTGTCTTAACACTTTATTGTTGATTGATACTTGGTAATGTAGTGCATGTCAACAAACGTAATCAATATTTTTTTTTGTTAGTATATATGTATTAATTGATTAGCTGTATAAGATATGGTTATTCATGTTGATATTCAATATGAAATACAAAGTTCGCCAATTAAACAAAATATTATTATGTAAAACCATATATTTTTATGGGAAAAATATAAGAATTTCCTATTTCAAAAACTAATTTTAATAATTTTGTACAATGCCACACATGAACCTCTAGTTATAATCGAAATCACAATTATGTACATGATATAAATAGGTTTAGTAAGAATGATACTTTGTGTAAGGTTCTATACCTACAAACAACTCAATGAGTCAAGTGTAATTAAAATTGAATTTCCTAAAATCCATCCTTCTCCCACAAAATAAAAGAGATTTTCTTTTGAATGGTACATGTTGACGAAAATGAGAATCATAGATATCATACCACCTAACTCAACAACTTAAAAATTAAATACAAAAATTCCCATCAAACACATTAAAATAGGACATTGATTATTTCATTACACACAAAACACAGAGACATCCATTTTACACTCAACGATGAGCAAGTAGTAACACATAATTAGTAAGTTAAACACAGCCTTAAATTCCTCAATTAAAGAACACCTTTACTAATCCTATGGTTTAGTTGAGTAGTAGTGGTCAGTTGACCATACTTGACAAAGACTCAACACACATAATGACATAAACAAATAAATACCCACAACATAAAATACCTCCCCCTCTAAATTGTAGTGTGAATCCTCAAAATTTTGAACTGTAGTACTGTACACTTACCATTTTCCTACGACAACTACTATTACACTCTACCTAATCTTGCAAAAATAACACTCCATTCTCCCTTTTTAAAAATAAAAATAGATATTTTTTTTTTCACTTTAAAAAATTAATTAAACGGCCTTTTGTATCTTACGGAGTATCAAGTATTTTAATATAAGTGTTCGCATTTTATATCAAGAAAATAGAATATTATCAGACCATAATTTTTAATCTATGGTTTTGGGATTTTGTTTTTGTAAGTTGCTAAACTTTAGTTGGACATTTAGGTGCCTTTGTTTTGGCTTTCTCTCTTAAGCTGCTGCAGCACCACCATCATCGTCTCTTCCCCTTTCCCTTTCTCCCAAAAAAACCTAATCTCCACTCTCTCTTCCTCCATTTCCGATCTACGATTCGTCCCCGATTCACACTCTGTCGACTCAATGAGTGACCCGGACGATTTACTCAAACAGTGAACGGTATTATCCAGTGTTGCTTTTGGTGTTGTTCTTTTTCTTAACCCTCGCGTAATCTAGAAGTTTCTCGATGTGCGATAATGGCGGCCTCTCTTGCTGCATTTGAACGTACTAGACTCGGTCCTTCCAATACGGTACCGTATCGTTCATTACTTTTTCTAATTTATTTTGAATTCTTATAAATTTGTTGATTAATGTTTTCAAATTATAACTATAAGGTTTTGATGTGGTATTAGTGATTAATTATGTGTTAATTGCAAGATTCATTGACACATTGGTAAGCTTTTAGATATTTATGGATTTTTTTTCAGTTATATTGAGGAATGTGAGCTTATGATATCTTCTTAAAATAGTAGTTGTTATGATTGAGTGGTTTTTGACTTTTTGTGGTTGTTGAGACGGATATGTCTTGATTTATTCGTCGTATAGTTGTCAAAGTTCGGGATTTTCCCGGCATAATTAACAATGTCTTGCTGTATAATTCATTGATTAATTAATTAATAATGTATTCTGAGAACTGTCAACTATATTTATTATGTTGAACATCCTGGAAATCTCACCGTTTTCCCAAAATCTCATCATTTAGGATGTTTTGCATTGGGATATGTGAGGTAATTTGAAATTTGGCTGGTTTACTCTTCAACGGGTTTGGTTAGGAATGTTGATGGTTTTAGTTACGGTAGAGTCCTGTACTTTGTGACATTTTGGCGAGTGATTTGTTGAAAGAGGAATGCAGGTTATTATTGGAATCTCTAGTTGTGGTCTTTCCGAGTAACTATGGGGTTAGTAATGCCTTTTCTTATTATCTCTGATAATGGTAAGTATGATGACTTAGTGAGATAACCACCATTGCTCAGTGTCGAACTGTGAATTTGTATGCTGTATAGGGAAGTTTAATTGTAGGTATTGTTGAGTCAAACTGATTGAGACTAGTAGAGCTTTCTTTCAGAGACAAAATAATCCACAGAAAGAAAAATGTATAGATAAAATAGGTAAATTTAATCTGGCAATAAAAGTTTCAAAATTATCATCTGCAATGATTTCTGAAAGGGGAAACATAGAAGTACTATGGAAGTAATTAATGATAAAAAGCACAGTTTTTTTTTTAATAATTTCTCATAATTATGGCTGTTGTGACTTGTGATATTGTGAAGTATCAGAAAGAGATGCTTGTATATCTGTGGGTTTTAAGTGTAGTTGCTTTATACTTATTTGGGATCGGTTTTCCAAAGAAAAGGAGATATTGATCAAGGCGTCACCCATGGAATAATATCTGGGTGGTTCAAATAGAGAACCGCGACCGGACTATTGTGTGATCGTAAGAAAACCTCATATTGTCCTTTACACACCTTTGAGCTCTGAGGTTGGGAATGGTACCAAAGATCTCTTAGAATCACGCCGTGGTGTGTGTGTGTGTGTGTGTGGGGGGGGGGGGGGGGGGGGGGGGGGGGGTGGTGTTGTTGCTTGGACTTCTATCTCTCAATGTTAGAGAAGAGGAAATTTATTAAACACAGATTGCCTTTCTCTGTCTAGTTTTGTGTCATTTTTTTCCAAGTTTGATTTTTAGGGATTCTGTATTAGGTTCTAAAGTGCATACAATTTTACAGGTTTATAAGAGTGGCACACTTTTCATCTCGTCCAAAGGTTGGTTAAGTATCTTCTTTCAGTACTGTGAGGTTGAAAGGATTTCAGGAGCATAATTCTGATCTTTTTCTTGTATTGCTGCAGGATTGGGTTGGAAATCTTGGAAGAAGCGTTGGTTTATTCTGACCCGCACATCTTTAGTATTCTTTAAAAACGATCCCGTAAGTCTCATCTAACCCTTTTTTTAATTAAAATTTTACTGCCAGTCTCATCCAGTTTTCTAAAGCTTTCTAAGTGATATTCAGTACAACAATTGGTATTGTTGATATTTCCTCGTTTGTTGTTTTGTGTGATGATCTTAATAATATCTGTGGATTATGCAGCAATAAGGAAAATATTTTACTTTTATGTATGGTGTAACTTTTGTTGAATATATATATGTATATGTAAGGGAAGGATATAAGGAAAAGGGTGCTTAAAATGAGAAGGATAAGAAATGATCTTTACCCTTTAAGTGGTAAGATCCAATATATGAGATTTTACGTGAAAAAAATACTCTATAGCAATTAAAAGAGTCATTAAAAAAAATAATTTGGTCACTATGAGTTAAAAAAGGATCATTATATGTACGTGAAATGTCATACGTTACATTTAAGAGATGAAGGGCCAAAATATTTTCTCATCCTTCTCATTTTAGGGACCTTTCTCACTTTAATTTCTACCTACCTACCTTTATTTTTTAATGTGTGTGTGTGTGTGTGTGTGTGTGTTAAGTAGATGACTTGCCTCTATTAATGTTAATATCCGTCAATTTTAGTTCATGACACATATGTTGTTTGGTGGACTTTATGAAAAGATAGGCTATGGTCTTTGGAAATATAGGTGATCTTATTTTTCCACATATTCATTATGCTCCATCATGCTTCATTTTGGATCCTGGAGGGTCACCCCCTCATCCATTAATATAAAGAGCTATTATTCTGTACTACCCGGCCAATTCATTAGACCTTTCTGATAATGGGTGCTATTCCTCGTCATTTATTCTATGAAGTATAAACTTTGATGGAGATGATCTGTTACAATGCATAATTGCTAGTTTGCACTAAGTTTATCCATCTCTTTCTTATATCATTTTGCCTCCTTTTATTTTTTCCGAGTTTTTTAATTGGTAATTACTTTTTGTGGCTTTTGTTCAGAGTGCTCTTCCTCAAAGAGGAGGAGAAGTAAATTTGACTCTGGGTGGCATTGATTTAAACAATTCTGGAAGGTTTGTGTTTATTTCACCTGTTTTATTTTGTTTGTTGTTTCATTATCTTGCCTTGTTTCAGTTTGAGGTGTTTTTTTTTGCAGCGTTGTTGTACGCGAGGACAAAAAGTTGCTGACAGTGCTTTTCCCTGATGGACGAGATGGTCGGGCATTTACGCTTAAGGTATTCTGTTGACACTCACCTTGTGTCCAAATGATGCTTGAAATTTTTTTTCTTCATTACTGTAAAATTTCTTGCTATGAGTTAATTATTAATTTTGCCTTTTATGATTTATAAGGCTGAGACATCAGAGGATTTATATGAATGGAAGACAGCCCTGGAGCAAGCTCTAGCACAGGCACCAAGTGCTGCCCTTGTTATGGGTCATAATGGCATATTTCGAAATGACACAAGTGATGCCAATGATGGATCTTTTCAATGTGTGTATTTGTTCTATTTTTTTCATTTACCCTTATTTTTTCTTTTGGTATTGTGGTTCTCCTTTTGATGAGAAAATTGACTGCTGCTGATTAGTTTCAGGGAGGGATAAGCGTCCTGTTAAATCGTTGGTTGTTGGACGACCTATCTTACTTGCTTTGGAGGACATAGATGGTGGGCCTTCTTTTTTGGAGAAAGCTCTCCGATTTCTTGAAACTTATGGTGAGTTTTCATAAAAAGAAAATAAATTAAGGTTCTTCCATTTAGTAGATTTATTGTCACTTTTAGTAAGTGAACAAGGCTTTGTTAGATTTTTTTTCGTTTCATCCCATTTCCATCTCCCATCAACTTCCAAATTCCTTTTTTTTTGTTTTTTAATTTCTGTTTCATTTCACAATATAAATAGAGCTGCAACTTGTTCTTGTTCAGTGTGATCTCTTTGGTTCATTGAAGTATACCTGTAGTTGAGAATTCATAAAGTAATTTGCATCATTCCTTGCAAAACTCCAATTTGGCAGCAGTAACACAATATTGGTAGATTATGGACTCATATACATACGAGGCTGCATAAATGTCAGTTTTTGACTGATAGTATGACAGAAGGCACATCTTATCATGTGTTTGAATCACCTGTGGAATGAACTAGTTAGTTGCATGCCTGTGATGGCTTTATCTTATGTTGTTTTATTTTGGGGCAGGGACTAAAGTAGAAGGAATTCTACGACAGTCAGCAGATGTTGAAGAGGTGGAGCTCAGAGTTCAAGATTATGAACAAGGTCCATATCTAACTAATTCTATCACTTCAGGATGAATGGTTTCTTATATATGTTGGTTTTATGTATTTATTTCAATCTTAGGGGTTTATATGTCTTTGTAGGCAATAACGAATTTGATCCCAACGAGGATGCTCATGTTGTTGGTGACTGTGTGAAGGTATTTTTGAATTTATTCGTATCATACGAGTTCTTTTGCTATATTGCTATTTGTTGTCTAATATCTATCACTTCATTGAATATGCAGCATGTCCTTCGCGAGCTTCCTTCCTCTCCTGTTCCAGCATCTTGCTGTACTGCATTGCTTGAGGCTTACAGTAAGTTCTGCATTGTTGTAGGTTGTGAACTATATAACTTCCTTGGGCTTTATTCAATTATTTCAACTGTTTTGCTATGCAAAATTTTATTTTACAACTTAATTTTTGCTTAATCTCTTTGGACTCGAGAAACCTTTCAGTTCTATGAATTTCACTGAACTTTCTTTGTAAACCTAAATCATCCATTATTTTTTTACATACCGACACTCTAGCCCCATTCATTTAACCTTAAAACTTCTAATTTGTCAAAACTTGGATGGACTGGATAATACGTATTAGCTCTGTGCTGAACAAAAATTACCTGAGCGTTTTTATGGAGCTGTTTTATACCTTTTTTGCTTTGAACTAGACTGAAATTATTTGACCTGAAACTGTTTTTTTAAAGGTGAATATCAGAACCATGTCATATCTGCTAGTGAGTGCTTTATATCCGTTCATCCTCTGGATTTTTGGTTCCTTTTGATTTTAACTTCAAGTTTGGGGACCTGTTTTTCGCTATTATTATTGACCATCTATTTTGACATGATGATTGCCTGTGACATTCGATGTATGCTACCACTTGACTTTTTTAGTTCTTTCATGCTTGTTTTAGAGTTTCTGACACTGTTTCTACAGTAAATTACAGAATTCTCTTCCTCTTTCCCTTATCTGACGTATTAGTCTTTTCATCTTTTGTGAGGTTGGTAATAACTTTGTTACTTTCATGGACTACATTTTCAGAAATTGATCGCAAGGAAACACGGGTGAATGCGATGCGATCAGCCTTACTGGAGACATTTCCAGAACCTAATCGGCGGTTGTTGCAAAGGTGTTTACTCTGTCAATTTTCCTTAATCTTATACCTGTGAATTCCCATTTTCAATGGGGTATCTTGATTTTTTATGTTTATACTTCCAGTGTCTGTTTGACCTTTTGGGTAAGTACCTTGCCCAAATAGCATATTTGCCCCGCCTTCCTTGGCATGAGATAGATCGTGTAGTCATTTTGGGTAGGATATTTTAGTAACAGTATGTTGCTTGTATCCAGATGGTCTTCTTTTTGCTGTGTTCAAGGATTCAAGCCTGAAATGTTGCATAGTACTTGTGTTTTTTTAATCCAGTCCTTTTTTTAGTACTTAATAACATGATATCTTTTGTAAATTTTTTCATGATTTGCAGAGCTACTGGTTTTTGGCGTTAGTATGGTCACAGTAGCAATGACAGAAAAATGACTACCCTAGAAGTAGTTTTGTAGTTAGCAGAGATTTTTTTTGTGTTTTTTTGGTCTCAACAATGTTGGTTCTAAATGTGTGATCTTGATTTTGCATGTTGAGTTACACAACATTTTAAGTTGCATTATCTTCCCCCTTCTAGCAATAGTGATTCTGTTTTATTCCACTGATTTGGAGGGTGCATCTTTTTGGGATAAATGGAAGCAAATTGTTTGACTTTATACAGTTGTATGGTTGATGTTTTTGAGCATTCGTCAAAAATGGACTTGTGTGATATGAATTTATCTTGGAGTAAGGTGTGTATGTCTTCTGAGAGGTTAAAGACATGTTTGTACTCTGCAGTGTTTGTGTTGAGAGCTGTTCTCATATTTTATAACCAAATTGCATGGTCTATTAAAAATCTTTGTCATTTTCTTCCTTCTGATCTTCATTTCTTATTGTTTTTGTATTTGTTTTTGCAGAATTTTGAGAATGATGCACACAGTTGCTTCTCACTCTTCTGATAATCGGATGACTCCATCTGCTGTTGCTGCTTGCATGGCACCTTTACTTCTGCGTCCTCTTTTAGCAGGCGAGTGTGAACTAGATGACGAATTTGACATGAATGGCGATAATTCAGCCCAGCTTCTTGCTGCCGCAAATGCTGCTAATAATGCTCAGGCAATCATCGCAACTCTTCTGGAGGAATATGAGAACATCTTTGATGTAAGTATTTTTTTTTTTGGGTTTGATATCTGCTTTGGCGGTTGCCTCAACTATGAGATGTATTATCTGATGAAAACTGTGGGGAGCTCTTTCCTAACTTGACTGTTCTCAAAGGGAACGCTATCTGCAACAGTCATGCTTTGATGCTCAATGGGGTATGAACAGCTGCAACCCCACTAACTTAGGACTCATTTTCCAAAACTAGCCGATCTCTTCCCTGGAAGGAAGAGCAGCTCTCTCATATGAATTTCTCTTGGATTCATGTGTGTTCATTATTGGTTGCTTTTTTTTGGAATGCTTTTTCAATTTCACTAGGGCTCATTTTCTAAGACAAGCTGATCTCTTACCTGGAAGGAAGATTAGCTATCTTGTATAATTTACTTTTTGATTTTTGATAGTTTATCAAGGGCTATTTTTCTATATACATATTGAATGCTTATTCAAATTTTTGAGCTAAGGATCTGTCGTGCTCCTTCACATGTCTGTCATAGGCATATAGTTGTGCTTTGTGCTTTTTTTTTGTGGGTTTTAGCAAGATTAGACTTGAGTTTCTGCACATGTGAGTGTCTGTCGATGGAGTGTTCTTCTCTACAGTTCCCTGTTCAAATCAATCCTTCTTATCTTTGCTTTCTCTATAATCCCTGGTAGGGGGCATGTTTGTTGCCTTCCTGATTCTCTTTTTGAGCCCATAATTGATTTATCTAGGGTGGACGTTCAACCTTCACTTCTAAATTCAGTCTTGTTTAGAAATTGCCCAAGTCACTCGCTAGTTTTATTTTATTATTTATTTTGTATTATCAGATAAACATAGTTTTACTTAGTAAATTCATCTTTTTTCGTCTTTCAGGAAGATAGTTTACAGAGAAGCTCTATCTCAGCTGATTCTCGGATCGAAAATAGTGGAAGTGATGATTCCACAGATGATGAAAATCTGGAGGTAAAAGAAAATGGGTATCATAATGCTGAAAATGAAGCAGACCAAGGAACAGATGATGATCAGGAACGTGTATTGAGTGGTAAACTAAGTGAAAGCAGTGGCTATGGGGGCAGTGACCTTTATGACTATAAGGTTATTCTCAATCCATCCTCCTATCATCTTGGTTTGAATGTGCGACTGAATAAGCAAATATACTTGAAAAGGCTTAGTAGTTCAAATGTTTGGACTTTTGCAGTGAGTACTTAAATTTCTGATACCTGTGTTAACAAGCCATGAGTACTAGCTCATAATTTTTAGCTTATATCATATTATAACCGGTTGTATGCATGCAAGCATAAATGTTCACATGCACATCAATAACAATGCATCACTTTAGGTGGTTGTGTGCATGTCACTCTTCAAATTCTTATGCTCTGAAGTATACACAATGGCACTAACTTGTTACTTTTCATTACTGGAACATCTGCTTAAATGCCTAGATCAGGGATCTGGGTGCTTAAGCAGGAAGCTCCATTACCAGAAGGCTATGTAGATTAACTATACTTTGTTTTTGTGCTGATATTCCAGGTCCAGGCTTTCGGAGGTGAAGATTCTGATGGATCACCGAGAACCAACAATGCAGCATCTGTCAATTCTAAACCTTGTACAGAAACTCAAATGTCAAGGGATTCTAATGGCGTGTTGCCTGAACACAATAAACCAATAAAAGAAGCTGAAAGCCCGACAAATGGCCTCGACAGTCCTAAGGCTACTGCTGGGGAATCATATCGTTCCATGGGGGAGATACTGTCATTGACGGATCCAGGACCTCCACTACCTATTGCAGGTCCTGAATCATATGCTGAAAAACCATCTAGTAAACTTACAGGTTCTGGTATTAAGAGGTCAAGTTTTTGGAGTAGAGGCGCCGTAAGCACCCTTCTTGTTCCTCCGCCACATGCATTTTTGTTGCTAGTAAAGCTTAAAATGTTAATGATGTTCTGATTCTTTAACCGATGGTATTGAGGGCAGTCAGTTTACGGCAATAATTTCTGATTATTTCCTGTGTCATTTCTTTTTAATATGGTTTTTATTTATATTAAAAAGTTCAGTCCCTCTTCAGTTGATTGCGTTGTTTGAAGTTAACCTGAAAATTTCTATTCCTTTACTGGCTTACCAAGGCTGTGAGGCAATCAATATTGGTTTGGCTTGGTGTGGGATTAATCAATTGGTTTTGAATCGTAAACATTGATACTCTATTACATTAAAAGATGCAACAAGAGGCCGAAATCTAAGGTTTCAGTTAGAGAGTCTTCTAGCTAGTGAATTGGCAAGTTTGATGTTTTAAGAAACCTCATTCCTAGGTGTTCCTATTTTCTTACAGCCTTAAAACAAGCATTGCTAAGACGAAAAGGTCAGGTGGAAAGAGGGGTGGAGGGCTTCTGTATCTAATACTCTTACAGCTGGATCCTCTGAAACTACGAAGATCAATCTTGGGAACTGTGAAACCAGAGTTAATGAAATATTTTCGAAATTGTGATTTAAGAATTAGCAGTAGATGTCTTAGTCCAATCTTTAGCTTCTTGTGGTTTATAAGAAAATTGATTAATGATCTGGTTAGTCTATGATGTGCATTTAAATTTTGTACTCTGGCTGAATAGTTTATTCCAGTGTTATCCGATTTGCTGGGTCTCCCTGCAAACTGCAAATTGGTACGCATAAATTGGAACATTGGAACACTTTTGGCTACTTTAACATAATTAGGAAGCAAAGTGCATTCCCGTATCTGTTCCAAGTACCAAAGTGTACATTGTTTACCATGGATCAGGTAACACTGGTTTGTTGTTCTGCAATCTGTTTTTTCTTAAATGTTTGTAAGTGCTGATCTTTCTTTTGGTTGGTGCATGTTTTAAGT
Source organism: Dysphania ambrosioides (assembly GCA_026401315.1). Classification (NCBI taxonomy): domain Eukaryota; kingdom Viridiplantae; phylum Streptophyta; class Magnoliopsida; order Caryophyllales; family Amaranthaceae; genus Dysphania; species Dysphania ambrosioides. Next base: position 1,664,042 of record CM048666.1, read on the forward strand.
TTTTACTCTTGAAGGAAGTTATTTTGTTAATGGTGCCATTGAGTTTTGTTTCTTGAATCTGATAATATTTTTTTTCCTTTTCAGGTCTGTAAAACGCCATCTATGGAGTCAGTTGATTCCTCAGGAGAGGAAGAGTAAGAGCTCTTCTCTCTCTTTCATCATTCTGTAGTATTTAGGCACCTAGATCTTTCATAGGAACTGCGGATGTGTTGCATCTGTTTCATGCCTCAATTTTGGAAGAGGAGCAATAATCATGCGTTGTTTTTAACTGTCACTGTAATCGTGGTCCAGCTGCTATTGGATTAGGTTTTACTACCATTGCTTGAATATTTTTTCCTTTTATTCTATTTTGAAATGTTCTTTCTTCCTGACAGACTTGCCATCCAGAGGCTTGAAATCACAAAGAATGACTTGCGGCACCGAATTGCGAAAGAGGTTAAATGAAAAGTAAAATTGGCTGAACAGTTGCTTGCTGAATATGATTAATGGCTGAAACAATTTTATGTTCACGTCTGACAGGCAAGGGGAAATGCAATATTACAAGCTAGCTTGGAGAGAAGGAAACAAGCTCTGCATGAGCGACGCTTAGCGCTTGAACAAGATGTATGTTCATATACATTAAATCTCTGTATTCTGTCTTAATCAATTTATGTGAGTTTAATTAATATATCTCAAATTTGTATGTTTTGAAATGACTGCTGTGAATTGGCAAACTGTGAAGTAGGCTCTTTATTACTAGAGCAAGCTTGCTGCTAATTGGTTTGTTGATTTGTACTAATTAATTATTCTTTTGAATACCTTCCTTTGTGAACAATATTGATATGACTTATATGCTGTCTCTTAGTGTTATATGAATATTCCTTTTTCAAAGAACATATCAGTTACTGTATCACACAAGCTTTTCAATGCCAGGTACAAAGACTGCAAGAGCAGCTGCAAGCTGAAAGAGATCTTAGAGCTGCATTGGAGGTTGGTTTAAGTATGTCCTCTGGGCAACTATCGAGTTCACGTGGTATGGATTCTAAGGTTTGTAAAGTATTTCAGTCTCTATCATATTCATCTTTCTTCTCAGCCCTCTCGTGCTTTCTCTGCAATTCTGTTTTTGGGATAATAAGGATGTGCTGAATGTGAAGACAAGGGCTGAGCTTGAGGAGATTGCTCTTGCTGAAGCAGATGTGGCTCGGTTGAAGCAAAAGGTAGCTGAATTGCACCATCAACTCAATCAGCAACGGCAGCATCAGTTTGGCTCACTATCTGATTCATGTGACAGGTATGAGAGTATCTCTCTGTTTTTGTTTTGTGGGATATTCATTGTTCTTGCATTGTGTATGTGCAGTGCCATTGTGTTTTAACCTCTAGTGATAAATTGGAAGTAGACTGAAAACCCTGAAATTGCTCTTGTTAGTATGGGTTATAAGGGAATCAGATTTATGAACCCATTTTGAAGCTGGGTTCATATAAAATTTGACAAAGCTAGATGCATGAGTCTTATTTGCCAAACACTAGGCTTTAGGTCACAAAAATCTAAAAAGCTGGAAAGAGTGGGTATGAGTGTTACAGGTGAGTAACTTTAGTTTAGTTCAATTTAACGATAGTATGACATACTTCAAGGTTTCTGCTGGAGTACCATATGTTAAGATTTCAAACTTGTATGCATTTGCATGGTGTGTTGTCTAGGGCTGCTTTCTTTCCAGTTCAGTTCTTCCTTTTGGGAGAAAGGTCATTCTGGAAGCCCGGGTTCACCTCTAAGTTTTCTTTATGGTAACATTGCACCTTTGTCAACTATGTATCTCCAGGTAATTTTGGGGTTAGGGGTTTCAGGGACAAAAGAACAGGTTAAAGCATAGTTGTATCTAGTGGGTCTCTGCTGAAGGTCTGTTGTTAAAACTGAATACTCCATTGATTGGGAGTTTGATTTGTTGAATGCTTAGATGATATCTAATATGGCTTGCATTTCTCATCAAAAATTGGGAAATCTTAGTTTCTTCATGCTATGTGCAGGAGATTTCTTCAGCAAGACTTTGATAGTACCCTTGCCTTCTGTAATCATGAAAGGAAACAAAGAAGTGAGGTATATACTCTCTTACATGATCCTTTCTTAATTTTGTGGAAAAGTAAAAGTTTATAGTTTAATTCTCTTTATTTTGTTTTTCTCTTGCTGTTTTGTACTTCATATCTTCTTTGTAGCTGTGACTTCTCCGCCCTTAGTTACTAAATCATTAAGGAATTAGGCCTTACCTTCATGGATTGCTGGTAAAACAGATTCCTGGTGGATTCATTATATGGCAATATTGGTAATACACTTAAAATTTATATGGATTAAATTACTAGCCTTTTCTTTTGTAAATGAATGGTCATCACAGTACATATTTGGTAATGGTGCTTTTAAACAACTGAAAAAAATGTTTTCGAGCTTGAAAATTGTGTCTTCTCTGCTCCGTAGCGTCCATCCTTGTCCTTGTAGAGTGAACACCGTTAATCTAGGGGACACTCTCAGTCCTTGATTGGTTTTTGGTTCCACGTTATTGGGGAAGAACTTGTAATTTTCTCTGTTCTCCTTAGCCATCTTATTAATGCTTTAGGAGAGTTCGCTGCTACCAGAGCGGAGTCATGTCCAGGGACAAATGTCAACTGCTGGAAGCAGCAGCCGGCAGCCGCACAAGCAGTTTCTGGAGCAATCTAGCTTGAGGGATTCTAAAAGCACTGAACCATCTGCTAACATGTCTTATGATGATTTTGGTGGTGTTAATTCTGCCTCCATGCCATCCACTTCGAGGGTACCAGAAGTAAGACTTCTGTTATGCTCTGGAAAACACAATGGGGCTCTTGTTATTTTGGTGAAAATCGGTCATTTTCTGCATGTTGATTTTATTGGTTTTATCATGTTCATTTGATACTTTTTTCTGCGCTTTTGTCTTATCCAACTTTGAAAATTGATTATATCAAATATCCCTTACCTCTCGAATTTCCTTCAGCTCTGAAATGTTCTGCTTATGAAATCAACAGTCGACCTAGAGCATCAACCTGGTCAGGCTCCAATTTTGTGAGGGTTTCAGCCCAAAATTTGTCATCAGACTATGATAGTCTTGGGCCAGTTAGAATGGCCCAAGTTTTGCGAGTTCTGGCATTTTTTGGTTTGACCCATTATCTGCTATAGGCTTCATTGCCATTGAATTCATCATTCTCTTGTTATTTCTGTTGCAGGTATTGGATTTTCCACGACATCCATCAGCAGCTACATCCACATTAGTAGAGTTAACAACCCGGCTTGACTTTTTCAAGGAGCGGCGATCTCAACTGATGGAGCAGCTTCACAACCTTGATTTGAACTATGGGGTAGCAACCTCCCAAGACTATTTGTACAGACCTTCTTCGCCGTCATGGAGCTGACTGTCCACATGCTCAGCCAGAAAATATGGAATAGATAAGCCAGATTATTATTATGTGTACATCCTTTTACCGATTGCATATAGCTCTCTTGTAATCTTTTTGTGCTTTACTTAAGTGATATCTTCTTTTGATCTTTCTTTGATTGAAAGAGTTTTGTGTTCTTTAGTGCTTTTTGGTCGTGGAATTGCGGATGAGGACAGTTAATCTTTCATTTTTGCCCTTCTTTTTTTTTTCTGGTTATGGACAATGTAGTGCCTTAGCTTGTATTTGTATGTATAGCATTGTTTTATATCCAAGTATGAAAAATTGACCTGAGAAAAAAAGGCGAATATAGACCTGGAAGTCTGGAACGATGTATTTAATAGTTTATTAATTAGAATATTTCTCTTACAATTTAGTGTATGCAAGTTTTCATATGCGCTCCTCCTCCCTTGTGCAAAATTTAAGGATATGTTGTATACTTCTGTCTCGTAAAAATGAATGCCGTATATCAAAGTAATTTGTACTACAAGTGTGCAGAGACTTGAGAGTATAGCATCTTTTTCAATTATATGTGTCTTTAACTCAGAAAAGTTCATGGTCAAGCTCCAGCTTTTGTTGAGTTCAAAAACTCGTTGATCTCTGTTGGTTTATTAGCATGAGTTTATTTGTAGTTTGTTCAGTTACATGATCTTGCTTAAAAGTTTGCATCTTTATCTTCTTTAACTGTTTTTAAACAATGGTCACTTATTCTGACTATATAGTACAAATAGATTTTTGTCATAAGTTGTTCGAGTACTTGAAAAAATTGCACCCGAATCATATGTTTTGAAGTAAAAGGAACTTTAAACGGCAAGATATAAATAGGATTTGATCTCATGTCTTGGAATCACTTTTTAAGATTTTAACCAACTAAATTAGTTAATATGTATGCACTTGAATCATTTGTATGTATGAGTAAATGTATTTAACGTGCAATCTTACTAGTTCAACACATAGATTATCATGTTAATTTATTGTATGATATAGTTGAAAACTTGTGGATGTCTCTGATAAATCATTGTATCTCCGAGATTTCAATGCACCTATAAGGCCATACCCCAAAATTAGAGTTACTCCAATTCTTGGCCCATATTGGCATGCATAAAAAGGTAGATAAATCGAATCCACAACCATTATCTCTAAACTCGTTCGACCGGTTTACAATATGTAAATAAGATTTGTTTTGATGATAATAAGAGTTTTAAGATTATACTTCATCTGTCTCTAATTGTTTGCCTCATTTAACTTTTTGTGATTTTTAATAAACGACTTTAAATGTTTTTATCTTCAAACCCGTAAGGCAAAAAATTATGAAAATTTTATATTTTAAAATTTTATATTGAAATGTATCCAACAAGATTCCACTTAAATATATTATTTCTTATAAAATAATAAGAATTTAAAGTCAAACTTTTTAGTATAAGTAGTTGTCCAGTTGTCTCGTTTAGGATACGAGCCAATAGGAGTATAGGACGATTTTTCTCTCCTACTTTGTGTATTCACACTACAAAATATTATAAACACAAACAGTAGTATTACGATATGTTAGGGACATAGGGTAGTAGGCCTATTTCCAAATCCAAAAGAACAACATAGTTTTTTTATGTAAAAAGAGTTATACGACTTATAACTGACAAGATAATAATTAATATAGATAAGATTTTATCACATGTCTTACATACCATCCTCCAGTCCTCCACTACTAATCTACTTGTCGTTCACAAATAACATCATAGTTGCACTTGCATAGCGCAATACGCCAATACCGAGTACGAAGAGGCGTAACCCGGTATCCGTATCATCATCCAAACCTTGTACAGTTATACTCCAAAATTCTATAGTTTAGAACTTTAGATTGGATTTACATATTTATATGCATGAAATTGAATATCCACCATCAGTTTTTGAAAACGATATACGCCCGTTTCATTATTTCTCTGCCCTTCCTTTAACAGGAATCATCATAAAATTAAACGACACTCAACTGTGTCCATAAATTCTGGATTATTCTGGTTTCTTCATGCTATTATCTAGATCATGTTGTAAGTCCCTCTCATTCTCATCCTACGATTTGATTCCACCCAATTCTTGTCCGATATTTCTGGGTTTAATTATTCGTTTGTCCATATTGTTTTGGTTCTCCGATTGGGTAATTTCTGTAGAAATACTTTGGGTGCAATTATTTGTTTCCTAATTATGTAAATCAAAATTTGAAATTTGGGTAAAAATTGAGGAATTATTGAAGGGGGGTTTGTGTATGTAAAGCTGAGGTTTCCGGGGTTTAGGAACTGAGTATTTTGAATGCATAAGTTACCCATTTGTGTGCCTATTTGATCCTGAATTTGGGATCATTAAGGTTTAAATTTACAGAACATCGGCGTGTTTGGGTTCTGATTTGAAGAGGGAACGAGTTGTCCTTCGTGTTTAAGTGTCGAAGAAGATTTCGACATTACAATTCGGGTCTAGTTTGGTGTGAGCAAGTGCCGTATGCCCGTATGACTTGTGTGAATGTATAAGTTTAAATATTAAATTACAGCCATATACCCATATAGGTAATTAGGTGTGGAATGAAGAGTCTGAGGTAGAGCGAACCTTGTGGTCAGAACTCAGAAGAGTGAGGGGTGAACATGTTAAGATTTTGTTTGTTGACATTTTGTTCTGTAAATATTACAGGTATTCTTTGATCTGCATCAGAAGTTGACACCTTTTACCTCATTGTTAGCTTATCCTTCTTATAATGATGAGCTTTAAGTTGCCTGATCAAATCCCCTGGTTTACATTCCAGAAGAAAAACGTGATGGAGCAGACTTTGAAGACCTCGCTTACAGACACAGAATCGCCTAAAAATTGGCCTTCATTCAACTTCAACTTCTTCGGGCAGTCACTTCTGTCGATCTTCCCTTGGGCTGTCAATCTTAAGGATAAATTGTTGATGCCAACTACTATTAATAAAGGGTTGACTAGGCGAGCAAGATCTCAAACTAGCAGTGTGTCAACTGCTACTCAGCCCCCTCAATTACGGTTCAGGCCTTACGTTTCTAAGGTTCCTTGGCATACCGGACCTCGGGGCTTCTTGTCTCAGTTGTTTCCAAGATATGGTCATTACTGTGGTCCAAATTGGTCCAGTGGGAAGGACGGAGGCTCCCATATTTGGGACAAGCGCCCTATAGATTGGTTAGATTATTGCTGCTATTGTCATGATATAGGTTATGACACTCATGACCAAGCAAAGCTGCTGGAGGCTGATCTAGCTTTTCTCGAGTGCTTAGAGAAGACTAATGTGCACACCAAGGGGAATAAGCATGTTGCTCTTATGTATAGGACAATGTGTGTTCAAGGTACTTCGTGATATTTTGGTATATTCTAAGCATATTTTTATTTCTCATTTTGTTGAATTGTTGAGTTTTTAATGATATAACTGTTGGATTTCTTGACATTGTTGGCAGGTCTCAGGAACATTCTTATACCTTACAGAACATATCTTTTGAAGCTTCAATCAGGGGAGCCTTTGCTTCAATTTGGATGCCTGAGCAACTTGGGGTGGAAAGGATGGAGTTGGCGTATAAATATGAAGACGGAATGAATCTTGCATAATATTTAGTTAAAAGGTTGGTTTATAGTTGTGCTACTTAACGTTTTGTACATATGCTAAAGAGCTGCAAACCTTTTTTCTTGGTCTGTTTGAGAGGCTTTAACCTAGTGGACTAGTTCATGGTAGCTTTCTGCGCCCGAAGGGGTATATTGCATCGTTTGTTGTAAGTAATATAGGAAATGATTCTGTAAATACACTATCAGTTTGTTCGAATATGAATTAAAATCCAGGTTCATTTGCAGGTCTTTTCGTTTATATCTTATACATATATCTACATATCCCAGAATATTCAACATAAAAACAACTGGTAACTTTCAAATTTCTTGGCGGTACTTCTTTTAAGCTTAAGAGCCACAGTACATCTCCCTTTTGTAACAAGGTGGACAGCATATAAGGTGTAAAACAAGCGTGCATTTATGAGTATGCACCAAAGGGCTACTTTGATGACTTTGGTGTGTTCGGCAGGTATGCCATCAACTTTTCAGCTTAACAGAGTTTACCACATCCTAAACCATCATCTCCAACACTTGTTAACGAGCAGTTGTAAATGCAGCAGCACAATATCAAAAGTTTCTCAACACAAATTAGAGCTGGAGGTGCTCAATTTTATGTTCAGTCTCAAAGCGGAAACTGAATAACTGATTGAATGCTGCTGTACCTCACTCAAGTTTATACCCTACCTTGCAAAACCTTGCTAGCGACAGTTAAGACCGAGACTAGAGATGGCGACAGGGCTGGGGTGGCCTGGGCCCGAGCTGAGGATGGACCAGGCTGGGCCAGGTTGAGCTGCGATTTTTAATTCGTAACCGGCCCACATTCTAAGTGCCCCGCCTGGTTCTAGGTCCAGCCCCAATCCAGCCCGATCCAGCATAGTCGGTCCTAGGCCACCCCAGCCCAGTTCATGGCTAGGTCCGGCCCTATGGACCCACTAACTACCAACTACCATTCAATAATATGTACTCCGTAATCTTTAAACAACATTGGTACCAGTTCTCCACCATATGTGGTTCAAGTATTTTTGAATGGTGCGATACATTGGACAAATTTGGAACCAAATCTTAAATATAATTTGTGGTTCAATGACAAATATGGTTCAATGACAAATATTCTTATCTTTTAGCATATGGTACAGAAAATGAGGTAATATTAGTTGAGTATTTTGAGTTGCCTAGTGGTGTGAAAAGTGAAGATGAGACATAAGAGAAGTTTCCAACAGTTTCAGGAGAATTCCTTGCCATATTTGGTGCTCATAACTAATCCCGGAATGATATATATGGGTCAAGGTGATGGGAGAGTACAAAGTTCCAAATTCATGGAGTAAATGTTACAAATTTATGCTGCAAGTTCTTATGCACTTCACGAGCAATGGTAATTAGAGATGGGCACGGGATGGGCCATCACACAGATTGAGTAATCACAACATGCTTTTGGTACGACACAAAACACAAGTACAACCATTGACCGGCCCGATACAATGTCCATGGAGTGGGCTGCAAGCTGTGTCGCAGATAGCAAATTTTTTCCGACACAAGCATGCAAGTGGCCCGCCAATTTGACACTAGGCACGACTTGAAGCACTCTATTATTTAATATTATTATAATTAGTATTATTAGTATTAATATTACTACGACTATAATAATAAAATTTAAATATTTGAAATTATTTTTTTCAATTTTATTACGTATTTTTTTTATAAAAAAAGACTGAGCTAGTATGAGACACAACATGGCACACCAAACATGTGGGTTGTGTGCTAAACCACAACTAGATACGATACGACATGATAGTAAGTTGTAGTTTGTTGTCGATTATGAAGGCAAAAGTCATATGATGTTAACAGAGAAAGTTTCTTTGAGCAAAATATAATATTTATTTTTAGGAAAAAAGACTCATTTGACTTTTTTAATTTAACATTTTTTAAATTAAATTTTGATGTGGAAATCTAGTGGAAAACTTAAGGAAAACACGTTCTTTAGGTGAATAACGACAAGCAACCAATATTTCTAGCTCTAAGGCTATTACTTCACTTAAAAAGCAATCACAAGGAAAGTTCAACTTTAAAACTTCAAGTTTTTATTCATCAAACACATTTTGAAATTTCGGCCAAAGGCCCCTATTTATACAAGTGTTGGATGGTCTAATATAACACCTACTTAGACTCTACTTAGGACTATAGCTAATGTTCTTATCATAGGATAAGATGTACTAGGCTTTGGATAGAATTAGAATAGATTTAGATTTAATCTAACCCGATTTTATCCTAACTCTAAGTAACCTTATCCTATTCTTATCCTAACCTTATCATAACTCTAACAAACTCTATCCTAACATTATCTAATAAGATCTGAAATTATTTAACATGTTCTAAAGATTTCGCCTTATCTTAACAAGGAACCAAATTAAACTCCTAGTTTCGGCCCTTTATGACTTATCTAAGATACTTACTACAACTTGGAATCAATCTTGTCCCAATACAAATTGGAACCCGTAAATTAGCCCCAAAACCCTAAATGTTTAAAATATGAAAAATCCTTTTAAGTAAAAGGTAAAAACATGTAAGTCAAATATATACTCAAAATAATAAAACATAGTAAACACGACAAAATTCTTAAAGTGATTATATCCAAAGCTTCCAAATGTATTGATCATAACCTTTTGTTGGAGAATGAACCATGCCAAAAAATTAAATAGATTAATTAAATTAATTAGTTCCAACGTCCATTTCCTAACCGCATCAAATTTATATTAACTCTTTGATATTATCCCTTAGACTTACTTATGTAGCACTTAAATTTTTAATTTTGAAAGGAATAGTTAATATTTAATCTTATTAGTTAGTTAATTTTAATTACACAATCTCATTAGTTGGATTTACTTATGTGACACTTGAACTTTTAAATTATAAAATAAATAGTTAATTTTCTATCATATTAGTTAAATTTGATATTTGCTTATTGACACTCTATAATTTATGAAAAGGGCCTAATCTAATTAAATAAATAATAATGTATCATATTATTATTATAGAGTATTTTTTTAATTATTATTATTGTTATTTTTATTATTGTTGTTGAAATTTAATACACAAAAATTTATAAAAGTATGAATTTAATACATTTTTATTAACTATTCAAAAAAAATTTGAGAATAGATATAAAAATAAATTTTAAATTATACGTATTATACTCTTATACTACCTATAACACACGAAACATGATAGATATATATTTTTTTCGCAAAATTCTTACGTAACGTGCTATCTTCCGCCTCTATAGCTTTTACAGGGCTTGAGCCAGTGAGTTTATTTTCCCCAATAATTCTAACTTTCTCTCTTTAAGATTGACCCACCAAACACCTTTCTCTCTCTACTCCACCTTCCGTTGTGTTCCGTCTCCACTCCTCCTCGGTCCTAAGAGGGGTAAGTATTTCTACTCTTATCTTCGTCAATTTTCTCTGATTCTGATTCTAATTCTAATTCATGTGTTTTTATTCTCAATTTTCATTGACATTTGGGTTGTTTTGTTCATTTATTTGAGTTTTACTGCAATTAATGGATACCCAATTGCCAATTTTATACCTTTTCCCCAAAACTTGGGATTTTTTTTGTTTAATTTGGTGTTATGGATTGACCCTTTTTCTGTTTTTTTTTTTAATTATTTTGTGAAGTGGGTGATGAAAAAATCCAGTTGATTTTTCGTTGAATTTGGTTATTGTTTGATCGATGTTAATTTATGTAAATTTTTTTGATTTTTAATACCTAGCTTATGATTGAGTTATTGTTCTAGGTTTGTAAAAGTATGCATTATCATCATGCTCGACTTGTTTGAGGTCGGAAATTTTGGTTTAGTTGTAATCTGGGATGTGGGATTTTGTTTGCTGCTTTATGGGGAATTGAACTCTAATTTAGGTTTAGGTTATGAGAATGAAGTTATGATCATGAAATGGAGGTTGGGTGCAATCTGGAATTTCATAGTTTTGTGGGATTTGTGGGGTTTGAAGCTGTGCTATGAAAGTTTGAGTTGGTATTTTATAGAGTATTATCACTATGTTAAACCTTAGGTTTCTAATTTGTTGGCCCTGGTGTCGGTAGCTCTGATTTGAAATCATTGACCCCGATTTTACTGCTTCCACATATGCTGAATCACTACTTCACTAGAACCTTCCGAAATGTATAGTACTCATGTGGTTTGAAATTTTAATTATGTTATTTTGGCAGTAGAGTTCAAGGAGATGATTGTGAATGTAGTAGTGGCTCTTTTCCTAGTTTCATTAGGAGAATCATATAATGAGTTCAGTTACTTAAATAAGGCTCTTTTCAGTGACATGTGAAATTAATGTTTGATAGCTTGCACATGTAAGTAACTGTCCTGAGCTTACTAAGGCCCCAGATATTGGATCTATTGGTATTTGGTTTGGATTTTTGTTGTGTATAAAAATATGCTTTGTTGAATTGTTTGTGAATTTTATTTACATTCATGATCAGGGTTAATGTTGAGTAATATCCAGATAGTATTTATTGATGATTGTTCAAATGGAAAAGACACCTAATTCATCAACAAAGAGTCATGCTCAACAGCTTTATAACAAGGTATTTTGCTCTGTCCTTCCTAGTTACATGTTTGCAGTTTTTGTTTGATCTTTTCGATTGTGCTTCAGTTTACTATCAGATATTGGTAGTTGTAGTTGTGGAGCAGAATGTCCATTCTTTTTCTTTTGGAGATTTTGTAATTGGATATGAAATCTCACATCAGATAGGTTTACAATGTTGTTTAAGTTATATTCCCTTGAGACTGAAAAATTTCATGTCCTGTAGAACCTTGAATTGGAAAAAAAGCGCCAGAAGTCACTTCAGGCAAAGATTCCATCCGATCCTAATGCTTGGTATCAGATACGGGAAAATTACGAGGCAATAATACTTGAAGATTATGCCTTTTCGGAACAGAATAACATTGAATTTTCTCTATGGCAACTTCATTACAAGCGAATTGAAGAATTCAGGGCGCACTTCAGTGCTGCTCAAGCGTCTGGACGTTCATCTGCATCCAACAGCGGGAGAACTCCTCAACAAACAGACAGAATAACGAAAATACGTGTTCAGTTTAAGGCCTTCCTATCCGAGGCTACTGGTTTTTATCATGATCTGATTCTTAAAATTAGATCGAAGTATGGTCTCCCTTTAGGGCATTTTACTGAAGATGCAGACAATGTGGCTGTTATGGGAACTGACTCTGCTAAATCATCTGATGTAAAGAAAGCATTAGTGTCTTGTCATCGCTGTCTCATATATCTAGGCGACCTTGCACGTTACAAAGGCGTGTATGGGGAGGGCGAGTCTAGAGTCCGTGAGTTTTCTGCTGCTTCAAGTTATTATTTGCAAGCTGTATCTCTGTGGCCATCTAATGGGAATCCACATCACCAGGTTTTCCATCTTACTTGCCTATTTAACTGTTTGTTGGTTTTTTTTTTTCTTGAAAACTTTTTGCTTGATATTATATAGATTATGGCAAGATTTTATGATTTACCCGGGGTCAGTTATATTTTTTTTGTTAGCTTGCAATATTGTCTACTTACTCAAGTGATGAACTGGTGGCTGTATACCGGTACTTCAGAAGTTTGGCTGCTGAGATCCCTTTTCCAACTGCAAAAGATAATTTGGTTATTGCATTTGAGAAGGTACAGTATTCTGCATCAATTGAGAATTCCTCTCATCCATCGGTTGAAGTTGTTACATAAAATATCATTCATATAAGTGGTTTGCTGCTATTTGGTAGAAAAAAAATACTCATAGACTACATGTAAACATGATAGTGGCCGTATTTTTGTGTACTCTAGTACTTGGTCCTCAATTCCTAGCTATTGCTTTAGCCTTGTGTGTTCTAATATTTGGTCTAGCTTGAGGTGTGAGGTGGTTGTGTGAATGATTGTAATCTCCATCACTGTGCTGGTTCCACATCAGGATGTTTGCGTAAAGCTGTGGATAAGAAGCCTCATATCATGTGTATTCATAAATTTGATGGCTCTATCATGATGCAGTTCTTGATATTCCTTTTTTTGTTTTCTTGTGTTCTTCGTACATCCAATATATTTTCAGTTACGCTTTTTTTTTTTTCATTCAACTCTTGAGAAGGTATAGGCTAGGTATTGTATGTCTGAACTAAGTAACTAGAAAAAGAATATTAGGTATTATCCGTGTTGGCTTGGTTGAAGGAATGAGTCTAGAAGAGATTGTTTTCTGATTTTTTGGAATTATAACAGAATCGTCAAAGCTATACTAAGCTGATTGAGACAACAAAGACCACTGGTGACAGAGAAGTCAGTATCATGGAGAAATATAAGGAATTCTGTACCCAATTTGTTCGGCTACATGGCATTTTGTTCACTCGGACCAGGTACTTAATTTTGCATACTGTATATGAGGTCCTACGAGCAGTATTTATGTATCTTCTAATTATGTTTTGAACCTTTCAGCCTGGAGACATTTTCTACTGTTCTTTCTTCAGTAAGAGGAGCTTTTTATGAGCTTCTTTCTTCCGGAGCAGAGGAGGAGTTGAATTTTGGCCGAGACTGTATGGAAAATGGGCTTGCCATTATGAGACTTGTTGCTATCCTCATATTTACAGTCTATAATGTGAATAAGAAGAATGAAGGTCATTCTTATGCGGAAATATTACAGCATAATGTTCTTTGTGAGAATGCTCGTTCAGTTACTTTTGAGCTCATGAGTCTTATTGTCGAGAGATCTGTACAACTTCATGATCCTTCTTCTAGTTTCCTTCTTCCTGGCATTTTGGTGTTTCTCGAGTGGTTAGCGTGTTGTCCAGATGTTGCAGCTTGCTCCACCGATGAGAAAAAACCAGCTGCTGCTAAATCATCTTTTTGGAAGCATTGCATAGTTTTGCTTAACAAGCTCCTGTCCAGTCATCTTATAGCTTTTGATGATGATGGGGATGAAACTTGCTTTACTAACATGACCAAGTATAACGAAGGGGAGACTGAAAGTCGACTTGCTTTGTCAGAGGATTTTGAGTTGAGGGGTTTTTTGCCTCTTCTTCCTGCACAGAGTATTCTTGATTTTTCAAGAAAGCAGTCAATCAGTGCTGGTGGCAGCAGCAAGGAAAAACAAACTCGAGTCAAAAGGATCATTGCTGCAGGCCGAGCCTTGGCTAGTGTAGCCATGGTGGATCAAAAGTCTGTGTCCTTTGATTCAAAGGCAAAACAATTTGTAATTGGAGTTCAACTGCAAGTGTCTGACAATGGTATGTCGAGCTCCTACATGGGGCTAGCTGATAACCAGGAGGTTACAAAGTCATCTGTTAGTTCTATGCCAATGAGGGAGAGCGTTCAACATGTATTTGAAGGAGATGATGATGATGAAGAGATTGTTTTCAAGCCAGCACATGTTGAGAAGCAGATCGACGCCATTGGACCAACATGGATCTTTCAAGATGATTCAAACCAGGGAAGGAGTACTCCACCTGTATTAAGGGTGCCCTACCAACAACTTACTTCAGAACGTATCCCACCATCTGGCAACGTTGCTACATATCCTGTGAGGGATCTGCCTGATTCACCATGGCTTGTTGAGCAGCAATCTTCTCTTGTAGATGGCCTACAGAAATTGAGATTTATGGAAAATGGCCATGAAGTGAAATCTGAAATTCCAGGAAGCTTGGGCATCCCATGTGCTGGTTCATTTTTGCCTCCTCAACCTTCTGCCAGTTTAATGGATACTACTGTATTCTCAGATTTCAGAAGACTTCCAGAAGCTATGATCTCATCCAAGTTGGATTTTGCTGCCTATCCTGAAGTCTCTACTGATAATATGGTTGTGAGACCACCAGCCCTCACTTCAGCAGTGTTTAAAAGTCAAGTGGGTCGTCCTGTTAGGCATCTTGGGCCTCCACCTGGTTTTAGCCCTGTTCCTCCTAAACATAGCATGCCAATATCCAGTGTGGCTGGAACCAATGGTTCTTTGAAAGTTGATGATTATAGCTGGCTGGATGGGTATCACATGCCACCCTCAGCAAGCAATGTAGGACCCAATCATACTAGTTATAATGCATCACCTGCCAATTCCCAGTTCTTAAGTAACATGAATATCTCAAATGGAAATACTGGCTTGCCATTTCCTGGAATGCAAGCATCTGCTGTTCAGTTTCAAGGAGGGAACTTGAAAAGTTATTCAGATAACCAGCCATTCAGAAATCTTAACCACAACCATGGACACAAATTGCTTGAGCAACAGCATGCTATGACGGGAAATAATCAGTTCACTCCTCAGACGGATCAAAACCAAGGATCATACACATGGACTGGCCAGTATCGTGTGTGAGATCAGTTTGATGGTGTTTTGATGGTGTGGATGGTGAGTGTCATTGCTAAGTGATGGTTCATTGGCATTGACCTTAAATCATGTGCTGACTGTCATTTCCTTCTTTTCAAGTCTTGGTGATTGATTCTGGTGAATGTCCTGTCCTGCATTATTTTGCCAAGTGCACACCCCCAGCTTTGTACTGCTCTTAGTGTTGTTACGTGTACAAGGTGATGGATGGTGTAAGGTGTCCGGCAAGGACTAACTACAAAACTTGTGAGTAAATTCCTTTGATACTATCAATATGGTTTATTGTTCTTCCATTGTGGTGGTAGTTTTCAAGTGCTTTAGTTTTAGTCATGCTTGATGCTTCATTTCACTTTCAACTTTCCATTTTTGATTTGTCATAATTGACTGCCCTAAATAATCTACTATTGCTCTTTGCAGCTAGAGTAAACCTTTACATAACTTCATTGCTAGAGATCAAGTGTTGTCTGTTAAGTGGAGGATAGTATATTAATGACACATCAACACAGCAATTAAGTAAATCAGTTATAACAACTTTTTATTTATGAATAAAGAGTTTTCTTTGTATAAATAGAGAACAGTATCTGAAGGAATGTAACAGAATAAGAAAATAACAAAATAGCTTCTCTCTCAAAGTGATATACAAAAGACCCATTTTCTCTGATCTTGATTCTCTTTATCACATCTCTACTGGTTATCAGCTTTATTGAAGAGTTCAGACTTACTTGAACTCAGAGAAACTCAACTCATGTAGCTGAGTTTATTATGGTATCTGAGCATCGGCTGGAATCAACATTGATTGTGCGATTTTTTTTCTTGAATTACGGTAAGTCAATTTTTTTTGAAGAGCTTGAGAATTAATGGTGAGTGTGGAGGACGTTATGATCAATGCACAGAGGTCAAGCAACGGTTACAATGACAAGTACTACTTGTCAAATGGAGATAGTCCTGATCAATGTTTAACTTCTCACATATTCAATGGAGAAAACTTCTTGACTTGGAATCGATCAATTCGAATGGCACTTGGAGCAAAGAATAAAATGTGTTTCATTGATGGAACATGTAGAAGGCCGATTGAAGAATCGGAGGATTTGCAAAGATGGATTAGAAATGATTATATGATTCAATCATGGCTAATCAACTCAATGGAGAAGAAAATTTCAGAAAGCTTCATTCTACAGCAATCTGCATGTCCATTGTATGAAGATATAGTTGAGAGGTATGGACAATCAAATGCTCCTCTGCTATTTGATTTGCATAAACGGATCATGTCACTTGAACGAGGTAATGATACTGTAACCGAGTATTATTCGAAGATGAAACGAGTCTTGGATGAAATACAATTGCTAGAAGGATTTCCTGATTGTGATTGTGGTGCATTGGCTTTGTGCACATGTGGATTACTTAAAAAAGTTCTAGCTGCGGATCAGAAACAAAAGTTAATCCAGTTATTAGCAGGCCTCAATAAAGATTTTGATGCAACTAAGACAAATATACTTAGTATGGATGATTTGCCTACAGTTGGGCATATTACATCTTATTACAAGTGGAGAGACAGAACAAGATAAATGGAAGAGTAGACATGAATTCTCAATTTACTGCTTTTAATACTATGAAGCAAACACAACAATCACAATCTGGAAAGAGAGAATTCAAGAAACCTAGATTTGATGAGTCTAGAGGAGACAAGAATGATAGAAAATGCACTCATTGTAGACGGAATGGGCACACAGTAGAGCAATGTTTTAAACTGGTTGGTTATCCGGAATGGTGGACAAATATGAAAAATAAGCAGTCAAACAGACATGCTGGAAGTAAGTTTGCTACAAATGTGAACGAATGTGATGAAGATTACATTGATACACCTCTCGAATATGCTGAAGATAAGACAGAAAAGGTAGATACAAATTTGGTGCAAGCTGTCTACAGAAAAGCAAAGCAATCAATAGACATTGATAACCTGTAAATTTGTGATATAAAGATGTTTAAATCAGCAAAAATTCTTAAGCAACCTATTAAGGTTGGTTTCCCTGATGGTTCTGTTCAAGGAGTAACTCATGTTGGGGATGTTCAATTTAATTCAGATATTCTCTTGCACAATGTTCTGTTATTGCCAAAATTCAAACATAATCTTCTGGCAGTAGGAAGATTATTAGATGACAACAAGCTCATTGCAGTGTTTGAACAGAACAAGTGTATTTTTCAGGACTATAACTAGCAAAGTCAAGGCTATTGCTCAAAGGAATGGAGGACTTTACAGGTTCTATCATTCCAGCTCTCTTGACTCTTCTTATAATCTTGTAAATAATTGTACTAATTTTGTGGCTCAAAATAGTACTTCTATGTTGCCTAAGCTTAGTCTATTTCATGATAGACTTGGTCATATGCCTGTACATACTTTTCCTAGGCTGAATGTTTCATATAATAATGATAGCAATGAAATATTTCATTGTGATTCATGTATGCTTGGGAAGATGCATAAATCACTTTTTCCTTTGTCTTCTTCTCGTGCTATCATGCCGTTTGATATAGTACATGTGGATCTTTGGGGTCCATATAGACAGCCAGCTATAGGAGGTGCGACATATATGCTGACATTGCTTGATGATCACTCTAGGACTACTTGGACTCATTTGGTCAGTAGTAAAACTCAAGTGCCTGATATAATTAAGTATTTTTTAGCATATGTGGAAAATCAATTCCAGACTAGAGTGAAGATTATAAGGAGTGACAATGGTACTGAAATTCTTCAAGAGAAATGCAATATTCTATTTAGCAGCAAAGGTATAATACATCAGAGAAGTATACCTGGTAATCCCCAGCAGAAAGGAAACATCGTCATCTTGTTGAGTGTGCAAGAACTATTAGATTTAATGCTGGACCTCCTAAGAAATTTTGGGGAGATTGTTTTTTGGCAGCAACTTATTTGATAAACATAATGCCTAGTTCTATTCTCAAGTGGAAAACACCGTATGAGATTCTCTTGAATAAGGCACGTGATTATGACAAGCTTAGAGTCATTGGTTGCTTATGCTATGCTGCTTGCAAGAATGGGGATAAGTTTGATGCAAGAGCAAGAAGATGTATATTTCTTGGATATCCTTATGCACAAAAAGGATACAAACTATATGAGATTGATACTGATAAGATAATTCTTAGCAGAGATGTGCATTTTGTTGAGCACATTTTTCCTTTCAAAAATGGAGTTTCAGATTGTTCTACTTACAAGGATTCAACGCCACCTCTTGTGAATCCTGCTCTCCATGATCGGTTTTTTCATGTGAACAATGAAGCTGTTGTTACAGAAGATGTTAATCCTATCTCTCATGTTGATAATCATACTGATCTTCAAGTTGATACTGATAGTTCTTTTCAGCAGAATGTTCGGTCTGATCCAATTATTCCTATCAGAAAATCAAGCCGGCAGATAAAATTTCCTAATAAATACAATGATTTTATTACTCATGGATCACGATCTTCTTCCCTGGTTCAATCTGATTCATGTTCTTCTGTTTCCAATTTTAATGTATACAAATGTCCTGAGTTAGCTCATTATTCTCATGATCATTTGGCCAGTTTGGCAAAGACATTTGATGTGGTAGAGCCATCTTCTTACACTCAGGCTTCAAAAGACCCAAAGTGAGTGTATGCAATGCAACAAGAATTAGATGCTCTAGAGAAGAATGATACATGGGATTTGGTTGAATTACCAAAAGGAAAAAGGGCTATCGGCTGTAAGTGGGTGTATAAAGCAAAATTTCTTCCCAATGGTGATTTAGAAAGATGTAATGGGTGATTGGTTGCTCGAGGGGATAGACAAATTCAAGGGAAGGATTACAAACATACGTTTAGCCTGATCGCAAAATTTACTACAGTCAGATTACTTCTAGCATTCTCAGCTACTTGTAAGTTGCATTTACATCAACTTGACATCAATAATGCTTTTCTACATGGATATATTGATGAAGAACTTTATATGCAACCACCACCTGGCTATTTCAAAGCTGCTTCGGGGCAAGTTTGCAAGTTAAAGAGATCATTGTATGGCTTAAAACAAGCTAGCAGGCAATGAAATCATAAGCTTACAAATTTTTTAATCAGTTTGGGATTTATAAGATCTCAAAATGATTATTCTTTGTTTACAAAGAAGAAGAATGATTCTTTTATGGCTATTGTGGCCTATGTTGATGATTTACTGATTGCTGGATCATCTTTACAACAGATTGAAGATGTGAAGAATGCTTTACATGAAAAATTTACCATAAAAGATCTTGGTCCAATCAAGTATTTTCTTGGTATTGAAGTGACTAGAAATGAATCTGTTATTGTGTTGAATCAAAGAAAATACATTCTTGATCTGCTCAAGAATACTTCTATGGAAAATTGCAAACCTGTAAATGTTCCTTTGCCTAAAGGATTACATTTAAGCACTGATGATGGTCCTAGAATCTCAGATCCGGAGATATATAGAAAGATAATTGGGAAACTACTTCATTTGAACATGTCAAAGCCTGATATTTCTTATGTTGTCCAGCAATTAAGTCATTTTATTTCTGACCCCAAAGTATCTCACTTTCAAGCTGCTCAACATGTCCTTCATTATCTCAAAGGCACTCTTCATCATGGATTATTTTATCCTTCTGATTCTTCATTAAATCTCATTGCATACTGTGATGCAAATTAGGGAAGTTGTGTCTTTTCGGGCAGATCTTTATCAGGTCATGCTATATTTGTGGGCGATTCTTTGATATCGTGGAAAACTAAGAAACAAACAGTAGTATCAAAAAGTTCTACTGAAGCAGAATTAAGAATCATGAGCAAGGCAACTAGTGAGGTGACATGGATTACTGGTTTAATGCATGATTTGGAAATTCCTATACAATTACCAATTACTTTACTTTGTGATAACAAAGCTGCTTACCATATTGTCGAGAATCCTGTATTTCATGAAAGGGTTAAGCATTTGAAGCTAAATTGCTATTATGTTCGAGAGAATGTTGTATCTGGTTTCATTGCTACAAAACATGTCAGTACTCATAATCAACTAGCTGATATTCTTACAAAACCTTTGGGTGCTGCTCAACATCATTTTTTGGCTGTCAAGCTCGGGATGTTAACACCATCCTAGTTCTCGCTTGAGGAGGGGGTAATAACACATCAGCACAACAATTAAGTAAATCAGTTATAACAACTTTTTATTTATGAATGAAGAGTTTTCTTTGTATAAATAGAGAACAGTATCTGAAAGAATGTAACAGAATAAGAAAATAACAAAATAGCTTCTCTCTCAAAGTGATATACAAAAGACCCATTTTCTCTGATCTTGATTTTCTTTATCACATCTCTACTGGTTATCAGCTTCATTGAAGAGTTCAGAATTACTTGAACTCAGAGAAACTCAACTCGTGTAGCTGAGTTTATTATATATTTTGTGATTCATCCATCTAATCTTAAAACATTTCTGTCATGCAGATTCTGCTGAATCCTCTTGTGGACGAGGAACAATTAAAATGGCAAGCTTGTTGCAGAGTTAATGATCTTTGTAACCACCTTTTCCCCATTTGACCATGATATCCCGATAGATGTGGTAACTCAATGGACTACAAGTTTCTTAGAGAACTGCTGAATTGGTTGAATCGGTCAATTGTCCAATGGTGATGCTTGTTGTAATTTCTTGTTGGCTGGCTGCTGTTACTGTAAGATAGGTGGAAGTGATGTTCTCTTATCGGAGTTTCTAGGGTACTGGTGATTACGTTCGGGAGGCTTTAGCTGGGAGTCGCAACGCATTGGAGAGTTTATGAAGGAAACGTATTGCCTCAGATCTAAGGGGTTTCTAAATAATCATCAGGAAAGCTGATGACATATTTTACTTGTATTGTGTGTGTTTTTCAAACCTAAAAGTTGTTTATGTCGTTTGAACCTTAACTTTGTATTCCGTATTTGAATTCTGAACAACCTTCCGTTTGCTAAGTTATCTCAAACTATCTGTCAGAGTGTCAGGCATGCAATAAAGCAGTTGGTTATCTTATATTCATGCCGATTTTGGAAGTATGTTTGGGCCTTCCATAGTCCCCTCTCCGTTCCCACTTCCCTATCCCTTTGGCCACAATTGTAATATTTCTGGGTCGAGTTGTGCTTGGCGAGAGAAAATCGTCTGCTCTATTCATCTTGACATTAAAATCATAAAAAGCATAAAGCACAGTGATTGGTGAAGTATTTCAATTTCCCACCTTGGAGAAGCTTCCACTTGACAATATTGAAGTTTGTTCCATTGTCTTAGTTTTGGCAAGATTCTGTTGATATTTAATTAGAGGCTGTTGACATCTCATTGTGGTCTTGTGGATGCGATCTGTACACCTGCGTTTTATATGGTCATTGATGTGTATTCTTGGGCTTGTTATTTACGGCCACGAAATTATTTGAACCTCTCCCGATATTTATCATATTACCCCCCTATCAATCCCTCTTCTCTTCACCCTCATTCACTTTCCATCTTCATCCAACAATCTTTAAATTAACACTAATTAATTGACCATGCAACTTAATAATAATAATTAACACTAATTTATTGACAATAATTAATGCTAATTAATTGACAATACTAAGTAATTAACAAAAAGGGAGTGCCGTATCTTAAAAAAAGGGGCTTGTCGTCTTACTTTTCTGGCAAGCCCCACGGCTTGCCCTCTAAAATTTTCAACAAGCCCTAGGGCAAGCCGGAAAAGTAAGACGACAAGCCCTTTTTTTGGAGTAAGTTAGGTTTGGAAAAAAAGTTAGTAATATTTGAAGTTAAGAAAATTTTAAGTAAGTAGTTTAAGTTAGAAAAATATTATAATTTAGGAATATTAACTTAGGAATATTTTAAGTTAGAAAAATTAGAATTTAGGAATATTAACTTAAGTTATTAAATGTAAATTTTAAAAATAATATATTATGAAACGAATAATGAAATTATCAAATTAATCGTAAATTATGAAAATAATAATTGTTATATTATGAAATTATAGTAAGGTTCGTTTTTAAGAGAAAGTGAAGTGAGAAATAAGATATTCGATTTTATTTAAAATGTAATAAAGGGCAAAATCGTCAAATAGGAGGTCATTCGATCAATATCGGGGCGGCGTTTAGCGCTCCACTAGTTCTTAAAGTGTTGCTATTTGGGCCCATACTTTTCACCTGGTCTTCCCAACTCCCTGGCTTCATTTGAGCATCGTTAATTTGTTTTCATGCAAAATAGTTGTCTCACATTCACCTTATAGGTGACAAGATATCCTCTCCTTGTTGGAGATATCCTGGAAGTGCGGCTAATATGGTATTTATGACACACTAAATTGAGATTCATCTTTATCAGCTAGCCTACCAATTTATCTTGTCCCTTTCTTAAGAGCCTTGCATTTAAGTTAAAATTATACTTTTGATCCCAATTCTAAGAAGACAAAATATCCTTCGATGTAGAGGCAGTGTTCTAGCAATTGTGTTCTTAAAGATAGAACATCTGGGATGCACCTACATATCTAAAGTTAGGTGTATTCCAAGATATATGTGATCTGGTGGGCTTTTGCAACATCTTTAGATATACTTATACCAAAGTGTATATTCAAAGTTTTAGCTTGTAGGTCATGCAGGAGGATGAGAGGACCTTCATCCCCGATTGCGCGAGAGACCTACATGGCATTACATGTGATATAGACGGTGGTCGGTAGGAAAGGGTATGAGAAAAAATGGAGAAGATAAGCAAAATAATTAATAAAATGGCAGCGCACCAGCCTTAATCCCCACACAAAACGACATACATTCACTAAGATCCTCTTTCTCTCCTCCTTTGTCGAATAGTACATGTACAACACCACATCAATACTTTTTCCTAAATGAGTTATACTCCCTAATTTTTTGTCCCATTTTACTATTTATGGTTTTTAAATTCGTCAAACGAAAAATTATGAAAACTTAATATTTTAAAAATTAATATTGAGATGCATCCAACAAAATCTCACTTGATATATATCATTACTTATTATATGAAGAGAAATTATGGTCAAATTTTTAAAATTTTGACTCCATAAATAATTGGAACAAATATTAAGAGATTGAAAGAGTAGAAATTACATAGTAGTAATTATCGATAAAGTTAACTTTGTTTGTGCGAAGTAGTTCTACTCCGAAAGTAATAAAGATATCGAATGATAATATCGAAACTAGAGGTCATCCATATGGAATTATGCCTACTTATTATTCTCAAATACCTAAAAAAGACATGTTTAAACTTCGTGGAGAGCTTTTAAATGGATGTGTACAAGAGTTGTTTTTTTGTTGTCCAATAAAAAAAGGGAAATATAATTGCCCATATTTCTAAGCTAAGAGTCCCACGTAAAAAAAAAAAAAAAAAAAAAAAAAAATCAGCACAAGTGGAGTATAAATATTACCACCTTTATTAGAGGAGAAAGGCAGTGCTTAGCCCACCAAACCATCCTATATCACTCCACTTTTTAACTCTACATTATTCATTCCCAAATCAAGGAGAACAATACTTGAGTTGAGTAACTATGAAGTTTAGCTACAACATCAATGTCCAATATTTCTTTCGTACACTTTTCTTTATCATGCTTGTTATCCTCCATACTAACCACACTCTCTTAATCCACGGCTCGCCTAACCCCATCAAAACCATTGTCATTTTAGTAATGGAAAACCGGTCTTTCGACCACATGTTGGGTTGGATGAAAAGACTCAACCCGGAAATCGACGGCGTTGATGGGTCCGAGTCAAATCGGGTTAATATCTCCGAACCTGATTCTCCACTCATTTTCTACAATGACACAGCGCATTATGTGATTGACCCGGACCCGGGTCACTCCTTTCAAGCAATAAGGGAGCAGATTTTTGGATCGAGCCAAACCGGGGATGAACCGGCTCCCATGAATGGTTTCGCTCAGCAGGCGTATTCTGTTAATAGGAGTATGGAGATGGCTATACATGTAATGAATGGTTATAGATCAGAAATGGTACCGGTTTACCAAGCTTTGGTTCAGGAATTTGCTGTGTTCGACAGGTGGTTTGCTTCGGTACCTACATCGACCCAACCGAACCGGCTTTTTGTTCACTCAGCTACTTCAGCTGGTGCTACTAGTAATATCCCGGCCTTACTAGCTAAAGGTAACTCGTTTCTGCTTTTAGGGCGCCATCATGCCACTAATCGCTAAAGCTTACTTTTAAAACAACAACTTCGCTTCCATAATATCAAATTTTGGATCGAATCATGACATTTTAAGAATTACAATATCTCTAAGTATGTTTGTGTTATCATTATAGCATGATGACAGTGACAATGTTCGTGTTGAACAGGCTACCCGCAAAGGACAATATTTGAGAACCTGGAGAGTGAAGGGAAATCTTTCGGAATTTACTACCAAAATATTCCAGCCACATTGTTCTACCGCAACCTTAGAAAGCTCAAGTATGTCACCAAATTCTTACCCTTTGGCACCTTCTTCAAAAGGCACGCTAGAGAAGGGAAGCTACCGAGCTACGTTGTGGTGGAGCAGCGGTATACGGACACTAAGGCAGACCCAGCAAACGACGATCACCCATCGCACGACGTGTACCAAGGCCAATTGTTCGTAAAGGAGGTGTACGAGACCCTAAGGGCTAGTCCACACTGGAATGAAACCCTCCTATTGATCACCTACGATGAGCATGGTGGGTTCTTCGATCATGTCCCTACTCCGGTTAGTGGGGTCCCTAGCCCCGATGGGATTGTGGGGCCCGAGCCATTCTTGTTTAAGTTTGATAGGTTGGGAGTTCGTGTCCCTACTATCGCGGTCTCACCTTGGATCGACAAGGGTACTGGTAAGTATTTCAATAAGCCTCGTCTAGACAACTGTATATTGGATTGAGAACATAAATCTAGGGTGAATGCAAATGTTGATTTTCTTGGATTGGGAACTGTAAAATGGGATTCTGGTTAGCACGAGACACGAGTTTATAGGACTTTTTAGTTGCAATGGTCACACATTGTAAGAGTGGGGACTTTGATAAGGGCATTTTTTCATTTCATGCTTGTCTACCTGGAGAGCATTATTGAAAACCCACTTCTGCCGAAGATAGAATTAGCTAGAAGCCTATAAAGTATAAAGCATAGGTGGCCAAGGAAGTCTTGCTGCAACTCTGCAAGTAATCGATTATGATATTAAAGATTAATCTCATAGCCTAGGAAGCCAATCCAACTCCACCCAAAACTGGGGCTCAACACGACGAGCCTTCAAGTGTTGAAGTAAACGACAGGTGCAACTAGATACAAGAGTTTCAACAACTTTGGACTTTAGCCTTACAACATCATGTGATACTTTCACAAAGTTCTTCGTTTCACATTGCTTTTCCGAAAAAGGGATTTTGGACCTCATGTTATTCTCTTTAGAATCCTAAACCCATTAATTATTTGATTATATGGTGAGGGGATAGGGGTCATCAGATAAATTCATCTTAATTTATGGAGATGTTAATTTATTAAAGGTGCCAAATGGGTCGTTAGAATTGGTTTTAGGTGTATTTTTTCGAGTAGGCCTTCCATTTCAGGTATGTTTAGTTCGAATTGGGTCATACTCACTTTCGTTGCAATGGGATTTTTATGACAAAATAATCATTATAGAAAACATTTATAATCGAGTCGGGTCAAGTTCGGGTAAGATTCGGGTCTAGTGATTTTGGGTAGAGTTTGGGTAATTGCATATGACTCTATTTTGCCGGGTTTATAATTTGTGATATATATAAGTTAATATGAGAAGAATATTTAAAATGAGAAGAATGAGAAGACATCTTGACCCTTTATCTCAGAAATCCAACGCGTGACATTTTACGAAAAGTAATCTTTTTTAACTCATAGTAATCAATATATTTTTTTCACTTATAGTGACCCATTTTTTATATGAAATTTCATGTGTTGATCTTACCACTTAAAGTGCAAAGATCATTTCTCATCCTTCTCATACTTTGATTTTTGTGCGCAAAAATTTTAGATTAGGTTTTAGTTGGAGAGAATGCATTAATGTATTCTTCTTATAATTAGAGGGACGTGTGTTGGGTTTATATAGTATTTAGGGAAAATTTAGGTTTAAAAGGGTAACTTTGACAAAAGAATTAAGGAAAAAAATTGCAGGGCGAGAAAAGAGGATTGAACAACTCGCAAAGAATTGTGTGCACGCATTAGTATCATGTGGCGCACAATTTTTTTTACGTGTTGCACAATTAGTTTTTTGCGAGATGAGATTCATCAACTATTTTGATGTCATAGATTTTGCTATACACATCCGTACAGAGCCCATAATATATCAACGAAAATGGAAGGAAAAAAATAACTAATGCCTTAAGGATTAGGCCATCTAGATAGAATTGAAAAAGTACGAGTCCTTGCTGTAAAAGGTATTTGAATCGAATCTAATTTTACTAAATTGTTCGTTTTAAAACGGAATTGTGCCTATAATATATCTTTGAGATGAGAAATCCAACAAAATAAAGTTTATGGATAAATGTTTGGGTTTATAAGTACTATAAGCTTGATTTTGATTCTTTTAGGCATATATTGGAAATAAATGATCATGAGCCCATTGATATTGACATTTATAAAATATTTAAGAGGTTTTGGGCCAAGAGAGCCATAAGTGAGCTCTAGGCAAATTCTCGACAATTTTCTTAGTTAGGACCAAGTAGACAATCTATATAATTGAATAATTGGACTTTAAAAAGGAGACCTGATTTAGGTGTTTATAATTAAATCATTTATGGAATGGAGAACTGTACTAGGTTTGGTAGATATCCTTAGGTTACTTGCTAGTTTGAACCTGGCAGGTTGGATTTTCATTGAAAACCCTTTTTTTAGTTACTTTTTCAAAATATTAACTGTATTTCAAAGGCTGCATTTTCCTCATATGTGACATTTTTGCAGTTGTTCATAAAGCTAAAGGACCATATCCAACGTCGGAGTATGAGCACTCGTCGATTGCAGCAACGGTCAAGAAACTCTTCAACCTGTCCAGCCCTTTCCTTACTAAAAGAGATGCTTGGGCTGGCACCTTTGAGGGTATTGTACAAACCAGAACTGAACCCAGAACAGATTGTCCTGGTTAGTTTAAACTACTCATTTTGTTAAAGACTTTTTGACTCTTTTGATAGGTTTTTGAGGAGTTTTAGGTTTTCAGAGCCTTATCCTTAATTAATCCAAGGCTAAAAGTGCGGATAATTAGTACTTGAAAATCATTTTTCGTAGATATGTTGATAGATCACTATGATTAGTAAACTCCGATCAACTTCTGTTTCCTTTGTTATGTAATAAAATTCATATTCATGTTTGTGGTTATAGTGCAACTGCCTATGCCAGTGAAGATAAGGCAGGGAGAGGCCGACGAAAACAGGTTGATGAGCGAATTCCAACAAGAACTGATGCATCTTGCAGCTGTGTTGAAAGGTGATAACATTCTGGCAAGTTATCCTGAGAAAATAGCAAAGGAAATGACGGTGAAGCAGGGGAAGGAGTACATGGAGGAGGCAGTGAACCGGTTTTTTGAGGCAGCGCGACTTGCCAAGAAGTTGGGAGTTCATGAAGAACAGATTGTCAAAATGATGCCGTCTCTCACTTCAAGACCTTCAAAATCTGATGCACAACAACACCCCTAAATAGTAATACCAACATAGGTAGGTTTAATCTAATATTTATACCAAAGTTTCAGATGTTTTTGGTGTAATTTGGAATCCATCATTATCATAATATATACATGGAAACATGCTTTAGCTAGAGTATATAATTAATGCTGGTGTCATCGAAGAGAACGTTTATCCTAGCACTGTACAAGAGTTTTGGAGTCCACCTGTTTCACCTCGACATATATGACACACACTTGGTAAAAAATGCCCCTAGGCTCCATGGATGGTCTATCGCTCCACGTCTTCAGAAGGTCAACTAAAGACAGTCCGGCCTGTATTCTATTCTTTGTTCATTCAAGTACGTATAAAAATTTCTGAAGCACTTAACGAGCACCTTTGTACGTCGAATAGAGGAGTCCAATGCTTTGTATTCGACTTTCCAATTTTCCATGTATGATATGCTCAGAGAATGAGTTATTATAGAATTTCCCAACCAGGTACATTGGCTCCGGCTTCGTTCACCATCTTTGTTAGTCTTGGCTAAACCAATAGTAGCCATACATATGCTCAAAAGTGATATAACTATTAAGTTCGCAGTGCATCTAAGTTCCAATAGATAGTAATTTCGATTGACATTACGAGGTCTGCTCTAGTTTTCATTAGTACTCACCATTTGTTTAAATAAATTCCATAACGTGTCAGTGAAGAAAAACCAGTATCAGTAGTTGATTATTATGTGTTGACGTTGCTTCAATGTAGAAATTAAAGTCTTCGTTCATGAATCCATTGTCGATAAGCCATGAGATTAAGAGATACACAAAAGCTGTAGTATGGAGGAAAAAGATAATCCGCGTTTGGATCGGGGGATTTGAACCCGACGTGAATCGAACACGCAACCTTCTGATCTGGAGTCAGACGCGCTACCATTGCGCCACGGATCCTATGTTTTAACTCTTCTAGTAATTTTATAAATGTTTTCATCAAAGACTGTAAACAAATCCTCCGCTTGAGTACAATGAATTTAAACTAGTAGTGTCGTAGGTCTCGTAATGTTTGTCCTATTTAACTATTTTTACAAGAGTTTTTAGGTTAAAATGGGATAAATATTAAGAAATAGAGAGAAGATTCAATATGAAACTAAATTATAAAGTTGTAGTTAGTAGTTACTGCTCTTTAGCCAAACGAGTCCAAAGGGTATTTATTTCCGGCTAAAAAATCTGGGGAGAGTGCTTATGAACATAACTAATGAGCAAGTCAAAGAAATTAATAGCCAAACCGTGAAGGCTTGGATTGGAGGGTTTAAGCGGAGTCCATATCCACCCAATCAGTATCAAACTTGTTGATAATTGATTTAGTTTAAGATTGCTACAAATTTGGAGCGCAGTAATCTCATTCAATTCATTGGTATTATTATAATTTTCTCAAAGCTTAAACCAACTCATTTATTGGTATGCAAGTGACAAATATTTAAACAAATGTTGTTGTTTTCGATTTCCATGTCCCCCTAACAAACATGCTCAGCTCCTATAAGAAATCTATAATAAAGGCATAAAAATCAGCAAAATATTTCAAACCCTCAATCTTTCCCATGTTAGGTATACGATACCTAATTTCTTGTACTAATGAAGACTACACCACAATAGCAACCCCATTCAAAAAGGGTCATGAATTGAGTATTTCCATCATTTAGAAGCCAAGTAACAGAGCGAGTGGAGTGGAATGAACATTTACCAGTTTACAGAACTCTAGCGGAGAAAAGTGATGGAATTAGTGCTTTAATATTAGGAGTTAATTAGTTTCATATTTACGTAATTATTAGAAGTTATCATGGATCCATGGACTTGCTTTTAGTGTGGTTGGATTAGTCATTTGTTAGTGGAGTTTAGCGGTAGTAATTAAGTTGCATAAGATATTGTAGGAGTTATGTAATTCCCAGCCCCGGCGAGTGGGGCTGCCGCCTAATACTAAGATAAAAATAAAAGGGATATAAATATAATGTGTGTAAATTATTATCATATTATTTGAAGTATATTAATGGTAAAGGGCCTACTTATATAAAGTTTTTAATGTAATTTGGCATGTGTTCAATTCCCTTTACAAAAAAAAAAAAAACAAAAAACAAAAATAAGCAACAACATACTGACACTAAATACAACATACAAAATATTATTGTCATTATACTTATCCAATTATTAACCTTTAACTAAAATAGCTACTTATTTCACCAATAAGAAATTCAACTAATTATTTTGTCTATTAGTTGTACACAACTATCATTATTCCTCGTTTTGTTAGTGCAATGACATCTTATTAATTCGTTGTATTTAGACCGTAGATAGCTTTCTTCAATTTGCATACATGAGTGGGATATTGGAGGGTCTACAAAACCGGGAGGCTGAGCCATAAAAACTTCCTCATTCAAGGAGCCTTGCAAGAATGCGTTATTGATATCCAGTTGACGAATGTACCAACCTTGCGATATTGTAAGACTCAGATTACGAATGGTGGCTGGTTTAACAACCGGAATGCAGGTTTCTATGTAGTCAACCCCATGACGTTGTTTAAAGCACTTAGCAACCAGTCTCGCTTTATACCGTTCAATGGAGCCATCTTTGTGATACTTAATCCTAATGATCCATTTACACTTTACAATTTTAGAGGCAGCAGTTGGTGACGTAAGGTCCCAATTGCCAAGACGGTGAAGGGGCGCAAGTTCCTCTTCCATGGCTTTCTTTCAATTAGGGTCTTTTAAGGCTTGAGGGACGATCCTTGGTATTTATTGTTTGGAATGGGTAGTAGTGAGGTTCACATATTTTTTGTTTGGTTTAAAAATATTGTTTTTGGAGCGGGTAACGATGCCAGAGGGTGGTGTTGGTGACTGAGAAGATGGGTTGGATGGAGAAGGACATGCAATACTAAGAATGGTGGAGGGAGAAAAAGAGGGCAAAGGGGCAGCGACAGTGGTAGGTAGTGTAGGTTAAGGTGAGGTGTTAGGGAATAAGGGGGTCAGAGTAGGGGCTGCAGCAGGAGAGGTAGTGTTAGATGATGTCATAGGTTCAGAAGAAGAGGAAGGAGTATCATGGTGGTTGGAGGTAGATGGGAGGGGAGTGGAGATAGGAGAATCAATGTTGTCAATGGTTGGTTGATGAACTGGATGTTGCAATATGGGTAGGGCACCAAGTAGTGGGACTTGGAATAGTAATTGGAGACTCAATTTGTGCTAGTTGAGAAATAAGGAACTCGTTCTTAACAAAGCGAACATGACGGGAAATGAAGACATGATTGGAAGTAGGGTCTAGACAATGGTAGGCGCTTTGTGTTTTGGAGTAGCCTATAAAGATGCAAGGTTTGGATTTTGGCTCTAACTTGTGTGAGGTGTACGATTTTAATCATGGATAACATAGACAGCCAAAACAACGTAATTTGAGGTAATTAGGAGGTGAGCCAAATAGACAGTGATATGGGGATTTCATAGACAGAGTAGGTGTGGGAAGTGTACTTATTAAATAGGAGGCGGTGGAAAAGGCATAAGACCAATAAGAAAGAGGAAGATGAGCATGGGTTAGAAGAGAGAGACTCGTTTCAACAATGTGACGATGACGACGTTCGGCAAAGTCATTGTGTTCGGGTGTATGAGGTGGGGAAGTAAGATGGGATACCCCGTCAATAGTTAAGAGGGATGCTAAGGCTTCATCCCCGACATTATCTGAGTACAATATTTTTATTGTCTTTGAGAAAAAAATTCAATAAGGGCTTTGTAACGAATAAAAACGGGTTTTGTATCATATTTGTATTTGAGAGGATAGAACCAAATATATTTTATGTAATGATCAATGAATATAACATAATATTTGAATCCATCAAGAGAATGAACCGAAGAGATCCATAAATATGTATAAACAATGTCAAGGGGAGCATGGGAGACCCAAGCAGATTGAGCAAAAGAGAGTTTGTGACTTTTATTGCATTGCAATTAAAATCTAATGAACTAGAGACATGAAGATTGAAATCAGAAACAATATGCTTAAAAATAGATAAAGATGGATGGCCAAGCCTATGATGCTAATTTATTGCAGGAGCTTTAATAGTAGAAAAGGCTAAGATATTTGAAGAAGAGGATCATTCATAAATTCCATGTTTAACTGTCTTCAGTAGATGTGCCCCCGTGAGTCAATCCTACAAAAGAAAGAAATCGAATGAGAACTCTATAATATTAGATAGTTTAGAAATAGAGATAATGTTACGAGTCATAGTGGGAGCACATATAATATTAGATAAATTAATTAATTCGAAGGAAGAGATAGGAAAGGAAAGGGATCTGGTGTGAGTAATGGGAACACCTAGACCATCACCTATGACAATTTCCTCGGTTCCATTATATGGATGATAAAGAGATAGAGTAGACAAATCATGAGTGACGTGATGAGAGGCTCCCGTATCTAGGAGCCATGAGGGAGATGAACTAAGGTTAGTTGTTGTGGTGACATGTGCCTGAGGAGAGGGCGAATTATTGGTTTGTCGAGGCAGCGTGGACTTGGCATCAGGAAATCTTTGGTTAAAGGATGGGCAACGGTACAAGGAGTGCCCATAAGTGTGGCATCGTTGACACCTGCCCTTGTAACCGTGGCCAGAGGGTTTTTCAGTGGAGGTGTTTTTTCTTGTATGATTGGGCAGATTGATTTTGATAGTTAGGCTTACGATAGGTAGGATTATTGGAGGATTGGAAGTGGGGATTGCGAGTGGTAGTGGCATGGGCTGAAATCGATAAATGAGAGGAAATTGAGGTATTGCGCAGAGTGACTTCCTTGAGAAACAGTTTTTCATGGAGCTCATAAAAGGATATGAAGGTATCTCAATTATTTGTGGTATCAATGACGGATTGATAAGCGGGATCCTGAATACCTTCAAGAACCCATTCAATTAGGTCATCCGATTTACAAGTTTCTCCTATAACAACTAGTTGGTCGGCACAAACACGGATATCATTCATATACTCTGTGATACTCTGTGTGCCTTTGGTAATGGACCGAAGGTTAGTTTTGAGAAACTTATATTAGCATGTTCATGAGTGTGACGAGCGAAGGTATGGGCAAGAATGTCCCATGCTTCTTTGGTAGTGGTGGCTTGGGAAATGAGTGAGGAGATATTGGATTCAAGAGTACCAAGGAAGGCACCAAATAGAAGTTTGTCTTGACGAACCCAAGGTGAGCGTGGGCAGTGGTGCGGGGTGGGAACCGTTAAGGAATTTGAAGAATCTATGCCCAACAAGAATAACTTCAATTTGAAGCTTCCATGAAAGGGAGTTTAGATTGATGAGTTTGATGACATTGGTAAGGTTGACAACGATAAGGGGGGAGGACGCTAGGACATCATTGAAGATGGTGGTGTTGGAAGCCATGGGAGAGGAAGATACGTGATAGGAGAAAAAAATCAGAAATTTTGATCTTCCTGCTTTGATACCATAAAAGATAATGTGATTGCATGAATTTCAAAGAATATTTTTACAAGCTAATAGAATAAAAATAGAATAAAAATAATATAAAGATAGAATACATCAAAATATAAACTTAACAGATACATTCTCGTAGTCAAATCAAAGAGTAAAATAAGGAGCTAAATGAGGAGCTGAGTAAGGCAATGGTTGAAGGAGATTGATGAGCTATTCCTAATATTATGGCAACGAACATGCGGAAGATAATATCAAGAGAGATATTCAGCTAATATCTCTAACAAGGGGAAGGGTTATGGCTGTCTATGGCGTAAGTGAAGGGTTTCACATATTTAATCCCTTAAAATTTTTAGAGACAGAAAGCATTAAAAGTGTGATAGCAGATGTCCAAATCCCATGATCAAATTTATGAAAGGAAATTAGAGTAAGGCTCTGATAATTGCTCAATGTCATGCAAACAAAATTGATGTATTACAATTTACATTGACAGGACCCTATTGTTGACCTTTGGCTCTAAGTTTCCGGTGTTGTCCATGGGGCAATGTTCGCTTTAACATTAGCTAAACCATTAAAGTACTCCGCATCACAGCGCAGATGGACTACATTGAGTATAGTCATGTCTCAGAACATGAGTATTGAGCACGATAAGTAATTGGAAGACAACATTATGAATTTTGTGAGCTAGCAATCTAGTATTGAAGCTGAAAATAATAGAAGTGGAACTGGGGAGGAGGAAGGGAAAATTGATCTAGTGTAGTGAATAGAGTTTGCCACAAAAGTGAAAATTGGAAATGAGAATGAGGTAAGACCTGAGGATCGCGAGAGAGCATGCGATGCAAGGTGATATCGCAAAGAGTGGTACGTGGATCTGCTTGGGAAAGCTGGGATGGAGGCGTGGAGGGTAAGTTAGAGGAAACGACTAACAAAACAAGCTTGAGGGTAGGAAGGATGAGTGGTGAGGTATGAAAAGAGACGAAGCTAATGAGAAAAGTGGGTTGCAGAATGGAGTTGTTAGCAAAAGCAAGGACATGGAGTTTGGAGGCTCGTTGGGGCAGGATGTAGTAAGAGGATATGAACAATGACAAAATAAAACACTAAGTTGGAATGGAGTTTGGCCTTTTAATGGTGTATTAATTATCATGACCATGAAAATATTTTTTTTGCCCCACTTTTCATTTTGGTCCTTCCTCCAAAGATTGTCCTATTTACTTAAAAAATTTTCATTTTGGGTTGTCCCACCAAAGATTTTTCATTGTATCTTTAAAAAGTGGATTTTTATATTAGGGGCAAAAAAAGGGGGACAGAGGGAGTATTTGTTTTGGTCATTTTGTGCCAAGTAACAATGATTGAAAATCACTGGGTAAAAGTTTTAGTCAAGAAAAACTTGTAACACAGTACACCATATTTTAATTACTTTCAAACTATATTTTTTTTTAATTAGTAAGTTTTGGTAGAAATTTCAGGCCCAACCAAAAAATTTTGAAAAAATTGGGTTTTAGGCAACTTAAAATTAACATTTTAGACTAAATTTTGAGCTAACCTGAAAATATGGTTTAACACAATCAGGCGATCTTAGGCCCAACCCGGCTAAACTTGACCCGACCCATGACCACCTTTATTCATAGGGCCTAATATAACCTTGTAAGGCTCATTATAGGCATATCAATGTGTTTCTTCGTTAGATCCAAAAATGTCCAAAATATTTGAAATTTTGAAGGTTAAATTAAGGGTTAGCAAACCATGTATGTGGTCATTTTTCCAAAATTTCAAGGTTATTATAGGGTTTTTAAAAATAAATGTGTTAAATGTCTCATAGGGTTATATAAAGAGGTTTAGAACCAATTATTGCATTTTATTCAGTTTCCAAGTCTTGAAAACGAGTTTATGATCCAATTATAGGATTTTTGTAAATCGATTAGAATGTATATTTAGAGTTAAAGTAGATTATTTCAATCAGTCTTATAACATGTATATAACCCTCTATGACACATGAAAAATATATCAAGATATACCTTTTATGAGTTTAAAATTATTTAATTTTTGAAGGTTATTATACATTATTTTGAGGTACTTTTTTAAAAAAATCAAAATTAAGATAAAAATATTTGATGCTTTATAAAGTCATATAAGTAGGTTTAGAAATAATCATTATTTTGTACTTCGTCATTAAATTAGGATCTAGTTATAAGAGTTTTAAAAAATGGTGTAATTGAGATTTAATGTCAAATAAGTAGATTCGATCATTCTCGTAACCTAATTGAAAATGTTACCACACTCTTCGACCTTTTTTTTTATGAACAATGGAATAGAGAGTTTACTACAACTACACTTTTTTATTCTCAAATCTTTAATTGCGATGGTGGTGCCAAAGAAGAGAGTGAGAGAGAGATACATATCCAAAAAGATAAGATACTAAACCATCATTGAGGGGCGTGCGAAAACCTTGAAAAATTCATTTAGAATAAAGTATTCACTATATGGTAGATTAAGGTATCCGGGGTTATGTTCTTGACATTCTCGAGATTATGATTATACTAATAATTTTGTATACAAATTGCACCCGTTCTCTATGCATAGTTAAGATCGAAGTCAATCACTGAAAAAATGATCATGTTGACCTACAACTACCGAACTACTACATATCATGAATTCATGATGATGAAACTGATATGCAACATGCCAACATACGCAAGTTATTTAATCATTCTTTATCTACCCATGGATGGAAACAAGTTATTTCCTCTTAAAATGTTACTTGCTTTAAAATAATCGTACTAAAATATACACCCTACGTTACTCTTATTCTTTTGAATTTATTGGGATTTGTATCACGAATAAAGGGAATAAAGGAAAATTCACTACAAAAAATAATCTCACCTAAAGATATAATAAGTGACCATGGGATTTAATTTCCCTAATTACAAGGGATTGATAAATTAGAATGATAATTATAGTGTATCTTATAAATTTCAAATATTCAACATATGTCCCTCAATTTTTTAAAAATACACCCAAATATCGCTATCGCCTATCGGATACTAATTCATCATTTTTTGGCTTAGATTTTAGACAAAGTACGTTATGGATTAATTTTGATTGAGATTTATCATATTGGAAAACTCTAGAGTGCAAAACATGGAAAATCTGTCGTCTAAGTTTCAAAAACTTACCATGTATCCCTCAATTTTGGAAAATACATCCAAATACTCCTATTAGGCACTAATTTACCATTTTGTGATCAAATTCGGACTAGCTTACTTGGAGTTTGATTTGCACAAGATTAATCTTAAATGGAAAATTTAGTATCAAAATTAGAGAAAAATAGTGAAGTATGAAGTAGAAAATAGTCGCAGATGTACTGTATACAACATACATATACGGAGTATAAGTTTATAGGGATAATCTTGCAAGGCGGTAAAGTAAAAAAATCAGGTGAGATGGAGACCTGAAAGAGTATAGTATTGAACAAGTACCCAACACGATATTGTCTGTTATCCGAAGGATTTTATAAGCGCGTAAGGTCCAGTCACACAAGTTATACACCTCTTATTTATAGGACTCGTTTAGAGTACTTAAAACTCAGTAAAAAAACTAAACCAGACACCACTTCCCCCCCCCCCCCCCCCCCCCCCCCCCCCAGAAACCACCACATAATGTCCCGTCACCGCCGCCAAGCATCACGGGTACCGCTTCCGGAAGTCATGACATTTGATCTCCCACCGTCTGATCCTTGCTTTCTGATGGATCAGATCACAGCCGTTGAAAAACAGCAAAAAAACAACTCCAAGCGTCAGTCATCAGCTGCTCCTGCTCATCAAATTGCTGCTCCGCCAAATGCTAATGGTGCTCCTCCTTCTGATGATGGCGTCAACCACAAGACTCCTGCCAAATCAACGGCTTAAGGAATTAGTTATTACTACTAGTTTTTAATTAATAAATTTCTCTATTTCGTTGCCTTTTTTTTTTTTTTTATCGAATTTGGGTTTTTATTGTAATGCTCAATCTTATGTAGCAACTATCATATAGTATGTGGGTGGATCATGAAATACATGAGCATTAGGTTTCGCTATAATAATTGCCCATTATTCATTCTGTTATATATTTCTTAACCCTCTGATTTGCCCATTATTCTGTTATATATTTCTTAACCCTCTGATTTATTATGACATGATTTTATCATACATTTTGTAATTTATTTTCATGTATACACTGGACAATAAAGAGTTGAGACTCTCTAAGTCTCTATACAAATATATACACCGTTAAATTACTGTATTAATTAATATAACGAATGTTATCCTTTAATATATATCAATTTTTATCAACTTTAAAAGTTAATTTTTGTTATATTTATATATTACTTTACTTGAGTCATATTAACTTTATCGTATTTGTATATATATTTATATTATTTTGATGCAATTATTAGAATAGTTGTTGAGGGGATAATGTAATAATTTTCAAACATTTGAACTGTTGGCTAACTTTTACAAACATGGTTAATAAGAGTCATTATCAGATCAATTATATTGGGTACAAATAAGCTTAAGCCTTAAAGTGGTAGCGATAGGAGTGGTCTAGAATGTAGCAAACGAAATCATGATGTTTTAATATATATTAATGGTCGTACTTGAAATAAATATTTTGACCACTTTTTAAAAAGACCTCAAATTTTGGGCTTTGGATTTGTTACATGATTATGAAATATTCAAGACAAGACAAGAGTTTAATTACATTTTTTATATCAAAATTTGAGTTAATCCATTGAGATTGAGCCAATACTTTATTACACTTCGAATCAACTTGATTTTTCTATTATAATCAAGGCAATATCACTTATAGAGTTGATGTTAAATAAAAGAAAAAAGGTACTATCTTAATCTTACCATATGCGCCAAGGTTCGAGAATCTTCTTTAATTTTCCATTCTTTTCACGTTGAATACGTGATCGAGTAATTAGAGCGTGTTAAGGGCATCAAATTATGGTGAGTGGGAGACAAATTATATCAAGAGTTCCTGTGAGCAAAGGTAGCACACGCATTGCGATAAATTGCTAGTTTCTAGAGTTCATTATCTGACAACCTCTATGATAAATTGCTAGTTTTTAGAGTTTATTATCTGACAATCTCTGCTAAAAAAGACTTAATTTCTTGTTAAATCTTTCCCTTGCCAATTGCCATAAAAAAAAAAATAGCACACACAGCACGTCAAATACACGGTTTTTTTGTTTCCCACTTATCAGCATATCAACGTACATACATTGATACATATACGTGAATCCGTTATCCGTGTAGTATAGTTTTATGATATCAAAAACTTAGTACTCCCGACGATAATGTTATCAACCAACATCATAACATAACCTGGACAGAGTCCAACTATAGCTATATTTGGCACCCCTGATGGGACGAAACTTACGGCTGTGGTTGCTTTGAACTTGTTAGTTGTAACGGTAGTTAATGTAAGAACATTTGGATGGTTTAGAAGCGTCCTATAATACAAGTAACTACCATAGATGAAGTGCGTTATTCTTGTCCAACAAGTCCTGTTCCATTGAGATTTGAGGCCCCCGTCCCCAATGCCATAGATGAGTTTGTTGCCCTACACCACAAGTCAGAACATCAAGAAGCTTTATTGCAGATGATTTTTAATGGGTCCCTTTTTGTTTGTCCGGTTCTTTTATCTGTCCTGATATTTATCTGAATTTTAAGAACGCTGCTACAATTATCTTGAATTTATACAATGGACATTGACATAGCTATGTTGTTTGTACGTACTATACCTTGGGGGCCATATGTTCTGTGCACCTTTATCATGTGATGATGTGATATATTTCATGGGTATGGGGCCCGATAGCAAATATCTTTCTGTTTGTCCTCCAACTACATTCATTTGATTATTCTAATCCTCGAACCCTATATTTCTGGAGCTCATTCTCGGATAGTCTATTGCGGAGTAGTCTCCTACACAATTGCGGAGTACACATTAACACACTGGACTTTGCACTTAGGTTGAAGCTTCTATTGATGTCCGTACGCCTATACAAGTATTGTTGGCGAAACTTGATGTAAATGTTTGGATTTCCATATATATTCAGCTATGTTTGAATTCCGTATTCCCCTCTAGACTTGCCCAGTTGCTCATATTGATAGTCACATGTACTACAAAGTGTACAGTCATGTGAAACAATCTGTATAGGATTCTTCAAGGAATGATGATGTTATTTGTGAGAATGTGGATGCTGTCAAAATAAAGTCCGTGGATTGAATTTCCTTTTCCTTGGCGTTCTAACCTGTGATAGTACTGCACATGGCAGGCCTTTATAACCACTAATTAAGCATATGTACTACATTTATCCCTAGCTATAATTGAAGAACACAGAGATATTTATACAACTGAATGACAGATTTGTCGAAATCACGATCGGCTTTAAGAAATGCGAGGGGCTTCCATACATACCTTTTTTCGTTATTAGGCTCGGTTTTTTCAAAGTCTGATAGAATTCAGCTCTGTCTAATTGCTCTAATCGGAATAATTTCTTACATAAACCTAAATACTTTATTGATAAACTTGGTGATTAAAGAAAAGTTTATATTTTACACGTGAATACAAACACGACCTATTACAAAGAGAAATTAATGAAGAGCTATAAATGATTTTAGAGTCGCACATAAAACATTGTCCTGAATGATGTACAACTAGGTAACTCGATCAAGTGACAAGAATTGAATGAAGCTAGCCTCGAATCGCCCTATGCCTAGCCTATTACTAAAAACTTGTTTATAAATATTATCTTATATATAAGCTAATTTGGTGAAAGCAAAACTTAAATCTTCTTTACTCCTAATTTTTTTAGGCGTGATGTCAGTTATAGATCAGGAATAGGTTGTATTTAAAGAGATGTGGACATTAAAATAACTAGGATGGCTTATATCCTAAAGCGTACAGACTTCGATCTTATGCAGTTATGCCAAATTGATCCATTATATTCCGACTCTTATTATTTCTCAATATCATTTGCGACATTTGTCATCACACTATCTAATCAATTACCCCTCCATTCCATTTTTGTTAATTATCAACTTTTTTGATCTCATATGTCCCTAATTTATTGTAGACTTTTCAAATTACAATAAACAAAGCATTATTTTTGAGGCAACTAAAACAATGCCATAAAAAAAAATCTCACCTATTTCGGTTATGTCCTTAAATATGGAAATTAATCTAAAGTGCATTAAAAACAAAAATTTAAGTATTGGGAAATGAGGAGGGTTGACATGATGTGAGTTCAATAATTGATGGATTTTTCTCTATATTTCTAATGAAATGTGTAATTCATTAAATTCGATTATGTACCTGTGACGTTTAAGATTAGATTTGCAGTTATATTGCAAAATTGAATAAAATAAATTGCTGAAAAAAGGAACGAAAAGAATAGAACCTTAATTTGCTAAGTAATTACTTTTATCATTTTATTTATTCCGGCTGAGTTTTTTCATGCTCCTAATCATCATGTTTTACATAAGAAAAGTAGGTGTGTACTTATATGACATTATAGTGTATGTTTTAAACAGATTTTGTCTCCAATGATCTCAAAAAATGTAAACTTTACGACTTCTTCCAATTACATAATAGTTAAAAATCTTTACTCTATTTTTTCCCCGATTTAGGATTTTATATTTTTTATGACTTTTATTATGTATTGTAATTATGGTTTTCATTAAGGCCTCCCCACCTTTTCTTACGGATACAACATACACCTCGGATATAGGGGTTTAGTGAACAACCTGAACTTTTCATATTTTCTGAATCTTTGAAAATATAGATAACGTTGATAAATAAGGTGTACATATGTGTTGATCAGTGGCGGATTCAAAATTTTTTGCCTGATTAGTCACAATTGATAATAAAACATGTAATAAATTTTTTTTCAATCAAATAATAATAGTGAAAAATACATCCCATTTTTTTTAAACCGACCGATGAGTCAGTTGACCCACCAAGACAACAACTACATCCGCCATTGGTGTTGATATAAAGGTGATTAAAGAAAAATTCCTAACACAAACTTTTTTTAAAAGGAGAAAAATTCTTTTAAGGAATGAATGAATGAATCAGAATTAACTGTTAAATCTTCTAGGAATGGATGACAAAGTTTTGAAATTGAGTCATATCAGTGATATCACTGACAATTGCAAAATTGATATTGATATGGGGTAATGGGGATGATATGACATATTTTTCTATCGTAACAATATCCTAAAGAGCAAAGGGTGTTATCAAGATTTGATTACAGGTTATGGGTCCAATGACTTTAATTAACTAAATTAGTTGATATTTACGTAAGTTAGTATTAAATATATAGATATTAAATTATTTAATAACTGAGAGATTTGTTGATGTTTATTTTTAGGTTTAAGTCTTGGCTATATACGTTGTTATATTTCTAGTTCACTATCTAGTATTATTCGTATGACATATTTGTTGTATTTCAAGTTCAGTATCTAGTATTATTCATGTGACATATTTGTTGTATTTCTAGGATTAAGTATTATAATTTGTCAGTAGCCAATTACATGAGAAGAAACAAGTAAAAGCAATAAATGGTAATACTTGCATAAAAAAGAATCTGTTACACACAATTACACAAAAGAAAAGGGTAACATATCCGAACTTACCCCGAGTCCCTGATTCGAATAATCTAATACGTAGTATATTTATTTCATTGGGCACTTCTGCTGTTCACTGAAATCAGCCTTAGCTGATGGTCCATAGAATTACAAAGCCCACTCCGTAGACAAATAGCCAACGGCCCGGTTCTAGCAGAATAGCCCAGTAGCACAGTCTTCACATGTACAATTGTACCTAGGCCCAACATTTGGCAAGTACACAAACGGGGCTTCGATATTTGACCCCAAATATCAACACTTTATGGTAGTCGTACTCTTCGTTTGACCTCAAGTACCTGCTTCAGATCTTAACCCGTAACACTCAGATATGAACATGGACATTTGCATGAACGCATATACCTGTGTGCTGTGTCTAACACCCATACATGTGTCCAAGTAACATAGGCGACATCTGTCTGCGTTGATTCGTGTCAATTATAATTCTCCTTATGTTTCAGATCTTTTTCTGTCCTTTTAAACCTTGCATTCCAATGAAATAACTTAAATAAGTATTTATTATACCTCTTAATGTTTGTCACATTTTGACGTAAATCTTTCACAAAATATATATCTTTTGTCATATTTTGACGTAAATCTTTCACAAAATATATTTTCATTGGACATTCCATATACTCTAAAAAAGTTTTTTTTTTTTTTATGAATTTAGTTAAATTAAACTGGATGCTTGACTTAATGTTTAGGGCTAAATATATACCTCAAATTCCCCTCTCTTTATCTTGACAATCATTTAGCTTTATTTTCCACTACCTTGGCACAATAATGATACTTGAAAAAAGTGAATCATAAAAATCACAGAGAGCCACGCTGCATCACCTTTCCGTTGCCATTCTATATGATTAACTTTCATTAGAAGTGCCCAACATCTAAAACATAGATTTTGTTAACGGTTAGCAAATAAACCAAGAAATATAAAACAACTAGAAGAAAGTAAGAAACGTAGTACTATGCAAAAGTTATCTTGTAGATCAGCACTATAACTTAGTTCTGAAGTCAAAGATCTTTACATAACTGTTCCTTAGCAGAAAGACTAGAGTCGATGCTGAGAAAGCAATGAAGTGGAATTGACAAGTCAGTGTTCAGGGAGCATATTGAGAAGTTAAAAACGTGAACAAACTTGCCTGTAAGTGTCCAACCTGTTTGAAACAGCACAGATGTTGTTTTATAAAATTTGCAGCTGCCATAACCTGTAGCGTCGTAGCAATACTGCGATCCTAATGACATTTAGAAAATGCACGACTCACCAATCACCACTCACAGCATGCACAATCCAAAACGTTTACAAAACAAACATTTTGGGTTGTATCCAAGCTTAACCTTTTCTAATTATGTCACTGAAACAGAAAAGTGCATAAACCGTGTCACTAACTCACATTAACAAACAAAGCCTCTCGTCATTAAAAGACTTGAATATCTTCCAAGAAGAGTAACGTTATCTCGATCCACCTAACAATTTCCAAACAAGTTTTTGCCCTTTCAGAAAAAAGCGCGGCTACCATAGAACACTCTGGACCCGTCCTTCTTAACATCCATATCGTTGGTTCTTTCCATAATCCGGATCACATTCCCTGAAGTTTCATCATCTGTGCCTGGATCAAGCTCCATAGGCAGCTTCATATTTGCCAAGGATTCTGTAAATTGCTGCATGCTCTTCATATAAATGTCTACGATTTGCTGCTGCATTTCTGCCTGCTCAACCTCAAGGCATGCATTTCTTACTTGACCCGGAAATACCAGAACATTATTCCCATGACCTGAACTTTCACCTGTACAATCTTCAATATCATAGATTTGCTCTCTTTGATCCCCAATTCCAACACCACCATCCTCCTTGCTCTGTTTCTCCCCTGTTTCAGCTTGTGTAGGTGGTGGTGTTTGT
Source organism: Dysphania ambrosioides (assembly GCA_026401315.1). Classification (NCBI taxonomy): domain Eukaryota; kingdom Viridiplantae; phylum Streptophyta; class Magnoliopsida; order Caryophyllales; family Amaranthaceae; genus Dysphania; species Dysphania ambrosioides. The sequence continues at coordinate 1,708,032 of CM048666.1, forward strand.
TGATCACCAGCTGAATTCGAGTCAGCCGTGTTACGGTCATCATTTATGCTTGTTGTGGAACTCAAATTCCCGGAATTTCGATTACTCTCATGAGGAGAGTTCTCATTCTCTTCTGAAGAATTTGTAGCCATTTCATAATCATACTCCGCTTTTAAAGCCGAGCCTAGATGAAGAAATGAGCCTAATGAACTAGAGTTGGAATTGAAGAACTCGGAAATCATTTCTTGATCTTCAGTTGCTGCATTTATGTCAGGGAATTCAACTCTTGAATAATCAGTAGGGTCTAGTAAAACTACTTCAGAAGATATAGATGAATTCCCTGAGAAATCGCGAAACGGATTGTTCACATAAGAGTTCAAGGGCGAAGCAGAAGAGAAGCTAGATGAGACTGAAAGGCTCAACTGAACAGTTCCAGCAGGGGAGTGGAATAGATCAGTGGAAGAAAGACTAAAATTTTGACAGCTTAATTTACCTCCTTGGCTTACAATCTGAGAAATTGGGACCAAAGCAAACCCCAAGAGCTGATCTTCCATCAAGTTTCTAACTCTACTTAGCATCCAAATTTCACATTTGAGGACAGCATCTATTTGCTTAACATATAGCTCCAACTTTTCATCGAATTCAGGGTTCTTACCTCCTCCTACAACAACTCGAGTCGAAACCATTTCATCAGGGTTGTAAGTGAGGGAGAATTTGGAATAAACATCTTGGTTGTCATAGATGCATATGTTGTGTATGTTCCTAGCATGGTGGATAAAGATTTCTAGTTTCCCTGAAAACTCGACGCTGCTTTCTGGATCATTAGTATGGTAACAGAATCTGGACGATTTATTCAAGGATTCCATGAAGAATTGAAAGATTCGAAAGTTGGGCTCTACAAGGAAGAGCATGAAATGCGATTATGCAGGGGATAAACAAATGAAATAGTTGCTTCTAATGTGATTGGATAATGTACACATAGAAAGCTTCATTATCCTGCTGCCACATAGTCGCAGAAATATAAAATGGGAAGTTTCATGCAGAAAAAGGATGACAAATAACACCACTAGAAAGGAAAGACTTCTAAAAGAAAGGTAGTCTATTTATAGAGTATTGAACACTGATACTAATAGAAGTGTCGTTTAGGTCTAAATAGTTGTTGATGAAGAAGCTCTTACTTAACTAGAAAATACTCTCGTGAGTCTTCTAAGACAGTTGGTGATTCTTAAAGATATGAACAGATTAACTTCAAGTAAACTCAACACAAAGCAGAAAAAATTCAGTGAAAAAAGACACAGAAGAATGAAAGATACAGTGGAATGGAAGGAATCTGAGCAAGTTGAGGTGGGTGTAAGGAGTAGGTAGTAGGTAGAATAGGAGAAAATGAATGCAGATAATGATTTTATAGAGTATCATGTCAATCCTCTTTTTGCACCTTTCCATTTCCATAGTTCTATTCTATACTCCTTTTATATATATATATATATATATATATATATATATATATATATATATATATTTCCAACTTTTTTGTTAGAGGCCTGCAATCATAATAACCTCATTTTGTCTCAGAGATGCACAAATTCATTCCATCTCAAGTATATATCTTTCAAAATTAACCTTTGTCCAATGTAGATCATCCAAAAATACCCCTTTATCCAACTTTTTTTTGTTAAAAACACTTTTTTACCCCTTTGAGATGTCATGCCATATCTTGAGGGTAAGTATTTTGTCATTTTATAAGGGATAGAGATATTTGATGTGGAAGGAGAAAGAGAGAGACCTTTGCTTTGCTTGACAATGCAGCTTCCACTTCGTAGTGATGAGGCCTTTCTCCACTGAAATAAATGGGGATGCCCCACTTATTGACCACTAGGTTTTGATGGCTACTTCTTCCACAATTATATTAGTTCTTTCACCAAGTCACCACGCTTTCCTGAGCTCCAAGGCAAGCAAAAGGTCCAATTCACTCACCAAGCGTATTAATATAACAAAAATGTCTATTTAGAAAACATATGATAGAGATATGCGTTGGAAAGTAATGATCTTCATTCAAGTAAAACCATTCAGATTAGTTACATATCTAATGCCATACAGAGTCATTTGACTAATAAATTATGACAGAGAAGCAACAACAATCACCAAACCTGTTAATCCCGATATAAACACGGTATGAAAAAATTCATATGAATGGAATCTCACCCGTTGGTCCGTCACTAGTCAAAATTAGCGCCACGGATAGCCCAGCAAATTAGCAATAGTGGTCACATCACAAGTGTTGAAATACCTGTATGTGTAATAAGCATGCATGGGAATCTTTATAAAACAAACGAAAGTTCCACAAGATAATTCCAAAAGGAGGGTGCCGAATTCAAGAGTATAATGATAATTTCATCTCACAATAGTACACCTTTATCTTCTAATAATACAACTTAATAATACAACTTCACGTAGAATTCTTTTAAAAACTACTTGAATTAAGAAGGTGAGATGTATTAGTAATAAGGAAAAAAGAGGGCAGTGGAAGAATCAAAAAATTTGCAACCATGCACTGAATAAACGTGTCAGTAGAATGAATTATATACATGAACAAATCAAAAGAATTCATTAGAACCAAGTTTTAAGGTTGTAGCAATAGCTTTCATGAAGAAGTTCAAACCCAGAAAGAATGAGATGATATCTACGATATCTACTTGCAAATTATACGATTCTTAAACGTAAACAGACCAGTCGGCTATGGTGTCATTATTTAAGAAAGCGGAAAATAAGAAACAGTAGATACTGTACAAGGGGTACTGGTGGTGATACACAAGGCTGTTGGTTTGCATGGTACTTTTCAGAACACCCACTTATCAGCTACTCCTACCTAACCTAACCAAATGCTGTTGATGTTTTGCCGCCGCTGCCTTGTCAGCAGCTTCACGCTTCAGTGCCCTCTTTGCACGTCGCCCCATCAGATCTTTCCCAACCTCTTTCTTCTTGGATGTCTCAGAAGAGCTGGCATCAAAATCCTTCTCCACCTCTTTCTGCTTGTGCTGACGAGACGATCTAGAGACTGAGCTTTGGGAATTTGATCTAGAGACTGGTCTTGCCTCCTGGCGACCAGCCCTTATGTATCCATTATCTCCCCACCTGCGATTGCCAATACGAAGGCTTGGTGAGCTATTAAAGTAAGCATCCTCCAAATCTTCATCATTGAGATCCTCGTACTCATATTGATATTGGTATTGGTAGTAAAAAATATCATCCAGCTCATCATAGAAGTCATCTTGATGCTCAACCTCCAATGGTTTAAACCACGATGCTCTCAAGAGCAAGCACACGCTTTCTTCAAGCATGTAGTCATGCAAGCTGCAAGATGAACGGCAACACTACATAAGCAAACTTCACATGATGCATGACTTTGCCACATAAAATGGACTTCATAAGGCAGAAACACATCACTATAATGGGTAACTCTGATTCCATGTCAACAGCATAACAGGTTGAACAACTAAAACTAGCACACTTCTCTAGCTGCACAATGGGAGAGAGAATAAAAAATGAAAAAGACCACAAAGTGAATATACTGCACTTTTCTTTTCTCTTGTACTTCGATTAAACATACCTTCCATCTAGCGCTCGATGGACGCTGAGAGATTCAAATGGATTTTTGCACTGTGGACATTTGGGAATCTCGTGGTATGTTGCCCATTGCAGGATACAGTTCACACTGATAACAACACAAATTAACAACAAAACGGCATCAGAAAAATTATGAATTCCTACTTAAGTAATGAAAAGAAAATAGCCCAGTTATTCATTTGATTCACAATCACAACAGACTAAGATGATAGGCTGCAGAGGACAATGAAATCAAACACCAACCCAACCAATTCCAAATAAGTTTACCATACAATTCAATTCTAGGTCTAACATAAATTCAGATAAATCTCTGCACACAAGTTAAAGAGAATACCCTTTTAGCTTCTGCAAAAAGAGCTACTTAGCTGATGTAACAAATGTGAGACAAAATATCTCATGGCTGGACACAACAAGCCCGCTAGGAAGAGCATACTGCTCATGAAATAAATATATATATAATTAAATAAGAACATGAATCAAAACAGCTAGATCCCTTTTGTAATCCAAGCTCATAATCATACTAAGCACTAAGATTAATTAAACATCAAAAGAAGAATAGTGAGCATGGCCCATTTTATTCCACACCCAAGACAAGCCTGCAAATTCCACAAGGTTTGCTTCCATAGCAGTTAAAGAATAGCCGAAGTAAGAATGACATCAAATGAAACACATTCTATGCTCCAATAACTCCTCTAAGCCTCTAAACAAAGGGCACAAGTAATTGCCTTTCTTTCACAACAGTGAAGAATCGATTTCCATGGCAAATGCCAGCTCCTCAAGTTTACCACAACTTCAAATTTCATCAGAACTACATGAAAGTGTGCGACAATTAACCACACTCCATAATGAATATTACCTAGCAACTTAGTACATATCAATGAGAAGACATCAATTTGAGCTTCATGGTCCCCTAAATGTAGCATGAATCATCAAGGATGTATAATCCTTAAAATTGGTAGAAATGACTACAATCATAAGAAATACATTTGATTTAGTAGCATTTGATAAGATCGTTTCAAGTAATGAACAAATTTAACCATCATTTGTGAATATATCCTATATCAGTAAATAAATACTACTTTGAACATGTATAATGATGGCATTCATTCCCCCAAAAAAGAAAAAGTCGCGTAGAGAAGATCAACACAACAACACATTGCAAATAAAGATTAAAATATTAAATACCACTTCAAGAATGGAGCAGATGAGACCAAATGTACATCTAAATCCAACAATCGCCCATCAATCAATCAAACGATATGAAAAAGAAATTAATAAGCAATAAAGGAGGAGACAAACCAGTAAACATGCTCGCAACCTTTAACAAGGGCAGTCTCCTGAAGCTGAATATCATCCAAACAAATGGCACATACACCATCATTCACCACCACAGCGCTGATTTCACCCTCTCCCCCTCCTTCGCTCACATCCTCTTCCTTCATTTTCCCCTGTTCCAATCAAATACCCACACTGATAAAACCAACAAATGCCGATTGCATAATCCCAAATCCCCAATTTGGGATCAATTTCTAACAAAAATCCTAATTTAGCAACAACCCAGAACCAAAATCAAATGTATAACCTCAAATCCCCAATTTGGAATCAGATTCATCCAGAATTAACCCTAATATAGCGATAGCCCAGATGCCAAAAGGTAAACAACCTCAAATTCCCAAATTCAGGTCAATTTCAGCCAAGAAACTTCAATCTAACAATCACCCAGAAGCAAGAACCAAATTAACAACCTCAAATCCCCAAATTGGGATCAAATTCAGACAAGAAACCCTCATTAATCAACGACCCAGATGCCAAAATAAATTCAAGCAATGACCCAGATGCAAAAATCAAATGAACCAATGACCCAGACACTAAAATCAGAATCAAGAAATAACCCAGATATCAAAATCAAGTAAAATCAATAGGATCTACTTTACGTTACAAATTATGATTAAAAAAAGGCGGGGAGGCATACCTGATCGAGGATGGTGAGGTCGTCGATTTTGAGATCAATAGTAAGATCTTCGTCAACAAAGGCTGCAACTGAAGTCATTGCTAAAAGGAAACGGATGATTAAAAAAAAAAAAAAAAGAGGGGGTAAAATAAAATGAAGAGTAGGAAGCACGGAAGAGCAGATAAAGGGAGGGGGAAAGGTGAAAGAGGGGAATCCAAACAAGGGATGATTCCTTATTCTGTTCAGGATTCCTGCACCACCCAAGTCACCAGGTGAGACTTCCAGATGAATTAATGTGGTTTAGAGAGGGTGAACGTGAAATCATCCCCCTCTTTCTTTTTTTTTTTTTTTTTTTTTTTGTATATTTGAGGAATTCAAATTGAAAAGATACAGAACAATAAGGAAATAGAGTCTACCTTGGGGTGGATAATAGTAGTAATACTATACACTAATACTCCCTTTGTCCCGTGTAAATCGCCCCATTGTCCAAAAGTTATTTTATTAAAAGCAAGTAAATCTTGGAAATCATTAGTACAAATAGCAACTTATGTAACAAGCTACAGTAATTACAGACAAAATGTAGGCCATAATGCTTGGAGAATATGCAAAGAGTGAGCTGTCCTCAAATTTGGCTCCCAATTTTCCAGCCAAAATTCAAAGTTTTGGGTTTGCCACCAAAACTGAAAAAACAAAAAAAATTCAAATACAAAGCATGCCATGTTCCAACCGTAGAAGACTCTTTATAAAGGGCACAAGTACATCAGTAACTTCCAACTTGATCTCCCAACATTAAATTATAAATACCAAAATAGTCATCCACATTTAATTCCAACATAAATCTGCCTATATTCTCTCAAAAATCATCACAGAGAATTTTATTATGGAAGAGTTGTCCTTTGATGTGGGACTTTCCCATATGCATGGGTCACATCCAGAATTCAGACAAAGTTGGGCATCAAGATCATATGAGGAGCTGTCACTTGGAGCTTTTCTCCAAGAAAGCAATGGTAGTGACCAAGGACCAGAAGCCCTAGATGGAACAGGAAGGGACACAGAAGTCCAGCACCCAGCACATGCAAATGGAACAGGAAGGGTCCACCAGCAAACATCAAGACAAGAGAATATAATGACAGCAGCAAACAGAAACCAGGATGCAAGGACTCAAACAAACAGCAACCAAGAAGCACCCAATGAAACAAAGAAGAGGACAGACATGAATGAAGAAGAAAGACAGCTATGTGTAACCCACTTACTACATCAAAGTCGAGACTTAAAGCTACCAGTTGGTTTCATTTCAAAAATGGCTCACACATTCAAATGCAGTCGATGGACAATCCCAAGACTATGGAGAAAAGTAAAGAAGAGTGTAAGATTAGAGCAGAATCTAAAGGTTTCAAAGAAATATACAGGAAGAGTAGGGAGTAAACCCAAACCACTTGTAGTAGAGAATTTAATGGCTATACCTCTGAAGAATAGAACAAATATTCGATCATTGGCAAAAGCTTTGGATGTAAACAAGAGCACAGCACACATGTATGTCAAAAGAGGATTGATTAGAAGACATTCTAATGCAATGAAACCAACACTCACTCCTAGAAATAAGCTACAGAGACTGAATTGGTGTATGTCACATCTCATTAATGTCAACACATGTCCAATATTCGATGCTATGTTTGATTATGTGCATATTGATGAGAAATGGTTTTTTTATGTCGAAAACAAGTCAAAACTATTACTTAGCACCTCAAGAAGTTGAGCCATACAGACATGCTAAATCAAAGAGGTTCATCACAAAAGTCATGTTCTTGACAGCAGTTGCAAGACCAAGATTCAATGAGGATGGAAACTATGTGTTTGATGGGAAGATTGGTTGCTGGCCATTCACGGAACAAGTTCCAGCACAAAGAAGAAGTGTACACAGAGAAGCAGGAACAACAGAGACAAAGCCAATCAAGAACATAACTAAAGAATTCATTAAAGAAATTTTTATCAACCAACTCATACCAGCAATCAAGTCTAAGTGGCCACTAGGAGCAAGTGGCAATATCAATATCCAACAAGATAATACAACACCACATATATTGAATACAAACCCAGATTTCCAACATGTAGCAAATTCAGATGGGTTTCAAATCAAACTGGTAGCTCAACCTCCAAATAGTCCAGACACCAAGGTCCTAGACTTGGGTTTTTTCAGGGCTATACAAGCTATACAGCATGAACAAGCACCAAGGAATATACATGAACCCATAGAAGTTGTGCAAAATGCATTTCATGTTTTTCAACCAAGATTACTAAACTATGTATTCCTAAGTTTACAATATGTAATGGGGAGATAATGAGAAAACATGGAGGTAATAATTACAAGCTACCACATGTCAATAAGCAGAGAATGGACAAAGAAGGTGTGTTGCCAACTTCAGTGGTAGTGCCAACAAATTTAGTAGAGGAATGCTTAACATCATCAATACAACAATATGTGCACATAAGTGGGATAGCATTGGCAAACAGTGAAGAAGATGGAGTAGCCATGCATAACAGTGGTGCATACATTGCTCGACAAGAAACACAAGAGATTGATGCACAAGAAGTGGATGATTTAGTACAAGATATACATTTGAACTAACAAATTGTCAACATCTCAAATGGTTTTAGTAGGAAAACAACTTTTGTAAATCATTTGAAGTAATTGACAATATTGTAATGCTTGAATTGATCATATTTGTGTGAAATGAAAACATTTTGGAAGTACATTGTCCTCTCAGTCCCTTATAAAGAGTTAAAATATATACCAACATGTGTATTAGAACAAAAATACAACATTTCAATAGAGCGCAAAAACATGTATGGTGGCATATGGCAACAATTACAACAAAAGAGTATTAACATACACTCATTTAGTCATAGACAGCTCTATCATTATTGAGACCAAGTCTCTCAGGTATTAGTTTTATATCACAGGAGTTAGTGTGTTATACTCTAGTTGATTGCTACCATATATACCTCATCACATAGTTTATGACTCAAAGAAATGGTAAAAATGTCCAATGCATCAAATCAAATAATATTCCAAGCACACTCCTTCATCATAGAGGACATATATGCACTTCTTACCTATGCTAGTCAGCAAATAATGCAACAATGGGGCCCTAATACAGGGACAGAGGGATATAAATACTAGGCATGGATATAAAATCATAATTCCAGAGACATTACAACATGTAAGTGAACAAATTAAGCTAGAAACAGAACAACAATGGATTCCAACTCAGTAGTGGTGTAAGAAACAGACCAATCAACATTGCAAGGAGCATTTCATTAAAACACAAACATCACCAAATTGAGAGTTCATAGAAACATAAAATCCAACAAATTAGGCAATAAACAGACCCTATACTTGGACCTAGACCGTGTAACTCAACAGCTAAGCAAAAGACAGTCCACTAAAACACAAAAAACAACAAATTAAACAGGAACAAATACCAATAAAACATAAAAATCAGTATTCAAGTAAGAAACACTCCAAATACTTCAACCTAGACAATGATGACCACAATTAGGCAAAAAAACAGACAAATAACTTCAACCTAAACCATTAAACTGAATATTAAAGCAAGAAAAAGACCAATATAACATAAAAATCATTACTCAAGTAAGAAACAGTCCAAATAATTCAACCTAGACGATGATGACCAACAAATTAGGCAATAAACAAACCAATAACTTCAACATAAACCATTTAACTAATGCATAAAGCAAGAAACAGACCAATAAAATAGACCCTACAAACAGACCAAAAAAACAAACCACCAATTTAACAATAAACAGACCCTATACTTCAACCTAAACAATCAGACCCTACAATCAGACCAATATAACATACCACCAAATATAATAGACCATCAAATATAACAGACCCTACAGCAATAAACAAACCACCAAATATAACAGACCTTACAATCAAACCAATATAACAGACCACCAAATATAACAGATCCTATAATCATACCATTAAACAGACCCCATATAAAGGCACAAATTCTATACGGTACTTAACAATAACAACCTCTAACTTCATTGTTTAGGTAAATAGACCCTATACTCCAACTTCCACCAAATTATCAGTAAACATACCCTATACTCCAACAAAGAAGCAAGAAACAACCTCCAATTTCAATATAGTTCATGTAACTGAAAGATCTACCAATAAACGCACCAATAACACACAATACTCAAAAATCAAGAGATAAATAGAGGCACAAATTCCACCGACAGCATGCATCCCAAGATTAAAGAAAGATATACCCCAAAAGAACATGGTACTCAACAGTATACAAAGAACACATACCAAAAGATTGAAGTAAAGTAAACAAAGAACCCATACCTCACTCTAGGATTTTTTGAAGTACATAGGCAAGAGCATTTTAAGCATGTCATGATTGGGACCCGGTTCATATCCAGGAGGTAGCCATTCATCTTCATGAACAACACCTCCAATTTCAGTCACATGCTCTTCAACTCTTGTCTCGGATTTCGACACATCAAGGTTCAAGCCATGCTCGTGACAATAGATCCCCCACTCCAACCTCCTCTCTGCCCTCCTCCTTTGTCTTCGTCTATACTCAGGAGTGGACCAGATCTCCTCCGGAGTCTCCAAGACAAGCAATGGAGGTTTCACCAAAGGATGAGGAGGAGTTCAAAAACTGGGACAAGGTAAAAGGAGTGGCGGAGTAGGGAGATCAACAAGAGTGAGTGGAGTGTTTGTCGATGATGGAGACCTCACCGGAGTTCGGTCGCCATCAGTAGGGGCTGTGCCGGGGATAGAAACACCCCCTTCGTCAAGAGACATGTTGAAGCACCCCTAAAAACGGAGGAGTGTGAAAATGGAGAAGGACAAAAGGTGGTGAGCTGTCAACAAAACGTACACCAAAATGATCATGAGGAGACGAGGAGAATTATGGTGTAGTTTTTGTTGGATTTGGAGCCCAAACGAAGAGTAGATCTAGGGTTTTCGTAGAGAGTAAAGAGAGAGAGAGGTGAGAAGATGAAGAGATAAGGACGGTTGGCAATTAACAGTAGGGGTTAGGGTTTAGAAAAGGGAGGGAATGCTTGGTAAAGGAATTGATATGCCATCATAGCTCATAACCCACACTTAGAGCAACCAATTGGGCTTAATTATATAACCCAAACAATACCACTTAAAGCAATTGAGCAAACAAAAGGGGACAACTAAAATAGGAGAATGGGGCAATTTACATGGGACAGAGGGAGCACTTATCTTCCTCCGAGGTCATATACCATTATACGAAGTACTCATCATATAAGAATATAAGGAATTATTATTACCAAAACTTAGAAATACCATTGAGCGATTTCAAAATTAAGCGATTGGGACACAAGTCTCAAAATATTTGTAGAACAACTAATAGACATATGGTAAACATTTTGGGGTGTTATCTTTTTATTTTGTGACTAAAAAATCTAACATATCGTAAATTTAAAGGCTACTTTTTATAACATTCTTTTTGAGACTTTTAGATGAATTGAAAAATTGTTGAAATGGATGTTTTGAGTTAAAATAAATGGTTTTAATAACTTATTTGGCCTAATATGACCCTTTTATACTCATGTGATACGAAAGATATTATATAACTATATCTAAAATTGTCCTAAATAACCTAAAAGTGGAGGTACAACCAATTTTGTGTTATTTTTGAATAATTTACAAAATTAAAATACGGAAACAATAAAATTCTTGGGGTAATATAAGGAGGTTTCGAATCATGTAGTATTATATATTAAATATCTTAAAACCTTAAAAATGAGGTTATGTCCCAATTATAGAATTAAAAATAGATTTAAATTAGTGTTTAGACTCAAAAAGATGATTCCACTGTCTTTTTGCAAAACACTTTTTTTTTACTTCTAAATTTTCCCCATATGTTTAAATTTTTTCTAATCCAACATATGTTGTATTGACATATGTTAATAAAGATTGACATATATTGTATTGAAGAGCAACTTTTGTTATAGTTAAGAGTCACTTTTACTGAAAAAGTGAAAATACAATTTTATTATATTTCGTTTATTTACACTACTTTTTAAAATTTTTATGGGTGTAACATTTTAACCATCTTAATTGATTACAGATTATTTCCATTTAGTGGGGAGCAAAATAAAAACGAACAACCCCTTAACACAAAATGGGCTTTGGTAGATTATATTAGATGCTCCAGCCCAATAACTCCCTCTGCTCCTCCACATTCATACAATCATTTTGCCTTTGATTTTTCAACGACTTGCTTACTATCTCTATGCTCGACTATCCACTGAATTTGGTCAGCAATTCAAGTTAGGGTTTGGAAAAGAAACTTTGAAGAAAAACTCGACTTATTAATCGAATTCCCAGGTTATTCCAATCATATGAATGATATATTAAGATATCATTATTTGCTTTCAATTGGGTTCTTGAAATTTTGAGCAATTCGTATAAATTTTGTGAATTTTGGTTATTCTGTATAATTTTGTAAAATTCTTAATGGTTTTGTTCAATTTGATAATATTTGATCTTGGTTTGGCTTAGTTTGCAATTTCACTAGTGATTCTTACTTGAGTTGTGTGAATTATATTGTGTATAGTGTGAGGAAAAAAATGGGAATCGATGGAGATTTCACCGGAGATGGAGGAGGAGATTGATGACTATCTTCAGGTAACATCATTGAATTTATGCCAATATATTATGAATTCAAGACCCATTTAGGAATTGTTTTGTATTCTTTAAGTTTAGTTGTGTAAATGAAGAATCTTGTTGTTTCAGTTTCTGTTTTAACTGGGTTAGTTATTATCACTGCCTAAGATGGAGGGTAATTGAAATGCATAGGTCAAATTGGTCATCAAATTGCTCGAAAGTTGCAACATTCTATTCCTATAATTGTGTACAGGACATAGGGAACTTATGTGATGATTGGAATTAGTTTAGCCTGGAAGATATTTATCTGGTTTGGGTTTTTGGAACTAATGAAGGAACTTTATTTGCTAGCTACATATGTTAAATATTTCCTCGAGTGAACCTCCATACTGCTTTCTGGATTACTCAGTTTTAGAGATTGTTCATTGGAGTTTGAAGGGCAATGGGTGACACTTGTTTGATTTTTGTACAAAAAAAACTTATTGATTAGGATGGGGGAGGTGGAAGTTGGGTTTTAATCCATTTTTTGTGCATGTGATTGCTCTAAATCTAATACATGATTTCGAAGACTTCACTAGGTAGATGACACTTCCTTTTTCCCACTTCGAAAATTGTTGGGTTGGCCATTGGATGATGATTTTAAATTCCACTGCTCAGGCTGCTAGATATGATGATCTTGATGACCTGTAAGGTTTAGAATATGCTAGAGTCTCTTAACGCCGAGTGAGGCCAAACAGGTTCGATACCATTTATCTCAGTTTGGGTTTTTGTTTTTTTTTACTTGTGAAATCATATCTTACGTGGTGCTTTCATATAATTCGTCATCCATGTTTTTGACCAAAGTTATTGTAACGCTATTTATTGGACTGTCTCTATTGCTATTTGGGTTGCAACAAGCCAATGTTGGCAAATGTCCCCCAACACTTGGCAATCAGCTGATTTGGGGGTCCAATAATACTGTTGGGTTGTTCTATTGCCTTTTAATCACGCTTCTCTGTGAAGTTAAATGATGAAGTTCTGTTTGAACTGCTTAGAATGTGGCTGCTGGTCATTTAGGGAATATGATGCTGAAACAATTTTTGTTATAGGTTGATGATGAGGATTCTGTTTTATCTTTTCAAGTATTTCACTATAGAAAAACATCTAGTGCTAATTTTGATCCGTGTCTATTCTGAAAGAATAAGTGAGTATAATATTGTGCAAATTGGGGTTGAGAATGATCTTATTATTATCACTACGCCCTTTGTATTGACCCTTTTTGTTGCCAGAAATGTGGCAACATTTGTCAGTTCTGCCATTTGCAGTCAAAGGATTCTATACAAGTATATTACTCCAAATGTTATGTACTTGAGCATCATGAATACACAAATGTTAAATATTTGGATGAAATTGATGTTTAGGACCAAACCAAGAATTTATCATCCTATTGCTGTGGAATCACGAGTCTTCATTTCTGGTAGTATGTAAGATTACTTCGTTGTTGATTTAAAGCCCATTGAACCCTTATATGATTATCACAGGCTGGTCTCACTTTAGTTGCATCTTTTTCATCCGTTCTAATTTCTGTTGAATAAGATGTAATGCTTTAGATCAATTCCAATTTTACATTAGTAGTGCTAGGCACTTGGAGTAATTTATTTTGCTCAAAATCCTTGTTATATTGGGTGCCCAATGCTTCCGATGCCTCCATTGGAGTCGCCTTGACTATACCAATTAGTTGGCCTTCTTTTTCATGAATCTATATGCTTAGTTCCTGGATGCAGCAGTTGGTATCTATCCATGGCCAGTGCCAGGGTTGTGGGTTAACGGTGCTTGTGCAAAACTCAGCTTGGGAACATCTATATATCAGAATTTTTTTGTGTATTGTAACAATGGATCTGAATGCTTTGAATGAAGAGAACAACACACCTCTCCATTGGGATTTGTCTAAATTGCCACATTGAGCTACTGGTTGATTACAGCTCTCTATATACAATCAGACATATGTTGTAGCAGTGCTTACTGTGCTGGTTTTAGGTGGTTAAAATTACTTTGATCTTGGGTGGAGCAAATGTCTCGATCCTCGCCAATTACTACTATCTTCAATTTGTTTATTCTCAGTTCCGTTTGAAATATACTGTATCCATGTGTTTGGTCAGGCAGCATTTTTCTGAACTCTAGTGTAAGAGAGTAATATAGTTTATATGTGTGTGAAAAATGTTCAGCCATGAGCGTACACCGATTGAGAAAGCTTTGAGCAAGGGGAAGAAGGATATGTTCGATGCAATCAATGCAGCAGTTGCTCAGATGGAACTCACTGAAGCAACTGTCTCATGACATGGACATTTTATTCACCAAAGTTCCTAAAAGAGCTAATACGTCGCATGTACTGTACATTTTATCTCTTAGGTTTATGATTAGAAGTTCTTGGTAAGCATTGTATGACACAATCACGCAAGAAGCCACTTTCTCAATCCTCTTTTAGCATGAGTCGCTTTCTATGGTCAATTCCCTAGTGGGTTTTTTTTGGCCCTCTAGCAGCTGCCAACTGTGCAATTGTCCTTGTGTAATCCTTGGCTTCATCTCTTTTGGCCTTTAGGAACTAAATGCACACTGTCAAAACTGAAAATCAGTGGAATAGCATAAAATGGCGTTACTGCCAAATTTTCAGTAAGATAATCTAAAGTTGTTTGACAAAATTTCTGCGGTACTGAAGGTCTGAAGCTAACAGTAAAGTTTGTTTTTTTGGCTTCCTAGGGCTAGCTTTTATATTACTATATGTGCAGACTATAAATAGTGAGTATTTTGTGGTTAGACAACCTAGAGTGGCATGCACCTAAAGCTTGCTTCTGCATACTTGTTTGATGATATTTGCTTTAAATAGATTTCGTTGGCGGATTTACGGAATTTTTTATTTTATTTGTGGATGCAAAATAAAATTATGTGGAGTACTATGAACAAATCAATAAATGAAAAATGTACTGCGTACGTTAATACCCAATAATACGGATTAACAAGTTTTATATCCGATTTGACACAACTTCTCAACCTGAAAAAACCGTTTTGTGAAGTATGACTAAACTTATATTCGGATAAGATGATAGACCACATGTATAGTCTCACATCTATGAATACTTCATTCTTGTAGTTTTATTAGCTATCCAATAACTTTTCACTTCTACACTTTCTTAGATGGCAATCGTACAAATCAAGGAAAATGTTATTGATGCCCTTTTAAAGTCCTAGCTAGACCATGATACTCCCAAATCTAGTTTAAGTTTGATTCCTTGTACGATATCATGGGAAAGGAGGTAGCACTTAGCTACTCATATATAGACTTGTGCATTGGATCGGATCAGGGCCGGGATATAAAAGATGCAAAATAGGCCGAGTCGAAATAGGCTAAAGAATATGTAAAATGGGCCGAGTCAGGTCGGACCCATCCAAAGAGAGTATAGTTATATTTATATCTATGGAATGTGATAGTCTATAGGTATTACCTCTAATTTTTGACAGTGAATCATCCATTACCTGATAGTGTTTAAAAGTCTTAAAAGCTATTGATTTTTAAAGACTCATTAAAACATAATCCTTTAAAAGACCGACACAATTAAGCCTGTAATTGATTAGACCTTTTATAAACGGACCGATCAATAACACTTAATGAGGGGCCCTCCCATTTGAACGGCTCTACCCATCTACCTAGCCGTATCATGGATTACAAGAGGGAAACTTGATAAAAGCAGAAATAACATTCTTTTGCATTTTTATTTCCCTTCTCACCAGTAATTTGCTGCAACTAACACAAAAGCAAGCAAACATGTAGAAGATGCTTAGTTTCTATTTCCTTATATGTGAAACTACATTTTTAGCACTTGAGTTAGAGTAATAATTAAGTAGCATTCTATTTTAGGAAAGTGAACAAGTCCATCGTTTTCTCTCCCAAGGCTCTAGATTTTTATGTAGCTTCTTGAGTTTCAGAGGGGCAAGCAATTTCCTATGCTTTATCTTTTTGTAAAGTTTGAAATTAGATTATTAACTATTTATACATGTCACTCTATTCCTTTTTACGTTCACTTTTTATGCTATTATGCCGTGTACGTTATAATCTTTTACTATTACGACATAATAGTCTTTGTTACTACCGAATGTTTTTGACGAAAGACTTGTAAGAAAACCTATAAAGAGAAAAAGGAACATGGACGAATCAATCAGGGAAAATGGTGGAAGGAGGAATTAGAGATTAAAGAAAAAAAAAAAAAGGAAAGTTATTCAAATTTGACTTTATACATAACACACATCTTATGAGATACTCCCTAAAAGGTTGTTCCATTTTATTAAAAAGACTTATTTGATATGGTGTGGTTGATTTGTATACACTACCTCTCATTAAATTTTTATTTATGATTAGAAAAGTATAATAAGAAAAATAAGGCAATCAACAAGAGACAGATAGAGTATCTTTTTTTCAAAATTTTACGCAAAAAATATAAAATATAAGTATGGCCATGCAAGAAGTTTGGAAGGATACAAGAAGCATGAATTATGTCAAAAGGATTTGAAAGTAAAATTGGAAAAAGAAGAAGCTAGCATTCATCTTATCATCTCCTTAACCTCTAGTTTCCATCAGTTTAAGTCATGCAAAAAGGATACAACCAACATTTGTTTAACTATATTTTATATAAAGCTTTTGCAGTCATAACCAATTAATCATGCTGAAAACTGCTTACTACACTAATTAATTTCATACACTAAGTTGAAGTAGTTTTTAATCTCCAAAATAAATGGTGATTAGGTTTTCAAGCATGTTAAGGCAAAGTAAATGGTTCTAAACGAATGATTCTCGTACCGAAGCACATGGTGCTCCCAAAATGGGTAACAGTAGAGTGTATAAAATATGTACCACTGCTATTCCGCTTACCAACTTGACTTATCTTTCGGCTTCACATGCATACCACCTACGTAAACCTAATCATAAGGACCTACTTTTAACCCCTTTTTTTTAGGGTTTTTTCTTAATACTTTTAGTCTGGACTAACTAAATTATCTCTAACTTTAATTAATCTGCTTTTATCACTGAAGTCTAAAGAGCTTAGTTGAGCTCTTGCATTAATTGTAGCTAGTATAAATTTTTACTACTCCCTTCGTTCTTTTTTGTTCTTCCTATTTTTCGCATTCGAAAATTTCAAAATGTTGTTCTCATTTGGAATCCTTCTATTTTAGTTTAATATTGTGATTGGTTGAAAAAGTTTTGTTAAGATCACTATCCATGTAATATGTAGCTCATTGATTGATTTTTTAATTGTTTAATGTCATACACTATAAAAATTCTACTATTTATTTAATATTCAATCCACTTGCATCATTTTTAGTAGAATATATTTAGTTTTAGATTAATTTAAATTATTTTATAGAATCTTAATGATATTTAATATTGTCTTGGTTTCTTTCCTGATTTCAAATGGGAAGGAAAAAAAAAAAGAATAGATGGAATATTAACAAAGTCCTTTACAAAACTTTTGATATGTTCTCATACCAATTCAAGTTTTGGACAACTTTCATACGATATGATGCTTGCCTACCTACCCATAACTTGAAAACTATATTTATCTTAATATCTTTTTACTAAAAATCTCAATTACACTTTATCATAGCCAATCATATACCAAGTATTCCACTTTAATTTTCTTTTGAAAATAAAACCTTAATTTGTCATTGTTTCCAAATGTTGGAAGTAAAATAGTGGACGAACTTGCACATTTATCTCCATTCTTCTGGTCTTGTTTGATTCACAACCTGTAGTTTTACCATGAATTATGAGATTCACAAGGTCAAAGTCAACTGTTGGATTAGTTTCATAGTAATAAGATCACATCTCCAAAACCTTCGACAGTTCATTAGGATGAACAGGAAAAAAAAAAAAACCGCGACTGTATAGTAGACCAACAAAAGTAAAATAAGCAGCATTATCAGGGGATAGATATTGTCAATTTAGCAGTGATGTATCCTCAATTCCAAGGGCTGGCCTTAAAATGTTTCAACGAACAAAATTATTGAGTAGTGGTTACACTAGACATTGAAAATAAGATTTTTCCTGGAGCTTTATAATCCTCAGTGAATGATTGATTGTTACAGTGTTTCACATTCAATTCATTTGACACCATCATCATCATATATATTTTCATCTTCAACACCTCTATATAATTTTTATTTACGGTCCTCCTCACTGATAAATCACAAACAATTAATCTTATCCCTAACCGATTGTCAAAGTTAAAAGTGAAGATCCCATAAAATTAATTTTCCAAACATTGAAAAAAAAGAAGCCTAATATTATTAGAGTGTGAAATGAATAGGAAGTATTAAAATGATTGTTTCCAGCTTTAAAA
The DNA here is from genome assembly GCA_026401315.1 of Dysphania ambrosioides. Taxonomy (NCBI): domain Eukaryota; kingdom Viridiplantae; phylum Streptophyta; class Magnoliopsida; order Caryophyllales; family Amaranthaceae; genus Dysphania; species Dysphania ambrosioides. The sequence continues at coordinate 1,726,642 of CM048666.1, forward strand.
TTCGCGGTCCACTACTACTAGTAGCCGTAGCCAGCACCACTTTTCCTTTCGGCTCCATTTCTGCCAACTTCCCCTTTTTCCTCATAACAAGAATCAATAGGAATTTGAAGCTTCATTTTAGTGATAAAATTACGTACTACTTGTATAAGGTGTAACCCTAACTATATGCTTAATAAGATTCCATTACATTTTTAACCCTAAAGTTCAAAAAAAAAAAAAAAAGGACATATAAATTTGTTGAAGAGTGGAAGCAACATGCATGATCTCTCGAGGCTTTACTTTCATAAAGCGAATCTCATGGAAAACGTCAATTAGAGAGGTGTTTATGTAAATATACGCAGCCTAACTTGTAATTTTAAGCCATATCATTTATTACAAACCAAGAACTTAACAGACCTCATTTTACAATGTGATAGCACCTATTCAGCAACAGGAAGCATGTGTTCTGAAGTTTCACACTAAGATACTACTAAAAGAATGCCATGTGTCCTGGAAGAGTACGTGTTTGATAGTATAACGCTGTTCTTCTGCAACTGGACAAACAAGAATGAGCCAAGCATCAACAAAACATATATAAGCGGGACAGCGGGTATGTATTATATTAGCCATTCAACATAAAAGGGGCAGAAAGATTTTGAAAACGTTTGAGGAATGAAATCAATCTTACTCTAGCCTCACCTCGGAACAAACACTTACCCCGCTTCCTATATCTATGTGATCCCTTTGATAAGATATAATCATAATATTATCAGTATCCCTCATATAGTAATTAAGGATATGACATAATTTATACTGTATATAACAATGGTTATTTTGGAGTAATAATCTCATAAAAATATCAAATTAAGTACTGACTATACCTCAACTTTTTCGAGGGATAATATGTCTATTAGTTGTATATCTTAATATCAGACCAACTCCAATCATTAACTAATCTCATAACAGCACATATTATATAAGTTTATTGATGATCATGCAAGAGAAATGGCTTGTTCCCTAATCCAAACTTATAACATAGTAACATGTTTCAGCAATGCACATGCAAGGTCCACTGCCTAAACAAAGAAAAAACTGTCGCTCTTCAGAATTTAGGAAATAAGAAGACTAAGTTGAATGGAAATAACAATTAATATCAACGGCAAGAAATGGTGGATCCACTCCAACAACAAGGTCCGTATACTAGTTATACTACATGCCCTAAACTCAAAATCCGTAAGTTGGAAACAACTACATGCTCAATTGTTTCAAGAGAGGTTATACACTTTGAAGCAAGGAGCTACACTTTACAAATGCAACGGGATAGAATAAAACTCCATCTGCCAAGTTGATGTCAGAACACCAATTATATCAGACTACGTTCAATATTATATTAGCACATTCCTAGAGTTAACAAACAATGATAATTTTACCAAGAAAAATGTTTTTGAAAACACGTAATCAAAAATAATATGCGAGTATACGCAAAAAAAAAAAAAAAAACCCCTCAAAATCCAGTTTATTGGTAAGTTATCTTCAAACGGTTGATACGGGATGAATACCAGATAATCTTAGAGCTAATAAGGCTCATAAAATTACAAGATAACACCCATTTCAATTCATACACATGAACACGAATTTAAGAGTATGGACATATGATACTCCTTTGCGGAGCTTATATAATATAATATATTTTATGCAAAAAATAAACTAATGTTAATGCATGTAGAGTAGGTCTAATGCCTGAAACAAATCACAGGTCAGGAAATTAGAGAAGTGACTTTGCTATTTCTTCTGATCAAATTAAAGCCCTCCATCAAGAAAAAGATCGACTTCCAGTTACCTAACCTTGGAATAGCAATAACATTTTGTTATTCACATATACTTGGATAGGATTTTCATACCAATTTCATTGGGCTGTTGGTTACCCTTCCCAAGGCATTTCGCAAATGAGCAAAACTTTGTCAGAAATTACAACTCCAGTGCTCTCAAACCACAGAACTAGACTTAAAAATTCATCTAGAGGCATCGATGCACTCACAGGGTTAAAGACTTAAGAGAATAAAGTCCAAAAGTTTCTTAGAAAAAACGCAGACAATAGAGGGGTAAGAACAAAACAATTCCTTGGAGACAAACCCGTATGAGAATCCCCATATTATACCCAAATCAGCAATTGGGAGCATAAAAGACATAAAATAGTCAAAGAATAGGCAACTTAATGCATGCATATCCACTGCTCTTAATGAAGGTACAAAGTATGATTAACAAATCATGTGGTAGTATATATATAAATTTAACATAAAATCATATCAAGTGGGAACCAAACTGATTGACTGTGCCAAGATTAACAAATACCCAAATCCCAAGTGCGGCCAATGCAATTAGCGCAACGGTTATCCTAAGCTAATCTCATTGATTCTCATTCGATATACATCCATATCAGAACAATAGTACAAGAAGATGAAGCACAGTTTCACATAGTAACACTCTTATGCAAAACAGCAAGCAGGAATATATACTCCATAATCATTAGGGGTAGAAAAATAGAGAGCTACATCTGAAGAATGTGGTAGGAAAAAAGGCAGCAATTTTTTCGAGTCATCAACAAGGTAATGAAGCAAGTAAATCAAGGCATTGATGAATTCATGCACTAGTAAAATTGTTCATTCTAAATGGGGAAAAAAAAATATTCACATAAAAGCAAGAGAAAAAATTAAGCTTAACGTGACAAGGACTCCTTCAACATTATGCAATAAGAATTATAAGTCAAATCTTTATAGCGTTTTGGGGTTTACTTGCCTAAGGAGGGGAAAAAAGGTCTCCATATTGAATAATTTTGCTATCTCTGAGATAGGTTAATTATCCTTACTCGCACTGTAACGCTCCATAGGAAAAAATTCTTCAATGACAGTGAATGATAGTGACTTTGCAACTCTATTACAAAACTTAATGAGTCCACAGCAGGCCAGACTAATAATGGTGAAAGTGGTACATTCACATATCTAGTTCATCTGGAACTAAACTAACCAAAATGAACAAATATGAACTTAGGGGGACAGTTTGGTAGAGCAGTCTCAGAACATGAATAAACCATTTAGCTATAGAAAATCATAAAAATATGTTGTTTTTTGACTCGTAGATAAATACTAGTCCGTACTGACTATGTCCCCTTTTGTTTGCCCATTTTCCTTTTTTGGCTATCCCTAAAAGTTTGCCCCATTTTCTTAAAAAGGCATGTTTAGCATGGTATTATTGGTTTGTATACAGTGCATCTCATTAAATTTTCTTCATTCTAAAAAATGTATATCAAGGGAAATGGGGCAATCAAAAGACGACGGAGGAGTATGTTTTAAAATGAGAAACTTAAGCTTCACAATATGAAGAATTATTCCTACCCCTCAGCAAATAATGCTTATTTACATAAAGAGCAGAAAAGACATTGCACAGGAGTAAAAACAGTAGTGTTATCATAACTCATAAGCGAGACAAAATAATGCAAGCTATGCAACACACATTAAAAGTAAGTACTCATACCATATACTATACTGTCTGCTGCGAAATTTGCAGTAATTTTTTTGGTCTGCCTGCAAAGAAAATCTTTCATACCTTGCTATTCAATATTCCAATGGCCCAAATAGCAGTATCTGAACAACTACAACTAAATCAAAAGAACAAATAGGATTTCTATATATCAAACAGTTCCTTGTATGCCAAGTTTCTGTACTTCAATGTACATGAAGAAGTTAGAAATACAAGGTTTTAATGCAAAGTCGCAAAAGCTTTAAAGTAAGATAAAAACATACTACCATTTTATTTTCCCCAAATTGAAAACTCTTATATGTTAATTAGAATAATTAGATCAATAAAGATATATGATAATCAAGCTGATTTTAGAATACAAGAAGGATTATTAACTACTAAGAAATAAATAGTAGTCAATCACCTAATCACAACATTGCTTTAGAATTGTGTCTTTTGCATTTCGACAACATTTTAAAAGACTCAAAAGAAAATTTCATCACCTCTCATGATCATGATAAATAAGTAGTAGAGTAATGCTTCATTCCCTGAAATATTTTTTTTCTTGGGATTTTGTTTTTATTTTTCAATTGATAGTATTACCATAACTTGAACCTCCAAGCAAACCTCCATTACCAGAGGCTCCATAGACAACAGATGGATCAAGAAGCGGAGACGAAGACGAAGCTCCACCATTTCTCCCTCCACCACCACCACCACCACTATTGCTATTACCACCACCCAAATGTAACTCGGATAGATTAGGAAACCCATCTCTGGGCTCGGCACCTTGATCATATAGAAAGCCCTTAAAAACATGACCACCAATCTCAACCACTGCTTGGTATGCAAACTCATCTTCCCCGTCATCCACTGCCGTCACCCTTACGCATTTAAACACTGCTGGCGCCCTCACTTGCCCCGGCAATGACTCCTTAAAACTTGCATCTATCACACCACAACAAAAATTTCGTTTGTTAATAGTGCAGTACTACGTATAAAATACATCATGAAATCAAAGTTATAAACTAGTCCAAAAAAAAAGTTTAGATTATACATTTGGACTTTGGTTACCTTGGTGGCTGGAGCTTGTGTCGAAGCTCCGAGGCGGGGTGTTAGAGGTGGAAGTGTGGGAGGTTGTGGCGGTGTTTTGAGAAGAGATGAGGCGAGGCTTCTTAGCTCCAGAGGTGGAGCCTGAAGAAGCCCCACCACCTCCTCCCAAACTTCCACCCGCAGTGCCGTGGGTCCCCGTTGCCCCGGGAAGTCCCATCATCTGCCGCTCTCTCCTCCTAGCAGCGGGGACCCACGTGCTCTTGACATGAGTAGAGCAGTCAAAACCCCTACTCCTACAACAAGTTCTACACCTACGATGGCTGCAATCTTTCTTAGCCTGGTTTCCACAGTCCTGACATGTGAGGGCCCCACCCCCACTGCCGCCCTCCAATGCGGAGGACGATGAGTGGAGAAAATTCGGGCCACACGGGTCAAAATTGATGCACTTCTTCGGGTAATTGGTACCTCCCATTTGTTGTTGGGTTTGCCAAAGTTGGATTGCACCCGTTCGATTACGACCCAAGAAAGAATCATGTCCGTCTAATGTAGTATTCCCACTCTCTCCTCCACCACCTGCCACATTAAGGCACGGGCCAGCGTTGAAAAGGGGAATAACGCCGACACCGACCCCGACACCCAATGCGGTGGCGGTGCTATGCCCAATCCCACCGCCGCCACCATGATGGTGATGGTGGTGATGAGAATCCACCATCAACGACGACTCGTGCTGAAACGAAGTGGTGGGGGTGACAACAAACATCCCCATCTCAGGGGAGAGGCCGTACCCTAAAGCAGTAGGCCTCGACGAAGGGGGCCACAAGCTCCCAGCAGCAGCCACGGACACGGTGGATGCTTCAGGGCCAGCATTGAAGCCCAAAGAAAGATCGTTATTTTTATCAGCAGCGGAGTTGCTTGTAGATGAAGCCACCCAATCAGCAAACGCTCCGGAATCCGACGCTAATCTCCTTGTAGTAGCCACCACCGCTGACTTTAACGGATATTGTTCAATTGTGGTGACTTTCGAAGTTGTCTGATGAGCAAGAACCTATGTAAAAAAATTCACTCAAGTGGGGTAAAAAAGAGTGGTTCTTGTTCTCGTTGTTCTTGCTTATTAAGAAAAACTGTGATTAGAGCAGAGGAAATAGGAAAATGTGCAGCAGTAAGCAGTAGACAGCAGCAGAAGGAAGACAGTAAAAAAGAAGAGTAGTCCGTAATAATGAAGCTTCTGAGTAAAGGAGTAGTGGAGTATTACTCTTGTAGTTATTCTCTTCTGAATTCCGAGGTCTGACCTTTCTCTTTGTTCATATCTGATTATGTCTGCTTCTAAATTGTATCAACCATATTTTTTAAGGGGGATTCCACGCAAAAGAAGGGGGTAATAGTAATATTCCTAGAAAGTGAAACAAGCTAGAGGAGAAGGGAGAAGGGAGAAGGGAGAAGGGAGAAGTGGGGGGGTGTTTCTATCCTCTTTTCTTTATGCCTTAATCACAAAATTTTGGCAGAGAGGGAAAGAAAGGGGGGATTGTAAAAGCTATTCGTTGGGTAGCTTTTGTAACTTAGCTAGCTTCAAAAGGTCACATGACACCCTCTCTATTTAATTTTAATTTTCTTCTATATGTAAATGTAATGTAGATCTCTTATTACACTCCTTCACTACTTGCCTTTCCCTCTCAACCATTTACTTCTGTAGTTCTTCCCCTCCATCCATTGGTGGCTCCTTCTTTTTGTGGGGGCTCATTTCCCATGCGTGGTATTTTTCCCAACTTGTGCAAACCCCTTTAAACCCCTCCCCACCCTAATAACTTCAATGTTTGAGTTTCTTATTAGTGCAATCATTTATGTTCTATTAGGTTAGCTCTTGTATAGTGCGTGGATTTTACTATATTTTTTTTTTTAATATTTTATTAGGACATAAAAACTCAATAATAAAACCTAAATAAGCTAGTCAGTCACATCTAGAAATTATCTCATTTTTAGTTACAGGAAAATTTAAGAAAAATCGTAATTTTATATATAGTTGCAAAAACTATTTTAGTCATCTAGATCATTCTATTTTATTTAAAATTTAGGAGTGGAATAATTTTCCAAAGTGTAATGCAATTACGAACCTATTATGATTTTAATAGAAACTGCCCATTGGATTCATATTGGTCTTCAAGTAAAGAATTAAAAGTCATCCCATACAAAGAACTTAAGCGTGTTAATTCAAAGTCTCCTTTTTTGGTTCCTAAGCATAGAGACCTTTTTTTGGGGGGGGACTGAAGCTCTCATCAAATCATATAATACAGTGTACTAAATATTGATAGACCGACCTCCTTACGAATTTATGAATCCGAATGCAGGAATTGGTATTATAATATGATTACTAGTTTCAAATAGAAGTAATGTCATTCTTAATTAAATTTGGTCTTGCAATTATACTCCATGGAATCAACATTAGTCAATTTTGTAATCTTATACTCCCTACTAAAATTATTATAAACTATTCCACAAGTTATAAGTATAACCTTGAGGCCACATGCATGTTCCATCCTATCACTAAGATTATTTATTCAAGTTGATGATTACCTAATTTCCCCTTAAAAAATTAAAGAATTTTGACTGAAATGTTGGGTTGAGCTCATTTTAATCAACCATCCATCTTATCGATTACCATTGCGTCAAAAATTTTGAATCTTGACTTTGTATATAAGATAAGTATGACATTGTTCAAAAATCGACGAGGAAACCTTAAAATACTTAACTTAGAAACCCTAATACTACGTATTGATCACTTATTTACCGTAATAAAAACATCCCATGGTCCACTCCATGAGTCAAATAAAATCAGGTAGGTGAACCTATACGTCAATTACAAAACAAAACTGAAGATTCTACTAATTAATAAGACACGACCTACGTTAATATAAGAAACGAACAATAACCCTCCCTAGAAGGTTAGAACTCCACTAAACTTTTATGTCGATTTAGAAAATTGGTACATGAATTCATAAATCAGCCACTACGTACCGCCGAACAATGGTGCACGCCAAATTTTTAAATCCAATAGTTTTTAATCAACAAAAATATACCTTATTTTGTCATCAATACCCAAATAACGATACTGCAGTTGTTCAGTTCTATATATATAATTGGGCTATATCAATTCGATATCCGACTTACTCTTCTCTAATTGTTTAAATACTCTCCTTTTGTTTGCTTAAGATATGTAAAAAAAAAAAGTTAACACTGCTGTGATTGTATTAGCATATTTTCCCATAGCAAGTACAACGTAATATAAATGTAAAATGTTGTATTGTTTTTCACTCGTAGCTTATAAATTAACAAAAAGCTAGATTCCGTACTCAAATGCCCTCCTCTCTTTATAGCCTTAGTGAAGAGAATTACTCAGTAATAAACAGATATGCCTAAAACACTCAAGTATAGCGTTCATCACAAGGATCATTTTATATGAGATTATCAGAAAAAAAAAAACAAGTCAAAATCAAAGTCAGTTACAATTGTTTTAAAGGAGTTTTAGAATTTATATTTTATAATACGTAGTAATTGATTGTTTGGAGGCAGTTTCTACTCCCCTGTTTCTTTTTTTGTCCTATTTTTTCATTTTGGTTCGTCTTCAAATATTGCCCAATTTACTTAAAAACTTTTCATTATAGATTGTCATGCTTAAGATATTTTATTGTATTTTAAAATAGTAGATTTTTGTAACTGGAGCAGAAAAAAAAAAGGACCGAGTAGTTTGTAATTTCTAGTTTCTACCCATGGCAAGACACCCACTAATGACATTGAGGAGCGAATAATGCTTCTTCAGTGAATTGAAGAAATAAAAAAAAAATGGCAGAGCATTGAGCACCAAGGTAGAGCATCTATCTGAAAGCACTAGCCCGACAAATGTAGGAAAAATATTTACCATCATTGACTGTGGTTTTGCGTAAAAAGATATAATTTCACCATCATAATAGCATCAACGTAATCATTTTTATCGAATATGACTTCCATCATTATTGAATGCCCATAATTCGTTCACTCCATCTGTGCAAAAGACAAACTGCATCTTGAATCCCTCGTTTTTGTTTTCAATTTAAATTTACCTGTTTCTAACACGTATTCGAGTTAATAAATTAACACCCCTACCTTTATGTCCCCTCTTTTACATTTGTTCTTACAGTGAGAGAAGGTTTGTCCAACAAATGGTTGGCAGCAGAATTTTCTTGTGGATGAAGGTGGAGGGGGATCGAGAAGCATTCTAGAGTTACCACCAACCTCGTAATAGCAAACCTATAGTATTTTTTTTATCTTAGGTTACCAATTTTGACTATGAAAAATTATATCTCCAATTTAAGCTTCAACTGGGATTATCATTATAGTCTTTCTGCATATGTTCTGCTCTTTCTACACATCATGCATGTCCATTCATGATCATGTTTACTTATTAATTAGTAATTAATCCCATTAATTAGCCTTCTTAAAATGTATATATTTACCATGATATCATAACCCCCCATAAACACCCTTTCTCCTTTAGAAACATGTTAGAATTTGGCTGTACTCGCTTTATTACTTGTAAATTTTTACGATTGAATTATTATATTTTTTGGAAAAATTGTACTGCAATTTTTTAAAAAGTAGATCGACTCTTTAATTATTATGAGAATGAAAGAAACTGCATGATGGTGATCCACACTCGTTGAATCTTATCCAATACGGAGTGTATTTCCAATTGAATTATCATTATATACTCCAGCCAACATTTAGGATCATGAGGAAATTGAACTGTGAATTTTCCTTTTTTTTTTAAATTAATTAGAAAAGTTAATAGTATACGTGATTGTGAAGCTGGATCCCCGTTTGGAGGGAGTGGAGAAAAAGAAGACATCTGACACATAGGACTCAAAGTGAAAATAATGAGGAGCAAACCTATCTTTAATTCTATCATTTAAACACAGTTTCGCCAGGGCTGTCACATCAAATGTTAAGACAAATGAAATCCCTAAAACCCAAAATAATTTATTGTAAAATATAAAAATAAATATTCACCATCGTATTACTCTTAATCTGCGTTAAGTTAGTTAACTAATATTTAGTGATACTTGAAACACGTCTTTAAGCAAATTTATATTAAAAAAAATGATAGTAACATACCCCTTTAAATTTAAAATAATAGAACACAAAAAGTTGTGAATAATCGTATATGTAAATCGATAGCGACCAATATTGAAGGGCTCATATCAACATCCGTATATATAACTCCTTCTATTCCTAATTTTTTATCACATTTAATTTTTTATTGTTTCGAAAACACGACTTTAAACAATTTTATCTTCAAATTTATAAAAGAAAAGGTTATAAAAAACTAATATTCTAAAAATTTGCGCTGAAATATATCCAACAAAATCTAACTTAATATATTATTTTTTATAACATAATGAGAATTAATAGTTAAATTTTTTGTACTAAAAGGATATAAATAGAAATGACAAAAATTAAATTAAGGGAAGGAGTTATTCACATTGTTAAAAGCTGATATTTTTTTTCTGTCCCACATAAATTTAGACATCAGTACATGACCCTTCAATTTCTATGTTCCCGTTGACCATCACATAGTAGTAGTACGTAGTACCTCAGCTCATGGCTATTCCCAATACCAAAGAGACCAGAAAAAAAGTAAGCCGATAATACACGTATCCATAAATTTTCACTCTAACACGAGCTTCATTCTTCTTCTTTTTTTTTATTTTTTTTTTTTATTTGAGAACATTCCTGTTAAAATTAGATAGATATTTTACACATTCATTCAGCTCCCTAGAGATCTACGTTATTAATAGAGCTTTAAAGATGATTTGGGTTAAACTTAGTTTCTCTTAGCTAGAATGCTAGATGTGTTATCAGTTTGATCTACCAACAGCAGCTAGCTCTAGCGCATAGTACAGTGGTAGTAGTAGACTTTGAAGTAGCTTCTTAGACTAATTAATAGCCTGTCAGAATTCAGAATTCAGAATTCAGACTACTGAAAGTGCGTTGGATTTTGTGCACTTCTTACATGCTATTCCATACTACTAAGAGTAGCATTGTAGAATAACGTAGAGTAGTGTACATATTTAGCATAAAAGCTGGTCCATCCCGACTAATTACTAATGCCGATGAAAAGCCTAACTAACATGTTAGTTCTTACTCATCGAGTTCTCCCCTCCTACGGATGGAGTATCTATATTGTAAGATTTGTAACCAAATAACATTCACATAACCACATTTTATTTAGCATAGAATTCGAATGAAATTGGGGTGTTTCACTTGTTTGCGTATTTGGGGATGACTTTCAAGGTTTTTAAAGTTTCAAGTGGGCCTGGCTGCCTACTTTTTGATTTTTCACAATTGTTTGTTTAATGTGTCACATGGATTTTGTTGATTATGGACTACTCTGTAAGTTGTAGGGATAGTCACCCCCTCCCTACATAGCTTATCTGTATTTTTTAGTCATATAAGTTCAACCATTTTATATCACCATATCCATCTTAAGAATCAACCCAACATTATTTTACATAAAATGGTTGAAATTATAGGACTTATGGAATACGATCGAGTATTTAGTTGGATATGTTATGATCAAGATCTATCATAGAGTCAGATTGTTGAGTGTCTCTGATACGATGTTGTGATTATTAGTCTTCCCCACGCACACTCACAAACCACAAATTGCAATTAGGTGATGTTTGATAACGATAAACATTGGCATAAGATAACTTACCTTGTGTATTATGTGACATGACGTGGCAATATCAACAATTCAGAATCCTTTCTCATTGGACGTCTATTTCAGGTCCCTACATACTGACTTAAAAATACCATGATTATCAGTTCACTGCATGAGGATTTGCATTCAGGTTTAAGGTTATATATAATCACTCATTTTCACTGATACGCGACTCAAAGAGAAAAACATGGCCAGTCAGTATTTAAGGGATTGAAAAGTTGGACAAATGACAGATACAGACCTCACGCATTGTTGTATTTAAAGCCCTTTTTTTAAATAATAATAATAAAAAAAAAACTTATTATTTGTAACGTTTATGATAATTTACAATATTTAAGCTTTTTAACTCTCATTTAATCATAATTAGACATTTTCCACTCAAAACTTTAATTTCTCTACACTATTTACACTCATCGGAGAAATACGTTTAATCGTGGTTAGAAATAAAAAGTTAAATCCTGTAAAAATTGTCATTAAAGTTACAAATAATAATTTTAAAATAAAAGTTGAATATTAAAAATTTGTCTTGTTAATTTTGACTCTAATATATCAAGATAGCCGTATGATGGTAAGCTAGAATTTTAGATTTTTTTCTTCCTTTCTCAAAATACAAAAAAGTTAAAACCAATACAACACAAAATGAAAGGTAAATTTACTCCGTAATTGTTTGTGGAATTAGTGTGGAGATCCTCCTCCACTAAACCTAAACCTAAACCTAATTCATTAATTTTTATATATATATATATATATATATATATATATATATATATATATATATATATATATATATATATTTGCCATACTGGTTTATTGGTCATGTATTCTTTTGCATTATTATCTGATCAATAAAATGGAAAATGGTTCTGACATAAAATTTTATGCATAGTAAATTCCATAGGCTTAACTGTGCAAATATTTTATACTCGTATGAAGTATATGGTTGATTATTATTCGTACCCTGTATAGTGGAAATTTGTGGTTTTTGTGAGTTTTTGTGCTAGGTACCTACTATTGTTTTTTTTTATTTTGAATCCCAAGGTTGCTTAATTTACTTGCCTATATCTTGGATTATGAAGTGTTTGTTTAATTAATTGTTGCTTAGTTACTTATACTAATACGTACACGAATTCTACTATATATTACTGTGGAGTCTTTGATTGTAGTCATTGTTACAAGTGTGTCGTATTTGAGATTGCAAACATGTATATAAAATTTACTTAGCATATGGTGTCAATTTATTATACTCCATATGTAACTATTTTATTCTACTTTCAATCTTTATGATTGTATAATCTATCTATAATTATTACTAAAGCAAAATCCCTACTTACGTCATACTTAGCACGTGTCAAGCTATTATTACAAAAAAATTCCGCTTTTTTTTTTAAATATGATGGCATCTCCTTTTTTTATACTTAACATTAATATTAGATTGAAAATTGTTATATATAGAAAATTATATGACTATAAAAATACCTTTATTTCTTATTTTTATTTCATGTTTCACTCTAGATTTTTGTATAGTAATTTTTCATTTAATATGATAAAAAGTATTATCCTAATCAAATTTCCTACGGTAATTTTATAAAACCTGTAAGTTTTTACACATAAATGAAAATATTCTTATAATTGAAATATTTGACAAAAGTAATTTGATATCAAATCGTAAATAGCACGAGATTACCTAGTAATCTTGTATAATAAAAATATAAGATCTATGATAAAGACACAATTTAACCATTTCTACAATAACCTTATCATTATAAAGGAGGAAAGATCCCATTAAAATTGTCTAAAATTCTCGATAGGCCCGGAAATCACACTCTTCAACACATGGACATCTCTTTAAGAGTTTTAACACTATTTTCACTCTCTTGCTCTTACTTATATCTGAGACTTGAGAAAGTATATTATTGCAGACTTTTTTGAAAAATTAGTGTGCGAACACATCTTCGTTTGTCAGTTAAACAAGATGTATTAACCTTTGAGGCACATTTGTTCTATATTAATTAAATAAGTAAACTCTCTTTTTTGGCGACAACTGCGACCCAAACCCGTATTTAACAAATTTAATGGAGGAAATGAATAGAAATAAGGATATTTAAAATAAAGCTGACCTTTTACGTTTTGTAATATTTTATTGGTTTTGGGTGTGAAAGACATAAGAAATATTTTATTGATTAAGTAAAAAATATACGTTTAAGATTAAATATATTAAATATATATTTACGTTTTGTAATATTTTATTCGTTTTGGGTGTGGAAAGACAATAAGACATAAGAAATGGATATACTAATACTAGTTAGAAGGGAACATACCACCAGGTAGAGATGGCCAAGGGGCTGGGCCTGGCACCTGGCCGGGCTGGGGGGAAGGGGACTAGATTCGGACCGATCTAGGGGGTGGGCCGGTCCGAACCGGGCTGGGGTTGGGGTTTTGTGATTCGCTATTGAATCGAATCAAATCACGAACCGTCGAACCGAATCAAACTGAATCCTGACCGAATCACGAAACGAATCGAACCGAATTACATTTTTTTATTATTTTTTATTTTCTTAATTAAGTATTATTAAACTAATTACGTATATTTACCTAATTTTATATTTACGTATTAGAAAATCTAAAATATTTCAAATAAATGAACTAATTCACTTTTTAGAAAATCAAATAAAGTATATTTCATATTTTATATTTCAAATTTAATTTCATATTTCATATTTCATGTACTAAAATAAGTAAACTAAAATCAAAATTTCATATATCATATTTCATATACTAAAATAAGTAAACTAAATCATATTTCATATTAAGGGCTTGCACTTAATTTAGAAAATAAAAATTTAATTAAATAATTAAATATTGATTTTCAAAATGAAGTTGCCTACGTATCCCGAAGGAATAAAAGCCCACGTAGTTCTGTTACCTACCTGTATGGGTGCTTGTGCCGTTGTGCGGTTGTGCTTAGCCTAATCAAGGACAGACCCCGAACCTCCTTCACCTGCTGCGGCTGCTAGGTTGTCGCTTGATTCGCTTGTGTCCATCATCATCCAAGGATCGTCTTTGTCGTTGTCCTCCTCCCTCAATCCTTGGATCCTACGCTCCGCCTGATCCCAATATTTCTTACAAACGCATATTTCTATGCTTTTGGGAGATAAGCGGGATCTCTTCTCGTCAAGAACACGTTTACCTGCACTAAAAGTAGACTTGGAAGCAATAGAGGAGGCGGGAATTGCAAGGATATCCTTTGCAATTCTCGCCAAAATGGGAAATTGTCGTTGATGATCGCGCCACCACTTAATAATTGAAAAATTAGCATCGGTTTCATGTTGGTAAGAAAGATATTTATTAATATTATAAAGTGAAGAAGAAGAAGAAGAAGAAGAAACCGATGTTTTTGATTTTTTAAAAATTCTACCAAGTATTGGCTGTCATCGCGTAGCGGAACTTTCACTAGAAGAAGATACATTTTCGGATGGAAAGATTAGTACTAATAATTAAGCTAATTGTAATTAGTAATAATTGAGAGATTGAAAGATTGAGAGAGATTTTGGTGAGGATGGAAACCGAATTGCATCGGTTTTATAGGGGAAGGAGCAACGGTCATTAACTGCTAGTATTGCAACGGTCGAATTCGCCGAATCCACGGGCCGGGCGGAATAAATGGGCCGAATCGAATCGAATTCCGGGCCGAATCAAATTTTTTCTCGAACTGAATCGAAACGGGTTAGGGTTGAAAAATGGGGATTCGTATTCAACCCACTACATGGACGGGTTCGTTAGTGGGCCGGTTCGAGCCGCGCTGGGGCTGGGCCGGGCTGAACCGGCCCACTGGCCATCTCTACCACCAGGTGGGGCACCAAAACCACCCAATAGATTAAATTTTGGAAAAAGAAAACAGTACAAACATTAGTGGAGGATAATGAAGGTTAATTGTAAAATTTTAGATGTGGGAATAATTTGAGGTAAAAAAAAGAAGTAGTATTGCGGACAGCACGCCCCTTCCGTAAATTCTGGCTCGCTTTGTCTGGACATAATGGCTCCAGGCTCCCAACTCCGTTCCTCGCCTCTTCTTGACCACCGTGCTTTCTTCCATTGCCCTCTTTCTATTTTCATACTGCATCGCATGTACAGAGTCCTACTAAGACCTCCCTTAATGGTGACCATGATTTTTTTTTTTTCACCATAAAAAGATGCTCTAACCTTGAATGCATTTTTTGGTTATAATCTTGATGCATTTTTTAGTTATAACCTTGATGCATGTAAAAATTACTCATTTGACTCTTTATATTTATTTTATTTTTATTTATAAAATTGGAGTTTAAAAATTTTGATAAATTCTCATCATATTCTAAGAAAAAATATATTTAAATAAATTCTTATTAGATGCATCTTAAAATAAAGTTTTAAAATTTAAAAGTTTTATAATTTTTTGACTTATAGATTTTGAACAAAGAAAAGTTTAAGTTGTATATTACATGTCGTAATAAGTTAAATAAAGTAAAAAATTAGGAAATGAGATAGTAATATACACTAAGGACTTATGACACATAAGAACAAATATTTTAAAGATTAAAAAAGTAAAGCTACGTGCTTATATTTGCGTCGAATTTTCTTACTCCAAATATGAACTTAACAAAGTTTTATCTCCAATTACTATAAAGTTAAATTAATTTAAGTACTAACTATGTTTCGCATTTCCTTTAACAATATTAATAAGATGTATTAGTATTAAGTAAGTTAAGTTTAGTAAAAAAAATATTAATTCAGTAAAAAATATAAACTAAGAAGCACAAAACTTAATCAATAAATTCATTTTATAGTAAATAATGGTCCAAATCATCAATGTATTAAAGCATTTCATAGTTGACTCTATTTAAACCTAACAAGGAGAAGAAAAAAAAAAAGGATGATTGAGTCACGTGCATACATTATTTTGTTTGATGAGAAGAGAAGATGTTTCACCCATTGATTTGATTAATAAAAACGCCGACCATGAAAAAATGTCACATCCAATTCACAATTAATCAAACTTTTTGATAATTCTCCTCGGCCCCTAGAATTTGATGGACAATAATGAGAAACCTAGGCTTCCAAATCATTTTCATGTTTGCCTTGCTTTTCTGAAACACTTCGTAATAAGTAATTAGTGGATAGATCATTATTAATTAATTAATGTTTAACTGTTAATAGGTGGGTGTTTTCTTATTATAGAATAAACATGGATTGTTTAATATAGCATAAAGTTAGTTTCTGTATTATAGTACCATTGTAGTCATGCTGGAAATTACAAAGTGGAGAGGTAGGCAATGATTCCTATATGTCTAATCATTTGGAAAAGCAATAAGTTTAATTAGTGTGACATTAGGATTGTGCACGTATGCTTGACTGCCTAACCTGCCGCCCAGTAGCAGTGTAGCACAGTATGCCACTTGCTCGAATTATTATGGGAGATTGCACATTATGTGAATTTCACTTGGCTACTATTAATCTAACTTGGAGTTGTACAAGTTTCATGATCAATTAGCTACTGTGGAATAATATATTACCCTATATTTGTTCAAAATCACTTGTACTAGTGTAGCTATTCAAGCTCAAGCTTTAAGCTAAGTTAAAGGCCAGGCATTCATTCTTCAAATTATACCGCTTCTTTTTCTTTTGCCTTTTCCCTTTCTACATAAATGACTTGATAATTTGTAACACGAAGCTCATAAAGAAAATAAGGAGAGGACACTACCCTCTTTTTCAAAATAGAAAAAAGAATGATAGTAAAGCTCGGCCAAATACTCTGCGTAGGAGATGAATACGTGTTTGTGATATACTCCGTACTACTCCCTCCGTCCGGTTTTTTTGCTCCATTGAGATAAAGTTACTTTTTTTAACATACAACCAAAAGCAAAATATGATAGCTTTATCATTATCTTTTGTAATGATATCTTAAATAGAGAGAGAGTGTGGAGACCATGGAAATCAAGTGTCATATTTTGCTCTAAAAGTAAGGCATACTCACGTGGACTTGTCGTCCAAGAGTATGGGCTCCAAATAATTGGACAAATTACATGCCTTGAAATCAAATTTTCCACTAAAATTTTGAGGGAAATTCGAATACAAAAAATTGAAAAAGAATTTTGGTCCTTATATTGCCCCTTAGAAGAGCTTATAAAAGCAACCAATGTGGTGGACCAGATGAACAGAGCTGCCTTTTACCAAGCACAAGAGCATCACTTATTGTACATTGTAGACCCCAATTCTCTCAAAATAATATCATCATCGAGAAATGCGAGAGCTGCCATTCATAACATTCTTTCCCAGCATAAATAGCTTCCAAACAGTACAACCACAAGAATATAATTAATGACCTTTTTGGTCATGAGTTGTCCCTCGGAGGTCTCTGTCAAGAAAATACCATTGACAGAGCCTCTCATCCATCGAATATAGAGGTAACAGAGGCAGCAGTTAGCATAAGCCTCACAGAGGTACAAGCACCAGAAACAACAAGCACGCAGGAACAGAGAGCAGAAGCACAAGCACCAATAATAGAGAGCACATGTTTACAGGCAACATTGGCACAAGAACGAGAAACTGAGAGGGTAGAGGAACATACATCATATGCACAACCAGAAATAGAAAGCACAGAGGAATCAACGGACCCAATGACTAACATGACAGAGGATGTGATACAAGGTGAAGAAACAGACCCAATACTCAACATGGCAGAGGAACAAAGAATAGAGGCAACAATTCAACCACACTTAAGTAGGACAGACATGAATGATGTTCAAAGATATGAATGCATTACCAAGCTCTTAAACAAGAGCAGAAATTTGAAGTTACCTAGGGGTTACATAACTAATTTAGCCAATACATCCACATGCTCAAGATGGACCATTCAAAGGATATGGAGAGAAGTCAAGAATAATATTAGGACGCAACAAAGCATGATGATATCAAAGAAATACAAAGGAAGAGTAGGCAGAAAGGGAAGACAGCTAGTGATGGAAGATCTACTAGCTATTCCACTAAAAAATAGAACAAACATCCGATCATTGGCAAGGGCACTCAATGTAAATAAGAGCACAGTTCATATGTGGATCAAGAGAGGCATGATAAAGAGACACATCAATGCAATGAAACCAAGTTTGACACCCAAGAACAAGCTACATAGATTAACCTGGTGCATGTCTCACCTTATTGATGTCAACACGCTGCCCAAATTTCATGACATGTATAACTACGTACATGTTGATGAGAAATGGTTCTTTATGTCAAAAACAAGTCAATCATACTACTTGGCACCTAATGAATCAGAGCCATATAGGCAAGCAAAGTCCAAAAGGTTCATTACCAAAGTCATGTTCCTGACAGTAGTGGCAAGGCCAAGATTTTCAGAAGATGGGAATTGCCTTTTCGATGGGAAAATAGGGTGTTGGCCTTTCACTCAAGAGTTACCAGCACAAAGAAGATATATTCATAGAGAGGCTAGGACATTGGAAATTAAGACAATTAAGAATATTACGAAAGAAGTCGTAAAGGAGATGTTCATCAACAAAGTAATTCTAGCAATTAAATGCAAATGGCCAATTGATGCAAGTGGTAGCATCAAAATCCAACAAGATAATGCCACACCCCACATAATACAATCTGATCTAGATTTTCAAGAAGCAGGAAACACAGATGGTTTTCATATAGAGTTGGTGTCCCAGCCACCAAATAGCCCAGACACCAACGTCCTAGACTTAGGTTTCTTTAAAGCAATTCAAGCTATACAACATGAGCAAGTACTAAGGACAATTGAAGAGCTAATTGGAGCGGTCAATCATGCATATGAAGTGTTTGAACCAAGAATCCTCAACCATATTTTCCTTACTTTACAATACGTGATGCTAGAGATAATGAAACAATATGGGGGAAACAACTACAAGATACCACACATAGGCAAGCAAAGACTTGAAAAAGAGAGGGTTCTACCAGTAGCAATTGAAGTACCAACACTATTAGTAGAGGAGTGTCTATCATCATTAATCCAACAATACTTGAGCATTAATGGACTAATTGTGACTGAAGCACCAAATGCAAATGAGAAGAACACAAACAGAATTGAGGAATACGAAATCAACGCACAGGAACCAGATTATTTCGTGATTGACCTCAACTTAAACTAGTATGTAGTCATGGTTCTTGACCCTTTTGTAAGTCAATTCTTTAAATATGAATTTTAAAATTTCAAATGGTTTTAGGTTTAGTAAAATTTTTGGAAATCATTTGAAATGCTTGACAATTTTGTAATATGGATAGAAAGTAAATCAATGAAGAATGATATATGTTGAAAACATCTTAACCCTCAGGTGAATGCTTTTTTTAGACATATAGCATGAACATGTTTTTTAGACAAATAACCTAGCATAATTGCAAGTGCATGATACCGTTGGTGGCATATGGCATCAATAACAACATAGGCTAACAACACACATGCATATACTCATAGATAGCTCTATAATCATTGAGAATACCTCTCTCAGATTTAAATTTTATTTCATAGCTTTAGTGTATGTTAACCTATGTGATTGCTACCCTATATGCCTCATTAATCAGATATGCACTTATAGAAATGGGTTTTATGCCCCAAAAAAATAATGTACATGTTATTCAATCCACACTCCTTCATCATTGGGGATCTACATGCAACCTAGAACAATAAGTAATGACCTAAACAGAATCATGATGCAAGAAACAGGAACAGGATGCAAAAAGATTAAGAAATACAAAGCACATACTCAAACAAGGCACATGAAGCAACAAAGAAAGTAATGACTCAAACAACACTAAAACAGAAAACAATATGCAAAACATATGAGTACAACCCAAGACACATGAAGGCAAAGAATCAAATGTCATAAACATATTAACTAGCAAAAAGCAGGAAACAGATGAGTACAACCAGAATGCTGAACAAAACCATCCTATATACATTAACAAACCACCCAAGATTCATATAATAAAAGAAACTGGAAGCCTAATCAAAATAACAACCAAAACAAAATAAACACATTCCCAAAACCAAGTAGATATACCAAAAAATAAGATGAAGCTCATAGCAAACAGGAAGACCATTAACAGAAACAAGAAGTATGTTGACATAAACAGGAAGCCCAATCTTAATAAAGTAGCTTTATCTTAATGGAGCAAAAAACACAGATGAAGGGATTATACTAGGAAACAGATAACTAAACCAGAAAACAATATGCAAAACATATGAGTACAACCCAAGACACATAAAGGAAAAGAATCAAATGTCATAAACATATTAACTAGCAAAAAGCAGGAAACAGATGAGTACAACCAGAATGCTGAACAAAACCACCCAAGACACATTAACAAACCACCCAAGATTCATAATAAAAGAAACTTGGAGCCTAATCAAAATAATAATCAAAACACAATAAACACATTCCCAAAACCAAGTAGATATACCAAAAAACAGATGAAGGGATTATACTATGAAACAGATAACTAAAACAGAAAACAATATGCAAAACATATGAGTACAACCCAAGACACATGAAGGAAGGAAACAGATTAATTAGCAAAAAGCAGGAAACATATGAGCCTAACTAGAATGTTGAACAAAACCACCCAAGACACAGCAACAAACCACCCAAGATTCATATAATAAAAGAAACTGGGAGCCTAGTCAAAATAATAACCAAAACACAATAAACACATTCCCAAAACCATGAAATAGATGAAATATAACATCATCAAAAACAAGAAACATATACTCCAGCAACCATGAAACAGATGAAATCGAACATCATCAAAAACAAGAAACATATACTCCGGCAATTAAACAAGAAACATGTACTCCGGCAATTAAACAAGAAACATGTACTCCAGCAATTAAACAATAAACCTATCCAACATGCACTCGTACGTATAATATAGATGGACAAACAAGAAACAAATACTCCAGCAACTGAACAAGAAGCATATACTCAAACAAGAATCATGAGTACAACAAAAAAATCATGAATCACACTCGAACATCATCAGATATACCAGATCCACATGAATCACAACAAAAAAAAATGCTCATTTCGGGATTAAATTATGAAATAACAGAGAATGAGTCTAAGAGAACTTTACTCGGGCTTCACAAAATACAAAGGGACCAGCAATTTCAGCATATCATGACCGGGACCAGGAGTGTAGCCAGAAGGAAGCCACTCAGTGTCATTAGCTTTGAGTCCCTCAACGGCCGCCGGAACTCCCTTTCTCAAGCCCTTGCTCCAGTCGACGCACCCCCATTCAAGCCTCCTCTCCGCCCTTCGTCGTTGTTATCTTCGGTACTCAGGGGTGGACCACACTTCCTCTGGGGTCTCCGGCACCACCAAGTGGGGATGTGGTCCAGAAGGAGGAGTACGAGAAAACGAAGGAGGACAATGGGGAGGCGTACAAGGGAGCGAAGAGAGAGGATTGCGAGGAAGAGAAGAAGGACCAAGATGTGGAGAAGGGGGAGTATCGGGCATGAACTCAGAGAATGCTCCACAAGAATCGCTCCAAACAACATCACCCATGGTGATTCAACCAACAATCAAAAAGAAACGAAGGGTCACCGAAGAAATGCTTGCAACAGTGGAGTGAGATGTGTAGAATGACCAACAAAACGCACCTCAAAATGTAGATCAAGAGGAGATGCGAATCATGGTGTTAATTTTGGCAGCAACTAGTAGCAAATGAGGTCAAGATCTAGGATTTACATATGCTCAAAGTGAGAAGCCGGTGGGAAGATCGAGAGGGAGTGTGGCAGAGATTAGGTTAGGGTTAGAGAAAGAGAGGGAAAGGTTAGTAAAGAGGGGAAGTAACGAGAGCCGTCCAACACAACAAAACAAAACCCTATTAATGACTAACAATGGGCTTAAATCAGCCCAACTCTTACCTAAAGAGGGAATATAACAAACATTTCAAGACAACCCAAAGAGGCTAATGGAGCAAAAAAAACCGGACGGAGGGAGTACTTAACAAGTAAGTTGTGACACTCTTATAACATTACGCATAGATTTTGTTCTTATCAACTTATTTTTACTAAAATAAAAATGAGAGAAATCAAAACAGTTTTAATAGTACGATTTCAATCAGTTTTGGTTCCGATTCAAACCAAGAATTGGTAGTTTTTTTTTTTTTTGGGGCAATGAGTACTTAACAAGTAAGTATTATGAATCAACCTTTAATCAACGCGGAACCAATTATAGAGTTTCTCTGCCTCTAACTTATGGAACAAACTTGTCCTTCCAAAAAAAGGAGGGCGAAAGACAAATTAAAGAAGCATCAGACAAGATGTCGTGATAATAACCATTGATGAATCAACAAATCGACCAAGTACTATTAATGTGCTCTCATTTTCTTAACACATTGAAGAACATATTATTACAAATGACAAGCTATAATAAGATCATGCAATTATATTGCGTATCGTCACACTATGAATTTGAGACACCAAGCCGCTTTGGCTGTGAATGTGTTCATGAAGCCGCACGTTTGGGTGCTTGCTAGATAATAAATCGCATGGATGGCGTTAATTTTGCCGGGTTATAATTAACAAACCTAATCATTAGGGGAAACCGGAAACACAATTATTAATATCGGCTTGTAATCTTATGAGAGATCTATGACGTCATATGTACCATCATATGTAATCGTCAACATAAATTAATGTTGGATTCTTCAATTTAGAACGTGTTTTTTCCTAATGCTAAATTATTGTAAGATGCGGCTACAATGGGGGCTTACACATTTCTCACTTACGAGAAGGCAAGCCAACTTAAGGTTTGCAGTATGGTGCCTATGATAATTGAAGATATATTGATAGTTATGAATTTATACAAAATATACATCGGTTAGATAAATTAATATAGCTCAGTCTTTCAAGATTAATTAATATTTACTTGAAATGGTCATAAAGGACTACGGTTTTCTCTCGTATATAAAAATGGAGCAAATTATTAAGGACGGAGTTTGATGGTCTGACAATGGACGGTGGAGTATACACCGAAGAATAAGGGGGTGGCGTCATCGACATTGTTTACAGCCACACTCTTTAAATTATCTGTCCCTCTAATGAGGTGAATCTCGGGTGTAGAAAAGGAGGGTTGATTATGATAATGAGGACGAGGAGATAGATGATGACATAGATGAGCCATTGACTTAGTTTTTTTCATCACATTAATAGCCCAGTGTGACTTATTTAACACAATACAAATTCTCTTTTTGTTTTTATATTTGATCAAATTTCAAAACCTTCGAACTTAAACTATAAAATTCAAAATCCAAAAATAGAAGCAAAGTAAAAATAATTAAAAATAAATTTGGACTTTGGCCGAACAATAAGGTCAAATGAACTGGTCTTCAAACTAACTCAATGTTTTTAAATTTCTATTTTGGATTTTCTAAAATGAATCAACCTCCACTTATATTTATTCACATTACAAGGTGTCCATTAAAAAGAATGCCCACGCAAGTCAGGATTTGGGAATAGAATTATCATTGAGGTGGCAACTGGTGATTGGTAGGGAATGAAGGGGCGCACTGAGCCACATTGAAAGACTCGACATTCATCAAAGCTAATTTTGGCATAAAGATATCGGCGGCATGCGTCTTATATTAAAATTAAATCAACTTAACTACGTCTTCTGCCACTCCTCGAATCTCGAATCCGATCATTACCGGCTTTTCAACACTTGACTGGCCTCAACACTTGGATTTCATTTTGGCAAATACACACCTTCGAACGTCACCAACACGTTTCGCACGTTCGCAACTACTGGAATATTAATGTATTTTTATACTTCATTCTTTTTATTTGCTTTTAACCTAAATCCAAATATACATTTTAAATTCAAATATTTTCCATTGTATATTTGTAAAAATTATAAAAAAAATTCTTATTAGGGAGTAGTAGATTGTGCTGCATTAATGTTGTTGAGTAATTAATTAAAATTTTTATATTGTATGTAGAATACGTGTAGAATAAGCTATTAAAATAAATGGATTCTTTTAATTGCGTACATAAAGACCATTAATACACATAAATATTGTTAATTTTCTTCTAATATCTTTTCTATATGAGAAGATTTTCATTCTCTAATAGTCACTAAATTAGACTCAATAAATATATATGTCAAAAAATGTGTGACATTAAATGTTGACCTTTAAAAAATTATTTTTCCTTTAATTATATACCTAATATATATATAGTATAATCTTATCACTTAAACGGTTATGATTCATTCTTATCTTTAACTCTCTCTCTCTCTCTATATATATATATATATATATATATATATATATAGTTATGGATACATTAATGTGGTATCGTATCCTTCCAATAATATTTGCCCGTATAGAATGTATATGCCCATAATTATACTATACACTAGTTATTCGAAGGTGTACGTACTCAATCGTAAAAACTTTAGACAGAGTATAATTAAATAAAAATGTACTCCTGTAAATGGGGGGGTAGAGTTGAGCTTGAGCAGGGATTGCTATCTGCAGGCATGTATTAAGGAGGAGACATAGAGAAAAAAAGGGGAGGGAAAGCCGAGGTGGGCATCGAGCCCTGTGATTGTTAATGTAGAAGCAGACCAACTTCTGTCTGCCTTCCTTCCAACTTCCAAGTCCCCACTCTTCCAGAGTTCCACCCAACCTCACATACACATTTTACACTAACCTTCCTCACTCATTTTTGCATCATTAACAATTTTTGTTTACTCTGCTAAAAAAAAAAAAAAAACTAATTTTAAAAGTTTTGCCCTATTTTTTGTCTCTTCCCTTTTCTTACACAATCTATCTCCTTTACACCAGAAATATACTGTCCTCTTTATTCTTTAACTATGTCCATGCACCTTACCCTTTTTTTTTTTTGTTATAATTATATATTCTCAGTTTCCAGTATTTGGGTAATTTTATGTAATTCGTATTGTATATATTTTATTTCTATTATAGAGTTATGAAATCTTATTTGATATATTTCAATGTAAATTTTTATAATATCAAATTTTTTATAATTTTTTATCTTAAAAATTTGGAGATAAAAACGTTTTAAATCCTATTTTAGATATTGTAAAAAGTCAAATGAGGTAAAAAAAAATAGGGATAAGGCTAATATTCATTTAAAATTTTGAATATTGTCTCGTGCATTTGATTTCATGATTTTTACTATATGGCTCATTGGCTGTGGCTTTTTTAGTTCTCTTTACTCGGAGTACTCTGTAATGGGATACGTTGGTACTTGATTGGTGCATCTTAATGTTTACTTTGTGCTACTTCGTATATGATAAAAGATAGATAAAATGATTTATCAGGGGAAAAAAAAAAAGATACAGGAGATGTTATAAATTAGTTTAAAGAAAAAAAATCAGCAATTTCATATTGGTTGCTTTTGGTGAGGAATTTTGTTTCAAAATTTGTTAAATATTGTGATTTTATAAAAACATAATTTACTTGTGTCCATATAATACGGATTACCTTTTCTTTATTAAAATTGTATAATATGATATTCTTTTATACTAACTTTATATTCCTTATTTCTACCCATTTTTCTAAGTCTTTTTTTTTTTTTTTACTTTATTTCTTTTATGATAACCTTATAATTATTTTAATCAACTCATATTCCACCTTATATTTAATAAATCCTTTCTATCTAATTTTCTCCTCATACAAGTAAAAAATCCACACGAAGGATGCTACATTTTACTTTTTCTTAATTTTTGTTATTACAATAAATTGGCAGAATTCAACAATAAATCGATTGATATTTTGCAAATGAAGGCAATCACTTGGAGGCTAGGTGTTCAAAAGGGTGCAAATGAGTTGACACTTTTACTGCGAACAAGTTGGCCAAAGTTCAATCAAACTCGTTCATGAAGCTATTCTTACACAAGTTTGAGCAAATATTTAAGGCTCATTTACTAAATGCCCTTTATTAAAACTCAAAAAAATAAAGGAAGAAGCCCAAGTCAAACTCAAATAAGTCTTTTACTTAAAGAGTCAAAGCTCAAACAATACAAATTAATAGCTCATTTAAAGTCTGTCATTTATATTAATACTATATAACATATTTTTATTAGTACTATCATTAATTAATCTAAAAAAAATTTCATTTTTTCATTAAGCAAAGTGTGACAATTGAATAAATTGTGAATTATAAGTTTTAGAAGCTTATGGTTGGACCCATAATATTCTATGACACTTTATTGAAGCATAGATTATGGGTCTTAATTTTGTTCTGAAAGTCTTAACATATTATTTGTTTGAAGTCAAAATCATATTTATATCTCATGTATGTGTTTGATAGGGCATGTGAAAATTGGTTGAAAGTTCAAATCCTAGGGTCTACTGGTAGTACATATAGTGTAGCTATAGTTTATAGATTTATGGTCCATCTTTGTTTACTTGAAGATTTTTGGATTAAGTGGGTTTGAATCATCTAGCAATCACCTAGTTTACTTGTCATTCTCATTCCAAAACAAATTCAACCCAATTGAATAGTTTGTTTATGAAATACTTTGTTTGGTCTACAAATGCATGCAACTCTTCAATTGTCTAGTAAAACTTTTATGAAGTACGGAGTACTCAGTACTTTAAAGATCCAATCAGACATGTTAGGCTACGAATTCACCAAAGTCCTCTCCTTTGTTCATGATAAAGTGTGCTGTCGTAATTAGTAAGGACCACTCTCTTCCCTTAACTCAATAGCACAGGCTACATTACATCCAAAGAACCCATGCTCATCAACAACTGTAACATATTTTTTATTTTTATTTTTGCAAGGAGAAAGGACATAAAATCTGAGACCTTTTTCTAATTCTGATAGCTAGGGAATGAACTCTTGAAATAAGACTTTTAGAAACTTTCATATAAGAAATAAAACAAAGCAACTTAGTAAAATCATGGATATCAAGATCAAGAGGATGAAGATCATTCGAGGTAGCCTTTAGATTCTGAAGAGTTTCAACAGCTATCGTACTGTCAGTTTTAATGATCCCTGTTTCTCTAATCCAACATCTTGTCACATACCATTCTACATTGCTAGTAATTTTGAATGGAGAGCCAAAGATGTTCAAACCTTTTCTCCATCTTACATGCAGATATTCTTTTCTAGGTATAGGCCCCATCTTACCCCCCCACCTCCACTGAAGTGTATTTTTTTTCTATGCTCCACCAGTCTTTATAAGCTGGCATATTCTATCCTCTAGAGTCCTCAAGGTCTTGATATTGATTCTTGGAGGTGTCAGAGTTGTATCCTTCAGCTTGTGCCCTTCTATTGCCTATACAGAGGAGTCATTCATTCAGAATTATGAAAACCCTAGATGGGTTAGGAGGAGACCTTTAAACGTAACTTCTTCATTTCCATAGATCCAGATGCTCCATAAGATTAATAAGAATTTTGACGCTTGATTTTGGAGATCTGAATCCTCTTGGAGAAGAAGCCTAAGATAGTTCCTAATTCACTGGGAGATAGGTGGATCCATACCATTAATCCTTAGGACAAAAAGAGAGGTAGCCCAAATCCTCGACGTGAAGCTGCAATCCCGGAATAGATTATCAGCGGTCTCCATGCATTACTGGCATAGAACACATAAATCCTCATGGATAATACATTAATACCCATCATTCTCAACCTTTCTTTGACAGGGAGCCAGGGAGGGCATTATTCAAAAGCAACATATAAATTTTACTCCCAATTAATTTTCCTATAATCGTATGGTCTAATTTGTTCGAATTTACCTTATTTAATCCAAGAATAGTGGCTACTGCACTCATCGATGTAAGTTTGCTACAATAAAGTTCTTTTTGTTTAGTTCAAGACAGAATAAGTCCAATAAAATAAATACTTACAAATGCACCTTTCTAAATAAGATTGTATGACACTTATACCTGTTGATGTGCATAATAGTTAGTTACTTTTTATTTAGCTTATATTGCAATTTAGAAGATGCACTATGCTTATGGTGCACTTAAATGAATGTACTAGCCTTTTGTATATAACATACAAGTAACTTCAAAATAATCTATAACTATTACCAAAATCTCTGTTGACGTTATACTTAACACATCAACTATTATAGAAAAAAATTCTCCACTTTTTTTTTTTTTAAAAAGATAATGTCATCTACTTTTTTTCTACTTTACATTAATATTAGATTAGAAAATATTATAGAAAATTGTATAGCTATATAAATTCCTAAATCATTTAAAACTACATTTATTTCTTCTTTTCATTTCATATTTCCTCTCTACCTTTTTCTATTATAATTTTTTCATTTAATATGATATAAAATATTATCCCAATTAAATTTTCTATGATAATTCTATAAAACCTATAAAATTTTCACTAATAATTTTTTTTCTTCTTATAATTAAAATATTTAATAAAATAATATCCATAGTAAAATAAATATATTAAAGAGAGAGAAAAATAGATGATTGAACTCGATGAATCTAAGTAAATTATTAGAAAATTTGATGTTAAAATAAATCCCCATAATCTTGTAAAATTCTTAGTATACTATACTTAATTTAATAAGAAGTTTATCCAAGTGTACAATGAGCATTGTATGTCATAATACATATATCTGTTGGTTTAAAGAATATTAGAAACGCATGTTTGAATGTATATTTAGATTTTGTAGGTGCTTCGTATTTGGTGTTCCCCACATGGTGAAGGTATACCCTATCATAATATAATTTTTTTCGTACCTTAAAAACAAAATGAAAAAAGAGGCATGGATAATACCGAAATGGCATAGTTAACCAAAGTGGTCCGGTGTGTGAAGATCCAACCCAAGGTCATTTATGGAGATTGGGCCACAGATTTTAGTCATGGACTTGACGCTCTACTGCTCTAGTATATGGGCCCATCACCTCAATGCCGGACCATTATACATTAATACGACTGCCCTGATAACTTTTCAGTACCTATTCTCAGTTTATCGCATGAAGTATGTGATATTGACGAAGAACAAACTAATAAAGTTTAAAGGTGCCAAAGTTTAAAGTTAAACCTTATATTCCGACTATTAGAAAGCTTAATAAGACAACTTTGCACATAAAATAGTCAGAGGTAGTAGTTCAATCATCACAGCAATGCTTGTAATTTTCATAATTTTACAGATATGCTCTTAGGAAAACCTTGTGATACTTTATGCCACACATTAGTGTGTTTGGTTCAACTAAAATTGACCAGACTTTTTGTTTTACTTTCAACATATCAATTTTCTAGAACACTCTGAAATTTCTAACTTATTGCTACACCTATTGTTATTGTTTTGTTGCCATCATTTATCATCAGCAAAAACCAATACAAGTACGTAAAAAACACTAGAACATATGATAACGGATACTTCATAGATTTTTTCGCTCCAAAAATGATTTTGGTTCTAGCACTTGAGATAGGGGTGTTCATAAATGGTTAGCCGTATTGTTAAGTCTTAACGGTACGGTTAACCATTATAACGGATATTGAAAAAGGCTAACTGTAATCGTATCGTTAAGTAACGGTAACTAATAAACAGTTAACCGACATTTAATGGTACGGTTAACTGCTAACCGTTTAATTTTATTTTATGCACTTGTACTCCTAATATTGTAAAACTACTTGTATGATTCCTTAGCTCATTTGGGTGTTTTACAACAGTATAATACATATTAAATAAGGTTTGATCATGCATAAAAAAACTTGTAACATTCATTCATGTTTTAGGCTTTAGGTTTAGTTTTTTTTTTAAATAATAATAACGGTTAACTAATAGTTAATTGTTATAAAAATTTTATTACCGTAACCATAACCATTAATTCTTAACGATTCGGTAAATTAACCATTAATATGAACTTGTTATACACAGTTAACAGTTACGGTTATTTTGCACACCCATACTGTGAGAGCACAAGTCCACTCACAACCGAAATCTCACTAAATGGCTAAGTCAACACCTGGAGTTGGAAAATTACCTCTCACTGTAATATCCGATAAAAAGTGTGATGAAAATGAAAAGGATAAAAACTACACGTTAGCAAAATTTAAGCAAAAATGACTAGAACGACACATTGACAAAACAAAGGATGGGAAATAAGTTAGCTTAGCAACTTACATGTTGATAGAAAAATCAACTCTTGTGAACATTGCTATCTCTAATCTCTCCATGACTGCACACACGCAAGCATGATGAATACTGCCGCATCATACTCATTGTTACCATCACGCATGCTAATCGATCTCAGGGATAAATCAAAGAGCCTATCTAGCTAAATATGGAAGAGTAATGTTGTAATTAAATGAGGGCATTTTCAACTTTTGAAAAGTGTAAAGAATAATAGGATTAATAACTTAGGCTTCAATTTTATTGTCTAATCTAACTTTTGGTCATTCATTAAGCATTTCCCCCTTTTGTATACAAATTTGTTAAAAATAGTTATAAATCATCAAATCAGTCATATACTCGGGTAATAATCTATGCATAAGTGAAGCCTCTTTCTAGTATTCTCGTATCTTTGATATTGTGTAACCTTTGTCGGAGATGTTATCATCTGCAGAAATTCTTCTTGTACTGCTCTGTAATTAACTAATTACTAAATGTTGCACAATGGAGTAACAATAATACTAGTGTGTGGTGTTATTTATGTGAAGGTAATACCCCATATCATGGGTTTTCTAGTTTATCAATGGATTGCTCTTCACTAGTCAGTAAGGGAGAGTTATTCTTGTTTACATGGACACTTACAAATTACAATAGGGGGTTAATTGTAAGTATTGTATGTGAGGGTATTTAATAGTTTTTGCAGATATTAAAATAGGAACAAAGAAGTATGAAAGAACAAGAGAACACATAGGATTTTTAGCGTGAAACTTTTTGTGTCCATCTCAAAAGAAAACCATGGTCCAAATTTGGTTTTAATTAACTCTTCACTATATTGACAAATCCTAATACACTCTATAATGCTTTCTCTCCATTCAAGTTCCAAATTGATATATGAGTTCTCTTCTCTCTATTTGCTCTTTCTCTTTTCCCTTTGGACTTAACTCTAAGTCATACACTTCTCTCTTCTATTTAACACAAAGTCTTACAATTCTTTCTCTCTTTTCCTATTGTACAACTCAGTACAACAAGCAAAAATGATAACATTTAATGATACATACATAGAGATTAATAATTGGAACACGACTAAGCTCATAAGTGTGGTAATTGACTTATGATTTGTTTTCTTTCAAAAACTCATTTGAAAATTTGATCAATTCCTTTTGTAACATTAAGAGTGAGTGCTTTCATATACACAAAGCCTTGACTTGCTTTACCTAATTCGTTGCATAGAATGCGGAGAGGTTACACAATAAGTGGCTGTACAAAGCAAGTACAATTAGTTTTTCTACTATAGCCCTAGTTTTCCACTTAATCTAAGCATCTCAAAGTTCAGTGTCGAAACTCAAGACTTGAAGGGGCCTTTTTAGAAAGTTTTTTTTTTTTTTTTTGCTGAAAATCATGATTGTTGACTTGCAGAAAATCTTAATTGATAGCTAACTTAATTAGTTATGTTAGATTTTTTCTTTTCAAGAGGAATATCCTTAGGAAATACTTGAAGTTTTAAGGCAATCTTCGGAGTTTAGTTAAACCAATCATTTAATCTATTATATATATAAACTTATAAGAAGCTTAGAACATAAACTCATACCTTAGACCTTTTGAACTCCAGAAATTGAGGCTTTCACTCAAAAATCCATCAGCGAATTCCTACTAGGAACTCAGCACCAAACCAATTGGAACTTCACTCAAAGTTCTATAAAAAAAACACGTGTTTTGCTTATTTGCTTATCATTAGTTTGGATACTTTGTAGGTGACGTAGCTTTAATTAATTAGCAAACTTCTACTCCAAAACTTGGTTTCTTTCCCTTCACATACTTAAGACAAACAATCTATCAAATGTAGTTAGTTTGTCATTACCAAAATACTTAATGGGAACAACAATTATACCATGACCCCCGTCAATTCCAAAATAAAAGTCTCGATTGATTGGTGTTTTATAATCTCATAGAAAACGTACACTTAGCTTCGAATAGATTATGGTGGAATAGGAATCTTGTACATTAAGACCTTTTGTATTTAATTAATTAGATGTTCTAAATTGAAACGAAGAAAATAATCTAGAAACACCTCATAATAGAGAAAATTTGATATTTATAACTCCGGTAGAACATTGAAGAGACACTGTAAATCAAAATAGTAAACCATCCTACTACAAAATTTTTGAACAATTGATTTCATACACGTACCTAATAATAAGAACATGTATGTTTATATGTACAACAATATACATTAAAAAACTCCTCTAAACTCCAAAACTATATAACGATGCTAAACTTTACATTAATTTTGCTTCATATAAACTCTATAAAATAGTCTTTATATCTCACCAACAAATGCACCAACTGCTACCCTATAAAACTTCCCCAAGGAAAAACAACTAGTTATGTTCTGAATTTCTAATAAGTTTGTTTCTGCTTGATTTGTATCCACTCTAACCGCAATAACTTTGAAGGGGAATACATATTCTTGTGCTCAGAAATGGTCTCGAGTTTTGGAGACCACCCTTGATCTTTAGCTCTAACAAGTTGCTCATACTGCTTCTGCAACTCCGGAGTTGTACAAATAAGTTTACAACTATTATTAGGACTAGTAGACGGGCTACTATTACCACTAATAATCCTTGCAATAAACTCAGGTACAACCTTAATCATAAGTACTCTACCATCTTTATCCTTAATATACTCAAAAGGGCTCCTACAACCATTGTCATTAGCAACACTAAACAACTTGCAGTAATTATTACTACTCGGGCATTTGCCACTAGCGTTAGAGTTATTAGGAGAAGGAGAGGAAAGTGATTGCAAGGAGGCAGCCGAGAGAGGCGGTCCACCACGGGGGAGGCGGTCCAGGGGTAGGACAAAGTAAGTACGGCCAGCCACGAGGTGGTCGTGGATCGCGAGCACGGGGATTGGACGACCAAGGATGAAGGAGTCTGCATGACAAACTACACAATCAGGGAACTCAAACATAATCTCTCCTGCTTTGATCTTAGAGCGCCCTTTAAGCACCTTGGTAGCCCCTTCACATAATATAAGCTTTATTCTTGGATTATTGGCGCATGATCGCAACAGTAAAAATCCTTTGAAGCAAGACGTTGTGGGATTATACTTTGTTACCACTCCAAAATCACCCATTTAATTTCTTAGAGAAAATGAAATTTAAAAAGATGAGACATATACAATATTTGGAAGGATGGAAGTGCAAGAGGATGACAATATATAGAGGGAGGCACATTCTTTTGACTTTAGAAAGAGTCTTTTGCGTTTGTTTATCATAATTAAATGGGCCATATACATATTTTGTATCGTATTTGGTAGGAAAAAGTCTAGATTTGTTTTTAGTAAAATAATTTGTAATGAGGTTGGTTTTAGGATTAATAGATTTTAAAAAAGACCGTGCGTGGTCAGCCATGCCGGCTTTGAACAGTTATAATTAAGTTGCATGCACTATCACTATTTATTCGAAAGGGATGGTAGCTTAGATAGATAAGCTGCAATCTGAGAAAAGGGGTGTGCGTGGACTAGTCATTGAAGTTGTAGCTTTCAACCTAGTTGGATTTGTCTGATCATCATTAGCATTATAGTCAATTCATTAAGCTGCTAAAATCATCTTAATATAAGTTTGATTGTGCTATATGTCATGTGCTTAGCCGCATGTTTTGTGATTGTAAAAAAAAAAAAATGACAGTTCATCACGTAGCTAGCTAGAGTTTGTGTATGATTACGTGTTGTTTAATCCTCCAATTTTCTTAAGAGAGTTTAATAATTTACATGTAAGAGAACCCTCATTTTCGAGTACAATCGAATCCATTAATTTTGGAAGATGTTAACTTGGTAGACAATGTAATGAACCCTCACTTCTGTAATTACGACTTAAGATCCACTAGTGCGCTAGCTGAGGGTCATGTTTGAACCATTCATTTGCATTTCATTGGGGTTATACGATATAGCTCAACCCTATGCGTAATTGTGTAAGGTAAGCTTCTATAACCTTCTGAGCACAAGATCCAATCATATATGAGAGGGAAAAATATGATTAACCCTTCTCAATAATATAGTGGACAAGGAATAATGAATTTTCTAAATTTGACAAGTCACCTTGACTAATTTAGAGCCATTTTTTCAGCTTCTAACTTGTATTGAATTTATAACCCTTCAACTTACTTGGAGTCCATAGTTGGTAGATGAACTTATTTATCAACAATAACGGATTGCATGAGCGTGTTCATTGCCTGATAACATGTTCTTTTCTATGATAAATCGTCAACTTTAAATGGTTCAGGATGATTGTAGTACCTGTTAAGTTGTGGAGCCTAATTAATATTAAATCCTTAATTTGTGGTATTAAGTTTTGGGCCTCCTTTATTCAATTTCTGTATTTTGTAAATACCTAATAGAAAAAAAACCTAATTGGAGAGTGACAGTTTTCACTCAATTATTTCTCTCTATTATTTTATGCGTATGAGTGTCTCTTTCCCAACCGTATCCCTTCTAATGTTTGCGAATTTAGGAAGAAGATATTGGACTCAAAACGGATGATAAAGATGGTTCCAAATGTAAAGACAATGTATTGTAAGCTATGATTGTAATTAGACGAACAACATGAACTGAAAAATGTAATATAATTGCTAGCTATTCAAGGATGCTAAAAACGAAAAGTTTATTTTGATTACCCTAGTTAATTCTTACGACATGGTTTTGTTTGTATGCAGAATAAAAGCCTTCAATATTGAATGATTTTATTTTTCATAGCATGAATGATTACTAACACCCCAAGAATTTTACTTCCCATTGTATCCAAAACAATAATTAAAAGAAAAAGGTGGTCAGACCAATGGAAATTCGAAAGTGAATGTGTACAGCCAATTTAACCCAAAATGATGAGTTGATGTTGATGCAAACCTGCATGTAATTAGTTGACTTGCCCACCCCCTCAGATAGACAATTAGACAGTGTCGACGTTGACCAAAATGATCACGGGCCACCGCCCACTAATTCATTGACCCTGCTTTAAAGAAGGATGATAATAAAACCACCCCACAAAATGTCAACAAAACTAATTCAATCGAAATTACTTTACTGTCGTTTTATTGTTTTTAAGGTACAAATGAGTGTTTATTTGACCAAATGTACACTCAGTAATCAAAATTTGATTATACTTCGTTGTTATAAGAAGGCCTCAATTCACTATCGATGCGCAACTTAAGCTTTATCCACGCGCCTCTTCATTGCCATTATTGATGGCCGAATTGAATTGGTTGAACACAAATAAATGAATTACTCAGTACTTGACATAATTGGGTTTCGGCCAAAAACCAGTCTTTTTGGGATCGTAAGTGTGTCATTCAATTAAATGCCTTCACATGCATCAACCCTCCCTTCTCATCACGATTATCTGCAAAATTAGGTGCTTGATTGTAGGGCATTGCTCTATAGACCATGAAATATTGGACCATCAACTATGGTCCAATTATTTGTATCTATTAACCGATTTAATGAGAAAACTTATTTCGAATGAGAAAGGTTTCATTGCAAGGTATGAATTTGTATAAATGGATGAATAAAGGGTTATATACTTATATTTCCCTTTAGCTGTTTGGAAATGTTGTAGTTTTTAACAAATATAATCACAATTTGGAGTTTTGACCGATCCCTCATGAGCATACTGCTTCATGTGTAGCCCATTTGTTTAGGTCCATTCTTTCAACTTCAATGTCAACATAAAAGTGCATGAATACATACATATATGATATCTCACATTTGTTCCTCATGCATTTTTCTGTAATTTTATAATTCATAATACCTACTTCAGCAGTTTTCTAACATTGAATTTGATTTAATAAAAGTCTTACACAATTTTTTTAAGGTCATGCGCCTTCCAAGTGATGTTATATATAAAAGTACAGAATAGGAGGTGTCATGTTTATTTCATTGTGTCTAGATAAGTTCACACATCCCAATTCGCATTAGTAAATATAGTTTATGATTGTCTTTTATGAAATGACCTTTGGGTCAATATTGAGGGGAGGAGGTACCCTTTCAGGAGTGATTCTATTGCATTCATAAACAACGCAGACAAACATCAAGAAAGCAATATAAACCAGGCAAACCACATCATTTTTTTAATCACCTCGATGATTCTTTGAAAGTACAAGTGAGTTTCAGTGTATCAACCAATCTGCAAGTTGAAGAGCAAAAGGTTCGGATTATAGTAATTTGTATTCCAGGCAGTCATTTCTTTAAACTTGAACATAAAAGCTAGAGGGTTTCACCAGAGGTTATAAATCATGAACTAGCTGAAGAATTAGTTTAATTAATTTCCAACTACCTTCACTTTCAGCTGAAAATTGGCGGTCATAGTTATGTAAATCAAACAGCTTTTTGATGGGATTGATGACTACTTGGAGGCAGAGCGTAAGGATTGTCATGACATAAAGTTGTCACATCAAAATATAATCTTGTCACATCAGATATTTTTTTTTTTTTTTAAGGATAAATACAAGAATTCTGTTAAGATGATTATGTTTGGGCTTAATAAGGATAACCCATCATAGTTGTGTACTACATCAACATGAGGTATATAAGAATGAATAGGTTAAAAAATGTGCTTAGAATTCAGAAAAAGGATAAGAGAAATAACCTACTTCGCTATACATACAAAAATTGATATTCCTAAAGTTATTCAAGGTTACAAAAAATAGAGGAGACTTCTCATATTGATACTCCTAAAGTTACTCATCTTTATAAAAAAAATGAAGGAGACTTCTCATATTGATACTCCTAAAGTTACTCATCTTTATAAAAAATGAAGGAGACTTCTCATGTTGATACTCCTAAAATTACTCATCATTACAAAAAATGGAGGAGACTTCTCATATTGATACTCCTAAAGTTACTCATCGTTATAAAAAATGGAGGAGACTTCTCATATTAATACTCCTAAAGTTACTTATCGTTACAAAAAATAGAGGAGACTTCTCATATTGATACTCCTAAAGTTACTTGGCTACTAAATGTGATTAGATTTGTAGTGATAATCGATTTTTAATTGACTTTAGAATCCTTATGTAAAGTAAGAAAAGTCATTATGATAGTAGTTGATGGATTTTGTTAGGAAT
Organism: Dysphania ambrosioides; assembly: GCA_026401315.1. NCBI lineage: Eukaryota > Viridiplantae > Streptophyta > Magnoliopsida > Caryophyllales > Amaranthaceae > Dysphania > Dysphania ambrosioides. Next base: position 1,764,192 of record CM048666.1, read on the forward strand.
TTTAAGATGTTATATTTAGTATATTTAAATCATATGATTCCATGACATTAGGCATGGTTGCATAAGATAACCATTGAATCCCTTATATTTAAATAGGACACATCTATCCTAATGAACATAATTTGATTAGTTATGGACATATTAAAGATTGTATTTGATATATAACAGTAGGGATACTTAACTCTATATTTTTAGTTCACACATTAATTTATTTATTAGACCATAGATTACCAACCCATTGTTCATTTAACTCAAATAAAGAATTATAAGCAATACAATACATTGTTCCACCTTTTATATGGAGTTCGATCCTTACTTGCTCGACTATACAATAATAGGAATAGTTAGATATTTTAGTACTTCTTTAGATTATTAGAGCAATGATATTTTGTGTGCGTAAGGGGTCTCATTGAAATCTAAGCTAGCATACAACACAGAGGAGTAGCCGAGTAGGGACCTTTTTTCTCCGAGACAGTGTGATAAGTTGTTGAGTTGTTTGGGACAATCAAGCAATCATGTGTGTATGTGGTAGTATTTACCGTAGGCTGGTGCTATGGTGAGTCAAGAACATGCATGTACATGCATCTCTAGTGAAAAGCTGGTAACAGAGATGTTTAACCAATACTTGTATAAAGGTGGGATCGGGTAGCTGAACCCAATCATTGAATTTCAAGATGGAGCATCTGGCTCATGTGAATATATCCGTTTGTTCTAGTTGTTAGTTAGCAAATATATCAAAGGAAGATTTGGATTAATTTACGTTTATACAACAGCATCCTTGTGAGACGTATTTGACAAAAAAAAAAAAAAAAAAGGCCTAACTGAAGAGACATAGGCACATAGCTTAACAAAAATATTCAAAAAGCCAATTGGCAAATACCGAAAAAGAAAATTTATACTATGGAATATTTATAGCATTGGTGAAATTGAAACGTTGAGTATTGGGTATAGAGTTGTGAAGAGTGAAGCCACTTTATCCAACGATAAGCATACCAACAAAATAGCATACAACTAGTATACTAAAAAAAGAGAATAACATCTAGTTAGCGGTGGTCACTTGGCCGGTTCAGCCCGGCCCGCATACGAATCGAGCCAAGTCCAGTTCGGCCCATGATTCGAACCGATTCAGCCCACTGAATCCGAACCGGCCCGTTTAACCGACTCGTCCCTATTCGGATTGCCTAAATCTTCTAATTTTGTGAAATTTAGTTTATTTAAATGCATTTTAGTTTATATAAATGTTAATTTAGTTGAACATAAATTAATTTATACAAATGTTAGTTAATTTGCATATAGTTTAATTTATATAAATATTAGTTTATTTGAATATAGTTTAGTTTAATTCCTATGAATCAATGAATGTTAGTTTAGTTGAATATAGTTTCGTTTATAAGAATGTTAGTTTAGTTTATATGAACCAATGGATGTTATTATAGTTAAATTTAGTTTAATTTATATGACTCAATGAATATTAATTTAGTTATATGAATGTTAGTTTAATTGAGTATAGTTTAGTTTATATAAATGTTAATTTAGTTGAATATAGTTTATATGAATCAATGAATGTTAGTTTATTTGAGTTATATATAGTTTAGTTTATATGAATTAATGAATGTTAATTTAGTTGAATATAGTTTAGTTTATATGAATTAATAAATGTTAGTTTAGTTTAATATAGTTTAGTTTACATGAATGTTAATTTAGTTGAATATAATTTAATTTACATGAATCAATGAATGTTAGTTTAGTTGAATTGTATATACGTTAGTTTATATGAATCAATAAATATTAGTTTTGTTGAATATAATTTAGTTTATATAAATCAGTGAATGTTAGTTTAGTTTAATATAGTTAGTTGAACATAATTTAGTTAATATAAATGTTAGTTTAGTTGAATATAGTTTAATTTAGATGAATTAATGAATTTTAGTTTGGTTGAATTTTACTTTAGTTTATATTAATGTTAGTTTAAACTAAATTTAGTTGAGCATAGTTTGGTTTATAAAAATCAATGAATGATAGTTTAGTTGAATATAATTTAGTTTATTCATTATATAAATCAATAAATGTTAGTTTAATTGAATATATTTTAGTTTATATGAATAATGTAAGTTAGTTATATGAATTAATGAATGTTAGTTTAGTTGAATATAATTTAGTTTATATGAATCGAATATGATTTTGTCTTTTTGTGATTATATGTAATTTATGTAGTGAAAAATAAAAAATATCGACAAAAGAAATGAAAAATGAATGTGGTTAGTCGAATATAAAGTTTACAACGAATGTCATTATGTGATTCGTGAATATAAACGTTTAATTACTTTAAAAGCAATTCTTTTTTTTTTAATTTCTAAATGTCATTATGTGAGTTCGGTTTGTGAATTGTTTCGATTCGTAAATTCGGTTCAATTTGGTTCGTGATTCGGCCCGTCCCCGTGGCTATCCCTACATCTAGTTCAGTAGTTAAAATATGAATGGATGATACCTTTTAAATACATTCTACAAATCCAACCTTGGCGGCACTCTACACACTCCCAAAAAGATACAAAATTATTTAGTAGTTCGTAATTATAAAAGCTGGATAACGTCAGTGGGTAGACTGTCAGTGATGCAAGTATTTACGAGTAGAAACTAGTGTGGGTAGAGTGGCAATTGCTTTTGCTTTCTTTTCCTCATCCACCTTGTTCTCGTTCTTTCATTTAAACACCTTTAAGTTACTTCCATTACTACTCGCAAAGTTCAAGTTCGTGGAAACTCCATACAAAAGAATAATTTGCATTTTTTTTTTGCCAAACTTTTTATTGAACTGACAATTTTACTCGTTAAACTTTCTCCATGTGTCAAATGCTTATCATGTGCCAATGCATGTGAAGTTGATTCACGCATGTGCACATGCACTGATTCACGTTTTACCCTCGTGAACTTAACCTGATCACTTAAGTGCGAGACTACAAGGCCTGGTCACAAGAATGGGGATAACAATTTATCCAAGAGACGAAGATTTCAGCTGTCGGGATTCAGGTGCTAACTGCTAAGAAGTAGATCAAGCGGGACAAGTTGACAGCAGGTGATATATACGCTAGACAAGGCTCATATACTCTTAACACAGTAGAGATACTGTAGAAAAAGGTTACAAACTACATACGACTGCCTTAATTCTGAATATTCAATCCAATGGCCAGAAGACGGCGGCCATATTCGATGATAAAAATGCACATCACTTATCACACAACTATATCCATGCCCATATAAAATGCTCAGAGCCTAACAAACAGCTCTTGATACAAGTATAACTCGGCAACAGAATAGCAGATTTGAGTATATCTCCAAACTACTAATAAAATTGCTAATATTATAACTAAACCAGAAGGAGAAAACAGGGCATTTTTCCAACTCAGCAGAACCAGCATCCAAAGCTCTGCAGGAACTACAGAAGTTCTGAAAAACCTCAGGATTGTAAAAATCACTGAGAAGCTCACAAAATTCCCACTCTACTGCTGGTAATCCTCTTCCTCTTCTTCATCATACTCGATATCTTCGTCAGCAGTGGCATCCTGATACTGCTGGTACTCAGACACGAGATCATTCATATTACTCTCAGCCTCAGTGAATTCCATCTCATCCATACCTTCTCCAGTGTACCAATGCAAGAAAGCCTTCCTCCGGAACATAGCAGTGAACTGCTCGCTCACACGCCTGAACATCTCTTGAATGGAAGTGGAGTTGCCAATGAAAGTAGAAGCCATTGAGAGGCCAATGGGAGGGATATCACAAACACTAGACTTCACGTTGTTGGGGATCCACTCAACAAAGTAAGAAGAGTTCTTGTTCTGGACATTGATCATTTGCTCATCAACCTCCTTGGTGCTCATCTTACCCCTGAACATTGCTGAGGCAGTGAGGTAGCGTCCATGGCGTGGGTCAGCAGCACACATCATGTTCTTTGAGTCCCACATCTGCTGGGTGAGCTCTGGAACTGTAAGTGCACGGTACTGCTGAGACCCACGAGAGGTGAGTGGGGCAAATCCAACCATGAAGAAATGAAGCCGAGGGAAGGGAATGAGGTTAACAGCAAGTTTGCGAAGGTCAGAGTTAAGCTGACCAGGAAACCTCAGGCAGCAGGTCACACCACTCATGGTAGCAGAAATCAAATGATTCAGATCACCGACTGCAGACAAAAATATTTGTCAGCAATCATTAGAGCACCAATGTAATTTGACTAAATAACAGCAGCAAGCAATCAATTGCCTATTTCAAAAAGCCAATTCACTTATTAGAAGTTTTAGTGACAGCAGCTCAATTCCACAGTCCCAATAAGACTGAAATTATGCTATAAACAGGTCAGGATACCCAAGCTGGACTCATAAGCTGATCCTAAACGCTAAATATGGACAGTTGGACACAATCATACTTCAAAAATTAATCCAAGTCTAAAAGACATTCAGACAGATTAGCAGGTTTCAAATTATTCTCATCTACTCAACAGGTTTAAAATTTTCAACATATTTTAAACCTGTTTTCCAATTTTCAAACTATTCAACCATACACTTAGCAAATGCAAGTTTTGAAGGTGGAGTACCATACCCAGTCAAACCTTCACAGCTCATCTTGGTTAATTATCAAAGGTAACTACTTTGACATTAGATCAGTTATCAAATAGTTCCTCATACATAGAAACTAACAACATAATGAAACGAATCACTGAAATTACATATATTCAGTACAAAGTACACTCACAGCTGGGAGTTGTGAGCTTGAGAGTCCTGAAGCAGATGTCATAAAGAGCCTCATTATCAAGAACCATACATTCATCAGCATTCTCAACAAGCTGATGGACAGAGAGGGTAGCATTATAAGGCTCAACCACTGTATCAGAAACCTTAGGTGAGGGGAACACCGAGAAAGTAAGCATCATTCGGTCAGGGTACTCCTCCCTGATCTTGGAAATAAGCAAAGTACCCATTCCAGAACCAGTTCCACCTCCAAGTGAGTGGCAAACTTGGAAACCTATGCAAATACCAGTCAAAATATGAGCAAATGTCCAAAGTCTACATGTTTTACAACTAATCATTGCCTCAGCAAACATATGACATTGAAATCGTCAATAGTTAAAGTTCCAAAGCAATCACAACATAAATAACAAAATGATCAAACTTTATACCTTGAAGGCAGTCACAGTTCTCAGCCTCTTTCCTCACAACATCAAGAACAGAATCAATAAGCTCAGCTCCCTCGGTGTAGTGCCCCTTTGCCCAGTTGTTTCCAGCACCGGACTGGCCAAAAACAAAGTTATCAGGACGGAAGATCTGACCATAAGGTCCAGTCCTCACACTGTCCATCGTACCAGGCTCCAGATCCATAAGCACAGCACGAGGAACGAATCGCCCACATGACGCCTCATTGTAGTAGACATTCACCCTCTCAAGTTGAAGATCAGAAGTTCCGCTGTACTTTCCAGTTGGGTCAATGCCATGTTCAGCACAGACAACCTCCCAGAACTTTGATCCAATCTGGTTTCCACACTGTCCTCCCTGAATATGAAGGATTTCTCTCATCTTTAACCTACAATCACAAATCAACCACATTTCAGCAAACATGACAATGATGCTCACCTCATCATTTCACTCTATCAACTGATATAGAACATTCAACTCAAGCAATCCGACTCAAAAGTTCAAAGTACATCTTGAATCAATCAATTCATCACATGAAGCTAAAATGTAACATCTTTGACGTATTCAATCAATACCATTTTAGATAATACAACTGGACAGGCCACCTCTTGAATCAAAGAATACAACAAATGAAGCTAAAATGTAACATCTTGACGTAGAATCGCCAATCAATACCATTTCAGATTATACAACTGGACAGGCCACCTCGTCAAACACTAGCCTACATATATGCAACTAATATTTCAACAACTCCAACCGATATCAATGACTAATAAACAGGTTCATATATGCATCAAATATTTCAACGACTTGAACAGACATCATTCAGCAGGTTGACAGTAAGTCAAAGTCAAACAATTAACAAATCCAGCAATACTTGAAATACCAAGTACTACATGCTACATCTCATAAGATAAGATACTTGAGAAAACTTCTAGCACAAAGGTGTGATTAATCGTAAGCTCAAACTAACTACAAATCCAGTGCAATTGATAACCCACCGTAACAGCACGATCTACACGATCTGAACCATAGCTTTACATTTACATCGACTGATTCTAATAATAATCATCCTACTTATATAAAACACATAAATATCGAAATCAAAGCATACTTCACATTAGATCTGATGCTTAAACTCGATAAAAAAAATCAGATTTACAATATATTTAGATCAAATGCAAGCGAATCAGCGAAATAAAGAAGTTAGAACATTCAAATGTTGAAGTTTAACGCTGAGATGAACACAAAAGTAGTAGATATTCAGATAAAATCAAGTAAATTTCAGCAACAATGAAAAATCAAATCAAAATAAAAATGTAATGCAGAAATGTGGGGAAAATCGGAGGAGAAAACTTACAGAGAATATCGCCGAAGATTGACGCGGAGGAAACGAGTATGTAGAGAGAGAAATTCTAGAGAGAGAGGGAGGAGCGAGGAGTGAAGAAGCAAATGAATTCTAGATATATGGCTAAATAACAGAGAAACTGAGAGATTTTTTTTTTTTTTTTTTGAGGAGAGAGATTTTGAGTAACGGGAGCGAGATCTGACGGTCTGAGATGCTTCCCTCCTTTTTTCGAGAAGCGCCGTCGGAGGCCGCTCGATTGTTTGAGTTGGACGGTCGGATTTGTTTTAATGACGTGTGTGGGTCCTACATTGTACTGGTTCGGTTTCAAAATTTGAAAATTTGATGGTGAAATGACCGAAAAGCCTTGAGGATTTCCTCGCTGATGTTACATGTGCAGTAAGTTTGTGGGACCCGGGGATTTAAGCGTATTCCTAGAATCGTGCGAAATTGTTAGTGAAGACTGAGGAGGATAACCTGTATTATTGTGAAATCTTGAAGAGATTTTTGAATTAGTATGCTCTTTGACAAGGTTGTGAAAACTTGCTAGTGAATTGTTGTACTTAAAATTCGGTAAAACTATTGTTGATATTGTAATAAATTGACATTATTTTACTAAAATGTCTAGCTTTATATTCCTTTCATCTCAATATATTTGTTATATTTGACTTTTTACATAAAACTTTTTTTTATCTCTAATGCTACAAGATATAACATAAAACTTTTTTTTTCTAAAATTGTAAGACGAAAAATTATGAACACTTGATTTTTAAAAAATTTACATCGAGATGTATTCAACAAGATTTACTTGGATGTATTATTTATTACAGAGTATAATATAATTAAATTTTATGGTTAAAATTTTTAAATTTTGACTCAAAAAATAATAATATAGCAAATAAATAGGGACGGAAGAAGTATATGATATTAATTTATAAAATTAATTTGATAATAAATACGGGATGTACATAATAATGCACCTCGTTTTGAAGCATGATAATAAAATCATCATTTGCTATAAAAGCTCGAAAAAATACAGTAAAATAATGCACAATTGCACATGCTAGTGTTACACATACATTTAAAAGAAAAACAAAATAAATTTAACTTCACTAAAAATAGAACACACACAAGTGACACAACAAATAGCAAAAAGGTGAGTATGCAGTAAAAAGTATAAAGTTGGTCAGATAACTAATTTTACCAAATATTTTATTTATTGAGTAGTTAAAACTTAAAATATAATGATACAAATAATAATTAGACCTAAAAAAAAAAAAACACAAATGTATGATCGTTGATATTCCACCTGTACTTGTTTTGGTTATTATCAACTATTGAATTTAACAGTCAACACAAAAAATAGCCATTGATAAGTAATTAACAAATATGAAGATACAATGGAAAAAATCATCCAAAGTTAAAATAAGAGTAAGTAACTGTAGAAGTAGGAGTAGTGTCAAGTTTCAAGGTCCCTGCAGGAGAGGTACCGTGGCAAAGGAATATGGAGGGGGGGTGTTGCTTGTTTTAGTGGCAACTGGCAAATGTGGGCATCTTTCCCATCTATGACTATGAGATATTTTATGTGTTCTTTAGTTTACTTTTCCATGAAACAAGTTAGTGTGCAAATAATTTATGCAACATTTGAGCAAAATCCAGAATCTTAGTATCTCAATTCTCAAGGACTGGGAAAGGGGACAAAAAAAAAGTTTATAAAACAAGTCACATGACACAGCAACGTTATTTCATGTGACCTGCCAGCTTACTACTACTTTCTTCAGTCTTCACTTATGACTGTTATTTTCCTACATTCATTTTTTATTTTTATTTAAAGCTCAATATGCAATATGCAATATGCAATATGCAATATGCAATATGCTTGCTCGCCTTACAGGTCAAGTATCGTTTTCAGCATCATTTATTACACAACAGATGAGATGAGAGTAGTTGAGAAGCCGGCCATCTTTTAAGATCGTACTCGTCTGAGTGTTTAAGAAGTTTTTGAGGCGTTGAGAGATGACTACTAATTTATTTATTTTTGTTTTAGTAATTTGCTCTCGTCTCAATCTTCTATAGTTTTTGCGGGAGTACTTCTTAATTGAAGTCATGAACAAGAAAATCTAACACGTACTCCAACAAATCATTTTATTACGAGAGCAATACTGAAACTTAATGAGTCAAATTAAATGTAATACTAAATATAGTGGAGTAGCTTGTTACTTGTTAAATAACATTTTATAATAAACCAAGTGTCAACCGTTTTGGCAAGCCAATTTGTCGTGGTTGTCATTACTCATTAACATCAACTCAGGAAGACGAGTAAGCCTTAGAAGCCAAGAAAGAACAAGGTCTGATCTGAAAGTGGGACATCAAACGTGGGGCTTTGGCCTTTCCATGTTGATCCAACTATACGTAAAGTAAGGCAATAATTACTCATCGGTTGTCAGTTTGTCACCCCTAACTCTCAAGAATGTATGCCATATTATCATCATCAGCACTTACCAATTTTTTTACCTAAATATATTATGGATGTTGATGATAATAAGTAAGCATGTGAATCCCTGGAGAGTTTAGTTGTGATTGTCCTGAGATTAGATTCCGATATACGAAATTCAAGTAAATGTAGAATGTAGTAATAACGTTTCACGTGAGTACAGATGGAACTTGGAACTCATCGTCATATTGCAATTTGCAAAAGGTCATGTGGGAATACTAGCTTTAGCTTCTATAAGCCATTTCTCTTTGAATTTTACATTTTCAAAATAGATTTAATTGGGTTTATGTGCATTTTTTCCTCATCTAAATTGACTTTGGAAAGCAAGGAATAAAATTAAAATGTATTATTGAGATAGTTGGACGTAAGTTATCAAGATACTTAATAACAGTAGCAACCTACAAATTTATGATTATGGAGTGAAACTTTTTTAATAAACTTTCGAACAGAGTTAACACCAATGTACCATTACTACCTATAATCTTGAATGCATAATTTCATGAATATACTATCAATTGGCAGAACTGAAAACAGATGTATTTAAATGAAAAGGGTCCCATTAAGGGTCCTTAATTGACCCGTTTATAAAAAGGGTTTAATCAATTATGTGCTTGATTAGATCAGTTTTTTGAAAAGTCATGTTTTATTGAGTTCAAGTTGGGTCAATAATGGATCAATAATTTCTAATACTATCAAGTAATAAATAATTATAACTTGTTTGCCAATGGTTCACTACCAAGGAATTGGAGGTAACACAAGTAGATCATCATCTTCTATAGAGAGAGCTAAACTCTATTTGAACTTGTTCGAACCACTCAACTCATTTTGCATCTTCATTAGTTCAACCCGGTCGGTCTAGTTTTGCATCTTCGTTGGCTTGGCCCAGTGTGACCCATAAGGTATATAACCCACCCCTGCCCTAATCCCCCAATGCATAGGCCTGCCTAAGAAGATTTTTCTACAACTATTATTTCAACTCCATTTCCTTAAAGTTTAAAAAAAGTATTTCTTGTTGACACTCCTTTAATTGAGTCACACATCAAACCAATCAAAGGGGCTATAATTTTATGTCCGAAAAATTGTCATTCATCATAGAAGATTTAACTTTGAATACGTACACACGAGAATACATGTTTAATAGAGATATGAGATAACCAATATTATCGGAAAATATATCACGATATATTTTCCGATAATATTGGTTATCTCATATCTCTATTAATGTCTCGTATAAGTTTATGTGAATGTAGATGCATCTAATTTTATATGACGGAAACTTGTATAGAACATGTATTATCGGGCGTACGTATTCCAACCAATGCATCAGCGTATGTACACTACTACACAAGTTAGCTTAGGTGAACCCTGTCCCAATGCCTAGTGACTCTAGTCTCTCTAGATCAAACATGAAAACATTCCAAGGACAGTAGTCGTAGAACGGTAGATTTGCTTCAACTTTCAAGTCCTCAGTTTCCCTCCAAAACCAACTACCACCGTCTACAACTGAATCACCCTCTTCTATGTACAATCATGGTCGCTACCTCCCTCTAATCCCTACCTTCCTCAACACCACACCACTCTCTTCATCCTCACTCTTCACAACATCCGCCATTAAAGATCTCCTTTTTCCTTCCCCGAATTCCATTGATCTACTCCCTCTCATCTCGTCCCTCCAATCCCTTCATCAAACCAAGCAATCCCACGCCCTCGCTCTTGTCTCCGGCCTTCTCCCTTCAAGCGTCTCCTTATGCGCTTCCCTCATTCTAAACTATGCTAAATTTGGCAATCCAATTTCATGCAAACTTCTCTTTGAAAATTCTGTGCTTTATTGCAAAACACCATTTTTGTGGAACACCCTTTTGCGTTGCTACTCGATTTCTGGGGTTTACGATGTTTTTCATGTTTATAATCATATGATTCGAAACAATGTTAGGCCTGATGATCATACTTTCCCTTCTGTGATCAAGGCTTGTGCTGATCATTGTGAGGGTCTGAAGGGGAGAGAGATTCATGGATTTTCGATTAAGGTTGGATTTGATAGCCTTGTGTATGTGGGCAATACTCTTTTGTCGTTGTACAGTAGTTGTGATTTGGTGGGTGCACAGAATGTGTTTGACGAAATGCCTGAGAGAGATGTTGTTTCATGGAATACTATGATCGGAGTTTTTTCTGGAAATGGGTGGTCTGACGAAGCTGTTGGGGTGTTTTTGGAGATGAAGATATGGTCTGGGTTTTTTCCGAATGCGGTTAGTGTTGTGAGTGTTTTGCCGGCTTGTGCTGAGCTAAAGGACGAGGTGGTGGCGAGGATGGTTCATGGTTATGTGGTTAAGGTTGGATTGATTTGTCAAGTGAGAGTTGGCAATGCGCTGGTTGATGTGTATGGGAAGTGTGGAAAGTTGGATTGTTCTAGACAAGTTTTCGATGAAATTATTGAAAAGAATGGTGTGTCTTGGAATGCCATCATTACAAGTTTTGCTCATGCTAGGTGCTATAGAGATGCATTGTGTATGTTTATGCTCATGATTGACTCAAAGGAGAAGCCAAATGATGTTACAGTCTCAAGTTTGTTACCTGTTCTCGTAGAATTGGAGGATTTTGATGCAGGGAAAGCGGTTCATGGACTTAGTATTAGAATGGGTCTTGATTCTGACATATTTATCTCAAATTCGTTGATTGACATGTATGCTAAAGCAGGAGATTCTACCAAGGCTTCTAGCATATTTCACAACATGAGTGTGAAAAATGTTGTCTCTTGGAATGCCATGGTTGCTAATTTTGCTCAAAATAGCCATGAATTAGCTGCGATAGGACTTGTGAGGCAAATGCAAGCTTTTGGTGAAATTCCGAATTCTGTAACCTTCACAAACGTTTTACCAGCTTGTGCTCGAATAGGAGCACTTCCCACAGGCAAAGAAATACATGCCAGATGCATTCGGAAGGGAGTTACCCCTGATATATTTCTTTCAAATGCGTTGATAGACATGTATTGCAAGTGTGGTCCGGTTGACCTTGCGCAAAATGTATTTGATATCTCCATTAGGGACCAAATATCATACAATACACTAATAGTTGGCTATTCACAAACTACTGATTACTTGAAGGCTCTGAATTTGTTTAAAGAGATGATGTTTATGGGTATGGAGTTGGATACAATTTCCTTTGTTGGTGCTACTGCAGCTTGTGCAAATTCTACAGCTCTGAAGTCGGGGATGGAGATTCATGCATTTATCGTGAGACGATTATTTCATACACATCATTTTATTTCCAATTCACTTTTGGATCTTTATATGAAGTGTGGAAAGATTGGCCTTGCTCAGAACATCTTTGAGCGACTTCACAAAAAAGATGTTGCCTCTTGGAACACAATGATTTTAGGGTACGGAATGCTTGGGAATTTTGAGACAGCGATCTCTTTCTTTGAAGCTATGAGAGAAGATGCAGTGAATCATGATTCTATTTCATTTATAGCTGTTCTATCAGCTTGTAGTCACGGAGGATTCGTTGAGGAGGGGAAGAAATACTTTGAAGAGATGAAGGCAAAGGGCATTATGCGTAAAAATATGCACTACACTTGCATGATTGACCTTCTGGGTCGAGCAGGACTAATGGAAGAGGTCTTGGAGGTCATTAGAGAACTTCCATTCGAACCAGATGCCCATATTTGGGGAGCTTTACTAGGTGCTAGCCGAATCCATGGGAATATAGAGCTGGCAAAATGGGCTGCTGAGCATCTCTTTGTGCTAAAACCAGAGCATTCAGGGTATTATGTACTGCTCTCAAATATGCTTGCAGAAGCAGGAAGGTGGGATGAGGCAATGAGGGTGAGGGAACTCATGAAATCAAGAGGGGTCAAGAAAGATCCTGCATATAGCTGGGTTCAGAATCGTGATCAAGTTCGTGCTTTTCTAGTTGGGGAATCGTGTTGAGGATCTGCATTGTCACAAAGAGTACAATTTTAAGATGTTTGGTAAAACCTACATTTCCTAAAATAGTACTCTGTTATTATGTAGTACTGATTTCCTAATTATGAGAAGTGATGGGATAGGGATCAAAATAGAACAACCATTTGAAACAATATTTTTGTGACGGGATTAATTTTGGATGGATAGAGTAGTTGATTAATGAAATGCATCGTATATTCGTATGCAGAAAGGATATGCAGGTGCACTGTACGCACACTCAGCCCCACGACCCACCTTAAGCGGGTGAATGCATCATACACTAAATACTTAAAACAGCCTAATGGCCTAGGATAGAACCAAGTGAATGCCATGAAAAGCCAATACTTCAAAGTAATTCATTCAGGAGGGCATCATCGCATAAGTATTTGGTTATAACAGAGAATTTCAAAAGGATTAAATTGGGAAAGCAGAGGATTTTATTATCTGAGATTACTATGCAATACAAATAATTTGTACTTCAGTTTTTATAATTTTGTGTTATTTATTGATGTCAAACTATAGTGCAATGTTGGGCTACATAGTGCATACTTCGTACTAGGTACTTGTTAGTTAGGCAGAAAGAACTTTTACTTGCGCATTGTTGTGAACTTGGACGATGAACACACACTCTTCAAACTCTGTGAAAGCCTGTCCATCATTTAGCAGTGTATTTTGCCTCGTGAAATACTTGGCTAAATTATTTCCATCCTCGTTCTTGTCGTAGTTATTTACTTTTATTTTTTTCAAGAAAATTTGTAAAATCTATAAGAGACTGAGACAGCCACAACATGAAGAGTATATTGCACACTGACAGGATTTCGCAGATTTTGATTTCGGTCCATATAGTAACAAACCTTTCTGTTCAGTTTAATTCTTCGTTTACCATTTCACGTTAGAAAGGTACTTAGTACAGTATGAAAGTTGCAGCATATAAGTTGTCCATATACTACAAAAACTGACGAAACAAATAAATTCTAGAATTTTTCCCTTTGTAAGAATAATAACTCAAGGAGTGAACCAAGGGACCCAGTGAAACTGTGGAAGTGTGCATATCTCAGACCAGGACGAAAGCCCTTCTACGGCACCTTTCAGATATTAGATTTTTTTTATTTATTTTGAAGGACATTCTCATAGCCACAATCTCTTCAATACATCCTCAACAAAATACGAACTATCATTGGGACGGAGGCAGCATAAACGCACACATACAACAGGAAGGAAATTTCAAGGAATTCATAATTTCCTTCCAATTTCCAGCTATCCTATTTTCTGATGCAAGCTGATGTTGTATACAACCAGAGAAACCAAAAAGAATAGATAATAATAATAATAATAATAATAATAATAATAATAATAATAATAATAATAATAATAATAATAATAATAATAATAATAATACAAGTTACATACAGAGCAAAATTTACCTAGGCTATGCTAAGGCAATCGATCAGGGAGGAAGAAAGAAAGAATTGTATGTGCATCATGGTGTCATGATTGGTGACAGATCACAGCTTTGCAAGAAGAGTCGTTGTCAATGATCCACATTCCCAATTCTTCAAGATGCTTATGAACTGAATCAATGCCCATCTCAGGTGACCACGATATCATCTTTGTACTTGTTGGTAGCGATTGGTTTCCATCTCCATTCTCAGGTTTCAATCTAAAGTTTACGTCATGAACACTCTTCAATCTAAGGCCACTGTTTCCTGCAAACTTTTCTACAATATCAGCAAAATATCCATTCTCTTTCAGAGATGAATCTTGATTAATCAGCAACTCCACATTTGCGGCAAACTTCCGCACAAATCTTTCATCCCAAACTCCCTGAGAAGATGATGTACTCCTGGCAACGAAGAATCTGGAGTCTTTACCAATATAGAAGTTGCTGTCCACAGAATCAGTGGAGTCGAGTAGTGGATTACTGCTGAGTGGAAGCGTGTTGGAAGGAATCACCCAACTATCAAACCCAGACTCCAAACATTTTTTAATTACATAAGATTTCACCACTATCTCCTTGGTCAATTCCCTAGATTTCTTATTTGTAATGCTGTCAAAGACTTCCTCTGTGACAATCACAGGATGCCCCCTTCTGGGCAGGTCATGTAGCAAGTCTGGTTTAGAGGAAGGGACCATAAAAATGTAGTTCTGAAGATTAAGTCTCTCAAAATGGCATATCAAATTTTTAACAATCGTCTCAGAGGATTTCAATAAGCTGACCAACACGACGGGTTTTTGTTTACCCATAGTATGAAGAATTGGGTCAACTTCATCGAGGTTCTTCACAATTCTTCCTGGAAGTACTCTTCTAAAGCAAAAGTCATACCATTGTAGATTACTCAAAGGTTGCATTTCCAGAAGATTGATATCATGGGAATTTCCATCCAGCAGTTGTGAATCTGGCCCGGCTGTTTTTCCATAGTTAACCCCAGGATCTCTGTGAGAGACGCTAAGAGCCCTTTCATGAAGAAAATTCGTGTAGATATTAAAATATCCACGGGAATGAATGAATTTAATGAACCATGGGGTCCATATTCTCTCTCCCTTTCTTTTGTACCATCCTGTTGTAATCTGCAAAAAAACAGATATAGCAAATTTCAGATCTATGTTACAATGGCATCAAGTTTGATGGACAAGTTGTATCAAGGAAATGACGGAGGTCAATTACCATTCCTTCAAGAACTGGCTTGATGCCCTTGGCCTTATGATCATCATACCAAAGGCGGAACTCCTTCCAAGGTTTTGGAAAGAGAAGCTGACCCCAGGTTCCAACCAACTGGTAGAGGAAGTGTCTGGTTCCACTATCCAAGTTCAATTTGTTTCCATGCTTACCTGAGTTCATGAAGCAGCGCACAATATTAATCTGTATGGATTGATGATTGTTGGTAACATGATAACAAAGGCTTGAACGTCAATCTAATTTAATCACAGCCTCACATCTAAGAAAGAACACTACATATATGATCACTATTCAGTCTTCAGAAGGAACTAATGGAAACAAGAAAATACTTTATATACGTAGAGATAGCTTTATTACCAAACTCAAAAGGAGCAAGAGGGTGGACATATAACATTAGAGCCGGTTTCATTTAAATGTGAGCTAGGCACTCAGATTATGTTCACAATCCTAAAAACATCTTGGAAGCTGAAAACCAAGTGCAAAAGGCACAGGTGTTAAGGAAGATAAGAGTACCTTTCCAAGCATGACATTGAAAAAGAAAATTGAAAAAACTCCACAATTTAAATACAAATGAAGACGGAAGCCACATCAACATATTTGAATACAAGGTCAGCCACTTCTTTGATACATCAAAGATTTGAAACAAAATCATTTACAACCTCAAAGGAAACTATTTGGATTCTGTACAGAAGGAAGCACGGATCAGCGATCCTTTTATATCAACTTCTCATAGCAGCTCGGAAACCTGAACTCAAATCATCGAGTCACCTAAACACGTTCAGAACTGATTATATGCCAACACTGACACTCCCATCTGAAATTCTAAACCACAAAAATCTTCTCACAATAACCCTCTTTCCCCCTAAAATATCTAGAACACTCCTTACAGTAAAAGTTAGCACTGCCCCAATGGCATTATTTTACAAAACATCCTTTATAGTAGTAGGGTCATTTTTATCGTCTCCTCATCATAGTAACAGATTGGGACATCAAAACTTGAACCTTTAAAAATAAGGAAGGGTGACAACTTTTCTTGACATCCTAAATAATATTTGTACTCTATTTATGGGCCTATTGGTAGTATAAAAGAGACTAAGACTCTGATTAAGCAGTCTTTGAAGTTCCCAGTTTCACCTTTTAGTTTTTAAAAAAAGAAGTATCTTTTACCATTAAATCAAACAACCACCATCACCAGTTCACCACAATCAAACATAGATCTTCCAATGGGGTTGGAGTTTGAGGAAGTCAATAAAATTTAAACCCTAAAGAAGCTTCTAGTCACGCAGACACAATTCAGGAAAACCCCAATGCAAATACTCTCTCATTGACAAATCAAAATGAAGCAGATTAACAAACTAACATCAAATAACACAACTTTTGAGTTCCTATACCCTACTGTAAGGCCTATAAACATTATCATGTTAATGCTCCAGAGAATACGAATAGCATCCCAAACTAGAAGATATCCCAAGAGGTTTCTCTGAAGCAAAAAAAGCTTCATGTAACCTCCAACTAGCTCAAATCACTTGAGATCTTTCAATACAGGTTTGCTCAAATGTCTCCCTAAGGCCTAAACAAAAAGCTTCCATAGAAATTAGACGAGGGCTCCGTTCCTTCAATTGTCCTCCCTCCTACTCCACAAGTCCCATTCAAGTGATCCAAGCATAAAAAACCTTTAAGGCTCAAAGTCGGCCACTATAAAACTCACTTCAATACTAGCCTTCAGCTTTATCAGCTCGACATTCCAACTTCACACTACAATCACCACCAAGCATTCATCTCAATTCCACGGACACTAGTTCTAGGAGGTTTAAATGTAGGCAACTGAATAAACTTCTTAGTACTGACAACCCCAACGCCAAAAAATTCGGCACCATCAGCTCCAATCACATTACGTAACCAATCCAAGCTAACTTTCACTAATTCAATTACACAAACCCACATCATTCATACAAAATAAAAACAGGCCAAAAATAAGCTAAGTTTGACTCATTTGAATCAGGAGGCTCACATATAAATGCAATAATAATTTATAAAAATTTAAGGAGAGAGGGGAAGGGTACCTGGGACAAACCTTGGACGCTGAAGTGAAGCACCAAAAATCCAAGGACTATAATTGGAGTGATTATAGTAATAATTCAAGATCAAACCTTTGATAAACTGATAATAAAGAGGGGAGACCTCCAGATCATCTTCTACAACAAACACAAACTCATCATCAGAGGCGGGCCACCAAGCTTCCAGCCACTGGGCCTGCAAGCCCACATTGAGAGTCCGGTAATGGACCAGCTTTTGCCCATGATCCCACTTGAACCCATCAACAAAACGCAGGATTTGGAGGGAGTTTTCGAGGTTCTGACCCACGTTGGAAGAGGAGAAGTTGGGGAAGTGGTCAATGAAGACGTGGAGGTTAACGGTGTCGCCATAGTAGTGGGCAGATGAGAGAGAGTGGAGGCAGCGGGAGAGGGAGGTGAGACGGTCGTAGGCTAGGACTTTGAGGGTGAAGGTGAAGGATGAGGTGGGTTTGGGAGAGGATAGGAGGTGGGTGGTGGGGTTGGAGAGGGGAGGGGGTGAGAGTGAGTAATGGGAAAAGATGAAGAAGGCGAATAGGGTGATGAGGAGGAGTATGATTGGTAGGTAGCGTTTTGCGGGTGCTGCCATTGCTGTGCTTGAACTGTTAACTCAGATGGGATCACTGCATAAAATAGCGTTTTGCCAAGGAATGGAGTATTGAACTGAATCTACTAGCGATGATTATGATTATTGGGTTTGGGTCAATGGGTAATACTCTATTTTGGGAATTGCATTGTTGGTATTTGGTTTCATGGGCTTCTTAGCCCGTAGGCATCCCATGAATGTTGTGTCTTGTTAAATGCCCCTTTGGTCATTTATACCTTTATTAAATAAGAAATTGAGGCACTTTTTAGAGGGTAAAATGAGGCAATAATTGGACACAAAGAGAGTGATACCCTCAATGTGTGCAATTGCTTGTTTATATGAGACCCACACATACTCACTCTAATCTAGTATTCTCCCTCGTTCATCTTCACTCTCACCACTTCACTATGCACCCTAGCCCTTTGAAGTAGCATATCGGTTGTTGGTTGCTCCTCAAGTCTTCAATGCCCACACTTCCCAAGAAACTTTCCAAGTCCACCCTCTAGTGTCATAAACACATTTTCATGGTGATTTTAACAATTTGCAAAATCAAATTTCACACTTTTTCTTTTGTTGATACTGATTTGATTGATTTGTGAATAGTCATTTTGGCTAAGGAGGATTTTTTAATCAATTAAGTTATTAAGAAAAAAGAAAAAAGAAACATATCTCAATGCTATTTAGCCTGATGAGATTTGAACTAAAGTTAGACTTTTTGATAATTTATGATATAAGATATGTAATTTGACTGTTTAGAGTATGGAGTGTGCATAATCACAACCCACATCATAGTTAATGTGTGGAAACACTTATTATGTAACATGTTGGTAGTTGTTAAACATTGCGTGAATTTGGAGTACTATGAATCATTGTGAGTGTGGAATCGTCCCAAAAGGGCCTTCAAAGTGCATTAAAAAAATCTATCAACATTGACCACGCATTATCCTAGCCAAGTTAGACCACTTTTATTGTATTATTTGTGTTGAAGGTAGACCAATACATGCATAATTTCATGCAGTTTAGCTTACGGCACAATTGATTGACCGACTTGTCACAATTCGGATGAAATTTCTTCAAGAATGGGAATGAGTGGGAGCTTCCAAAATTCCCCATCTGTTTAAACTTAAACCATGTATACTAAAAGAGAGAGAAATAAATAATGGGGAGGATTAAACATTTTAAACCTCTAGAAACATTCATCCCACTCAATATTTTCAAAACGCATGGCTATAACAGTCTAACAGCTCTGATTTGATATCATGTCCAGTGAAATTGTGAAAAGGACAATCATGTAACAAATTGTGAATTGAGAAAGTGATGTAACAGTGTCATATCAAATTTTACAATCAAAAACTGTATTCTAGACATGATATGATGATAACTTAATAAACACTGTATAACATGCACTGACACACATCAGGCAATCCAAATCCAATATGCCAGAAATATAGAAGAGGACAAAGCACAAACAAGTAAACTTCCTTAATTCACATTTCAAGACATTCATTTTCTAGAAAACCCCATTTAATAAGAGCCAGTCAACTGTTGAATAGGAGAAAATTGGTCTTAAAAATGCACCTAATCACCAACCAAACCAAGCTTTATTTGATCAAATCAAGTTTAATTTGTCGTGATTAGTGAAACAGTAGATTAATTAAACTGTGAGATTAAACAATTATCATATGTGGGATCATCTTCCATGGAATTTTTGAAGTCAGAAGCAAAATATTTAGACTTTTGTTTGGTTGTATGATTATCTCGTGAATATACACAATCAAAGCATTGCATCAAACCAATTTTTCAGATAAATTTAGTTTTTTTTAGGGAGGGAAAGTGAAACAAGGAGAAGGGTGAGCTGAGACTCTGAGAGCGGCCCTTTTTGCTTTTGCTATTGCCCCTTTTTTCAAAAAGCAACATCTTTAAGTTCAAACCCTTCGAAGCTCAAACCCTCTTCATTTCTTGCTCACTCAACAAAAAAAACTTAAATTCAAGCTTGCTTCTAAAATTTCCCTGCTTGTGGGAGAATCTCAAAAACCCAGAAAAACCCATTACTTTTCCTGCATTCTCATGATCTGTAAGTTTCAAAAGTTCCAATCTTTTTGGTGTTTTGTTCAATTTATGCTGATTATTTCACATGAAAACAAATGTTTAGGGTTTGCATTTGTTTTCTTTCAGTATTTAAGAAATGTGATGAACTTTTGAGGATTTCTAATGTCTGATTTTGGTGTATTGTTTGAAATCTGTTTGAATTGCTTCATTTGAGTTTTGATTCATGTGTTTGGACCTCTATTGAATTGGGTTTGTCACTAAAAAAATTATAGTAGAGGAAAGACGTGTGTGTTTTACTTTAGGGTTTGAGTTTGGTGAACTGAACACTGAGCTGACACTGACCCACATTTTGAGAGCACTAGGTTGGAAGTCTTTGTAATAATAGATTATATTTGTTGCCTGCACAATTCCAGTCTTGAGTTTGGTGAGAGGGTTTTTATATTGTCATATGGTGATACTTACTGTTGTTTTGTGCTTGATGAGCAACAGAATTGTTTGAATCCGGCACAATGACGAGGTTGACTCGTGAATTTTTAACAATGCAAAAGGAGAATGTCCCGGCTGTTTCAGCGGACGTGACCTTCCTGTCGAATCGGTTTCCTAATTACAGAATTGGGGCTGATAATCAGGTTTTGGATGTTAAAGATGAGCCAAAGATGTTGTCAATGAAAGAGATTGTTGCCCGAGAGACTGCAATGTTGCTAGAACAGCAGAAACGCCTGTCAGTTCGTGATCTTGCCCACAAATTTGAGAAGGGGTTGGCAGCTGCTGCTAAATTATCAGAAGAGGTTTGTCATTGCTTAAAAAGCTTCATTCTCATGCATTAAATTGTCTTTTCATCCTCCTTCCACCAAGTTGTTGGATAGCTGTAGAGATCAATAACTCTACCTATTCGATGTTCAATTCCTTTCACCGTTGCATAAACTAAGCGAAGTTTCGTCAAGATAATTATTGATAATTTGGTATAAAGACCTAAATTATGCTATCGGAATACAGGACAAACTTAAGGAAGCTGCATCTTTGGAGAAACATGTTCTTTTGAGGAAGCTTAGAGATGTCTTGGAATCCTTAAGAGGTCGTATGACTGGTAAAAACAAGGGGGATGTTGAGGAAGCTATTTCCATGGTAAGCCCAATTCAATACCCCTCCTCTATTTTTAGCTGCTTTTGAACTGAGATGTAAGTGCTTGTTCCAGTTAGAGATTGGCATTACGTCATAGAGACACATTTAAAATCCTGCATTTATGAAGTACTTGCATGTCCAAAAAATTTCTCACTACAAAGGCACAACGATTTTGTTTGGTTGCAATATGATGAACGTTGCATGTTTCAATCATCAGTACTTGGAATACAACTGCTTGAATTTATTGGGTGAGTTTTGTGAAGTACTGAAGGTATAAATAAGTAATATCTAAACTTGGATCGCAAGCTTATCTCTAATTTGTGGCTTCAATGTGTTAATGCCTAAAAGCTTCTAAATTTGTTGTCTGTGAAGAGAGTAGGCTGTGAGTGATTCAGGAACAAAGATAAGAAAACTGGTGTACAAACTAGTCAGTTTTCAAGCAACTCCGTAATAATTTGCCTTTTCTGTGTACTAAATTATTGAGGCGTATAACTAATAAGCCAACATCTGGAATAGAAAGATCAGTTTGCACAATAAGTTCCATATTTGTGTTAGCTGATCCTTCATTCAACACAGGTCGAGGCTTTAGCTGTTCAGTTAGCCAGAAGGGAAGGAGAATTGCTTCATGAAAAGGAGGAGGTGAAAAGGCTAGCGCACTTTTTGAAGCAGGTTATTGTTAATTACTTTTTACATCTATAAGAAGCTTGGAAGTTATGTGCTTTAGATTGAAACTTGTTCACATTAGATGGTCAAAGGCCTTCTTTTCTTGCAATGAATATTAGGATGCATTTGTTCTATATCATTCGAAAATGCTGTCGTATTCCTGACTTATTTATCCTGAAAGTGTAATGAGCTTGTTGATACTTTTAAAATTTCGATATATTGTGTTCTACGCCTTAAATATATCGTTATTTTTGTATGAAGTGTTCACTATACCCTCTGTCTTTTTTCTAGAATTTGAGTTTTATTCATTTTCATTTTTGTAGAAAGAAATATAGTTGCCATATGTGCTAATGGTTCATCACTTTTGTTGTTTATCAATTATTAGGCGTCTGAGGAAGCAAAAAGGCTTGTGGAGGTGGAAAGATCTATCGCTCGCACTGAAATTGAAAATGCCAGAGCAGCTGTTCAGCGTGTGGAAGAAGCCATTCAGGAACATGAGCAAATGTCCCGAGCTTCAGGGAAGCAGGTAGATCAATGTCATTGGTTCTGATGCTCTAAACCCCCCCTCCTTTCTTGTTGTATGTGGCTTTGGATCTGTGAGTCCTCACATCTATCTAACTTATCAGTAGTGCTTAGCTTTAATCTACCACCACTTTTTTTTTTTTTTTTTTTTTTTTTTTTTTTTTTTTTTTGTATCATGATTACACCCTTCTCAAATTGGTGCTGACTTAGCTTTTTCATTTGCACTGTTTATTCTTCTGTATCATTTGATTGAGGGGTTTCAGGGGATATTTTTCTTACCGAACTGGACCTGTTTAACATCTGTGTTAGGTTGGCATTGTTCATTTTATGTGCCGTTCTGAATATAATAGTGTGTACTTAAATGTTTATGCTGCTGTAAGAATTATTCTCCTCTCTAATATTGCCAAGTGCATGATCAGGATTATGAAGAATTAATGAAGGAAGTTCAAGAAGCTAGACGCATTAAAATGCTCCATCAGCCTAGCAAAGTAAGTGTTCTTGAATACTTCTGTTATTTCCTGTAAAAATTTAGTTTCTTTGGCCTTCCTTTTATGTTATACTCTGTATATATGTTTGTTAAGTCAAATCAAAGTGTCCCTTTTTTAAAATCCAAATAAACTCATCCTCAGTTGTCATCATGTAAATGTATTTACATTTGACATAATATCACAAAAGTTTGGGACACATCCACAAAGCCATGGTTCAGTGCATGTCATTGTACTCCACCTTGTTAAAGGTGACTCTTACACTAAATAGTTATTTGACTAGTATCTTTGTGTTCCCTTGTCTTGGTTTGCATGGTGAAGTGACTCTGGAGTAATAAATGGCATCTTGACATGTAGAAAGTAATTGTTTATTCGTGAAATACGACTTAACTGTCACTTTGTACTGCATAGTATTTCCCCAATTTTACATGACATGGGACAGTTCTTTAAATTGTCACTGGTTGCCACAGTCCACGTTACTCTTCTCATAACCATTACACCAGTTGCAGGGTTCCATGTGGCATACTATTTCCTTCCCTTGACTTTGTCTTCTCCTTGCTGTTAATGATCAATAAACTCTTCAAAGAAGGATGGTTCAAGGAAGAGACTGAGCCTTTACATTTAATTCACAACGCCTTTATGCATGACTGTCCACCGTGGCTATATAGTTGCAGTTCTTGTGAATAGTGAATACTTCTTTGTTCTGATTAATCTTATTTTATCTTTTGAGTTATTTTTGTCAATCATTATCTTTGCAGGTTATGGATATGGAATATGAACTTCGAGCACTAAGAAATCAGCTCCTGGAAAAGTCTAAGCATTCTATTCAACTTCAGAAGGAGGTATTATAGTGTTTATTTTTCTCATGTTTTCCTTCTGTTTCATTTTGAAATGAGTGTGCGTGCATGTGACTACCTTAATTTCTCGATTCATTGGGTGTGCTATGTCACTTAGAATGCACTAGCTCTTGTTAGGGTTGTGAGTTCTGCCTGGCATCTGTGTTGCTGTAGAGTTAGAGGCCATAGACAATAACATTGTCGAGTCGGCTCCCATTCATTTTCTCTAAATTGCTATGCGCTGAGCTGCAAGCTGAATCCAAACAAGATATGCTAGGGTTCTGGATTTGAGTTATCTCATGAATAGCTATGAGTCTGTGGTTTTTAGTGTTCAGGATGTAATATTCTAATCATGGGGAAATCTCTGAAGGTGGTCACACCCTGTTTATGTTTCTATAAATAGGAATTTGCAATTGTAGGTTGAGGGAATACCTTTGAAAGAAAACTTCTAGATTGAATTGGATAGGGAGAAGAAAACATTATGTCTGATTTTTCACTAGGTTGAAACTATTTACCTCTCCTCTTGAGCATGAAATTGGATTAATAGGAATTTCGTTTTTTTCTTCCCCATAGATGACAGGTGGGTTGCCCCCTTCATTATTTCCCTCACTGCCATCAGCTCATAATATTTGAAATTTGTACTTTTGCAGCTGATTCTGAAGAAAAAAAATGAGGATGAAATGTCTCATTTATATGAAATTGAGGGACAAGAGCTATTAGGTTCATTCTTGTGCATCCAAAAACGTTCTGATGAGGCTGCAGAGTTCTCAGAGTGCTCAATTCAGTGGTATCGGATAACATCTGTCAATGACAAAAAAGAGCCTATTTCAGGTATCAATTGTTTTAACATATTGAGGAGCAGTGATTGGTTAGTCTTGAGGTGTTCAGTCTCAGTAACACATATAGAACTTATGCAGCTTGTTTTAACTTTTACTTTATCCATTGGCCAATAGTTTAATTAATTTTTTTATCAAAATATTGGATCCTATTGCACCTTTTTGAGATTAATGTAAACACTGCAACCTGCTGTCTCATTTATAGTCTTCAATTGAACAAGCCTCTATTTATTGTGCTGGGTAATTTGTAGGTGCAAATGTAGAATTAAGTTTTTTTTAACCCAAAAGCTGGCATTCATCTGAGCTCCCCCTCTCAACCCTTATTTTGTTTTCTGATGTGCATTTTTTTCCCTTTTGAAATCTTCTTAGTTTGCAGGGTGTTTTGAGGGGTTTGATTGTTTTAAATATATAGTATCCATGGTAATTAGAAAATCAAGAACCAATGTTTGAAGAAGATTGACCATGTCTTTCCTACCTTGTTAACTGTGTTTGTTGTTGAATTCTATATCAGGGGCAAATAAACAAGTTTATGCTCCTGAGCCGTTTGATGTTGGAAGAATATTGCACGCAGAAATCACCTTTGATGGTGGAAAAGCCATGATGTCCACCACTGGTCCAATTGATCCTGGTCAGTCCTATGTTCCTGAACAATAACGTAACTGTTTTGAATTTGACTGCCGATGCAGTTCATTGATAGCTTTTTGTAGTCAAGTCTTTGTAGCAACCAAATGGCTCCAATCTTAAAATGATTGTACTATTGCTCATCAGCTCCAGGTTTGGGAAGCTATGTTGAGGCTCTTGTGCATAGACATGATACAGAATTCAATGTAAGTTGCTTCCATCAGCTTCAATTGAAATATTGAGTCACCACCTCAAACTTTTATTCCCAGTTCTGTGTTTGTTAATGTTCAAGAATTTTATCCATTTATGTCAGTATAAGATTTATTGCATACTCACGGTCCTGTCAAAAAAGCATTCCAGACGCTCTATATATATTCTTGCTCTTAATTCCAGAGACTTGTGTTTAGGGAATTAAAAAATTGCACTATTGTACGACATGCCTATAGGCAGGGTGTTCTGAGTTTGTCATTTGACTTTACAGGTAGTAATCACTCAGATGAATGGCACTGATCAACCATCACAATCTATCCATGCTCTCCATATTGGAAAGATGAGGATGAAGCTTTGTAAGGGGAAGGCAACAATTGTCAAAGAGTATTATTCCTCAGCAATGCAGGTGCAATTCACAAACTCTCAACTTATGTGTTGAACATGCCCAAGGTTTCCTAGTAAAATGGAGTCTAAGGTTCATTTTTGGTTGACTCATGGATTTTACAAGACTAAAAATTGTATAACTATCTGCTCTTATTCATTTTGAAGAGTAGACATTCAGACTGCCGTTGCATTTCCGAACAAAGGCCAATTGAAACGTTGTTACCCTTTCCCTATCCAGAAAAAACTTTTAATTTTGCTTTCATTTTCCAATCTTCTTCAGCTTTGTGGGGTTAGAGGAGGCGGAAATGCTGCATCACAAGCAGTATTCTGGCAAGTAAAGCAGGGCTTGAGCTTTATTGTAGCATTTGAATCAGAACGAGATAGAAATGCAGCTATTATGCTTGCCAGGAGGTTTGCTTTTGACTGTAATGTAAGTTCAAGCTTCAAGAAGTTAATGTAACACTATATGAACTAAAGCTATGCTTGAAACTTCGCATTTGGCAAGTTCTAATCAATTTGCGCCTTTTTTTTGGCAGATTATGCTTGCTGGCCCTGGTGACAGAACACCCCTAGGGTCATAAACCTGCATCACCCTGACCTTTCGGCTAAATGTAATTAACAAAGCTCAGGAAATGTGTCTTGTATATTTAAGTTTTTACTGATGGAGAGGTTTTATAAAAGGCTTCAACAGTGTAAGTGTGTAACGTTTTATCTAGTGTGCAACCACCCACCACTTCTCTCTCCCTAACCACATAGGGCATCCATTTTTTATTGGTTTGTCTCTGTTACGGTTCATCTGGGTTGTAATTTTTCCTAGCATTTTTTATCCTGTGACATCGATCACCTCCCTCTAAAAAGATTTAAGGCAGGGTTGACAGCCTCTGATTGACTTATTTGGTCATTTTTGGAGTGATTTTGTTTATTTACTAGTAGAAAGAGAAATAGTGTGTTTTAACGTTTTATTTTATTTTGGTGTATAGAAGAGGTTGCTCATTTTCTTGTACTGTTAATGCATTTTGGTTGATTTCAGAAAATGTTTAAACATAAGATCACCAAATTACTTGAATGTTGCACCCAGAAATTAGAAGGGAAAAAAAAATATTTCATAAGAATCACACACTTCATCTGTCTATCGAGTTGATGCATTTCACGCTTGCTAGGATTTGATAGACGAACTAAAGGCATCATTGCCAATTTAAACGAAGAAGTTTATGCCTACGGAGAGGTTTGGAAGGAGAAATCGGAGTTCTTGTAAAGGAGGTCTAAGCTTGGGAAGGAGAGTGGCAAGAAGGGTTGCTGCCGGACAAAAGTGAAGGAGGCAGATAACTACTAGAAGAAGAGTTGTTTTGGTGTCAAGATTAGGGTGGATGAAGAAAGAGAAAACAATACAGATAAATATATCATACAGGAGTAGATCAGTAGAGTCATATAACTTGGAAGCTGTTTTCTTGTACCGAAATTATCAACAAAGTTGTTTTGCTCCAATAACTACAGCTCTAAGGTAAGGCAAATCCAGATGTAAACTTTTGTATTATTTGATCTGATCAATAAGTTTCTCTTCGGAATCATGAATTGGTTGTTTATCCTTTCAAAACACTGTAGTACTTAGAAAACTTCATTTCATGCCCTGAATTATCTCTATGCTCTGGCTATAATGAAATGCACCCCTTTTCCTCTCTTAATCCAATTTTTATCCAACATGATCATTTCTCTCCTAATTCATTATTCAACTTGATCGTTTTGCTCCTTAATGTAAGTTATACAATATGATAGATAAAAAAAAAATATCTGTTAGTTTCTAAAGAAATCAGAATTCAATAATCCTGAAGGTTTTACATAGCCGAAAACCATTCATGATCTAGATACATTGCCCCAGAATCTACATACAATAATAAGCCAGAAGGCACTAACTAAGCAAGCCATGATCTTTTAACCCACACCTTATATTACTTTGTAACTAAAAGAACATACATGTCTTGGAAGAAGACACAAATTGTCCAACATAAAAAAGCTATCAGACTTGAAACATCATTGCCCATTCAGAGACGTACAGCAGGTAGAAGTAGAGCAACGGCACCCCTGTCGATAGTTGAAAATTTTCGGTGAACTCCTTTGAGTTTATTTTCTTTAGCAGCCATTTGGAACTTGATTAGCATCTTTGCACATTCTCTGCAGGGGTAAGCAAGTAGCAACAATAGGATTCTCACTGTCAGAAAAGGTCTGCACATAAAACAAGTACATTGAAAAAGAAAACTTTGAATCAAGTAATATTACTTGAGCTGTTCTTCTGAGTAGCCTGTGTAGTGCTCAAGTGTTTCAGTCCAAATAGTACTTCTACCCATATTATAAAGGGCAGCATACACGGCAGCAGCAGCAATTAGTGACGGGCAGAATGACACCACTAACTGATACCGCATCAGACCATTTTCTGCCAAGTAAAAGGCCATGTGTTCCATCTGCTAGCCAGAAAAATGACACAATTTCTTTAGTATGACTGCTATAATGCAAGTATTGAGTAACTTCAGGCCATGTATTCTGTTATTTGCTATATAGCAATACATATAATTGTTTAGTTACCTCCTTATCAGAAGAAATAGTAGCTTTGATGAACCTAACAAGGAAGACATATGGAGTAGCAACAGTGAGATTCCACTCCAACTTCCCTAAGATCTCTTTCTCCATGGCAAGTATTTGTTCATTGGTATATGCTTTGTCAGATATAGACATGAAATCATTCACCTGCAAGCAAATTCACTATTAGCAATAAGCATATACTCCATATGAAGGGTCCAAAAGAAATAGGCTCAACAATAGCACCTCAGGTGCCCATATCTCTTCATATTTGCAGGCTAGCAGCATTGAGCTGATGCCAATCAGCTGAAGTTCCTTCCTCGAAACAACCTTCGTTGAAAGATACCTATCCACGAGGTTGATAGTCAGGAAAAGAGTTTCAGGCAGCAATTCGAACTTATCATGAACTTCAACCAGCCAGTCAATGAGAATCATTCTCATATTCTCATTGATTTGGGACTGCATTGGCATATAATCAAACACTCGATACTCTTCTTCAGTTATCCTGTAGAACTTGTAGATTTCCTCTACATATTCTACCACTGCTAACTCATTATCAGCATCTGCAGCATCAATGTTCACCACCTGCTCACGAGGCCTAGTTGTAAGACCACATGCTGGCGATGCTGCCTGTAAAATTGCCAAATTTCAGTACAAGAAACAACAGCAAACATTCGTCTGACCAATTGTAAAGATGATCACCTTGCTTCGGGAAGTGAGGACTGATGTGAGACTATATTTCTTCTTCCTAGAGCTGTTTTTACCACTAAGAACCCTTTTCTTCTTGCTGTGCTTTTTGGCATCAGCTTCTTCATCCTCATCTGAGCTTATTATAATCACAGTTTCCGGATTTTGGTTGTGTGAGAATGTAACCTTCTTCTGAGCTCGTGCCTCAGGTTCTTTAACTATTCCTTCCACTTCCTTATTTTTCATTGCAGCTGCTCCATCAGGTTTTAATGACAAAGCTCCTAGGCTCCTGTGCAAAAATTGAATGTTGACTGAATTTTTTTGGATAGAATTACTTCTGATGGTAATTCATAAAAGCTTAGATACACTCAAAGATTGGGATATTACTTGATAATAGGAACATTATGACAATTGACCCCATTCCCAATCTCTTGAAGAGGTCTACGAATTCCCCCTTCTTTCTTCTGCTTCTGTTCTTCTGAGACTCGCCAAAAAAATATACTTAGTCATTAGGAGCGCGCGCAAAATCAAGACAAAAATTGAGAAAAGTAAACAAATATGGTCAAGAAAAGTAAAAAATGAAGACACACATTCTTCTGTGGGAAAATATCTGGATTAGAGGCTAAAAGAACCCAACACAGCGGCCACCAAGAATCCGACAAACCTTAATTTTACTAAGACTTCTCAAAGAAGATGCCAGCCAATCCATTAAATCTTAATCCTAAATGCCACCTTGTCACCAAGTGTATGTCATTTAACAATCTAATATATCTTTAGTTGCCATTAATTAATCAAGCATGCAGTAGTTAGCAAAGCCATGCTTAACAGTATGATCATCCGCAGCAAACACATTTATAATCACCACCTACATTATATTATAAAGTCCAAATATGTTATTCGAAACATTGCTAATCTACTAATTGGTTATCCACAAACCAAATAACACATCAAGAAGTCAAATTTAAGGATTCAAAAAAATAAAAAAAATCGGATCTTTGATCAGAAAACAGAGGAATTGATTGATCCTCAACACGTCAAGAACACAAATTTCTGGAAAAATGGGAACTTTATTCAGGAAATAAAGGAATTAACTGATACCCAACAAACCAGATAATAAAATCATATACCAGATCATAAATTTCAAAGAATTTGAAGAAAAATCATGAAAATTCAAGAAGAAAGAATACAATACCAGGATCTTTGATGGGAAGACTAGGAGGAAGAACAACTCTGGAATCCATGTCTAAAGACTGTCCAAAAACGCCGCCAATGCTTGAAATAAGCGTCGATAAAAACGTATGGAGACGGCTATTGTTGCCTGCCTCTCCTTCTTCTTCCTTTTCCCAAGCCACCGCTGATTCTCTGAGTTTGAATTTTCTGGATTTTTTCTCTGCAATTCTTGCTGAGTGAAGGAGTTGAAAATGATGAACAGAGGAAAATGAACAGGGTGTTGTTCTGCTTTTTGTGTAGGAGAGGGAACACGCTCCCTAACGGTAAACTTTTCTTGTTTCAAATTACCACCGTTGGTTGATACTTTATCTTCATCTAACGGCTACAAGGTGAATGTGTGTGGGGGTGTGGGGTGAGTGTTACCGTTTAGTTTCAAACTATTTTTGTTTCCATTTTTTTTTACTGATGATAGGTAATTCGGTAAATACATGAAAATCACGTTGAAAAAAGTTGTGAATAATGAGTTAAAATATGATATCAAAATAGATCGAGGAAAATATTAAAATTTATTGTATAATTGTTGCGCTCAGGTGATGCTAGGAATTAAAAGAAATATAGTGCTTAACGATATTACTATACACAAGTACAACTATGTTAATCATTGAATAAAATTTATACACTTAAACTATATGTGTGTTATATTTTGGGACATTATTTGGGTCAATGTTTTAAATAGGTCTTGGCTTAGTAACTAGTCAACTACTAGCATGTAGCTTATGGAAAAAAAAGATCGAGAGATAACTAGATAAGTAAGCACTTATTTCTCTGATGCTTCTTTTTTACATGTAAAGTAACATTTTTTTATTTGAGTGGCCTCTTTCACCTCTTTAGAAAGTTTTCACCCTGACTTGGAGAACGATGATTCTCATTTTCTATACATTCTTTTTATTATGTTTGGCAAAATATAGCCACTACTCAAATATGAAATAATAAAGATAATTACAATACAATGTATGCAATCAATCCTTTTAAAAGTCAAAGTGAATTCCAAAGGCAATATGTTTCTTAAAACTAATTCCACATCAATACTTGTTGAATAAAATACGTACAGTTTAGTTTAGAAGTATGGAATGATATAGAGATTTGGTCACATGCCATTGGAGACTAATTTTACTAAGTGCATTATTATAACATACATTGTTGCTTCTTATACAATGACCTGCGACAAAACCTCGTCAAATGGATGGACTTGAAAGTATAAATCAATTAGAATCATGACTTTTTTTAGGATATTTGTCGCCAAATACTTTGTGTTATTTGATATGTTCTAAATAAATATATTACATAGTACAAAGTATTATTCATAGAGAAAAAACTTACAAAGTATTCCTTATGTTTAAAATTATAGAAAAGAGAAGACGGTTTGAAATTATATTAATTTATAGAGAAGACATTACATTATATATGATTTGCACTCCTATTGGCTTGTCCCTTGAAAAGATTGGATCAACTTTTGCTTTTATAATAAAAAAAAGAATTAAATTCAATTTGACTGGTACAAGTTTATTTCCTGTACTTGACCTGCTAGAGACGTGAATGGCCTTATTCTATATACATACTAAACATTCTTCAACATTGTAGTAATTTTTTTTTTCATGTTAGAAATCTTGGTGCCTGGTTGGTGGCTTGACAAGTTCTTATTTGATGGGAAAAGAGTGTACCATGCATTATTTAATATTTCCATCCACAAATGGGAATTGTGAGCTTTAACGGATTAACCATTGCATGCATGATGCATCAATGCATGCAACATATGTTATTGATCAAAATCAAAGTTATGGCTCCCACTTAACTAACCGTTATCTTCTAGGACAGGTCCTTTGAAAAAAAGGGTTATACTTCTTAAGGAGGGAAGTATTTTATGACTAATTACTTTTTTGGACTCATTAACTTTGTTATTTTGTATTAATTAGTTACAAGTCACATTCATACTCAAATTTATTGAAAACTTTCACCTCTATAAATTAATATGGATGGCGAGAATAAAAATTCACATAACTAGACTTTGGTTTTTTTTTTTTTTTTTTTTGACAAAAAACATACAAACAAATTTTAGGAAATATAAATTAATTTCGATCTGGATCGTTGTTTTTGAGGAAACGATCGCGGCTGTTGCAATTAATGGCAGAAGGTGGTTGTTACGAGCTTCTGTTGTGGAAGAGTTTGATCCCCACGCGGATGAGTGGCGAGTGGTGGCGAAAACACCAAGGAAAAGGTATGGATGTGTTAGTATTAGGGTGGATGGCGTGTTTTATGTCATCAGAGGATTGATGTTTTATGGCGCGTCGGAGTTGCGCTTAGCTAAGGTGCAAGTTTGTTCAAGCTCAATAGATTTGTACACTATGGCGCGCGAGTGATTGGATGATAGCAGGGTGGTCCGGGGGGGGGGGGGGGGGGGGATGTGTCATTGCGACTTGCAGGGCTAATGGGTGTGTTTATGTGCTAGTGAGCCATGTCGCTGAGCTATCATTGTGGCAGTTCAATGGGCGGAGGAGGGGAGTAGGGGGCGGGGCATTTAGGGAGTGGTGTAGAATAAAAGGTCCACCGCTACCCGCTCAAATTAGGGGTGGATGGGAGTGTGAAGTTCGGTTGTGTTGGGTCAAAGGATAGGGTGGTGTTGATCCAAGTAATGGGAAATATGGATGATTTGTTAAGGAGAATTGGGAGGAATGTTAGAGGGTACAAAGAAGGGCTTGTTTTGATCTTTGAGGAGTGGATTAGAGGGCTTGATTTACCTCAAGTGGTTCAAATGGCAGCTAGTGTTTGTATTTGTGTTTTTTGTTAATACAACCTTATTCCTATCTTTTCATGTACTACAAATATTTATGATAATTTTTGGTAACTATATGTAGCCATGTAGGATGTTACTATTGCTTTTGCCTTCATAGGAAGCTTTTGAAGTTTACTTATTATAAGAATTTAAACAAATGAGATAGTTTCATAGTATAAGTGATATTCAATGCTAAATTTTACCCTCATGTGTTGTGTGACAAACTAAACACAATTTTTATTCCCCTTACAATCAAATTTGCACCAAGACTCTTAAGGTTTAGTTTGGTAGGCGGCATTAGATGCGTCTAAAGAAGAATAAGTTTTTGTAAGTTTACAAGAATCATTCAATGCCAAATTGCCAATATCCATACAAATGTGGTACTATTATACCATATTTGTTCCTAATTTAAGTGGAAATGTCAGTAGGTACTTTAAAAATCAGACAATAAAGTATTAAACTGCATATCGTAGATTTTGGTTTTACAAATAAGAGATCGGTCTATAAACCAAGTCATTCATTGAAATGGGAAAATGGGTTGGGAATATGACATTGGACTACTTGTTTAAATATAGTCCATTAATATGTTTATTTCCTTACTCTTTTTTTTTTTTTGGTGATTTTCCTTTGCATTGCTCTCTGTCGTTTTGCAATTTTGAATTTATTAATTTTGTTTTGGCAAAAAATTTTGAATTGGCATTAGTAAAGTGATCATGTATTGTTTTGGAGTTTTTAATTTACAATAAAAGTTTATAAATACAAAGTTTATACCTACTATATATGATGGGACGGGTTACACTAAATTTTAGCAATTACCATACCGGAAAGGAAGCACAAACACGAAATCGAAACTTGGTGGTAGGATCGAAGGATTGAACAACCAGCATCGGCTTCAACATTTCGTCAAAAATCAGACACACTCGAAGCAAACTCTGAAACCCCTCAAAAACCCTTGTTCATTTTCAAAGGAACAAGACTCCGAACAACAACAACGGAAAGATGGATTTCCAGGTGGTAGTGCTCGCAGGTGGCACTTCCAAAAAGCTCGCCCCTCTTGTGTCCAAGGTATTCAACAAACCCTCTTTGCTCTTAATCCCAATTCTTTCACTTAATTATCTGATTAATTTCTCAAATATCCCACCTTTATTTTTTCTTGATTATCTCTCGTAATTACTATTTTAGGAGGCACCCAAAGCGTTGCTCCCAGTTGGGAATCGGCCAGTAGTGTCCTATGTCTTGGACCTTCTAGAGCAAAGCAACCTCAAAGATATCATCGTGGTTTGTTCATTTATTTTTCAATTCTAATTTGTGCAATTTTGGAATTTAGGGGTTGAAAAGATGCCTCCTTTTTATCTTTAGTTTGATGATTAAAATTGGGAAAGTTTGTATGTCAGGTGGTTGAAGGGGAAGATGCTGCTGTGAAAGTTGGTGGATGGGTTTCTAGTGCTTATGTTGATCGTCTTCGTGTCGAGGTTGTTTGCCTAATCTTGCGTATCATTGGTGTTGAATTTTATGGGGTTTATCCATGTTTTCATGTGATTATGATTGTTTGGATGTTTTGGAAGTGTTGCAAATTGTTTCACATTGGTAATTGGTGGAAGCTTATTTGAATAGATGAGCTAGGTTTGATAGTTATGTATTGTTTTTTCTGTTTAGGAAATTTAGGATTTTCAAGTTTAGGATTTTAGGAGATTGTATTGTCAGGTAATTGAGTATTTAAGCATTTTGGATGGTTATAAATGGCTTGAATTTTTGATGAGATTACTGGTTTGAGATAGAGATAGACACATGGTGGTGACGAGCGATTTTTCTTAGTGAGGGTGACAACAAGGGGGCCTTGGAACATGCTCACCCTGGTTCTGGTATCAAACATGATGTATTGATGGAAACATGGAGGTTTAGAACGGCTGAACTTCTGCTTTACAGGTTTGGATAAGATGATCACTGGTCATGAAAGAAAAGGATATGAAGGACATTTTGGCCTTCAGTAACAGTTATGCTTGCTGACATCAAAGAAGTTGAAATATGCTAAATGTTGGAGATACAAGTGCATATCTCTTTCATCTTATTTCAAGTTTGATTCTTTGGGTTGTTGAACACTGACTCACTGTCTACTACAGCCCTTAATAACTGAGCAACAGTCGTCAAAATGTCTGAATTACAAAGATCTTTCTGAGCAGCTGTGATTTCTTCTCAATTGTGCTTGAGGGTTATGAAAATAATGAGAGAGAAGTCTTATATCTTTCATCTAGAATGATCAACTTATCTGTGTGATTCACTGGGTGAGTGAGAGTTGAAAGTGGGTCAACTAACTGTTTTCTTGATTTTCAAGGAGAAAGATCCTCACCATCTAATTTTCAATATCACACTTTTTGAAATGGATGCAAATTCTGTTTCATTAGCTACTTCTTTCTCTCTTTTATATAGTGTTGAACTTTCAGGGTTAGACCTTCCCTTTTTGTTTCGTTAAAATCTAGGTGGGGGCTGGGGGATTGAATGGAATGCAGCTCTGGTGGTGGATTGAGAAGATCAAGCTTGAAATCGTACTGACACTGGAGGTCAAAGGTTTTTTATATTGACTTTTCAAAGTAAAAGTAGTGGTTATAGTCTTTGAGTCTGAATTTAAAAGGAAAAGCCAACTTAAAGTGATATTGTTGGCAATGCAATGATTTATGGTATTTAATTTGTTAGTGATCCATTGCGACATGTTGATAGAATGCAGTATGCTGCTATTTACTATGATGTCCGTTTGAGATTTCATAAACCCTTTATCATCTTTTACACTGTTGATCTATGGGCTCATTGGCCTCAACCTTTAATCTTTGACGAATTTTTGCATATACAATGACAATATTGACATAATGTTGTCCTTTTAATCTTTGCAGAGAACTGAAATTTTGGCTTTATTTTCAACTTTATCTAATTTTTGGTTTTGCATGAGTCAATTTTTTTTTGGAGAAATGCTTATAGACAGAAGAGAAATTCGAAGATAGGAGTTTGCATGTTTCCATCGGAACAGATGACCTAAGATTGTTGTCTTGACAAAATATTGTTCTCTAGCAAGGATGGATAGGTTGGCTTGTTTGGTGCTGTCTAATGTATTTTACACTTTAACTGCACGTATGCTTTGCCAAGAATTCCATAAAATCCTTGAAACCGCTGTGTGAGAATTATGCTGAGTGTGCATGGGTATATTGTCAAACAAGTGATCAATTTTAATGGAATCGAGTTTATGAGATCTCAGTGTGCCTGGGTATTGCAGAAACAGGAGGAAATTTTTTGTTGAAATAGGATGTGTCATTTTTCTGAAAATATCTTGTGGGTATTGAGTACAAAGAAAGTGTGAAATAGTAGGAATTTGTTATCCTCTTTGATCTACATAGAGGCTCTTTGATCTGGTCTAATGGCTTTTTTATAGTTTTGTCCGACTAGTCTCTTGAGTGTGAACCATCACTCTGGACAGTGCGATCATGGCTCTGAAACTCGCCAAAGAAAGAGAAGAGGGGAATAGATTGTGATCTTGAAGGAGAAGGAATCGTAGCAAAATTGCAGTTGGGAAGCTGCTATGGGTATGTCGTTTTTTTTTTGGGGGGGGGGGGGGTTGGGGGGGTAGCTGGATAGAGGATTGTGGATATTGGCTAGGAGGGAAAAAGAGATGGGAAAGGCAGAGGCATGTACCTTATTTTTCTCTCTGTCTCTCATGCTGGGGCAGGGGGTTACAGTTTATGGGTGAAATGAGGGTAGGAATTACTTGCTAGAATAGCTGTTAAGAAGATTTACCTAAAGAGATAAGGTTGCATGTGTCTAGATCTTGCCAATGGCTCAGACATATAAAATGTGTTGCTTGTTTGTTTTTGTTATCAACTTGAAGAAAATCTTTTCAAATAAGGTGTTTCATGGAAAGGTCTTTCTGTAAGTAGAACATTCCACCCCCATCCCTCCCTCTCGACAAAAAAGTTATTCAGCTACAGAGTAGTAGTTGATGTGATTGTTTAATCTTGTATAGGTTGTTGCGGCTCCAGAGGATAAGGGAACTGCTGGAGCGCTTCGTGCAATTTCACGGCACTTGACTGCTAGCGACATTTTGGTAAGTATTCTGCATTGCATTTATTGGAACAGTAGTACTCCATATCAATGTGTACTTACCAGCTGTAGTTACTTGGTTCTGTGCTGATATCTACGTTAGTTTAACTTGCAGAGAGAAAAAAAAACTATCCCCCAACCTACCCTATTGTTATTTCATATAAGCTTTTTACGTTTCTATGATAATTTCTCTCATGCTAACAATGTTTCTACGGAATGTGGATTCTAAATTTTTTAATATTTTGAAGGTGGTGAGTGGTGACCTTGTTTGTGATGTTCCTCCGGGGGTTGTGGCTGCTGCTCATAGACGTCATGAAGCAGTTGTGACTGCAATGCTTTGTTCCACGCCTGTTAGTGGACCTACAGAATATGCATCGTCTAGTGGAAAGGATAAAGCCAAGAAACCAGTGCGTTGTAATATTATAGGGTTGGATGTCACAAAACAATTTTTACTGCACATAGCTGCAGGTTTGATTTTTTATAAGCTACATTTTTTTTGGATCACTTATTTATAAGCTACATTTTATTTTTGTTTTTATTAGTCCTGGATGATTCTTGTCAGGCACTGAGGTTAACAAAGATATGCGAGTTCAGAAGAGCATATTACGTGCAGCTGGGCAGGTATTCTACTCCTTCCCCGTGAAACTTTCTGTTATTTTTTCTCTTAAGTCTCAAACATATTGGTTAAGGAACAGTCAGAACTTGTTGCCTTCTTGCATATCAGAAGAGCCACAAAATTTTAATTGGAGCTGCCTATTCTGTTGTCATTATTATTCTCGTGCTTCATCCTTGTGTTAAATATTGTCATTTTCTCTATTTTTTGTTGAATGTTTAATTGATTGTCTAAACTTCAATTCCTTTCTTTCTCTCTTTATAGATGGAGATCCGAACTGATCTTATGGATGCCCATCTATATGCATTCAAGAGGTTTGCAGTTTTC
Source organism: Dysphania ambrosioides (assembly GCA_026401315.1). Lineage (NCBI taxonomy): Eukaryota > Viridiplantae > Streptophyta > Magnoliopsida > Caryophyllales > Amaranthaceae > Dysphania > Dysphania ambrosioides. Next base: position 1,802,493 of record CM048666.1, read on the forward strand.
AGCTTTTTTCCTTTTGCCCCCTGGGAGTTAAGTTGTTTTTATCTATGGTCTTTGGATTGATCTGTCCATCAAATATTTTCTTTGCTTTCTTGAAGATCTGTTCTTCAAGAAGTTCTTGATAAGGATCTTGACGAGAAAGAGAAATTTAGAAGCCTAAAGCAGGATGTGGTTCCATATCTTGTCCGGACACAGTTGGTAAGTGTAGTCTCTGCCATTTGATCTGTGCTATTTGGCTTGTCCTTTATAGATTTAGAAGTGTCCTAACGCATGACTGTTTAATGATACCTTGTAGAGATCAGATGTGTTGGCTAATGCGATTTTACAAGCAGAAGAAAATGGGAATGGGTTGCTCCCGTCTCATAAAAACCAAGTTATGCTCTCCCAACTTTTGGCTAATGCTTCTACCCCGAGCTTCCATGAACTATTTTCCTTGGGCCCTAATGGTTTTGTTCGCACTACTAAAAAAACACATAAATGCTGTGTTTATATTGCCAGCAATGACAAGTACTGTGCCCGCTTGAATTCCATTCAAGCTTACAATGACATCAATCGCGATGTGAGACTCTATCCAGCATCAATTGGATCATTGTGTTGCTTCAGTAGAGTTCAGTGACCTTGACTTTTTTTATTATTGTAGGTTATTGGAGAGGCTAGCCATCTATCAGGGTATTCATTTTCTCCTCAGCACAACATCATTCATCCTTCTGCCGAAATTGGATCAAAGACTACGGTGAGAGTGATTGTCTTTATATCTCCTCTTTTTTTTCTATTTCAAGTTTTTTCCCTTTTTTTAAATTTGAAAAGTCCATTCATCAAGTGTCATTTGTCTACATTCATGTTATTGTTTTATGGAATTAGGTGGGACCACATTCTATAATTGGTGAAGGCTCACAAATGGGTGATAAATGTAGTGTTAAACGTTCTGTCATTGGTCGTCATTGCCGGATAGGTTCAAACGTAAAGGTACGCTCATTTATTTTCTCACTAATTATAAGCCTGTGTTTTTATAAGTTAATATTTTGGTGTTCCTCTCTTTAGTATCTCATCACATTAGGTGACTTGATCCTATAAAGCCTTAAGGAAGAGGGATGAACTAAGTGTAAGAGGCTGCACAACTTTATTGAAATAATGAAATGTCTATAATATTTGTCCTATCAATCACTAATAATTAAAGCTGAACTTTGAAGGCACATAGTGGCACAATTTTCGCAAAGTGTCGTGCCACATGAAAGCCTACTAAGCAGATTAGTCCACGTGGAAAATCACATGAGATAAGTTAGAGTTTATTTCTCAACGGACTTTCAATGTTATATTTTTTTATTTGTGTATGAGTTTCAATATTTAGTGTTTTGATTTTTGAATGGACTACGAACCTGATTATGCATAATATCTACAATCAGTTCTGAAATATATCTTATTAAAATATAATACTTACATTAATAAATTTGTATCGAAAAATACCTTAAAATAAGATCCATCTAGCTATATATTAAAAACATATCGACTTAATCCAAATATATAAACATATAAATACATAGAAGGTTAGATCGAGGGACATTTGATCCAACAAATCTAAAATCTAGACTTTTATGACTGGAGTCCTAAGGTTACTTTGACTAACTTTTATTAGTACTCCTAAGGTTATTCACAAATATCAAAATAGTAACTACATTAGTAGACTTATGTACCTAATGTTTTATATGGATCAATTTCCTAAAATACCTATATCCTAAACCTCCTCCTCTCCTATAAGAGAAAATAATGGGCATTGTTCAATACACCAATTCAAACACTCAAAATAGGATTACATTGGTAAAAAGTAATTAACAATTGGCTCATTACATCCGTCTTCAAAATACTCAATACCATATACATATTACTATCCATGCTAGGAGAGGAAGAACAATGCATTACATCATGGACTGAACCATGTTCGTTGAGCAATATTAAACATATTTAAGTTTCGAATTTTTGAAGCTTATAACTACCAACTGACTTGATCTTGGAATGTTTTTCTGTTATCGTATGTTGAGATGGTTCAAAGGGTATGTATAATAGAGGTGTAATGAGAGGTTCATCAAAGAAAAAGACATTACAATCACTAATAGCTCTTGTCACTTCATTACCTAATACTCTAGCTATTACAATTACAATATTACAATGTAGTGTGTGAAATACTTTTACATGCATGAAAATCTATCTTTTTTGACTCGGCGATTCCCTAATTCGTAGTCTCCAATCCATGCTTGTGAATTATTTGACATTGGTTCATGATCGTTTTTTTACAAATAATTACAATCTTAGGAATTTTAATTAATAGGTTCTATACAATAATTTTAAGCTAAATCTAAGCATAACTAAATTATGATTATACATCACTATTAAAAATGCTATCAATATTTCAATAACTTCGACATCACCCAAGCTTACAATGAAAAGATAGCCTGATATGATCGTACACTTATTTTTATGTATTAAGTTTGACAACTAGAAAACTTTTTATTTGATTCAGAATGTTTCACATACACATATTCTTATGCAAGTTTTTACACAAGTTTAGTTTCACAACTCTATTATAATATTTGATCATTCAAGAAATTACCAAATTTTTAAATCAATTTTCTTTTTGAATTGTTAAAAATATTAAAAGATGAGAGAAAAAGAAATGCAAAAAATATTGCAATATGTCTCTAAGTGTTTGTCAATAAGATGAAACATGTAAAATTGCCAATGGTCAAATATAAGTGCACCCAGGCAACATATCTCACTGTGTACTATTTACATTTTTTTCAATCCAAAATTATAAAGCAATTTTCCAATACTATCAAAATTTAAAACTCACCTTTCCACAAAACTAAACAAATACAAATCTATTAAAATATATAAATAATTCCAATCAAAGAGGTGTAAGAAAATAATTTGAATCAACACTAATAAGTCATCTGATACAATTACATCTTATATCCACATATATCTAAATAAAAAATAAATTAAAACAAATAAACCCGTTAGTTAATAAGTTTAGGGGAAATGTATGATGTTTTACATTGTTTTAATCATCATATCCCTGTTCTTTCTCAAAAATGCAGATAGTGAATTCAGTGGTTATGGACCATATCACTATAAGTGATGGCTGTTCGATCCAAAGCTCTGTTATTTGCAGTAATGTACAACTTCAAGAGCGTGTGGTTTTGAAAGACTGTCAAGTAAGGGCCTCCATCTTCTTAATGCTTTATCCCTCATCATCTATACTTTCTACTCGTAATTGATATAATAAGCCATCTATCATGTTAAACTTTGAACCTCCCTTTACTATCCTTATTGAATATACCTAACTGAACTCGTAATTGTCAATGCTCAATTTGTTGAACTTGTAGGTTGGAGCAGGTTATGTGGTTACTGCAGGCAGTGAAAACAAAGGAGAGTCTTTGGCAAAGAAGGAGAAAACTGTCTCTTCATGAGTACTGTTTTTGGCACTTCTCTTAGAATTTAAAGATGTGAGGTTGTTGGTAAGGCAAAAAATGTGAGGGTGGTTTGGATGTTATAGGAAACTGAATACCAGTTTCTCTCGGAAAAGAAATAGAAAAAAAAAAAGTGTAGGAAACATCATTCAATATCAATTTTGCTCCATTGTTCCCATTTTGTGCTTAGGTTTGCTTCAATCTTCTACATATGAGCTGGTCACAGAGATGTTTGTTTGATGGCTTTGAGAAATTTTGTTGGGATGTACATTGAGATAATTAACCTTTTATCCATTCCTGTTGCACTATTGTATAAGATGAGATGAGGATGCTCTACTATTTAACTTTTTTTCCACTCCTGTAGGGCTATCATTTGTGTAAGAATCTGGGCCTGCTTGAATCGTGAAACGGCCCAACATAGAAGCTAATTACAAAGTACTTTTTAACATGATGTTCCACTTAGGGTTGAAGCTGTCAAATCCAATTAAGGATCAATTCTAACCAGATAATGGTTTGAATGGGTGGTCTGTTTCTAGAGATCAAACTTTTCGGGTCACTTGTTTTATTTTTAATAGTCAATTTTTTAGACTAATGATTGACATTTATAGTCTTTAATGCATGAATGGAATAGTGTTCTGAACTCTGTTTCATATGACAAGTTCTTGATATACTTAATTTATGTTGCAAACCACTGATTTTCTTGGTATACAACTTATGTTTTTAACGAATGATCAATTACAACAATTTGTTTAACGCTTGAACCAGTTTGAATTGTGATATATACTTGAGAGTCGAATCCGAAAATGCAAGTGGTTGTACTTGTATTTTCTAAAAATGTGATTCCAACCTTTGGCGACTATCAATTTGCTCAAAATGTGATTATAGCGCTAAGCAACTAACATATGAATATATTTCCACAGAAAAACTAATCACATATATATAGGAATAGGATAATTCAATATAAAGTTACATGTGCCAAAATACTATTAGGTGATAAAATGTTCTGAAATTCATAGATAAGGAATCATGTTGTAATGCGGATCTTTGATCACTAACGAAGATGTGTCGCCCTTTATTGCTATAGAAAACAAGGGAATCCATGTATAATCACATAATTAATGAGCCCTTATTTTTGTCAACTTAACTTTTGCTTTGTTAATTGTCTCTTGTACAATAACTCCTTATTACATACTTGATAGGAACTAATTTTGTTCAAGTCTTTTGATTTGCTATAAACTTAGTACCATATGGTATATGTTGATATATATATATGCCCTCCTCTATCATGCTACCATTATACGGAGTATATGTAGAATATGAATGATTTCTTACCCCCTATGCCAATAACACACAGCGTATCTTCATGCAGCAAACCAAACCAAAATACGGACTAGTCTCTACTAAGGCCACCAAAATGCCATCCAGGTAGGCAGGTAGCAGGTGCATTTCTACAGACCAACGATATGGCACGTGTTGTAGAAGCATGGCCTTTCTATTATTCTTCTCCATTCTAACTTTGTAGTAAGTTATCATTTGCTACTTATACTTATTCTAGGTTTTGATGGCGAATCTTTTTCATTTATGCACGCACGAATATGAACTTCTTCATTCAACCCAGCCCTCTATAAATACGCAAGTGATTTTAAGGTCTTTGTGCACTTACAACTCTACAAAGTACAAAGCATAACCTTCGCTTCTTTCGGTCACTGTTCTAAGGTATACTTTCTTTCATCTTCTCTTCTACATGTATTACGAAAATGTACGGCAAAATGCTAAAGCTACACAAGTGATTCTAAGGTATTTGTGTAATATAAACTAGTATTTGTTTCTACTTTCCAAAAAAAAAAAAAAAAAAAATAGTGTGCACGTAACGTTGAGAAGAGCTTCTCTTTTAATTTTGGATTGGTAAAAACTGGCCTACACCATAGAATTAGCTGGCCTCGTGTTTTGTGAAAACCTACTTTGATGCTTAAGTTAATTAATATAACTTAAAATTAGTGAAATTTTTCTAGAATGAGTGCGTTTGGCTTCGTGTTAGTAATTATTTTGTGAATAATCATCATACCCTGCGTTTTGGCCATAAATAAGGTATTTATAACCAAAAGCTTACAAGTGATGATGAATTTATATGCGCCATTGGTCAAACTGTCCTTGATTTGAGGTATTTGGGTCTAACCTAATTTCACTTTCTCATGCTTTTGGCCAATGCCGTGGATATGTATTTTCTATTCTTAGGCTTCCTGACCTATGAGCTTATGAAGAAGTTCAAATGACTCCTAAGCCATATGACAGTAGCAGACCCATATAGTTTCCAATTATTTAAATACTTGCTAATGAAGGCAGTGCATGATTATTCTTCTCCAGCCGATTTAAACACTTACTCTGTATTATTCTCTGATCCGTATATGCATATAAATACAAGTGTAATATACGTTTTGTCTGTCTCAAGAGTATCTTTAATTTTAATGACAAATAGTACGCTGTAGCTAGGTTTCATAATTAGACTATATTTTCCGTTTATTTGGGTGATGTAGGCAACAATGGCTTCGGTAAAACAAGCACGCAACGTTGTCCAACTCAATGACAAGGAGAAGGCAAAGGTTGGCCAGGCACTAAAAGAGGCAGAGGCCTTCTTGGCTAACAAGGCAATGAATCAAGAGTTCGCCATGGTAGCAGGTGCAATGAGAAACTCTCAGGATCGGCCAATATCGGTTGCCAAAATCCACTCCTACTTTGGAGAATTCCTTGCCAACCCTCCTGAGTCTGTTCCTGGAAATGGTAGCGGTGCATTTATCAGCAAAGGTGCCCCACATTCTGGGGCTCTTCCAGTGGTTGTTGGCTCCAAGGCCATGATGATTTATGGTCAAGTCCCCGAGAAATCTGCTCAACAACTTGGATGGCTGTTGGCTTTTTACAAGCCTGATGATTCCAATGGTCCTAACAAGGTACGTTAACAAGTTCTTGACTTATAAAGTACTTAGTAAATAAATCGACTTCAAAAAGGTAAATATTAAACAAATTTGTGAGCAGGTGTATGTGGAAGCTGGATTACTGAGCAGGCTGATGGATTTAGACCTAAAAGAGATTGAAAAGAAGTTGGATGAATCGGCCGGCATTAGTCGCTACTGGGACAGTGCCACAGGTGCTGCAGCATCTGCTTTGATCGAAGACAAGGGCAACAAATTGGCTTTACTTGGTGCAAATTTCGAAATAATAATGGATTAAGCATCCCAACCAACGCACTCCGTATTAGCTAGATAGCCCACTCACAAAGTCACATACGGAGTAAATGTTGTGAGGGTCGATCTGCGTGGGCATATTATGCGTGTTACCAATCTATTAAGCTGGCAACCAAGGGGAAATAAGACTAATAATAAACTGCATGCACTGTAATGCAACTGTTATCATGATATATGTATTTTGTAATATAGTTACAATTAAATAACTCCTGTGGTTATTCAGTACTATGCCTATGACTTTCTTATATATTCGTACCCTTTTTTTTTTTTTAACTTAATCCACAAATTAATCTTTTGAGCGAGACCTAGGTTGTGGCCTTGTGGGGGTTGGGTGTTTGTCAAAAATGTGAATGGCAAAGTAAATATAAATAAATTTTGTATGGGTTGGTCAAAACAGAAGAGGGTTAGCTAGGATAGCCTTATTAGTTTATAAGGGCTCTCCAAATCTTTTAATAGGATAAAGCCATAAAGGGACAGTAGGACATTTGATTCCGACCACCGGCCACCGACCGCCGGCCACATACACAAAAATAAATAAATCTACTGAACTTGAGTAAGGCCCTGCTTGTTGTTTGTCAAATGGGGGAAAGGTTTGCGATTCAGCACCGTTTTTGACATTTTAAAGGCCTTGGGCTTAATAATATTCATGGGCCTCTTATGTTCTACACGTAAATTTTTCCTTATCCTTTTCGGGGTAGTAAACGCATTGTTATATAGAATATGATTATTTTATTTTATATTACTAATTTCATCCGTAAAATAATTCAACCACTGTAAAAATAATTGGAAAAAATTATTAGAAAAAGGTACACAAGGTCAACTAATAAAATAATATTTTTTAGAAGTAAACTAATCAGATAGAGTAAAATAATGATGCTATCTTTAAGTAAGTATTAATATAATACTTATAACCTCCAATAGTTGGATGTCTCATTGAACACTAAAGATATATTTAGCAAATCATAAAATTGCAAAACTCGAAAATCAACTTTAATATCATAGCATACATGTAATACACAATATATATTTTAATTCCCATGAAGCTACTACATACAAATTTACTATTATCATTATACCTAATATCAAGATAAATGTACAAATTTTCATTAATAACTAAAACATTCCATGTCATAAATATTTTAAATTAATTATCATTAATAACTTAGTTAAATTTTTTTTAAAAAAAAACTATTTAAACTATAATTTTAAAATTAATTTTAGGCCCTTTTGAGCCCTTGGTTATAGGCGATCAAACTCCGTGCCTAAGCCTAGAGACGACACTGACACAATGCCCTTCATTGCTGTATACAACTATTTTATTCATATGTTTATTTAAGTCATGACACCATAACTAAATGACTTAAACTATACATAATATGAATATAATCAACCAAATACTCCAAATCTCCAACAATTACCATAGCAATACATTACTCTACTCACAAGCATGCCCTAAATTTATACAAATACTGATTAATGTTGAGCACAATAGACCATTTTTTAAAAAAAAAAATTAGCAAAAGCTCCAGGTTTTACAAAGGCTAGGTGTTCCAAGGCTAAAGGGGAGCTTAAGAACCCCTGTTTCCCATAACACTTGAACTGTTTTCTACTAGTGTTTAAGGAGGCTTACAAAAATGGAGTGGAGTGAAGTTGAACAAAAACTGGATGTATCGAACAATTATAGCCGTCACATGGATAGGGAGGAGACAGGGGGTCTACAGTAGTTGCTAAAATTAAGAAGCATATATGGCAACTACTTGGCTTAATTTGATTGGTGCAAGCTTTGATCGATGATTATTCTTTGATGAAAGTTATTCCCAGTGTTCCGTAGACAACCACAGTGAATGACTCTCAACCTCTCCTATTGAATTAATAATCAAGTCGGAGGGAGTTTGTATATAATCAAATACCCAAGGGCACATAAGCTTAATTAAGTTGCATTATCTACGACGCGAACTATATCTTTCATAATAATGTATAAATTAAGTAATTAATAAAACAATAACTACCCCTTGGTTTTGTAATGAACTCTTGATATAGTCAACATGATTTTATTTAGTGCCACATATATGATCCAAAAATTAGACTTGAAGACTACGCTTGGAAACTATTGTCTATAAGTATGATCGAGATAACACTATGGCCGACAAATTCGTGCACAGGTGCGTGGATGGAAGCTAAGCAAGAACATAGAATCTAAGAATCTTTGATAATAAAAGAAAATGTGTACAAGAACTTATCCTCTTGTCCATTATTGCTATTGAAACGCGTGTAACAACTAAATGATCATTTAAGAAAAAGCTCTCCATATCAATGAATCAATGCTTATTAGGTCATTTTCCTATTTAACTCCATGTCCAATCAAAGAATATTTTCAAATTATACTTCCTCTAAATTTTTTTTACTTGCACAATTCTCAAAATATGCTTATAATACAAGATTCCACGTGACTATTTTTCTTAACGATAATTCACCAAATAAATCATAGCCAAACTTATAAATAGTACTAAATCAAAGTATTGCTAGTAAAAAAAATGGAGAAAGTATTTAATATATTTCAAAGTTAGTGCAATTTTAGCATTAAAATGGTTTAACCATCAAAATGGAGTTTTAGCCCCATTTTATATAGTAGTCCACAATTGTGACTGTTATATGGATGAACACTTACAAGAAGGGGGTTGAATTGGAAGTGTGAGATTTAGTGATTTTTTGCGGAAATTAAAACTGGAACACCGAAAGCGAAAAGAACACGTTGAACGGAACTCATAGATTTTTTTAGCGTGGAAACCTTTGTGCCCATCTCAAAAGAAAACCATGACCCTACTCCGGGATTTTGCAACTCTTCACTATAAGGGCAATTCCTAATACACTCTATTAGGATCTCTCTTTCTCTTCTCTCTTCTCGAGTTCCACTCAAAACCCGAAGTTCCTTTGCCACTCACTGCTTTCTTTCTCTTTTCTCTCTTCCTTCCCTAGACTTAACTCAAATAAAGTCCTTACATACACCCTCAAACCCTTTCCCTTAGTACAACTCAGTACTAAACTAATGAAGATTACAACTCAAGGTGGTGTATAAAGAGGTTTATAAATTAATACAAGGCTTAAGCATAAGTAAAAAGACAACTGACTTAGAATTAGTTTTCTTACAAAACTCTTTGAAGTACTTGGTCAATTGTGAGTGATTTAGAAGTGAAATAAACTCTTTTATACTAGTATATGGTATGGCTTAGTGTACATGAGTAGTCACCCGTAGCAAAGTTCCTTTGTGTTGTACAGTTAAATTGTTGTAATAAACCAAGCTGACACATTTGCTGCAAATTCACTTTTTGGAAGCAAGCTTTGGCCGTAGCTTTATCATGTAAGACAATATTAAACATCTTTCTTGAGAAAACTTGATTTAATAATAAAACATATCTTTAGAAGTGATTTTTCTACCTAAAAATATGCAATCATTAGGTAGGTTTAGTAGGCTCAAAAGCTTTTGTCATAAAATCATTTTCCCAAGAAAATCACTCAAGTAACTTTTAGTCTAGTTGGATTTTTACTTATTATTTAAGTCTTGATGTATCAAATAGGATGACCCACTTTACACTTACATAAAGTCTAAAAAATACTCCTTTTAAGGCTTGTTCAGATCCTTCCACTCAGAAGCTTGAAGGTGAATTCCCACTCTAAAACTCAACACTGCTACAACTGAAACTCGCCATTGCAGCGATTGGAACATGTCACTGTAGCAACTGGAACTTTAACTTCTAAGCATTAATAACGACTTAATTTAAACTTTGCTTTGCTTCATATTTTTTGTACACTTGACAACTTCATGGCTAAGTGTGATTTCCCTTTGGACACCCTTACTCCTACTTTGGAACTTGTCTTTAGGCCTTTACAAAAATTAGAACAACAAACATATCAAATGTGTTTGCAAAGTTATCACCAAAACATTAAGTGGTACAACAGTGACGAAATTTTAGTGATTCTTCAGTTTTCTGGTTATTCTCTCTATTCTGTTTTATTTGTCGAGAGTGTGAGTTTTTTGATTGAACGCATGAGTGCGTAACCTTTACCTCATTTTCCCTATAAATACACCATTAACAACAAGGGTATTTCTAAATTGCAAAGCCTAAACTAGTATACATTACTGAACTTAAGGTATACTTTCTGGATTTTTTCTTCTTCGACTATTACATAGATCTATAGTATTTTCTAACCTTTTACCGCATATTATTGCAAGCTTTTATGCTTTTTTTTTTTCTTCTAGAATTCATATGTGAACTATATATACATATTATATTGATCATACAAATGTGTAACATCATGACATGCTTAGAAATAATAAACCTTTCAGTTTGATCGAGTGGAATACTTTTGTAACATGCACCTTTGGAATCAGGTAGCTAGCTAAGAAAGGTAATAATGGCTTCGATGCAACAAGCTCATGGCATGAACCAATTATCTGACAAGGAGAAAGCAGCACTTGGAGAGGCAATGAAGGAGGCCCAATCTGTCCTAGCCAAAAACCTCAAAAATGCAAAGGCGAGCCAAACTCAGCTGGTATTGGCTACGGGTGTTATGAAGAATCTCCAGCCTCGTGGACTACGTCTTCAGAAATCTGAAAGCTGGAAGGGAAGTTTCATAGCCGACCCCTCTCCGACAATGGTTGAGAATACAGGTGCGTTTGTGCATCAGGGTGCGCCATCGCAAGGTGAACTCCCTGTGGTTGTTGGCTCCAAGGGTGTCGTGATATATGGTCACTTCGACTATGCTCTTCCTACTCTTGGATGGCTCTTGGCTTGGTACAAACCTGCTGCAGACTCCAACGACACTATTAAGGTACGAAATATGCGCCTTATGGTCGTTTGAAGACAGTGTTTGGCAATATATTACAATAAAATGGGGGTTATATTAGTTTTCATAATTATTGTTTACTGCAGGTGTACGTGGAAGCTGGGGATCTATCCAGGCTCATGAATATGCCGCTGAAAGATATTGAACCAAAACTGGATGCATCCCTTAGCGTAAGTCGCTACTGGGACAGTGCCACTGGTGCTGCTGCAGCTGCTGAAATTAAGGATCATGAAGGCAACATGGCCTTGATTGGTGCTTCCTTTGAAGTGCTCTTGAATCGCTCGCAGTCTTAAGCAAAAGACCACCATAATCGACATATCTGCTTACGCTATCAATGCAGAGGGGTACTTCTATAATAAACCTGCATTCTGGATGACGCAACTATAATAATGCCAAAATAATATGTTAATATATAAATAATGCCTCCTGGTTATGTAATGCTGAAAGATATGGATGATTCTTCTATCTAATAATATTTACTATGCTTGTCTCTATAGTACTGCCATGATCGTTTTTATTAAATTAGTTCCTGTTAAGGGTATGATTATCGACATTCATACAGTGCTCATAGTTTATTTCGTCAGGTCTTTGCAGGAAAATGTTTGTCTAAAAACAAAGACAAACAAACGCAGCCTTGGTTTTGCATGTAATGCTAGAAGATGAGAGATAGATACATCTAATTTCATCTTCGCTTATATCAATTTTGTTGCACCATCTACACTTCCTCGCGTACAAATTAGTATTTTTTCATCTAACAAAGGACACTGAGCAAGACATTAGGTTTCTCTTTTCACTTTAGAGAAATAATCAATTTTGGAGACATATAGAGGGAAAAGTTTAGGTAAAAACCAGTAAATTTTGATACTTATTTGTTCAATCAAATACTTCGTAAATAAGTTCATAACTTCATACTCCATAATACTCCTTACTATGTATATATTTGCACTAAAAGTTAAAATAAATATTTAGATAATGGCCTCATAGATTGAAAGTTACAGATATATATGAATTTTTCTTTTTTTAAAATAATTTAAAAAATAAACTACACATCAAATATTTTCAAAAATAAACTTCATGGGACAATGATTTTGATTTAAATTCTTTTTAAATCATTGCATAAGGTAGCGATTTTTATTCAAATTTTCAAAAACTTACAATTTGTATTTGATTCAATCCAATATAATTTAGACTGAACCAAAATCGTTGCGTGGATCAGCGATTTTCATCCGAACCTGGAGAAGCTTATTTTTGAAAATATTTTGGTTCGGTATTTTTCAAATTATTTTTTAAAAAAACTTTTTTAAAAAAGTCCCCGTATATATGGTAGCTAGTTTTATTTGAGCTCTCATACAATACTCTGGAGGAGTACAAATTATATGCATGCCAAACAATGTTCCGTATTGAAGTGAGAAGGGAGTAACTTCATCATTTTAGTTTCTATGTGAAACCACACATCAATTGAGAGGCTAGAAGTGAAAATCTATAGAATCTTTGAGAGTAAAAGTAAATTTTGTCAAAGAATTTCTCTCCTTGTCTAATTTTTTATTTTTTTTGGATATGTGAGAGAAGAAATTAACTTAGGACATAGACGTTGAAGAAAGAATTGTCAACTAAAGAAGGAAGAATTGTCAACTTTATAAATACGAGTTCATGCTTATATTTTTTTTTCTTCCATAACTTCCACGTCCATTCAAAGAGAATAAAGTCAACAGCCTACTAGACAATACTATATCATTACTTCATACATTGTACTCCATATTAGTTTCATTAACGATTGAGAATATAAATATATAATAATACGGAGTAAATTGGGGAAATTTTAGATAATGGCGTTGAGATTAGTAACAATTTGGAGGTGTTGTTCTTTCTCTTTCACTAGAATCTTTTTTAATCTCCAACTGAAATTCTTTGCATGCATGAGTACGCAACCTTTTATCTATATCCTTGTATTAATAGACAACTGGTGAAACCAAGGTTGCTGTCTGTGCGTATAAGCTGCAAACCATAAACTTCTCTCAGCTATTGTACTTGAGGTATGCTTCCCTTTTATTTCCTGCTCTTTTTATGTGTATTTTGTCCATCTTTTTTAGCACTACTAACTCCAGATTGCTATCGATTCTACTCAGTAGACTCTAATATCTGAACTATCCTATTATCAATGATTGTTTCTAATTGAACTATTTCATTTCCTTCTTCATCTGTAAGGCATGGCATCATTAAATTTGTCATTTGATATGATTACGATGAAAATTAGTATGGCTTTACATTGTTTTTGAGAGGACGAGAGAAATATAAGTTCATATAATTTGTGGCCACTAACTTTTCAGTATTATCAACCTTTGATGTGTCAAGCACGGCTTAGTATGAGAATATTTTCAAAGCAAATAAAATTACCAAGGAAGAGGAAGAAAATGGAGGTTTTTTAATTCATACCTAATATAAATTATCATGATACTGAGATATCAGATATATGTATTGTTATATTAGATATAAATATTGTTACATTAGATATAAAAATATAGAAAATATATATCAGGTATAGACATTACAGTTTTAGATATAAAAATAAAATTACAAAAATATCCCTTTATATTAGATATAAATTAAGAATTTCTCGAAGAAAATGTGATCATATATTAATGGAAAGTTGGTTCTTTTTGTTTTGGGGTTACTTTTGTAACGCTTTTGACGGTGGCTAGCTAGGTATCAAACCATGGCTTCAGTGCAACAAGTTCGGGGTACGACCCAATTTAGTGATCAGAAGGAGAAAGCAACAATCAGAGAAGCAAAGAAAGAGTCACAAACTTTCCTAGGAAACAACAAGGAGAAAGCAAAAGTGAGCCAAGATGAACTAGTTTTGGTTACAGGCGTAATGAAGAATCTCCAGCCTTGTGGAATAATTCTTAACAAATATTATGACTGGAATGGAAAGTTTATAGCCAAGCCACCTGATAAGACAATTGGTGAACATGCTTGTGGTGCATTTGTGCACCAGGGCGCAACGTCGCAAGGTCATCTCCCTGTGGTTGTAGGCTCCAAGGGTGCAATGATATATGGTCATTTCGACAACCACGTTCCTCCTAAGCTTGGATGGCTCTTGGCTTGGGACAAGCCTGACAACCCCAACGAATTTAACAAGGCATGTAAATGCACAGCCCAAATGTGGGTGTTAGGCAAATTACTCTAGATTTGAGGCACTTATATTATTTGATCATCAGTAAATCTGCTTTATGTATTCATTTGCTTGCAGGTGTATGTAGAAGCTGGACATCTAATCCGGCTCGTGAGAATGGAGTGGAGCGAAATCGAACAAAAACTAGATGCGTCTCGAAGTGCAAGTCACTGCTGGGACAGTGAGACAGGCGCAGCAGCAGCTGCTGAAATCAAGGACTACGGCGAAAAACTGGCTTTGTTACGTGCCAACTTTGATCAGTCCCACACTTGATTCCCTCCTCGTGACCTACCCTTGCGTTAAATATATTGACAGACTGGAGTTGCTGGAAGCAAAATGCAAGATTAATTTAAGCATTAATTAAGAGTTGAAATAAGCTGAGTTCAACATGCAGCAGCCATAACTCTACAAGGAGTACAAGCGTAGTTAGCCTACAATCTAGTAATTCGTCTTATCCACCTATAAATGTTAATGAATAAAAATAAAGTCCCTTGGTTTTGTAGTGTTTGAAGATGGATCTTACATATTCTCAGCTTGTATTTGCGAATACCTCACACTGTTATAGCTGTGGTTTTCTTTGGGCATTTGGGACTTTAGGTGGGGCTGGTGGAGCACTGGAGCGTATGCCTGTAGCTGCGTTGGGAATTTATTAGGTGGTTTGATACCATGCTGTGCCGATACGAATCCAAATATGTAAAATCGATCAAAATTTAAAATTTCTAGGTACAGGTAAAAAAAACAAAAATTATACATGTAGAACCAAGATATGTTGTATAATAAAATAGAATGATGAGCTGGCAGTTGGTTGAGCAAAGTCAATCATATAAATGTAGTTGAAGGCATAGAAAGAAAGGCAGAAAAACATAATAATAAAAACACAATTCCTGTCACATATTTCAGCCATTTTTGCTTCCATTTTCTCTTCTCTCTTCGAGCTGTGATTCATCTTGTATATGGTATTAGAGCAGGCTTATAATGCTCATTCGATTCGCGCTGAGTTCCTCTTCTTATTGATACAAGAATCTTTTAAAATCGTGGAAGTGGATTTGAGACCCATTTTTTGTTTTCTGGTAATCGAGTGAGGAGTTTATCATCTATCATCACAATGGATGTGAGTGAGAATTCTAATGTGCAAAACAATATTTGTGGAGTGAATTTTAATGATCCATAATACCTCAGCAATGGAGATCACCCTGACATGCAACTTGGAAGCCATATCTTTACTGGATCAACCTACTTAAATTGGAGTAGATCGGTAAAGATGGCGTCAATTGCATGGAATAAGTTGTAATTTATCGATGGTACTTTGCCTATGCCATCTGAGGGATCACCAAAAGCTAGGAAGTGGATCAGAAACAATTATATAGTAATGTCTTGGCTCCTCAATTTGATGGAAAAAACTCTTACGGATAGTTTTATGTTTGTTGATAGTTTATATCAATTGTGGACTGAATTGACTGAGAGATTTGGACATATATATCACTACACCGAGGATATTTGAGTTGCATAGATCATTAACTTCAATTCAGCAAGGTGAGTGTTCAATAGCTGAGTATTTTGGAAAATTAAAGATGATATGGAATCAGCTTCAAATGCTTGCAGGTTTTCCTGATTGCTCCACATGTGGAGCAATGAGATCGTGTTCTTGTGGCATGTTAAAGAAGTTTTTGGAGATAGACAAAGAAACAAATTGATTCAGTTCTTATGTGGATTAAATAAGAATTATGATAAAGTCATCATAAATCTGTTAAGTGCTGATTCTCTACCAAATGTCCACAAAGCATATCACACTATGCAACAGGCTGAGCAACAGAATAAACTAAATGACTTGAAGAGTACAACTGAGATGAGTGCCTTCAACACAATTAAAACAGCTCCTAAACCTGGTCCAAATTTCTCCAAGAAAGATTTCAAGAGGAAAAGGAATGACTCCATATGCGAACATTGCAAGAAAAAGGGCCATTCAATCGATCAACGTTTTCATTTGATTGGTTTTCCTGATTGGTGGAATAAAGACAGAGGTAAGCCTAACAAGTAGAGCACAAGGATGGTAGCTTATGTTGATGTTGATGATGATATTGTAGACAGTATCAAGAAATCACAAGAGTGCTTTGATCCAATGATGGCTTCAGCTATTTACAATGAAGTGCTAAAGATTATGCAAAAACAGAAGAGTACCGCAACAAGTGAAGACAATCCATTTTGTGCATCATTCTATTTTGCTGATATTGGTAATAACCCTACTGTGGACACTTTACTAAATGTGTTTGATCATAATCATTGGATCATAGATTCTGGAGCATCTGATCATATGGCCTCTAACATAGCTCTCTTAGTCTCTCTGAAATAACTAAAAAATCCAGTTAAAGTATCATTGCCTAATGGAACTGTTGTATTAGTAAGACATATGGGAACAATAATTATGAGTTTTGATCTTTGTCTTCGAAATGTCCTCTATATACCTCAATTTCAGCATAATTTGTTGTCTGTTGGAAATTTTATATGATAACAATCTCTTTGCTGTTTTTGAACCACATTCATGTTATTTTTAGGACCTCACAACTAAAGAAATAAGGGCAGTGGTATAAGGAAGTTAGGTCTTTACAGGCTTTCTTTTCCTATTTCTTTGAATAAGTCCTCTATAAATAACACAATTACTTGTATATCTAAACCTAGTATTGATGTTATTCATGCTAGGTTAGGAAATCCTTCTTTTAATACCCTAAAACATATGACAGTTCCATCTTTTGGCAATAATACTACTCGTGATTTTAGTTGTGAAGCATGTGTTCTTGGTAAACATTATAAGTTTCCATACTCTTTGTCCACATCACATGCTATTGCTCCTTTTGATTTGATACATGTCAACTTATGGGGAAAATACTCTAGACCCTCTTTGTCTAGTGCTGTTTATTTTCTTACTATCCTAGATGATCATTCAAGATCAACATGGACCTATCTTTTACAAGACAAGACACAGGTATATCCAACAGTCCAACTCTATCTACTTTTTTGGAATATGACAGAATTCAGTTCAAAATAGATGTGCTTATAATCAGAAGTAATAATGGTACTAAGATAATACAAGAGTCATGCAGAGCTTTATTTGCTTCAAAAGGAATTTTTCATCAGAGAAGTTTGCCAGGAAACCCTCAACAGAATGGAAGAGTAGAACGCAAGCATAGACATTTGCTTGAGATAGCAAGAACCTTGAGGTTTCATGCTAGTTTACCTTATAAGCTCTGGGGAGATTGTATCCTTGCAGCTACACACTTGATAAATTTGCTTCCAAGCTCTGTCTTGAAATGGAAATCTCCATCTGAAATCCTTTTTAATACAACACCATACTATAGTCATTTGAGAGTCATTGGTTGTCTTTCTTATCCATCTCAGAAGCTTCCTGACAAGTTTGCTTCTAGATCCAAAAGATGCATTCTTATTGGATATCCTCATGGGCAAAAAGGATACAAATTACATGACTTGCATTCTCACAAGGTAATCCTTAGTAGAGATTTTTTTTTATTCAAGATGAGTTCCCTTATAAACGAAACAAATATAAAAACGTAAGTAAAAACAAAAAGTAAATGAGACAAAACACATTTGCCTACGTCTCTGCCTAGGGTTGTACAACCCTTAGGATTTAACTTGCTCTTTCATTACTTTCCTTAGAGACCTAAAGCACCCTTAAAGATCACAATCCCTATCTTCTACTCCATAGCATCCCATCTACACTTTAGCATCTCAGATCATAGTAATAAAAATCTCTCTCTTTTTCTACATGTTTGAGTATTATGAGTATACTCTTAGTATAACACTCTCTTAAAATATTTTTTTTAACACTTAAGAGTTTATAAATTGATTTTCTCTCAATCTAAATACATGATAAGGTATGCAAACTAGAGAGAAAATAATGTGTTTGAATGATGTAGCTTATGATTGAAAATCTTGTTTATGGCTTCTGTTCTTGTCTCACATCTTCATCTTCAAAGCATGGAAATAAATAGTTGAACTTCAACACTTAGCCGTTGGAAAAAGGGCTAAACAAGGGATGAAATTATATATGTTCATGAAATTCTAATTTCTCTTGAATATTTTCAACATGATTTCATCCAATATAGCTGTAACTAAATCACTAATTTGGGCTGTTGAAGATTGATATCATTTGAATATTTCACAATAAAAATATTTCTACTTAATTTGCTTGCACTTTAAAGATTCAAACAAATTTCTTCTTCCAAAATAAAGATGCTTGAAAATCTTGTAACTACCATACTTGTCTATAAGGAGGTAAGTGAATTCTTCGGCATTTATGGCATCAATAATTTGCTGAAATCAAGAGATATCTTTGACAATAAAATCATGAAAAAATAAGTTACGTTAGAGAATAAAATAAGTAAAATAAGAAAATGATAGAAACACAAGATTTAGCTAAAGTAGAAAAAAGTCTATTTGCTGCGGTTATTTAACCTTATTTGCTGCGGTTATTATACCGAAGCACATATGGCCGAAGCACATATAAAACCAACAAATGCTGCGGGTTTTTTGACGCAGCACTTATAATATTATTTGCTGCGGTTATTAAAAAAACCGCAGCATTTAATTACCCTTATTTGCTGCGGTTATTTATAAAAAACCGCAGCATTAAATAGATGAATCTTAGAAAACTGACCCATAAGTGCTGCGGTTATACTATAAGTGCTGCGGTTATTTCAAATAACCGCAGCAATAAATCGGTACTATAAAAAATTCTCCAGGGAAGATTTATTGCTGCGGTTATTTCAAATAACCGCAGCACTTATGAATAATTGCTTCGAAATATATTTAACCGCAGCAATTGAGGCGAAGCAATTGAATAGTTTTCTACTAGTGTAGGCAATTTAGAATATTTTTATCCTTTGACATAGTGCATGGAACTATTCCGATTTCTTTGAGGACATGACTGCTGCAAATGTTAGGTCATTTAATTACCCTTACTCGTACTAAGCAAACCTACTTTCATGGAATGACAGTCCACTAATCTATGCGTTTCAATTATTAAACAGCCCGCCACTATTACAAAATAGTGACAGAAGTTGACTTGTTTATTAGATTGGGTCAAGGACAGAATGAGTCATATATAAAATGGGTTGGGTAAAAAAAGGGGCAAAACGGGCCGAGTTAGGTCATGTGAAAAGAAGATACAAAACGAGTCGAGTTGGGGCGGACCATCCGAATAGAGTACTGTTTTATCTATAAAGGGTGATAGTTTGTCTGTATCATCTCCAATATTTGGCAGTGGACCATTGTCAAGTAAGTGAAAATCATTCATTACCTGATAGTATTTAAAAGCTTTGGAAACTATTGGTCCATTATTAATCCGACTTGACCCAGTAAATACCCAATAAAATATAATTCTTTAAAAGACCAATTCATTAACCTTGTAATTAGTTAGACCTTTTTGCAAACAAGCCGGCCAAAGGTCTTAAATGAGACCCCTCCCATTTAACCAGATTCGGATACAAGTTGCTTCTTGGAATCTTTGGAAATAGAATTTAGCCCTCCATGGCCCAGTATCTCAGTATAGTCCACTTGTGATGAGAGAAAATTTCAAAGTCTTTCAAGTCAACTCACTTACCGATCGCGAGTCGCATACGGTAGCCTGCGGGGATAATGAAGTGACGGTAGTAGGTGGTGGTCTTTGTAATTATCTTTGTGTTCATAGTGTATAGTCTCCTTGTCTAGGTTTTTGGACTAGCGTAAACATAATAGCTTGTGCGGATATATACTCAGCAGCCGTTTCTTTGGCACATAAGAAAATACAGGAAACATTCTTCTCCACTTTTGTTTCTTGAATGTAGCATATGGTGATAACTGGTACGAGAAGTTTCAAAATTGTTTTTCACGACTATTCGCTGTTATCATTAGAGAAAGGAAGAGCAGTATCTGCCTTCAAATCATGTTTACATACTCAAATATGATGGTAGGTGTATTATTGTTTTGTGTTGCTCTTTTTTTATATATTCTTGAAGTTACAATCTTATCACGATATTACATAGTACAATAATATTTGGTATATATAACACAGATGTTCTAACTGAATTTAATCTTACAAAATTTCAGAATATGCTTAAAGGAGAAGTTAGCTGGGTTTCAGGTACATTTAAGTTGCTCTTTTGTATTTGCTTCTGTTGTATATCAAGCAACAATGTCACATTTTCTTACGACTTGTCATCGTATGCTAATGTATCTCAATCATGGAAGAAGAGCCAGCCTAGACATTTCTATGATTATATACCTCAAGATAAACCAATCTTGTACACTCAAGGCAATGGCACCTATCCTCCGTTTAGATTTGGGTTCTACGTTAATAATACATCATTGGAAGAAATCTTACTTGCTATATATATGGGGCCTTACGATGGAAAAATTTCCTCTACGGTGGTAGTCTGGTGTGCTAACCGCGATGATTCTACGGAAATTTCTACTCTTGATCTTACATCCGAGGGAGATTTGGTCTTGAGGGGTTCTGATGGAAGTATTCTGTGGTCAACCAACACCTCTGGCCGTTCAGTGCGGTCCATCCATTTGCAAGAAGATGGAAACTTGGTCCTTTTAAATGAAAAAGGGGATAGAATCTGGGAGTCCTTTGATTACCCAACCGATACGTTGCTCTACGGCCAGACTCTTCCCAAAGGTCGAAGATTAACGTCCAGCTTACCAGATTACAATTTACCTGCCAAGTTCTATGTTTCTCGCGAATTTGATGGTGTTCATGCGTTTGTTTATTTGGATACTACCATCAAAGGAAAAAGGTATTTGAGTCCTCTCCAGGCTTATAATTTTATAGATAATTTAACGTGGAACCGCGTCTTTGATGGTTACACTCTTTATAGTTATATGCGTCTTGAACAAAACGGACACCTTACTATGTATAACTGGGATGGATTTGAGTCCAAAGTGTTTGAGGTATTTGGTGTTGATGATTGTTTATACCCGATAACTTGTGGAAAGTATGGAGTTTGCGCAAGTGGTAATATGTGTGGTTGCCCTATAGCAAATGATAATATAAGCTTGAACTATTTTAAGCCAGATAACCCCTTTGATTCCAGTTCAGGATGTAGCCTTTTTAAACCAATATCTTGTCCTGACACCCACAAGCTGCACGTATTTCTAGAACTTGGGGATGTTACCTATTTCGATTCTACTCCTTCACTCATAGGAACAGATATTGAGAGCTGTAAAAGTGCGTGTTTAAATCAGTGTTCATGCAAAGCAGTAATCTTCCATTACTATGTTGACACCTCTTTTGGTAATTGCACTTTACCTTCCGAGATACTCACTTTAATGTATATTACTGAAAGGTTGAACTACAATGCCGTTACATTCATAAAAGTGCAAAATATTGAATCAAAAGCTACACCGAGCAGAAATCTGATAAACCTGATACTTCCAGTTTCAGCAAGCTTAATATTTAGTTTGGTTACCGGAGTATGCTTTTGTGCATTGATGATAAGGAGGAAAAGTGGCAGTGCCAAAGAAATTAAATGCTCTCTTGATGTAGTTGTTGACACAGTGTGTCAGTTCACTTTTGATTCACTGAAATTAGCAACCCAAGACTTCCAAACAAGGCTTGGTCGAGGAGGATTTGGGTCTGTTTACGTTGGTACTCTAGATGATGGAACTAAAGTTGCCGTGAAACAGCTGAATTCATCGGGCCAAGGGAGGAAGGAATTTCTAGCAGAGGTCAATACTATTGGTAGCCTTCACCACTTCAATTTAGTTCGATTGGTTGGATTTTGTGATGACGGATTGAATAGGCTACTTGTCTATGAATACATGTGTAATGGATCACTTGAGAAGTGGATCTTCAACCAAGACATATCACACCTAAGCTGGCACATACGGCGAAGGATTATTGATGGAGTGGCCGCTGGACTAGAATATCTACACGAGCATTGCAAACAAAATGTCATCCACTTTGATATCAAACCTCAAAATAAACTCCTGGATGAACACTTCAACACAAAGATTTCAGATTTCGGTTTAGCAAAAATGGTAGACCGAGATGAAAGTCAAGTTATAACCAATGTAAGAGGAACACGAGGATATATGGCTCCTGAGTTGATCACTGGTCATTCCATCTCTGTAAAGGTTGATGTTTATAGCTTTGGAATCCTTGTCCTTGAAATTTTGTGTGGCCGTAAAAATTTCAGCTCATCTGAAGGAGATTGCCTCACCAACTTGGTGAAGGTGAAGGCAAACGAAGGCCGGCTCTGTGATCTTATTGATCAGCGTGCTGAAACTATTCAACAACACAAGGAAGAAGTGGTAAAGATTATGAAGATCGCAATACAGTGCTTGCAGCCTCACATCAGCAGGCCTACGATGTCTATGGTGGTAAAAGTCTTACAAGATCATCCAAACATGGAAGATTTAAGTGATCTCACCTGCCTCACGGTGGCTCAAGAGGCTGCTCCATTGGAGCCAAATTACGACTTTTCAGTCCGTCCTACAGAGTCAATTTTGTCTGGACCTCGCTGATCATGGACTAGTTCAATTATTCCAGTAATCCTTGGCTACAACTGTTATTGCGTTGGAACTTACGCGACCTGTTGTGGATGCTATCAGCTGACTAATTACGTTTTGAACTTTGCTGGTAATCAAACCATGGTAAATCTTTCTTTGTCTGTAATCTGCGTAATGATACAAATAAACTATTCAGAATTTCAGATAACAGTGTTCCTGCAAGAGAGCTGTACTGTATTCCAAATTCGGTGTTCCTTTTTCACTGGTGTTTTTAACAAAATGTTGTGCAATCATTGATTTACAATGGAATTATCCTATCCGAGTGAGGAACAATATTGATGTCACCTGACTCATAACAAGCATAGCGATCTATATTGAAAGTATTAATAAGTAATAAATAAATATTGTGTATAAAATTTGAATGGTGTTTTACTATTAGATTTATAATAATAAAATATGTTCCATCATCTACTACTAGAAAGTACTATAAAATACTATGTTTGTATGTTCCTTTTTACCATAAAAATAAAGCATTAAAGTTAATCATCTAACTGGAAAAGTTAATGTCACATTCCAAAAAGAAAATCTTCAATAATTTAAATTACTTAAAAAAGGAAAGTTAATATCTTTATCTAACTATTAATCAAGATTCCCCATGAATCTCAATAACCAAAAACGACCAATTGTCACAATAAAGAACTTCAAATAAATTGAAAAGATTTCTTGAGTTGTTTATTCAATTAATTTCAAATTAATTAACAAATCTTTCTAATATGTTTGTACTTGAGAAGTAATATAATACGTATCATGAAGAGCAAGTAATTAAAATAGTTTTGAAACTTCAAATAATTATAGACTTAATTTTATTTTGAGATATTTAGAAGTTCTCTGCGTGCATATGAGTTTATTTCGAATATCATCTAGCTAATATTATATGTTTATGGTATCTTGAAAATAAATATTAAATCATATATGATAAGACCTTAGATGTTCATTGGATATAATTTTTACAAATATAAAGATTATTGACACATACAGAGTCATTTTTAACATTAAGCAGAGTTGATGGAGAAAATATATTTGTTAAACTTCCTTACAAAATATAACATGTCATTAAGATACACGTAAAGCAAATTGAGTAGACAAAGATTCATATAAGTCTTAACAAAATATATTAACTTACACTAAGTAGTTTCAAGTAAATAGTTGATCGGATTGATCAATATTGAAATCAAGCTTAAATATAATACACAAAATAGTTCAAATTTAAAAATTTGAACAAGTAAATATAATGTTAACTAGCTCAAAATTTACATCTTAAATCAAAATAATTTTTATAAAAAATTTAAAGTTTAATAAACAACCATATAAGAGAATAAATAAATAAATAAACAAATAAAGAAGGAAACACGAAAAAATATATAGATTTTTGCCAAGTGCCATTATTCAAAAAGATTTTTGCCTGGCCTTATAGAGATTATAATCAGTGAGATAATCTTATTCCATTAAGGTGCTCACTATATATACAAATATGATATGTTACCATCTATCCAACTAATTCATTTTTTTTACATGGTCATAAACATCATAGGCCCATTCAACCAAATGAATAAATCAAAATCTTGTTTCACATAATAATTTTGTGATCCCATTCCCACCCATATATATTGATGATGTCTTAGTTCTATACTTATTAGAAACGGTTGATTTAGGAATGGCATATCCTGCATTATTCTTAGTGATTTTTACTTCATTAATTCTAAGTGGATTATGTGTTTCTAATCAACGAGAACGGAAGATAATCAAAGTACGCATTATTGAATTTTATCCCTTTCTTAGTGGATTCTTCATTGATAATCAAGGTACGATTTAGGAATGACTTCTCCTGCATTATGCTTGATCTTTTTGTAGCTAAAAGTGCCTTCTTCTGCACTTTTTCCAACAGACAAAACATGGTGTTTACGATTGTGTAGACTTTTACAAACAACCGGCATTTCGTCATCCATTGCTAAATCAACTAAAACCCAAGGTATGAATGTGTTAACATATTATCTCTCAAAATTCATATCCCGGATGCCAACTACCTTAGTTGGTTAAACTCTTAAAAAAAATGAGATTAAATCTTATTTACATCAATTATTATCTTGTCGTTTCCATGCTACGTGGATAGTTGGATACTAGCTTATAGTTTTAAGAGTAACTGGTGGAACACAATTTCATTTATTCATATGTTGACTTTATTATATGTATACATGCACAGGTATTACCGAACTTGTTTGAGCTTCAAGAGCAAAAAGTTAGTGACTTGGGACTTAAAGATGGTTGTCCTTTAGGGACTGTTCCCATTTTAAGAACCAATCAAAATTCCAGCGTCGATGGTCTTGATCCTCCTAATCCTAAAATGTATTGCGTAAGCTTTTACTTTTTTTTGCATAGTGTGACAAACTTATAGTGTAATTTTTTTTTTTTTTTTTGTCTAATGTATTTACACTTATAAAAGAAATTTCATATTTTTAAAATAGGCAAACAACATTGCATGATGTGTATTTGTGATGATTTGTTTATGTTTTTGAATTATTTGCTATAAAAATAATAGCGTGACAAATTTTTAAAAATGTAGTAGTTTTTAATTTACTTAATACAGTAGTACTTGTTATTTGTGCAGGTTGCTCTAGTTCATACAAACAATTTGAATCGGAAATTCTATGGAGTTGGTGCTTTACCAACTCATTATAGACCTCAAGTAAATAGTTATCAGAGTACTTCTGCACGAATAAAACTTTCAAATGGGAATGATAGCTTTGAAGCTGGATGGATGGTATAAAAACGTTATAATTTCTTTTAAAGCCATTTCTACTCCCTCCGACTCTTATTAACTGCACTAGCTTTATCGTTACGATATTAACATAATTAGTTTGTTAATATCATGTAAATCGTTGTTAAATAAGTATAATCAGATGGGGGTATTGTAGGTAAGAAACTCAGCTACATGAGTTGAGTTTCTTTGAGTTCAAGTAATTCTGAACTCTTCAATGAATCTGATAACCGGTAGAGATGTGATGAAAAGAATCAAGATCAAAGAAAATGGGTCTTTTTGTATATCACTTTTAGAGAGAAGCTAATTTGTTATTTTCTTATTCTGTTACATTCCTTCAGATACTATCCTCTATTTATACAAAGAAAACTCTTTATTCATAAATAAAAAGTTGTTATAACTGATTTACTTAAATTGCTGTGCTGATGTGTCATTACCCCCTCCTCAAGCGAGAACTAGGATGGTGTTAACATCCCGAGCTTGACAGCCAAAAAATGATGTTGAGCAGCACCCAAAGGTTTTGTAAGAATATCAGCTAGTTGATGATAAGTACTGACATGTTTTGTAGCAATGAAACCAGATACAACATTCTCTCGAACATAATAGCAATCTAGCTTCAAATGCTTAACCCTTTCATGAAATACAGGATTCTCAGCAATATGTTGAGCAGCTTTGTTGTCACAAAGTAAAGTAATTGGTAACTGTATAGGAATTTCCAAATCATGCATTAAACCAGTAATCCATGTCACCTCACTAGTTGCCTTGCTCATGCTTCTTAATTCTACTTCAGTAGAACTCTTTGATACTACTGTTTGTTTCTTAGTTTTCCATGATATCAAAGAATCTCCCACAAATATAGCATGACCTGATAAAGATCTGCCCGAAAAGACACAACTTCCCCAATCTGCATCACAGTATGCAATGAGACTTAATGAAGAATCAGAAGGATAAAATAATTCATGATGAAGAGTGCCTTTGAGATAACGAAGGACATGTTGTGCAGCTTGAAAGTGAGATACTTTGGGGTCAGAAATAAACTGACTTAATTGCTGGACAGCATAAGAAATATCAGGCCTTAACATGTTCAAATAAAGTAGTTTCCCAATTATCCTTCTATACATCTCCGGATCTGAAATTCTAGGACCATCATCAGTGCTTAAATGTAATCCTTTAGGCAAAGGAACATTTACAAGTTTGCAATTTTCCATAGAAGTATTCTTTAGCAGATCAAGAATGTATTTTCTTTGATTCAACACAATACCAGATTCATTTCTAGTCACTTCAATACCAAGAAAATACTTAATTGGACCAAGATCCTTTATGGTAAATTTTTCATGTAAAGCATTCTTCACATTTTCAATCTGTTGTAAAGATGATCTAGCAATCAGTAAATCATCAACATAGGCCACAATAGCCATAAAAGAATCATTATTCTTCTTTGTAAACAAAGAATAATCATTTTGAGATCTTATAAATCCCAAACTGATTAAAAAATTTGTAAGCTCATGATTCCATTGCCTGCTAGCTTGTTTTAAGCCATACAGTGATCTCTTTAACTTGCAAACTTGCCCCGGAGCAGCTTTGAAATAGCCAGGTGGTGGTTGCATATAAAGTTCTTCATCAATATATCCATGTAGAAAAGCATTATTGATGTCAAGTTGATGTAAATGCAGCTTACAAGTAGCTGATAATGCTAGAAGTAATCTGACTGTAGTAAATTTTGCAACCGGGCTAAAAGTATGTTTGTAATCCTTCCCTTGAATTTGTCTATCCCCTCGAGAAACCAATCGCTCTTTACATCTTTCTAAATCACCATTGGGAAGAAATTTTGCTTTATACACCCACTTACAACCGATAGCCCTTTTTCCTTTTGGTAATTCAACCAAATCCCATGTATCATTCTTCTCTAGAGCATCTAATTCTTGTTGCATTGCATACACCCACTTTGGGTCTTTCGAAGCCTGAGTGTAAGAGGATGGCTCTACCACATCAAATGTCTTTGCCAAACTGGCCAAATGATCATGAGAATAATGAGCTAACTCAGGACATTTGTATACATTAAAATTGGAAACAGAAGAATATGAATCAACTTGAACCAGGGAAGAAGATCGTGATCCATGAGTAATAAAATCACTATATTTATCAGGAAATTTTATCTGTCGGCTTGATTTTCTGATAGGAATAATAGGATCAGACATAACATTCTGCTGAACAGAACTATCAGTATCAACTTGGAGATCAGTATGATTATTAACATGAGAGATAGGATTTGCATCTTCTGTAACAACAGCAGGAGTCTGTTCATTGTTCACATGAAAAAATTGATCATGGAGAGCAGGATTCACAAGAGGTGGCGTTGAATCCTTGTAAATAGAACAATCTGAAACTCCATTTTTGAAAGGAAAAATGTGCTCAACAAAATGCACATCTCTGCTAAGAATTATCTTATGAGTATCAATCTCATATAGTTTGTATCCTTTTTGTGCATCCAAGAAATATACATCTTCTAGCTCTTGCATCAAACTTATTCCCATTCTTGCAAGCAGCATAGCATAAGCAACCAATGACTCTAAGCTTGTCATAATCAGGTGCCTTATTCAAGAGAATCTCATACGGTGTTTTCCACTTGAGAATAGAACTAGGCATTATGTTTATCAAATAAGTTGCTGCCAAAAAACAATCTCCCCAAAATTTCTTAGGAAGTCCAGTATGAAATCTAATAGTTCTTGCACACTCAGCAAGATGACGATGTTTCCTTTCTACTCTGCCATTCTGCTGTGGATTACCAGGTATACTTCTCTGATGTATTATACCTTTGCTGCTAAATAGAATATTGCATTTCTCTTGAAGAATTTTAGTACCATTGTCACTCCTTATAATCTTCACTCTAGTCTGGAACTGATTTTCCACGTATGCCAAAAAATATTTAATTATATCAGGCACTTGAGTTTTACTACTGACCAAATGAGTCCAAGTAGACCTAGAGTGATCATCAAGCAATGTCAGCATATATGTCGCACCTCCTATAGCTGGTTGTCTATATGGGCCCCAAAGATCCACATGTATTAGATCAAACGGCATGACAGCACGAGAAGAAGACAAATGAAAAGGTGATTTATGCATCTTTCCAAGCATACATGAATCACAATGAAATATTTCATTGCTATCATTATTATATGAAACATTTAGCCTAGGAAAAGTATGTACAAACATATGACCAAGTCTATCATGAAATAGACTAAGTAGTACAATTATTTACATGATTAGAAGAAGAGTCAAGAGAGCTAGAATGATAGAACCTATAAAGTCCTCCATTCCTTTGAGCAATAGCCTTGACTTTGCTAGTTATAGAGTCCTGAAAAATACACTTGTTCTGTTCAAACACTGCAATGAGCTTGTTGTCATCTAATAATCTTCCTACTGCCAAAAGATTATGTTTGAATTTTGGCAATAACAGAACATTGTGCAAGAGAATATCTGAATTAAATTGAACATCCCCAACATGAGTTACTCCTTGAACAGAACCATCAGGTAAACCAACCTTAATAGGTTGCTTAAGAATTTTTGCTGATTTAAACATCTTTATATCACAGATCATATGATCCGTGGCTCCAGTGTCAATGATCCATTCATTTTTTATGTAATGTTGAAAAACAGAATCAACATTAGAGGCTGACATGATACCTGCAAAATTTACAGAGTGATCAATGTCTGTTGATTGCTTTGCTTTCATCATCTTCATCATCTCTTTGTAGACAGCTTGCACCAAATTTGTATCTACCTTTTCTATCTTTTCTTCAGCATATACGAGAGGTGTATCAATGTAATCTTCATCACATTCATTCACATTTGCAGCAAACTTACTTCCAGCATGTCTGTTTGACTGCTTATTTTTCATATTTGTCCACCATTCCGGATAACCAACCAGTTTAAAACATTGCTCTACTGTGTGCCCATTCCGTCTACAATGAGTGCATTTTCTGTCATTCTTGTCTCCTCTAGACTCATCAAATCTAGGTTTCTTGAATTCTCTCCTTCCAGATTGTGATTGTTGTGTTTGCTTCATAGTATTAAAAGCAGTAAATTGAGAATTCATGTCTACTCTTCCATTTAACTTGTTCTGTCTCTCCACTTGTAATAAGATGTAATATGCCCTGTTAACTGTAGGCAAATCATCCATACTAAGTATGTTTGTCTTAGTTGCATCAAAATCTTTAGTGAGGCCTGCTAATAACTGGATTAACTTTTGTTTCTGATCCGCAGCTAGAACTTTTTTAAGTAATCCACATGTGCACAAGGCCAATGCACCACAATCACAATCAGGAAATCCTTCTAGCAATTGTATTTCATCCCAGACTCGTTTCATCTTCGAATAATACTCGGTTACAGTATCATTACCTTGTTCAAGTGACATGATCCTTTTATGCAAATCAAAAAGCAGAGGAGCATTTGATTGTCCATACCTCCCAACTATATCTTCATACAATTGGCATGCAGATTGCTGTAGAATGAAGCTTTCTGAAATTTTCTTCTCCATTGAGTTGATTAGCCATGATTGAATCATATAATCATTTCTAATCCATCTTTGCAAATCCTCCGATGCTTCAATCGGCCTTCTACATGTTCCATCAATGAAACACATTTTATTCTTTGCTCCAAGTGCCATTCGAATTGATCGATTCCAAGTCAAGAAGTTTTCTCCATTGAATATGTGAGAAGTTAGACATTGATCAGGACTATCTCCATTTGACAAGTAGTACTTGTCATTGTAACCATTGCTTGACCTCTGTGCATTGATCATAACGTCCTCCACACTCGCCATGAATTCTCAAGCTCTTCAAAAAAAAATTTGACTTATCGTAATTCAAGAAAAATAAATTGTACAATCAATGTTGATTCCAGCTGTTGCTCTGATACCATAAGAAACTCAGCTACATGAGTTGAGTTTCTTTGAGTTCAAGTAATTCTGAACTCTTTAATGAATCTGATAACCAGTAGAGATGTGATGAAAAGAATCAAGATCAGAGAAAATGGGTCTTTTTGTATATCACTTTTAGAGAGAAGCTAATTTGTTATTTTCTTATTCTGTTACATTCCTTCAGATACTATCCTCTATTTATACAAAGAAAACTCTTTATTCATAAATAAAAAGTTGTTATAACTGATTTACTTAAATTGCTGTGCTGATGTGTCATTAGTAGGACTACACAATACACATACCATAATTAGTACAGACGTGCAAAGAATGTCCTAAGTTATCACATACAACTTACTCCGTATGTCGCATTAAAAACTTGAATAGGTTGCGGGGAAAGGATGCATAAACTTGCAATGCCCGGGATTTGTTCAAGTGTCTAGAGCCTTGCCTTTGGGTAAAACCCCAGATAGTTACTCTGTGATTGGAGGACCAGAATATGGTTGGAATATATCAATTGATAAGGTACATTTTTTTCTTCATTGGATTATATTTATTCCTCGTCTTAGCCGTTAATTATCTTTATATTTTCCCATGTTGAGAAAAAAGGCTACCCACTCTCATAAGATGACCATCTTATCGCGATGTATTTTTATTCTCATTAATTCTTATTCCGTATTACATAGAACTCACCTTTAGTTGTTTTTTCTATAATTAAAAATTAAAATTGCAATATGTAGAAAGGCTTCTATCTTTGAAAATTTGATGCATCTAGTTGGATACTTATTATTATTATTATTGTTATTATTATTATTATTATCATTATTATTTTATATTCTCTACTCCTTTCTCCTTTTTTTTCTTCCTATTTACAATATTATAGATTTTAAAGTCAGACATAACTATAAATTCTTCTCATAAGCACATGTTTCTCTCCAAAATAATATATAAATTGCGATATTATAGACTCTCTAGTGGGAAAAATGGTCAATGATCAATACATTCGGGAAACAAAGAGAAGTTAAATTATTGGCGTTGAATGAATGAATGTATCATACCTTCTCTTTGTAACAAAGCTCATTTTAACTAATAATGTAGTGCATAATTTTGTTACGTTGGTGTAGCATCAAGATGACGGTAATTGGTGGTTATCAGTAACAACCCCAAATGCTAAAGTGGCAGTTGGATATTGGCCCAAATTATTATTTGGTCCATTATTAGCAAATGTTGCTGATAAAGTTGAATGGGGAGGTGAGATTAATGACTTGGACCAAGCAGTTCGACAAGTGGCCCTCCCGGTATGGGCAATGGTATGAAAGCATCCTACAATATGGCTTATTCAGCATCATTTGTAGGTGCTATGTATATAGATGAAAATTTCAATAATGTAATACACCCTATAGACACTCATATGGTTATGGATTGTGCTTCATTATACACAGTCTTAGATGCTGGTCAAACATTATAATATATTATGGAGGCACATTATAAAGTTAAATATTATCATGTACACCTGTCCCATTGCCTTTGACCTTTTGGTTATAATAAAAAGTTTTTTCTATTACAGTACTATTTTGATTGTGAATTAGTAGCTATTCGATTCTATTGGGAAGGATGACAATGGGTATAAGGTCCGATCCAGACCCTGTTAGACCCGATCCATTTTTTAGGGTTTAGGTCTAATTATTTTAGACCCATTGGATCCATGTAGGATATGGGTCTAAATGTTAATGGGTCGGTTATGGGTCTGGGTCCAAAAAATTTAGACCCATATCCGACCCATGGACCTGCACATTTTAAATAAATAAAATTAAAATCTAATGTCTATTTAGAGCTAAGACTAAATATTCATTCACATTGTTCTGTCTCCTTCAACCCTTTCTCATCGCCACTCGCCAGGTAACATTATCATTTTTAGCTTCTCGTCGTCACACCCCACAAACATATTCAATTGGATTTTAGATTACTAGCTTCTATACGATTTTAAAACTTACAATAGAGTACTATGAAGTTTAAAATTTTTGATTTAGTGTTGGATTTTGACTCTAGTGCTTACTTGTTTTCCACTCATTGAATTAAAGTTTTTTTTGCAAGTATTTCAATGATACAAATTGTGTGCTAAAGAAATGATTTATTAATTTATCTCATTTGACATAATAATGCACTTTATCTTTCTTTATAACAACACTTGGTAAACAATTTTAAAGTCTGAAATGCGAAAATATATCTAATTTTAAAACATATGAATAATAAGCATATATAAATAAAAATATGTTAAAGACTCGTTTTGGATCCGAGATCCATCGGATGCAGTGGATTTGAGTAAGGGTCTGAAATTTTAGGACCCAATGGGTCTGGGATGGATATGTGTCTAATTTGAAAATAACGAGTATGGGTTCGAATCTAATAAGATAGGTCCGACTCAAACCCAACCCATTGTCATCCCTAATTAGGACAAGAGATCGACTTCAAACGATTATGCATTTTTGTTTGAAGTCTTCTACATTAGTCGCTTGTCAAGATTATCGTTTGAAGTATGTATAGTAGGTAGTTCAATATTTCAAAATGCATAGTTAATAATTTTCACGGCAAGTATAGTAGGTAGTTCAATAGAATAATCTTTATTGGTAAGTCGTCTGGTCGTGCCGTAATGTAATATTGAACTACCTACTATACTTGTGATAATTTTAGGTGGTGGTTTATTTATTTTGCTTGGTCTTCATTTAATAACCCTAAAAATGAATTATATAAGTCATTTTACGACAGTCATTCTAGAAAATGTCATCATGAAATTATAATATGTAGCAATAGTACGTAATTCTTAAATGCATGGTTTAAATAGTCGTAATTTGTAAAAATAGAAAGGAAGTACAGTTTTTTCAAAATAAAAGTCAGTAGTAATTGACGAATTCATGGATATTTTTTGGACATAACAATATTGTACTACTTTTGTTTTTTTAATGTTTGTTTTATTTGGAATTTTGGATATTTTTTCACGAGAAAGATACAATCATACAATTCAGGATCTGAGCTAGCTTTTAAATTTTCAAGCTACATTCGAAGAATGCCGAACATGGGTAATCTAGAACTCAGACACTCAACTTGCATCGCATAAATACCAACCTCTACCTTTCTCTATATATCAGTTCCTACTTCCTAGTCTAAATACCATATTCAAGCTAATCCCGCAACATTTTAGTGATGAACTAATTCAATTGATTTATAATCCTTGAATTCACCTTTTAAATCGAGTTAAATTGAATGATCTATTTATACTAATATATTAAAAACCATAGCGTTTCTGAAAAATATATAGCATGAGTACCTCGAGAATGAATACCAATTGATCATATCTGCAAGCAGCGCTGCCACCCAAATGAGAAGCTTTGGCGACAATTTCTTTCAGAAAATAAAATCACTGTTTCCTGTGCGACCACAGAATGGTTGGGATAACCACGCTACAGGCGTATTATGGAACAATTTACTTTTTAAAAATTCAATCGAGATAATAAGCTGTTGTTACCGATACTTGCAAAGACGAAAATAGTATGAACAATATTACCGGAAATGAGACTGAGTCGCAGACTATGTCGTTCTCTTTAGAACATTCGCGGTACTGTCTTAGATTTGTGCAAGCAGATCGTACGTAACCGGATGTCCCTCATGATAAAACAATCTCTCAAAAGTATAAAATACCGATGGTTTTGCACTGTTCTACCGGACAACGAAACACCACAAAAATATATTGAAACTGCTCGAGTCTTTAAAGAAGAGAGAAATTTTTTTTTCAGAAAAAAAATATTTCTGTTTTCTGAATATGAAAACCGTAGCAAAGAGACTTTTTTGTTGGCAAAAAAAAAAAAACTGAACAAAACGGTTACCAAAAAATAAGCTTGGTCAATAACCCAAACCCGACCCAGCCCGGCTCGGTTTGGCGCGCGTGTGTGTGATAGAGTGGCTTAGAGGTAGGTCTTCCCTCTCCACAAAATGTGGGTAGCCCAAGGGCCACACCCAACTATCCCACACTCTATATTATAAAGGAAGTAAAACTTTCATTTTCCACCAATGTGGGACTTTGAAGTTTTCACAAAATTCACACTTGTTCCAACAATCCCCCACGTGAATTTTTTTAAAAAACATTTTCGAGCGGAATCCTTACATATATAGATTGCGCATAAACAGAAGTGTTTTTCAACTTGAACTTCTGCGTAGTGAATGCGATTCAGATTTAACAAGGGTAACTCGAAGTTTTGAACCCTATCTCTGACAACGTACCACACACAACCTACTCTTGATGTTGTTACAGACCCGTGCATTACGACTATGCACGTACATCCCAGTATAGTGAACGCTCTAGAAATGCTACCACACATTTCATACGAAGCGGCCTCACTTCCACATTCACATAGGTGAATCTATCAAGAATACTCTTGTAGCTAGGTACTCCACTCCAAAATGAAGTATATATTTCATTAAGAGTTCCTATTAACTCATCCTTGATCGCTTCAGGGATATATGTCTTTTGAACATATTCAACTCATATCACTCCATAACTTGTTATTATCCATAGAACCTATTTCTTGGGATCTCCAGTCCATAGGTTGGCTTACCATTATGGGTAATTCATCTTAAAGGCAATAGTCCCATTTTCTTAGAGGAAAAGTGGACTTTCTCCCTATCTAATCCTTTCGTCAAAGGATCTGCCAAATTATTCTCAGTTCGTACATGATCCACTCTAACAGCTCCGATAAAGAGATATTCTCTCATTGTGTTGTGCTTACGACGTATTTGTCGTTTCTTACCGTTGTAATAACGGTTCTATACTTTTGCAATAGCCGCAGTACTATCACAATGGATCAAGACAGTCGGTAATGGTTTTCCCATAAGGGAATTTCACCTAGCAGGTCTCTTAACCAACCTGCTTCTTCACTAGCTGTAGCTAGTGCTATCATTTATGACTCCATGGTGGACTGAGCCAAAATAGTCTGTTTCTTAGACTTCCAAGATACAACTCCACCGGCTATAGTAAAAATATATCCACTAGTAGACTTAGAGTCATCTGATAAGGTGTTCCAGTCAGCATCACTATAGCCTTCTAGTATAGTTGGAAACCTTTTATAATATAACCCTAGGTTTATGGTCCTTTTAAGGTATTTCATGACCCTTTTAATAGCATGCCAATGCTCATTAACATGACAACTAGTAAACCTGCCTAACAATCCCACGACATAGGCAATGTCGGGTCTAGTGCAATCAGTGGCATACCGAAGGCTGCCAATGACGCTCGCATAATCAGATTGCCTTACAACATCACCAGTGTTCTTAAATAATTTTACACTGGGATCATAAGGTGTATTAGCAGGTTTACAGTCAAAGTAACCATATTTCTTTCGGATTTTCTCAATGTAATGAGATTGATCCAAAGAAACTCCATTTTCTGTCCTAGTAATCTTAATTCCAAGGATTATATTTACCTCTCCTAGATCTTTCATATCAAACTCAGCATTCAACAATAGCTTTACATCATTCACAGCATGAATGTTCGAGCTAAAAATTAACAAGTCATCTACATACAGACAAATTATAGTGCAAATGTCATTCTCAAACTTTACATATATACATTTGTCACTACCATTTATCTTAAAGCCATGTGAGATAACTAAGTTATCAAATTTTTCATGCCATTGTTTAGGTGCTTGTTTGAGACCATAAAGAGATTTATCTAGCTTACAAAGCAGATGCTCTTTTTCTGGGATGATAAATCCCTCCGGTTGATCCATGTAGATTTCTTCTTCTAATTCACCATTCAAGAATGCAGTCTTTACATCCATTTGATGTACTACAAGATTAAAAACAGAAGCAAGAGACATTAGCACTCTAATATATGTTACTCTAGTTACAGGTGAATAGATATCAAAGAAATCAACATTCTCCCTTTATTTGTAGCCTTTAGCTACCAAACGGGCTTTATACTTATCAACGGTCTCATCAACTTTCAGCTTTCTTTTTAGGGCCCATTTGCAGCCAACTGTCTTGCAGCCTGGTGGTAACTCAGTTAGGTGCCAAGTTCGATTAGACTCAAGTGAGTCCATTTCGTCATTTACGACTTCTTGCCATAAATCTACATCAACAGAGGTTAGGGCTTCTTGGAGGGTAGATGGATCCTCCTCTACATTGAGAACCACAAAGTCTGTGCCAAAGTCTTTTGCTACTCTAGCTCGTTTACTCCTTCTTAGTTCTTGTTCAGCATCCAAGTCTTATGAGTTAGACCTGACTTCAGGAATAATAGAAGAGAATGAACCCCCACTATTTCTAGATTTAAAAGGAAACATGTCCTCATAAAAATCATCATCATTAGATTCAAAAATTACACGCACATTTAAATCAAAGAATCTATATGCTTTACTGTTAATAGCATATCCAATGAATATACATTCATAAGCTCTACTAGCTAACTTAATTCTTTTAGGATCAGGAATCCTAACATATGTTAGACAACCCCAAGTTCTGAAGTAAGAAATGTTAGGTTGTTTATTACGAAGTATCTCATAAGGAGAAACCTTACTCTTAGTCTTTGGAATACTGTTCAAGACATAACAAACAATGAGAAGGATTTCACCTCACCAATGGTCAGCAACACCAGAATTAAAGGAAATAACAACTAATAACTCTGTAAAGGTTCTATTTTTCCTTTCAGCCTTACCATTCATCTATGGAGAATAAGGGGCTGACCTTTCATGTATGATACCATGTGAATTAGAAAATTCTACAAAAGTATCAGTATCATACACAGTTCCACGATCGCTTCGTAATCTTTTTATTTTCTTGTTAAACTAATTCTCAAACTCTGTCAAAAACAACTTAAACATTTCAAAAGCATCACTTTTATTTTTCATCAAATAAACACACGTATAATCAGAACAATCATCAATAAAGGTGATAAAATATCGTTGTCCATTTCTGGTCAACGTTCCATTTAATTCACAAATATCTGAATGAATTAAGTCTAATGGTTTTGAATTCCTAATCACTTACTTATGAGGCATTTTTGTAATTTTAGCCTGACTACAGAAATCACATTTATCAAAGTCATTAAGGAAAATATTAGGAATAAGGTCTAAATTGCTCATATTTTTTAAGAGTCTTTTGTTCACATGACAAAGTCTAGCATGCCAAACATTAATAGAAGAACACAACATATAAGCAAAATCAAAAATTTTATTAACCTCAACATTCAATTTAAACATGCCATCAGTAGCATATCCTTTTCCTACAAATATTCCATTCTCAGTTAAAGTATACAAATCAGAACCTATGGTTTGTATAAAACCAGTCTTATTAAGAAGAAAACCAGAAACTAAATTATTTCTCATTTTCGGAGTGTGTAGTACATCCTTCAGAATGAGAGTCCTCCCAGAAGTGAACTTCAACTCAACATTTCCAATACCAGCAACATTAGTGGAATGGGTATCACCCAATAACACTTTCTTATCATCGGTCTCTTCAGAGTATGTTTTAAACATTCGATGATCATAACAGATATGGCGTGTAGCACCAATGTCTACCCACCACCCATCTGATCCACCAGTAAGGTTGATCTCAGTAATCATAGCCACAAAAGGCTCTTCAATCATGCTTGCCTGTGCAGGCGCAGTGTTAGGCATGTTCCTGTACTTTCGCGCCATATGGCCTAGTTTTCCACACCTATAGCATAGAAATTGACCAGTACCATTCTTAGGGGGTTGAGGCTGTTGCTTTCCATTGTTCTTTTGAACATTCTAATTACTTTTGTTGAAGTTATTCTTCCGACCTGAGGTTTGAAACTCTTACCAGCAGGCTTGAGAACTGCAGCAGATCGCTTAGGAGCATTGTAAGCAGTGACTTGTAAGATTTCTTCCTTCTGGTCCTATTTTCTGGATTCTTCTTTTATACGGAGCCGAGTGATCAAACTCTCTAAGGAGAATCCTTCGTCTTGTGCCTAAGATTATTTTTGAAATCTTTCCAAGAAGGAGGCAGCTTGTCAATAATAACAGCAATTCGAAATTGTTCATCAAGGATCATACCTTCGAAAATGATCTCATGGGCAATTTTCTGTAGCTCGTAGGATTGCACTTCCACGGACTTTTCATCAGTCATCTGATACTTTAGGTACCTACTGACAACATACTTTTTGGCACCTGCTTCTTCAGTATCGTATTTCTTTTGTAGGGCATCCCACAAAGTCCTTAGCATAATTTTCCAAATTGTAATAGTCATATAGGTTATCAGACAGACCATTAAGAATATAGTTTTTGCACGCGAAATCAGTTTCTGTCCAAGTTTCAATTTCACTATTTAGACAAACAATTTCATCTTCATCAGCATTATCAGGAATAACAGGCCTAGGAACAGTCAATACATGATGAACTTTTTTAACAGTCAAGAAAAACTGCATTTTCTGTTTCCACCTTTTAAAGTGAGCGCCTTCAAAACGGAATGGTTTGTTTAAATCATTGGACATAGTCATATCTTTGGCAGACATATTGTTAACGAAGGCATAATAAAAACTGTTCTAAAATTGTTGTTACTGATACTTGCAAAGACGAAAATAGTATAAACAATATTACCGGATATGAGACTGAGTCGCGGACTATGTCGCTCTCTTTAGAACATTCCGCGGTACTGCCTTAGATTTGTGCAAGTAGATCGTACGTAATCGGATGTCTCCCAAGATAAAACAATCTCTCAGAAGTATAAAAATATCGATGGTTTTGCACTGTTCCACCGGGCAACGAAATACCACAAAAATATATTGGAACTGCTCGAGTCTTTAAAGAAGAGAGAAATTTTTTTTTTCAGAAAAAAATGTTTCTGTTTTCTGAATATGAAAACCATAGCAAAGAGACTTTTTTGTTGGCAAAAAAAAACTGTAAAGCAGTTATGAAAAACGTTTTTAAAAAGATTAAATTCATTCAAAAGTGGCCAGCAAAAAACTGAACAAAACGGTTACCAAAAAATAAGCTTGGTCAATAACCCAAACCCAAACCCGACCCGACCCAGCCTGACTTGGTTTTGCGCGCGTGTATGTGATAGAGTGGCTTAGAGGTAGGTCCTCCTAGGTCCTCCCTCTCCACAAAATGTGGGTAGCCCAAGGGCCACACCCAACTATCCCACACTCTATATTATAAAGGAAGTAAAACTTCCATTTTCCACCAATGTGGGACTTTGAAGTTTTCACAAAATTCACACTTGTTCCAACATAAGCAACTGCTCTTATTCACTAATCATTATCACTGAATCCAAAGAACAATAAAAGTGGAACAAAGCCTATAGACCCGCCCTATCTAATCCATCTTCTGGTTGGAAGCACTGAAGCAGGGAACGGCATAACAACCCTCAGTTAAAGGACAAGTGAAGGCATGATATGACCTAAAAAAAGTGTATCCGATCATCCGATGTATAAGACTCTCTCTATAACAAGGATTGGAGAAGGCGTGATATAACTCATTCTAGATAAATGTAAGCACGCGTGGTGCAAACCTATCTAAATGGACCTTGGCGAGTGAGTAATATGTTATTGAGTCCAAAATTTTATGATATTTGAGGAATGATTTGTTACTATGTTAGATCTCTTATACTAGTCTTGGATTTATTTTCAGGTTTACTCATATGATTTAATTTATAAAATAAGAAGTATTTTTGACATTTAAATTTCAAGTGAAATATTTTTGCTCCACCTTAGAATGGAGTTTATTGTAAGACTATGGATTATGTATGAACTAATTTTTTTCAAGTATAGACTATATAAAATAGTTACTAATTTGAGGGATCTGCATACTTAATATGACTTTGAAAATAGATTATTTATTCTATTATTTTGGTAATCAAATATTAAGTTGGATTGTCATTGGTTATTATTAGACTATGGCTAATGTTCTTTGAGATATTTCAAGAACTTTGGAATATACAGAAAAATTATGTATGATTTATGATTGAAAGGAAAGATGTGAAAATCAAATGTTTTAATTACTATGTGTATGATTGTACTTAGTTTTATATCGTTTTTTTACTTTGTCTTGTTGCCCTATTCATTTATATGAATAGTAGGATCGGATATAATCAATTGTGAACATTTGCACCATGAGAATTATGAGAAGAGCAGTTCACCACTTAGTTAATAGACGTCACCTTTAGCATTTGGAAATTATTACTACTATTATCAATATTGTATTATTTTGTCATAGATTTATATCTTACTTTACGTTATTGCATGATAGTAATAGTTATTGCCTTATGCTAGTACATAACAGCGACGATCATATTTGTTTTTTTTAAGTATTTTTTTAAAATAATCAAAACGCACACTCCAACACACTGAGTTTTTACATCAAACAAGCCTATCAAGTTGATTAATAACTAATAAGCTAAC
This sequence comes from Dysphania ambrosioides, assembly GCA_026401315.1. Taxonomy (NCBI): domain Eukaryota; kingdom Viridiplantae; phylum Streptophyta; class Magnoliopsida; order Caryophyllales; family Amaranthaceae; genus Dysphania; species Dysphania ambrosioides. Next base: position 1,843,853 of record CM048666.1, read on the forward strand.
ATGTATTAATGTAATATGTGACCAATGACCATGATATAGTAGGTATTTCACAAGAACACTAGTTAATATTGTTGTTTTATTTATTTTGTTTTTAGTGAACAATATAAAAATGATTGATGAATGGAACGAGGAAAATCACAAGATTCAGCTGAATTACAACGATTCTCCCAAAAATCGGGGGTGAGATAGCTCAGGAACACACATGCAAGACATGCAAAAAAAAGCTGAAAGAATTTATCGAACTCTAACAGTTACGTTTCTTTGCTGGGCCCCAACCATTTTTCAACGCTGTCTGTAAGCTGTAACTCTGCACCATTCTCCTATGTAACCCCCGTTAACCCCAAATTAATAATTTTTTTTTTAAATCCACGTCGCCCACAAATAAAAAAAAACCCAGTAATATTAACAAAAATAATATTAAAACAGTATTTCCCAAAATATTTTTTTCCCACCTCTTCCCTCACCATTATCGTCGTCGTGTCAATCAAAAACCCTAATTTACCCCGATTCAGTTTCAGCCTCGTATTTCTCTCTTCTCCCCTTTTCATCGTTTTCCTAATTCCGACGAACTTCAACACCTCCTCTTCTCTTCAAACGATCCGCTCATTTCTCGATCCTAATTCACATCTTTTTCCAGGTTTGTTCCGATTCTTCTCGAATTTTCTGTTTTTTTTAATTGTGGCCGTAGTTTTTGATTTCTGCGCTTATTATTCGATTGAATTTCCTTTCGAGCGTCAAATGAGAATGCGAAAATCGTCGGTGTTGGTTTTTTCCTTTGTGCTTTGGATTTGTTCAATTTTCGATCATTTTGGGGGTTAGGGTTTCGGTGTCTGAAATTCAACTTTTCTTATGTAGAAATTTATAAGGGATTAAAACTAAGTTTGTTTGATCATTTGCGGTAAGATTATTTTTTTTTAAAATGGATGCGGTTCTGACTTTTCGCAGCCGGAATGCCTTTCGGACACACTTTTCGTTGTTTGTAAGAAATTTGTTGAATTTTTTCCATATGAATAGTTTTGATTGGTCTATTTTGAAGTGCTAGCTCGACTACTCATAGCCGAATTGTATCATATGGCATTAAGAAGAGGCTACGAGGAACGGTAGAAGGTGTTTCGGGGAGTTCTTGGAAGAATGGGACGATGATTCAGAGATTGCATTTACTATTTACTGATAGGGGGTTGAATTTTTCGTCTTAGTGTTGATTCGTAGGCAGTGAGTAGTGGACTTAGATGGTTTTCTCTTTGTTGTGACAAACCCTGGGTGTATTTTTTATAGTCCCTTTTGCCTGAATAGTCTTTGGTGTTACAGATGATTAGCTGAAATAAGTAGCTAAATATCCTACCTTCACAAGTTAAGGGTCAAAGGAGGATATCCGTGGAGATTTGCAGTATTGTGTTCGTTTCCAAGGTTCTGGCACTATTGTGTATAGGATAGTAATTATATGTTCCAAGGTGGTTATGCAGACATCATGAGCCAAGCATGCTATTCAGCTTTGAGGCTCTGAGTTTAGAGGAGTGATTTGGTCTAGTTTTAACTGTCCAAGTTATAAAGTTTGCTGTTTATCCTTCCATGTTTCCGCAGTTCCGTTCTTTGACTAAATATCTATGGAAACAGAGGTTGTTGCACTTGTTGTGTTTGAGGTTATGCAGTACTTCCACTTTCAAACAGAACGCTGATAAATGTGGTAGTGACTTTAGTCAACTGCTGGTAGGATATTGCATCTGTTAAGGTACTTTTTAACAGTAGATAAGCTATTCATGGCTTTGTGCTTGCTCTGTAGTGTTTGTAGGTTAAATCAAGATATGGCTAGTGTGAGTTCAACATATTATTTGCTGTCGAATTCTCTGTGTTAACCAAGTCTCAGAATTATATGGAAGCAGCACCAATCTGTACTGTAACAGGAAGAAAATTACTTAATGATATACACTTCTTTGAAGCTTTGTAATAAAGTTAAGTCCTATCCTTGATGCGATTCCTGTCTATATCACGGTTTATAACAAAGCAGAAAAGATGCTCAGTTTTGAATTTTTGATAGACGAAAACTTTTAGTGGATCCTTTTGTGATAGATTTTGAAGAATGATTAGGAACAAGTACCAAAGGATTGTGGTGTCATTTGATTTTGGTATGTACTTTGTGAAGAATATGCTGTACATTTTTATTTATCTACACATTTTTGAAGTTCAAGAATATGAGAAGTGGTCCGGTCCCATGAACATATACCTTTCAATGTCGTGGCTTGCTAGTAGGATGTATCGATAGTCATTAGGGTTAAATTTTTTTGGCTAAAAGTAAATCCATGCCTTAGCATGTGTACACTTGGATGAGGTGCTTATTTAGGTTGGAAAAAATCATGATAGTAATGGTTTCGCCATGGTAGCACTGGTTTATGGCTCAAGGTGCACTTTGGATCTAAATAGATATGTGGATCAGTTAGGTTGTCATAACTGAATACTTGAAAGATTTATGACCTAATAGACCTACTATTAATTCTATATTTATGAGTGTTTCTCTTTCTTGTCTCCTTAGACTTGCTCTTAAGTTTTTCACTACATCCCTTTTGATTGTTTAAAAAGGTTTTTATTATGGTTGCATAGTTATTGGTAGATGCCTTGAATATGAATGAAACGTTGAATGAGTATTTATATTAGTGAAAAATCCATCTATGCCTTAATTTACACCTCATCCAACTCCCAAAGCCTGGTCAAGTTCAAAATTTTTATCCCCTTTATAGATCTGAATGTGTTTTGGTTCTTGTGAAATTTGTCATTGTCATGGGGCAAGGGTTATGGAATTCTTGAAATTTGATGAAGTCCCTGGCATTTATGTTTGCCACTACTCTCTTTTTCTCTCGTTCTGTCTTTCTTTCTTCTTCTTTTTGTGTGCTTTTTTTAGGCAAGAACATTGAGGTTTGCAAAGTTCAAGGGTAGAGTTACTGTCTTTAACATTTTTCTCCTTTGTTTAAGTTTTCCTTTTCATTCATTTTTGGCCTTCACAATCTCAATTTTGTACATGTTTTGAACAACATTAAAATTTCTTGGAATTTCAGTATGTGTCGCCATTATTATATTTTTGCACTTCCTGATTTCCTCTTTTTCTGGTCCAGAAGTTCACCAGTGATATATCAGCATGATGTCATCAGTTTCCAAACCCAAGTCTATGGACAAAAAGGTAGGAAAAGAACAGAAGACTCCTTCTAAGTCTGCTGCAGCTGTAAATGGAAGTAATGGACTTCCAGCTAGTGCTTATAATCCATTGCTGGGGACATTTCATACTCTTGAGGCGTCGTCTTCATTCTCAGCTCCAACACTTCAGGTAAATGGTCGTTTCCGCAACATAGATGATTCCGATGATCATAGTGGGAGCACTCATGGAAGCGGAGGTGATTATGATTCTGCCTCCAACAATGACAGCCGTTCTGTTGAGTCAGAAGAATACAATAAAGATAAAACAATAAATGCTGCTGCCAAGCCAGAGGTAATCCCAGGTGCTGACAATGACAAGCGAGAGAAGATGCGTCAGAAAAATGAGAGGAAGCATCAGCGACAGAAGGAAAGGCGTGCTCAAGAATTGCATGAACGTTGCAGTGGTTATCTTATGTCCAGAAAGCTGGAAGCCCTTGCTCAGCAGCTTGTGTCTATGGGATTTCCTCATGAACGGGCAACTATGGCTCTGATACTAAATGAAGGCCGAGTGGAAGAAGCAGTTGCATGGCTCTTTGAAGGAGGTGAAGATGCTGATAAGCATAAAGATCAAAATCTTGATACAGGGAGTAATTTGAAGATTGATATATCTGAGGAATTCGCTCGGATTACTGAATTGGAAATAAAGTTTAAATGCTCGAAGCAAGATGTTGAAAGAGCCATCGTAACTTGTGAAGGTGATTTAGAGAAAACTGAAGAGAATTTGAGATCATTAAAACTGGATCAACCAGCTGGCTTACTGAAGCCTGAAGAAACTGATGATCCTCCAACATTTAGTAAAGTTAAGATATCTGTAGCACCTAGTCAGAGCAATGTGAGGCTGCTGCAACCAAAGCTCGATTCAGCAATTTTGATACCTCTGAGAAGGGATGAAAAAGACTTTAATTACACTAAAGCTGCAGCTACTGGAGGAGTGGCTCCCAAACCGGTGCCTAAAGCTGTTCAACCAGTTGCTAGAGTTCAGCCCAAATTAGAGTGGCCTAGACCTCAGCAAATCTCTACACCGGTTGAGAAAAGGTGGCCTGTTGGTGCAGGGTCAAGCCCTTCAGTTTCTTATTCTTTGGCACCACCTCTACAAGTATCTCCTCCTCCAGCCAAGGCAGAACTATGTTATGCCCCTGTTAGCAATGAATATAAGTCTCATCAGCCAGGATCAGTAAGAGAGCCTGTTATAATGATGCAGCGGTCCCAGTCCGTAAATGCGAAACCGGCCCCTGCGACAAGCATTAGCTCTTCTCCTCCAGGTACTGCTGCTGGATGGTATAATCCCACAAGTTCGGAGATATTGAAGCTGAACGGGTTACCGCCTCACATCCCTAGCACTAGAAGCCTTAGTCCGAACAACCTAACGTCAAACCAATTCTATCACCCTTCTCAATATCAGCAGCCGCATCAACATCAGCAGTTTATGCCGGGCAGTAGTCCAATGGATAATCTAGGTACAACACACAGTGCCACCTCGTGGCCCAGGATGGGTGGTTTTCCAACTCTTGCTGCTGCTTCATCACTGGGGCTTTTTTCCAGTCTGGGTTCAACCTGCACATCTGGGTCAAATTCTCCGGTAGATTGGAACACCAGTGGCTCCATGCCATCATGTGACTACACCAATATAGACTGGAGTTTAGACCGTAGTTTCCTCCCATCAAAGCAAAATGGATTGTGGGTCGGCAGTTTGGGACCCTACTCTAGGAGTGGGCCTCTTATGTACAATTCAGGAGCCTCTGCCATGGGTATGGCTTTGAGGCCTTCTTCTTCTTCTAATGGGAATGGTCTACCAATTATTGGGTTGCAAGATGGTGGAGTGGGTATGGCAGATTCATCGGGATCCAGTTCTCGGGAATGGACATCTCCTTTTGAGGGGAAAGATCTCTTTAGCTTACCGAGACAGTTTGTTTCTTCTCCTTCACTGTAAGCTGGGAGAGAATCTCGTGAACAAAAAGTAACAAAAAAAAAAAGAAAGAACCCCAGAAAGATTGTGCTTGAATTTAATGTGTTGATTTCGTTCAGATGTAGCTCTTTGGCGGTTGATTCTCAGTGTTAAAAAAAAAAAAAAAAAAAGCCCTCCATATTCTCTTTATTGTAGTGATTTAAGTACTTTTCCCAACCCCTCTCACAAGCTCTTTATTGATGTTTGGGTGTTCGGAATCAAAGGTAAGGTGTGGGCTGGAAATGAAGGAAGGAAAAAAAAAATGGAGCCTAAAGGATTAAAATATGAAAATTAGCTGTTAATCCCGCATGATATTTGCGTGTTAGGAATAGAAGGACGAAAAAATATTGGCGTTTAAAGGATTAAAAAGTGAAATGTAGGGTCTTAGTCCCTCTTATTACTTACACACATGGGCAATTTGAATGTTAGAGGATGTAGTTTTACAACTGGGTTTTGTTTATTAAGGATGAATTTCTACTCTGCCTAAACTCGTTCAATTTTTTCTACATTTTGTTTAGTCAAATTATTTCACTGTTCATCCTCATAATATTCTGTTACCCATAGCGACTGTCGGGGGAAAAAACCAGTACTCGTGAGTACTCTGTCCTAAAGAAAGACTAAAATGTGAATTCTTGATACCTAACCATCCTGTCTTCCATAAACCCTAAATAATATATTTAACTTCATGAAATTAAAGTATAGTGAAATACCATCCTGTCATTCATTTTATCCTAACTTGACAAATCCAAACTAGCAGAGATAACAAGTGAAGATCATGATGAAAATTATGTTGGAACAATTTTTGTCGTAGGCAACAAATGAATTGTGATAATATTTATACAGTATGGCCGTAGACCATGATCGATGATACCTCAACCTATTCCCAATAAAAAGATTGGGTCTCTAAACAGCAGCCGCACAGCACCAACACATCCCATATTTAGCATTGCAGGAAAAAAAAAAAAAAAAAAGCCATATCGAGGCTGACAAATCCTTGAAGATATGCTGCTGATTCGGACTACGGAGTAGCATTCCTCAACATCAATTACATGATCAGCAAAATGAAGATTTCAGATATCATTATCATGAAGTTACTCGACTGCTTATTCCATAAGCAATGAAGTAAAAAGTAACTTAAGTTTGAAGGCGAACAACATTCAAAAGGATTGATAAACAATAACCAGCTGAGAGTATCATCAAAACTTGTCATTTACAGAGTTTCTCAAACTCTAAAACTTCCTACGACTTCCCTTCCAATACGTCCAAATCTGTTGTTGAACATTTCCGCTACATACCAGTTTTTCACTTCTTCCCATCAGGAGCCTCTGGTTTCATATCCCCAAGATTGAGCAAAAGGTCATCTGAACTCAACATCACCTTGTTTGATGATTTAGAGATTACATGAGCAATATCCCTAGCAGCTTCTATTCTTCTCAGAGTGATGAAAGCTGGGTTGTTGGCAATAGCTTGACCAATGAGTTGAGCACTCTTAGCTTCTCCCTGGAAAAACCAAATAGAACAGATACATCATTACCAGCTAAAAACCAAAACCTCATCTATTCAATAAGCCCATCAAACGAATGGAAAGTCAAATGCTTACATCAGCATGGAAACAAGGCCATCTGAGATCAACATGCATAGGGGAAAACATACAACCTTAAAGTCACACTTACTATAAATCAACACTATTTAAGAGAAGAAATACGGGATGTAGCTTGACAACTAAAAATGTCAACAAAAAACATAACAATTTCCCCGCCGCTCAGCATTGCTGATGGTTTTCAAAAGGAAACTACAAAATTAAACAAGGTGAACACAATGAACAGATTTAACAAATTGTGCAAAATGGTATTCCAGAACTAACAAATTACTCTCCATCACACATAGGTTCATTTCAGGTCACCAAGTGAATTTAAAAGTGGAAACACAGTTTTTGCAATTTGCAGTCATATTAAGCTTTTCTCACCTGTGCTCTGATAATAGCACTTTTCTTGTCTTGCTCAGCTTTTTCCACAATAAACTTAGCTCTCTCAGCCTCTTGCGCAGCCACCTGCTTAGCCTCAATTGCAGCAGTAAATTCTCTACCAAAGGTAAGAGTTGTGATAGACACATCGTCCAAAGCAATGTTGAAGTTTGCAGCTCTTTCTGTCAATATCTTTCGAATCTCCCTACTAACAGCCTGAAATTAATTGAAAAAATCACTTCAATCTACGTAAATTATTGTAAAACTTCCTTAAGCCATTTGCAAAAATAAAATAAAATAATGAATTACCTCACGTTGAGTAAGTAGCTGACTTGCATTGTACTGAGCAACCACAGATTTCAAGGTTTCATGGACAATGGAAGGTAAGACTCTATCACTGTAATTTTGACCAAGTGTACGGTAAATTGTTGGCAATGTATTTGCTACAGGGCGGGTAAGAACTCGAAGACCAATCTTGACCTGAAACCAAGGTTTAGATAATTCAGCTAACATACTTCAAATGGCAAGTTGATTTATCCACAATAAACATTTACAACTTCAACAATTCAAAATATATATAGGTGAACAGTAATCCCAAAAAATAAATCATTCAGAACATAACCCAAGATGTCGAACACCAAACGATAACTATTGATGACAATGTTGCTTTGCACATATAATGAGAACATGATGTGTCAAGCGCGAGTCAAGAATTCTTTCCCCTCTGTTCCCAGCAGATATTCTAATACAATCAGGAAAATCAAAATGTTTCTACCAGAGAACAGGATAGGACATTCAATAGATGAAAAGATAAGAAAAATGTTTGTGGAAGCTTTAAAAAGATTTCATGAGGCAAAGACTATTATCAATCTTTTGAGATTCATTCACACCCGGGGGACAAGCTTGTGAAAGTGTAGAAGTAGCTCCATACATGTGTGGGAAGCTACGTGGTTTACTCTTGAAGACACAACAAGCAACCAGGAAACAACTGACCTTTACACCACTCGCAATAAGTATTGCACCCATTTCCTTTCCACTAATTATGCTTCCAAAGGAGGCCTAGGAGGAATACAAACTTAAGAGAGGCAAAAATATGAACATAAGTCACAAAGGAGAGGAAATTGAAAACAACAGTTTATTTATGAATTATATATTGACATGAATGAGAAGTGGACATCTACCCCCCGCATTACCCCCAGAAAAAAATTATCTAAACAGGCCGGGAAAAAAAACTGGATACTGTCAGGATTCAGGAGATCATATGTGTACATACATCATAGAAATACCAATGATAATTAAACTCTCATACAAGACAACGCTAACTAAAGCAACAATGTACCATTTGGAGATCACGACTTCCAGATGTACTCTCTACTAGATGAGGGTGTGCACGGACATCATAAATTATAGGCCTTTCAATCCATGGAATAATTAAGTGAGTTCCTTCAGGGTAAACCTGTAAAACACATCTCATCAGAGGGGTAATAACAAATGGAAATATAGCATTTCAAAACTCTTCAATTCACAAGTCTGAATTTCTAGCATGTTGCATTCAGTAAAGCTTTGTAAAAATCATACAACTAAAGAAAACCTGAATCAGTTATCGAACATTCAAACAAAAAAGGCTTTGTAATGCAAATCTGGACCAACTACCTCCGCAATATTTATGATCACTGATCAGCACATTAGACCATGTACATTAAGTCACATTGCTTCTCATATAACTCACAAAGATATCAACTTCTCCAAGTACTTTCAGTTAGAGATTTCAAGTGGTAAAATAAAACTATTTCATTGAACAAAAAAAGATAACACCGTTGGTACAAACACATCAACTTTATTACAGTGAGTATCATCAATCATGCAAGACCCAACAAAATCTTTGGATTCTGATACATTTGCAACTTCAAAAGTTTATGTATCTTAAGCGCATCCAATTTCACATTTCACATAGATAACAAATGTGGCATAATACATCAAACTGGGTACTCAATTAACATGCTTACACAATAGAGACTAAACAGTTCGATAAAATTGCAACTAAATCTAATGTAAAGCATTTTACAAATGAAGCAGTTCTGTTTAAACAGAACATTAGTATACAACAGTACAGTTTTGGACAAGATTATACCTTGTCCTTGACACCATAAATCCGATTAAAAACGATAGCACGATGACCTCCTTCAACATTGTAAAAACTGTTAAGAGCACCATACCCAAGAGCAGCAACAACTCCAGCCTTAATTATAGCAGAGAAAGCACCGCCAAACTTCGGAACCTTCATACTTTTGAAATCCATTTTCAGGCTAAAAACATCCACAAATTCATACCCACAAAAAGAAATCAATAATTATAGCATAATACTCACAACTGTATCCAAATTAACACAAGACCCTAGAATCGAAACACCCAGATAAGGGCAAGTTCACACAAGTTCATACTCGTCAATTAAATCAGACCCAACGAAGAATTCGTCAAAGGAATCAGACCCACAAATTAAAATCACAAAATAGTCCATTATTCGATAAAATCACAAGCAAAAACCCCGAAAATCTACCCTAATTAAAACTATGACATGCATCCCTATAAAATGATAGATCAAGTATAAATGTAGGCGAGAAAAGATTATTTAACAACGAATATTGGAAGAATGGGAAGAAGAGGATAGAGAATGGAGATCAGGAAATTTACTTGGGAGTTGCCTGCTATTCCTAGAGAGAGAAATTAGATGTGGGCGAGGTTTAGGGTTTTAGGAGATAAATTTGAATGAAGTCTTTTTTTTTTTCATTTTCTTTATCTTTCCCTTTTTTAATTTTCTTTTCTTCTGTAATAAACAAGCAGCCAGCAGTATATTAGGCACTAACTCTCACATTTTCTTTTTTCTTTTTTCTTATTTTCTTTTTAATAAAAACACCCCCACACATTATCATTATAGCACCAATACAGTTAACTAATTAAGTATATATTATGGATCATAATTAAATGATTCCGTAAAAAAACACTAAGTATCATCATATTAGGGAGTGTAAAAAGATTGTTAAAAGGATACGAAAATGTTGTTAGGCGATGAGATGTGGATTAAGCAAGAAAATTAAGACTACTTTTGTTGATGAAGTCTAATATTTTGAACTTCGTGATAATTTTAAACCCCTTCACTAAAATTAGTACGGCGTAAAATTCGTATGTAGGTCGTGATGGTAACTGTTGTCATAGTTACAGCCACTAAACATGACAAATCCTCTAAATTTGAAGTATATAAGAATTGAAGTATCACAAACATAATTAAAATGAATTCACATTCTTCATGAGTACATTATGGCATGAGACGTAGAGTTGATTACCTTTTATGAAAGTTAGTATAAGTCATGCAAGTCTTATTCTGTACTCTCTCCATCTCTCAAATATTGCCTCATTTTTCATTTTGGTCCGTTCCTTAAATATTACCCCATTCTCTTAAAAATTTTCCGTTTTGAGTTGTCCTCACAAAAATTTCCCATTGTATCTTTAAAAAGTTAAAATTTGTACTTGGGGCTATTTTTGAGAGACGGAGGAAATATTCAATTCAAATGTATGTTAGGGTAAAAAAGACGTAACAAATATAGAAATACATTTTGAGTTCCATTTTAATTAGTTGTAAGTGCAGAACTTCGAAAAGACTATTCTAAAATCTAAATGTCGTGACATTTGAATCATAATCAATTTTTGTATGTGATTATTGACTCACCGTGATTGTAATCCATAGGAGTTATGGTCTTACCTACAGCTGTCAGAATCAGACCCGACCCAATAAGTTACCCGAAATCGATACGGACCCGACCTGATTATGACCCGAAAGCCGACTCAACCCGACCTGAAGTTAACCCGAAACCGATTTGACCTGATATTCAATTACCCGAACCCAATCCATGTCCGACCCTTTACGGACCCGACTCGAAAAGAATCCGAAACCGATTGAAACCGACACATAACCGATATAACCCAATTTATAACAATTCGTTACCCGAATTCACTGGAATCTGAATATACATGAATATAACCTAATCTTGACAGACCTATTTTTTACTTAATATCTAATAACTTTGAAACCAAACTTATCATTGTCGATTCAAACTAAATATATTACAAGTTCTTATGTATATATAAACTTAACATCGTATGTTATAGACTAGTTTGATAGGATAATACACGTTTAATAATCATTACCTCATAAAATAACCTTGACCCGACCCGATTTTACCAGAATCGACCTTGACCCAAATCCGAAATAATCCGATATAACCCGTTTAGGAACCAACTCGATTGTACTAGAACCGACCTTGACCCGAACCGACATTGACCCGAACTGAATGAAACCCGAACCCGACCAAGAAAATAACCGATTTAACCCGACACGATAATGACCCGACCCGAACCGGAACTGACCTAATAGGCAAAATTGACCCGATAAAAACCGACCCGCGATGGATCAACCCAAAACCGACCCGTTGACTGGATTTGACACCCTAGTCGTATCCATGCAACCCAGACGGTCATCCCACACCAAACCAAAACTGCATGAGTTTGGTCATACCTATGCAGATAACGTGGCCCATTCCAGTGCTGACAATTTATACTACGCATGAACCCAACTACTCTGCAATAATTCTGACAAAAATTTACTTGATGAAACACAAATGACGTTGCTTGACACTCCCATCTCTAACCCAAAACCCAGCCAAATTCTCCTACATCAACATCCTCTTCGTCAAATCGAACCCCCCTCAATTTCGAAATACTCATTTGTCTAATCACCTCAAAAACTCAAGCTTAAGATGCCACTCTAAATAAAACAAACAAGAAAAGGAAGAACCATAAATTAAGAAGATTAAAGTTCAAGAATATGAATTTGATAAGGCTGTTTTCAAACCTTAACCAAGCCATTTTGAAGCATACACCTGGTTATAATCTCTGCTTAATTTTGTTCATATTACGTTATATTTCCTTTTGGCGGGAACTACGGTTTGTATAAAGTTTCCAACTTTAGCTCAGAGAAATGTTTGGTGGAAATTATTGAATTTTGGGTTACATAATACTCCATGTGGTTATGTGAGCGTGTAAAATTTGTCTGGTGTAGTCTTAGTACATATCATATGCTAAGTTGGTGATAGGGGTGTAAAATCGGGTCAACGGGTCGGTTTTTGGTTGACCCATCGCGGATCGGTTCTTATCGGGTCAATTTTACCTATCGGGTCGGTTCCGGTTCGGGTCGGGTTAAATCGGTTATTTGCTTGGTCGGGTTCGGGTCAGGTTCGGGTCGGGTCGGGTCGTATTCGATTCGAGTCAATGTCGGTTCGGGTCAAGGTCGGTTCGGGTTGTATTCGGTTCGGGCCTAGGTCGGTTCTAGTACAATCGGGTCGGTTCCTAAACGGGTTATATCGGGTTATTTCGGATTTGGGTCAAGGTCGGTTCTGGTAAAATCGGGTCGTTCCTGAACGGGTTATAGCGAGGTTATTTTGGGTTCGGGTCAAGGTCGGTTCTGGTAAAACCAGATCGATTCCTGAACAGGTTATTTCGGATCAATGTCGGTTTTGATAAAATCGGACAATGATAATGGTTAATTCATAAATTGGACAATGATGATGTCCATAACTCATTTAAAAACAAAATATTTATAAGGTAATGATTATTAAATGTGTATTATCCTGTCAAAATAGTCTATAACATACGATGTTAAGTTTATATATACATAAGAACTTGTAATATGTTTAGTTTGAATCGACAATGACAAGTTTGGTTTCAAAGTTATTAGATATTAGGTAAAAAATAAGTCTATCAAGACTAGGTCATATTCATGTATATTCAGATTATTAACACATTCAGTGAATTCGGGTAACGAATTGTTATAAATCGGGTTATATCGGTTATGTGTCGGTTTCAATCGGTTTCGGGTCAAGTCCCTAAAGGGTTGGGTTTGTAACGGGGTCGGGTCCCTAACGGGTCAGATACGGATCGGGTTCGGGTCTTTGAATATCGGGTCAAATCGGTTTCAGGTTAACTTCAAGTCGGTTTTCGGGTCTTACTTTTCGGGTCATAATCAGGTCGAGTCTGGGTCGGTTTCGGGTAACTTATCGGGCCGAATCTAATTCTGACAGCTCTAGTTGGTGATTGTAATGATTTGATTACTGATGCTTCTTTCAAACTGGACCTATCCTAATTCTGTGGTGATAAGTCTGATAATTGTGGTTTTGGCTCCATTGGATTTTGTTGCTCCAATATGTCTGGTTATAAGCCACTTCTGTTCTAGTCTTTGTTGCATGGACTCGGGAACGGATATTAGATACAGGTTCTAGTGGACATCTTAGATCCCTATTCTAGGAAAATTTGTGTGTGGTGAAATCCCTGATTTATTTGTTTAATTTGACTAAAACACTGATCAATTTATGAAAAACGAAAGGTTTTGAGATTGACACCAGGAGATGAGTCGTGCTCAGTTTAATTACCTGTATTTGTTTTGATATTATTTATATTGATATTCTAGTATATATTTCCAAAATCTTGCTAGTTGGCTAGTTGCTGATAGATAAGACTTGAGCACAAAGTAACTGAGTTAATCCCGTAAGCAAGTGAAATTACGCAAGAACAACATAATCAAACCTCATAATCATAGGTGTCACATTCTTTTGGACATCTCTCATACCTTTGCTAATGAAATCATATAATCAATCCCTTCTTCCTGACTAATTTTTATCCATATCCCACGAACCGTGGAAGGTGGTCTCAGTTAACAATGTAATTTCAACAAAGGAATCCCAAGATTTCATGAACCAAGGGTGTTATTTGTTTCAAGATCAGTTCAAAATTACAACTTTCAGTCCCTTTCTTATTTCGAAAAAGATGCAAGGAGATAAAATCTCAGTGTATTATGTCAAAAGAGAGAACGATGGAAATATCAGTACAGTACTAATTCAACATTTATCAAAAATCTTATTCATATGTACATAGTGAGAAAATTGACAAAGATAAAAGATTATTAAGATCACCCCAGTTTAATGGAGATGTGATAGAGCAGCAATCCTTAACTCCCAAATTTTCAAAGAAGTAATCTCACCATCACAAAACTTAATTAACAAATGGCAGATCAACAGTTCCCTAATCGGATTAGACATGCTACTATTGGTTGGTTGGGAAGCTTCCTCTGTCCCCTTAATCTACGTGTCCTCCTATGTTAACTTAGTTCTGGTTGGGGGGAGAGGGAGTATAATGCTTTTATCAGGCTGTTGCAAACTCAATACGACAGTCTCTTGTTCCAAAATTAGCTCTCAGGTTGACCCTAGGGATTGATACGTACAACAAATATACATTGCTAGGGCAGAATAATCCTATCATTAATTACTACCATCTCAAGATGACTGAAAACCACCACAACATGACAATCCAATACCAACAGGAACACATTAAATAGCAAGACAACTGTCATAACCCCAATACCTCTAAAGAGACTTCTAGCCATGATAAGGGAAGGCAGGGTAAAATCTAAGCAACCATAACCATGATGCGCATGGATTATTTTCAAAGGACACCAACTTAAAAATTCAAGGAGGACTACGGAAACTGAGAGAACATAGCAGAAATAAGGCACCAGCAAAAGAAGCTCAATAATTCATATCTACAATTCTACATGAGACATTACACCAAAAGTAGTAAATATTTATAAAGAAAAAAGGCAGAATCTGTGAAGTTCTTGGGACCAGGACCAAAACCACAGTCAATGGTCTGAGGCAACTTTTGTTCCATTTCAACATATTTACGAAATTTCACCCCAAGGCATGCAAGCAATGAAGCAAACATAGCAAGTAATTCAAGCAATGTAGACGACAGACACACGTACATAGCTTAGTAATCAAAAGGCCAGCCGCTGTAGCTCATCTCATGATTGATATTCTCGTCACGAGTAGTTGGTGGTGGGGGATTGTTTGCACTAGTCCCTACATATTCACGATTGCTGCTACTGTTTGATGAGCGAAAAGGCCACAGGAAAGACAAAGGATTCCTCCTGCTTGAGCTCTGATCACTGCTTCCTCTCTCTCTTGAGTTATTACTTGAACTTCTTCTGCTGCCAGTAACAGTGTTTTGACCGCAATTTGAAGTACTTGAGCCTATCTCATGACGGCAAACAGGGCAAGAGTTATGCTGGACCAACCACGGGACAATGCAATCAGAATGATAAATGTGATTACAAGGCATTTGCCTTGCTTCTGTGCCCAACTCAAATTGATCTTTACAAACTGGGCAATGTGAATCAGTACGGATGTGCGCCCTAGTGATCTTTACGACAGGCATTGCATCAATTGCAGATCGAGGGGCTGGAGGTGGGCCCTGCCTATCAACCATTAGCTGCTCGATCAACTCTTGTAGACCAGGTCCCACAAACAGATCACCATTATTCCCCCGGCTTAATCCAATTCCCGGGTTTCCATTAAAAAACATCTCGAATGCTCCGCTTTGAGGCATTGGCATCCTTCCGGGTACTTGCCCTTGAAAAATCAACCAAGGGCTACGTTCTGCGTCTGTTCCATATCTCCTTCTTTGCCCCATAAAAGCATCCAAAGCTTCAAGCAACCCTAACCTATGCTCCGGATTATTCCGAATCATCAAAGAGTCCAAAGCTTCCATAAGTCCATGTAACTGATCAGGACCATCTCTAATTCCATAAGGGGCAGTTGCATTATACCCACCAGGACCTCTACCTAACTCCTCTAACTCTTGCACAAACCCTCCATCACAATGAGGGCAAACCATCCCTCTGCTTCGAGGCCGAATTGGCTGCCTGCATTGATAACACCAGTGTGTATTTCCACCACTCGACATCTCAAATTCAATCCCTCTCCTCCCCTTCCTCCTAAACAATCACAAATTTCCCCCTCAAATATTTCCAAAATCCGCTTAAACAACCAATAACTAATCTGCATCAAGAACACTTATGTTAGTCACATATCCAGTTACAGTTGTCAAAATAATTTCATTGATAGATCAATTACAACTGCAGTGTTTACCAGATTTCACCAATCAATAAATGAAATTCACAATTCAATTACAACAACAAACTGTTACACTAATTCAGTAGCCACACATTTGTTAATTAAATTTCACTAATCAGGAAACGCAATTCACACTTCAATTACAACATCAAACTGTCACACGTCAACCACCCATTTTGCACCAAAATTAACAGTAACAAACTATAAGATCTAAAATTGACCAAATCACAAAAATGAAAAGCAGATTCAAAAAGTTAATTAAAACAAAGAAATCAATCAAATCGAGCAAAAATTATCAAATCCACACCCAAAAAAAAACCCACTTTCGACTCAATCAAGATTCTCATAAAAAATTGAACTTGCAATCAAAGTACACAACTTTACACAAAACCCATTGAAGACAACCAAAAATAAATGATTTCCAGATGAAAAATCAATTAAATTCAATGAAAAATGAAGAGAGAAATTAGGGACTACCAGATACCGCCATGAAAACTGAAGTGAGGAAGAGAGAGAAATAAATTCTAGAATCTGACAAGAGCAAATTATGGGATGGGAATTTTTATTTTATATTTTAATTTTTTTTAAAGTAAATCTCTAACCATCAAAATGCAACACATCTGACATCGCCTCTATTCTACTTAGGAATAGTATACTGGCGCTTTTGCCCCTCACAAGTTACTCTAATTACAATATGCCACTATATACCGCTGCTTTCACTTGGCCTGCCTTCCCTAATGCACTGCTTTACAGCCATCCTCTTTCTTCAGATCGACAATGAGAGCATTGTTTTGGAGAGCTATCTTAGATGGACACAATAACAGACCATCTTGATTGATCTTGAAAGTTGTCTCCCTTGCTTTCCTACTACCTCAAATGGGAACATGATGATTGATTGGTTTTGAGAGTGGTACCCTTACTTTCCTGATTATTGCTTCCCATCTGCATCTGCATTTTGTGCATCATATACTGTATGTAATTATATCTTTGGTGATAATCCTTTGCATTATTTTGGCCTTTTGGGTGGATAGGTATGGCTAGCTATCAACCTATTTGGTTTGGATGAGGTTTTGCTGTTAAAAGTTGGTGTGTTCTTTGGGTTTTGCAAGTGAATTATCTGTGTATTGATTGTTGTTCATTTGTTGTTAAGCTCGCGATCAATTCTTGAATTTTGCTGGAATAACGAAGTATTTGTTGGACTGAATTTATAATGTGAGTTTGTTCATTTGTTACTAATATTAATTTGGTGTAATTAATTCCAACTCCAAATCCAAATCAAAATCAGACCTTAAGTCAAATTTAACAACTCAGTAAACAATCAAACTCACGGTTGTTGAGTAATATGTATATAATTAGTTGGAGATTGGGGTTGATTGATTATGGTTTAATTATGGTTAAGATGTCATCATGAAGATTAAACTTAGGAAAAATTTTGAATTAGTGATCTAAGAGAATTTCAGGATTCGTAATTACTTATTAATAATACTTCTGTCTCTTAATGTTTGCTCCAAAGGACAAAGGGAGTGGAGTATTAAGTGATAAATTATGCATTTTGTATTCATAACTGATTATGTTGTTAAATCTAATGATTTTTTTACAGTTTTTTTTCATGAGGTTTCCCTAAGGTTTACAAATATTCATGAAATATTCTCACCTAGATACCTCTAAATTTTGCATTAATATATAATATACTCATAAAAATAATTAATGTTAACTTTTATAACTAAAACCAACCTAAGTTGTGAAACCTTATACTAACACCAACTAACCCAAATTTTTTGATACAACCTCCAATAAACCCCTTAAATACACACATAATTTTTTAAATATTCACAAATAATTAAAGGCTTTTTTTGAAACTTTTGTAAGTAATTTTTATATCATGATAGGTCGATGGAAAAAATTAAAATTATAGTTTAGCTATTCCACTTGTTTAAGTTAATAAATGTTAACATTAGTTATTTTTTAAAAGAAGCTTTCATAATTCATACTTGATATAAATTAATATCATAATATTGAGGTTTTAAATATAAAAATACAGAAGAATTTATATTAGATCTCAGATAAAGAAATAAAAATATATAAATACCCCTAATATATTTATATCAAATATAAATTAAAAATTTCTCATTTTTTTTAAAGGGGTATTGGATAAATTTTGAAAAACACAGAATTATCTAGTGAATTTTGTTAATGTAAGTATCTTATGAAAGAACTGTTTTTTTTTTCTAAGTTACCATTTAACTAGCATTAATATGTACTTCAATTTGTTAATAATTACATAAACAAAGATATATCTATTCAAAATCAAAACAGCCAAGGTCATTTTCATTAAATCTTCTGAATTCTGATTTTAACCGAACGAGTGGCAATTTCCTTCATCATTTGCCCCACAATAGAGAAAAGGATGCCGTAGTTGTGTTGCTTTCTTAATGGATACTTGCCTAATTAACAGAACAAAACAGAAACAAAGATTCTATTTATCTACATGCTTAACAAAATTTGATGATAATCAACATATTCATACTACTCAGAATGCTTAACAAAAACCTCTTCAACAAAAATGTTATCGTTAAATAAATCTCAATGTTTTACAGCCCAACTCATCTCACTAACCATATCACCTATAAGACACAACAGAAGCAAAAATCTTTTATAGACCAACTAAAGCAGCGATTTAGTACTACTACACAACAAAATAGAGCTACTTAAGTGATACTCCTAGATTTTGTTGAAGGCAACAATATCACAGCTCTGGATGTATTCGTTGGCTGGCTCAGCTGTGAGGTAGTCTTCGATGAGCTGATCGACAGAAACGAGATCATCAACAATAGTCATCATGACTGTCAATTTCTTGATTCCGTAACCAACAGGAACCAATTTTGCTGCAAGGAAGTCATGGAATATTGAGTTCAAACAGATTAAATCACAATATAAAAATTGAATGGAGAAAGGACAATGGAGAAAGATGCATTCATACATGCTCCCCATGTGAGACCTTCCATTTGGACACTACGAACAGCCTCTTCCAGCTTCTGCATATCAGTTTCATCATCCCATGGCTTCACATCCAAAAGAATGGACGATTTTCCACCTTAGAGTGAAGGTAAAATTGTTAGAGGCAAAAAAGTTTCAAGGGAAGTCAAACTGTTCACAAGAATCAAATTCAAAAATAATTTTCTAATCTAAGGGTATTATGAAGAGTATTGTCATTATCTACGATTACACCACATACATACAACAATAGCTTTTGGAGAATAAAAGTCAGAGAAACAATATCGCCATATCCAGAAGGAAAGAGGATGTTAATTCGTCCACTTCATGAATAAATTTCTGGAGAAGGACATTCATTTGGCGTTGGTTCATGCATAACACCCATTATCCAAGTGTAACGCTCGAAATTCAACGCTTGAAAGTCAATTTTAGACATACATAATTCCTCTCCAGCTAGTTCATTGGACATCAAGATCAGCATGCTTCCATAACATATTGGACAACAAAGCAATAAAAAAAAATAAAACAATTTCCCATCTCTAGAAGGAAAGAGGACTAGTATATCCATCCACTTTATATTCAAATCTCAGAAGGGTATTAGTTTGGCGTTGGTTCATGCATTACACCCATTATCCAGGTGCAACGCTCGAAATTCAACGCTTGATAGACAATGGTAGAAGGACACAATGCCTCTCTTCAGCAACCAGTCATTTGACATCAAGATCAAAGTGCTTAAATTAAGAAGAAAAAAAAGTATCTATCCACCCACAACACCACAAAGCGAACATGACATAGAACACAATTCAACTGGCAGAAGACCTTAAAATAAGAATCTTACTTTCTTTCTTCTTCCCAGATGCTGCCTTTGCCGCATCTCTCTCTTCTGCAGCCTTCTTCTCTTCCTCAGTCTCATCACCGAAGAGATCCAAATCATCATCGTCATCATCTCCAGCAGGAGCTTCCTGGAAAATCAAAGAATATAAAACTCTATTCAATCACAGCATGATCAAGAATTTCTAACAAGGCTAACAAAGCAAACAGTGACAAAAGGAGGACAACTAATAAGATACTTATAGATTTATAAAGTCTCTTTCAAAGAATTATGTCATAATAATAAGAAACACCCCTCAGGACACCAGTTTGTAATGCAAGGGTCAGGCAAATTGACATAAATCATCCTGAAGCAGTATCCAAGATGTCATAATAATAAGCAATGGTAGTAAAGTTATCCAGTCCAAAGTTTTATACTGCTGCATAACAAGCTACAAATATTTCAGAAACACAAAAGCCAAAGTATTCTTTCCCTGCATGGACAAAAGAAAAGCTAACAAGAGATGCAGAAACAAATTCAAGAACAAACCTTCTCTTCCACAGCTGGAGCAGAGGCAGCTGGAGGTCCCTGGGAGGAAAAACTCACACCAACAGCTTGGCCAGGAAAACTATCACAATAGATAAGAGAACATAAAAGAGTAAAAAAAAATTCACAACACAAAATGACAAGTAACTATTAGAGAATATCCATAATAAGATAGAAGTAAGAGTGAAATAATAACCCATAAAAACTATCTGAAGCTAAATAATAATCCTCATTTTATAGAAGACCTCCAAAATAACAGGCAAATTTCTAGATTAAATTGGTTTAACTTTGAGGTCTGAAACCTCCATGTCAACAGAATGATGAAAATGTAATAGAGTAAATTACTTGACCCAACTCTCCAAAATTGACCAAAAATATATGTGGTCTAATAGAATAAAATTAAATGTGAGTTACTACTAAAAAGGGACAAAAGGTATACCATATTATACCATCTCGGGCATGAAACTTTATAATCAAAATTGGAGGTGATAGAGGGAAACAAAGGACTAAAAACCATCACATACAGTTTGCAATAAACCAATATCAATCTTCCTTATGAAACTCCAAGAACCGCACATCATAAATATTCAAATCATAAAGGATTCCAACCAACAAAAAAAATATTGATATTCAATATACTTGACAGTTTCAACCAAATTAAGAACAAGGACATGTGGTCTAACTGTTGATCATAATACTTACTACTAGTCTCCTCATTTCTAGTTGTCCTGTTTAATCCGAATTCGAATATTTTTTACAACTTTCAGTTTTAACACACCATCTATAAGATATCCCTAGGTGCCTCTTCCTCAGCATTGAAATACTGTAAAAGATGTTGATGGATATATTTAAGGTACTTCAATGATATCTCATCAACTGAATTCAAATCAGTACTATTCTTCAACCTCCATATGAAAAGGTAACATCATTGCTAAGCGAGTCAGTGACAAAATCAAATCTACAAGCAATGGAGAAGGGCGGGGAAGTAGCTAGAATAACACAATATAAATACAAACTGTCACAAACCTCGCGGCAAGCTGTTGTGAGACGTTCTCGTACCACTTGCTCGCTTTGGGGAAAGAATCCCCTGGCTTCTCCAACACTGCAGAGTACACCTTGATATCATCCTTGGTCAGTGCATCCCTACACCAAAGCAAGTAAAAAGTATAAGCATAAGAACAAAGATCGGAACTTAAACAAATATAGCCAAGAATCAGATGTAAATTCCCAACCAATAACTATTCTCACTCAAGTAAATAACTTGGTAGCATCGCAAACTAGCTACTAATATGGTCTCTAAAAGTTCACAATCTAAATTATCACAAATTCAACAAGTAAATAACTTGGTAGCATCGGAAACTAGCTACTAATATGGTCTCTAAAAGTTCACAATCTAAATCATCACAAATTCAACAAGTAAATAACTTGGTAGCATCGCAAACTAGCAACTAATATGGTCTCTAAAGGTTCACAATCTAAATCATCACAAACTCAACAATGTGACCTCTCACATACCCACAATCTTATCTTCAAAATAGTCCCCAAAAAAACATCAAGTTGTTAAAATCTGACTAAATCCATGAAAATCTTCACAATATTCAATCTTGTATAAAACGCAATTCAAATCATACACATATTTTCGTAACAATTCAATCTTTCATGACTATACTCAACAAATTTCAAACCAGCAGCAATAAAGCATTAATCAAATCAAAGCAAAACCATACATTTTACTCAAAAAACCCAGAAAATCAAACCCGCAAATCTTCAAAATTGGATCACAAAAACAAAATCAACATGTAAAAAAAAATCGAGACCAGATTTAGGATGATACCCAGAAATATAGGATTTTCCGGAGAGGTGATCGTCGAGAGACTTGAGACCGGTCTCAGTGTGAAGATCCTTGAAAACTGCCATTGTCGGGTTGGGATAAGAAGAACAGAGAAGGTGGGGTTGAAGTAGTTCCAGAGAGTAAGTGGAGATTGAGGCGGAGAACAAAAGGAGGAAGTGCTGATTGATGTCTTCTAAGTTCTAAGTTTATATACAACAAAACCCTAGAGAACTTGGAATATTCCCAATCTTCTCCTTCTCTATACCCAATTAGTCAATTACCCACTCCACTATACCCCTCCTCCATAAATCTCTGGCTAATAGCTGTTAGCGGTAATAAGTGTATTGTATTTACTGGATTCACTGAAAAAGTTGTTTGAATGGTGTTGTGAATCTAAAATTGGTAAAACAGTTTTTAATAAATGTCATAAATAAAAAGTATTTAGTAAATTATGATTACTTCATTTTGGAGTATATATATATATATATATATATATATATATATATATATATATATATATATATATATATATATATATATATATATATATATATATATATATATATATAAACTTATTAATTAAGTTCCTAATTCCTAAATGGCAAACCCTAACTTCTCACTCTTCACTCTCTATTTCTCCTACGTCGAGCCCTCACTCTCAAGCCTCTCCTTACAATCTAGTTGTGGTCGACCAAAGTCACTCACTCTGAAGTCTCACTGTCACAACCTCTATCGCAATTGACCCTCAATGCCTTATGCAATTGTGATAGCAGGTATGTATGGCGCAATTTTAGTGCAACTTTATTTAATTTTGCTAATTTTTGTTTAGTTATGTTCCTTGTGTATGTATGGATACAAGCTACTTAAATTGTTGGGTATTACTAATCATCATACTTAATCAGATTCAAGGGATTTAAAGACATATTTGAATACTTTTTCATAATTAATTAAATGATTTGATTTTGAAAGTTGTAGTACTAATAAGATAGACTTGGATTTATAGATAATCATGATAGGATATGCTTTGATAGGATAGAAAAATTATTGACATGTATCTTCCTATTTTGTAGCAGTAGGACTCTCCTTTACGTTTCTATCCATGCATGCATATATATGTACCATGCACTTGATCAAAGAAAACAAAGAAGATTTTTCCACTGCTCTTCATTTCTTAGATACGCATCATGCACCCGGGTGCAGGGTCTTATTGGCGAGGGATAACGTCTTTATGATTTGGATTCTAAGGAGTTTTTTGTGTCCTATGATGTGAAGTTTTTTGATAATGTCTTTCGTTACTTACAATCGGAAGACACTAATTTTGTGCCTGATAGTGATCAAAGTGACTTGGGATTTGTTTCGGATTTTTCTGATTTATATGCGGGGGCTGACGAACCATTGGAAGCTCCCATTCTCACGGCACAACCCTACCACAACCTAACCTGCCCTTCCAAGAGTCGTTGCCACCACCTGTGGTGTCTCCAGAACCGCCTCCTGTAAGGGGGGGAGGATGTCACTCCTTCCATGGCAGCACATACTGCGGAGGACGTTGAAGCCACTATAGAGACCCCAGGTAATGCAATGTAAGAAGAAAATAATCTGGAAGTTTTGGTTCGTGGTCTTAGGGAGAAATATCCCAATGTCAAATACCAAGATTACATTACTTATACTGTTATGATGCATAGTCCATCCTCCGATTCACTTGAGCATACGCCTCCCTTAGGTACGCCTTACCCTTTAGCATATTATATTGTCTGTTGTAACAATTTCTCTGTGCAACATTGAAACTTTCTTGTGGCGCTTACAGTAGGGAAGGAACCTAGGTCCTTCAAAGAGGCAATGATAGATGTCGAATGGTACAAGGCAATGCAGGAAGAAATATGTGCCTTAGAAAATAATGGTACGTGGGTTATAGAGTATCTCTCACCCAATAAGAAGGCCTTAGGCAGTAAATGGGTATACAAAATCAAACACAAGTTCGATGGCAGTATTGAAAGGTTAAAAGCATGTATGATAGTTTTTGGCAATCATTAGATTGAAGGAATATATTACGATGAGACTTTTTCTCTTGTGGCAAAAATGATTATTGTTCAGGCTTTCTTAGCTATTGTGGCTGCTAAAAATTGGGAATTACATCAAATAGATGTACACAATGTGTTTTTACACAGTGACCTCGAGGAGGAGGTTTATATGAAGCTTCCACCAGGATTTAAATCCGACACCCTAGGTATGGTATATGTCGCCTAAATAAATCATTGTACGACTTAAAGCAAGCTCCCAGATGTTGGTTTGTAAAACTGGTTACTGCCTTAAAACGGTATGGAATTTTACAATCATATTTATATTATTCACTATTTACATGCACATAAGGCACAACACAGTTAAATATATTAGTGTATGTTGATGATTTAGTGATTTCGAGTAATGATTCTACTGCTATTACAACATTTAAAGACTATCTATGTTCCCGTTTCCACATGAAAGACCTCAGGGTTCTAAAGTATTTCTTGGGGATAGAAGTTGCCCGTAGCTCCACCGGTTATTTCTTTCCCAAAGAAAATATGCTCTGGATATTGTAAATGGCGCTAGCCTCTTAGGGGGCAAGCCAACAGCCACTCCAATTGAACAGAAACATCAGCTTGGTAGTGCAACTGGACCCGCGATAGCAAAATCCCGAGTCATACCGAAAGTTGGTGGGCCGCCTAATTTACCTGGTTGTCACTCGTCCTGACTTATCATATGATGTCCATATACTCTCACAGTTCATAAATGAACCACGACAGGAACATTGGGACGGGGAAATGCGAATGGTTTAAAATTTAAAATGTACGCCGAGGCAAGGTGTCTTACTAGGTTCAGACTATGACTTATATTTAATAGGTTGGTGTGACTTCGACTGGACAACTTGTCCCCTTACTTGACACTCCCTCACAGGTTGGCTAGTCTTTTTGGGACAACCTCTAATTTCCTGGAAAACCAAAAAGCAACACATGGTTTCTCGCTCGTCTGCCACAGCAGAATATCGGTCTATGGCAACAATAAATTGTGAACTAAAATGGTTGACAGGCCTCCTATTGAGTTTGGTAGTCCATCATCCAAGAGTTATTCCTCTCTATTGTGATAGTCAATCGGCAAAGCACATTAAGGTTGGTTGTCATTTTGTACACGATGTGATCCGTGATGGGCTAATTGCTCCTTCTTATGTGCCAACTACAGAACAACTAGCAGACAAGTTTACTAAAGCGTTGGGATAGCAACAGTTCGACTATCTTACTCGCAAGTTGGCCATCCTTGACATACATGCTCCAACTTGAGAGAGGTGATAAGATAGACTTTGATTTATAGATAATCATGATACCTTATGCTTTGATAGGATAGGATAATTATTGATTTTTATCTTTCTATTTTGTAGCATTAGGGTTCTCATTTACGTTTCTATCCAAGCATGCATATATATATATATAAAAGAATTTTCCGCTACTCTTCATTGCTTGACAACTACACTACCCAAGATGATCAATGCACACAAATTGTTCAATTAATATTCTATTTTATTTTATTTTATTTTTATTTTTAAAAAGAAAAGTTTGTTTATGAAAAAAATAATTTTCGAGCCGAGCCTCAAACAGAATATATCATCTAATAAACGAGTTCAAGATCGAGCTCAATAAGTTTATTTGTATCTTTCTATTTTGTAGCAGTATGACTCTCCTTTACATTTCTATCCATATACATACATACATACATATATATATATATATATATATATATATATATATATATATATATAGGGGAGGGATCCAACGAGAAGGATACTTAAAATAAAAAGAATAAGAAGAGATCTTAGCCATTCAAATAATAAGATTCAACGCTAGAGATTTCATGAAAAAAAATAATTACTATAACAATTAAAAATGATCATTATAATAATAAAAAGAGTAACTATATTAATAAAAAGAGTCATTATAAGTGAAAAAAAATTATTTGGTCACTATGAGTACATAAAATATCATTCGTTGGATTTAGGAGATGAAGAGTCAATATGCCTTCTCATCCTTCTCATTTTAAGTATCCTTCTTATTTTAACTTTTATATATATATATATATATATATATATATATATATATATATATATATATATATATATATATATATATATATATATATATATATATATATAAACACCATTCACTTGATCAAAGAAAACGGAGAAGAATTTTTCGCTCATCTTCATTGCTTGACAACTACACTACCCAAGATGATCAATGCACACAAATTGTTTAATTAATATTCTATTTTATTTTATTTTTATTTTTAAAAAGCAAATTTTTTTAATGAAAAAAATAATTTTCAAGCCGAGCCGAGCCGAAAACGAGCTCAAGATCGAGCTCAAATTTAAAAGTTTGTCTTGGTATTTGTTAATCGAGCCCAATTTGAGCTCACTACTACTCAGACTCAACTCGATACACCCTCACTCTCTTTTAGTATTAATGAATAAAATTTGATTCAAAACTCTCTTCTAACCATCTCTTAACTAAATAAATACTCAATAGCATGAGAGGTTTGGACCAACCAAATCTCAGACCCAACCTCTCTTTCTTTACGTACAAATAATATTTCTCAACTGAAAACACCTTGTAAATTTTTTTAAAACTTTTAAGGATTGTTTGATAAACATACATTATTGGTATGATTTTTTTTGTTAAAATTTGTAGCTAAAATTTTTTTAATGTCAATATTTATGATCTTATACTATGTCTCCAAATTTGAAGAGATACGGAATTACGGAAAGTATTGTGCTAAAAAGGTAGGACTATGCATTTTATCCTCTATATAAAAGGAGGTGGTTTATAGAATTATAGGTATTATACTGATAGGATCTTCATTATCTCGCCTTGTTATTTTCATCTCAAAAGTTCGAAATGGAACATAATTAATTAAACATGCTGTAAAAAAAATTTAAATAAAATTAAATAAAATAGCTACACAAATCTTACGAGTTACGACCTCTATATTTAAGGTGTTTTAGTTTCTCAATTCACAATCCCTGCAGTCCCTCTTGCTTACTCGTCATATACATTTTATCATCAATCAGTAATGTTGTGACTAATACAAAAATGATAAATAAAGATATCAGACAAACATATAAAATTAACATGGTTTGTTAACAATATATCAGCTACGTCCTCAGACCAATGGAAAACAGATTTTATTAATGTGTGAAGAGGGAGGCGAAATACAAAAGTCATAAAACAGAGATTAGATTAACAAAAGATTAAATAAAACCTCTAGAAAAAACCTAATTAGTCATGTACTGATTATGGGCCCAAAACCGGAACTGATAAGACCCCCGCCCTCAAACATTTGTGAAAATCGAGTACATGAAAATATATTACGACAAATAATAATACTCAACACCCATCAACCAAATAAATCGTGAAGCTTTCCAAGTAAATCCCATTTGTGTCTTCGTCGTCTTCATCATCATCATCAATCATCACCCTATCATACATATACCATAATAGCCCCAACACCCTTTTGCAGCCTTTAATAGCTCATCAGATGATACAGTAGAAATTCAAAAGTCTCATCATATATACACTCTTGTGTACACGCTATTAGCTACTGATATCTTAACTTCCCAAGTTCGCCATTTGTTTTGTTAATTTGAACTCATAAATACGGAGTATATTGTTTTCAATCTTAACCATGAAAAACAAGGGTCTAGCGAGTTGAACAAGAACTAAAATACAATGGGCTTTTATAGTTGGTAGTACAATTTCAATTCAAAACACCCAATTTGATTGAAATTATAAAGAAAAAAAAAAAAAGACTTTAGTTGTAACCGAAACTAGAGTACTAACTATAGTTAATCAAGCTAAGATAAGAGATTATAGTTGGAGTCAGCAAACATCTTCCTGTTGGGCAGGCTCATTGAGGTCAAAGTCACAGCCTTGCAGTCCCGATTGTGAGCTACTTTGGATTGATGAAGAATCCGTCGAAGGAACATAATGACTCCTCATATGCCCTCCTAATGGAAACTTCATCTTGCAAAGGTAGCACTCATGGAGTGACGATGATGTCGATTCCATCCCCACCATAGCCTCCTTGGTCATCATATTAGCTGAATCACCATTGATCTCACCACTCCCGC
This sequence comes from Dysphania ambrosioides, assembly GCA_026401315.1. NCBI lineage: Eukaryota > Viridiplantae > Streptophyta > Magnoliopsida > Caryophyllales > Amaranthaceae > Dysphania > Dysphania ambrosioides. Next base: position 1,872,294 of record CM048666.1, read on the forward strand.
TCCCGCTGTTGCTTCCCGGTCCTACATGGATTAAACCGGACCCTTGATCAACTCGGGTTTGGGATTGGGCTAGAGTTAAGAATGGGTGGCTAGGGTAACTTGCTATTGAGTGTGATGTATGCGACTTGGTGTGGATTGCTTTGTCTTTGTTGTGACTTGACCTATGACCTCCTAGGGCTTGGTGTGTTGCGAAGCTCTTGCCGCAAGTGCTACACTTATACTTAATCACATTCACCTCCTCATCTTCAGCCTCCGCCTTTGCCACTTCTACGTCATCACCTGGAACGACTTCAAGATCCTCCCTATTCAACTTCCTCTTCTTTTTATCATTAGTACTAATGTCCTCCTCCTTTGTCGCCCTCTTCAAGGCCCAAACACAAGCCAATGAAGGTGAACCATGGACTGTAATACCAAAATAGTCCTGCATAAAATACAACTCATCATCATCATACTTTTCAAGATTCACCAAGGCACCATCTTCGAGTTGAACCGTATCGACGTCTCGATGCATCAGAGGTCTCTTCTCTCTCCTATCTTCAAGATCAGCTGGGCGCAATTTCGGGTGAGCCTCCCGATCTTAGAAACAGTCACTCAAACACGACGAAAACTCGGGTGATGAGTCATCTATCCCCAATACCCGGGCTCGCTTCTCACACAACGTAGGACCTCTTTTCCCAATCTTCTTCCACATCGGCAGTCCTCCTAGCAGGTCCACATCTAGACTCGGGTCCGAATCATCAGAGTCGACAACATCCTCGTTATTCGAACAGCCAAACCTGTTGAAAGGAGGATTCATCCCACGGTATCTACGTTCAGGGTGGGACCTCATGTGCCCATGAAGAGATTTCTCAGAGAGGAACTCTTTGGAGCAGAAACAACAAGGGTAAGGGTAAGGGTTCTCTACGAGATAGCGGGCCTCTGATCCCGGGCTTGAGCTTGATCCATTGGGCTTCTTCCTGGTTTTGGGTTTGTCCTTGTTGTGAATCCTCTTATGACCTCCGAGGGCTTTGCCGTTGTCGAATTCTCTTTGACAAACATCACAGATTTTTTTCTTACTGATGATCAAGTCTTTATCTTTTTCTTCAAGAACTTCCTCCCGGGGTTCGGCCTCTTCCAATTCATCCTCTTCTTCATAGCCCTCCATCTCCTCCACATGTGGCTCACGAGGAGGAGGAGCTGGCTGAGGAAGTGGGGTAGTAATTTTGAGCATTGGATTGGATTAGGCAAAAGAAAAGCAAAAGCTAGGGCTTTTTTGTGTTTGAGAGAGGTGAAAGGAAGCTAGAGAATTGAAGAGAGATAGATAAAAAGATTTTATGAGATTTTTCTAGCTATTTTGTTGGAGACAAAACACACAATTTTGAGCATTTTAAGGAAGTAGAACTAGTGACATGGATTGAGATTCGATCTCCAGTCTCCACTTGAGAGTGGATCATTGGATTTGGGAGTCTTGCACTTCTGTCAACCTCATTTTATTTATTTATTTTTATTATTATTATTAGTTTAAATTACAGTTTTATGATTGGTATATCTTACATGAAAGTTGAGATAAGTTTTAAGGAATCTTCCTTTTAGCTTTTCTCAATTATTTACGGGTCATAAAGTTTCAACCTTTTCCTCTAATTTTTTTTTATTCAATTAGTTTTAGCAGTGTCTAAGTGCCTAAGCTAAGTGGTTATTTACTGAAGGCTCAATGCAGTCAAATATTGATTGTTAATTAGAAGGCAAGGAGATCTCCTTTTCTCAGGGTTAATTGTTAATAAAGGCTTGATTAATTGTTTTTCCTCTTTTAGGGTTTGATTAATCACTTAAGAATAAAGGCTTCTTTATTAATAAAATAGTCAAGGTTTGCTCAAGGTAGGTGAAATTGCTTTATTTTGCAAAATTGATGAGAAATTTTTGGATTTTGTATGAGGGCTACACTTCGAAGCTGAAATCCATCATTTTCTCCATAAAGTTGTATTGGGTGGTTGTATATTCTTCCATTCGGATCAGAACAGATGGACTAAGATCATCATGATTTTACTTGAACTCATATTAACTAATACTCCCTCCGTCCCTAAAATATTGCCCCAATCCATTATTTGGAGTCAAATTTCAAAAAGTTTGATCACAAATTTTCATCATATTATAAGAATAAGTGGGATCTTGTTGAAAACATGTTAATGTAACTTTATAAAATATCAAATTTTCATAATTTTTTTCTTTACGAATTTGAAGATAAAAAGTTTAAATTGAAGACCGTAAAAGTCAAATTGGGGCAATTTTTTAGGGACAAAGAGAGTGCAGAGTAATACCAATTGTGTATAAAATTATATATGTAGCCATGAACTTGGGTATCATTGTACTCCCCATTTTTATACATTGGATTTGATTATATTTCAAATTTTTTATCTTTCTACTTTTTACGCAAAAATGACAAGATTAATCTCAACTATTATCAGTCCACTTATAGGGTTGATGCTCGAACAACAGATACTACGATGTCTGTATAAATTCTCTTTCACTCAATTGCTGGATTAGTTTCCATTTTTGAAGGAATGTCCTCAACAAGTGTAACAAACTAGATATAATTAGGATGAATTATAGAGATAATAAAATTCGGTTATTTTAGATAATTATAGTGTTTTACTAGAAACCAACTACAAAAGGTATATTAATTAGATTAGTATACTAGTAACTATAACTGAGTCCTATGAGGTCACACAAAATAAGCAAGTGATTGGATAAATCTCATATACTTATGTGAGAGTTGTAAGTTGATCAAATTAGGTAATTGAGTCACTTTGAGTTACTTGATTATCATATATATATATATATATACTCATATACTAGATAGATTTCTTCAATACTAGCTTTTGCTTTCTCTCACATAACTCAAAAACCCTAAAAAGCAATCAAGAACGGTTCTTGATTCCGTACTAGTATACGTGGGTAATCCAATCCTGCTTGTGGACCAATACTAGAGGAATGACATTTGACGTTTTAGATTCTCCATACAACGTGCCCTTTTTCTTTGAGGAATTCACGCATCAAGGGTATGTTATACTGTTATAATAATTCGTATTATTATATGCATGAGATTCTGTTTTAGATGCTAAGGAATCGTTTCTTGAAATTCCGCTAATCGCATCTAAGTTCCTACAGTGGTATCAGTTAGCCTCTTGCATATTTTAATATGATCATATCTGTTTTCAGAATTTTGATACGAAAATTTCTTAATTTTAATTAAATTAAGGGAGGGATTAATATATGGTGGTGTATTAATTCACGCACGTCAAAGCCATAGTTCGGAAAAAAAATTAAAGCATGAATTTGTGAATTTCGTGCTTGAATCATGTTTGAATTCTTGTTATTGTTGTTAGAACACCATGAATTCACAATATGATTGTGTTTTTGCTCGAAATTCGAATGAAACTATGACAATCAATTTTTCGAATTCTAGAACCCTAGTTTTTTTCCCCAAATTGATTGAATTCTATGAAAGTTGAGAATTTTCATTATTAATCAATCATAAACTGTAATTATGTGATAATTACACGTTCTCCCCTTAATTTCAACCCCAAACTTGCGCAAGTTGGTGGGTGATTCTGGCAATTTTGGTGGTGCTTCGGCATCTTGCTGGCGTCGGGAAGGGGTGGGGTTGATTCACTGGTGACCGGCAAGCATACTGGAAGGGTTTGTGGTGGCTGAGTTGCCGGCTATCGTTGCCGGCGATGGGATGAGGGCTGCGTGAAGGGTGTTGTGCAGCGTTGGGCCACGACGGGCCAGCTGGGTTTTGAAGCCCGAGTGTACAGCAGATAGCACACTCACATTAATTTCTTTTGGGTTTTAAGATTGATTTAGGATTAATAAGGATAAGTATGCTTGATTGTCAAGTATAAAATTCTAGAATCCTAAAGTCATCCAACTATGTATTTTAGATGATTAAAAGTTAATGCCATATATTTTTTTTATTCTAATTTAATTGAAATTAAAGAAGCTAGGATAGTTAGTAAATTAATTTGATTAATTAACTAATTATTCACAAAATAATCATTTATGTGATAAATGATGCATGTGATTATTATTATTATTATTTAATTTTGTTAATATGATTAATAAAATTGAATAATAAATGCGTAGCCTAATAACATATTTTATTAATTATTATTAATAGCATGTTTGATTAGTGATTTGTTTTAATATTTTTATTATTTTATTTTATTAATATGATTAATAAGGTTAAATAATGATTTTATTAGTAGTTACCTTTGTTAAATGTTTAATTTAATTGATTTGATTAATTAAATTAAACTTAATGTGCCTTTTAATATTTTAATGGCATGTTAAATTCTTAATGTTTAATAATTGTTATTATGCATTTTGGTTAATAATATGGGATATTATTATTTAATTTTATGCATTTAATAATATATGATATTATTATTGTTATCATTATTTTATGCAATTTAAAATATTTGATATTGTGATTGCATGAGGTGACTGGTATGGCCCATATTAGGATAGAAAATACGATTTGCGTATCATTTGTATTTTTGTATCCTAAATACGATCTGTGTATTGTTTGTATTTTTGTAATTTATTTCAAGTTGTTATTTTAAATTTCAAAAATACTATGTATTCACTATGGATGGAGATCCAATGAGTTAAGGTCCAAGATAATCAAGGATGGCAATCCATGATATTTCAAGGATGGAGCCCATGAAGAATAGTCTTTAGCGTTTATGGGCCATACTAGGATCACAATTTTATTGCATTTTATTATGCTTATTTAAATTTACGCATGTTGCTCTTATTTATTGTATATGTTCTCTAATAAATAAACCAACATAGTAAATTAGGTCCCTAAAAGAAATATTGAGATATGTTTTTCCCAAACAGACACCTATTAAGCCCTAGATCATAAGTAATAGTTTTCGCCAAAGCGGGGTATTACGTATAATCTTGGAAAAATAGGGTAATATTTATGAAATTTACATGTCACTGTTTGGTTTTGCTCAACAAGATTATCAAAAGACAAAGTTTTGGGTCTTGAAACATAGAGATGGAAACAAAAGTAGTTATCTATCGACCAAAAATTATATGAGATATAATTAGTAAAGGTTGTTTACTTACTGATAAAACATCAGATTTTATACATAGGGCCAAAGTCCGCTTATAATTTCTTGTTTTAAAGGATCTTGGTATTCACGTTTAATAGTTCGGGACAAACTTTAAAATGTGATAAGTAGCCTTGAATTGTTCATATATTGTATGCTACTAATGATAAACATATTATTAAACTTTGATATATTTCTATTGTAGATATCATGTCTAGCAACAACAACAGTCCTAATTTACGTTCATACCTTGAGAAGGATAAATTGAACAACACTAACTTCCTTGATTGGGAAAGGAACCTAAGAATTGTTCTTAGGGCCGAAGGAAGAGAGGATGTCCTTGACACCCCTATCCCAGTTCTGACAGCCACAGCATCAGATGTTGAAAAGGCTAGGCGAAAGGTTGTTTAAGAAAAATCAGTATTTGTCACATGTCTCATGCTAGCTTCCATGGAACTAAACCTTCAAAAGAATTTTGATGGTATGGATGCTCATAGCATTATCCAGCAACTGAAAAAGATGTTTAAGAAACAAGCAAGGATAGAGAGATACGAGACTCATAGAGAGTTGCTTTGATGTGTGCAAAAGGTCAATAAACCATTGGGAGAACATGTTTTCAAAATGATGGAATTGTTTCAGAAAATGTCTAAACTGGGAATGAACTATACTACTGAAATAGCCACTGACATAATCATGATGTCATTGCATGATGGATTTCAGCATTTTAGTCAAAACTTTAACATGCACAATAAAGTACAAATCTTAGAAGAACTGCATGGAATGCTTATCACTGCTGAGATGGACATTCCAAAACCAAAGAAAGAAATTCTTTTGGTACAAAAAAGTAAGGGGTTCAAATGGAAAGGGAAGGGCAAAAATATTGTCAAAGGAAAGGGCAAGCAAGTTGCTCGGACTGAGACATCTATTAAGCCTAAGGGCTTTCCAAAAGCGGATGCCAAGTGTTTCTATTGTGATGGAATAGGCCATTGGAAGAGAAACTGCCCTAAGTATTTGGAAGATAAGAAGACAAGCTCTTTAGGTATCTTTGTTATAGAAGTTAATTTAACAACTTCTACTTCTTGGGTATTGGATACCGGTTGTAGTACTCACATTGTTTCGGATTTGCAGGGACTAAAAAGAAGTAGAAAGCTGGCTAAAGGAGAGGTAGAACTGCGTGTTGGAAATAGAGCAAGAGTTGCTGCTTTGCCAGTTGGAACATATAGTCTACCTTTACCTTCTGGATTAGTTTTAGAATTAAATAATTGTTATTTTGTTCCTTCTATTACTAAAAACATCATTTCAGTTTCCGTGTTAGACACCGAAGGTTTTAGTTTTGAAATAAAGAACAATAGTTGTTCGATTTATTTTAAAGAGATGTTTTATGCTAGTGCTAAATTAATTAATGGTTTGTATGTATTAGATTTTGACAAACATATCTATAACATAGACTGCAAGAAAAACAAATCAAGCGATTCGAACCCTACTTATTTATGGCATTATCGTTTAGGGCACATCAACCCAAAGCGTATTCAGAAATTGCAAAAAGATGCCATTCTGACATTGTTTGATTATGAATCAAACGATATATGTGAAGGGTGTTTGATGGGAAAAATGACTAAGTCACCTTTTAAAGGAAAAGGTGAAAAAGCAAGTGATCTTTTGGGACTCATACATACAGATGTATATGGACCGATGAGCACTATGGCTAGGGGAGGGTTTAGTTACTTTATAACTTTTACTGATGATCTAAGTAGATATGGATATATCTACTTAATGAAGCATAAGTCTGAATCATTTGAAAAGTTCAAGCAATTTTAGAATGAAGTACAGAATTAACTTGGCAAAACAATAAAAGCACTACGATCAGATCGTGGTGGAGAATATTTAAGCCAAGAATTTGATGATCATCTAAAGGGGTGTGGAATACTTTCTCAACTAACTCCATCGGGAACACCTTAGTTAAATGGTGTATCCGAAAGGAGGAATCGCACCTTACTTGATATGGTTCGATCAATGATGAGTCTTGCAGATCTTCCAATATCTTTTTAGGGACATGCCCTCAAAACCGCTGTTTTTACACTAAACAGGACTCCATCAAAGGCAGTAGAAAGGACACCATATGAGTTATGGATAGGAAGAGTTCCAAAATTATCTTTTCTATGAATTTAGGGTTGTGAAGCTTATGTAAAACGATTACTCTCAGATAAGTTGTCTCCCAAATCTGACAAATGTTTCTTCATAGGTTATCCTAAAGAAATAAAGGGCTACTACTTTTACAATCGAAATACTAACAAAGTGTTTGTTGCTCGAGATGGTGTATTTCTAAAAAAGGAGTTTATTTCCAGAAAGACAAGTGGGAGTAGTATCTATCTCGAAGAAATTTGAGAGGAGCAACAAATGGATGTGAATAAAATCACGTCAGAGACATAATCACATGGTTATTTCTTACTGATTAGGCCATTAGTAAATGAGGAAGAGCTAATGCTTCAAACGCATGATCCTCTCTTCACTTCTAACAATGTGATGGAGGAATTGCATTCAATGCAAGAACCTCCTATCGACCCACTCGAATCAAATTCGAGCGAAAATTCTCAAACCATTGAGAAGGAAATATCTCCTATTGTTGCCACTTGTAAATCTAGTAGACCAAGAAATTCACCAAAACGGTTTGTGGACTTCTTGTTAACTGAAAGTTCTGAAATAATGATTTTAGAACATGAGGAACCTACTAGCTACAAAGGTGCCTTGGCGAGTCAAGACTCCGAAAAATGGCTTGGAGCCATGAAATCTTAAATGGAATCAATGTTTGTAAATCAAGTATGGGACTTGGTTGATTTGCCTGATGGGAGTACACCTATTGGTTGCAAATGGATTTTCAAATTGAAAACAGACAAGGATGGAAACATTGATGTTTTCAAAGCTAGATTGGTTGCAAAAGATTTCAGGCAAATTCATGGTATTGACTATGATGAGACTTTTTCACCAGTTGTGATGCTTAAATCCATTCGGATAATCCTAGCGATCGCTGCATTCTTCAATTATGAAATTTGGCAAATGGATGTCAAAACCGCTTTCTTGAATGGATTCTTGAAAGAGGATGTGTATATGACACAACCTAAGGGTTTTGTGGATCCTGAGAATCCTAGGAAGGTGTGCAAGCTTAAAAAGTCTATTTATGGACTAAAGCAAGCATCTTGGAGTTAGAATCTTTGATTTGATGAGGCTATCAAACTGTTTGGTTTTCTCAAAAATGAAGAAGAATCTTTTGTATACAAGAAGTTTAGTAGGAGTAGCATTGTCTTCTTGGTTTTATATATAGATGACATATTGCTCATAAGAAACGATATTCCCATGCTTGACTCTATCAAAGAATGACTAAAGAATTGTTTCTCTATGAAAGATCTTGGAGAGGCTGAGTACATTTTAGGGATCAAGATCAATAGAGATATATCTAAACGATTAATTAGACTTAGTCAAAGAACTCATTTTGATAAGGTTCTTACTAGGTTCAATTTAGAAAATTCGATAAGAGGTTTCCTCACCATACAACATGGTTTGTCGCTAAGCAAGACTCAATGTCCTTCAAACATTGATGAGATTAGGCGAATGAGTAATGTACCTTATGCTTTGGCTATAGGTTCTATTATGTATGCCATGATTTGTACTCGACCGGATGTTTCATATGCTTTGAGTATGTGTAGCAGATACTAATCGAATCCAGGCAACGCGCACTGGAATGCAACTAAGAATATCCTTAAGTACTTGAGAAGAACTAAGGATCATTTCTTAGTGTATGGAGGTGAAAGTGAATTGGTTGTTGAAGGTTACATGGATGCAAGCTTCCAAACAGACAAGGATGATTTCCGATCTCAATCTGGGTTTATCTTTCGTCTAAATAGAGGGGCAGTGAGCTGGAAGAGTTCAAAGCAAAGCACCATAGCTGATTCTACAACAGAGGCTGAGTACATTGCTGCAGCTGATGCAGCAAAGGAAGTAGTTTGGATGAAGAAATTCATTTCTGAACTAGGAGTAGTACCTAGTATTGGAAGTGATATTATCTTACATTGTGACAATAATGGTGTCATTGCTCAGAGCAAGGAACCGAGATCGCATCAGAAGTCCAAACATGTACTTAGAAAGTTTCACATCATTCGAGAGATAGTAGAAAGTAAGGATATGGTTATTTGCAAGATTCACATGGACGATAATATCGTTGATCCGTTAACTAAACCGTTGCCTCAACCCAAGCATGAAAGTCATACTAGGGGTTTAGGGCTTAAGCATATTAGAGAGTGGCTTTAGTTGTGTACTATTTTATATCAAAATTAGTCACAGACATAAAACACTTAGATATGTATGTTTATGTTTATCAATAAAGTTTTATTCTTATTTAAATATGGTTTGGATTTTGATAAAATGTCCAAAGTATTATATAACTCTCGATAGGCTTGTCAAATACGTGATTTGATGAATGAAACCCTATTAATTAAACTGAGGTTATAAAATACTGTTAGTCCTTGGTCCGAATCATTAACTTGGACATAAATGATTCATTCAAGGACTATTATGTAAGTTGATTGATAGCGTAGTTTCATGGGCTATGGAATATGGAGATGTCTAGTCATTTACATGGATATGTATATGGATACATATTGGATAGACCTACTTTATTATATTTAGTGGATTCCTTTGACATGAGTATGACACTATTCTAATTTTGTGATTAGTATGTCTTTGACATTCTCAAACGTCGTGCCAGGGAATGTTAGGGATTGCTAAAAATTTAGTGGGAGTTTTGGTTGTATAAGATTGAATAAGTCCTCCTAATTGTTAGGATTAGTGTCTTAGGCCTCTTGAAGAGTAAGAACTGGAAAATGCATGGTTGTGCTCAAATGGATTAAGTGTTAATCATTTGTTTGGAAAGTTAAAGCTTAGATTTCAAGAAATGATTTAAATATTAGTATGGATGACATGAGATGTGATCATACTATCAAATTCGACATTAAGAGACTTAAGGAGTTTATGGTTACACACTTGTTTTCAGACAAGTGGGAGATTGAAGGAATGTCCTCAACAAGTGTAACAAACTAGATATAATTAGGATGAATTATAGAGATAATGAAATTCAGTTATTTTAGATAATTATAGTGTTTTAAACCAACTATAATATGTATATTAATTAGATTAGTATACTACTAACTATAACTGAGTCCTATGAGGTCACACAAATAGCAAGTGATTGGATAAATCTCATATACTTATGTGAGAGTTATAAGTTGATCAAATTAGGTAATTGAGTCACTTTGAGTTACTTGATTATCATATATATATATATATATATATATATATATATATATATATATATATATATATAGATAGATAGATAGATAGATAGATAGATAGATAGATAGATAGATAGATAGATAGATAGATAGATAGATATATATAGATATAGATATAGATATATGGGGTTGAAAACTTTAGATAGATTTCTTCAATATTAGCTTTTGCTTTCTCTCACATAACTCAAAAACCCTAAAAAGAAATCCAAAACGGTTCTTGATTCTGTACTAGTATACGTGGATAATCAAATCCTGCTTGTGGACCAATACTAGAGGAACGATATTTGACGTTTTAGATTCTCCGTACAACGTGCCTTTTTTCTTCGAGGAATTCACGCATTAAGGGTATGTTATACTGTTATAATAATTTGTATTATTATATGCATGAGATCCTGTTTTAGATGCTAAGAAATCGTTTCTTGAAATTCCGCTAATCGCATCTAAGTTCCTACAATTTTATCATTAAGTCGATAAAGTATAGAAGTCTTTACCATCTGATCGAGAATCTTTTACCGGCATAACGATCATGACCTTGACGAAGGTGCTAGGACTTGGCTTCATTATAATGGTCTTCTCTCACCGGTCCTAGCAACGGATCCCTTTTTCCATCTCCTTGTGTTTACAAAACATTTAATTTATTGCATGAGAAATGAGAAATGCTTAACTTATATACGAGGAGACGCCATGCACTGAATCAAGGGGGCTTGATTTAAGTATGAATAGACTCAAGGAAAGGCATAGTAGAAGACGATGTGGTCGATTTGGTGGGTACTAGCTTAGTCTAGGCACCATGGAACTGGCTTTACACCTCACTATGGAATTTCTTAGGATTCATTGCAGAGAATACTGAGGAGGAAGACATTGTTGAGGAAGAGTGAAGATGAGACTCCATTTTTAAGGATGATGACGCTATTGTTGTGTTGTTGAGGTTTGAGAGTGAAGAGAATTATTGAATTACTGATTTTGTTTAACCTTATGTTTCTTACAGATTGAACTTGAGATAAAAAATGCGAAAGAAATGATGAAGTGTTTTACAGAGATAAATGAGAGAATTTTAGAGAGGGAAAATTTCTATGTATTAGATGATTCAAATACAAATACATCATTGAGTATTTATAGTCATTGCTTGGCTTTACAAAAGCGTAACAGAATCTCAGAAGTTTATTACAACAAACTTCTTTTTACATTATTTACAATATTCTTTTTATTACAAACTCTAGTATCTTATTTACAGCTTGTTGTTGTCTTTTCTTTTGCTTGTAAGCTCCTTGATGTAATGGGGAAATACTTGGTGCAACACAAGTACTAATACCCCCCTCAAGTTAGGGGTGACTGAGTCATTAATTATCCCTAGCTTGGATAATAACCTCTTTAATTGTGGACCAGAGATAGTCTTTGTGAACACATCTACAATCGTCTGATGTGTAGGAAGATAATGCAATTTCAGCAACCCATCAAGGACTTTGTCTCTTGTAAAATGAACATCAATCTCTATGTGTTTTGTGCGTTCATGATGCACCACATTTTTTGCAATAAGCATAGCTGACTGATTGTCCTAATATAAAAATACAGGCTTGAGACTATTAACTCTTAGTTCCATTAACAATCTCACTAACTAGGTGATTTTAGATGCCGCTGATGACATTACCCTATACTCAACTTCTGAAGAAGATTTTGAGACTATCCCTTGCTTCTTTGACTTCCAAGAAATTGGAGAATCACCAAACTAAACAACATAACACGTGACTGATCTCCTGGTATTTGGACATCCAGCCCAATCTGAATAAGCTTTTAATGAAGGAACACTTGCTACTTTAAGCATTATCCCCTGCCCAAATGTTCCTGCTACACATCGCACCACATGATGTAGAGCATTGAAATGACTTTTCTTAGGTTGATGCATAAATTTACTGAGTGTCGCATAGAAAAAGCCAAATTTGGTCTAGTGTGTGTTAGAAAATTCAATTTTCCAACAAGTGACCTGTATAAAGCAAAGTCTGTGCAAATCTCATCTTTATCACTAAACAACTTCAAGTTTATGGGAAGAGGAGTAGCTGCAGTTTTGGAAACATCTAGGCCACAAAAATTGAGCAGTTCTTTTGTGAATTTTCTCTGAGTCATTACAATTCCATCAGACAGATGTGTCACCTCGATGCCTAAGAAGTAATTCAGCACCCCAAGATTCTTTATACTAAATGTATCATCAAGATGAGCTTTGAGATGAATAATAGCCTTCTCATCATTACCAAAAACAATAATATCGTCCACATAGACTGTCAGAATTGTTAAGGACTCTTTTTCTCTTCTAACAAAGAGAGAATAGTCATTCTTTGACTGTATATATCCCAGTCCTTGTAGTTCAAAGTGTAGCTTGGAAAACCATTGTCAAGATGCTTGCTTCAAACCATAGATTGATTTCTATAATTTGCACACGTTGTTGTTGGGATTAGGTACCCCTTCAGGCATGCTCATATAAACTTCTTCTACTAAATCCCCGTGAAAGAATGCATTATTGACATCTAGTTGATGAAGTTTTCATTTATTTGTTGCAGCAATGGAAAGATTGCACCTCACAGTTGCCATCTTAACAACTAGTGAAAATGTTTCTTCAAAATAAATCTTATACTTCTGTGTGAAGCCCTTTGCTGCAAGCCTTGGTTTATGCGTTTTGAGACTCCCATCTTAAGATTTGAGATTAAACACCCATTTGTAGCCTATGGATTTTTTAGAGGGTGGTAATGATACTATATCCCATGTGCAATTATCTTCTAATGCCTTGATTTCTTTTTACATTGCTTTGACCCAATTTGGATTATGTGAAGCCTCAAGAAATGATGTTGGCTCATGTAATGTTGACATTGTCATCAGTGCAGCCCTTAAACTCTTAGGAAGTGACTCAAAATCAATCATATTATACCTGTTACTTCTGGCATTATTATAATGATAATCATTCATCCAGGCATGAGCTCTTGTTATTTTGGATGATCTTCTTGGTTCTGCAGCTGAAATGAGATCATTATGGTGGATTTCATGATCACAATTGTTCAATGACCCAAAATGTGCATCATTATCATTACCAGATTCAGAAGAATATTTGTCAGCCACTTCAGTATGCTTGTCATCAGTAGTAGTATACTTAGGCAAAAAGAATTCAGGAGTAACAGAATGAGAATTTGATTGATGATGAAATGGAAAATGACGTTCATGGTACACAACATCTCTAGATATATGGACTTTGTTTGTAGCCAAATCAAGAACTGTATACCCCTATTGATGTAATGGGTAACCTATGAAAACTCCAGTTAGATCTCTAGCATTAAACTTTGATCTAAAGACTCTTGATGTAGAAAATAAGCATAAACACCCAAAGGTCCTTAGATGTTCAATGAAAGCAGTATTCCCATGCAATTTCTCATAAGGTGCACAATATTGAATACTTCTCAAAGGCATTTGATTTACCAAATATGCAACACAAAGTATACTTTCTCCCCAATACTCCTTAGGAATGTTAAATTGAAAGCATAATGCTCTACCTATCTCCAGTATATGCATGTGCTTACGTTCCCCATTACCATTTTGTTGTGGGGTGTATGCACAACTAGTTTGATGAATTATCCCATTTTGAATATAGAAATTCTTCATTTGGCCTTCTGTCAACTCAAGAGTATTGTCAGATCTTATCTGTTTTATCTTCGAATCAAATTGAGTCTTCACATAATGAGAAAAATACTGAATAACTTTTGCATATTCACTTTTAGACCTTATAAGATGCACCCACGTATAACGACTAAAATCATCCACAATTGTTAAGAATTGATTAAAGCCATGGTAAGTATGCTCTTTATAAGGTCCCCAGATATCAACATGAATCAATTCAAATGGTTTATGAGTTCTTATTGAACTAATAAAGAAAAGGTAATCTTGTTTGCTTTGCAACAGGACACACTTTACATATCACACTAGAAGAGCAATCTTTTACATTCAAAGGAAGGACATGCTTGAAACAATGAAAAGGCACATGTCCTAGCCTAAGATGCCATAATTCAGCCATCTCTATGGCTTTATTGCTGCTATGATCAAATTCTTTATTATCATTCTGTACAAAAATCTAGTTGCAAGAAGGATTCAAAATAACCGAGTTATGATCCAGTTCTTAAACATAGTAAAGGCCACCATGCAAATTACCAAGATGTTGTGTGTTCTGTGAATGATCCTGGACATAACATGATTCATGAGTGAAGATAACAGATACTCCAAGATCCTTGCAAAGCTTTGGTACAGACAAGAGATTAAACTTGAAAGATGAAACATGAAGAACTCCTATAAAGATATTTGTTCAGTTAACTGAATGTTTCCAATGTGATCCACCACCGCTTTAGATCCATCAGGAATTGTTATTGTGTTGTTGTGTCCAACCATGCTTTTAAATTTTATGAACAATTTTAAATCACTACATATGTGGTCTGTTGCACCACTAGCTATCAGCCACTTAGTATTCATAGAAGAAACAAAGTAATATTTACTTGTTAGTGTTGTAGTCTTTGCTATTGCATTATGTGCACTTGAAGATTCTCCTATCTGCCTTCTGCCAAGAAGATTATTATACTCTTCAACAAAGATCATAGGTACAACTACTTGTTTTGTCTATCTCTCTTGATTGCTTGCATTAATGTCTTCATATAAGGCAACAACAGCAATATTATTTTTTCCTTTCTGCCACACTTTTGCTTTATGATTCTCAGGATATCCATGGATTTTCCAACAATTATTTACAGAATGTCCAGACCTATTACAATGATTACAGAACAAATTTTTCCTTATTTTGAGTATTTCTGTTATTGTTTGCAGCCTTGTTTTGTTGATTCTGCTTATCACCTCTATGAAACCGTTTGTTTGATGTAAAAGCCATGGAGCTCTCTATATTGTTGTGAATGCTATTGCTTATCTTTTTATGATTTTCCTCTTGAATGAGTAGTCTCTATGCTTGACTGAGATTAGGTAATGGATTCATCATAAGTATGTTCCCTCTTACTCCAGCAAATTGTTCACTCAGCTTCATGAGAAAATACATCAATCTCTTATCCTGTTGGATCTTAAGAATCGTTTGAGTTATATTACAACTACATTAATTACAAGTACATATAGGTAGAGACATTGCTGCATTCATTTCGTCCCACAACATCTTCGTTTTCGTGAAACAATCACTTACCTTGACTTGTAACATAGAGTTGATGCTCAATTGAATACGATTGAGGTCCAGAGGTATATCCATACCTATCTTCAAGATCTTTTCATATCTCAGCAACTGTATTGTAAGACAAGACACTACGTGCAATAGTAGGATCAAGACTACAAAGAATCCATGATATTATCATATCATTGTAACGTTCCCATTGCCTATACCTCACATCCTCTAAAGCAGGTTGTTCTATTGCACCAGCTACAAACTCTAGTTTATTCTTCGCAGATAGAGCAATAGACATACTTCTCCTCCAATCACCACATTCATTTTCATTGAATTTCGTTGATACAAGTTGTAACGAATTCATGTCAGAAGGATGTATATAATATGGCGAATTAGGATCAAGATTGTGAACTACAGGTAATGCAGCCATGATTTTCAATATGAAAATCAAGATTTCAAGAGGAAAAAAAATTAATGAGGTTTATGTGCAAATTTTAGCAAATGACTCAGGGATCTTTGTCACTGCTCTGATACTATATTGAATTACTGATTTTGTTCAACCTTATGTTGCATACATATTGAACTTGAGATAAAAGGTGAGTAAGAAATGATAAAGTGTTATACAGAGAGAAATGAGAGAATTTTAGAGAGGAAACATGACTGTGTATTAGATGATTCAAATACAAATACATCATTGAGTATTTATAGCCATTGCTTGGCTTTACAAAAGCGTAACAGAATCTCAAAAGTTTGTTACAGCAAACTTCTTTTTACATTATTTACTATATTCTTTTTATTACAAACTCTAGTATCTTATTTATAACTTTAGTTGCTTGCTTTGCTTTTGCTCGTGTGCTCCTTGATGTGATGTGGTAACACTTGCTGCAACACAAGTATTACCAATAAGAATTGAGGTGCATGGGCAGAGATATTGTTATGTGGATTCCATTTTCGAGGAGGAAGAGACTTTCTTGGAGGAGGAAGACATCATTGTTGTTCCGAGTTGAGTTTTGAGAGTGAGTGAGAATGAGGGTTAAGAATTTGGGTGCGGGAAGAGAAGGGAAGCAAAGCGAAGGGAAGGACATGTCCGTCAAAGTAAGAGTGTTTCGTGGGCTTGGATTTACACCCTTACAATTACGAGTATTTAATAATTGTTTCATTAACATGGTAAGTGGTTTTTATACATGACATATTCCCATTACATATTTATGAACATATTTGTAAACTTGTTTAGTTGGCAGGGGAAAATCTGAAACTGTCAATATTAACCCAAATGGTAAATTTTCCGAAACAACGTACACCTTCATCCAGTAACAACTTGAAAAATGAGTCTCAATATTAACCCAATGAGTTGTTAAAATCCCTTAGAATAGTTTGCATGCACATGAATAGAAATTCAAAGGCATTGATAGAGTCGTACAAATGTTGCAAGGATCATAAAAAATTCTAACAAATATATGAACGATGTATATAGATTGTTGGTTTTACAATAAATTCATACTACTTTCTTGCCTGATTGTTAAGTTAAATTCACCATAATCAGCAGGAAACCAAAAGCTCAGCTTCTGCATCACATATTCACATCTGATCAGCAATCCATTCATGCCCATCAGGCAACAGATAGCCCTCTCACAGGGAAAGACGCTCACAAAAAGTTGAACCATTTAAGCTGATCATCTCACCCGATATCTGTCATTAAGGTTTTTCTCTTGGCATCTCATACGGAGTACTAAAATTTCTAACAAAAGAATATCAAGTAAGACTATGACAGGTAATTTTCAAAACCATGAACCCAGATGAAACTCATAATCATTAAAATGGTACCACAAATTTCTTTTTTTTCAACAAATAAAATGATCTTCAAAAAGCCAAGATTCTTACATCAACAAGGCAACAACATACGACCCATGGGCATGAACCAAAATATTATCACTGTGAGTTTGTCTTCCAATGAAATACAGTCGACTTAATTCAAATATTAACATAGGAAATTCAATGTCTCTAATGAATGCATCAAGGCACAATCAGTCATTCTTCGAGAAAGGATAGACAGCACAAATATTGTCCCATGTAGAGCCCATCCCAAAATTTTGATTGGATTCATCACAAGGCAGAGAACCATCTTGCTTGTATTCATAGCTGAGATCATCTCTCAGAAGTTCCCCCCCATCTCCTGTGATTGAATCGTACTTGCTGTGCCCAATGCAATGGCTAGACCAAAATGAGTCCAGCAAAGCATCAGGCCTTAAGTATTCTGAAGGACATGAAACATCTTTCTTCCCATCTGAATCTAATATCCAGTCAAATTTGTCTGCATAGACAGTAAAAATTAGATTCCTTTTTTACTTCATTTTACATACAAGAAGGTGAGGACACAAAGATATTGCCTCCCCACCTTAGGAATAAACCTACCAGAGTTATTATACTAGAAAAGAACAACAAATGGCTAAAGGCAACAACAATGAACAGTAAGGATTTTACTGATTTTCTAAGGTGCTTATTTGATTGGAGGTAAGTGGTATCGGAGAGGGTATAAAGGGTGTTTTTTCAAGAAAATATTGACTATCTTGGTTGAGAAAACAATGGAAGTAGCTGCAGGAATTTAGACATTTCCTTCAGTAGCTTCCCTACACCCCTCTTCCAAAAGAAAGTAAAATTTTTCAATAACGAGTAGATAACTGCCCATCCTTTTTTTCCAAGATTCAGCAAGCAAAGGAATTTATATTACTCTACACTGTTGTATTTTACAACCTATTACCCATTTTTGTTTCCTAACTTTCTAACACTTCCCAGAAATCACTCACATCAAGCTCTGTCATGTGAGACACAAAAGAAATATCACTTGAACGCCTGGACAGCTATTTGGATGATTGATGACTATTGATGCACATTGTAGATGACACGAGAAGCAAATTACTAACCTGGTATGGTCTCAGCTGACTGGGGTTCGTCTGATGAGCTTCCACCACTCACAGCAGTGAACTCGACAAAAACAGAAGCAATAGATTGACTTAGTGGTGATATTGGATCACCACAAGCATCCCATTTTGATTCACATACATTTCGAAATGAAGATAGAACACCATCACCAGCAAAGATAGAAAGGTCTGAAACCTGATGGTGTGAGTTATAATTGGAGCACTTCAAAGACAGTGCTTCATGTACAATTGCCTCCAACAGACCACTGCTACGTGGTGAAGGGCAATTCGATTGAGTGCGCTCACTCAAGGGGGATTGGATTAAAGTATCAACAGACTCAAGGGAAGGCAGCGGGGAAGATGGTGTAGCCCAGCTACCTACTTGAGATCCTGAGAATTGGAGTGAAGGGAGCTCCAGCTTCATGGCCTCAGATATGGGCTCAGAAGAAGAAGTATTGCCATTTAAAGGGTTATGGCTACCAAGAACATCAATAGGGCAGGTTTGGTTGATATTCAAATCAGGATTATATGAAGCAGGTGACCAAAGAGGCTGCACAGGGACAAGCCTGCCAAATGAAACATCTTCATGCTGTTCAAATGAAGGAAAAGCATTGCTGGTGTTTTCAACAGAAACAGGGAACTGACTATCCACATCCCGAAGGCGTTTGTGGGGATTTAATGCTGAGAACATGAAATTATAGCTATTAGATGAGCTCACACCTTTCTGGAGGAGGCTTGTAGGAGGAATATCAAATAGCGTGGGAGAACAGTTTAGATATCCCTGATTGAGCCCTAAATTTTTGAACTCTACATCAGGAATCTCAAATCCATTTGCCTCTGAGCCCTCACAATGGTGTATTTCTCCATTCTGGCAAGTCAGCATGTCCTCACTTTGTTCACTCTCATTCATTGCTTGCATATGAACCTCCGGGGGATAAATGGGTAAGCCAGCACGTTGTAGCCTCTTGATTCTTGTATTCCAGTAGTTCTTAATCTCGTTATCTGTACGTCCAGGCAGCTGGAAGGATGCATATAAATAAACATATTAGCAGCTTGGACAAGGTTAGGCATTAGGCTATGGGAATGAAGGATACAAAGAATAAGGTGAAAGATCTATTGAAACGAAAATATTCTCACTTCAGCATGAAACATGCTGGATGACGTGACAAAAGTCTGGCAGAAGAAATCATTTGGTATGCTTGAATAGCTAAAATGAGCTACAGAGTACAATTAGAGTATTACTCAAAGTAAAGAAAAGCAAGCAAGATAAGGAGGCAGTTAAAGAGAAAGGTAAATGAAACAAGCCTAGGTATTATTCTGGATAAAGCGAGGTCAAGTCCCATAAATGACAACGAAATTAGAGCTAACAACTTAAAGTCAGACACACCGAGGGGGAAAAAGGGCATGTACTGTCGATAGCTTAATCCTGAAAAAAAAAAAAAAGAAGCTATACAATAGGTAGAGAGAACCTTTACCAAGTGTCTATTTCAAATTTGTCATAAACAAATTATTCTCCAAAAGGAAGTTTAAATAAACATTAAATTATGGCAAAATACAGAAAATAAAATCAGCATATTAAATTCCAGTGCAAAATGCTATATATGCAGGAAAATATTAAGCGCAACGCGATAACGGAATTAAGATTTTGCTTAGAGAAAAAAAGAGTTACTCAAACTTCACCGCAACAATACAATTGACATGATTTCAATGTAGAGCTAATCAAGGACTCAAGGAAGACATGTAAGGTCCCAAGCAACAACCATGACAAACTCAGAAAGATAGATGCTAAACAATTACCTCTGCAGCCATTCGAGCCCACTTATTTCCCATCTTAGCATGGAGTTCCATGATGCGATGTTCTTCTTCAGGGGTAAATGATCCTTTTTTCAAATCTGGTCTCAAGTGATTCGCCCATCGTAAACGGCAGCTTTTTCCACAACGTGAAAGTCCTGAATGCTTTTGGACTGCATTCCAGTTTCCCTCACCATGCTTCGTGACATATTCCACCAGTATTGCGTCCTCGCCTGATGTCCATGGACCTTTCTTAAGAGAGCTTCCCCCAGAAGAGTTCCCACCACAAGAAACCTCTTCAGAACCAGGGGAATTTTTTCGACATCTTGCAGCCTTCCTTTTGTCACTGTCGCTTTCCATTTCAATCATCTCCATAGAGAGCATAAAGGTGGTATAAACTATCAAAATGTTGAAACAATAATTTTGTTCAAGAAATAAAACAACTAGATCATTCAAAGACCACAACATGAATACATGCCAAAAAAATTAGCAACCTAGCCATGGTAAAGCAGCAATAACCTACATTCGCAAGAGAGCAGATGCCAAAAGAAATCACGAAACGCAAACAAAAAGCTGGACCAAAGGCCCAAAAAAAAACAGAACGAATTCCAGTTGACAGAATCGATAATACACTCTAGCTTCTTTTCCATGAAATGCATCTCATGGATATAACTAACGTTAAACAACGGGTACACGCGACAACTAAGACTAACACACATCCTACACGAACATTTTTAACACCTGGAGAGATGCACTAGCAGCTTAAAGCAACAATGACAGACTCCAAAACCCCAATGACAGTAACAACAGATGGGATACCATTCGAAACGGTGTCGATACACTGATTCCTCATCATAGCATTGTCACACAACATATCGATAATCACACTTATATGTCCATATTTATTTGATACATTCTGCTCAAATCCCAAAATTTCATAGTAACACAAACCAACAATGTAATCAATCATAGCTCACCTTTTTGCACTTCTGTGAATTATCTAGTTACCAACAACAAATCAATTAATACAGTAAAAAATATACACCTGAAACAGTAGAACTGCAAGGATGATCAGTGAGGAATAGTTCGCGCGATTTTCCAACAACCCCCTGAAAATTCCAACAATGTAACGCCCAAATTCAGACCAGTTGCAGCCCAATTCTGCTAATTTTATCAAAATTTTACCCAAAAATGGTAAAAATGAGTACAATGCTGAATTGATGATTCTCTCAAACCAACAAAAAATGAGGAGAATTTGAGGAGCTATATGAGAATCAATTCACTGAACCCAGGTCAAAATACGACTCAGAATTCACAGGAAAAACACATTCAAAAGCTCACAAATTCTCAGATCAAATCACACTACAAATCCCAGGAAAAAAATATATCTGAAAAAAAAAATCACTCAGAATTTGAAAAATCGATGAAAACCCATTTCATCAATCGAAGAAAACCCAGAACATCAGAAACTCAATCAGATCCAGAAAATGAGAAATTCTTCGAAAATTCTTTCAAAATAAAAAAAAAAAAAAGCATTCAAAAAGAGGAGAAAATCTGGAACTGCTGTTCTCAGTTAACCGTAATCAAAGGAGAATGAAGACATAGAGCGATCAAATGAGAAGGGGTTGAGTGAAGAAGACGAAAACAATAGAGAGAGAGAGAGAGAGAGAGAGAGAGAAAGTTGAGTGATAAACGCCAAGTACTTTTGAAGAGAGAGAAATCAGTAGAGTTTTTAAGAGAGAGAATAAAAATGGCGAAAGGAGAGTGATTGTAGCGGAGAAAGCTTAGGGCAGCGTTGGCTTACTACTTCTCCCAAGCCCAACTCCTGCTATTGCTGCTTTTCTTCTTCTTCTTCATTCCCCTCTTCTCTCTTTCAATTTCTCTCTCTACACTTTCCCTCTCTACAATTTATTTATTTCTAGAAACTAATTATCTTTTTTTTACCAATTTCCGGGTCAAAGCATAAAAAATATCGGGTCCCACAAAGGGATAAGAATATAAGAGGTTAATCACAAGAATTAAAAGCATGGTTAAGTTTAATTATAAAATAATGTTTTGACTAAATCAGTATTCCAAATATAAAGAAGAATAGAGAGAATGGTATACCCGTTATAGTAGGTAGTGTTGCCATATTTGCAAGGGGAATCATATATTATATGATTTTCATATGGGTTGGTAATACTAGACCCTCATTTGTCTCTTGGTTTTTGTACTTTCTACTTTCTATCTCTGTGTAGTCGTGTGCCCTTTTTTTTTCATTTTTTAATATTTAAGGGATCAGATTGAGAACGAGTCAGAGATTCTGTTGCTCTGTTTTTTTTAATATTTTTTGTTAAGGTTTTGAAAGTGTCATTAATACTAATTTTTTAAATTTTAAAACGTTTTTGTGTATAATTATCTTTTTGTCTACTTCTCATCATATGGCCATATGGGTGTTGTATTGTGAATTTCTGATTATATTTGTAAATTACTCTATGGAGTAATTTTTTTAATATTACCCTGGTAAATATATCAAGATATTTCTCATTGAGTTTGCAATTGTTCAAATTCTGAATTTTGAAGCTAAATACTAAATATAATATATAATGTCTTTGAAATAATTTCAAAAGTTTTTAAACATTAAAATAAAGGTGCAATATATTTTCTAGAAGAGCTAATCATGCTAACTCAACCCTACAAATTTGCCAAAATTTGGGTTCAATTTTTCAAAAAATTAATTCAAACTAAATTTTAGTCTCGATCTAAAAGCTTGCTTTATAAGTCTGAAATTACGAATTTTTGACAAACTAAAATATGCTCGATATTAGGCCCAGCACCGTTGTAAGGCCAAAAATGGGTAAACATTTTCCATCTAACTCAACATTTAATATCTCATATTGCTT
This sequence comes from Dysphania ambrosioides, assembly GCA_026401315.1. Classification (NCBI taxonomy): domain Eukaryota; kingdom Viridiplantae; phylum Streptophyta; class Magnoliopsida; order Caryophyllales; family Amaranthaceae; genus Dysphania; species Dysphania ambrosioides. The sequence goes on from CM048666.1 coordinate 1,895,511, forward strand.
TTTATATAAGAAGGTTTCAAATCATTTTAATATCTCATATTGGTTTTCATAGGCCCTAAAAATAAGTTTATGACTCAATTGTAAGAGTTTTGAAAATTAATTGAAAAGACTACGTGTTTGGAGTCAAAGAAGATTATTCAGAACACTCATAAGACCTAATATGCTCCTACAAGGTATTTTCAAAAATTAAAATAAACGTATGGATGTTTTTTAGAGTTATATGAGAATGTTTAAAATTATTCAAAATATCTCTTACTTGATCTTTAGAAACTCTAAAAATGAATTTATGACTCAATTGTAGGAATTTTACAAATTAATTAAAATAGGTATTGTGAGAATTAAAGTAAATAATTTACCACTCTTCGGACCTACTTTAACCCTTTAAAACCATGAAAAAATATAATAAGGTGTTCTCTCACCAGATGTATGATTGTTTGAAATAACCGAACTTGAAGTTATAGTACATTATTTTCATGATATTTAAAAAAAAATTCAAAATTGTCTTTTTACTCCCGAGATCATAATCTCTATACTCGATATCATAACCTTTATAGCTGAGATCATAAGTTCCTAAGATCATATGCTCTAAACCTGAGATCATAACTTTTATTTTCAAAAATGTGTGGGTTGATCGAGCTGTCTCGGCCAATATTTTCACTTTCAAATTTGGAAATTAATATATTTGCAATTTAAAAAATATAATAATACATCACATATTATTGCAAAAGTTTAACATTTATTCATGGAAGAAGATGTATATATTGAACAATTCTTTTTGTCTTTTAGGTATTGATATTATACATTGCTTGGATACAATGCAATAATAACTCCAAGTCTAATACAAATACAACAACAGATAGAATGACTCACTCAATTGATGCCAATGGCACGTCCCTTTTGAATTTTCCCTACTTTCATCTTACCCAAACATACAAATGAAAATACTCTTCCATGAAAAAAATGTAAATCAATAACACTTTTGAAAGAAGAAAAATTTGAAGAAAAAACTGCTATTTTGTGGACTTCAAATAAATATCATCTTTATATGCTATAAGGTGGAGGCTTGGGAAGGTTCTTGACAATACCGCAGACCAAAGAGTTATCAGGGAGGTTGTACTCATCCCTGAGTGACCTTTCTGGCGACAATACACTCACATACATCTGCTGCCCCAAGTAATTCCTCTCTGGGGATTCATTTCTCAGCTGCCACATCCCGGCATTGTCGAATGTCAGCATGATGGCTGCCCATGATTTCGGGTACACTTGGATCGTGTACCTGCTCACCGCATCCAAAAGATTGTAGTTCTTCCTCTTCTCCGGGGTCCATTGCCCTACCTCAATCCTGTTTTGCACATTTTATTACAATGTAGTACGTTAAAGCTGTCCATGTCGTTGACAAATCGCGCATATTGTGAAAAATAGTGTGCTAATGTATGTACTTACGCGACTGGGAAAAAGGAGTAGCCATCCAAGTGGAAGGACTGGATGCTCTTCTCGTGGTTTTCGAAGATGATCTCGACGAAGTTCCTGAAGGTGGCATTCAGTACATTAGGACCTACGGTGAACTTTTCAAGAGACTCTAGGTTACTAGGGGGCTCGTCCTTGATGACATCGTATTTGAATTCCTTGCTGGCAACTCCGTAGTACTCGAGAAGCTTCAATGGGGTATCAGTGTCAGTGTGGGAGTGACCGTTGATTGCGTAGCGGAGCTTTCCATCAACGGTGCCAGCGGTAGTAGCCAACTTGATGGTTCTAGTGATGTTTATCTGACCGTAATGGTAAGACCCTTGTGGGTTAGGCCTGGCTGCACTAGCTGTCAAGTTCCACTTCAATGATCGGAACTGGTTCAATGACCAGGCCCATCCTACAGGTGCCTCGGGAAGGGCTGTAGATGCTGCACCCTTACCACCTTGGTATCGCACTATGCCTGTTGCTTGGAGATGGTACTTGGTGAACCTAAAAAAAGTAGGTACTCCAATTATATAAGTATGTCTACTAGATACCTAACATGTAAGCTACATACAAGTTTGCGAATTATGTAAGTCGTACCTGGTGGATGCAATCATGTAGTAGTCCTTAGGGTCCTTGTCAGCAGTGACGAGTACAGAGTAGCACTGGCCAAGGTGGATGTCGAGGGAGTCGTATATGTTTTGGACGGTGTGAGAACCTTCAACCTCGACCAATTTCATGGTGTGACCTTGGAACCTAAAGTTAATGGAGTTCTTCATCCCAACATTGCAAATGCGGTACCTGTAGGTCTTGCCTGGCTTCATGGTGAAGAGAGGCTCCTCCTTTTGATCACCCACCTTGCCTTGCCTACCGTTCATGAGGACACCATCAGGCCTAGCGAGAGACTTGCCACTGTCAAGGCGTTTCTTGAGCGCAGTGTGGCTATCCTGGTACCAGTCTCCAACAAGGACGGTGTAGTCATCCTCCGGATCAGCAAAGGGGACAGGGATCAAGAGACGGCTGTTCACTCTAAGCCCACCAAAACCTCCAGCTGCCCTTATGAAGCCGGTGGTTGGAAAATAAAAGTAACTTCCAATTTGATCCTTCACCTGGAAGCGGTAGGTGTAGTTTGTTCCCGGTAGGATGGGGCACATGGTTCCAGGTGTACCATCTTGCCATGAGTTCTTCCTCTGTTGGATACCACTCCTGCAAAAGAAGAAAAATATTCTTAGTCCTCTTCTTTGCCTGTTTTTCGCCTTCTTCTCCTAAGGCGTCATTATGAAAAAAATGATACATAAAGGTACGTATAAGCCTAAACTTAGAAATGTTTATATCCACTGGTAAACCAATCTAAGAGTACAAACCAGGTGAACAGGAGAGGCTCCTCAAGGTGGTTGAACACATTGACAACGATGTTGTTGTTGGTGGTTGTATTAAGGTTAGGACCTGGAAATTCTCCATTGATCAGAATAACCTGTTGAGGAACCCCAAGAGGAGAACGGGTACCATAGGTAACCTTCCAATCAAAGAACAGATAAGGATCCTCGGCGTGTACGATCATCACAACCATCGACAGTAGCCATGGCATCAACGAGGAGGCGATTAGCGTTCTCTTAGCCATTTTCGGATAGTACAGAGCTAACAAGAGGAATTGATGGTAAGGCCTCCCTTCAATTCTTTGAAATGAATGTGTGTTCTTTATATGATTATAGTTGTTGTTAGAGAGGATGAGCCTGCTGCAGGCTTGTTAGCTCAAGCCAAGGGATCTCCATTCACCCTCTTATAATTAAGGTATCTAAGATGGATACATTCCTAATATTATGGTTAGCCTTCCAATTTCTTCCTAATTTTGGTTTTCCTGATCATCAAAGTTCTAAGAATGGCCAATAGTCTAAGATTAGTACTTGTGATCTTTTTTTCTCATTCTTTCCCCTTTCTCATTTTGCGGTTGCAGTGTCCTAACGCCCCCCCCCCCCCCCCCCCCCCCCCCCCCCCTATTTCTTTTGTCATTGAATGGTAGACTACACATTTTTTGTTATTAGATTAGTAGTGTCTTTGTGTGCATAATCGCAATTTGGTTGTGGAGTTTTTTTTTTTTTTTTCAAACCACTTTGAATTGACCTTGACAACAACAATCGTCCACATAAGACACATAAAAAGGTCTCTCATAAGACACATCTTAAAAGTAATATTATTATTATATAATATAAGAAACATGATCTAACTTGCAGTCTAAGTTGCATTTAAAATGATAAATATACATATGGATTGTTCAATAACCATGTGAATAAACCAAGACTATTTTATTTGATCAGTTTACTCTTGCCTATAGATATAGATATAGATATAGGATACTTTCCTAATTCATATCTAGAATAAATTATCTCATGATATTAAGATCTTAGATATATATTATTATACCATGTATAGATATGGTTATATCATATATAGAAATACAACGATATAAAAAATACTAAAAAAAAACTCATATCAGAGTAAGACATTATTTAATGATTTTTTTCCGAAAAGAAAATCAAATTAATATCCTTGTCCTATCTATTAATATCTCAAAGTTCAATTTTATCACTACTTGAAAATTTTGTCATTGTGAACTCACATAGTATAGAGAACCAAGAGATGCTCATAATATCAACTTATCACTCCGTAAATCAATCAATCAATCTAAGTGGCCTATGTTAATATAATCAGTAAGCTATCCTGCAAAATGGAGCGATATGCCCGAGTATGAGAAGGAAGAGGGATCTAGGATAAATTGCCTTTGACTAACTCATAGTTGATAGAAACCTTAGGAAATAAGGAGCGACACTATTTCTACAAGTTTCTTACCATTAAGAAAGGATGAATATTAGTGTACAATAATTAATATAGCATAGAAATACAAAAGCCTAAAAACTAAAACTGAAAAGAAAGTCATTTCTGGGATGCAGCTACAATTTGTTCCTCTTCACTCTCAATAAGATCACTGGACGAAGCAGAAGGTATTCTATGTCGCTTCAAAATACGAGAAGTTGCAAGCTTTGCTTTATGATAGTCTAATACAATAACTCTGTCATCATCCAAATCAATCCTCAAATTGGTTTCTTTACAATCCTCTACTAGCTGGCACAAGTGCCTTAGATTATCAATCTCCACTCCATTAACTTTCCTCACCTGCTCAACATACAACTTCGTCAGACCCAAAGATGGAGGAATATCGAGAAGTATAGCAGGACTCCATAGCACATACAACAACAAAGGCAATCATAATCAAGTAAATCAACCAAATACCCATTCTTGGGGGTGGCAGCTTTGTTCTTTTCACCTTAAAACCAATCCTCATCTGAACTTAACAGTAACTTATTGCCTTGTTTGCACTTGTCTGAACTTACTTTCTATGACTGTTGTCATAATTCATAAACGAATATGCCTGAAACTTTTTCTAGCGTAAGAAGAAAAAGGCATTCCCTCACATGCAAGAAGTATGTGAGTTTGTTAGTGCTTCCTGAAACTTAAACACCCCATCCACAGAAGATGTTCAATGTGGTATGACTTAGAAGACATCAGCAACAGTGTACAAAGTCTAATCACGTAATAGAACATACATCTTCCCACACAAAATCTAATTTTTTTCAGAAAGACAGAAAAGACACTTAGATTCTTTCTGGAATGAAGAGAGTATTACATACTTCCTGGGATAAAGCAAGTATTTTAAACTTTCTGGTTAGAAGCAAGTAAGTTTCAAGTTCATAAAATACTAACAAGGAAGACAACATGAATGAACAAAAAACCGAGAAATCACCAACATCATGTCACAGAAAGCTCATCATCAGTTTGGGTGAAGCAGCATATAACTAAAGTAGATAACCATTTGGCCAAAAACAAAAAGATTTTCACAGTACCTGCAGTTCTGCAAGACGCTCATATCCTGCATTAATATCATCCATCAGAACCTGGATGAGAAGGCCAGAGTCAGTAACACATCATTAATAAACTGTTATGAAATAGCAGAAAGTTTTTACAACAGAGACCCTCCTAAATACAAAAAAGAGGGACCCAGTAAGGGAGGGAGAGATATGGTGCTAGAGATTTTTCTGAAGGCCTGGCCAATGGGGTTTTGTTGTCTTTGGCTTATTATGAGAGATAGCCAGGATTATTTGAGTAGTCAGAGGGTCAGACAGCTAATTTTACGATGGCTATAAATCTCTTTCTCCATTGGTAAAAAATCACACCAAAGATGAGATACAACATTAACAAAGAGCATGGATCCTCCAGCAATCTCTTCAAAATACCACTATATAAGCTACTTAAGTCCTAAAGAATATTTCTCTAAAAAAAAGTCCTTCAGGATATCTATCACATCCTGCACCCAAGCGGCATTAGAATCAAGGTCAGATACATGGTCTCCTACTCTCCTTCCCCATATATACATCTCCTCAACCACAGGAGCCTTTATCAAAATAACTGTTCCACTTGTAATCTTAGATCAAAAGATTCACATTAAGTAAATGATAAAAGCAGTCCATAACCGACCCAACTTGTAAAAGATATAATCAACCATAACCCACTCAACTTTGAAAAGTTCAGCAGACAGGAGAATGGGGGAGGTATTGTCTGGGATGGGGTAAGAAAAACCAAAACATGGAATCAATAGGGACTCACCGAGACACGCATAAAAGAAACAACCTGAAGTCACAATTCGAGAATGTCTTGGCTAGAAAAATACCTGAGATAGTATGACTAGCTGTTCACCGGACTTCTTGGGCTGCTCTCTAAGGGCACGTTCACACAATCTACGAGGTGAGGTATTATACCATTCTTCTCCATACTCATGAAGGTATGGCTGGGACAGTGGGATAAAGAGTAGACCAGCGAATATGTAGTAACTAGGCAGCTTATCAAACTGATGAACAGGAACCAATGGCTGCAACTGCAAGAGAAATCATGTTAGTATCAATTATATCATATGTGAAGCATTGTTGCCATAACCCTTCGTATGTATAATGCAACTAGTGCGTTAATTGAACAAGGTTTTGTAATAACACCAAACTGTTATAATACAGTAACCAAATTACTATTTGGAAAAAGAAGGGTATGGCACATTTTAGTTCATGTGGTTGAAGCCAGTTCCATCACCACAATCTTTTTCTTTATTGTAACCCAACTAGAATCATAAGATACTCGAAGTGGTGATATATTTCCTTTTTTATACATGTGTACACTTGTGTGCAGTTGTTCGTAGGTCTGCATAATTATATGCGTGCCCATGTATATGCTGTTAGCATACCATCATAAAAAGATTAATACCAATATATTTCTGACTTACAGGATGGACATTTATCAACAAGTTACACTCTTTACCCTCCCTTAACACCTTCAGCTCAGCTTTCTCATTTGGTTTCTTCATGGAGACCAGATGATCAAAAGTTATTCGCTCTCTATTCCTGAAAGGCACTATCATTGGAGTAAACAATTCAGGATATCATAATTACTTAGCATGCTGAAACAAACAATTCATAACTCTTTCACAAAACAAAGTAAAAACTACAAAGGACAATGCGTGACTAGTTTTATGGACAAACATAAACATTATCTGGCTACCAGACTACCACACAATACACAGAAAAACCCAACAAGGCACATCCATTCAAGATTCACAGTATCATAGAGTTACACAAAACAAGTACCTGTTCCATCGTTGGCTATAGGCACACCATCAAATGCAAGGATAACATCATCTCTCTTCAAAATTTTGTGAGCTTCGGAAATTGGGTTAATTTTACTCACAAGTACCCCAGTCACCCCAGCGTCCATCCCAAAGTGCTCTCGCAGCTGCTGATTTTCCATCGCTTGGCACGACAAACCCAAAGAACAGAATCCCACATATTTACCACGTTCTTCAACACCAGCTATGAAATGTTGTATCACAGGCACAGGGATTATGTAACTGCAAAAGAAAATATACAAATGAATAAAAGAACAAAGACATTGCCTTCGTTGTTTTTCAAAGAAACATTGATAGGACTTAGGGAGAGTTTAACTATTGTTTTATCATATATGAAGTAATTTATATTGAAATTTCTGGAAAAAATTCCAGTTGCTGAAAATGGTACTGGAAGATTCAAACAAAATAAGTACCACCTTGGCAAAATCATGCAGAAAGAGACAATAAGAATATTCATACATAAATGGAGGGAGTATAACTTTGTACTCTCTCTTTATTTTTACGTGGGTCTCATTTCGACTTTATGATGTATGAATAGGAACCAAGGATTTCATCCAATACACTAGATTTCTCCAAATTTGATAAGACAGCAGTGACTTAACATTTGTCTCTTGAAAATGTAGAAAGGCTCGCAAATGTTAATGATTTGCTGAAAGAACATTGCAAAAAGGAGTACAAACAGGAACTGGGCAAAGGAAAGTTTGAACCCCACATCAGCAAGCGCAATTCACTGAAGAGTGTTGCTTTGTCTAATAGCAGCTAAATACAAGTTGAACTGCACAGTATTTCCTCACCCGATATTCTCTGCACCTGAAAGGTTCTGGAATGCTACTCCAGCAACTTTATCTCCCATAATTGCCGGGCCTCCACTATTACCGGGATTAATAGCTGCATCTATCTGTATTGCCAGGAGCTGAGTAGCCCCGTGTACATATTGTGTCGGCTCAACTCTAGAAACAACACCTTTTGTTACAGAAATATTATCCCCTCCTGCAAATGAGTCAAAATATTGTCAAATGCCTAAGATCAATTCTTTTTTAACATAATGCCCCAAATCTAACATGATGCAGTCAAACACTTGTGATTTTGAAGATTGTGAACCATTTTTACAGTTGTCTTGTTGGCAATAAGCCTATACTTTAATCTGCATAATAAGAGTCCAAAAAAAATCTATCAAGTAGCATTACCTTGGGGATATCCCACAACAGCTACAGCTTCTTGCAAAAACGGAATCTCTCCAAGTTCCAAATGGTTCACACCCTGCCAAAACTCTTCACTTTCAACAACTAGGATAGCCAAATCACATTCATGCCCAACTGCTAACACTTCTGCCCTATACTTTGTAGGACAACCATGTTTCCTAACCAGCACAAATGTGTGATCCGCCACCACATGCGCATTAGTCAGGATCCTTCTCCCAGAAATCACAAACCCTACAGCAAAACAGTGTCATCAACAAAATTGCTCCTTGATGTTTGACTCAATTTATACAAAAAATCAAACTAAGTCTATCCAACCTAAATAGTTCCCTGAAATCTTCATAACATTTGATCAGTAAGAAAATTCATCTGATTTTTGCCTTGAAGACAACAAAAACCTAATCTTTTCCACCAAAAGACTAACCACCACCCCTCTCAACCCCAAAACGAAAGCATGTAAAAATTTCTCCACCGCGAGCATTATTATCATCAACAAAGTCTGTTTATTTCTCTCTTTGACTCAATTCCAAATGTATAGGCATCAAGCAACGAAACTAAGTCTATCCAACACAAGTACTTCTCTGAAACGTCGATAGCATTCTATCAGTAAGACAAAATTTATATCGCCTGCATCGAAAACCTTGTGACTCCAACAAGAGATTAACACTCCCCCTCACCTCTCTCAACCTCCAAAGGCAAAAGCATGTAAAAAAGACAAATTTCAGCAAATATTCATAACAAAGTTACTAAATTACTATTTCAATATCCAACAACCACTCCCTCAATCAAATTCAGATTATTTATTCAATTCAACATAAATCATTCACCGTTCCTACTACTAACAATCAGCAATTGCCAAAATTTTCAGACACAACGATCATAGCATAAAATATATTAACTAATTATAAATTAGATTAATAAACTATAGAATAAGAAATAATGATCATAGTATAAAAATAAAAATGTATTTACATAAAATGGAATAGTAATTACCAGAACCCATAGTTTCGCGCTGAGATTTATTCTGCCAAGGAAGAAAGTAATTAGGACTACTAGCAACTGTAAAAATCTTGATGACAGAATCAAGAGCCAATTCAATTGCAGCATATGCATCCGTCTCAGTTAATTTATGCTTCAATTCTTCAACCCCAGATATTTCATTAACTTCATGATCGACTAAGTGATCATTATTAGCATCATTATTGCATAAATCGGGGTTAAGGGTGTAATTAACTGATCCAGTTAATACATATTTTGGGAAATTTTGGGTGTTAGGTCTAATGAATGAAGTGGCGGTGGGAGATGAGAAGGTTGAGTAAGGCTTCGGAATGGAGGTGGAGAAGAGAGGACGAGGAGGGAGAGGGTGGTTGTGGTGGTAGATTGAAGAGGAGAGACGGCGGACTGCACGGCGGAGGTGGTGGCCTTGCATCTCTCTCCTCTTCCAGTGTTGTTTCCGCTTACAGGGGGTTTCCTCAGGGTTTAAGGGGGCTAGCTTAGCCCTTGCTGATCAAGTACGGCAGGTGCAAGGCCCGGCCCGGATGAGCACGGCTTGCGAGTTCCTTTTAGACTATTGAACTAGCCTAGTCTAGGTTGCATTGTTCTCCACTTCTCCTTAGTTAAATCCAAACTAAGATTGGGCCAACTGGCTAGTGCAATATTGGGCCAAGCCCACCTCATCGCGAGTAAGGCTATATAAGTAGTACTTCCCAATTAAGGATATTCATGTTTGGGGGCAAAGTGATAGTCTCTTCTTCAAAATGTTGTGCTACATTGCGACATACCAAAAACTTAATATGGGCATGAGTGTGCTATTGTGACTGCTAGGGGTGCTTATTGATTTGAGCTATTAGCAAGTTACTCAAACTTGATCGACCAAAACTTGGTCAAAGCTCGACTCGATATCGAAATAAACTCGATAAGTTAACGAGCCAGGTCGAGCAAATCAAAGCTCGACTCGAAAAGTTCGATGAGATTTTTATATAAATTCAAAGTCCCATATTGAAAAAAATTGTAGATGATTTGAAATAATTAGTATATACATAAACCCAAAAGTGTTTTCCGCCTAAAATCAAGTTAAGCTTGTAAAACTAAAACTTAGCCTAATTGTTGGCCTAATTTGGGTATAAGTACTTAGATTAATTAAATTTTTAAGCGAGATGCAAACGAGTTTGAAACGAGTTTCAATTGAGCTCAAGTCGAGCTCGATAATTGAGTTTCTGAGTCGAGCTCGAGTTTTAACTCACAAGCTTTCAAGCTCGAGCTCAACCAAATTCGAGCTCAACTCTGCTCATAAGCACTCCCAATGACTGCGTACGATATCAGTTAATGCTTTGTCTCTTATCAGGCTTGGCTAAACTTGTGCCTTATTGGTCATTTTAACGACTTAGTCATGGCCTAGCACAACATACGTACTTATTAAAATCAGGAAAAAAAATTAAAACAATTTTTAATTACATAATAATAAAATAATTATAAAAGGTAATAATAACAATAACAACATAGCGTGCCTCAAGTCAAACAGTCAGGCCTCCTAGGGGTCGTGTTCAATTTTTTTGTCCGTAGCATAGCTTGTGATTCACTCTATAGACTAAGTGTCAATTGGACTATGGTCATGCTCGTGTAGAGCCTTCTTGACTCGTGCACTAGCGTAGCCTATGTATTCATGGTTAGAAATTTAGGATACACTTAAGAATAGGGTTGTGAACCTATGAGTGTGTGAGCTTAACCCAACCCAATTGCGCGACAAGACTCATCTTCAGAAACTTCATTAACCTGTGAATAAGTTCAGATAAATTCAATGGGATCATACTTAGGCAAGACATCTCTTGACAATTCAATCAGTCACCTTTGGCAGGTTTGGATAATATCAATCCAATCGAAGGTTAAAAAAAAAAAAATAAACAAAGAAAAAGTGATAACGAGAAAGACGACAAACCGAAGCAGAAAACTAGAAAAGGCTAAGCTGTGGTGTGGCATGAATAAACCAGCTGAAACTCTCCGACCCCACAAACCACAATGCACATGACTGACTATCCTGCTTTCCCACACCCCCCACCTTTCTCTATCCCCCTCTCAATTTTAAACCCGTTATGCCCATGCCATGTCACGTATCCGTGTCAACCCATCACTCCCTTCTCCTTCACCGTCAGATCCCTCGCTCATAACCCCCTCCCCTAACCGTCCGATCCCCCACCTCATCCATCCATCCCAATCCATCTTAGCACCTCATTCCAAATATAAATAATTCCCCATCCTCACTCCTTACATTTCCAGATTTCCTCACCCCACTCACTCGTTCACTCACTGTCCCTTAATTCCAAGCATGGCACTCGAAGACCCCTCCGCCAACCCATCTTTCCCAGATTACCCTCAGGTTTGCTCCTTATCACATCAGTTACCCTTCTAGTTTTATTTTATTAATTCTGTTTTTTTGGACAAAGCAGATGATAATGGGAGCAATCGAGGAGCTCAACGAGAAGGAAGGTTCGAGTAAAGATGCAATAACGAACTACATAGAGTCCAACTACGCGGATCTCCCGCCATCCAACCCCACACATGTGAGTCACACGCTCGACAAACTCAAGCAGACTGGTCACCTCTTGATGATGAAGGACGACACCTACTTGATGATGAAGCAGCAGCAAGTCCAACCACCTGACCCTACCAATGGACCCGTTAAAAGAGGACGTGGACGTCCACCTAAGCCCAAGATCCCTGGAGCTGCGAACCAACCCCAACTACCTTCTAGGCCCAGAGGGAGGCCTCCTAGTAAGCCCAGAGATCTACTAGCCCCGATAACCCGCCCCAGTAAGCCGCCTTCGACCGGGAGGCCTCGTGGCAGGCCCAGGAAGAACCCGGTTGGTGATGCAGTCAGTGGTGGTGGGGCCGGTGATGGTGTTAAGAGAGGCAGAGGTCGCCCTAGGAAGAATTGATGTAGGGGGGTAGAATTGTAAATGTGTTGTGAGGTGATGTTAAAGTGGATTAGTAGATGATGGTGTCCAGTTGTTAGTGACATGCATCTTTGGATTCCAAAAATTCGAAACAAAACAAAAAAGGCTAGAATTTAAATGGTTAATTCATGTGTGTGACTATTATTTTAAAGTTTTGCTTTGGCTTTAGTTTTATTTGATGCTTTGTGTTTTAATTGGTTGATGACTTTAGAAATGCGATAAAAAAAAAGGTTGGGATTTTAATGCATGCTTTATGTTTTGGATTTCTTCTTTAGTAGAGACTACATTGTAAGTGGGCCCCCCTATTTCCAATTTTCTTTAGTAAAATTGTTTTTAATTTGACAACATGTGGTTGGATTATAATTGGATGAATTGGGTTAACTTTTTAATTTTTAAAGATACATTAACAACAAACAATTTATATTCAAATGAACCACAAAGGAGGGGTACATAACACAATCGCATAATCTTAATTATTTAGGCTCCATTTATGAAAACTATTTTCCTTATTTTACGTTATTTAATTTGGAGTAAAATATAGGATGTAAAACTTGGAATGCAAATTTATTTTATATCCTATTGAAAACATTTTCCCTCAAAACTAGAAGTATAACAATTTTACATCCATTCATTCCAAAAAAATTATCAACTAACAAACAATTCACGCGTTACCAAATCACGCATAGAGGTGAGAATTGGTTGTGCCGTGCCCGCCATGGACCATGTCAGCTCATACTTGCCTTCTTGTCATGTCGTGCCGTATCATGCCTAATTGTGGTTGTGCCGTGTTACATTTCCCTAAAAGTCAATTCATGGCCTAGCATGAATTGGCATGCAACTAGCATACTCGTGGCTAATTTTTTTTTGCTGTCTGCGCCTTGGCCTGCGGCCCACTCCACGGATAGCGTACTACGACCGTACTTGTGTCTAGGGATGTTCATAACCGGATACTCGGGTTTTCGGCTACCCTGGTAGATTGGGTACTCACTTTTTTCCGTTAGTTTTAAAATTGGCCCATTACCCGACCCGGTTTAAGCGGGTATCCACTTAAAGGATACCCGCTAAAATCGGGTTGGGTCATAGGGTGCCTTGTTTATTTCCTGAACTTTTTTTCATTCTCACTAAGGTACCTGCTTAAACTAGGTCGAGTCATAGAGTACCCGCTTAAATAGAGTACTCGCTTAGCGGGTACCAACTTAAATCGGGTCGAGTCACTAGATACCCGATTGAAACCCTACTAAAACAGCAAAACCATATTTTTAAAAAATTACTTCGGGTATTCGGGTACCCAATTACATTTTTTATCCAACCCATGACACGACCCGAGTACTCGATTTTTTACCGGGTCGGGTACTCGACCCAAAAAATCAATTTTTTTTAAAAAACCGACTATTTATTTTCGGATCATCGGGTCGGATAGTTTTGAACACCCCTACTTGTTCGTATTGTGCTAAAAGAGTGTCTGGTTGGCTCGTGTGCCGGTCCGGCCCATGCCTAATTCTACTCACGCATTTTTCATGTCTCATCTTCTCGATAACCTCTATCTTAACTCCATACTTCTCTCTCTTAAAAATTCGGGAAAAAATTCATAATTTTTTTTCATCTTCTTCTAATATCATCAATTCAGTACGTTTTCTTCAAATATCATATCTTGATTATTAAATTATTATACTATATCATGAATTCGAACAAATTTTATCCATTTTAGTCGAAAATAAAAAAAAACTTAGATTTTCCTCCAATTCGATTGAACCATGAAAGTTAATAAGTAATTTATTTTCGGTTCAACCAAATAACGGAAAATATTTAAATGTAAAATCATTTTTCATGCAACTAAACAACGAAAAAGTTCCATGAAAATGAGTTTTTCACTGTGTCAAGACATTTTACGCCCTACTAAACGAAGCCTTAATGTTTTATTTATCTAAAAATATTGGTTGATACTATCACATTAACTGAGTGATGTGACATTGGAAAAGTATAAATTCATTCCGTGCTCATTTCAAATTAGGTATATCTTGGTTATAGAATAAATGTTTTAGGTATTGAATTTATTATTTCAGATATATAAATAAAGTATGTTATGTTTTATTTTGGCAACAAAGTACGCTATAATGCCTCAAAATTTAGGTGTTCTAAAGTATCTTTCTTTTCATTTATCATTTGGAACAACAAAATACACTTAATACTTTGAGATTGAGATTGTGCAAATTAAATGCAAATGAAAAAAATTAAGATCATAGTTTTTAAATTTTTGCGTGAAATTGTATTGAGAGATATAATAACACGTAAAGGATGGGGTAATGGGATCAAAATCCTCATAATCTTTTACTCAAGTACCTTAAAAACCAACAAAATCAAAGCACTATTCTACAAAAACATTTATTATTGAGATCATTAAGTCAAAGACTTGAAATTCACGTTTTCACCTTTTCATTTTAATCACGGAGTATTATGTCTAGTTGTATATTTTAAAGACACTTATACTAACTGGGATCAGAGGACTTATTTAGAGAAAGGGGTTAAATATATACAAAAGTTTCTTCCAAACTACGACTTGATTAACATGACATGATAAAAGCTAACTAAAGAAAATGAGAGAAGCTCAATTATTAAATAAAACTGTACACTTGAAATACTTGTTTGCGTACAACAATTTTACACATTATACTATTTTCGCTTATTTTATGAAAATAATGTATATATTATACTATATTAGCTCATCTTATCAAAAGAAAAATAAATGATAAAGCAGTTATATCATTTTTGCTCATTTTATGTTATATCTCCATGCGTATTAAGTGAAAAGAAAGTCATCGACCACCTTAAAATTGAATAGATGCATGTTAAACTTATTATGGGTTGCATAGCTATAGTCTTATTTGGAGACGTGGATGTCAACTTATTTAGTTGATTAAAGTTTTAAAGGGTGGTATTTAATACCTATGATCAAATTCCGTCTATATTAATTATTGCTTTGCCACTTGCGGCCCTCTTTACCTCATAAATATAGTCTTATTTGGAGATAAAAGAAATTTGTTAAAGGGATATAAATTTTGTGTTTTTGTCGAATTTAAGAATTTTTGGCTCAAACAAATTAATCGTTCAAGCATCTTCTCTTTACATACATCTTAATTTGATGGTCAACACGGCCTATGCCACAATTGTGGCCCAACCTTAACCCCAAAATATGATACATTTGTACGTTCATGTGCAGGCCAAGCCTACGGTGAGTGATAACAGTACTTCAAGTGGCTCTCCCTCAATGTTCACAAAAGAATCATAAAGAAAAAAAATAGTGCAATAATAATCTCATTACTTTTTATTCCTCCTATTGGTCTTTTGTGTAAATTTTATAGCAAATTTCATTTAAATTTTTTTTAATTATATATTTACTAAAAACTATAAAATTAATATTTGATAAATTAGAACGAATTTATTAAAATTTTACAAAAAGTTTGATACTAAAGTTTAAAACATTCTAACAAAAAAAGGGATTGTTAATGTCAGTAACAGGGCTCTAATAATCAATGAGCAAAAGAATGAAAGTCATTAGCGAAGTAAAAGTCGACTCCGCTGGGGATCGAACCCAGAATCTCTGGTTCCGTAGACCAGCGCCTTATCCATTGGGCCACGGAGTCGTCTTTGTTTGACTTGCACTATTTTAATCTTTAATCAATTGAATATCATCACAAAAGCAAGTCATATGGTACCTAAATCGCTGTTTTACATGATATAATCGTGGTTGTTAGGAATCATTAATTAAGAGTTGAACAATTTTTATAAGTAAAATTTGAAGGTATTCATGTTATATAATAGCCTTTTGACATCTTACATCGATTATTCATGACAAGATTCTCATCTCTACCAATATAGTGAGTATGTACCATAAATAAGCAATACGCCAATACATGAACGCTTTCAATTTAATGAGTCAATATATAGTGGCCAAACCTTTTCACCAATCAAGATCTATCTAAAAGTGTCATATATAGCTGTGTGTGTTTATTAACTAGTTTGTACAAGTAGCAACTAGTTAGAATATGACTTCCTTGGACTACGTTATACATATATATAAACCTAGTTGTGCATTTTATCTGTAGATTTATAATATATACGATGAGTATGAAAGATGATTATTGTCAAAATAACATTGCAAAAGAATAAGAACAATGTTATCCGAAAAATAGCTAATTAAATCACGAACATTTGCGACACTTTCAACAAATTACATTAGTTGCTCATTATCGTGTTAATTATAAAAGCTAATAAATGAATTAGTATCATGTTCAGTCTCTTCATCACTTTGTAAACTTTTTTATTTTCACTTTATAACCTTTTAAAGAGACCCACATAATCGAGTATAGCATCTCCTAGAAATCTGTAACATATTCTTACCTCTCACTCCTATTATACTTGTTACTTCATTTGTTATTCATCTAGTTTATCAGAAAAGCAAAATCCATATGCAAATAATAAATAGATAAATAGATCTTAGCTGAGGAAATCGAGAGAAAAAAAAAAAAAACAATACAAAACAAAAGAATGCCTAATCCATCGTCCATGCACATACTCTGATACTTTATGTACCATCTTCATGATCTGGGCCTGTAGTCTGATGTAAAAGGAAATAGAAATGAGGAGAATTAAAACCATAATCATAATCATATATAAAAAAGAGGAAATATTATAGGCTAGCATTAATAAGAAGCTAAGTCTCATTAATAGCATTTCCCCCTATTATAGGATTAATAAAAGTAGGAGGGAAGGCCTAGTTCCCCAAGTCCACGCCGGACTGGTAGGCAGCGAACAGGCACGCACTACTCAACCTTCTGCTACAGACACCCGGCCTAAAACTCCTCCAAATTGCTAGCTAAGCTAAGACTGTAAGACACTACTCTGCCTCTCTAACCACACCGTACCATCAGTGTCATATCTGTTCTGGATCCTACTAACTATAGAGCTTAGACGATTACTACTTACCAAACCTTATCTATAGACATATCCGATCCCTTGATATAACCACACTTTCACTGCCAGTAAAATGCTTTGTTCTAAACACAGATAAAATGACATAACTTTTTAGTAATATGCATACCTTTCAAAATATTTTCTCGAGAAAGGAAATTTATAGAATATATGTAAACAAATTATTTTCAGTAAATGTCCAACTATATTATGTTAGCGTCTGTTTCATTTGTATTATCATATTTTATTTTATTTTATTTTATTCTATCTTATCCGAACTTATTTTATTTATTCTAAACTTATTTTGTTTGAAAAATATGAAATTGTCTGAAATTTATTTTTAATTATATAAGACAAAATAAGTTGAATATAACATATCCTTAGTTAACTTAGATGATAGAGTCAAAGATATTCCTAAATTCTAGCCTAACCTACTACTTTGTAATTGATTGTACCTTTGTATATTTACGCACTTAATGTACGCATGCAGGCCAAGCACTACAAGAAATGCATTAGCCTAATCTAATGTTAGCGAATTAGCTTTGAGACAATTATGGAAAAAAGTACATAATTCAAGAAGAATCAAAGTATCAAACGATCTTTAGTTATCAAAGTTAAGTTTTTCTTCCTATTCGAAACTTAATTAAGGTTCAATTTTTATCTAAAATTTAGTGCTAGGCATCCTTCACACCAACATATGTACAGACAACCCTCTTAAATTTGGAAAGAAATGGTACATACCAAACCATAGAATTTATAATACATGATGATTAATTACGTGCACAAGTGATACTAATAGTACTTCAAAAATTAAATGCACCACACACTACTCCACATCACAATAAAATTTGTAACCCCGCCCCATCAAAATCCATCATCATCATCATCATTATTTTTTTTTCACCCATAAATACCACAACAAAACCCTTTTGCTATGCCCTAACAATTGTTGTCTACACTTCTTTCACACTCACACTCACTGTAGATCCTCCCTTCAATTTCTCCGCGCCTCCTAAGCCTTTGATCTTGGGGGTGCTACACATCTTATTCTCCCTATCTCTATCTAAAACTTTCTCTCTATAGAATATATGATACAATTTCATAAATAATATCATCATCATCATCATCATCTTTTTCTCTCTTGCAAAGGTTTCCGGTGAAGGACATAATTTCACGGCGAAAATATTGGAAGTTTGAGATCGATATTTGCTCCACCAAACACACCCCGCAGACTTGCATGATCCTCTCTCTTTCTTCAGCAACCAAAGAATACACAAAAACTCTAGCTTGCTATTACTTACTAAGTTACTAGCTTAGCTTGTAAAAGGTAAAGATTATTTTCCCTAACTACCACTTAAATTTTTTTTTTCTCATTTTTTTCAATATTTAGTTATTAGAAAAATATTTGTAGAAGGGTCTTTTTCTTCCTAGTTTTCATCAATAAGTTGCAAATCGAGGTTGAAAAAGGATGTAAATTAAATTTTTTTTCCTTATAAAAAATACTTCATTCATCTCTTAATGTTTGCCCTATTTTGATACAAAAAACTAGCACAAAAAATGATAAAATTAGCTAGGCAAACATTAAGAAATATAGAGCGTATATGGTTTGACTAAATAAATCGAGAAAAATCATTATGACTTACTATAACCGCTTATATTTCACATTAACTGTCGTAATCACTTTTCGAGATCAACCTTTTGATAAAAAGTATTAATTAGGATTTTTTTGCAATCCCAAGGAAGAATTATAGGAACTAACTTCACTACTTCCAATCCTTCAATAGTCAAAAGAGTGAGATAAGATTTCTCATTGTTAGGACCTTAATAATTCCATATACTAAATTACTACATGCACTTTGTTTAATTATTATTGTTAACTACAGCTATAGTAGGAGTAGTATATTGTACTCCATTAGTACGACGTAGCATTCTATGACTACTAGTACTATATAATTTTGTATACTATAAGGTTTCCCTCATAAAAAGTCTAAACTCTTGGCTTTTCACAGGTCAACAAATTTGAGAGATTTAGCAAGTGTGTAGAAGTATTATTAGTAAGCAATATGAGTATGAATTTCAAGCAAGATCTCGTTTGACACATGATTTCCTCCACTTTGAAATTGGTGTAAATCTCTCCTTCCCTTTTACTTTCCCTACACGAGATCCAAACACGGTGCCCCTCCCCATTGCCTCAACCCCCTTTCCTCACGGTATGTATAGTATATCAACCTTATTACCTTTGAATTCATTATATTTTCTCTCCTCTCTAAACCCTCACATCAAATTTTACACACTTCATTACTCTACGCGAAACACTGATTATCCGCGACTGGAATACTCACCAGTGGCAAAATATTGTCTTAAATTTCGCTTTTTCTTGTAATCTTACGTTACATCCTAGCAACTATTTTCAATAGAATTGATTACCACATTTTTTCCCTTAGAATTTTTATTTTATATGTATAATACAAGTATGATTTTGTGTAATTAAGAGTGTATGTAATTTTGGGAAGGCTGAGCAAAGGTGTATTAGTTTAATTTGCTGTGGGTTTGACAGTTCAAATCTGGTGAGAGCAGCTGCTCATCGATCACAAGAAAAACACAGCTAGCTACTTCTGCTACCTGCCTTAGCACTCTAGCTGCTCGCCTGCTCTACTCAAAAAAGGGGAAATCCTCTCCAACTGGTTTGAAAGCCTATCAAATATTTGGCTTATTTTACACCAAATCGATCTTCTCTCAAAGGTTAGATCCTCTTTATTTTTTATTTTAGTATAACTAGACTCATACTTCATTTGACAGTTGACACTATACTTTTTTTGTTCTTTCCGCAAAATTTGAATTTCACAAAGAAAACAGAGATGGCATCTTCGTCGAATTCACCGTGCGCTGCGTGCAAGTTTCTAAGGAGAAAGTGTCAGCCGGAGTGTGTTTTTGCGCCCTACTTTCCACCTGACCAACCTCAGAAGTTTGCAAACGTGCACAAGGTGTTTGGTGCTAGCAATGTTACTAAGCTCCTCAATGAGCTACACCCTCATCAAAGGGAGGATGCTGTTAACTCCTTAGCTTATGAGGCAGACATGCGCCTTCGTGATCCCGTCTACGGCTGCGTGGGTGTGATTTCCTTGCTCCAACACCAACTCCGCCAGCTCCAAGTGGACTTGTCTTGTGCTAGAACTGAACTCTCTAAGTACCAAAACTTTGCTTTCCCCACCCCCGCTAGCGGGGGTGGGGTAATAGCGGCCACTGTTTTGGCGAGTACTTCCCCTACAGCAACAGCCACCCACCACCACCACGCTCAATCCCTCGGGATTGGTCTTCTAGGTATCGGTGCTGGTGGTAGTTTAACTATTGGTGCGAGGGACCAACATCACCAGCAGCACTTATACTCTCATCACCAATTTTTCCCTAGCAACCACCACCACAACCATCAAGCAGGAGCTGGACTTGGGATCAATACATTGAGGGGGTTCGATATGGCGGCGGGTGTTAGTGGGAGTCATGGCTATGATGCTGGCCTTCTTGCTATGAACATGAATGTCTCAGCTGCAGCGGGTATTGGGCAACTCAGTCAGCTCCATCAACAGCCTACTGCTAGGGCTGCAGGAGGCGATGACCGCCGGAGTATAGATCCGTCTTAGTTTCCTTAGAGTTTCTAGCTTTTCATGCCATGGCCTCTTCCTAAACCCTACCAAAGGTAACTTTATTGTTTTATCTTTGTAGGTAGTTGGTCATAAAATACAAATGAAAAATTTCATAAATAATTTGATATTGGATTACGGGTATGTTTCAATAATAGAGAATTCATAGCATAATGAACTGAGTCTTCTTTTTCATTTCATGGTCTAACGAACTTTTCAAAAACATTAACAGCAAGATAAGATTGAATCGAATTCATCAATTATTTTGCATAATAATGTAATCTGAACACTATTATTCTTTCTGAGTAAGAGTGAAATTTGAACCCTTTTTTTTTTTTTTTTTGCATTATTAATCTAGCGCAGTGGATTTTTTGCTAAAAATATACGAGGTCAGGTGCAATTAGATTGTGAAAAGTACTGTAGCATGCTGTTTGTTTTGATTTTACATAGGGTAATATTTTTTTATTTGTTGAAAAATCCAATAAACCATAAATATATATATATATATAGAGAGAGATAGAGTGTTTCTGATATTACTGAAAAAGGTACTGTATACTGTATAACAATGCAACTTATCGATACAGTTTTGGCTCACATATATATATATATATATATATATATATATATATATATATATATATATAAGCTAGGGTTTTGCTAACACTATTTCCTTAGGGAGTTTATGTTGGATGAATTTCTGATAAAATCACATTTGGTTCAATTAAATGTTTAGAATTTTTTTAACACTCTAGCTATAATTGTATTAAGTTGATTTATACGTACTACATATGTCCCCTTTTGATTGCTCATTTTCTTTTGTCCATTTTTTTAAGAATGAAAATAATTAAATGAGATGTAGTACATATAAACCAATCACATTATATTAATCAAGACTTTTTAAGAAAATAAAGCAAACTTTACTTTTGAGACGGCCAAAAAAGGGAAATAGTGCAAACAAAAGTAAACAGAGGGAGTACGAATTATTTAAGGCGATCCAAGTTGGTTAAAATTTTCGCATGCATTGTGGACATTTGAATGTTGTTATTATGACTCAGAGAAGAACAGGAGCTAGCTCACAAGTTAGGGTTAGAAACTTAGAACCTGTTCAATATGAATCAAGACGGATGGGGAAAAGAATGATTAGGGTTTGAAAAGATAGAAGAAAGAACAAAGAAAGAATTAGAACAGCAAGATGAAGAAGAAGCCATAATAATAATTTCCAGATGATGAAGTCATGGTATAAGTGTCCTTTTGTACTGACATTACTAATAGTCTAATACTAGGCAGCAAATATTGCGCTCGATCTACCACGTAAAAATAAAACATTTCAATACACATCTGAGTGTACTTTCCTAGATTTTGCATCTTTGGTATGCATCATGTATGTGCCTTTTGTCACTTGGTCTATGTCTATAGCTAGTGTTGTCGTCCCCAGTTTGTGTCCCGTTAGTTTTCTCCTTGAGAAATTTGATAATTAAAAAGTGGAGAAAATTCCAATAATTTGCACACCATTCAAAATATTAAAACCTTTAAAATTTATTAATCTAGGATGATACCCTACTTACATACATGCTTCATACATTGGCCAATTCAACTTGTTAGTACACAACCTTGATGAGTATTAGTTGAGATTATTGAGGTTCAATTCACAAACCACATTCTTCATCATTTAGTCCATAATGTTGTACGTACGTGATACTCCGTAATTCACAATTGTGAACGAGAATAAGCTTCTCTTCTCTTAAAATGGCGAGATAATTATAGCTTTGATGGAGCTTAGTATGATAATTGATTCGACAATATTAGTTCTTCTTGCATTCCGTTGATATATTAACTTATACTGTTATTATGTTACACAGGTTCGTAAACTTAATTGGAAAGCCTGAGAGAATTCACTATCTTCAAAGGAGAAATCGAGACACCAAGAAAGACACATATCAATAGGATGAAAATAGAACGACAAAAATTGTCATCATATATTCAAATTGTTAACATCTTTATAAATTTTTTGCCGTATATTTGTACCTATAAGAATTATAAATTATGTCCTATTTTATGGGACAAGTACATGTGTTCTGGTATGGTAGTCTTGTCATTTTGCACAAAATTTCTCATGATCCTCTTCCATTTTGCATTTTGCTTGGTCATTCCTAGTTCCTACATATCACTGGCATTTCGCGAATTTCAAGTTGATACTGCTGGGTTTATTTAGGCATTTCATGTCGAGTACGACTGGCCGCACTTGTTCTCTAATCAAACATTTACCTTTTAGAGTACTATTAAGCTTTCCTTAACTAAAGTTTGAAATGTATTTATATATGGAAGAATTTATTTCGAATGATGATTAAAATGAGAAAGGATCTTACCTCTTTAAATCATTAGATTCAACGCATAATATTTCATGTAATATAAAAAGGTCACTATAATAGTAAAAATTATTATTATGTATAAAAATAACTTGGTCATTATATGCTAAAAAGTGGTCTTTATATATATGTAAGTGAAATCTCATATGTAGGATCTAAAAGATGAATAACTAACATTCCTTTTATTCTCATTTTAAGCACAAGAGAAAAAATAAGAGGGGATCTTGTATAGTGATTCTTTTAACATATATATACTATCTCTATCAATAATTTTTTTCTTTATTTGACTTCTCACGATCTCCATGACACGATTAAAAACGTTTTATCTCCAAATTCATAAGACAAAATTATGAAAACTGAATGTTATAGTAATTTACATTGAGATGCATTCAATAAAACCTCACTATAATATATAAATTCTTGTAGCCTGATGAAAATTTATGGTCAAAATTTTACTTTGACTTAATAAATAGAACTAAGATAAATATAAAGGGATGGAGGTAGTAGTGAACAAGTTATTTTTCACATATAACGAACCTTTTCGTTGTTAAAGTAATCATGAAAATTTTCTTATGTGAAATTTCATTCGTTTGATCTTACTATTTGATGGGATAAGATTACTACTTATCCTTCATATTTTAATTACCCTTTTTCATTAGATCTTATATATATATATATATATATATATATATATATATATATATATATGAGAAAAATGTCTTAAAATGAGAAAAATAAGAAAAATGAGAAGAGATCTTAACCATTTTAGTATTAAGATCTCATGTATGAGATCTCTTTAAAAAAAGGTATTTATAATAATAAAAAATAGTCACTATAAGTGAAAAAATAACTTGAACAAAATAAGTTAAAAATGGTCACTTTGTATACATAAAATGTCATACGCCGGATCTAAAAAATGAATGACCATAATGTATATATATATTTTTTTTCACGTATAGTGACCTTTTTTATGGTTAATGTAACAGTGACCCTTATTCATGCACCACTTAATCTCACGTGTTAAATTTTACGACTTGAATGACAAAAATCTTTTCTTTATCTTTTTCACTTTGAAAATCCTTCTAATTGGATTTATCCCCATCTCGATTATCTTTCTATTTGTACGCGCACATTCTAGTGACCTTCTGAATGTATACAGTGTGCATACAACAAGCTTAGTCATGAGAATGCAAGAGTTTGTGCGCGTGGGTACTGCTCGTGATCTGTTCGTAAATGCGTGCGTGTTTTTTCAAAGTCATAAGTTATACGGAACAATGTTGAGAATAGACCCGTGCCGGGATGGGTCACAAGCAAAACGGGCTGAGTCGGGGCGGGTCAAAGAAGATGCAAAACGGGTTGGGCCTGTTTGGGCCAAAGGAGATATATAACGGGCCGAGTCGGGGCGGACCGTCCAAAGAGAGTATAATTTTTATCTTTAAAGGGGGATAATTTACGATCACCTCCAATCTTTGGTAGTGGATCATCGGCAAGTAAGTGGAAATAATTTGTTACCTATAGTGTTTAAAAGTCTTGGAAACTATATGCCCATTATTGACGCTTGCCCTATATATTAGACTCATTAATTTCAACACCAACAATTTTTTTGAATTATGCGAAAGCAATTATTTGTTTCATTTACATATAAAAATGCATCAATTATTTGAGTAAGTACAATCTGTATTCAATTATTTGAGTATAAAAATTCATGTTTGAGACATATTTTAAAGCGTTAGGATCAAAATATATACCAAAGATAAGCACTTATAAAGACAGAACAGAACAGGACACAATAATAATAGTAGCTAGTAAACGACTCCGAGTATGTGATATCTTGTCCTTCAAGACTTACTCGAAATATTTTTTACAGTTCTTTTATCAAAAGCCAAAAACAATTACAGTTTGCCATAAAATTTAAAATAAATATAATGAAAACAATATTGCATGATAACGATGAGGTACTCGAAGCAACAATGGCATTTTGCCCCCCTTTAAATGCTCTACATTCATATGATCCATCCATCCATCCATTACAATTAGGTAGCTGACCGCTTTTTCCCTCACATCCATTACAATTCTTTGTTTTTTTTTTTTTTTTTACTTCCTTCCCCTTTTAAATCCTTACATGGAATCAGTTCATCTCATATTCGCCCCAAATTGATCCGTCACGTAAAGGCAGGCCCGGCTAAGGCCCTGTGCAAACAGCCCCTTAGCACAGGGCCCCGAAATTTTGAGGGCCCATATTCTCGGAGCCCAACCTTGATTATTAAAAAAAAATGAAAGACTAAAAGTCTTACACGCATAAAGCAATAAAAACATCTTTCTTGAGTTCCTTCATTCATTCACTGCGTTTCACTCAGACCCATAAAGCCCAACGCTCATCTTCCTTCATTCATTCCCCTTTTTCATACTTTTCAGATTTCTAGATTTCAACTTTGTAAATTGCTCCTAATTCCTTAAATACTTTCTAATCTTCAATCTTCCTCTAAAATTTTCCTACTTTCTCATTTAATTTTTTGTTTTTCCCCCAAATTTTCAATTTTCCAAATTAAATGTTATACCTTCCATCAACTACAACGGGTATAAAGAAATTAATTTCAATGGGGAAATTAAGTTTGTGTTTTCCACAATTAAACCCGTTAATTTTAGTTTATCAAACATCTAATTTTTTTGCCCTCTATAAATTTTGTTTCAATCTCCTATCTTTTTCAGATTTGAGAATTAAAAAAAATTTAAATTTTATAGTGATAATAATAAATTGGGTATAACCGTATAAGGGTTAAGTGGTTAACAAGAACTCAAAAAGAGCAAAGGAAAGAGGCAAATTGTCAATTGTCATGGTCCCTCATGGAGTTCCGACAAGGCGCAATTAATCAATTATAGAGGTCATTCAAAGACGGCCCATTAAACAGAGTTGCCCGCAAGCCAGGTTGTTTCAATCCTTTTCTATTTTTTGCATTTTTATTTATTAGATTAAATTGCATAATTTGTTTTTTTTTGTTAATTGTTTGATATTTGTTTAATTACTATATATTATTGCAATTTTTATTTTATTTTTATATTTTAATTATGCCTCCTAAAAGAAAGTATATGTCCGGTTATGATAAACATATGAAAAAGAAAAAATTGGAAGAGTTAACTTCTGAAAAAATTTGAGCAATATCAAGAATATGAAAGTATATTTGGTTTCATGTTTACTTCTGAAAAGTTAGAATCATTAGATGATATATCTTTGAAGTCAAGTTGTAGTCATTTTGAGCAAGCATTAACACATAATGAGCAATCTGATGTTGATGGACATGAACTATATGCGGAGTTAAAGTTATTAAGAGATATCTTGCCTGCAAAAAAACTGGGAGCTATTGATATATTAAAATTTTTGAAAGGCGTAGATTGTTTTCCTAATACAATGATTGCATACATGATCTTATTGCCTATTCCTGTAACAGTTGCTTCTGCAGAAAAAAGTTTCTCAAAGTTGAAGTTGTTGAAATCTTATTTGCGGTCTACCATGT
Source organism: Dysphania ambrosioides (assembly GCA_026401315.1). Taxonomy (NCBI): domain Eukaryota; kingdom Viridiplantae; phylum Streptophyta; class Magnoliopsida; order Caryophyllales; family Amaranthaceae; genus Dysphania; species Dysphania ambrosioides. The sequence goes on from CM048666.1 coordinate 1,922,315, forward strand.
TACAAGAACGACTTAATGGATTGGCATTAATCGCAATTGAAAATGATCTTTTGGAGAAGGTGGAATATAAAGACATGGTTGATGAATTTGCTTTAAAAAATGCTAGAAGATTAGCTCTATTTAAATAGTTTAAATTTTTAATAATTGAGATTGTATTAGGATATTAAGCATATTATTTATCATTTAAATAAAGTAGTTTGAGTATGTATTTCGTTTAAAAATGTTGTTATAATATTATAATATATAGAGATAATTTCGGTATATTTTTTATTAGGGCCCAATTTCAAAGTTTAGAATAGGGCCCCCAAAATGATTAAGACGGCCTTGCGTAAGGGTATAAATTCATAACCATCATAGTCATCTACTTAGTATTACTTACTACCAAAGTACTCTACTTGTCCCTAATTTTTGCCCCATTTAACTTTTTACGGTTTCAAAACACGACTTAAAATGTTTTTATTTTCAAATCCGTAAAAGAAAAAATTATGAAAATTTGATATTTAAAAATTTACACTGATATACATACAACGAGATCTCACATAAATATATTATTTCTTATAACATATTGATACTATATAGTCAAACTTCTTATATTTAAATTCATAAATAGAAATGAAGTTCATGATAGATTGAATTACTTTGACTATGTCTTGAATGACTATGATGGTTAATCATTGCTTAGTTTACGATCGATTGAATTCCCTATTGTTCTGAAACTTTGATTTGCGACAGGTCACCAACCCAAAAAATTAGACATTGATTTGCTATATACTGGAAAAGAAAAGATACTATTCCCATCAAATTTTTTTCATATTGCAATCAAGTCATATCATCGTATAACAAAATGCGGTTTCACGTATTTTTAAAAAGCACAGTTACGTTGGATTCAACCAGAATTTTGATCACAATAGTAAATGACAAAAGGATTCGTTTTGTGTCTTTTTCCTCCACTTTTCTTCTGTTGAATGTGGTTGGGTTATGGAAATTTGGCAACCCTGACGACCTATTCTGACAGAACTTTTTCTCTTGATAACACACTGATGTTATAGTTGACTCTTTCATAAACTAACACGGTCAAATCTTCTGATAGGATCCCATCACAATCATGCCCTAGCTCTAGGTCATCATTAAATAGGTTTAGCTGCCTGCATGCAATTGTATTACTGTACTAAATTTTGTGTCGTTGGTGTAGCAGTAATAAAATATAGGTTGGTTCTTCAGGCAGCCACAAATTATACGGCGGTGTTGACAAGTTCAATCCTAAAGTCCGATGTTTAGCTATGTCTTACTCCATAATAATATAATATCATCTCAAAACTTTATCAACAACTGAGCTAACACTTCTTGAAATTACTAATATATTATACTCATTTCGTCCCTTAAAAATTATCCTATTTCTATTTTCGGTTGTCCTTTAAATATTGTTCTATTTCTTTAAATATTTTTCATTTTGATTGTTTTTCCAAAGATTTTCCATAGTGTCTTAAAAAAGTTGTTTTTCGTATTTGACGCAATCTTTGTGAGACAAATGGAGTACATTTTATTTCATAATTAATATAAGCAAAGCACTCAAATATATAATAATATTAAAGCATTTTGTCACAAAGTCTAAAAGGAGGAGGAAGAGGGCTTAGGAACGAGATATATAATGAATTAGATGGTTCTAGAGGTTTGGGGGGATGTCTTGAAACTCCATTGCCATTAAATTTCACTACATCATTAAAACAGATGCAAGGAATAAATAAATACCCCCCCTTATCGTCCTTCCTTCATTGCATTTATTTGGGGGTGTCTCTTTGATTCTGACCCTTGCATGATCCCCCATCATTTATTCCTTCTTTTGGTAGTGTACCTACTGTTTTTTCTCTTTTAATTGTATGGGGTACCTAATTGTAGCTATTATATTTTTTTTTTTTGGCAGCAGGAAATAAACAATATAACAGACACCTATCCATGTTTTCTAGCCTTAATTGTTGCTATTATCATACCTTTGTTTTTGCATGAATTTTCATGGGACCTAACGACGGTATTTTTCGAAGTTTATCTTAAGTTTAATCTCCGTCAAATTTTGTAGGTGAGGTTTATTCATTATGTTTGCAGTTTGATCAGTAGATAAATTGAAGATCATACACTATTCATTATACTTTGTCTTAGTACTAAAAATATTATTAACATCAAGTTCTAATCATAATTGTGTACAACTAATCAACATAGCTCCTGACGTGAGGTGCTATGGTTTCTGCAGAGACCTTGGCATCAACACAGACATTTCGGTTTCTCGAACACTTCATGTGAGAATCGTTTCCATACAACATAAACTTACCCCTTATAATTATAAAACATAGCATAGGTCCTCCAATGTTTATTCCAAAAAAAGAAGGAACAAAAAATGGTGATTCAGCCAAGAGACAACTCAATGGTGGAGCGCATTAAATGGGACGTTGCCAAGACAGAATGAAACCCTAGCGAAATCGAGAGTATATGTTGTACACTTGTACTATCCCCTTTCTCTCTTTCTCTCAAAAAAAAAAAAAAAAAAGTGTGGAAATGAAGGGACAGATCGATCAAATTTATAAATCTTGACCTTTCATCATACAATATCAACTCTGTCAAAAAGGTAGATAAGAATAAATACAATCAAATCAAGTCTATCAGAATCAAGTATAAATGAATGAATATGCATGCTATATGTGACATCCTTTCTTTAGCCTTTCTTCCTCTATTGACAAATTCCTAATTTATATATTATATAAATATATTAGGAATATTTTTCGTAATTTTATTTTTATGTCTGAGGTCATAAGGTATTTTATCTATATTTTTAAATCTGCTGTTTTCTATATCTAAAATCTCATTTTTCTGATATAATTTTTATTAGATATGTATTAGGAAAACCTCCTCCCTCTATTGACTATTGCTAGAGAGTACTCTATATGTCTTGGAGTTAATTAGCACGCTTTTCTACAATCCCTAACCTTTAAAAAGCCACAATTTTTCCAAAACTCTAAGGAACAGTCTGCTGATCACCTTTCCCGGATGTTGCTAGGGTGGTCTAAGTATTATTAATTGTATTTCGTTGTGTAAATTCCCATACGGCATTAGAACTTTTATAGAATACAGTTATACTATCACTTGTTTTTATTATCAATCACAATAAAAACTAAGTAACCCAACCAATGTGATCTTACTAAACAACTTTCAATTTGATAGAGATATAAGATAGTCAATATTATCGGAAAATATATGTGATATATTTTCCATATTGATATTAGTAAGAGAATAATATTTTTAGGACTATTTATGTTAAGTTATTATCTTTAGGATATTTTATTATAATAGTATATCTTTTAGAAATATTATTTTATATCTTATGAGCTTAAATTTTGTATAAATACTCTTAACTATTGATCAATAATAATCAAGTCATATTTTTAAAACTTTTATCCCAAATTTGTCACAATTCCATATTTTTCATTTCCTCAGTATTACAAGTGTCATTTGTGATAATCCTAACATGATAATTTAATTGAAAGAGTTTGTTATTGCATATGACCAACTATGTGGATTGGCATTACGATTTGTACTACATATACTGCATTGTTTCTTTATATATATGCAAAACCATGATTGTACCATTGACAGCCTGCTTATTAGTGTTGATATAGATGGATTGGCTATTGGGTTTTAGATGAATTAGTGTATGTGCTGATATCTAGCACCGATGAACATAAATTGATAAATCAAGCATGGATGCATTCCTCGTTGTACGAACACTTTTGGTGTGGGATACCAAGCGACGTAAAGTTGTTGCTGGTGCTTTAGTGGGGTTGTCGAGTAAGTGGGAGTCTTGGAGATAATGGAACATTGCCATGAGTTTCTTAGATCTAAGTCCATGTAGCAACTGATGCTCATAGCTAATTCCATGCATTGGATTATCTCTAGCTTCAGTTTCTGATCCATTCCGTTGATAAGCAAGGCTAAATCTTTTTAGCTCTGTCGTAACAGTACAAAATGATTCTCATATATGAAGTTTCTATATATCTCTAGTGTTTGTAGCTTTTTGACTGATACTGACCACTAGCAAGACTGATAATAGTCTCTAGCAGCTTGTGATTAAAGAAAGTGAAAAATCACTAACTACAACAAAATATAACTCGATTAGTTTGAAACAAACTAAAGATTGCTTTGATATTATATTACCGGGCCGGGATACTTAATTATAGAGTCGTATCTCATAGATTAGTTCATTAGATCATATATAGTGCACTCAACCCACTATTTGATCGACTCAATTTAATAGATCCATAACTAACTACCTATATACAATCTCTCACCTTATTTGTGGAATTCGATTTTTACTTACCCAGCTACGTAGTAATATGAATAATTAAATTTCTTTGATAGATTTGCAACCGTCTTATATATTACAAGCCACTAAAATAATATCACTAAACAAGAAACAATCTAAGCATTACCGAGTAATTTAACAAAGTAACTGCAACTACTAAATGAAACATACTAATGAAAAGTCCAATATACAAACACAGCTTAAAAAAAAAAAAAAATTTGCTACATTGGTAGACTGCACCTGTAGTATGGTGTATGCGGAATGGAATGACAGGTGTACGTTCTCTCTTAGCTCCTTAAATACATCCCTTTTGTCCCCCTCCTCTTAAGTTCTAACCCCTTGAAAATGTACTAATTTATTTTTGTTAATAGTCAACGACTTTTTTGTAAAATTAATGCAAAACTAAGTTAATGTAAAATTAATCAGTTCTTCACAATTTTGACAGGTGGATTACTTAACTGTAAACTCCACGAGTTCACATTCAATAGCGACGAGTTCGAAGTATGTAATCAATACGTGTAAATACTCGTCTAGGTTTAGAGATAATCAGATTTAAATGTATGACTTTACTTACACTTTTTAATGATTGATTAGGTTTCATTTTCAGTCATGAAATACATCAAACATAAGATTTCAATAATTTGTCCACTAAAATAAATGAGGCTGTGCCATACAAAGAATAATCGAATGAATCAATCAACTGTGCAAATGTATGCAACACAGTAACGTACTTTCTCATTGCGTTTAAATTTACAGATAATCTTATTCAGCACAGGGCACAGTAAAAAAGCATGTTGACTTTGACTACTGACATTGCTAAGTATAGTATGTATAATACTACATTTTAAACTGAATAACTGATCGATGCTTGTTAAGTTTAGATCTATGTCACTAATCAACAAACGTAGGGTAAGCTTGCTTCACCGTCAAGCTAAGCCAAGGGGACATGTATTTTAACAAGCTTGCATGCCTGCTCCATTCAACTATACATGAATAAAATTTTGCAAAAATCTGCATTTTACTTGTTGTATGTTGTTTCTAGTAAAACATAGATAAACTAATTCTTAACGTGGAAGAAAATTAAAAAAAGCAATCAGAAATGGTAATTCATGGATATACGAAGTATATGATCGATATATAGTATGAAGTTTGGAGTACATGAATTATAGTAGTTTTTGTAATTTAAGTAAGAAAATGAATTAATTTTCATAAAAAGTAAAAGCCACATTCAAAGATGGTTACAATACAATTAAATTCAAGGAAACAGATATATGCATTGCATGATATTAAAATTAATAGAGAGAGAGAGAGAGCACATCCTAGAATCAGTAGAATAGGGAACCTATCAATATAATATCTATCGGGAGTTGAGAGCTTTATAAAATATTTAGTTAAATTATAAACTTAAGATCGAACTAACCCAAAATACGAGATGTCCTTTTGCATGCATAAGTTTCTTTGACAAAGTACAAATCAACACACGTGAAGTCAAATCTTTACATTCATGGAGCTTATATCACTGCCAACATTAATAACACGGAGTACTCACTATGCTCATTTTGTTTGTTATATTTGTAGTATTTTATAAACAGTAGAACTTGCAAGCTGTAATCTTTGAAAATTGAAAATTGAAAATGCAGCTCAGTCACGCAGAGTGCTATTCAAGCAATGTATTATTGTATTGCACAGCGACATTATATCTTCTTCTTGTATTGAGCCAAAGTTGATAGTCGGTGAACTTGGTTTTCGTTTCACATTGTATTGCAGTCATGTAGAGGATGGTCGTTTGCAGGGTTCGATAGCTTCCTGCCCGAAAGCCGAAGGACCGGTCTTAAGCTAGCCAAACTGACTAGGAGGCAAAACACAAAATCATTTTTTTACAATATGGAAAATTTGCCGAGGCAATCATGAGTCCTGAGATTTGGCCAAACAGCCCAAATAATCCTGTCCCCTTTTTTGCCCCAATTTTTAAAATGGACCATTCCTTTTTGTTTGCCTCAATTCTTTAAATGGAGTGTATTAGCCCCATATTTGTTTGTATTATTAGAATGATTTGGATGGATAGTAGTTAAGGGGCCCATAATAAGAAGAGCTGCACTTGTGGGCCTCCAATTAGGTGACAGACCTCAGGACCTGTGTAGGTTCGATTGCTATAGTCCATATAAGATGTCGAGGGAACCCAATTTTGTGTGGAAAAACTTTAGCAACAAATTTTATGACTGCGCAAATATGCAACTCTTAGCAATTTAGCATAATATGTATTATGTAAGTAAGAAAGGACTTAAGATTCTAAAGTCCGTATAGTTGAGTCAGGAAGCGTAACTTATTTTTTCTTAAGCTGCAAACCAAACATAGTCAATGAAGCTCAATATAAAGGAAAACATTTCATTGTCGATGTATAAAAAGCACATCGCACTAGTCTATAATCTTATCCGGTACACCAGGAATAAACAGGAACTCAAACATATATGTCCAGTTCAATTTACAAAAAAATCAACTATGAATCAAAATTGTTGCTGCAACATTGACATTGATATTATCATCTAGGGAGTATAACATTACAGTACACTATATTTCTCTTTAAAAAAAACAAAGGTTGCCTTCACAACTCGCCACAAAGGTTATTCAGAGAAGGGAGGAAGAACATCAACATTTGCAACTGCGCTAGACTTGGCACCCGGCATTGAATACTAAATACAGGTCTAGAAGCTATTGAGAAGACAGCAACTATGTTCTAATAGAGGAAAAAGGACATCCAACTCACAGAGTAACAACATTCACAAGAACTGACGCTGTTGATTTCAAAGGCTATCCCAATGACACCGAGAGACGCAATATCGATAGGATCCACTTGAACATTGCTCTCAGATACAGTGGCGCAAAACCGGCTATCTGTTACAGCATAAGTACATTGCTGATAAAACTCCGCACCCACAATATTCTCTTTCGTTCAAATATGTATGGGAGTTATCTACATATATGGTCATATGATACTGTTGCAAAATGGGACTAATTTGGGATACGATGATAAAAGCAATAGGTCAGAGCTCATGTGAATGCCATAAATCTCTCAAATGAAGAAAAACGCCCCTATTGGTAGGAGAGAAGCACTCACGGTTCTGGTTATGAATTAAGAATCCGATCTAGTGGCAGTAAATGACGAGAGGAGGCCTGCAGCTTGGACCGGTAAGATATCACCAAAAGTCATGGAACCAGCTGACTTACCCAGTTTAAACGTGCCCTCTCCAAATCTACTCCCAACCTGGTTAATGGACACAGAATACAATCATTATTCTCGTTGTGTTCACAATTAGATTAGTCAAATGAGTTCCATATGAATTCCAATTCCAAATAGCTGTCAAGACAAAGCATCATCACAAAACTTATAAAAGAATCTCTAAGTCACTTTCACAGGATAGGTCAAGATTGCACAAGGGCAAAAAGTGTTGGAAGTTGCACAAAAGCACATAAATCAAGATATTCATATTAGACATCACCTTGCAAGCAAGCAAGAGAAAGTAATGAACCATGGTAAGTATGTACCTAGGTTATAAAAAAAGCAGAGCACTCGATCACTCACTGGGCATTAGACCCATAAAAATCATGGTAAACATACAAAGGTTTCACTCACAGATCCGGAATATCCAAATTTTGAGTCATTTATGAAAAAATATCAAAGTTCAGAATAAAGACATTGAATGCCTCTTAAGGTCATATGAAGAGGTTTGGCACCTATCATTGTATTAAATTTGGTCTAAAACGAGTTTATAACATAATTGTAAGAGTTCAAAAAATCGGTTTGAATGGGTATTTGAGTTTAAGTACATGTATTAACTGCTATAACCAGATCACACCCATGGTAAGCATATCAATTTGTTCCCTAAATGTGGCAAGAATAGTCTAATATTATTGAGTTTTGAAGGTTATACAATATGCCGTTTTTAGAGTACTTTTTGAAAAAATATCAAAAATTGAAATTAAGGTACGGGATGTCTTTCATATGGTTATATGAAGAAAGATACTCATCATTGCATTATATTTGGTACCAAATGCCCTAATAATGAGTTTAAGATCCAATTGTAGGAGTTTAGGAAATCGATTGAAATGGGTATTTAGAATCAAAGTAAACGGTTATAATCACTATTCTTTACTATTGCCCTATAATACACCATTCTTAAGTCATTTTTTAAAAATATCAAAAATTAAGGTAAAAGAACTGGATGCATTATAGGGTTATACGGAGAAATTTAGTACCCATCATTGTATTATATTCGGTCTTTAAATACCCAAAAATGAGTTTTGAATCTATAAAAGTTTAGGAAATTTGTTAAAATGCATATTAAGAGTCAAAGTATATGGTTTCAATCACACCTATGATTGCTATGACTCTATCAGATAAAGGGTAAGCATATCAAGGTGTGTGGTCCAAAATAGTATACACTGTTTTAGAGCTCTTTTTATATATAAATATCAAATATTAAAATAAAGGTATTGGTTGCCTCTTACGGCAATATGAAGTAGTTTTGTACCAATTATTGTATTTTATTCGGTTTCCAAAGGACCTAAAAACAAGTTCAAGACAAATCATAGAAGCTTTGGAAGTTAATTACTAAGGGTATTCATCCACTGGGTCCGAAATTGTTTGAGATAACCAAATTTTGAAGGTTTTACACTATTTCTTAGTCATAAAAAATCCAAAACTGTTCTAATAATCCAATACTATGTGGGTCATAAGGTCATATGAAGAGGTTTGTGACTATTTAGTGCATAATAATCAATTTATAAAGGCCATGAAGCATATTTAGGCGCTCCTATTACCAATTGGAATATGGTAGAAATGGCAGTTTGGAAGTAGTTTAGAGGGTTCCAATCACCCAAAGGGCCTTCTAGGATATCCTAAGACTTGTATAAAGCACCTGAGATGTTATCTTTCCGTAACCCAAAAAATACTATGTCGATTATATTAAATGAATTTTGACCCTTTAGATGAATTTTTTTGGAATATAAATAACATGTTATGTATTCTGGCCTGCATGGTTAGGAATAAATGGTTCTTTACGTAGTTCTTGATACATTTTTTCTTTGAACTAGAATAAAAGCAAACTCATATACCTACTTATTTTTTCTTTTCTTTTTCTTTGAACTTAACACATCTGTGCACTTGATGGGGTACACCACCTTCAAACAAAACAAAACCAGCAAATTAATGTCTCCGCAATCCATACACCCACCCCCATAAAAAATAAAAAAGAAAAAAGAAAAGAAAAACCTACCCACACAAAAATTTTGCTTCTCCAAGGAACAAATAAATTGCAAGAATAAGAAGAATTATATGTTATCCTATTTAGAAATGGAATGAGAAAAAATTATTCATAGATTACAGCTAATGTTCAAAACAGAGTACCTATCCAATTTAGATTGGAGATGTCATACTTAAATCTGTAAGACAGGCAACAAATGCTGGTATAAGTACAATATATATACCTGTATGAAGGACTTCAAAAATGGGGCTGCCACTCCAAAGCCTGAGTTGTCATCCAATAGAGCCTTCTGGGAGAACTCCCCATTTGTAAGAGCTTCCCATTGACTTTTTGATGACACGTCATCAGAAGAAGTCCGCACGGGTGCTTTAACAGCAGGCCTAGAAGACAAGGCAGGCGTACTGCAGCAAAAAAAAAGGTTAAATATGATAAGGACTATCATTTACTCAGGTGTTCTAAGTTATTTCAACAGCTCAGAATCAAGGCAGAAGCAGAAACGTAAGCTTAAAAGCAGAAATATGACATATTAATAATCCCCAATATTCTACTCTAGGAAAACATAGCTTACCTGATTGGAAGGTACTTAAATCGAGGAACGGAGGAGCATCTCATTATATTTGACTCTGAATTGGTAGGGAGTTTTTGAACAGTATTTGTGTACATGCGGTTAAGTTGAACAAAGAAACCAAAGAGGACTGCATGTCTTAAATAAGACTGCCTCTCATTTTCCCAAAGGTATGGCTCAAACCTACATGAGTTATCCAGAAAATTGCATGAGATTCTTAGAAGACAGAAATCATAAACTCGCAAGTGCAAAGATATTCCTAACATGAGCTAAATGGTAGAGCACCAACGTTTGCCAATCAATCGGATCCAGCCTCTGTGAAAAGCGGCTTATCAGATCATCAACACGCTCTCTAGTGGCTGACTTGGCAGTGATCTTATCCTGCTTCCTCCTGTAAACATATTTCGTAGATGGACTATTTGACAATCCATCATTCAAAGTGGAATCGTATCCAGAAAGAATATCTGCAGCAAATCTCAAGTCTAGCAGAACTTGTAGAGCTCCTTTCTCAGATATTTGCACACCATTAGTCAGAAGGTTGCTATAGGTTTCGACAACCTAAAGGGAATATTCAAATTAGAAAGGGAAAAGGAACAAAAACAACCGAATAGAAGAAATGATAAAACTCAGTGTTCAAGCAATAGGACCACCAAGAAAGCAACTTAATAGCAAAAAAAATTAAAGAAAATTGTGAAACAAGAACAAGTTTCAAAGCAGGAAAAACATATTCATCAAAATTCCAGACTAAAAAAAAGATCTAGACTCAAAGCAAAGTCGACCACAGTACAGAGCACAGAAACTTGAATAATTGAGTCATAAAGATCAATTTGTAGCCACCCACAAATAAATGTGTGATATTGAGGACATTTGTTTAGTATCATAAAGATGATTAGGAACTAGTTCAAATAGCAGTCCCTAGACACAAGAAATCATCATTTTCCAGATACATACAATATGCATTCAAGTCTAAGCAATAGGCAGCAAAGCAGCGAAGAAATGTAGGCCTTGCACAGCACCTATTGTCATGGATAACATGGAGTCATAGTCTCTAATGAGAGTGTTTCCGAATGGCATATTAAATAAACACATAAAACATGATTCACGTCATCTCCATTCCTATAAACCCATCAGTAGCAATAATTTTTTCATTCCACCCAAGGCCAAGGCATATAGTTCACACAGAATTTAAGGAAGTTTAGAACTTTCCAGCATCCATACTTCTAGTGTTTCCTTCCAGGTTTTGCATCAGAAGAAGTAGCCAACTAGCCACTAAGGCACATAAAAAAGGTCTGGCACTAAATAAACAGAGCACGAGAGCAATCATGAACTACTTGTTCCAAATAGTCGCCTGAAACTGCTACATCACATTTTCTTGGTGCTGATAAATAATTTGATCAACGTGTGGGTGTAAGCATCAGCAAAAAATGCCACATTGTCCATTTTTTTTCTCTTCAGTTTTCCTATATAATCAGTCCGCAAATAGAACAGAAACAAGTGTACTATTTTATACTACCTCACTATACTGACTTTTCTGTTCACCAATACAAGAGTTCAACCATCAAATTATATGAACATCCCCCAGTGTAATTTAAATTTACTATCTTAAAGAGTACGTACTAAGAGCGATCAAACAACTTTAATTAATAAGAATTACTTTTCACATCTTAATAAAAAGCTGGGGTCAAAGTAACCATATGGATAGTGCAAGATGACAAAATAGTGTAATTATTTTGAAATGGAGATAGTAGAAAATAGTAGTAGTTAACATACTGAGGAGAAGCCTTATGATTTCTGGGCCAGACAAGCACATACCTTTTCCAGCAGCCTCTTTGCAAATCGCTGTAGAATAGTCTTATCCAGAACATGGCCTCCTATGCGATGAACTTCTTCACATGCTCTGAATATAAATGAACAAATATACAAAGAAGGCATGGATGGAAGCAATATTTTCATCTCTGAATCACTTTCACTTGATTGGTCTTGCTTAACAACTACCTCCTCCCAGCCCTGCCAAAGATCAAAAGAGGCCAACAGTAAACCTTGGGTAGCCCAACAGGAAGAGTTGATATTTAGCTTAAAACAAAATTCAAATTGTCTGCTCAGTCCAACAAATGTTAATAAAGCTCTGTTCTTACTAAACCATTTCCATATAAAGCAGAACCATTATGTGAAATATTAGATTGATATTTCAATCACATGGAGTAATATGTACTAATACATAAAAGGTGAGACAGTAGGATCAGCATATTCAGCACCATTACCAATTCAATCAGCAGATAAAAAGAGAACTTGCGACAAAGAATTTGAGGGAGCAACTTACACGCAAAGGATCAGTAGCTGATAACGCATCATCTACCCTGAGATTCTTCAAGAGAATGTTCGTGAGCTCATCAGCCACCCATGAAATCCACAAACCATGAGCTGCAATAGAAAGGTCTCTCATACTGCTTGTAAGTTCTTCAAGTTTAGGACTTGAACTATCATTTACCCCAAATAGAGCATTAGCAGCAAGTGATGTTTGTCTTTTTGAGTTACTGAACAACAGTCTAGGGCTATCAGGTGTTGATGAGTCCAGCGAAAACCTAGAGTAACTTGACATAGACGATACTGTCTCTGAATTTAAAGCTACAGTTTCATTCACCCACATTCTAGGTGATCCTAACACAATTGGGATGTGCTTCAAGTGGTTTCGAAAGGCAAACAAAAGCCTTCCAATAAAAAGAGATCTCTCAATAGTTGCAGCGGGTGGTGGAAACTTGCCTCCCTTCTTTGCATTGTCCAGAGCAGCACGTAATTTGTCAAGTTCATTCGTTAAATCTACCAGGATGGTAGAGATACTATCATAACATTTACTTTGTAAATGTGGTGCTAGGTCTTTCAACCTCAAAGGTGCTTTTGGAGATTCTAAAAAACATAACAAGTCATCCAGCACACGATGGCAGCAGCTATCTACTGCATCCCTAATTTGGCTAGCTTCTGGCCCAAAATATGCACTAAGACAACTGCCAAAGTCATAATCCTCATGCAAGGCCTTTATGCTAGGGAAGCCACCGCCCTTTTTAACGTTTGGCTCAACAAACCAAACCCCACCATCAGCAGATGATCTATTCAAAAATGCTCCAAAATCACTGTTATTGTCAAAATTGCTTCCAATCGCACAGATCGACTCTGGAACACTAACAGCCCTAGTCAAATCATCAAATCCTGAGTCAACAATCGCTTTCATCCTGGTTACAAAAGAATCCTCAAAAATCTCATCCCAGAGATCCACATTCTCCCCCAAAACAAGTTCCCTAGTCCTACTCCAAGGAAGCTCAATATCAGAACCAAATACACTCTTAAGCCACTCTAAGCTTCCTTCAAACACCTCTTTACTTTCCATAGTCTCTCGAATTCGCTTCTCAGCTGAAGCAAGCTCTGCCCCATTCGGAATTGCATCAATAAGACACCTCCCATCAATCTTCTTAACAATCTCCCTCCCACATTCCCTCAACCAACTCGAACACACCTCAGCAATAAACTCCCGATCAAGTATCACCATAACTGACTCCAACTTATCCCTAAACTCATTCCACAATCTAACCTCCTCATCGGGACTAGGAATCCCACCAAACAACTGTGCAGCCGGGGGCGCCTCCAAAATCACCTTATAAAACAAGGGCATATCATTCAAAACCTGCAAAAACATCTCCCCAACATGAGCAATCGTCACCTGAATAATCCTAGTCACCTCACAGAGCACATTCACCAAATCACCCCTCCCATCAAAACCACTCAACTTCTGCAAAATCCAGGACTTCCGCGATTCCAACAACAACCCGAACGCCTGTTTCGGGTCCAGCTCATCGATAATCGCAACCCCGGCAAGAGCATCAGCAAATGCCCCAATCAGGACCTTCGAAACATCATCCTCTCCCTTATCCAACATCACAAGCAACCGCTCTCGGCTCCGCTGCGAAATCTGAGCCTTGAAACTCACAACAATCTGCCATTGATGATTTAACAATGGAAAATTCTTCTTCAAGATGATTCCACCATCCTGGCCCACCAAATTCAACCCTTGATACACTAACCTCGCCCGAACAAACCTAGCACTCGCCTCCAAAAACATGAATTCATCCAAACAGCCCCAAATATTCTCAGGTGTATCGACCAAATACTTGACCCGACTGGCAATGGCGTAGATTTTAGTCCGGTTAGGGTTAGGGTTGGCGGAAAACTTAGGACTAACGGCGGAGGAGAGAGAATTGATGGAATTAGAAATCGACGAGATGTTGGAAGAGATTGACTCACAAGATGACTTCATCAACAAGATTGAATCTGCGGAGTCGATGAGATCGCGATATCGATTACCGATTAGTTGACGGAGCTCCTCCTTTTTATCTTCGATCTGTTTGCGAGTGCTGGACTCTACGCTTCGGATCTCTGAAACGGGTTTCGCCCGGAATAAGGTTTCGGCTTCCCGGAATCCGGATCCTCCAGACGACATTGCCGCCGGTGGTTGGTTTCCCGGTGAGACGCGCATGATTTGTTGGGATTGGATGGGTGATCCGAGAATGAAGAGTGAAGTCCAGTGTTTGTCGCCGTGTTTGATTAATTGAACATCTCTAGTTTTATTCACGGGGTATATTCGGTAATTCAGTTAAGAAACGGGTAGGTGATGTCGGTGATTGGGCTTGGTTTCATGATGTGTAGTACCATTTTCGATCCTATGTGGATTCTTAATGGGGACTATTGATCCTGTGTGCGTTACCAACTTTTATGGATTCGTCATTCTTTTTTTTTTTTTTGTATAGAGGTTGGGCTTTTGCATTCTTTTGGTTGGAGAACACCAAACTCAATTTCATACTTTCTACCAATACAAATTAGCGAAGATTTTCTATAAAATTGTAAATACGGGATACAATAAGGTTATCGTGTGATCAATAAAAGTTATTTCTCAATATAACTAAAGGTATTCCTAATACAACAAAAATTACCCTTATAATAAAAGATATTGCAATTTCAATTAATAAATAACGAGATATGTTTGTAAAGAAAATATTTGATCTATTGTACAAAAGTCACCCACTAATAAAATAAAAGTCACATTTATATGTACCCACTTTATTAGAGTTTTCGTATACAAATTATGATCACCAACACGAAAACCTCTTCTTAGCTTAATCAAACATGTTCGTTGCACTTTCTGTTTATCATTTGAAACGATTCTTTTAGGCTATTCCCAGTCTCCCACTACATTAAACGTTTATGACATAGGATGGGCAACTATTGAATAATATGAAGGTGACCTAATGAATATTTTATTGATCAAGTTTTCAATATTTTATAGATCAAGTTTTGTTTACTAATCCGATATTTCTTTAATTAGTCAACTTCACATATAATTCCAATTAAAACTTCCACATTCAAATTACTCATCTACCCTCACTCATGCATGATTATTTGGTAGTTGTGTTGATTCTTGGCTAGCTTCACTGTTTTGAAGTTGATCTACCTTGTTTTTCTTCTTGAATGAATTATATTAAGGGGTGATATATAATTTTTCAAATCAATTACTCTGGCAACACAGATTTTAAGCAGTATTATTCTATTAACTTATCTTGTAAACAAATATTAGGCAATTATCAATCTTATTCAGTTGTCTGGTGGCTCTGCTTGATCTGCAAGTAAGTTGCTACTGAAGTATAGAGTCAATATCCTATGACTGAATGGCTGATGAATAGATAAACCTTTGACTATGCATTAGTTTAAGGCCTTTGAGTATAAACTTATTATACAGAAAGGAACAAAATTATAAAGATTCACATGCATTGGTGCATGTTTATAACATGCCCCAGCTTAGTATGATATCAGCATTCACCAACAATTTATTTTAGTAATTAGTTTACCCAGTTTTGTTCATGAGATCGTACAAGCAGCTGTCGGATTAACTATAGTAGTCAATACAATTTACTTTCCAATCGAATGCCTAGAACAATCATTTTTCATACAAGAATGCATGTATAGTAACGCAACCATGCATAATAATTTTTAGTATTTTTTATGCGGATCTATGATGAAACAATGCTCAAGATGAATTACAAAGTTACAAGAGGTTATAAGAAATTTCAAGTTATAAGATATTCTCATCATATTATAAAAGATAATATATTCAAGTGGATCTCGTTCGATGGATTTATTTTTTGAATTTCAAGTTTTGATAATTTTTTAACATACGAATTTGGAGATAAAAACGTTTAAATGATGTCTTGAAAATTGTAAAAAGGTAAATGAGCAAAAAAAAATTAGGGAAGGAAGTAGTAATTATTAGGATCAATCGATAGGCTGTGCCACGCTTTCCTCAAAGAAAGCAACCGAAACTGTAACAACTAGAACTTGGTTCCTTAATATCGTCTCAAGCAGGGGAGTGCAATTACAGGAAGGGAGTCGTTGTTGATCCACCGGATTCCAGAGATTTAGTACAGCAAACTAATTGGGACTCGTCGGCAATAGGGGTGTTCTATGGAGCAAATCCAACAAGTGAAAGGTGGTGCAATCGATGGTAGATTAGGTCAAAAGGATGGGCAAAAGTTCTTCGCTTTCATTTGTAAGCAGCTGGGGGATAAACTTGGACTTCTTTCTTATCTTAGGCCCTACGCCCCTAACTCAAAAACGGGCCTGATGGTGCTAGTGTGTCACTATTACTTTAGAAATTTAAATTGTTTTCGGAACACATCAAAAGAAATTTAAACTTTGACATTGTTCTAGTCTCTCGTGCGCGTTGGAAGTGATTTATATACTAAGGTCATGATTGGATTGATGAAGATAGATTAAGGGATGATAAAAGTGAAACTAATGAAAAATCAAGTTAAATAGACTTGGTGATAAGGAGATGTGGGGAAAAAGGAGATATTATAGTGGTAGTATGAGGATGAATAAATTGAGAGATTTATTATTACCTTTATTATGATGGTAATAATTACTTTAGGGGTGTGGTATATATCTATTACCCCTTAAATGAAGGTATTATTTCCCCTTTCATCAAAATACTAACACTATATTTACCTTACAAATCACTTTTACCAACCTTATTTTTCATTGATTTGACTTTTATTACTTCTCTAGTGCATTACCCTCAATCCAAGTATACCCTAATGATGACATAGATTAATTGAATACCATTCGAATACTTGACCACTTGAGTAATAAATATAGCCTTGCTAACATTTTTCAAAAAATTTGTGCATAAGCTTTATTGTTGTTATGTTACGGAATGAATGTAGAGAGTAATAGTTGAACAACAATGTGTAGTAGTTGAATAAAAATGTGTATTATCGCCTTACCGGCATAAATCTTCTATTCGATCACCTTAACATTTACTAACATGTAAAGCATTGGCCAAGTTAGGGATATCAGGATATGGTGAACGTTGTTCAGGCCACTTTCAGTTAACTAGGGTAGGTATTACTCTTCCACCCGAAGACTGTAGCTGAGGGAATGTTCTAGAAGTTCAAGGTGATTAGGTGAGTCTTAATGAATTAGAATATAATTAATCTCATCTTCTTCGGTTGTCAACACCTCTAACAGAAGACCATCTTACGTTAATTGAAACATTTAACCTCCCATTAATTTCATGTAGTAATCCATTTTCTGTTGCGTATGTACATTGGTCACAAGATGTTGCCATGATTACCTCTAATACTTTCAAGTTTCACTCATATTATTGGTCCATTAGTTTTTGATAGGAACATATCTTTAAAGATAAATTATACTTCTAATTTAAAAACTTACATAATGCATAAAATAAAATATCATCAAGGGTAGGAGGAAGGAAATAAAGGGAAGAAGTAAGTAAATAAAATAAGAGAAAATAAATAGAAAAAGAAAAATAAAAAATAAAAAAATTTCAACAATCAATGCCCAAAAACCATCATATGATGGTCCCGTGTAATTGAATTTTTAATATGGTAGCTTTTGACAAAATTGATTTTATTTGGTAGTTTTTCACAAGATGATAATTTTACGTGTAGTTTCTTGCAAATTGACATAAATAATAATTATATGCAATTGCATGCTTAGCTTGTATCTAAACAGAATAGGGGCAACCCTACTTTGCTTCCGAAAGGTGATGAGCTGATTAAGTTAAGAGTACTCGTATACTCCGTACATACTAATTTACATCTTAATTGATCATTTGGAAATCATTTGGATCTGCTACTGTATTTGTTGGACTTTATTAGTATCTCATAGGGAGTAATTCGTATCTAATTGTCTGAATATCAATGGTATGATGCAGCGGGGAAATTGCCTAAGCACAATGGGATACCTAATACCTTGGAGAGGAAACTCTGGACTAAAAGATGGATCTAAGTTAACTGATGTAAATGATAACTATAACAAGGAGAAAATTTTCACGGAGGTTCCTTTAATAAATTGCTTTTTCTCTCTCTAGTTTTCCTAGAGGTAGTCTCTCCTTTTGAGAGTTCCCAGGTCCTCCTTTAACCTCGTGCCTTTTATTTCATGCTTGTACTTCTATTCTGCCCATCAGTGAGCTTTCTTGTGTCAGTGAAAAAATTGCACCAGATATCCACGTTAAATCTCCCATTTTATTTGCAGTATCTTCACCTCCCCAATCCCTTGCCTAGATTCTGTCACAGGAATTTCTACAAATCCTTTCAGTTCCTTTGCATGCTGGGTGTTATCTGGTTTCTCCAAGATGCCCTAAAAATTCATATATTATGAGTTCCTCATTACAAATTCCTCAGGGTTCTTTGCTTGGTTTGCTATCTCCCTTCTCTTTTCTCTTCTGCCTCTGAAATTCTCACTATGAACTCTTCTAGCTCAAACCCCTTTGCTGCTCGAATGGGGTTCATCATGGACCCTCCTACTGGGTTGGGGCAGCTGGAAGTCTGGATTGGGACTCATGTCAATATCCAGTGGAAATCTGGACATTTTTTTATCTTTCATTGTTCTATGAAAGATGATCTGGAGAGTCTCTTGGAACAGCATACGACAATCTTGGATGGGCGAGTACTTACCTTCAGGAGAGCTTCCAAGACTACGGTCCCTTTCCACTTGAATTTCGATATTGCAAAGGTATGGGTGCAGGTCTCGGGTCTGCCATTGGGATACTTGGACCCAGATTGGGCTCTGCAGGCGCAAAAGCACATAGGTCATGTTGATTTTCTTGATCATGATGGAATAAACTTACCTTCAGTGCCCGAATTTCGAGTGCGTATGCTGCTGGACTTATCCCAACCTTTGATTCTAGGATACTTCATTCCTATTGAAGAGGGTGCTTTGTTATGGGTGTACTTTTGCTACGAAGGTATTTATTGCTTTTGTAAACAATGTGGGTGTGTAGGGCATTATACCATGCATTGCGAGCTGTCGGGGTATAATGCTAGAAGGAGAATACATGCACGCCTCGGACGATTCGAAAGTGCTGGTCTTAGGGTCAGATATGGTCCGTCAGTTGTCCCTTTCTACACTAATAAAATTAAGGACACCCCGGATAGGTGGAGCTGGAGAAATTTGGATTTGAACTTAGTAAAACCCGAAATATTTTCAAGATCAACATGGCAACCTTCATAGGGCTTTCGAGGGATTTAGGCTAGCCCCTACTTTTGTCCAGATATCAGACTCCTCTACTTCATCAGCATCAACGGATACCTCCTCTTATCACTTTGCTAATGAGGTCTTCTCATCGGAATCTAAGAGTTCCAAGGAGGAAGTTGTTGATATTTTGAATAGAACCTCAATCCCTACTATGGAATGCAAGGAAGGTCAACGAGAGGGCAAAAAGGAAGTTCCACCTACGAGCAATATGACCAATCTCAGTATGGATCCTTACCTCCCTTTTGCTAATTCCAATAATTTAGCTGGGAATGGGTTTATTTGTGAAAATGATGATCCTTATGGTTGTTGCTTTGGTTATACACATGTTCCTTTTACAGATGATGTTAGTGACTCCACTCCAATTCTGGCTTACCACGTGCGAGCTCCGATGTTTGAGAACTCGGTCTTCGAAGTAGGCGAGAGCTCAAGACGCCCCGAAGGTAACCTCAAGGGGGTCTCAGCTATGAATGGTGAGGTGCAATTAGGAGAGGTGCATAAGAGTCAAGGTTTCTTAGGAGCCTTAGGCGAGCATGGGCACATTCTCCAGGGATCAAACTTTAGGCCTTCTCACTTTGGGAGGGACGCATGTTTCTTTTTGTAATGATTCTCAGGATTGGAATGCTATGACATATGCGTCGATTTGGGAAGTAGGGATTATCCAAAGAACATGGGTGTCATCCATTCTCTTTGAAGAAGCCTCCTCTAATGTTACCTCGACCCCATGCATGAAAAAACTGGCAGCAATAGGTCCAAACTCAGTCTCCCTTGACATGCTGCGCATGGAGTTGGGTAAGCTTAAATCCCTTCCGATGGAATTGGGACATGCTGCTGTCCCTTGAAAATCTAACAACCATTACATCTTATGTGCTGAGAAGGGAGTGGCAGTGATGGGGACATTACCAATGGAATTCGAGGCTATGCTTGGGCGAAAGAGAAAATCACTGCTTTGTGATTTTCCTTCTCGGAGTGATGGGGAATCTAACCCGGCCCAAGATTTTGCATCTTTAAGCATGGAAAGAGGCAACGTTTGTACAATTATGTAGGGCTAAAAGAATGGAGCGATCAAAGACAATGTGTTTTTCTAAATGGAAAGCTAGGAAGTTAAGGGGTGGTTATGGGTCAACTAAGGACGGGACGGAAAAGGAAATGCTTATGTGATCCGGTTTTGGTGCCTTTTAAGAAACGGTTTCTGAACCTCTTTCAAGAGAATGATGGCAATGATGAGCTCGGGGATAGCAAGGCAGTAGCCATTGATGAGGAAGAGGAAGGTTCCGACAAAGAGAGTGGGGTAGCTGGCTCTTTACAGCCCCAGCAAAAAGGATGAAGTTTATCTCCTGGAACTGTAAGGGCCTTAATGGCATCAATTCCCCTGCAGTGTTTTATGCCAAGTGGTTGATAAATTGTTATAAACCTATGTTTTTGTTTCTTAGTGAAACTAAGTCTTCAGTTCTTAAAACTAGTATGTTATTTGAAAAAAATTCTCCGTCTTATGTTTTTGGTGTAGATGCGATAGGGATTTCAGGTGGAGTTGTAGGTTTTTGCTGGTCTTCTAAGGTTGTCACCTGTGTCTCCAAATCACAGAACCTTATTCTCTGTAAAGTCAGTGAACTTGATGGATCGGAATGGAATATTTAATTTTGATATGGTGCGCCCCAAGTATCTGATAGAGTGCTAGTTTGGAATGAGATGACTCAGATATCAGCCTCACATGATACTTGTTTAGTTTTGGGTGAATTCAACCAGGTGGAGTTTGCTGAGGATAAATCTGGTGGGTCAAAAGCAATTAGGGGATGGATGGATTTTATGCAATGGAGGATTTCATCTAACCTATTGGAAGTTCCTTTCTCAGAGCCTCGTTTTACTTGGACAAATAATCAATCCCATGGGAATCTGATTCTTGAGAGAATTGATAGAGGATACATGACCCAGGAGTGGTTATCTCTCTTTCCTGAAAGTAGAATAATTAACCAACCTCTGTTAGTTTCTGATTATGCGCAATTATCTTTGAGGGCTCAGTTAAAACCTCAAGGAGGAATCGGCCTTACCAAATGGAAAATTGGTGTCTTCGATTCAAAGAGATTCAGAAAATTGTGGCTAGTTCTTGGGCCTTGAGGAACCACGGAAGTGCAATGTTCCATTTGTCTAGAAAGATGGAGATTACTATCTCAAGAATGAGGTCTTGGTGCCTGGATCATAGCAAATTCCTTGGTACCAATTGGAGGAAGGCTAGTGATTATCTTTCCGAGCAAGGAGGTCAAGTAAATTAGACTCAACATGCCATATCCTATTTATCTAAAGTTGAGGAACAAGGAAATATGATCTCTATTGGCTTGAATTATTGGAAACAACGTGTAAAGGATAATTGGATTGTGATGGGGGATATTCCGTCTTCTTTTATGTTCTCTAGAACGAAGCAGCGTCAAAGAAGGAACGAAGTCTGGTCTCTAAATTAAAAGACAGAAGAGGGATTCAAGTATCGGGTCAAGAGAATGTTTCTAGAGTGGTTTATGAAGATTGGAAAGCAGTTTTCGTTGGCCAAGAGGATGCTGAGTTCATTGATAGCATCGACCGTGTTATCAGGGAACTCCACATCCCTTCCCTCCTCCAAGAAGACGTTAGAATCATGTCTGAAGCTCTCTCTCCTGAGGATATCAAGGAAGCAATGTTTTCTCTGGGATTAGACAAGTCTCCAGGCCAAGTAAGGATATTCAGTTTTTTGCTGATAGCTCTCTGTTAGATCCTAAGTTATGTTTTAGCCTCTACTTCTTTAAATAAAAAAGACATGTTAGTTTATAAATTACCTACCCACTGTTTTTTTTAAATGTCCTGCGATTCTTCTTCAATACTTACAATTATGGTCTAGCTTGGATTATGGAACAGTAAGTTAAGGAAGAGAAAGGGGGTTGCCTTTTAGATCAAAGAATAAAATCACAAGATAAATAAACTAACCATCAATAACTACCCTTGATTTTGGTGTCTCCTAACAATTTCACTTTATTAAAAACATGGTATTTTTTTTTGCTTTCGAGATTTTATATACTCTGTATTGAAGTGTAGGGGATTTTCTTTATTAAATCATGTACCACGACTGTTTCAGTATCTCGTGAAGTGTAACTCAAGTAATTAGTAACTCATGATTTTATCATCAGGTGACTCCTGCAAAAGGTTTGATTGAGCCTGATCTTACACTAGAGGACGAAGTTCATCATGAGGAGTTCCAAACCCTTGAAGATTTTGTTGATGGTGTCCCTCTGACAAGTTGGTGTGAAGATGCCAGGGACAAGGAACTCATTATTGCTGCACTGAGATGGGTTACCACCGTATACGTATCCGTCACTGCTGCTTAGCCAAGGAGAAAAGGCCAAAGTTAAACAGGAGGATGAGAGGAAAGTCCTGTCAAATCTCCTGCAGAGGTCAAACATCCAAAACCTCAACACTTCACTTGACTATGTAAAGCTTCACACTCCTTGACACTAACCAAATAATCCTGTGACTCCAAGTCACTTCACCACCGGAAAGGGCTCCGAGGAAAATTGATCTTTCCAGCAGGCAATTGTGAGGTTAGCAAGAACACAAATCAACTTTGTAAATAGAACTTAGTGGAGCTAATTTGCATTACAAATGTTTGCAGATCGTTGCAGGATAAATATATTATATATTTTGCGCTGTATAGGAAATTCATTGTGTGTACAAAAGGCATGTATAGACAGACTATAGAGTTGAATATTATATATTCCTTATGAAAGAAGAAAGGAGGGGAAATGCGTTTATTCAGGAATTTTGAAATTGAATAGTTGAACCAAATTAGAACCCATGTGTAAGTTGTACTGCAGTACCTGTACAGCTCTTTTCTTTCTTTTTCTCATTATTTCTCCTAATTACCATTCCTATCTCAAAGGTACAATCTTTCACATTAAGTTAACCCCTTTCTCATAATTATTTTTAATCTATAGTTTTTATGTCATTATTTTTTTTTTTAATTGCAGAAGCTCGAACTAATAAATTCCCCATTATCCAACCCTTGAAGCATTTAATCTTCTCAAAGTTGGCAATGATTGTAATTTAAATATTGAGAAGATTAATCAACCAAAACTTCAGCAAATTTGACCGAAAAATTCAAAATCTCATCCGAAAGTCATGAATATGTTAGCAGATTCATCTGTTCAACTCAACAAGCTCGAATTGGAAACAAAAACATGAAAGCTCGAATGATACCCTGATTTAGCTTTCCATGCATATTAGGCTACACAAAATCAATGAGCATAGAAATCATGTATTCCAGGTCCAATTAAATTCACAATTCGTCACAGCAACACGTTTAGGAAAATTGATGAACTATTTTTCTAATCATACAGATCGAACCACTTAGAAGTAGTCATGGGTTGTTGCTGGTACGAGACATCAACTACGACGATCACAGAGGAGTGGTGTGGAGACTGCAGAACCCATCTATGAGAAAGTACTTGAAAATACTACTTTTCAAGTATTGACTTTCGCATAATTTGATACATTCACAGTGCTAAAGTGCTCCATTTACAGATTTACTCGAGTCCAGCTTATTTGATTAACATTTGTTTTACTGTTTGTCATTATGGTACATTCTTTCTTGACATTAATTTACTGCAGTTAATTGGCTTTGTTGCGCACAGTAATTATCCATTTCGATTGATGGATTAGTGTCCTCAAGCCAGAATCAAATCCATAGATGTACGGATGAAGTAGTTAATTAAATAACGAGTAGTACAGTTCGTTTGATGTTTCTGCGGCTGGAAGATAAACTTAAGCTGAAAATGAGGTGATTTAGATGCTTTGAGTAGAAAACTGAAAGTCCAACATAGCATATGAAGTCATATATAATTGCGTTGCTTTGAAATATTAAAGTTGCAGATCCTTTTTGCCTTTGATCCGGCTAGCTTTAATTTGCTGAATCTTTTACTTGATCAGTAATCTCCATCATATTTCATATATGGAGTGTCAGCCTACCAATATATACGCTATTTTCCTGAATTGCTTCCAGTTGTGGTATTCTATAACAAGTACGAAAGGGGTTAAGAGAAGGGCTTAAAAGTTAATCGGCAGTATAATATAAGCTATTCACCATATATATATGTTACAAACGTAGGTGCATCAACGAGTCCTTGGTGAAACATTTTTACAATAACTTATATAATTTCACAGAAAATATTAATTACTGAAATATTCATCTTATTATCGAATATATAAATATATATATACAAACAACCTCAAAGTGTATATGTATATGGGAGTATGATAAAAAAAAAACCATTAGAAAACGGAGACTTCATCGATCCAATACGTAGTGCACACTAAATGATATCCTTCCCCTTTTCAGTGAATTAGTCTTCTAGAAACTAAAGGACAGCTTTTCCCTTACCTTCCTTTCATTTATTGTCATGTATGATTAATTCGACATTCAGCTTAAGATAAATGTATATTACCACTTGACGTACATGTATTCTAAGTTTCAGATTAAGATACATACTTTTCGTCAACATATATATGCTTTCGCCGCTATATTCATGGTGCACGTTTACCTTCCGTACAAAGCCGTCCGAATGACTCAATTCCAACATATAACTTTTGTTTGGCGCAGCTCAGTTTTCTTGCAATGCTAATTACCATTTCCTGATTTCCATAGTGTACGTTTACCTTCTGTTCAAAGCCCTCAACAACCGGTTTAGTGACTTAGTACCAACTTTTACTTCATATATATGTCATAAAACTATATTATAAATACATGCACTCACCTCTCTAAATCCACCTCAAAGCAAACATTTCAATTCCCTATCTCACAATCATCATAGCTGAAGGAAAAGATCTTGCTTCTTAGCTTTTCTCGTGATTAGACTTGTACGTCAAATCAGTCAGATCAGTCGAGTCATTATCGGGAAAATTGTTTCAAGACCATCAATTTTTTGGGTTTGGTGAAATTCTGTTGAATTATAACCAACAAAATGGTGATGGCCAAGCTCAGCAAACACATATTTGCCATATATTTTCTTTACATGGTGCTTATTATTAACATACCTTCGTTAATATTAGCAGCTACAAAGGCCTACAATGTGCTAAACTTTGGCGCAAAACCAACTGGTTTAACCGATACGAGCGAGGCCTTCCTTAGTGCATGGGAGGCCGCATGCAAAGCAGATGGATCTGCTTCGATTGTGGTTCCTAAGGGAAGGTACTTGCTTCATCCCATCAACTTCCGTGGTGTTGACTGCTACTGCAATGATATAACATTCTATGTTGATGGAACCATAATAGCACCTCTTGATTATCGCGTACTCGGTGGCGTGGATCGCTGGGTTGGGTTTGACAGGGTTAATGGTGTGACAATTGCTGGTCATGGAACTTTTGATGCCAAAGGCGCCTCCTTGTGGGACTGCAAAAAGGGCGAAAATGGTGATGAGTGTCCTCGAGGTGCAACGGTATGTATGCATATATAACATACGGAGTATATCATCTTATTTCACTTAGCTTTATGTAAGTTCCTAAAAATAAAATAAAAAATAGGGTTACGTGAATAAGTATGATATAAATACGTAGTCTAATAGGGTTAATTTTTTAAACAAGCCATTTTATTTATCCCGATATAAATACTTCAAATATAAAGTATACACGCCTATTATGCATAAATATAAATACTCTCTCCGTTATTTTTCTTTTCTATTTGATTTCTTAATTCTACTGCTAAGTTATTGGATGCAAATTTTCTCTTTGCAAAAGGGAAAAAGGAAAGAAAGGATGCTGTCGTACTAAAAATGAGGGGTCAAATTTTCATTTTTATGACAAGTTCTGATTACATAAAAATTTCCCATTAGCTTATTAGTGCGTTTGGTGGTATGATGTTATGGTCTGGTTGTGTGGGAATTGGATTAAAATTTAGTGGCAGCATACCTGCAGATAGTCAAAAGTGACCAAGCAATACTCATTTTTTTCTATATATTGTGGTTGCAGACGTTAACCTTTACGAGCTCCAACAACATAGTGATCAAAGGAATTACTTCACTGAACAGCCAGTTGTACCACATTGTGATCAATACATGTAAGAAGGTTTTTTTAGAAGCACTCAAGATTAGAGCCACTGGAAACAGCCCTAACACCGATGGAATCCACGTCCAGTTTGCTTCCGATGTCACCATCACGAACACCAACGTTAAAACAGGAGATGATTGCGTCTCCATTGGACCTGGCACCAAAAACTTGTGGATTGAAAGGATTGCATGCGGACCTAGTCATGGAATAAGGTAAAGGAACTATATGTTTAATTATTACTCCCTCCCTCTATCCCTATAAGAAAGCCCTATTCTATTTTTTGAGTCAAAGTTTGAAAATTTTAACCACAAATTCTCATCTTATTATAAGAAAGAATATATTCAAGTTGGATCTTGTTGGATGCATTTCAATGTAAATTTTTAGGATATCAAGTTTTCGTAATTTTTTGGAAATAAAAATGTTTAAAATTGTATTTTGGAGACCGTGAAAGTCAAATGGAGGTTTTTTTTAGGTTACAGAGAGAATACTCACTTTATCCTATAGTATTAATAAGTTTTACTTTGGTTGACTTTATAAGGTCTAACTAACAAAAGAACGGGTTATAAACCACAAATTAAGCGAGAAATTAAATTTGTTGATCATCATGCATGTAGCAAGGAATTAGTGGTTGTCTTCCTAATTAATTAATAAATCAGTGGTCAAAATTAGTGTTCTATATATATAAAGTGTGTTTTTAAGTCTAAGTAACAAAAGTTTGACTTTTGATCGATTTCCTTTGTTGATACTCGTAAGTTGTAAATAGTGAAGATAACGGTACATAGTTTAAAGGAATTGCTGGCAAAAGTATGCATACTTTATTAATCAAGAAAATTACGAAAAATTATCTGGAGAGGTGGAACTCTTTACCAACAAAATACCTCAACTGTTACTCTAAAATCAATTATATTCTAAATCAACTGTGCGTGTATATATAGAAATTTCTAATTTATATTTTATATAAATATATTAAGGGGTATTTTCATTATTTTTCTATATCTTATATCATAATGTTCATCCCTTATGAATTTTTCTATATTTTTATATATTTTGTATGTCTATATTTGATATAACAATATCTATATCTGGTATAATAATAGCTATATCTGATAAAACAATATTTAAATCTAATATTTTAATATTCTGATATAATTTATATCATGTATGAATTAGAAAAACATTTGTATACACAAACACGACACACACCATTGCATGAATATGTAAAGTATTTGTGTAATGGATGGCATATTATGTATAATTGATTATATGAAGCATCTCTAACAATATGCAAAATGTAATGGTTTGCAGTATTGGGAGCCTAGCAAAGGATTTGGATGAAGAAGGGGTACAAAATGTGACAGTAAAGACGGCCGTAATTTCTTATTCCTTAACTGGTGTAAGAATTAAGTCATGGGGAAGGCCTAGCAACGGCTTTGTTCAAGGGGTTGTCTTTAAGGATATTGTCATGCACAATGTTTGGGATCCTATTATCATCGACCAAAATTATTGCCCCCACGATTTGAACTGTCCCGGTCAGGTATTTACGATCATTTAAATAAGTAGACTTTTTTTAATTCGTACCTGATATAAATTATATCAAGATAATGAGATCTCATATATATGTATTATGATATTAAATATAGTTAACATATCATATATAGGTATTGTTATATAAGATATAAAAATACAGAAAAATATATATCAGGTATAGATATTATAATATCATGTATATAATATCAAGTATCAACCCACATAACTTATGTGGTGCTATATATCAGTAAGTCATTATTAAATATTAAGTCGTATAAAAAATTAGTTATGTTATGTACTTATGTGTGTGTATTTTTTGACGTGGTTTAACTATGTGATGTAACAGGAATCAGGTGTGGAAATAAGTGATGTGAAGTATCAACATATAAGGGGAAATTCATTACGCGAAGTTGCAGTAAAATTTGACTGTAGTGGTACAAATCCATGCACTGGAATTCACCTCCAAAATATCAATCTCACGTACGCAGGTCAGGATGCTCAATCATATTGTAAAAATGCAGTTGGGGAGGTCAAAGGCTTGGTACAGCCTAAGAGTTGCTTGAACTCGAATGAGAAATTTCACTTCACCCGCTTGTCTGAATGATATTTTCAATTTTAATTTACAAGTCATATAGTGTGTACTTACTACTCAGCATGTACAGAGTATATATGGCAATAAAATTATGTTTTATTTCAGTTAGTTTTCAGAAAAGTTGGAGTGCAGCCCAAGAAACTAAAGAGGGAGAAGGACAACCTTTTCTTTTCTTTTCTTTTATTTTGACATATTATAAACTTGTAAATTTAAACGAAATTCATACAAAAGCTAAGTAATTTTAAATTAATAAAGTCTAAAATTACTTACTAAAATACGAGTGGAGGGGGCATTAAATTTCTTATGAGTTATGTATGACTCAAGGAAAGCCTTTTAGAAGTCAGCTCCATGTAGCAACTTTAAAGTAACATCTTTGCAAAAAAAAAAAAAATTAAGGCTACTTTAAAAAACTTCTTACTCTTGTCTTAAAAATCTCAAAAATCGTCACACTATATATCCTACATTGAGATTTTAAAAAGTTACTCTAAAAATTTATATAAAAAAAAGTTACTCTAAAGATTTATATACAAAAAAAAAAAGTTACTCGAAAAAAGGAAAGGAAAAATTAACACAAATAATTAATCTTAGGCTGATTCGCTAAAAACACGTAAATGTTTAATAAATTATATATGGATAAATCAACCTTTTGCCCCCATTTTCTTCTAATAGGTATATTTATAGGTTACCAGAATTGTCTAGCAAGTAAAGTTTCAACCCTTAACTTTACTTCCCTCCCCCAAAATCCACCACTTACCCAAATAACCATCTCTTGCTTCTAGCTTTGTGCTTCTTCCAGAGAAAAAAACTCATGCAAGGGGATGTTTTTGGTAAAAATTTTAGCATGTAATCTGTAGATGAAAATAATAGTCCAGTTATTAAATAACATAACTTGTACGAGTAGAAGATGTATGTATTTCAAAAATAAATTGGAGTATGTATCGTATCTACTATGTGAATTACTCAATCTATCTCATGCAATTGAACTTTGCCGGTTGTAGTTCATGATGTAGAGATTAGAAAATGGATGTGGCTGGGGAAGCTGGGGAGAAGTAAGCAACCTGGATTTTGAGTGATATGCTGCTCTTCCTACGTTATGGTGATTCTCATACAAGAACCAAGATATTACGATCTAATTATACTTTAAGACATAGGAATATCCCTGATTTTATTATATATATTCCGAGGAAAAGGGAGTAACGTCTGAATTATACACAATATCAAACTAAAAGTGAATTGAAGGCAAATAGTTAATCATAAATATTATTACGACTAAAGCCTTTAAAATGACAAGAACGATATTGGTTAATCGCAAATCACAAAAAATGGCCTGGGCTCCCCATTTTGGAATGCCTTGATCCCATGACACAACATGTTCATTAAAAGGTCCGGATTCTATTATATAGAAAATTCGACATGCAAATTGCATTTTTCTTCATCGCTATTTGCAATTAGAAAGTGCTACAGTCCTACATACATTGAAATATTTATTCATCAAAATCTATGTCTTAATTAAGAAATTATTAATCTTAAGAAGTCACAATAGATTACTACATGTTCATAACCTTGTCTAAGCTACAGTAGTAAAAGAGGTCAAAGACTTTGCAACAAAAATTGATAATGGACCAAAACTAATACTCCATAGCTTAGACATGTCAAACAACCAAATGAGCTTGGCTTAGACGTTGGGATGGTATAGTTCATCGCTTATTTGAGCCAACTTTTGTTTCTTGGAGACAAAGTAATTATAAATCTGAAGAATTACATTTTACGGAGTATCCCCGAGACAACGATCTTGGTTCATTACGCACGCCATGCAAGTCTCCTTGCTGGAATTATGTGAAGGCCCATTTCTTACATGCCCCTCCCCCGGTTTTAGACTCTAAAATCTTTGGAAATCACATTTATTAAGAAGATAAACTATTTTAAAATTTTAAAAAAAAAACCTAATCTTATTATACTTCTTAGTATATAACAAAAAAAGGGTAGCTTAAATGTCATACTACTCTTTTCTTCTATTTATCAACTCAGTTACATTACACAATTTAAAACTTGGTAATGTATCCGATTATAATCATAAATTCCTAATTTATACCTGATATTAGGAGGTTGTAATTTTATTGTTATACCTAATATCATAATGTCTATACCTGATATACATTTTTATGTATTTTTATATTTTCAATATTTTTATATCGGATATAAGAATACATATATCTAATATAACAATACATATATCCATATATTTGATATAATTTATATCAAATATGAATTAGAAAGCCTCGATTCTAATAGAACTATCTATATTACTATTAATTTTTGGTTTCTTTGTAAGGTTTGGGAAGAGAAGAAACAAATTGTGAAAATTGCTAAAGTGCGAATTGTAATTTTGTGAACTAGGTAGGAAAAGCGTAGCTGCGTAGGATAGAAGTTGGGATTTGTTATTAAACATCGTCCTGAAATCTCTAGCTATCGCTCGTATTTCATACGTGAATTATCAAATTTTCCCTTATTTAGTATATAAATACTTTACATTTAGTTTCACTCTCACCACTCAATATAAGTTTATTTTATTTTTCACTCTGATTTTTTCACTTTATTTTAATTTTATTCTCAGTTTTTAGTATTTTGCACTTCAATATACTTAACACGTAATATTAACTAATACAAATCTTATATTATTATTAATCAACATATATTAATTTATATAAAAATAAATTGTAATTATTAACTATAATAATATTAACCTAATATCATTAATATTTTTTAACTACATCTAATTATTAACTAAGCATAGTATATGATTAACTACTAAACATGATTTAACTACAAAATATAAATATTATTATATGTATTATTAATAATATTAATTAATAAATATTAACTAATTTAATACGTAATCTTAACTAATACGTAATATTAATTAATCACATTATTAATCATTTGTCTCGATTTAACAATGATTTAACTACGAAAAGGGTTAAAAAAAAACTAGATTAATTAAAAAAAAAAATCTACCAACGAGAAATTTTAATTTGGACGGTTTCACCATGGTAGAATCCTCAAATTTGGACGGTTCCACCTATTTTACACGGTTATGGTGGCCACGGTGGGTGCACAAAAAACTTTAAAATATTTGCTCAGTTGCTCTACCTTATAGAACCGTGGTACAGCCCACACGGTGGAAACTGGAAAATGATGAAATTTACTAAGGAAAACAATCTTGTACAGTATTACGTACGTTTTTTTTCTTAAAAGGGTTAAATTATAATTAAAAATATCGTGCATAATTATGTAAATATTAATAACCTTTTAGTCTACACTCAAAGGCTTAAGTACAAATACTTACAAAAATTAGAAGCATAAATATTATGTGTATACCTTATTCATATTTTAAGGTCATTACACATTATTCACTAAATTAATAAATATGAAATGTGATTTTTCCATACAACGTAAAAGTATCTTTATAACATTCTCGTGTAATAGGTATTTCCTTTTTCTTTTGATAGCCGAATAACAAGTATTTTTTGTTTATAAAATTTTATGAATGGTAAAATTAGTTTTTAATTTTTTTTTTTTTTTATGACATCTCATGTAGAAGTAGTTAACTCTTGGGCTTTGTAGTTGGTCTCTCCAAAATCTCCTTTTCCCAGAATTTTTTCCTTTTCCATCTTTGCTGTCTTCAGAAATTACAGTGTAACCCAAACCTTTGAATTGTCGAAGATAGACTTAAATTTCCTATGATTTTCCTCCTTTTTGATGTAGTTGGAAAGTGACCTCCAAGTCTTCTTCTTGACTTACTCATTTGGTAGTTGTTTTATTCATGTGCCTCTCCTCTGATTAATTCCCTTCAAAACTGGGCTCTTCAGCTGTTCTGTGAGCTCCAAAGCCGCAATCTATAGTATTGGGTATGTCTCAATTCTTTCTTTCTCAATTGTTTTAGCTTGAATTCAATTGGGTTGGTTCAGTTTTCCTAGAATTTCAAGTAGTTTGCTCGAAAGTTGTAATCTTGCTTAATTCAAGGGTTTGAGTGCAAATTTATGTTTGTTTTTCCAACTATGGGAAAATATTGGGTGTGATTCAGTGCTTTATATAGATATGCAACAGTGTCGATCATTTTTAAGGGGCTATAAATCGCAAGTTATATAATTGGTGTTCATAGTTTACATTTTGGTTCAAAATTCTATATTTTGGGTTTTCAATTTTGGAAGTATACTATTGGGGTGCAGATGGCCCACGCTAGTGCTGCTGTAGTGTATGGATTGAAGTGTTTGCTGATATTGCTGTGCAGTTGTGGAGTTTTTGGGACTCAAACTGATATTTTCTGTTTGAGAAGTATTTATGATTCATTCAAGGATCCTAATGGTTACTTGAATGTAACTTGGAATTTTAGCAATAAAACTGAGGGTGCAATTTGTCGTTTCATTGGAATCGAGTGTTTGCACCCGGAGGAGAGAAGGATGCTCAATATTAAGCTAGCAGGTATGGGT
The DNA here is from genome assembly GCA_026401315.1 of Dysphania ambrosioides. Taxonomy (NCBI): domain Eukaryota; kingdom Viridiplantae; phylum Streptophyta; class Magnoliopsida; order Caryophyllales; family Amaranthaceae; genus Dysphania; species Dysphania ambrosioides. The sequence continues at coordinate 1,955,754 of CM048666.1, forward strand.
TTAGAGGGCCAATTTCCTCTTGGAATTGAGAATTGCACTAGTATGACTGGGTTGGATCTTTCTGGTAATAATTTGAATGGTGCCCTTCCTTCGAATATCTCGAAGTACATAGGTTTTGTGACAGAACTTGATCTCTCTGGCAATGAATTCTTGGGTCCAATACCGAAGGATCTTGCAAACTGTACTTACTTGAATGGTATTATCCTAGACCGCAACCATTTTTCTGGCCAAATTCCTCCGCAACTTAGCACCCTTTCGCGGCTTAAGAGCTTCAGTGTTGCCAACAACAATTTGTCAGGCCCAGTTCCTGTGTTTCCTAATAGTACTGTTACGAGAGTTAATGATCTCAACAATTTAGGACTTTGTGGGAAACCTTTGGATGCATGCCGTTCTCAAAACAAACCCCATCTTGGTATTATCGCTGGGAGAGCAGCCGGAGGTGTAACTTTCATTGTCTTGACCGTTGTTGCATTCTTTTACATTTCAAAGATGAAGATTATCAGGAAGAAGGTGGAAGATCCTGAAGGTAATAGATGGGCAAAGAATATGAAAGGTACTAAAGCTGTCAAGGTGAGTTTTACACATTTTACTTAATTACTTTGGTTAGCTGGTGTATGTAATTTGAAGTTAAACTAAGGGTACTCGTGTTGGATACTGTTAATCTGTTATGAGTCCGATATAATATAAACATTAGCATTATTTGATCCCAAATGGAGAGTTTCCTTCAGTATTTATAGCCATCTCAAAGTATCTAGGATCTTATACGAGTAGTTGAGGTGAAATGAAGAGTCCGAGTTTCATATATGTACTATATATTACAGTTTTTTCTCTCTTATGTCTTATGCTAACGTAGAACAATTTTGTCTTAGATTTCTATGTTTGAGAAGGCTGTTTCGAAAATGAGTTTGGATGACCTCATGAAAGCTACCAACAACTTCAGCAATACTAACATGATTGGCTCTGGAAGAATGGTTACTGTGTGGCAAAGAAGGAGAGGTTCCTGGTCTACAAATACATGGCAAATGGAAACCTCTATAACTGGCTTCATCCAGAACATCCTGAGGCTAAGAGCTTAGAGTGGCCGTTGAGGCTTAAAATTGCAATTGGAATTGGCTTGGATGCATCATAATTGCAACCCTCGAATACTCCAGAGAAACATAAGCTCCAAATGCATATTGTTGGACGAGGATTTTGTGCCCAAGCTGTCCGACTTTGGTCTCGCTAGGCTTATGAACCCGATTGACACACACTTGAGCACTTTTGTAAATGGAGAATTTGGTGATCTGGGGTATATTGCCCCTGAATATGCAAGTACACTCGTTGCAACTCCAAAGGGAGATATTTTTAGTTTTGGGACTGTTCTTTTGGAACTGATCACAGGTCAAAAGCCAACTCATGTGTCCAATCCCCCAGAAAACTTCAAGGGTAATTTGGTAGAGTGGATTTCTCTACTGTCAAATAATCATGATCTCCATACTGCCATCGACAGATCCCTCCTAGACAAGGGAGTTGATAATGAGCTTTCTCAGTTACTCAAGGTAGCTTGCAACTGTGTTTCACCTATTCCCAAAGAAAGACCCACAATGTTTGAAGTGTACAAACTTCTGAGAGCCATTGGTGAAAACTACCACTTCACAGCTGATGATGAGATTATGGTTCCTGCAGAAACCTCAGATTCTGGTTTTCCTGCTGAGCTCATCGTTGCTCGGGAATGAGGAATGTGTAAAAATAGTTAAGTGTTTTGCGAGATTTAGACTTATAGGTCCTTCATAGTAGGTTGGAGATGTATTAGATTAGCATACTGCCCTTATAGTGGATAATTACATATGATGTTTCTGTATTGCTAAAAGCAATGCCCATAGTTTTTATCCTTGTGGATTTGTGTGATATGTACAAATAGCAGTTCTATGGTGGTAGTATATTTTAGGCCCGTCAACAATTTTAGAACGAGTGGATCCTTTCAATGAAAATATCATGCACTCCCTTCATTCCTTCGCAACATTTCCTCGTAGAAACTTGTTCAGTAACTATGGCTGTTTAAAGTAGTCAGTTTTTCTGTAGACAATTAGGTCTCTGCTGAAGGTTGATAGAGACTACTGAAGTATGTATTATATGTAGTTGTTCAACATACATAACTAGTGAATGAATTATAGTATCTCATATGAGTTTAATATCATCGGCATTGGTAAGATAGTACACACTGGATATCACTGACTCTTTTTATTTCAAAGACTTCTTTTTAGTATGGATTTCAAAGACCTTTAATAACTGTAAATCCTTTTTTAACGTCAATGGTGATGATCAATCTATATTCTGTTGAAAGAGTTTTCTCTATATATGTATAAACTCTGATTTGTAAGGCCAGTACAAATATAGGAGTCATGTCCAAATGAATGAGATGCTGCAGCCTGCAGGCCGGCCTTCCAGCAGAGATAAGCCTCTGCTCATTTGTAGTATCAATTCACAAGCTCAACCGCATCTAATCAATATCTGCCATATAACCTTGACCATGAGGCTGCTTTGAAGCCATGTGTTACACCTACTCACCTACTAGACGCAGAGCTCATATCCAGCAATTGAGGATGTTTACGCAGTGCATCGTCGAAAAAGATGTGTTTGGCATCCCTCCCAGTTATTGAAGAGGATTCGATCGCATTAGATACATGTATCAAAACCTTAAGGTTAGAATTTGTAAGTAGAAAGGTCAACAATTGGATAGTTGTTCTTGATGGCTTAGCCTCTACATATCAAGCTTAAGTTATTATATTTATTCTTATAGATCAAATACATCATCAAATTTTACGAATTATATAACTTTCGTGATGAAAACTGTTATATAATAACTATATATTTATCGACAGAGTGATCTTAACTTTGCATTTTCCGTAATTTTACTTCCAGTATTTCGAAAAGGTCATCTAAAACTCCGAGTAGTTTATGAATGATGAAATTTTAAATGCATCAGAAGATTGATACTATAGCTTAGAGCATTAACTCGGGTCCTAAAACCCTTGTTTTATCCCCCCTGAAAACCAACTCCACGACGGACGGACTACAATTCCGACGACACACAATGTCATCCCTGTCCTTCACACCCTACACCCTCAAGCAAACCCTAACCCCTCACAAACGCGCCATCTCCTCCCTCAAATTCTCCTCCGACGGCCGCCTCCTCCGCAGACAAAACCGCCTCCATCCACTCATTCTCCCCCACTCCTTCCGACGAGTCCCCCTTCTCGTTCCACCAACAGCTCTCCGGCCACGACCAAGGCATCTCCGACGTCGCCTTCTCCTCCGACTCCCGGCTCCTGGCTACCGCCTCCGACGACAAGACCGTCAAGCTATGGGACGTCTCCACTGGCCAGAACCTGAAAAGCCTAGTCGGACACACCAACTACGTCTTCTGCCTCAATTTCAACCCGCAATCCAACATGATCGTGTCCGGGTCGTTTGATGAGACTGTAAGGGTTTGGGATGTTAAGAGTGGGAAGTGCTTGAAGGTGTTGCCTGCGCATTCTGATCCTGTTACGGCTGTTGATATTAATCGCGAGGGCTCGATGATCGTTTCTAGTAGCTATGATGGGTTGTGCAGGGTTTGGGATACTAATACTGGCCATTGTGTTAAGACTTTGATTGATGATGAGAACCCTCCGGTGTCTTTCGTCAAGTTTTCCCCGAATGGCAAGTTTATTCTTGTTGGCACATTGGATAATAATTTGGTATGGATTATTTTACTTTTTCTTTACTATATGTTTGACATTTTTCTGATGTTATATTGACAATTTATGAAGAATTCAATTTATGACAAGACCATATCACTCCGTTTTCATTCCTTTGTTTCGCTCAAGGGAAAGTTCTCTAGCGCCAGAACTATTGTTGGCTCTTAGTTTCACATTTTTATTGGGGGTGTTTGTGTATCTGCTGTGATGATCAAATTGCAATGTTTTGATAAATTGACAATGTATTTATGTATGAAGAGTTTGATTAACACTCCGGTCGTTATCTGTTGTGGGAACTATTATTGCCTCCTAAGGGGAAATCTGTATGTGGGTGCACTTTTTGTGTGGTTAGGTTATGGCATTTGAGGTCAAGATTTTGTTTTGGAATTGATTGATTTGTGTTGCTTGCTGGGATGGTAGCCGTTAGTGGTTTAAGTTTGCTTCATCGTATTGGATTGGCATGCTACTGGAAATTTGAGTTCCGGGTTTACTCTATTATACAGTAACTATGTGTGCTAAGTGTAGGGTTTGGTCCTGGTATGAAGTGGTGTTAGTATGTTTTTATAGTATGTTTTTATGTCGTTGCGTCTGGGTTGTTGTCACTTCTAGTTGAGTTGGATGAATTCTGTAGTTTCACATTGTTATTTGGGTATCTGTTGTTTGATGTGGATGGGGTTGAATTCTGCCAATCACTGCTTCGACAATGACTACTTTGGAACATGATCAATCATTGTCATATGTTGAATTTAGGTTATTGTGTAAATGAATTATTTTCTGATGGGAACAACCGAATAATTCAGTTATGTTTTGAAGGGCATCAGGCATGACAGGATTTTCAAATTCCACTTTGTTGTGGGTGCTATTGGAATCTTAGATTTTACCCTCATGTGAACTAATATTGTGTATATGTAGGTTTAGCTAAGTTTTGTTTTTCTATTTGGAGATATATGTTTAATTAGTCAAGGTAGTTTGATATTACTTTCTATTCTCTGGTTAGCAATCTATCTATTTACATATTTGGTATACAATAGTGGAGTGCTATTCGGTTTTCTATGCTTACTTATTTACCCTGGGTTCTGAAGTCAGATGCCAAATTTCTTGTTTGGTAAAAATCCAGATGAAAAAAGGTTATAGTTGCTTGAATAATATTATTATTTTCATCTGCACTTTTGTTTCTATGTGTTTTCCAACCCAAAAATGCAAATTTTTACTTGACTAATAGGCAGGAAAAGCCTCTGCCTACGGTTGATATTTGGCCAGTGGTGATGTTTCTTAGTCTTGTTCTTCATTTGTAATTTCTACTTAACTAGTATTGTGCAATATCTGTAATGTCCCGCTGATCTTTTGTAGATTTTTTTTCCAGCAAAAGCCAATAATAGTACCCAGTAACTAAATCGCATCATCCATGATGGATGTAACATACATAAAGGTGAAAAAATTGTTGTGCTCATAGTTTTGGATCAAATTTTTCTGTAGATATTCTATTATGATGTTTAAGTTATGATCCTAATGGACTTAATGCTTTATCTTGTGTTCCTTTCTTGTGTGATATACGTGATTTTATATTGCATCTGCAGAGGCTGTGGAATTTTCAGAACGGAAAGTTTTTGAAGACATACACCGGACATGTAAATTCAAAGTATTGTGTTTCAGCGGCGTTTTCTGTCTCTAATGGAAAGTACATTGTCAGTGGTTCCGAGGATAATTGTGTTTACTTGTGGGAACTTCAGTCAAGAAAAATTGTCCAAAAATTAGAAGGTCATACTGACACTGTCATATCAGTTGCTTGCCATCCTACTGAGAATATGATTGTATCTGGTTCCCTTGGGAATGACAAAACAGTAAAGGTATGGACACAACAAGGCCAAGACTAATTTTTTCTTTGCAGTAGAAGCTAAATACAATTCCTTGTACGTTGCACTTGCGAGGAAGGTGGTTTTATGGCTGCTTGTTGCAGGACCGGGCAGCTGAACTATTCTCGATTGCTTCTGGCTTCTTCACAGCTTGATGGTGACTGTGTGTAACTTGTAGCTTAGTGCTTGGATCTAGTTGAATCTGTCACTGCAACTGTCCGAGCCTTGGAACTTTTACTGTCCAACTTGTTTCTTCTCTGAAGAGGATTTTTCATGTCTGAACAGTACAGGAGTATTATTTGTAGATATACTATTGTACTGTTTAGTGCTTATCTTCCATGGGTTCCGGAGCTGAGCAAGTAGGGTTGTTCATGTTTCAACTGTCATCATGATTTCTGATCTTGAAGGGAGTCAAAAATACAGAGTGATTATGATACTTCGTATCCAAGGAAAAGAAACACAAGGATAACTTGTAATTGTGCATTTGCAAGTTGAAATACGACCCATTTTTCATTGTATTATCAGTCTCATAGCTTCCTTTCATTTTTTTTTTTTTGGCAGCAGAAACAAACAAACAAAAGCTTACCCTCCCATTCTAGTCTTAGTAGCTATATTATGGACTAACCTAATAGAAGATCTAGACACTTTAAAACACGCAAAAAAATTGGAATATAGATGCTTCGCTTCTTATGTCCTCTACTAGCAATTGAACCTTTTTATCAGTTCTAGAAGGGGACATAAGAGCCTCAACAGCGTTGGAGCTACCAGTTCGAATGACGCAAGCCACTCCTCGCGCTTTTGCTTCAATGAGTCCTCTCGAAATTGACATCAACTCAGCCTGCAAAGGTGATAAAGCCCGAACTCTTTCCCCTCCCCCCTCATTCTTGCCATCACTTCGAAGAAGAGATCAACCAATTCCAATTTGAATCGAAATTTCTTCCGATTTCTTCATGCGTTTCTTCCATGTACCATCAACTTCAAGGATACTAATAATATGTCCCTGAAATCTTCCAGAAGACCAGAAAAGCAAAGGAGGAGGAGAGGAAGAGGAAGAAAGAGAATTAAAATTATAGTGGTTGGAATACAAGGTTTGTAAAATTTATTTATTAGATACTCTTAAGTAAATTGAATACAAGGTTTGTAAAATTTTGAGACCAATAGTAATTACTCTTATTTATTATTCCTTAGTCGATTGAAGATTTCGAACCAATCCAAAAATCAACCACCACTAAGAATTAGCTAGACTCAAGGCATCGAAACCCAAAATTGCTTAATTGTATCTTTATCAAATAAACAAAGATAAAACTCGCAATACGAAGTACTATAGATTGGAGGAGTATTTGAGTCAATTTAATTTCAAAAATTAAAATTTCGACTATTGTTTTGTTGTGAATTTTATTTTATTGTTTCAATTTGATCTTTTATGTTTAAGGTCCGCATTGAACCTAAATAACATAACTTTTATTTAATATGAGTAGGATCATTCGTTCAAAGCAAAATTAAGGTTAAGAAATTGGTTTGAATCCTTTTAAGAGTCTCATCTCAATACTATAAACCAAAATAAATTTTATTTCCTCTCCTCTCCAATATGATCTCTCTTCCAAGTTCGAGGGTAACCATTCTCATCGATACTTCTCTTTAAGGGTATTAAAGAAAACATGTTCCGAAATACCTCACATAACCATTCATCGAATAATTAGTGGATATTTTTTTAAAACAACAAAGTATTGTATATACACGTTATTGTGTCTCCAGTAAAAAGTGATTTATTTAACTAATAAAAGTTATCACAGTAAAAAGTGATTTATTTAACTAATAAAAGTTATCTCCTTAGTATTAATAAAAATTGACATGTATTGTGTTAAAGAGTAACTTTTGTTATATTAAAGTCACTTTTATTGGGTATTGTTATGTTCCTTATGTATATAATATTTATTTATTTTTGTTTGAAAAATTGTATCTTTTAAAATCGGGTACCCGAACTACTAAAAAGGTAAGAAAGTGACTCGGACAATGGGCCTAAATCGGGTACACAAATAATCGGATATTATATATTATAACATTTTAATGAAGTAGGGCTTCTGAGTTCTGACTTTTCTTTCTTACCATTTCGCAGTCTCTCTTCGGTCAGTTCTCTACTTCTCTGATTCTCTCAGCTCTCAGTCAGCCTCTCAGGGAGTCTCAACCGCAAACACGTCCTTGGTATTACCCTATTATTGGTATTCGCTCCGGTTACGGAAAATTCGTTCTTTTTAAACTCCTTTTTCTCCTAAGTTCTTGAAGAATTTGGGCTTTATTTGATTAAAGTGCTTAATCTTTTTTTGTTTTATTCATGTTGTTGATCTGCTGTTGAAATGAAATGCTTAGTCTTACTGGTGAAATATTTAGTGTTTTTTTTTTAAATTTAAGAAAATGAGATGAGATCGGATATGGGATCTATTGGCATATTGTTGATGATTTTGTATGATGGGAATGGAATTAGATATATGTTTGGTTCTGCGTTTAAAAAAGAGCGTTCTTTTGGAGGTAATTTGTTGTATGTTATGAGACAAGGTTTGTTTATTCGAAGTGGGGGTATTCAGTATAATCATGAATGTAGTGTTGTTTACTTGTTTCGAAATGCTGGAGATTGACAAAGTTGGGTTATTTTGTTTGATTAAGGAATCTGTATACATTTGATTTTTTTTCTTTGTTGATATTCGAACGGTTTTTTTAATAGTGATTGAATGTCTAATGGTTTTTGTTGTGGAGGAACAAATATGGTGTAGTCAATCATATTATTCTGAATTTTAATACTGCTGCCTTATTTTGTTTCATCTTTGTTCGTCTAAATAGCTTTTGTATATTAATCTGACCGCAAATTAAATGACATTCGGAATCCGGATAGATGGGTCACCGACCCTTTCGTCACCCCCTCAACCTTCCGATCTTTAATTTTGTTATCATCGTCATCAGTAAAGCCTCTTCCATGACAAAGACATTGTTTGGGAGATTTTATATTTACAATGTTGATCTTTATACTTAATGGGTTTGTTCCTCTGCTGTGAAATGAAGCAAGAAATCATCTCATAATTTGTGGGTAAGGACAAGGAGTATTGAAATTAGGCAAATTTTTTTTTTAAAAAAAATGTGGCTACTCATGACCTGGCATGAGAAATCTGGGTATTGGGTCATGGGTCGTGTGGTTTGAACTACTTGAAGAGCGGGTACCAGGGTTTTTGGGTTCCGCTAATGAACTTCCCTGCCCCTCTTCCCTACCTTTCCTTTTTTGTTTCATATTAATTTTTCTGAAATTTGTTAAATTTAGCTGTGATAACGTGCTTGAACTTCGCATTTGGATTTGGATAAAACTTTCAAGATAATTGAGTGAGTTAGTTTTGTTGATATTTGTTTCACTGTTTTAACTATTGAGTAGAATTGTTATTTTGCTCAAAATTACAGGTTTAGGTTTAGGATTGTGGCTTCATCTGTTTGTCTGCTAATTTGTTTTTGTAGTTGCAATTATTTCGTGATGGTTTGGGGAGTTGTTACTAGACTAGCTATCACGATTGTGGACTTGTTTGGGATTTGGGTTATGTAAAGTTAGTGCTTCAACGGATGGGATGTATTGCTTGGTCAGGTCATTTGGTGAGATGCTAGAAAGATTTAAGAGTAATGGTGTGTTGGTTTTGGAAACAGCCTGTGCATCGTGGATCGCAATCGTAGAAACAACTTCATTATGAGAATAAGAGTAATGTTGCGTACAATTGGACCTTCCCCAGACCTTGCTTTAGTGGAAACGTTATGCAGTGGGGTGTACTAGTATTGGAAACGTATAAGATGACTTATGCTTTGGTTAACCAAAATTCTAAATTTAGAAAATGAGGGTATTTCTGATGGCATTTTGAAGTTGTTTTGTGGAAAATGTTCAGTTAGCCCTAACAGTTACCTGCCTTGTGAGAGATTCAAGGGGAGAGTTCAACTTTAATTCGATTTTGTATTCTGTATTGAACAACTGTAGATGCCTTTGGGCAAGTTTCCATTATTATGGTCATTTAGTCATTGTAATTAATCACTTTTGTGCCCGGTTTATACTTTATAGTGGTATGGTGTTAATGATTTAGCCATTGCTCTGACTACGTTTGAAAGATGTGAAACTGAGTTTTTTTTATCTTCTTAGGTTTGGAAATTAGTGAGGTATGTGATGATTGTTTTGAGTTGTGGCTGCCTTTCTAACAAGGTGGTTTCTCTTCTCTGTAGTACTATATAAAGCTTGTTCAGATCCTTTGTAACATAGACTACTGCTCTTATTTTGTCGTAACTTGTTTATGCAACTCCTCAGCATTGTACTATTATTTCATGATTCGGTCTGGTCTCAGATTAATTAACTTTGATGATTGAAGTTTTAGTCTTATTTTGCTAATCATTATGTTATGTAGGTCAGAACTTGGAACCAGTTTTCTATATTCCATCGTGTGATATTGCTGAGACATCTCACTTTTTCACAAACTTGGTTATAATTGTTGTGTGCAGAGAGAGCTATAAATTACTGATGGCTGCTAAAGTGATCTCTCAAATCAGAAATAGTCCCCTAGTCAATACACTGAGGCAGGCTAACTGCCCATTGCGCAGCTCTTCCACTGTTAGGCATGGCCAGTCATCTGCAACTCCTGGCTCATACAACTCAGGATGGACCGTGTCACCTACTTCTCTGACATCTGGACTATCTACTTTGAAGAAAACCAGTGATATTTTTCCTGCAATGGGGTCGCTTTGGAAAAATACTGGCCGTATTCCTGCTTTAGGGGCAGCTATTGCACAGCCACGCTCTGGTTTTGCCTTGAGTGTTCCTAGATTGTCAGTATCTGTACGCTATAATTCCACATCAGGGATATATGCAAATGTTAGGAAGAGGTTCAGTAAACAACGCAGAAATAGAGGAGAAATGAAGGGAGTTTCGGATAATGATCTCTCATTTGGTAAATATGCTCTCCAGGCACTTGAACCTGCTTGGATCACATCAAAACAAATTACAGCAGGACAGTTAGCAATCAAAAGGAACATGAAAGGTGGGAAACTTTTCATGCGCATATTTCCGCACAAACCAATTTCTCTAAGACCTGCAGAAACACGTATGGGTCGAGGAAAGGGAAACATAGCATTTTGGGTAGCTGGGGTTAGAGCTGGGAGAATGATCTATGAAATAAATGGAGTACCAGAAAGTGTAGCACGGAAGGCAATCACTGTTGCAGCATCCAAGTTTCCTTTGAGGACCAGATTTGTCAAATCTTCGGCGTAATCTTATCTTCCTAATTGTTGGACTAACCATGTCTCAATTTCTTTGAATTTTCGCTCCTTTATCTATCAAGGAACTTGCTGGAAAATACTCTGTACTTTTATAGGTTAGACGACAAGCTCTTATCTTTTACAGATAGCTTGGTATATAAATGCCCAGTGATTACTTTCTTGGGGTATTACAGATGATATCAGACTTCATCGAGCTGGTTAACTTGAAATGAAAATTTTGTTGATCTGTATTTGGTCAGGCGAAAAACATTTTTTAGGAAAATAATATGAGCATCTTTCATCAAGGACCAAATCATTAGTCAGACTTGTATTTGGTCTTTCAAGAGTTTCTACCCACAATTTTTGTGCTCTAGCACAAATTTGATGATTCTGTTATAGACTATCGATATGGCTTTAATATGTCTGCATTTGTATGATTTAAAATGAAATCCAAATTTCATTGTTTAATATAGGTGATTCATTGATTGAATCTGTATACCAGTTTTTTTTTTTAATAAGGAAACGAAACTAGGTTAATGCACCTCCATGTATTCGGCTGAGACAAGAAAGGATAGCATCACACAGGTGAAAACCAAGTAATTTGCCACTTGATAAGCTTTCCCATAACAATGCAAGATTGAAAATCTCCTCAAGTTTTGTTTAGTCCATACCAACATTGTTGATAGAAAGTTCATAGTAGCATCACTAGTTAGAGCATTAGTTTCCCATAGAACTCCCTTGGGCAGTTTTTTTTTTTTGACGAATCTCAGGGATTTGATAACAACCAGATTGTGTCCCTTTATCATAAGCCTCTTACATCCATTTGCAATAGCACACTTGATCCCTTCACGAAATGTTTCACATATTTCAAAAAACATACTCTACCTAATTCCTAATAAAACTTACCAAACTCCTAAAATTCCTCGTTTCAAGTTGTTCCCTCAAACAACTCTCCCTCCGCAAACCAAACCGGACACACGCATTTGTAGAACATATGTTTTGCTTTTGAAGCAGTTTTGAAATATCCAAGACACTTTAACTATAAACTCTTTCCATACAACTCATGAGGATGTCCATTTCATTTACACAAGCAAATCTATCAATCAATTCATTAAAATAAAAGCCAAAAGAAATAGGAAATACATATTGGTCAAAAAAATGAATCCATTCTTATGCATGATGACTTAAACAATTGATCGTAATTTAGTTTTATCCAAACATGCTTTAGTTCGTACGCTACTCAGTTGCTTCCTAAGCACAAACAAAGGTTCTTGAAATATTTCATATAGCATACTAATAATCAACGGTCTTTGACCAAACCAATAATAATCCAATCTCAGAGTTAATAGAATAAATGGATTGAAACCAAATTATTTTTCAAATTACAGAGCTTATAATTCATGTACATAGTCTATACTTAGAAGATAAAATAGATAATATAGATTTTATTGTCGTATTAGAAAACAACTTCCACATAATATAAAGTAATCAACTCCACTAGACATAATAACATTAAATCAATTAACTTTTCTTGATAATATACGATGAGTACTCCGATATTGTTAATTATAAAATCAATCACAACACAATTGTATATATTATTTTCTTCCAGTTTCATAAATTGACAAACAATTCAATATAATTATTATCCAACATGACAAAAATTTTGCCCATCACAAAAAAAATCTATATTATTCAAAAAGCAGCATCCAACAATCTCGTAATATTAGTCCAAAATATTTCAAATTACTCTCAATAATTAAACCATGAATAAAATCATTCTAAATAATTATTAAATCAATAGACAATATCCGATAATCAATCAAAATACTCGGTCATATATAGACAACACATGGAAATCATATGAACATGATGTAATTTATTTGGCCATCACCAAAATAATAATTAATATGAAATTATTTATAAACATTCATACTTCATAAAATCTAATCATAATCATCATAAAAATTATACCTTTAAAGGTACAAGACACGTGAATGTGCCTTATTCAAGCAAAAGCACAAATCAACAATAGCAATCAACTACTCTTGCTAAAACTCCTATAAAAAATAAAAATAATACAATCAATAAGTTGACAAACAAAAATTCTAATAAATATAAAATCCTAATAAATTTTTTTATCATAAATACTTAAAATTGTATCTTTATTTTATAAAATCATATGATGGTTTAAAGTAGTCATCCTATATTATTATTTAAGTGCAAAAGTTATAGCAGTGAAAGCAAAATCTAAATCCCACATTCTTATGAAGACACATGGCAATTTTTTACTTTTTTATGTTTATTTTTATTTTTAAAAAAAATCTCCCCTCAATTCAACATGGTATTTTTAGAAACAATATTTTTTGTTAAATAAGAAAATGTAATCTTATTTCTCCAATTATATCGAAACGCAAATTATAACACTACTAATAAATTAAGTTTGAGAAAACCAATAATCAATCTAAATTTCAAATCTTGAATCCAATAATTATGGACTTTTCTAAATTTTTATTTTAAAAAGAAAACCTCTAATTTTAAAAGTTAATGTGTTGAAATCAAAATCTTAATCATACATTCTTATAAATACATGTAACAATTCCTTACTTTTTTTTTAAAAAAAATCTCTCCTTATTCGAACATGGTATTTTAGAAAACAAAAATTTTGTTAAATAGGAAAATTTAATCTTATCTCTCAAATTATGTTGAAATGCAAATTATAACAATACTGGTAAATTAAGTTTGACAAAAACAATAATCAATCTAAATTTCAAATCCCGAATCCAAAAATTATGGAATTTTCTTAATTTTTTTTTAAAGAGAACCTTATTTTGTCATGTAAAGTAAAAGAAAGTTATATAAAAAATTAATCAATGGATAGGTAAAAGAGATGTTAGTTTGTCATGTACAATAAAAAAGTAAATTATATACACAAAAAATAACCAATGAGATAAGTACAAGAGATTTTAATTCAATTTGAAAAAATTACATAAATGAAACCAAAAGAACTGCTCTCCATATCTACAATTGGAATCCATAATATAATCTTTTTCATAATATACAAAAATATATAAAAAAAAGACAAGATTAAAACTAAAAACACAACACAATTACCTAGAAACATATTAGCAAAGTTATTGCTTATAAGCTCTAATCAAAGCACAGTTTCAACAAAAAGTAGGAGAGCTTTTCTTCACATTAACTATGAAGCATCAATTTCTTCTATTCGCTCACCGAAAACAAATAAGTCCATTTCAAATTAACTTTGTTATTTATTACCGTAAATGCAACAACAACCTAAGTTTAATTTTTTCCTTTGTTATTTGTTATAATACACAATCGAGGAATTTTTGTGTATTCAAGTAGATGATGCTTGTAGAAGATGAGCTTGACCGCAAATTCATATGCCGCACTTCGAAAAATTGCACAAAAAATCAAACAAAACAATTAACACACAACTTTTTGTCAAACGGAAAAAAAATGTGAAGGACGTAGAGAGAGACAATTGTCTTTTATGAACTTGAACATGATGAACCAAATTAAATTAGAAGCAAAAATCTAGTACCCCAAATTAGAACCAACCTAGTGGTAGTCAGAATTAGTGAATTCAGATTCTTTGGCAATGTGGTCAATGGTATTAACGATTGGCTTTGTCGATTTACTCGTAAACATAAAAAAGCAAATTATTGAATAAAGAATTAAAATTGAAAGAAAAACAAGCACACTAAGATAATGAATGTGAGGCAAAAAACAGAGATAATGACAAGGAAAAAAATATTAATTTATGAGTATTATAATCACATATTAAAGTTTAATGTTATAAAATAGTAAATCTTATTTATGGTTTATTTTATTAACTTTTTAATATTATAAGAAAGTAAGAAACTCGTGCATTAGCATGGGCATATACAAGTAAATTATTAATTTTAACTCAAGATATTAAAAAGATGAAGGAAAAGTTTTGAAAAAAGAAAGCGACGTGAGGGTTAATACATGATTGTGCTAAGCACAAATGGGTGGTGCGATGGTAGCAAGTGGTGATGGTGGTGGTGAAGTGGCCAATGATTTTGGTGAGGAGAAGATAGTGTTTGAGAGTTTTTGTGAAAATAAGTAAAAGGAAAAATAAATGTTGTTCATGAATAAAATATTTATAACAAGGTGTAAAAAAAGTTCAAATAGTTTTGGGAACATCAAGACTATGAAGTATGAGTTTATTAGGAAAGCTTTAGTAATGAAGAGAAATTAAAGAATAATTAATGTCTAATAAAAAAGATTTAGTCTATAAATTTTTCTTAAAATATAATCCAAGCATTCCTAAATAAACTTAAAATAAAAACTAAATTGAACCTA
Source organism: Dysphania ambrosioides (assembly GCA_026401315.1). Classification (NCBI taxonomy): domain Eukaryota; kingdom Viridiplantae; phylum Streptophyta; class Magnoliopsida; order Caryophyllales; family Amaranthaceae; genus Dysphania; species Dysphania ambrosioides. The sequence goes on from CM048666.1 coordinate 1,970,941, forward strand.
AAAACTCGCTTAAAAATCAGCCAACACTAAGGTATTACTAAATATTGATTTTTAAAATATTTTTTCCAATTTCAATCACATGGAACTAATTTTCATTAAATTAATTTTTTAATTTTATGAAAATAAAACTATCCATTTTGATTTTATTAATTAAAGTAAATACTTCAATCAAATAAATCCTTAAAATTCAAATATAACTTCGATCCTGAATCATTTAAGTTGGTTAATGTCGTAAATAAATATACAGATATATTAAATTAAGTAGATACTATACTTTTCCAACTATTTTAAATATTCAGGTTACTCCCTTTTGTTTCTTTTTGTTCTCCCTATTTACTTTTTGCACAAATATCAATACAAACTAAAAACTCAAATATCTCTAATTGTGTTTTTACGAAAATTATAGAAAACTAATATTTAAAAAAATATACATTGAGACGAATCTGTTAAAATCCCACATGATTATGTTTGTTCGGTTAGATTTGGGAGAATTTATAATTAAAGTTTAGATATAAAATATATAATATTGCAAATAAGAAAAACAAAAGAAATTGAGGGAGTATTACATATATAAGAATTATGACTCTAATCTGGAAAGGAGTCATATTTTTTGAAGAAGTAGGGGTTAGTCATCACCAATTCCACGAAAACAATGAGTAAATTGTGCTAGAATTATCAAAAGGTCGACAACACTCATTAGTTAATGCTCTACACACGTGGTGTGTTTTTGTTGCCCTTAACTTGTATTTTTCTTTTAGAGATGATGATTAATGTATGAATATTGAGATTTTATAATTTTAATTGAATTTCGACTATAATTTATATGGTATTTGTACTGATTTTATATAGAGTCAAATTAGTTTAACACAAAAAACTTGAGTAAATTGGGAACACATGAGCCATATTGAATGTCATATCCTTACAAAGTCGTTTTTGTTAAGTTGAAAGGTAACTTTTATTATATAAAAAAGATAACTTTTGTTTTATTAAAGGATAACTTTTGTATAATATATACCCAATATTTTATTTTTGAACATGTCTTATTTTTATCAATTAAAATTATAATATATTTGTTATATTAGTGACTTTTATTAGCCATACAATAATTTTATTGTATTTCATGTATACACAAATTCTCCCATTTGAAATAAAAACCATAATAAGTAAAGAAGGAAATATATGGAGTGCAATAGTGCATCATTATTGTTGACAGTTTGAAACTTTGTTGCAAATGCTAACCGTCAACTTTACAAATTTTTTTTCAAACTTTCACATTTTTAAAAAATCATGAATATGTTTACAAAAAAAAAATCATGACTTCCTAAGTTGCAATGCTTGCAAACAAAATGTTGAGTGAGTGACAGTCTTACGGTAAGTACCTTCTCATAATAATTCAAAAAATTTGAAAAGTTGTCCAAAAAATCAAAACATGGCGCTTAATAAAAAACTTGAAAACTGCATCAAAATTTTGGTACTCCAAATTTTTCATCTTGTCCCCCAAAATTCGGATTATAAAAATCCCAGCGCGCAATCTCCTCCGAATCTAGTCCGTCCATCACAACACAAACCATCGCACGCAATCAAAATCAACGGTCTTCACAGACCATCACACTTCAACAGTTCAACGCAAGTACTTCCCCTTCTACTCAGTTATTCTCACAAAAGCAAAAAAAAAAAAACACATTCTTATTTTCTCTCTCCTCTTTTGTCGTCTCAACTCGAACTCCCCCCCCTTTTCGATCTCGCTTCTCCGACCTTCAATTTCCCCTCTATTTTCAACTCTATCACTCAATTTTCACCGATTCAACTTGAATTCAACCTTCTTTTAGTCTTCACTTGGCTAATTTTCTTCTACTTTGAACTTTACGAGTTCGAATTGGGCACAATCAGCTCAATTAGGAGTTGATTTATGGTTCAATATGTTGGAATTGATGATGCAACTACGTGAATTTTATGTTTTTTTTACTCAGAGTAATTTGCATGGGTTTTCACTTGATTGAGTTAGGGTTTCACTGAATTAGGTTAATTTATTACTCAATCAAACCCTAACGTACCGGGTTCGATGTTTTAGATTAAGTAAGGTGGAATTAGATTTTTTCTTTTGATGGTTTAGGGTTTAGGAGAGAGAGAAGGAAGAAGAAAGATGTTTTATTCGCAGTTTATATTGGCCAAGAAAGGGCCTTTGGGGACTATATGGATTGCAGCTCATTTGGAGCGGAAGCTTCGGAAGAATCAAGTAGCCGATACCGATATTGGCGTCTCCGTTGGTCAGTTCATTCAATTTTCTCTTCACTTCTTTTCCTATTTACCATATTTGGTTTCCTAAGATTGTTGTGTTCACTGAATGTTTCATACCTCTTTCGGAGTAGTATTATTTTAAGTGAAAACTTACCTTGTGTTCTTTAATGTCGTCTGCTGCGTTTATTCGCCTCAAATTATCTTAAGAAATCATGTCAGATGTGATCATGTGGGATATGCCAAACAAAATGATGATTGGTCGCTAGATGTCTTATTTCCTAATACGGTTAGGGTTTGGAACCAGGTCGATGATTCTTTTGAATGAAGTGGTAGGTTATCAAATTTTATTCCACGTAGACTGTGAAAAAAGCAAAAGTGAAGAGTTTCCGTCTGTACATATGCCTTCATTCAGTAGTCTGATTATTTCAATCAGTGTTTGACAAAATGATAATTATTTTTCTTACAACGGTTGGGACTCAGAACCATGTTAGTAATACTAACGATGGAGGAGGAGAAGCTTCAAGTTTTATTTCACGGGGACTGTAAACATTGCATAATTGAAGAATAGGAAGGTTAGACTAACTAGTTGAAAGGATTTTTTGTTGAGAATAGTTTTTAGTTCCCTTCTTAGTATCTGTCAGAAAATTTGCCTTTATTTTCTGGTTGGAATAATTCATTGTGTTTGAAGTGTCATAGTTTATGAATTTTTGCATAACTGACCCATCAGCCATTTGATATGGGAACCTCTTGAATTCGGTGGCATTCTATGCTGTAAGGTTCTTATCCATGGGTGAACCTGCCTTGCTGTGTACTTCCATTGATGCATGGACACTATAAATCCTTATTGTCTTTGTGTGGATGGTTTTCAAGTATTTGCATCTGTTTGCTTTTTGGGCAAAGGATAAGAATAGATAGCAGTGAATTCAATGGGATGCAAAAGAAATAACTTTCTCAAATTGTGTTGCATTTTCGAATCTGGCCAGCCCCCTAATCTCTGTTACCTGGACTTGGCGTTTTTCCTTGCATACCTGTGTTGACACGACATGGCACGACACGGATCCAGCATATTACCCTTTTGTCACGGTGAACCCTAGATCTGAAATGTAACACGTCTAAAAGGTGTAATATATTCGGGCTTTTGGTTGCCCTACCGAGGCAATTCCAATGCTGGTGGTGTTTTTATTTTCTGATGACTTGTAGTGGTAGGAAAATTTGCAGAAGATGGTGGGTAAAACTGAGCATTTTATTTGTCAGAGAATGCAGGCGGGGTGAGGAAAGAGAAATAGTATGGTGTTGACTGGTCAATAGTAGTAGATTTATCTTTTTTCAATTCAACTTTTTATCCTTTCATGTTTTGACTTTGTTATCATGTAATTTATATCAGCCAACTCTTTTTTCTTTTTCTTTTTATCAACCCTACTTAAAAAGCATATTTTTGGAGCTCTGGACTGACGAAAAATAAAAAATTGATACTAAAATAATAAATTCTGATTCCTTTAAGAACATATACCATTTCCATTTATCGGTGTCCAAATCTTGAACAGTCCTTGTGTTCCCAATTTTTTGACTTGCTTTGTTGGATCCATACCTGATGGGCACTCTAAAATGAGTCCCTTTAACATAGCCCCTAATATTGGACTTGTGGAAATATGTTGCAGAAGATAAATAATAGTTAGAATTTATGAAGTTGTTGAAGGACACGCAAAGAATGTTTGGTTCTCTAAGTAGAGAGTAGAACAGGTATTTGATTTGGGAATCATGTTATTTGAAGAATATTGCAGGGATGAAAGTTCCTACACTATGCATGGAAAGGTTTTCTAAGATGAATATAATAAGGTCATCATACCTCAGTCTAGTAGTAATGTGTGGGGAATGCAATTATGGTTGATGCAAGTTTCGAGGTCGCTATTAACCCAAACACCTTATTGATGTCACCATGCCATTTTGGTATAGCCGATTCTTAGTTTCTTGGTTATGATGATTTCACTATATTTGAGTTTATGGATGATGTGAGATTACTAAATTTTGTTGGTCAATATTTGTGATGATACATTTGATCAATACATTTTTAGATGAAAAGATTTTGGCAAACTTATATGATATTGTTGGTTCTTTTCTTTTCAGTAATGAATATTTTTGGTTGATCCTAGATTTCTCAAGGTTGAAGAATGTTGTAAGAGTTGCCATAATGGCCTTGTATCGAATAAGGTCCATACAGATGAATTAATCCTGAATAGGAACAATGAACAAGCGTTTGAGCTTTCTAAATTTTTTACAAACCATGCTAGGATACTATATGATCCCATGGATGTTGGTGCAATTTTTTATACATCATGCTTTGATGCTATATAAACTTATGGATGTTGGTTATAGAGTTTTGAGCTGGTCATGATTATAGAGTTTAAAATTGGTTGTGTTTGTTTAGCCACTATCAGTCTGAGAACTTGGATAGGAAATAAGATGGTGAGTTAGTAATTCAAATCATGTTGCTTTTATCCTAGTTTAACAAATTCTTGATTTGGGTAGTAACATGTTCGTCTTTTACTCATTTTTGTGCGTGGTTACATTAGAAAACATTCAGTTTGATCAGTTTCATGTAACTGCGGGTGAATGTTTATGAGTATTGTGCAATGTGCTGTATCCATTAGAGGAGAAATTATTTCACTTTTTTTCTGGAAGCTAGAGCTAGATACAGTTTGTATTCTTGGCGTGATAAAACTGGCAAAAGTTTCCGTTGTAGTAGTGGTAGCTCTAGTGTAGTATAACAGCTGTGATTATTGCTTGAATATTAGTTTGTAGACCTTGTTGAAGTTAGATAAGAGGAGTCCTTCTCTTTCTTTTATCGACTTCTCAGTTTTTATTCTCAACACTCTTGATATCTACTGTTCTCTCTTTCTATGTCTTCCTCTTCTACTGCCTCATCTAGTAAAGCTTAATAGTGATCATAGTGTCTATCATGATTAATTTTTTTCAGGAAGCTAGAGCTAGAAGCAGTATGTATTCTTAGCATTGCTGCAGTGATTATTGACCTTGTTGAAGTTGGATAAGAGGATTCCTTTCGCTTTCAATATCAACTTCTTAATTCTTATTATTTACACTCTTGATATCTACAGTCCTATATCTATCTCCTCTTCTATGCCTCATCTAGTAAAGCTTAGGATTAACGATTTTGTCAATCATGATTGAGATTTGGGCCTGGTTTTGATTTTGTGTAGCAAGCTATATGACTTTTTGGATTACATCAGCTTGGGGCTTTAGTTAAGTGCTCATTTAAAAAGCTGCAAGTTATTGTGGGATTTTTGCCCAAATTGGTAAATTTACATGTATAAAAACTTGTATTCTAGTTTTCTTTTAAAATCAGAATTTTTGCTTATTTTTAATATTTTTACAGTCTTACCTTCTTGTGGAACCTTTTTTTTTTTTTTTTTTTAATGGTCTTTAAGAGAGGTTTCAGTTCTTAATTCATTAGGTAAGACTCATGTCTTAGTATGCCTGCTTGATTGCATTGCATCTGGGTTTGATAATGAACAATGCAATATTTAGCACATATTTTCTGTATTGCTCTCGTCTTAACTACATCTCAAAGGTTCCGATGTGTATTTATCACATCCTTTGGTACTGTATACTATAAGATGGGTGGAGTATTTTGATGTGTTTTGTAGAAAATTTTCTTCCAAGAAATGTCTATTCCTTGCTTCATATTAATTTTGTGTTTGATGTTTATTTGTGGATTTCTTAATCTTAACAGTATCTGGAAAATCATAATTCACAAAGAAAGTGGAGCTAAAATGTAGATGTGACTGATATTTTTATATTAAAGATCTTTGATGTAAAATATCTGGCTAGAAATGTTCCTCTTCCTTTTTCCTTCACTTATCTTTTACTTAATTGTCTCTGATTCCCTCTTTATGTTGTTGAAGATTCAATATTATTCCCAGAAGTACCAATCGCACTCCGTTTATCAAGCCATCTACTACTTGGTGTTGTTAGGATTTATTCAAAGAAGGTGAATTACCTCTTTGATGATTGCAGTGATGCTTTGCTTAAAGTCAAGCAAGCATTTCGCTCTGCAGCAGTTGATTTACCTCCTGAACAATCAAAAGCACCATACCATTCTATTACTTTGCCAGAGACCTTTGATCTGGATGATTTTGAGCTGCCTGACAATGATGTATTCCAGGGGTTGGTTTTTATCGTTACTTTGTTTTTTCTATCATTGAATCATTATGTTGTAATAGGTCAAGTTTCTGCTTTTGTTCTTTGGAAGGAATACTATAAAGAAACTCTAAAGTTAAAATATTTGATGCTTTGGTCACCATTTAACGACTAGTTCTATGCAGCAACTTTGTTGATCACCATATTAGTACAAGAGAGCAAATTACCCTCCAGGACACTATGGATGGTGTGGCTTTTACATCATCGCAATTTGGTCTTGATGGTCTGTTCCCTCTCTTTAGTTTGATGTGAAATATTCTTTGGAATTTTGTTCTCTTGCATGGCCTTGTGGTTTTGTTTTATTATTTTATTATTTTTCTTGTTTACTTTGTCATTATTCATCCATTTTAGCTGTGTTTCAGAGCGTTTTGGTGATGGTGATGCATCTCAGATTGGTTTAGACCTTGATGAGGTAATTACATTCTCTTGTTATTAGCTGACTTTTCTACTTGATTCTGAATTTTGTTGTATGATGCGATATAATTTCTGCCCAAATAGATACATAGCAATACACAATTTCTTGGTCCTTTTCTTTATTTGTTATTGTCTACTTGCCTCTCATTGTTTTAAAGTTTATTGAACTTTTTTTTCTTCTTATTTTATAGTCATTTCAAATTCTTTCTTTGTCCCATTTAGGAGAAGAGATTAGAGGAGAAGGATGTATAAAATGGGAAAGTTGTGTGTGTGTGGAGGAGGGGGACCTTAAGGGTACATGTGAAATTATATTACAAGTCATATATGGGGCAACTGTACAGTTTGTGTATATTTGTAAAGCCTGGAAAATAGGGAAGGGAGGAAGAGATTGTTGCAGATTGCAATTTTTGCAAACCCTAACAAATCATTGGCTTGTTGCTGAATTAAGTAGATTGATATCAACTATTATCAAATTTTGTGAGTTATAGTAAATGATTATCTACTATATCTCATTATATGGTTCAGTCCTTAGAAATCCCTATATTTTCTTCAATGTACAAGCCCTTGGAATGCAATTTATTCTTTGGTGGAGTGAGAGGATGGCACTCAAGGCATCATTTCATGGGTAAAGTCTATTAAGAAGTGGGCTAAACAAGAATGAAAGGAGGCCAATTACGTTGGATTTACCAGGTAGGTCTTGCAAAAAAGGATGGTGTAATTGATGTGTATTTGCTTGAGTGATAAGTAAGTTTGAAATGGAAATAGTGCTTTATAGCAGAGAGAAAACTTTGAATATGAATAGTATTTGTGGGTATTTCTGTTTTGTTTATTATATGATTGGCCCAATAAAAGTATATTTGGCTCTCTTGTAATCGCTTAAGGTGTTTTATTTGCACTTGCAGGAGTTATTTATGAACAAGGAAGATACTGCTGGAACAAGTGGAATTTTTGTTGCCATGGAGTAAGAATTTATGAGCATTTGATGTTTTAATGTCTGTCAGCATGGGGTGTGAATCAGTTTATTTGTATTGTAATAATGTGGTTTGTTCTAAGTTTTTGCTTTGCTTCTACTAGAATGTTTAAAGGATATATGTGCAAGTCATTTCAAGTATAGCAGACCTTTTCCTTTTTGTTTTTTCCTTTATCCACTTGGTCCTTTGTTTGTAATGTTGTGCTCTACAATTTACGTTAAAGTTTGTGTTGTATCCCTCTCTAATCATGGTCATCAATTTCTGTAAAAGTGGTGAGGGTGAAGAGATTAGTAATAGGAATCCGTATATATGCGATTTAGTTGCTAGTTTGATATTGAACAAAGAGAGTTTTTGAGAGGCTTTCTTTCTGTATGTTGGATTTATATTTAAAGGCATACCTTAATGCTTTGATTCCATTTGTTTAAAAATTGTGTTCAAAGTGTGAGGCTCTATGATGAAGGGTTCAGAGTTTCATTAGGGTAATTTCAATTCTTTTTAATTAGTTGTTGTATTTCTTTCTTTTGTTTTGCTAAATATTACATGTCTTCAATTTCAGTGATGATCCTCAGACATCCACTACAGAACCATCATCTTCCAAAGACAACGAATATAATGAGGGGGTTTTAGATCCTCCATTGGCTTCAAACGCTAATTACTTTAGTATTCAGGTTAGGTTTCTATTTTACCTGTTCTGCTATTAGACTTGTTTCTCTGTCTTTGGAGATCCTAGGAAGTATTGGTCTGTAGCAGGTTATCTCTAATTGACTGTGCATATTCACGCTCAAGCTTTTATATACAGTTTGCTTTTTATTTTTACGTATTGGATTTAGATATATGTATGTATGTATAAGATAGTGAATTCCTAGAATGCTTATATGGTTAGTATTCAGGCACCTTCAACTCCAGGATTAACGGAGGAGCCAAATTTGTCTAATGCCAAAGAGGAAATACTGGTCAGTGATGATCATATGGATGAGGACCAGAAACCTTGTGAAATATCTGTCAAAGAGTCTGGAACTTCTTTGAGTCCCTTGGGGCCTTCCGATGTAGGTGCTGCTGAGTTCCATTCGAATGGAAATATACATTTTTTAGAAGAGCAAGTTGATGAAGTGGCAAAAACTCTTAGAATTGAGTCTGCAGAGTTTATCACTTCTGGTTTTTCTCAGCCTGCTACCGTCTATAAGCACATAGAGGCAAACAATGGTCAGCCACCAGAGAATCAAAGAGTTGTAGCTGCTGATGTGCAATCCAAAGGATGCTGTGATGTCAATGAATTGGTTCTGAGTGGGACTGCTTTGCCAGTGGATGAAAAGGCTATTTTCTTGGAGGTTCAAGGTTGTGATTCCTGTGCTGGCTGTGACAAAACTGATCCAAATGGTTTTCATACTTGTCATCTGCTACATGATGGGGGAGAAGAAAAAAATACATCTGTTGATCCTGCAGTTCTTGATACTAATGAAGCTATTGAACATCAGAATTCTTTTCAATCTGTTCTGAACCTGAAAAATGCCGAGACCTCTGAGTCCATCATTGATGAAAAGTCGCCAGGCTTTGTTACTCCAGTACTACGGGAGTGTAAATCCAAAGTCCCTATTGATTGTGAAGAAGCGGATTATGTGTTTAACTCTTCCAACAATCCAGCTCAAGCTGATGGGCCAAATTTAGTCGGGACATCTGAAAGAGAAGATGCAACTACTCTTTTTGGAGTTACTGCAAATGTCCAAGGTTTGTTAGTTTTGGGTTTTAGTTATTTGATAGGGACCTTTTATTATAAGCTGATTCTTTGGCTCTTAAAAGTTCATGGCTTACATATTCGATGCAACAGATGTAATGGAACCAACATCAAAGGCAGATCAGGTGGCTCATGGAGTTCCTTCTACTGCTGACAGCGTTGTAGGAGGGCAGCCAAACAACCTTATTACCGAAGAAAATCATATAGAAAAAGAGAGTAACTTGCTGCTTTCTGATTTTCCACCCCCTGAGGTGCTGCTTTCCATGCCAAATATGTCTGCTGGCCTTTCTGACAACTTTTTTGGCGACTCTACTCCTGCTATAGAACTCCTAGCAAATGATGGCAATGTTACTGATGAAAAAGCCATATCTGGGAGGAAAAGAAGTTTTACTGAGAGTACTTTGACAGTACAGAGCCTTAATTCAGTTGAGTCTTGTGGTGGAGCTCAGTCTAAAGGAACTGTGGAATCAGTTCCTGATGACGATGACTTGTTATCCTCTATATTAGGTATTGAACTGTTGTCTTTTATTGGAAATCTTTTTACAGCAGCTACCTGATTGGGCAAACTCTTGGTTGAAGTACTTGGCATACTACAACTTCTTCAGTTTTTTAGATTTGTCTGCTGGTTTGTTTGCTAACTGTTTTTTTTTTAATTTACTTTTCATAATAAATATTACCTCAGTAGGTAGAAGGTCTACAGCTTTCAAAATGAAGCCTACCCCACCCCTTCCTGATACAATTCGGGCTAAGCGCCAGCGGACTGCTGTCCGCTCTGTTGCTCTCAAGCGGAAAGTGCTTGTGGACGATTCTATAGTGCTGCATGGCGAGTAAGTTTTGCCTCTTTGGCTCATTTTTTGAGCTTTGCTCTGTATGCTTATTTTTTTGAATTATTTTACCTTTGATTTTTTTTCCTGCTACCTACTATGTGTAAGAATTTTAGATTGTTGGAAGTAATGCCCTGTATTTGCAAATAACTTTCCAAAATGGAACAATTCCTTCTCTTTGATAAATGTGTCACTTTAATGCAGTATTCATTGGTAGAAAAAGCTTCAAGGTAGAATGGATCACTGATGGATAGTAGACATTTGTCTAGGACATGTACTATAGAATTTTAGGTTTTTATTATGAGGACAATTTGTGGTGTTATAACTTTCAAATTTTACATCTATTGAAGCCATACACTTAGAATTCTGACCTGGTTAATTATTGGAGAGGGCAAGGGACCTAGCACAGTATTTGTTACACTTTTTTGCCAATTTCATTTGGATTTGTCTTATGAGCGTTAGTCTTAAGTAGTTGTGGAGTCCTTCACTACTAGCAGACCTTGTTTTTGTATTTTGAGTTTCATAGCTGGGATGTTTGGGAGGGATTGGGGGAAAATAAGTGGTCTAATAAATAAGTCGAAGTCTTTTTTGTTAAGAATCAGATCAAATTCTTAGCTTCACTCAAATCACTCACGGAATTCAGAGAATATGAAGAGAATAATTTAAGATAGAAAATAAAGGAAAAGGGTATGGGACTTGTATTAGATGATCAGAGAAACCAACTATTAGTACCTTTCACCATTCAACGTGTGGAATTTCTCATTTGAGAATCAGCTTACTTTTCACAATGATCTCCCTTTTTTCCCCCTTCATTCCCATAGTTATTGCAACTGCTACCGGTGACTTGTAGCTCACTATCATTCATAACTCATAACTAAATCTCCCCTCTTTCCACCAGATATTCCTTTTGGGTTGTTAATTGGCACATGGATAAATAGTATTGTAATTTGTAATAACTTATCCTTAGATTTTCGTTGAAGTTTAATCATAATTTGGGATATGTCTTTCTAGGCTTCCATTGACACTATGCGGTTTTAGTAGATTTGAAGGCTTTATTGTTTTTTTCAGTTGTTTTATATCTATTAACTGGCATCTTTTGTCCTGTGTACTTTGTGATTAGGGTAATGTTTATTTTTTTCCCTTCAAGTTTCTGAACACTATCTGCTATATTCTCAGCACTATTAGGCAACAGCTAACGGATACTGAAGATATACGCCGTGTGAGGAAGAAAGCTCCCTGTACGAAACTTGAAGTTTGGGTTCTTCAGAAACAATTTTTGGAGGATGAGATTTTCAGCGAACCTGTATTTGCAGGTAGATGATTGGACCAGTTATTGACTATTGTTCCACTTGAATGAAACTAATGTTGATTTTGAAAATTTTAGTTTACTATTGGTTGTTTAACTTCATTGTTTTGTTTGTTTAAATATTTAGGATATCAAAAAGTATTGTATACACGAGACACATTACTTTTATTGTGTCCCCGGTCAAAGTGACCTCTCAATATAACAAAAGTTACCCCTCAATATAACATATGTCAATCTTTATAAATTTTGAGGGAGTAACTTTTGTTATATCGAGGGGCCACTACTCAACGGGGGACACAATAAAGTTAATGTATAAAATACTTTTTCTTAGGACATTGGTGTGTAGTAAATTTTGTTTCCCTCTCTTTTTCTTATTGTTTTTCTTTTCTTATGATGGGATCATGGGTTGTATGAAATTGTTGCTGAACTTAATTTATTTGATATGAGTTTCCTTTTGCTGAGTTGAACTTATATTTGTTCATTTGCCTAACTGTTCCCTCTAACTGAAGGAAATAACTTAGAATTCCAAGCTATTTGGATCCTCCCAGTTGTTACTTTTAAAATCCAACTAAATAACCATATAGTTTAGTTATTACTTTTCATAAACAAAGTGAAAAAGGGGACCTCTGCTATCACTGCCTCCTAAGGTCAGAGTATTATGGTCAAGTTATCTTGTTAGTGTTTCTTTCTCCTGTTATGTAATGATATTGTATAGATTGCACACTGAAGTTGGTTTGGTTGATTCATTCAGTGTATGGGTACCCTTGTAATTCTTATATTATTGGATTGTATCTTTTTGTATGAGTCACTTTCTTGTAACAAATGTGGGCATAGTTTGATTTGAATTACATCTGAATGTTGATTAGTAATCAGTATAGTGGTACCAGATTTTGTGTGGATGTGTGGATGTCTGTACCATATTCAATGGATTGCTTAGTTGAATTACAAAACGATTGAATTACAATGGATTGCTTTACATTGGTGATTCCCTGGCTTTCTAACCTGTCCAAGTGTATATGGTTTAGTTTACACCAAGAGATTGCTTAGCATGTCTAAATTCGTGTTTTTGTACCAGAAATGTTCCCTGTCTTTAGATCATTGGATAATGAAGCATTTGATCTGAGTGGAATCCATATTATTCGAGAAAAGGGAAACAAAGGAGCTAGTGAGGCAGACATCTCTACTAGGTCAACTCTTGGTGAGGAAACTGAAGTTGTGGGCTCTCTTGTATGCTCTGCTGCTGACTATTCTACAAGGACAAAGCTCGGTGAAGAAAGTGAATCTGTGGGGACTCTTAAGCCATCTATTGCTGCAGGTGATGAATTTCAAGGTGGCAGGATTCTGTCGGAAACAACATATGAACAAGCATCGAACTTTGTTGTAGATGATAGTACTTTGCTGAAGGAGATAGATAATGAAGATAGTGAGATCTCAAAACAGATGTCGTCACATAATATCTTCGTTGAAAATGTTTGTTCAGAATTGGAAGATGTGAGATCACCAGTTGGTGGTGATTCAATTCATTCTGTTACCTTAGGGGCTGAGCCAGTATCTTTAGTTGGTCATGTTCCTGAAGTAAATTGTCACTCAGCAGATGACACCAAAGGTTATTCACCTCTGCTTGATAAATCTATTGATGTTGTAATATCAGTGCATACTGATGCGTCACGCCAAATACTTGATCAGAGATGTATTACGGAATCTGCAACGGGAGATGCTTCTACAGCCGATATTTTTGGATCAGTTGTACGGGATCAAGGGGTAGATATTGGTGTCTCTGATAATGTTTCTGTAGCTGAAAGATCAGATGGCGATCAATTATTGTATGAAAGGGAAGGTGTTCGTACTTATGTTAGTATGGAGCAATTTCAGGACACTTGCTCTTTGGTTGTTCGTGATTCAAGTATGTTAGAGTCAATTGCCCGTGAAGACAAGGCTTGCCCATCATCAGACCAGTTTGTTGATAAATGTGGACCTGATGAGTTTGGGATTGCAAATAAGGATGAAACTTTTGGTTTGGGCCTAAGAATTGATGGTAGCTGCCTACCATCAAATAATGTAGATGAGCATGTAAAATTAGATATGTCACATTCAGTGGATGCTGATTTGAACTCTCATATCCCCAAATCAAATGAGATGGAGGGGCTGCATTATTGGGAAAATGATCCAAAGATGGTCATGGACTCCACTCCCATTCCCTCTGAATTTATTGATGCTGTAAATCATGCTGTAAGTGTTTTTGAAGTCAACTTTTCTTCGTGATTTGGTGATATTGAAAGCGTGTTTGTTATTTTCTGTCTGAAATTAAAATTTATGAAACTCTGTTAATTATCCTCCGTTGTAGACATATTTTCTAGGTATTAATTCGTTTCTTGCTGCTCTGTGTATTGTATGTACTATTGCATGCTCATGGACATTCAACATCAGGCATGATTGCATTCAATCTAAATTAAAGCTGTTTGTGATTATTGATGAAGTCAGTGTCGCACCTCATTGCTTTTGGGGTTCTCAAAAAAATCAATTATTGGAGATTAGTAATTTTCCAAATAAAGAACTTAAAAAGTCTGTTCATGTCAAGAGGGGTTGTTGATGTACTCTTATTTTTGGTTTTTTCTTTTTGGTTTGAAATTGTGTTATTCTGCTACTGCAGAAGTAGTTCAAAAACCCATGACAAATTGACGAGGCAAGGAGTTTAGTTGTCTAGTTTGTGCATTTGCTCTTGATGTGTCAAGTAATAGCTCTTAGGTATATATTTGCATGCAAATCTGTGTAGAATTTCTTCTGGTTGAAATGTTTAGATTGAGAATGCCCCCCCCCCCCCCCCCCCCAATAAAAAAAAAGAATATCAAAATTTTAATGTAATCTGATATTTATCTATAACTTCCATTCAAAATGATTTTCTTTGTGGAATTTTTATGCTGTTATACAACATTGATGCATGAAGAAGATTTTGATCGATTTCTTTAAATTAGATATAATCCAAGCTGTGAATTCGTTTTTAACACAAGTTAATGAAACAATTAAGAATTTAGTGAATTAGACTTTTTTTTGATGTAGCCTCATTAGTCAAATTGTTTTAACTCAAAGACAAGTACGGAGAATTTGTTTTAGGAGGGCTACATCCAGTGACTTTCTCTTTTGTACATTTTAACATATAAGCTAATTTGAAGTAACTGTGCTTGAAACTTTCATCATCTGTTTGAAAGAGTACGTCCCATGAAAGGGGTGGGGAACCACTTGGAATAGACCGATTGCAAGTTCAATATATTATTGAAGGTCTTTTCTTACTAAGTGTATTTTGTTTGCCTTTATGATACAGGAGTTTGGGACAGAAGCCGTCGAGCACGATACAGGTTTGATGTTCTTCCCTTGAATGTTTGATAATTTGCTAATTTCCATTTTTCTGTCTTGGTTTTCACATCTATGTTTTTCCAATTTACATTCTGATTTATGAACTAGCAGATGTTTGTTGTAACACTTTAGATTCAGTGGAAAGTTTCTGTCTACTTTGGTAATACTGTGTCTTAACTTCCGTTCATGCCTTGGACAGAGGTCTCTTTATAGGCATTGGGGTGATGTGATTTCTTTATTCAGTGCTTGTGTAAATTCGAATCTATATCCCAGCACTGGAGTCCATTCATTTTTCTTTTTCTTTTTTTTTTTGTAGATTTTTGCAATGTCATGACCTATTGTATGAAATAATTGTTTGATTTGCTATTGGTCTATCAGACTTCTTGAATGTTGATGATGATGATGTTGCTGAAGATTATGAGAGTGATATGCCTAATCCTGAAGAGAGACGCATCCTAGACAACAGTGGCTGGTCTTCTCGTACCAGGTTTGCGTTTTTTCTCTTTTCATATATTACTTGGTGTGTGTTGGGTGCAGGGCGGAGGGATGTTTGTTGGTTTTGTTCTAATGATCCAGTTAGAATAAATAGTGAATTGAGCAAAACTCATGAACTTTTTGATCTAAACTCAACTAGATTTTAAGCTCGATTCAGGTATAACTCCCTAGCTAAGTTGAGCTGATGTTAAATGGAAATTGACTTGGGCTTGCTATATCCTCAACTCCTCATTATCTTAGTCCAAGTAATATTTATGTGAAAGGTCAATTCTGATGTGTTTTGCTTTGTCAGAGCTGTTGCCAACTATCTTCAAGTCTTGTTTGAAAAGGAATCTGATCAAGTGAAGAAGGTTATCTCCTTGGACAGCCTGTTGGTTGGCAAAACACGTAAAGAAGCGTCAAGAATGTTTTTTGAGACTCTGGTATGTCGAACTACAAATTACAAGATGAAGTGGGAGATAATAAGGAATCAGATAATTTGAATTGATTTTTCATTATTGAAAATTAATTACTTTGCTGTTTTGCAGGTCCTCAAAACTAAGGATTACATACAAGCAGAGCAGGGCAGCTCTTTCTGTGACATTAAAATAAACCCTAGAGGAAAGCTTTTGAAATCAGAATTCTGATCCCCCAAATACAGGAAGGTAGACTGGTGTATAACCGTGTAGTCCTAGTTAGTTGACATAGCTAAGATTTTGGGGACATGGTTCTCCCCTGATTTATACTGTCTAAGTTATGCCTTTTCCTTCTATTTTTTTGGGTGATTAGTAGGTTAATAGGGAGGCTGAGGGCTGACAATTTGTAAGATTTTAGAACGTGTATCATGGGTAGGCCTTTTAGAATGTCTTGTAATTTGAGTCCTGCAATAATATTTGTATATAATTATATATGTAAAATTGATAATCATGCAATTGGAGATTTGTTGATAATCCAAAATTCAGTTTTTCTGTGACTGAGTGAATGACTGCTTTTCACGTTAGAAAAACCAATGGATGAGTACATCATATGTTGTATGCACATGCCGACATGAACCACCCCCCTTCGTAGAACCAACTCAAGCAACCTTTCAATTTCCTACGTACCAATTTCATGATCAAACTAATATTCATAGTCTAATGTAATGTATAAAAGACTCCTATAATTGAAACACAAAGTATTAACTAAAGGGTCCTATAATTTGGAATACCATATTACAACAACAGCAAAGCCAAACTTTAATCTTTAAAAGTTGGGGTCAATTATATGAACCATGAGCATATCTTACATGATTATCCACAAATATCATCTTCTTCCTTTTCCTCCTATTTAGAGCCTCAACCATGTTTAAAGTCTCCATCAAACAACTCACTACCTTATTCATCAGTGCATCTATTGTTGGGCATCTCATATTCCCAAACCATCATAAACGATCCTCCCTTATCTTATCCTCAAATTTGTTACAACTTTCTTTTGAATATTCATATTTCTAATTGTCCCTTCTCGCACATCCACCTTAATATATGCTTATCTATTACACTTATCTTCTTCACATACTCTTTCTTAAAAGCCTAAAATTTCAAGTATACAATAATATTAGTCTAATTGTCAACCTATGAAATATCCCTTTTAACTTTAAGGATACACTCCATCACGTAATAGTCCAAAAAATTATGTGAAGTGCTCGAAAAAATACTTTCATTCGATAAGTATTAACTAAAGATTCTTCCCCATAATTTTAGTTTGAGAGTTCTTAAGGTCATAAAACAATGGAGAACATTTTTCCACACATAAAACAATTTAGCTCAAAAATTTCATAAAATAAACATAATGTAAAACTTGGTATCTAATCTATATGTAATTTTTTGAGGTAAAAGATTTTATTCAACTTTAAACTTTAAACTTTAAAATTTCAACCACCAAAAACTAGTAAAGCATACAATAGGCGAATTAAAACTGTCTTGAAAATAGAGCAATCCAGTTTGGGAGTCGTGTTAAATATATAAAATTGTCCAAGTATGAAAAAAATTGCATTACATATATTGGTAATTTACACAACATTAGTAAGGAGGATTAGCTTATAGCCTTATAAGCTGTAATACTCTGTATTCAATGAGAATGAGTCCCCAATAAAAATCACTCTTCTTTACCATCTTTCCCCTTGCCGCCTTTCAAGAACCGCATCCACCAATATGCAGAGGATTTAGGATGCCGAGAAAGCCCTTTCTTGTAGTCTACATAAACTAAACCGAAACGCTTGGTGTAACCTTGTTGCCATTCGAAGTTGTCCAGCAAAGACCACGCAAAGTATCCTCTAACATCAACACCTTCCCTGTTGATCAATTGGCAGTAAACGTAAATGAACAAATTTTACATAATGAAATCGACAGGTAGTTTTCATGATACAACAAAGATACAGGGTGACACTATTATCAGTTTCTAGGATATGAAAACAAGCTTTGCATCATTTTCCAAACTTTACAATGCATCTCTTTCATGACAAATTTGTCACACCAACAAAGGCTAAGGTCCATTATCCTTGGCTACCTTTCAAAATTTACACTAGAAATGAATTAACACTTATTTACTTAGCAAAAGACAATTTTAGTTCAGAAAAAAACAGTTTTATTATAGAAAAATCAGTCCAATCAGTAAAAAAAAGTGAACAACAAATCCAGCATGACCAGTTAACTAGTATACTGTGAGTTAGCAGATATAGGTCTCATTTCAAGAGTTTCAAGTATTCAAAATCACCACTACCTACAAGATGAATTACATGACCGAGGAATAAATAAGCATATGACGAGAGGCTATGAGTATATATATAATTTCCATCCTAAACGTAGGCAATAAAGTAGCTATTGCTCATCAAAAAGAAAATATTTACTATAACTGAGAGGTTACCTGATTGCCTCTGCAACAGCAGCAACATATCCCTTGAAGTAAGTGACTCTCAATCGGTCATCTAGCACCTCGTGGAGCTCAGCCAAGTCGTTGTTTTCGTCATCCATACCTGCCAACACGATTCCGTAATAGGTCATTAATTGGTCCTTTTTAGTATCCATGTTTTATTCATTCTTTCTAATTCTTTCTTCAGTTTGGGGCATTGACATGAAGGAGGGCAGCTAAATTATTGAACAACTAAATAAAAGCCTTCAATTGAAGAACTATACCATTCTCAGTAACATATATTATAGGATTGTTGTACTTCTCTGCAACGTAAGTAAGAAGTTTCTTAAAACCCCAAGGAACTACATAAAGCCAAGATGATGCTGCCTGTCAAGTGGATACAGAAAATTAATAATGATGATACAAGTCACTGTAGGAAACACGTTGAAAGGAGCTGAAGAATACCTTCTCACCAATTGTTTCACCCTCTTCCCATTCAGCTGTAGATGGAACATGAAGACAAATAAGAAAGAAAAAAACTCGAAAAAGGGTCCTTAAGGTATCAGCATATTACCAATTCTCTCCATCTCTTGTGCTTCATAGAAGTCATGCTCTTCAGGATTATCAGTCGAATGAGCTATGTACCTAGTAGTGTAGTGATTTATACCAATGAAGTCCACCGAGTACTGAAGCAAGTCTCTGTCTTCTTGAGAGAATTTAGGAAGCCTCTCTCCAAGTTTCTCACGCATTAGTTGGGGGTAGTCTCCAAAATATATAGGATCCAAGTACCTACACCAAACAGAAAATTGAATGATTCGTTCTTCCACTGGAGGAGCAAATTTTGTCAATTCCATGACAACAAAGTAAAGACAGGTCCATCATTCAGAGAAGGATTAATTCTTATAACCAAACATTACTGCATGAATCAGGAGGTAAAATACCATCCTAGCTGGAAAGCAAGACGTCGCGCAGCAGCCTTTTTGTCTTCCACACTCTCTGATGCAGCCTCTGCCCATTCACAATCTACCACCAAGCCAAGCTGCCCGCCTTGCTTTTCCTTGATAGAGAAAAAGGCAATAGAAAAAAGCAGGACAAAGGAATTTCACATCAGCAAAGCCTGAGTAAATGTCAATCTGAAACCTCACTGAGTTAATGTGTTTTTTTATAAAAATAAATAAAATCTAATATATGCTACTAGATAACAAATTTGGATGATAACCAGACAATAGAGATACAGTGCTTTAGGCAATAACATGAGCTCTTGATTAGTAAATTATTGATGAAATCATTTAGAGTAAGTTGAAAAGCCAGAGAAAGTTTTTCAGTTTATCTCGCAGAAACCAACAGCAACTATTCAAGCGACGATGATAAAAAAATATAATGCAAACACCCAGAGCAGTGCATAAATTTGTAGCTGTCAAATTTCAATTTACAAGTAGGTTCCACGTTTTTCAAGTCACCGGAAGTAATTTTGTTATGAATCTCTCCACAAAGAAAACCATTCCCTAGTCAAATTCAATTCACATATCTACACATATCTATTCAGAGTGTTATATCAATTTAGGAAAATTAATACCTTGAACTTATCTTTATAGACTGAAGAAGCTGAAGCATGGGCTAAGATTTGGTGATGTGCTACCAAATATGGATCTTCACATTTTCCAGGAGCAAATAATCCAATACCATAGCCATTAATAGAAGTTTGAAGAGGCTCATTAAATGTAATCCAGTGCTTTACTCTATCCCCGAAATTTTCAAAGCAAGTTTCTGCATAGATTGTAAAATATTTTCTGGAATTGGCCAGTTGTTGAAAACATGTTAGGCCGCTCTATCGTGAGATCACCAATTCATCAGAAAGTAATCAAGATAGAAATAATGAGATTAAATTTTGATGCTCTTCTTTAGTAGTTAAGATGTGATACACATTCAACTCCGAAGCGTGAAGTTTTCAATTCAGAGGCTCATTTTCTTCTACTCCTAACATTTAAAATTCTTGGGAACGTCGAGAAGTACTCACACAATGTCCTTATTCATCCACCCTCCCATTGACTCTTGGAGATGTAAAGGGAGGTCCCAATGGTACAAAGTTGCATAAGGCTGTATACCTGTATATAGGTACATAGCATCACTTGCGTTATTTAAGTGATGTTAAACTCTTTCGAGGAACATAAAGTATTCAAGAGAAAATTATACCTTTCTCAAGAAGAGCATTAATAAGATTGTTGTAGTAACTAATCCCATCCTCATTAACCTTGGTCCCAAGACCATCTGAAGGCATAGCAAAACAACATTCATGTGAGAGAGATTGAAATACTATCAACTCATAATGCTCTCACTCCTAGTAATTAAGAGTACGACACAATTTTTACTATAAGAAAATCAACTTGTCACAGGATTTTTTTCATACATCCTAACATAGCACACTATTAGTCTTGGACAAAGTATATAACATAAATATAGAAAGTATATAACATATATATACAAGCAAAATTAAAGGTACCAGGGAATATACGGGACCATGATATTGAGAACCTATAAGCATCAAACCCCAGCATAGATATGAGTTGTACATCTTCCTGTTGGCATGACAGTCAAACAATCAAACCTATAATATACAACCTATGTAACTGCGACTTTTTCATTTCAACCTAAAACATGAACGTTTATAAAAAATACCTGACTCTAACACTTACACACATACCTCTTTCTTACAAGTTGCCTAGTATTTCATACAAAGTATATCATAAATATGTAACGTATGTAGCACCAACCTTGTAACGATGGTACTGATCTACTGCCACATCCCCATTACTACCATCAACAATTTTTCCTAAACCAACATCAAAATATCACATATTCACATAAATCAATCAATTATGTTATCTTAAAACATAAAACAAATATTATTATACCTTCAGTATGAGTAAAAGCATCCCAAATACTAGGACCCTTGTTATCCTCATTCCACCCACCTTCAACCTATCATTCAACAACAAAATCAGTAATTACAGCTCAGAGTTGGCACGATCAAATAAATTTTTAGTATTTAACCAAAAAAGATCAAATCTTTTTAATGGGTATTTCCCCATATTTCAGATAATCATTCCTAGAATAAAAACTGGTAAAGATGAAGAACAAACAAGAAAATAAAAAAGGTGGGCAAACCTGATAAGCAGAGGTGGCGACGCCAAAGGTGAAATTTTGAGAAAAATCGGTTCTAGAAACTTCATTTAGAATCAAAGGAGACCCATTTTGTTGAATAATAGTGGGTTTCTTGGTCATTGCAGCTCTAAGATTTTGGAGTCCAGATTTCAGAGAAAAGTGTCGAGATTTGTGTGAGAGTTGGAGAGGTGTGAAATGTGGGAGACTGCTAAGATTGGAGTAGCAGCGGTTGAATTGTGTATACTTCATATTTAGTCTTGCTATTTGCGGAGATTCGGGGAATCTGACTCAGTTTTGTGTAGAAGAGTAAAAGTGTAACACTACTGGACTGAAGTAGTACTTGTTGGCTGTTGCCTAGGGGCCTTTTTTTTTTTTTTTTTTTTTTTTTTTTTTTTTTTTTTTAAGGGCAAATTGACAACAAAGATCCCAACTATAATCCATCTTTAGTAAATGATTAATGAATATTTATCAAAAGGTCTCAATTTTTGATTAGTTAGAATGGCATCAATGACTACTATAATGGCTCATCTTCAATTGGTGTTGAATGGAGAACTATATCTTAAGTGAGTTAAATTATAAATAACATCTTATAATTGGATTTTTTTTGTATTAAGATGAAGTTAGTGGGATGGGTTATCAATCACAACTTGTACGATGTTTGATTTTAAAAAAAAATCATTACACCCATTGTTTTCAAAGAGTTAGAGATTGGGGATCAACTATGATTTTTTTTTTTTTTTTTTTTTTTGTAAGTTTCTTGCAAATTATAACACTATTTTTTCGCTTTAAAGGCAGTGCTATTTCTTTTAAATATTTGATATACCGTAGTATAAGCACATTGAAATTTATCACCAAATTTTAAAAGTTTTATTCAATGAATTGATAAATTTAATTTCAGACATAGGGTTAGAGTTTTAAATCTCTAAAATCAAAAATTCCACTTCAACGTCTCAAATTAAAATACTATTTTTTTTAGTAATCTGTCGCACACTCTTGATAAATATATCATATTCATATTATCGCCTTCAATAATCACATATTTTAATTTATCAATAAAGTCTATGTCTAATAGAAATATATAATAAGTAACGTTAGCACCAAAATAATAATAATAAGTGACGTGATTAGGGAGAAATAAATTTTGTTGGGCATAGGCAAGAACATGGGTAGGTAAACGTAAACTAGACACTTGGTAAATTCATACGATAGAGTTGGACAGGGTGATGTGTTAACTTAGTCCACCTTACGTGTCAACTAAAGTAGCATGTTGCTTGCTTGTCTTGTATAAGTAACCATTTTTTTAGCAGTAAAACAACATTGTCTATGAATTGAGTATTTTACCACTTTTGTTATATGAGGTTCTTTCGATCATGGAATTGCAAAGAACTAACATTTTCTTCCTACTCTGGACTTGGATATATTTTACATATATGTTCTAACCAGAAAAATCCAAAAAGGAATTTGCTTGCAAAAGCACACCTATGGAGTAAGGGGAAGACTAACTCCAAATTAGACATGTACTGAGTTTGCTAGGTTGTTGAAGATTTTAGCTATACCAACTGGTGCAGAAGCAAGGCGTGACAGATAAATTTCACAGATACACAAGTGTTGAAAATATGTATGAACCCAAGTGAAGTCACTGTCAGAAATGTTGCTGCTAACTTGGTAACTTTGCTGCTAGCTCCGGGAAGAGATGATATTACTCCAAAAATGAACGATTCAAAAAATAATTTCAATGGAAGAGATGCCAAGTCCTCAAAGGGGGTAGAGATCCGATCAGGAAGGTTCATTATACAGATAATGATTTAAGAAGAAATTTGTTCTGTTTTAGGTATTTCATGTGTTTTCGTTAAGCCAATATATGAAAAATATAAGAAAAAAATGGATCGCTCAAGGCTTCAGAAGAATCAGAACACACGGAAGGGGGTTGTTTATAAACATGTTATCTGAAGACAATAAAGATCCAGGTTCAAGAGATATTATGGTCCTGCTGCTGAGGGGCATCATGAACTATCATGCCACAGCAAATGTTTTCAACACTTTCACCAGCTTATGTACACTCATTTAGACTCACAAAAGTCACAAGCAATATTCCAGTCTTCCAATAATATTTACTGAACATATACCACGCAATTGGAACAAAATAAGAGGGCAAAGTAATTTGCAATCACCCAGCCCCTCTATGCCATGAATAGTCAGCAACCACCCAGGCCTTCCCCCATAATATATGCAGAGTAAATATATATACCCCATAGATGACAAGAAATCAAAATATGATGGAGCTACCAAATTTCAAACCAGGAATAGCTGTGTGGAAGGCAGCGGTAACCAGCAAGAAAACTACCTGCTTGATCAAATAATAAAGGCCTTGTATGTGAATGCAAGAGAGAGGTGAAGATAGGAAAATTCAAAACATATCTTCTGCTACTAATGTTAAGCCCTCAAACAAAGGCTGGTCGGAAACCCTCGAAGACTAATCACCCACGCAACCTCAGCAAAAGAGAAACAATTACAGACCGCAAGTTAGCAACATTTAACAAGGAAGTATATAAATAAGTGATTATTTTGCTCACTGAAAAAAGAGCAAAGCTTCCCGTTTCTGTATTTCATGTCAACAGTTTCAAACGTAAATAGAAAAGCACTAAGTTCCTAACAGATCTGCTGCCACAGACAAAGTGGCATAAACATTTACCAACCAAATGAAAGAAAATGTTATACTATTTGATCAACCATTCTGGGAATGATGTCATCCAGATTACTGCCTACAGAGCTTCAAAATTTGATAGACATATAAGATAGAAAAGAATAAAACTGAAAGAAATATAACCACGAACAAAAGCGGCTTCAGCCACTACATGCTACAACACTAATCATGGTCTAGTAACAATCTAAGGTTTGGCATGATCATCTTCAGATCCAATCGCCTCTTGCTCCAACTCTTTAACTGCATCTATGAGACCTCGCGTAATACCAGGAAGATACAAGCCATTCTCTTTCATTTCTTCCAGAAGCTTCTCTGCTGTTTTCCAATCTAAAGCCTTCAAACAAAGTGATTGGATTAACTTATTATACTCATCCACATTAGGTTCAACCCCACAGTCCTTCATCTCCTTAAGTAAATTCATAGCCTTGTCAAATTCTCCAAGGTTGCAATACCCTCGTATGAGTGAGTGGAAAGTAGCAGGGCAGAGCTTGGAATGCTTCTTTTTGGCCATTGACAAGACTTTGCGAGCTTCTTCCATCATACCACCCTTTGCGTAACCACTGATAATGACACTATAAGTATAGACATCAGGCTTAAGTCTCCTAGTCTCCATACGTTTCAGAAACTCCTTGGCGTCCTCCAAATCTCCAGCTTTAGAGAGAGCATTGATGATAATATTAAAAACTGCATTCCCAGGAGGTGGGCCTTTCTCCATCATCTCAGAAAGCAGAGTCTTTGCACCTTCCATATCATTTTTCCTACACAGACCACGAATGACCCATGTGAACGGATTGATAGCATGTTTACGAACTTCACCGGTAAAATCAACCAGCATCTCCTGCGCTAAGTTCACAGTTTCATCCCCCTTTGACAGACAACTAATCAAAAAATTAACAGCCTTTTGTGGAGGAAACTTATTGTTCTTCGCTGCAAGATAGACACCGTAGGCCTCCTTAGACCTATGTCCTTTGCAGAAGAAAGATATGATCTCGCCAACCTTCTCACTCTCAGGAAGCATTCCAGCATCAAGCATTTTCTGGCAAACTAATGTAGCCCAGTCAAAGAATGACCTCCTACAAAGAGCTTCAACCGTAAGATAATAGGTGTCCACATTTGGGACACAACCAAATTCCTCAACCTTCCCGAATGCCTCAAAAGCAGCCTTTCCCTTACCCAATTTCGAAAACGCCAGCATCAATCGATTGAGTATCTCTATGTCAACAGCACTACTCTCTTTCTCACCTACTTCCTTCACCAAATCCCACAAAGCATAAACATCATTCCTCTTAGGTACAGAACCATTACAAACCGCACGGGCAAGCTCACGTAACACCAAAGTATTAACTTTAACATCATTTCGAACAGAAATCCACTTGAAAAACCTAATCAAATGATCCCCAGGAATCTGAGGTGCCTCAAGCACTCTCACCACAAACTCCTCATTCAACCTCAACTCCATACTATCAAGACTAGCCTCTAAAGACCCATCTACACTACTTTGAAGCAAAGCCAACACATTCCCCAATTTCTCAACATCAACCCCAGTAATTTCTTCACTAACCCCTACTAATCCTTGTTCATTAGACCCCAAATCACTCATCCGGGAATCGTTATTTTCACTAATTTCATCCAAATTAGGGTTCAATCCCAACTCTTGAGATGAACGAGTAACATGGGTAGTATCAAAAACCCCACCATTTTCCATTTCTAGTTCCTCAGAAGAAGAAGTGGGATCATGATTCTCAGTCTCAAACTCGCTTATTGAAGAAGATTGAGAGAAAAACCTCTGATTTTGATGAAGGGTTCTTCTTCTAGATTGTGGGGTGTTGGATGAATGATAAGATGATGAAGTTAGGGTTTTGAGGATTACCTGAAATGGCGGGGTTTGGGATGGGATCAATCTTCTTCCAGAATCTATGATGAAGGAAGATCTTGATGCAATGGATCTCCACATCTCTCTCTATCTCTACTCTCTCGTTTGATGATTCTCGCTTGCTTTCGCTGTTCGTTGGAGCTATGCAATGCAACCAGGTCGAACCGTCGGAGTAGGGTTTTGGGAGGTGAATCTCTAACAATTGTGCCTTTTGGAGTTAATCTTATTTATCTTATATGGAATTATTGTTATGAAATTGGTGAAAAAATTATGGCAATCCACTTTGTACGATTTCATAAGTTTGTATTTTTTTAAACAAGTAGTATTGTTATATAATAATTCGTATACAATTAATAATAATTAGTATTTTAGTTAAAAATGTTAGTATATTATAATTAGTAATTATTATATTTAATTATAAATATTATAAATATTTTTAAGAATAAATAATCATAAAATAAATAAAATTAATTAATTAATATTAATGTATTTGATATTAATTGGTAAGTACGAATAAGTTTACTTAATTAGTATGATTTGGTTTTTTTAAAATTAATAGTAGGTAAATTATAAAAGTTTTTCAATTTCCTTATAGACCTTTTGGAAAAATTATAAGGCCAATTTTCCTTTTAGAGGCCTTAGTTAGTATAATTTTAAAAAGATGAAATAATGTGAATTTCATAATTGACATGCGAAATGAATGCATTGAAAAATAGGAGAAAGGAGGGCAGACGAGGAGCAAGTGTTATGCTTCTCTTGTTGAGACTCTTGGGTTTGATATCTTCATTGTAGGAGGGATTTGTATAAACATGTATTTTGAGGATATAACAATAAAAGAAAAGGGTGGAATTACGAGAAAATGGGAGGAAAAAAAAAGAAAAAAGAGTCAACACTAGGAATTGAAAGTCAACTAGAGGTTTCACCTTACAAAAAAAATTTGAGTTGATTTTATTTTGCCAATAATTTTGAAGAAGGTTCTTTTTCATAAAAAATGTTTAAAAGATTATTACTAACCATTCTTTTATAATTTTTAAAATGTATCTATGCTTTATTCTATGATCAATTTCAATATCTCATGCACATATGTCAACTTGTTAATTACGAAAAACAAACATCAATTTTATCATGTCAAATTTTGCTTTAAACCAAATAAATGTCATGTGATAATATACTACTCCCTTATTAAATGTATGTTAATATAAATCTTTAAATATCTAATTTTATAATTTTTAATCATATAAATTTAAAAATAAAAACACTTTACAACTATAACAAAATAAAATGAAATAAATAATAAAGAATCGAGGGTACTAATATAGTAATATCCGACATCGTTTCTGAGTCAAATATCAATCGACCGTAAACAATACTATCCCCCCAAAAAGAGATAAATCATACAAGTAACGCCACGAAAGCACGACGACACTGGTGACCTTCCTTCCTTCCTTCCTTCCTTCATATCTCCTTCGTTTCTCTCTCTCCTCTGGTAAGCGATCTACTCTCCTTTTCCCATCTTCATCTCCAATCTCACATTCATAATCTTCTCAATTATCTAACAATTTGAGACTGACCCTTTCCATAATCTGTATTGGTAGTCATTGAACTTCATAATTCGTCACAAATTCAATGACGATCGATCAGGCCGAACTCACCACTGACCAGGTTTCTATTTTTCTGAATCGTTGATTTATTGACTTTGTTATCGTTTGGAATTGGTCCCTTTTTTTAATATATTATTATAATTTTATATTATAGCTTTGATCTGAATGTTCAGTTCAATGATTACAAGAATTATCATCAAAGTTGCAGTCTTTTTCATAGATTTTTTGGTGGGGTTGGGGGGATTTTTGAGTTTTGTCAGCCTGCTTGATTTGAATCGAATTATATGTTTTTGTTGATATTGTTGATCCAAATATCATGAATTATTACTTAGGGATATTAATTTGTACAAATGAGGAGACCCTTGATTTAGCAGATTGTTATTGTTTAAACGAAGCTATTTGTGTCTCAATCAATCCACATTACTCTTTTTCGGGAAAATACCATAAAAATTGCAGCCACATTAGCATCTTGTATAATTCGGAGCATATATGTTGGGTCTTACTTCATTTTGAAGGGTGGGGACGGGTGCCAATGGCTAAATGGTACTCGAATGGAAGAGTTTGAAGTTGTTCTCATATTTGATTATGTCTACAAGTTGGAAGATGAAAAATACACCCAATTATTTGGAAATGCTGACTTCCATTTGAGTAATGTTGTATTTTTTTTGACAAGGAATAATGTGGTCTTTGGAATGTGTCATTAATGAATAAAATTCAACCTTTTGATGTTCGAACAATTGCTAATGCTTCTATGGTAGTGTACTGTGATTTATGTTTTGTACTTGTGATGTGCTAAAAGATTTAATTAAAGAACTGTAACACATTGAATTCAGCCTTTTACCACATACGTATACGAATAAGCAGGCACATTGCTGTTGTTATAAAGGTTCCCTTCTAGAACTATATGGTTGCTTACTATTTTTCCCCAAAAAATTAGCCTTGTTTGTTGATTGTAATACTTGTTTTTATAGAGTTAACCTATATGCTGATGTTGCATGAAGCTGAACATAAGAACTTGATATGCTTCTTTTGATTTCCTGACATCTTGTATATTTGGGGTTTATTAGAGTAGTAT
Organism: Dysphania ambrosioides; assembly: GCA_026401315.1. NCBI lineage: Eukaryota > Viridiplantae > Streptophyta > Magnoliopsida > Caryophyllales > Amaranthaceae > Dysphania > Dysphania ambrosioides. The sequence continues at coordinate 1,999,767 of CM048666.1, forward strand.
TTGATCATATTGGTGTGAACTTACTCTGTTTTTGTTTTACTCTTTCTTCATCGTCTTTTTTTAAGGTTCTCAAAAGGGACATTCCATGGGAGACATACATGACAACTAAGTTGATCACGGGAACATCCCTTCAACTTCTAAGGCGTTATGATAAAAAACCAGAGAGCCAGAGAGCATCATTGCTGGATGATGTAATTTTTAACTTTTTGCTTCTGTCACAAATTTTAGGATTTTAAATTAATTTAGCTACTTTGTGCTAATTGTTTTGTGGCTTTCTTTGTAATGCATCTAATGATGTGGAGTCTCTTTTGATTTTAGTCTGATTTGTCATGGCCCTCCCCGTCGCTTTGTCAATTAAATGATTGTATAAATGTGTTCCACAGAGAAGGGACTATAACTCAGTTTTCTCAGTTCTTGGGATCAACCTTTCTGAGACCTGTATTTACCTTCATTTACCTCCATTACATTCCTTGATGGGTCCCTTTTATCCTAATTTCTACTCCTTCCATTTGCATTTCTAAATTTATGTTTTCACTAAATGTATTTAGCATTGTTTTGTATGGACGTTTTAGTACTATATTCTTCTACCTGGTGCCAACATTTCGAAGTTGATGCCTTTGCTACCCTTCTTCTTCTGCTGTGTTTGAGATTGTGTACACTATACAATGTGTCTACATCTTGATGCCTTCTGTTAATGGATCTTTTTATTATTCTAATTGGTGATTGTCAGGATGGTCCATCCTATATTCGAGTATTTGTGAGCATTCTACGTGATATTTTCAAAGAAGAGACTGTGGAATATGTCCTTTCTTTAATCGACGAAATGCTCGCAGGTAAATGCTGAGACTCTAAGCCATCTGGTTTTGTCTAACCTATTTTATACTAATTTTTTGTTTTTCCTTCTGCAGCAAACCCCAAAAGGGCTAGGCTGTTTCATGACCAATCACTTGCAAATGAGGATATCTATGAACCTTTTGTAAGGCAAGTATATGAAGATATGTGTTGATCATTTCTTTTCTCACTTCAAGAAATAGGATTGCTTCAACAGTTATAATAATTGTATCCTCATTAATTTGGTAATTTTTGCTTAAGATGGTTGTGTTTTAAAACTTGAATGTGAGTTTTTTTTGTAGATTTTTGAGTTCCCCTTTCTGCTTTAATCAGTTGGTGGTTCTGGTTGATTCGAGCTTAGGTGAGGGGAGGGTGAGAAGACATGTTAAACCATGAGTGTGTGGCTCCGTGATTGTATCACTTGTATTTGAGTGATTTATGTTGTTGCCACATGATGATGCATGCAAAATACGTGCTTGAAGTGGCTATCTTTTAGTGATGACGAGGTTTTCAGAAATGACAAAAGACAATGCTAAGTGTTTTTTAGAAAATGTTGAAGTCTTTCTTGTGCTTGCACCCAATCAAAAGGCAGAGGCATTTTTAGAGAATAGATGTCATGAAATTAGGAGTGTTATGAATTCATCTCACTAGTAATCAGGTAGTAGTGGTGTGATTAAGGTTAGTTGAAAGTAACTTCCAAAGAGGCCTAAGTGGGAGTGGTACAATGCTAAGTACGCTGTTTTTCAGTTATGATGTATGAGAAGCTTGTGAAGGAAGGTAGATGGTTGGAGAAATGAGAGAGAAATTAAGACTGAATTTAAATAGGAGAGTAGCAGAGAAATTCATGAAGAATATTACTTTAGTTTATTTTAGCTTTGTTTTAATTTTTTTGGTGAGAGCAAGCCTCTATAAATCTTGGAGATTTTAACAGATTTATTTGATCAATCATACCTTCTCCTTCTACTGGTTCTTAATTGTGTCTAGATTATGAATTCAATTCTTAGCATATATTATGGAATTTTCATAAATCCATGGATTTTTTTGTTACCATTATTTATTAAAGGACTGTTAGTGTGCAAGTGAAACAACAAGTTGCTTTATGTGGTGGGAAATTGGTAAAGTTGGTAGAATATTTGAAGTGATCCCAATGGGTATCTATACAAGGATGAAGCCATTCTTGGGGAAGTTTGTGGATTTTCAATTTGTGAGAAGGCGAGCAAGGTAACCTTTTCCATACCCTACCTGTGGAATATTCATACTGGACTGTTAGTTATATTGAAATAAAAAGTGGCAATAATATTGAAATAAAGAGTCACACAAATGAGAGAAATCTTTGTTACCCTACCTGAATGATTCCTGTGAGGCTAGCACACCTAGTTTTGGAGCTAGCTCGGGTTAAATGTCAATACAATTTTAAAGAGGCTCTTAGCCTTTCCTCTGCAATTGCGATTAGGCTTTTGCCTCTACGTTGATTTATATTAAAATCTGCTTGGCATTTATATCTTCTGTCTATGGATTTTTCAGATTGCTATGGAAAGGAAACTGGTTCATTCAAGAGAAGAGTTGCAAGATACTTGCATTAATTGTTAGGTATTGAAATATTTCTGTTCTATAAATATTGGCTACATGACTTTCTTGACATCCCTTTTAAGTAATTTTATCTGATCAATGTAGTGCTAGACCCAAAAATCAGCATGGAGGAGCTGTGAATGGTGAGGTCTCAGATTCCAAAAGCAAATTGACCACCATAGGTGATATCTTAAAAGGATTGGTGGATTGGCTTTGCGCACAGGTTTAATTTTTTTAGTAATATATTTTGTCTTGTATACTTGTTAGCTTTGATCTGACGTTGAAATTCCATATGACATAAATTTATGGACAGATTTGTAATTTTATTATGGTCTAGAATTCTAGATATGTCTGTTTGTCCTTTGGTTATGCTCTTTATTCTGAGACATTGCTTTATGCGTCTTTGTTTGTTCTATTTAGGGTGGTGCATTTGAAATCTAGTGAGGTGGATGTTTCTAGATACTTTTGAATAATGTTTGCGTTTATGTATATTTTGCAGCTAAGGAATCCTTCTCATCCCAGTCGTGGTATCCCAACTGCAATGAGTTGCCTTGCTACCTTATTAAAAGAACCTGTGGTCAGATCATCATTTGTTCAAGCAGATGGTGTGAAGCTACTTATTCCATTAATTAATCCGGTATCCAATCCATCGACACCAATAGCATCTTCACAGTTCACTCAGCAATCTATGCAGGTAAAGCTTGCTCAATTACTCGAGAAAAGCTATCCTTATCAGTACATCATATCCTCCTCCTGCTATCATTTTTGTCGAGGCTATTTTTGGTTCTATTTTCTTTGCTTATTTGTAAATTCTTTCACATCCTTATGTGGGTAGTTTTCCCTATTGTGTTCAACAGCTCCTTTACGAAACCTGTCTCTGTGTCTGGTTATTGTCATTCTATGAACCTGCAGTTGAATACTTGGCTACTTCCAGATGCCTGCCACGGCTGACAGAGGTGGTTAAAAGTTCTACTAAGGAGAAGGTAATCATAAAAAAAGTGCTTTTAAGTTCTACATTTTGAGCCATGCTTCATAATTGGATGATGTACTAAGTACTTACTAATCTATTGGCTTATTCGGTTAATCCCATGAGTATAAGGTCAGGTGAGCAAGTAAGTGACACCTGTCTTTATTCTCTGCTTTTGTAACTGCTGACTGCCCTGTTGAAATTTACTGGTTGCATGCATTTATGCTACACATGTAAGATTATGTTTGTTGATTGATGAGCTGCATGTTTGTATTTCTGACAGGTTGTCAGGGTTATTGTTATGGCCTTTAAAAATCTGCTTCCTAAAGGGACATTTGGCCCCCAGATGGTGGACCTTGGAATGCCTCAGATTGTCCAAAACTTGAAAGCCCAAGCCTGGAGTGACGAGGTGAGGAATACAATTCCGTTATATTTAAGCATATTGTTTCAATCGGTGAGTCAATGGCTGACGAGGTGTGACACATGGCTTGTTCATAAGAAAAGTTGAAGTCCACCATTTAAAGATTTTCCCCTCCGCCAATTGTAACTTTTTGTCAATTTTTCTCTTAAATTGAATTCCAGGACCTTGTGGAAGCTTTGAATCAGCTAGATGAAGGGCTGAAGGATAATGTCAAAAAATTGAGTTCATTTGATAAGTATAAACAGGAAGTACTTCTGGGCCATCTTGACTGGTCCCCAGTTCACAAGGATGCTTTCTTCTGGCGGGAGAATATCAACCACTTTGAGGAAAATGATTTCCAGGTGAATTTTTCTGCTATGAACTTATATTTAATATACTTAAAAATGGAGGAACATGAACTTTGGTTGATAAAAACAAGCATTTGAGAGGCTTGTTCTCTCCCAAAATATAATACAAAAATTTAGGAAAATTCTCATCAATACTCAACATGTTTTCTTTTTATCTGATCCCCTCTTTTCTGTGTTCTGATTCTTTCCCCCTCTCTCTAGCTAGCTATATGTCCTAAACATGCTTCTTGAACATAATTATAGCATGCTTCCTAGTTTTTTTTTCTTGCTGGTTAGCCTGAGTGACACTTCACACTATATGTATACTTGAAACCTCCATGTAACAACTTTCAATGATGTACTTCCCTCGGTGCTTTGGTTAAAGTGATTGATTAATGCATCTTCTGAGATAATGACACCTTGGTTTGTTACATTTGCATCTTGAATGCAGATTTTGAGAGTACTCATCACTATTTTGGACACCTCTAACGATCCAAGATCTCTTGCTGTGGCGTGCTTTGATCTCTCACAGTTTATCCAACATCATCCATCTGGGAGAATCATAGTTAATGATCTCAAAGCTAAGGAGCGGGTTATGAAACTAATGAATCATGAAAACGCTGAGGTTACCAAAAATGCTTTACTATGCATCCAAAGGCTCTTCTTGGGAGCCAAGTATGCAAGTTTTTTGCAAGCTTGAAATGTACTTCTTGGAGACATGATGCAGATTTCATCAGATGATTATGATATGTTTCAATTATTGATTGTTGTTCAATATCTCAATAAACAGTATGCATGTCTAGCTCGTGATATGGCATGGACAAACAATGAGATCACCTATAGATGTGTGTTCTTTTTCTTTGGGGCAAGGTTTCGTGGATGTATCTTCATTTTGTAGGATTGATATATTGTTTATAATTCTAGTGCACAGCCTGGAAACTAACTTTTTTTTTTAAACCTTACTTTTTCTTCTCTCCACTTCAATTTTTGTAGTTGAGCGTCAAGCAGGTTTAGCAAACTTTCTATTTTCAGCCTTTTCTTTTAGCTTTAGGATTTAGCAAGAATTTTTTTTAGTCTGGTTGGTGTGCGTGGATGGTGAAGGTTAAAGAAAGGTGAGTGCATGATACACTGGTGCCTACGTTTACCAATTTTCATGAGCATAGCTGGCTCATGAACTATTTGAAAGGACTCAAAATGTTCATGAAATCATGAGTTGCAAAACTAAGCTCATCTAGGGGAGCTTGTGAGTGTTTAAAAATGTCTTCTTTTAATTTTTATTCTGCATATTATTACTTCTGACTTAATAATCATAGTAAAATACGTATTTTGTAGGGAAAAATTCATATTTGATAATGTCTCATATTGAATATTAAAAGGGGGCCTTAAAAAAAAAAAGTATCTAGTTGTAGGAGTATTAGAACTCATTTTGGTAATAAATGACCTCAAAAGACTTGCTCTATCAACCGCTACATTTCTAGTATTTTTTTTTTCAAAAACACTGTAATAATGTATAATCTCGAGTTTTTAAACTTTTTCGGATTCAATGAGGTAAAACTCAATAATGTTTTGAACTTAATAATATTCGATGAGGTACCCTAATATGTTTCGCCAAGCGCTATTTACCGCCCCCAATATACTCAAATCGCCCCCAAGAATGACGATTTTGCCCTTTGACTTGTTTTTAATAAAATCGAACATCATACACTTCAATTCTAATTTCGCACTTCACTATCTCGTAAAAAAGTAACAAAAACGAACTCCACTAAATTTTCCGACAACTAGTCGTCAGCCTCCGCGGTGGCCTGAAAATTGTGTTTAAGTTGACGGAAACTACTATTCGGGACTCTGGAATTCACCGAAAACTATGGATGGGCCATTCTCAACAACATCGGAGGTAAAAATTGTAGTTTGTGATCGAAAAAGTGGATTTTTTGCGTCGCCGGTGGGCTAGCCGTCTAAGAAAAACGGTCAGCCTCGGGGCTAGCCATCTAATATTTTCGGCTAGCCCTAGGGGTGGTCGAAAATCTTAGACGGCCCGCCCTAGGGCCGGCCGGAAATATTGGACGGCTCCCCCTAGGGCTGGCCGTTTTTTTTAGACGGCTTGCCTTGGGACTGGCCGTTTTTTTCAGACGGCTGGCCACGGGGCCGACGACGCAAAAAATCCACTTTTCCGATCATGAACTACAATTTTTACCTCCGATGTTGTTAACAATGGCCCATCCATAGTTTTCGGTGAATTTCGGAGTCCCGAATAGCGGTTTCGGTCAACTAAAACCCAATTTTCCGGCCACCGCGGAGGCCGACGACTAGTTGTCGGAAAATTTAGTGGAGTTCGTTTTTGTTACTTTTTTACGAGATAGTGAAGTGCGAAATTAGAATTAAAGTGTATGATGTTCGATTTTATTAAAAACAAGTCAAAGGGCAAAATCATCATTCATGGGGGCGGTAAATAGCGCTGCAGATTATGTTTTGAACTTAATAATATTCGATGAGGTAAAACCCTAATATGTTTCTCATGCATCATAGGACATAAAGCATCTACTTGAGTTAACTTTAACCTTACCCTTGCTCCTTGGCATAAAGCATGCTTGCCTTGCCTTGCCTTATTCCCTGGCTCAAGTATGAATGAAAGTGCAACGAGCTAAGCCCAACTTTCATCTTGTCTGGATTCGTTAACACCTTACACATTATATATATAACTTTATTTTACAACGATATAATCGTACCCTTTTTTGGATTTCTCTTGAATTTAAGGGTGGAATCTGGTCAATTGGGAATCATTCTCTCCTTTCCAGTGGTTGCAATCTACTTGTCACGACAAATTACTTACAGTAACTAGCACAGGAGATGGGAAGTGATGGCCTCTATTTCAAAACTGCAGATTTAAGCATAACTCTCTAAACAAGCTGGTCATAATTGTATCATTCAGCTTCAAGTTCTGCGGCAATCTTCTCTAGTCGTTCTCCCTCATCATTGAAATCCCGGAGCAAAGCATGATTGACAGAACCATCATATTCAGCAGCATGAATCTACCTCCCACCTAATCTTCAGAGAGATGAAAACATCATGAGAAATGATTAATGCTCAAGATCAACTTCTGACAAGTAGTACAACAATCGTTGCTTGCCAAAAATTGTAACGGTTATACTAGGACCATTTCACAATACAAAGGATAAATGCATGCTGTCATCAATCAGGAAAATGGGTAATTTAGGCTCCACAAAAATACAGGCTGTCCTCCGACATAAATCTTGAAATACTCATCATATGGCTTTATAGAATAATCTGCCTTTGATCCAAGTTGTATTGCTAAATGATGATCAAAAGAGATCATGCAATATTGTCAAACTTTCAAAACGCGTGGATGTGGATCAAAAGAAAACAAACAGACCATTTCAACACTGAGTAAGACAATATTTACATAAAAAAGGTTTATCTATGCTTTAGCCGATTCATTTATAAATACGAAACTTTTGAACTCAAGCCTGTGAACTGGGGAAAGTGGGATGGCCGATTAACTAAATACTGGAGCAAAATATCTTCCAAGCCAATCAGCAACAGGTCACGTTCAAGTACTTCAAGCAATTCAGCAACAAAAACAAAGGGTTCATGTCACCAAGACACATGCAAAGCTTCTTATTCGAGAATAAGTGTACACAATAAAATAAGCATATCATCACATTTCTTTCCATAACATATCACAAGTTTTGCTTTCCAAATATAAAAGACATTATCATTATACCTTCTCTTTTTCCTGAATGATTGATAACCTGCCAGACATCAATGTTTGCAAGGAGCTTACGGATGAATAAGGAAAACTACAAAGGAACAAAATCCAAAAAACAGGGACATCAGGAACAAGAAAATATATAGACTTTGTTTCCCAGTCAACTCTTCATTTTCATAATTTACAAAGTTAGAAATCATGAGCTGGATGGATATCTTCCCAACACCCCCTTCTCCAAAGGTAAAGCTAGAGTCACTGAGTTTTTATGCATGCAGGTAGTAAAAAAAAATTAAAGGAAATTAAATGCCACCCATAAACAAGTATACCCATCAACTCAGAGGAACTTCTTCAAATGCATAAGATTCATGAGGTGAAAAACCTATGTTCAAGGAATCCATTAACAGTATATTCCACTAGTACATCTCAATTATGAGTTGATAAGCAACTTGCCTTGACAAAATCCACTGGACCAAGCTTTCCACATTCCTCACGAACATCTAACTCCAATTCATCATGTAAACTTTAATCTGCCAGTACAGGAATCATCAATATTATCAACAAATCAAAGATACAAAAGTCCAATGATAATGGGGGAAGCACGCAGAATATTGTGTAATTTACAATTGTTACATATCCACTGGCGCAATTATTTTATTCTTCTCTCTCCATTTCTCCCCAGGAATTATTTCTTTGCTGTACTCAAGGGTGGTGCAATGTAAAATTAAGACTAATGCTTGCAATAATTGTTTGGCTCACACAGGCATGACTGTAAAATCCTGTAATTATTTTCAACACTAGCTTAAACACATGCTTTTCAGGATCATGGAGATGATATAAAGAATTATGACCCGTTTAGTATAGACTTTCTCTCATTTCCGCTGCTGAAAAAATGTTGCTCAGGACAACCATAGCTGGGATCATAAGTTTTGAGTCATCACAACTGCCTAATCAATGCAGAGTATAAATTGATAAACTTAACCTGAAAAGGAAGATATGAAAAATGCTGAGACATATTTAAATCAAACATCCACATTAACACACACACACACACATTGTGTTGTCAATAAACAGAAACGAAGCAAACAAGGAGAATGGGGTTCAACGTGAGAATCAGAGAGGTAACAATGGGTGGATCTGAGGTGGCCACCCTCCCCCCCCCCCCCCCCCCCCCCTTACCTCTAAAACACTACTCAATTTTCGTGGTTCTTGAATGTTAAGCATTTTCTTAGCTAGTGATTGTACTGAATTCAACATTTTTGGGCTTACAATTATTTCAGGTAAAAGATTTTGGTAGCTGAGGAGAGAAACAAAAGTAACTTACCTCAGGGAGGAAGTTTTTGTTTTTATAGGCTTTTAGCTTAATATGTATGAGACTCAATTTGTGTCTTTTGGAACATCTAAACAAATTGGCCAAATTTACACCAGAAATTGGCTTGATGTCCTTAGACCAAGGAAAAAAGGTGAGAACTTGAAGCCAAAAAAGTTGAAAGTAGACAATCTGATTGAATAGTTCTTGTGGAAAAGCATGAGCTGTTCCAACAATACTTCAAGATTTATGCAATACAAAACAGGAAAACAATTCCCAACGAAAGGCCATAAAAGAGCACACGATATAAAGCCTCTCAAGAAACCTGAAGGAAATGCTAGCTAAAAGGTAAACATATGTAATCATATGCCTTAATTTTCCCATTGAATTCAAAGATAAAAATAAAACACCAAGAACAGTAGCAGTATTGCCAAAGGAAGCAGCAATGAGAACAAAAAAGTGACGTGAAATTATCTAGTACAAGAAGCGGCCATATTGAGATGAGTACATCAAGTTCATTGTAGATATGGGGTGAGGCAATGATAAATTGATTTAGGCCAGTACAACTTACATTATACAATCAATAAGAGATAGGAGGAGAAGAGAGGATAACACTAGCAGAAAGTTGCAGAAGCACAAATTTTCAGAAATTATCACAAAAAAGCAATGGGGTGATACCAGGAAACCATCCATTCAACCAATAGTGAAAAGTGTTATGTCAAATTAAAAGCATGATTTACCCCTTAATATCAAGTTCAAGAATCCTACAATGTCAATAGTGAAACTCAGAAAGGGACAAGAAAGGGATAAATAATGCCCCACATAAGCATCTTCTCTTCAACTTCTTTAGTTTCTGTTTCTACCTTTTATCTATGTGTTTGGAAATAAACTTCTCTCCTGATAAGAGAATACAAAAAACACACTAAGAGCATGTGAGCCTCAAGAAGTCTAAATTCACAACAAAGGTCCAGGCACTGCCGCAAGGGAATTGCATACTAAGACGAAAGCAAGGGCTCATTATCTGAAAACAGAGCATCAATGCTCATATATACATTTCTGCTCAAACTTTGCAGGGGTTACAGACGTAGGTGTCTTCCGTCCAGCTCGGAAAGGTATCCTGTCTAAAATTTGCGTCGCCAAGGTTACTGATGGCTCCTAATGTATAAAGGCATATAGTAAATAATTGGAATCATGAGATACTGAAATAAGTTCAGCTGCACATTGATTTCAGTATTCAACAAAGACAAAAAATCTATGTTACTCGGACACGGGTACATGTCCAAGTGTCCAACTCAGCTATTTTGAAAAAATTGCATAATTAGTGTCAAGTGTCCATACCCATGTCAGGGAGTCAAGGTCCAACACAGTTACTTCAAGGTGAAATGAAGAGTCCGAGTAACATAACAGAAAATACCTTTAGCTATGTAACAAGTGCGTCCCCCATCTTTATTCCAATCTCCTCGTAAAAATTTAGTTTCACACGTGGCTTTTTACTCTCAGGTTCCTGTTGATAAATCAAGGTGTCAACCAGGTTAAAAATAAAAAATAAAGTACAACTATACACAAAATTTTGCACAGAGCTATAGAAAGTCTTATTCCTACCTCCTTAATTATGCCACACTAGGAGAAAACTTCCACTATCACAGAGTTACTAGATTATGTCAAATAAAAAAATTTGGATGCAAACAGAGATACATATTGATATCACTGTGTTTATTACATAAATAAGCCAAGTCATATTAAATAATTCATTAAATATGCTTATCCAGTCACATAAACATGCATATTCATTAAATATGGTAATTGGACTTACTTACTCGACTGTGACATCATCTGGCAATCCAGTCACATAAACATTTGTATTCTGCTTCAACTCCAACTAACTGTCTGGTGGCTTATTAGCTTCCTGTTAAAAATACATCCTAATAAAATGAGGACAAAACTCACTACACCAAATCATCTTCTACAAAAAGTTTCAGAAACAAACTTAATTCATAGATATACAGTACAAAAGAAACACTATGCAAGCATAGGTGGCAAAGCATGCTGTTTATCTGCAAAAAATGATAAGCATTGGTAATCAACTAATCACATTCCATCTCCCAACCCAAGTCTGGAGCATTGGAGGGTGAGCTTCAAGAAAAAACAATTTATGCACGAGGATGAGAATCATTGGTAATACCGACCCCACCCCACTCCCTAACCCCCCCCCCCCAACCCAAACAGAAAAATAAAAATAACACTATCAATAAGAAATGGGGTGCTATGGAAACTAGATGTGATGCTAAAATGTAAACACAACAATAAAAAAAAATAAAAAAAAGCAGCAGCAAGCTACTCATGTGAATGAATATTAGCAACAACCAAAAGCATATGCATTAACCTTATTCCCAGTCTTCGTTTCTGGCTCTTTTCTCTTCCCACATTGTTTTGTACTCTTTTCTTCTACTACCTCAATAATGTTATCATCCTCTTTGTTAATAAGAGCATCATTGACATTTAGTACCAGGAAAAACTTCTTGTTTGATAAAAGTAAGTCCTCCAATCTATATCGCTCTTCATCGTTAGTTTGATTCTTAGGTAGGAAAACACTCAATTAATGACTGGTTCGTACACTCAATTAAACCATAGCATAATGGCTAATAGAATCACAACACCAACACAACCAATATAGAATCACAACATAAATCTGAATATTATCACTCGCGCATGACAGAATCACTGATACATGAAAAACTGCACAGGTCCAAAGATTAAACCAAAATTAATGCTACACCAGCTATGTTGATAATAGCAGCATCTCCCATGATACCATGATTATCTCTCCTCATCTATTGCATCGGTATACTAGTTTCAAACCCCAGACCAAGGAAGAAAACATGCAAGCATCAAACTGAGTGACTACTTCAAAATGCTAAAGATATATTTGACAGTGGCTAAAGGTCTCTCTGAAGATGCAAGCTAATCAAATTAGCCATGTCAGGAAGGGAAATAGGTTTCACTTTTCTAAACTGATATAATCCTTAAAAAGAGTTCTCTAATATGACCCAGAAAGAGGGGATAATGCACTTGTAAGTTGTAACATCAAAGACAAAAGATCATGTAAATAATCCAAATTCCAGAATACTAAAACACCCGCCTGAGGAATGCATGCTCTAAGAATGCGATCCCACCTGTAGGTAGTTCCATCATCATCACTAAATTCTTCCTCCCCGTCAGGTGGAGTTGAGGGTCTCTCTTGATCATGCCCATCTAAAAAACTAGAGGCAGAACCATTATTCTGCATCTCAGCTTCAGCTTCAGCATCTGCCTCTTTCACTTCCTCTTGCCATTTATCAATCTCATCATCTTTGCTGGCTGGTCGTACCCAGTGCACAACAGCACAAGGCTCCTGCTACAAGGCAAGGAAATTGTTTACCCATCTCTCGACCTGAAGCTGAAAGTTCAGTTGCTTGAGTATGTACTCCAGTTATCAACTTGGGAATCGATAAAAGTGGCTGCCACTCAGAAATTCCTTGAGACCATACGAAGGTACTCTCAGTCAGGTATCCCTTAAGAAAATGCTCTGCTCAGGCGAAGTAAACAAGCTAAGTAGTTGGTTCAACACGATACAGATCACGTAACTGTGCTATTGGTAACTGGCAGAGCTGTAACTGAAAGAGACACAAAAAGAACTAATAAATTCAAAAGGCAAATGCTGACTTACTTATCCAACCAGAAGCACACACCAGAAAGAAGAATAGAAAGAGATAGTGAATCTGAGCCAGGAAAATTCTCTAGTGGCACCAATAAATGCTCGATAGAAAATCTGTGATTCAAGGTATAACCAAACAAATAAATAAGAGATGCAGCTGACATGTAAATCACTTTCAGTCTTTCACACCATGGATAGCATCCAACCAACAAAACCCATAATCCAAAATCAAAAATAAATGCAATAAAGATTCAAACTTTTTGACAGATTAAAGATTATAAATAAGAGGTTAAAAACTAAAGCTTAGATTTGAAGCAGTTACCAACAATAAGTTGTTAGGATTGCTGTAAGCTCGAATGATCATCCCACGACATCGTGTTGGGACTCAACGAAGATGGGTTTTGGCCGAATTTGCAGTGCTCCTCTTCTTTCTCTATTGAATGTATTGATTTCGCACGAAATAAGTTTCTGGAAACCCGACATGGACTGGACTGGAGGTTGGAGAACATGAAATTGACCAGGGTGGATATGACTCATTGACTCGGGTCTCCCACCGGTTAGACCCCTCGGAACGTTGGAAGTCGAGGGCTCGAGTCCACGGACCGCTAGTAGGGTTTGGTCTCGTGATTTTGCACGAAATTGATTATTATTATTATTATTATTATTATTATTACTATTATTACTATTATTATTATTATTATTATTATTATTATTATTATTATTATTTTCAAATGAAGCCAAAGCAAACAAAACAAAGAACAAATACACAAACTACTTATTGATAAAACCATTACAATTAGAGAGGAGTGAATTTGGGAAAATAAACACCCTAAAATTTTCTTCCATAATACATTTAAAATTCATAGAAACGCTTTTCTAAAGATAATTTATTAATTTTTTTTGACATGGAGAAAATTTATTATTGTGTTTACAATATGGTAGTGTAGTAGTGTGAACTAATAGTAAAACCATTTACTAGTTTTACTATTTTAGTGAGCAATTTTGAGCCATATAAAAATTATTTGATAGTATACATAATGTTTTATTGTTTTGCCACATATTAATATTTAAAAAAAATAATTTTTATTCTGTAACTAAATTTATCAATAAAGTTGTATAGAACTTTAAAATGATATTCCTTAAAAAAAAAAAAAATATTTGAATCACACCCAAGATTATGCTTCAAACAATTAAGTGATCAGTGATCACCCCTTTCTTGATGCTTCATCCCAAATTACAAAACATTATCGATTTCCAAATTCCAATTCAGTCAAACTCTGAACACAATTAGAAATCAAGACAGTAACAACTAGCCGTTGCACCACCTTGCTGTCTTCCTACATAGTACATACCATACCCCACCAACGGTCACATTTCAAACCCACTTTCAAATATGACCGTTACCACCTCTCCACCTATTTCTTCCCCCTCGCATCCCTTACTTCACCTCAAAATTCTCAACAGCTTCAAGATATCTTGAACAACAACCCCTAAATCCCTCACATCTTCCACAAAATCCGACCTTTTGCTAAAAAACTGTATCTTGCTAAAAAATGGGTCTCACTATAGTCTCCCCATCAAGCTCAGAACCTCACTTCAAGACCAAGAAACTCTTCCTGTTCAGCAACTACATCCTCCTAGCAGCAGCCTCAAGCTGCATCTTCCTCACCCTCTCCCTCCGCCTTATCCCCTCACTCTGCGGCTTCTTCTTCATCCTCCTCCACATCCTCACCATCCTAGGCGCCTTAGCCGGGTGCCACGCCGCAAGCACGGGTGGCACCCGGTGGTACGGGGCCCACATGGCCGCAACTGTCCTGACTGCGATCTTCCAGGGTTCTATCTCGGTCCTCATCTTCACAAGGAGTGATGATTTCTTGGTTAGCCTGAAGTCGTATGTGGAGGAAAGTAGTGGGGTAATGATATTGAAGTTGGCAGGCGGGCTTTGTATTGTAATGTTCTGCTTGGAATGGGTGGTTCTTACTGTTGCCTTCTTCTTGAAGTATTATGCTGTTGTGGAAGGGGATGTGAGTGGGGGGATGAGGAAGACTGCTAAGGTGGGAAGTTCTGAGGAAGAGATGGGCTACTTGCCTTACCCTTCTGCTGCTCTCAATGTCTAGAATTTTTGACATGAAGAAGAAGAAAAAATATTGGAAGGGGGATTGTTGTTTGGTGCCACTTTGTGAATTCAATTCATTCTTTGGTTTCATGCGATGTGTTGTGTTTGACATCAGAATCTTTGTAATTTGAGATTGTAAGGTTTGGCTACTACTGTCTATGAGCAATATTTGAGTTTGCTATAATATGATTAATAGCAACTATTCTAATTTCATTTCCGTTTGATCATTTCTTTGTTCCATGAATTCTATTCTGTTAACTCCCCAATATGCCCCACTAATGGACATTACAACATTACAACTAAATGTTGCTACAATGTCACTTATAATAATTGGCTGAGATGCTAGAAAACAGCATGCTGATTGACTTGTTTTGTGTAGAATAAGTATAGAGGAAGAAGCGCGCAAGCCACAACACAACTTGTGATTGAGAGAGGTGCAACTTCCAACAGGCCAACATTGTTACTTACTATTACCATGATACTTGATCCCATGCCCCAAAATGGTTGGGAGACGTCTTGTAAGCTTCAGTACTATGAACGATAATGCATATTGCAAACTTGGAAACGTTGATAAAGCCCTTTGCATGTTCTAGGCTATATGGTACACCTAGTGTTGTTACCCCTAAGGTCTATTAAGGTGATTGGTACATTAGAAGTTGAGAAATATAGTGGTAGACTGAGGAGAAATCGAAAATGAAGGTGATGGGAATGAATATCTAGTACACAAAGGGATAAATTACAACCAATGAAAAGTCATTATCAAACAAGGCCAATGTACATTGTGCATATTACAAACGCACCGGAGGTGATGTAGGATTTCCCAAATCCCAGTTCCCTGACTTTACTGCGGGATTGCAGATCAAAATATGTTGCTGTCTGCCGCTCATTCAATACATAGGTTTCTCTTATGTAAGAAAAATACATTGCAAATTTATAATGAAGAGACCTTTCTTTTATAAGTCTTTAAACTAACTCAACAGGATCCAGCCATAGATTATAGGATCAATTCACTCATACAACATATCTCAGGGTGAAGGGGACAAAATTATGCATACTAAATTTAACAGGGTTTCCTCATTCTTAAAATGCTTACGCATTTCACAAGACAAAACACAAGTATCTACAATGACCTTTTACTTCTTTTCCAATCAATATCATCCTCAAACATAAAGGATTACAACACTTAAACTGAGCTACAGAGGAAACCGGGAGGAAAGATGCATGTAGTCTTCCCTTCATTCATTCACCAACATAACTTTTAAACGGTCAATTCTCTACCAAAAATCCAGCTAAACGGTGCAAGGGATGACTGTTTAGCCCGAGCTTGAGCTCTCTCCTCAAGTTTCCTTATCCTTGGAGCCAACCCACACACAAAATCTTGCGCTTTACGTCCCTCACCTGAAAGCCCTGTCATTTGTTCTACATTCCATCTCTGAACTAGAAATTCCAGGATGTCAGCATAATCCCTTGCAGTGTAGACTCCAATGCGCTGAGCAACAGATGCGTAGTTATCAAATAGGTTGTCATCCATACCATCATACATTAAATGGGCGGGCATAGACACCTTCTTCCTCATCATATCAGCTAGTGACAAGATTGTGCCATCTGGGTCGAGCTCAAAGAGTTTCTCCACTATTTTGGTGTAGGCAGTTTCATGGCGCTTCTCATCTGCAGCAATAATCCCACACACCTGTGCCAGTTTAAAATCACCATGATCCTTGGCTAGCCTTGCAGTATTACCGTGAGAGATGAAGGTAGCTCTTTCTTGGAAGGAAGTGTAGATGAAACCAAGATAAGGGTTGTTCTCAGTTTGTGGATCCTGTAAGCGTCATAAGAGAAGGAAAAAAAAAAAAGGAATCTCAGAATCAGTATACCAAAAAAAAGGCAAAAAGTAGTTCCAAAACATTGCTTTGGAGGAGGGGAGAAAGAGTTAATCTAAGGAGCTCATAAGAACTCACAGATGGGGCAAAGTTTTAAGAGAATGCTGAAACAGTTTTACCTCTGCTTTATATTCAATTCATCTGAAAAATTAAATGCCTAATTGATATTATTAGTGAATTGACCTTGAGTAACCTTTTCTCTAAAGCTTATTTGATTAAGGTGTAAAGAACAATCACTTCAATCACATTATTCTTTTAGAATTTAGGGATAGACCAAAAAGTAACATGTTTTGGGGTCATGCAGGTCAAATCACTACGTGCAAGATCTCCAAGTGCCTTATCAAACATACAGCTTCATGATGAATTAAAATACACATTTATAACCTTGAGGAGTTGGAATTATCATTAAACAGAACTTAAGAGCATGTATGATTTTTTTTTTTTTTAAATGTGGGGGGGAGGGGGGGAATGTTTTTCACAATTCTGCAACAAAATCCAGTAATAATGTAAGCAGGGGAGCATGATTAAAAGCAGGAAATTTGAGAGAAATACACGAGAACTCAGATAACTGTGTTAAGGATATCACCATTCCTGATCCAATCAGGTATTGGATTGTCTTCTCTATTTGCTTCATGTCGACTCGTCCAGAGAGGTAAAGGTACTTGTTCAATAGATCACCATGCCTATTCTCTTCAGCAGTCCATGCCCTGGTCCAGATAGCCCAAGGAGACAGACTCGCACCAGTCTCATCCCGAACTCCATCCAATGTGTTGAGCATGGTCTGATAAGTTGGAAGGGCTTCTTCAGTAATCATATCCCCAACCAAAACAACAAAGTAATCATCAGGGAGTTCTTTAGTTCTTTCCCTCAGTTCCTTGACTTGCTCTTCAAATCCTTCTGATGCAGGGTCTGGTAGATAATCTTGTGGTTGCCAACACTTCTCAACAGGCTTTAGAAGGGTCAGAAGATTTTCCTCAGCCCAATTTTCCAAGGATTTGAACATCTCAATCTTTTGGGGTGGCAATGAGTGAGTCTTCTGTACAGGAAATTCTTTTGGAGATATGTTTGGCTTTTTCCCATTTGGAATCTCCCTTTATCAAGAAGATTATTACATTAAGCAACTTGAGCAGTAAGAGAAGAAGCAGAGCAATAGATAATACTTACATCAAATGGAGCAAAACTGACATAAATATAATACATGCAAGAAAAAACCGACAGAGATCATTTAATTCTAAACTAATCAGCATAACATAGTATGAAGTTGAACTGAAAAATACTGCCAGAATAAGACAGCATTTAGAGGGAACACCAACAAACAAGACTGAGAATCAGGGGATGGAATATTGATTCATATTTTCATTAACCCCTTTAGGAAGGGATTCAATTTTGTAGGAGACTCATACAAAGGACGTGTTCCGAGGCCCTGCAGGAGAGCAGTTTCGTAATTTACATAACCACAAGTTTATTAAGAGACAAGACTGCGAATAAGCATATAAGCCCATATGTAGCCAAAAAAAGCAAGTACTCAGCTGATATAAGATGTAACTTGAAAATCAAGCCACGCTTCCCATAGAAATTTAGTATATTAAGTTGACCGACTCAAAATCTCTGCAAACGATCCACATAACTGAAGTAAAAAAGAGAATTCTGCAACTGATTCTAATCATTGAGAGTCCATTTAGTAGATGTGTTTTAAAGACGACAAAGATCATCTAGGTCAATCCCAGTAAGTTGTAATGCGTATTAACAAAATAGTGGATGACTGTAATATATTGGACAAACTAGTATGTTAAAGTCATTATGTCTAGTAAAACCAAGCTCCTAGAGCCTAAGCACAAAGCACCAGCATGAGGCGCATGCCAAAAGCTATACACCTAGAATTTGACTTCTAGTATTGTACACAAGGTACGTGCCTAGATATCAAATTCAACCATATTTACAACATTAACTCGTGTTTTCATTAAAAAAGGTGTCGAAGGGTTCATACCCATATTGCAACTGTTGAGAATCCGACACGTCCAAGATATATACTCCAACCATAAAACTAGAAGTGACAGACATCTGATTTAGAAAGCTTATCATCATGGCAAGACACTAATGCAAGAAAATGATCACTTCATGCCACCGAAAGGGACATCTCACATAAACAAAAAGTATTACCAAGCACTCCGAAGAGAAAATGGTCAACTACTAGTTGCACCTTGATTGATAAATTGGACTTAAATAATAATCAATGATATAATATGTCACAAAATGCAGCAAATAGAAACGGCTAATGAGATGCATACAATCAAAGTCACTGGGTATACCAACTTGAACATGACAAACCCCAAAATGACAAAATTAGGAGATCTTTATTTTAAGCTCACAATTTACAATAATGATGGGATGACATTAAGCAAAATCTGATCCCAATAATTGAGCTTGTGCTTAATAGAAGAAATATCAGTACCAACTTGTGAAAGATCAACACTAACTGGCCGTTCTCTAAGTAAACTCTAACTATTTCCATTATATATTAAATATAAAGAGTATTTAAAATGAAAACAAATTTTGATCTTTCTCTTAAATCTATCCTATAAAATATTGCATATACACTAACTAACCAAGTCTTTTTTTTTTTTTTTTTTTACATGTAATAAGCTTTTTATTATCTTAATTATCATCAAACTCTCATATGTGAATTTAATGACCCAGGGAAAGATTTAAAATTAAGCATCCATGTATTTGGTACCTTCCAAAGTTACAATACATAACATAGGTAACAATATTTTATTATTATTATTATCAAAAATCAACACCTAGAAATTAACGAAATGAATGTGAGGCTTCACCTACCATTCCTATCAAACAGTCTCAAAGTGACTAAAATACACACATGGCATCATGCAACAACACTAAAAATCAAGCAGAAAATGGGAAATTAAATTAAATGAATTATAAATTTGTAGACTATGGGAATATAAAAAATACTCCGTAATGAATAAAACACAGATAAGACAAATAAATAAATCAATACCCATAAAAAAAATTCAGTTTTCAAGAAAAATCACATAAAATAGGGCGAAAAAAAGCATATATTATACTAAAAAAAAAAAATCAATGACCCGAAAAAATAAATCCGATTGCAGCCATACCCATGTCAAAAATCATCAAATTTATGTTATTAACTGGAAAATATTAATAGAGGAGTCCCCTCCCATGTTTGATGTTTCCTCCTCAAAAAAAAATATTAATAGAGAGGGAAAAAGGAGCTGACTTGGAGGTGATGCCAATAGTGGAAGCCATGGAAACGCGATGAGGAGATCTGGGGAAACGAGATCGATGGATGGAGAACGAATATGTTGTCTTTGATGATTGGAGTGTTCGTGAGTGTTGCAATTTCAATGCCATTTTTGTGATCCTTACTATTTTTTGGGAACTTTCAAGCTTTTAATGTGTATTGCGTATTGCGTATTGCGTATTGCGTATTGCGTATTGCGTATTGTATATTGTGATTTGTGAAGTGTTCGATTGTGTGGGCTGTAAGATTTGAAGAGGAAGAAGAAGAAGAACAGAGAAGGACGATAATAGGAAGAGCTGTGAGCAGAGTACCTGAGATGGTTGGGATTTTCAGTAACTTCTGGCAAATTAGTCCTATTTATAATTGGAACTTGGGAGCCTTTGCTGCTGCTCCTTTAAATTGGCTAGCATTTGTTGGAAATTACTATTTTGACCCTCATTATTTTGTGAGAGAGATTCTCAATTCTCAAGCACAAATTTGTCAAAACTCAAAAATACTGTTTTCATGTCGCAAAAATGAGTTGATAATACAAATTGCAATGGAATTTCATTGAATATCGATTTATGAGTGGCCAATGGGTTAGAGAATAATACCAACTCAATTGACTTATTCGATTCAAGCTTAAATCATATTACAAATACAACTTGAAAATACTTATCACATTAAATTGGTTATTTTCGACCTCTTTGTAAGTTAGGCTACAAGATGGAGATGGTATATCAAATGCAAGTCACATTATGTAGAAAAGTATTCCTAACTTATCGTTTGATTAGACATGTATCTTCTAAAGTATGTTAATCATCTAATTAGTCATTTATTAAATCATATTTGAATTTCAAGTATTTAATTTTAATTGAAATATTTACTTCAATATCTAAAATCAAAGTTAGTTACTCCTTTTGAAATCGTATTTTATGAAATTTTTTTAGACTTTTGATTGAAAAAACAATTCTTGATTTTTAAAGATAACTAATTTTTAATAAAACTATTTTTAGTTAGTCACCAAATAATCTTTTCCTAATCCTACTCAAATTCTTGTCCATGTTAATTCCTAATGATCCTAGACTTTTTCCGTTCTTTAACTTCCAAAACCCACTTGGATTTCTTTTATCTCTTATTATCGTACTCTACTCATAAACTCTCCTATTTGTCAAGCATAATATATAAATGGAGTTGTAACTGAGTAATACTGGCTTGTGCTCAAGCTCATTCATATAACTATGGTGAGATCTAATCCTGTCTACTCCCAAAATGTTGTGTATAAGACAAGCTCATGTCATGCACCAGTGAATGTGTTCTTAATTAGACACGGGATGACGGGAGAGAGCGTTAGGCGGTTGTAACTTGTGAGTGTGAGTCATCGCGAGTTTGTGGGTGTCGTCCGATGGAGGATATTAATTAGGTAGGTCGGCCCAACTTTTGGTTCGACAATATGACATCGCCCATGTCAAGTTTCTACTATCTTAGGATACGATGGGCGATCACGATTTTCAATAACCTTGGTTGGGTATTGAACATGTGCTGTAAAGAACCTAAATTTGCTAATGTATTACCATATGCGATGCCTGCATCTCTAACACAGTTGTTTACTATTGGCAATACTCATTTCAGTGTCCGAACATATTATTGCACAGTTAAATTATAAGAAACCTCAAACCTGGCAACTGCCGACAAAGTTCTTAGATAGCGCCAACTTTTATTTGTACACAACATAGCTCTAAAGACCAAGGACAAAACCAACCTCAGGTTTCCCGTTTCAGTATACAAATGTACCATTTGTTAAGCACATAAATCACAGAGAGTAATCCAAATTCTAGGAGTCCACAGTTTAGGGATTTTGAAGATGACGGCCATTTCAAAGTGTGGTATTGAATTGAGCTACTACAAAAACTCATAGTGTAAACCATCCAGTTTTATGTCCTAACATATTGGGTATATTAATGGTGAATTTGACAAGATTTAACAACACTGAAAAAGCACAACCATTAAAATCAGCTTAAAGATGTTATTTTTGGATTTGTATCTAGCATTCTGCGTTCATAAAGCTAGCAACTTTTTGTGTTACAGATCACAAAAGGCAGTTTTTATGAGTGCAGGCCCAAATTTCAAGCTCTCTTAGTCTCATACCTTATACGTACGTAGAGTAGTGGAAGCGCACAAATAAATGATTTAGCAATTCTCTTTTTTGGGGCCGTGATTGGTGACTTTATAAGAGGAGATACAATTTTTAGGTAGGCGCTTTTTATCAGTCGAAAGAACAGATTCGAAAAATGCGTGAAAATCACACTCCAGTTGGGACTTGGGAGCCTGGAAATACAGTTAGTGGTAAAATAAAAATTATAAACTTAACCGGGTACGAAACTATACTTGTCATGACATTTGTTAATAAATTGATTTTTTTGACAAAAGAAGTTTACTACAAACAATGAAACAGTGTTGACCACATACCAACATATTCGGAATAACAATCACAACTCAACTAAATTTGGAATTCCAAAATGGACCGACCTCTTGAAGAATTTTATTTGTAATTATTAAACATTTACTTTTACCCAAATTATTATTTATATGAAATTCATAAAAGCCAACTATTTCATATTCCAAGAAATACATATTCCTTGCAGAGTTATACCAAGAAATACATAGCAACCCTATCTTTAGTCTCAATGCTTTGAACATCCGTAATAAGAAATTTTTTTAGTAGACCTTGCTGAGTTTCAGTGGCTGTTGAGGGAGAAATGTTGACTTTGTGTGCCAAAAAAATTCGGACACAAAAAGGATAAAATAGGTAATGACCTGCACCCCCTGAAGAAGCTTCCAATTTGATCAATGTGGAAAATTAAGCAACGTTTCCTCCCTTTTAAATATCTCTAACTGATAGAGGCCACCTCAAGTCCTCAATAATCCAGACTCCAGAGATGAACAAACATGGCAACCACTATTACAGATATAGAATGCTAAATCGTGTGACCTCCCAAATTTGGGCATCTTATGTGGATAGCATGTAAACATGATATGAGAATCAAAGTAAGGTAATATCTCACTGTAATGTACACGTTAGTTTTTAACTACAAAAGGGTAACAGAGATATCAAGAGGAAATGGAAATGGAAATGGAAAAGGAAAAGGAAAAGATATGTCTTTGTAAGCAACATAATGAACCATGCTAATCTACATCGATATGGGTTGTAGATACAAGCCCTGGTATAGTAAGGGCAAAAATGGAACCAGAAGCATAAAATACAACACTCCAGGTAAGGAGGCAACTAGGCAAGCTACACATTTTCTGACTGTACCTGCTGCTGCTGCTGTGGGCTAGATGAAGCGACCTTTGCAGACTCAGGAGATAACTCACAGGGGTTGACAACATGACCAGCAGGAGGCAAACACCTTTTTGAAAAAAATGTGGCAATGCTTCTTGTTCTCCCGCTACTCTTCTCTGTAAATTAATCAAAAACTATGGTTGAGTGAAATGGCCAAGTCTTGGAGCAAACTAAACAAAGATTCAGAACACTCCATCTCTACTGGATGATACAAAGATCGACAATCTCTTTATGCTTACTTCTCGTTTCCTATCACAGGCTAAGTTAATACAACATACAAAGTGAACTGTTTTGGAATGACCAGCAGTAGGCCCTCATTTCTTTGTAAAAATTAGCATCAAGGTGGATGCAGCTATCAAATCATAGCAATTGGGGTGTGGCAGTAGTGTGAAATAAAAAATGGTTCTTTGATCAGTTCACTTCGATGAACAGAGCAAATAGAAAAGGAGACGGTGAGGCCTGACCAACTGAGGTGGATATGGATTGGGAAAGTAAGAAACTAATAATGAGTGGAGGACGATAGCTCTTCTCTTTCATATATGTTATCTGTGCAAAAACTGATTACTTCTACAGGAGAATTTTGGGCTAAAGTCTCTTATACTTGTAAATAAAGAACCAAATTCCCAAATGTAAGCAGGTGGAGAATTGGAAGAGATGAAAGTGTAAATGTGTGCTGCTTAGTTGAGTTTAAGCCTTTTAAATGAAACCAATTTTTTGTTCTCAAAATATTTAAGACAGATTCATACGTACCTGGCGAACTTGACATTCCCAGCTTAACCAAGATCTCCTTTTTGACCTGCATTACCAAATTCAAAATTCATTTAATTACCTAAAAATTAGTCTGGAATACAAATATGGATATCTTACAGTGGCATTGTGATAAAAATAAAAAAAAAATAAAAAAACTTAAGTGATGGAACAATTACAGTGACAGTTCCATTTTTAGTAACAAAAGTGGAAACCGTAGTAAAACTGCACACACTAGAAAGCCCAATCCTTCTGAAGGCCAAAACAAGCAAAATCTAATAGAATCATCATTGGATTTTTTTTTTAACCATAAATCACAGGGTCTCTAAAAGAGGAATTCGCACCTTCAAAACAGAATCTTCTCATTAGAAGCATTACTAGCAAATTATAAAAGTAAGCCCTTAACTGAGAATGGCCCAATCTGATATCTCAGCCTGAGTTCAAATAATGCTAATTGTCTTATAATCTTGGCTTTACAGTCACAGTTAACGACAGTAATGAGGAATACACTGGTTAATTTGCCTCAAACAGACTACCCAAGAGAGTGAAGAGACCACAACCATCAGAAAAAAATTGACTTGGAATGCTACAAAGAATATGTCAAGCAATTAAAATTAAAAAGAAATCATTCAACACAAAATTTGACCTACCCTCCAACGATTATCTACAAAGTCTGATATCTCACGAACTTTTTTGTTCAAGTGAGACTTGGGGATATCAGGAAAACTCAGCTGCAAGGACTCCACCACCTTGTTCATACCTTGTGAGCAGGACTGAATAATTGTGACCTTCAAACACAATCAACCAAACAAATTACTATTATTATAGTTCAAGACAATATTAAAACCTAATTAAAGGTGCTAACATCACCCCTTACAATTTTAGGCAGGTCAGAGTCCGGTATTGTTGTAGCTACCCCTGTTATTACTGTGCTGCCCTTGCTATTTGAGGTGCAAGCATCTTGATTTTCTTCTTGCAAATTGTTGTTACATGGAACCTCTACAGACAACCCACCGGGAAAAACACGAATACTCAAAGCTTGCAAACACATTTGTTCAATCTTGAGACCGCCAGTAAGATCTTCAGTTGATAACAAGGGCACTTTATCATGCATCATGTTCACAATGATAAGAGGCTGATTCTTCCTAAGAGCATGTTCAGTCAAATTATTAAGATACTTCTGTTGCCGCATCCAAACTGAATACTCTTCACTCAGAGCTTCTGGCTTGAAAACAAGTGGACTTTGAGTAACGTCTGCATCAAGGTTTCTTCGATTTCTATCAGTATCAACTCCCTGCATTGGAGGCATACCCTCAGAAAAAGTCGACCAAAGTCCATACAGAGAGAAAAGTGAAAAAAATTCCTTGAATGCATGACACATTGGCATGTTAGCAAGAAAAGTGAAAGCCCACCTCTTAAAGTTCAAAGTTACAAGGTTAAGATAATTTATAAGTATTAACATTGGAAGGTAACTCAAACCAATGATCTGAAATCCTCTCTAATTCCACCAGAAAGGTAAGCCCCAGTATGTCTAGTAACTGTAGTCAACCTGCTTCACGCATCATCAAGTGACACAAAAGTCCACGGCAAAGAAATTGGACATTTTGACCTAGTGAAATAGGTTGGGAAAGGCAGAGGGATGACTCTTACCCTCTTAAAAACTAGAAAGAGAATTCCAGAGTAAACATGGAATCCATCATAGCTAGATCTAGTGAACTTGCCCACCTTGCTTTCAAAGGGGAAAGAGGAAAGGGAAGAATAGATACCTAAGTGAAAGAAAAATGTAACATTTAAAGGAAATAAAATGAATACACTGATAAGTGATGATTGTATACCTCATTTTCTGAGAGATAACCATCTGGTACGAAGAAGCCATCCTCACTCTCCTCCTCATCATCAACTTTTCGAGATCCTTCATCCAAAACTTCTTCCTCTTCCTTTTCAGAGTCTGATAAACTTTCCCCTGGATCCTCCTGCCATGACGAAAATTAATACCATCAAATTACTGTGAATGATGTGGAACAGAAGATTAAAAATACACAAAAACACTGAGTAAATACCTCCTCCCACTCTTCATCACTGTCAATTTCGTAGTCCAAATCAGGATCTCTTTTTAGTGGATGGCGTGGTCCAATCACATGACTGCAAGTACCAAAAATAAACAACAAAGAACGGTAAATACAAATTCAAAACATAAAGAAATCTCAATTCTAAGAACATATAGTTTTGGAGGACATATTTTTGTCCAGAATTAAGCAAAACATTAGTCAGATGCTCAATTTATCTTTGATCGATTTTGTATTCAGAATAGAAACAATACAATTCCAAAGGACTGAAGTGGTCACAAGAACTAAACAGATCGAATAATCTAACAGTACGAATTGTCAAGATTCTCAGACTAAACATAAGATGCAACTTCCCTAAGGATGGGATATGCTGAGAGAGAGAGAGAGAGAGTGACCTTCTCAAAAAGTATGAATTATTTCAACAGCAGCAAAATAAGTACAAGGATAGGACGAGGAAAGAATTAACAGAACCACCCAGCATCATCCAGGAAGGGAGAGCAGCACAGTCTCAAAATACATGTTTGCCTTGCTCAGCAAACTTTAAAATTTATCAATTCCCAATAATAGCAAACAATCAAATGATTCAGAAAACTTTTCAGTTAAGAATCTTCTGTGATAACTGATAAGCTTTGCCCAACAACTTGAACATGAAAACTCCTCAAACTAGTATATCCATCAGTGTCTACCACTTACCTTTTTTTTGGCCAGATACCATAAAATGCAGGCCTACAGCTCTTATCAAACTGCAGGAGTTGTTTTCTTCGCAAATGCTTGCTGGTACTAGGTGAAGCAATTGTATAGGCTTGGCATGATTTTTCATCAGTACTTGTTTGTTCCCATCCATCTACAATGCTATCTATCCACAAGTCATCATCTCGAGCTGCTCCCTTGTTAGAGGTGAGCTTTAGCTCCTTAACTACCTCAGCCTTTGGCTTATGACGTAAGCCCCACTGTTGCTTGCTGTTGGACCTGATAGTATTACCTAAGCAGCGCCAAGAATTCATATGAGACCTGTGAAGGATGAAAGCTTTTTGAGTAATCAACATGTTTCAAAACCAATCACATAACCTATCACAAGAAAGAGAGGTCAATCTTATGAACAGAATTAGAAAAGTAGTCATATAGGGCATACTTGCGAATTTTATCTACGTCAATCACTTCCTGATATTGCAAAGCAGAGTCCATCTGAAGAGAGACTGATTCAGGAACACTTCCACTTGATATCTGATTGAGGATAGCAGCTTTTGGTGATTGGTCATTCTGAGATGTCAGAGTTGTCTTGCATTTTTTTAAGAAACGCTCCATAATTGAAGCTTGCTTTTGGATAGAAAGTTGCTTTTTAAATTCAGATTCTTCCTTCTCTTTTCGACGCTGTTCTCTATCAGCTTCCTCTTGCTTCCTCTTAATTTGTTTCCTCATTTCCGATTCTTCTTTTTCACGACGCTTTTCGTCTCTCTCAGCCTCTTGTTGCAAGCGTTTCTTCTCTTTCTCCTGCATCAGGAAAAATAATGCTAAATCATTAAACGTAAGTGTATCTATAGAGAGTCCCTAAGGTGTAAATAAACTCAAAGATATCATGCTATCCATTGGGTAGAAAGAATCCAAGTAAAAGTTCGGCTGGGGAATAAAATAGCAGCAATGAAGGGTAATTATCACATACACTCTGCAACTTATCCTTTTGAAGCTCCCGATCCATCTTTTTCTTCTCTTTCTCCACTTCGCGTTTACATTTCTCAAACTCCTTTATCAGAGTTGTTTCTTTCTTCATATCCTCTTTTTTAGCCCTGATACAAAATATAATGGTTTAGAAGTGGGAACTTGAAGTCGAACAACCAGTACTGATTCTACTTACACTTCAGAATCATTTTTCTGATTCAAGCTTTGAATGAGCAACCGGATATCAGCTTCAGATAAAACTTTACTAAGCTTTTCTGTTACTTTTTTCATATCAGCTTTGCATGTTGGATGATCCTCAGGCTTTTGCAGAGAAGATATTACATCTGAGATCAGAGTAAGGTATTTAATTGAAAACAAGTACATACCAAAGTGTAGTAATAAAGAATCTTGTCATAGTTCTAAAATACAAGGCCTATAACACTATATAGCTGCCGGATGCTAATGCCAATTCATACCAAATCATTGCAGGTTTCTATGGGACCTGAAATTTTATGATAACATATGTCAACCCAAAGAAAAAATAGAAACTTTCTTATTATCTTCTTGAGACACTACACCAATATCCAGAAAAGTATATCAGCAATGGGAAGATAGGTCTAATGCCTTTTTGTATCATTCACTGGGCCAGCTGCCCTTCAAGGATTAAACTTCAAGCTACCTAATCAACCTTTTTACAAGCATCCAAAAATGGGGAGAAGGGCGGGATATATCTTATAATCACAAAGTATTGTAAAGAGTGTTTACAGAGTATGTTTTGTCAGATAATGAGCTATAACTACTATGTGATGTAATGCAACTATGAAAGCAGCTGATTAGGACAACAAGATTTTCATCTTTTAACAATCTTGACAAATGGCAGCATGCAAATTATAAGCATATGCTTGTTATATGACAAAGATAATGCAAATCCTGTATGGTCATAAAGTTATGTTCAACACTAAAAAAAAGTTTATGGCATACCAAAATTTGGCAGGCCATCTGAAATACAGTAAAAGATTACAAGTATCCCTTTCAAAATCTTCACGTCATAAATTTGAATGGTGAGAATTCAGAAAGGTTAAAAAGGCCCATCATTCAACATTATTAGCACGGGCATGGATCTTGCCATATGATAGCACCAGTCAACAAAAAAAAAACCTATGACAAACAATAAATAAATTAAATAATAATATGAATGCTCACCTGAGATAGCAGTGATCCTCTCATTAATCTTTTTACGACAAGTACGACGAATTTTCAGAGCACCACGCAAGGAACTTGGCAGTAATTTCATGTCCCTTGTCTGCATCCAAAAGTTACAAACGGGTTAAATCAAGGAATAAATTTAAAACCTAAAGGATGTCAACTCCATCAAAAAAATTCACTTCATTGAAGCAAAAATGGAATAAGTGGTTTCCAATGGGGCATAACAGCAGATTTTCGAACAGCCACTACCACCATTTACATGTTCTCCTACAATAATGCCGCTCAATTGTTGTTGCCTTGAACTCCACAATTGAATATCTAGATTAAGCGTCCAAGTTTACTAATTCAAGGGTAACATTGGAACCTAATAAAGATGATAAACAGCAACTCGCTCCAGAACAATTCGCATAACCCCCAATAAGACAATATATGAATACATGAAAAGTATCCGTTGAAAACACAAACTGATTATATGTGCGGGGATATAACCCTCACACCAAATAAACGGAATAAATAACGCACGCCTTTGATACAATTATTACTAAATCCATCAATCAAGATCGCAAATCAGTAATCCAATTCAAATAGTACATCTAAGCCCGGAAAGATACCCAATCATAAATACAAATTGATAATGAATCACCTTCCAACACCAAATCTAACAAATACAAATCAATGAAGGACCAATTACGTCAAAAATTAAGAAAACATCGAAGAACAAATGTAGAAACCATCACCTCCCAACACCAAAGGCAGGATCCAGTCTCATCCTCCAAAACATCAGCATCCGCATTCGGAACTCCATAGGCAACTCTCTGTCCAACAAACAGCACACTACTCTTCACACTCGCAACCGTAATTTCACCCTCTCTCTCCTTCACCTTCCTATAAATCTCCTCCACCACCTTCGCAAACGAGCACCTCCTCTCCTCCAACAACACCGCGATCATCGCATTCACGCTACAACTCCCACCGAAATGCAACTCCAAACCTACATTGACACTCAAAACCTCATCGAAATACTTAAACAAACTCTCAAGCTCCTCATTAAGCGACTTCAACTTCGATTCTCTCTCCTCCGGCGTCAACGGTTGAAGCTTCTGCCTCTCCCTCTTCCTCTTCAACGGCTGCTTAGGTACCGGAGTCGGCGTCGGAGCACCGTCGATTACCATCGGATCCCCCATTTCAAATCGGAAACCCTAAAATATACTCAAAATCGAGAATCTGAAAGAGCAGGAAACCTAGGGTTTTTCAAAGCTGATGAAAAATCGAATGAAATTGGAGTGAAATTTGTGAGAAATGGAAGTAAAAGGGTGAAATGGAGAGGAATAAGGCAGGAAAAAGAAATGAAAAGATAGAGTGAATGAGAAGAAATGCGAAACCCTTGAAATGGCGATTTGAACTAAACTAGTGTTTTTTCCATTCAACTTTTTGGTGTTGCTTCTCTTCTTCAGACAAAAGTATTGGGGAAAATAAATACATCCACCAACTTCCCGCCAATTTTCTATTTTAGCCGCGACATTTGGCGCAATTCTCAATTCATAGCTGAGCTCCTCATTTCATTTTCCCTTTCCTTGTTTTGCCACTATTTTCCTTTTTATGTAATGTCTACTCCAAAATCTTCTTTCTATCCAACTTACGTTCCTAAATTTTTTGGGGCCCATTCCTTTTTATTGTTATTATATATGATATACGGTAAATATAATTGTGTCAACAAATCAAATATAATTTATAGTCCGTTCCTCCATTTCGTATATAATAACTACATTTCAAAATGACTGTTCGATTAGATTGTGCATTAGCACAAGTGCAACATGTAACTTTGTTTATTAACTTATGAAGACATACTTGTAAACTAAAGTTGTCACGTGTCACAATAAAAGTATAAAATTATTAGATTTCAACTGTCAATTTAAAATATGTTGTTTATATTTTTATTTTTAACATTTGAATCAAAAAATCATTTCGATGATATGAGAATAACACATCACACATGTACAAATGAGTACTTTTTATCAATTAAACAAATTGATTATAAAAATATATATTTTAAGAAAATAAAAATCACATCACTCCCAACATGTCTATTGTAAGACATATTAAATGTCACATTAGATCAAAATTTACCCAAATAAAAGCCAATTATGTATATACGTTTGTATTTTCTCAAAAAAAATGTATATACGTTTGTAATTGTAGAGACGAGCCAATTTTGCTAGATTTTACCGTATCAACTTACATAGTGCACAATCTAACATCCTCCGAAAACGAGCGTTTTGCTTGGGGGTTTTATGGATTGGAGTTTTGTTGAAGCCCAAGGTGACGACCTATTTAGTATCCACCAACCCATCACGGTGGTTACCGATAGAAACACGCACCAACGTGTTGCGATTCGTCTTAATAAAGCTCGGAACTTCTATGTCCGAAGTCCGAATATTTTCCATCTCATACAAATTTCAGGTATTTACATCATTCGTCAAATTTATCTGTGTGTAATTCCACGGTTGCGCTTATTCGGATGTGAAGTCTCTTCAATGGAGTAAACCCTTTCAACCCCTCTAAATGCGTCGTGTGTTTTTAGTACTATACTTTTATGCCTCCTCTTCATTAAGTCAGCTCTATATCATAGTTTGATGAGTAAAACCATCACATGGGTTGAAGAAACACTGAGTCTATACTTAGGTAAAGTATTTGTTAGCATATCTTATGCGTTTTTGTTAGTATGAATCTTCATAAGCTCAAAAGCTTTCTCGACTATCTTCTCTCAAATCCAAATGACATTTCCCCTGAATACGCCTTGTTCGAAAATGACAGGTAGCATTTTTGGCGAGGTGGATGACACTTTGACTATCACTATGATGTAGGTGGTTTTCTTGCTCCAAACCCTTGAGAAAGTCTTGCATCCAAGTACTCTATCAAGCAACATATATTTATAATTTGGATTACCATGATATAACTCACCATCTAATGTCATCAAATTCCCCAATTTCCTAATGCTCTTGACTTGGCATACTAGTGCATATATTGACAATTTCTTAATGCTCCTCATCATCATCGTTGGGATGTGGTAACCTGTGTAGTTTGGTACTTGAAGGGGAGCCTTGGACAAGGTCTTCTCCTTCCTTTTGATTGTGATTTGTCTTTGAGAAGCTGGTGTGACTCGGATTAGGCTAGTTGCCCTCTCCCTCGACGTTTCTTACCAAGATGGTTGGTTTTTCTTGGGCATTCTCCTATTTCATAGAAGACAAAGAAACAAATCATGGTCTCTAGGTCTTGGGCAGTATGGCTCTATGGCTGCAGTGACTAGTAAGCTCAAGTAGTTGAAGGTTTGCTTAATTGTTTGGAGTGCATCATTCTAAATCCATGAGTTTATACTATGATAAGTCAGTCTACGATATATCTTCCATAAGTTTATACTATGATAAGTCAGTCTACGATATATCTTCCATGAGTTTATACTATGACAGCCAGTCTACTATATATCTTCCATGAGTTTATACTATGATAAGTCAGTCTACGATATATCTAGCTCAAAATCCTGTGTTTCAAGAACGTATACCAAGCATATAGAAGGTGGTCGTCATTTTTTCCAAGATTTCATTCAAGATGGTACAATATGACCATAGCTAGGTGAAGTAGTTATTTTTGACAGGAACACTTCACTGTCACATTCTATAATGTTAAAGACGGCTAATAATGTAGGCAATATAGTAGAAGGGCATACGTGTATGGCACATGCTTGGATTAATTGCTCATACAGACACAAACGTACGCTCGCAAGCAGGGATATCGTTCAAGCAGGATACATCAGATGAATGTCAAGTGTCAACTTATGTGCTGATTCCAGAGTCAACTTTTGTCGTACACTCTAGCACATTTGTACAAGAAAATTGACAGAAAGTTCAGAAGTGAGAAGAATTACACTCAAGCAAAGATTCTCAAAAAAATCAACATTTACTATTGATGAGTATCACTATTATTGAATACAAATCA
Source organism: Dysphania ambrosioides (assembly GCA_026401315.1). Lineage (NCBI taxonomy): Eukaryota > Viridiplantae > Streptophyta > Magnoliopsida > Caryophyllales > Amaranthaceae > Dysphania > Dysphania ambrosioides. The sequence continues at coordinate 2,032,877 of CM048666.1, forward strand.
TGAACTGAAATTGGTAGCAGTAATACCTACAGAGCTATGAAAATGATCATACAATTGATGAGAAATAATACTTTGGTTCAACTTCATGAGAAGTAATACTCCCTTATGTCTAACCAAAGGACCATCAATAAGACAGGAAGATCTTCTATAATGAAACCAAACTCAAACTAGAGCTACATATCATACGGAGTACTGGTGTGGTGTACTACATTATTGTTCAATACTTGTCCTGCCAAATAAATCTACCATAAAACCAACCAAAATCCCAGTTTAATTTCCGCATACTCTACTATCTAACAACTAACAGTCACAGACAATAGGAGTATGTCATCCTCAAATCACCAAACTACAACGGATGCAAATGTTAGAACAGAGCAATAAAAGTGCTAATAGAACTAGCAACAATGATCATAACCTGATAATGTTAACAATCTCGACTAATTGGCCACCAACTTCTCCTTGTCCTTCTCCACACCATCATCCAACCCGGCCGCCTTGGGCTTAACACTCTGGGAGTCAGTCAAGCGAGCCAAAACAACAAAAGACATCCCACCAAGAACATTATTCAAGCACCTCAACACCACAACCGACAACTTAAACACAACTGGCGGCGTCGCATTTGCCAACAAAAACTCTACCCCGTTCAACTTTTGATACCTAAGATTACTACTTATCCCCATATGAAGCGCCCAAGTAATGACATTCAACAATGTCGGAGGTGCCTTATTCGGGGTCTCGAAACTCGGGTCCATTTTCTTCTTCATCGCGATCAGCCCGTTAGACATTGCAGTCCCTACCAGCCCGGCAGCGAATCCAACCGCAGCGAAGATGGCTCCCTTGTAGACAAAGGTACCACACCGAGCCATGACCCCAAATGATCTAGGCTCGAACATGTGACTATTTGGGCAACCTGCGAAGATCGAAGGTAGTGCCGACATTGACGAGGCAACGGTCGGAGCGAGGAGATACATGAGAGTGAAATTGTGGATGGATCCGACGACAAGCGTAAAGAAAACGAAATCTAGTTCGTTAAGCCCGAAGTTAGGGTGAGATGCCATGTCACCTATGACACAAGACGTGACGCCGACGAGCTCTTCCATTAATACTTTCAACGGAAATTGTGGGTCCGCCAAAACCCTAGATTTCCACCCCTTGATGAAGATTCCAATAAACCCTAGTTTCTCCCAGAAAGAGGAAGAATCGTCGTTGTTATGGCTGAATGAATCTCCGCCATCGCCGCCGCTGTTATTTCCACCAATGGATCCAGCGCCGCCGCCGTAGTTGGAGGAGAAAGCAGAGGTGGGGGAGGTTAGTGAAGGCGGAGTTTAATCGGAGATGGATAGAGTGGGTGAGAGGGAATGAGATGGAATTGGAAGAGGGAAGGGGGTTGGTGGAGGAGGAAGAGAGTTGGTGACGAGTGGTGGAAGGTAACGGGGAGTATCGGAGTTGAGACATTAACGACGTCATCACGGTGGTTTGAAGATCTTTCAGCGGCGGAGCTACGGAGGCGGAGAAACCGGCGGCCGTTTAGAACAGAGAGCGAGAGGGAGTGTTAGGAAAGATTTTGGTAGATGGAAAAGTGGAGAGTGTGAGATTTGTTTGTTTTTGACACGGAGGGAATCAGCATAAAGGGATGGGAATTTTTTTTTGGGTAATAAGAGTATATATTTTAAAAATAAAAGAAATTGAGAAATCCTCTTTATTATTTTTTTAAAAAGTTGAGAATATAAATGCCTTTTGTAAAGAGTTTCTCATCGTTTGGTATAAAAAATTGGAATGAAATGGAATGGAGATTAAAACTCATTCTCAACTAAAAGTTGTTTGGTTTGGAAAAAAAAAATTTCAAACACTCCTAAAATCCCTTTTTTTATTCATTTGGGTTTAATTGGTGTTCATTCAAACCCCACCGGCCCTGCTCCAACTTTTGAGTGTTACGTTATTATAATACCTATTATTATTATTATTATTGTAATTATTATTATTACAATTATTATTATTATTATTAATGGTATTATCATTTTTATTCTATTTATTAAATTGATTACTATTATCATTATTATTAATATATGTATAAATTTATTATTATTATTAATACTTTTTTCTACAATATCTATTTTTATAGTTATTTTAATTAGAGCTATTAAAATCTGACCCGACCAAATAAACTATTTGAAATTGACTTGGACCCGATTTGATTATGACTCGAAAAGTGAGACCTATAAACCGACATGAAATCAACCCAAAATCAATTTGACCCAATATTTGAAAATCCAAACTCGATATGTGTCCGAACTATTACAGACCCGACTCGAAGATAACGCAAAATTAATTGAACCCGAAAAATAGCCAATAGTTGACTTAATCCAAAACCTGCTATAACCCGTTTAGAAACCAATTTAGATTGACCAGAACTGACATTGACCTAAACCGAATACAAGCTGACCCAAACCCAAGCAAGCAAATAACTGATTTGATCTTACCCAACTTGACCCAACCCAATGGGCCAAATTGACCCGATTTAACCCAAACCGATAAATATCGACCCGCAACGGGTCAACCTAGAATTGTCATGTAGATCCGAATTGACACCCCTAGTTTTAATATCGTGAGTATATAAAAATAAATTTTATTGTTAATATCAATATTACAGTTATTCATATTTGAGCCAAACAACAAGTAAAGAACTAAATCTCATTCCTTTGTTATCCCAAACAATTGTAAAGGGTTTAAAACTCATTCACGTTCTTAACCAAAACAAAATCTCTAAAATTGATTTCATTCCTCCCAAGTACCTCTCATGATTCAATTCCATTACATTCCTCCAATTCAAACAGGGCTTGAGTTGGGTTGAGCTGTTGGGGATATTGAATGAGAGTATTAGTGCAAGGTCTTGAGCTATGATGGTTGTGTATAGAAAACTAAATACTTGAGTAGAGACCAAAATTTGAGGTAGGTGAGTATTTGAATACTCCTAAGACTTATCGCGGAGATTTTAGTTGAATAAACTTTTATATTAATACTCCATTTTAAGATGATAGTAAGTACTCCATATAGAGTATTAAACAAAGAGTTTGTGACTATAGATGTTTGTCGATATTGTTTTTGAAAGTATATAATACATAATACAAAGTACTTAATATAATTTCTTTCATTTAAAAGTTTTTTTTTTCTTTTATTATCTAAGAAAGTTGTTTTTTTAGTACTAACGACCTAAATTAAAAAAAAGTTTAATTTTTTTTTCTACCTAAGTGTTTTCAAACTTTTAAATTTACTACCACTTAACCTTTTTCAATTAGGAAAATCATAAAGTGGGGCTCACTTCAACGACTCTTGTCTTCCTCTCATTGGACAAACAAACTTAGTACAATTGTTTTCACTCAAATTTTTCAAATTACAATATCAAACTCCCAAACTACATTAAGCCTAATATTACTTAAATAATTTCAAGCCAATTGGTACGAATTTAAGGCATTCAAATGCGAAATCAAGTATAGATTAGGGAATTAGAGATCATACAAATTAATTTAGGTCTATATTCAATTCAATGTCAAAACCTTATTCATCTCATATTTGAACAATTTTTAATCCATATTTCATAATTTATGTCACAATCGTTCATATAAATTACAATCTATGTAATTAGGTTTCTATCTAAGTACTTGAGGATTTATTTCATGTTAAAATGCAAATGTGGTGCCCAGTTGCGAGGCGTAACTCTTGGACGAGAGAAAACCCTAGAAGGAAGTTTGCTATAAGTTTTATGATTCACGAATAGAGACAAGAGGTTGTGACAAATTTGATTGGGTAGATGAGGAAGGTACTAATTGGCTATACATCATACTTAACTGTTTCATTACAAGCTAAACAGGAACATGTTTATTTTCTTCTTAATAAGGAGCTTTGACATTGATTGTCCCTGTAAGTATGGCGACTGTAAAGGTGTTGCAGAGTAGGGGTACCTATTTTCAATGGCACGTCATAAAAGGGCCTTCCTCGCTCAACAAAACATAACCAGTGAATTCAAGACCTAACCTCAATTGAACAAGTTTTTAAAATTCAAGTTCGATGTTAATGTAGGGGGAACTCATCAATCTCACCATCTGAATCTCCATCAACTTCCTCTCCAATTCTTATTTCATCAAATTCAAGATCATCCTCTAATTGACTGATGCTAGTGGCTAGTGCTTATTGGGGAACACACTGCCTTAGCCTCCTCCTCATATTTGTCCTTTTCCTCTCTTAAGCTAAATCATATCCATCTACAACAAAAAGGGTTTGCCTAAATAAATGGATCATTCAAATCTGTATTTTCTTCTCCAATATTCCAATCTATATCTAAATCATTAATTCAGAGCTTGATGAACCAGAACCATATTCATCAATATCATCATCATCATCTTTAGACAACCTCCTCTTAGCTTTGGATTCCTTGTGGTTAACCTTCTGCTTACCATTCCCTTACAGCTTTCACTGCTTATTTCTTCTAGATTTGTTTTTCAATGTCAGGTTACAACAGTACAATAGAACTCCTGTTAACTAATGACCACTTCTTAAGATGAGTTATGTGCTTTACCTCTTATCCTAGGGCTTCTTCTGGGCTCTACCTTAACATTAGGCAAATTGGATGCATTTCTCCTTGGTTGTAACTTCACCCTAATATGGACGCTGATGTTTGGCTTGCTTGTGTAAGTGGACCAATAGGTACTTAAATCCACAGTACAAGAAGAGGTAGCCACATTATGTGAATTACTTAAGGGCCTAGAATGATAATCTCTAATTCTTTCAGAGAAGCCAGTGAGTTTACTTCTAAAATAAGCTGCTAGGAGGTTCACCAATGCAGTACAAATCCATTATGAATTTATGATACCTAACTTGTCTCTAAAAAACCGTTTTATCTCCTCTTCATACACTAACTCGATCTCTTCTCCCACTGCTTCATGTTTCCCCTTTTGTCTATATCATAACTTCAACTCATAAGGCACAAGTGCTTCAGCGTATTCATATCCATGGCAATTGGCAACCAATCCCTCTAAGAATAGGGATACTCAATCCTCTAACATATATACAACTGCGGCTTCAAGTAAAGCCATCCCCCATATTCAACCACCTTCCTCCCTTCATGTGATTTTTCAACAAACATACCTCCCATTTTTTCCTTAAATCCACCACTTGAACTTCTTAGGTCTCATTCTTTTAAAGATTAATCAATTTTATAATCAATTAATTTAATTATTTATTATTATGACCTAAATCAAATATAGCAAAGAAATTATTTTTTGACATGGGAAAAAAATATTAATAATAAGAGATTTACAACACATGAATGATAATGTACATATAAAAGCCATTAATTGTAATGTAGTTTATTTTTATAAAAATTTAATAGTTAGAAAAAATCTAGATAGAAAAATTAACTTTATTTAGTTTAGGTGTTTAGTATTAAAACAACTTGCCTATGTAGTAAAAATTAAAGACTACCATACAGGGAATATTTGTTTGGAATAAATTTTAAAGAGTTAAATTGTAAATATCTCGCACCAATAAAACTGGTTATATATTTTTGGATGGAAATGGAATGATATGATATGTTCCTACAATCCTACAGTAGAAAAAAAGAATGAAGGGGTGAATGAAAATCAATTTTCTGCGCTAAGCATGTGTGGAAAAAGTTCTACAAACAACTCCAATTGATGAATAATACATGTACGTCGAAACATTAGATTCTCCTGAACAATCATAATTCGTATTAAACAATACTTACAAAAGAAAATTTAAAAAGTATCAAGCCTGGGCCGAAATTGAGTTCTATACTGCAATTATATACTGCACTGACTGATGATTGGTCATGCACTTACCACCTGCTACCAGGTTCAGTCCCCGGACAACAGATTAAATGGTCATCTTTCCAGAAAAGAACATCAGAATACAAACGGGGGTGGGGAAAAAACCTTTATATGCACTACAGGTCAACGGAAGCAGAAAACATCTTGCCTGGTGTAGCAGGGACGAACCTGGTAGTTTCTTGATCGCGTATACGTCAAGTGTCTTGCTAATATGTACTGATAAAATGTAGAATGGGGATTTTCAAGGTCTCCCATTCTCTACTGCAATTTTTCCCATATTTCTTCTTCTAGCAATATCTCTTCTCCTAGATTGAATCTGGTGGACATACTCATTTATCACAAGATGAAACTTGGAACCAAGCTTGTTAGATAAGGCAGCAGAAGCACCGCCCTTTTTCAAAGCCTGGCTGACATGCTTCTTAGTATCCGCGACATGTCTCTGGCAGAGAGGAGGATTGGTAGAGTTAAGTATAGGCCTGTTACAAAGAAGAGAGCCAAGCCGCCCATCATCTTTGCTAGGCGAGAGTCTATGACAGAAACAGTCAACATATTGAAATGATCAGACACTTGGAAAAGAAAGGATCAAGATTTGCACATAACTTTGCCTGACACATATTCAGCATAAAAAAAAGAGCAAAAATAGGGGAAATAACGTCCATATGAAGCTGCAATAAAGCTAAGCAATAGCAGAAGGAAGCCAAATATTGCCTAAAGAAAACAAACGACACAATAGGTTATGCACTCCAGAGCAGATCAGTTTAAGAAGCACAGAAATGCCTGTTGCCTGACATTATGTATTTGCAAAACCGAACATTCAAATACAAAAAAACATATTTCAAATGTATCCCAAAACATTAGTATATTTTCAAAAGTTTCCAAGCTTGAAAAACATGTCGGGAGACATCTGGTAAAATGCACTGAAACAGATTGCACAACACGTGCATATTTAAACAGAACGGCGACGTAATAAGAAAAACTAACTAGATGTTAAATTGAAAAATCTCCAATGCATAAAGGTTCAAATTGTCAGTGTGATGTGTCAAAAGAGAACTCTCCTGCATGTCTGTCATAATTCCTAGAAGAGCTCTATCTACTTGAGACTTTAAAACCAAAATGAGCTGGGTTTGGAGCCTTTTGACCCTCAACCCGGCAATGGAAGTCAACAGCAAACACAAACCAGTTGATGTGTTAAGATGTCTAGTTACTTTTAAAGCAATGGTAATGACATATAAGTGAGGGCCTTGACACTAGAGCATGCCTCATTAGCCAAACAATCTATAAGACAGGTCAATAATTAGGGAGTAAAACATGCTTCTCTGATGCCACCTACACGTCTTACAACGGCTAATCTCAAACATGAACTCAAAAAGCCTTGTGAACCAAGAAGTATCACTAAAATAAAAGCTTAAAAGATATCACACCACACCATGTGTACAAGATGAACATCTCCCTCGCCCTCTGTCCCATTAAATCCATCTCCAACATACTTGCTTTCCAACTAAAGATATCTACCCTTCATAGCAATTTAAGTTTGAAATTAAGCCCAGTGCATGTTTACATAAAAAGAACATAATGAAACACCGATACTTCTAAGGTCCATCTAAAACTCAAAGACAAAACATTTATAGTATGATGTCAGTATTAAAGACACCAGAACTACTTTTTTATATAAGTAAATAAAATTATTTTAGAAAAACAAGGGGGTGTATTATCAAATTACCGCAACTTTATAAATAGTTAGCCACAAAAAAATGCAAGTGTCTACTTTCTAGAGGCTGCAATAGATAGTGGAAGTCTTTATATTAACATTCACTTGGCCATAACTAATGATAGAACAAGATTCTGAAACATTTTTCACAGTGAGGGAAACAGAGGAAACATCTAATCCCCCTCAATCGGTTTGTGCAAATTTTTGCAACTAATTGGAATCATGCAGCAACAAATTACCTTGTAAGCAACCAAACATAACTCAAAGTTCAACCTAATACTAACACCCGCCTATCGTAAATACTAATAAACTACAAATTAAAGAGGGGCAATGAATAAGCAGGATGGACAGGTAGCAGATGATGGCCAAGGGATAAGCATGAAATGGTGAAGCAACTTGGTAAGGACGTACAACCACCAGTTTTGGCGGGGAGGCAATAGCAAGGCCAAGATAGGGGGGAGTATGTAAAAACCTCTAAAGTTGTATGAGGCACCGATGACAGGAAGACCAGGGCGGAAAGGGAAAATTCATTGCACGATAAGATATCACCAGTGGATGGCAGGGTCTAAGGACGACATAATATCTAAAGTCTGAACCCGAACAAGTAAAAGAAAAGGCTGCTCCAGAATCATCTAAGTACTGAGCAAATAATGCATCAGAGTTGGCCCCCTTACAGTAACAACCATAACCATGTGGCTAAGCTAGAAAAAGAATCATCCTAACACCTACAGCATTAGTTTGTGAAGCAGGAGGCTGAAATACAGCACATGCACACAAAAAACGTACACAAATGCACTTCCACTGTCGCTGATATTCAATCCCAAATTCATCATAGTCCTACCAACAATTACATCCAACAATATTAACAAAGAATAATGGCTCCTTTGCCATTTACATTTTCTGGGAAGTTAAAGATTACTAAATACTAAATCCCCCTTCAAGAATCAGACATCCATAAACATCAATCAAAAGGCAAAAACGCCGAGAAAAGATGAAGATAACAAACCTTAATTGAGGATATTTGCATCTCTTGTAGAGCACCTGCTTAGTATCGCACATTATATGCATCAAACAGTACCGCGTCAACGCCATAGCTTTCGATCCACATCCGTCGTGAGAACACCAATTGAAGCTTCCTCCATACTCTACCCCTAACTTCTCACTTCTATTCTCAACATTATTACCGTTACTTCCACCGTTAACGATGTTTCCGTTTCCGTTTGCGGCGACGATGTTTCCGTTATCTCTCTCCACGATTTCGTCTCCTTCTTCCCTGTAAGGGCTCTTCCCGTAAATCCAGTAGAACTCTCTGTGTTTCCGGCTGACCTCCTCCATCAACGCCCAGTAGTGGTCTCGGTAACAGTTGGCGAGCCGCGTCAGTCGACGCGCTCGTCGTTTGAGTACTTCTTTCCGAGTTAGGTAATCCGAGTTAGCGAGGAGCGAATCGTTGTCGTCTTCGGGATGGATGAGTGAGGGTGATCGAGAAGATTCTTCCATGGGTGAGTTTGACTCGGGCGAGTTGGGTGGACGGGGGTTTCGGGTGGTAGGTGAGGATTTTGGGGAGGTTTAGCGGGTGGTTTTAGGAGAGTGCGAGACAGAAGGATAAAAGTTTTTTTTTTTTTTTTTGGACTTGGGAAATACGGAAATATTCGGCAGTGGATTTTCTATGGGAAATTTTTTGTGACGATAATCGAAGCCGTTATTGTACTTTGGGGACTCAATATTGTATTTTTTTTATCTCTCAGTAAATAGATTTTAAGATACTTTTACTGTTTTATTAGTACTTTCGTAAAATAATTCTGCTTTAATTTTTTTAGATTTTGATTAGACAAGATTAGTTAAGCATTATTATATATATATATATATATATATATATATATATATATTGACAAGGACTATATTAGAATGATGTTTATTATGCCCCTAGTGAATATTTTATAATTGTTATATGTGTTTTGATTTGCAAAGCCATATATACCATTTATTTGCATATGGTTGATTATTGATTAATTTTTGTTTTGATTTTATTAGACAAGATTAGTTAAGAATGTTTTCTTTATTAAGAAAATCACTTGTATAAGGAGGAAAGAGAGATTATTTTAAGTATTCGAGTGTTGAGATCTAACTTGAATTGGAAATAACCCGACATAACCCATCTAGAAACCGATTTGGATTGATCTGAACCGACATTGACCTGAAACGAATACGACCTGACCTGACCCGATTTAACATGAATCGATAAGCACTGACCCGTAATTAGTCAAACCATAACCCAAATTGATACACCTAGCCTAGTAGCCTTACCTACCTAGTGCCACAGTGCTAGACTCCAAGCCATGTGTAGAAACCTAGCCAGCGTGCTTTAAGCAAACACAAGTGAAGCAAAGTTTGTAGTTTGAGAAGGGACACTCCTCCCTGATGACGGCCATAGTAGGGTTGGGTCCCTCAGCAAGTTTTAATGCATGTTGTAGGCATAACTCATAAGCAAGGCTGACAACAGGGCGTCAAGTTAGCTTTAAAGCAAGTGAGCAACGTAGTTCTATACTAGTCTAATAACACAACACAATATTCTTAAAACAAGACTATTTTAGGGTATAAGAATCAATGGGTGGACAGTGTATCCGGGTGTACCATGAGTACGGTACACCCGCTCCAAAAGACAGGTTGCAAAGAATGAAATGCAGAGGAAATATACATGAAGTTCATGGAAAATGTACATAATAAATGTCAGTTATAACACGAAACCAGATGCAAGCGTCTCCACACAACCGTCATTGGGGAGCTGAAAAGTCGTCTGTCACACTGAAATTGTCACCCTATTATTACGGGGAAGGGAAGTTATAATGACCCTAGTACTAACCTTTGTCCGCATACAATCATTAACCATTTTGGAAACACAAATATATGGTTCAGAAAAATTGAAAAATAATTTCTATAATTGAAATATAGACCTATTACTATACATATACCTCGTAGAAAATGTACATATACCAATAATGAAATGTACTTGTAATTTATAGATCTGTAAAACTTATAATCATTATGTACATAAAATGCGTATATAATGTACATTAACATAGTACTCAAATAGCTTCTTGATATTGTACTTGTAAACCGTATAAATCATTGCTTGTATGTAATGTACATATAACTATATAGTAATGTACATATAACTATATAGTAATGTACATATAGTATAAAGTAATGTACATTTTTTTTATTTACATGCAAATGTTATATTCACATATCCATTAATGTACATATAACTCGTATCCAATGTACAAGTATCAATCGTAAAATGTACATGTAATTTATGGACTTTTACAAAACTTAAAATCATTGAGAAACAAGTTATGGACATCGAATATATATATATATATATATATATAATTTTATTTAATAAAGAATGATCATTAATTTAATAATGAAAGTATTCCACACATGAAATGTACATGTCATGAAATGTACATGTATCAATCGCGAAATGTACATGTATCATTCATGAAAATGTTTGGCATTCAGAAATGTACATACTTTAGATAAAAAATGTACATATATTTATATCAAGTACATTATATTCTTATGTATGCAATATACATACCTCTAACGAAAAATGTACGTACATACTCTAGAAATATACATACTCTAGATAAGAAATATACATTTATGAATAAAAAAATGCACATTCAATTCCTAGACCAATGTATAAATATCAATCGTGAAATGTACATGTAATTTCTAGACCTTTACAAAACTTACAATAATTGAGAAACAAGTTATGTACATTGGATATATATAATATTATTTAATCAATAACATGAACCATGAATTTAATACTGTACATATTCCTCACCTGAAATGTACATTTATCAGTGATGAAATGTACATATATCAATCGCCTTCAGACTAGCACCTTCAAAAAAATCGTCCGCTTGAAAATAAATGGGGTTCAACTAAGTGGATATCTGTTCAAATAAATGAAAAATTTGATTAAAATTCGAAAATCGCCCTCCAACCAGCATTTTAATAAAATTTTTAACAAAAAAAATGGGGTGGAAATATGTACAAATAAGACCAAATATATTTCAAATTTAAAATGAAAAGTAATCATTACATGCTGTCACTTTCCTTTTTATCATTTTACTCCTGCTGACCCTCGAGTCATTTCACTCCTATTGTCGTGCTTGCATGTGCTTTTCTTCACTCCTTTTCATTTCCCCAATGCTCCTTGCATGTGCTCCGGGTGTCAGATATGACAGGTGTACCATGCCTCCCCTACACCCGGGTGCACCTTATAATTTGCGTATAAGGACTGTTCATTACTCCGTAAGGAGATTTAATTACTTTCACTTATATCATTTGTCCTATACATTGACTTGATTGTAACACAATAATCCTATAATGATCATTTTATTCAATTTATTGTGACTTATTTCAGCAAAAATACAAAAATTTAAGACAAAAATTTAAGTTCAACAAAATAAAATAAGATTTAATTTTTCTCTAATAGTTGCAGAAAAATTCAAACGATTTCATATTTTCCAGCAAAAGAATTTCAGGCAAACTAGGATATAATAAGTTTAAATACAATTAAAAAAAATTCAAATATAACATATTCTAAATTATGTTTGTTCATTTTTATAATTATCCACACATATGTGAAAATGTATGTGGTATCCCTGTACTTTTATTGTGCAGGAAGATGGCAATAAGAAAATAAAACTGAAGCTTGGTTTCTTGATGGAATATGATGAAAGTGTAGTGTCTCGCTTCTAGACTTTTTCTTGAACCCTTACATGACCATGTATTTCTATATATACTTGCAGTCACAAAAGCTGATTGATAGGGTTTATATGTTCTAAGGCTCCGTTTAGTAGGGTGTAAAATATTTTCAACTGAAAATGATTTTCCATGGAAAATCTTTTACGGTGGAAAACTCATTTTCATGGAACTTTTCTGTTATTTAGTTGCATGGAAAATGATTTTACATTTAAACATTTTCCGTTGTTTGGTTGAACTGGAAATCAATTACTTCTATTAACTTTCATGGTTCAATCGAATCGGGGGAAAATCTAAGTTTTTTTTTATTTTCGACTAAATGAATAAAATTTGTTCGAATTCATGATATAGTACGATAATTTAATAATCAAGATATGAAATTTGAAGAAAACGTACTGAATTGATGATATTAGAAGAAGATGAAAAGAAATTATGGATTTTTTTCCGAATTTTTAAGAGAGGGAAGTATGGAGTAGAGAGAAAGGCTATCGAGAAAATGAAAAATGAAAAATGCGTGAGTAAAATTGGGCATGGGCTGAACCGGCATACGAGCCGAGCAAACACTCTTTTAGCATAATACGGCACAAGTAGGGGGGTTCAAAACTATCCGACCCGATTACCCGATGATCCGAAAATAAAAGTTAGTTTTTTAAAAAAAATTTGATTTTTCGGGTCGAGTACCCGACCCGGTAAAAAATCGGGTACTCGGGTCGTGTCATGGGTTGGATAAAAAATGTAATTCGGTACCCGAATACCCGAAATAATTTTTTAAAAATATGGTTATGTTGTTTTAGTAGGGTTTCAATCGGGTATCCTGTGACTCGACCCGATTTAAGTTGGTACCTGTTAAACAAGTACCCTATTTAAGCGGGTACTCTATGACTCGACCGAGTTTAAGCAGGTACCTTAGTGAGAATGAAAAGAGTTCAGGAAATAAACAAAGTACCCTGTGACCCAACCCTGTTTAAGCGGATACCCTTTAAGTGGGTACCCGCTTAAACCGGGTCGGGTCATGGGCCGATTTTCAAACTAACGGAAAAAGTGGGTACCCAATTTATCAGGATAGCTGAAAACCCGAGTACCTGGTTATGAACATCCCTAGACACAAGTACAGTCGTGATACGCTATCCGTGGAGTGGGTCGCAGGCCAAGACGCAGACAACAAAAAAAAATTAGCCACGAGCACGCGAGCTGCATGCCAATTTGGCACGAGGCACGACCCGAAGCATGCTATTATTTAGTATTATTATTGGTAATATTATTATTATTACAATTTATATTACTATTATTTTTAATATTATTATATTCTTATAATATAATTTAAATTATATAAAAATAATTTTTTCAATTCTATTATATATTTTTTTGTTAAAAAAATTAGGCTAGCACGAGGCACGATACAACACGCCACCCTAAGCACGGAGGTCGTGCTAGGCCATGGATTGAATTTTAGGGAAATGTAGCACGACACGACCACAATTAGGCATGTCACGACATGACAAGAAGCCAAGTACGAGATGATACGGTCCATGGCGGGCACGACACGACCAATTCCCACCTCTATGCGTGATTTGGTAATGCGTGAATTGTTTGTTAGTTGATAATTTTTTTTAGAGTGAATGGATGTAAAATTATTTTACTCCTAGTTTTGGGGGAAAATGTTTTCAATAGGGTGTAAAATAAATTATATTTCAAGTTTTACATCCTATATTTTACTCCAAACCAAACAACGTAAAATGAGGAAAACAGTTTTCAGAGAAAACGTTTTACACCCTACTAAGCAGAGCCGTAAAGTGTAAAGAATCATACACCGTAGTCCATAGCTTTAAAAATAAAATAAAATACGCCGTAGTCCGTAACCCGTAATGATGTAATCCCTTTGTTTTCCTGAGTATAGTAACGCTGCAACGGACCCCGTAGTTTGGCGTCCCTTTTGCTCTCCCCTTTCTCTCGTTTCACACCTAGCATTGTAGCATACCATCTCCTCTCCTTCTACTCATTTGAGTCATTTCTCTCTCTCCTCCCCCGAGATCTCTTTTCCCCCCTATTCCAACCCTAATTTTTTTTTATCTAACTCTGCGCTTATTTTATTCGATTCGCTTCGATTCCTGTCTTCGCTCCATTCTCTCGTCCCTAAATTCTAGGGTTTCATTCGTTTGATAATTTGATTCAATAATAATCTGGTACGTTTGTAGATTATCTGAATATACAAAGATGGATTCGGAGGATGACATGCATGATGCCAACGATGTGGAGTCGCTTGAAGATTTTTACAGTGGCGATACCGCTATCGATTCCGATGATGCGGCGGATGGCGATTATGATTTCATTGATAATGATTCAGAGGATGAATATGATGATTTCAATTCTCATCGTAATCAGGTTTGCTCCCTCGTTTTCATGTCTTTATTACATGTTTCTGGAATTTTCGTATTATGCAATTAATTTTTTTTGAGTTATGGTTGTTTTTCATGGTTTTTAAGTGTTATTTGTAAGTGTTTATAAAGTTTTTGTTTTTTTATTTTATTTTATTTTTATTGTGTCGTTTTGTCGCGAAACAAGCTTTGTTTTCGGGTTTTGAAGGCGGTATTATTTGCGGAGAAACTTTTAATTTTTACCTTTGAGGAATTGATGTGGAAAAAACTTTGAATTTCTGGGGTGGGAAGGGTTCGGGTGAATTGGGTTATTGTCTTAAAGTAGAGTAAAATTAGCTGGCTAGGGCTGCTTTACGGTCTTTGATAATCAGGATTGATAGCAGTTGGGTGTCTTTTGGGTGTGAGGCTAGAATTGAATGAGAGTTGGCTGGGTCGCGCTGCCTGCATTTTCGAAGTCTTTGATTTCAGAAAGTGTTGATAAGTATTGGTCAAGTATAATTCTTAAATTAGGTGGTGTTTTGATGGTTCTGATCAATCCATGTCTGCATTTAAGAGTTGATGGATGAGCGTGTATTTGTGTTTGGGGGAACCCGAAGGGTTTTGTTTGGAGAAGCTTGATGTTGGATGAGTGTATTGTTGTGGTATAGAGAGAGCTCAATCAGGTTGGGGTGTATTAATTATAGAGGTATATATACAGAGTTAGTAGGCAGAATGCATGATAGGGTTCATATAAAATAACATGATTTTAGGACAACATCTTTAATTTCTTTCACCCCGAACTAATGATGGTTGGGAAACAAAAGTTCTGTGCTTGCTCTTGGAATGTGACATACTTTTGAGATGGAGCATCATATTTATCTCCATATTTTTGGTCAGTCTGATGCTTGTTATAAGGTTATTTAGAAGTTAGCGTATGTGCTATTGTACCTAGGTAGAAAACTCAGGAATTGAGTTGTAGCAAGTAGATCAAGATCATATTCTTGATTCTGTATCTCTGTGCTGTATCCTTCTGGTTTAGATCTTATCATCATTCAATTTGTGAAGAGGCACTGTTAGTATGCTTGTAATTAATATATATTGCTTTTTGGTGCTTTTGGGTATTTATCAATGTTTAAGTTTATACATAGAACACATTTTTTTCTCCGTTCACATCATTTCAAGCTTAAGGTTGAGATTACCTTTTTCCTATATATCTTACAGAAAACGGGGTTGACTTGCGTACTGTAAATGAGCTGTCTAAAAATTACATGGTCAAATAGTCCAAAAATATGTGTTATTAGTAAGTTCATAGTTGTCATGGAATGGTTAAGTCAATTAACCATTATAGTTTTACATGTTTGTTGTTTATGGTGTCACATTTTTTATTAGAATGGTAATGACCTTATAGAATTGAATTTAGAATATATTGAGTCATTCATTTTCTTTTTTCCCAAAAACTATAGTATTCCTGTCTATTGTTATTATGGGTTATTATGGGGGATATAATACTATTAGTTTCAATGTGAATTTTCCAATTTTTATTTTAATGACGTTTTAATGAAATCTTTTTATATCGAACACTTTCAAAACAATATCCTTGTTTGGTTAGTAGAATTTTGTGGTGGTCTTCCTTCTGTATATTTTCAAATTATCTGACCTTTCTAACTTGGAAGTGTATTTTTTTTTTGGTGTTGCCCTTGTATAAAGAGTTATTGTTTATTGTATCATCATTATGTGACCCTCAAATCTATTTTTCTGTGTTTCTAATTGTGTTGCCATTTTTATGTAGCAAAACTATACCATATTGAGTGAAGCTGATATTCGTCGGTGGCAAGAGGATGATATTGTGAAAATATCATCGGTGCTTTCAATCTCAAAGGTTGAAGCTGGCATTCTTCTACGCCACTATAATTGGTAACTGTTGCTATGATTTTCGAGCTATTGGTGAAGAACTTACGTAGGAATTGAGCATTCTATTGTCTGTTATTCTTTTGTAATCCAGGCTTCCAGCACTTGTTCCTGATTCCACTAGCAATTTTAGATGTTCTTTATTCCTAACTATTGGCTTGAGTGGCTGGATTTCGTTTTGACTATGGTATATGGCTTGACTGTTTGAGTGAACCTTTTGGATGATGATTTCCTTACAAAGTGAGATTCGTATGACCTTGCAGGAGTGTCAGTAAAGTACATGATGAATGGTTTGCCGATGAAGAGAAGGTCCGCAAAACAGTTGGTCTACTGGAAAAACCTGTTTTTGAATTCTCCGCTGCTAGAGAAGTATGTAATGTGTACAGCAAAATGTCTTTTATTTAGAACTTTTGAGATTATGTGTGGTACTGTATTTTTGTATTACGTATGGATACTGGAATTGATGTTTAATGGGTGTTTTCACAAGTCTTTTGAAGTAAGTTGCTTATGTATATGTGCATAATGGAACAGATGACTTGTGGGATTTGTTTTGAGGACTTTCCAAGTGCTATGATGAGTACGGTTGCGTGCGGCCACCCATTTTGTAACACATGTTGGGCAGGTTTGTTACAAATTTTTGTATCGTTGACTGCATCATTTGTTTCAAAATAGTATCCTGACTATCCATCTCATCAGATTTTCATGTCCCACTACCCCCAGATTTTTAAAGAAAAAAGATTTAAGGATGGAAAGTGGATAACTAACAATGCATTTTTATATTGCATGCATTATTTTGGGCCTGGGCTGACTACTGATATGCTGTAGGTAATAAATTTGGGAAAATTAGCAGTTGTTAGAATTTGTATTAGAAATATGACGTGATAGTGTTTATTGTTCATGGAATATTTTGCCATTACGGTAGTAAACTTGGATATGAAATTTATAAAACAGAATACTAGTATTTTTAGCTTTTACCTATGTCATGAAAAAATTGCTTGTACCAAAACAAATTGGCTATACTATACATGAGAGTATTTTCTCTTTGTTATCTAGCTAATTATCTTGTATGACCTGGGTTAGTTTATTTCTGAAGTTTCAATTCTTTGTCAAGTATTTCCATCCTTGAGTATCATTTGGTCTGTAGTGTTAAATAAAAGACGTGTGTGCTTTTTTTTTAAATTTTTTTAGTTAATTTTGATTTTTACATCACCACCTTCTGCTATAGAAATTTTTATGCTTACTAGTATGCACTTCATCTGTTCTTGGTGTTTTTGGATCAGGTTACTTGGGTACATCCATTAATGATGGCCCAGGATGCCTTATGTTGCGATGTCCTGATCCGTCATGTGTTGCTGCTGTGGGTCAGGGCATGATAGATAAACTGGCTTGTGAAGAGGATAAGGAGAAGTATGCACGTTACTTTCTTAGATCTTACATTGAAGACAATAGGAAGGTATGTTTTTATATATTGTTCTCAGTACTTGTTCAATGGGTTATAGCTCTGTTTCTTTGTCTGTGAATGTTTTGGTGTTGTTTTGATTCTTCTGTCAAGATATTTTTCTGAAGAATTTTGTTTCTTAAGTCTGGTTGCAGATAAATTGTTTCAGTAGATAGATATCTATTGAGGTCAATGATATGGGTTGAGAAGCCTGATCATATATTAGCTTGCCACTAACATAATGTTCCATTTTATATTACCATCTTCTGCGGAGAAGCCTGATCAAATGGCTGCTTGCAACTATTATAATGTTCCGTTCTCTTATTTGATGCTTCCATCTTCTGACTAGAACCCTGATTTGATGTTAGATTGCCACAAAAAAAATGACCCATACTTCTCTGTTTTTTGGTGTCTGCTAGATACTATTATGAGAACGTTAAAAATTCTACCAATGATTTTGCTTT
Source organism: Dysphania ambrosioides (assembly GCA_026401315.1). Lineage (NCBI taxonomy): Eukaryota > Viridiplantae > Streptophyta > Magnoliopsida > Caryophyllales > Amaranthaceae > Dysphania > Dysphania ambrosioides. The sequence continues at coordinate 2,051,371 of CM048666.1, forward strand.
TCTGGGTAGCTGCTTATCTGTTAAATAGAATCATTCTGATGGAATCACCCAGATAGTTGATTCGCTGTTATAGCTATTACTGTTTGAGGTTCTAAAACTGTTTCATAGTTCCATTTTCTTAACCCATGCACTTGTTATGCTTTATTTATTTATTTTTTATTTCATAGTTTGTTTCACATGATCCTTCTGATTGGTTCTCGACTTCTTTCTCTTAGTATCCATTTATCATTATTTTGCGAAGTTTATATTTTCGTCTGGCATAGTTTGTTGAATGATAATGTTGGAAATTCTATAGGCCAAATGGTGCCCTGCTCCTGGTTGCGATTATGCTGTTGATTTTGTTGTTGGCAGTGGAAACTATGATGTGACTTGCCGCTGCTCACATGGATTTTGTTGGAGTGTAAGCTATCCTTCACTTTTTTAGTCTTCTGTTGCTTTGTCTTAGAATGATCGTTGTTAATGTGGATGAAACTGGCTTTAGTTCGTTTCTTTCATCATCAAGTTCTCTGAATATCTATATCTGCTACTGCTCCTACCCGCTATATAATATTGGGGTTTGGGGGAAGGGTTCAAAATTTGAGCGTTATATTTCTGATGTGCAGTGTACTGAAGAAGCTCATCGACCTGTTGATTGCGGCACAGTGTGCAAGTGGATCATGAAAAATAGCGCAGAGTCTGAAAACATGAACTGGTATGATTGATCAAGACTTGTTATTTGTGTCTCTTTGGGGATTTTCTATAATGGAGCTGCAAGATTGTAATATTCAGTTTGTGTGAAATTTTTATTTATGGATTTATAGAAGCTCTGAACACTAGCTGTTATCTGTGGTGGTGTGTCAATCCCAGAAAGGTTTATTAGTTCTGGGTATTTTTTGTGAAGTTTCGTAGTTTATGTATGCCACCACATAGAGTTATAAGTCCAGCTGGATCAAATCATGGATTTTCTTTTGAAGGGTAATTCAATTATATCTTGAAGAGATCAGTCAAGAGGTGCTTTGTTCTCCCAGAGATTGTAAACTCTATACAACTTTCCATTGAGTGAAGTCAGGGAAATTGGGAATGTCGGCAATCTTAGGGGACAGGAGTATTACTTTGCCAATAAATTACTTTTACACAAGTGATCAGTGCAGTGCACTATACTCCATGAAGCATATGTAATATAGGGCCACTTATCTTCATGGATTGTAGGATGCAGGCTTAATGGTTATTTAATGTATAATGCATTAATATGGGAAATTTGTTCCTTCATCTAGCCTACACATTTGTTTATTAGTGTATTTAAGCTAGATTTTAATTTTTGGTATCAATTGAACTTTCTCTTTGTATAAATATTAGAGGATTGGGGCAGTATGTCTTGAAGATCAATAGTGATGTTGGGGACATGGGTGATTTGTCAAGTGTGTACTAGTGTTTAGCTAATTATTTATAAATTCTTATTTAGATTAACTGTTAAATCCCATTTTGTGAATGGGGATTTCTTTTTCTTGTGAGTGAATGTTTGAATTGTGGATATCTACTGCAATTGTGTTATCTGTGCTCTGTAATTCTATGATTTAGGGTGAGCTCCTGATCCTGGATGTTTGCTGCAAGTGGCAGCACTTTGTCTGTTTCTCTTGTTTCCCTGTGCAGTTGGTTTGGTGTGATATTTCAGTTAATGTGTGCTTATACAACTTTATACAGCTTTTTACTTGTATAATGATTGCTTGCCAATCTGTTTGTAGTTTCATCGGATTAGCTTGTCTTTTGCTGGAAAAAATGTAGACCTTATTGCTGAAATGATGCATTTCTGATAGGATATTAGCCAATTCCAAGCCATGCCCAAAGTGCAAGCGACCAATTGAGAAAAACCAAGGATGTATGCATATCACATGTACGCCTCCCTGTAAATTTGAATTTTGCTGGTAAGCTAACTGTTACTCATTTGCATGACCTCTTTGTTTTAGTACTCAGCTATGCCATTTCTGTTTCTCCCTACTGTCATTTCAGTTTTATTCATCTCACAGTCGTTAAAAGAATTGTGGATTTAATTTCTTATCCTCATGGGATGCAGAGGAAAAGAGAGAGAAGCTACAAGATATGAAATGCGTATGTTTTACTAAATTTGTAATTGTCCACATTGCAGGCTTTGTCTGGGTGCTTGGTCTGACCATGGTGAGAGGACTGGTGGTTTCTATGCTTGTAATCGCTATGAAACTGCAAAGCAGGAGGGAGTAGTAAGATGACCTGTTTTGTAATTTTTCCGTGATTTACATCGTACATGTTTGTAATTTGGCAGCATGTTTTATATTGAGATACTCTTTTTTTTTTTGTCACAGTATGATGAGTCTGAGAAACGTAGGGAAATGGCCAAGAATTCTTTGGAGAGGTATACTCATTATTATGAACGTTGGGCAAGCAACCAATCGGTATGTACTATCTTATTGAAATTATCTCTCTTTTTTTTTTCCTTGTGTGTAATTGCTGAGGAAAATTGGAAACATTGCAATTTGACCTTGATTTTTGTTGGTTTTGTCATGCCTATATTTACTACATAATTTCATAATAATTGATTATTATTTCCCTGGGACCAAATTTGTTGTTTGGTGGTAAATGTTGTGACAAATGTTGTCTAATTTTGTTCGTGTAACAGGATTATTTTTGGTAGAGTTATTCTGTACATTTTACATGTGTAAGATAGTTGATAGAGTGGAGGTCATAATTGATTATTCTATGATTTCTGTTTGTGTACATTTGCATTTTGCAACAACTATTAATTATGTGTTGTTGAGATGAAGATCAAAATGGAGTCTAGTTTCTTGATCTTATTTCTAACCAGCTGAGATTAGGACTGGGTCTTTATTTATTTATTTGTTTTGTGTGGGTGGGAAGAGAGGGGAGGGGGGCATTGATGAATAACATCTTAGAGAAAGAAATAAGTAGGGCATTATAAATAGTTCAAGTGGATATTAATCATTTGTTTGGGAAATTCTGATAATTGTAGAAGGGTTGGTTGTTGACTAGTACCATTGATCATGAAATTTTTTTATAGCAAGTGATAATACTCACTTTTTAACCAAGGTAGAAGAGAACTGCAGAGAATATCATCATTCACTAAATTTCACAAACACATATCAATGATTTCCAATTGAATAGTTTATGGAAATCTGAACATACAAGAGATAGCTCAGATGGGAAGTTTCAAGTTTTGCTTAGTGCTAATAGTTTCTATCAAACGAAGGTGAGCTATGTGGCATGGCCGTGTCCTGCCTGGTCACTTTATTATTTTTTTGGTCCACCTCTTCTCCTTTTGTGGGATTTGAATGTGTGCTTTCCATACCTTCTTGGTGTCTTGGGTTCATTCTCATGACATGACCAAACCCAGCAACCTTCTTGCTTCTTACCCTCAGTTTAAACTCATTCTCATTCTCCTTGTCATCATTAAATATAGTTTGCTTTTTCCCTTGGTGCAGATTTTGTCTAATCAGTTGGTCTTTATATCTCTAACTGTGTTTTTTTGCTGGTATCTAATTTACCTTTGGTTGGCATGTGCAGTCTAGGCAGAAAGCGCTTCAGGACCTTCAGCTGATGCAAAATTTGCATGTAAGTTTCTCTTTTTTGTGCTTGCTAGACTGATGTATTTGATCCACGGAGACCAAATAAATGTACGAAATATTAACTTTGGATGTAACTCTAAAGGCTCGCCTCCAAGTAAACACAGTAAGGATCAAATTATTTGAATATGCCTAAAGGAAACTCCACCAGCAAAATGCAAACAAAAACTGATAGTTATGAAAAATGTGTAACACGTTTATATTTTGACAAAAACTCGGAAAAACTCTTATTCAAATTTCCATCAAAACATGACTGCTCTTTATGTAAGTAAACAAGAAAAGAAAGACTCCTAAACAGACTCTGAAAATAGAAGTTCTTAAAAGCTAAAAACTTGTAAATCCTATTTCAAGTGGAATAGTAAAATCATGCAAGTAAAACCTATTACAACTCAATTAGGAAAACAAATCCTAACTCAGTTAGGATCAGTAAAAGCTAACTTTCCTAACTCGACTAAGAAAAGTAATAACATCCAAAACCTCTTCCAAATCAGTTTTGTTAAAGCTCCGCAAATCCTAATCCTAGTCGGATTAGTAAATTCCACAAATCCTAATCCAAATAGGATTAGCAAAGATATGATGAATCTTAGAGGGTGTAGGATCCATCTAGTTGTTATGTGAATCAATTAAAGTGTACGTGAGAGAATTTCGCATCAAGTGACTTTTCCATTTGGTTGTGAATTTTGATTGATGGAGTAGTTAACACGTTAAAACACTTGAGCTGGACTAGGCTTTCAATGGTAATGCCTATCTGGGATGTGAATTATATGATAACTTTTAGACATAAAATATCCATGTCTCATATGTCAAAGCTTTTACTAATTTTTTGTTTGTAATTGAGAAGTGCTAGAGATATTATTACTTATCAGTCCATGTGGAGGTGAAATCTTAGTCACATTGACTAGTGACAACACCACTTTCCGATAATTGTGTATAGCTGGTCCGTATTATTTTTTAATATATATATTCATGTTTACTTATTATTTGCAAGAGGGCTGTACGATATATACTCACGAAATTATTATATTTGGCAATAAGTCAATCGTTAATACAATGGGCTATGATGGTTTCATTGCCGCTGGCCTACTCTACATAGTGCATAAGCATGTGAGCCATTATTGCACCAATACAGTTCCCTCTTCAGTTCATTTGCAATATCTTTTTCTTACAAAAATAATTAACTCTTCTCTTTTTATTATGAAACAACATTAGGTACCAACTCCTTGCTGTGTTATTTGAAATGATGTCTTCTAGAAGTACTTTTTATTACCTTTTACAATAAAAGTGGTGGAATTGTTTTTGTTTCCTTATCCATGGATTTGAGTGCAATTGCTACGATTAATTGATGATTCTTCTCATGATTCAGTTAGAGAAACTGAGTGACATACAATGTCAACCAGAGTCACAACTCAAATTTATTATTGAAGCGTGGTTGCAGGTAGATTGAAGGTCAATGTTTATTTTTAGCTTACTTAAAATTTGAGCCTCTCTTATGAGCTTGATTGTGCTTGCAGATTGTTGAATGTAGACGTGTCTTAAAATGGACATATGCTTATGGCTATTACTTGCCTGAGCATGAACATGCTAAGAGACAGTTTTTTGAGTATTTGCAGGGTATGCCATCTGGATCTGGTGAAGTCCTTAATACATTAATGATAAGATTTGTTCACTGTTGACAAGCTCTCTCTTTGTCTTGCAGGAGAAGCAGAGGCTGGTTTGGAGAGACTTCATCAATGTGCCGAGAAGGAGCTGCAAGTGTACCTTAATGCGGAAGGCCCATCAAAAGAATTCAATGAGTTCCGAACAAAGCTAGCTGGACTTACAAGGTAATGCAATTATTAGGAGTTTCTGTTTTGAGGTTTCATCAGTACTCAAAGTTGTTTGATGCTCATTATAGATCTGAATAGCTTTAACATATGTGCCTGCTAAGCAGCCTGTACCCTTTTATTACAGTTGAACTTTTTTTGTTATTTTGACTATGACTTAGTGCTTTCCATCTGATGCTTTTTTCGGCTGGCTAAGGACCAAGTTAATAAAATTGAAAATTGTCTGTATATTTTTCATGTGCGTTGATGACTATAATTAAATTGGTGACAGCGTTACAAGAAATTATTTTGAGAACCTTGTGCGCGCCCTAGAAAATGGTTTAGAAGATGTGAACACGCACACACATGTATCTTGCAGCCGTACCACAAGTTCAAAAAGCCTAGGTGGAGGCAGGAGCAAAAGTGGAAGGGGCAAAGGCGCATCATCAAAATCTGGTAGTTCCAGTAGGAATATTGATGATTCAAGCCACTGGTCATGTGAACATTGTACATTTGCTAATGTTAGATCCGCTACCATTTGTCAGATGTGCCATAACAGAAGGTGAACAGTTTCCTTTACTATGACTCACCTGAAGGCGAAGACAAATAGTTGAGGCCATGGACTCATCGAAGGGAGCAAGGCATCAGATGTCAATAATTGATGCCTAATGATCTCTTAGCAACTCACTTTTTGCCAACCTCCTATGCCTTTGAGGTGGTCGCTCATCCAAAAATAACAAAAGCGATAATGGTTGGGAGTTGTACCATGTTTGTATGTTTCAATGTCGTCATTAGAGCTGTATATATTTCCATATGCTCTCTGTGTTATCCTAACCAGCATTCAATGGGAACACTTGAAATATCTAGTTGTCTTTCAATTGCCAAATGGTGGAAAAAAAAAATTGTACGATAGTCAGTGCGGCTGAGCCTTTCAGCCAGTTTGTAATAGTTAAAGAAAATGAAAATGTGCTTAATCAAGCTGATTTGACAATTCTCTTTGAGTCATTGTATCATCACTTTGTTATTGTAGTTTATTTTTGAGCAATGGCTCCAAGTAGTTAGTTCAAGGCATATCTTGGACAAGGGAAAGATAAAAGGGTAATAATTAGGAGATTAAAAAGTGAAATTTTTTTAGAGGGTGGATTGAGGGAGATGATTGCAAGGGATAATCCATTATCTCTAAAATGAGGGTAATAGTTAAACACCACCCTTAGTTAACTTTCACCCCTTAAGTATTCCATCTTCATTCGTCCCACCTCTCTTTTTATTCTCATAACTGCTGATCTTTCATTGACACCACTTGGCAACAATCCAAGTATCCGACTGATATCACTAAGCTTTTCCAACATGGCGGAATCAGCCCTCTAGCAATCCTCTACCAATTTTAGCTTTCCTCACTGTCAATTCGGTAGTTTAATTTCAACACTTCTCATTGACAATCACAAATATCTTGCTCGCAATCTAGTTTTGCATGAAAAACTGATGATAAATTGAGATGGAGAGGAGAGATACGGGATTTGCTAAGGTAATCATTACTGTAGTGGAATTACCAAACTTAGTGCAAAGGGACTATTCGACCCTTTATAATTCCTCTTGGAACTATTTGTCTTGTAAAATTGACCTTATTTATTGACTTGAAAGTGTTGTTTTGGAAATTATATTGCCCATTATTAAGCAAAGACAGTGCATTTTGATCCAGAACAAGTGGTACAATTACTAATGTGAGGTTTTCTCGGATATACTTTCGATCAAATTGTTCGTTCAATGATACTTCAACTTAAATTTTGCCTAAAAAAACCACGCAATTGCATCTTTTCTCCATATAAAATTTTGCATCTATAATAGAATCAACATGTAGAATTTTCAATAATTTTACTAGGAAAAACTTCAGCAATTCTCACGAGGAATAAAACAATGACTAGGTCAATTTTTCAAATTTAAAACTTGGGGCAACATCTTGATTCAAAATTTTATATTTGCACCACCATAATCTTGATACATATTCTACAAGTAAAATTGTTTTCAAACAAAAACAGCAATGTTAGGCACGCCAAGAACATGTGCAGGCTACACAGATACATCCCGCTTTTCCTATTTACATGTTACTGTTCGTTTCCAACACCAAGAATCCACTGTGCTAAATGAGTCAAAAAGGGTTCTGCTTGCGAACGGCTGCTCAAAATTGGTGCAAGGCTCTGGAGTTCAGCATTAAACTCTTTTTCAAATTTCCTGCAACCATTTTCATGCACCGTGAGTGGGTGGGAGTTTGAGAACCAACATATGAGTTGCTGTAGGAGATGTTACTAATTAACTTACAGAATAGACTCTGTAACTGAAGAATTTTCAGTAAACTTTAACACCTTGGATGAACTCCTAAACTTTGATCCTTTACCCAAACCTGGTCCAGGCTCAGCAATTTCAATGGAAGAAGATATTAACCATTGAGTAGCTGCTGCATACTGAAGACAAATGAGCTTCAATTTCTCCATCTTCTGCATTTTCCAAGATAGTTATAAAAATCACAATATACCCTCAAATAAAATAAAATAAAATTGTCCTATAAGATTTTCTGCTCAACAAAAAGAAAATGCAATGACGGATGTTTTTTCAAATGAAAAGATCATATCCAAGACTACCTTGAGAAGTTCAGGCAGTAGCAGCATACATTCTCTGAGACACTTCTCGAGAAATAAATCATGATACTGTATAACCTGTTCATCAAAATCAGCAAAACCAAATGTGAATTGAGAACATGAAGTAAAACAAGCCCGCTCACTCAAAAGTTTGCCCCTACCCACACTCCCTTGTGTTGAGAAACATTACTTCATAAAATCTTCATCAGGTCACACTTCCTTGTCTGTTAAACTATTCAGCTTTCAATTTTTACCTACAAGTCCTTTTATATTTGGACCTCGATACATTCAAATTTGCCTCCAGCTTCCATAATGTATTTCATTAAGTAAAATGTTACATACTACCATAAATCTACAATAGTAGAGAACGTTGCTACTGTTTGACTTGTGTGATGTTTGTAATATTTGTATGGCCATTTTTTGGATGCTTGTTGATAGTCTCTCAATTATAAACAATCATCTCAAACTGCCAAAAAGAAGATTGTGATGCTAACAGCCATTAATTGGCATTCACGAATAAATTATAATAAAATAATACCTCATCTATGCTCTTTGCTGACTGTAGCCTATTATTCATCACATGCCAATTGGGTTCAAGAACCTGAAGAAAATGAAGAAAGAACAGAATGCTGCCTCATATTATCAAGGACTAAACAACTCATACGCATTCTTTGGATGAAAAAAAAAGCATATTCCTTAAGGCATAACAGATACGAAGTACTGATTGCTCAGAACGTGATGCAGGAAGCTACCAATATTCCTCAAAGCAACAAAAGGATGACAAAGGTAATGGAAATCAAGCATATAGCACTCAAGTATTTTACCTCAAAAGTAAGGTAATGTAGAAGGCTATTGATAAACTTCAGCATGCTTCTACAAAGAAGGGAAGAACGAGATATAGCGGTTCCTTTTAAAGTAGCAGCACGCACTCCCTGCAACATAAAGTCAAATCATTACCAATAAAAAGCAGAGAACAGCATCATCTAAATGTCAAGCGTGAAAGCATAGAGGAGTCTTCAACATACTTGATGTACTTGCCAGGCTCCACAAAGCTGGCGGCTAACATGTTTACAGTGAAACAGAAAACGAAATATTAACTGATACTTAGTCAAAGCTTTTCTCGATATAACAAGAGACATTGGCCACTGTACCTGAGCACAAAGTGAGGTTAAAACATTAGAAAAATATTGTGGAACAGAATAACTATTAAGTAAGAATTTAAAATTTAAATGCCACACCTTGTCCCATACACTTCAAGCAGCAGTTTTGACAATATTCACAGGAGTTTAAGAGGTAATAGATTATTTTCAATTCATTTAAGGCTTGAACAAACCAAATTTTCGGCATTGAATGGTTCCTAATCTCTTCATATGAACCTAGTACCATTTGGACAATCTTGGAGATTTTTTGAAAAGGCTCAAAAACAGTGTATCATAAAAACCTCCAAAATTCAGTCAATTCGTGCAAATCCAAACTTGGTGAAGAAACACCTTCATATTCTTAACATGGGTTTTATAGAATATTAGTTCCTAGGAATAATAAGAATAATTTATTTTAGCTCTAAATACCCATTTCAACTTATTTCATGCACTTTTAAAATTGGGTCATAAACTCGTTTTAAGCAATTTTAAGGCATTAAATAGTTCCAAACCAACTTATAAGATCTTATGAAGCACCAATACTATTAAAATGATTTTGGAGATTCTTTGAAAATGGCTTTAAAACAGGGCAAACTTTCAAAATTCAGCCATTTCGGATAAATATGAATCTGGAAAGGAAACACTATCCATGGGTGGTCATAGTAGGCCCTAAGTTCCATTTCAAGTTTCAACCAATTACCAAAACTTCTAAAAGTAAGTCCTAAACTCGTTTTCAAGTCTTTACGGACAAAGTTAAGGCATTCAAAGGTTTTAAACCTCTTCATATGATCACATGAGGCATCCTGTACCATTAAGAAAACTTTAGACATATTTTAAAAATGACTCAAAAATTATATATTAACCTTTAAAATTCGGTCATCTTGGACAAATTTGGACCCCGTAAAGAAACACTTTCATATTCTTACCATGGCTTATAAGGTTATAGTAGACTTAAGAAATAATTTGAACCATTTCCTTTGACTCTAAATACCATTGACATTTGATTGCCAAAACTTCTACAATTGATTCATAAACTTGTTTTTTAGCCTTTATAAAGGCATTGAATGGTTTCAAACCTCCTCATATAACCCTATAAGGTATAAGGCATCCAATACCATTAAGAGAATTCTTGCCATCTTTCACAAAATGGCTCAAAAACGGTGTATAACCTTCAAAATTCGATCATATAGGACAACTTTTAACCTAGTAAAGTAAGGAAGTACATTCATATTCTTACCATGGGTTTAACAAGCCCTAGAAGTGAATAGAATCATCTATTTTGACTCTAAATACCAATTTCAATAGATTTCATTGACTTTTACAAATGAGTCATAAACTCGTTTCCAGACCTTTAGAGATCAGATTTAAGGCTTTGAATAGTGAAACACCTATTTATATGATTCTATGAGGCATCCAATATTATTAGAAAAAATTTCGAGATTTTTAATTGCGTATAACCCTCGAAATATGATCATATCGGACAAATTCAAACTTCGTGAGAAAAGCCTTAATATTCTAAACATTGGTCTTATGACTCATATTATGCCCTAAAAGTGAATGGAACCATCTACTTTGATTTTAAACACCCATTTCAACCATTTGCATAGACTTCTACTAGGTCCTAAACTTGGCCTTTGTAGACCAAATAAAAGGCAATGATAAGCTCCAAACCTTTTTATATTACCCTATGAGGAGCCACGTACCTTTATTTCAAATTTGAAGGTTTTTCAAAATTATCTCCAAGCCATTTTGGACAGGTGAGGAAACAATTTCATATGTTGATCATGGATCTTATAGGGTCATAGTATTCTTTAGAGTGATTAAATTCATCTACTAACACTCATTTCAATCGATTTCATATGCTTATCATGGGTCTTATAGGGTCGATAGGTCTTAAACTTGTTTTTCGACGCCTTTGGAGACTGAATATGAGGCATGCAACATACATTTTCATATGCAGTTTGCCTTTACAAATTTCTTATATGCTCGACAAAGACTCTTACCAAACCATCAAGAGTATACCATATAAACATTTTCAACATTGGTTAACCATGCATTTAGATTCTATGCATGATTTAAATAATAAATATGGATACCAGGTAACTTTAGGTTTCTCACTGGAAGACAAGAAGCTTTTTATCCAATTTTCTCTAAATATCTTCCATTAGTGCTAACCCATGTATCTAGTCTCTAACAGATAAGAATATAGGGAGACATTAACCAACACTAGACATGGTCTCTAACAGTGAGTTATAAGCTTCAAGATGGGCTTCCTGGAGGAAAATCTAGGTACAATATCATATACTACGTATGCTCATAGCACTGCTAGGTACAGAGCCTCATCATAGTTTTGTTATTGGCCTGCTGACCTGTCAACACCCCTGTCCAGGGCCTCGTCTATTCTGGCCTTATTATAGGGCTTGGCCTTGGGGCCCTTGAAATGGGCTCGCAGACAATGTATATGATAATAGCTAAGAGCTTTTTAGGCATTTTACAAGCAGGGTAGTTGACAACATGAGTTTAATGGTATCATGAGTTCACCCTACCAATATAATGTAAAAATGCATCACTTCCCAAACTTACCTTGTTCATTGAAAATTTGACAGAGAAGGTATTTGAGCAAGAAGATTAATCAGAAAAGATAATCATTATAACCTTGTAACACAAGGAAAATGTTTCCAGGCCCGTGACACTTGCCGGTTCCTCAAGATCATTATCATATATAGCTTTACTAATTTCAAGATCTTTGAGCATGCTTAATCTTTTAAGCAAAGTGGATCTTTCCTGCAGAGTTTAAAAGTAATATGTTAGGCTGCAGCATTGCACTCCTGAAGGAAGTTTGCCCATGCATAAAAACAAGGAAATTAGTAGCTTACAACACAGCATGTCAAATCTTCATTACAAGGATCTGCTGCAGCTGCTGTGGATCGCAATGCAAGGTCCAAGAGTGACTATAAGATGGACAATAGTTCTGGAATCATAATCATATTCACTACAACACAAATAACAGTAAACAAAGAACAAGAAACAAAGAGAAACTGAAAATTTCATATTTCCATAATTAGGCAGAAAAAATGCAAAAAATAAAATAAAAATAAAGGATAAAGTCAAGAGACCTGAAGTTTCTCTGCTGATATCTCCTCAGTCTTTTTGGTCAACTCCTCTTGAGCTATATCCATGAAGTGGACAAGGAAATCCCCCTGCAATGAGATTTCATCAAACTTTTCTTAAGATCCAAATATAATAATTTACCACAGCACAAAGGACAGTACTTTTAAAATCAAAGCAATATCAGAGGTCATTTTTAACCCCTAGATTTTGAGGGATTAAATCAAATTTCTCATCAAATTGCCAACTTACTAGTTGATATCTTGTAGAACAATAGATTTGTTTAATCAAAGGTCTAACAGTATTTTCTCACAATTCAACCACCAAGGCAGCAGGTATCTGAAGTGTGAACGCCCCCCTTCCTCCAAAAAATGACATGAAAATTGTTATAGGGTTTTTGTTAGTGTGTTCTAAACTATTTGATACCATATGAACATATGGCTTGTATGAAAAATTGATCGGTTGGAACCTAGTTCAGGTCAAAACAGCGTAGGATATGAAAGTTTCCAACATTAGCACAATTTCAGCCTGTTGTCAACAAAGGATGCTCAGGCCAGAGCCCTGAGTTATGCAGAGTACATCTTGAACAGTCATCGACATACCAATTTATTTTAATTTTTTTTTTTTTTTTGGGGGGGGGGGGGGGGGGGGGTGGGGGGTTGGGGGGTCGACCTTACAAGTTACACTTCCTATCTTGCATCTGCAACATAATAGACGAAAAATGATTTATGACTCAAATAAAACATTTGGGAATTATGATCTTTCACTGTTTAACACACAAGAACAAATTGATGGGAAAAATAACAGTGCAGCAATATTATTTGATGAGGCAATATTAGCTAACAGTTATGCAACCAACTTGCACCAATCTTGTACCAACATATAAGCAAATATGAAAGTACCTGGTCCAGAAGAAGATAATGCTTTATAGATCGCAGCTTTCCCATCAGATCGTACTGCTCACAGAAAGACATAAAAAAAATTAAGGGACTTGTTAACAGATTTACAATGCTGACAGATATTGCAAACGTTTCACACCTTTCCACAAATACACAAGCATGCAAGAGAAAGGGGGAGAAAGGGTAAATTATCGAAGTGATTGAAGAAGCACCTTCTCTCGGATGAGATTTAACAGCTCGCCACTGGCAAAGTCATATGCAGTTTTTATACATTCAAGATAGTGGTGGTTAGAACCAAACTTCTGTAATTTGGAATTTTCTGACAGTCGAACCTACAATATTCATGTTTGTCAAAGGCAGCGTATTGAAATATCATGCAGCCATTGAGCTCAGCATACCCCCAGATAAAAGGCATTCAAACATGAAAAAGATAACCTGAACATTATGGCCACATTCCCTCATGACATTCAAATATTTCCCTGTTGTCAAAATTGTCCCAGCAACAACAGCAAGGAAGCTAGGAATGCTATTCTTGAGGCTGTATCGTTGTTGCCAATATTTCGCATCATAATCCAATGTCAGACTTTCCTAAAAAGGGAGATTAAAAGATATGAGTATTTAGAAATGTCATTTCGTTGCTTGCACTTTTTCCTTGACGAGCATACCTTTTGCAGAGATCTGTTCTCTGCGATGAAGAATTCTCCATAAGGATCATCAATCACACCTTCATAAAGCCACCTACAAAAGGGTTTCAATGGAAGAGACATTCTTATCTAGGATAAACACTCAGGCATCATGATACTAAAGACTGAACGTACTGAGATTTTCAGTCACAAAAAATCCCAGTTCAGAAGACACAGTATAGACAGACATAGTGATTAGAACTCCGGTTGGCAGAAAAAGAAGTCACTAAGATACTAAGAAACTGCTAAACTCTGCAAGTCCCAAAAAGACAAGTACAAGATTATAAATGGATTAATATACATATGACGCCCTACAATGTACGAAAGGAAGGAAGTACATAACTATCAAGTATCAACTACCAAATTCTAAAAAAAATAGTGCCACTGTGACAATACTGATACCCCCAAAGAGTCTTCATGTTTCCTCAATCCTAAAAACCTAGAGGTATGGTCAGAACGCGTTTGCATTGGTACAAAAAAAAGTTGATGATTCAACTAATCAATGAAGTCTGACCTTTCTAGCATCTCAAGATATGCAGAACTTGCACAATGTGACATCTTTTCTAGCAAAGATCTTACAACATGATCACCAGCCATGGCTTTAGCCTGCAAACAGAAAAATCAATGTAATCAAGGCGACAATGGATTAATGTTTCTATGGAACTGGTTGAAGGCAGTGAAAATTCAGAACGAATAACAGGGGAAATCTAACAGTATTTCAAAATCTTTCTTGAACTTGGTGGTGAGCTAAAAATCTAACCTGGCTTTGCAAGAGGTTAAGGACATCTACACCAGCATAATCGTTTGATGAAGCTTTCTGGATAACGGAGGATAAAGCTTTCATAGATCCCATCATTGGCTACAAGCAGATGAGGAGTGACATTTAGAGATACAAGTTTGCTAAAATTCCTCTACCATTAATCTTTCATACTAATTCTTCAAAGCTCAAATTATATAAAGCTTAGACCTGACAATAAAACCACAATCCTTGCAGAGAAAGTCTTCCAAGGCGAAATTGGTGTTCAAGCTGAGCCACCATAGCCTGATAATCCTGATTAAACAGTTATTGAAACTGAATGTCAGGAAATACTTGCAGCTTCTACAGCATAGTTAAAATTATATACAATATCAAAGCTTGTGAATAGGAGCCACATGGTTAAAGCAATATTTTCAAAATTGGGGGTATCTTCAACACCCCAGGGGCTGAAGAAAATCAGGATAAAAGGATATTGGCATAATCTAATGAGGATAGTAGGTGAAAAGGAATTAGGTATCTTGATACCCTTTCGGATTACACCTAGAACCTAACGCCTCCAACCCCAAAAAAACACGCAAGTAAATGAAAATACACTAACACCTTTCAAAAGTAAACCCATTTTTGGGAAGTGATGAATTCCAGCAGAAATAATATGGAATAAATAGCAGACGGCTATGAAAAGTACCAGAAGAAGTGCCCTTAATGCAGCTGCAAAAGCATGATTAACCAATCCCTTCTTGAACTGCGATCTTGACTCAACAAATTGGTCAATCAGCAAATAACTCTCACATAATGGAAACATCCGCTTTGCCATCTCCTGCATGGTTCACCGTGAAATGTTTTAGCACTCAACATTCCAGCAATTCTTGAAGTAGTCAGGTACTCACAGGGAACTCCACGTTACAATCAATGTCCTACAAATCATCTAAACTAACCACTACTAGTACATCACAAAAAGTTACATTGCTCGACAAAAGAATCGCACAGAGCAATAAAAACTCACCTGAAGAGTTAAATCCATGGACGCATCAACCTGAAACGTAAGTTCATCTTCCTTCCCACGGATCCTCCTAATCAAAGTGTACCGTCCTTCAATTCCGACCAACATAGACAGAAGATCATCGACAACAATGAGCTCCTACAGATGAGTCAGCAAACAAAACGAGAAAAATCAACAAAATCCCAAATAACATCCACTCTCAAAGACAAGGTACAAAATCTGGCAGAACCGAATACCTCAAATCCTAACATAATTAACAACACTCAAAACACTATTAGACTATCAACAACACAAACTAATCAATTGAAAAGGTCTCACTGAGGGCATTGATACATAACAAGTATTCGATGTAAAAACGAAGACGTGAGCAGAAAGTATAGTACCTGCACAGAAGCATGGTAACATCCTATTGCCTTCTCCACTCCATGACTGCTTCACATTCATACATTCAATATCAAAAAAATTAATATTATAAATATTGAAATTGAATTTAACTCCAGCAGATTCAGAAGAACCTGACGATATCCATGGAGAAATCCTTGGTTTCCTGATTACGCCACGATTCCTTGATTTCCTAGGTAATTCGGAGCAAACAAAAAATTAAAATAAATAAAATTTTGATCAAAAAGAAAAATTAAAAGAAAAAAGGAGAAATTAGGGCAAAAACATGGTGAAATCGGCCGGTGAGAAAAGGACGATCGGAATTCCAGCGAGGTGTTGATGGCGCGCTTGCTGACGAATTCGACTCCATTTTTAGTGTGATTACTTCTCTCTCACTTGGGTAAGGAGGGAGGTAGTGAGTTGAGTGAGTGAACAAGACAGAAGAGAGGGGGTTTGTTTTTCTGTATAAATTACTTTTCTGTCAATCTCCAATTCAATAACCCGCCAATTTTTGGTCTTTTAATTTGAAAAGAAATATAAAAATGGCTAATCTTTTTATATTAACTATCATAAATTATATGAATTTTTTTTCTAAGTGATGTGATTAGAGACATGTTGGGGAAAAATAGTTATTTACGGTTGAATAAGAAGGTAAGAACTAGAATACTCATAGTGAATATTGATTGTCTAGTAGTCAACCATGCTAAGTGAATTGGTGCAATATTAGTTTGGTTTGCAAAATGAGACAGTTTATAATCTAAAGTAAGTAATGGTTTAATGTTTACTGCTCAAAACATACAGTGCTTCCATTTTGGTCGTCAATAGTCTCAATACAAAGCTATCATAAAATCTACACCGAGAAAGAGTATTTTAGAAACTCGTAAAATTTGACAACAACTCACAACCAGGAAAATATATACTCTGTAACTGGAAACGAAATGCTCTGTCCAAATCAAGCTTAACGATTTAGCAATGTCGACTCGGCTAAGGTTTAATCAAAAGTAATTACAATGTTAAATTATCATCAAGAAAGTTCATCAACAGAATTTTGTTTTATGGGTCCCAAACTGCATATACATAAGCACTAAATAAGTTTCTGCTTGTATATAAATCCAGGAATGTTGCAATACATTAGCTTCCTCGATACAAATGCTGACCAACTATAGGTGTTTTCTGGGGCATTGGCTGATATTTACTTCTATATAGATCAAAGAATCTTGTGAGGCCTTTCCTATAACTTGTTCTGATACTCGGAACCTTCTTCAATGAGCCCACCTCGAGGCTTTTACAAAGGGTGTGCACCCAAACATAGGCTGTTGTGTCCACTGAAATTTCTGGAAATTCCTCATCTGCTAGTTCTTTTGAACCTTGATCAACAAAATTACCAAGGTGAATTTCTATGGTCAGCTGATAATGCTAGTGTCTGCTGGTTTTGTACAGTGCATACGCCAGCAGCACTGGAATTGAGAGAGTATATACTGGGAAATGTATCAACGGATTTGAATCATACGCCTTCATCAGTATTTTGCAGCTCTGCAACACAGAAATAATTTTAGAAATTGAAAGGGATAATAATTCATTACCCAATACATACATGTTATTAGAGACGATGTGATTTGGGACCACTGTATTTAAGAACTGCGTTACAGGTTGTTATTGGATTTGTTACACTTTATTAGATTATCTGGTTTCCTTGTTGATGTTGGAGTAGATAACAAGTCAATGATAGGTATATATATAGACCTAGGGTTGTATTTTGTTGACAGACTCATTTGATAATCAGTATTGAATTGAGCTTATGCTAGATTTATTTTCGAGTTTTTATGAGGGAATTCCCATCTTTTTCTTTGTTGATTGCAAGGTTCAATTTATCCTTTCAATTCGTAAATAAAAACATGTTCCTCAATTTTATTCAATTAGATTTCACATCAGCCTCAGTTATAATCAGAACCCCTACCATACCTCCCACCCCGTCTCTGTAAATTTTCTCGAAGGAGATAGCCTTATTCAGTTAATTACACAATGCTGAAGAAGTTGAGACAGGCAGACAGCAGAATGCAGTTTTTCAGGTGGAGAGATTGTAAGGCAAGTTTCTAAGGGATGCAAGTGAGAGAAGGAATTAGAGTAAGAACAAAGGGGGTAATTTTAGGAACTAAACCATATAAAACTTGTCTTTAACACCGCAGTGAATACAGCATCAAGTAATTAAACAGTACATGACAAATAACAAGAACCTCGAAAAAGAACTGATGAAAAGTTACCTTAAAATGCTTGTAGAAGATCACCAGGCAAACCAACATAAGAACTTTTCTGATCCAGCGTGTACCAATATATAGCTTGGAAGATATATGATTTTGACTGTTATGGTGTCTGGATTTCAGAGTCTCATTAAGATGATCATCTTCCTTCTTCCCTGAAAGTGCCAAAAGGTTTATTCTATACATTTCACTTTCCATAGCCAGTCCAACAGCCACCAGAAGAGAAGGGAAAACCACTAATACCAGATGAGGAATAACTATCACCATTATATCTGGAAACCCAAGATACTCCAATGTCTTGCCCATTTCAGGATGTTTCACTACCCAGCCTCTATAAGTCATATACCCCCTTTCACTACCATGAGTAAATAATTGTCCGGACAACCAAGGAAATAGAATAAGGTAAAACAAGTAACCTAGAAATCCAAGCCACACCATGTGCAGCTTGTATAACTCTATCAAGACCCATCCAACACCATTTATGAAATTTCTATCCGTAGAGAAATTCTGTAATGTGTACTGTTTCTTGGAGAAAATTGGCAAAGCCACAGGGAGAAGAAGTATAAAGAAGAAACTCCCAAGAGAAAGACAGAGTATTGGAAAATAAAAAGCAGCCCACTGGCAACCCATGACCATAAACTCCTTCCATGTCCAAGACAGAGGTCTGGAAAGAGCATTTATTGAGAATGGCCTCAACTCAGTTAAGGTTGATCTATGTCTTACATCAATTGCTTCTATCTGCAGCCAGTATCTTTCAGGAGATGGGTCCTGAAATGCTTTGAAGTTCCAAGGTGCAGCATAAAGAGCTCCTCTGGAAGAACCATCCTTAATCACTTTCATTGATTCCTCCAAAACCAGAACAAGATTTCCATGGCGAGAGTCATAGACTCGAGCCACAACAGAGATGATTGGAGATGATGCGAAAACTAAAGATCTTATGGTCAAGTAGTGTGAGGGGTCCAATGATTGACGTTCAAATTCTGCATGTTGAGAAGATGCTAAAGTGAAGTGGGAGTCCAAAGGAAAAGTGGGTAAGATGACAGTTTTCTTAGCACCCGACTTCAAGTTGATATCAACAAATGAAGCATAACCTCTATCAATTGCCAACACACGCATGGATCGACTCTTTCTCCAGTCACCCATTTCCCACTCCCAGAATTCCTGGACTTGGGATGATCCATTAGAAACGGAGGACATCATTTGCATATTAAGCTGCATGAGATCATTACCCGGTCTGTGAAGCCGTTTCAAATTCTTGCCAAAGCTTGAGTGGAGATGTCCACATAGGTAAGCAGATATCGAATGTTTGAGAAATACATCTTTCAGGGTCCTTCCAGATTCTGAGGCTGCTGAGAATGAAAGAGGAAAATGCCCAAATGAGATCTTTGTTACTGGGTTTTTTGGCTCAGCACCCCATTTTGAAAGCTCAGAATCCAGTTCAGCTAATAATTTATCAGTTGGATGCCCAAAAAGATTGGTTGGACCTCTGAGACCAACAGCCATGGTGCTGTCAATCCCAACAAACAGATGCCTTCTAAGTCCTGTCTGCATGATGGAGCACATTTATCGTAAAAATTGTTATAAAACTACAAAGTGCAAGAACCTTAAACATGTATCAAACCAAAGCAGCTTTCTGTTTAAACTGTATTCACAATCCAATTCTGAACACTGATTACATTCTTTTGATGATTCAACTAAAAATGGCTAAGTAAATAATCAATAATAAGGGTCTTGACATTTTTCTACCTAAAGTAACTACATCAAAATGATAACCTAAAAAATTAATATCAAGAAGCTAACCTGAAGTGTGACACTGTTTACATGCCCAATTCTTCCTGCTTGAGCATTTAAACTGTAGTTTGAAAAGAAATCAAAGGCGCCACCAACAGACGGCACACCAAAATTATCATGATTGCCTCTAAGATCATAGAAGATGCTCTTGTCAAGTCCACTCTTCTTGACTACATCTTCCATAACATCCCGGTATTCCACCCATTCTTGTTCATTCTGTTTCATGGTTAGGAGATCTTTGCTCTTCCCATCTAGTTGCATACAAAAACAACCACTATCAGATTTCAGAAAGCTTGAGGTCCCTCAACGAATATTAATCTAACCTAGTTTATCACAGATTATACCCAACAAAGTTAGAACAAATAAACAATTACCTAAGAACACCAACACGCAACTATCCCTTCCCCGTTTCAGTATCCAGGTTAAGACCGACTTCATATACCTAATTCACCAAGCTCCCATGCCGTAAATTGCCAAATGTAACGTGATACACCGCGATCCACAACCAACCATAAACAATAAATTGATTAACATAGCTAGTGGATGCATCTATTTAACCTAACCGCCATAGTCTATAACACCATATACATCTGCAATAAAAATTCCCTCACTAATAAGAATGTAACTATCAGACATGATTTCCTCTTACTCATAATGTATAATTAAGACAGACTCAACCAAAACTAACAATGTCAACGCCAGAGGACACCACGATCATTTCATCTCCTCCGACGAATATATACGACTTTTGGATTTCAAAACAAAACAATGTGGTTCTCTCACCAACATTACATTTTAGCCAAAGCAACCATCTAACTACTGAATTCAACAAATTGGCAAAACCCCAGCTCCAAAAACAAGAAAATCTATGAATGAAACCAGAACCCACCCCAAAAAGGAACTAAACCCATCAAAAATCAAATTTACCAAAACTCGAAATAGAAAGACGGGTGAAAGAAACCTGTGAGATCGCCGGTGATAAGAACAAGAGATGGGTTGATGGTGGAAAGAATGGGGCCCACCAAATCCATGAAATCGGTAGCCCTGTCAGGGTGATGAACGCTGAAGTGGAGATCAGAGAGTTGGACAACCCAAACCACTAAGTCAGGGCCTCCTTTTACTTGAATTAATCTGCTTGAACTTGTGTTCTCTTGACAAGTAACTGACATTGCTATTGCAAGGAAGATGGCGAGGGTTTCTAGTACGATGCTAGCCATTTTCACCGGCAAGTCTTCGGCGCCGGAGCTGTAGACTTTTGAGTTTTGACGCCTCGTTAAGTCGTTGCAGTGATTTACTGAGTAAAATAAGTTGCGTACCCAACTTTCACAATAATTTGGGTTTCCGTTTCCTTTTAGGCAGAGGACATTACATTTACTGTTGGCCCCTCCCACAGTTCCACTTGTTAATATTTTAGAGTTTACTAAGACCATTGCCATTTAAATTTGGGAGAAAAAACACCCCAACCAAATAATTTTCCAAAAAAAATTCTCAAAGTTGTGAGAAAAAAATCCGATTTCATTCATTTTCCTTCAATATTATCCACTGGGTCCCACACGTTGAGTAGGCTTTTTTTTGCTTTTCTTGTCGTCATGGGCCCCATTGTTGATTAAGTGCATTACACTATTCAATAAGATTTTTTTGCTGAAAATATAACTGTTATATATTTATAATTGTTATTTCTAATATCTACAATTATTTTTAAAAAAATCACCAACGGTTATAAAAAAGTTTTTTTTATAAGTAGACACTTATTTTGACACACTTTAAAAATTATCATTTCTCTTTTTAAATTCATTAAAATTATTATTTAAGTATTTATTAAGAAGTGTACGAGTAGAAAAAATGGTAATTTTAATCAATAATGATTAAAAATTAAAAATAAGTACGAGAGAATATGATTGGATATAGTAAAAAGTACAAGAGAGTGGAGTGAGAATTTTTGGGTTTATTGTGCATGTGATAAAATAATTCATATGGAAAAGAGAAAAATATGGAGAGAGATTGGAGTGAATTTTTTTTTCCTTATGTGAGTGCTCTAATAACTCTTATTCATAGGAACTTTTTTTCCTTATTCTTCATTTTTACTCACTTTCTCTCTCTCTCTCTTCTATTACCTCATTTTCAACATTCATCTGTTAATGAGTATAGTAAAAAGATAAACTTCTCATCACTTTTGATTACTTCTCAATATATCTCATCATATTTTTCATCTCTTAATTAAATAATTATTTTTTTGAGTATGTTAATTTATTATATTAATCATTTATTTAAAAGACTAATGACACTAATTCACTTAATTAAGATTTCATACTTGATAAGCAACATTGATGAACTTAAAATTATTATTTAATCAAAATTGTCATTTGCTAATTTCTATTAATTTAACTACATAATCGGCTAAATTGAAGATTTTAACTTAATTAATATTTAAAACCAATGAAAGAACAACTGAAATTCCATCTTGGATAAATTGTAACAATTAAAATATAGTAAACATAATAAATCCAAAACAAAAAGGTGGTATAATCTAATAGAAGTTCTACAACTAGGAATCAAACCTGGAGTAACATTTTATTGATGGTTGTGGCAATGTTTTTGCCAACTTTTTCCATTAAATCATGCTTAAAAAATTCATATGTATGTTCATCATATATAACGTTTTTTTTTCCGAATAGTTGCTTATGTCAAGTTTGTTGACTGGTCATCCTGTATTGAACTACTGAACACAAACAATCATAATCATAAGCATAAGCTAGCGACCCATGAGTCTTTATGCAAATGTGCAAGGTTCACTACTTTCTTACCTCTTATTTTATTTTATTTCTTGGTGAAAACTGAAAAGGGTACTCAGAAATAAAATTAGAGGTAATTAACAGGCTAAAATCTCTTCTTTACGTAAAAAAAGTAATTTACTATGGTACTAACTGTCACTCTGTCAGCAATTAGACCTTGATATATATGATCATAAGCACGTTTATGATTCATTGATTTGTGGTGTCTTTTTCTTGTCTCTTCACTTCGTACTTAATATCTGTGATTTGGATCTTATTTTACGTCATTCAACCCAGATTCTTTCTTGTTTCAACTTTTTCTCCGTATACATATGACTAAAAATTTGGAAAAAATTTAAGAGGAATTATGGAAGTTCATAGGAAAGTATACCGATTTCTTGTTGTGAAATCAATGTTTCCTTATTAACTCATTTACACCAGACACATACTCGCTCGGTCCCTCTATCAACTTAATGTTTGCCCAATTTAACTATTTTTGTGAGAGGTTTTTTTATTAAAATTGGCCAAATATTAAAAGATAGAGGAAGTAATAATCGCAATGTATGCAAATACTGAGGTGCTAAGACGCAAAAATGGACAGACATAGCAGCTTAGCCGAAAACTACTTGGATTATATATAGTTGGCCTTTTTCCTGGCTACCTTTCGATGCATCTCAAGGAGTCAAGGCTATATATAATACATCGTAAACTTTATATGCAAATTGGCCTATTCTAGTGATATTTATGTGCACAGCTGGAATTCTTATTGGCCTATTCTAGTGAATGGAAAAGTTTTTATGCTAATTTATTTGAGATTATCGTACAATTTGATACTGTTAAAAATCTTGCATCAAGTACAAATACTTGTGAGACCAAAAGTAGGGATGGTAGTATTTAAATATGGATTTGGATTAAATACCCATTTATAAGAAAGTCTACTTCACAATATTAAGAGAATTTCATCTTACAACCGTATAATAATAAAAAGTATAATCTTCTAACCTTATATAATAGACATTTTTCTATTAATTTATAAATATAAATACTCACGTGTATTGTTTTATGGCTTTAAAGTATAAACAGGTAGTGGGTCATGCTAGCATGTCCATAGACCTCTTTTATCCGTTTGATTTCACACTACCACATGCCTTGCACAGCTTGCTTCCTAAGGGACTAAAGTTGGAGCTGCTGTAGGAACAGGATTAATTAGGAGTTGACATGTATATCATGAATCGAAATGTCAACCAATAAAAAAAAATTGAAGCTAAAAACAAAATGTATACAGATAAGAGAAATTCAATTCTTTATATCATAATGTTAGTTGATCAAAATTACAAAGCCTGGTGTAGTCAAAGGAGTAAGAGAGAAAGAAAAAGAATAAAAAAAAAAAACTTTCCGAGGATCTCATTCACCCAAAGTTCCCAAAATCATAGCAAAAGTGAGCAAACCACTCAAACATTTGCTATTAATGAACTCCAGGCAAGATCCCTGTGCAATTTTCTTATCATATATTCTGAATAAATAAATAAAAAGAGAAAGCCTACCTTAATCCTCCTAATTAGTTAATTCTGATTTCTGTTAATGGAGTAAGAAAACAAATGGGGAGAATAAGAAGAAATGCTAGTAAACAAAATCCGAACACTTTTCTTCAACCTTGTCACCCTTGTGCTTTCCTTGTCAGTCCAGGAATTACGCGTCATTCCACACAGTGAATGTAGGGATTCCTCCTCCATGACCCCCAGCAGCAGCCATGCTAGAAGGCCTTGGAACCAGTGCTGGGATCGCAGTTGGGACCCAGTTGTTACAAGTTGACCCTTGATCATACGTTCCAGCAGCCCCTCTCACACCAGCAGCATTGTTAGCATTTCCTTGGGGTGATAGATAGTAGTAATTCTCATATCCACTATGGTGTTGTCCATTCCCATTCCCATCATGAGCTGTAACTGTTGACATCCCAAATGGCAAACCATATCCACTAGTGCCACCAACACTACTACCATTCCCATTCCCATAAACCACGGAGTTAGACCCAGAGCTATGCTCTAAAGTTGAGGAAGGATTCTCCAAACCCATCAAGTTGTGCATCTGGAAGAAATTGTGAGTGCCACTGTTCAACTGAAGCTGCTGATTAAGCTGATCTTGGTAACCATGAGTAGTATCCTGTACTTCTTGCTTGCACCACAACCTTTGCTGCTGCTGGGATGTAGCATAAGGGTAGTGCATTGTGAGTGGTTGAGCTTGGGCCGGAAACGCGATTCCGGGCCACGAATGGAAGTTGGGAGTCCCATTACCATAGACGTTAGTAAGCTGAGAATTTTCATGATCATCAGCAGAAGCAATTGCCCTGATGATTTGCTTATCTGCTATTGCAGTTAAGTCCTCAACATCTTTCAACCTCTTTGCAGCCCCTCCAATTGGAAGTGTGGTGCTATCTAATATGGCTTTCACATCATACCTGTTTGTCTCAAAGTTTGTCACCGCATTTAAGCCCCTGAATTTTATTGCTGCTATGTCGTATGCTTCTGCTGCTTCCTCCTGAGTACCTATGAAAGTAGAATTTATGGAATGTATACCTTAATTACCATAATGTTGCAGAAATATAGTACTATGTTTTAGTTTTACAATTAATTCTAACTCACAGCATGCAGAGAATATACAAAAAGGGTAGTTTGATACAGACATTTTGTTATAAGAAACGTCTGCCCCCTTAGTTACTTGCTCAGTTATTGTTTAGTATTGGTAATTAATGTTTCCTTGTTTTACATGTAGTATATTAGCATAGTTAACATTGCATGACATGACGTGACATAAAACTCATGCATCAGAAGTCTAGGTTTTTTTAATGGTTTTCAGAGTTCCCTCAGATGGAGCCTTGGCTTAAGTTATGTCTGTTTCATTACTAACCAAAAAAAATGCGTGAGGTATAAGAGGCCTTTGAACAAGCACATTGATATAAAAGAGTTGGGGTCTAACTAAAACAGCATTATGGTTTTGTTAAAAACGGGTCTATGTTGCACGTGTCACCAGGAGAGAGTCCATTCATAAGATAAAATAGAGTTTCATACTAAAATCATATGGTAATAGGAGGAGTTGACCCTAAGCCTTATAAAGTGTTTAAATCTTACTCATTGTTATTAATGTGGGACAATTGGTCTCAACTCACATGTGGATTTTTATATCTTAACATTGTTCGTGTATTTGGTTGCTACAAACTTGTTACATTAGGAAAAATAAGATGCTTGAGATTTGAGAAGTTGAGAGAATATAACAGTAACTTACTGAAAGTGCCCAGGTAGAGGTCTTTGTTGCCAGCAACCCTGCCAATCCTTGCCTGCCAACGACCATGCTGATGATGCCTGTTTAGAATAATTACTTAGTCAAGCTATGCTTAGCCTTAGCATGACTAGAACACCAATGTTTAAAATGACATTAAATAACTTCGTACTGCTTTCTTTGGGTTCATAAATTTTCATGTTTAGAAGTAGTAAAACCTTACAATACATATTTATGTGCATGTTTGGTGCTAAAAGTAGGCACATTAAGCTACAAAATTCCTGCAACAGCTGCAGGCAGAGTTCACATGGGCACATGAGACTGTATCCTATAAACTTGGTCTTTTATCCCAGTCAAAAGAGATTTCTTATTATTCAAATTTTATATGGGTTTATTTTATAATATAAAGTACTCATAAGAATACATGTGACTGTGTGAATAAAATATGTGCTATCCACACGTATTGTTCTAGAGTAGAATACAATCAAAATCATTTATAAAATAAAGTTTGTTAATGTAAATGAGACCTTAAGATTTGGTCATTCATTTAACAAACAACTTTTTATTCGTGGAGTATAATAATTAAGATATGGATATGGAGGGGGGGCATGACATTCTCATATCAAGCGGAAGTCCAACTTAAGATTGCATTTTGTAGAATGTGGACAAAATTCTGGAAATCAGTTTATATAACTTAAAGACGATCGAAGAGGAAACTTCTGGATGGATTTGCTCTCGTCGTTTTGGTCCTACTAATTAAAAAAAGTCTGTGCATCACAATTAAATGAAAATATTTGAATACATATGTTTGAACCCCGAGTTCATGTAATTTTCAGGCATGTTTCATGCTATTTTCCGAATGAAAGATGCTTTCAATCAATTGTGATTTCTTGTAAGGATTGATATCACCGTGAAAAAAGACTTTATTAATTTATACATAATATAAATTATGTCAGGATAGTGAGACATCAAACATAAATTATATCAAGATAGTGAGACATCAGATATAATTAGTGTTATATCATATATAGAAATATAAAAAATATATATCAGTTATAAATATTATGATATCAACTATAAAAATGAATTAGGAATTTCTTCAATGAAAAAGTGTAAAATGAGAATATGGGACTTTTTTTACTTGGCATCGGCTCTAGTCAGTATTATTCGAAGTGTTTGGAAATCATATACTCAAGTATGATTATGGAGTATAAAAACAATAAGGTGTCAATTTATTAGATTTTAAATTGTCCTCTACTACTACATAGATACCAGCCAGATCAGTTTTTTTATTGGCAAGGGCAAGACAAGTTTATGTCGTGAATTTAATAGAGTTTATATTATATGATGGTTACTTTGTGAAACTTATTCTTACTTTTGTTATATGATTAATTACAGAGGTAAAAGCCAAAATTTTGAAGGGAGAGGATGCAATAAGGTTTCTTTCTCTCCACCTCAACTTTCTTCATCAGAACTCTAATCTTGTATGGAGTTGGGTTTTACCAACTACCTATGAATAGTTGCAAGATGAATTTCACAAAATTTATTTTGAACATGATATATTTTATAATCATAATTTATAAACTATGTACTCCCTTTATTTTTTTTCTTCTCATTTATAATTTCGTAGATTTTAAAGTCAAGTTTTAACTACGAATTCTCCCCAATATATACATAAAACATATTCATTTCGGATCTTGATAAATTCGTCTCAATGTATATTTTTCAAATATTACTTTTTTTAATAATGTTTATAAATACACAATTGAAAACATTTAAATTTTAAGTTTGCATTGAGATTTGCATAAAAAGCAAAGAGGAAGAAAAAAAATAACAGATGAAGAAGTATATATACTTTAAGGTGAAAAGAACATAGCCATATTAAAAAAAAAAAACAACTTTTCATCAATAATCCATATTTTCTTTTTTCTTTCTCAATCTTGCAAAGACTATAGTTCGGATAAATTTTATGGAGTAGAAAATGAAAGATATATACTCAAGATTAGCTTAAATAGTATGGATTACTGTTGATTAAGTAGTACGTACCTTGTTACTCCACGATAAATTGATGCACCACGAGAAAATCCACTACTTTTCCTGCATATATTAACAGAATACACTACATTTAACAACCTTTGAACATTTAATAGATCTTGTTCTTTAATTACCTCTGAAAAAGTGCTTATGATCGAATTTATAATATATATATATATACAAGACCATTTATATTGAGTAGTAAGTATTACCTTCGTAACGATGCCACGTATTCTTGGCGAGTCATATGCTTCATATCCTCAATTTCCTTCTCATAATCGCTAATCTACATTATGGAATAAAAAACAATATTCTTGTACATTACCAGTACAGTACAGTACAGTACAAGAGATGAAGATGCAATGCAAAAATCACTGAGTCGTGCTTCCACTAACAAGGAGTTCGTTTATAGTGCTAAACTTTCACCATTAACACCGGACCATGTCTTTAGTAACTAAATCAATTCTTTAAGAGAGACAGAAAGTCCTTAATTATGGTTCACTTCATTAGTAAATATGCATGCACTTTGAGTATAGCTTGTGCATAAAATTGTCTCATGAAAGATTACATAACAAGAAAACTGGGTTACGGTGGAATTTATACTGTATTTTACACTACTTAATATATAGCATTAAAGGATTTAACCACAATATAAATGAAAGTATTTTTAGAATGTTAATGATCTGATGATCGATCTACATCACAACATAAGTTTAAATTAACCATATTTTAGCCCCTTTTATTTGAGAAATACTTAATTTATATCTAATATAAATATATCATGAAACATTTTTGTAATTTTATTTTTATATTTGAAATCATAATGTCTATATTTTATATGATTTTTTTTTGTATTTTTATATATTCTATATCCGATATAACAATATATATATATATATCTGATATAACAATACCTATATTTAAGATTTCAATTTTCTGATATAATTTAAAACAAATATGAATTTGAAAGTAGATTTCGAATGACACTAAATTAATTTGAAATATAATGGAGCACAATTATGTACTAGGTAGTTTCAACAATGCATTCAAGCTACCTTATGCAAGCTAGTATGTAGTATGTCTGCTCGAATAATCAGAAAAACCCAGCTGACAGCCTCACAAATAGAAGATGGAATAATGGAAGTAAAATCAACACTCTAAATAATCAGCTTACAGGAAAGTTGGTGGTGGTAGTGGTACCCCAGTATTTTAATGCAGCCAAATCATAAGCTCTAGCCGCTTTTTCTTCTTTGTCATAACCCCCTAAACATAAATATACATACAGAAGATGAGAGAATAAAATCAGCAAATTAATTTATATATATATATATATATTAGTATTATTCTAGATCGATATGATCTATTAGATTTTATTCTTATTAAAAATAAAAATTCCTAAGAGTATCTTATAAGTAGTATAATTAAGAATTACAAGGGCACAAAAAGGAACTTTTTCTTTTTGTTCTCCACTGTAAATAACTTACCCAAGTAAACTGCAGCATTCCGCAGATTGCCCACCACCAAACACAAGATTGTAATACACCCAAAAAGGAAACATATTAGTTTCATTAATTATACACATGTATACAGCTGATTAATCAAGAAAATAAAGATTATGATCCATTAATCAACATTATGATTAAGTATTTTATTAATTCATACCTTGTCTGCCTTTACGAGTCTGCCCTTCTCTCCTACAGCTATTATCCCATAGATGAGCTTCATATCTCCCAGTCCACCTATGTCTGCACACCATATATTATATTATGAATATCATATGGTTTATATATCAAAACCCCATAAATCATAAGACTAATTAGATTAGTGCATTAACCAAAATCTTAAATAAAACGTAAAGTCCTAGGAAACAAAGACATAAAACAAGATAATTAAGTAAAAATACAAACATTTAGAGACCGATTTTCGAGTACATTGGATACCCGAGGAGCAAAATTTAAGAATTTTTTTTTTTAATAGAAAATACTTTAGTAATTAATTACAAGCATTATTTTTAGTGAATTTGTAACAATAAAATACTTAAATAAATGTACCTTGTAACACCGCGGTAAATGGAAGTGCGTTGTCCAAAAGTATCAATGGATTTTCTAGGAACAGATTCTAGTGCACTGCTTTGAACTTCAAGGATGGGTGTTGTAGTACTCGCTGTATTATTGCATACAACCGTTGTTGCATCACTTTGTTGTTGTTTACTACTACTATTCTCAGATAAACTACTCTCTACCTCTCCACCACCGCCCACAGCGCCTGTCGCTAGAAGCGGCAAGGCGGAGTGTGACCCGCCTGTGCCCATTGAAAGCGACAACGATTGTGCATTAGTTAAGCCACCCCCACCACCGCCACAGTCGACTATATTTGACTGAGTAGGGTTGTTTGATCTCAACCATGTCTTGATCATTGAAACATTGAGTCCATTATTACTAGTTGCACTATCTTTAGGGCTTGCCATACTGTTCTTATCACGTGGGGTTGTAGTAGTAGTAGCACCACCACCATTAAACATGTAGTGATCTCCATATTCTCTAAAAGAGTGGCTGCTCCCAAGAAAGTTCTCTAGTTTTGGCTCTTCTTCAACTTCTTGGCTTCCCATTAACATACTCATCTCTGAGTTTCCCTTCATGTTCCAATCTGCAAAGATCACAAACTTCTAAGTTATTTTTATATATAAAAAACAAAAAAATCGCTAAACCATATTTTCTCTCTTTTTGTTTAATATATATATATATATATATATATATATATATATATATATATATATATATATATATATATATATATATATATATATATGTGTGTGTGTGTGTGTGTTTATATTGCTTAGGGCATGAATTATTAGTAGGGTGCTATAAAAAAAAAAAGATAAAAACAAAAAAAGCTAGATTTAAAGTTTGAATACCTTGAGATTGGTTATTACTTGTTGATCTATGGAAGGCCTCAAGGATGCCAAAGGGAGGAGGAAGGTGATTAAGAGATGGCGCTGAGTCAGACCCGAGATCAAAACACTCTCCGGTGATGTTTGTAAAGGGATTATGATGATCTTGATGAGCACCATGGTCACCATGGTCAGGAGCTTGAGAAGGGATTTCTTGAGGAGATAAAGAGAAACCTAACCAATTCATTGAGCCCATATCAAAAGAACATAAACTTGATGATGATAAGGGTTTAACTTAGCTTCTTGGTTAAGAGTATTTGAGAAGGGGTTACTTAGATTAGGATGAAAAATGGTTTAACAGTTCATGCATGAAGTTAATGACAAAGAAAAGTCATGGTTTAATGGAGATGAAACCATTTTGAAGAGGAAAAGGTGAAGATAGATAGGGGAAGGACAGCAATAGGATGGTCAAAATTATGAATAGGAATTGTTTGTTTCAAAGCAACTCTAGCATTTATATAATCTCGTTCCCTTTCTTTCTCTATTTCTTTAAAATTCTATATATATATATAAAAGGTGTAGCACCGTACAAGAGAAGTGTTATTGAAAAATGTACAACCAGTAGCCTGAAATTCGCCCTAGCTATTGTGGATTTGTGGTAGCATATGTAGGTTACTACCAAGTATATGTCACTATTGGCTAGTAATAACTAATAATGAAGGAGATCGATTACTAAACATAGGGTTTAGAACATTATAATTGAGGCATTTGGGAATATAATACTCCTAAGTCCTAGCTCTGTTTTTTTAGGGAAAGTCCTAAATAATTTAATGTGCTTCATTTGTCGAGAAATGAAAATTAAAATACTTATTTATTTAGAGTTTTTAAAAATGTTATTTCAACATTGAGTTGGCGAGTTTTGTGCATTAGTTTGAATTTAAATATGATGAGATGAATAATGTACAAATATGCAACGACATTTGAGTTCACTGTATATTATTTGCGGTTTTAATTTATTTGCCAACATATTTGATTTATACTATCATGTACATGAATGTTTATGAAGATTAAAAATACTCTTACCTTCTACTCTTTCCGCTCTTTAATTTTTGTCTCATTTCTATTTTAAAGTAAAAGTTTAAAAAGTTTGACCATAAATTTTTATCATGTTACATAAAATACGGATTAATATCAATGTAAATTTTTCAAGTTTTCATATTTTTTGACTTAAGTATTTAGATATAAAAAGTCAAATAAAGCAAACAATTAGGAATAGATGGAGTACTAACAATATTATCTTAGTCAATCATCAATGAGTATAAATTGGATGGAGTTGAAAATAAAAGGAAGCAATTAAATAGGTGGGAATACTAAAAAAAAATTTAAGTACAATGTATATAGAGAGAAGTGCACTAAAGACTTTCTGTTTATGAGAAATTTAAGGTACGCGTTCCCAAAAATAGAGGAAAAAGAAAGGTCATCTAATGTGTCAATAATAACTATTCTGGCTGACTAGGTGTTTTGGATTTTTGGTTGATATTTAACAAGAAAAATAAACTTAATAGTAGCATATATATAATCGAGTATAAAAGTTGTAGCGCTGTGATTATTGAGGATATGTACATACTGATACACAGCATACAGCCAGCCATACACACTATTCTTGAGTCTTGATTCTCACCAAGAAAAAGGGACAGGCTGAGCTTATCTCATGCTGAGTAGAAAACGTTTCTGTATCTAACAAATGGGTCTCCTTCAGCAGTTAAGCCACGACCATGTTCTGCTTTCGTAAACCATTCAACTGTAGCAACTACCAACGTGCAATATTTCAATTTTCTACCCGACTCTTCAATTTTTATATCTCGAAATATGTATAAATATTGCCCTGCTTTCTCTTTTTTTAAGGCCTGATGGGGGTGATTTTGAGTCAAAAGTTTGTCACCATTATTTAAGATATGTCAATTAAGGCATTCATTCTTATTTGTTGATGAGAAATTAAGGGATAACAACAATTTATTTATTACTTCCTTTGTTTTTTTTTCTTTTCATAATGTAAATTTAAAATTCAAATATATTCGATTATACATTTTTAAAAACTATATTTAAAATTTTTATAATTTAAGTTTCACTCTAAAATTTGTAATATTTTAAATGAGAAGAAAAAAAATAACAAAAAAAGTAAAACGGAGTAGTATATTTTGAGAAAATCTAGAATTTTTTTTGTCATGTGTACTTGATAAACATCAAATTATGATATACTGAATTTTTAACACCTCCTTCTGCTTTACAGAAAACTAGTGAAACTATGAACAAATACATAAATCACCTGTTGCTATTTTACAGTACAGCGTAGCATAAAGCCATGCTTAAACCCAAAGCAATAGCAAAATTAGGATGATGATTGATAGATAATTTTTCTATGGAGAATACATTGAGAAAAATTAACTAAGGCGTTAAGGTTTTTGTGCTTGTTGTAACTTGATATTAATTATGCATGATTCATTTTGTTGCTTTATGAGAAGATCATATTATGTGCAACATCATATAATATATAGTTATGCATTTGGTATATATGTTTTGCATTTGGTTGACTTATGTAGATTAGTTTTACTAAATTCGATACCTAATAAAGAACATATGAAATGCAAAACTCCAAAAAATATATTTGCTCGTTAAGTGGGGGCACGCAAAATGCAAAAAATCCAACTCCCTCCCACACCTAATAAATTGAATTTTGTTGGAAAACATAAAATTTTTAGCTTTTAGTTGTCAGTATTTATACTATCTACATGATCTCTGAAATCTAGGTGTGTCAAAAAACTGATCCAATCCGTCAACCCGATCTGAACCAAATCCGTTTATATAGGGTTGGGTTGAAATTTTCAACCCGATTAATTAAATAGGTCAAGTCAACCTAACCCGATTAATAAACAGGTTGGGTCGGGTTGAAATTTCTAACCCGATTGAAACCCGACCTGATCTGTTTATTATTAGGTTTAATTTTTATATATGAGTCGGGATTAATTAATGTGGGTTATAAATTCAAGTCATAATTATCACCGGCTAACTCTAATTTCTACTTACTACTTACTACTTAATATATGTATTTTGCCGCTCTGCCTCTTCACTCTTAATCCTCAATTTTTCATTTTGTCATCTCTTCGTGCCTTCTTCTTCACATCTCGGTGCTCTTTACCTCTTCTTCATTTCTTAGTACTATCTACTTCTTCTTAGCATATTCAAACTTTTCAATTTGGTTGTATTAAGAGTATGTTGAAATTTGAGATTTTAATTTTATTTTGCTTAAAACTTGAAAAATTAAAAACACAAATGACTTTTACGTATAAAATATGTTGGGTTGGGTTGTAATTTTCAACCCATTTAATAAATTGGTTGGATTTGAAATAATATATTTCAACCCGAACCTAAATGAAATATGCATGCATTCAATTGTATAGAGTATAGTAATAGTATATCATTCCTTGTATGTACCAACCTCCTTGGCTCCTTCGGTCCTGGTGAATGACAGAAGATCATAATAAGTCATATGAATCGGCCTTCAAAACCCATAATTTTATCACATTCTTTCCCATAACATATGCAAATCCTCCAAAAATTTATGATAAATCTCTATCTATATATTTTTTGTCATTCGCCTAATCATCAACCAACCTGCTATCTGCAGTAGCAGTACTCCCCCGCTTCAACCGGGTGCACTTTTCTCTTTCTCTCATCTGTCATATATGGGTGCAGGTGCACGCATATCAATAATGCATGCATGACTGACACTTTTTCACAATGCAAACTGTTCTCATTTCCTTATGTAGTCATGTACTCTATGTACTACTATTGCTTGATGCTCCTATTTATACCTCATCCAAAATTATTAGTCACCTGTATATTCTGTATTAATTTGACATATATACGGCTAAATTTAATTAGCTTATTGTAAAATTATACATGTACGTAGTAAATGCGGAGCATTACTTATTATGTTCAATCAACTTAGTCATAATATAATTTATGATATATATTAATATCACCAGAGTACTTAAAATGAGAATAAGACATCTAAATTATTTAGCTCTTAAATTCAACGAATAATATTTTATAAACATATAATGACCTTTTTTTTCAACTCATAGTGACCAAAATATTTTTTTTTCACTTACAATGAATCTTTTTATTGTTATAGTAACTCTTTTTATTATTACAATGACCCTTTTTATTGTTATAGTAACCATTTTTTTTACGTAAAATCTCTAGCGTTGGATCTTACCATTTGAATGACTAAGATCTTTTCTTATTCTTCTTATATTAAGCACTCTTCTCATTTAATTAATCCCCTATATAGAATCTAGGAGACGAAGAGCATATATATATCAATCCTAATGACATTTTCAGCGCAAAGTAATAAAGAAAAAGTAGGACAAGAGACGAAGAAAAATCAAACCAGTTGAATCAACACTGTCTTCTATAAGTAGAGCTAGCTAGTAGATTAAACAAGGGGTCTTGCTCCCCTATTTTGGGACATTAAGCCTTATGTTACGGTTTATAGTAACCTTCATACTCGATCTATCTACCCCTTGGTTTTATATGAAGTATAGTACTGCTGGTTTTAGACTTGGTATACGTTACTATTTAGCTGAATACATTCGGTATTGCTATTTGTTTAATATGATTATTGCTATTTGTTTAATATGATGGGGAGGGGATGATCAAGGGAGTAAGCATAAGGTAATTAGTTGTGGATTAATCTTCTAGTCTCACTTTAACTAATATGTGATATTAGACCTATTCAAATGGGAGGCGCCTAATTAAGGGTCATTGACCGGCCCGTTTGTAAAATGATCTCATCAGTCATTGACTTAATTAGATCGGTCTTTTAAAGGATCACGCTTTATTGGGTCTTTAATGGTTAAAATCGGGACAATATAACGTGTCAATAGTTTATAAAACTTGTAAACACTACCAGGTAATGAATTATTTCCACTTATTTGCTGATGGTCCACTGCTAAAGATTGGAGGTGAAATAGACAAATTATCACCCTCTATAGATAAAAATTATATTATCTTTAGACAGCCCGTCCCGACTTAGCCCATTTTGTATCTTCTTTGGTCCGGCTCGGTCAAACCCGTTTTGCATGTGACTCATCCCTGTCTTGACTCTATCCAATGCATAGGTCTATGTGAGATATGTAGTCTCACGAGAGCTTTCGATTCTTTTTTGTGTGTGTATATGATAAATTTGTAGGTGCTTCTTCCTCGTACTTTTGTGTCAACAACTC
The DNA here is from genome assembly GCA_026401315.1 of Dysphania ambrosioides. Classification (NCBI taxonomy): domain Eukaryota; kingdom Viridiplantae; phylum Streptophyta; class Magnoliopsida; order Caryophyllales; family Amaranthaceae; genus Dysphania; species Dysphania ambrosioides. Next base: position 2,087,668 of record CM048666.1, read on the forward strand.
AACATCTCTTTCTATTAACTCTCCTCCTCCCCCTCAATCGAATTAGACTTATATATGAGATTTGGCTTAAACGAATAGTTAAAGGTGTTTACCTCGATGGGAGCAACCTCAAGACCAAGCCCGCACTCTTCTCTTTTCAAATTCACTTGTTTTGACCGTCAAAAAAGGAACAACACACGGTAAATTTCACATGGGACGGAGGTCTTTTTCCTTTGATTTTTCTTTCATAATTTACTAATTGTAGTAACTTATACTCATATCCTACACGTACAGGACACTTCACACAAGGGGAACTTAGGATTTAGGAAGTTGTATTTACACTCCAAACATAGGAAAATATCTTCTTCTTGTTCATCTATTCACGAGTACTTCTATATATACCCGGTTATTATTTTCCTAAGACAATTTTTACCGTCCGTCCAATTTGTAGTCTATAGACATTAATGTAGTATAAGCTAGCTAGTTACCACCTACCAGATTATGGTCAAATGTCATATTAGGCCAGAATAGCCTTGTCACCCAATTTGTTCGAAACGCATTGAGTTTTATTAGGCCAGCTTAATACACATAAGCCATACCTAATGCAATTCATGGGCATTTATTCCAAGGCTTTCCAACGGCTTCTTTTGCTTATAAATAGCATATTTATGGGTAAGAACCAAGGCACGTTTATACTTCACTTCGTTCATTATCAAAACACATAATTATCTAGCTGAATTATCCACTGTTTTAAGCTACCTCCGTTGATTTAGACATCAATTATCCACGGTTTTAAGCTACCTCCGTTGATTTAGACATCAAAGTGGATTTTTTTTTAACTTTTTCGAACATCAACCATTCAACCCTAAGGGTAGTTAATGTAGTTTGCACAAGCCTCCATCATACAGGTTTAACAAGGCCCATTCTAACGACATCATCACTTTACTCCTCGCGCAGGAACAAATGTCAAGACAGGAACATGAACAAATGTCATAACTGCGATGGTGTTTGTCAACAATGATTATTGTTTTGATAAAGGTTGCCACCCTATTGGATCACTAAAGTATAACACTCTGCATTACAAGTGAATCATATTTTAGATGTAGTACAATAAAATGGCTACCAATTTAATTTACACCCTAGTCAAAATAATAATTCTCAGCATCAATACTGTCATGTGTCCGTCACTCATGTGACTCTGTGAGGACTGAGAAGGGAATTATCAGAGGGGAAATGTTTATCAAATAGATATGTATGGAGTAGAATTTTTGTAGAAACAAAATCAAATAACAAGAGTTAGTAGATAAATATAAATATTTTGCCAAAATGAGGATATAGAATAAAATAAATGAAAGTAAGAAATTATCTCGGTAATCTCATCGTAATCATGCTCCCAAAAAATTAAGCCATTTGGGGGGAACAAAGAAGCTTGCCATTATAGACAAAAAAAAAACTTTTGACCATTCTTCTCACCTAATTTTTTGAATTTTTTTTTACCTCTGGTCATATTTTTTTTCACTGCCCTATTACCAGTATTTCCTGATGTAGATAAGCTTGGCAGTTGACAGGTTTTTTGAATGTATACTGTTGCCCCTTCTCTTTGTTGATAGATAGTGTTGCTACTGTGATTGCTTCGTTTTGCTAGAGATAAAATTGTAACTTTGTTAACATACAATTATTTCTAATTATTTATCTGATGTGACGGCATGAAAAGTCTATTTAAAACATTACTCCACATACTATAATTTCAAGTACAACAGACTAACGAAGTAAGTATTAAATATATAACATCATCGTGGAATTGAAAGTTACATCAACTACTAACTATTCTAGTCATTTTATGCTTGAAATCCATAGTTGATTTACTAGTAAACCTTGTGCAGGAAGGAGTGAGGAGTGCATGGCTTGATTGTTTGCAAGTCGTCCTGTAGCTAGTATTCTACGCTAAACTTTGAACTAAATTAATTAAATTTGGTGCCATTTATCAACTCTTATTAGCTAGAATAGTTGATTATTAGTAAGTCCAATCCCATCTTAGCCTCACTATTTAGATTAAGGCAACGTATTTTATGTGATGATTCTGATGAATGCCTCATTCCGATAAGCGGATGATCTAATAATATATAAGAATAACCAGAAAATCCTAATTTAGACCTGATATAAATATGTTAAGGGATTTTTTCGTAATTTTATTTTTATATCTGATATTATAATATTTGTACTTGATATATGTTTTTTTTATATTTTTATATCGTCTGTATATATATATATATCAAATATAACCAATACTTATATCTGGTATAACAATAGTTATATTTGATATAACAATACTTATATTTAAGATTTCAGTATCATGATATAATTTATATCAGATATGAATTAGGAAAGCTTCTAAGAATAAATTAACGTTTTACATATCCTTGAGTTCTATAAAGCTAGCCTTCTTATGAGGTTGAATTTTTTTTTAAACAAAAACACTTAAACAACATTACTCATGAAAGTCCATCAATGACAGTGTAACAATAGCACGGGAAAAAGAGCTCACCCTTACTAACTCAACGTTTCCTCTTGTATCATCACGTGCCACCAAGTGAGCTACAGTATTACAACTACGCTTAACATGAGAGAAAATACAATCATAAAAACGAGCTACCATTTCTAATATCATCATAGACAATATGTAATAGTATCAAACCCCTAAACTGTGATATAATCGATCGAACCACTGTTAGTGCATTTGACTCGACCCACACCTTTAAGAACCCGAATCTATTTGCTAGGGAGAGAGCAAAACGAACGACTTGGTCCTCAATGCATTATGGGGATGAGGATTGCACTTTATTTGTCGTTGTCAGCACAAGATGCCCATCATTATTTCTAAATACAACTCCCAACCCACCGACCCTCACTTGTGACATGTGCATCAACGTTTGCTTTGACATAACCACTTGACGATCTCACCCATCTATTATTGCTTTCATTGCTAACGACCTTGTGCACTCTTTCAACTCGAGCATTGTAATCATCATACTCTTCCACATACTTGCAGAACCCCGCAGCCAAGGCAACCATATTTGGGCTTTCCTCCTCGAACAATCTAAGGTTTCTCCCCCTCCACATCGTCCATATGAGAGCCATCACCCTCTTCAGCTTCGCCCCATCCAATCTATCATGAAAACAATTCCATTTGTCCCTAACCGAGCTTGATGACGCCTCTGTAAGTGACTCTACAAACTCACTGTGATCCCAAGCTGCCTTGGCATTCGTGCACTCAAACAAAGCATGCAATATGGACTCAACTTCGCTATTGCAAATTTGGCACATGCCATTTTCTGTAATGTGTCTTTATATCAGCCTCCCCATCACTGTCATATTACCCTTCATAATACCCCATATGAAGTGTTGGAGTTTAGGTTACACCCTTAGGTTCCACACCTTCCTCCACAAATTCACATCCTCCTCTATCTGATTCTCGCTAAAGCCCCCCTCCAAAGCCAACTGATAGCTCGACTTAACTATGTATCTACCCTCCTTCGTATATGCCTAGAACATATTATCTTCCTTCTGAAAAACTGAGAGTGGTATTTGTAATGCCAGCATAGCGTCATCACCTAACATTGCCTCAACCTTACCTACAACCCAGTACCTTCCCTCTCCCGAGATTAGCTCTCCAACCATCATCTCTTCTATTTCCTCTGTGGGTTTGATTGGGGTAGAGGGTTTTTCATCTTTTACCATCCACGCATCCTTCCAAAAGTTTATATTCTTGCCATCCCCCACCCTCCACCCTCCACTCAATAAAAAGAGTCACTAAATAATAAAAAGAATCATTAAAACAATAAAAAGAGTCATTATAAGTGAAAAAATTATTTGGTCTTCATGAGTTAAAAAATAGTCACTATACATATGTAAAATATCATCAGTTTGCTTTAAGAGATGAAGAACCAAGATGTTTTCTCATCCTTCTAAAAGTTAAAATAAGCAAGGTACCTAAAATGAGAAGGATGAAAAACTATCTTGGCTCTTCATATCCTAAAGCCACCGGATGATATTTTATGTACTCATAGTGACCCTTTTTTAACTTATAGTGACCAAATGATTTTTTTCCACTTATAATGACTCTTTTTATTTCTATAGTCACTCTTTTTATTAGTATAGTGATCATTTTTTATTGTTATAATAACCATTTTTTTTACACGAAATGTCTAGCTTTGGATCTTATCATTTGAATGGTTAATATTTCTTTTTATTCTTCTTATTTTAAGCACCCTTCTCATTGGATCCCTCCCTAATATATATAAATTATATGTAATATATTAATACATAGAAAATATTTTCGATAAAATGAAATCAAAATCTCATAATTTTCGGGACTTAATTCATTAATTAAACAAATAAAGTGGTGAATATAATGATTAACTACCGAATTTAACTCCATACATACGCAGGGACGCAGGGTAGTTCCTCCAAGTATAGGCCCATATTGCGAATCATCTGCCATGAGCTGTACAAAGGAGTAAGATAAGGGCTGTCAAATCAAACGGCTTCATACACAAAGATAGTGGGGCTCCAATTCTCTGATATCATGCAGTGTGCCATGTGATATGAGCATGAGCATGAGCATGTCCCTCCTCTTTCGATCTCTTTCCCCCCGTTTTCCCAATAATAAACTTTATGTCCGATAAATATACAAGTATGATTATTGTTAGTACCTTACAGAGCTGCAGTTCCACCTTCATTTACGAACTTCTTACATCATTACGCGGGTGTGTCCGTGCACATAGCAGAGGTAGATGGAAATCATTGACAGAAGCAATGATCCTGCATGCATTTCTGACTTTATATAGAGATGGCCCGATTTTAATTATCTATACGAGATTCATTATTGTTATATATATAAAAAAAATTGACATACTAAAACTATAAGATTTAATTTAGACAACAAAAAAATCCCAAAATCTATTCAATTTGTAGTTAGAACTAAGAAATATCATAATGTTTAATTTTGTTGTGTTAAAATAAGGATTACTAAAAGAGTCCATAAATTTTAGTAATATATGCTTACATAAGTAACATAATAAATGCAAATTTATTAGGTACATTACAATTAGCAAATGTGTCCCCTATTTCTCAAACAATGAATACATTCCCGTATTTAGAGCCCCTTTAATTTGCAATTGCATGAAAATATGAAATAAACATTTTGTTTATTTGATGATGGAATTTTGTTTATTCATGGCTCCACCAATAACAAACCTAGAAGCATTTATCAAACCGGAAATTATGAATTTATATCTGATATAAATATATCAAGAGACATTTTCTTAATTTCATTTTTATACTTAAGATCATAAGGTCTATATCTAATATACATTTTTTTTATATATTCTGTATTTTTATATATGATATAATAATACATATACCTAATATAACAAATTAACAATAACTATATATCTGAAATCTCAATATTATAAAATAATTTACATTAGATATGAATTAGAAAACCTCTTTATTAAACACGTTTTATATATTTTCTTGAAAAAAATAGTTGAGAATATAGGGTGAGGGGGTAGAAGAAGCCAAGAAAGGAGGGGGAGAGAAGGAGGAAGGGAGGGGAGGCAGTGGGAAGTGGGAAGTTGCATGGGAGAAATCAGCGGAGCACCCGTGCCTCCTTGGGAAGAAAACTAGCGAATATTGTCAATCCCCTTTTGTTTAACTAACACTAATATCCATGCCTACATTGCATAAACTACACTTAGCCACAACAAATATTTATATAGAAAACGTAATATAAGTCACTCCCAACACAAACACAATCTCCACATCTCAAGTGCTACTGCTTCCCAAAAAAAGTTCACTTTGTTTTAGGACATACTAAGGTGCCCTTTTTCGCATGGTCCAACCCCATGCGGGCCCCATCTCTCCATAACCCAAATCTCCTCTATTAGTTAGCATGTATCTTCATTATTCATTAATCAACATTTTTTCAATCAACAATGAAATTAGGAATTACCAAAAGTATCTCTACTTTTCCTCTATACTTAGCACTACACTCCCAATAATTCAAGTACTACCTAACTACTAACCCACGTTAATTAGTTGTTAATCAATAGCATAATCGATGATGGAACACTAATACATACACGTACTATATTCTCACACATCTAATATGAATGAATGGGTGAGCCGTGAGCATGGTCGTGCATGTATAATCCATGAATAATTTCAAGATATATATCTTAAATTAGGTTTTTTAACCAAGGAACTAGGAAGACCTTTCAGTCTTTCACCCAATCCTTTAATACAATAAGCTCTAGTGCTTTGTAAATTGATATATGTAAAACAGTCAAAGAATACTGAAATATGAAGTAATAAGGAATCAAGGTTTTGTATAAGAACCACGCATTGTACCCATGCCAATGGTTGATGCTCCATCTTCTCATTTTACGCTACACATGCGCTGCGTGCCTCCTATTACCTATTATCCCCACCACCACTCATTCGCTCTTTTATAATTTCATTTTTATATATAATTTTATAATATTTATACTTGATAAGAGTTTTTTTGTATTTTTATATCTTTTATATTTTTATATCTGATATAACAATACTTATATCTAATATTTCAATATTCTGATATAATTTTTGTCATGTATGAATTATGAAAGACTCCTCTTTATAGGATTTAACATCTATAGAATTTTAGTAAATTATATTATTTATATGAATAAATGTGTGCATAAAAACGTATATACGATAATCTGAATAATCTAATGATCGACATGCATTAGTAGTATGTAGTTAAGATAATAGGGATCGAAAATCTAGGATGAATTTGAAGGTATTTAGAAGATAAAAGAACGAAACAAACACAAAAATAGGAGTCCTCGTAATTAATTGGAAGAAGCATGATCGAAATGGCATGTCCAAGGTATGGTCAAACAATTACTCCAAATCTTCAGCACAGAAAAGAACAATCTCTGTCACGACATCCAATCTAAAAGGTAGGGGATAAAGAACTTGGAGATGATGCAAAGTAAAAGTGTATCAGAAATTCAAGTATTAATTGCAGTATTTTCAAGTGTTTAAGAGTTAGGGAGTACTTCCTTGATTACAGAGGTTATGACTGCTATTTCGTATAGGGGTAGGTCTTCTGGCTCTATGAGAGATGACAGACAAAATTAAAGATCAATAGTGTGGGATTAGAGCTTCATTTATATATTTATATTTTTCTTGGTAAAATCAATAACATGCACTTTGCCTCATGCTTGTCTAGCTTAGGCCTGTCTTTTACTAAATTCCTCCTATATTACCGTAACTTTTGCCCTAATAATGCTCATAATCCAACGGGAAACAGTAATTGGGATTCAAACCTCCTAATAACTAGGGTTTTTTTTTTTTTTTGTGAAGACTTGAGCTTTACCCCAAGAATTACTCCTAAAATTAAAATACTTAAATATATTCCTATTGATTATATGTGTCAAGACTACATTTATGAAATATACACAATAGATAGCCAACATTTGAGTTTAATGGACTTAGATCATGTTCACTTCACCCGACTTTTACTAAACTCAAATTATTTTGCAAACTATAACTAATTTTTACAAATTCAAGTTGATTTTTAGTGATTAATTTTTTTTTTAATAATTTAAACTATTTTTTTTACTTTACGCATGAAACATTGATTTTTTTTTTTTGGGTTTTCTTTCTTTCTTTTTTTTTTACGATGAATTGATTAGAGCCTAAGTACTTTACATGTTGTCAATTGATTTTTATCGTGGAACATGGTTAAACTTTTATCTAAATAGTTGGAGTTATGTTGCATTATCTTCACCATATAATCATGAAGATGCTCAAGTCAAATGAAGAGCTTAATTAAAATAATTATTTTGATAGATTTATGTTAAACATATCCCTTTATCTTCTATAATAATAATAATAAATTAGCAATAATAAATGCTTGATTTGTGTTTACGAAAATGACATAAAGTTGGTAATTCAAGACAAAATCATGTAAATTAAAAAAAAAATAAAAATTTGATTGAGGAACCCCAAGTCATGAATCTTGATCTTGCAAGCTATAGATCATCAGCTGCACAACTATAGCTTCAACATTTCATATATTAATATATATGATTATATGACTATATGAGAGTCCATAAGTACACCACAACATGATATTATATTGTTGAATATCCCGGGGCCTAAGTTGATTTTCCTGGCATATGAGCTATTTGGCAATGTGAGTTCATCCATGCAAGAGCCACAATTAAACTTAATTATTGAAGTTTTGATTGGGTCTTAGCTTAGAATCTTAGATACATTCGATTGCGTGCAATGTAATTAAGTTGAAGACTGTCACGTGCGCTAGATCCGTTCATTGATGCTACTTTGAACTTATTAAATCCACAAAATTTGGTCATTCATATAATCCAAATTGGAATTGTTGGAGAGATCAACTTCAAATTAAACTTGCAATTGATCATGAGAAATTAATTCTCCCTTGGAAATTGCAAATCTAATTTGGCATAGGTTGTGTATTTTATGTAAAGATATGTCATAAATTCTTCATTTTGTTTATGACAAATTGGTACAAGTGTGAGTATGTTATGGGAACACTAAAAGATTGAATAATTAGCCACTGTCGACTATATAGTTTCAACGTTGGTTACGTTGGGTTTTAGAATGTAAATCCATTTGACGCTTCTAAGTTCTTTTCTATGATACTGATCACACCTTAAACCCTAGTGGCTCTCCTCTTCTCTTTTTCTTATTGTGATTTTTAATTTTTAAAAGCCCTAGCTTGAAAATAGCTAAATTTTAGAATAAATTTGACTATGTATGATCCTTTTCCTTCAATTTATCCATATTTTATTGTTTGATTTTTATTATAACTTCATCGTTTAAGTACGTAACTTGAGTGCCCCTGTAGTGGCTTACTTGAATATTGTAAGTTGTTTGTTTACTTTGATGAGATCTGTCAATGTATTTCATGATAGAAATTGTCAAAGATTTATGATGGGATGCACAAATTTTAAGGATAATGTCAAATATGAAACAGTTTTTAATTTCCAAAGAGATATATGTCAACCATGAAGGTCTTCGTGTCCACCTAAACAATATCAAATGATCATTTTCATGGTAATGCCCAAATGTATTTTGGATAATGAAGTTGTTTTATACTTGAGATCTATTTATGTATTGAGAGTATTATATATATATATATATATATATATATATATATATATATATATATATATATATATATATATATATATATATATATATATATTTATTTATTTATTTATTGTTCATCATAAAAGTATATGTGCTAGGGTTACACTCTCGTGTCCATGTGACCTCTTTATTGAAAAGTGACATATTAACCACTAAACCAATGAAACATTAATGAAAATCTAAAATAAAAGGTATAAAAGTCTTACATTTTTACGAAATAAGTAATACATCAACAATTTAGACCTCTTCACCTACCAAATTTATCTATATTTTCATTTTCATGGTTTTAATAATTGTTTAACCCGTCAATTTATCTTAATTAGATAAATGATTTGGACATATAGCAATTCATAAAATGGTTGGGACCAGTCAGTAGTTAAACTCCTATAAACCATAATAGAAAGTTAGGGAGAGGAGAACAAAACTACAAAAGTCTCAACCAGACTGAGTCCTACGTACGTACCATTTCTTTCTTTGTTTATTAGCTAAGCAGAGCTATTCACTAATAACGTCAATGTATATGAGCTAATGAGGTGTGAAAACTCGAGATTAAGCAAATTTACGCCCAGGTTTTCAGTTGCTGCCTTAGAAAAGACAAACCAAGCAATCAAATAACACAAGTAGACAAATCACCTGTCTTTTAAACTTCGAGCTCTGCGTTGTGCACGCATTCATCAATTAATCCTAATGATTAATTAGCTAAATGACAAGATAATTGATTTTCCAGCCACTACAAAATTTAGGATTGTTGCTCAACCTGTAGTACCTACACTATTCACCTCGGGTCTCTGCCCCTAAACTTGGGATCTGATTGAAATATTGTGTGTCTTATTTTTAGAATAATCTCCTAAATACTTAGATGAGATAAAGGTTCAAGTTCTTGATATGTAAGCAAGACTTAGATGATATTATCACACTAATTTATCGTTCCCTAAAGAGAAATAAGCCACCATGATAATACAATTGCATAAAAAGTTGTAATAAAATCGATTTACACAAGATTTTGACAAGGTCAATATGTCTCTCTTCCTAATCCAAAAGAAAACCTTTTTTTCCAGGAAAAAAAAATTAGCCACCTGAAAAGGTTACTAGAGAAAGAGTACGAGAGCAAATGTATATACATGAGCATGTTAAATCGATTGATGGCAATAGATAACAAAAAAAAAAAAAAAAAGAGCATCCTAGTAAAGTCTGTGTGTTTCTATAATCATCATAAGGTGGCATCCATGACTTTGGCTGTTCTTGAACTTTTCATATGACTGGGGCTGCTTACACCCAACCATTTCTGAATATACTCAAACACTGTCTCGTTCTGCAAAAGGGCTCGGTGGCTAGCACCAACTCCAACTCTTTCTACAGCATCAAATCCATCAGCCTGTTTATAAAAAATGTGAAGCTACTTATCAAACTACACATAACCATCTACAATAATGAACTCATCTTGTAAGTATCTGAAGCATATATAATACTCCGTCCATGAGGGAAGTATCTGCATTGAATTATATGTTTCAAACCGCCTTCGCTGTTGGGAATGACCCAATTTCTACTTGGATCTCAATGGTATAGTAAGATTGCTCTATAAGAAGTCAATTTGAATCTGCTTAATGACATTACGGACACAACAAAATATAAATGCGATATTTTTGTCAACATTAAAACAATGCGATTTGTGATGTTCTTACATTCTTTTCCGAATTCCAACATGTTACAGATCACAAAGAAAGGGAGGGAGTATCCCAGTTAATAAACTGGTAAGAGCTTGAAAGTACTCAAATCAATTTAGTTCTTACAAACAAGTTTATAGATTGAAGGGTTGAAAGATGAGAGACTGCACCTGTGCAGATTCAGAAGGAACAGTTTCATCGCCGTCCACAAAAGAATATTCAGGCTGAAATATGACCATCAGACAGGTTAGTTCAAGATATACAAATTATGTCACTAGGATTTTTCAGCCCAAACTGTGGGACCACATATAGAATTTACACACGCATTGCACCCAGAGAATAAGATACTTTGCTACTTCAAAAACACCATGCGTTTGGATAATAATGGTGGAGGGAAGGAAGGGCAAGATGGAGAGGGGAGGAATGGCTAGCTTTTTCCTTCCAAATATTTCCAATGCTGTGTAAGAAGGAAAATGATCCCTTCATTTCTCTTCCCTCTCCATTTCTTTCTCTGCATAATGTTCAGATAAGGGAATTGGACTTGCTCCCAAATCCTTCCCTAACCCTCCACATTCTTCATCTACAACTACACACTATAAAAAAAAAGGAAAAAAAAAACACTGGATCACTCTAAAACTAGTCAGGTCCAAATCAATATCCATGAGATTGAGTAACATAGATGCATTTATGGAGAAATAACATACTCACCAATGTGTGGCAAATTTCTGACAAGTCATCAATAGGAGAAGTTTCTGAACCGTAACTGCATGAAACAAACAAATGGTTGATTATTCTTAGAAGAGACGTTAATCAACAATGAGATACAGGCAACGAAGAGTTCTAAGTGACACTGTTTTTTCAAGTTCAAAGCTCTATTAGAGGTCAGAAGGAAACCACCAAGAGGGTGACACTGTGTTCATCTACCCTCCTTGTCCTGCCTCTTAGCAGAGTATCTTAAGAGGAATTAGCTATTTGATGTTAATTCTGTACTAGCATGTAGCATTATTGCATGTGATTGAACTAGACGCCAAAAAGGGAAAAGCAAAAACGCTGATTTTCAAAAGGTGGAAGACGTAGAAAAATCCAGAAAATGGAAGGAAAAACAAAAACAAATACTTAATGCAGAGTTAGCTAGAACACAGCTTTGTCAGATATTTATGAAGTAGAAATATTAACTTGTGGATTGGTGAAAGACAAAAGTAACTATGAGCATCTAAAACACCAGCAAACCTTTAGATATAAAAGGATATTTCTTTAAATTTCCGAAATGATGAATTAAGAAAATAGTGAAAATAAATTTCCTAGCAACAAAAAAGCAAGCATGTATGCCACATAAAACAATTCAAGTTTATTCACGATTTGAGCTATGATCAGGCCTGCAGTACTGACTATCAACATAAAAAAATCTGACAGCCTGGTAATGCACACAGAGGTAGATTTTATAACTGATCTGCTCTCATTTCCTTAATGGTGTTGGTGTTTCTGAATTCAGACAATTGTGGAGTAATGTTTGGAGCAATGAAAAAGATTATACACAACAGCAATCTTGAGTTCTTTAATTTTGGGCAAGATTCATAATTAATCTTCCATTTCCTTCTTTTTTGACCTTTTTTTTTAATTACCAGCTAGACAGCCAACATCAGATCTTTTCATTGAAACCGAGGTTCTATGGATAATTCAACACTTACCAAACATCAAAAGGGGTGTCTAATGAAGTTCCATAAATGTTATAGAATCTAACTCCCTCAGGCATTATTGCTTTGGTGAGGAGTTCACGAGTGCCAGCCGCCCATTTGAGAATAGCTTTGTTGAAGGGAAGAGAAACCATCTTCCCATTGTAGTTAAGCTGTAAAGAAGACTACTGTGTTAGGTGTCACCTTGGACATACTTCATCTAATAAGGTCAAGTTTAAAGAGACAACAACATGTCAATTGTCAAACCAACTAGATTAGTGATTTAGCACAACTACTTCTAGATTGTGAAGAATGAATGTAAAGTAAATAACAAGTTTTTGTCATAGCTACATTGCATCTAGGAATCTAGGACAATAAAGAATAGGAAATGACCCCTCTGTATTCCTAAAGCCATAATATTCAACAAGTACATAGAAATACCTACATTAAAAAGCAGTAACGCTTCTGTCATGTGAAAAACTGACAATTACAGTACTATATATGCAGCAAAATTTAAAACTATTTCAGCAACATCTCTGTATAGCTTCAACACACCTCATTATCCCTCAAAGCCTCCTCAAAGAGACTGATACTTTCCACTGGATCATATGATATAAGCTTCACAGCAGCCGGGTTATGTTCATCTGCTTCATCTGGAGATACCTTGTGCCAAACACAAATTTTAGGGACCTCTTTCCACTCAAATACAGGATTTGGCAACATCTCATAGATTGACGGGCACTCTATCACCTGAAAAGGGCAGTGAACTTTACATTACCTAAGGTTATGCCATCAGCCAGTAAATTAGAAGGAAGATTAATATTGATCATGTAAGTGTAAGTTGCAATCAGCAAAACGAAATAAGATTATTTGTCAGATCAAAATACATGCACTTGCTTAATTCTATCAGTTTCATGATTTTAGGACCTTTCTATGAAGTCATTTAGCAGGACAGGTTAAAATCATAAGGTTACCAATTGATGCATCGTCCATCTTCTCACAAAAAAATAACTCCCAAAACCTTCAATGAATTGCAGCCCTGTTAAAAGCGCATCATTGATGCATCCTGGAGCACCTGTTAAGAGTGCATCAGTATAAGTATGGTCAATAGGTTACTTGCAAAATCTAGTTATAAAAAAACACGGAAAATGACAAAAAGGAAAGAAATGAAACAACCTTGAAAAGGGCATGCTATGCAAATCCACTTGCTTACATACTTGGAGAATAACTGCAAGATAAAGAGAATAATAAGCACTTCAGATGGGAAATTGGGTAAAAGTTCAAAGCTAGTCACCAAGAGATATGAGCGCACATCAGGAAATAGAGCCATGAAACTCTTCACCAGCACTCCACCCATAGAATGTGAAATCAGGTTAACTTGTCTTCCTCCAGAAGCTTTATATGCAGTCTCCAGCTTTACTCTAAGACCATCCATCAATTTACCAATTCTGCAAAAAGTGGTCTTTCACATAAGCTTCCAAAAGACTGGCACACCGTACTTCCATAGTCAATTAGAATACACTCAATACAGTAAATTATTGGTAGACCATAGCAAATGTAGCCCATAGATTGGAACCTTTAAAATTTGGATTACCTATTGCTTTGCCGAAAATCATAACCATAGCCAAACAGCGTGGTGCCCTTCTTATACCCACAATCAACAAGCATATCAATCATATCATGAAAATGGTACAGATCTGTCACGTGGGTAACTTTCACCAACTGTCGCATTGAAGAAGACAACTTTGTCAAATTATTAAAGAGCTAGACTAATCTGACTCACAAAACAGTCACAAGCAAAATCCCACCCCTTACACAACAAATTCACCTGCCCCCTTTCCCCAAAGTCAAGCCTAAAGCCTCGTATACATCAGGCTATTCCTTTCAAGAGAGCCTACTGTAGCCGCCTACTATATTTTGTTTAACAGATAGTATTGTTTTGTCAGCAATGGCAAGAGAACAGATTGCAATTGACTACAGATCTTCTTGATCATTGGATCACCCTTTCCATGTACTATTATAGATTAGAAACCGATAAAGATTATTGGCGCACCCTTTCCCTATCTCTATGGTTTCATCAGATAAACCACGGAAATGTTTTGCAAATCAATCAAATCGAATCACAATAACTACCTCAAGAAATAACTGGCAGAGCACTAGTAATTGCATACAGGAAAATATCAAATTTACAGCAATCTAGTGTTGCTGAGTTGGTCTGCTTGGTCACAATCAGCCAATTATATAACTAATCCATATTGGTCAAAAGTGTCAATGAAGATAGTCATAAAAAGTGACATCAAGCAAAAAAATTCAGAACTTTCTGAAATCTTACCAGTGAAGGGTCCAAGATGTCAATAGCATACAATCCATGGTCATCATCAGGCACTACAATTTCAGAATCCTCATCCAATTCCTCGGTATAACCTGATGAAACACATCCAAAAGTTTTAAATAAAAACCACCAATGCATATTGTCATATCATATTAACATTTTGGATTGTTTATGGTTTAGAATTTATGTCACAAAGATCAAAAGTTACATTAAACTCCAAAAACTGTTATCCACAAAAATACAAGGGGGAATAAAACAAATTCAACTGATCCCAACTTTTTCCCAAACTTAAAAGGCGAAAGCTTGGATACAACGTACAATAAATTTAATCGACCCGAATCACATAAAAGTCAGCTTAGCAAAGGGGTGGACATATTGCCATCACATTTTCCACCAATTTCCAACTCAAATGCTAAAAAAAATGTATCAAAAAGTAGAGAAAGTGTAAGAACCAGTAGTGGGATTATAGATGGACCAAAGCTTATTCTTGAACTCCAAATCAGCCAATAAAATCCTGACCCAAACCCGAGTCTGGTATTGAAATCCAAATATACCCTTGGATTTAGAGTTCAAAATGGACCCTCCCATGCCCGTGACTAGCACAACCGGGTCCCTATCAGCCGGATCACCGAGTCCATCGTGGGAGTCAGTGACTCGGCTACCAAAGAAACATGGGCATACACGAGTCGACATTATTTATGTGGTAGGAAGAAGAAGGTGGAAGCAGAGAGTCTAGGGATGATGGTGTCGTGTGATTGGTGCTACAACATTTGCCAGTTTTTGTATATTAATAGAGCGCTAAACTCAATGCTTGACAGTTCGAGGGGTTGTGTTTCCCCTAATGCCCTTACATTTGCAAAACCTACTTCGAGTAGCTACGGTCATACACTCAATACTCATACGGAGTAATCCAATTGTTTGGATTACATATTAATTAGGACAATGACTGATTTATTAAGGGTAGTCTGACTCACATTTGTTCCTTTGTTAACTCACCCAGTATTAATCATATATTATAAATTTATTGTATCTTAAATTTGATAATTATCAGCTTTTTCATATTTAATTATTTCGTAGCATAGCTATTCAATTACCCTTTGTATATTGGCAAAAAAATATACTTAGGAAATCAACTTAGATTGTTTAAAGGATAATTTTATAAAACATTAAATTATGGGTACCCTTAAAATGGTTAAAAGTGTCTTTTTTTTTATTATGAAAAACAGGATAGAAAAGTTCCATGGATGAAATTGAAGAAATAACCTACGCCATTAAATTTGGTAGATTACTTGTTCAGTATATACTTTAATGCTATTTGATAAATGACAGTGCCACGTGCTCCTCGCAGCCTCCTTCCGTTCTCCATGTTGACCATGTTTCTATCTACCTTTCTTCTTTCACATTCTCTTTGTTTTTCCTCTCATTAATTTTAACAAGAAATACTTTTTAATATATTATATATTATATAGATAAAAGTAAAAATAAGAAGAGTATTTAAAATAAAAAGGATGAGAAGACATCTTGACTTTTCATCTTCTAAATCCAACGCATGATATTTTACATACATATAGTTTACCCTTTTTTAACTCATAGTGACCAAATAATTTTTTCATTTATAATGACTCTTTTTATTATTAAAGTAACTTTTTTTATTGTTATAGTAACTCTTTTTTTTACGTGAAATCTTTAACGTTGGATCTTACCATTTAAACGGCCAAGATATTTTCTTATTCTTCTTATTTTAAACATTGTTCTCATTAGATCTCTCCTATATATAGTAGAAGATAGTAGAAGATAAGTATTAAGTAGTACGAAGATGATAATGTTAGTCATCATACTGATGAGTACCTTTAAAAGATTAGCTTGTCACGTAACTGACGAAGCACCAAAACCATTGCTCAAAATCTCTAATTGTTCTCTCCTTAATATTCCTATCATATTCAAATAAACTTTGGGTACGGTAAGGAAACCCCATCTACAATAACATACTTTTCAAATTTGTAAATAAATAAGAACATACTATTAGCAAGAATTGAAATCGTTATAATGATTTGAGCAAACTACATTGGGCAAACCAAGATACTCCCTACATTTCTATCTCAAACTTACAATATTTTTGGTCTCTGAATTAACTAACAAAGATTAACTGCACTAATTATGTCTCACATATAAAGATGACAACTAATTTAACTACTTTTAATTGAGGATATATTTATACCCATCTCTATGTAATTGGAGTACGTCACATTTGTATGGTCATAAATAGCTAGAGTATATGACATTTAATATTTTGATATAGCTCGTCTTTATCATGACTATTCTATATCTTTTCTATAATTAGTTTTAGAGGCGCATCAATGGTTAATTAGTATGGAGTAGTTACTAACCTATTCTTTGATTTCCATATATTTAGGAGATATCATCTTCTAGTTAAGCACTTCTAAATTAGTTTTACATACTACTACATAGTATACTACTTATGGATATAGTTGTCACATACTGTCTCCGCTCATTAAATTATTCCTAATTATTGTAGCTACACTAATCAAGGAATAAAATTAAATAAGTGAGTCTTTTTATTTAATTTTGAAGAAGAGAGAAATAATTATAGAGATATGATTATTAATAAGTAGTTAATGTAGACTCATGTAATAAAATAAGTGAAGATAAAATAATACACTAGTATAAAAGAAATAAAGTAGAAACGAGAAAATGTTTGTTGTGTAAAATAGGAGTACAAAAGAATACTTGTACAATATTTTTGGAAAATGTCACAGTTTGAAATCTCGTTAATCGTTAATCGTTATTCGTTATGATTCAACTTGATGACGAGGAAAACAGTCACTAAAAATTGCAATTTAATTAGGAGTGCTGAGTTGTTGCCTTGAGTGAGAAATAAAGGCCAGTAAATGGCGTAACTATTACTCATTACAACTAAGAAATATTGGTACCGTACACGAAAATAAATGAAGTACTATGGGTACCCTTAAAATGTAAATGATGTGACATAGGCAGGCATCTAATTTTAGAATATCCAAGAGTTGTTCGTTGTAAGATCCTCCTTGATTTAGTTTGTCCAAGTCACGTAAGGATGAAGCACATCCTTGCACGTATGTGAATGATAGGAACTTCGAGATGATAAACAAAGGTCTACAAAAATCTGTAAACATCAACATCTCTAGACTCGGACTTGGGCTTGAGATCATCTGGTCAACTGTCCAGTAGACCCTTAACTAGTCCATTTATAAAAAGATTTAATAAATTATGAGGTTATTTTTAAATATAATCACTATTCTTTTTAAACCAGTCCCATCGACTCAGCCATTTTGTATAATTTTGGCCTGACCTAACTTGATTCATTTCATCTCTTCTTTAACCCGATCTGATCCAATTCATTTTACATGTGACCCATATAAATCCTAAACCGACCCAATACATAAGTATAATGCCTAGGTCAATACTGACCCATTGTCAAAGTTAATATAGTATTTCTTATACATATCAAGCGTTAGATACACAAAAAGGTAATTTTTTTTCTTTGGTTTAACAATAATAAGAATAATAATAAATATAAATATAACAAAATTAATTATGAACAATAATGATAATGGATTAATGGGGTATTAAAAGAAAGATATGGCAAACATATTTCAAAGATAATAGCATACATGATACATGTGATGTACCCATGTCTAAAAAAGTTATTTTGTTAAAAACAACCGACAAAACTTTACCAAATAAATTTATAAGTAGCCAACAATCAAAATGACTAAATAAGATCAGGAATGAAACTGAGTCAGAACAGAACCTATCAATCCCATTTCTTACTGAATCGCAAAACTTTTTTCAGATTGATTTGGACCCATGAAAAAAATGTTGTATCCTTTACCAGTTGAACCCAAGTATAACAGTATGGTAACCTTTCCAAAGTAGTGCTACACTAAAAGCACAACACACACAGAAGAAACTTCAACACAGCCTACAATAACTCCATTGCAAATTCGCAAAATCGTAGCAGTCCGCAGAACAAAAAGCACCTAATAACACTCTTTTTTCTGATACACAGGAGTCTATTGACATAGATTTCAAAACTCACGAATGCAGGTATCACAATCCGCTTCATGTCATCTACAGGTCCTGCACGCTCAAACCTGCAAAAGCCCCAGAAATTACAGACCACCAAACCAATGATAAACTTGAAAAACTTGAGAGATGCAGGTACACAAAATAGCTACCTGGGGGAAGGGATTGCTTCAACTTGTCAGCCTTCTCATTGTCAAACACACAAAGTGTGTAGAGGTACTTGGAGCAGCGAACCTTGAACTTCACCACATCCTTGCTTCTCTTGATCTTTACGGACCGTGCATCCTTCCTTCTGGCAGTCAGAAGGAAGTCCTTGATCTCATGGATCTGCTTAGGCTGCAAGATCAACATACCCACATATACATCACTTCCAATAGTTTTGAAACATGAAACCCCCCCCCCCCCCCCCCCCCCCCTTCACAATTACTTGTCCTGACAACAAGACAAAGCATGATTGATTGCAAGGCCAATCCCACACAACACACCAAGTTCATCACTATTACTTCAAACACACACTCCAACAAGCATGCAGGCATAATATAGCACAAAGGTCAACCCCCACAAAATTTACAGTAATCTGACAAGCCAGTTTACTTACTTACATTGAAAACTGAATAATAACAATGTATCCCCGGTTGAGAATAGAAAGAGTGACAACACACACTCTTCCCTGAAGTATTCAAACGTAGAGTTTGATTTGGCGTCGGCTCATACATAACGCCCATTAATAAGGAAGCGCTAGTAATCAGTATTTCGACGCACACAGTTTCATAAAACAAATCAAAACACCAAATCATCACAACTATCAAACCACTAACAGAACGAAACTGAAAGTCCACAGACCCACATCATCCATAATAACTAGAGTAACTAATAAATATGTGCCCCTAAATGATAATAACAAACAAAAACAGTAACCTTTCAAGGAATTAGATAAATAATAAAAAAAAATAATGTCGACAATTAGATCATGATTAAACAGTAACAATCGCAAAAATATGTACCATTTTTGGTGAGGTTGGAAATCACAGGTGCCTGCTTGAGCTGCTGCTGCTGCTTGGGAGTTCTCACTTTTCTGCTATTTGGGCTGCTGATAAGTATATGTAGTAGGGTTTGTTTTTGCAAATATCAAAAACCCTACCTTTAGACTTTGTCTGTTGCCGTTTTATCCCTGTGTTTTTATTGTTTGATGGGTTATTGGGTTGGAGTTGGACCTGAATCTTTTATCTTTTTGAAATGGGCCTTGGTTGATGCAGAGACCGAGGGAGTATAGCAAGTACGCAACGAAAGTCTAAAGATAGAACCTTGCACAAAATACAGCACGGCAACCCTATGAATCTATGATATTCATATATTATTTTTGTCTTTTAAATATCGCTCCATTTTTTCATTTTGTGTTGTTCTTAAAACTTTTTTATTTTGGATTGTTCCTCTAAAGATTTTTCACTTTATCTTACAAAAAGTTACTTTTCGTGATTGAGGTAATCTTTAGGGGACGGCGGAGGTATTGATATCCGTGTTAGGCCGTAAGCCCATAAACCATGTTAAGGCCACATTTTTTCGGAATTAAAGTTTATTAGGCTTGTTCTAGTACAACTAATTAACCTCACCACATTATGAGAAATTTTAACTAGGCCTATAATCACGTTGTATGTCAATTGAGCTCGCGTTATACTAGCAGCCATTTGAAATTTTGGGAGTGACACTTGTGCTGTGTAACGATGGGCTGGTTATGGGGCGAACGTTCATGGTCGGCCTAATTCACACGGGCCTCATAACCTATGTGGAATACTAACTAATTATTACAACATGTGTGTCGTGTTCTATCCAAAATGCCTTAAATTTAAAAATTATATAGTAATGAGTATGAGAAGCTAGAAAAAATGGTTACAAGCCTCATGGAGATGTTATTGAGTTAAACTTGTATTCTTCGTCACAAATTACATGGATAATATTATGGTCTTCATATTTGGCGTGTTCTTTGGTGTTGGGAGTTTTGTCCCACATTGATATTCCATTGAAAAGTAGAAGTAGAGATTTATATAGTTTGGAACCACCTATTATGTTTGAATAATTTAGAGGAAATTATGGAGTGCTTTAAAGTTGATGCGAATTTAGACCTTGAGATTCCCAATCAAGACTTTGAGATACCTAGTCAAGACCTTACAACACTTATTAAAGAAAATTCACGTCAGGGCTTCGACACAAGAGAAGTGATCCTTGCTAAATTTTTTGAAGAACGAGTTATACATAACTTTGGAATCCACGATCCTTCCATTTTAAGGCTTGAAGTTACTACCCTTGAGTATCATTTAATGAACTTGGATGCGCTTTAATAAAGGAGTTTATGGTTGCCCATTACTTGAACAACACTTTAAATGGGAAGTTACAAGCTTTTAAGTCCAAGAAATAAATAAATAGGTTGTTAAGAGAGATTTATGGTTTTAATGAAGCATTGAAGTTACAGGACTGATTATTAACACCGAAACCGTTCCTTTCCAATTTGCAACTGACTTTTATTAGTTGTTCCAATGATTGAAGTAGTTAATAGGGCTAGTAATCATTGTAAGCCTTTTCTGTTTCTTTCTGTTTTTTCGTCTTCTAAACTGAGCATGTTCATATATAAGGCAACTTATAGGAATGTTTTGGACATATTTGAATTTGAATGAAAGTATTTGGTTTAGACCGAATTTTAATGATAAATTGTCTAAGTATTTTCAAGTTTATTTTGAAGGGTTTGAGTGGTGAAGTGAGTAATCCTTCCTTGCAAACTGGGAGTTCGTTGGGTTAAGTCGAGTAATCCTTACTTAAGTCCTACAAATCAGTTTGTTGAGTGAGTAATTCTCGCAAACATATCCCATTTGTTTAAGTGAGTAATCCTTGTAAATTACAACATTTTCTTTCTTTTCCTTAAATACAAAATACACATTTTCTTAATCATCCCAAATCTAAAATCCTACCATTTTGAGCTTAAAAACCTTACCCAGCCAAACACATTCCTTTTTTGCTCAAAAGTGATCCGTTTAAAAAACTTGTATATACTAATACTTTCATACTAGAATATACATCAAAAGTATTCTTTATATTACAAGCACTTAACACATACTTAATTAAGATAATTACTTAATTATTAATAACACTTTAAATTATAAAATTAGTTGGTTAATTAATTATTTTAATTACATTAATGTACCTTTGTGTGAAGTTAGTTTTTATGCATTATAAAATCTTATTAAGGTTTTTAAGTTATTTGCATCTTCTTTTACTTTTTTTTTTTCAAAAAATTGTTCTTAAACGTTTTTAGGGAGTTTCAATTGCATTACTTTAATTAATATCGTGTTTAAGGTAAGTTGCAATCACAGTGAAGAGTTAATATTGGCTTAAGGACAGTATAATCACATCCTTGATTATTCGTCCTTATATTACGAATAAAACAAATGCTGTAAATGATATCATGAAAGAAGATACATATATGTTTTGGTAAGGCCTAACCTATGTCACATGGTGGTGCACAATACAATTTTATTATGTGAAGTATCTACTTTATTTCGTATGAGACAAGGAGAATGATACAGCACACTAACTTGTTCCATAGTAACGAAGGATATTTTAAAGTGCACATTAGTCCATACGTCATATTTCATAAAATGATTAACTACCTAGTTAAAAAAAAAGAGAAAAGAAATACTTTTATTACTTTACGGATTTCCTTGATTTTATTTGGAATAATTTATAAGAAAAAAGTTTTTAAAACCCAATTTGACTTTTATGGTATCCAATACTCGACTTTAAACTTTTTCAATCTCGAAATCTGTAAGGCAAAAAATTATGAAAACTTAATATTCCAAAAATTTACATTAAGATGCATTCAACAAAATTTCACTTAAAAATATTATTTTTTATTAACATGATGAGAATTCGTAGTAAAATTTGTTGAACTTTAACTCTAAAAAGTGGATTGAGGTGTTCGTTTAGAGACAAAGGGAGTATTATGAAGTAGACCAAGGTACAAATTCATTAAATTTTTGATTAAATACAATGTTATTATGTACTTTGCAAGATTTATATGATACTTGCACTACTAGATATTCACATTACAATAATCAAAAAGTAAAACAAAATTACAATTTAAAATAATCACAAAGCTTAGTGAATTAATCATAAACATATTATTGTTTAAAAGTGTAGAAAATAGCTTATATAACTGGCACGACTTTGGAGTCTTGGATTTTTCCATCAGACATTGTTAGTGGCACAATAATGTGAAGCAGACTTGACTTAGAGATGACAGGATTGAGATTGTACAACAAATAAACAAAGACCAAAAGTAACAATTCCACTTAGCTTTTGTAGGAAGGTGTCGTTCTCTTGGAGACCTTCTCATTCCTTCCTTACGAAGGAAATGAAAGAATCACATTAACCACATATTATTATAGCCAAAAATTAGTAGCATCCAAATTTAAACTAAATTTGATCCAATTTATTCTCTCCACTTTATTCCTATGTACTCTTAGACTTGTTCTTTTATTCTTTAGGTTATACCTTCATGCTTTATCTAATTCAACCTTTTTTAAAAAAAATATTTTGGTAAGAACAAATTATCCATTAATTATATTAAGTTGTTTTTTAGTTATAATTCATCTTAAAATAATATCTTTTAAGACCCCGTATGATTATGTTTTTTCCTTATATATTAAGAAAGTTTGGTTCTTAATTTTATAGATTCAAAATAAAAAGAACAAAAAGAAACGAATGAAGTATAACTTTAATACATGTGGTGCATAAGTACGAGTGCATGCATGTAGATATATCCTCTAAAAAATTTAAGATGTTTTAATAAATTGTGCATAACCAATATTTCCTAGATTACAAATAAAAACTCGGTGATTTTATTTATGGATTATAAATTTATAATGCTTCACCCTTATACATAAGTTGACACTTGTCTATTTAAGTTACAAATGAACTACTAGCTGGTTTCTTCTAAGCATAGTTATTATTGCCTAATTAATCACAAGTACTTCGATAGTTCAATTCAATCCAATAATGAAGTGCACTTGGGAGACTCCCAGTCTCCCACTACACTAGCGAGTTGACCCAGTTGCCCTTCACTCCAGTTTAAAAAGGGTACTACTCTGCCCGAAAAATCAAGTCTCAGAATTTTTAAATTCTATAGCATCTCCATTCAATGATTCACTCCTAGTGACTAGCAAATACTCCGTACCAATTGCAGAAGTTGAAGGATTCCCAACACTTGAATTTCCCTCAAAGGCGAGTTTGTCAAGTATACTCTTCATTTTTCCTGCATTTTCTCACCCTTTTATCGACCAAAGGCACACAAAAACAAATATTTGCACAAATTATTGCGCACTTTGTAACCCACAAATATTTTGTAAATTTTTGGTGATTTTATCATCTGGGAATGTGGGAAACCTCTTGAATTTCCATTAAATTCGCAAACATTGTAATTGCAAAGTATAAATTTTATACAAAGATTAAAACTGTTCACATCCTTGTTTTTTGATATTCCGCATTGATAAAGTTTGAATATTTGGTACAAAAAATCACGGTTTCATGTGTACAAATGTTTGGACTATTAAGAAGTTAACTTTTTTCAGGTTTAAGGGAGAAAGAGAAGAAGAAGAAGAAGAAGAAGAAGAAGAAGAACAAGAAGAAGAAGAAGAAGAAGAAGGGAAGACAATGGAGGCAGTAAGTATGGAGATTTGTGTGACACAAGACTCATCCGCTACTCTTCCATTCGCTAGAAGGTGATTTACATCTCCTCAATTCTGTTAGTTTTTTCATGTTGCTTTTCTTGTTTTTCATGAACTATAATTTCGGATAATGCTGTTGTAAATAAAGGTGTGTTCTTGAATTATAATTTTTCTGGGTAGTGCAGTATTTTGTTTGTGTCGAGTTGGTTTCTGATTGATTTTCGAGTTGTTTCGATTTCGGGTTGAAAATGACCTTCAAGACCCTAAATTAAATAGGGTTTTTGGTCAGTTTTTCATTTCGGCTCGATTTTTGTTATGTTTAGATTAGGGCGTCAAAGACAAACTCGACCTGAAAACCAGACCCGAAAACAGTGGGTTAGGGGTGAGGTTTTTGACACGAAAACATAAATGGGTTGACACAAACCCGACTCGAAATTAAATGGGTTAGGTTAAAGTTGAAAATTTCAATCCGAAAATGACCCACTTAACTCCAAATTATTTTTGGGTCAAAATTAGATCGGGTTAACCCAAACCCGACCTTATAACCAAACTATATTAAGTAGGTTACAAAAAAATTTACTTGGCCAGTCACCCACTCTGCAAGCCCAAATTAAAACCCTAAAAGACAATTAAACTACTACTGTAAACTTGTAAGCTGTTTCATCTCAACTCTGAGTGGCAAAAATGACCCAACCCGACCCAAAAATAGCGGATAGGGTCGATATTTTCGAAACAAAAACTAAAATGGGTTGACACGAACTTGACCCGAAATTAAATGGGTTAGGTTTGGGTTGGGGTCTTCAACCCGAAAACTTAAATGGATCAGGTTTGGGTTGGGGGATAGCTGATCCGAAAATAAATGACCCGAACACGAACCCGACCCGACTGGATCCGTTTGCCACCCCTAGTTTAGATTGCTTTTGTGATTGGTTTCTGTTGTTGTTACCTTTTTTTTCTTAAAATAAAAAATCTGATTTGTTTTTTAGTTTTAAAGAAGATACCTAAGCACATTTTGTTTATTTTATTATAGCTACCAGCTTGAAGCATTGGAGAAAGCCATGAAGCAGAACACTATTGTGTTCTTGGAGACTGGTTCAGGGAAGACATTGATTGCTGTCATGCTTCTTCGCAGTTATGCACACTTCCTTCGCCGACCAACACAATCCAATATTGCAGTCTTCTTAGTACCTACCGTCGTTTTGGTTACTCAAGTATGGTTCATACAATTTTTTGAATCATATATCTACATAAATGAAATGTTAATTCCATGATAAAATCCGATTGGAAGAGGCTAGTTCAAATGGTTTGTAGTATACAAGTATGTCATGAGTTAATCATTGTTATGTTTCTTTGGTTCTCTTTCCTGCCACTATTGACTAGCAAGCCAAAGTTATTGAGATGCACACTGACTTAAAAGTTGGCAAGTATTGGGGAGATATGGGTGTTGATTTGTGGGATGCTGCTATTTGGCAGAAAGAGCTGGATGAACATGAGGTGAGCTACTGATGTTTTTCAGTTGATAATCAATTAAGCTTTACAGTATCTAATTCGTTGGGAAGAGGATGAGAAAAGGCAATATTTTGCTTCAACCTTGTCTTGTTTGAGAAGCTATTATCTTTATTTGGCTAGTTTGGAGTGGTACTTGTGCTTCTCTTGATATAATTTGGACGAATTATTCAATTGCCTTTTATGTTGTAGGTCCTTGTGATGACACCAAAGATCCTGCTTGATGCCTTAAGCCATACTTTCATCAAAATGGAGAGAATAAAGGTTTTAATATTTGATGAATGCCATAAGGCCAGGGGAAATTATCCCTATGCTCGCATCATGAAGGTGAGTGTACATATACAGTTATTGCATAAGCTACTGTGTCACTGTAGACTCTTTTTTGAGCCTATGGATGCATCTTTTCATCTTTATCAGTTGCTGCACCTTATGTTTTTGTTCAGAAATGGAGGATCTGTGGAGACCACCAAATTTATTTATCTGATGAACTATAAACTGTAAAAGTGATGGTTATCTACCAATTGTGTGCATTGAAGAACGAACTCTAGAGTATTGTTTTGAACAGCCTGTTATATTCTAGAACTTTGTTATTGTGTTTGTCTTTTACCCCGATCATAATGCATCGTCAATAGGGGTTTTCAGTTAATGTTTGTTCAGCTGTCATGTTCTCTTCCTCTAGTCAATGAATCTTATTTTCTTTACGGGTGCTTGTCCCTGTAGTTCTTGATGAAGCTGTTTAGTTCAAGGGGTGTGGCTTACAATTTAGCTAAAGAAATGGAATTATTTGACTGCAGGACTTCTATCATCGGCAAATGTTTGATAACAAAGTCCCCAGGATATTTGGCATGACTGCTTCGCCCATTAAAGCGAAAGCGAAAGGTGAACTGATCAATTTATATAAATGAAGTATAATTTAGCACGAGTTGTACTATTCGTTTGGCTATACGGAATAGTAAGATTACTTGTTTGGTAGATTTAAAATTGATTAGTCTCTGCTTGCAGGAAACTACTGGAATGATATTCGCGACCTGGAAAACCTCATGTCTTCAAAGGTTATTGGTCTGTTCTATCTGGATTTTTATCTGACTCTTTCAATTGTTTACCTTGCTCTTTAGCATTCAAGGTGAAAAGTTTGTATGGCCCATTCATTTATTTATCATATCTGACGAATTTTGTTTCTGGAATGAAGGTCTATACCTGTGTTAGTGAGGCAATCTTGGCCGAGTTTGTCCCTTGCCCTAATGCGAAGGCTCAATTTTACACTGAGGATTCACCAAATACATTGCAGATGCGTCTGATCAATTGCTTGAACATGCTGAAGGAAAAGGTGCCAATATTTTTTTCCAACCTTCTTGATAAGATAATTACTATTGAGTTGGGAATGGCTTTCTCACAAGATTTTCGGTTTTTTTTTTTTTTTGTGTATGTGTGTATTTATCCAATTGTATTGCATATTGCATGGCCTAAGAACTTTCCTGTTTACTTTTGTAGTTTCTTTTGTCCATTGAATATTACTAACTCTAGATTCACCTTCAGCACATACCTGCTGTCAGAAATTTGGGTGTTGAAGAAACCACAGTGCGATCTCTTTGTAAGAAATTGGAAAAGCTGTCCAAAACCTTGGAGTTTTGCTTAGAGGAGCTTGGTCTTTGGGCAACACTAAAGGTATAGTTTTCTCTGTATTATGTTGTCATTTGGAGTTTCTGGTAATTGGCTAGGCATTTGAATGCTCTGCGTTAATATTAGGCCGCAGAAATTTTGTCTTGTGAAGAAACCGACATTTTTAGCTGGGGTGAACTGGATGTTCGTGGTGAGACGACCATAAAAGCGTTCAATTCTGATGTCCGCAAGGAGTTGTCTACCCACATGTCAGGTCATTAAGAAATCTTGGTTTTAAATATGCTGGCTGGGGCATTACTAATAAGAATCATAAACTTCGTGTGCCATTTGTTTTTCTTGTATATTCAGGCTGCAACTTGTCAATCTCCTGTTTAAGGGATAATTTGGATGCTAGGATTATATCGTCTAAAATATTCTGTCTGGTGGAATCTCTCCGTGGTTATAGGTGAGACCGGTGATGTCTTATGGTTGTGGATTTTCTGGATATTAGCCATGATTCCCTTTTGCCTGATGCTGTAATTTGGATGATAATATTTTGTTTTTCTAATAACTCTGCCTCTAAGAAAATTGCTCTGTGAGGGATTGGTGGATAATACACATTTGGTAGCAAGACTGCCCCTGAGTGAAAAAAGATTGAGAGTATTCATAAACTTGAATGGATAAATGGGATTGGAACACTTGGTGTTGCATTCATAAATCTAGAAAATTCTTGTTTCAAAACTACTGTTTTCTCTTTTTACTGGTAGACGTTAAAGAAGTCTATTTGAAAAATTAGTAGGCAGAGTAATGCACAAAATGTTGATATTAAAATTTCATACGGAGTATACACAACTGCACCAGAAAGAGTCATAATTAAGATTCCACCAAGCTCTGTCCTCGTCTTTTGAATTTTTACTTGATTTTTTTATTACTTAAATAGTTTCCCTCTTTATTTTGCTTGCTATAGCTTTACATAGTCCAATGTTGTTGCTGCCCCATTTTCTCTTGATTACTTTTTTGCACTTTAAGAATAGTTTATTGCCTTTCTGCGAAAAAATCATTTAAATCTGTTCTTGATCTTCCTTCTTGTAAATGCACAATAGAGAGTATAACTGATATTACTGTTCAATAAATTGTGTTCTTAGTGATTCCACTTCTTTCTGCAGAGAAACTAATTGGTTGTTCTGTTTTGTATCAGCTAGTTACTGAATTTCAGTTAATCAAACGTTTTACTCAGTGACTATTAGTGGTTGATCATAATTTATGTTCTATTCTCAACCAACTTCCTCTGTTAGGTAACGTTTTACTCAGTTAGGTAACATTTAATGAGTTCATCTGATATGTGCCTAGGAGTTTAAAAGATTTGAGGTGTATAGTATTCGTCGAAAGGGTGGTTACTGCAATGGTTCTTGAGACAATTTTGGATCAGCTACTTTCTGAAACAATCGGCTGGAGGGCAAGATACATTGCTGGGAATCATTCTACACTGAAGTCCCAAAGCCGGAAAGAGCAAAATAAAATTGTTGAAGAGTTTCGCTGTGGGGCTGTAGGTTTCTTTTCTCTCCTCTTGTTTGATTTAAGGAATTCATTGTAAATTAAGTTACCTGGTTTTGCTACTTTTTCAGGTGCACATTCTTGTTGCTACCTCCATTCTTGAAGAGGGTTTAGATGTCCCAAGTTGCAACTTGGTTGTTCGTTTTGATCCGTCAGCCAACATTTGTAGTTTCATTCAGTCAAGAGGACGTGCTAGAATGCAAAATTCCGATTTTGTGTTGATGGTGAAAAGGTACTGATTTATTCTGTTGGAAAAATAAAACTTAGTTCAACTTCCCAATCACGACTGTAAAAACAATCCTCCTCTTCCCCTTCCAAAATGATAAAGGGGAAAAAAAGAAATCCTTGTAGGTGAAGGGGAATGGAATTGATGTTACTGTCATGCAGCATTACTGGACATTATATATGCTCATGATTATTTGCAGACTTGCAGTCTTATTTCTATTCTATGTCTGATGTAGATTGGCTCAGCTTGTACTGATTAAAGGATAATGAATAAGTGAGATTTTTTGTAACTTGGTAATCCCGTGATGAAAACAGGGGTGACAATTCTCAGCTGTCTCGCATGAAAAACTATCTTGAAGCTGGTGATGTAATGCGGAAGGAAAGTTTGAGCCATGCTTCACTTCCTTGTCAACCAGTAGAATTTGATGAATTTGATGAGGTTTACTATCGGGTTCCAAGCACAGGAGCTATAGTTACACTGAGTTCTAGTGTAAGCTTGATATACTTTTATTGCTCACGCCTCCCCTCTGACGGGTATGTTCTGTGGAATTTTGCAGTTTATTTTTTCTCTGATTTGTTTATGATGTATTGTATGTGTTTGGTTTCATGTACGTAGACCAATTTGCATTTTCTTACTCAGATACTTTAAACCATCTCCTCGTTGCACCATTGATGAGGTTTCAGAGACCTGTACACTACAGTTTCCGAATAGTTGTCCTGTGCGGTCAGTTTCTGTTAAGGGCAATAGAAAAATGTTGAAGCATCTTGCTTGCCTGGAAGCATGCAAGAAGCTTCATGAGATAGGTGCTTTGACTGATAATCTTGTGCCGGATATTGTGGTAGAAGAGGGTCTTTTGAAAGATATTGGTATGTTCTGCTTTACTTAGTTCCAATGTGTTTTGCATGTGAGCATTATATTAGTTTGATGGGTGATTGGGTATCAGGTTTTTTTTTAGCCCTCTGGTCAGGCTTGGTTTCATGTTCTGAGTGTGCTTTGTAATGCAGATTGTGAACCATATGATGAGGATCAAGCAAGATACGTCCCACCAGAAATAGTCGGTGATGGCCTAGGATATTCATGTGACACATACTACAGCTACATAGTGGAGCTGAACCATGATTTTTACAGTGACATCCCTGTGCATGATATAGTTTTTGTTTTCAAAACTGAGCTTGCTTCTGATTTTCAAAATATGCATTTTGACATGGAAGTTGACTGGGGTAACATGTCCATTGACATAAAATATGCAGGAAAAATCATTCTCAGAGATGAACAAGTAAATTTTTTAATTTTTTTTTCTTTTCTGCGTGGTGTTAAGTGAAATGATACTTTTATCCATTTAGTCAAGCTAAGTTTCCATTACTCATGTGGCCAGGTAGTTCTTTGTAGACAATATCAGGCTGCTGTTTTGAGAGTTCTTAGAGATCACAATTTCGACAAGTTAGTGGAATCACTGAAGAGATTATATAAACGAGAAAAAAATGATGATGTGCTTGTTACACTTTATGACTATATTCTTCTCCCCCGTCATTGGTTTCATCAAAATTCACTTGTTGATTTGGAATGTATACGTTCTGTGTCATTTCTACGTGATGTTGTTCAAGGTTCCTTCTCTAACTCCAATAAGCGCCAGTGTGCTCAGCAGGATGATGTTTACACTAAGAATGGGTTTTTGCATCGTAGTGTGCTGGAAAATTGTTTAGTATGCGCACCTCATAATGGTTACATTTATTCTATCTCTGGGTTTTTAGATGGCATGGATGGGAACTCCCTCTTGAGTCTGAGCAATGGTGACTTGAAAACATACAAGGGTTACTACAAAACTAGGTATGTATCTCTGTAATTTTAACTTCTCATAATTGGTTTCTTTTTGATGCACGTGTGATAATTAACGGGTTAAATTGATGGGAAACAGACATGGTATTGACCTGAAGTTTGAAAGTCAACCCCTTCTTTGTGGAAGGCAGGTTTTCGGTCTGCGGAATTACCTTCTTAGGTGCAAGCAGAAAAGGGAGAAGGGTATGCTATGTTTCTGCATTGTGAAACTATCTCCTTGTCTTTGACATTATGCTACAATTCAATTTCGAAACTGGTATATCATGACTTAGTTATTCTGATAAACTGGTCTATTAAGGTCTTTTCTTAAGTTCTTCCATCCATGTTTTGTATGACCTTTCCTGATTTATATATTCTTCAGTTAATAATGCCTCCTTAACATTTGATAATTGTCTCTGGTATGCTTACTCTATGAAAGTTACCCAATTATTAGTCGTTGCAGTCGGCTTAAAGTGAATCTTTCATTTTGCAGAGTCGAGTGGTGCTTTTGTTGAACTACCCCCTGAACTCTGTCTCGTCATAATGTCTCCCATTTCTGTTGCTACTCTTTATACTTTCTCGTTTCTTCCTTCAATTATGCATCGAGTTGAATCTTTACTATTGAGTGCCAACTTCAGAGGCATTATCATGGATCACTGCATGCAAAATGTTGAAATTCCAGCCTTCAAGGTTCTTTTACATTTCTTTTTTACAAGATATATTTTTTTTATAGTTAGCCGCGTAGAGGTTTTTACTGCTTCATCTGCCCTAAAATCATCAACTATATGCCTCAATAGATTTTGGAAGCAATTACAACAAAACTTTGCCAGGAGGCATTTCATTTGGAATCCTTAGAGACCCTTGGCGATTCATTTTTGAAATATGCTGTCTGCCAACAGCTGTTCAAAACTCACCAAAATAACCACGAGGGACTCCTTAGTATTAAAAAGGATAGGATTATATCTAATGCTGCATTGTGCAAGCTTGGGTGCCAACGCAAGATTCCGGTATGAATATCTCTTCTCCTTAAATCCGTTGATGGGCTTGATTGATACTTCACATATGCTAGCTACTTTGAAGTTAATGATGGAGAAGTTGCATTTGTACGTTGAGGGTTAGAGTCTCACATATGTTGATTCATGCAGGGTTTTATACGCTATGATTCCTTTGATCCTAAAAGTTGGGTCATACCTGGTGATCCTACAGACTGCAGACTAAATGAAGAGTTTCTTTCTGGCACCTATAAGGTGTATAATGGTGGACTTCGAAAAATTAAAAGCAAGAGAGTCGCCGATGTTGTTGAAGCACTAATTGGTGCATTTCTTAGCACAGGTGGAGAAGTACCAGCCTTGATCTTTATGAACTGGCTTGGTATAGAGCTGGAGTTTTCTTGTATATCATACCAGCGAAGCATCCCTATGAATCCATGCTTGCTAGTAAACATAAAAGAGCCAGAGTCTATTTTGAATTACTCGTTCAAGGACCCTTCTTTGGTAGTGGAAGCACTCACCCATGGCTCATATATGTTACCTGAAATTCCTCGCTGTTATCAAGTAAGTTACGCTGGAGCTTTATATGCTTTCTCAATCTTTTTTTAGGCGAGAGGCATTTTTATCATTGGTTAGTTATGCGATTTAGTTATTTTTTCCTTTCCTTTTACTGTATGCTAAAACTTATGTTGATATCTTCAATTAAGATCTTGTCTAAGCATCTTTCGTTATCATTCGATATTGAAAAGAAAAAGTTGAACTTAATTTTATCTTGTGAAGCGCTTGGAGTTTCTAGGAGATGCTGTGTTGGATCATCTGATCACCATACACCTTTATTCAAAATATCCAGAGATGTCTCCTGGTCTGTTGACTGATCTAAGATCGGCGTCAGTTAATAATGAGTGCTATGCTCTATCAGCTATCCGTGCTGGACTTCACAAGCATATTCTTCATGCTTCTCAAATCCTATACAAGCAGATGGGTGCTGCTGTTGCAAGTTTTCAGCAGTCTTCTCTAGAGTCTACTTTTGGATGGGAATCTTTGACTAATTATCCCAAGGTTGGTAACAATTTTTTGTTGTCGTGTCTGGTGGTTAACACGCTTCTATTTCTTTATATATGCATTTGTTTTTGTTATGCCTTTATGTCTGACAGGATGTAACTACGAGATAAAGTTCATTTGTATAGTTTTACTTCTGTGAGTTGTTTTGCCTATTACGCCTATTCCCTTAAGATCCTGCTAATATTTGATTCAGTTTTAGAGGGTTTTTCGAATTTTGAAAACACACTGATTTTTAAATCATGTACTTGTTTTGTGGTTTATACGAATTAAGCTCATTGCCTAATAGTAAGGGGGATATATCCATAATGCCTGTATCTCTGATTCACTTAGAGCAAATTCTGAAGTTAATTGGTGTTACAGTGTTGGATAAAACTTTTCTTTTACAATGTCATGTATGGTAGAATGATTCTTTACTTTTGTTTGAATCACGTTGATTTTTGGCTGCTTAATACAGGTTCTAGCAGATATAATAGAATCCTTAGCTGGCGCTATTTTTATTGATTCTGGATTTCGTAAAGAGGTTGTATTCAAGAGCATATCGCCTCTCTTGGAGCCTCTGATTACTCCAGACACACTCAAGCTTAACCCTGTAAGAGAGCTAAATCACTTGTGCCAGACACATCATTATACTATCAGAAAGAAAAAAAATTGTGAAAACGGCGTGGCTTCCTTTACACTCGAGGTGGAGGCAAATGGGTTAGTACACGAGCATTCTTGTAATGCTTCTGACAAAAAAATGGCCAAGAAGATTGCTGCCAAAGTTGTTCTGAAGTCATTGAAAGAAAGCATTGCAAAGTTGTAAACTTTGGAATGCTTATGCCTATGATAATTTGTTCAGTTCCAATAGGAAAGAGCTAAGGTAAATAGTTTTTGTTGGTCTCTTTTGATATATAGTGATCCAACTTTTGGGAACTAGCTATAAGTTGATGTTAGTACATGAATATAGAGGCTGCATGTAGTGAGGCTACATGGAAATACAGTAGCCCCCTGCAACTCAATATTACTATAATAGTAAAAGTTTTGATTTTTGAAAATTTTTGTAGCCGTGCAAAACCTATGATTCTTATATGGGAATGGTGTTGACGATTCTTATATGAATATAGTGCTTTGAGAGAGAATTTCTTACAAAGTATAATTTATGTTCCTCAAATCAACTTTTTCAGTTATTAGTTGAAAATCGAATTTCATTATAAATAAAAGGCTTTTTCCATTTGAGGAGTCTTATCTATTCTATTAGCAATAAGTGCACTAATAGAACACTTCATGAGTTACAAAACAGTATGAGTACGAAATTTTCAAGAGAAATTCCAAAGAAAATTTAGTCTATTAACAGGTAAATCTAACTGAGCAACTTCTCATCCATCTACCCGAAAAACCTAAAAAAAAAAAAAAAAACTACTTATCTTTGGCTATGACTTCTTCCCTTCATCCTCTCTCTCTCTCCCCCTTCTTCCTCCTCCTCCTCCTCTTCTTATCTTTAAGATCCATCTCGCTTCCCTCCTTTTGTTGAAAGTTCCCATCTTTTTTAGTGTAATATGATTTGCTGTGATGGGTTTGAATTGGTTTTTGCAATTGATGCTTTCCTTGTTAAGTAACGTTTTTTTACGACCTGTTTGGTTGATAGTAATAAACTAATAAATGGTGGTTCTTATATAAAAAAAAAGGTAATAAATTGAGTGTTCCTTATATCATTCTGTGAAGAACTATGATGGGTTAATGTTTGAATTTCTGCAAATGATGCTTTCCATTTTGTAAAATCATGTTACGATGTTAAGTGAATGAGCTAATTCTGTGGGTGGGTGTTTTTTGGTATTGGCCTCTTGGGTACTGTCCAATTAGCAACCTCATATAGCCAGCCAATTGGGTGTTGAGGTCGGCTCTGAAATTAGTGAGTGGGCAATACAGTCACATATGATCAAATCGTCGTCGTCATTATGATCGTTTAATTTTATTTTTCTTGGCCATGATGATTAAATTGTTATTATCTCTATTTGTTGAAGTATAATTCAATCTTGTGAATTGTTTGTGACTAGTTTTGGACAGCATGTAGCCATATTGTGGCTTACAGAGGTATTGGATCATGGATTTTCTTCGTTGAATTGGGCTCTTTGATTTCAAAGATTTCTTTCATGCTTGTATTTTTACCTTTTAATTTTCTAGTTTTGATCATTTTTATGATGAGTAATTGCACCCTGCATCCAGGTGCATGATGAGCATTGTGCATCTAGTATAAAACGCAAGATCATTACGCATAAAATACAGTCAACTTTACACGTCAGCATAAGCAATGAACATTCGTGTGTAAGACAATGAACATTGACAGTTTCAAAATTTCCGCCCGCTAAGTGCAATGATTATGGTTGGGTTTCCCACGCAATATGACTATTTCGATTTCCCACGCAACACGTTCCCCAATATTGAGTAAAAAAAATTGCTTGTAACTCATGGAATTTGCTTGTGAAGTGTATGTTTAGTGCTTTTGAACGTTTGAATGTAATGTTCATTGCCTTTGAACGTGATGTTATGTGCCTTTGAACGTAATGTTCATTGCCTATGAACGTGATGTTCATTACTTTTGAATGTAATCTTCAATGTTCATTTTAATAAATATGTGTACAGTGTGTACATTCCCAATGCAAAAGTTCAGATTTAAAAATAATATTATAAAGTTCTATTTGCGTATATTTCCCAATGCGCGAATTACGAAGCACTGATAAATAATGAATATTACGCATCCTAATGTTCATTATGTTCAATTCGTTTGAAATATGTTAATGTTCATTGCCTTTGTATAGAATATTCATTCAAGTTGTATATAATATTAATTTTCGCAATACTTTCTTCACGAATGTTCCATGTTCATTTTGATAAGAACTAATGTTCATTGTTATAATACTTAATGTTCATTCGCATAATATATATAATGTTCAATACATAAATTCATAATATTCATTTTATGTGTTCATTTTCACAATAACTAATGTTCATCGTCATAACACTTAATGTTCACTAGATTAATATTGAATGTTCATTACATAAATACAGAATGTTTATTTTTCAAATTTGTGAACAGAACGTTTACTATTTCCTATGCAAAAAGTTCATATCTATCTTGATATATTATGTTCATTGTTATAATATATAATATTCAGTGGGATAATATATAATATTCAATGGGATAATATATAATGTTTAGTTGAATACTATATAATGTTCATTCACATTGTTTGTGTACAATATGTGAGCTATTCCTAAGGCAAAAAGATCATATTTTAAAGAACCTTGGACCTATACTACTCCTACTACAAAAATAATTATGTTTTTCCCAATCACAAAGTCATTTACATGGGTAATAATGAATATCACACATCCCAATATTCATTGCCTAGTAAAATAATGTTCATTCATTTCATTTTCTGTGACTTTGCCTGCGTTTTATTTGTGTTTTGACCCGAGTGTACAATGCTCACTATGCACCCCGGTCCATAGTTTTATTTGCGTGTTATGCTGAATTTGTACGACTGTTTCGTAAGTCCCCTATATATTCCAATTTAAACAGTGGTTATATTAACTATTGCAAGACTAACCGCACCTTAATTTGTTATTTTATCGATTTAAAAGACAAGAACTTAAAACACAATCTCTTAAGCCACAAGAAGTAACCCATATTTTCCAATTATTATCGGTTCTATCGCCAGTCGCTACCCTAACCCCAACAACAACGATAACCTAAACACAACAGTAGCAAATCTAGACTGCAGAATTTGATACTTTGATACAGTACGTGCATAGAAATAAAAGCATCTTTTCAAGATTATTGCAAACGGGTTAGTGGACATAAAAAATAAGATAATCTGAGTCACAAATACCAAACTGCAAAATCTACCAAAAAAAAAAAGCTTAATAAATCTTTCTATTTACTGCAATGAACCAAGCACAAAAGACAGCAGTGACACCAATAGGCAAAAAAGATAATGCAAAGTCGAGTAATATTTATACTTTTCTAGGTACATACATCAAGCTCAAAAGGCTAACCAATTAGACAGCTTTAGAGAAATGAGACAACAGTGAAACAAGCTTTTAGCTAGCGAAATATACTGGATCACTATGCTATATAATATACTAGTAGGTACCAGCAGCTTCTCATAAGCTGGCTACGAGCTACAAAAGGAAATTAAAAAAAAAATGTCCATACACAAACATTTACAGCACAAAATGATTATATATAACAGAAACAGGGAGATACATATGTTAAAGCGACATCATCATCAAACAAGCATCTCCTGTAGGGTACAATAAAAGCCTGACCTCAAAACCATCAAGGCTGACTTCTAATCAGATTCCGCCATTTATCTTTCAAGTCTACATTTGTTCTCTCCTTAAATGTTTCACTATAACATTCCAAAATCAATTTCCAATTCTTGCCAAACTTCTTTACCGCATCCCTCAATGTATCCTCTTCATATGGGGTCCATTTCTTCCGTACTCTCAATGAAATTTTTTTGTCTGCAAACTCTTCCAAAGGGGATACCGTACTTCTCTCAGGACTAAGAGGCAAGTGTAGACCAGATGTACACTTTTCACGCGGGCGCAAATTCTTCCTTTCTCTTAACATCATCTTTTTGTCTTCAAACTGATCAACCCTACTTCTCTTTGACTTAGAAGGTAAGTGTATTCTAGTAGATGAACCTCCGCTCCCACTATCAATTGAATCATCCCAATCAACTGTATGACTAGTGACATGGGGATCCATCAAACTACGTTTATGTTTTTTCTGTTCCTTTGGATCGCAAGTCTCATTGCCTTGGACATCTCCTGTATGCTTGCCTTGTTTAACATTTTCAGTGTTCTTACCAGTGGACTCTAAAGGTTCATGGACTACTGGTTGTGTCTGATTTGCCAACACAGCATCATTGTTAATATTGTGGTTTTCTACAGCAGTAGTATCATGGTTGTGTGTAGAAGATAGAGTCTTAGCTATTTCAAGAGCTTCAGGAAGAGGATCTGTCACAGCCTCATGCAGCTCCCTGGTACTGGATCTAAGTGTGTTTTGTACTCTACTCACTTCAGGCGTTCCATGCATTACAGGTGGTCCAATCAACTTTTCTACAGCATTCCCACTACTCTTGATGTTCAGTGCCTTTGCAAATGACAGATTATGAAATGCTTGAGAGGCATCCCCAGTCACAGCAGCATGCATCTCCAAGGAATTGGATTGATGTGTTTCTTGCACTTTGTCCATTGTGAGGGGCAAGACACCATTGTTCTTGGAGTGGGTAGGAACATCATTGTCCATAGTGTGGGTCTTGACATCATTGTCCGTTGTAGGTGACAAATTATGAGCTGCCTGACAAGCATCGGGATGAGAATTAGTCACAGCAGCATGCAGCTGCCCGGAACAGGATTGAAGTGCTTGCATTTTGTCCACTTCACCGGTCTGGACCTCATTGACTGTGTTCATGGATGCTTCTGCTTCTTCATCAGCATCAAAAATCTTTGCACCTCTGGGACGTCTAATCTTCAATGCAACATGTTTCTGCCTAATAACTGGAACCGGGCCTTTAGGCATTCCTAATCAAACAGATACAAACTATTTAATATTTAAAGCTATTTCATAGAATAAGCTCTGTCGTTTTAAAACCAAATCATTGCCAAAATCACTGTTAAATAGAAAAATATAACAATAATACAGAGACGTGCATTGGAAGAGAGAAACCATCAAAGCTCATTATGAATAGAAAAAACAATGTAAACCAAGGGTCCTTAATGAGCTGAAAACAAAATAACAATGCAACTACCAGCTTCGATGCTATAATTGCTGCTACATCTTCACAATAGAGGATGAAAAAATAAAGGAAAAGAGTATGTGGAAATGCATCGGAGAGGATATATGCTCAGCAAGACATCATATTCTGATTTTGTAAATATGCGATCAATGACACCAAGTTTTAACTTACTTATTAAGCATAGGTGCAGTCTACATCCCCTCACCATATTCTAGTAACTACAGCTGAACAGATCCAGAACCAGCAATGATGTCAGTAGACTAGTCTCAAGCTGGCAAATTATAATAACATGTAGACTGTTTGCATTTGGTCCATTCGATTTAAGACTTTGTAAAATGGTATCAAAATCACATGCAAAATTGAAAAAACTACCTTAAGTTACACTAAGATCAGACAATGTATGCCCAACCAGATTAACCGTGTTTCATGTTCTCTATGTTAACCCAATAAACATGCTGTTGCTACTCATATATCAAGCCCAACCACCACAATTGGCTATCATACCAATAACAACAACAAAGCATTACTCCCCGAACCCCCTTCCACCTCATTATGACAATTATAAAAGGAACAATAACCCTCAAGGATATTTCGAAACACAGCTAGGAATTCACATCTCAACGACTCCACCCAATTCAGACAAAGATTTAAC
Organism: Dysphania ambrosioides; assembly: GCA_026401315.1. Lineage (NCBI taxonomy): Eukaryota > Viridiplantae > Streptophyta > Magnoliopsida > Caryophyllales > Amaranthaceae > Dysphania > Dysphania ambrosioides. Next base: position 2,127,542 of record CM048666.1, read on the forward strand.
CTTATACAAATCATTGACTCAGTCCTTATATGATGGAATCAACTATGGTTACTGTATACTAAATGAAAGGCCAACTAGAAACAAGCTCTTTGTTATCAAGGGTAAAGGTTTCTTTGACCAGACTCCTCACCATCCAAAGGCCCACTAAGATTATGAAATGTTGTACTGAAAATTTTTCAACTGTGAACCAATCCACTAGTTTAACCTTTCTCAATACCAGTATCGCTGTATCACACAAATCATTCTCATCAACAAAACTGTTCTTTGATTAGTGTTTAAATGATGGACGCACCGGCATTGCTACTCTACAGCAATCAACTTCACAAGAACAAAGAAATGACAATAAGACCAACAATAAGCCTTGATCAAACAAATTATACCTTCACTGTCAACCACCTTACCGCCATCCCCGCCATGACCGAGCTTTTCCATCAAATCGCCGATATTCAACGCGACGAATTCAAGAAAAGGTGGTCCCATCCCCTCCCAAGCCTCCTTCAAGAACAATCTAACAGCCTTCAAAGCTTCATTCCTAGTATTCCTCATCAACACCCTCTCACAAACATCCCTATCCCAAACCGCAGCTTCGACATCAGCGAACCACCGGTTCGACTCCTCCGACGCTAAGCCCTCCATTTTACAAACCCTATTACTCCAAACCCGCTCCACCGCTTCGGAATACTTCCCATTCTCCTCTACATCCTCCTCCAAAAACCTAACCGTACAATCCACCGCGACCGCGCAGTACGCCTTCTTCAACAAATTCGACGCCATTTTTCCCTCTCTGTAAATCAATTCCTCGAGAATTTCGAGCAATTCTAGAAGCTTCTCGGATACTGAACCGTTTGAAGTCTCGGACTCGATTCTCCGGAGTAGTAGCGTCTTCTTCAAGCGATTGTCTTTGTTAGAGAGAGGGAGGGAGGAAAGTGCGCCATTAATTATTTTCTCGTCGATTGGCTTTCGCAGGAAGAATTCTAGGATCCAATTCGCGACTTTTTCCTCAATTGATTCACTGGGAATTGGAAACCTAGGGCTAGAATTAGGGTTAGGGTTAAGGTTTGAATTTGCGGGAAATTGGGGATTTTGGGTTGAAGATTTGGACATCTTTCAGGATTTTGAAAAACAAGGGGTTTGAATTTTCATGAAAATTTTGATGGCTAGGACTTGCAAAATTTGAAGATTGTAAAATTAAGAGAGATTTCAAAATTTTATCGCTACCGTTGTTTTTGGTAAAAAATATATAAAAATACAAAAAAATAGTTTTAGATAACTAATTAATTTTAGGTTAGGATAAAACAAAAATTTAAAATACATTGCTTCGGTCAGAAAAAATAAATAAATAAATAAACATGCCCATAAGATGAATTGAAATACATGCATAAAAAAATCACATCACACCCTAAAACAAACCAATTTCATGATTACCCCAGGAAAATAAAATGAAAAATTGAAAATAATTTCCGCATTTGAAATCTTACATTAGGAAGCTAAAGCTTTAAACTTGAAAAATCTTCCACAAAACTAACTATTTCCCATTAAAATTAAGGAAAACTCTAGTTAATTAAAGGGAGAAGACCAGTAGTTGAAGTAATTAAACGGAGAAATAAAAAACGATTCTTCATTATCGGACATATATTTTTTGAGGGTAAAGCGCGTCAATAGTTCCATTGAAAATTTCGTTGGTGGTGATGGTGGTAGGGGTTGTGGCAGTGGAGGTGGTGGAGGAAGGCGGAGGAGAGAGATCGGAGGATGGGGGTCGTTTCATTCCCTTCAATTTTATATCTTCCTTATTCTTATTGCTTTGTTTTTGTGATTGTTACCTTTCTTGCCATTTAGTCAGTTGCAATGATCTATTATTTTTGTTTAAAATTTTTCAAGTGCGAGATAAAATAATATTTCTCTGCTCATTTAATGAATTTGTATAGTCTAATTGTAGAATTAATGTTCTTCGATCACAATATTGCTTGTTTATATTTTAAGTTCAGTATTTGTATTTTGTTTCCTACGCCTTATATTTATTATGATCGATGGTAAAGTAATTGTATTTAATATTTTGTTGATTTTAGCGGGCGAAGTCGATGTTGTTTGGGCCTTATGATGTAGTTCGTGAATAAATTCATTAAGATTGTGTTTGCAATGAGTTTTTTTAGTTTTAATAACAATATCGAGTAATAATCACGTAAACATACCAACTATCGTGGTCATTGCAAGCTTATCATCCTAGATAACAATTTATTTTCTTTCTTTCAAAGCATGCCGTTATATTTATATTTTTTTATGAAATTTAGTTAATTTCATAAATTGACTTAGATTTGGAATGGTAGCACCAGATGTGGAACTTTATCATATTGTTGAATATTATGTCCCTTTGTGTTACTTGAACAATTAAATATTTTTATCAATGATTAATATTGGCAATGTAAATAAGATATTATTGAGATACTAATACTACATTAAGAGGAAACTATGCCTCTACCATTTGCTCTAGAGTTCAAGATACAGTGAGTATCTTCAAATACTTGCAACAATTTTTCAAAATAAATGGAAGGAAGAACGTCATTATCTAAAGCAATACATTAAAAATTTCAAATCATGGAATTAATCATTTTTTAATTTATTTATTCAAGCTAATTGTTAAGTTAATAATCAAACTTCTACAACTTCATTCAACAAATACTCATAATTTGCTATAAGGTTATTAAATTTCTAATATTTGGCATGGGCACATGGTAGTAAATCTTTATTTATATTATTTTAACTCCCCTTCACTTACTTTTACTCTCATTTTCATTCATGGAAGGACGTAACTCCTAGCCCGGACAATAAATAAAGTTATGTCTCCTCGAAATTTGTTCATTAGTTCTTCTAATCCGTGAATCGAGCGACACGAATTTAAAAAAAAATGTGTATTTTTTCGAAATCTACTCTGCCCTAAATATGTCAACAGGGAATTTGGCTAATTAATTTTGCCAAAAAATGACCTTGGGAAATTATGAAACATTTTCAATTTAACTACTACTAATTTTAAAAATAGGTAAATTATACTAATTAAGTAAACTTGTTCATAATTACTAATTAATCTTAAATACATTAATATAAATTAATTATTTTTATTTTGCTAGACAAATATTAAAATATTTTTATTTTTACAAAATCTTAATTTTGCAAAAATAAATCATTATTAATCCTAACTATTAAAGTAACCATCCACTTTATATATTCTATATAATTTTTTTATACGTGAATTCATACAAGGGTAATTTAATTATATATGTATATATAATACATGTATAAAATACATATTTATTTTATACTGACAATACGTAGAAATTCACATACCATATTGAGAGATTCACTCGCCTCTATTTCAAAATGTGATTTTATAAAAATAATTATAGAAGGGGGTGAGTGAGCGCAGGAAACAAAGGGCAAGCACGAATCGAGGCTAGAAGAAACTAGGCAGACACGAACCCCTCCCCTTCGCCGTCTCCTCAACAATGGCGGCTGCTCGCAGTGCAATCCTCAAGTACATGAGGGTACCGATTAGCCCTGTTGCTTACTCCCCATCTTCGATTTCTTCTTACTTGAACTCACTCTTCTTCCGCCGCAACTTCTCTGACGAGGTCAGAGGTACCTTCCTGGACAAGTCCGAGGTCTCTGATCGCGTCATCTCCATCGTCAAGAACTTCCAGAAAGTCGACCCTTCCAAGGTTTGTCGATTCATTCATCATAATGTCCTTCATTTAATAACATTTTTAGGGTTTTGAAGAAATTGATTCAGGGATTTTTGATATTGAGATTTGACCTTATGTATCATCTTAAGCGATTGACAAGGATTCTGAAATGGGATTTTGTATGCGCAATTATTATACGAAAATGCGGTTTCGGTCCCGTTTACTGTTACGATATTGAAGCATTTACTATGTATGTTTTGATTGCTGTTTGTTTGGATACAAATGGGAGTAGGATAAGAAAGAGATTATTTGTTGATGGGCTCTGAAATGGGATTTTCCGTTGCCCAATTCCCCGAACTAGGATAAGAAATCGGGTCAGTTTTGGATTTCCGATATTGGAATTGATTATTTACTATGTATACTGTTTGATGGATGCGCGTTTAATTCAAGTGGGACTTGAAGAGGAAATGGTGGTGGAAGCTGGTATTTTTAGTGCAATTGGATGGTGCATACATTAGCTGATTCATTTTGTTTTGTGTGATCTAGGGGAATTAAGTTTATGAGACAGATGGCAATGTACTCTGTAGAAATGTAAGAGGGTTAAGGCTATGAAAAACTGAAGCAAAAAGACCGATACACTCGTGATTTTACTTACTGTGGTCCGAACTGAGATGTCTACTTTCCGGTTTCTTGTCTTAGTTGTCTTTTCAACAACATTTACTTTGATTTTCAACTGATAATTGAGTTGGTTGTGACTTTTGTGTTGGTTTAGTACACTTCATAGCTTGACTATTGCTTCATTTAAAAAAAAAATTATTTAGCGCCTTGACCACATCTCAAAGAGTAGACTAGTAGAGTTTCTATATGTGTATGATTAATGTAATGTAGATATTTGTACCTGCATGTTATTTTGCGTTTCCATCATGTGTGAAGAAAGTCTCTTTTATTTGGAGCTAAAAGAATATCACTTTTTTTTGTCCCCCTATAACTGCCATAGTTCACTTTTCACCAGTGGTAGCAAGTTTGATAATAATTTAGTAGACTAGGAATAAGGAAAAATAATTGGTTGAATGAAGTATTCATAGGTGATTGCACTAAAAGTTGGGAATCCTCTTTAAACATCCAAAACTAAGGTTCTTAATTAGCAACTCACCTGCCTGAAGCATATTACTCCTAATGTTAGTAATACAAGACGCCTATTATTGAAAGGCTCTTGGATAGTTGCTCAATGTTCAAAGGATCCATACGTTTCATGTTTGACATAACTTGTTGACGATTTCTGATGAGTCTATCTTCACCCCAGAGGAGGAAACTAGCTGGATTAGATGAAAAGTATTTATTACAAGTATGCCTAATGACTAATGGACTTTGTAATGATACAATCTCTCATGAATCAAAAGAAAGTGGTTATTTTCTCTTCTCACCTTTAAAGAGATAGTAACAGTGTCTGGTTTTGATTATAATTATTGCTACAGATTATTATAAATTCTTAACATAATCATTTGGTGTTGCAAATCAATTTCATCATCCAGCTAGTTAAGTAGGCTCATTGTGAAAGTCTAGTGCACTTGTAGTGGCTGATACTTTCCAAGAAACATTGTGAAAGTCTAGTGCACTTGCAGATCAATTTCATCATCTAGCTATTAGTGCACTGGACTTTTGCAATGTGCCTACTTAACCTTCAGTGAGAGTGTTTCAGGACTAAAACCTTCAGTTTAGGCCATATCCTCCATTGTGAATAGTGTGTACTAGCACTTTATTAGCATTCAGATTTGTTAGATGTAACAGTTATTTTGTAAGAAAAATGCTAACAAAGTAAGATATAGTAGTTATAGAATAAATAAATTTGGGAATCGTTAAGATTATTACTCTTATTAGTGTTTACTGTCAAAATAAATCCTTGGCACATGTTATCTATGTTGTCTCCCATTTTCTTGGTAGCTTACTGTCTTCTAATGTCAACCAATTCCCTTCCTAAGTGACCTTTATTCACTGCTTCTCTCTCCTTTTTTGCTTATCCATTTCTTATCCTACTCTCACTATGCCCATTGATTATCCCAAATAGCTAGCCTCGACTACTGCTTCTTTGCCAAACATCCATTTATCTTACCTACGCTGTGAAATTTCCTTGTCACTCCAATAAGTCATGGATTTGGAGTTTCATAGGGTATGGTGACACATGCATCTGTAGACCTTATGCTCAATAAATCATCTATGTAAAGCGACAGGAAATGTATCTTTGCTGTGCTGCCACTTTGTGAATGTTGTTGGAGCGCCAAAGTAATTTTAGAATAAATAAAAAATGCATTAGAGCTTTTCCGGATTCAGGTGAGAGGAGGCAACTGACTGTAGGGGCATTGTAAGTGAACGCCTAAGAAGAATAAGAACCTAGGAAAGCATATGCTCAGACTTTTAGTTGTGCATGATACTATTGAGAGGTTCAAAATTTTCTCCATTTGCCTGCGTCTTGCTTTTATTTCCTTGTGTTTTTCGTGGCTACATTTTTCATTTGTCTTGCAATGATAAGGTGCTTTTTTCTTAAATTCTATTTCACTTCAATACCTAAGGTCCCTCTGTCCCTGCCAGCAGCTGGATTCATATGAGGTTCCATGTTGCATCATTGCTTGTATTTGGTTGCTTATATTTTTACTCTGTTTGCAGGTTACTCCTAACGCCCATTTCCAAAATGATCTTGGGCTTGATAGTTTGGATTCTGTTGAAATTGTGATGGCTCTTGAAGAAGAATTTCGATTTGAGATTCCTGACAACGAAGCTGACAAGATCAACTCCATCAGTATGGCCGTTGACTTCGTTGCATCTCACCCTGATGCTAAATAGATGGAGAGTTTGAGGCCTCCTTTGCTTTGTTATCTGGTTTCTCATGGAGATTGCTTTAGAAGATAATTTAGGGCTGTTCTTTTTTACTTTGACTCTATTTTATGTGCTTGTCATTATCCTCTAGAACCTAGAGGTGGTTTTCTCCTCCCTCATCCGATTATATTGTTATTGCATTTTGCAAGTGTGATTCTCGTATGTGGAGACCATTTTTGCAAGGGCAGTGTTATAATGGTGTTATTCTGCCAAGAGCTTAGAATAATTACTGTATATCTTTAACAAAATAATATTCAACATTTTGATCACATTGTTGTTGTGACTGGATTTTATGTTTTAGCAGTGCAGAAGCTAATATTGTTTCAGAAACCTGATGAACACCATTGCAACATTGTCAGCCACCTACATTGACCCTTCTTTATGCCGTGATCCCTTCTGTGTTTCTTGCATTTCAACATTCTGATCTTCAGCCATCAAGTTTCTGGGTGTAAGACTTTGAAATTAACCTGGAAGACTTGCAATTTGTCATTTTGTCAATTTCCAAAAGAAAGTCGTCCCAAGTCGTATATGCCCTTGCCTTCTATGGCAAATTACAGGAATGATAAATGTTCCTGACCATTGTGGCATGTGAGCATGTCTATGGGCCAAATATATACGCTTGTTTTTTCTCTTGTTTCCATAATGGAATGTGTATGTTGGCTACAAGTTATTTGGCCTTTTTTCCATCTAATGGAAGTTACAGGAATACACATACCAATTTTATTTTTACAACTAAAAACAAGATCAAGTTCTAAAACTATTAATATGTATCTACATTAAGGAAATTCAGGTAGATTCTTTGATCTTCAGTAGTTCAAAAACACAATATTTTCATGTAAAAACCATCTTTAACAGTTTAGATTAGATTACTTCGGAGCTACTGTTGTTGACTTTTGTGAAGTTTGCAAAACATATGGAGCGTGTTTCAATAGCCACAATGCTAGAAAATAATTTGATATTGTGACATAATAAGATACCTATATATTCCTGTTCAAATCAAATGGAAATGTGCAAAATCGACTTTGCTCAAGAGTAGTAAGAAGGAACATACCTATATATTCATCAGTGAACAATGATCATCAATTTCTAACTTGACTCAATATATGAATACTGCTAAAAGGCAACTCAAGAACCCCACAATATGTAGAGGATCAATGCCATTGGCTGCCACAATGACTACCTCGGTTCTTATTGGTCATATCCCTCTAAAATATAGGGCCCTACTAAAAAAGAGACCAAATGGTGAGACTGTAAATACAAGCCAAACTTGGGCCATTTTCTGTTTAATTTCCCATAACTTGCTATCTTGCAGCACACCAGCGGCAGAGGCAACAACCCAAGCACTATGCCAATAGCAAGATTTGGTGTGAGGTGTGACACGTTCAAAACTTGAGCTTCCAACACTACTTCTTTCTCTACTACTCCGTACTCGTTATCAACTCTACCCCTACCACCCCACAAAAAAACCACAGAATCTCCATTATCCAGCCTAGTCAGGAGCTCTGAACGGTGAGACTTAAGTGCATTTTTGTTTCAGATTGAGGTAGTCCACACATTTCCGGCCAAGCTAGATGCATTACTTCCAGTTTCCAACTTCCACCCATGCTTCTGGATTTTCAGTGAGTTTGAAGGAATGTTCTTATTTTTGGTCAGCAGATAGCCGAAGTTTTTTATAAATGAATACCGAAGAAATCCATAATAATGCTGAATAATATACTGTACATCAGGCAATACAAATGAAATTAGGTTTCGTACGTAAATGAAATTCCTATGGATCTCGTCGAAATACAAATCCTTCCAAAAAGATTCTGTATTGTAATATACAACATCAGTCTGCAATAAATCACAAGTGAATTCTCTCCTTAGTCATTTCCATACCATCGTACATGGAAGGCCAATGCTACTACTAATTGAGCCGATATGTTATTCAAAATCTAATCTCATTTGCAATGACCTTTAGGACAAGAAACGGCTTTACCATCAAATTTATGAAAAAACTAAAAACTTTGAAACAAGCAACATAGTTCACTGACTAAATAATTGCCTAGTAGCTAGTCAAATTGGGTACAAGTTACAAAGCCAAGTGTTAAAATGGAACCTAAATTCACGACAAAAAACACAAGCATCACATAGGTTTGAACCATAATTTTATTTTTTCCAACTGCACATAGTTCCCAAACCATTAAATAATGAATCGGAAGAAAACATGCCAATGCTTCTCATGATATGATCACTCTTCTCATGACAGAAATGTCTAGAAGCTTCAACAAAACTTGAGGCTATTTGATTAAACCCTGCTCTTTCCAAGGTACATTGATCAGTTGCACCATATAAGCCATTACAACTGCAGAAGAACAATACAAAGTATAATTATTACTAGCATGAAGATATCATGAGTCAAAATACATGTTCATAGGCTTCTAGTAAACCAAGATATTGAAGACATATCAGTACCAAGTTACCAACTCATATTGGGGAAAGGAGGTTGATCCAAATCCAATGCATATCATGTTCATTAAACACATAAACCAACTAAAGCTAGGTTTTCAGCAATGCTATTTTTATAAAATTGATTCCAAATAATTATTATTATAAATTTATTCTTTGTTGATTAAACTGAATTTCCCAATTGATATTGAGGAGATAACTCAGAGAATGTATAGTATGTGACAAACTGACAATCTTTCAAGATACCACACAGTAGCATGCAATTTGAAGGTGCCTGAAACAGCTATTTTAGGGCCTTAGGCAGAATACTGGAATGAGCAGACAGTAGACTAGGGCAAGGTGACATCCACATTGTGCATGACATCCAAGGTGGAAAATATTCTTGCCATAATATACTTGAAAAAACCGACACGCAAAGACCTTTTTTATCCATTGACTGCAATGCATGCCGTACTTTATGGTTCAGGAGTAGTAAGAGCACACACATGGGACCTGACCTAGTAATCATCATCTCATCTAGCGCAAGGCAAAAGGATCATGTGAAAATATCACAAAGAATTAACATATACACCATTAAAATCCTTGCCAGTAGCTAAAACACCCTCTAAAAATGTTCACCTTATATTACAGCTGTTAATCTGATATGCGATTAAACAAGAGTAAGTTAAAGAATTCAGGAACCTCAAGTAATCAGCAGCTTCCTAGAAGGCAAGAACAGACTATCTTCTTCGTACAGCCGCATTTGGGGCTGCCCTTCCAGGCTGCTGCCCTCCTGCTTGGCCAGCAGCCTGCTCCTCTGGCGCATTCATAGCTTGTGTTAGACCATTCATAACCATCAGCCCTAGAGGGATTAAGTACATCCACTGCAACAAAGAGAATCAAAGATGTTCGGTGAGAAATGTCATCCAGGAAAGAAGGCGTATCTTTTTCAAATAACACTCACATATTTTGCCCAGAAGGATTTCTCTGGCTGTTGCATGGCTTCAGCCTCTGCAGTCTCCTCTGGAGTCTCTTCAGTAAAAACAGGAGTCCTGTGGAACAAAGCCCAAAAGGAGTAGAAGTAAATAATCCTATGTTGAAGACTCTGTTACTATTGCCAGACACAATTACATGGCCGCTGACCTATCAAAGCAGAAAAAAAGGAGCTTGCGCAAGAGAATAATGTAGGCATAGAGCATAATACCTTGGTGCCAGCTCGCTGTATTTCAACACTGAGTGTGAATTGAAAGACCACTTGGATGGCTGAAAGACAAACACAAACTCAAAATTAGTTTGTTATTATAAAAATATTGCATAGTGTATTAATATTATGACTAGCTGTGCAGTGGATCAAGCAAAAACACTAAGAAAAAACTCAAACAATTCTACATAGGCCAAGTAAAACGCAACTCATAACACATAAGGCAGCCATAAGAAAATGGCATTCAGTCGGAGAGCAACTCCTTGAAAATCCCATAACATATCTAAAACAGCCAACTTCCTACAGTTTCAAGATTATAAATACAATGCTCTATTTAGACAAATTAAAATGCAGTGAACTGATTTCTCATGATGAAGATTATAAACAGCAGGTTGGAGATAGAGTACACATGAGCGAACGTAAGTCATACCTATAAACGGGAAAAAGGGGGTGGGAATGTGATTTTCCGGTTGAACTTCCTTACAACTCAAAATTAGGGGAAAACACGCAATAGTCATTCTAATTAAATTTATCATAAGATCCATAAATATATCTATTCAGATCTAGTACTGTGGAAAAAAACCAGATTAGAACAAGAACTTATGCATATGTTTGTAAACCAACAAAAAGGATAAACAAAGGCATAACTTACATATTTTAGCTGCCGAGGATACGGGCAAGCCCCAGGAGAACCATAGTTGACAGCCAAAATGTTGACATTTTCCTACAATATGAATATAATGATAGGTACTCAAATAACATAGACTAAGAATAACAACATAGAATGTACCCTCTTTTGTTTCAGCACTACCATTAACATAAGAAAGTTACGCCAATATTTGATAAACATAAAGTTCATACCATGTGAATGACAAAGTGTTCATCCAAAGACTCCCTTGCAAGACATCTCTGCATCAACATACCAATACTTTTAGCACAGGGAGAAAAGCAACTGTGTGAAAGTTAAAGAACTTGGCAACCAGCAACATGAACTTTGATTGACATACTCAAACTGACAGGAAATTAAGCAAACCCGGCTAATAAACATTGTACCAGGGATCTACAGAAAAGGGTAATAAACTGTTTAAGTGATGGCCTATTTCCAAGGTGAAAGTTGCTAATGTAATTAAAATTACTGACCATAAAGAAATGAAGTCACAAAAGTCACAAGATTCAGACTCTGGTACATAACAGGGAAAATAATAAGCAACTAGTTCAATGCAGCTTACCGCTTTTACAGCCGAAACAGTATAATTTCTTCCTGGAGGACTCAAGACATTGGATGGAAGTCTAATCTTGTAAAAATCATCTGTTTGCAACAGCTCCTACATAAAGAATAAATCAAATCATTTGACAAGCTGCCAGGGACATCAATGAAATCAGAAGCATACAGCAAAGGCAAAGAATCTATTATAACCTTGAATTTCTCCTTCTCAGCATCCGTCAGGGTATTCCTCGAAAATCGCAGTTTAGTAAGAGTCTGTCACAATCAAAATATCATGTCAAACAATCATATAGTTACATGTTTCCAAAAACTAAACCAGATTGCCGCACTCTATAAAATTTGATCCATCGATCTTGCAATAGAACTCCAGGTAGCAAAGTGCGAACACAGTGCATTTTTACATTGATCATAGCTAACTACATTGGAAGTCTATAGCAACGAGTAATATGGACCAAAATCATAACGTATTTAAACCGACGAATATTGCGAAACCGAAAGAGGCGGGGTAATCACAATTTCTAGTCAAATACTCAAATGTCTGCCCCCTCCTTCGTTTCCGTCATAAAACGTTTCAATCTTGGATCATCATAATGTTGATTTCAATTCTATTTGTACAACAAATTAACAGCAAATTCAAACAACTTATTCCATCAGCTAACATAACAAGGATTGCATCTTTGGTTGACTTCTAACTTCACAATCAAGATTCAATCAAAATTAAATTGATAAATCAATTCCTCACATTATTCAAGTCAACATCAAACCCTAAAATTCATGATCAAATCCATCGTCCTCCCGCCCACCAAACCCTAAATTCGGATTCAATGTCTACCACCCAGAACCCTAAACAGAATTCAGATCGCATCCCCAATTAAAAAAAAAGGAAATAGAACTTGTGAACTGACCTGACCGCCATGAGACCATGACTTGAGACGTGCAGAGAAAGTTCCGGCATGGGAAAATTCGGAGTCTCCGAAAGCGTGCTCGAGTGTGAATTGCAGCTTGGAATCGATGTCAGAGTCTGACGATCGCCTCCTTGAAGATGTGGTGGTAGTGGTGGGAATAGGAGGGGTGGACGATGGTGGGAGGGAGGAGGAGGAGGGTTGCTTGGGAACTCCTTCGAATTCGTCGTCGTCGAGAAGAAGCTCGTCAGACTGGAAGGAGAGAGATTGAGTGAAGAGGAGTGTGATAGTGGTTAGAAGGAGGAGCATTGAGAGTGGCATCGTCATTGTTGGGAACCACCGAACCAGGTGGATTGAAGTCGCCGGAGAGGGAGTGAGGACGGTGATGAGTCGTGGTAGTGACTAGTGAGAGCCCTGGGAGAATATTTGTGTGAGGGGGGGCTCTGGCGCTTGATATTGCGTTGTTGCGGGCTTTAAGTATATAACCAAATAACTCTCAACTGAAATTTCTGATTAGAGTATTATCAAATTATCCATGAAATTGGCCAACATTCGGATGGTTCAACAAGGAATTATTATATTATTCCATGTCAAAAAAAAAAAAAAAACAACACGGATTTATTAAGTACTCCATATTGATTATATCTTGAAGTTCAACTCCTATTACTTATTATTGTCTTTTTATAGCCTAATTGGTGAAACTCAATTTTATAGAGATATTAGGCATTGTTAGGTTGCATTATTAGAACATATTAGTTCATATAGTTGCATTTTAAATATCATTTGCATAGGTTATCCATTTTGCGCTCTATTACGTATTGTTTGTTGTTTTCCTAATATTTCAGATAGTATTGTAATTATTTAAATACTTCTGAAGCGATCTTGAATCAGTTGGATAATTATTGCAAAGGAAGTCGACGAATTAAGGATTTTGATTGATGGATTCATGCTCATTGATGATTTGATCAATATTCATATTCATATGAAATTACATTAGTTTCCCCAAGGATCGAAAAATTGTTGAAAAAGCCGAATTTGAGTTGAAAACAACGAAATACAAGAGTTGAAGAGGAACAAATTTGACATATGTTCACTCTTTTGATCATAACTCAAGTTTTACATATTGAATTAATGCAATTCTAACTGGGTTAAAAACTAGACTTAAAGAGCTTCGCAACAGTAAATCACATGCTTCTTAGAAGTTCCTATAACAAAAGTTACAGCCTGCAAAGTCGACCCTAAAAGCCTGACCGCGATCAAAAGTTGCGAAATTGAGTTTTAATTAGATTGAACCACTAATTTGTCCATAATAATTAGTTTTGTCATTTTTATCTTAAATTTCTATTTTATAATAAATTAGAAAAATATAAATATCGAAGGAAATTATCTTATATTCCCTCATGCATTATTTTCTTTAGGTTTTATCTTCTATTAGAATTGTAGTATTATGTTTTTCTCTCACCTCTTATTCATTGGAAACCATAATTTTATTTTCTCCATTAATCAAAAGTCATAGAGGTACTTTTCATTGTTTTTTTTTATTAATTTTGTTTATTGCTTTGACTTCTATTATCATTTATTATTAGTATTACTTTCATTATTTCTCACTCATGAATTTTTTTAGGTTTATTATTGCCATGGTTTATAAATTTAATCGTGAATAGTAAGTAGATTTCTTTCTAAGGTTTGGGGATCCATGAACACTTCAACGAAATTGTTTTATGTTAATATATTGGTTTTTAAGTTTACAATTGAATTTCTTTTATTAATTTAACATTGCTTACATTTGAAGTGTGGTCGAGTTTAATTGTATGTTGGGTAATTATTAAATTTGATGCCAAGAGATTGAGCCCCGATTTAATGATTTCATGAAACATGTTATTTATCACTTCTCAATTGTTTTGTTTGTTCATGTCGAATCATTGCCCTAGGCTTTAATTAATTTGAATCAAGTCTTCACTTAATTATATTACTAGTTTCTTAATTAACTACAATTCCAACCAAGGCTCTTTCCTTTAGTTTAAACTTTTAAGAACTAATAAAAATGCGTAGCTTCCCTGAGGATATGATCTCTACTTCCCTAAATATATTAGTTGGTGTTGTCAGTTTATTTTTAAAAGGTGTATGATAGCCTGTTCACAAATACACTTAAATTGTCTTAATATTTATTAGTAAATTTGCATTAGGGTTACTACTAAAATATAAGCATGATGAAATGTTTCCACATGTCAAAATCCGAGAGAGAACTTAAGATAAAGTTTGTGGCACAAGCAACTCCTACATATGACATGCAATGTATCACTATCCTTCTAAATATAATTCAACAAGTGGAGAAGATGTGTATATTTTTTTATTCATGGTAAAAAACACGAGGGAGTGAAAAATGGCTTGAGTTTCTTGAAAAGTGGGTTGAAGAAGAAAAGAGACAATAGAAAGCAAAGTTAGAGGTTCATGACAATGATGATTTGCTAAAATCAAGAGTTTTGATAAATGGAGGACTCATGGGTTCCTACTTTACATCATTTCGGACTAGTGTAGTAATTTAAGCCCAAATAAAAGTTTATAAAGTCATAAATGATAATCAAGGATTGTGGAGATATGATATGTCGGGTTATATGTTCACTAAATGGGAGACAACATAAATTCCCTTAGATCTCTCAATAAGATATTAACTTGGCACCATAATAATGAAGGGTGGTTTAGTGTTTACAACCCTCATCATCTAGAAACTAGGTGGAAATTATAACGCTAATATATTTCTCAACAGCTTTGAATTTAGATAAAATCTGAAAAAGATATATGGTGATATATGGTATGTCGTAGTTCCACCTAAATTGTGTTATGTTTTGTGAAACGTGACTCAAATTCTCTTTAAGATGGACACTATCTATCAAAGATATGGCACAATATAGAAATTTAAAAGAACAACAAAAGGATTAGAGATGAAAAGTGCATAGAATAAGAGGCGATTAATAAAATGATGTTTGGTAGGAAAAGGTGTAAATTGGTAAAGTTTAGTGCTAATACTCTATCTAACCAACTATTTGTCAATGATTAATAAAACCTAATCCTACCTCATTTTTTCCTTAGTGACTTAAGATTAGGGATAAGATTAATTCATATTACATACAATAGTATTTTATTTATCTTTTGTTGATAAGTCAAAGATACAATCACAAAATATTACTTGTGTATACCATTTTATGGAAGATTATAACGCATATATGAAAATTATAATTTTTAATAATGAGATTTTGGTAAAACATTCAAGCTTCAATTCATTTGTGGTCTTGTGCCTTTTGTTGACTCTACTTTACTAATATATAAAAAATAAATAACACGTAAAAAATATGAAAATTAAAATACATAATCATAACTTCTAAAAGTTTGTTTTTTAAACAATCTAACAAGATTAATTCATTAATAACATCTTCACAAAACACAAGTCTAACATGGACATATAAGTATATTTTTGTTTTAGAAAATTTTGAATTTAAAGTTGCTTTTCAATTTTAGAAAAATAAAATGGTAAAAAAGTGAAAGTGTATTAAGATAATATGCTAATATTATCTTGTACATAGGATAAAATCTAGTAGTATTCTAGCTTACCTACTTCAACGTCTTCCTTAGGTACTCCTTATCCAATAACACATTTTGTAAATTATGAACGTGTTTCTGTGAATCATAGAAAATATATTGCAGCCGTTACAACAGGGAATGTGCCTAAAACTTTTAAAGAGGCCATGAGGCATGATGGGTGGCGCAAGGCAATGAAAGAAGAGATTCATGCTTTAGAAGATCAAGGAACTTGGGTCCTTGAAAGACTACCTCTAGGGAAGAAGGTTATTGGGAGCAAGGCCAACAAAGCTTCCTATGGAACAACATCATAAATTAGCTTTGGCTAAAGGTGATTTGTTTAAAGATGCATAGCAATATCAGAGACTTATAGGGAGGCTTATTTATTTATCTGTGACTAGGCCGGATATCGCATATTCAGTTCACATTTTGTCTCAATTTATGCAGCTACCTAAAGTGGAACATTGAGAAGCAGCACTACGGGTTGTCCGATATTTGAAGAAAAAACCGGGGCAAGGTATATTACTCTGTTCAGATAGTAATTTGAGTTTAGAAGGATGGTGTGATTCAGATTGGGCGAGTTGTCCTCTAACAAGACAATCTTTGAGTGGGTGGTTTGTGTTGCTTGGCTATTCCCCGATTTCCTGGAAAACCAAGAAACAACAAACGGTTTCCAGGTCTTCTACAGAGGCAGAATATAGATCCATGGCGGCACTCACATGTGAACTAAAGTGGTTAAAACAGTTGCTTGGAGACTTAGGTGTACAACACGAGAAAGGTATGAGAATATATTGTGATAGTCAGTCTGCATTGTATATTGCTCATAACCCTGTTTTTCACGAGAGGACAAAACACATCGAAGCAGATTGTCATTTTGTCCGTGATGCGATTACAAATGGTCTTATATGTCCCTCATTTGTTCTTACAAAATATTAGTTGACATATATTTTTACAAAAGCTTTGGGAAAGGCTTAGTTCGATGTACTACTTGTCAAGATATGTGTTTGAGATTTGCACGCTCCAACTTGAGGGGTATTAAGATAATATGCTAATATTATCTTGTATATCATAAAATCTAGTAGTATTCTATATACATTAGAACTCTAGTAGCCTAAATACATTAAAACTCTAATACTAAGCTATATATATTGAGAGGTGAATCGAATAAAAGGTGATTTTATCAAAGTGCCTCCCCCATAAAATTACGTCACCAACATCAAAAAATTGTTCAGTCTCTGAAACCCACAAACCCTAACTTGTGAAAAACCCCGCATCAGTTGGCGGAGGAGATCGTTCGCTCGAGATGGATGCGCTACGGAAGCAACTCGATGTGTTAATGGGAGCGAATCGTAACGGAGACGTCGCTGAAGTCAATCGCAAGTACTTCGATCGCGACGTTTGCCGTCTCTTCTTGTCTGGCCTTTGCCCGCACGAACTTTTTCAGTTAACGGTACTCTTTTTTCTCCCAATTCCAAACCCTAGTTTTTAAATTTCTATATGTTGAATTGTGTATAGAATTTACATGCTTCAGCGGTTAGAATTAATTTATCGAGTTTTATTTGATTGATTTTTGGGTTATTAGCTGATTGTGTAATTGCATGGTTGTTGAGTTGGTTTAATAGTGACTTAATTGTCAAAATAAATTGTTAGTAATTGAATAGGCAAGTCGAAAGCGGTTGAGGATCGGTGATGTAAGAAAGCTTAGTGACATTCTTTCCGAGGAAGCATCGTTGATAAGGAAGACCTGCCCTTTTGTTAGCTAATATTAATGTAGGTAGTACTTTGTAGTTTTGAAGGTCGATATTTCGTTCCAGACTTAGTTTTGGGTATGAGCTCTCAGTAGCAAGGAAAAGAAGTTCTGCCTTTAGCTAATTTGTGTACTAAGGAGAATAGGACATGGTTATTGACCTAATTGACAACAATGATCTGGTCATTTTACTTACTGATGAGAAGCCTGTTAGAGTGTGGTCTTCAATAGTTGGTATGCGAGACTTTGTCTCACATTGGCGAAGTAAGGAAGTTTGGGTATGTTTATATATGTGCGTGTGTAAAGTGTTATCAAATATTATTGCTTGGCTTTGGGCTTGTTTGTTGGTTAAATTTATAGTATCTAATACTACTATTTTATGATAAATTGATAGCACATAGGCATGTGCACAAATTAGTAAAGTAATTACCTGCTAATTGTGTTTTCTATTTTTAATAATAATTTTAGAAATTATTATTTTTAATGAGTATATATTAGATAATATTAATTGACAATTTTTCTTTTTCCTGATTAACTGTTGATATTTCATCATAAATAATCTACCTGTGGCAAAGAGAAATGTACATATTCATTCAATTTTTCCTTCTTAAACCACCAAAAACCATTCATGGAGGATGGATATGTTAGCTGTTTCTTCGTTTTAAGGTTAGGTTAATCCTGGGGGTATATCAGCAACAAATCCCAACAGCAACTTGTTGCAGGGGCTATAATATCCTAAGGATAGAGATACTTCTCGCCATAGGCCATTCTTTAGTTTGCAATATTTGTATTCAGAGCCATATTAATAACAAAGCCTTAGGTTACCAGTTGTGATCCTCCAAAGTCTCCAACTCATGTAATTGTGTTGAGTAATTTGGGTCATAATTGATGATCTCTACTTCAGAGATGGGCACATGCCAAGAGAAGAGTCTTGAATGCCTAGCCTCAGTGTGTAAACTTATGTATGTATATATGTATTACCATACTTTATATGTTTATCTTTGTCTGATTTGTTAAATTGTTTATGTGTATAAATGAGTATCTTACTTAGTTGAATTTTTTTATCTATCTTTTTCATCTAGTAGGCTCACAATGTTTGACTCAGCTGTGTTTTAACTTTATCTTTTTTTCCCTCCAGAAAATGGATATGGGGCCATGTCCCAAGGTGCACTCGTTGCAACTACGAAAAGAGTATCCTTTTGCTTGTTATGCTTCATGAGTCATTTTTGGATATTAATTAGATAGAAATTTTTAAAATACTTGCTCTCTCTAACACTGTATGTTACGTATTCTTTGAATAGCTTGTATGATGCTTGAACTTGTGTTAGTATCCATTTTATCTACAATTCAGTCAACTTCTCTGGTTTGAAAAATGAATGGGTCTTACAGTACCTTCCATCAGATGAGGAGTATTTTAGGTAACGAGACTGTTGTTTGAAAGGATTATTCTGTAAATGTCTCTTATGTCATCCTCAGGTTTTTCACAAATGTGTGAATACCCATTTGGTCCAGTTGAATCCATAGCAGTTAGCAAACACACGAAATGTTTGGGCGTGTTTACTTGTAACTTGTCTTTTGGGGTTTTCCATAAGGTTGAGAAGTTTGAGGCTATTTGCTTGATGTTGTTGTTAATGTCTTTATGATTTACTTGGTCCTACATCGTTCTGGCTGTTTATTGTTTGGTGAGGGCAAGATGAGAAGCTTGCATCCTGTGGTCTTCTTTGTTTTTTTGTTTAGTTATGAAATTGCTTCCGACATCTTTTTGGCTGTTGATTGTTGGGTGAGGGCAAGATGGGAAGCTGGCGTCCTGTGATCTTCTTTGTCAAATTTTTTTTGTTTGGATATTAAATTGCTGTTATCTTGTAGGGAGTTATGATCACTTGTCAGTAATGTGCTGTTGAGTGCATCTTGTAACACTTCTTATCGTGCATAATTTAAAGCATTGCTACAATTTTTCCTGTTTAATGGAACTTTTTTGGGTAATTATATTAGGTAGTGATGAGGATGTACATGACAATCTTTGTTGTGACCTTTTGTTTAGTCTTTAATTCATATCAGATATGAAGAAGCAAAAGCCAAGGGCGAGGGTAACTATGACAGGGATTTGGAGGATGTCATAGACAGGCTCATTGTTGAATGTGACAGAAAAATTACTAGAGCTCTCAAACGCCTTGCAGACGAGGATGCTAAAGCTGCTATTGCAATTTCCGTGTCTGAGGTTACCCAGGTGACTATGACGCCTTTGTTTTATGTTCCAACCTTTAATTCGCTTTGGTGATTAATAGTTTCTGATTCTATTGCTCACTTGTTGTAGACAGAAGAGATCATGGAGTTGTCAAAGCAGATCAAAGAGAAGTTGAAAGAAGCTGACCAATCTGGTAAGCCGCTAATTTGTTCAGGAAGCCTGTTTAATTTTTTATGCTAATTCCTAAGTTATGTTTTTATAAGAGTATTTGTGCTTGGTTGACAACATTATTTGTCTTGTTATGGTAATTTTTTGTGAGGGAATAATAATCGAAATCTTATCCATTAGTGCATTTTATTTTGATTTTGTATGTTTATGTATTTTAGACTTCAGCAAGACAGTTGTGAGTTTTAATTACAGTGTGATAAGGAAGCCTTGAGTAGTTATGGGTTAATGGAGATCATCATATGTTTTCCCCTCATGTATATTTTGAATATAAGATTATCTATGATGAAATTCATGACTAGAATGGGTTCGTTTTTGGTCATGATAAGTATAGGTTGTAAGCATTTGAGGGTTCCTAAGGATTGCCTGGATTGGGTTTTCAGATAGATTGACTAGCACTACAGCTAGTTAAGGGATTCTTTTAGGATTCAAGCTTATATTCTATCTGTTATAATTTTATTTGACTTTCTTATAGTCTTGATTCATTTGTTCTATGGGTACAATATTGATTTTTTTGGTCTAGACAATATGATCATATATTTTTTTGTTCATATGCTTGTTGGTATATAATCTTAATATTGTGACCTACTGTGGCTTTTGTCAGCTGATGTCTGTCCTGAATTTTGTGTTTGCAGATTTTGAAGGCAAAACAGATCTTAAAATCCGAGCTTTGGAAGAAGTTGAAGAATTGAGAACAAAAAGAGCGGATAAACAGGTTTGCTGATATGTTTCTTACTGTCTTGCCTTCCAAACAATGGATCAGAGGTTTTTTTTTGGTTACAGTGGAATTAGTGAATGATACATTTTCTTTCTCATGCAGTCTATGCTTCTTTTGGATGCTTTCAACAAGGACAGAGCCTCTCTACCACAGCCACTTCCCAATCCTCCTCCATTGGCTCCCTTACCTATGCTTGCTCCCGACGCTCGTACTCAAGATTTGATAAATGAGAAATTGAAGAAAGCTGAGGATCTTGGTGAGAATTTTTCACTGGCATTTTTCGGTGGGTGGGTGGGTTTGGTTTTGGGGGTTTGTTTTAATCAATATTCCACTTTTGTTGAGTTATACTTCGAGGAGGTCTCTGATGTATACTATTTGTTTCAAGCTGTTGGTATCCCCTTTGATATCTTTCACTATTGAGTGCATTGACTTGTTTACTTGTTGATGAGTTTGTACAAGCTTCACTTTGATTTTTCTGGGTGTGGATTTTAAAAAAATTTCTTTGCATTATTTGGAACTCATTTGTTGTTCATCTTTTGGGTCGTCTGTATTAATTTGTTGGTCTCTTCCCGTTTCTATGGTGGTTTTAAAATGGGATTCATATGCATCCTTATGTTATGAAGGCAGAAAAAGATTTTATGATGTCATTCCTGAAACATCAACCTTTGCTTTTATTGTATGAACTCATTATTAAGCTGTAGACATGGATGCTACATATTTTCCATGTGAATGAAAATGGATGAGAGCGGAGTAAACAATGCTTTTATTTGCTAATGTAGGTGAAAATGCGAAAATTGTCTTTCTTAGTATAGTCTGGGCTGTATTATACAGTACATCCTTTTGACAAGTTGAGTTACTTGGGGTTTCTCTTGGCTCACTTTGAGCTCTGGGGTGTATGTTAGAAATATTTTGTATGCAAGTTCTCTTCTTTCTATTATGGAGCATATTTTTGTGGCAAGTTAGATTAATGAATTTCCCCTGGAACTCTAATGAACCATCTGTGTATTTTTCAGGTGAGCAAGGAATGGTTGACGAAGCACAGAAAGCACTAGAGGAAGCTGAAGCTCTGAAGAAGGTTTTT
Organism: Dysphania ambrosioides; assembly: GCA_026401315.1. Lineage (NCBI taxonomy): Eukaryota > Viridiplantae > Streptophyta > Magnoliopsida > Caryophyllales > Amaranthaceae > Dysphania > Dysphania ambrosioides. The sequence goes on from CM048666.1 coordinate 2,149,374, forward strand.
ATTATATTTCTTGCACCAAAAAAATGTATTCCATGTCTAATAAGATGTTTTTTTACCTGAACGTGTACAATGTTTCTCCAGCTTGCACCCAGGATGGAGCCGTCTGCAGATTCGGCAAAGTATACTGCAGCTGATGTTCGCATTGTGAGTCCTTCTCTTCAGTATTTTTTTCTATCTATTAATTTACTTTACTTGATATGACTTTTTATTTGCTTGCCTGTGTGGAGGGGAATGGGAGCTTTTGCTGGATATAAGTGTCTTGCATAGTTGCTTTTTGAGGGGCGACCTTGATGCTGTTAGGAATGGTTGAAACTTGAAAGCTTAAGTATTTTAATGAGTTGCTCATCTTCTTGGACCCCTTGAGAATTATAAGACTTCAAATAAAATGGGTAGATGAGAATAGGAGATGGTTCAAGTTCCGTAATGAACGTTTTCACTTCACCAGTGGGCATTGGGGAAACAAGATTTGAAAACTGAGTTTTAGTATTGGCATTGGTCCCTGAAAGGTATGTATTGGCTTACAGAGGAGTTTGGCTCTTTCTGTCCATATTATGAACTAATGTCAAAGCCAAAAGACCATGGCAACCTGTTCTTAATATTAGCTTTTAGGATGCAATTATACAAGATATTGTTTTCGTTGGTATCACAGCCTTTTCCTTTTCAGTTTCAGTCATCACCACTAGAATGTTTTTAGATGTAATGCAATGTACAATGTTCAAGAGCTCTTTACAGGATTTCTTTCAAAAATATTATGTAGACTTTGTCTTGTCCTGATTTGTTTTTGTGCTTTGGCAGACTGATCAGAAGCTGCGAGTCTGTGATATTTGTGGAGCATTCTTGAGTGTTTATGACAGGTAATAATTGCGTCTCACCATACTAAACATATACCTTTGCCAACTATTTTGTGAGTGATAAAGCATTAGTATTTTGGGGTTTCAAGTATCTCAGCTTTTGACTGGTAATTATACCTCCTTGTCACCAGCAGGCTTTTGGCCCCAGTTTTACGAGGATAGCTTTTCCAGCTAACGAATGTGCGTCTTTTATTTTATGCTTGTAGATCATGCTGTTATTAGCTAGATATTCACGGGAGAATTTTTATATTAAGTCTTTTAAAATATGAACTGATTTATGTAATATTGCTGTGGAATGGATGGATTTGATATTTTTGTGTGATTTTCAGTGATCGTCGTTTAGCAGATCATTTTGGGGGAAAGCTTCATTTGGGATACATGCAAATCCGTGAGAAATTGGCTGAGCTTCAGGTATGATGGCTTTAGAATAATATTTTAAAATTCTGAAATAATCTGTTTTACTTTGTCAATTAATTGAGCTGAAGTCTGATCTTGGGAAGTGTATTTGTTATTTAAATCTAGTTATGATTGGGAGGTGCATTGAAGTTGGCAATGAAGAAGACTGCATGGTCCTACACCTTTTTTTTTGTACTGTATTAGATGTTAAAAGCTAAATACTCGACATTCTCATGAACAGTTACCTTTGATTTGGCCAAGGAGGTGGAGGTTACTGAAGTAATTTATGCAAATGTTTGCAATTCGATTCATTTGCAAGAGTTGCTTTCCTTTTTTTATTTGTGACAATGGGAAAATTCTCAGGACTATGAATATGTGATCCGGGTGCTGGTCTGGTATCACATTGTTCTATAAAAGGTCTCGTTTTCCATCTGAGTTCTTTAACTTAGAAGAGTGGTTATTGCATTTTATTGTTCTGAGTTCATGCTCACCTTGGGAGTTTAAAGGAGACTTGAAATAGAAGACGACGAATTGGTGACCAATCCATGGAAATTTGAAGAAGGGTTCTAAGAGAAATAAATGATATTTTAAGCTGTATGCAATAACACAAATGGGGATTTGAGATATGTAGTGGGCTATGATTGCTTTGGTTCAACTTCTGTCAGAAGTCACAGTTTTGTTGCTAGACTTAGGACATGGCATTGTGATGCTGAGGTTAGTTCTTTTGGAGATTTATTTTTAGTTTAATCTTCCCTGAATCTGAGACACAGTGTTTATCAACATGCTGATAAGAATCTTAAAGAGTATTATTTGATATCTGACTTCAGCCTTTTTTTTGTGTGTGCATGTACTTATTTTTTTTTTTACAAAAAATTCCAGAGGCTTTAAGCGAGTTTGTACTAAGCAGTCTGAAATCTTAGCTTTTTCCATTGAGTCTTTTTCCTAAACCAGTCTGAACTCTTAGTTTTGCTTGTTGACACTCTTTTCCTTTGTCTTGAGGAAGAGAAGGAGTACCTGTTATGAGTTCTACATTTGGTTCATTCTTTACCACTGTAAAGGAAGAATTTTGCTGTTCTGTATCTGTTCTACTTTTTTTTTTTGTAAACATCTGCATTAAGGAATTTGTCTCATTCAGGTTGATTTGGGTTGGTTGTGTCTACATCATTCTATGGGGTGCTTCTAATTTTCAGGCAATCTACTCTCTACAGGGTTTTACTTCCTCCTATTGTTATATGTTGATCTGTGCTTGTGCATTGTGTTTGACAACTGTGCTGGATTGTTTTTGCACTACCTGTGTTCTGTTCTTTTCTTGGTAGATATTTTGTGTTCCATGGCTGTTTTCTCTTGTTTTGATCGGGATGGGGGGCGTTAGTGTGAGTACATATTGCTTGTGTGTTTTTTTTAATCGGGAATCATAGGGTACCTTCATGGCAATTTTAGTACCATTTTTTTCCAGAATGAAATTGTACATGGTATAGAAGTACGACTTACTTGTGAGTAGGCTTCCAATTGAGGTGTATAATACAATGAATGGAGTTTATATTTGATTAATAATGTTTTCAGGAAGAAAAAAACAAGAAGCGCAAGGTGCACGAAGAGGATAGAAGGTAGATGTACGTTGCTTAATAATATTTGATTCCCTTACCTATGCTTGCTCCCGACGCTCGTACTAAATATTTGATTAATAATATTTGATTCCCTTTCATCTTTGAATTCTTTTACTCCGTTGCTTTTGAAATGTCGACATGTAGCTTTTTTTCTGATTTGAAGTCATTTTGTAGGTCCAGAGAGCGCAGCCGTGAAGTTGAACGTGCTTCTAGTAAGGACAAGGATATAAATGGAAGTCGTGAAAGAAGGGATTATGACCGAAGAAGTAGGGACCGGGATACATACAGTGACAGGGATCGTGCTTATGACCGTGACCGTGTAAGAGATAGGGAGCACTCCCGCAGTTATGATTCAAGAAGTCGCCGAAGGTCTCGTTCACGCTCCAGAGAACGCTCCAGGGATTATGGCCGTGATTATGATCGTAGCAGGTATTTATGAGTTTGACTTGATTTGTCTCTGTGCATTTGGGGGACTGACTTCTGCTTTAGGAGTTCGTGATATCCGTTGCTAATAGTTGTGTTATTTTAGGGTGGCAGCTTAGCAGATAATTTTATGCTTTTGTTGTCTCTCTCCCACTCCATTCAATTATGGTCTGTTTAAAAAATACCAGCCTGAGTTTTTATATTATTGATAAAGTGTGTTTTTAGTGTCTAGTAAGGAATATTATGCTCTAGTTTTGATTTTGCGATTCTGGATTATCTGCTGTTGCTGTCTCCACTGGTCTGCAGCCTCTCTACTGGTAGTGGTCCTGAGCAGAGACAGTTTTGTATGTGCAGATCTTTTTTGAGTTGTCTATTCTACTCTTAACTCGTATTTGTTTCTGAGCAGAGACAGTTTTGTATGCGCAGATCTTTTTTGAGTCGTCTTTTCTACTCTTAACTCTTATTTGTTTTGCGTTGCAGGCGCTATGACCGAGACCGATACTAGAGCTTCATCTGCTACACCTTCAGCATGAGCCAAGTTTATTCTTGCTGTGTAGTTCTGCGTTGTTTTTCATTCCATTTTTCTTTTATGAGATGGTAATATGGAGTATTCGGATTTTGGACTTTTGTGTCTCATGCAGTTAGGTTGGTTTGTCAAAAGAACAAGATTGTTTCGATAGTGGGAGAATGAATACGATAATTTTCCCATGTATTAGCTTAGGTGTATGAAATTTTCACTAGAAAATCTGATTATGTTGAGACAGGCTATTCTGCTAAACTATTTGCCTCCTTTTTATCTTTTTGAGAAAGAAACCCTTCCCTCCTTTGTGCCTTGTATTTTAGTTTTGTTTTGTTTTGTTTTCAGGCTTTACGCTTTGGCAAGTTCTAGTTTGATTGGTTCTGTTAGAAATGAAAATAATCCTTGTGAATTATCAGTTTTTTTGCTGAAGTCTTCCACTTTACTCAAATCATTTGCTTTGTGGATGGAAGTGTTATATGGTTGTTTCTTCCGGTTTCAAGACAAACAGATCATTGATAATTTTGCTAGCGGGGTTTCTCAATTTGATGCACGAAAGGTTTCGACATGCAACAGCACAGGGACATCATTTGGGCCACTCACTAATGATTGAATAAATATTACCGCTTTTTTGTCGTGGATTATTTTTGTAGGGGGTCGCCAACGATATATGTGGGCCATGAAGGTAGCCGTAGTAATACCTTCTAAATAATTTGTATCGGAAAGGAACACTGTTGGGATTAGGAATACAAACATCAGACGCGAAATCATAGGGGCTGTAGCCTTGTGGGCATCCGCAATTAAAACTTCCATCAGTGTTTTCACAATTTGCTGGAGTTTTAGAGGGACTTTTGTTTCCTTTAATTTCTTGCTAACATTCATGAATATTTAAATAAGAGCACGTGCCAATAATTTTTTAGAGCTATTGAAATTGGGTGTGTAAATAAGAATTGAAGAAGATTTAAGTAGAAATTACCATGGCAACCATGAAGGTAGGGGTTAATACTTAATACCCAGGATGATAACATTCACTGGTTTAACCCTTCTGGTTCTGGTACGGCGGAGTACTTCTCGTGGCACATACTACTTTCCCCGCATATGGAATCCACATATTTTGGCGCATTTTCAGTCTTTTCCAATTGACCAATGGTAAACCACAGGAAGCAGCTGCAATTTCTTGAAATACATGACATATTGAGAAAGATAATTTTAAAGAGAGGAGAGCACTGCACGAGCATCCTCAGCCACAACAAATGCAACACTGCACGGGTTGAAATCTTGCGCGTCCTTATGATTATTCTAGCTGAACGCTGTTATGTTGATTCTGGTCAGACCGGTCATTCATTTGGAATGGAGGTCTAGCAACAACCGCTTCCAAAGCATGTACTAGCAATATCGGTATCTCTCACTTGTCCCATTGATACTACTTGTTCCTTGTTCCAGAAGGACATGCACCCAGTATAAAACTGAGACGCTATTATTTCTTGAATTATTACCTTTACCATTGAACCACGCATAGGAATCACATCCAATAGCGACAACATAATTTTGGGTCGTTGAAATGCTGAATCTATCAAAATTATCAAGTTAGAACTTGCTTTATGATGCATCCCCCCACTGTGATTATTATACCAATCATAAGCAAGATGATGACGTACCCAGATTTCACCATCCAAAGAGATGTTCGTTACCTCTATATTGGCGCCATAGATTAGGCTCGGAAGATCTGTACTATTGTCACAGGTGAGATCACATTATGCACCTTCCAAAGGGTGATCACAATGACATCCATCCCCTATGCCGAATGGGTAAAGAACAGTGATGTCACCACACTTTTCAGGGTGATTCGGAAGGGCTAATTGTGTTGAACCTCCAGATAAGGCTGCCAATGACCCCTCCATACTTTGGAGACCTGCGAAAGCTAGGATTGCAAACAGTAGAGCAAAAACATCCAGCAATGTTGTACTATAACCCATACCCAGCCACCCTTTCTATATTGTTGTGCTTGCATTTTGAACAGATGTATGTCGAAGAATTTTGCTAAGCTAGAAGGACTTCACATCCAGATTGTGCTTAAGGGAGTGGTGAACAACTAAGACAAGTATACATCTAATGTAAGGAGCTGCTAGAGATAAAGAGTCCAAATGTAGACTGCATCAAACTCTTCTTCTGTGCTGTCCTAGTCAAAACATGGACTGCGTCAAAGACGACTTCTGCGTCATGTTTGATCACTAGTTCACTACCTTAACTTATAAGAGGATGCTTCTCATGAAGCCCTTCCGGCTGTCTTCTCAAACCTTAGCACTTTCTTAGGCAACAGAATGAATCATGATACAAATAAAAATTGGCACCAAACTATATTAGCCCCTACTGAAAAACCAATCCTGAAACTCGGAATTTTGCTGTAATTCCTAGACATACTCAAAATTGACTTCAAGGTTCAACCCCAGATCCTTGAGGCCTAAAGTTTATATGACTGGAAAGTGACGACACTCAATATTCAATAACACAATGGCCTTCCACAGATGGGCGATAGTGGTATCTTCTAAGAGCTTCTCAATGTCTCGTTCAAATTACACTAGCAACGTTTCTAATAATTCCAAACATGGGGAGTATACTTAGATCATCTCATAAAATATGTCTCACATTATAACTAAAACAAATCAATGAATTTCAAAATGACAAGACACAAGACATCCAGAAAATGTGGGATCATAAATCAACCAAAATTCTCCATTTCATAAAATCATCACAAAATACATTACAGCTCATCTAATTCTTTCAAATGAAATAGCTAACCGTAAAATCAAGAAAAATGCAAGCAAGTTGTGGCATTAATAGATCAAATTACACTAATTCATAACTGCCTGCCAGCAGCATCAGCAACAAGAGGCAAGTAAGGAGTCTTCCCTAAGACGGAACAAACAACACCATACACAAAGCAAGAGACAATAAATACGAACAACATATTATGACCCATCACCATAATCTTGAACCCCAACCCTTTTCCGGGCGTAAAAATTCTCTGCAAGAGCAACGGAAGTACGAGGAGAACGTCAAGAACAAGGGCCTGCATTGAGTTGAAACGAACATAATGGGAGAAGCTAGGGTTTCGGACAACCCCGAGATAGAGGCCGAAGAAGGAGACGAAGCTGGAGTACGGGATGGATTTGTATAGGGCGAAGAAAGGGAGGATGGGTTGGAATAGGAGAGAGAGAGGTGGGTATGATGCGAAGAGGAAGCGGCCGTAGTGGAGGCCGTTGATGAAGGGGAGGAAGTATGAGAGGGCGGAGATGAGGCGGTCTGTTGCTGGGGTGGTTGCTGAGGAGGCGGAGATGGGGATTTTGTTGGGTTTTGTTAGGGTTTTGATGGGTTTTAGGGTGGTTGGGAATTGGGTTGTGGTGGTGGGGGGGGATTTGAGTGAGCGGTGGAGGAGGGAGTTTGGGCGGATAAGGGTGTTTTTGCGGCGGTGGGTGATGTTTGTGGGAGGGAGGAGAGAGAGGCGGAGGAGTGGGAATGAGGCCATTTTTTTTGGGGGGGGTTTGAGGGTAATACGAGTTTTGGGGGACTTCTTATGTTTTAGGGAGAGCTCTTAGACCCACAGAGGCAAATGTAAATTCAAGTTGGATGAGGTTTAATTAGTTGGATGTTGTTGAATAAGATAACAATGAAATTGTAAAAGCCGTAATTCTCAAGGATATGGGTTCTTGAAAGGATATAATCAGTAGTAATGAATGCCTTGGGAGTTAGGATGACGAATAATGAGTGTCGTGTCTAAGTTTGACGAAATGCCTACGTTTGAAACCAATCAAATTCTGAGAACCGGGCAAAGTGAAGTGGTATTACTGGAACACAATGTTGACATAAGGATAAGAACCCCAGAGCAAGATCCAGTTTATGACTCAAATGCAAATGAAAGCATAAAACTTGGAAAACACCAAACATGCTCTTGCTTTTACAGCCATCAATGAATATACCTCGTATTTCACAAGCTTTGCTACATAAGATTGGTAAACTTGAATGCTTGACATTGTACCAAAAAGGAAAAAACACAAGCCAGCTTCCCTTAGATTAAGTAAATGATTTATACAAGGAACATCATGTAACTATTAACAAACTTCTAATAATCATTGGCTCTTCTTCGGAGCTCATTCAGCTCTGACTCAATTTCCATGTCTTTAAAGGGCGATGCAGCTGAGTTTGAGCTGGCAACCGCTGCTCTCCCTGGAGGGAGCTCTCCTTTCTGTTAAACATATTTAATAGAGGAGAAAAGGCAATATCAGCAACTTCCTTGAAAAAGTTCGAGTTTTACAACGAAGAAATGAGCTTTACTCTAGACAGGCTATGTTCTCTACTTGCAAATCTTGGGTTCTATTTGAACTAGAGATCCTAGAACCCAAATGTTTACTAGAACTGCTTAACTTCAACCTCAGCCAGACATCACTGTCAAATGTGGATCAAAGTAGAACCACAAGTGGCAATGTCTAGCTCACTTAAAAGTTAAAATTGTTCCCTCAATTCCCATATATACCTTAGATCGTCTTATAAAAAGTTTCAAACAATGAGGGATAGTTGCCACATTTAAACTCAGTTAATTATGATCTATCAGAGGAAATACATATTAGAATTAGGACCACTGCACCAGCATCAATTATCATCCTATGTGACAAAAAAAGAGAGAAATAAATAATTGTACCTTTGAGCTCCCGGACAATTCCCTCTTCAAGCTATCTAAATCCTCGTCAACAGAAGAGCCTTCGAGTAATGCAAACTGAAAAGAAAAAGAGAAGCTAAGTATAACACACTGCTGCTACTTGAGGAATTTCATTGAAATTGCTCTCTCTCAGTCTCGCAAATCACCGTTGTACTAAGGAATCTTGATAAGGGACAAATATCATGAGTTCACAACAGATTCCTTGTGTGCGTAAGCGCACGTGTAATCACCTTCATCTTTTCCTATTTACGCCTTCATTAATTTAAAATTTTGATCCCTCGGAGAGAAGAAAAAAAGGTGGGGAGGGGGGGGGGGGGGGGGGGAGGGGGAGGGGGATGGCGCTGCCAAAGGCCTACCTTCCCTTCAAGCTCATCACTGGTTAATTGATTAAGCGCATCAGCTTCTGATTCCATAGCCAACACTGTATCACAAGAAGGCTATCAATCATAAGGCACAAAAACATTCTAACAGCACGAAAATAATGATATGATCATCCAAATATTTGCTATATATAATAACCTACGCTGGTCCACAATGATAAAGATTGCTTGTTGATAACAACATGCAAAACCTCCACATAAATAGATGGAGAAACCAATGCAGGCATCATGAATTTACTAATTTTAACATTTCACTTGTCCAAATTAGATTTATTGATTCTCTTCAGTATACTTCAATTTGGAACCTCAATGAAAATTTAAATTGTTGCTAGGACTTGAATATGGTGTCCCATATTTGAAACTGTGTATCTCATGAGACAGGGTAGAGGAACTGGGCCAACAAATAAGAATCGTTTCAAACTAAGGCGTGATACGGGAATGAATGTCACATTATTCCCCATGAAATGATACAGGGACCCAAAAAAACCTATTAACTATTAACAATTATTGATTGACCCTTATTAATAACATGAAGGAAAATTAAATAATGCGTACCTTTTTCTTCCATTTTCTCAAAAGCGGCAAGAGCACCACTTGTATTCACTTTTCCCACCATCTCACTTACTTTGGTAGCAGTCCTAGTAAATCGTAACGAGAATTCACAGCTTACTATGATATACAACCAGCAAGAAAAGGATATGATTAACTGGTAAAACAGCATAAGGGTATCGAAGCAAAACCTTGCAGACTGAGCACGTGCTTTGAGTGTGTCTTTCTTTGACTTTGCCTCCTGTATCTTGCTTTCCAAGAGCTGCCAGAGAAGTAAACCAATCCGTCAAAAAATCTTCTACTCTCTTTTCATTTGCAATAGAATAGGTTGTTTAGACTACCAATCAATGAAGCAATCAAATTCATATGTTCTAATAAGCTTCAACATCCAGCCAAATAAAGCAAATATGCAATAACAAGCAGGAAAAACCTTGAAGGGCTTAGATTCAAATCTGCTACACGGCTAGAGCAAAGCCCACAAAACAAAATAGGAGCATCATCAATGAAAAGGTTCCACCAGCCTATCATTTGTATACCCTCCCAAAGTGAAGGTCCCTAACCAGAATTGAGACTGGATAAGCTAAAGACTCCCAGCCAGGCCTGTTCCAAGTTACTGAAACAATTCAATGCTTCACACAGTATCAATTCTTCATTTCTAGCAGGAGTTCCATCTTTTAGGTAATAACAGAATTAGTCTACTTTAAGCCCAAACCACTCATCTTACGAGTTACAAGTTGCAGAAGAAACACCAATCTGGAACAAGAAGGAATATGCAAAGAGATACTATAAAGAGAGTTTCAAAAAAACAGTAATAAGTTTTGACTTTAGAGCTTGCAGGTATAGAACTATTTCATATATGGTTAACACACCATTGATTGCACTACCAGAACCAGAGAATGCAGGAACAACAAGCACTAAGGCCAAAGAGCTATCAACTAAACATTTTAATAAACAATAGTTACAGCAAACATAAAATATACGAGTTCGTGAAAAATGAAACATATTGCATAATCCATAGCAGCATACCTTTGTATTTGAGACAAGAGATTCAACAACACCCTTTTGCTGATCAAGCTGAGCTTTCAAAGCATTAGCATTATCCTGAAACATGGTAGGAGTGAAAAACAAGTGAGAAAGAGATATATCATCCAACAAGCATCAATTAACATTTAGGCATAATAACAGAAATAACAAGAAGCACCAGAATTTGGTATTATCCTAAGGACAGAGCAAATGAATCAAAAAGAGGTCAGTCAAACTTTAACAGACAATAAGACAAATTGTACTGGAAGAAGTTCAAAATAAGCACTTCCCACACAAGATAACTTTGCATCTAAATAAATTAGCTTCATTTTCCATATAACAATTTACCCTTCCATTTTTTTTCTTTGGAAAACCCAATTATTTTCAGCTCATCTACATGCTAACTGCCAATATGGACTCAACGTCTTTAATCAGGGGTCTCTCCTCTAATTTTTTATTCATTTTTTATCTCAGTCTTTGTACCTTCTCTTGCATCAATCAGCACAAGAAAGCAAAGAAAAATAGCCAGTAAAAGATTTTGTTTTACCTGCACCCCTCCCTTCCAACCATCAAAGAAAAATAAAGAAAGAGCAAATAGAAAAATACAAAAGAAGAGTGACAAAGTGTTGAACACTACAGCACCAAGACCAAATTAGCTGTCTTTGTCGGAGAAGACAACAGTGAGATGACAGATACTCAGTGATGACAAAAAGTAAACCAACTTATTTGAATGAGCCTTCCCAATCAAAGGCCCAATGGCTCAATGAGTTTTTTTTTTTTTTTGAAGCCCTTGTCTTGAATAGACATATGAGTTCTAGATCTACCAACTTCCTTAATTGTGACCCCTCTTAAGGTAACCCATCCAATGAAAACAGCCAGGAAAAAATGTAGGAGACACTCAAAGATGGGTACACTGAATCTAGAGATCCAGATCAGACAAGAAATTGGGCAAGGGGGTGAGTAAATTAGACAATTGTGCACCAAGCACTCATCCATGGACTTGACAGAGAAATCATCATTGTATGATTTAGCTCTGGTCTCTGGTGTCCATGGATTAAAAAAAAATAGAATCATCAGCATCATGGGAGAGGTCAACTTCGGATCTTCAATTTGGAAGAGAAAGTAACACAACATTAACTCAAGGAAAAAATGTCCAAGTTCTTTGCAATTCTCTATACAGAATGTAACACATCCAGAGGTATATAATTACTTGTGCTAACCATCAAGAATAATGCAATAGATTACTACCAATTCCTATTGGCATTGTCTAATTTGAGTCTACACAATATTAAAGCATTCAATAGATCTTATTAGACCTATACCTAGAAAGTTCTATATTCATCAAATTCAGTAAAAAGATCAGCAAATTTCCCCACCAAAAGTTCAAAATAAACATGATTGACATCTAAAACTGAAATTCAAACAGGTAAACTCACATGGATTCTATGAACAATGTTAGTACTCAGCAGGATAGAGGAATTAGTTGATCACAGTTTCATCTGGCAAGGATATGCAGCATGACAATCACAAAGCTAGCACAGCTTTAGTCGTATATATACTTCTTCTCATGCTCCCTTTTTGAAACTTGAGGTTCTTAATTTTCTTTGAGGGTTGGGGAGAGGGTGTGGGGAAGATGGATAGAAAGAAGTTGATTTTAAGATGTCATGATTGCACTGGAAAAACCAAGACACAACCTCTAATACATATAGGTTAACATCCAAGTTTCAGAAAACAAAAGGGGAAAGGAGAATGAAAAAGATAGATGATCTAAAAACATAAAGGAAACTTACAGCATAAGATTTGCGCCTCTTCAAAGCTTCACGGGCAAGGTCTTCATCCCCTTTGCTAAGTGCAAGTTGTGCCCTTTTATACCTAGTAATGCCGAATGACAATATCAGGTAAGAGAAGGGATGAACACAGATAACTGACAATACATTCTAAATCATTCTTAAAGCAGCTTACCAATCTTCTGAAGCTTGCTGTGCAGCTTTACACTTATTTTCTAATTGCTTTTGAGATGCCAATACCTTCACAAAAAGGGAAAGCTATTAAAATTCAACCTGATATACCCATGTTATGCACACTAATCTGTTCCGGTTTTTATCATAAAACAGCAAACTTACAGGTTGCATTAGTAATAATGAAATTCATGATATCAAAGCAATCAATCCAAAAGGGGAAATAAGGAGAGGAGAAAGTAACAAATGTAAATTCAGTAAAGCTAGGACTAGATCAACATACCTGGGCTGTTGATTGGCGCATTTTGGTCAAATCTTCATTCATCTCAATAACAGTTTGCTCTAGAATTTTCTCCGGATCCTCAAAACTGCTCAGAATCGAGTTTGCGTATGACTAAGTCCAATAAAGACAAAAACCCATTAGGATGAGAATTCTTAGTCAACAAGAAATACAAAACTAGATATCCAACTTAAGCCAACAAACTACTTCAAAAATCCAAACCTTAACAACTCTAGCAAACCGATCAAATAGGTTCATTTGCGCACCAAGCGAACCCCTACTGAGACCGTTACACCTAGACTTATTCGAATGTAGTAATTGAACTCCACTCAATCTCAATGCTCCAACTGCAAGAAATGCAATATATCTCTACACATTACTTCAATAAAAAAAATAAAAAAAATTTAACTCAAATTATCGAATTCGATACCGAAACATAAGCGTCACAATTAAAGCAATAACTTTATTTATCAAATAGTAAGCCAAACTCCTAAAGTACACAAACCACATTAAATTAGCATTTCAAAGAGCACACCAAATAGGCAAATACCAATTATTAAAAACATTCAAACCTAATAACTACAGCACAAATGTGACAGTGCCTCATCATACCCAGATGCAAAAACTTGCAAAAAAAACCTAATCACATAAGAATAAAAGTGAAATTAAAAAGATGGGTAATTTACAAATATCGCCAAAACTTACACACAAAACCAAATTACACACAAGTAGAAGACAAAATTGAAAGTGGGTAAAGCTACCATTGTTGCCAAAGAAGAAGGACCTCAAAGAAACTCTGACAACAGAGAGCCTCTGAGAGGCAGCGCAAGCAGTGGATGGCACCGAGGCTGCCAAGCGTAGACCTGAGATTGGTGGTGCTTTTGCAGCCATATTGTTCAATCCCAACAAAAAAACTCGGGAATTAATGAGAAGGGATAGCGTATTGAAGAAGCCTAAGGGAAGTGGGAGTGGTTTGATCGAGTGAATTCTTCCACACTCACGAAGCTGTACAGTTTTGTGTGTGCGTGTGTTTTTAATTCTGGTGTTTGTGTCTCCTGTGGTGAGAGATGGAGAAGATGATGGGATATTTGACAGTTATTGGGTGGGTTGAATTATCAAGGATTGGCCGGATGGGTCATGGATAATGGATCCTTTTGAGCTCTGGTCCTAACCTATATACAGTAGATTTTATTGACATATATATATATATATATATATATATATATATATATATATATATATATATATATATATATATATATATATCAGAAGAAAAGGAAATAAAAGAGTCAAAAACCTAAAAGTGAAGAAAAGTCGCCAAGGAAAAGTAATCATATTCTTATAATGAAAAGATTTATTCTAATATTTAACTTTAAACAACTTTTTTTGGAGAATTTAGACTAAATTATATATAAATTTAACAGATGAATAAGTCGAATGATAGATTGGGAGACGAGTGAGATTTGTCTAAAATATAAAGTTTTACAAAGTAGTAGTTTGAGATTACATCATATAACATACTTTTTCTATTTAAAACAAATTAATAAAATACATTTTCTTGCTGTTATTAATTAGAATGAATATATATATATATATACAAGTGATAGAAATAGCGAAAACATGTTGACACACACAAAGCAGATTAGGAAATAAAGTAAATATATAAGATTTTTGTAATAAAGCGGCGTCGTGTTCTCTATAACATTAGATTAAAGTATTTCCATTCAATATATGTCATAAACATGTTCATTTGATATAACCTTATTAGCTAGCATTGCTAATCATTACAGGTAAAAAAACTTCATACTCTGATAGATATTCCGTGCATTAACATAGACTTGAGCCAAGATTCTATCTTTTTTTAATAGTACTAAGTTAGCACCCCTTCATATACTCCCAAATCCAAAAATGCTAGGATGTTGGGTATATCAGGAATATAACAAGGTTATTACGTGTCAAATAAAAATTACCTTTTAATATAATAAAAGTCATCCTACAATAAAATATGTCACCATTTCAATTAATGAAGATTGATATATGTTCAAAAATAGAATGTAGGGTATATTGTACAAAAGTTATCTTTCAATAAAGCAAAAGTCACTCATTCATACAACAAAATCATCCCTTAATTTTACAAAAGCGATATTATAATGATTTATCATTCAATATTTATTATATATCCCTTCTTTACTAAAACTTTTGTGTTCATTTAAACCCCCTCCCTATATAATTTTTTGTACTTGATAAAAAAGATCAGACCTTTAAACATGTAACCGCAGTTACCCCCACCTCACCCCTCCCCAAGTAACACCCAGACAAAATAGTTCAATGGTGGTAATTAGTTGGTGAATGGTGAGTTAAGAAAAGAGGGAAGGGAGAGGGCGAAAGGCTCGTTATCCACACTTGAAAAGAGGGGGTGGAGTTGGCACTTCGAGGTCATTGACAGTTCTATGTGTCTGGAGCTGTCGAATACAGGTAAAAGGACACATTTATCAACAAGCCCAGGAAAAGCAAGCACAACTGCACTGTAAATGTCAATGAAAGGAAGAGAAATCTAACAAGTAGGTGTTACATGTAGAGTGCTCCGGTTTCCCTTCACTTCATAGAAATATACAATTACAGCCCTTGTCCATACAAAATCTCAGCAGACACAGATTACAACTTAGTACAAGCCAATATCAATAGTGTCTCCTTTCCTGCTTCTTGAGTCAAGGATGATCTTAGATCATATTTACACATTAAACACAATTGAATGTTTTGTTCAGCTACTTCGAGCAGCTTGAATGGCTGCTAGCAAAGCATCGTATTTGGCCCCTGTCACTTCTTCCGTAATCTTGCCGCCCTTTAGAATCTTGAAAGTAGGAACTACCCGGATGCCTAACTCCTTGGCCAAGGACTGTCCATGTTCACAAATATCACATCATCTTTCTAATTCCTTTAACTGATATGAAACTGAGCGCAGATTAAGCAATGATAAATTGATTATACAGTACCTTGTTTTCCTGGTTACAATCAAGCTTCAGAAAAACAACGTCAAGGTACTCCTCTGCCATTTTTTCATATTTTGGAGCCATTGCTTTACAAGGACCACACCTTTGCAGATTGTAAACCAATGAGTTAGAGCTTATAGTATAACCAAAAACAAGAGTTAACAATTCTGAGGAACAAAGATCACAGAGTCGCAGATTATAATCCTGAACAATTGCAGGAAGAGCGGTGAGGGAATAAATCAGAAAAACCCAATCCCATCAAACACAGCAAAATATGACACTGTAGTGCAGTTCCATCTTTGTTTTCAAGTTCAAAGCCCACTTGAGATCACATAATTTCATGACAGTGCAGAGTTGTGGACAGTGGAAGATGAAAGTTCAATGACAGGTGGCTTACAAAGTACTAAAAAATTATCTAGGATAAAATCTGATGATCAGATCACCACAGTTTCATGACAATATCAGGAAGTGGAAGTAGCCACCGGGAGTAACATGTTGTCTGTGTACCACAAGTTCAGGAAATAGTGCAATTGCATAGATTCTAATTGAATACATCAGAAGAAATTGATTATTATACTTTTTGGCAATGTATCAGTGGAACCTTTTTCAAGAGAACTGAAAATATCAAATACATAGAGAGCCTGCAAGGGGACTTCGCAGTTTGAAAACCGAGCACCTATGCTTTTGGGGTGTGAAAAGAGATGTCACGTAAATCATACAAACTCTTATATGCATAGTTGATGCAACACAGCCACAAAGGTATGACAGGCCCAGATTCGAGCCTTCAATTATCCAGAAGAACTCTGGCTATAACAACGGATGAAACAAAGACGCTGCCAACCTCGGCCAAACATCACAGAGACTCGTTCTTCAAGCAGGAGAATGCTCAAAGTACACGGAGAGAGAGTCAGAAAAGGGGTACTAGCAGTTGTTTCAGGTTCCCATCACGATATTTTTAACAGCATGAAAACGAATCCCAACATAACACCACTCAGTTAGGAACTTATTACGCCTAAAGCAAACCAATAAACTGTACATATTTATCGGCTTATTGGCACTAATCAAATAAGCCGTATAGGTGTATCAAGTACTCAAGTATCTAACCTAAAGTTAAAAGATTCGAGGATCACATATCTATAAATAAGATCAAGCCCCGCCAAAGTCTTCAGTCTTTGGTTGAACCCTCCACCAATGACAAACTTAGAGTTCAATACCACTTACATAGACCCTCCTATAACGGGAGCCTTGTACACTGGACACGACCTTTTTTTTTTTTAATAACCAAACAAATGACTAAATTTAGCAGTAAAAAAACTGTTAATGGAAGTAACTTAACTAAAAAAAATGAATCAAAACATTAGTAAAAAATGGTGTGGTTTTCAGTA
Organism: Dysphania ambrosioides; assembly: GCA_026401315.1. Taxonomy (NCBI): domain Eukaryota; kingdom Viridiplantae; phylum Streptophyta; class Magnoliopsida; order Caryophyllales; family Amaranthaceae; genus Dysphania; species Dysphania ambrosioides. The sequence continues at coordinate 2,166,447 of CM048666.1, forward strand.
GCTACCATTGAGTGTACATATCGAGAACAACAGGCTTATCACCAGCAGCCTTAACAATAGGCCAGAAAGTGTCCTTATTGACTTGGGTCACCTTCCCTACTGTGGCTTCCACTTCTTGTACACCCACTTTTTCCAAACTTGCTCTCACTTGACTTCTCATTCCCTCACTTCTCTTTACAACAACCCCATTACTCTTTGAACGCCCAGCCAATTCGACCCGCCAAGGCAACCGGATTCCAGGCACCGAACATCGGGTGAGATCCGAAGTGGTGATCGGGTTTGCTGGGGATGGCCATGAGTGGTGGGAGAGGGAGAGGTGGAGAGCCATTGAATTGAAGCTTGATTTGGAAAGTTTAGATTTTTGAGGAGAGGGGAGTGCAGGACCCTACTTGTATAGTTGTGTATAAGAGTGAACTCTTTATGTGGTGTGACTAAAAATGCCAAATTGTCAATGGGTTTGGATTCGGGTCCAATCTAATTGGGTTTGGGTTGATATTTGTCAACCTAAACTCAACTTGTTTATAATAAATTGAAAATTTCAACCCAACACAATATGTTATGAGTTGGGTTGTCTCGAATCTAACCAATTTAAAAAGTAAAAGTCTTATAATTTAAATTTTCGATATTCTAAGTAATGCATAATGAAAAAATTTCAAATTTTAACATAATCTAGTACATCCAAATTAAAAAGTTTGACAATACGTTACAACTCTATAATAATAATTTAGTGATAATGCAAAGATTTAATATAATAAAAGACAAATACATTAAGACTTCCAGATTAAGAGCAGTGAGAAGTGAAAAAGAGAAGAATCGTATAAGAGATGAAGAATTAAAAAGGCAGAAATACATAATAGAAATTACAAAGGCAGAGTTAGTAAGATTAATCAGTTAAGGCATGAGTATTATGGTATAATTTAACCCAACTCATAAAGAAAAATTAAGCAAAACCAAACCCAATAAATCAACAGGGTGGGTCGGGTTGAAAATTTCAACCCGATTCAACCTATTTATTTATCGGATTGGGTTGGGTTGATCCTTTTAAAATAATCGGGTTGAAAATTCCAACTCAATCCTTTATAAATGGGTTGGATTCGAATTGAATTAATGGATTGAGTCAGTTTTTACCAGCTCTAAGTAGAGGTGGCCACTAAGCTGGTTCAGCCCTACCCGGATCTTGGCCCGCACAGTTCAGCCCGCCTATTTTGTGGGTTGAATCCGAATCATGTTTTCCCAACACTAACCCTATTTGATTTGGTTCATTAAAAAAAATTCAATTCGCCCCGTATTCGGCCCGAACCGCCCTACAAGCCTACCCTCAACTAATTTAGCGGAAACTAGCCCTTTTTAACCGTAGCTAATTAGCTGTTAATCCCCCTATATAACCCACCCAACACCCCCCCCCCCAATAAATCTCCCATCCTCACAACACTCACTCTCAATATCTCATTCTCTCGATAATTACTATATACAATTAGCTTACTTATTAGTACTAATCTTCTTCATAATTACTCTCTTAATTTTAATTAGTTGGTTTATTATTCTCAATTTACTTGTTTACTATGACAAAGTAAGAAATAATGGCTTCAAGAGGAAGACTAAGTGTTAGTAGCTCGTACGAAGATGCCGAAAATTTCGCTCAAAACTTAGAGCAACAACTTTTCGGAACTCTTAGTGCTCAAGTTCCTCAAATTCAAACATCTAAGATGTGCCCGCCTCCTACTACTGGTCAAGGTAATTCCTAAACTTCTAATTAATTGATGGGAAAATGATAAATAGTTAGTTTAATTAGATAGCTTAATTAAGTTATAATGTTTAATTAGTTGTTGATGTTAGATTAAGTTGATGATAGTATGTAGATTATATTAATATTCTGATGATGTTTAATTAGTTTAATTAAATTGATTATCTTACATAGTTTAATTAGTTGATTATGATAATTAAGTAGATTATGTTGATAATATTTAATTAGTTGATGATAATATGTAGATTAAGTTGATAATATTTAATTAGTTGATGATAGTATATAGATTAAGTTGATAATGTTTAATTAGTTGATGATAATATGTAGATTATATTGATATGTTGATGATGATAATTAAGTAGATTAAGTTTGATTAGTTTAATTAATTTAATTAATTGATTATCTTAAATAGTTTATTTAATTGATTATGATAATTAAGTAGATTATGTTGAAAATGTTTAATTAGTTGATGATATTAGATCAAGTTGATGATGATTAATTAGTTGATGATAATATATAGATTAAATTGATGATGTTTAATTAGTTGATGATAATATGTAGATTATAATCATATATTGATGATATTTAATTGGTTGATGATTAAATTGATTAGTAGAATAAGTTTAATTACTTTAATTAAGTAGATGATGTTAATTAGTTATGTTTATTTTGATAATTAGTGTTGATAAGTTTGATAAATTGATGATGTTAATTAGTTATGTTTAACTTGATAATTAGTTTTGATAAATTTGTTATAAGTTGATTATGTTATATTAAGTTGATTAATTTAATTAGATTGATGATGTTAATTAGTTAGTTAAGTTGGTTAATGAAGTAATGCTAGTTAATGAAGTAATGTTAATTAGTTAGTTAAATTAGTTAATAAAGTAATGTTAATTAGTTAGTTAATGAAATTATAATATTAGTTAATGACTTAATATTTATAACTTGATATGAAATGAAGGTGAAGGTGAAGGTGATGGTGGAGTACCCGATCCCACTCACTGCAGAAAGAAATCTTCACCGGTGTGGCCATATTTTGAGAAGGTTCCAATGATCGATTCTTCTTCTAAAGGGAAGAAGTCAATGTGTTATTGTCGATATGCAAGCAATAAGGGAAGAAGCCAATCACGACGTATGCATGGAAGACCGGTTATGGGACGGGGACATTATTCTGTCACTTGACCGGAATACACGGAATTGATCTAGAAACAGCTGAATCGGCATGCGCAACGGAATCATCAAGTTAAACGCAACTACACGGATATATGGATAACATGCCCGAAGGAGGTATGCCTTTTATGTACTGGATTGCTAAACATCGCCCGCAATTACAGGACATCGCCCGCAAATTTTCAAATGAAATTACCATTACACCCTTAGTACATTATATCATCTAAATCAAACTCATTTCTACAAAACACCATTCATTCATCATCTTCTCCAAACAAAATTTACAAATTCTCATTTCAAACATCATGTCTCGAAGACCCGGCAAAGAAGTGTTGAGGCGGCCGACACCTCTTGCGACGGCGGCGACGGCGACGACTTTTCCGGTGGGTGAGGTAAAATTTTTTTTTTTATTTCGCATGCGCTGGGGATGGTGGCGGCGGTGGGCGGCGACGGCGGCCGGGGCGCCTGGATCCGGCGTCTGGGGAAGACGCCCCGGCCGCCGCCCCTGGCCGCCGTCGCCGCCCACCGCCGCCACCATCCCCGGAACGTAGGTGATGTAAATTTTTTTTTTAATTTATTTGTTAATTACTAATGCATTTAATTAATTAATTAATTAATTATAATTATTATATTAATTAGTTCAAATATAAGTTTATGATATATTATTATAATTATTATATTAATTATGTTAATTAGCTAAAATATAAGTTTTAGATATATTAGTTATAATTATTATGTTAATTACCTAAGTACAAAATATATGTTTAGTATATATAATTATAATTATTATATTAACTACGTGAATTAATTAAGTATAAATGTATATTTAGATATATATTAATTGTGTAATAATTATTATATTAATTATGGTAATTGATTTATTTTGAAATGTATGTTTAGGATATAGTATTATGATTATGTCATTTTCTTTGATGTAATTAGGAATCGAGTTACCGACCAGGAAAAGGGAAATCGATACCTGCTCACATGATTAGACAACACTTAGAGGATGATTCGGGTCCAAGGCATCCACGTACTCGTGGTGTGTCTGCCTCGGCTCAAAGGGAGAGGATATCTACTCGATACGAGCAGTCAGTAGGTATGGAGGACGAAGAAGAAAGTGTTGATAGTTGGAATGATGATGAAAACATTTTCGAGGAAGATGGAGATGATTATATAGATGAATTAGAGGTTGAATTAGAGGGTGATCGAGCCGATCGAGAAATTACTGTTCGTAAGGGTAAGGGTGGCCGGTTCGTTAGTACTTCTGGTACAACTACCTCTTATATTTCTGGTCAAAGCCGGAAGAAGACGAAGGTTGATGAATCATGGGTTGTGAAACAGGCGGTTCCTGGTGGGCCGGTTGATGGGAGTGTTATTCCTAGTTTTTTGGGTCACATTGCTAGGCGCATATGGGATGGTAAGGAGAGGGAATCTTCATCATGTGTTGGTATTTTAAAATGCCAGAACAGAGATAGAGCGTGCGCAAATTTGCGAACTTGGTATGAATCATGGATGGCTGATGGTTCACCTCTTTGTGCACGCTTAGATAACACTGGAGTGTCCCACCTGCCTTGGGCCATGTTCAACCATATTGATGCTACCCTTTTATCAGCTTTCATAGAGCGTTGGCAGCCTGACACCAACTCATTTCACTTCCCTTTTGGAGAGATGACGATTTTATTGCACGATGTGCATGAGATACTTAGGCTCCCTGTAGAGGGTAAATTAGTAAGTGAAAAACCAGATGTTGGGGATCTGAAGACTTATTGTGCTGAGTTACTTGCTGTGAGCATTGAAACACTGGATGCTCGTAAATATTGGCAAGGAGGTGGACTGAATATCAAGGCAGTCGATGATTTGTGTAGGAAGGTGGATCCACCTAGGCATTTGAACAACCAACTCAGTGCCTATTTTCTTCTATGCCTTGGATGTTGTTTGTTCCTTAATAAGAGTGGTTGTAGGGTAAGGCCACGGGATATAGTAGAGGCGAGGGAACCCAGTACTATGGGAACATACTCATGGGGATCGGCTACTCTAGCATTCTTATACCATCAGCTTGGAATAGCCAGCCGTACTGATTGTAAGCAACTCACTGGTTGTCTTACTCTATTTCAGGCATGGATATATGAGTATTTTCCTGCCTTTCGTCCTCATAGAGACCGCATTCCCATTGACGAAGGGTATCCTCGTGCCGGATGTTGGAATGTCCGCATGGTTACTAATTCTACAGAGCGACTGAGGGTGATTCGTCGGCAGCTTGATAATATGACTGCGTCAGAGGTTAGTTATCCTTGTCTCTATATTCTTATTTTGGTTTACTTGACGTATGACTGGTAATCGTTTGCTTTGCAGGTTGAGTGGTTGCCTTACTTTCGAGACCCTGCTACGAAGGTACCAAGGACTGCATTCCTCGGTCTCTTACAGTATCGGGACATTATTGAGCCTTACATGCCCGACCGATGTTTGCGACAGCTCGGGTATGTACAGGTCATTCCATCTCCCGCTCCCAAGCCTGTGTTCGCTTATCGTCCAGAAGTATCGGCCGAGTATAAGGTGGAGTGGCCTATATCTGTGGTGGAGAACTTGTGGGTTCAGTTCCCGAGGGGTGCAAGACTTTTCTTAGGTAATTTGGCGCGTACTGAGGTTCCTTCCATTTGTGATGACTCGTACATGACATGGTTCGAATCGAAGTCACATCCTCGCCTTGTAGCAAATGACGGGTCTGAATTCAGAAGAGACCGAGTTCCACCACGAACTGCAACCGATGCTGTAAGTCACATACTCTTATAATTCTCAGTTATTAATTTTTGTCTCTTATAATTGTTTCTACTTCTATGTGCAGTGGATGAACATGGCGATTGAAGCAACGTCCAGTTTTTTGGAAGTTAGAGATTTGATGCCTACCGAGAAGGCAAAGGCCGCTTGCACTCGGTGGGATAATATTATTGACATGTGGAACCGATCGTTGACTATGCAAGATGCCGATGATGAGTCTTGACGTGTTTCTTATGGAATTTGATACATTTTTATTGATTTGTAGTTATTTTGTTGGATATTTTGTTGTGTTTGGATTGTGTTGGAACATGTGTGTGTTATTGTTGCTGGTGGATTGTGTTGGAACAGGTTAATTTTACTGTTGTCGTCACTTGGTAGCTCACTTTACAGAGGAAACTCTGTCAAAATTTCCGTAGGATTTCGATCAAATTACTCCTAAATACATTTCGAAATGGTACATGGTACATGTTCATAATTCTATTCAAAATGATACATTTGAAAACCTAAACACATGATAAGCTTTGCCAGAGTTCAATTCGTTGTCTATATATATCTTCCCAGCCGACCACACTTTCATTTCGAATTTGAAACCACAAGGTAGCTACTGGTGGTACTGGAAAATCATCAGCTAAATCCAACCGAATGAAATGCTTATATCTGCCCAAGTGTGCAATCGCAAATTCTCTTAATGGCCTTGTAATGCTAGTAGGACTTTCCCAAGGGAGAACAGTAACACACGGGTATACTGAAACTCCATCGTTTCCCAATCCGTAGCACATGACGGCGCTCTTATAAAAATTGGCAATTGGAAACAGATCCGCGATAATTTCCATGTAATGCTCAATACCACAGTGCCCTCCTCCCCAATTGATACGTGCCAACGCAGCATCCAAACCGTCTGAATGATTCGCGATATTGTGCAAGCGCACGGAATCCCATGGGTTGTCTTCAGTGCACACCCGCATCTAATGTCAATCTCGTCACTTAAAGCACTCATCCTACTCTTTTCTTGTTCCAGCAAGCTCAGACAATGATGGGAAGTGCGACCATGGAGATTCTGGTACAGTCGACCTCGATATAACGTGCCATGTCTTCGTCTGGAGTCCTCCAAACATTGTTTAATACCGTTGACTTGGGTCTCAATCGCCTTGTTAACACGCTCGAATAACGTGTCAAGAGCCGATGTGGAAGAGTTAAGCCAGTCCTTTAGTGCATTGTGGGCACTCTCGACTCTGCAAGTCGTAGTGTTCCCAAAATGAAGGACCTGATTCGTCCAGTATAGCACAAATTTCTCTTTATGAGGAATCCATTGTTGCGTAACGTATTGTAAAAGTGGAGGACACCAGCTATAGCAATCCATCATGAACTGAACATTATCCTCATACTGCTCTTGCGTAGTAGCATACATGACTTGCCTCCAACGTCCCTTCTGGAATTTTTCAGCTGAAACCTTATTCTTTCCCATGCAATGGTAAGCTTTATTCAACACACACTTATTGATATGCCACGTGCAAAGTAAATGTGCGGAATTAGGGAATAAATCCCTAATCGGGGCAAAAAGACCACCCTCGCAATCGGTTACTATAGAACTCGGGTGCACCTCAGGACCAACATAATTCTTCAGCTTCTCCAACACCCACCGATAACTTGACTCTGTTTCATCTTTCATGATCGCATAACCAATCACGAAGTTCATGTTCCCCGGAGTCATCCCAATTATCTCCACTAAAGGATACTTGTACTTGTTTGTCTTGTACGTAGAATCTATAAGGATTACATACGGATACGTGCGTAACAAATCAGCAGACATTGGGTGCACCAAGAAGACATGGGTCACAATATCAGTGGCTTCATCACTCTTAAACCAATGTAAGTAATTATACTTGATTGCTTGATATAGCAATTGCTGAATTGGGTTCCTTCCTTCTGACTTTTCTCTCCTTATCTTATCTCTTTCATTGTACACATGTCTTTTATTTGGATTATCTTCTGGATATTTCTCCAACAAAGTTGCCAGTATTTTAGCCGGTCTCACTTGTGCCTCAGTCATCTCGTGCACAACTTTCTTCGCACCAGGACTAATGCCGCTAATCTGTCGATGTCCTTGTGGATACACAACCAACTCATGGTTGTGTTTACCCCATTTCGAAGCACCAACAATGTGCCAACCGCTAAGATCTCGACGCTGACAAACCTTAATCTTAAACCACAACCTTTCCTCTTTGTGTCGAACCTCACGGCTGTTGTCAAATCTCGATCAACTTTCTTCGAAGAACGATCACATTTCAACAATTTATCATATCGACCATCTCTTTGCGTTTTCCATGTTGAAGTCGTCAAACAAAAACCGGATTGAATTGCAACATTTTTAGCCCATTCAATTGCCAATTCCGATGTTGCAAAATCATCATGTTCAAAAATACCACTATAATCAATTTCATCTCCACCGTAATCTTCATTATTATCCTAAAAGAACAAGATTGGAAATATTAGAAATAAAAAAAAAAAAAAATTTTGAGGTGTCTGGGGAAGACGCCCCACCATGGTCAGTGGCGTCTTCCCCAGACGCCCCACGATGGTCGGTGGCGTCTTCGGAAGACGCCTCACCATGGTCAGTGACGTCTTCCCAAGACGCCCCACCATGGTCCGTGACGTTTTTCCAAGACGCCCCACCATGGTCCGTGACGTCTTCCCAAGACGCCCCACCATGGTCAGTGACGTCTTCCCAAGACGCCCCACCATGGTCAGTGACGTCTTCCCAAGACGCCCCACCACGATAATACGACCAATTTCTCAAGTAAAATCCGAACTTTTACCTGATTTTCGGGTGAAGGCGTTCTCAGTTGGTCCGACATTATCAATTTCCCACAGTTAATGTCAAGTACACCTTAATTCGTCACGTACACCTTCTCTAATTGTGAGTTTTGAATGTTTTGAATGTTTTGAATGTCAAATACACCTTACTATAGTGAAAAACAATTTTACAGAATTACAATGTTATAGTGACTGATGAAATTAACTTATTTATCCTTTTTTTTAAAAAAAAAATTAGTAAGGGCAAAAAGGTCATTTTATGATGAAAATGTGGGCGATCCCTGGTAATTCGCGGGCGATGTTTAGTAATCCCCTTTATGTATACCAGAGATAGAATGATATATTAATTACTAAACTTTGTAATTGCCGACGAATTACCGTTTAACCATGGTGAAAGCCCTAACTTCGAATATTTTGCTAGAACCTCCTTACAACCTACATTTAGACATGTCTCTTGGAACACACTTAAGCGACATACCTAAATTGCCTATTATAAATATAGAAGTAGCTTAATACAAAGTGGATTTGAAATTGCTGGTATGCTTCGATATTTTGCACATTTAACGGTCGTATTAGCCTTATTAGTGATACTTGGACCTACTTTCGGTGAACCTTTTCTATGTATTACCGCCCATTGGATAGATGATGAGTGGTATATTTAAAAATGTATCATTTTCTTTGAGGCTATGGAGGACAGACATACCGGTTACAACCTTAAGATAAGGATGATAGAATGCCTTAAGACCTTTAACTTGTTTGATAACGTGTTTTTCCTTTCCTAAGATAATGCTTCAGCAAACACCAAATTGTATGAAATTCATTTTGATTCGACTCGTGAATTCGGTTCGATTCGATTTGACTCGTGAATTCGGTTCGATTCGATTCGACTCGTGAATTCGGTTCGGTTCGATTCAATTCGTGAATTCGGTCTGATTCGGTACGAATCTAGTTTTCTGACCCCCAACCCCAGCCCGGACCGGCCCGCCCCCTAGACCGGTCTGGTTCAGATCCTTGTTCTCCCAGCCCACCCACCCCCGCCCTTGTGGCCTTCCCTAACTTTAGGTGTGAGAGGAATGATCGAATGAATACTTACCTTTGTAGTTTGTGGTTATGAGGCAATGTGTGTTGAATAAAATATCCATTATTGGTATTATTTTGTTTACATATGACACTTATTTTATATGTCAGCATGGTGAAACATGTTTCTAATACATTCATATAACGTGCACGACCTACTAGCATGTGAATTGGAAGAGTTACTTGAATGATACTAGTCGAATTTTGACATTATTGGACCTCTATCAATAAATCTTACTATGATCAAAGATTGATTGTTGGTATATCAATTTGATAAAAGAGTTTAATTTATGTTAATTTATCTAGCTAAAAAATTAATACGAAAATTACAAGTAATTTTTAAATATCACTTATTGGATTATTACCTTAATGTTCTTTGCTCTGTGACAAGTTAAAATATGGAATTCCTATGACAAGTTAAAAATTGGAACTTCTCATAGGCATCTGACCTCACCCATGGTATACTGTGGAAGATAGTAATAGTTTGGTAACACATTGTTAGATTTTTTTTGCCCCAAATTATTTGTCTCTTTAATCAATGATGGATATTTTTTTAATCAAGAGTAGACTTGTTTGAAGGGGTCTTGTTAAGGGCCCTTAACCGACTCGTTTGTAAAAGGGTCTAATCAATAATGGGTCTAATGGGTTGGTCTCTTAAAGGATCATATTTTATTGGGTTTTTAATGTGTCAAGTCGGACCAATAGTTTTCAAGGTTTTTAAACACTATCAGGTAATAAATTATTTCTACTTATTTGTCAATAGTTCACTACCAAAGATTGGAGGTGATTTATGTAAACTATCACCCTCCATAGATAAAAACTATACTATCTTTGGATGGTCCGACTCGACTCGGCCTGTTATATCTCCTTCGGTCCGACCCGTTTTGTATCTTCTTTGGCCGAACCGACCTAACCTGTTTTATTTGTAACTCATCTCGATCCCGACCTGACCCAATGCACAAGTTTAATCAAGAATATCAACCATGAATTTTTGGTGTCATTGTCAAGAGAAGAAATCTGATCCAAAATTGACCTGAAACACCCATTTTGAAAGCGGGCCTAGGATGAATTGGGCCTGGATCACATTTGGCCAGTAGGCTTAGCAAGTTAGCATAACACAAGTAAATGACAGTTATGTCATAAAAAAAGTAATCATGAAATACTTTTCTAAAGCAATACAAATTCTTATTATTTGCTCCTACAAAATCACGATAGTAGAAAAATATACATTATCAATTAAATATGGTAGAAATAAAATATCATTAATACTTATGAAGATCAATTGATGTAATAATACCCCAATTTTCTCTTTAGTGAAGTAGTTACTCCCTTTAGTTTCAATGCAACAAGTTTTTATTGAATAATTAATCTTTCATTCACTTAATTTTTGTCTCAATTGCATATTCTTGTACTTCATATCTCAAAATAAGATATGCATGTCGAATGTGATCGTCGACTCAACCTCATATCATATACCTATTCTTTGTCGTACTAACCGTGGGAAGCAAATTATCTCATGTTTGTTGTAATATTTGGAGGAAAAGATGTAAATTTGTCCAAAACTTATTTGCCAAAGGGTTTCATTCTTTGGGATGAAAATTTTTATGACAATGCTTCTAACAAAGTAACAATGTTTATACACATCCTTTGCTATAAATTTGTACATTTAGGCGGCGAAGAAGTAAATATAGGTGAAAAATACTTTGTTAATCCAATAAATAGTTATCCCTCTTCGTTAAAGGAGGGTGATAGTGGAATCTAACTTAATAATGTTTATTAGTAGTGCATTGCTTACTAGGTGGATATATGTAACAATGTCTAATATAGGTTAGTGTGCTTGATAATTGGCCATTGGTCTCATTTTATTTTATTTTACATAAGCTCATCTATACTAATATATTTAAAAAATATTTTTTAAACTAAGTGACCATGTAAAGAAAAGTTAAATGTCTTAGCATCTTAGATACCAATGAATTGTATTATCTTTTTCCCACTCTAATGTAACTTAAAACACAATCTAATCAAGTCAAACTAAAACAATATATATAAAAGAATTATAAGATAATTATTAGTTAATATATAGAGCTGAGTTTGTATGTTTAACACAGGTAAACACAATAATGAGTGTTTTATGAAGAAGAAAAAAACTTTTAAATAATATTCAAATTAACACATGAATATTTATAAATTAATATAAACTTATGAAAGCAATAATGATTCATCTATAAGAATTGATGCAAATTTACTAAAATAAGTAATTAATCGAGATATTCAAGTTGATAAAACTTAACGGTAAAGTTGGGCTGGCTATTGATCATATTAGAAGTAAACAACGAAGCTAGTCTAAGTAGGCAATTTCGATGGGCTAACATGTTAAGTACTCCGTAATTTGGTTAGCCAGGATGGAGGTTCGGCCCAATATCTCGTCTCGTTGATATTTAAGATATACTTCATCTATCCCTTAACATTGGAAAAATATTAAAATACAGAAGGAATATATATATGGGTTAAGTGGGAGGGTGTCCGGAGTGGGCTAATTGGGCACCTTGTGAGTCAGAAAAGGGGGTTAGGTGATCCACTGTATCGTCTGTATGAAGTCAAGTCATGATTATATGCAAAAATGGGAAACCCAATTCAAGAAGCATGTAGCATGTTGATGATGCTTCAGCACGTGAATATGGGGGACTTTAAAAAGTCATGTGTTTGTGCTGAGGATGACTTATTCGAATGTCAGAAGTCAGAGGTCTGTCTAACTGTCTTAAACACACAAATCAATCCAGCATATTTTTTGCACATAAAGATTGACAAAGTACACAAACTAAATAACCTACCCATTAGAAGCTACGGAGTAAAGAAAAAAAGGAGACGACAAACTCTTCGAGTGTCACGAGATAACGTGAATTTTCTAGAATACTGGCTATTCCCCATGTCTCTCGTCTCTCACTCAGTCCCACCTTTATTTGCAACATTTATATTTTAATTTTTAATGCATGTCACTTATAAAAAAAAAATAGAGGCATGTATCTATACGAAGAATATTATAACTTTAAGGTTGTGGAGCTACCTTGTCACTTTGTGGGTGATTATCGATCATTTGTAAATGAAGTTAATCGAATTCGAAAAAAATCACCATTTTACTTGAGACATGCCCAACTATTATGTTAAGTGAAATCAACTGAATTTTACTTTACTTTTTATAAAGTCATTTTCTCTAAAGGAGATAAAGGAGACAAGGAGTAGGTCACCTTTCCGTCTTAACCTCCGCATTAGACCCGTTTAAATGTGAGCAGGTTTATTAAGGGCTCTTAACTAACATATTTGTAAAATGGTATAATTAATTACGAACTTAATGAGTTAATCTTTTAAAAAATCGCGTTTTTAATAAGTCAAGTCTGGTTAATAATTGGTCCATAGTTTTCAAATCTTTTAAACACTATAAGGTAATAAATGATTTCCACTTACTTGTCAATGATTTGCTGTCAAAGATTGGAGGTGATATAGACAAATTATCACCCTTTATAGATAAAAGTATAATTATTTTCGAATGACCTGACTCGACTCGGCCCGTTTTGTATTTTTTTTTGCCCGACCCAACTCGTCCTCTTTTGCATCTTCTTAAGCCCAACCCGTTTTACATGTGATTTATTCCGACCCTGATCCAACCTAATATAAAGGTCCACTCGAAGCTCATAATGTATTAACTTCTCCTCCATTCTAAGATTTCTAACTACGTTTCTTCATTTTTATTTAATGATCGTCAATAATATAATCTCTCTAAGTTGATTTGTTCATGTCCTAAATGTCAATATTTTTTACCTGTAATATCATCTTAAGCAACCTACCGGGACCATTTGCATAAAACTACTCCACAGAACATTTAGTTGGGTCTGTCCCATCACTCCCAAATTAGTAAAAAGACGAGACTGATTATGGATTTAAGGAAGGGTGGTTATTTTGAAGACGTATAATATTAATTTTTCTTTAATAAATTAAGAGCAAAAAGTTATTTTCGTTCAACTGGAAAAAATAAATTATGTTATATTTATTGAAACACTGCATATAATTTGAAATTTTAAAGGTAATTGTTGTGGGTGATTTTAGGTATTTGGAAATATTGCTAATATTTAGTAATGATTGCAAATAGAAATTAATAGAACTTCCAAAAAAAAAAAAAGTTAAAAAATAGCAAGATTGTTATGATTTCTCTTATAAGCATCCAATATTCAACGAATTTTATGGATTTCAACTACTACGAAAGAAAAATTGATAAATTTAATTTTAAATCCCAAAATCAAAGGCTCCTAATGGATTTTGTGTATTAAATTAGAGACTCAATTATATAGCTTAACCAAATTAGATGAACAGCAAACACATTGGACAATAGATAGAAGAATAGAATGTCATTATACAAATTACTACGTATATTTTGCAAAGTAGAAAGAAGATTTTAACTTTGGATTTTGCAAAGTAGAAAGAAGATTTTAACTTTGGATGAAAACATATACGATGTGAAGTAACTCACGAAGAATATGATTTCGATATGTTATATTACTATGTATTTCTAATATAAAGTTTTATTTTAATATATTATTTATAAATAAATAGAAATAAATGAAATAGTACGATTAAACCTCTTATCGATAATAATTTATTTATATGAATTTATTTTTATCTTATTTTTATCTATAAAGTTAAATTTTTTATTATATTATAAAAAATAATATATTAAAACGATATTTTATTCAATTTACGAAAGTAAGAGACCGTAAAGAGGTTACAGTAAATTCCAAGACGACATATTGTTGTCTCCTAAAAATAAGAATTTTATCAAAACAATAATATAAAGATAGTGGGAATTGCAGGAAAAAGTGCAAATCAGATCTCTTCAATCTCTCTCCTTCCGCACCTTATTTTTCTTCTCCTTCTGTTCTTCAAATCCACTCCCGGAAGCTGGTCAAGTTAATGGACGAGCAGCTTCCTCTCAAATAATTTTATTAATCCCAAAAAAAAAGCAAAATAATAAAGAAAAAAATATAAAAAAACCCAAAAAATTGAATCTTTGAATCTGGGTGTTGGAGAAAAATGGATCTGCGTGTTCAAATTTTGTTGGGTATGATTTGCATAATGCAAGTTTTGTATAATACAATGGTTTCAGGAAACGCGTTTTTCGAGGTAGAACATAGATTTAAAGGGAAGAATAGGAGTTTGAAGGAGCTTAGGACACATGATTCCCATCGTCATGGTAGAATGCTTGATACTGTTGATTTTTCTCTTGGTGGTAATGGGCAGCCTTCTGATGCTGGGTTTGTCTACTTCTCTCTTATCTTTTCATTAGAATTGTAAAAATCATATTGAATTAGGTTGGGAATTTTATTTGTAATTTTGTTGTTGAATTTGCTGAATTTTGAATGGTTTGAATTTGATTGATTGATTGATATTTTGGCTTGATTGTATGTGGTCTGAAGTTGATTTGTTAAGGATATTTACTGTTTGATAGGAAAAATCCTATTTTACGACGGGTTGTGTATGCTACGACAGTACGACTATAAAAGGAATAAGGTTGCATGTTACAACTGCATGTACCATGGACATTCTGGTCTGATACAAGAAGTTTTTCTTTACTAATCATGTACTCTTTTTCTGCGCGTAAATCATTATTAACATTTAATATTTTGAAATATGCACAGAAAATCTTTATTTTAAGAGGAAGTATGTAGGAGCTACTCCAATATTTTGTGTACAATATGTGGTTAAAAATAATATGTGAATGGTGTAAAAATCAAAGTGAATAAAAGTATAAAACAGAAGGTAGAGAAGATATGAAGATGTGTTTAACATTATGTTTGAGCTGTTTGCAAACTCAAGTGGAATCTTAAACTTTTTGATAGATGACAAAAGCTGTTTATGGAGGCGAATTATTAATTTGTAGAGTTTGGCTTATGTGTTTGTAGGCTGTACTTCACAAAAATTAAGATTGGGAAGCCTGCCAAGGAGTATCATGTACAGATTGACACAGGAAGTGATGTTTTGTGGATTAACTGTGAGGGATGCGATAAGTGCCCCAAGAGGAGTGGGCTTGGAGTATGTTATGCGTAATCTCTTGACCCAATGTGGATCTTCTTCATCTCCACTTATTAGCTTCGAAAAATTCATGCTATTTGTATTCATGCAGGTAAAGCTGAGTCTTTATGATCCGAAGGAGTCATCTTTGGCCAACTTGGTTAATTGTGATGATAAACAGTGTACCATGATATACCAGGGCACTCTATCTGGTTGCCAACCAGATATGCTTTGTCAATATGAAGTCACTTATGGTGATGGGAGCACAACTTCTGGATACTTTGTTGAAGATTCAATTATTTATGATCAAGTCTCTGGGGATTTCCAAACAAAGAGTGGCAATGGCTCTGTAGTTTTCGGGTAATAGCTCATTTTATTTCGTTTTATTTATCAAGCGCAGTAAATGAATGATACTTCATACTAGGATGCTAAAGAGGATTAAATAGATAAGGAAATAAGTTGTGTACTTACAGATTGGTTTTCTCAGAGATGATCTATCAACCGTTCTTTTTTGACTTCCCTAACATTCCAATAGGTGGCATGCTCTGTGGTATTTGATTTTTTTACAAAATAATGGAAGGTTGTCTTGTATGCACATTCAACCATTTAGGTTCAGGAAATACTCTAGCAACTAGCAAGAGTACTATCCAATAATCTATAGTTTGAGGTAATTATTTTTTGTTACCAGTAACACATTTGATGCATAGCCTTAGCATTTGACGGTTAAGTTGTAGTGTATCAGTGTTTGCATGTTGGTCCTTCCATTCTGACGTTGCATCTTACTTTTATGATTTGGCTTTGAGTTTTATCTTAAAGAATAATATTCTTGCTATCTTGTAAAAGCTCTTCTACCAGAAATTTTTTTCAGGATTTTACTTCATTTGTCAGAATTATTTTGCCGTAAGATACTATGAAATTTCTGTAAACTTGTTCTTGTTTGATGGGTGTATACCCGCTTGATATATATCTTGAGAGTTTTCTTTTATTAGGAATTTAGAATAGCGATAATTATGAATCAAATTAATTTGGTACACTAAGTGCTTTCAAATTTACTTGTGATGCTGTAAAAAATGAGCAAGAGGACTGTTTGTCTATTGGGGTTTCGCCGTTTTGGTGCTCTAGTTTTGTTTATAAATGCATTTTGCTTCATAAAGTTAACATTTGGGATACATTACCGTAATTTCTGTTCTCTTTCCGTCATTTTTCAAGTGATACTCTTCTGAGAACACTGCACTGTCTCTCTCAGGTGTGGCGCTAAACAATCTGGCCAGCTTACTTCAACTGATGAAGCACTTGACGGGATAATGGGTTTTGGACAATCAAACTCATCTGTGCTTTCACAGCTTGCAGCAGCTGGCAAGACACAGAAGATGTTTTCTCATTGCCTGGACAATCAAAAGGGAGGGGGAATATTTTCTATTGGCAACCTTGTCGAGCCAAAGATGAATAATACTCCATTGATTCCGAACCAGTATGTCATTCTATCTATCATTCTCAAGCGTATTTATTTTTTCTTTTTTGTGTTTGGACCATTATCACAATCCTAGTCCGTTGCATTTTAAAAATCTATGCTGCTGAAACTCAATTACTTGTATCCAACACAAGTATATATCCACCTGTCTGACTTGGCTATTTTATGTTAAAGTTCCATATCCTTGGTTAGTGAATTGTCATGTTGGAGTGTTGAAAATCTAACTAGGATTCTTGAGGTAAATTAGAGTGTGACTGTTCGAGTAACTTAGGTTACTATTGTTGGATACTTGTATGCATTGGTTTTGTTTTGTTATTGTGGTTTGTATCCTGCTGTACCTATGTCCATGTCCATGTACAGTTGTTGATAGTTTTATTCTAATTGCTTGGAATGATGTCACACATCCTCTAATGTTATTTTCGTTTGTTTAGAATGGTGATGTGGTTGAAGTGCTAGACAAATAAGCGAGTACTTATGTTTTGTGAAATGATGTTGCCTCCTTCCTTTCTCTCTTTTCAGGTTTGCTAGGGCCTAGAGGTTCTTTTCTTTTCTTTGTTCTTTGTTTTTTTATATATCTTCAACATTATAAGCTTGAATAACTTGGTTTGTTGCAAGGCTTTTTAGAAGTTGCATGATGATGAATGCTAAATTGTGAGGAGGACATTAATATTGTAGTGATCTGAAAGCTAAGATGGATTATTGGTAAAGAACTGAATACAGTTTATAGAGGAAATGGGTTTTAGTACAGTAATACAGGGAGGTGAAGATGGATTGAATTGTAATGGATGAAAGAAGACAATTTTAGATAAAATCGAATGTTAATATGATGCTATGTTCACTGTATGTCGGAGATAGAACTGCTATTATTGTTATGTTTGAAAGCAGGTTGTTTATGAAACTGTGATTCGTAGATCTTAGGTTGCAGATCAAGAGCATAGGATCACAAGGACTTCTTTTTCATCAAGGTCAAGGTGGAGAATATAATAGTTGGGAGGACACATTTTCTAGTATATGTTATGGTCCTGGACTTTTTGCGGTGTTATTTGGGAAATTGTGAAAGTTCTGCCTCTTAGGTATCCAATTCATTTATCCCTTTCAGTGAACAATCTCTTGTCCATTATGCTTATCTTTTCAACACATCATTACTTCAACATCTAAATCAGAAGATAATATTGTATTAGATCATTTTAGCTGGTTAAGTGACAAAAGCAAATCAGCTGTTAGGCCTGTGAGTCTGTGAGCCATAAGGGGACACAAAGTAGGATAAAGGATCCCTTTTCTATGATGAGGGAAGTGTTACACTGCTACTGGTTGTTTATCTTAGGTGAATGTTGGGTGGAGGTTTCTTTGCACAGCTATAGTGTACAGTCGACTGTGGTGGAAGAGATGAATTATATACTAGATTGAGTAGGGGTGAGATGAGATGAGAGAGGGGCAACATGATGGATGAAATGTCAGAAAATCATTCATTAGCTGACGAATGTTTGCCAAGCTGTTTCTTGTTTAAAACAATCCCAAAAACATTACTAATATTTCATTATTTCTGCTCTTTGATATGCTATGTTTTTCAAAAAATGTGGATGATATATATTAGATACAATCTGATTCTGCAATCAGAATAGACAGACATATTTTTGAAGGAAGAAGATAATGCTTATGCCAGAACATGTGTCAAGGGAGGATATAAGTGCCTTAAGGTGGTGACAGATTAGCATTGTCAAACGGAGAATGAGATTTTCATTTGCAGATTGAAGTCTTGCATTAATTGGATCTTGGTTGAAACAAATCTCTTTTTTTGTGTTAAAAGGAAATGAAACAGTTTGTTTATGTTAGGGCCTAGTAAATACAAGTTTATTTTTATTTTTGAAGAGATTGCTTTCTTTTTACGATACACTCCCTGTGTCTGGCATCTTTTGTCATACTGCTTTACCCCTCATCACAAAGATATGGCATAATCTTTTTTATTTATAGACTCTTTTTATTACTTGAATCCACACTCTTCTCATTACATGTTTAAAGCCTAATATGTATGCTGTAATTTAAATGCTTGTGTGATCATGGTAATGTACTCTTCTATGGCAGAATTATAAATTTGTTTGCAGGTTTAATTAGTTTTTATTAAAACCTGGTATGTATGTTGTAATCAGACTGCTACTACCCTCTTAGGGCACATTACAATGTGGTCATGAAGAGTATAGAGGTGGCTGGTGAGGTTTTAGAACTTGATGTAGATACCTCTGGAAGCGACAGAGGGGCAATCATTGACAGTGGTACGACATTGGCATATCTTCCGGATGATGTTTATGACAAAATTGTCAATGCAGTATGTGTTCTGTCTTGATTTCCATCCTATACGGAGTGATATTTTGCAACTATGGAAGCTTAATATGTATGTCTTCTTTTTGTTGCGCTCTTATTTTTTTCCCTTGAAATACAGATTCTTTCCAAGCAGCCTGGTTTACAACTACATACTGTCGAGGATCAATTCAAATGCTTTCAATACACTGGAAAGTAAGTGCCATATCTCTAAAGTTGAAAACTCTGCTAGTTTCAATTGGGTGCATTAGAGAAGAATGAGATGAAGTTCAGGAAAATCCGCTGCGAAGGGAGGATGCTAGTGTGGAAGGAATAAGGGAAAGTTTTCCCAGCAAAAGCTAAAAGTAATTAGGAAACATCTAATTAAGTAGATTAGTCAACTAACCATACTAGCTAATGACATCAACTAAGGGGTAAAAACTAACCTTTACTTGATGGAAAACTAATGGAAGGTACTCAGCTAAGACAATTTAGAAAGTACAAGGGTACATGTGAGAAAAGAAAAAAAAGTTGAAGGTACTATTGAAACTTTTAAAAAATACGAGGTAACTAGAGAGAATGCTTCATTGATTTCTTCCAATTTGCTATGAATTTCGTAGAGTATATGTTATTTTGACTTGTTTCAGTTACACTGTCAAAGCTCTAATTGTTTCACCTGTGTTCCAGAATTGATGAAGGATTCCCTCATGTTACCTTCCATTTTGCGAATTCTCTCAGCTTGAAAGTACATCCTCATGAATATTTCTTTCCCATCAATGACGGCACAAGTGTATGTAACAAGATTCTGAATGATTTATATGCTACCTGCATTGCATATGTTGTAAAAAGAATATCTAGATTTATAAATCGGTCTTCATTGAGGATCAGCTGCTTATAGCACTAAATGTGTTAAATACGGATTTGCAGCAAAACAAGTGGTGCATCGGTTGGATGAACAGTGGATTGCAGACTCGAGACGGGAAGGATGTTACCATCTTGGGAGGTATAGGGAAGCCATTGTAGCAATTTAATTTCTAAAATAGATGTACTCTGAATTGCAAACTCTTTCCTTCGGAAAAGGGTGATATTTCTACTTTCTTATGGCTTGTTTGATTTCTCAAATTTTGGTCGCAGATATTGTACTGTCCAACAAAGTGGTGTTTTATGACCTTGAAAATCAGACTATTGGATGGACTCCATACAACTGTAAGTAACAGATCCTCTACTTTCTTTAAATCATGAACTTTTCATTTATTTATGCAAAGCCAGGTAAATCAATTAAAAAGTTAAATAAAAAGATAATCATTACTTAAAATTCAATCTGTACTAGACCAGATTCTCAAGATTCACACTAGATCATTTTTTCGGCATTCCAAAGAAGTTTTAAGGCTGTTAATATTTTCGGACATAATTTTGAGGATGTCTATATTACAATTGTCACCTTCATCTGAACCGAATTTGCGACAAATTTCAGGCTCGTCAAGCATCAAAGTAAAGGACGCAGAGTCGGGAGCTGTGTATACTGTAGGAGCCCATGAACTCTCTTCAGCTAGTTCTTTAACTTTTGGGAGGGGTTTATTACTTGTGTTTGTGCTAATTAACCTGTTTTTCACAATTCATCGTTGAAAATCCACACACTAGGATATATTTTTTTTATACAGCAAAGGAGTCATCATTCATAGAATTTTTGGTTCAATTTCATTAATTATACATGTATAATATGATTCAATATTCTCCTAATGCCTTGTATCTTTCGTGCTTTCATGACGACGAAGAATTCCTATGAACTGAGTGGACAAACAAGAAGATCCAGCCACCTTCACACCCTGTGGCCTTGGGTTTACTTTTCTGTATTAGCACTGGCAGCATTTTAATCCTTTTTATTACATATGAACGTAAATCGAGATTGATTGCTATAAAAATTATATTACCTACTACAAGAAAATAAATGGAAATAAAAGCAAAACTGAGTGTGTTAAGAGTAAGTATTACAGAGTTATCCTCAAGTACTGTACAACAAAGTATATAAGAGCGAGGAATAGTGCAATCTGGTACAGGTCCCTTTGGTAAGAGTCGTCGCTTTGAAAGAACTGTGATACGAAAAACAAACATGTACAGTTTCTAATCAACTTTCAATGAGAAGAAAATCATGCTATATTCTTCTACAGTAGTATCAGTTGCCTTTAATGTGACCTTGTTCTCAACATTTTAATCAGCAATAATTAGTAAAGGTGAACATCGTCCAATGGTAACAGGATCAGGTGATATGAATGAAGTGAAGTTACCTTGGTGGGATCACCAGAAGGATCAGGGTAAATCTCGACGTTTTCCTTAGGGGTAGAAACCTTGCTACCAAGGTTCTTCACAGAATCCACCACATCCTTGCCGGCTTCTTTTGCTGCAAAGAGGCGACGAGATGCCCAAAAGTATGCTTGAGCAGTAGGTGATGATGAAGAAAGATCCCAGGATTCCTCGTGCTCAATTACTTGGCCACTAATCTGGTTTAGGGTGAACTTTGAATCCACCTTAATGATCAAATCTTCTATGCTTGCTAAGATTGACTTAGGCTTCCCTTTTAGTGTCCATTTGATGTTTAGCACGCTTGTTGACAGCATAGTCATCTCTTGGACTGCCTATAAAATAATCAACTAACAGTGTTTGAGCAAAGAACAAGATCATTAAGCTTGATACAATTTGAAGCAACAAACAGGTTTATAGAATATGATTTTACCACTCTGGTATTCGTAAGTGCATCAGTTATCCAAAGCGGCCTTTTGTACTTCTCTCGTCCAGTGAAGGTTCTAACTGGATCCTGCATTTTGCGCAAATAGTTCAGCAAAACTACACAAGTGCATCAGCACTCGACAAATAGATTGCCTAATTACTACCTCTAGCCTAATTACTACCTCTAGCCTAATTACTGACCGGTGATAGCTCAGCTTATGGCTCGTCAGTAGGCAACCCTTCGCTGATGGGGTGTGTCCCTTACACTTTACGAAGCTAACTATGAGTAACATCTTATTCAGTTTCTTGAATCTAAAGACTGATCGGTGAAAGGGTTCAGAAGTTTGTGCATCTTAGATGATACGGGAGAGTGTGCGAGCCTTTCGCAGGGGAGGAGTGGGGGAGTAACACAAGGGCAAAGGGATCTCGAACAGCTAGCTAACTAATCTACCTGACATCTTATTCTACAACCAGAGCTAGCTGTAATGTGTTATCTAGCATATGCAAGCCTATAACAATCACAAATTCACAACGACTCGTCTGTAATATTGTGTGACCACTGAATAAATAAGCAAATAGTATGTTGCAGTTCAACTGATGTAACATTATGAACCAAATCATATACAGCAGAAGTACAAGAAAAACCAAGTACCTTGTATTTGACAGAAACAGCAAAGGTACCGAGTGCGCGATTACCTTCCCTAAGCTCTAAGATATCACGGACAAGTTGTCTAGCAGTGGATTCAACCAAGGGACTACTTTTGCACTCAAACTCATTGCAAAGCTCACCAAATTCTATCCCATCTACTATCTTGTCTGCCTCTGATTTCCCTACTATTGGATCTTGAGAAACCTCTGTCTTTCTCGAATCATTTGTAACTGCATGGCATAGTTACATAATACATGATCATTTATGTATTTTGATGTGTAACTTAAAAATGGCACGATAAAGTTTACCATTTAAACTAGACAAATAGTGTTGTATGCGTTACCAACTTACCATGTGCTAGTGGAAATGCACGTCGATTAGCTTGGGTATGCAGGTTGGAGAGAAGATTTGTCCGGCACCGGTAGTAGCCAGAGACAGCTAGAAAAGGCGTAGCGGAGGCCGAGACTTTTGTTGTGGTTGTATTGACGGTGGTGGTGGTGGTTGTTAGGATGTTCATGTCTACTCTCCATTCTGCAAAAATCTTGATGAAGTGTGATTTTTGTTTGTTTAACTATTTTTTTCTGGTAAGTGATTTTTTTTTGTGATTAGTGATTTTTTGCCTTTTTTTTTTCCGGATAAGGTGGGGTGAGATGTGTTAGGTTGCATTCTAAGTGGTGGAAATAACTTAGATATCTGCCAGATCACTAATATATGTGGGCATATTACGTTCCAGCTTCCTCACTTGAAGTCCATGACATATTACATGGTCCTTGGAGAGCAAGGGGTCAAATCAAGGTGTGGTGGGAAAAGTTAGCCTTTCAAATCTAGCACTTATAATAAAACCCATTAAATTAAAACTCGTTGAAAAATTATCATGGACTTATAGGGTTATCTTATGCCCTATGAATTATTAGAGCCATCTATTTTACTCTAAACATTCATTTTAACTAATTTCAAAACCCTTATAATATAATTGGATTGTAAACACTTTTTCAGTTCATTTTGAGAAATAATATAAGTCAATAATTTATTCCAAACATCTTTATATAGCTTTAAGAGACGTCCTAAACTTTTATTTTAATTTTTGAAATATTTCAAAAATTATATCAAAATAGTATATTATAACCTTTAAATTTCAATCATTTTAGACAATTTCGATTTGTTAAAGAAACACCCTCGTAAGGCCTTTGGAGACATAAGGTTAATTATTGTTCCCAACCTCTTTATATGATCCTAAGAGGCGTAGGGTTCCATTAAGATAACATTTCAAGGGAGGGATATGCGTATGAGTCCGTCCATTGGGGATCATTATGCGATACCAAGCTATATCCACAAGAGTACTAACCCAACTATGCAATATATTTTTCTCAAGCACTGAATATCATTTTTCTTTGATGTTATAAGTTATCAATCTTATTCCACCTCCGTCCTCCACGGTGCATGCCTTACCGCTGCCACCATCTTTTTCCGGTATCCATATGAGCTTTCCTCCAATATCAATATATGTGAGAAAAGCATGCAATAGCTATTTGAAGTGGGTTAGGCTGGAGGCTCCCCTCCCAAAATTAGGTGATGTAAAAGCAGATAACTTTTTAAAGTACAAGAAACACCATTATTATTATTAATTGACATAAAAGATGCAACCTTTTGTACTGTTCTACTTTCATGCATGCATGCTTAGGCTGTTACTTCCCATCTTAGCTAAACTACTCACCATCCATACTTTGTATATATTGTTATTTTGAGTATATGATTTGCTTCTTCAAGCTTCCGTATCATCTTAGTGGGTGTACTATTATTGCTAACTCAATTATGATATCTTCTATTAATTGGGTGGTTGGTTTTTTTCGGATTATAAAGCTCACCTACTTATTTCTATCACTACTATATTAAGATAAATCATATCACTACTTTAAGCTCTAGACAATATTGTATTTTTTTTGTTGATAAACTTGACAACAACATTGTAAAAGGAAAAACATCCTTAATTGGAGCTATTAATCACCAAGATTACTCTGGTACTTTCTCAAAAATCACCAAAAGTCGCCCAATTTTTCATTGTGGGTTGTCTCTCCAAATGTTTTACATTATATCTTAAAAAAACTATTTTCATACTTGGGGCAATTTTTGGGGACGGAGAAAGTATATTTTAAGACATTGAATACATAACTTAGGGTTACTGTTTCTAGAAAGTTATTTCGGGTTAATTCTAGGTTTGTGAAATGGTGAAAAAAGAATAAGTGCTTTTAAATCTATTCAACAAATGAAAAGATTATCAATGCAAAACAACCTAAATTTCTTGATCAAAATCAATTTTATCAAGTTAGGATATTTTTAATTGAACATGCCGTTGAACACATAACCAACTTAATTAAACCACTTAAGTTAATTTTATGATAGGAATTTGTAAAACCATTGTGTTTTATTATGTTCATTCTCCTACGATAATCAAATACGGAGTGGAGTAACCAGACGAGTAATCCTCATCTCTGGACACTATAAACTCTGTTTAATACAAAAATGAAGACATTTTGATCATGAATCAGTTAGCTTCTTAATGGAAATAAAGAAACTAATATTTGGGGTTATGTCGTCACGGGGGAAGATAAGTCAAGCTAAGTGAGACAAGTAGACAGACATATTCAAAGAAAATGTTCTCAAAATCTTCAAATTACTAGGAGAAGCAAGAGAGGACAGGGCATTGTACTCATTTCAAGAGAGAATGCATGTCCTCACTGGAAATTGTTTTCTTAAAAGAAAGTTCAACACTAAGTTCAACAGAACCGTAAGTAGTGACCAACAATTTCACCATGTACAAGCACAATTGCACAAGCAACAAGTTCCTACACATTTCGAAACAATAAAATCTGATTTTGGTTTTCAAGAGGTTTGCCTCACATTATACATACACGAAGTAATATGTATTATGGGATTCTTATGAGTTATGACATAACTTAGGCGCATACGCCTTAATAGTAGAGGTTACATCGATCTAAAGAAATTGTAATAGAGAAGTCTGATATATATTTTGATGAATGAGAAATTCCTAATTTATATCTGATATAAATATATTAGGGCCATTTTTTATATATATTTTTTGTAAATCTATATCTGATATAACAATACATACATTAGATATAACAATAACTATATCTGATATAACAATACTACAATAACTTTATCTGATATCTAAATGGTTTGATATAATTTATATCGGTTATGAATTAGAATTTTTTTTTTTATTAACGATACGTCCATCCTAGACTTGACAAATTGGTCTGGGGTCCCTTAAATCAGTATTCTTCTCAGTACTCAGTACAGTGGATAAATAGGGCATGAAAGCCAAGGAAGAAACCCAAGATAAAGGAAAGGAATCTCTCTATTTATATGTGCCAAAATTGATGTTCTTCAATCATTTTATTCTGATGATTGGTCCACACGAATTCTTACTCCATAACCAAAGTCCTGTGCCAGTTACTCTGAGACTTCGGCTGTTGAAAGATTATCATGAACTCAGTTCAATGCTCATGCTGTCATGCCTTGGTATGGAAAACTAAGTTACGTACTAAATAGCAGTGCTTCATTCATTAGTAAAAATGAATTAATGTGAGTTTATAAATTATAATACTCTCTATGACATTGTTAGCCAATTCTAACCTACGTTAAGATAGAAGTTTACCAATAGAAAACGATGGATGATACACGATTTTGTAATGTATAGTAGAATTATAATACGACATTAGAAATAGACCTGTACATTGGGTCGGGTCAGGGTCGAGATGAGTCACAAGCAAAACGGGCGGGGCCAAAGAAGATGCAAAACGGATCGGGTCGGGCCAAAAGAGATATGTAACGGGTCGGGGCGTCCAAAGAGAGTATAATTTTTATCTATAGAGGGAGATAGTTTACGTGTATCACCGCCAATCTTTGGTAGTGGATCATCGGCAAGTAAGTGGAAATAATTCGTTACCTGATAGTGTTTAAAAGTCTAGGAAACTAAAGGCTCATTATTGACTCGACTTGAACTATTAAAAACCCAATAAAACATGACCCTTTAAAAGACTGACCCATTAAGTCCATTATTAATTAGGCCATTTTAAAAACGGGTCAGTCAACAAGAGCCCTTAACGGGCCCGCACTCATTTGAACAAGTCTAGTTAGAAACAAATGAGTAAATTGAATATGGAGTTTTCCGCAGGAACATTGAGTAGTATATGCTAATCCTTGTTTAATTTGTATTGTTCATTGTTGTGTCGTTAAGTTGTTTGTAGCACTGTATGTTAATTAACGCTTGATTTGTCTTGTCTAAGAATCATTGACCGATGTGTAAGCTAGAGACCTAATACTAACATATATTCATTAAATCATTCATAACAGAGAAGGGGGCATATAGACAAAAGGAAACTTATAATAATAAAATAACTCCTTTGTAATTACAGTACAAACTAACCCAAGAGAGACTAAAAGATCACAGCGCGCGAATTATCAATTACGAATGCAAAGACAAATCAAGGGTCAAGAAATGGGTGCTTTGCACGAACCTTACCTCATTCTATAGGTTTCCATAGAATATTCCTCCTCCTCATAAATGGGCAGTTTTACTTGTGATTCTTTTCCCCAAAAATATATATAATAAAAAAAAAAAACCAAACTCTTGCCAACTTTCATCAAAATAAAGCATCACACGCTTCCGTAATTGTAATCTGACAAGCTCATCCTCTTTCTCTTTCTTCCTGCTTTCTCCCTCTGAAATTCTCTCTACAGTTTTTGGAGCCATGAAAATCATAACTTGCATGCTCTTGCTACTCACTCTCCTTTCCAATTATGGAATTTTTTTATTTCTTACTGAAGCTGCTCCTGCTAACTCCCTCATCACTCGACTTCCTGGATTCACTGCTACTTTCCCTTCTAAGCATTACTCAGGGTACTTTCAACTTCTTCTTTTTTCCCATGTATGTATTAATTACGAGCGATGTTTTGCAGTATCCATCCTTAATAAAATCAAACAAATTCGTAGGGGTTTGATTTTGTTTATTCCCTCGCTGTTAATTAGATTTGGAAAACTACGCACGTAACGTCTTAATTTCGTAACTACCTCTCTTTTGTTGATTAAATGGCTAAAATAAGTTTTTAGGGGAGACAAATGTGCATCAGACACTCGTCAGTCGTCACTAAGAGTCAATGTGTATAATGTTTTTTTAGTAGTTAGTTACCAAATTAGTAACAACACTTGCTTCGGTCGGTTGCTTGTCATGTCTAATTTTATTGACGGTAGACAACATTATATATTCTTGATACGAATATGATGAATGAAAACTATTTAAAGTAATTAATGTTTCACAAAATTTGACCGATATGTATGATTTACGGAAATCATAATTTAAAATTAGTAGAATTAACTTATTAATTGTGTACATGAAGGTACATCACATTAGACGGGCATCCAGATAATCAATCATCATCTCACAAGAATCTATTCTATTATTTCGTGGAATCAGAAAGAAATCCGAACAAGGATCCTGTTGTATTATGGGTAAATGGTGGCCCTGGATGTTCAAGCTTTGATGGGTTTGTTTATGAACATGGTAATATAGTTTTTTTTTTTTTTTTTTTTGTTTGCTGCATGATACAATTGTAGGTAGATTGGTGATAAAAATCATAAAATACTGTATGATACATTTGTAATTACAATAGTGGTTGATTATTTATTTAGGAGAAAAAATTTTGGCAGAGTAATGTCATTTTCTGTTCTGAAAATAAAAAAATGCAGGACCATTTAATTTTCAGGCTGGAAAGACCAAGAACGGCCTTCCTTCTCTGCATCTTAATCCATATAGTTGGTCCAAGGTATTATACTATACTATATATTAAAGAAAAAATTATAATTTCTAGGCATGTATATACGTTGTCCGATAATATATTTATATATATAATTTTCAATGCACACGATATACAATTAACTTAACAATAAGGTTAATGTATTCGAATGTAAGATTTTGCATATAATTTGGTCATCGTTAAATTTTAGATGGCTTTACTTGAAATAACTTTTATGTAATAGGTATCGAACATTATATATTTGGATTCACCCACGGGAGTTGGATTGTCTTATTCCGAAAATCAAAACAAGTACTATACTGGTGATATACAAACAGCCCGTGATACTCATTCTTTTCTCTTAAAGGTAACATGTCGTATTTACTACTGAGTATAATTATAAAATGGACAAATTTTACATGACTGCCTTCAATTCCGAACGAATTCCAAATTCATTACATGTTGATTTCAGTGGTTTAGACAGTATCCCGAATTCAGGAAGAATCCTTTTTACGTAGCTGGGGAATCGTATGGTGGAATTTACGTCCCCACTCTTTCAGCCGAGATAGTGAAAGGTAAAAAAAATATTACCCAACCCGCTCTTTTCTTTAATATTTGTTCTATTTAATTATTTTTTATAAAAACTTTTTGATTAAAATAGGATAAATATTAAAGGACAGAGTCGTTACCGTTACGGTTTCTTAACGGGCAAAAAGTCTTAAACCAAACCACTATTTTATCAATTTCACTGCAATGATTCAGTTTTTTTCTCACTTTGGTGATTGCAGGGCATAAAGCTAAAGTGAATCCCACTATCAATTTCAAGGTTAAGTTGTCATCTCATCATTATGTGACTAACACCACGTTTCCAAGTGGTTGAAAGTGGCCTCAATCTATATATATTTTCACCAACAAGTGGCCAATTATGTGCTTTGGACTAAACAATAGCACGGTGGATAAAGTTTCTTTTACCCTTTCGATCAGTTCACTAATAATGAATAAAATTGCAGGGATATATGATAGGAAATGGGGTAACGGCAGAACAGAAATATGATGGGAGTGCTTTGTTGCCATTTGCACATGGAATGGCGTTGATATCTGATGATCTTTACAGGGTAAGCTTGCCTTTTCCTTAGCCTCTCGCCCACGGCTTCATCCCTGTGTTTTTGTTAGAAAACTTGGGTACCAAACTTAAATTGCATGTCATTTTATATGAGTAGTCTTGATGGGATGATTAAACTGCTGAGACTTTAATGGTTTGTTTTCACTATTTTGTACTCCCTAAACGAACTTGATTTGTCTTGTCATAAAGATCAATAGTTTAATCTTTATACCTCAATCATTAAACATGGCAAGCACACCATGCATGCAAGACTTTTTAAATTTATCCTCCACTTATACTTCTATAAATACTCCATATATATTAGTCGTATTGGTTTTCAAGTTGTATGATTAAAGTTATGCGATTCCAATCAAATTAAACTCGAATTGTGTGATTTTATATTTAATTGAGTTTGAGTTGTGTGAAATAAGTGTGAAGTATGGAGTCCAACATAATGAGAGGCTAGGGTTTAAAAAAATTTAATAGATGTCTTTTCGCTTTGAGCTTTCTTTATAATAAAAAAAATAAAAAAATTTAATGGATTGAAAAATTCTAATTCGATTGAAACGTTGTTAATATGTTGATTGGGCTTGATTGACCCACAATTCTTGTTGACAAACCCACCAAAAGATTCTCATAATTGCTGACAACTTTCACTTTCGGACTGACCTTAAAATTTGGAGTTAGTTTTTGACGACTTTGGCCTCAAATGTTGAATCTTAGGCCCACTGTCAAGTTGTTGAATAAAAGTCCAAAAAAGATAGATAAGTGGTGTCTTGATGTACCATCTGATTACTGTACCAACTGTCTAAGGAGTAAGGATGAATGGATGATGCCTTCATGCCTTGCATAGTTGCATATATCACCCTTTAACTAGTGGCAGAGGAAATGCAATTTTTTTTTTTTACCGCCCTTAAGCGAAAAATTAACTAGTGGCAGAGGATATGCAAATATTTTGTTTTTTTTACCGAAAATATTTGATCTTGATTCTCATAAACGTAAACCTAATTAAACATACCCTATTACTGAGGAATATAAGGAATAATGAATGAGAGCGAAGTCAAAAGAAATGGAGTTACGTTATGTTATGTTATTTTTTAAAAAAAATTTATGTACTTAAATGAACATAATACATTCTTTAAAATTACAAAAATCCTCCTTGATATTTAAATTATTTATGAATTAATATGAGTAAAACGATGATATTTAATGCGCGAATGTGCTTGTGACTCAGGAATTTACAAGCAGTTGCGGAATGGACATAGAAAGTGATGGCAATGACCTTGCAGTGTGCCAGGGGTACAGAGATAAGTTATACAAGGTAGGAATATAATGAAACCATCATATCCTAATCTTATATTTGTGAATCATTTAATAAAGACATGCATTACAATTAATGTTGAATTGCAGGCTATAGAGGGCTTAAATATCTATGATATTCTTGAGCCATGCTACCATGACCCAGGAAATGAGCGTACAAAGAACTTGAGCTTGCCTAACAGCTTTAAGCAACTAGGGGTGACAGAGAAGCCTCTTCCTGTAAGGAAAAGAATGTATGGCCGTGCCTGGCCCTATCAAATGGTTGTTAAAGACGGTCTTGTTCCTTCATGGCCCCAGCTCAACTCCTTACAATATGATCGCAGAGTTTCCGTTCCCTGCACTGTAAGACTCTACTCTCCTCGCCTCACATGTTCTTCACTTTCAGTTTTACACAATACTTTTTGCAAACAAATTTCACCTTAATTTTGCAGTTGTATAATTGGGATCCTTTTTTTTTTTTACCCCTTGTTTTTAATGATGTGATGAAAATATGGAATGTAGAGTGAAGAAGTTGCTGCTGCTTGGTTAAACAATGAAGCAGTAAGGAAGGCTATTCATGCAAAGCCGGTATGGCAGAGTTTTATTCATTTTTCTTTCTTACAGTATTTATTTTATTTATTAGATTAGTTATCTTCCTTTTTAATTGAACCATTATGGTTTTGCATAGGTAAATAAGATAGGTACTTGGTCATTATGCATGTCATTAGTCTTTAGTCATGATGCTGGAAGCATGATTAAGTACCACAGAAACCTTACTGCCCAAGGTTTCAGAGCTCTAGTATACAGGTAACTCATTTTAACTTTATTGTTGCAATGGAATGAATTTTTTCTTCACTGATCATCTACTTTGATAGTCATTTAGAAGCTTTATTTTCAAGTATGTACAGGCTTTATGGATTGATGAATGATTCTGTTTCGATATATTGTAGTGGAGACCATGATTTGTGTGTTCCTTACACTGGCACACAAGCCTGGACTAGCTCACTAGGGTATCAAATTGTGGATGAATGGAGACCTTGGACGTCTAACAATCAAATAGCAGGGTATAAATTTCATACTATGTCAAACTGTAATCAATCAATCAATAATTGTTCATTCGTGTTACTCATCTGTACATGGTTGAATGCTGTTTACAGGTACGTACAAACATATGAACACAATCTGACCTTTCTAACAGTTAAGGTTAGTCGTGATCTAATGCCTTAAATTTGGTTGAAGATTGTAGATGTTTAAGAAATTTGTAACAATTGCTTATTTTTTCTCTTGTTCAAATGATATATGGTGCAGGGAGCAGGACACACAGTTCCAGAGTACAAGCCAAAGGAGGCATTTGATTTTTATAGCCGCTGGTTGGAAGGAAAGCCTATTTGATGCTAACCAATGAAAACTACAAAAATTTAAGATTGGGGGGAAAAAAAATGAAGGGAACTGAAACAAAAGATTTTAGGATTTGTGCCTAATGATATAGTTGGAAAATTCCACTTTGTATAAAATACAAAGACATGTATCTGCAAGCTGTGCCGAAGGAAGTAAGCAATACATTTCAGATCTCTTACTTGCTACTTGAAAATCATATGCTCAATTTGTACTGGGCGGAGCCAGAAAAATTTGTTCGCTAAATCAGATATCCATGAAGCTTTATGCACATCAGAATAAATTCAAAGGCAGATCTTCCTAGGATGTTAGGATCCACACTGGTCATTGGTTCATCAGAGTCGTAAAATATGACACTTCAAGGATTACTGAAAATTGAAGCATAACAAAAATTGTGACATTCTTCACAAGTGTAAGATTGTTGGTAGAAAATCTTGATGTTGAAGGAAATACTCCTGATATATGATCATACAACCACGAAGCACCCTCAATAAATTAAACTTGAGCCAAATCTATAACACTGAAGTAAGCTTATTAATGAAAGTTGGAGCCTTAGAGGTAACCGACCTTGATAGTTTTCCGTGGATATTCACCAATCCCGGCCCTTAACTTGATGAACCTTGGTAGATTCAACTGGGTATTCACGGGAGAGACACCTTCTCATGCTTCTTATGGTCACTATTTAATACCTTATATTTTTTATTTTTTTCTATTATTTTTTTACTAATTCTTTTTATCCGACTTTCAATTTTTTTTTTTTCATATTTTGGTGAATTGTGTAATGTGTATTAAAAATAGTTTATCCAATAAATATTACTTAACTTAAATATATAATAAATGTTTTTCTTTATGATTTTAGTTTAAAAGATTCTTAAAATCATAAAATGATATGCAATAGTTGAAAATATCATCATAAAGTAATTTAAGTTCTAATTTTTATAAAATAAATATTTTATAAAATTTGATACCTAATCTATATACATATATTGTAAATGTAAAAGGTTTACAATTAACCATGTTAATTAGGAAATTAAAGACTATACAATGCAGCTAAAAAATTTAAAACTCTTCGTGCAACAAATGAGCCTCAAAAATTAAAATTTCTATATGCACAATAGTTATTAGTCTCTCTTAGAATTTCTTAGTAAGTTGTAATACTATATCTGTCTCTTAATATTTATTCTATTTTGACCAAAAAATTCTCATGAAAAATGATCAAATGGGGCAAATGTTAAGGGACAGAGGGAGTAACAAAAGTAAAATGTTCAATTTATCTTCCAAATTGATCAATTTCAGAACACCTAAATAGACCAAATATGACTTTCATTTGAATCCTTTCCATTTTGCACCCTAACTTTGTCCTCATCTAAAAATCTAAAGCAATGATGAAAAATGGACAGCATCTTTAAGGTGATTATAGTTTATTAGTACTCCGTATTACGTAGTACATTGTATATATTTTCCCTTTCATGTTTCTTGGTAAGAATGTCTCATTCTTGGGATATATCACTCACCCCCAAGAAATCTCCACATTTTCCTCAGAAATCCCTTTTTCTTTCCTCTGAATTATGGAGATCTTCAAAGATTATTCCAGAAACTAATTTGGCCTAAAAGGTTGTACCAGTAAACCAGAAGAGTACCAATTATCAAAATGTGTCTTAAAATATAAGGCCTAGTTCCAAATTCAACGTACGTTTAGGAGTAGAACCACCAGTTCGGGGGCTAAATTTGCCAGATCCATGCTTACTTGCATTGGTTGCTTAAACTTAACCAAGACCTACAGCTCAGAGAAACATCAGATAGTGTTATACGCAAATTGCACAATGTTCACAAAAAATCTGTAACAAATTCATTGAGAAGTCATTTAAATAACGATACAATTTAGTGTGTGTGTGTGTGGTGGTGGGAGGTTTTCGTGATTGGTGGAGGTGGACGGTGGAGTAACTTTAGTACAAAGCTTTCATCTTCTTGTCTGTATAAACAAGTGGAATCTGAATTCCCTACAAAAAATCTGTAACAAATTCATTGAGAATTCATTTAAATAACGATACAATTTGTGTGTGTGTGTGTGTGGGTGGGTGGGGGGATCTTGATTTCACCGAACATTTTCAACTTGTGAAGGGGAATCGCCCACAAACTCTGATCTCAACTGCATCAGCAGCCTCCCCAAATAATTAAGGCCTTCTCCATCACGTCCACCGCCCCAAAA
Source organism: Dysphania ambrosioides (assembly GCA_026401315.1). Taxonomy (NCBI): domain Eukaryota; kingdom Viridiplantae; phylum Streptophyta; class Magnoliopsida; order Caryophyllales; family Amaranthaceae; genus Dysphania; species Dysphania ambrosioides. Next base: position 2,201,054 of record CM048666.1, read on the forward strand.
GAGATCGTGTGGTGAACCTTCAACAAGTATAGACCCAACAGTAGAAAGTAGCATGGAGTTCAAGTGTGGGTAGATTGAGAACTTACATTTCAATGCCCTATACATAACATCAATTTTTGCCGTCTCCCAATCAGATCTTATCTGTACACCACGAAGAAATGAAAATAAGTACTTGCTGAATGTATTAGCATGAGAAAACAACAGGGATCAAGCAAAATCATTATTCTACTGCGTGAAGGATAAACTACAAAATTTCCCTTCTCTGAATGAATACAAACTGAAGACAGCACAGTCATTTGTCAGTTCATGCAACTAAGCTGGGAAGTGGTTCCCTACTAAGGATTTGGAAAGGAGAATGATCTTTACTTCAGACATTTCAACATGGACAGGCCGAGAATATGAGATTAGACACTTTAACAATTTAAACACAGGAGACTATAAAGGCGGCACGATTGTAGAAACAGACAAGCAGCAGTAATGATACTAATTTCATATAAACATACCAGGTCAGGTCTTCGCCTCTGCATTTTCCTTCCTATCCTGGCTGCTTCTTCAGGACTTTTTGCAGTTTTAATAGCCTCAAAACATTCTTGTGCCAAAGGGTCTTGTACACCATAAAACTTGTGTGCCTGCAGAAAAAATACACTCAAAAGCCTTCATATTCTACATAATGTATCTACAGCTAATAAAAGGTATCATGAAAAATAAACAAACCAAAGCTTGATTCTTCATTTCACTAACCCCCCACATCCAATTTTCTTTTCCCAACAGCTTTCCTCAAACATTTCCATGTCACCCCCTCGCCTATGATTCCAGCAGAGCAGCAATATACAAGTATATTAACCTCAATATTCAGATAATTTAGGGAAAACTCAGATATCTCCTTTTAATGAATCCACTATTCAATAAACAATTATTTACAATTAAAAATGATCTTACAGCATATCCTGTTCTTCAGGCCCTTGTTTCCAAGATTTAGTTTAGAAAATCTCTTTATTTTCTTGTTAATAAAATACAAAATATTTGAAGATAAGCTGTATTAATTCATGGATAATAGAAGTTTGAGAAGAAATGGAAACTGGTCATAAAAAATGGAATATTATTGTGCAAATAAACAAACGTGCATTCTACCTGGTAATAATGCTCAACACTTGACCAGGTTGTATAGTGGCCATCTTCATCTGGCATTTGGATCGGATGAGGTGAGAAATTGGAGAAAGAACCATATGGATCCCAAGTCTTGTAGAAGGATATGATACTTGATTCATATCGGTTAATTGATGGATCAATTTTCGATATTTCAGATAAAGAAGGAATTGTAGGAGTTAAATCAGGGATGGGCTGAAGGAATCCACTAACAAGCATGTCAGGTCCAACCTATGTTGATAAAATAAGAAACAATCCTTCTTTAGGAAACTAGGAAAGATATGTTCCCCTAAACACCCATTTAACAATTAACCACTCCATGAAAATTAGTTAAATCACCAATCCAAGAACTTTTGTGTGAGAAAGTAGTGCATTAAAGTCAATTCGTGAAAAGATTTATCTTATGTTCAACTACTGATGTGTGCAATATGATCTTAAAAAAATATATCTGCAGACAGTCAATGAAAATGGAACCCAGTCTCAATCTCATTATTTTTTTTATAGGAAACATAAGCTTCACAATAAGAATGTTACTAGCTCCTGTAGCTAATGACCAATGTCTGAAGACACTGCTCAAATCACAAAGAACAAAATACGCCTTGTGTCTGTATAACCCAAAACTTAAGTTTTCTTTTCTTAGGGTTCAATTCAATAACATTATTGTCGAAATAGGCTATATGCCTGTAAGAAATATTGCAGACACAAACATTTCAGCGCCTTCCCTCCCTTTGAGTAGAAGGCAGAGCTCAAGTACACCAGCAGCAGCTTAATAAAATAAATTTAAAACGGAATTAATAATTAAAACCCAAAAAGGAATTGAGATAGATCATATCAACTGCAGAATAACTACAACAAAGGATCATAACCAGCAGGCATTAGTATCACAACCAACCTGTTCATAACTGACATCATGTAAATTAAGAGCTTGAGACATCTCAACCATGCCAAGTTCACCTACAGGAGATGGGGCTCCCTTTCCTCCAATAATTTTTGGAGCAATAAAAGCATACACCTAGTTTTATGAAAAAAGCCAAAGCTTAGACAAGAACGGTAATAAAAAGATTTAATTAAAAAAGAAAGAAAATCTGCACAGTAAACCATTGCAGCGAAACCAAAAAAATCTTTTTGAGAATCATAAGGAGCCACCCAAGGATAATGATGCAAATAAGTTTCAAAATCAGATCTTGAGTATACTACCCCAGAACTTGATTATGTATTAACAAATAACATTATTTGCTGCAGCGATACTCGTATTAACATCTGGCTAAAACAAAATTCAATCAAGGTACCTTATGGCCCAGTTCAGTAAAGTATCTTCATGTTTATAAAACAGAGGCACCGTCATTTGAAGGTAATACTTTTAATTTTTTTAGGGAAATTTCAATCTAAAATCTAAAAATACAATCTCTGTATAGTTGATTATCTATTGAAAGAGATTACTTCTCGTTTCCAAGCTGACCCAAACCCATATGGATAATATACATAGTAGGAGGAACAGGATCACAACCATGCAAAACAGAGAGATGTAGAGAAGAGGGGAGACGATTGGAGAGTATAGAGAGAGCATCAGGCTACTCTAAGGCCCTCACTCATCCCAGCTACAGACATCATTACAGCTGAAAAACAACTACCTGGAGGTAAGTTGAAGAGAAGAACAATGGAGACTAGTAAGCGTAAACTAGCCACTATACACATATTGCAGCAGCTCGGCAAAAGGTGCAAGACAACATTAAGGAGGGAAAAGTTACAAGAAAGAAAAGAAGAGGTAGGCACAGGAAATTGGGTAGCAATCACCCATCAGCTGATTAAGCAGGATCACACAAGTCCAAGGGTACAAGGAGTCATCAAGAAGGAGAGAAGAAGACAGATAATTCAAGAAAAATCCTAATGCAAATGAATAAATACAAGGTAGGCCAAATTTGTTTTGGGGGGCAGGTGGTTGCCGCCCCTGCTGTTAACAGCATGCTAGAGTTCACACTACCAAGAAGCTGAAACTTATATACACCTAAGTAAAACTAGCTACATATGATGTTTTAGGAAATCAAAGGTACCCCAAAGAAAGTTTATCTAACAATAATGAAATAAACAATAGACATACTTCTTCTGAATCGAAGTACCAGATAAGACATAAAAAAGGGAATGCAGAACAATAATTCAAATCAAACCCGGATGAGAATTATCAACTCTACAAGATGCCTAATAGAAGTTTATAACTTTATAAAGAGAATCTAGCAACATTAAATAAGACGGAGAAGGATGTGCATACTTTATGTATAACACACGAAGATATAGCTGCTGCAGCCAATGTTCCACCACACTCCCAGAGAACCGAAAGATAACCACACTCATAAAAGTATTCCATAACATCTCTAGGATTAAGAATATCGAATTCAATCACTTCCACGCCTTTGGAAGCAAGATACTTCTGAAAGCTCCTCCGAGCACCTTTTTGTGTCGCCACAATGGTGTGCACTTCAGACGTATCCCAAATATGTGCTAACTCAGGAAGGTCTAGAGATTGTGACACAACAATTCGCACAGGCGAGTGCCCACCTTGTTGCCTTGCAGTTAATCGAGGATCTTCATTCCACAAAATAAAAACACAGGGAAAAAAGGAATAATTAGAAAATATGTAATAAACCTTGATCACATGTAATGCAACTGACTTCTTAGATACATACTATCATTCCGTACAGTATTTCCTCCAACAATAATAGCATCACTTCGACCCCTCAGTTCAAGGACTCGGGTCCTTGATAGGTTGCTGCTTATCCATACTGAATGGCCCTTGTTAGTAGCTATCTTCCCTGACAAGTGACAAGATAAAATATTATAAAAAAGTATTTACCAACCAAGCAACTTCACCATTCAAATATATGTCTAAATATAACTTTTGGATTTGGCAGCAAAGAATGTAAAGAAATTATTTGACAAAAATCTTGTAAGGTTTACCGTCAAGGGTCATAGCATATTTAAGAACGGAGTATGGTACTTGAGAAGCAGCTCTAACTACCAAAGGAGCATTCACGAGAAGGCAAGATTTTAGAGCATCCTGCATAAGCCATGTCACAGTTAGATACCTTATTACTTGAAAATTTACCACAAGACAATGTCAGACATTGTCTGGGTATGCCTCCTAGAGAAATAGTACCAGTCAAGCATACGAGGACAACTGCCATAGCAGAGACTAACAGTTATCTCATCAAAGGAAATAAGCCAGGACAAAATACATAAATAAAACCAGTGTCGATAGCTTATTATCAGACACTTAACTGGTATGAAGATCAACAAGAAAAATACTTTTAGGTGACTAAAAACAATGCACAAGTGTATTGACAAGAAATAATCCATGTAAAAGCATATGAGCTCATCTGTACTCCTATTATATAACTTAGTACCAAACGAGCCACCAAAGTTTTCACATTCCTTTTTCAACCACCAATTCCCTAATTACCCTTCAAAAATCATGCTCTTCATCTTACCACTAAAATAACAATCATAAGCCAAGCTTTGTTCATGTTGTGACTAACATCTAAAACACATTGAATTCTTCTTCTCGTGTACCTGGAAATTATTCCATTTCATCTCACACTTATCAAACTATTGTAGACTAACTCGTAATCAACAGCCAGCAATACCTTAGACATGAACTGGCTCAACACTAATCATTACATGTCTTAAAAAGGGAAAATATGACACACACAAAATATCCCCAAGCATAAGCCTTTCAATAGATTCCAACTCATTGCTCGTTGGTTATATGATTCTGAAAACAGACTAGGGCTCCATGTAGCAAGGACCACCCCTAAGGCCTAAGCCTTTTCAAGGAACCATAGTTGAAGACCTCCATAACACAAAGAAATGTGAATGGAAGTGCTTAGAGTCATGAAGACCTTTAGGAGTCTTTTCCAGATACGGGTGGCCATAGTAGGTTAGATATACTTTAAACATATCAATTACTTACTCTCTTCTAGTGGCTAAACCAATCAAAGATACTAGTATACTACTACCAATTAAGTAACCAGAATTTCAAAACAGGCCGAAAAATTTACTAGAAAAGCAAAAAAAATCAAACAGACTTACCATTACACCAATCCTAATAGGTGTCAACATCAAAATTGATTCAACATATTTGACTACGACTACCCCGAAAAAGACATCTTTTTCAAAGGTCACTATGGCAGTATGGCTATCCCCCCAAAAAAAAAAGAAGCGACAATGATCAAATTTAGCAAAACCTGATCTTATAGTCTAAAGAAAATATTTTTTTCAGGTTTGAATCATACTACAATCATCCAAAATTTATAGCACCAAGTCAATTACTCCGTAATAATTTGCATGAAAATATTACATATATAATTTAAGTCAAAACCATTGCACATAAAAATATATACTTCGGAGAAAGTTAAAATGAAACAATTAAGACCTCGACAACATCGCTTTGCAAATCCTCGCCAAGAACATCAACTACAACACCTTCACTCCGAAGCGCCTGAATTGCACTTCCTCTCAGATGCTTCGACGGATGCCGTATTCCGATCACCACTCTCTTCACCCCTCCCTAATCATAACCACAATTCACACAAACAAACCTTAATCAAAATCCAAAACTCACATTACTTCGAATGAAAACCCTAAACTTAGCCCAAAAACAAATTAAAAAACCTGAACAAGAGCGGAAACAGCAGTGCATTCACCATGACAATCCCCAGGCTCCATATTAACATAAGCGGTGGCGCCACGACACCATTCTCCGGCGGCTTGGACGGCCTGGACTTCCGCCGAAGTAGTTCCCTGAGCGTACAGGTAGCCTTCGCCGACGATTCTACCGGATTCGATAACGCAGCCGAAATTAGGGTGAGGAGAAGAGAATCCGGCGGATTTATCGGCCAAATCGGCTGCGCGTTTGATGTAGTAAGCGTCGAGCGAGTGTGAGGTTCGGATTTTGATGTTGTTAGGGTTAGAGATTGACATTGTTGGGAGAATGAAAGCACGAGTAATGAATGCAGCCATTGTAGAAGAAATGGTGATTGCTAAGTCTGCCCGTAAATGAATAACGATGACACTTTGGAGCTGTACTTCTAAGTTCTAAGTACGAAGTTGGAACGGTGTGGAAGTGTCCGCTGTCTATTATCGTCAACGGTTTTTCCCACGCTGGGGTTACATATTTTTGGGTCGTTGGGTTTTGGTTTTCTAAAGGCTTGTGAAGGGGAAATTTAATTCACACTTTGTGTTAGTACTTAGTAGTAGTGTATATCTCTGTGACCTATTGAGATCGGATAAGTGTTATTACAAAAAAAGAGTTATAGCTTATGTTAATGGTAATTATATATTTATAAATCACGTAAGATATAGAATTCATTCTATGTTCAAATCACAAAAATAGACTAATAAAGTATATATATGTTACCGAAAAGATAGATATAAAGAGTTAGCTGAAATGTTTGATTTATCTAGCTTGTTATGGTTTTCACTCCAACTCTTGAATAGTTTATCAATTTGTATAAGAAGTACATGGGTTTTTTGCCACTAGATATTTTATGATTACTATGGAGTAATTATAAATAATTTTTATACTCCGTATTACATATTTTGTATCTGTTATTAGATATTTCCATCTACCATTATCATAATGAATATTATCGAGATTAACCATTAATATGATCAATTAATGTGATGATGAATGATGTTATGTGAGTTTAATTATAGAGTATGTTTAAGTATTATACTACTACTTTGTAGTTTTATTTTGCCATGAGTTTTGTTCTATTAAGTAATGTACTCAAATTATTACTTAACGTTGATGAAGGGTACAATGTGAATTTAAATGTATATATAGAATTATGAAAATTAAAATTTAAAGGTCCATTTTGAATTATTTTTCTACTATAAACAAAAAATTAAATTTATTACTATGCACCTTAATGTAGTCCTAGTCTTATGTTTCAAAAAATTGGGAATCAAAATCAACCTGGCTTCAACCAATATCATTTTAAATATGAAAAAATATCAACAGCACAATATGCACTTTCCTTCTTCTCTAATCCTCAACTTTCCTAACCTTAATTTCCCTCCCACTCCTAATCCCACACATTTCTTCCCTGTAACCCTAACTTTCTAAAATCCTCATAATTCATTCTCTCCTCTCGCATTTCAAAGCCTACTCCTTTCTCCCTCTCGTGTCTCCATGGATATAGCTTAGTGAAGCATTTTAAAGTCTACTCCTCTTTCCCATTTTGATTTGAAGAAGTCTACATACTCCAAAGTTCGGAATCTAAAGGTTTGCATATGCCCTAAACCCTAGTATATGTTTTTTTTTTTAATTTTTGTTTTTCGTAATTTGTTCTACATTAATGTAAAGACGAAAAACCCTAGTGTGTTAAGATTTGCATGTTATATGTTGTGTTCATGAAGGAATTAACCCTTAAAAATCGAATTTCATATATTATATGATGTTAGAGAATAAGAGGCCAAATTCCCCTATGTTGGATTTATAGTGCGTAGATCTCGAAAAACAATACACAATTTTGACATAAAAATCATCCCATTCGGAGTCCCGTAGCCAATTTTATGGTTTGTTAAAGATTTTTTTACGATATTTCAAATAAGAGGCCACTGAGGCTATAAAGGGGCAACATGATTGTGTAGTACCTTAAAAAATATAGGGATTCAAAATAAAATATTGTGCCTATTGGACTACCGAGCTAAATAGATATGCCTCTCTGAATTTACAGAAACCTTAGAATGCACATGTAATCTATGAAGAATTAATTTATTGGTTCATTTTGAGTATATCATCTCGTAGATCGCGATTTTGCATAATAAATTGAGTGATCATATTGGATTTATATGCTTCATGTTAAGTCATTTCTTAATTTTTCTCATCTTTTAGGACATATTATTTCTAACACATTATGCATGATCTTCTAAATTAGATTAGAATAAGTACATTACTAGATTAGATTTGTAAATATAACTATTTTGTGCGATATTAATTATTAATAATATACTTTTATATGTAATTAGCAAGTAAAATTCTTGGGTAATGGCCTATCAATTTTTTTTAATCTAAAACCATGAAGCACCACAACACTTGATGGTTCCAGATAAAAAAAATACTACATAAAAATACTATATAAGTGCAGAGATTTTTCTAGAAAATCACAACATTTGGACTACTAAATGTTGCAGTGTTTTACTTGTGAGTTCTATTGCTGCATCAAAAAATCGTAACATTTGCATATATCCCAAGTGCTTCGTCTATATGAGTTTCTCCTCAATAACCGCAACACTTAGGCGTAGAAACCACAACATTTGAATGTTTCTCTATTAGTATAAGATGAGAAGCCAATGGGTGTATTACAAGAGCTCGTACTTGGGGATTATTCCCTTCGTCCCCCAAAGATTGACCCAAGTAAGGATTTTAACTTTTTAAAAATACAATGAAAATCTTTGTGGGGACAACCGAAAATGAAAAATCTGTTAAGAGAATGGAGCAATCTTTGAGGGACGGACCAAAATGAAAAATGGGGCAAAGGGAGTACTCAATAATTGCAATAAAGTATCCCAACAGTTGATTGACTCCGAAACTTGTTTAAGTTACGTACTTTTTGTATATGAATGAAACCAATTAATGTGATTTACTTAACTCTCGATTGACCCTTTTCCCTTTGTCATTTTGGGCATGGCAACTTGGTAACTTTGTTGGTAACCGTCACAATGATTAAAGTATTATTAATGGCATTATTGACTCTAGGGATGGCAACGAACCGGATTTGGACCGAATCGTTATGGATCCAGATCTAGATCCGTTTTTCAAGGATAGATCCAGATCCGTCGGGTATGGAAAGTAATAATCCATATTTAGATCTAATGGATCCGGGTCCAAAATGGATCATACATATTTTGTCTATTTTTTGCGACAATATTAAGTTTTAAGTTTATAAATCTGCATTTCACATCTACGACAACAGTCCAACGAATGATGTAAGTTCAATACTTGAATACAATTCATATAACTACTCAAATATTAAAAAACAACAAGGTACAAATGAACCAAATCAAATTTTTACATGTCTTTTAAATAACAATACAAACAAGTACAAATGAGTAAATAAAAAATCGGGTAACGGATCCAGGTGCGGGTATTATTATTAGGTTAGATCCGCACCCGGATCCGTTTTTCAGTCACAGGACCCTGATCCGTCGGGTCTAAACTTTGAAGACCCATATCCATAAAAAATGGATATGGATCCACAGATTCGGGTCGGATCCAATATCCATTGTTATCCCTAATTGACTCCAAAACTATTGTTAGAATTTATTTTATAACTTTTGTTTAAAGTACGAAGTAACTATTATAGTTATACACCAAATCTAGAAGTTAGCTTTTACTAATAACATTATAATATGTCTATTAAATGTTACAAAGGCCTTATACAACCCTCAAGTTTTTGTACGGAACATTATGTATCAAGTTTCAAGGCACTAGATCTTGCTAAGTGAACCAAATAATATGTATGCTCATATGAATTTATTTTTAACTTCGTTCTCATCACCTTATTTAAATATGTTTCAACAAAAAAAAGTTAAATGCAGTAAAAATAAGATAAGTTTAGGAATAATAAATGAATTCAAACAAAAATAAATTAAGTTTTTCAAAAGGAAGTTAAGTTCACCAAAAGATGAGTTTAAAAAAGAAATAGGTTCAACAAAATTAAAATAAGTTCAGCTAACAACCAAACTATACTATTTTGTTTATCTTTGAAATTATATATTTTATCATTATCGTAAATTTTCAAGTGCTATGAATAACGTCAAGAAGAATTGGAAAATGTTCCTCAAATGGTGTGAAACTTAAATATCAATGATTGAGCTATCATTCAAAAATTGATTCATTAGTCTTATCTATTTTGTTAAGGTCGATTTGACAACTCCTTGTGCATAAATGGTTTCATGCATATTTGAACCAAAGTGGTGTAATAAGTTTTTAAAAATGTATTTTAACACATGTTTGTATATTGTATAACTCAACTCTATATACATAACATCCATTACTTAAAGCGATTAAAAGAAAAAATCTATTACACCCGAATCACATCACCTTATTCAATAAAGTGAACGAAACATAGGTTTTTCTTAATTACAAAAGAGTAAATGATACATTGACAAAGAGTATTACTTCAAGGTTCATTGAGTACTATTAATGTAGATATTATGCTTTGTTAAGAGTATTAAAGATTGAGCCCTGATTAAAGACAGAATTAATTATTAAAAGGTCCTCCGATTACCTTATTATTAAAACCTCTATATTGCCTAAATCAATTGTTGGACTGGGAAATAATTACGAGTTTACGACCATCTTTCCCATATTCCATTCTTTCTATCTCCCCACAGTCTACACTATCCACGACGACACCCATCTCCTCCTTTGCTTTCCCCAACAACAACCAAAACCCTGACTAAATTTTGGGAGGAACATTTTGCAGAGAATGTAGAAGTCTTCTTGTTCAAATGCTGCTGCACAACCCCTGATTCTGAGATTCTGGGTTCTTTTAATAGACAAAGATTGTATCTTTCTTGACCTAGAAGGTGAGTTATTGTATCCTGGGTTTCAATTCATTGATATTGTTGAATTTTTAGGAATTAGGGTTCTTACTTACAATTACCGCACTCATTTTTGTCATCATTTAATTGTGGGAATCTGCCATTTTGTCAGAAAGATGAGTAACAATTTGGCTGAGCAATCACCCAAGAGCAGCAACTGTGATGGGGTTTCAGGAATTCATCCAATTTCCTACCTAATCCAATCTTTGAAAACGTCGTTTCTCGACACTGATTATGAGGCAGTAGCCAGAGAGTTGATGGAAAGGGAGGAGGATTTGAAGAAGGAGAAGGAGGAGATCGTGTTTGGTTTGAGGGAGAAGAGTAATATTTTGGAGGCCGAGGTTATGAATTTAAAGTTGGAGAATCATAGGTTGGAGGCGGATCGAGGTCGTTTGAGGCGGGAGTTAGGCTTAAATGATGTAAAGTTGAAGAAGTTAGAAACAGAATTGAGATTGGTGAAGGATAATGAGGAGAAGACTTGTGGTCGTTTGCGTGATAATATTAGGGAGTTGGAGGAAGAGCAAGACAAACTTATTTCGTATTTGTCAAGTTTAAGTGATAGGGTGGATGAAGTGAACGCTCAATTTAAACAAGTGGAGGAGGAAAAGATGAAACTCAATGCTTGTTTGGAGGAACTTAAGAGGGAGAATGAGGAGGTGTTGAAGAGGAGAAAGGAGGAATCTGATGCTTGTATTGAAGTGCTTAGGAAAAGTAATGACGAGAAGGATGAGAGAATTAAGGAGCTCGTTAAGGAAGTTAAGGCTTTAGAGAGGGAGAAAAGAGATATTTTGAAGGATAAAGATGAGCAAATCGAAGAACTCATAAATGAGATAGAGGATTTAGGTGTGGAGAAGAGGGAATTGGCTGTAAAGTTAGGGCTGGTGGAAGAGAGGTTTTTGAAGCTAGAAGCTGATGTTATCTCTTGTTTGTGCTTAAATTTGAGGACAGATAAAAGGTTTGAGAGTACCCATGTTGGGAAGATTTTATCGGGAGTCATAAAGGCTCTCGATTCTGAAGAAGTTAGGCTCACTTGCAATATAGGAGTAATTAATGATGGAAATCCTCATAAAGCAGGTATATGCTCTGTTTGTAAGGCTATTTGTATCTGATCAATATGCTGTTTCTTTCATTTTTCTTATGTGACCCACATTTTGCTGTGGAAGATTTATCCTTTGCAAGACTTTGTTGAATCTCTTGAAGTTTATTTATTTATTTATTTTCTATCAGTAAATGTTTGAAGGATATTGAAATGTGTTTTCGATTGTTTTGTGACAAATTAGGTGTGAAGATATATATTAACATAAGTTCTTTATTATAAACCACATACATTGTATAATTTGGTTCAGTAAATGGACTTCTATGTGGTGATTAGGATCGATTTATATGATAACAGAATAAAGATTGCTGTAATTATGAAGGCAAATAAAATAACATAAACATTTACGTCTCTGTTAATGAGAAATTTTAAGGTTTGAACAGATATATGTGGACATGTTGCTCCTGTCTTGCAATTGAGCTTTATGAGAACAAGTTTAGTTATTAGGGGGACTAAGGCATAAAAAATAATTAGAATGACGGTCATCAAAGAAAATGGAATCAGTTTATTGCATTTTGTGGAAGAAAGTTTCTTTTCTTTTCTTTTTTCGTGAAGTAATAAATAAATAAATAAGCTGCTTCATCTTGAATGAGTCATACTAGCCTTTACGGTTCTCTAATATCCTTGTCTAGTAGATCACTAATGCTTCTGTATTATGACTATTATCTTACTGGAATCTTGCTGTTCTGTACTTTGTACTACATAATTTCCTAGGGGTGTCCAGTAATTAGGTCATTATCAATGATTAGGGATGTCAAGTTCTTCCTATAATTCATGAATCTTACTATTAGGGTTGCCACCTAAAGATACTGTCATACTGAGATTCCGTGTAAGATTAAAATGCTTATCCTGTTATGTCTTTTATTTTAATAATAATTTGTAATCATTCTGCTAATCTTATTTGCTTCCCCTTGAGAAGGTCATGAAATACATCCACTTTTTGTTTTACATATGTACAAAGTGAATTCTTGAAATTGTGTGAGCTTTCATTTAATACTTTCTTGAGGTTTGATCGTGAAACAAGATATATGAGACCTAGAGAAAACTTGGATGTTGAATTCCATTTGATGCATGCCTGCTTCTAGGTCATAGATTACTTAGTTTTAATAAGGGTTGCATTAATTATTCATTATGGAAGTTTCTACTTTCTACTTTGTACTTCTCTTAAGTGCACAGGGGATGAAGAGGGAAGACCTCTGACTACTACAACTATGAAAAGTCACTTCTGTGATCACAGTGACATGGACTCCTCTCATGTGCCCGTGTGTGTTGAGATTGTGATTGATTCACTTGAGTAAACAAGGGGCTGTTTTTGATATGCTGGATTATTTCAATTACTTAACTTGCTTATTTGTTAAGGAAAATTCGATATCTTTATGACTTTTGTTTTGCTCCATGATCTTAAAATCTGTGGTTACAGAAACCTGTTCATTTCATTTACTGACTGTTAGACAACTTTTGACTGTCTTTTGTTTCACAGCAGATTCATTTCACAAGGAATCTCTAGAAGCTGTCGAGAGGAAATTAGATATTTCAAGAGATGGGGATCATGGCAACAAAAAGATTATATTTGCAAACCCTATCATCATTGACAGTGATGATGATTGTGAGAATCCTCTGTATGTTAACAGTGTCAAACGACGTTCTGATGATGGTTCTAGTGATGTACGTCAGACGAAGAAACTGAAACATGAGCCCTGCAAACAAGCCAAGCAGGAAGCATGTGAACCATCTCATGCTCTTTTGTCAACTAGTATGAGTGACCATGTACTTAACACATGTCAGAGGCAGGCATTGTCTTTGGAAAAATGTAAAGAAAAGCCAGAACCTTCATTTGCTGATGACTGTAAATCTAGTAATGGAACACCCAAAACTCCCAAAACTGATAACTTTTGGAACCCTCGTGTTGAAGAATTAATAACCACTGTTGGGAAAAGGAGGCTTGACAGGAAGCTGGAATGTGCAACCGACATAATATATGCTGTTGATAAGGATGATGACTTTTGTGCAAAGGCAGTGTGTGCTTTGTATAGGCTACAAAAGTCTTCATCATCTGGGATAAATGGTTCGATTTTCTTCAGAAACAAAGCATTTGAGAAATGTGATATTGAAAGGTAATAGCAACCCTTCTAGGATGAGTGGTTCAATCTATTTTTTTATGGAAATTGAACGCCCTGTATTATAACTGTTTTTGTTGAGAGATCATTCGTCACTTTCCTGCAAGATATTGACTGTATAATATGTTGACAGGAAGTTGTTGAGTAGATATATGTATTTTTGTCTAAACTATTTCTCTTTTCCAGGGTGGCTGCTCTAGCGAAATTTCTAATAGACGAGGATCCAAGTGGCAAAATGAAGAAGCCAGTGAGTGCATTACAGGAGCACGAACTTGGGGATTGCAGAAAACTTGCAATGAAGTATTCCAGACAGTTGTTTGACATATATAAAAAAAGAGAAGATCCTCTGTTTTCTCCCATGTCAACTGATTTGCGGTACAAGTAAGTTGTCATATAAAGTAGTCCTTTTTTTTTATGAGGTTAGAGGAAGTATTAATTTGTACAACTAAGTACATAAATACAATTTCTCTAAGTCAGCTGTTTCTTGGTGATTCTGACTGGTACAAAATTTTGTGTAAATTATATACTATTTTGAATATGAATGGAATTAGTAAATGGGATGTACTTAGTTCTCAATGGACCCTTACCCTGTGTTGTTCATGGGGCATGTCAACTTGGTCAACTTGTTGGTAACAGTCACAATGATTTAGGTATTATCGATGGCATTATTGACTCCGAAGCTATCATTTTTGGAATCTTCTCAATTTTGAGGGTTTTTTTTTTCAAGCTGTATTAGCATGTGCTTTTTACTTGTTTTGTCTTAATCATGATTAGATTTGAAACAAGAAGTTCAAGGGAGTGTCTTATTGTTCTGTATACTGAAGGATAATACATCAATCTTGTAACTTGTAAGGAGTTTAGAGTGGACAGAAGAATGAGTGCAATGACCTGGTGGAAAGGTACCTTTCTAAAGGCTTGACATGGTGATGTGGGCCTTTCTAGTCATTTTGCATTTTGTGGAAGAGGTTTTTGCTTTAAATTTTTCTTCAAGAAAACTTCATCTTGAATGTGAAGGACTAATCATTCTACCCTCTATGGTTCTATGATGACCTTATCGAGTAGATAACTTCTGCTGCTGCATTATCCCACTGGAGTCTCGTTGCTTGGTATTTCGTATTGTATTTTACTAGGGGTGTGAGTTATTAGTTTATTGTAATTTGCTAGGGGTGTGAGTTATTAGTTTATTGTAATTTGCTAGGGGTGAGTTATTATTTTATTGTAATTTGCTAGGGGTGTGAGTTATTAGTTTATCACCCATAATAACTAGGGATGTCATGCTCCATACAATTTTTTACATGAATCTTGCTCTACTAGGGTTACTTCGAGTCTATGTGAGATTTAAAATGCATACCTTTAACCCGGTTTGCATAGGCTCGTGCACAGATTTATGTTCAATAATCCCGGGTAAATTTGCTAATTTGTCTCCAATACCCTTGTGCATGTTGTTGCGTTTATTATATTCTTCTACATTAAAGTGCCTTCTTAAGGCTTGGTCGCAAATCAAGATACACGAGGCCTGAAGAAACCTCGTATGTTGAAAACCATATGCTGTATCACTGTATGCCTGCTTTGGGTAATGTTATTGTTCATAGATCACTTGGTTTAGTAGGGCTGCTGCATTTATAATTCAGGTGTTTTCTCGTGGAATCTGTAATCATAAAAAATGACCGTCCTATTCTTTTTTGGCAAACATTAATGGTCTGCAAACATCGCGAGTCCTATCCAAAAAAACCTTACCCCTCTCCTCTAACCTACGAAATAAGCAAACGATTGTACAAAACAGATCCAGCCAAGCACCACTCGAGACATTTAAAGTTAAAGTAAGATTATCATAAATGAAAATAACTTCAAATTTTGTTTCCACAACAGTTGTAAAGGATAAACCATTTCATGATAAGATTAAATCATCAATGGATGAACAAGCCCGGGGATTAAAGGAAAGGAAAGGAAAGCAAATGATAAGATAGAAATTCAGAAGACAACTATTTTCAGGGTCCTAGCAAGAGCGCACAAAGCTTAAGAGGACACAGGTCTTGAAGGACAGGTAGGGGAACTCCTTTTTAAACAACCAACTTCATTCTTCCTCCTCTGCCTCTTCCAGCCATTTCACAAACGGCTCTAGAGACTTTACGAAAGTTTGCCTGCCGAATCACATAACAGAACCAACTATGTCAAACAATAGTTTTTTTTTTTTTTATCTAAATAAGAGCACCCCTTAATGTTTGCCTCAAACAAGGATAGATTTAAGAATATTATATAAAGCACTTGGATCATTTGATAACTTTACCTTCCCTTGGGATTCACTCCCTTGCGAAACCAGTGCAAGATGGTATCTTCTGCAAGCACATCCTGGTCATACAGGGACCTTACTATATCTGGGAACAGTTTCATCAATTTAGCATCCTCATAGCATTGGATCTGAACTTTGTATATGAGTTCTAATTCAAGCTTTCCACTGGTACAGTAGGAATTTAAGAGCTTTGCCCAGGTCTTGACCTATCAGATGAGAGACGGAATAGCATCAAACAAACTTGGATTCGTAAGTATAGAAATACAATCCTGATACCTAAAAAATCCTACAACAGATGGCAAAAGTAACCAACTGCAGGCATCTCAAATTATTTCAATAGACATAGTATGCTTTTCACGGGCAAATCATGATAAGTACTAAAATCTCAAAATGGCATAGAAGCAAGCTAACCATTACATACAGTAAAAAACGAGTAGAGAAGGGAAATATCAAGATTCATGTGCCTGAGTTTCTAAATCAAGAGGCTATCAAGAGGGCTATTTTGACAAAAATGTAGCCACAACTAATATTCCCACTCAAACATGATGAGATGCCAACAGAGGTCAGCAACAAAAACCAATTTCCTAAATTCTTTGACGCTTCAACAACAATGGAATGTCAACAATTAAAATCAAAATTCGTCTTAACATACACTGACCACTTTACAGTACCCATTGCAACAGCTCAATTGCTTAGGTAATAAGCATGTGTCCAAAGCATACCTGGCGCAATGCAGAGTTAGCATTCTGCTGCTGATTTTTCCCAGACCACTGCACAGCATCCATTATAACATCCCATAGAAGGCGTACAATCTCAATATCAGGGAGCTTAGCCTCTTTCACATGATGTTTGACAGTTTCAATCACTTCTTCTACATCAGCTTCCTCTGATATCTGAGTCGTTAATGCAGACTTCATTTCTGCCAACTTCACCTCAAATATCTTTTTCTCATTGTACTGGACCAATTGAACGAGACCTTCCTTTCTGGAAGACAATAAAAGTAACTATCAAGTAGCAAAAATTGATTTGATGCAACTTATTGCTATGAACCAACTTCACTTGCAAAAAAGGCTTCCTAGCACACAATTCAATCAGGCTTCAGGTCAACCCAATCATGGAAACAGAGCATACCAATCCAATACTAGAAAGGAAGAGGTAGACCAACTTGTAGAAATAATAGCATAATGCAGCATGATCACAATAACAGCAACCACAGACCATCAGCATACTTCATAGCTCAAAAACATATGAGATAGTGGTTTCTACTTATATATATAGACTTCTAAGAGAACCAACCAATTGAGGAAACAATTAAAAAGAGGAAGGGCCACTCACGTGAAATGTTCAGAAAAAGCCTCAGGAGATCTCTTAGAAGATGGGAAAAAGTCAAGAAGTTTATCCTCCACTTTACCACGCTTCAAGAGTGCAATCAAGTCATCCAGTGGGTTCTCAACAAGATACTCCTTAAAAAAGTCAGTTAAAAATGTGAGAACTAGCCCCTTTGCCACGAGATTGTCCTTGAGGAGGGGCTGGAACACTGTTTCTGGAGGCAGACCTGACAGCTTCTGCGAGAATGCAAGGGCAGTGAATATAGCCAATTTTTTCCTTTCATTATCTTCAAATAGCTCCAGGGACTGTAAGAATCTTCGCATGACATTTTCAAGGTATTTAATAAGGAAAGGCCTCCGGCGTAAAATTTTCTGTATAAAAAATACAGATGGCAAGATAGCTTCACGTTTGGGATCACAATGAATTACAGAGTAAGAATGACGCTCCCCCTCATCAGGCTTGGTTGTTCCTGGTTGTGTGCGGCCCCCAGTGAAGACAACCTACGTGAAAAAAAATCGTTATTTTAATAGAATTCATATAACTATTCTCAAAGTTGCAGACAGAACGTTTGAAATTGGTGATTAAAGAATGAAATTACAAATTAGATAAATGCCAAGCAAAGGTTAATGTGTGAAAAATAGAGGTAAAACAAAGCATTCTCAACTTCTAATACTTCATAAACATCCCAGGAAACAGAGAGAAAGCTAAATTCCTAATCCAATCAAAGGAATAGAAACCAACCAACCCACCCTTCTACATTCTAACAGAGTAACTCCTGTTTAAGTACCTAGGTGAAAGAAAAGAGAATAATGCACCCTACACTGAATAGCGCTTGTCTTCTTAACCTTTCTAATTACACAAAGATTTTTGTGTAATTTGAAACATTTCCAAAACCCTAAAACAAATTGAAAACACTGTCTACAGCTTCAATTAGTCTAGTTCCTTAATATCCATGGTTTATCAACTTATACAATAATTGGTGCAGAAGAAGCATCAGACGATCAAATGAAATTTGAAATGCAACATGGGTGACCTGAATGAGAACCAGATCATGAAAGACCATATTGGGAACAAATGGATATGCAAAAAGATCTTTGGAGCTAATAACCTTAATGTGACACTACAGAGCAGAAGATTTAAATTCATCAAAACCAAATCTCTTTATCCGTTAAACAAAAAGGTTTGACACTCATTACCCCCGGACAGGCACACAAGGCTGAATTCAATTCTTTAGATGCAAAACATATAATAAGATCAAGCCTACTCATTTCACCACAGTGTAGATAACAACATTAAATTAGTTCAAACTATTCAAAAAACAAAATGGACTAGTTACTAACCAGACAGAAATCAAAGCATCGAGTTCAGACACACACAAACCCATAAAGCAGGACACAAAGAAAGTATAAGGTGCTAGTTCTGAAGAAACTATTATTATCAACTAGACTGCATAATAAATGGTATAAGGTGCTTGCCTCAAAGAAAGTATCGCCGTATCTTGAAAAGTCTAGTTCTGAAGATTCAATGCACTTTGCGATAAGTTCCTGCAGATAGTAATTAGTCAATCAGATGACTGTGCCATGCAATAGAAAAAATCTCTAATAAGAATGTAAACATGCAGCTGATGGGCAAGAGTGGGGATATAATTACCAAATCACCAGCATTATCCAAGTAAATCTGGACCACTGCATCTGAAAATGCTGCAGGGTCCAGAGGAGCTGCGATATTCCGTTTGCGGGTCTTGATCCGCGTACCACTATTCCCCCAAAGAAAATACCCAAATCAGTCCATGTGTTTTCACGCACAAAACAATCAACAGAAACTCGATAAAAATCACTTACAATAATAGCAAAGACGAAAGAGAAAGATATTCATACATTATCAGAAATTATTAAATACTATAGCCCATAACTTTTTTTTCCGTATATTTAAAGATCAGTCGAATCATAATTAGTGTTAATCAGTCACATCACAGTACACACAAAATGATTATTGGATGCTTAAGTAATACCTAAGCCTTTTCAAAATGAAAAAACAAAACAATCCCTTAGTAACAAACATCTAAAATCCTAAAATATAACTATGATTTAAGTAGAAAGTGACTCATCAAATATCAAAGTATGTTACATCTCAAATCAACATATCAGCTGTAAACAATTAATTAAAATCAAAGGACAAGAATATAGAAAATGATACTCACCCTAGAGTGGGTCTCTCCTTCGAGCTGCATCAACAGGAAACAGACAAACATATAATCAATTAAAGACCAATTAGAAAAATAAAAAATTAAACCTCAAATTTAATCTAATCATGCAAAATCAATCAATTTCACATATAATTCAAGTGATTTCCACAATCTATAAAATTCGGAAACCATAAATTCGCAATTCAAAGCAAAACCCTAGATTTTGAAAACTCAATAAAATTTCGCAAATTAAAACAATCAATCAGTTAAAAAAACAACGCAAAATTTGTCGTTGTTTTTTTAAAATAAACAAAACGTCGAATTACCAGAAAATACTTGATCGTAAGACGAACAAAAAAAAAATGAAAAAAAACGTAAAAATTCAGATCTACAAAACGCAAAAAATGATTTGAAAATATGAACAAAAAGATCAAGTTGGGAAAAATAATTGAAGATGAAAACGAATAGAAAGTACCTCATAAACAAGGCGGAGACGGATCGAAGGAAGTGCGCGTTATCTGAGATTGGGCGAGAAATGTGGAGAGAGAGAGAGAAGAGAGGGGGAGGAGGAGGCGGAGAGAATAAGAGAAACGATGGTTATGTTATGGAAATATTTAGGATATCTTTCCACTTATATAAATATAATAATAATAATATTGTCCCTCTCCCGTTTGAAAGGGCTAGATATTTTTGGAAAAAGTGTTAACCGAAGGCTTTTACATGGTGTACTGTTGCAGAGTCGTCGGCTCGTAGACCTATTAAAACTCAACATTTCTTTTTTTTTTTTTTTGGGAAAGTACTCATTTTAATGTGCCACCTTTAGCTCTCTACGGATTAGGTCTAAGAAATTCAGAAGCTAGAGCCTAGAGGTGTTTAATCATATAGTCTAAATTGTAAGATATTCGATTGATATTTTTGAGAGAGTCTGTGTAAATTATTTTACAAGTAAAAAAACTCCCAAGTAATTTTAATTGTTTTATTTTTTTTTTCATGCAAAAGAGGTGACAAAGACCAGCAAAGTACGGTGCAATTTCAACTGTAAGAGTAAATTTATGGCATGTAAATGGAGTCTTATTATATCTTATTCACGAATCACGATGATTATTGTAGGGACAAGTGCATGTTTCTAAACGACGGCCATATTCTTATTCGTGCTTACTATATATATACTCTATCCTCAGCCTCAGCCTCAGCCTCCCCCACCGGTCCACCATGGCCGAGGGCCGACTTGTGACTTCGTGAGCATGCTCTTTGCTATCCTTGACAGGAAATGGGGTTGACAAACACGGGCTGACGCCCATCTGGAAGAATCACAGCCCAAAGAGATCAACATTTACAATTACACACTTTACCCTCAGGGGCGCTAGTATTTTTCTGCTTTGTGATTTCCTTACGTACTCCATAATTTCAAGTAGGCATATAACACACCATATACATGTCTAAGTTTGATTTTTATATAGAGTACTATATAAATTTACGAAAATTTTCTACGTTGATGATCTTAAAATGAGGTGTTGAAGATCGAACACGACTTCTTGAAATACAATGAAGAGGGTCATATATCTGCACAAAAGTTAGAATTGATTATACCATAATTTTTTTGAGAGCAGATCATACTATCTAGTAGCCATTCCTTTGTCCCACTCATATATACCCCTCCTAAAGGCCTCTACATCCTACCAAAGGCAAATTGTGAACCACAAATCCACCAAGTTGAACAGTTCAAAAAGAGCTTAGGAATCAAACTACGGGAAAGAAACAACTACAGCCACTGAAGCTGATGCCTTATGGAATGCATCCAATTCAAAAACACACAAATACACATACACATAGAAAGAGAAAGAGACTGTCAGAGAGACACCTCAAGGGAACCTACTTTAACTAGGAGTGCACTTGTCACTTGTTTTTACAATGTTCACATTGTTGATTCACACTCCTACTTATCTATCAGTCGAGAGTTTAGATATCACAGATTCACAGAACCGGAACATACACAGTAAGAGTATCCGACTGCAGGATTCCGCAAAATCATTATATGACTTTCATATCACTACGTCGACACTGTGTATCACCTATACCAAGCTATATGATACGCTTGATGACATTATTCCACTCATTGTAACATGTTGCCCAAGGAACCAGTAAAAACAACATCAAATGAAATACTGTCCAAAAGGTACTTCACAGACCTTGGGAGCTTTGAGAAGTTGAGAACCCCATTAAACCTTCTGGGAACTGTGAACAATAATCTCAGAAGATATCTGACTAACATCAATTCTGCATTCAAAATTCTAAGAAGGTAAGAACAATGAGCTGATACATCTTCAAGCATTTCTTGGCCACTGTCAAAATGTGACTAATGCCAAATCAGGAAATTCTTATTAGATTGCTCCACGATAACATCAGGAAGCGTTTTCTTTTCCCTCCCCCCCCCCCCCCCCCCCCCCCAAGTGTTACAGGACAAAAACAAAATTTTCACAGTCTGAAGCAAAAATAAAACCTTCAAAATAAGGATATAGATCATACTCATGATCAAGGAACGGCATATGTCCAATATCTCAGCAAATGTCAAACTATAGCTTTCAGAGTATGTGCACCGGTAAGTACTCTCGAGAATCAAGGCCTCTACCATTCTTGTGCTCCATTTTACAACACCTAGTCAATTCACTACAAAAGTTCGAAGCAGAAAGACCTTCTTCTTATACCTCATATCAGCACACTTACATAGAAGCTTTCATGAAGTAATAACTTCATATGCAATAGCATGGAGTTACTTATCAAGTTATCAGACCTAGCATAGCTTAGAACAACAGACGCCTCGATCTCCCACGAGTCCAACCCAAGCACAATAACAAAAGATCACTCAAAATGATTCCCTCTATGCATCCTTCTTATGCTGCTTCTTTACAATCTTACTCTGGTAAAGAAGACAGTGAAAATGTTTGCAATAGATTTACTCAATCATGGATCCAAGTATCCAACTCACATACTGAAACTAGTTGACAAACACTTGGCATCAAAACTCCTAAAGAGGTCCAAATTTTACACAATCTCACTACCTACTAGTACGAAAGAAGCTGTTCCAAAATTACTTTGATTCATCATATGTCCCGAAACTCTTCTAAATCTCCCAATAGAGTTCTGATTCAGCTTATATTCTACCAAAATCATCAATCGTGGCAGAAACCAAACGACTAAGCACACAATCACACCTAAGAGCAATAGAGCAGTGGTCCACAACTACCACTTAAAATAACATAACTGAGAGCAAAACAAAGTAAAGCAATCCGTGCCATATTTCATTCAGACCATTCAACAAACACTTAGCGAGCATTAAAAAACCAACCACCTGCACAAATCCAGCATAATTTGGGGAAGACGCATCTTAAAGAACATTCCAACTACTTCCAGAATTCATAACTAAAAATCATAAAACCTAAACCAAACTCAAAAAAAAGAGGGGGGACTGGGAAAGGGAGGACTAATGTGCTGTTCCTAAGATTGATCATCATATCTAATGATGTTAACATCAGAGGGTGCTGAGCTATCCGGGATGACATGATCAACGGATGAGATCCCTTGTTGTTGTTGCGGTTGGTTGAGGAACTTGTCCATGTCATTCATCCTGGTTCGGGAAACGCAAGTCAGAAGAACTGCAATGGAGGAGAGATTAATTAAGATCAGTGAAAACAGTGGTAAAGTGAAGAATAGAGAATGACGAATGAGAGATGAGAATGTTAGTGAGTACCGGCAGCAGTTCCGATGGTCCATATCCACAAGATCTTAATTCCGGTAGGTTTGTCTTTCCACATTTTTTTCTACGGTCTCTCAGATTTTTGCCCAGTTTAAGTGTCTATTCGTTCTCATCAACGGAGTAGTAGTGAACTAGTGACTGTAGTGCGGCTCACTAAGGCTTACACCACCACTTCTGTCCAATTGCTACGTTGGACTCAAATTTAGGGCCTTACATATGACCGTAGTCACACTCATAGGCCATATCAGCTAACGTTTCACTGTTAGATAAACCTCAACTTTCACGATTTTTTGGTCCAATACATAGGAGTTAAGGAGACTGTAGATCGGCCCCTGGACCATATCCCATCACTAGGGTACCCTTAAGGAGCAAAACGTTGCCCACAAATCTATGTTCAATGTATTATCTTACTTTTCACTCCTTTGTTGTTCTTGCTCGACATCAATCCCTTGCATACCACGCCTTTGATTAACGTTAAATTCACATTCGGATCCATATATTATAATTAAAAAAGTTTTGACACTAAAACAGACTAAAACATTAAAAATGGGCGGTTCAACCATGGTAGAAACTTTTGATAAATGAGCTATTTGTTTATTCTCCATTCAAAAGTTTAGTATACAATATTTGTTGTGGTATATAATATTAACTTTGTGCTTATTTAAACATTAAATCCAAAAAATGGGGCCAATTGTATGAATCTAAAGCCTATTTTATGTGATCATTCACATAAATTCTCATACCAATCCCCTCCATTCAACGTGACATCTTCATCATGTAAATCCATTTCTCCATGTCTATTCTAACTCCACTCATCCAAGTCATCTCTAATTTGTCTCGATTGTGTTTGATATTTCTATTATCGGCCCCTACTTTTTTCCACCTTTCTTATTTCCTTATTATATTTCTATTATCGGCCCCTACTTTTTTCCACCTTTCTTATTTCCTTATTGGTGCATCTCGATCTACTACACGATGTCTTACCTGCCCAAACATTGTAATTGTTTGATGGGGAGAAATTGTCATGAGATTTGGTAAAAAGAAATTAATTTTCATGTTCATAAAAAATTAACTATTATTTGATATTATCAAATTCATTTAATACAAGACACCAATTTACAAGATTTTCTTTTCTTAATTTTAATTTTAGAGATCAGAGATTCGGAAATATAATAGAGAATATCTAGTATGATAAAATTATCTTCTTTTCAATGATTCCATAAACTAATATTTCCTACATGTCATTAATTATTTTAAATGATTCCATAAATTGTCTATTTTACACTCTTCTAGCTAGCCTAATAATGTTGATCGTGTTTACATTTAGTTATTGCACAAGATTGAAAAACTTTGTTCGAAATAAAACAACTCACATCTTCTTCAGCTCCTTACGTGATAATATGACAAATGATGTGATCACGGATGCACTAGCATACTTAAATTGAAACAATCAAGAGTGCTTCTAAAACCTTAATAAATCCTATCGTACCATCAATATAAGATCCTTGAAATGTGTGACCAAACTCGCCAAATTCTAGAGTGATCAAATAAGAATAATAGGACGGGGTACGTACATGAATACATGATATGGTTATGTGATGAAAACACTCTGTCCATTTTCTTAACTTAAAATCTAAAACCACACCTAAGTACCTAACACCCAATAAAACCCCCAAGAATAAAGGTAGGGAGGTTTATTAATGTAATAATAGATAGTTTTCAAATCATGTTTGATTTTTATATTTTATACAATTATATGGAAAAAATATTTAGAAGTGATAAATCAAAATATTCCGAAGACATTAATCAATAAATCATATTTTCATTGAAACTCATATTTTCTTATTAAATAATTATGTTTGATACAACCATTTTTATAATTACAATAAATTAATTCATGTGCCTAACTTAATTTAACTAATTAATTAATGTATTTATGAGAAAAATATGAGAGGGGTAATACTATAATGTATCTCTTTTAGTATTAGCTAATAAATAAATATATTCGTCCTACCAAATTGGTATAATAAAGTAAAATATACAATAATGGCATCACCACCCCTTACTATAAATTCAAAATCCATCATCTTTACTCTTCTCTATAAATAAACCTTCTCTCGTTCTTTCAATTGACAAGTTTAAATATATGGCTTTTACCTCCCTCTCCTCTCAGTTTCTAGTGTTTTCTTTTGCTATAACTTACATCAAGTGAGCCTTTTTCTTCTTACAATCCTAAAATTAGAACTATCATACTTAAAAATGGTCCCAACTGCAATTACTGTAAACTTCAAAATTTTTTAAAACACAGAAAAAATCTTCCATTGCAAAGAAAAAGCATAGGGGAAAACACCATATTTAAGGATGCTAAACTAATACCATTTTGTTGCGGAGTATCAACGCAAGAGGTTTGTAGCAAACAACTATTAGTGTAAAAAAAAAATTCAAACATAAGAACTCTTGTCCATTACCACTGCGAAAAAATTTTCACACGTTTATTAAATTGTGTGTATACCATAGAGAAAAAATTTTTATCAACTCACCAACCTCATATTTTCCAACCATTAAATAAGTTCATGTAGCGCGAGAATAATCATCAACAATGGTTAGAAATTAATGAGCACCACTACTAGAAGCAATACGATAAGGACCCCAAATTCCACAATGAATTAAACCAAACAAATTAGTTGCTTTGTTAGTAATTAAATGAAAAGAGTTATGTGGTTGTTTAGCCTTGAAACAAACATCACACCCAAAATCACAATCTTTATTTGTCCCACTACGACCCACTCCTAGCAAGGAACGAACCACATTCATAGAAGGATGATCCAAACGCATACGTCATAATCGAGCTGACTCCGCAACCGTGGTGTTTGCCTGAGTACGACGTACCAGCCGATAAAGATAGACCCTGTTACACTGCTTCCCCGCACCAATCAAGTTCCTCAAACTCTGGTCCTGAATAGTATATAGCTTGTTAGTGAATAAGACAATTAAATTTTGTTTCTCAAGCAACTAAGAAACCGACAACAAATTGCAAGTGAACGCGGGAACATATAACACATTATCAAGAATTAGATTAGAATTCAATATAAGACGACCCTCCTTAGTGGCGATAGTGCTTTTTCTATTAGGGAGTCCTACAGATTCTGAACCGATATCTCAAATGTCATCAAATAAAGCAATATTATTGGACATATGATTGGAGGCACCGATATCAATAATCCATTGGTCTAATTAATTCTTACCATGCAATTTTGAAGTGGAAGTAGAAGAAGCATTAATGGCAGCAATTAATTGTTGAACTTACGCATCCATAAGAGTAGGAAGTGTACTACGATCGACATCATTTGTAGGAAGCGAACTTGCGCATCCGCAACAACACCACGCCTACCACGACCGCCACCACGTCCACCTCGACCGTCACTACGTCCACCATGGCTGCCTCCACGACCCGATGATTGAGCCCAATCAGGCACCCCATGGAGATCGAAGCACTTGTCCTTGATGTGACCTTTCTTGCCACAGTGTGAACACACACGAATCTCAGATTGATTATCACGCCCTTGGGCTTTACCATCAACAACAAATCCGACTACCTCCCCTCGAGACTCTAGTCCATCAACAACTGATTGATGTCTTTCAGCAGCAAGACATTTTCCCAACGCATAAGCTAGAGTAGGCAAGGGATCGAGCAACAGCAAACCTGAGGCCACATCACGATACTTCTTCGAGTCTAAGCCCATAAGAAACTTATGCAATTTTTCATTTTCTAGCAACGTAGCATATTCTTTATCAACGGAACATGAACATATGGGCAACTTAATAGCACTCTTCGATTCTTCCCACAAGGTACGCAATTCACCATAATATTCCGAGACCGAATGACTATGTTGTTGACAAGAAGCAATCAAACTTTTCAGTTCATGAATACGAGGACCATTACGAAGGGAGTATCTATCACGTAGATCATCCCACAAGGTTTTCACATTATCCGGCAAAGTAACTGTCCTACGAATAGAAGTATTAATAGTATTGTAAATTCATGCAACAAGCATTGAATTCACAATCTCCCATTGAGGCAAGTCTGGAGATTTCTCATCAAACTTGGTGATAGAACCATCAATAAATCCTAATTTATTCTTAGCCCGGAGATTATTACGAATAGAGCGCACCCATTCATCATAATTTTTGCATGTTAATGAAATACCACAAATAAGAGTAGTTGTACCCTCAGAAGGATGCAAGTAATACAAGGTGAAGGGAGCATAAATCGGGGCAGCCATAAAGCACACGAGTACGAGAGAAACCGACAACAAGAAATAATCTCCAACAACAAGAGAGTAAGTACACAAATCGTTATAGTGACTATTTTTTATCGTTATAGCGACTATTTTCATCGTTATAGTGACCAATTTTTTTTACGTGAAATCTCATGCGTTGGATCTTATCACTTAAAGGGTTAAAATTCCTTCTCATCCTTTTTATTTTAAGCACCCTTTTCATTGGATCTCTCCCATATATATATATATATATTATATATATATATATATATATATATATATATATATATATATATATATATATATATATATATATGTCTAACCTTTGATCACAAGGTAACTTACTTTTAATTTAGCGGATTGTTAAAAGATTTGGAATATCAGTTTTCATGTAAATTTATCCATTTACGTCACCATTTAATGATAGCATTAGATTGTCTTAAAGATTTGCAATTTTTTTTTCTCTTAGAGATCACGAGATTTGGAAAAATAATAGAGAATATGGTATCTTTACCTTCTTTTATATAAAAAATGTTTCCATAAACTTATACTTCATATAACATCATTCCCTACTTAAAATTATTCCATAAATATTATCGTCTAGTACTCCGTATATACTTCCTACTCTCCTTTACGTCAAGGGTGGTGATGGTACTTACATTTTTATTGCACGAGGTTAAAATAAATATGTACGAAACGTAAGAGCTCACATCTCCTAATTAGACTCTACGACAAAATATGTGATGGCTAATGGACTAGCATACTTAAGTTGAAATAATTAAGAGTTGTTAAAAAACTGTAATAAATTGAATGGTACCATCAGTTAAAATATTTGAAATATGTGACCAAACATACTCGTCCTAATTGTATACCCCTAGTCTTTAATTATTTGTCTTATTTGACTATTCGCTATTCTCAATATATAACTATAAAATTTTTTATCTCCAAATCCATTGTAATATATCTAACAAAATCCTATTTGAATATATTATTTTCTTATAACATAATGAGAATTTGTGGTCAAATTTTTCAAATTTTGACCCTATAAATAGAATTTGTGGTTAAACTTTTTAAATTTTGATTTCAGATAAAAATAGGGCAAAAATAAAAAAAAACGGAAAAAGTACGAGTAAAAATATCACAAAGACCAAAGAGCAATGGAAGTACATGAAATGGAAGTGCGGTAAAAACACTTGGTTCTTTTTAAAGTAAGTTGTGGTTAAATCTAAAAACACACCAAACATTGGGGGGAAAAAAACCCAAGAATAAAGGGTTGGGGAACTGTTATGAATCATCATCGTCCCAACTCCCAAGTTGATATAATATAGAATATAGTAAAGTATATGGTAATGGCATCACATATCAAATATATCGACGCCACTTCCTATAATATTAATCCACCATCTTTACTCTCCCCCCTTAACAAACCTGCTTTCTTTCTCTCCCTTAACAAATCCAAATCTCTGTCCTTTACATCCCTCCCTCGCCTCTCTTGTTATTCGTCTTCTTTTGCTCGGCCTTACGTCTCTTCTAATATGGGGGACGTGGAGACTATGGACGTTGTTCAACGACGTCTCATGTTTGAGGATCAGTGAGTTACCCCTTTCGAGAATTTGCCAGTTTGTTGAAGTTTTTGTGTTTTTGAGTTGAATTGATGCTGTTTGTAATCTGGGATTTGCTTATTTTATCCAATTGATTAGTTTTGCTTCTGAAATGTTGTTTTTGATGATTGTTTGGAGGTGTGGTGTCCAATTTTAAGGTCAATGTTTAATCTGGTGAATTTGATTCATCGGTCGTTATTTGAGGATAAAAAGTTAGTTGTTTTTCTGATTGTGTAGGAGTAATGGACTACTGGGTTCATTTATATTGAAATTTTATGTATTTTGTTTAGTGTTTTGGATGAATGGGTTTAATTTTATGGTTATATGTTGATATAAGTCATGTCAGTTTCGCTTGATTATGCTGAATTTGACTCCTCTTTGGATCAAATATAACTTGTGTTGGTCATTGTGTGTTCAAATTACGAAGCTTTGGATTTGCATGGGATCTAAGGGTTTGAAGCTAAGAGTTCTCTGCCTAGGAAAACATGAAATTTAGGGATGGTTGTTTACATGTTGGGAAATCTGGTAAATTTAGCTCTTGTTCAAGGGTTTTTTTTTTTTTGGATTTGGTTTTAATTTGAATTTTCCTACCATTGCATTTTATGCTCCCTCTCTATTGATACTATGTTATATGTTTTGCAGATGTATCTTGGTGGATGAGAGTGATAATATTATTGGTCATGATACCAAATACAATTGTGAGTTCTTCCTTAATATCTGGTGGTTTGACTGGTTTTTCTTTGGAAATTTTGGTTGCTAAATCTTATCTTTGTGTTGGTACAAACACTTCTTAGAGATATCTCAGCCTTCACGTCCTCATGTGCCTCCTGACCAAATGATGAAATCTCCAAATCTGCAACTACCTGATTCTTCACTTGTCGGTTGCTTTAGATGTCACATTTGCTATTATGACTCGTTTGGGCGATTTGATCACTTTGTTATGGCGCTTGAGTCTACTTGATGGTGTTCACTTTGTGGCCGGCCATGTACACAAGCATGGGCTAATTATTGACTGACCATCTTCTGTGTTCATCTATGTGCTTAGTCTTTCTGTATGCCTCATTGGATTACTCTAAGTCCCGTACCTGTTAGAATTCTTCATCCATGTTTGTTTTTTGTTTATATATTTTTTTTCAATTGTTACCAAGCTGTCTGAGCTGTCCCTCAAAATCATGAAACTCAGAATGAGCATCAGATCCTATTTTCCTGATAAATCTCATGTACAACCATTTCAGGACTGATGCCATTAAAGTGTAAGGTTAATGATGCCTTTAACCAATCATAGATGTGCTGTTGAAAAGCCAGTATTAGATCTTTCAGGGATATATTTCTTGTCAGATGAGAATAAGAAGTTTAACACTAGTTAGACAAAAGGAGCCATTGTGCTTGTAAACCTCAAATTGCATGTTCGTGAGATTCCCTGTCCTCTGGACCTTTTTAATATAAACTTAACATATCATTCTACTGAAAGTCTACACTCTCATATTTACATGAATAGTTTCTAGCTAACTTCAAAAGTTTGGTACTTTTGTATTTTACAGCCATTTATTGGACACTTATCTCTTACAACAGCCATTTTTTTGGCACTTCCTTGTGTCTTGCTAAATGAAAAATTGCAATTTTGCATTCCATGTTTTAAAACTTAAGCTTCTTGACTTCATTTTCCATGATAAATAGCTTTTCAATATTGAGTCTTACTTGAAAGCAGAAATAATTAAGTCTTCATACTCCTTAACTGTATTCTGAATGAGATGTTCGATTGTATTAAAAGTTCTTCTTGACTAACTATTTCTATTATTTGTATTGGGTTCATGTGCTTTTTTTTGCTTATTCTTTCTGTCTTTACTCATTTTACAGGTCACTTGATGGAGACTATTAACGCAGGGAAGGCACTTCACAGAGCCTTCAGTGTATTTCTGTTCAATTCGAAGTATGAATTGCTGCTTCAGGTATGTTGTCTTCTCAGCAATTTGAAGTTGACAAATGGCTGTTGAATGTCTGGTTGAACCTAGCTCTTTTTTTCTTCAAAGTCAATTTTCTTGCATAGGAAATCTCCATAATTGTGCTTGTTACATTTTTGTTGGTTTCTTTTTTTTCAACCCTGGCCATGATGCAATTCTTATAAAGCTAATGGGTAGCCCAGTGGCTGTTTTGTTATGAAGCCTTTGAAATTGTAAAGCGGATGCATGTTTCTCTGGAAGTTTTTAGAAAGTCACCTAAGCCTTTTGCACAAGGGATTGAATATTTAATAACCCTTGCACTCTTTCAAATAAATCATCACAATTTAAGTTAGTGAGGATCTGATCTTGATCAGGCTCTTGTGTTTATAATTGCATTATCACTGTCATTGTTAGTAAGATATTCTCATAAGATGGAGCCATAGTTGATGTTTCGCTTATTCTGACCTGTGCGGTATAGGCAGTCATAGTTAAAATTTACAGATTTTATGCATGGCTAGCATGCTTGTTGATCACAAAAGGGTGCTGCACAGTTCAGCCCAGACAAGGTGCACTATGATTCATAGATAACCCATATTTATTCCCTTACCAAATCATGTGGGAGAGATGTGTATCATTATTATCATGTATTAAGCTTGCTGAGTAGAAATTTTAGAAATTATTGACTGTTTGTATTCTTGAAAGATATGCTTCATGACTGAGTAATTCTTTGTGTAGCAACGTTCTTCCACAAAGGTGACTTTCCCTCTTGTGTGGACCAATACTTGCTGTAGTCATCCACTGTATCGTGAGTCAGAAATGATTGAAGAGGATGTTCTTGGTAATCAAATTTTATTCTGAGATACACTATTTTATCATGCCTAAACTATTAAATTGGAATCTGAATCAACCTCTTGTTAGGGGTGAGGAATGCTGCTCAGAGGAAACTTCTAGATGAGCTGGGTATTCCGGCTGACGATGTGCCTGTTGATCAATTTACTCCGCTTGGGCGTATATTGTACAAGGCTCCTTCAGATGGAAAATGGGGAGAGCACGAACGTAATTACTTCAACTCTTTCCCCCATTTTATGCCCCCTTATTTGACTTTTCCCTTGTAACTTTACAAGTTATCTTAATTTTAGTTTCTAGCTCATTGTTTGCTATGATGGTGTTTTATTTCGCTGATGGGCTCATAAAGAGTAGCATTTTCTGTTTCTTAATATCTTGTTAAATGTAGTAGTTGACTGCAGACATACACCACCAAGTGACCAAGTTCACAGTCAACCTTCAAATGAGATTCTTAGCTTATCTTAGAATATCCCCAGTATAGTTTTTCTGCATCCGAACCCCATATTTTCTCACATAAGCAAGGAGCTAAAAATGGTGTTGAAGTGCTGACAATGTCGGAAAAAAATGTCATCTGAAGATTTTATTGAAGCACAACTGATTCTATAAAAATGCAATCAACTTATGCTTATCTGGTTACACTTTGTTGATGAAGAGTTTCCCTCATAAACAACATAATTCCTGCTTCCGTAGGTATTAAGCTGGGTTTGGGTAAGGCTTTTCTGGCTTAAATGGATTGAATTTTAAGACAATCAGCTATAGTAGACCTCTTTTTTTTTTTTTTTTTTTTTTTTTTTTTTTTTTTCTTTTGAGGATTCTTGAAATTATGTGTATGCAATCATGCAAGAGCAGTTCCCTCGTACTAAGTATCCCATCCTTTTTTCCTTTTATTTGATGTACATCCTCCTACTGACTTTGCTTCACACCATGTTGCAGTGGATTACCTGCTGTTCATCATAAGAGATGTCTCAGTGAATCCAAACCGCGACGAAGTGGCTGATGCCAAGTATGTCAACCGAGAGGATCTCAAGGAGATCTGCCGGAAAGCTGATGTGGGTGAGGAAGGTGTGAAGCTCTCTCCTTGGTTCAGGCTGGTCCTTGACAACTTCTTATATAAATGGTGGGATCATGTTGAGAAAGGCACGCTCAAGGAAGCCGCAGATATGCAAACTATTCACAAGCTTTTAGATTGATTTTTACCTACCTAAGGTGTTATCTGACATTGCCTTTGCTGGTTTGCCCCCAATTGAATTTTAGCATGTTTCTGCTGAAGCTCGTAACCTCTTAAAATTTCCTGAGTCTGCTGAAGTTGTACTTGTCTATTTATTCCTGGTATTTTGCAGCTGCTTCTATGGTATGAAATTATGAGAACTTGAATAAATTCATGAACTCTTCTTCCCTCCAAATTCACAACACTGGTGTAGTGGTGTCACCAAAAAAAGGGCAGTTTTTTTAATTTGTTGGAGAAATTTCTGTACTAAAAATTTCTCTATAATTTCTTGCAAGATTATGCATTTGATCAAACATTAAAAGTGCAGCCACAAGATTCATGAATATATGTTTAAATAGTGGTGTGGTGGTAGGCTGTGGTAGGCAGCCTATGTAGTATGTAATACGCAGTTTGATTGACTAAATATGCCTCAATCATTGTACGATAGATTATATTCTTTAGATTTTTGACTAACTACAGGGAAAGGTATAGCTTTCACTTTGGAGAACCGGAGGTCATCTAATATGGAGTACCAACTTTGCTTTCAACACGGTGGTGCGTTAATTATTAATTTTTTTGGTCTATTATTATCTCATGAGCTTATTCTTTTTACTCAGTAATACTCGCTATAGAAGTTAGCAACATAAAATACCAAGTGCTTTATAATAGCTACACAAACTTATAGGGATTATAATTTTAAGATGATATTTTAGCCTCATTCTTTACTGAACACTTCACTTGTGCTTGAAACCTTATTCAAATTGCTTTATTTATCAGGCTGTATAGATGCTCCATCAAATTGGATGAAGTTTCATTGTTTTGAAACGTCATTAGTTTATCCTGAGATTTGTTTCCCTCTTTTTCAAAATAGAAAAATAGTGGGTGGACAGTGCACCCGGGTGCACCATGAGCATGGTGCACCCGCTCCAGAAAAAAATGTACATCACGTACATGGAAAATGTACATTAAGCACATGAAAAATGTACATAGTACACATGCGAGTTATGTACATTCCACATAATTCACATGTGTACTATGTACATTTTTTATGTATGTAATGTACATTTTTCATGTACGTGATGTACATTTTCCTTATATGTGATGTACATTTTCCTTGTATGTGATGTACATTTTCCATATACGTGATGTACATTCCACATAACTCACATGTGTACAATGTACATTTTTCATATACGTAATGTACATTTTCCATGTACGTGATGTACATTTTTTTGGAGCGGGTGCACCATGAGCATGGTGCACCCGGGTGCACCTTCGAATTTACGGTGTATATGTGATGCACAGTTGATCTAGAATTTGTCTGTATTCCCACAATCCTTGTCATTCCAATTTCAAGAATCTGACTATTCATCCTTGTACCACTTTAACATTATATTGCGAATTTTGTCCAAAATTTGCAACTTGTATTCTATTTGAACTATTGTTTTTATTAAATCCGATCCGGGCCTTATTTTCACAGAGAAAGAAATAAGATTATAATAATCTCTAGTTCTCAACTTCTAAGATCATAGAAATGCAATTTTGGTTAGACCAACCTCAACAGTCAACACTGTGAAACCGAAAGTAGTTGAAAAATACTAATACACTCAAAACTTTAAATCCCAAAATGATGAGATTTTTATACGACCGGTCCATCTGTTTGATAGGTGTAATGTTCCATCACTACAATTCCACTATTGATAATAATGATAAAAGCCGACAGTAACATTTCTTGATTTCCTTTCCTTAAGATATGGAAATTCTATCAAAATATTGAAAAAAGAGAGTATATGTGTGGTCGTGTGGACAGTGTCAATGTGTCGTGTAGGTGGTATTTAAACTATGGGATTAACCCATCTACCTCAATTGCTGTCTAAAAAAATTGATATTATTGGATTGATTGAGGACGCCTGAAAGATCAAATCTTGGACTCATTCTTCTTCTCCTCCTTCCCTTCTCTCTTACTGCTTGTGCTCTCACTTGGGAAGGTAACTCCATTATTTCTTTATATTTTTCCTTCGTATTTAAATTATAATCCATTTTTCATTTTCCCACCATTTTCATGTCAATTTTTGTTCAATGATTAACAATGGTGTTGTATATTTATTTTCACATCTGGGTTTATCACATAATGATGTATAATTTTTGTATATCTCTTGGATTTATTAGTAGAAAGTTGGTGCAAGAATGAAGAAAAAAACATGTTTGGATTGCTTATTGTAGGTTGTTATATTTTGATTGATTGATGATCCATTGTAAGGTAGATCGGTGTCAATACTTGAATGATTGATGAATTAAACTTTGGTAGGAATCAGTTTTGATTATGAAGTGATCGCTTGAGTAAAATCAGGCCAAGACAATAAGGCCTCGTAGCATTGATTATGTAGTTTATTAGGAATGCTCTCATAAGTTTTGTAGTATGCTTGATCGAGTCTTATTTAGTATTGATTGTCCCTCTTGCTGCATGTTATGTTTCATTTAAGGAACATATTTTTGTGTACAGCTGGGAAGCTGATTATTATTGAGAAATATAGTAGCAGAAGATTTTCCTGTGAGTTTTTGTGGCACTTTTCTTTCGCAGATTGTGGTGAAATGTATCTAGGAAGTGGGAAAATCTTGGTCCATGTTGTCAAGAAATGGATCTGACTACGAACCTAGCTAAACATAGACGTCTCCTATGGCCGTCTGTATCCCTCTTTGCTCCTTATCTATCTGGATGGAACATGGAGGTGGGTGGTTCGTGAATGGACGAAAATTCAAGGAAGTCATGCTTCAAACTTGCCTTTCTCAATTTGAACATGTCAATGAGTTACATAGTTTAGTTGGATTAGGGGTCAGTTGGAAACAGTCCCTTACGGCTTTGTACATAGGTTTCTTTCATACCTGCCTTAGCCAAGAACTGCTATAAGGCCTTGGGTAGCTCGAATTGATGACATTAGAGTGTGTGGTGTTTCGTCATTTTAATTCCAAAGTCTCACTTGATCACCTTGTTCCTGTCCATTGGTTATCATTTTGGAAATGATTCGAAAGCAGTTTAAAGTGAATACCAGTAGTGATTTCCTCCTGCAGGTCCTAAAATAGCATGGCTTCGGTGGCAACAGCTGAAGTTTGTGATTCTAACTCACACTTGATCCAAAGTGGTGAATTGCGAGCCCTACAACCAATCTTCCAAAGATATGGACGACGCCAAGTGTTCAGCGGACCAATAGTCACTGTTAAGGTATTCGAGGACAATGTACTGATCCGTGATTTCCTCGAGGAGAAAGGCAATGGTAGAGTTCTTGTTGTTGATGGTGGAGGAAGCTTGCGATGTGCAATCTTGGGAGGCAACCCAGTACAACAAGCTCAAAACAATGGGTGGTCAGGAATTGTTGTGAATGGGTGCATCAGGGATGTTGATGAAATTGATGGATGTGATATAGGGGTCAGAGCTTTGGCTTCTCATCCAATGAAGGCCAATAAAAAAGGCCTCGGGGAGAAGCATGTGCCTGTAACAATCGCTGGGACGAGAATCTGTGATGGTGAATGGCTTTATGCTGACACCGATGGAATTCTAATATCTCGATGTGAACCTTCTGTCTGATCAACTGGTATTGCCAATTCTATTGTCTTTGAAATATGTTAAATGTGAGCGTTCTTCAGAATATTTTTCATTTAGACCTATAAACATCCCCTAATGTACCAATTTTCAGCGTCAGCAATAATGAATAAACATGGTCGCCACTTCCCTTGTAGCTGACAAGTTCCTTTGCATATTTGCATAACCAAGTTGTTGCCAGAAACAGCTTGGTGCAACATTTTCTACCAGTTCTTAGCTTACATTTCAACTATAATTAGCTGGTTGTCAAGCTAAAACGACGAGCATCTTAACATTTAAATTGGCCATTGGGCGGTATTGGTTTAGAGGAGTGGCAGAAAAGAAGAGGGACCTTCTTGTAGAACTCAGTAATCACACAACCAGAACAGACCCCTAAGGCCTTAATCTACAAGGCATCAAATAAAGAAAATTTTGCACGGAAACAAGTAGTGCTAAAACTTGTCCATGTCTTAAATAGACCTGTTCAAATAGGTGGGGGCTCGTTAAGGGCTCTTGACCGATCCGTTTGTAACAGGACATAATCAATAATGGGCTTAATGCGTCGGTATCTTAAATGGTCATGTTTTATTGGGTTTTTAATGGGTTAAGTCGGGGCATTAATAGGTCTATAGTTTCCAAGACTTTTAAACACTATCAAGTAACGAATTATTTTCACTTACTTGCCGATGATCCAATACCAAAGATTGGAGGTGATACACATAAATTATCCCCTCTATAGATAAAAACTATACTCTCTTTAAACAGCCCGGCCCAACTCGACCCGTTATATATCTCCTTTGGCCCAATCCGGCCCATTTTGCATCTTTTTTAACCCAATCTGACCCGACCCATTTTGCTTGTGACTCGTCCCGGCTATGACCCAACCCAATGCATATATCTAGTCCTGTATAGGTTCGAGCATTCCAACTGAAATTGGCATAGAGTATGTCTTTGAGTAAGAACTAAGAAGAAAACATTATTATATGTTTTTCTAATCCTTGATATTTACTTGGAAAAAAACAGCTTTTAAAGTTCAAACAGTATCTAAATAACAGATTCCACCATCAGTACCAAGAAGCCAGCGATACAGCGGAGCTCATACATACATATGTCGTTCTGTCCGCAAACACAACACATTCCACGAGCGAAAACACTGCCAGTTGAAAACCATTGGGCATACTTTTCGATAGGTACATAGCCATACAAGAGAATTCGCAAAAAGAAGCAAGGATATAATTGGAAAACATTTTATTACATTTCCAAAATTACTTGTAAAATAGCATTACAATTGGAATGGTATATCCACTTCAAAATTTGTCATGTTACCCCATGTGGTACAAAAGACGATCAGCATCGTAAAATTACAAAAACATGGCTTTCAGTCAGGTACAACCAAGAGCGGCCTACACAAGAAAGTGTAATTATAAAGTTAACATGAACATCAGACTTACCCTAAGTTAGTGCATGATCTGCATAAAATCCCTAGCATTTGGTTTTGGTGTAAGAGCTTTATGGTACTTAACTCCAGAATTTAATAATGGAAAATTTGAGTCTCATAGCATCTGTACTGGTCCACTTCAGCAGCTATCAGTCGGAATTCAATGACAATCAGGAAACATACATGGGTATTATCCATGTTAGCAGCATTGTCAACAATTTTGTAAAACTCATTCCTCTTCTTCAGACTCCTCCTCCGATGCGTTTTTTAGCCACTGCACCATGAAAAAACCACATTAAAAAAAAAAACGCAATGGACCTCAAGCAGTTTAAAAAAACAATTTGAGTGTGGTTTATTCTAGCAAAGTAAGCAATAAAACAATCAGTTACTTCAATGAACGATTCAGCTTGCTTCAAGAACACTCTGTCTGCTTCATCTGCTCCTTGTTTTTCAGATTCCCAAGATAGTATTGCTTCTTCTTGGATGATATCAAGAGAATATAAAAGATGCAAAATCTGCAATCAAATACAAGTAAAGATGTGGAACAGTATCATAACCAGAACCAGACATGATATCAAGAAAGGCAACCCAGAACAGCAAACAAAACTAAGATCACAGAGCAGGCAGGCTAGCAGTATTTTTTTATCACCATTGACAGTTCAGATGTACCTGAGAAAATAAAGGGAACAATTCCTTTGCTGACTCAGCACACATTTCTTCAAACTTAAGTATCACTTCAATCTGTAATATAGATGATTCATAACACCAGCAAATAATTAAAATTCAACCAAACTGAATTAGGCTACACATTACAATTAAGATGGTCTTACGTCACAATACAAACCAGTATGCTCCATAAGTTACAAAAGCAGTTCCAATGGCATGGGATGACAAAGGTTACAATGAAACAGTTATATATAAACTCTCAATTACAGCTAAGAACCAGACGAATCATTTGTGGACCATGATAGCAAAAGACTTGGAACGCAAAATAAGGAAAATCCCTTTGTCCCATCAGAATTCTTCACCTAGGAACGCTCAACTCACATTGGCATAAAAGTCACAAGTCCTAGGGGGACTTTCTTACTGGAAAGAAGTACTCTGCATTAATGTGCAAGCAGATTCAGAAACATGCAGATCGAAACAAACAATAGCCTTCTCTTCTCAATCAGCCATGCAATCGAAATGAAAATGCACTGGATATCAACTGGTCACAAAGCCAGAAGTTGACTTCTGTACCTCCCAAATGCAAATATGGGAGATAAGATCTCCAGTTGCACTTTCTGCAAAGCATTTGCAAATCAATGATCCAAAAATATCTGGTGGACCCAAGATATTACAATACCATTCAATTGGAAAGTTAAGAGAAGTCCAGATGAGAAAATGTAGGGGATAATTTGATGCAATAGCCAGAAGTACACACCTCTTCATCTATGGATGGTAGATAGTACTTCAAAAGCTTCTTCCAAGTTGTGATTACTTTAGCCACAATTTTGTAGAGTTCACCTGAAATACATATATCCATTAGCTCAAAACAAACATATAAGTATCCAGAAAATTTTTAGCAAATTGTGTGAAGGTGATCAGTTAAATTGATCTGAATAACTGGTCCCTGCTCGCAAGTCATTCATGCTGAAAATTAGAGGACAGGTCAGTTGGCAGTCACGAGGATCATTTGAAAAGAAAGCATCCAGCGAATTTCAAGGGAAGAGCTTGCTCATGACAAAAAGGTCAAGTTCCTTCTTTTAAGGCTATTGGATAGCTAGAGTATAGAATCTAAGAAGTATTCTTGCTTAAGAAGATGAATAGTTACATGACAGTTTGAGTGATGAAATTCTTGGTGTACCCCTCCTTTATAGTGGAGAGACGGAGACACTCCGGTGGTAATGATGGTAACATTATTTATGTAAACATTGATTCGCTTTAGCTGTCATATTGCTAGTTTAAATTATGCGTTCATATTGACAATTACTATTTCAATGGAGAGATAATGTATTTATTACAAGTCAAAAAATCAATAAAAAAGGCAACGAATACGGGAACTAATTAAGTGGCTAAACAAACAAGGATCCAACATCTACAGTGTAACTGTTTACAGTTTGCAAGCATACCCATCCTTG
Organism: Dysphania ambrosioides; assembly: GCA_026401315.1. Lineage (NCBI taxonomy): Eukaryota > Viridiplantae > Streptophyta > Magnoliopsida > Caryophyllales > Amaranthaceae > Dysphania > Dysphania ambrosioides. Next base: position 2,241,586 of record CM048666.1, read on the forward strand.
TTTTGGTCAATTGATTTGGAAGACTTCTATGGAACGATTATAGAGCTTTAATCCCACTAAGTATAGAAAAAATGTCACAAGCTAAAACTAGAATCCGAGGAAATTTAAGCTAGGAGACTTCATATGAAGTTTACTCCTGAATGGTTATTCTTTATAAGGAAAAGGATGTTAAAAATACCCTCATGTTTAGACAGGCAAATAAAGTTAAAACAATATAGATGTAGCCGTGTAGTTATGAAGATAAAATTAAAGTACTTCAGGGTGGAAAACTCACTATTGGATTTATGTGAAGTTTCTACAGCCAATTTCAACACAGAATAGAATATTGCACCAGCACAGTCTGCAGCAGCCATGTTGTATGACAAGCTGCACAAAGAAAATGTATCTACGTCAAAAATGATCCCCTTTTCCCCAATCAATAGGTTGTTGACAATTGACTGACCAAATTGTTTATGACCTAAGCAACGAGTGTAACAAATTATTTGCACGACACATTCTCAAGAGATTATGGACATAGTTCTTAATTTAATCAATAAAGTAAAAGGTAAAATTTACCGCAGCGAGTTCACTTCCAATATTACATTGTCGTCTTTGATATTTTCTTGCACAGCTCTTTGGAAAGTTGCTTCAACCTTCAGAAAATGGTGAAAATATTTTATCAAGATGGATTAGGAAAAAACCTATCAATCAGCAAGTCCAATTATTTACCTCTTTCTCAAACTCATCGATGTTATCATCAGTAGGATTATCAGAAACAGTACTTGGTGGATCCAACTCTCCAGATTGCTGAGAGTTGTCTACATGAGGTAGATCCAAGACTTCATCGGCCACTTGCAAGATCTCAGCAAGCTTCTCGTCAGAAATGGGTGCAACTGAATGTCGCCATTCTTCTTCATGTCCTTCACAAACTGACCAGATGTAGCCAACACCATCAGCACCAACCTTGTACATAAAAGAAAGGATGTCAATGTGGCTGCTATATTTCGATTAAAACTAACCCAACCAACTCCAAAAACACTTGACTTTGACATGCACAGAAACTATAAGTTAAGCAGGGTGGCCAAATAGATAGATTATGCTTCTAGGCTAGAGTGGAAAATACAACTAATAAAAATACAGATTCTGAGACCAACAGGCCCCAAGATTTATTTCTAAGAGTTGGATCTGGAGACAAATTGTCCCAAATGAACTGAACTAGAGTCCCCAACTCTCCATTACTAATACAGTTCAGACATCATGAGCCCGGGAATGTAGGTGTACTTGCGTACACATTAGGTTCAAAAAGGCACTGTAAGCATAAATATGAAGGATGCATCACATCAACACAATCAGAATATAACAGAAACAACCTCAGAAGCTTCCGCTGCTTTGGAGACCAACTTCCCATCAGACATTTCTGTTGAAGCATTGATTGCTACAGAGGAAAAGAAAAAAAAAGTTGAGAACACAAGCACATAAGCATGAACATCTCAAGGAAACAAGCTAGAATTTTGATGAAACTCTGAACGACTGATGAGTTCCAGAGAAGTTTGTCTACATCTCTAGGTGTGAAAAACATCAATTGGGAAGTAAATTATACATATAGTCCATTGTGACACAGATAAAGACAATACTACTCGGTTTTGGCCAGAAGTGTCCGACACGTATCAAGTGCCGGACATGGCCATATTTTTAAGAAGTTTGTATGATTTAGTTCAAAATGAAGTACCCAAGTGTCATACCCATGTTTGAATGTCCAGTGTCGGACACAGGCACTTGAGGTGAAATGAAGAACCCGCTTAACATAAGAAAAAGATTCTTCATTAGGTTTACGAAGGAGAGACAGGATGAAGAATAACGTGGTTATCATTCAGTAATATCATACTTATCACCTCTGTTGAAGGAAAGAAGGCACAAGTTAGATTGTTTAGTCTTGTTACGGATGCTCTGGATAGGTGACTTGTGAAGATCATACATGAGGATGGTAAAAGAAGAAAAGGCAGCTCTGACCAAAAGACAGAAATATACACAATGGACCAACCCATGTAGCACACTGGTGACATGACCACTGAAAAGAAAATCACAGAGCTTAAAAGTATGTTAAGCTCAAAAATTTTGTGTAGTCCAAAATGCAGATCAGTGTCCATACCCTATTTAAATCAAGATCCAATACAGGTACTTCAGATGAAATGAAGATAACATTGGGAAGAGTAACAACAAAGGTACATACATGGGATTTTGGCCATTCTACTGCTACCATCGGCATATTCTAACTCTTCATCACTATCCTGAAAAGTTGGCTGTTCGTACAAAGAAACCTTTGAGTACGCAGGAACAACAAAATCTTCCCCAATAATGACCTGTAGGGATAACATTTGGCAGACAGGTGGATCAAAATCAATATGAAGGCTCTGAATCGTAACGGTTCACACAAGCAAAAAGAAAATATATAAATATTCATCAATCATTCATTAATAAATAAAAACACCTTAACAGCAAAGAGAAGTAGCCCTCTATTAAGTATTAAAGAAATGGGCCCGATCAGGCAAGTTATAGTCGCACACTAAATACCAGACGACAATTTCACACTAAAAAAGAAAAGTATTGAAGAAAAAAGATGAAGAAATATCCCACATCTGAAATTAGAACATTCCTCACCGACGAAGGCTCAGTTCCCCTCATCGTATTATACCTGAACTAATCTAATTTTTGTTGACCTTAACTAAATCTAACCTTCTTTGCATCCAAAAATGGTATAGTGTGCAAATAACAACCATGTCATTGCCTCCTGTACAAGAACTGTGAACAAAATCACATATCTCCATTCCCATCAATTAGCAACAATACTTTTATGAGCAAAGCATAATAAGAGAATATAGAACTATTATTTAAGATTCAGCCCCCAATAAGCCTTCAAACCACATTCTCAGGAGGCTGTCAACCAAAACAGGAGAAGCAAGATGAAGAAAGAGCCAAAAGACAACCTCTAATAAACCTCTAACAATCTCTGGAAGCCTATTAATCACCATGCACATTCTAATTGCTTAAGAAACTTCATAACGTTCACAAATTATTACATCACTACTGCTTTTTCCACCATCAGAATTATCTATAAAGAACATAAGCTTCTCCTCAGATTTCCAAGCACAATGCTTCATAAGACACGATTCCCTTCTCACTTACCATTGCCCACAACACTTCAACAAGTCAATGAAAAACAAAGGCAAGTACATTCACAAACTGGAATTAGCATTTAAATATCAACATCCCAAATAAAAAAGTAACAAGGCTTGTTTGAATTCAATATCAAAATTCGGAAATCAAGCAGTATAACAGGGATGTCAAAACTTAAACACTACTCGGAAAAAATATAAAAGATGATCCCATATCCTAGTATAAACACAACTTTTTTATTGTAATAATTCTGATATCTAAGTTTATACTAGCCTAACAAAATATCCCCAAAAAAATCCTTTATAATAAAAATGATAGAAAGGATATTCTAAAGCTACCAAAATCAAACTTATTCATCTTGGAATATCTATTAACTATATTCCATCCCATGATTCCCATCACAAAACAGTAACAAAAAATCATAAAAAAGTACCTTAAATGACAAGATGACACCAGGTTCTAAAATTGCTCTAGCCTTCATCACCGCCCCATCACATAAGATAGCATGTTTTAATTTGCAACCATCTTCAATTGTGACATTATTCCAGATATATGAACCGTCTATTGAGACATTTGAGCCAATCTTGCATCCTTCTCCAATAATTGAGTTTGAAACTTTACTGTTGCTGCCAATGGTGGTTCCCATACCAATTAGGCTAAAGGGACCAATTAGGGCCTTACTCGATAAACCTATATCTGGAAGAACATACAGATAACACTGGAATGTGAAATGAAGTTAACCAAAGAAACTACCAGCATCATACTACGGTAGCTTAACCCTATACAAAGAGGGAACAATAAGTATAGCATAAACAGACATGGATGAGCTAATGAGGGAAGACTAAGAGTCTTAAGTATATTAAGCAAATGAATAATTAAAACATTGTCTAGGCATCATGAGATATAAACCTATATTAATTGCACAGGATCTACTAGCAGAGGAAATCAATGAGACATCCAAACCAAATAGAAGAAAAAAACAATAAAAAAAAATCCATCAGAACTCCCCAACTTTTGCTAGACAGGATTTCAATCAATCAAAATCTTTATTTTCTACAAACAGGAGAAAAGTTGGTGATAGTTCATCAAACATATAGTGAAAAGAGATACCATCACACAGGAGCAAGAAGCCTTACTGCACTTCTGATAATTCTTTCTTCATGAGAGGCATACTAACTGGAATCATATAAAAAGAGATAAATGTATGGCAATCAAAATGTTGGAAAATGTGATCAAGCATACATTAACAACAACATATATTAACAACTATCAAAATAAATGCCCAAACATGAATAAGATAAGAAAAAAGGTAAAACCATGACCCATCTACCATACTATCTAGACAGAACTCAAAGGAAAAACAAGTCTAATCATCAACCAAACCATTCTCATAAAACTACAGCAGGCTTTGTTTTTTGTGCATACATAGCCTTGAACTAGCAAGCAACAACGCTTCCATTAGACCTTAACCATGGCCTAATAAAACCACCTTTAAATATGAAGCAAATATCATAGAAAAACTTAATACTCTGTACAATTTAAAAGCTTTAAGTAAAATTTACTAGAGGTGGTCAATTACTTTAAAATCTCACCTGATGCGCTGTATATCCCTTGTCTTCCAAGTTTCATCACAGAACTTCCAAAAGATTGGATATCTGGTACTAGGGGGTAAGTCCATCTTTGAATTATATCTTTGCTGATGGTATCATAGCTTCTAAAATTTTCAACTTTCGCCACATAATTTGAATGAATTTCATGAGTATAAATTTTGTAATTTGTAATCTGAAGACAAGAAACGATCACAAAACTCAAAACTCAAGCAGACTTTTACATATGACTAATGCAATCTTTTGTCATAGTATATCACCATATAAGTTTCACCATGACAGAAATAAAATGTGAGCAGGAAATATATTTGCTATAGATCCTATCTAATGAAACAGACAAGATAAGACTGATTAATATTGAAAAGATAAACAAGGAGATCTAAGGCGCAAGTTAAACCTCAAGAATGAATGACTAGATTTAGATGGTAATAATTATGGATAAGTATATGTTCTTAACATTTTGCTCGTTGCCAATAAAATACCAACAGTGACAATCACATAAGATAAAAGAGAATATTATCTCATATTCTCATGAAGTACATTACATTATCCAGTACATCTTTCAGATGCAAAATGCCAGGAATTAATCTTCGGTTACGCCAAAAACACTACTACATAGGGCCTTCGATCACAGATTATCCCTGATTATGACAACTATAAACAACCACCTTTGAAGGATCATTTAGCAAAGGACCATCTCGTTATAATTATCTGAAATGTACAATGCATATAAAGATTAATATACCTCATCTGTAAGTAATCCCTTCAGAAAATCATGTCGAAGATGCTGATAATCAAAATTGTCAGTAAAAAGACTAAGGACTTCTGGAGCACATATGTCAATGTAGCAGTCCTGCAAAAAAAAGATGTTAATAGGTAGAACAACACTTCCAAAAGATGGCTAAAGGCTGTTTACAATGCTTTTTTGGTGACTGGATCTCTCCACTGATATGAACACATTAAAGCAACAACAAACGGAAAAGAAACAGAGACCATATACTGTGTGGCTAAGGTTTTTCAACATTTCAATAATTCTTCATGCCGAACATATGCCCATATAAAGCAAACATACATTCCAGGATCCTTCATAATAAACTAATCATCTACCCGTTCAATATTTGATATACACATTGCAATGATTGAAGTAAGGAAACATGTACATAAACATAATGTAAAATATCTTTTGGATGATCATAAAAGCAACACATCGACAAACTCCTAGATGACTGCTGCTAATATACATAACAAATCAATATTAATGCACACTGAATTCCAAACTCACCCATCGACAATGCCTCATAAGCCCCATAATGTTTAATAAAAAAGTAAAACTTAGAGAATAATTGGGTGAATAGCAAACCATCCAACATAGTTCATGGAGATGAAAATCAAAATGGCAAGATAAGCTTCCTCTTTTAGTTAAGAGAATTTACCAAAAAAATGTCAATAAGGTGTGACCCGAGGGGTAACACAGGTCACAAAATACTAAGACATGAAGGCCCAAAGGAGCTCTAATTATTCACAATGGAGGGGTAAAGAAATATCATATAGTAAAAAACAATGTTTAATGAACAGACCTGCATGTCATTATGCAAACACACTGAGGAATTTTCAGTCAGCAATGACTTGTCAAGAGTTAAAGGTCCTCGAATAAAGTCTGCTCTATCCTCATAAGACAATAGTTGTTTTGTATCTGGATTAATTGCCATGAACAGCTCATCTGTGCCAAGTCGTGATTGGTGGGTAATTGCTGAAGGCTTCGATTTTTTGATGACCATAGTCATCACGACATCACTATCTTTCTTCCTCCTCTCTTTGTGTTCCTGAAGTGCTTCAGCCAGTGACATGTTGCTTACTGTGTCCCCAGTAATAAGAATAAAATCTCCATGTATCTAAGAATAAAAATTAAACAAAATTTGTTACAAGTTTATGCAACAGATATAAGACAACTATATAATAATATATACCAAGCACTATGAGGAATAAAAAATTAGACACCTACCTAGAAGCAATCTTGTAACTTAATGAAATTATTCTATCTGAAGTTCAGAGGTCAAGAGTAAAAGAAATTACGAAGGACAAGTGACAAACTACTTGCAACAAAATGACAAAGAACCTTATTTCTTAAAAAAGCACACACGACAAGAAGGGGCAGGGAAAGAGAAAGGCAACAGGTGATAAGATATTACACAACAATTCTAAACAGCAATGACTATAAAAGAGAAAAGGTTGGAAACATGCACAAGTTGTCCAGTGGATTAGAATAGAATATACAGATCAGTCATACACTTGAAATCAATAGAGATCAATGAAGAAGAAACACTATAGAGAGATAGTATAAAGAATAAAGATCAGAGCATACCACATTGCGTTCATAAATCACACGCATGGCATCTCCAGCACTGATCGAATTGTGTGATTCAATAGTTGTCACTGCCATGTTCGGATGCTTATACCACTGAGACTTTGCCAAGTAATGGATCACTTGCTTCGAATGAGTGCAACAAAACACAAACACTTCTTCCACCCCAGTTGACTCAAGCCATGCCAACGTGTAATCTATCATCGGAATGCCAACCAGGGGTAGGAGTACCTTGTACAACATCAAAGCCCATAAGAACAGGAATGCATAAAAAAAAAAGGCAATAACCCCAACAGTACCCCCACAAAGCCATATATTGACTATAACAATTTATCCACATATACGTTATCACAACAACACTGCCAATTATTCAATAATCGTCACTATTAAATTCACGATTACTCATACATGTAAATCAAGGTTTAAGCTTTAATCTGAATCATCTTAAATTCCCTTTTACCGTATAATTTCTACCACAAAAGACACACTATTTTACTGATTTAGGTAATACTCACAATAAAAACTCCAAACATCACATCTACCAAGTAAACAATCAATAAATATGGGGCTAGGGATGGCAATGGGAGCTTAAACAGACTCGACAAGCTTGACGGGTGGTAGGACAGGCATGGGTACAAAAGGCATACCCATCACGAGTTATGGGGTAGTGATGGATTTTATATCTTACTCGCCCCATACTTGTCCCACCACACCCCATTCCATACCACAAACCCGCTAATATGAACTACTTATCTACTTCACTTTTTCAGCCCAAATAATATATATTTCAAACCGAACCCAACCCAACCCAACAATAATAATCCTCAGATATGGAAATCAACGAATATGAGGAGGAATCTATGCAAGAGATGCTGTGCAATAGCCTTTTGATTTGATAAGGCTAGTGTTATTTGTTTTATACATTATACTCCTTCTGTTCCTTTGTACTGTTATTAGTTTTCGAAACAGGCAATTCTATAAGTTATTCTTACTTATAAATTTATAATCTTTACTAATTTATCCAAAATTTTTGACAAAAAATAATCTTGGTTGAAAATTGTATTTCCGGATTTGTCCTCAAAATTGCGTGGAAAAGGAAGCAAATGCATTTAAATATTGCTCCATTACTTATTTATTACATTAAAATATTGATCCCCTACTTATTAATTACATTAAAATATTGCTCCCCTACTTAGTCATTACATTAAAATATTGTTCCCCTACTTATTCATTCATTTATTGTTTAAATTGCTTGGCATGTTCAAATGTGCCAGAGAATTAAGAAATTTTCTTCAGCTTATTCACAATTTCTCATTTATTAGAGTGATTTTTGGCATGTTTATTTACTTATTGTTGGTGGTGGGTACAAGGCGGGTAGAAATAAGTATAAGCTGCCTGGGTTTAGGTTTAGGATTGTAAATGCTAAGGCAGGTACAGGTATAGGATATGTAACCACCACGGATCTTGGAACGAGTGATGAGTACACTAAGTTTTAGCAGATACAGTCTTTGAAGCACGGGTATGCCAAAACCATGCCGTATCCCATACCCGATACGAGTACATATCGGATACGATACAGGTACATATCGGATACGATTCGAGTACAACATATACATCCCCAATACCAGATACGATTTAGGTAGACTGAAGGAGCTTTGGTATGGCTAGATAAGGTGTGGATACGTATTGGGTACAGCTGGGCCATATCCAAACCGTATCCAGGATAATTGGCCCATGAAATTGAATAAAAAAAAAGTTTGGGGCTTACATTACAGCACAATTAGATGTTTACAGTCCATTATTGCCTCTCTTCAGTCCTTTCTTCAGTGCCTCTCTTGTCTCTTCGATGCCCCCTTCTGTTCAGTGCCTCTCTTTGCTGCCCTTCTGCCTCTCTTTAGTCTCTCTCTCTCTCTCTCTCTCTCTCTGCCTCAGTGCCTCTCCTCTTTGGCTCTCTGCAATCGCCTCTCACGGTAGAGCTTTGGTGGCACATTAAGGTAGGTGATGTTATTAAATTACTTTAATGACGTTGGTGGTATGTGTTCGACGATTAGGGTGTTCAATTGTTTTGTGTGGTGGATGATTTTTGGTGATTAGATGTTTGAGCTGCAGTGGTTCAATTGTTCAAAGTTTGATAGTCATACCAAAGCCTTTTTATTCATTAATTTGTTATTTTTGGATGTTTAAGACATTTAGTGAAGTTATATATAAATTTGTAGTAGGGATATTTGAATGATTTTTAACATGTATAATTTCTGCTTTTTTTTTGCAGTATCCATGCTGTACCCGTTTTTAGAAATTAAGATTTTGTCGTACCCATGTTGTACCCGTTTTTAGAAATTTTGATTTTGTTGACCCATGTTGTATCCGTTTTTAGAAATTTTGATTTTTCCGTTGCCATTATATTCGGATTCGTATGGGTGCAACATAGGATACACTGCAGGGAAGGGAAAAACCCATCCCGCCCCATTGCCATCCCTACATGGCGTCAAATTTATACTTCAAAATAGTCACCACGACAGCAATACACACCCTTCAAAAACAGTTGATACGAATGATTACTCGTACATGTACATCAAGGTTAAAGCTTTAATCTTAATTAACCTCAATTCCACTAACCCCCATAGTTCTTACCACAAAAAGACACATTCTTTTGATTAACCTAGAAATACCCACAACCAAAGTCCAGAAAATATACCAACACAAGAATACAAATCATCAATTAATACCTAATGAACTGTCCTAAACTCAAAGTTACAGAAATAAAACATCAATAAAATGATCAATAAAACCCACAACCATAACCAATTCCCCTTTAAATTAAATGGTTATTCACAATTAATCAACGGGTCAAGGATCAATCAATCCAGCAACAAAAATGCAATAAAATTAAGGGTGAAAATTTACAACCTTGGGTCGTTCGAGGGTAATAGGGCGAAACTTGGTGGCAAAGCTATCGGCCAAGAGAATGGCTTGCAAAGGGACATGAGTGAGCTCCTCTGCGTCTTCAGCAGCCCTGCTGGTTTTCCTCTGCACCATCGTTTTCTATGTCTAAGTTTAACACCTTTATTCCGGGATTGGACCGAGCTGCTGCTAATGGTGTAATTGCGGTGGTATGGTGGATCGTGGTTTTTGGGTAGCTTCGCCTGAATGGCTGAAGCCTGAAGGTGTAACTGTGTAAGTTGGGGTTTTGACTTTTTAGGGGACTTTTGGTTTTGGGTTTGTGTTACTCTTAAAATATGTTAAGTGGTAAAGCAAGAATAATTCATTTATTTTTTTGAGAAACCAAAAAAAAAAAAAACAAGAATAAGTTTTTGGAATTTAATAAAGTTGCTACTTTATTTTTTTTGGAAATTTGACAAATATAGTCCTAACTTCTACCTTTTTTATTTTGATTGATACAATATAAATGTTTGACTATATGGAATATACATGGGGAAAAACTAAGATGGTAAGGAAGCTCCCCCTTAAAGTGTTGTGTAATTTGATATCAAAACTTATGATAAAATTTTGATGATTGAAATGAGATGATGATCCAAAATGAAAGATTGCGAGTCCTTCAATATGTCAAATATTAAATCTTGGAGATTATCTTTAAAATGACATTTAACTAGTTCAATAGAGGAGGAACAAGGCTTATTATAAGTGACTAGACATATATTAAGACTAGTTTTATTGCTTAAAGTCTTGGAGGGTGATATCCAAAATTTGGGATTAAATCCTGTCTACATCAATTGTTGTTAGGTGTATTCATAAACGGTTAATCGTACCGTTAAGCCTTAGTATGGTTAATCGGTATAACGGTTATTGAAAAAGGCTAACTGTAACCGTACCGTTTAGAAACGGTTAACCGGTATTTAACGGTACGATTAACCACTAACCATTCCATTCCATATTTATGTACTTGTAAACTTAATATTGTGAAACTACTTGTAAGATTTTTAGCTCATTTGGGTCTTGTACAACAGTGATAAAACATAATTATACAAGGTTTGATCATGTATAAAAAAAATTTGTGACTTTCATTCATGTTATAATCTTTTAGGTTTAATTTTTTTTTAAAAATAATAATATTGGTTAACTGTTATAAAAATTTTATTAGCATAACCGTAACCGTTAATTCTTAACGGTTCGGTAAAATAAATGTTAACAAGAACCGGCTATACACGGTTAACGGTTACGGTTATTTTGCACACCCCTAATTGTTGCGTGTTAGTGCTCGCGACTCTCTTTACTAAAAAAATGATTGTAACTTACAATATAAATTTTAAAAGCTACAATTTACAATCATTGTAATATAATTACAATTTGTAAATTCTCCCTATCTATATAATCATTTAAGGTTAGCTAATAGCTCTGGCCAATTGCTACATTGTCAATAGATAATGGCAGAAGTTGTGTCTACCAAAGGGAAACTTATGGAGAGGTCGAGCCAACCATCGATGCTACAATTCCACAGACCACAGCTATCCCATTAGACAAATGATCACCTATATGTTAGGCATCCGTATACTACTTGGAATCTCACGCAAGACTCAAACAATGAAGGTTCAAATGCTCCGGTACAAAACAAGGAGGACCCCCTTTTGTTTGTGCCTATTATCCGCTTTGAGCCAAGATCTCACGAATTTATTTTTGGGCATTTTAAAATGTCTCATATTAATATGGAATTGGATCATTTATAAGCTTGGAAATTCTTATTTTCTTAGTCGATGTGGGACTTGGGATATATACTCTTCAATCCCTCCCTCATACCAAGGATCACAACACCATATGGCCTCTTCCTCCACGATTATCTGGCTATCTTGTATGCCCGATAACCCATGGGATCTTGCTTCTCTAACCACTTGTCAAAAAGATTGTCAATACAAGTCACCCGACCAGATTTTTCCATCGCGAGGACTAACTAAGAACCCGCCACCACACCACTAAGGATCTAGGTCAAACCATCGACTCTGATACCAATTTTTGGGCACATTCGCCATAAGTGACCCGCATTAGTATGATATTGTCCGCGTTGAGCCAAGCCCTCACGAATTTATTTTTGGGCATCTCCCAAAAAACCTTTAACTAATGTGGAATTGAATCACTTATAAGTTTGACAATTCTCTCTTCCTTAGTCGATGTGAGACTTGGAATGTATACTTTTCAGTCATGACATCATATATTCGTACCAAATATGGAACTTACATGGTAAGATTTTGTTGATTTTGTTTATATGGTCGGTCTTAAGTTGTAGCATAACAAAAAGCCGTTAACGAAATCGCTAAAAATAAGAGCATGTGATAAAACACAAGTAACAACTCCTAACAACAAGCTAAATTTACATCTTGAGAGATCTCAAACATAAGGCCTTTCTTGTTAAGATTATTTTATCAAAAACAGTTGCTAATTTAGGTAAATACAAGCACAAAAAATTTGGTAGGATTTTTGCACGTGAAAACCGTAAATTACGACATTATTATCGTTAAACCCCAGAATATTCCCAATTAAAACAAACCTTTAATCAACTTTTAATGATTAATCACACTATTAACAACTCTAAACCCCTGCAATTCCCCAGTTATCAGAAGGAAGAATTTTTAGTGAGGTAGTATCAAGTAAGATTTGTTGGGGTTTTGGATTATTTTTATATAGGTTCATCTCTAAATTATTAGCTGTAATTCATTATTTTAATAAGTATAATTGTGTTGATTAAGTGAATTTCTTGTGTTTTAATTCAGGAAATGGCAATTTGTATCCTAAATTTGGAATGTTGAGTCTGCAAAACGTAGGTAACTAAAGGAGTAGTTGCTTAGGATAGCTTGTGATGGAAGGTAGTGAGGAAGAATGGAAAAATTTGGAGATGAATTCCAAGGATTGTTTAATTTCAGGTTATGCACCTAACAATTATGGCGAGTTTATTATAGATGGTTGTAATGGTCTTGAAAAGGCGGTATCTGAGGACGAAGGATCGAATTCGAGGATGGTGGTGGTTGAGGATGATTCTAGACTGGTTAAAACTAGTGTGAGCATTGCTGAGAGGAAGGTTGTTGAGTGTGTGTTTGACGCTTCCAAGAGTAGTACCCTTTTGCCTTCTCTGAGTGGTTGTGTTGCAATGTCATACTGTGTTAGTCCACATACATTGCTCGAATCTCCTATGTTTCTGCCGAATTCACAGGTATACTCTCTTGCATGATGTACGTTTTAGTTCAAGTGTAAGGATACTGTAATGACTGCATTATTGATTGCTTGATTGAAAGAATGTCGTAATGCATGTTTTGTTCGTTTGGTTTATAGTGAGAAGCAGGGTGTGATTAAATACGGTACGTATCGGAGACAAGCTTCGTAGTTTTTATATTTTGCATGATTGTGCGTTCTTGCTGCAGAACTACATTGTCTGATGCCTGATGGTTGCGAAGGTTAAGGGGAAATGTTTCTTTTTTCTTTCACCTTATTGTTCTGTGTGATGCGGATTTATATACTTCCAGATGGCTTAAAATAGCAAGTGATGATGATACAAACTACACCATTCTAAGATATCAAATGAATAAACTGACATGTACCTTCTAAGGCTATTCTATATTGGAACTTGATATGCATATAAGTAGCAATTGTCAGAACTCAAGCCATTTGATGTGACCAATAAAAAAGGAAAAATGAAAAAAGTTTGTGACTTGTTATTGAGCTGAAAATGACTTTGAACTTTGCTTTAAGAAAAGTCAACAATACTAACTTCCTGTGATCCACCATTGAAGTCGTTGCTTCTTTCCAATCCTGTAGTTATCTCCATGGACAGGAAGTGACGCGTCACGCCCTCTTAATGGAGAAGATCAAATGTTGATTACAGCATCATCTGTGGATGCAGACAAGGGTAGTGATGGTCAAACCAGTACTTTGGCATGTTTCCGTGATTTTGATGACCAGGTAATTTTGTAATGCTTATTTTGGCTTATGTCATCACAATTTTGCAGTTGCAGTTTGGTAATGAACTAGTAGAGAACAAGATTTCAGTGGCGAAATTTTTTTGCCTATCCATTTTTTATGCTTATGTTTGATTAATTTTAGTGTAAGCAGATGTGTCAATAATCAGTCTATAATCCTACCAAAATGCTTACTTGAAGGATTTTATGGATACCTTGCAGAATTCTGTATAGCTTGATGTGTTACCACTTACCAGTTAGCTTGTTTGTTTGACAACAGAGTTTATTTCTGATGGATATGAATTGTTGCTCTTTAAAATTGTAATTATAATGGAATTGATTGGGGTTGGTCATTGAAAGTGCCTTAGGTAAAGTTGCTAGCATCTGGCTTTTTGTCTGCCTTGGTAAGAGCAACATCTAATGGATTATAAGTAATGCGCTTGACTAATCAGTTCCTCCATGCTATTTCTGTTTCACTTGTTTACTGTTTATTGATAGCATCAGTCTTAAATACTGTTGAATTTTTGAAGTTTGACCCAATAAATATAATTCTTCTGCTGGTGGTTTGGCTTAGAGTTTGGTAGCTTATATTGACTGTCAATTTCTAACCTCCGTACAGTCCAAACTGGGCTATGCATTTCCTAGGAAGCTTTGTAAAGAAGTTGCCACAGGCAATCACAATGCAGGCACACCACCCGAACAAAATATTTCGGGTGAACTGACTGTAAATAACTCGCCCACTTCACAGCCAGCCGACTCAAACATGGTATCCTGTCTTCAATTGCCACCACAAGAAAATGGGCCTTCCATGGGAGTTGATTCAGTGACCCATGAGTCTTTGGATGGGGACCAAAATGGAATTTATCCTCATTTTGGAACTGCAGAAGATAGTTACAATTGGAGAAAATATGGACAGAAACAGGTCAAGGGTAGTGAATATCCTCGGAGTTACTATAAATGTACCCATCCAAACTGTCCAGTGAAAAAGAAGGTTGAACGCTCTCAAGATGGCCAGATTACAGAAATCATCTATACGGGTACACATGATCATCCAAAGCCTCAACCTTGTCAGAAGTCGACATTGAGCTCAATACCATTCAATGAGGAATCCGATGTTGGTGATGCTGTTGGTTCTGGTATGGCAGCTAACAGTGCCCCAGTCTGGAGAAGTACACAATCTAGATATAAAGATGTCACTGGGTCAGAAGGGAGAATTGATGGTTTGGAGAGAACATCGTCAACATCTGTTGTGATTGAAGTTCCTGATCCACTTTCCACAACTCAAGGGAAACTGATGGGTGTCCTGGAATCGCCAGGAACACCAGAGCTTTCATCAACACTCGCTAGACATGAGGACAATGAAGGTGTGGCTGCACAAGGAAACTATTTGATTGGACATGACAGTGATACTGAACCTGAATTGAAAAGAAGGTACAACACTGGTCGTTTTGGCTTTGCAGTTTAACTTCAGATAATGGAATGTCCTCTTTAATTTTTCGTTGCATCCTGTCAGGAAAAAAAACTATTTTGATGAGACCTCTTTAGGTTCTAGATCTGTCCGTGAACCAAGAGTTGGTATCCAGATAGAAAGCAAGATAGATATACTCAATGATGGGTATCGCTGGCGCAAGTATGGGCAAAAGGTTGTGAAAGGAAATCCGAATCCTAGGTACCACTAGACCCAAATTTACTTCCGTCTTTGAACTCTCTTCTCCTTGTGTGACGTAAATTATTGTCTACTGGGAATTAGAACACATTGTACCTGGAACTGAATCTTTTATGCACTGAAAACACTATTCTTTGGTAAATTTTGTAGGAGCTACTACAAATGTACTACTCCAGGATGCACTGTCAGAAAACATGTAGAGAGGTCCTCTGAGAGTCTGAAGTTTGTGATAACAATCTACGAAGGAAAGCATAATCATCAGGTGCCAGCTTCTAGAAACAGTGGTAATGCTAGTGGGAATTTTCCTGCAGCTGCTACAACCCAGACGCCCCTAGCATTACCAAGAAATTCTCATCTCCCAAAGCTTGAACCTCATGGTCAAGATCTTCCCCTTCATTTTGATTTGAAAACCGAGTGCAGTAATGTCTTCTTAAGACCAAACATTCTAGGGAATTTAGGTGCTGGAACTCCATATTACCCTATGAAATTCCCTGCCTTGCCAAATACAGTATCATATGGGCCTTTGGGTTTGCTTGCTCAGCATCCAGCTCATGCCAGCACTATGGTGCCACCCATCCCAGATCTTTCCCACCCACTCCCACTAGCATATTCCAGCTCAATAGCCAGTTATATCAATCCTGAGAGACCACTTTCTTCAATTCAATCTTTATACACTGGACAACTACTTACGGAGAGTGAAAATCTCTTGAGGCCTAAGCATGAATAGAGAGATGACTCATTCTTTGATACAGACATGAATGGCATCAACCATACAAATACTTCATCTTCAGTATACAACCATGTCATATAAAATTTTCAATCTTAAATATTTCTGGTTCTCTGTGACAGTCAGCTAATAAATGTACAGCTCCCGAGCCTCTGATTCTTTCAGGTTCTTCTCTTGATTTCATTGAGGTCTTTAATTGATCATAGATGAGATGTTATTGTCACCTCACTTGAATTTACTCACTTCTTATCACTCGGAAATCAGGATGCTGAATTGGCTATTTTCTTCTCCCTCTCTCTGGCTGATATATATATATATGCCTGTTTTGCATTCTCTTGGATGCTTTCAGTCTCAGATACGCATTTGGATCACTGAAGATTTGCCATCTTGACCGGAAAATGGAGATTGGAATAAGGAGCTGAGTCTGATAAGCAAGTACCGTGGAAATCTAATTTCAGTCCATATTGTATGTGACTGGTTCCCCACATTGTTTCAAACCACCCCAAACCCCCCCCCCCCCCCCCCCCCCCCCCCCCCTGTAGAGATGGCACAAACGTAGGGCTCCTTCCTAGTTTTCCTGTTGAAGCTTGCTCATTAGTCATTAGCATCCTAACATTTGGAAGTTATTTGAAATTTTTGTTTTGTCACATTGCTATAACACTACTCCGTAGAAAATACCGACTCGGAATAGGGACTGAGAATTGTTGCGCCTTCCATTTACAGACCTGTACATAGGCAATTTGAAGATGAAACGGTACAGCATATAATCCGGCCAGACGTAGAAATTGCGATAGACCAACCAACCGGTAATCAAGTGAACAAAACACATTCTCCGATCTGATTGACCCTCCCAAACCTGATCATCAATTGTGCCACCACCTAGAGGCAACTTAAACAATAAAAAAGTGATATTTGAAAACAACTTTAAAACCCACTGATGTTATTCTTATTCCCCAATCCTCACTAAAACAACTGTCAACAAATGCTCTGTCATAATTATTAAGAAATTGACCACTAAAAACTCATCCAATAGCTCACAACAAATGTGGACACCAAAACCTAACATTCTCCCTCTTCAACCTCCACCACCTTCATGACACTTGAATAATGTGCAGAATATTTCAACATCTCCACCACAATTACAAATTTGTGTAAATTAGGTCCAGACAATTCACATCATAACAATACATGAAAATTACGATTAATCAAGAAAAAAAGTGAACAACTTTGAGTATATGAATTTTATTGAAATGAAGCAAATCCCTAAATATACACTTTTTTTTGAAGCACTGACAACTCTTAAATATTAAGTCATAGAACATCAAAATTAGGATTAAACATTAACCTTAATAACATCCCTCATCAAATCTTACAATCATATCCTCCACATCCCATAACATCAAGAACAAACATAAAGTTCCAAACTTTGAAGGAAAAAGGACATCACATATCATAATCAGATCACAAACCCAGAAAATTAAACCCAAAATTTTAGAAAACCACTACTTCTTGAGACTACCACGAACCCCGGGTCTAGGCTTATTGGGGTCAGCAGAAGTTGACGTAGTCGAAGCGTGAAGATTGCTTAGTTTCGTTTCATCGAATGGGATTTTTGGATGTTTAGCATCGTGATGAATTTGCATAGACTTCACATCTGGGGCAGTCACTTTGCAAAGGGGGCATTCCAACTTCGCATGTCCGCCTTTCACGGCGCCTGTTCTGTCTGCTACTCCGGCTTTTCCGCCTCCGCGGTTGGTGGTTGCGGCATCGAGTTTGGCCGCGAGCTCCTTCGCGGTGTGCTTCTTTGGCTTAGCCTTGCCTGTCATGGTTTTTTTTATTTTTTTGGCGAGGGGGGAGGGTTTCTCTCCTAGGGTTTGGATTTGAGATTGGGGTTGCGTTTGAGGGATTGATTGATGGTTTCGCGAAGGTTGGGGGGAACCCTAATTTATAATGTGAGGAAGTATTTGGGGTATGTTTTTTTTAAGGTGAAAACTTTTTATACGAGGAATTGGTATTGCGGGCGGGGGTATGTGGGGGAATTTTTCATTGTTATCGGTTCCATCGACTATGACTCGACTCAATATAAATGTCTATAGCATTCTACTCTATATAAACCATTATACATACGGAGTATACGTTTTTAAAAAAAAAAAAACTTTCATAATTGTTGAATTTTAACATTGAACTTTGGGATGCGAGAAGTGGTAGGATGGAAGCATCCTATGGAGTTTCACATGGGTAATTTAGAATTAAAACCCTGTGGGATAACATGGTCAGTTCGTCACAACAGTAGATGGCATGACCTACTATACTCAAGCATGTAGACATGTAGCCTATGTGACTACTCAGTGCTCGAGCAACCCTTCCTTCACAAAATCATTAACAATAGTTGAAAAAAGAACCAACTTAATTGGTTAGTAAGTGAAGGAGCTCTTAAACTAGAACAAGTTCGATATTAGTAAGTGAAGTAGCTTGGGATGGTAACAATGTGAATGTGATATATACTTGTCCTCTTACAAAAATGTCCAATAGGGCATTTTAAAATCATCCAATTTGGGTTAGTTTTTTTAACAATTAAATCTTTGTGACCAGAATGTTTAAGGTTTATTATTCATCACTAATAGACAACTTACAAAATGCATTACAACATCCTAATATTCCTAAACACCTATTTCTAATAGCATAGTATTCTAACATAAATACTTAACATATCTCTTACATTCTATAATCCTATCTCAATCTAAAAAACTCTCACTAATATATTTTCCTTAACTAAATCATAGTTAAATTCTAAAAATATAAAAATATCAATACCCAATTTTACAAAATAATTCAAATAGTAAAGAGAAGCCAAAAAAAAAGAGACATAGTACAAATAGAAAGAGAGTAAAAAAGGGTGGGCGAATGAGCCACACTTATATGCGTCTCTTGATAGGAAACTTAATACTCCCTCTGTCCAGAAATTTTTGTTTCGATTCCATAAAGTTACTTTATTAACAGTGGACAAAAAGCTCAAATTTTTAGCTTTTTATTAACTTTATTAATCATATAATAAGTAGAGAGAAAGTGTGGGGTAGGGAGCTGTCAAGTAAGATTTTTCCCTAAAATCTTCCAACATTCATGTGGTACAAATGGGAGCTGTCACTCCAAATTTAAGCCAAAAATCAGATTTCCTACCAAAATTTTGTGGGAAATTTGAATACAAAAATTCAGCCTAAATCAAATTTCCCACACTTCCCCTTAAAGGGACATATAAAAGCCTTTAAAGCTACGGACTGAATAACAGAACAAGCTGAACTTTACAAGAAGATTCTCAAGAATACAGTATAGACCCCAATTCCCTCAAAACAATATCACCATCAAGAAATGCAAGAGTTATCATTCTCAGATTTATTTCCCACCATAACGTACCAGTCACTCATTAATTTTGACCACTTAGGTCATAGTTGTCCATGAGTATAGAGGCAACACAGGTAGTAGATGCACAAGATGAAGCTCAACAAATCAGTACCAGTGAAGCACGAGCACCAGTAACAACAATCACATTGGAACAGACACTAGAGATAGGAGGTGATGCACAAGAATCGAAAGCAGACATAACAGAGGAACACCCACCAGAGGCAGAATATGAAGCACAAGACCCAGATTATGGAGCAAACACACAACAACAGGCAACAGAGGCAGAATATGAAGCACAAGAACCAGGAACAAGCCTCATTTGGACAGACATGAGTGATGAACGAAGATATGAATGTATAACCAAGCTTTTACACAACAGTATGAACTTTAAGTTACCAAAGGGATATATATCATAATTAGCAAGTCCACTCACATGCTCAAGATGGACCATTTAAAGTATATGGAGAAATATAAATAATAATATTAGGATGCAATAAAGCATGAAGATATCCAAGAACTAGGAAGAAAGGGTAAGCAACTAGTGATGGAAGATCTAATGGCTATCCCACTCAAGAATATAGCAAACATTCGTTCATTGGCGAAGGCACTCAATGTAAACAAAAGCAGATTATATATGTGGTTCAAGAAAGGGATGAGAAAGAGACACACCAATGCAATGAAACCCACTTTGACAGCCAAGAACAAGCTACAGAGATTAAACTGGTGTATGTCTCATCTTATTAATGTTAATACACTGCCCAAATTTGATGGTTTGTTTAACTATGTTCATGTAGATGAGAAATGATTTTTTATGTCTAAAACAAGCCAAACATACTACTTAGCACCTACTGAATTAGAATCATACAGACATGAAAAGTCCAAAAGATTCATTATAAAAGTGATGTTTCTCACAGCAGTGGCAAGGCCTAAATTTTTAGAAGATGGGAGCTGCCTTTTTATGGGAAAATAGGATATTGGCCTTTTACTCAAGAATTGCCAGCACAAAGAAGATCTATTCACAGACAGGCAGGGGTAATGAAGATTAAGGCAATCAAGAATAGTACAAAAGAAGTCATAAAGGAGATGTTCATCAACAAGCTAATTCCAGCTATTAAATGCAAGTGGGAACATCAAAATCAAACAAGATAATGCCACACCCCACATATTACAATCTGATTTAAATTTCCAAGAAGCAGCAAGTTCATATGGTTTTCATATGGAGTTGGTGTCAACACCACCAAACAGCCCAGACACCAATGTCCTAGACTTAGGTTTCTTTCGAGCTATTTAAGCTATACAACATGAGCAAGCACCAAGGCCAATTGAAGAGCTAATTAGAGCGGTAAATCATGCATATAAAGTGTTTCAATCAAGACTCATCAACCATGTTTTTGTAACTTTATAATATGTCATGCTAGAGATACTGAAACAATATGAGGAAAACAACTACAAGATACCACACATAGGCAAGAAAAAACTTAAAAGAGAGGGGATTATGCCAGTAGCAATTGAAGTACCAACACCACTAATAAAGGAGTGCTTATCATCATTAATTCAACAATACTTGAGTATGAATGGTCTACCAATGACTGAGGCAATGAATGCAAATATGGAAATTGAAGATGAGACAAAAATCAATGCACAGGAGGTGCTTCACTTCAACTTAAACTAGTATACATTCTATGTAGTTGAAAATTTTGTAAATTATTTCTTCAAACATGAATTTGTCAAAATTTCAGATGGTTTTAGGGTGAAACTTTTTGGAAATCATTTGAAATGCTTGACAATTTTGTAATATGGACATTTGAGTAAATCAATGAAGAATGACACACTTTTAACACATTTTAACCTCTCAGGTGAATGCTTCTGTCAACATATAGCATAAACAAATTCTTTTAGACAAATGAACTAGCATAACTGCAAGTGCATGATACTGTTGGTGGCATATGGCATCAATAACAACATAGGCTAACAACGCACATGCATATACTGATAGATAGCTTTGTCATCATTAAGACTACCTCTCTCAGATTTAAAACACATTTCATAGCTCTTTTGTGTGTTAACCTATGCGATAGCCACCTATATGCCTCATCAATTATATGTGCACTTATAAAATGGTTCTATGTCTTAAAAATTAGTGGACACGCTATTCAAATCACACTCCTTCATCATAGAGGATCTACATACAACTTACTACAAACACTTAGATGATCTAAACATAATCATGATGCAAAAAACATGGAAGATGATGTATAAAGTGAAAGTAACAGGAAGCATATACTCTAACAGGGAAGAAACAGGAAGCATAAACTCTAACAGGGAAGAAATAGGAAGAAAAATAGAGAAACAAGAAGCAAATAAGAGAATCATATACTCAAAGACACATCGGGAAGCAAATAAGAGAATCATATAGTCAAACAGGATGCATAAAGTGATAGAAATAGGAATCATATACTCAAACACCATGCATATACTCAAACAAGATGCATAAACTGAATGAAAGAAGAACCATATACTCAAACACCATGCCTATACTAAAATAGGAAGCATATACTCAAACAGGATGCATAAACTGAAAGAAACAGGAAGTATAAACCCTAGATGCATATAAGTCAAAGAACCAAATGACCTAAACATATTAAACATCAACCCAAGATGCATATAAAGTCAAAGAACCAAACGACCTAAATATAACCATGGGCAAAGAACAGATGACCATGAACAGAAAAGGAGGCATACATTCAAACAACAAGCAGGATGTAGAATTAGAGCAACATATACCGAAGGACACAACAAAAGCTAAAAATTTGAGCTTCTAGTCCACTATTAAAAAAGTAACTTCATGGAATTGGAGCAAAAATTATCGGATAAACGAAGTAGTCGTTAACCCCCTGGTTTACCCTCAAGGACACAACATGAGACAAGACCTAAATAGAATCATGATGCAAAAAATATGAAATGGGAAACATAAAATGAAAAAAACATGAAGAATACACTCAAACAAGAGAATCATATACTCAAAGACACAAGACAATACAACAAAAGATGCATATAAAGTCAAAAAACCAGATGACCTAAATATAATCATGAGCAAAGAATAGGAAACAAATGACTAGAATAGATGACCATGAACAAAAACAGGAAGCATACATTCAAACAACAAACAAGATGTAGAATTAGAGCAACATATATTGAAGGACACAAAAAACACCAACCCAAATATACATTTACTGAAAGAAACATAAGACCTTAACATAATCATGAGCAAAAAAAAGGGAAGAAACATAATCATGAGCAAAAAAAAAGGATAACAATCTGGATCATGAGCATAAAACAGGCAAGAAATAGAAGACCTGAACATATACTCAGAATTGGTAGCACAAAAAAATAAACATAAACTCAAAGACACAATAAACATGAACCCTAGATGAGCAAACCTTAGCATAAGCCAAAAACAAGTAACAAATGACCAAAATAGATGAGCAAACCCGAAGGAAGCATAAGATGAACATAATGACATAACCAAAGACCTAAACAGAACCATGAATGAGATAGAGATGACCTAAACAGGAACATAAATCAAGATCGAGAACAAAGGGAAATATTCAAAGAATTCCTAAAAGAAATACATATAAACAGGAGCATTGAAGAACGAAAATACTAAGAGAAATAACCAAATCCACATGAATCACAAAGAACACAGAGAAATAGCCAGATCCACATAAATCACACCCAAAAATATAAACAGGATAATTAAATAATGAAAGAGCAAAGAATAAGTCAAAGAATACTTCACTTGGGCTTCAAGAAGTACAAAGGGACAAGCAATTTGAGCATATCGTGACTGGATCCATGTGTGTAGCCCGAAGGAAGCTAACCACTCGGGCTCTATTTCTTTCCCTTCGACGTTTGTACTCAAAGGGAGATTACTTCCCTCATCACCCGATTTTCCACCATTTTTTTTTCAAGCCCATGCTCCACTCAACAAGCCCCCATTCAAGCCTCCTCTCTGCTCTTCTTCATTGCCGATGTCTGTACTCAGGGTTGGACCATTTTTCTGTTGATGTCTCCAACACCACCAAATGGTGAGGTGGTCCAAAAGGAGGACTTATAGTTTTGACTCTTTTGGTTTTGGGTTTGTGTTGCTATCAAAATATGTTAAAGTGGTAAAGCAAGAATAATTCATTTATTTTTTTGAGAAAATTTTAAGCAAGAATAAGTTTTTGGAATTTCATAAAGTTGCTACTTTATTTTTTTGGAAATTTGAAAAGTATAGTCCTAACTTTTACCTTTTTTGTTTGGATAAATTGATGGGAATAATTTAACCTTTTACCCCATTTGCGGATATTAATTCAATCTTTTATTTATTTATAAATACACCTACCTTTAGCCATTATTTTCTTTCACTAAACAACCCCCAATTGTGACCTGCAATTAACAGTCATGAACAGGTAATTGATGGAATTTCCTTTTTAAATAAGGTGAAAACTCAATGACCTTGCATTCATAGTTAGTTGCCATCTTATAAAATAAAAGAGGACCTAGAAATCTAGCATCTACCCCACCGAGTTCCTCTTCAATCCGGTTTTTACGAAGTGGAGGCTCCGTGAAGAATTGGTTCACCGGTACTACCAAAAAGTCGATCATTCTGATTAATCAGTAGTCTCCCCAAGTGATTCACCATTTCCATGTTTCTATAGGTAAACCCGGATGAAACCCTTGCAGAAGATCCAGATTGACAGCAATGCCTTCAACCTTTGCCAACCCATCTATTGCCACATCAAAGATGATACCGTGTTCTTTGCCGTCCAACTCATTGCTTGCTCAATTTATTAGTACCAAAGCTATCACTACTTTAATTTGTCCAATAAACGCTTTTTGGGTTGATAAATTTTTTCGCCTATCAAATTTTATTAACTTATTATCTGGGTAATAATAACCGTATTTTTGCTGTGCACATCACATGAATAGCTAACATTCCGAATTTATTGACAAATTATTAGTCTTAATTGTATTTAAAAGAGGACAAAAAGCTTCTCTGTATGAGTTGGGAGTCAATGAAAATGGAGAAAGTAGGAGAGAGAGGGGGTGGGAGTAAGAGTACGAGGGTCAAAAGAAAAGAAAAAAAAAAGTTGAGCAAGGAAGAAAGTGGCAGAGGAATGGATAGTTGTACTTCAGTATAATCACATGCTATTGAAATTAAATTTTGGTCATTTTTAAAAAAATAACAATTAACTTGTTATTCACTTAAATAATCTAAGTGGAGATCCACGTCATATAAAATCCACTTGCTATTTAAGTCACCTGTAAACTGACTTAGTGAAAGAAAACAGTAGCTAAAATTAGGCGTATTTATAAATAAACAAAAGGTTGAATTAATATCCGCAGATCGAACAAATGTTAGATTATTCCGACCAATTTTTCCTTTTATGTTTTGATTGATACAATATAAATGTTTGACTATATGGAATATACAATAAATTTTTAAGGGAAAAACTAAGTCCCCTTTGGTACGAGAAACTGAAATGGAATGGAATGGAATGAGGTTTAAAACTCATTTCCGACTAAAAGCTGTTTGGTTTGGAAAAAAACAGAATAGGTTTCAAACCCTTTGGGGTTTCAAACACTTCCAAAATCATTTTTTTGATTCATTCGATTTTAGTCAGTGTTCACCTAGTGTTCATTCAAACCCGCCGCTTTGCTCCAACTTTTGAATGTCATGTATTTATTATTATTATTATTATTATTATTATTATTATTATTATTATTATCATTATCATTTTTATTTTATTTATTAATAAATTTTTATTATTATTATTATCGTAAGTACTTATTTGTATAAAATTTATTTTTATAGTTATTTTAATTAGAGTAGTTAATTATTATTATTATCATCATTATCTTTATCATTTTTATTTTATTTATTTATAAATTATTATTATTATCATAAGTACTTAGTTGTATAAAATTTATTTTTATAGTTATTTTAATTAGAGCAGTTAAAATTTGACCCGACCCAATAAACTACTTGAAAATGACTTAGACCCTACTTCATTATGACTCAAAAAGTAAGACTCATAAATCAACCCAACCCGACTTAAAATCAACCAAAAATTATTTTGCCCAATATTCAAAGACCCAAACTCGATATGTGTCCGAACTGTTACATACTCGACTCGACCCCAACCAAAGACAACCCAAAATTGATTGAACCCGACAAATAGCTCATAGTTGACTTAACCCAAAACCTGATATAACTCGTCTAGGAACCGACCTGGATTGACCTGAATCGACATTGACACAACCGAATACGAGTTCATCCGAACCTAAGCAAGCAAATAACCGATTTGACTTGAACCAACATGACCCTAACCGGTAAGTATCGACCTACAATAGGTCAACCCATAACTATATTGTGGACCTGAATTGACACCCCTAGTTTTAATATCGTGAATATATAAAAATAAAAATATTTTTATTGTTACTATCAAGATTACAGTATTCATGTTTTGAACCAAACAACAAGGAACAAAATCTCCTTCCTCTGTCAAACCAAATAACTGAAAAGGATTGTAAACTCATTCTTGTACTTAACCAAACAACTCTCTGAAACTGATTTTATTCCTCCCATGTATCATTCCTAATTCCATTATATGTCATTCCTGCAATCCAAACATGGCCTAAAATGGTAAGGAAGCTTCCCTGAAAGTGTTATGTAATATGATATCAAAACTATGATAAAAATTTGATGAGTGAAATGAGATGATGATCCAAAATAAAGATTGTGAGTCCTTCAATATGTCAAATATTAAATCTTGAAGATTATCATTAAAATGACATTTAACTAGTTTAATATATGAGAAACAAGGCTTATTTTAAGTGACTAGACATATATTAAGACTAGTTTAGTTGCGTAAAGTCTTGGAGGTTGATATCCAAAATTTGGGATCAAATCTCGTCTACATCAGTTGTTGTTAGGGGTGGCAATGGGTCCAAGACCCGATCCAGACCCGGTTAGACCTGACCCATTTTTTATGGTCTGGCACTAGTAGAAAACACTTCAATTGCTTCGTCTCAAATTATGCGGTAAATTCATTTCAAAGCACATGAATAGGAAAAACATACTATTAACCTAAATGTTGCGATTATTTAAAATAACGCAACACTTATAACCACAAGTGTTGTGGTTATTTAAATAACTGCAGCATTTATTATAAATGTTGTGGTTTTAATTAACCGCAGCACTTGTGATTATAACTACTGCGGTTATTTTTAGAAAATCGCAGCATTTATTCCCATCATGAAATGACCTACCAAAAAAAAAGTCTGGGAAAATATCATTGAATAAGTGTTGTGGTTTTTTAAATAACCGCAACACTTATAACCATAAGTGTCGTGGTTATTTAAAAAACCGCAACATTTATTCAATGATATTTTTCCAGACTTCTCCTTTGTCAGACCAATAATAAATGCTACGGTTTTTTAAATAACGCAGCACTTGCGGTTATAAGTGCTACAGTTATTTAAATAACCGCAGCACTTATTACAAATGTTGTGGTTTTTTTAAATAACCACAACACTTGTGGTTATAAGTGCTGCAGTTATTTAAATAACCGCGACACTTTTTCATTAATATATTAACCAGACTGCCCTTTCCAGGCCATTTCAAAACACGAAAACTTTTCTCCAGACTCCCACCACTTCAGCGCACGGAAAAAAAACCCTAAGTCTACCATCTTCTTCTCTAACCCTAACCTTCGTCTTCTCTAGCCCTAACCCCATAACACCCACTACGTAACTTTCTTCCTCACGCAATTTGAAACCTACACCTCTCTCCCACTCGTGCCTCCATAGATGTGGCATAGTGAAGCATTTTGAAACTTACGCATTTCTCCCATTTTGAAGAAGTCTACATACTCTAAAGTTCAAAATCTAAAGGTTTGTATATGCCTTGAAACCTAGTATATATTTTTTTTAATTTTTTCGTAATTTGTTAAAATATTAATGTAACGATGAAAAACTCTTGTGTGTTCAGATCTGCATGTTATATGTTGTATTTATGAAGGAAAAAACCCTTAAAAATCGAATTCCATATATTATATGGTGTTAGAGGCATTTTTTAGAGAAAATAAGTGGACAAAAGGACAATATAGTTGTGTAGTACCTTTAAATATAGGGGGTTTCAAAAAAAAATTACGCCGTGCGGACTACCGGGCTAAGAGATATGCCTCTCCGAAGTTTTTGAAACCTCGGAGTAGCACCCGAAATCTATGAAGAATGAATAGTTTGTTTGTTTTGAATGTATAGTATTGTAGATCGCGATTTTGCGTGCCAAAACGAGTGGTCATAATAGAATTTTGGATTTATATGCTTTAAGGTTGATCATTTCTTAACTTTTCTTATCTTTTATGACATATTATTTAACACATTATGCATGATATTATTAACTTAGATCAGACTATGTTCTTGATTAAATATATTGTGTTGTAATAGTATATAACAATTAGGTTTGCAAATATAACAATTTCGAGAGATGTTAATTATTAATAATATATTTTTATATGTAATTAACATATAAAATGACCTATTAAAATTTTTTTTTGATCTAGAAACCATGAATTACTGCGGTTTTCTAATATAACCACAACATTTAATTTATATATGTTGCGGTTATATTAGAAAATCGTAGCATATATAAATTTCAGAATAAAAAAAACTAAAAAATAAAAAAATCCATTAAATGTTGCGGTTATTAGAAAAGTCGCAGCATATATATCTATTAATTCATGTTGTTTTTCCAAAAAAAACCGCAGCATATAATGATAAAAAAAATCAAATTTTTTATTTTTTAAAAATATATGATGTGTTTTTTGGTAAAACTGCAACAATTATTAGCTATATATGCTGCGGGTTTAAAAAAAAAAGCAGCATTTGTTGCTTTTATTGTCGCGTCTAAAAAACCACAATATTTGTTATTTTTCTATGTACTTCGCCTATATGTGCTTCGTATCAATAACCGCAACATTTAATGCTAGATAACCGCAACATATAGACATTTCTCTAATAGTGTGGGTCTAATTTTTTTAGACCCATTAGATATGGGTCGAATATGGGTCTAAATGTCCTTGGATTGAATATGAGTTTGGGTCCAAAAAATTTATACCCAAATCCGATCCATGGACCCGCACATTTTAAAAAAAATAAAATTAAAATATAATCTCCATTTAGAACTAAAACTAAAGATTCATTCGCAATACTTCACCGCCTTCTACTCTTTCTCATCGCCACTCACCAAGTAACATATTCATATAATTTTTATGTATACTTTGTGATTATTAGCTTTTCGTCGTCACGCCCCGCAAACATATTCAACTGGGTTTGAGATTGCTAACTTTTGGGCGATTTTAAAACTTGTGAGTAGAGATGCACTTGATCTTAAAAACATTGTAATAGAGTACTATTGAGTTTAGGACTTTTTATTTAGTTTTGGATTTTTACTCTAATCCTTACTTGTTTCACTGAATTAAAGATTTTTTTGCAAGTATTTCAACAATACAAATTATGTGCTTAAGAAATGATTTATTAATTTATCTCATATGACATAATAATGCAATTTATCTTCCTTTATAATACTATATCGGTAAACAATTCTAAGATCTGAAATGCGAAAATACACCAAATTATAAAACATGTGAATAATAAGCAAATAAAAGTAAAAATATATTAAGGATCCATTTTAGACTCGAGATCCATCAGATTTTTTGGATCTTGGTAAAGGTCTGAAATTTTATGACCTAATGGATCTAGGGTGAATATGGGTCTATTTAGAAAATAATGGGTATGGGTCCGGGTCTAATAAGACCCAACCCAAACCCGACTTGTTGTCATCCCCAGTTGTTGTTAGTTGTGTTCATAAATAGTTAAGCCTTAGTATGGTTAACAGTTAAGCCTTAGTACGGTTAAGCCTTTGTACGGTTAACCGTTATAACGGTTATTGAAAAAGGTTAACTTTAACCGTACCGTTTAGAAACAGTTAACTGGTTTTTAAAGGTACGATTAACCACTAACCGTTCAATTCCATATTTATGCACTTGTACACCTAATATTGTGAAACTACTTGTATGATTTTTTAGCTCATTTGGGTCTTGTATAATAGTAATAACACATAGTTATACAATATTTGATCATGTATTAAAAAAACTTGTGATTTTCATTCATATTTTAAACTTTTAGATTTAGTTTTTTTTTAAATAATAATATTGGTTAACCGTTACAATAATTTTATTAGCGTAATCGTTAATTCTTAACGGTTCGGTAAAATAACTGTTAACAAGAACCGGTTATATGCAGTTAACGGTTACAATTAACGAATACAGTTATTTTACACACCCCTAGGTGTTGCGTTACTGCTCCTCGCTCTCTTTACGTAAAAAAATGAGTGTAACTTACAATATAAACTTTAAAAGCTGCAGTTTACAATCATTGTTATAAAATTATAATTTGTAAGTTCTCCCTATCTATATAATCATTTAAGGTTAGCTAATAGCTCTGGCCAATTGCTACATTGTCAATAGATGAAAGAAAATGGCAGAAGTTGTGTCTACCAAAGGGAAACTTATGGAGAGGTCGAGCCAACCATCGATGCTACAATTCCACAGACCACAACTATCCCATTAGACAAATGCTCACCTATATGTTAGGCATCCGTATACTACTTGGAATCTCACGCAAGACTCAAACAATGAAGGTTCAAATGCTCCGGTACAAAACAAGGAGGACCCCCTTTTGTTTGTGCCTATTATCCGCTTTGAGCCAAGATCTCACGAATTTATTTTTGGGCATTTTAAAATGTCTCATATTAATATGGAATTGGATCATTTATAAGCTTGGAAATTCTTATTTTCTTAGTCGATGTGGGACTTGGGATATATACTCTTCAATCCCTCCCTCATACCAAGGATCACAACACCATATGGCCTCTTCCTCCACGATTATCTGGCTATCTTGTATGCCCGATAACCCATGGGATCTTGCTTCTCTAACCACTTGTCAAAAAGATTGTCAATACAAGTCACCCGACCAGATTTTTCCATCGCGAGGACTAACTAAGAACCCGCCACCACACCACTAAGGATCTAGGTCAAACCATCGACTCTGATACCAATTTTTGGGCACATTCGCCATAAGTGACCCGCATTAGTATGATATTGTCCGCGTTGAGCCAAGCCCTCACGAATTTATTTTTGGGCATCTCCCAAAAAACCTTTAACTAATGTGGAATTGAATCACTTATAAGTTTGACAATTCTCTCTTCCTTAGTCGATGTGAGACTTGGAATGTATACTTTTCAGTCATGACATCATATATTCGTACCAAATATGGAACTTACATGGTAAGATTTTGTTGATTTTGTTTATATGGTCGGTCTTAAGTTGTAGGATGACAAAAAGCCGTTAACGAAATCGCTTAAAATCAGAGCATGTGATAAAACACAAGTAACAGCTCCTAACAACAAGCTACATTTACAACTTGAGAGATCTCAAACATAAGGCCTTTCTTGTTAAGATTATTTTATCAAAAACAGTTGCTAATCTAGGTAAATACAAGCACAAAAAATTTGGTAGGATTTTTGCACGTGAAAACTGTAATTTACGACATTATTATCGTTAACCCCAGAATATTCCCAATTAAAACAAACCCTTAATCAAATCTTAATGATTAATCACACTATTAACAACTCTAAACCCCTGCAATTCCCCAGTTACCAGAAGGAAGAATTTTTAGTGAGGTAGTATCAAGTAAGATTTGTTGGGGGATTTGGATTATTTTTACATAGGTTCATCTCTGAATTATTAGCTGTAATTCATTATTTTAACAAGTATAATTGTATTGATTAAGTGAATTTCTTGTATTTTAATTCAGGAAATGGTTATTTGTATCCTAAATTTGGAATGTTGAGTCTGCAAAACGTAGGTAACTAAAAGAGTAGTAGCTTAGGATAGCTTGTGATGGAAGGTAGTGAGGAAGAATAGAGAAATTTGGAGATGAATTCCAAGGGTTGTTTATTCTCAGGTGATGCACCTAACAATTATGGTGAGTTTATTATAGATGGTTGTAATGGTTTTGAAAAGGCGGTATCTGAGGACGAAGGATCGAATTCGAGGATGGTGGTGGTTGAGGATGATTCTAGACTGGTTAAAACTAGGGCGAGCATTGCTGAGAGGAAGGTTGTTGAGTGTGTGTTTGACGCTTCCAAGAGTAGTACCCTTTTGCCTTCTCTGAGTGGTTGTGTTGCAATGTCATACTGTGTTAGTCCACATACATTGCTCGAATCTCCTATGTTCCTGCCGAATTCACAGGTATACTCTCTTGCATGATGAACGTTTTAGTTTAAGTGTTAGGATACTGTAATGACTGCATTATTGATTGCTTGATTGAAAGAATGTCGTAATGCATGTTTTGTTCGTTTGGTTTATAATATGCAGAAGATTTCAACATCTCCACCACAATTACAAATTTGTATAAATTAGGTCCAGACAATTCACATCATAACAATACTTGAAATATACGATCAACCAAGAGAAAAAGTGAACAACTTTGAGTATGAATTTTATTGAAATGAAGCAAATCCCTAAATATACAATTTTTTTTTTTTTTTTTTTGAAACACTGACAACTCCTAAAGATTAAGTCATAGAACATCAAAAGAAGGATTAAAAATTAACCTTAATAGCATCCCTCATCAAATCTTATAATCATATCCCCCACATCCCATAACATCAAGAACAAACATAAAGTTCCAAACTTTGATTGAAAAAGGACATCACATAACATAATCAGATCACAAACCCAGAAAATTAAACCCAAAATTTTAGAAAACCACTACTTCTTGAGAGTACCACGAACCCCAGGTCTAGGCTTGTTGGGGTCAGCAGAAGTTGACGTAGTCGAAGCGTGAAGATTGCTGAGTTTCGTTTCATCGAATGGGATTTTTGGATGTTTAGCATCGTGATGAATTTGCATAGACTTCACATCTGGGGCTGTCACTTTGCAAAGGGGGCATTCCAACTTCGCATGTCCGCCTTTCACGGCGCCTGTTCTATCTGCTACTCCGGCTTTTCCGCCTCCGCGGTTGGTGGTTGCGGCGTCGAGTTTAGCCGCGAGCTCCTTCGCGGTGTGCTTCTTTGGCTTAGCCTTGCCTGTCATGGGGGGAGGGTTTCTCTCCTAGGGTTTGGATTTGAGATTGGGGTTGCGTTTGAGGGATTGATTGATGGTGGGGGGAACCCTAATTTATAATGTGAGGAAGTATTTGGGGGTATGTTTTTTTTTTGTTTTAAGGTGAAAACTTTTTAAATTTTATACGAGGAATTGGTATTGCGGGCAGGGGGTATGTGGGGGAATTTTTCATTGTTATTCGATGCTCCTTCAAGACATTATTCTATCATTCATTCTATGGGCTATGATTTGGACATTGGACTTTTGTACTGACGGGAAAAAATAGCTATTAAATTTGTCACTGTTTAGTATAAAGTTAATTATAATAATATTATATAATTTTCTCCGAAATAATAATAATAATACCATAGGTGTAAATTTGTAATAAGTATCTTAATATTATATTAGTCCATTTTATTGGATAAATAATACTACTGCGTATGAAATCTTATAAGAAGGAATTTTATAGGAATTTTTTTTAAGTAAGGTTGTTTTATTTGCAATGTAGAAGTTGAGCTCTATGGTTAAGGAAAACAATGAAAAAAAAAACATTTTAAATGATGAAATTATGATGTGGAGATTTTGTTCTTCTCAAATTGAAGCAGACAACCTATCTTTTCGCACCATGATTTGCAATGCTTTCAATGTTTTCAACTTTTTAAGTAATTGGTTTAAATGGGAGGGGTCCATAAAGGGCATTTAATCGACCCGTGTTTATAAGAGTAATCAATTAAGTATTTAATTGGTCAATTTTTTAACGGATCATGTTTTATTGGATATTTAAAGGGTCAACTTGGGTTATTTTCCAAGGCTTTTAAACAGAATCAGGTAATAAATGATTTCCACTTGTTTGATAATGGTTTAATACCAAAAATTGGAGGTGATATAGACGAACTA
Organism: Dysphania ambrosioides; assembly: GCA_026401315.1. Taxonomy (NCBI): domain Eukaryota; kingdom Viridiplantae; phylum Streptophyta; class Magnoliopsida; order Caryophyllales; family Amaranthaceae; genus Dysphania; species Dysphania ambrosioides. The sequence goes on from CM048666.1 coordinate 2,275,513, forward strand.
TCAATTGTCTATCACCCTCCATAAATAAATTTGTGCTCTTTTTGGACTGGCCCTGCTCAACTCGACCCGTTTTGCTTCTTATTTGGCCCAGTCCGGTTCGGTTCATTTTGCATCTTTTTTTACCCAACCCGATCAGGCCAGTTTGTATGCGACCCATCCCGACCCTAATCCGATCCAATGCACAGGTTTATTTTCGAGTATCCTACTCCAGAGAAACAATTATACATACGGAGTAGACATTTATAAAAAACTTTTCATAACTGTTGAAATTTAGCATTGAACTTTGGGATGTGAGGATTGGTAGGATGGAAGCATCCCATGGAGTTTCGCATGGGTAATTTAGAATTATAACTTTGTGGGATAACATAGTCAGTTCGTCACAATAGTAGATGGCATGACCTACTATACTCAGGCATGTAGGCAAGTAGCCTATGTGACTAGCTCAGTGCTCGAGCAACACCTCCTTCACAAAGTCATTAAAACAAGTTGAAAAAAGAACCAACTTAATTCGTTAGTAAGTGAAGGAGCTCTTAAACTAGGACAAGTTCGATATTAGTAAGTGAAGTAACTTGGGATGATAACAATGTGAATGTGATATATAATTGTCCTCTTACAAAAATGTCCAATAGGGCATTTTAAAATCATTCAATTTGGGTTAGTTTTTTTAACAATTAAATCTTTGTGACCAGAATGTTTAAGGTTTTAATGTAAAGATACACTCCTTTATTATTCATCATTAATAGACAACTTACACAATGCATTACAACATCCTAATATTCCTAAACACCTACTTCTAATAATATAATATTCTAACATAAATACTAAACATATCTCTTATATTCTATAATCCTATCTCTATCTGAAAAATACATCACTAATATATTTTCCTTAACAAAATCATAGTTAAATTCTAAAAAGATAAAAATATCAATACCCAATTTTACAAAATAATTCAAGTACTGAAGAGTAGCCAATAAAAAAAAAAAAAGAAAGAGACAGACGTAGTAAAAGCAGAAAGAGAGTAAAAAAGGGTGTTGCGAATGAGCCACCCTTATATGATAGGAAACTTAATAGTTCTCTCATATTCTCCGCAACAAAACCATGCATCATCAAACACAATTTCAATATTTTCCAGAAAATTTTATTTCAATACAAAGCAGCACTAAAACTAGTTCGACTATAACGTTTCCATAGAAGCAAAACAGGCTAAGATTCCAAGAATATCGTGAACCCTCTTTACCTTACAGAACTACAACTCTGGCTAAAGTACACAGTACACACTGCAGAATCTAACATTTCTAGCATTACATATTTACACCATCTATTTCTTCAGTGCGTTTCTACATTGGAGGAAAGGAGTCAAATCAAATGGCCAAAAAAAAAAAAAACGGTCGACTGCACCAATTCCACGCTTCGCACCCTTATCATACAGCCCAAAACTCCAGAGTAAAGCGACAGATACTCCTTTGAATTCTCTGTTTTCTGTAAAAATACTACGCCTATGAATTCTCAAACAGGATCGTCTTGCCCCAAAAGAACAATGAAAGTATGCAAGGAACTTGCAGTTTACAACAGAACAAGAAGAGACATTATATGCCAAACTTTTCTTTCTTCCATTAATTGGTATACAACAATTTTCTTTTTAAATGTAAAAAGACATTCTTCTTTCCTTTGAAATTAGTCCCTAATAGGTCACCCAAATAATAAAGGAAAAAAAGGGGAAAAAAAATCTATACTTCTACACTTGTTCCAACTTGACTTGTAAGAGCAATGTAGGCAAAGTAACCGCTGAAACAAGACTTTCCAAATTTAGAGTATAAAAAAATTAGAAAAAAGCAGCAGAACGAAAGTTTTGGCAAGCAAAATATTTGCCAGAAACCTGCAATTTGGCTTAGCTTGATTTGATACGGGGTTTAGGCAAACTGTCTTCTCTGTCTAGCAAACGTCTCTTGTTGGAACCATAACCATGGTATTGGTAGATGAGGCTGTAAAGAGACTGTCTAATTCTCAAAACATCATATTTCTCCATAAACCTCATGTCATTGGTCCTGGCTTTGGCGCCTGCAAAACGCTGATATTCCTCAAACACGGAGGACAAGCACCAGTTCTGCAATTTTCTAAGACAACCAACGAGGCAACCTGTGCGATGCTGCAGATAGCAAGGCAAGGATATTAATAAATGAGCACCACCGTTAATGATGTTAGACACGGTGAAATATCAAGCAAGAAAACAAGAGCTTTGGAACTCTATCAAGTATGCTTAAAGTTTGCCGCTAAGCTATTACCTTTCCACGTTTGCAGTGGATCAGAATCGGATAATTTCTTACATCTGCAGGCAACAAGAAAATCAAGTTAGATGAATGATGAACTTCAGAAGTCACAAAGTGAGCAAGGGATTATTAGACAGTAGTGTAACAGTTCACGTGGAACTACCTATCAAAATCCTAAGAGCCTCATAGATAACATCCTCGGGGATTGTCTCCTGCCAGAAGCCACAGCAACAGCATAAGAAAACAACTTTTTTTTCCCAGATTAGGCCAAATACATGGCTTATACACAAGAAAATAATTGTGAGCAACAAAACACGATTACTTTAGCCACAATTTTGTAGAGTTATCCATTAGCTCAAAACAAACATGTAAGCATCCAGAAAATTTTATGGCTGATCATATTTTCCTTTAATTAAACACCATCAATCAAAATTCACAACAATTCAAAAGATCAACAGGCTCCCTCAATCACCATTCCTCAAACTTTCAATCAATGTTCTCCCAAAATGTCAATCAGCCATTTATTGTCAGTGTAAAGCAGAAATCCAACCAGTGTGTAAGAATCTTTGAAGTATATCGCGCATAAACACACACTGAAGTCGAAATCCTACCACCCCACGTATCATATTCATAGACAAAGTTCTAATGTTATTAAGTTACTTAAAACAGACCTCAAGTTAACTTCTACCACACCTCAACTAATCATCATATTCTCCACCTAATAACCCCATATAAGACAAACAATCAAAATTCAGAAAATTACTAATCAATATCAACCAAATCCCAATAAAAGGGGAAGACTTTCATCTCCCAAATCCGAATTTGATTATTAGGTCAATTACTTAATTTCATCCCTTGCATAAACCAATCAATAACCATATGACAACAATCGTAGAACTCAAAATCTGTAATAAAGTTCCCAATTCAATAACAAAATTATGAGACAAACAAAATGTCATATTTATATGAATAAATTTAATTAACAGAGGAAAAAAAAAAATATACCTTAGTCCCCTCAATTCCGAATTGAAACAATTGAATATTATGCGATTCAAGAAACTTCAAATGCTCTTCAGGGTATGGCTCCGTACACAAATATCTACAACATTGAGAAAAACAATCATTATTAGCAAAAGCAAACACATACCCATTAATTCAAATACACTAACCAATCCTTAATTACAATAAATTAAACAAAATAAATCACAATTAATAAAAAATAATCATTCAAACACAAAACAATTAATTCTAGTACACAAATAAAATCAAAAATAAAAAAATTAACCACAATTAACTAAAAAAGATGAAAAAAATTACATGATGGACTTGAGATTTAGGGTTAGAAGGAAGCCAAAATTGGAAGGTTCAGGAAACCCAGATCTGTAAAGCCCATCTTCGACCATTGAGAAGTTGGTAGGAGGAATGAGAACATCGTCATCACCAGCATCATGTTCAAGACTCTGTCCTCCATTATTGGCGCCATCTTCATCCTTCTTCTCCTTTTTCTGCTGCTTTTCACATAATATCACGCTCATTCTTCAGGGAAAAAAAAAAAGAAGATTGGAAACTTCCCAAAAAATTCAACACCAACCAAGAAAAATTCAGCAACAACCCAGAAAAATTGAGGAATTGCTGCTCAATATTACTATTTCCAACATTATTATTATATTATATTTATGATGAAAAACACATCAAAAAAAAAGGGAAATTCGAAGAGGTGTTGGAGAAAAAGAATAGGGGATAAAATCATAAAAGTAGTATACTTGACGGGGGAGGAGAGAGAAGGACGTTCTTGTCCGTTGGGATTCTTGCGAGGGAGACGATCATTAATATACCTACACATTTACACTATTTTGCATTTTTTAATATATATACCTAGTCAATTAATTTTGAGAAATTTATTTCAGAAGGATAGCTTGGTATAAGAAACAGCTAGCTATGTTTCACGGAGTATTTTAAAATTTTGAGTTTTTATGTTGGGTGAATGGGTGGTAAGAGTTGGATTGTGTCATTGTATTATGGTACGATAGGAATTTCTTATTTTGATTTGATTTAGAATACTAGTATGTAATAATGATCGACATTAACCTAATTAGGATATTAAGTCAAATCTTTGATCCCTTGCCTAATGTTTCCCCAATTCCATGTTATGAAATGCTAAGGTTGTGTCATACTATAAGTTACGGTTAAGTTTTTCAAAAGATCTTTTATGCACACGAGATAAGATAATATTATCGAAACTTAATAAAAAGCTATTTCTCAATATAAAAAAGTTATCTCTCAATATAATAAAAGTTATTTACTTTTGTTGAGTTATTGTATCTTATATACATACAAGATTTTGTACTCCCTCGATTCTTTTTGTTCTTCTTTTTTTCTTTTCCACATATCCTACAGTAAACTTAAATTTTAAATATATTCAATTGCGTATTTGCAAAAAAAATATAAAAAGTTGGTATTTGAAAAATATACATTGAAACGAATCTTTTAAGATCTTATATGACTATTTTTTTTTCTAATACATTATGAAAAATTCATGGTCAATGACTAAAAGTCTAACTCTAAAATCTATAGATTTCAAATGAAAAGAATAAAAAGAAACGAATGGATAACAAAAGTTATACCACTCTATTTTACTAAAACATGCTTTATATCTAGTGTGTTTAAAATATTAATGCCAACGATTAGTGAAAGTGGTATAAACGACTCTCTTTGCCATGCCAATTGCCAAAATCCAAAATGATAATTCCTTTGATTATATATTTTTGTAATACTCCATATACTATAACAAAAAAAAAAAAAGTCCATTATTTAGGTACACTAAAGTTAAATGATTATTTTTATCATTAAAAAAAATGCATGATTAAGCACAAGACAATACTCATTTGACAAATAGTACGGGCAGATCCACTGATAAATAAAAAGTAAGTATATAATAAACAATTGACGAGCTGATCATTGACATTGTATTCAATTATTCATGCATATTTTCCAGTCAGTGAGTAACACTTATTTAAAAAAAAAAAAAAATACTCCTACTTAAGGAGAAGATGAATATGGAGTATGACATACTATATGATGTGAATGTTATTTCTTGACAAATCAGTAATTACAAAAATAGATATAAATATGCACCAAATGATGTAGAAATCTACATTACCTAAAAAGCAAACTACAACCCTTAGCTTTTTGAGTTATAGGTTTAAATTATAGAATTAGTTAGCATTTCTTTGGTGTAAAAAATGTAATAGAAAGACAAATAGTATCAGTTGATGGATTATTACAGTATCACTTTAAGATTTTTAACCAACTAAACTAATCATAAAGTAGTATTAATCATAGTACTATTATTTCTCTAAAACCAATTGAACATATAACTTTGTCGATTTTAGTGCCTAAGTAAATAACTTTTGAATACTAATTTGTTACGGAATACCAATAACATAAGCTTCCAACTTATAAAATGCTCAACTAACATCTCATCCGTCTATTGTTCTATGGTTAATTCTGTCCATGAAAAAGTAAGGAAACTCATCTCTAGAGAAGAAATCAAGATTCATTAAGGCTTCTTAGATTTTTTTTCTAATCTTCATGTGAAGATTCAATGTTTATAGCTACATTTCTCATTGATATGGAGATGACCCCTTTATTTTTTCTTTAACTTATATAGTATGAATAAAGAAAATACTCGAATTTTTATCTCTAAATTGAATCGTATTAAAGGGGCTAATATACAATAGCCGCCGTGTCAAAGTGGCCTATGATCATTGACTTCAACGTTCAAACTCGTCAGGCAATATCATCTTAAGCTTGCATTATTATAATTGGTCACACTACATTTTTTTTTTGTTAAGGACAAAACATTGATCCTTTGGTACTGTGATTGTCCACTGTAACAATCAAACTAATTGTTAGAGTTATTACCATAATTTTGTGCCTTTAGGGATTGTTGGATTTGACGTAAACATTTTTCGGATGATGATTTTTCATACTTTTCCTAATTTCGTTGTTTGGTTTACAAAGGAGTATAACATTGTTTTCTTAAATATGTGGAAAGCATTTTATATTTAGATAAAAATAACTCATAACTCCCTTTAGTTATGAGTTATAACATTGTTTTCCATACGTATAACTTTTCATGTCATGAATCAAATAAAGAAAAACTTACTTTACATCTATGTATTCCATAAAAATTATTTCGATCTCATTTTTACATCAAAATAAACGAAACTTTACTATGTAAAAAATATTTTAGATGTCTTAATGAATTAGTCAATGCTTTCAATTGAAATAGGAGGATATAATAAATTTAAAGATAAACAAGTAATATGGTAAAAATAAACAAAACTTACCTGCATTTGAAGCATGCCATAGATTAAAATCGGCTGGCTCTCAATCTCCAACGTAACAATTGAAGATACCTAAGAGACTAATCTTCTGATGAAATTTTGGTTACGTTAGTGATATATTTCTTCTAGAAATAGCAAGGACAGAGTACATCCAAAAGCATATAACTACTAATAAGAAGGTTATTAAGATATGAAAAAGAAGTTGAAAGACTAGTTTATATATGTTTTAAGGTGAGAGTGAGAGTCCACAATATTTGACTCTTTATATAAGGGATCTAAAATGAATTGTTTACCTCTATTTGACCCCCCATTATCTACAAAAGCCATCGCATGTTGATTTTTCTTGAATCTTTTCCCTTTGTCTCGGCCCCACCCTTTCAATACTTTCCATCAATTAACGGCTAGCTAGCTATTAAATCTTTCATTTTTAATTTATTTCATTTCTTTTGCTACATGTCATTACTATTTTGATTTCCCTAAGAATATAATTATCTATATTGAGATCAAATGACGACACTAATTAGGCATTATATAAACTAATATATAAAGACCTTAATTTGAATAGACGTGCATGCTTAAAGTATGTCATCACTAGTATTTGTTTTCACTGACATTCAATAATTTTAAATACTCTATATATTTTTTACTAATTTTTATTTTTTTTTATGTAAAGAGAACTGGAAACGATAAAACAACTAACTTTCCTCTCTTATAATCAGTTAAAAAATAATTTTGTATTGCATTATTTTTGGACATATTTGTTTTGGCAAGGATCAACAAGCTCGTAACTTCACATGATTGAAGGGCATGACTAAGAACGTCATTCTTCCTTAATGGAATATGTATGTGTAGTCATTTAGGGGTAGAAAGTGTATTGGACCTTCTACATTAGTATTTTATTTAGAGCTAATTAGTTTGACGACCGGAATAGTACTAATTTTTTTAGCCACCCTTTCAGGCTTCAAAACATATAGGTTTATTTACTTTTCAACAAAAAAAAAGGTTTATTTACTAATCAAAACAAACTACGGTATAGAAAGGTAAGATGTACTCACATCAACTTCATCATCCACTACACTTATATGTAATAACACCATTAAATGCGCTTTTTCTTCCCTTATTATTAGGTTGTAGATATGCCAACTAATATTGGTGTTCATAAACAGTTCATCGTAACGTTAAGTCTAATGGTACGGTTAACCATTATACAGTTATTAGAAAAGGCTAATCGTACCGTTAAATAATGGTAACCAATAAACGGTTTACCGGTATTTAACAATACGATTAACCGCTAACCGTTTTATTCCATTTTTATGCGCTTATACACCTAATAATGTGAAACTATTTGTGTGATTCCTTAGCTCATTTTGGTCTTCTATAACAGTAATAACACATATTTACACAAGGTTTGATCATGCATAGAAAAAAACTTGTGACATTCATTCATGTTTTAGCCTTTTAGATTTAGTTTTTTTTTATAATAATATCGATTAACTGACGGTTAACCGTTACAAAAAAATTTATTACCATAACCTTTAATTCTTAACAGTTCGATAAAATAACTGTTAATATGAACCTGTTATACACGGTTAACGGTTACGGTTAAAATCAAAAGGGAGTACCATATCTCTTTGATCAATTTCACAACGTACAACGTACCTAGGGAATGTACATAATATTATAAAATCAAAGTCTCACTTAGTATATAATAAGAGGCCTTAAAGAATCCCACATGTTATATACTCCTCTATTCCCAAAAAATTGCCATATTTTTCATTTTTGTCCATTTCTACATAAATTGCAAGAATTGAATCAAAGTACTTAAGTTTAATCTTATATCGTAAGATTAAATGATCATCATACATATATAAGTGTGTCGATCTTATGTCCAAGAAGTGTTGAGCTACTTTCGACATCAAAGGAGAGTATCTTGTTATTCTTCCCTTCTTTTTTCAATGCGATTGGGGACAGCTGCAAAAAAGTGGAAACACTAACTACTCCTTCCACTATATATTTTCATTTAATCTCAAAAATTAAAGAACACATGATTTATCCACAAAATGGCCTGACTATGTATGTTCTATGCTACAGATAGAGAGTCAGTGAATAATTTAAAAAAGAAAATTGTTGGTGTATGTAAGTCGTCCAAAAAATAGCCACAAGTTCCTATGAGTATCGTTAAAAATACATCATATATATAGAAGTGTATGTATGACTTTAAGAAATCGCATGGAAAATAGCTCTCTAATGCATAGATGCGTCACACACTCATGCTTCATTATCATGAATTAATAATTAAGAAGATTGGAAATCCACAAGGAATATTGCATTGTCTCATACCTTTTATTCAAAAGTTACGTATATGTATTAACATCATAATGCAATATGTTATCACCACCGGCCATGTCCATATAATGTGGTTCATTGATTTCATCATCACTCGAGCGTGTTGCATGCAATCTCTAGTGAATAAATTTAAGTACTTTGAGAATAATTGTACGTAGTGCTTAGTTCGTATATCTAGTTCCGAGCTGCCAAGCCGCTATGTATTAATGTCTCCTCCTGTCCTCCATAATCACGATATGAAAGGAAGTAATAAATGTTGCTTGATCGATCGTTACTCGTAAGATAAAGCAAACAACGGACCGTCCAAACTTTAAAAGGAAGAAAATACACATGCAAGATCCAAATCGTAGACCTGTCCAGAATTGACCCGTCCTGAAACATAACCGAACTCAACAATAAAAAAAGCAAGTTTTGGGTAAGTTTTTATGGTTCTAACCAAAATTATACATGAACAAAATAACCTAAAAAAAGCGGGTTGACTAGGTTTGACCCGACTTATTGGGTCAAGTCCTTTTGTAAAATAAATTTTTTAAAAAAATTAAAATACTGCCTAAATATAGAATCTTAGGACATGCTTGGGATTAGGGTAATATATTACTATGGTACTAAAAGTCAAACTTAAAAACATGAATGTGAATTTTAGAAAAAAAATAAGAAAGTAATAATGTATTTACAAGTTAATTAAATATTAATGGTGTGGTGGGAGGTAGAAGAAACTCAAGAAAGCAAACTATTACCCTCGTTTTGGGGATAATAGTCGCTCACTCTGCCTCTAGTGTAATTATTTCCTCCAAAATAATGATAATAATTTCTATTTATTTACTTTCCAACACACTATTACTATATATATCTATATCTAATCACATCACAACTCTCTTTTTTTTTCTTGTATTCACACTTATTTTTTTATATTTGACTTTTTTACCCTATTAATATATTACTCTCATGACATTAAAGTCATTATCTACTTTTTAAGCTAGTGCTAGTGCTGACAAATTCACTCTATACCGATCTCAATGGACTGACAGAATGAGTTGGAAAGGGGATTTTTCGTGTTTCCGGGGAAATAAAATCAAGAGAGCTAGCTTCGGTCTAACACAACTAGATAGACTGCTAAGGAAAAACTGTTCTTGTATAGAAGAGTTGATGATAATTCAAAACGTTTACAAATCTGATATTTATAGTTTTTGCTAGACATATTTGTTTGTGGTAAACTACTTAAAAAATCTATCTTCTTTCTATAATCTATCCTTATCTTTTTTATGTAGATCTTATCTTTGATACTAACCCTGATTATATCTTATTCTAACTCTATCTTTTCAACACTCCCCCTCAAGTTGATTGTGGGGTCTTGCACATTCAGCTTGCTTAGCATCTTTTCAAAAATAATACTACTCACTACTTTGGTTAAAATATCAGCCACTTGTTCACTTGACCGAACAAACGGAAGAAACACAATTCCTGTATCCAACTTCTCTTTAATGAAATGTCTATCAACTTCTACATGCTTTGTTCGGTCATGCTGAACTGGATTTTGTGAAATACTAATTGCAGCTTTGTTATCACAGTAAACTTCACAGCTGTTCTCTGGAGGAAACCCAAGTTCCGAGAGTAATTTTCGCAGCCATAATACCTCTGCTATGCCTTTTGCAATACCCCGAAATTCTGCTTCTGCACTTGAGATTTCCACCACTTTTTGTTTCTTGCTTTTCCAAGTCACTAGATTTCCTCCAACCAAGGTGAAATAACCAGATGTTGACTTTCTGCTATCCCTATCTCCTGCCCAATCTGCATCTGTGTAAGCCTGTAATTTTAGGTGGTTATTTTTCCTAAACACCACCCCTCTTCCTGGTGTTTTCTTGAGGTACTGGAGAATCCTGAGAATTGCCTCCATGTGTTGTACCTGAGGATGATGCATGAACCTACTTACTACTCCCACAGCATATGCAATATCAGGTCTGATATAAGACAGATAGATCAATTTGCCTACCAATTTCTAATATTGAACTTGATCCGTAGACTCAGCATCTTCTTCTATCTTCAGCCCATGATTCATAATTATCGGAGTTTCTGCCGGTTTACAGTTTATCATGCCAACTTCTGCTAACAGGTCTAGGATGTACTTTTTTTGAGATATAAAGATCCCCTCAGCAGATCTGAGCACTTCAACCCCTAGGAAGTACTTGAGTCTTCTAAGATCCTTCATTTCAAATTCCTAAAACAGTTGTTTTTTCAATTGACCAATTTCTTCCTTATCATCTCCGGTAATGATCATATCGTCAACGTATATAATGAGGCATGTTATCAGACATCCTCTCCTTTTTAGGAATAGAGTGTGATTAGAGTTGCTTTGTGTGAAACCAAAGTTCTTCATTGCTACTGTAAACCTGCCAAACCATGCCCTGGGTGATTGTTTCAATCCATATAGAGCCTTTTCAAGCTTGCATCCTTCTCCAGGTAAAAAATCCTGAAAAAATCCCGGAGGAGCTTCCATGTATACTTCTTCCGTAATTGTTCCATGCAAAAAAGCATTTTTTACATCGAACTGATGTAACGGCCAGTCTTTGTTTGCTGCCACTGAGAAGAGTACTCTGATAGTATCCATTTTTGCAACTAGGGAGAAGGTTTTTGAGTAATCAACTCCATATATCTGCGTATATCCTTTTGCAACTAGTCTGGCCTTGTACCTTTCAACACTTCCATCGGATCTATATTTGATTGTATACACGCACCTGCATCCTATAGCTTTCTTACCTTGAGGAATATTACATTTCTTCCAGGTTTCATTTTTTACCAGAGCCTCAAACTCCTCTCTCATTGCCTGCGCCCACTTTTTATTTCCTTTTGCTTCTTCCACTGACACTGGTATTTTCTCTGAGTAAACTGCAGCATTAAAACAAACAGTTGTTTTTGATAGTCCATCCTTCTCTGATGAACCCATTATAGGATATCTGGTTTTTTTGGGCTCAAATGATGGGTCATACCATATGGGAGGTATGCCCCTGGTGCTCCTGAGAGGTAGCTGATAGTGATTTGCCGGAGCCTGTTCTTCTCCTTCCTGCATCACCTCACCAATTTCTGTTGGAACTGAAGATTCAATGGGCACTCAAGAGGGGGGGTGAATTGAGTGTTAAGTAATCGTTGGCAATTTTTTGCTTCTTTTCGGATTATGTGTAAGGAACCAGTTGTGCTGGTTCCCTTATGCAGCGGAATAAAACAAGGCAATAAAGAACACCACAAACTTAACGAGGTTCAGCCAACTCTGGCCTACGTCCTCCTACCCTATGTACTTTATTGATCTACTCCGAAAAATAAAGATACAATTCACTCTACTGTTTCCCTACTCCGGGAACCAGTAACCCCACACTCAACTCTAAATGTGCTTTGAACTTACCCTCGTAAGTTCCTAGTGTGTTTGAACTCACAAACACTCACCAAGTCTTCAACCCCTTTGTCAAAGACTGAATACAAGATCAAGATCTCTCTAATAATTTAACTCTCAAAAGTCAGATAGAGAAAAACATTAAAACACTATTATGCTCTTGTGTATCACTCAATAATTGAACTAGTGCTTTTAGCTCTCAAGGATCAAACTCTGTGAAAATTGCGTAAGAGCTATCTTTTGATTATTCAGATCAAGATGTATTTATAGGTTAGTCGGCTAAACCCTCAAATCATACGTATAAGATATACATGCAATCCTCAAATCATGCATATAAGATATACATACGATTTTAGGATAAGTATTTATCCTAAATGATTTGATCATAAGATAAGATCATCTTAGGATAAGATACTTCCCGGTTTTTAGCTAACCAAAACCTCATCTTATCTTTTAGCTGCTTAAATATATCTGAAAACCATATATTTCGGAAAATATCCTTTTTTATAAAATCTTTGTAAAAACCGCAGCTTGAATAATCTATTCAGTTAACCTGGTTCCCTGACCTGGTTCCCTGAACTGAATATGTTATGAAATTTGTTCCAATCCTTGTACCAAATTTCATAACGATATTTAATATACTAAAAGCACTTTATATACTCAATTATATAAGTTGTACTACGGAGCATTTACATGAAGATCCTAAATAACTCTTTGAGTGTAGTCTTTCTTCATGCATTCGTCAAGTCTTGAAAGCTTCCATGAATAAACTCAATTGTTGACCGAGGACTTTCCTTTAAGGTTGATCAAAAGTCCTTTCAAGCTTCCAAACTTAGAAATCAACTTAGATGCATAACTCATTTATCATCTAATTGTTCCCTGTATAAAGACAAGTTAGTTCAACGGATATCTCATATAAGTAATAACTCATCTAGGGAAACAGTGTTCTATATTAGCTGGTTCCCCAACTGTATTGAACACTTTCAAAGACCTGTTTCCCTTAGCTGTTTGTCATCATTCAAAACTATCAATCCGAACCTAAGGGACTCAACAGGAACTATGTCAGAATAGTGAATTTCAGGGGAATTTACCTCATTTACCTGATGCTCGTTCATGGGAGTCGTTGGTAGTGGTATTGTTTCGGAAGTGGACTCTTCTTCATTTCGTTCGTCGTTACCTCCATTTGTAGAGTTCTCACCATTTTCTGTGCAGACATGATTTTTTCCTTTTCCAGTAGCCAACTTAAGTCGTCACTATTTTTGTTATTCTCCCCCTGACGATTAAGTTGGGTATAAACCATTGTGTGTTCCAAGAAGTCACAGTCCATTGTGGTATAAATATGGTTTGTAGAGGGATCATAACACTTGTACCCCTTTTAGTTTGTACCATACCCAACAAAAACACATTTAACGGCCCAGGGTTCTAATTTGTGACGATTTCGTTTTTGCAGATGAACGTACACTACACATCCAAAGACCCGAGGATATAATGAATGAAAGGAAGGTATAGGTAGATGGTGTCCAAGGACGGTCAAAGGCGTTTTATGGTTAAGTTTTTTTGATGGGAGCCGGTTAGTAAGGTAATTGGCTGTTGCAATTGCTTCTGGCCAAAAAATTGCAGGTACTTTAGATGCATACATCATTGCTCGGGTCATGTCTAATAGGGTTCTATTTTTTCGTTCAGCGACTCCATTCTGTTGTGGAGTATCTAGACAGGTAGTTTGGTGTATCAACCCATTTGTAGTCATAAACAATTTCATATTATGGTTGATATACTCACCCCCATTATCAAATCTGAGAATTCTGATTTTTTCTTGGAATTGGGTATGAATCATCTGATAGAAGGCTACAAACATCTCATAAACTTCGGATTTGTGTTTCATAAAATATATCCAACTCATTCGGGTGCAGTCGTCAATAAACAACACATAATACGGAAAACCATGATTATTAGAGTTCGGAGATGGGCCCCATACATCAGAGTGAATAATGTGAAATGGTTTATTAGAATGACTAATACTGCTTGAATACGAATTTTTATGACTCTTTGCTAAATAACAGGCTTCACAATCAAGGGTTTTTTTTACTTAGCAAATGAAGGAAAAAGACGTTCTAAGTAATAACTGAAGGATGCCCTAACCGGTGATGCCATAGTCGAAGTGTGTCGTCCTTGGATTCTTTGCCAAAAAAATGCCACCATGGGATATCATGTCGGCATAATAGAGTCCATCCTTCTCAATACCACGCCCAAGGATCTCCCTTGTCCGAGCATCCTGTAAAAAACAACCATCAGCTCTCATTAGTACAGTGGTTTGTAACTCTTTTGTGAGTTGGCTAATTGAAAGTAGTTTATAAGAGAGTGAAGGAATGTAAAGACAGTTAGGTAAACAAAATTGGGTTCCGAATTTAATCGTTCCTGTCCCCAACACTTCCATGCAATCACCATTAGCTGTTTGGACTAGGGTTTTTGTTGGTTTTTCAAGGGTTATAAAATCGCGTTTGTCGTATGACATGGTGTCATTCGCCCCGCAATCAAAAATCCACCGGTGTTCTAGTTGGGTTTGGCCCATAACACTCAGAACAGTATTTTGGGCTATGTGGGTATGAGCATAGGGTGTTTGTCTTATTTGGTTTATTTTGGGTATTAGGAGGGGAGGCTGGGCGTGGGTTTTTGTGAGGTATTGGGTGGTTTTGGGGTATTGGGCTGGGATAGTCTTGTGGGCTTCAGTGGATGTAGGGTATTGGGGTGTAGGGATTAAATGGGGAGCGTAGGATTGAAGAGGGAGACAGGAGCCGTTGATCCTAGGGTTTTTTGGGATATTTATGTGGGTCAAGGTGGGGGTGTGGGTTTGGTGAGTTGGGATTGAAGGAGAGGCGTAGGATTTGAGAGAGAAATGTGAGCCATTGGATGTGAGGTTATTAGGGTTATTTGAGGTAGGGTTTTGTGGGTCTTCATTCGTCTGATTTTGGAGTTTCTCTTTACCCCTTTTCTCACCTTCTCCTCCGCCGTTTCCTCGGTTGCTTCTCTCTCTTTTGCCTTCACCGTTCTCTCTTGCAGATTCGTCAGCTCCTCCTCCCTCCATGGCCACCGAGCTCATGCCCTTCTTTGCTTCGTCCTTCCTTGTTATGCATGACTCACCTCTCTTCTTAGAATCCGGCCACCAGTCAGGGTACCGACGAGCTTAAAGCACCCTTCCTTGGTGTGCTGGTTTCCTCCACAATGTGTACATTTTAAGTGGGCTTTGTCATCCTCCCTCCGTCGTGATGTTTTGTTTGATCGGAGGTGAGTGCTTAGTCCACTTCCTATGCCACGCGCCACCCCTTCAGGTAAGTTAGGTAAGTGTTCACCTCTCATGACTCCTCTTCTTGTTATTTCCCTTCGTATGGTACTGTAAGCCACCTCTACTGTGGGTAGAGGCTCTTGGTTTACCAGATCTCTGCGATCCTTGTCAAAATCATCCCCTAAACCGGTTAAAAATTGATATAGTCGGTTCTGTTGTATGAGATTGTTGTGGACAGTCATATCTTGTGAGTACTGCATTGGATTTCCTGTTCTTCTGTCTATTTCTTTCCATAATGTTGTGAGCTTTCCATAGTAAATCTCTATGGAATCATGTCCTTGTCTTATGCGATTTGCCTGGTTGTTAGGTCAAATATTTGGAAGTCATCTCCTTCCCCTCCAAATACTGACCCGATGCCCTTCCATAGTTCTTTTGCGGATGGGAAATCGAGGAACTGATTTACCAGTTCTGGTCCGATATTTTCGACTGTCCACACTTTAACAGTGGAATCTCTTTGGGCCCATCTTTCGTGTTTTGGACTGTCCTTGGAGGGAGGGTCAGCTATGATATGACTGAGCCTACCTCTCCCTTCAATAGCTAATTCCATTAGCTTGGACCATTTTGTGAAATTCTGGGTATTTAGTTTTTCGGAAATATTAATTGAGTTTGTTGCCCCTTGATCACTGCTCTGGTGTTTTGAAGTTTATCAAAAAACTCCATCAGTTGAGCAACGGTCAAGGTGGAAGCCTCAATTGGTATTTTTTTGTGGTTCACTCATCCTCAGGTAAGACTTGGTACGTGATGATGCCTATTTTGCCAAAAACCACCGGAAAAATTTCCGGCTCTGATACCAAGATAGACTGCTAAGGAAAAACTGTTCTTGTATTGAGTTGTTGATGATAATTCAAAACGTTTACAAGTCTGATATTTATAGTTTTTGCTAGACATATTTGTTTGTGGTAAACTACTTAGAACATCTTATCTTCTTTCTGTAATCTATCCTTATCTTTTTGATGTAGATCTTATCTTTGATACTAACCTTGATTATATCTTATTCAAACTCTATCTTTTCAACACAACTCACCTACGAAAAGACGTAGTTTTCAAGTGAGGGCAGTTCAAAATGTACCTGGTTACAAATTAGCCAATAAAAACACGTAAGTAGAAGGAAGTTCAATCAGAATTCTCATTTATTTTGAAATTTTGACTGTATTTAAACTTAATTATCACTGAGTTATATATTTGTAGTACCAAATAGGGCAAATACTAGCGCTAATTTATTGTAGATCTTGTTAAATTTGGCACTTATAAAACATTATTTTTCTCATTTATAATAATAGATTTTATTTTTCCTTTTATTTCAACGTTAAAAGTAGATGAAAATAACGTCTTAGCAATAAATATATTATAAAAATATAGTACAAAATCTCCTAAATGTATCAAATTGAAAAATATTGGTGCTACAAAATTTTAAACCTTTGGTTTAACAAAAATACGGAGTAAGTGGATAAAGAGTAAACATTGGTCGACCCACCCAAAAATGAATCGACACTATCATAACCCGTAGTCGAGAAAAATTATTCTGAATCAAACCATTTGACAAGTGTATCCAAATGATATAAAGGTGTTCAATTCTCCTGGCACATCGATCTAATTAAATTCGAAATGACCTGCATGACAATACATATGTAACAAATCACGTCAACGAATATATATATATATATATATATATATATATATATATATATATATATATATATATATATATATATATATATATATATATATATATAGTCAAGGCCTATAAAATGTTACATGTAACTTATATACATGGTACAAATACGTTATGGATACAATTAGGGATGTCAAAATCTGACCCGACTCGCGAAATTGCCTGAAACTAATCTGTACTCGATATGGTTATGATCCGAAAAGTGAGACATGTAACCCGACTCAATTCGACTTGAATTCAAGCCGTAACCGATTAGACCCGATACCCAACCCGATATAACCCGATAACAATCCGAAACCTATTAGACTCGATGAATAAGTGATAACGAACCGTGATCCGATTTCATCAACCTGTTAAGAACCTAATTTTACTGAATTGTTTTTTTAACCGATTTGAGATATTCTTAAAACTACACTTTCTTATTAAATTAATTTCAAAATGTATATTTTATGAAACTAAACTCGACATTTTTAGTAGACTTCACGTATATGGTTAAACTTTAGTCATATATTCAAATGTATTAGTAAACTTCACGTATATGGTTAAACTTCACGTATATAAACTTGTCCTTATCCATTCAAACTATATACATTTCAATTTCTTAACTTATATATTTATGCGACCTTAAGTACTTAACAGCTTAATACTTTATGTTATAACTTATAAGTATACATTAGCAATTATGCATTTATAATTACTTAGTATTTCACACTTCTATACTTTCACTATTGATTTGATAAAATATATCTTGCTTAGACAGCTCAACTACTTATCTAGTTTTCAATTTATTTCAATTATAATATGTTCATGAGTCTATCACTCTATAATCTCCGTGATACGAAACAACCCGTTTAGGAATTGATCTTGATCGACCCGAACCGACTATGACTTGAACTCGAATCTTACCTGAACAAAAAATAACCCGCTATAACCTGTCTAAGGATCAATTCGGATTAACTGGAACTGAACATGATCCGAACCCAGAACAACCTGTTATAACCCGTCTAAAACCGATCCGAATTGACCTAAACCGAACATGATCCGAACCCGAAAAACCCGATGTAAATCGTATGAAATCGGTCTGAATTCATTCGAACTGAATATGACTCGAACCGAACATGAGCCGACCTGAACTCGACAAAGTAAATTTACATGTTTCAACCCGACCTGGCATGAGTCGACCCGAAAGAACAAATTTACTTGTTTCAACCCGACCCAATGAGAATTGACCCGCGATGGGCAAACCCATAATTGATATGTGGATCCGATTTGACATCCCTAGATACAATCCAACTTACGACTTTATCTAGTTCACATGAAAAGCTAAAGTCAACATATGGAGTTCCATTATATTATAGTAAATCCTATATGGATTAGTCATATGATTCGGACGTATAGAAGTTTCCTTAAAGTATAATTTGTGCTTATGTGTATTGGTCTATATTTAGCTACTTAATTTGATAATAAAGAATCTAAGGTTGTCCATGAGACCATGACCTCTTTCTGTGCAAGTTCGTCATGCAATGAATCACGAGTCGTTACTATCATGCCGCCAATAATACTTGCACAATGCACCCATGAATTGAAATTGAAGAACTCTCGACTAATGGACTCGATATTTTAACTTAGTCAAAGTGAGCATAGAATTAAGATTAGTACATCAACCCATATGTACATATTTAAATATTTAGTTATTTAATTATGTATATATAAACATGACCAAATTTTGAATTTAAAAAAAAAAAAAAAACATATCGCTTCATATCTTATTTATATCTTCCTATACCGTCAACAAAAAAAAGGTCATGGATCCTTCGCTATACATTAATCATGTCAAGGAAGTGAAAAACAATGAAAATAGTGTGCATGAATCGGGCTAGTCTAAACTTGATTAATGAAGCTGCTTGAGTGGCATTAGTGAAAATAAAGGATCGGAGGTGGTTAAAAAAAAAGAGGTTGGATACTGGATGGTCAGAGTAGTTGCTCAATGCCAAGATTTGTATATTGTAGATCATTCGTTCTTGATATGCCACTTACAAACCAATTCCATAGAGTACTATTTTACCCACTCCCGCCCCTCTCCACGGCAACCAGGGGCTAAAAGATTTTTCAAAAGTAGATATTTTTTTATCTAATTTTGTAAAGTCGCTACTTTCTCTATAGACTTGGTAGTCAAAACACAACGTATGATATGGTCAAAAGAATTTGAAGGTTTTGGATTTGAGGATATAGTAATTATTTATTAAAAGGTTAGGTTAGTGAACATATCACATAAAATCATAATGATAAAAATAATTGCGAAGATGGATGGATGGATGGTTCATGTGGCAGAGTTTCATAAAAGATACAATGGTGCCCAAATGCTTGAATAATATTTTGAAGGTTTTAATTTATCAAAAGACACCCTGATCAAGGTCCAGTTCTCTATATTCATAAAAGCAAGGTACTTGTTTCCAATTGATCGTCTATCAACAATTTATGGAGTGAAAATTCTCAAGCAAAATCGAACAAGATCATAAAAATTTATTATGAAGTACTCTCTCCTTTCCTATAAAAATAGGGTCATTCTATTTTGTGAGTCAAAGTTTAAAAAATTTGACCATAAATTCTCATAATGTAAAAAGATATAATATATTTAAGTAATATCTTGTTGAATGCATCTCAATTTACATTTTTAGAATATCAAGTTTTCACAATTTTATATCTTATGAATTTGGAGATAAAAACGTTTAAAATCGTATATTAGAAATTGCATAAGTCAAAGCGAGTATTAAGAAGTACTTTTCAATAATAAATTTTTTCTTTTACCATTCACTTTTTAATGGCAACCAAAAAATTACGTATAAATTATTGATATTACTCTACTCTAGAATAAAATGCGCACATATTTTTATACAGTCAAAGTCTATGAATATAAAAGTCATTGGTCAAAATGTCCTTTGAATCTTCCAATCCAATGTATGAGAAGTTCAATAACAAAAGTTGGAGAGCGTGATGATGGTGATAAGAATATTCATACTCCGTAATACTACAATGTTTATATAAGTGCTTGAAAATAGTCAAATCAAGCACTCTTTTTCGTATCCTTGGCTTTTAAAAAAATTTATAAGTTGTTTCCTCGCAATTCTACCGATAAGATATGGAAAAAACGAAGAAACATTCCGTTTTGTAACTAAATTGGTTAAGAGTAGTTAATTATAACTTATTCTAATGACTTATTCATCACCTTCTGATCTATTATATTGTATTGTTTAGTTTTTGGATGGTTAAAGATATACTCGGTCTATTTTAAAATATTATCCCGGATTATGTTTTGGATTGTTCTTTAAAATTGCTCTATTTATTTTTTAAGTAAAGTTAGACACAAGTCATAATATGTGCATTTGATCCCATTAAATTTCTTCTCATCCTTTTTTTTAATAAAAAATTTATAATAAATTATTTTTATATAAATAGGCAAATAAATAAAAATTGAGATAGTGTAACTTAATTTGCCCAGTAATATGACCATTGATCAAGTTGTATCATGAAAAACCCAATTAAATTAATATAAGTTATGCACGAGACAAGTTTTTATGTCAAGTCACACTTTGGTATTATATTTGAGTTATAACGTTAGTTATCTATTCATTTAATATATACAGAGTAGTTGCAATAGTAGAGTTGAAGGGCAATGAACTTTATTTTTTAACTGAGTTTTTTACTATATCTTACACGAGTCTCTTTATTTTTGTCCTATTATTTAAGAAATTAAATTTTAAAAAGATTGATTAAAAATACTCATCATGTTATAATAAATAATATATTCAAGTAAAATTTTATTGGATACATTTCAATATAAAATTTTTAAATATCAAGTTTTCAATATTTTTGTCTTATAGATTTAAAAACAAAAGCATTTTAAGTCATTTCTTAAAAACCATAAAAAAATTAGCTATTTATGAAATTTGATACAACAATGTATGAAATTAGCTATTTATTATTTTCTAAATTTTTTTAATGTCTGTTTTTATACTTCTTCTATTTGTGAGGAAGGTTAACCTAGCAAATGCAAATTAAATTCTAAATCCAAGTAATATCTCTAATAGATTAAATAGTCTAATATAATCCAAAATTTTAAGTAACATATAAAGTATTTTCCCTGCCAAAATCCTACTAAAATAGATGTGTCAATATCTATCCTGTAGTATTTAACTTAAGATTTGAAAAATTTCTTGAATAATTTAGCAACTAATTCAAACTTTTTTTTAATTAAAAAATTTAATGCTACTTATATTATCCAAATTTAAAAGATTTATATACGAGAACATGTCACGAGCATCTTTTTATTTAAATAAGTGATCAACTGATCATATTTTGTGAAATTTGTTGTTGATATATGCATGCAATATCAATAAGCACTTGCTGTATTGATTTTATAATGTATTTATAAAATAATTAGAGTTCGTGGTTGAATTTTTTTTTCTAAAATCTTCGATGCATGATCTAAATTTTTTAAACTAGTATAGAGTGTAATTTTGACATATGTCATAATTGAATGTTAGTGAAATATATATATATATATATATATATATATATATACATATATATATATATATATATACATATATATATATATATATATATATATATATGTATATATATATATAGGGTCGGGTTCTGGTGAGAACCCTTCAATATATAAGAACTCATGTTATATAAGAACCCATCTCCAGCCTTTAAAATAAGAACATCTAACGGTTTAAATGATTTGTCTTTAAAATGGCTTAATTTAATTTTTGGCCAGTTACTGTATTTTATGCGACCTCAATCTCATTTTTTAAACTTCCCCTCCTTTTCGCAAGACTGGTCAAATACCATATATCTTGAATATTTTAATTCCAAACATAGATAATATTATTAAAAATAAATGGTAATTATTTTAATTCATACGTGGGATAAGTGAAACATGCGTATTAATATATATCTTATGTTATAAACTCATATGTAGTTGTTCTTAATAATTAAATCTTTGTCATAAAATCTATGCCCTATTTATTGTAAAATTAACCTTAGTGTTCTAGAATAATAAAAGCAGGATATATAAATGACATTGTTTTAAGAAGTTGACTTATTGTTCTAAATTATAACCTCACTGTTCTTATTATTGTTCATGAAATAATACAAATGCTGCAATGAAGGGAAAACAGTTGCTGTAAATGTCAACGAGACTATTGTTTATTAATATATATCTAATGTTCTAAATTCATATGTAGTTGTTCTATTTGTTAAGCTGATTATTCGATAACTATTACGAGCACTTATGTTGTTGTCCGATATATAGTTGTTCTAAATTCATATGTAATTGTTTCATACACGTATGCTGTTGTTCTAAACTCGTATTTAGTTATTATATGAACGTATATAGTTGTTCGAATATCATATTCTGTTGTTCTAAACCCATTAACCACACTTCGCAGTTATTAATATATATAATGTTCTAAACTTATATGTAGTTGTTCTATTTGTTAAACTAATTATTCGATATATATTATGAACACTTATGTTTTTGTTCGATATACAGTTGTTCTAAATTTATATGTAGGTGTTTTATACACGTATGCAGTTGTTCTAAACTCGTATTTAGTTATTCTATAAACGTATGCATTTGTTCAAAAATCATATTCGATTGTTCTGTAGTTGTTCTATATTCATATGCAATTGGGTTCTAAATTCATATTTAATTGTTCTAAACCCATTAACCACACTTTGACATACGTGTTCAGTTGGTCGATATGTAAGATTAATGCTTCCCCGTGTTAGAAACGGTGTTCATGGAGTATAAAAGTGATGTTGTGCCATGTTATGGTTTTGGGGTTGAGGATGCAATAAATGGAAATCAAAGTATCAATTGTATGTATTATTCATATGTTTTTAGTTGTTCTAAACTCATATATAGCTGTTTTATTCATGTATATCACATGTAGTTGTTCTATATATCATATGCAGTTGACAATCAAACTCATATTTAATTAACCTCATATTTGAACTCTATACACGATGATTGTAATTATACACATGTGCATTATTGATTCAAGAAAATATCCATTAAATAACGATTTAGAACAATATATAAATATTTAAGAATTTTAAGACTTGAAATCATAACAATCGTTGTCATGCACATCGATGTTCTAAGAACAACGTAAAATGTAGTGTTAAAATAATATTAGAACATTGGTACTAATATTTAAAACATTAAGTGTTTACAGTTTGAAACATTCTATATATTACACCGAACATCAACATTTATGAATAGGTCATTCGTTTTTAAAAACAATACGATAAGGCACAAAGTACTACGTTTTTAAAAAAATAACAAAAAAATAAAGAAACTTTCCCTCTAAGTCTTGAGTGTGCCTAAAAATACGCAACACTCTGAAGAAACTGCTGCACCCTTTTAGCTTCCTATTTCAGAGTTGCAGTCTTTTTAATTTTTTCCAATCTTGTCAAAACCTCCAAACCGTCACTTTTCTCCATTAGAGCAATTGGAAAAAAAACCTAATACCTCTATTGAAAATATTTCGCCAAATTTTCGTTATTTCTAGCGACATTACAAAATGGAGAAGACAACGAAAGTCATTAAGAAATTGAAAACTGTAAAAAAATCGATCGAATCAAAGAAGAAGAGCATTGAAAACCTGTTGTAAGTTTATTTATTCTGTTTTCTCGAAACATTACATCGTGGTGATTTAATTCTTACTCCTCTGTAATTGTTGTCAGGCAAAGGATCAACGAAGATACATCTCCTATTTTATCACTTCCACCAGTCGATGTATCAGTTGACGAACACGAAGAGTATGGTTTATTTTTCGAAATATACTTCGTAATTTTAACTATAAAATTATTATTATTATAATTTCTTATAGTGTTCTTGGATTTTACCGTGATGTTCAAACTTTTTTTATTGGATGTTTTATTATGTGTACATGTATATAGAAATGTGCATAGACTTTTGAGTTAATTAGTGTTTTATTTAGGTGACTTACTGTTTTATTTAAGTGGCTTATTGTTCTAAATTTGAACTAATGTTCTTAAAGAAACACCATATTTATAAACAACATTCGGATTTACGAATATAATGTTTTAAACCATTTACAAGGGTTTTAGTTTTTAATTGGGTTATATAAACCTATTGTTCTGTTTACATAAACTAATGTTTTATTTATTTAAACCTATTGTTCTGTTTATATAACCTAATGTTCTTTTTATGTAACCTAATGTTATGTTTATATTGGGTTATATAAACCTAATGTTCAAGAATAGAGCATTAGGTTATATAAACCTATTGTTCTGTTTATATAACCTAATGTTCTATTAATTTAAACCTATTGTTCTGTTTATATACCCTAATGTTCTTTTTATGTAACCTAATGTTATGTTTATATTGGGTTATATGAACCTATTGTTCAAGAATAGAGCATTAGGTTATATAAACCTATTGTTCTGTTTATATAACCTAATGTTCTATTAATTTAAACCAACTGTTCTGTTATTATTATAACATACTAAAACATAATGCTGTTATTGTATGATATACTGTTGTACTTTTTTATGAATATATTGTACTTTATTTCTTCCATTTGTTCTTATGATGATATCTTGTAATATTTATAGTGTACCTTTGAAGAAAAAGAGTAAGAAAAACAGAAAGGAACATGCTATAGTTGTCCATCAAAGTCAGGGAAAACCCAAAAAAATTGAAAAAGCAATTGTGAAAAAAAGGAAACAACTGGAGATTGTTGAAATACAGTCCAAAGAGAAGAAAAGAAAAGAAGCTCATGATGCAACTGTATTGAATCAGAGAGTACCCCCAAAGCAATTTATGTCTGTTGTCTTGAAGGACATTCCTGAACAACACAAGGAAGCAATCAGAAGAATTGGATTTGGAGGATTCTTAACCCTGGACTTAGACTCTCATAAATCTGGATTCTGTGCTGAGTTGATCAATAGCTTTGACCCTGATAGGTCAACACTAGTACTATCACAAGGGAGAGAAATACCATTGATTGCTGATGATGTGCACATGGTATATGGATTACCCATTGGAGGTATGCTCATTAATGAGCAAATAGATGAGGATGAAGAAGCCCAAGATTTTTTACAGAGATGGAGGACCATGTTTGGACTGAAGAATGGAAGTCCTAACAACTCAGCTCTGATTTCTGTAATTGAAGAGCAGAAGAGAGTTGATGTGTGTGATGAGTTCCTGATCAACTTTGTTGCTGCAGCAATAAATTGTTGTGTTAGGTCAACTGCAAATCAAGCTATTAACTTCAAATTTTTACATTGCTGCAAAGATGTCAGCAAAATAAACACTTTTGATTGGTGTGCTTTCACTTACAAGCACATGCTTCGTTCAGTTTCTGAATGGCAAGAAGGTTCATCATTTTTTACAGGACCTCTACCATTTTTGATGGTAATAAATCATAAGATGTTATTGTTTTAAATTTATGATATGTTGTTCTAAATCATACTATTCTTTTTCTAAATCAGTGTGCTAAATTTTAATGTTCTAAAAATGCAGATTTCATATTTTGATAGACTGCAAAGAGGAGATGTTCACCCCCCAAGAATGTTTCCTCTTATCTCTGTCTGGAATAAGGATCTAATCCAGTCCAGGATGAAGATTGAATTGAAGAGGGGCTTTGGTAAGGGAATTGTGCTTAACAGAATAAGCACAGAGGAAAATGTGACTGAACCTACAACATCAAAGGCCTCTGCAAACATGCTGGTATTCAACTTGTTGCACATCGTATTATTATAATTATTTTAAATTAAATTTAGAACCTATTGTTCCAAAAATATAGCCTAATATTCTAAGATGATAATGAACCTCTAATGCTCTGATTTAGACTTCTACTTTCAGTATATATAACTCTAATGTTCTAATATATCAATCTAGTGTTCAGATATACACTTCTATTGTTCTAAATTATTACTTATTTTTTCTAATACTTACTTTGCAAACTATTGTTCTGTAGGAGTATTTGGAAACTTTTGGTAAATTGGCTAAGACTATTGCTGTAAATGTCAATGAGATGTACACTTTGATTGACAAAGCTAGCACAATTTTGAAGAAACATCATTACAGGAAGAGATGAATGTTTTAATTGATAATATTTGGAACAAATATTTATCAAAGAAGCCATCTATGACCCAGGAAGGAGACAAGGGTCCAACTATTCTTAGCCAAGACCAGCACTTGTTTGATGAGCCATCATTTATGGCAGAGCTCAATGAGGTTATGGGGAAAGCATGGTCTAATCTTAAACAGAAGGACAAAGTAGAAAATACAATAGTTCCAGTGTCTTTCACTCCCCCTACTTTCAACATCTTCAATGATAAACAACCACCCCAACCTAACCCCTCATCTCCCAAATTGCCACAATCCACCCCACAGCCACCATCCCCCCAATTACCACCATCCGAACCATTGCCCCTATCTAAACCATTACAACACCCTCCTTCAAACCAATCCCCCCCCTTGGTCACCTTAACAACACATGCATTGCCCAAATATCCAACACCACCCCCATTGGCTGAGCCACACAAGAAGGATGTCTCCCATTTGCAAGAACAGGAGTTAGAAGAGCATATACATCAATTGACTCAGTCAATTGTAAAAGGAATTGCAAAGGATAGGTTACTTATTATAAATATGGTAAAGGTTTATAATGTATAATTGTTCTAAAAAATGTCCATTTATTCTTGAGCAGTTTTGATGAGGAGGAGCCTCAACAAATGCGTGAGAAAAGATCTAAGCATAGCCTTCCTTTGTACCTGCGATCCCCTTTCATGGTGAACCATGAGAGAGTGTCCAAGAAATTGGACATTGCTCAAAGGAGGGCTGCAGAATATGCCTTCTCTGGTGGTCCAATAGAGTATGTCCCTTATGTTCTGATATATTATTCTAGTGTTCATATATAAACTTCTATTGTTCTAAATTATTACTTTATAATAATATACATAACTGTTCTATAAATATATCATTGTTCTAAATGTTATAATTTATTGTTCTGAATGTTATAATGTATTGTTATATGTTTATGATTTAATGTTCTTTGTGGACAAATATACTACGTATATATACACTATGTAGTATGACATTCAGAACAATGATGTGAGGATGTATAATATAACTATATAGTATCTATAATGTTCTAATGATTATAACTCATTATTATAATTTCCTGTTTAATTGTGGTGATCTAAATTCTCTCATTTTTGCATGAATGAAGTGAGGATTTATACAATGATGAACTAAATTTCATCAATAGGGACGACATAATGTCCCTTACAGAAAACAACTATATTACGAACAATATAGTTGATTCATGGGCACGTATTCTAAATGCTATGAATAGAAGAAGAAGCCCAGAAGCAAAGAACAGATTCTTTTGCACAAGTGAATTATGGGTACATTCCTAATTTATTCTATACTAATTTATTTCTTTCAAAAGTATATCCTAACTAATATATATATATATATACCACAACAGATAATTCTTTGCAGTAATACATACTTCAAAGAGAGCGATCCATTTAAAGACAGATACCTTGCCTTTAGATCTAGACTAGAGGATGAAATGAGGCACTCTCAAATCAGTTCTTTTGAAAAGGTTCAATTGGTATGTAATCCTATTGTCATGATTCACAGTACTATTGTTCTAAATGTTATTTTTTCTCATTTTGTGGTATATAATTATTCTAATGTTCTATTTTTTATTTCAGGTGTTCTTTCCAGTGTGTGCCTATGAGCACTATTATCTATTCTGTATTAATTTTTTAAATAAATCAGTTGAGGTGATTGACAATAGATTTCTTGATAAGGGTGTGACATTTATATCAAAATACAAACACTTTCCCAAGACAATGGTAATTTTCTTTATTATACAGTTAATGTTATAATTAGATTGTTCTAAATTATATTTATACATTAACTTAACATTAAATATCTCTATTGTTCTAAAGAGTAACTTTATTGTTCTAAAGAACAACTACAATGTACTAAAGAATAGCTATTTTTATTATTTATTATTCCATTGTTCTGATTTATTATTTTAGTGTTCTGATATATATTAATAATGTTCTAATTCATTACTCTATAATTATATACCATAGTATTATTATTGTTTTATCCATAATGTGTCATATTACACTTATAATAACCAATCTCTAATATTTTAACTGGCAGATGAAGGCCTTCGCTAGATTTTTGAAGGAAAAGAAGATAGGTGATGGTGCTCTGGTATCCACATTTAAGGGTGCGTTGAAGAGGATGAAATGGAGGGACAACACCAACGTAAATGATTGCGGTGTGTTCATCATGAAGCACATGGAATCATACCAGGGCCAGAGTGATGAGCAATGGGATATTGGATTCCAACCAAATGATGTAAGATATATATTCATATATAATTTAAATTTTGATGTCATACTTTATAATATATCAATTAATAATACTAGTTATTACTATTATAGGGCGAAGCACTGAAGAAATTACGAATTCAGTATTGTGCTAGAATATTATGCAGCAACGAAAACAAGCTTAAGGATGAATTACTATCAAAGGCTAAGGAATGGGCGAAGGAGCAGCTAAAGCAAATTTAGCCACATGTTTTGATTCTAATATTAGATTTAAGTGTTCGATGTTTGAAATGTCTACTATAATGTTCTAAATATGAATATACATTGTTAGATCAACTACTAACTGTTTATTTGGAATTTAAGTATATATTGTTCGAAAGTATTAACTAATGTTTGAAACTACTAATTTATTGTTCTTAATTGTATGAATATATTTCTATTCATTCTAAAGCTATTTATACTAATATTCCAATCATATACTAATGTTCTAAAGCTATTTCTACTGTCCTATTGTGTGAATATACTAATGTTCTAATTTGTGTGAAACTTTCCACCAATTGTTAAAATATATTTCTATTGTTTGAAATATTTAAAATATTAAAAATATATATCGAATGTATTGTACTTAGTGTTCAAAAATTAAAAGTATAGTATAAATAGTATAGCTATTTATACGAATGTTCTAATCATATAAACGAGCTCTAATGTTCTAAAAACGATAGTGTTCTAACTATAGTACTATTGTTCTGATTCGTAGTCTAAATGTTCTAAACAATGAATATATTGTTCTGATTCATAATACTATTATGGTGTTTCATTTTATACTGTTCTATGTAGTAACTTTATTGCTTTGATTCCAAATGTTAATGCTCTAAACCAAAACTCTAATGTTCTAACCCATGAATTACACTGTCCTATATAGTTACTCTATTGCTTTTATTTCGTATGTTATTGTTCGAAGCCATAACAACTATGTTCTAAACTACGACTACATTATTCTGATTAAAATACTATGTTCTGATTAATAAATTAAATGTTCTAAACCATGAATGTATTGTTCTGATTCATAACACTACTGTGCTTATACATTTTTATACTGTTCTATATAGTCACTCTATTGCTTTGATTCCGACTGTTAATGTTCTAAACCATAACCCTAATGTTCTAACCCATTAATGTATTGTTCACATATAATACCATTAAAGAAAAAACCAATTGAACAACAAATTTATTTATTCTTCAATAAAAGTAACTATTGTTCAAAACTTTAATTTAAATGTGTAACATTATTAACTTGTTGTACTAATCTTGTCCGGACAGTTTCGAACATCATGAAATCCAAGGGCACCACATCCTCTACATAACCTTTTCTTCCTTTTTGATTGCTCCACTGCTTTCTCCTTTTCACCTTTAAACCTCTTCGATGATCCAATGCATTGCTCATTACCACTATGAATTCCAGTGCCCTTATTTTTGGAAATCTTAGGAGGTTTAATAAGAATTTGTGAGGAAGTGCATGATCCAATCAATTTCTCGATAACTTGCTCATTCGTATGTGCATTATAACTTGCATTCACATTATGTTCTTCACATCTTGACCTAAATACCTGAAGATGTCTAACAAGATCAATTAAGCTATCTTCATTACCTTTAGCCAAACTTACGCAACTGTGAATCTCGGACCATAATTCATTCAACAAACCCTTCCTTTCAACACCAATTGAACAACTGCCCATCTCTTTCCCATCAAGATCAAACATTGGCTTCTGCATTGCCATGGTAGTCCACCTATTAACAGCATATTGTTCAGGTATTCTTACAATGTTTTTGGCCTTCCATAACCATATCATATGCCTACATGGAATTCCTTGTCGATTAAACAACTTGCACGAGCAATTTGTTTCACAATTGTTAAGATTCATAAGAACTTCATAACTTCTTCTCCTATTACCTTCACTCACTTTTGCAACCTCCAATCCCTCTTCTTTCCTCAACTCTTCCACCCCACACTCATAACAAGCACTATACACTTCATCCTGAAAATCATAGAAAACATTAACAGTATACACCTCGGATCCATGTCTTTCAATCTCCATTTGTGTCTTGCATTCAGGATGCTTGTGTTGAGAATCATTGTCATTCTGTGATTGAGTGTGCCTCTGAGCATCCATAGCACTTTCAAACCTCATCAAGAACTCTACAAGGGAAACATGGGGATTGACAAAAGATGTGAAGAAATTGTTTTCACTTTCTGATCTTGATGTAGTTCTCATGATCCCACCCATAAATATATCTCTAAAATAAGCTGGAATCCACATCTTTCTCATTTCAAACATCACACGAAGCCATTCATGGTCTTCTAAATGGAACTCAACAAGCACCTTGTTCCATTTTTCCTCAAATTCTTTCGGTTCACTCTCCAAATTCCAAACACAATCACTTATTCTCTTTAAAAAATCAGTGTCTTGGATAATACTTCTTCCTATTTTATCAGGGATTTTCTTCATTATATGCCACATACAAAATCGTTGTTCACACTTCTTAAATACATTATTCACAGCAATTTTCATTGCTGGATCTTGATCTGTAATTAAACAAGTTGGCTCCTTTTGATCCATTGCTCTAAGGAAGGTTCTAAATAGCCATTCAAAAGAATTTACATCTTCCTTAGCTATAAACCCAGCAGCAAAAGTGATACATTTTTTATGATGGTCAACTCCTGTGAAAGGTCCAAACACCATGTTATACCTGTTATAGAACAATAACAGTTATTTATAATAAATTTCAAAACAGTCGAATATATATTTAAAACAGTCACGCATAATGTGCCATATAAAGAGTATATAGTTATTGTTATGATTTATAATTATAATGTATTGATTTATAACTCTATTGTTCTAAATCATAAATACAATAACTTACTCTACTACGTAGTTAGTTTTCTTTAGCACAGTAAGTTATATTAATGTTTTAAACCTAGTTCCAATTGTACTAAATTACTTGTACTAACGTTTAAAATGGGAACTGGATTGTTCTAATGTCATTCAACGAGAATTACATACCAATATATCATAACTACCCTAATGTTCTAAACGTAAACCTATTGTTACTGACTTATAATTCAGTGATTCATTTTGTTATATTAATGTTCTAAATTATTATTCTATTGTTATGAATAATGACTATATTGTGCTAAAGTGATGATGTGCCATAACTTTATTGTTTATTAGCATTAGCTACATACCTGTTCGTCTGATACGTAATTGTCGAAAGATACCATATCCCCAAATAGTCCATAATTCTTCCTAAAAATCGGGTCAGCCCATAATGCTCTACATAAACAATCATCATCATCAATTTGATAATAAAAAAAAAAAGCAGACCACATCAACTTCTTCTGTTTGAAATTATCTACAAACATTTGGGCATCTGACCCTTCAATATATGCCTTCAAATCCCTATGGAAATTTTTGAAATCGCACTTCGAGGCACCAACATTCTCATACCCCCCAACATACTCTTTCATCATTCTAAATGTTTTTACAGGCCCCACATTTATCTGAAAAAACTCAAGGAAAAATACAATGATTCAAACACTTTAAAAAATTTCAGAACAATCAAACACTTATTTAGAACAAAGAACCAATCGAGTAAGAACATTAGAATATATACCTTGGAATTATCAACGATCATCTTTTTGTGCAAGATGCTCAAGTTTCTTCTTGATTTTTGGAAATGTTGATATATAGTAGAAATGAGTGCATGAGAGTGACCCTCTTGGAAATTCGATATAACATAAGAACCATCATCACAAATCTTCAATACAATTTGTGCCTTGCATCCAACACGAGTCACCAATCTCCTCCTAATGATCGAAACATCATCCATACCTTCTTTTAGTTTTCCCTTGTCTTGCACATCAAACTTCCGTTTACACCTATATCCGGCTTTATTACACACAAGATATTGGAAACTGATTACACCATTCTTCCTTCTTTTCGTAGTTGATTTTCTAGTATTAAACCCAGATTCATTTGCATATGACTTATAAAATGAAATACCTTCTTCAACACTTGAGAATTTCATTCCAACATATGGTTTCACATCATTGGAACAACATGGTATCCAGGATTTGGTTCCACCCGGAGTGCATACAGGTATTACTCCAGGAAAAACGCTCTTATTTGAATTAGAAACACTACACTCCTCATTGATGCTCATGGCTACAAAGAATATAATTAAGGACCGTTAAAATTATGCATTATTCTAAACTATAGTCTACTGTGTTCTTTATGCATTAAACTGATGTTCTATAAATATTCAAACATGTTCGAATGACTTGTTTTATTGTATTATAATGTTATTAAAATTATACAGACATATCTATCATAATGTTCTAAATTCATAAATATATTCTTCTAATATATGATTATATAATACTCATACATATAACTATTGTACTCATCTGTATATACTAATGTACTAAATCAGACAACGCTGAGTCACAAGGACAATATAATTCTAATTCAGAACAATTGAGTTATGATTTAGAACATTAATATTAGTAAGTTGAGTGTCGATACAGCGAGTGATCTGATACATGTTCTTACTATATAATTCTATATCAGATCAATATAGTTCTGATTTAGAACATTAGTTTAAAGGCCTATGGGTGAAGAACATTATAATACTATATAATTCTAATGCGATCTTATACTCTTAAATGTTCTAAATAACTACTTTAATGTTCTAATCATAACCATATTGTTCAATTATTCATTTTAATCTATTAATCTTCTTAACAATAACTCTATTGTTCATATATATAACTGTATTGTTCTAAAGAACACCTCTATTGTACTGATTTATATTGTTCTTATTTATAATTCTAATATTCTGGATTATCATTGTATTGTACTGATTTCTACTTCTATTGTTTAAAATCATAACTCTAATATAACATACTACACTACAGATCATTTACAATATTTGGAAGTATTAGCACATTTAAATTAGAACATTTACAACACAATACTATTACATATGATGCAATAAGACGAACAAATACTTAAAAACACACGAAATAAAATATAGAACTCGCAATTCCATCATTAAAAACTACTCATACACTCGTAATCATGCACTTTATAACTAATAACTCGATTAAAAAAAAAAAGAATCATTTACCTTATTTTCCAATGCAAAAGCAGCAACCCTATACTTTGAATATAAAATATATAGACACTACTGATTTTCCAAAACTATATTGTCATTTTTAAATGGATTAAAATAGGAAACTGAATATGGAGTAAACTGTTTTATGAATTATGCGAAATTTAGTGAAAAACTGCCCATTAATCATGGAAATTTCCTTAACTACCAAATGCGACTTAATTTTATTTACCAATTTGCCATTAATATTGATTGAATCATAACCATCAATCTCATATGATCAATGGTATTAGATGGGTTCTTATATAACAAAGGTTCTTATATAAATAAGGGGTTCTCACATGATCCCAATCCTATATATATATATATATATATATATATATATATATATATATATATATATATATATATATATATATATATATATATATATATATATTGATAAACATTGTAAAAAGTTGAAATTTTTATGAACTTTGTAAGAAAGTGAAAGTGATAGAGTCCAATTTGAGTTAGTCATTGGTTTGTACCATAATATTATTATCCATCCAAAAGCTTTATCCGGTAATTTTGAATTGAGTGAGTCATTGTTTTGTATCAAAAAATTGGGTTTTGATATGTTTTTTTACAGGCCTGAAATATCTTTTAGAGCCCAAGGAAGTTTGAGCCTTCTTTGATCAATTTAGCTTAGGTCGAATTTTCCAAACAACACACAAATATTTTAGACCCCATAGTTCCATACAAGTCAAATTCCCCCTTAAACCTTGTTAGTCAAATAATCATTCTAGCTTAAAGAAAAATAAGACAATTATAAGTATATTAATTCCTCATATTATAATACGTTAGTAACAAAAATGGTTTTAGTATCATTTATACTAATTATGTTAAAATTATACTCTTTCATATAAAAGCATTAAAAAACATTGGATAAGCATTAAAAAATAGATGGTTTTAATCTGTCTTAGACCCTAATATGTCTCTATAAAACCCATGATAAATATATCAAGGGGTTCTTTTGCTGGTTTGAAAAATTTCCAAAATGACCAAAAGTTTAAATGTTATTATATATTTTTTTTAGATTTATTTTTGAAGCTGTTCTAATTGTATGTAGTGGATATCTTCAATGGTCATGTGTGAAGGTTATAATCATTGAATGCCTAATAGTGGGTTTTCAAATGCCATAAACACATGTTGGGATTCCAATTGGAGACATTTTAGAAATGGTTGAAATGACCGTTTGGATGTAACTGAGAGGTTCCTAAATGGTATAGAACCATGAGGTGTTATCTTTATGTAATTTAAAAATTCAAAAATCTTCATGATTTTAAGGATATAATACACGATTTTCACACCCTTTTGGTGAAACATTTGAAAACTTACAGGGAACTATCAAATGCTTCGTAAGATCATACTAGTTTATTTGGAGCCATAACAACCACTAATTCGATAAATATCCTTTAAGACCCATTTCATATTAGGGATAAAATATTCTTAGTATAGAAGAAATAGACCCGACAACTCAAATGATAAGTTATTTCAATGTTATATATGTTTCAAACATTGATAAACATATTTTTCCTACAAAAACTATGTTTTACAGCCTAAAAAATTCCCTCTTCGTGTTTTTTTCCAAATTTTTTTCAACTGTTTGTTTAAAATACCTTTATTTGACTTCCTATGTTTTCCCCTTAGTTTTCCACATTTATTTAAACTTTCCCCATATTTCTCTACAGTTTTTGATATTTCAGTAAAATTATAATTTTTTTTTATAAAAAATCCAATGATTAGTGAAGCTAATTACCCAATACACTTATAATCAATTAGGATTGGGTGGGATCATAGGGAATAAAGTAAGAACATAAGTGAGATTGCG
Organism: Dysphania ambrosioides; assembly: GCA_026401315.1. Classification (NCBI taxonomy): domain Eukaryota; kingdom Viridiplantae; phylum Streptophyta; class Magnoliopsida; order Caryophyllales; family Amaranthaceae; genus Dysphania; species Dysphania ambrosioides. Next base: position 2,311,326 of record CM048666.1, read on the forward strand.
ATTAAGATAAAATTGATTGTAGCTAAAAAATATTACCCTCAATTTCGAAAAACTTAGGATATCATCATGAACCCAAAAAGATATTTTAAATAACAATGAAACTTTATAACTCGTAATTCACAATTACAACTATAAGCATGCAATAAGTCCTAAACTACAATAATCATAGTCCAAAATATGAGTAGAGACAACGAAGTCAAAACATAAAGACGTCTTAAATTAACTCTTTGATGCATAAAAATTAATGTAATGTATATATAAAGGAAAATACTTTATCCAATAGGTATTAACTAAAATTAAGTATATAATGAATAACTTTTTTTCTTCATAAATTTAGTTAAAAAGTTTTTTAAGGTCATAAAAATGATGTTCATTTAACAGTTAGTTCATGACATCGTCTATGCGTAAACAATTTAATGTAGTTTATAACTTTCATAAAACAAGCCTTTTGTAAAATATGGTACCAGAACTATTTATATTTTTATAAAGGTTAATAACTTATTTTTTGACCATATCTAGGCATTATAGAACATTCACATATAGATAAAAAAAAAAATAATCGAATAATCTGTGCGTCATACGAGTCTAAAAAACCAGTTTAACTAATTTTCGTAAATTCTTTCTTATTAAACTGTATATACTTAGATGAATAGAATTCAGTTTTACAACTTGCACAAAATCCAACCCACCAGTAACTAATTTAAACCAATACATAACGGTTATAATGAAATGCACTAAATTAAAGGATGGATATTGAAAATGTAGTAGCTAATTTATTATGGAATATAAAAAATAGCGGTACAAATGTGTGGGGTGTTAAATAGTCAGAAAATCTCAAAAAAAAAAAAAAAAAAAAACAAAAAATTTGTGAAGATGAGAGTAGATAAGGTTGGATCCACCAATCAACCAATGATCCAATCAAAACTCAAGGCACTTGAAACACAACCATGAAATCCAACTTTCAAGGATAACCTGTCCTTAGCTTCTCTCTCCAAATCTTTTAGTGAGTATCCTGCCACTCCTCTTATTCTACTCTTACTCTTACTCTTACTCTATATACTCTTCTTTCATATATTTTTCTTCTTAGTAGATTACTATTGGAGGGCTTAGAAATGGCAGCAACAACAGCACCCATGGCTAGCCAATTAAAGAGTGGGTTCACCACTAGGGCTCTTGTCGTTCCTAAGGGCATTTCTGGTCCTGCTCTGAGAAGTTTCCCTTCTTGCAGGAGGCAACCATCATTTATCATCAAGGCTGTTCAATCTGAAAAGGTTATTTTACCCTTTATTGTTTACTCATATTCCGTCATTTCTTTTATATATAATAATCGTATACTGATGGTGTTTATTACGCTAGTTAGTTTTTTATTTTTGTAATCACAAGAGTATTGATTTAACAGTAGCGGTATAAACTTTGATGGTTTTTTAGTACAATTGCTCAAAATTTCACTATTTTAACCTAATGACAACTGTTAGATTAAGTGTTAGTTATGGTTATGATTATGATTAATGCAATGAGTACATACATGAAACATATGGTGATGATCATGAAAATTTATTTGTAGTCATAAATATACGGCGTTACGTGAAGGTATGATAGTGAATAATAATAGAATGATCCTTAGTTGTAGTAAGTGTATAAAGAAAGTCGGCATTAGCTTCCATCGACTTAGAACTGTTTATAATTGTAATAATTAGTCGTGTCAAATACGATTAATAGATAATTATGTCAATCAGTAGAGATTTAGAATGATATCATACCAAATCAAGGGTCGCAGGGAACATGATTTTGACAGTAATTCGGTAGTTCGGCCTAAAATTAGCGAAAATTCGGTGATCTAATCTGTGATGTTGTAATGTCGCTGACACCACAATGGCAGAAACTAGAAAAGTAGAATGGTCAACAGTAGTTTTCCGTTAAAAAATTTAGTATAAAGTTAATTTCTAGAGTGCCTGTTATTCTGTCTTCCTACCAGCAGCCCTACTACTTATTACATGCTGTATCTAAGGTTTCCGAGTCTAATTCTAAAATCTTGTCGCATTAGGGCCCGGATTTTGTATGTTATCTATCTCGATTCAATGTACATATCTAATATACACATAAGTATTAAGTAATTGGCTCCTAATTTGAACAAATATATTATGTTTTTGATTGGATGCTAAGCTTAAAATTAGTTTATTATAGTTTTAGGATACAACTTTTAGTGACAATTCAATATTCTCGTCTAGATTTTATTTTCTTGTGTATTTGCAAATCAAAATCTTAAACTTTATCGTGAATCGGGACAGATAAATCAATTTGATAATCTCAAGTTTTGACCTTTACATATTCTTCGAAGTTGGATAAGAAATCTCAACTTGAAGAACAGACCAAGTATTGAAAGTAGAACGGACCTAAACAAAAATGACAGTGATGATAGTGGCAGAATCTTTCAACGAGATCATTTGCAGTATAAAATCAATGATTAAGGTAGAGAATCAAAGATTTTAGAAGCTTGAGGCTAGGCATTTTTTAAGGGGATGTAGTGGGGTTGCCTTTGGTAAACCTAATTATTTTTAAGCAGCTAGTTGTACAGCTGAATGCTAAGTTAGAGTAACTGAGACAAAAGTTGTAGTCTAAAGGTTTTAGAAGTAGTAGGAAGAAAATAGAGTATATGAAGTATTATTTTAGTATTGAGAGGAGACCAAGTGAAAATAACACGAGTCTAAATAGAAGAAAATGAAGGATGTTTTTAGGTGATCACGTGAGATAAGCTCTTGATTCATATAGCAGGTCCCGTCTTTTTTTGAGATTAAAACTTGACTGTATTTGTTATCGTTGTTGTTGTTATTGTCTAGCTGATTATTGATTTTGAATGTTTGCATTTCATTATAACCATAGAATGATTAGCTAGCTTACATGAGGTATATATAAAGCTATCGTAGAGAGTAGTATATTTTATTTTCAATTACTGAGCCTTATTATACTAATGAAGATATAATATGAATTATGTTATGATTTATGAATTAGTCCATGCTTTTTCTAGAATTTATCTGGCTTTTGAGTAAGAAGCAAATAAAGTATCTTTGTAAGACAGAACATGAAACTCTAATTCATGAACACTATAGCATATATTCACAAAATCATGACTAAACTAAGCAATTGGTCATGGCTTATGTTCTTTAGTCCGATATATTTGTCAATAGTCTTTTTTCAGCTAACAACTTAATTTGGCGGGTAACTTGTTTAGAGGGCGCTTTGCCAAATTATTTTGTTAACATCAAGAAATATTGCCAACTTTGTTACTTATTTTATGGCAGTCTACATACCAAGTAATCCAGCCTCTTAATGGAGACCCATTCATTGGTGGGCTTGAGACCCCAGTGACATCCAGCCCATTGGTTGCGTGGTACCTCTCCAACCTCCCAGCCTACAGGACGGCAGTCAACCCACTCCTACGTGGCGTTGAGGTGGGCTTGGCCCATGGTTTCCTTTTAGTTGGCCCATTTGTGAAGACCGGGCCATTGAGAAACACCGAGTACGCTGGAGCAGCAGGTTCCTTGGCAGCTGCAGGACTTGTAGTGATCCTTAGCATTTGCTTGACTATGTATGGCATTGCATCCTTCAAGGAGGGAGAACCCTCCATCGCCCCATCTTTGACTTTGACCGGGCGGAAGAAGCAACCCGATCAGCTCCAGACTGCTGATGGGTGGGCCAAATTCACCGGAGGGTTTTTCTTCGGCGGCGTTTCCGGTGTCACTTGGGCTTACTTCCTCTTGTACGTTCTCAACCTTCCTTACTATGTCAAGTAAGTCGGGTGTCTGAGATCATGAGTGGTATGCTTTGGTTAGTAAGGGGCTAAACTTGTATTGTTGTGAAGATGGAAAAAGTATTGTATATTCAAGGAATACATTGCGTTTTCTTTGCTCATTTGCTGTGTCTATGACTTAAAAGTTATTGAATGTGTATGATTGAAATCCTAATTGACCATGGAATTTTCTCAAAGAGTCTCAAACCATGTATAAATTCCACTGCATTCATCCACAAAATAGGTCATATTTCTCTTATAGTTTGTCCGGAAATACTATTCACTTTCTAGATTTAAAAGATTAAGCTGTGAACTTTACTATATTTCTTTTGTGACATTAACAGTATAAGAAGCATGGAACAGTGAATGACAACAAGCTAAATCATTGTAAAGTGATCCCAAACCAAATGTGGCGTATTTATCATGAGAACCATTATACTTCGCACTCAAATTACAATGATACACTCATTTAATATTGTAGAGTGAGTAACACACATTTTATAGGTGCACCCGAGTTCACAAAGGAGCTTGCTACTGTCAACACGAGTATGTGCACCAAAAAGAAACTTGTCTATGAAAACTGGTAGCCTGGTAGGTTATCTCACCACTAAACCTATACATTGCGTCGGGTTAGGGTCGGGATGAATCACATGCAAAACGATTTGGCCCGGACTAGGTAAAAAAAGATTCAAAATGGGCCAGGTCGAATCGGTTCAAAGAAGTTACAAAATAGGTCGAGTCAGATCGGGTCGTCCAAATAGAGTATAGTTTTATTTATAGAGGGTGATAGTTTTCTTGTATCACTTTTAATTTTTGGTAATGGACCATTGACAAGTAAGTGGAAATCATTCATTACTTGAAAGTGTTTAAAAGTTTTGAAAAACTATCCCATTATTGAGTCGACTTAACCCAATAAAATATGACCAAATAAAAGATCAACCCGATTAAGCCCATGATTGATAAGAATCTTTTACAAACGAGCCGATCAAGAGTTCTTATGGACCCCTTTCATTTAAACAGATCTACTCACTACTAGCTGATGGCCAAGTTTCTACGTAACTAAGCAAAGTTGAACACGTTCATCTCATGAATCACTCAAGTTGCTATCATCTTTAATATCTAAAACATCAAAAGGGGGTAGAGGAGTGGGATATGATGATAATAATGATAATTGAGTAAGCGAGAAATAAAAATAACATCCACATTAAAGATAAATTCACCTTTTCCCCATCCTATACAAATCACAACTTGTTTTTTACAACACATTAGTACACTCTCGATCAAACCAATCATATCCTACCACAGTACAAATATGCAGCATGATTATATATGAAGGTGGTGGTTCATTAAAAAATCTGCCATGATTTGTACATAATGACTCAAACCTAAAACATTACAAGCCACATCATAATATATATGAGAACCAACTTTGATTGCAAGACATATACGACTACAAGTTTTATATTATATGATCAAAAGCAAAGAGATTATATAATCTTCATGACTAAGCTACTGAAGGGGAGGCACTGAGACTATTAACAAAGGTTGGTGTGTCTTTTTCAGGAGCAGTTGCAAGCTTATTAAACTGCTTGAAGCTAACAGCAGATGAAACAGTTTGATCGTGAGAAGCGGAAGACAGCAATTCAGATGTGATGAGATTATCCCACCCCATCAGTGGGTCTGCATTAGCTAAGCTATCCCAGCCAATGTGTGTCACGTGCTTAACATCTGTTGGTCCCCCGATTTCCATATCCATGCCCAGCTCCTCCATCTCATCTTCATAAACTGGAAGAGAGATACAAGGAGAAAAGTTCAACAAAAAATAATTAAAAAAAAGCATATACGATGAACGAAAAATTACTAATTTATAGATGATATAAATATATCAAAAAATATTTTTGTAATTTTATTTTTATATCTGATATCATAATGTCTATATATGATATTCTTTTTTTCTGTATTTTTATATCTTTTATATTTATATATCTGATATAGCAATGCCTAGATCTCAATATCGAGATATGATTTATATTAGATATGAATTAGGAAAGCCTCTACGATAAACTATACAAAAAAAAAGTCTTGCATGAGACTATATTACACTTGACGTCAAATTACCTAAGTAATAAGAAGCAACCCTAATATAATCTCTCAACAAGTTATATACTGTATGACCGTCACTTTAATTAATATAAATTCTGTTGTTCCACATTATAGTAAACAAAACTCTCAATTTTTTTTAATTATTTTTTTTCATAAAGAAAAGTGTAAACATTCTTACACTCATGTGTATCAAATATACTTGGAATAAGTCGATTATGTAGTAAGACAGCAAAGCCATAATTGGAACCTTCAGCTACCTTAATAATTTAAATGTGTCCAGCATTTAAACTAGTTGAAACAAAATTGAAATTGTAAGCTATTACTAAGGAGTACATCTTTATTCAAATTAAAAATTTGACTTGGTAAATTGTTTGAAATTTTATTTCGCAAACAACTTCCAAAATGTTTTCTGACCAGTAAGTTTTAACAAGTCTTTGATGTTAGGCACGCAAATAATTTTGGTTTATCGTATGCATGCATGCGTAGAGAGGAGGAAATTAAACGACCCTTAAGATTTGATACCCTAGGACTTTAATTTAAGCTTCAACTGTTGGACTAAGATTTTATTAGGACATATATATATATATATATATATATATATATATATATATATATATATAAGATTTGATATGTTGTTCTAATGTTCAGGTCTTTTGTACTCAATAGCTTCAGACCTTTACCATTTCACTTCCAAGAAAACTTGGGCATAATATTTTTTTGAAAATGGCTAATCGTAGAAATTTGAAGTAACTAGATGAAAAGAAGAAGAGGAATGACTTACTGAATAGTTGCGACAAACTTTTGAAGCCTTTAACCAGCTTGTTGACACCAGTGGTCAAGTTAGATCTTGGGAGTGCCAAAAACCTAGTAGAATGCTTCATGCTCTCACCAGACAAGCTCTCAACATCATCGTCTTCATCTCGAATTTCTAGAAGCAAGTACAGACAATAAGCCATTTGAAGCTTACGTATATTTAAGAGTTAAGACACAGCATGAATATTAAGAGAACGCATTGAATATCATATCATATCATACTTAATGAAGGGGATTGTAAGTCTGCTTTTGCTCTTCTAGGCCTTTGTTCAGCCACAGCAACACTAGCCTGAGAAACGCAGCCCATGGAGAAAGGAAGTACGACAAATTTCTCCATTCGATCTCTCACTTTACCCTGGACACCCATAAAAATGTCAACAAAGAAAGAAGTAAGATAGAAAGAAACAAAGAATTAGCAGAGACAGAGATGCAGAGATGAAAAAATTATACGGAAATCAAAGTCATAGAAGAGGCTTTTAGGTTGTTATAGTAGCTGCTGTTAGCTTTGCTGTCAAGAAGGTATAATTTTACACGAGGAAAAGTCAGTACCCATGTTGGTTTGGTGGGAAAGAATTAAGAGGAAAAAGGTTTTAAAATATATTGAAAGAATGTTGTTACTTGTTAGCATAAGATTTAACTTTATCAAGTAAAATTGACAATACCACGGGACGTCCAAACAGATCAATGTCAAATTAGAGACAGGTCTTGGCAGCATTATGTGATTATATGTATCTAAATCCTAGTATCTAACTTTTGATGTCTAAGTTCTGTGGTGGGCTCCTCTTTGTATGTTCCACTAACCTCTCTTGTGGCAAAAGCCACCAAAACATTTTCTTATTCACTATTTGGCTTCTCTAATAACATTACTACTGTCTTTACTTGATATGTACTCCATCTCCAAGAGTGGAACATAAGCGATATTACGTTATTAAAATCCACAGCTATAACTGATGGTGATGCTGGTTTTTCCCATTTCTTTATCCCGAAGTACCTAATAATGATGAGCAAATTAGAATAACAGCACTAGTCAAAAAAATAAAAAAATAATATGAATCATTCATTAGTCCCAGGAGAACAATGTATAAGGCAACAACTAAGGTGGTAAACAAGCCATTCTAATCAGGTTTCTTTCAGATAACGCTGGGATGTACAGGAAATTACAATTTCTGTGGAGATTATTCATGAAAATAGCGGGTTGTTTTTTTTTTCAAGTTTCAGGTCAATATTGGATCATCCGATTTCGGGTACATGTTGGGTTATTTGGTACAGGTCAGTTTAGAACTTCAACAATAGCTGAAGGCATAGAAAATCTTCTTCCAACAAATTAGCGAATTTCGATCAGGGAAAGCCGTCAATGAGTAAATTTTGTTCTAAGATTAATTAAATGATAGGGATTACACTAGATCTACTCTAAATCATGCCAATAATCCCCCTTAAGTCTTTGATTATGTAAGTAAGATGCAGAGGAAGCAGCCGAGAATCAATAATTATAATGATGAGCACTTTCATCATAATAAGAACACTATCATACGAGTTAAAGTGAAAGATGAGCCTATGGGAATGTAGCATAGAACATAGGAGGAATGATGTATTACACCATTATCTTTTACACCAACCAGCAATAAGCAAATTCCAATTTGATTCGTAAGAAACTTCCTAGTCCGAACTTTAATCTCATTTAACCAAGGCATTCCCACAAATAGAATTCTGGGGAGAGTGGACGAAAAGAAATGCATAAAAGAAGTGCAGTAAAAGCCTGGTCAATTAGCTTTTAGGGAAAACACTTAAAATTCACAGTTTCAAAGAGTGAAGAAATCAATTCCAATCCTGCCTGATCCTTCAAACTTCTGAGTGGAAGCGTTGTCTGAGCACGCCTTAGAAGGAGTATTCTTTAGGCTTTGTGTAAGTGTAAAGTGGGTATCTTTTTTGATACATTAAGGCTTAAATATTAAGTAAAAATCCAACTAGATAAGAGTTACTCGAGTGATTTTCTTGGGAAAATAAACCTTTTGGGTTTACTTTTATATAACTAAAAGCTATTTTTATAAGTAGGATAAATCACCTTCTGAAGATTTTATTTTTATTACAACAAGTTTTCCTAAAAAATCTTCTAAAGTTGCTTTATTCATTTATACGTTAAGTCTGACACTGGGCAGTACAGGCATTAGAACACGCAAGAGTGGATCATGCTTTAGTAGAATACTCAAGTATATACTATGCTACGACAGACTACTTAAGTACACTAAGCCATGCCTTGTCGTACACTAGTATAAAAGAGTTTATTTCACTTAAATCACTTACAACTGACCAAGTACTTCAAAGAGTTTTGTAAGTAAACTAATTCTAAGTTAGTTGTCTTTTTACTTATGCTTAAGCCTTATATCATTCGTAAACCTCTTTTTACACCACCTTGAGTTGTAATCCTCATTAGTTTAGTACTGAGTTGTATTAAGGGGAAGGGTTTGAAAGTGTATGTAAGGACTTTGAGTTAAGTCCAGGGAAGGAAGAGAGAAAAGACAGAGAAGGCAGTAAGTGCCAAAGGAATTTCGGGTTCTGAGTGGAACTCGAGTAGAGAGAAGAGAAAGAGAACTCCTAATAGAGTGCATTAGGGATTGCCCTTATAGTGAAGAGTTACAAAATCCCGGAGTAGGGTCATGGTTTTCCTTTGAGATGGGCACAGAGATTTCCACGCAAAAAAATCTCTGAGTTCTTTTCTGCGTGTTCCTTTTACTTTATGTGTTCCAGCTTTAATTTCCGCAAAAATTCACTAAATCTCACACTTCCAATTCAACCCTCCCTCTTGTAAGTGTTCATCCAAATAAAAATTGGTACTAGAGCGGGTTCTCACAAATTCAAGCAACCTTGAAGAGCCTAGTTTCTGTCACGGATGAATACCTACGAGAAACTTGAAGAAGGCTACTCCACGCAACACCCTCCCATGTTCAATGGTAAGTTCTATACATACTGGAAAACCCGCATGAACATATTCATCAAAGCAAAAAATTATCAAGTGTGGCGTGTGAACGAGGTTGGTGATTATGAGGTAACCAAAACAAACACCGATAATGAGGTAATTCCTAAATCCATTTCTAAATATGACAAAGAAGATTTGAGAAAATGGAAATAAATGCAAGGGCTATAAAATTACTTCACCGCGGCTTAGGTCCCCATGAACATAATAGAATTATGGGTTGTAAAACCGCTAAACAAATATGGGATCTCTTGCAAATTACACATGAAAGAACACGTGAAGTTATATGTTCCAAAATAGACTTGTTAATGTCCAAAGATGAAAGATTTGAAATGCTTCCCAAAGAAACAATTCAAGATATGTTTACTCGTTTCACTAACTTAACAAATGAATTAGTTTCTCTTGGTAGAAATATTCCTACTGATAAACAGGTGCGAAAAATCCTAAAAAGTCTCCCTCAAGATGAACATTGGAGAGCTAAGGTCACTGCCTTGTAAGAAACCAAGGAATTCACAAAGTTCAACGTGGAACAGCTTGCTGGGTCACTCATGACTCATGAGCTTCACTTAGGAACTCACAATGTTGAAAGTTCCAAACATCGTGGACTTACAAAGCCAATGAAGAATCATATTCGGAATCTGATGATGATGAGGAAGCTTTGCTTGTAAGGAGATTAAGAAGAAAGTACAAAAATATCCAAAACGGTGATCGGAAGAATCAAAACTTTGGAAAAAGGAATCGGAGTTCCAAAGCTGACTCTGGTTGTCACAAATGTGGCAGTTTGGAACACTTCATCAGGGAGTGTCCTCAGTGGGAAACTGAAAAAGGAAGAAGCAAATGAAAGTAACAAGTCAAAGAAAAGCCCAACAGAAATTCATACTCAAAGTCGGATGCTAGCAAAGCCATGATTGCAGCATGGGGAGATTCGGACTCGGAGGAAGAAGAGGAACAACCAAATGGAAGAGTGTGCCAACTTATATTTGATGGCCACTCACGATGAGGTTTTGGATTCAATAGTTCGAGTTCAAGTAACTTTTATGAGACCCACTTTCCCAAAACATTATTTTTCTGAAGTCAACAAGAGGATAAAAAAGACCTCTATTCTGAACTAAGATGTGATAGGCTGTTCTCATAAGTGAAATTCTTTATCTCATCCACGCGGCCAGCACGGTCAAAGAGATAACTATGCAAGTAAAGTGTTCAAACCCAGGCTCTATGTTGTAAATTTCCTTCGTTACTTTGAAATAGTTGCGGCCTTCATCAACTAGTTCAGCATGGATACATGCAGTCAAAACAACCACGACGGTTATCTCATTTGGTTGAATGTCATCCTCTCATCAATTCAAAATTTGAAATGCTTCTCTACCAATCCCATGGAAAGCATATCCGTTAATAATTGCTGTCCTTAGAATACTCTTCCCCTGTAGTAGTTTGGTCATGAGGCCATGGATTCCTTCACAAACCATATGGCGGGCAGATACCGGACTTTAGAATTTCTCAACACAGCGTCCAAACCAATCCCACTTTTCAGTATCCACCCATGAATTGTCTCAGACTCTTACCAAACCGATAGCAGAACAACACTTGAAAACACTTGAAAACACTCGAAAGCATAAACCCACTAGGACAAACTCCCTCCACAAGCATTAGAGAAGAACAATCCAACCATTTTCGAAACAACCCGAGCAAAACCCGAAACCAGAACCGTCCAAGAACGAACATTTTTCTTAGGCATTTCATCAAACAGTGTCTGTGCAGAACCCAAATCCTTGAATTTGGCATAAAGACTTAACACATAGTTCCCAACATCCAAATCAAAAGGTGAACCCGCTTTATATTGCACTCTCATGAAGAGTTTGAAGGGTCCGTTCATCCTTCAAATTATCAATAAACCCCATCAAATGGGGTTGTTTTTCTTGATATTTAGAGGAAACAGAAGCGTATTACTGTCGTATTTGATTCTGGAAAGTCTCAATCTGGGTGAATTTTGCGACGATTGAAGAGACTAAGGTGATAAAGGGGATTCACTCAAAGGTTCAAAGCGACGGGAAATCAGAAGAACTTGGAACGTGAAAGAGCACATCGCATGGTGCATTATTGAAGCTTCAAAGAGCAATGATTTTGTCAATGCCTACTAATTGCTGTTTCTCATTTCTACAAAATTTTCAGAAAATTTGGAGGTGCAAAAGTAATAGGGAATTCAAAGAGTTTAAATAATTGCAGCATTGGTCTAAAAGCCGTTTAATAGTCAATGAATTACAGTTTTCTTCCGCCATTGTTTGTTAAAAAAGAGCCATCGAGTCGTTTAGATTGAATTGGAATGTGGTTGTATTTTAGTGAAGAATTTGAGTTTGGGTAAGTTAAGTACTATTTAATTTTGGAGCCAATGGGTTTCAATCGTTTATTATAATTAAATAATAATTTTTATTAAAATATATTATTGAGTCATTACAATTGAAGTCGGATAATCGAATACAAGTTAGTTTTGTCGGGTCTATGTTTATTTTAGGATTTGAGGGTATTGAATTATAAAAATTGTGTTTGACAATATTGATAGCCATTGGAAAAACCATTCTTTCTTGTAATTCTTCTAGTAATGATCACTGGAACTAATTACAAATGTACAATCATGGTATAAAGGGCTGAACTTGTTTTCATATATTACAATAGGCTTCATCTCATGGCTTCTTTGCAACTGCAGGAACTCAACCTTAGGACCGGAGCAAGAACTAAAAACAACTAAACCATGTAATAATACAAAACAAACCCACTCATGCATAACGAAATTGTAGGAAGTTAGGATCGCAGGAGAAGAAATTATTTTAGTTTAAAGGTGGCATTTTGCGCTATTAGCTAAGACATGATCAGCTTGTGCTGGTGTGCTATCTTCTTCTGAAACGTCGTTTACTTTAGAGTTTCTCTCATTCCTGCTTCCTTCGGCTGAATTCATGCTTACCTTGTGCAGGCCTTGCTCCAGCTCTTCGGAATCCCATTCATTCAACTAGTAGTTTTCTTCTGTAACATTTGGCTTAGGACCCGAAAACACACTTCCCCATTGTAGCCTTGTAGGAGGTTTATGGTAGTTAAGCTGAGAGTGCAGACTATGATCATAATACCCATGTAAGTTATCCCGTCTTCTATTTTGAACTGTGATCCTCTTAAAAACATTACTTAACACATGACTGCACCCGAATTTCCACCTGCTCCAGACAGGCCTGAAACCACGCCTAATGATCTGAAGGAGAGAATAATAAAGATATCTTTTTTGGCAAATGCGTACGTAGGAATGTTACTATGTTAGTTATAGTACAGGAAATATGTTGCAGAGAACTAGAGAAGTTGTATTACTACCTTCTGGAGGCAAAAGGAACAACCCCAAATGTGATTCCTTCGGCTGCTTTTGAACCAAAATGAAAAGATAATCATGACTGCAATGGTTGGGTTTAAAGTATCGAGACGTCCCACACACATTACACCACCTAGTGTCTGGACAGCCCACCAGCCCCACAGAAAATCTGAGAACAATCAAACCGAACAGGGAGCCAATAATTCCTGCAAGGTTGAGGTTAAGATTGAATCGGTTATAAAAGTAGAAAACAATGATGTTAGTTACAGCTAGCTCGACTCCGAAACAGAATCCATAGCCTATAGCAGTGATGGAGCTCCTGTAATTGGTGAATGCATAAAAGAAAACCTTTGAGAACTTGTCCTTGTGCATTTCACCAGACGTCTGCAGCTGTAGAAAGTTTTCCATCAGGCAGGTCTTGGCCAAAAAGCATGACTGCAAATGCTGCAAGCACCTGCATAAAAGCGGGGACGAAAAATGAAATCTTCCAGGCTGTGAATGGTGTCTCACCCCCAATTCTATCATGGATAAAACTGTAGAGTAAGGGCACTAGAAGGTTGGCTGTGCCTCCGCCGAAGTTCCCCCACACGCCTGACTGCCCATTGGCTATGCCAACTACCCTAGGAGAGAACATGCAAAGCTCATCCAATATTGGATTGAGACAAAAAGTGGTCAAGCAAAGCCAGTTAAAACCCGCATCAGGAAGTAAGGTAAGGGTGAACCAGCCATGGCTGATAGGAAAACAGCAGGCACTGTGAGAAGGCAAACGGTTGTAGAGGCGAGCCTGTGACCAGTCATGTCACAGGCAGCATCCAAGACAAGACGGGCAAAGATCGCTCCTGAAACTGAAGCAATCCCTTCATTACCAATGTCACTGGCAGTGAGGTTAAGGTTATCACGGATGACAGGAAGGAGGGGCGGAGCAGCAAAAGTGCATAGAAAACAGGTGAAGTATTGAAACCAGCATAGAGAGTGGAAACACTGTCGGCTTGTTTTCTGAATCTACTGGAAGACAACTTTTTTGTTCCAAACTCATCATTCTCTCCAACATTTTTGGAATCCATAATGTACTATATATATATTTTCTATGACAATATCTGACTAGTTTTGTGCGGAAAGAGCAACTTTTGTTTGTACAAGATCCTCTTTTGCGTTGAACCTTATATTGTACTAGATGATTTTCTGGTTGAAAAGGTCCGTAGAACTTAGTATTACTATATATGTGCTCTTACGATTTTGTACGATGAATTCGTTCGCCCGCTGTGTGTGTGTTGTATGTTTGCTAACAAACTCAGAGGAGTCGCTGTCCTATGTCATGACTCATGAAGCTAAGGTTTCTGTATGATGTTGATTTCTTGTTAGGAATATTCTCTGTAATCCATGTAATGCTTCATGTCAGACTATCAGAGTATTCTGCAATTAAGTTACCTTATAACATTTATGTTTGGCGGTATGAATGTACGAATGGTGAGGAAGTGGTGATAGAAAAACATACATTGGCATGACATTATCCATACAAGATTATACATTCATAATATACTCTGTAAAGTAGTTAATCCCCAATACAGCCATTTTTACGGCCTACTAAACGAGTCGTGTGATAATGTTATGCATTATGCGAGTATGTTCTCTCTTTTATCAGAAAAATATATGAGCTCCGAGGTAAGTCTATAACTTGGTTAACGTTTCATCTGCATTGCTAGCATATCTTTTGATTTGCAGTAAGCCTAATGCATTCACGTATTCTCCAAGTCACAACTTTACATGCAGAATATTCTGCTAGGAAGTTGCTTCAAGGTTTTAGGATATTACTCCTTGATTCGTCCATCTTTTCAAAAGTTCAATAAATTTATGATCATTGACTACATTATCATACTGGTAAAACCAAGCATACATTTAGCCATAGGTTTCACCTAAAATCAATAGCACACAAAAACGTTCTGCAACCTGCTTTCAAAAAACAGTCAGCACCTAGAATGAGCAAGTCTAGAAGTGAAAAAAGTTGGTTCCACCTACCAAACTGTCTTTCTGTCAGAAGGTTCTTGTCACGTCACTGTAATACCGAAACATCAAACTA
Source organism: Dysphania ambrosioides (assembly GCA_026401315.1). Lineage (NCBI taxonomy): Eukaryota > Viridiplantae > Streptophyta > Magnoliopsida > Caryophyllales > Amaranthaceae > Dysphania > Dysphania ambrosioides. The sequence continues at coordinate 2,326,423 of CM048666.1, forward strand.
ACAATGACAGCCATGCTACTACAGGCAATTTCTCTCATGTTTGCTGTTGTCTTCTTCAAACGTATATTTAAAACACCGTACTTCCAAAAATAAAATTCAATGCATGTTGCATCACTAATTTGTTGTTTACAAATATTAGCAGCTTGCTTCTTGTAGTATACGACCCATTTTATTTCTTAAAAGGACCGGACTGTACATTTCAACTTTGAAAGGACAAAGCATTAAAAAAAATTGTTGGCAAATATAATTCCCAACAGATCCAACATGCACCCAATTCTTAATTAAATTATGAAAAAAATCGTAATTAAAAAAAAAACATGTATCCAGTTCTTGTTAATTAAATTACCAAAAAAAAAAAAAACATGCATCCAATTCTGAAAAACTAGATTCGCAATTCATATCGTGAAGGGAGGCTTTCTCTTCCTTTACATAGAATTTTACAGCCCCAACAAAGAAGAGAGCAAGAAGGAAAGCTAACATATTGTCTAAAAAAAATACAAAAGTAAAAAGTAACATTAAGACATTAGAAGAGTATGGTTAGCCATATATTCACAAGTTTTTTCTTCCTTTTTTCTATAGTGGAGGATAGAAGTATGACGATAAGGAGAATCCCAAAAAGAGGAAGCCACCGACGGTGGCAACTGTGCGTTGTGAGATCCTGGACGCCAATATGCTTCCTCCCACCACAGCCACTGATGTGCACACTGTATGCCCCAGTATGGCCCCCACGCATACGCCCAACGCGTTTTTGTGTGTCGCCAGCTGTGGAATCAAGATAAATTTCATTAGAGCACTAAAGCTGCGAGTCATGGCTTGAAATCAAATATTGTACAAAAGCAATCCACATATAGACCATAAAGCAAATCCATCATATTGCATGCTCCAGCTTTACTGCTTTTGATGAAAATAAGATAAATGAATTCAGCCAAAAAAACAAGCAGAACCGCAGGAATCTAGTCCACATTTCAGACAAAACACATCTGCAAAGATTTCCCTCGTGCTAAAAACAAGGGATTGACTGCATGCAAAGAAAATAACAGGCAAGGGAGCTATTCAGCTAACTCTTAAAGGTGAAGGACATGCAACATTATCAAGAAAATGAAAATTGATCCAACAAATGAATTCATCTCAAGACAAAACAAAGTAAAGTACTAGCACCATGAATATATTCTGTTTACTGGAGTTTGTATAATACTGCAGAAAGCAATGCAAGTCATACTGTCATCAAATACGAGTACTTGCAGTCAACATTTTAAGTTTACCAAGTGAGAAATGTTTGTGGCTAAAAATTGAAAGGAACGTTGAACTTACAGCAATTGTAGCAATCTGACTACGATCACCCCACTCGGCCAAGAAGGTGAGAATAAATGACTGCAGAAAACAAAGAACAACAAATTGAGATAAACCTTATTGCAATCAACAACCCTTCCAATAGGTTCAATGACATTTTTGAAACATCAAACTAATCTCCCCAGACAAAGAGGGTTATATATTTTGCTATCCGGATATTAGAGGAATTAATTAATTTAATTTCTAACATACCTCTAAAAATATGGGAGTGCAAAATCTTGAAAAGAATTGGCGCATTGATGTTTTGCCTTGACCTCCCTCAAGCTTCTCTTCAACCTGGATGCATAAATAAAACCAGATGATAAGCATATTTACGCAAAGTAATAGAAAAAATACAGAGTTCCAAAACTGTGGGCAGAAGCAAACGCAACTCAAAACAAGATCCAGATATGACTCAAGATTTCATGCTTTACAATGGCTCACAGAGTGGGGCATAATTTTCCAGGAAAGCAACCATGGATCCTTACTCCCAGTATAGCATGACAAGGTGAACTGGTCTCTCCAAACAACCAATTTATCAAGGACGGGCCCAAAGCTAAAAAATTTAAAGAAAGAGAAAGAAAACAAAAGAGTTGGTTTTTCTAGCATTAGAGCTCCAAGATTACTAGTTTATCCAAGATAAGAGCACCAAGGATATATTGACAGCTCATTGCAACAAGGAATTTTAAGCAATTAAGTCATGAGGTCTTAATGATCATTATACAAGCATGAAACTAAACAGTTTACATAACCCTAACAAAGAAAAAAAAATCAATTTCGAACTGCGAAATACCATATGAGCACCTGGTTTATTACTAGAATCAGATATAAATAGCATATGGCACACTGATTATAGGGGGGAAAAAAAAAGAAAAAAAGAAAGAATGGAAAAGAAAACAGAAAACCACCAAAAAGGACAAAGTATCCACAAGCATCAAAATGCTAAAAAGTTGAAAGAGAGGAAACAATGACATACCTCCTCGATCTCCTTCTTCTGGGATGCTTTAGGATCAGACCTCCAGGCAATGTAAAGCAGACGCAAACCAAAAAATAGGTAAAGAACTGCATTGAAAAAAAATTAATTTCCAAAAAAAAAAGGAACAATATAAGCTTATTGAACCCCCGCCAACAATTTCCCACAGACCACCAGACTTCCCCAATATTCTTGATAATTATACATCCATACGGATCCTCGTCAGGAGTGGGGGTAAAATTGCAAAAAACTATGGAAATATATAGACAATTATACCTGTAGCTGCACTATTAGTATGCTTCCTTGAAATCAAATTTGGAACTATCCTACCAAGTCCAGTAGAGAGAACCTACCGACAAGATGGAATCAATAAGACTAAACAAATCAGAAAACATCATCTTCCATAGCTGCATGCATGTGGATTCAGATAATTGCATGGAAAAAGGAAAATAGAAGATAAGAAAAATTCACACTAATTAAAGGAAAATCATACAAAATAGAACTTACCGTCATCACAACTAAGGCACTTAGAGCCCCAGACAGAACAATGGACTTCGGATGACGCATTGCCATCAGAGCTGCTATGATAAACGTCTCATCTCCAATCTATCACAAAAATCATGAGCTAGTAAGCCCTACAGAAGTGCATAGAGATAAATCTGGGCAGGAATTTGGAAATGAATGCTGAATGAGAAGATGGAGAGAACTGATGGTAAAATAGTAACATAAGCTGATTATATGTGATGTACAATCGTCAAAATAATGTATATCAGTAATGGTCAGAGAACAAACCTCGCTCACAAGTATCATACATAAACTAGCGAAGAAGGCATCAAAAACTCCTAAACCAGAGTCCAAATTTATGCCCAAATGTAAAGAATTGGCATCTTTTCCCAAATGCTCCAGCACAATCTGCAAAAATAGCCCATATTTGTAACCTTGTGATGTATCCATGCCTTTTTTTTCACTTTAGAGGTATCACACTATATCTCAGACTCTACACACAAACACCCTCCCTCCCACGACATATATGTATGAAATATATACAGATTCTCTCCATCGCATTAAGATTGGTAGATTGCTGAGTTTTACTAGTATCATGGAGTGTCACTAATAAGTAGAAATGAAAAAGTAATAACTGTAAGACAAGAGGAAATAAGACATAAAAAGGGAAATAATGAACAAAACAATAATGCAAGCCTGATAAAACAACTAAGAAAGCCAGCAAAGCAAGAAATTTGAATTCAAGAGTCCATGAAAATAGAGAAATGAGATTAGAAAAAAAAAGTCTCCATTACCGCCCCTCACATGATAAGAACATTCCAAATTTCGTCAACTTTGAAGAGTATAATATTGCCATTGTAATTTACATAAGAAGTTATCAAAGAGTTTAAAGATATATCGGAATTTGCAGTACATGTAGCTAAATGAAGAGGTGACAACTATCAAATTTTTCACCATCCTTGGAAGAAGCCACACATAGATTTTTGAGTTGTAGTCTCTGGGTCCAACTCCCACAAGAAAAGCTGCAACAACTTCGATGCTGCATGAATTCAAAACTTCACCAAAGCATAGTTGCTATCACCATAGGAGTCTTATACAAGAACTTCTCAACATAATCTCTGTTTTACTGCCTCAATGTACTTGTAATCTGTCATTCTTCACACACTGACTGCCCCATGCTTGTCTTCCAAAATCACTCTAATGGTAATATCCACCATATATTCTTGCTATATTTTATAGCTCAGCATCATAAAAGTAATTGTAATTGCCTTACAGTGACAAGAGATCCAAACGCCATGAAGACAGAAGACTAGGAATTTGTCCCAGACTCTCAGCCATGGATGACAAAAAATAAAATGGCAATACACCTTTCCATGAATCTAAGGAGTGTGCATTCATAGTTATCAGACTATGAGATTACAACAACATGCTAAAAGCAACTGACAAAATACTTTACACTCTTCCCTAGCGTAGAAAATGAAAGAATCTAAGGAACCTGCATTCGTAGTTATCAGGTTACAACTTCAAATAAAAAATACAGAGGTCAAAAGAAATTCACATGTGAAAAAGGATTATCAATTAAGATGGCCTCTTTGAGTGACTGCAATGATCCAATGGCAATGTACAAACGCCTTCCTGATATTCCATCCCTATACTAAATGCAAGAACTTATAACATATCAGAGTTCAAATCCTTGGGCAACGACCCTAGAATCTTCGAAATTGTGGCACGCCTTGCACTTCTATAAGCACACGGTGCATTGACACTATTCTATTCTACATCACTATTAGTGAAGCTCAAACAACCAATTCATAGCTTCACACAATCATAACTTTAGATCTTACCACTTAGCCAAATTTCTCACTGGATATATAGATAGATTAATGCATCGAAATTAATTCTGAAGTTCAATGAATCAAATCAAGATGAAAACAATGCGATTACTCGAACCTTACTGCGTCGTCCCAAATCCTTGATTGATCCACCATTCTGTTCATCATCCCCGCTTTCCTGCATTTATCAAACAGCTTCACCAGATTTCGAAATTTCCATTAAGAATTATAATGAACAGGTGAAGAAGCGGAATACCTGAGCAGAGACAGCAGAGACGAGCAACAACCCGATGAAGAAAAGAGAGAGGAGAGAGAATCGGAAAGTGAATATAGTATTTCCAGGGATTAAGCACAACCCCATTATCCCCAAATCTACCAATCAGATCAGAGGGAATCGGATTGTGAAAATTGAAAAAAAAAAAAGAAAAAAAGGGGGTGAAATTCGGAGAATTAGGGTTTAGGATTGACTTGAGGGTGGAAAGGGAGGAAGAATTGGAATGGGGTCCGGTTCCTAATTCCGATATCTCCCAAGTGGCCAGTCCCGCCACTCTCCTCTTTCTCTCTTTCTATTTTGGGATTCATGTTCAGTTGTGCTTAAGTCATGAGTTTTTTTCTGGCAGCGAAAACAAATAAGAAGAACAACCTACCCATAATTTCAAGCCTAAATGGCTAGATTATGGGCAATATTAACAAACGTTCTAGCAACTTTAAAACAAGAAAAGAAATTACATGTCGAAGCTTCTGCTCTAATATCTACCGTCAGCGTCATCAATTCCTTATATGTTGCTGATGGAGTTTGCAAAACTTGAATAGCTTCCGAGCACTCCGATCTGATAACACAATTGTCCCTTTTTTTACGAGTCTCTTTAAGACCCTTCCATATGGCAATGAGTTCCACATGAAGTGGAGTGGAAGCACGAACCCTCTCTCCACCTCCCTCGGTTCTGCCATCACTATTGTGAATGATCCAACCAATACCCGCCAGCAATATCTGCTTCCAGACCGATTTTTACCCCTTTTCCATGCCCGTCAACCTCAACAATAATCAATGGATTTCCAGACAATTTTCCCTTCATCCAAAGGAGAGGCGGCATCTATGTAGGGCATAGTGTCTGAAGGGCTCTGTCATGATAATTGCGGCAATTCTCGATCTTCGAGTCCACTCCTTAAAAAGAGCAAAAACTCTATTGGGATAAGGTTGAGTCTTGAAAACAAATTTCATTTATGTGATTTCATATGCACCATAATAGAATGAGAAAGAAAGTTGGGCGTTAATGATCCCGATCATCTTCTTTCATAAGAAAAGTCAACCAATTCCATATCCAAACATCAACATTTAAACTGGACCTTGAAATTTAGAGACCAAGAAACGAGCTATTCCAGACTCGTTTGACAAACTCACAATCATGAAATAGGTGTTCCAAATTCTCTGCGTGTTGGTTACAAAGATGACATCGCGAGTCTAGTTGAATTCCTCTATCTCGAATTCCTATTCATTAATTTCCATCCAAAAATGAGAATTCTCGGCATAATCTTAGGCTTCCAAAAATTCTTCCAAAACTTCGCTAAGTCTCCTGAAGGAAGTGGTTGACTCGAACTCTCTCGCAAGAACCTATATCCCGCTTTGATTGTAAAATTTCCCGACTTTGACCTCTCCAAACAAAAGTATCCTGAAATTCCTCATGGCTAATGTGAGAGCTTAGAATATCTAATGCAATGATTTATTGAAAAGCTTCCAAATCCTCTCTACATCCCATGTTTTTTGGCAAATAATTTCCGAACCCCAAATTGATTTGCTCTCGCCAGGGAGTAAGTGTGATGACCGAATTAACGTTGTTCCCTATGGGAGCCATTTATCCTGCTCGATGCTTATGGTATCTCCTCTGCCTACAATTTTGACAAGACCTCCCTTCAGAACTTTTGAAGCCGAAACAAGACTTCTATAAGCCCATGAAGCCTTAGGCACTCTATTATCTTTCTCAGTAGCCGCAATTGGGAGGTCTTTGTAAAGTCCCTTAATCAGCTGTGCAATGAGACTTTGAGGTTCTCTTTGAATTCTCCATACTTGCTTGAACAGAAGAGAATAATTGATATGAGAAATGTTTTTTAACCCTACTCCTCCTTGGCACTTTGGAAGTTGGAGAAGCTCCGTCTTCCTCTAGTAAATGGGTTTCCTTTCTGTTGTGAAGCTCCACCAAAATTTGACGACGGCGGAGTTAATTTTGGTCAAAATCTTTTTCGGCATCAAGTAGACTAACAAAATATGAGAAGCAAGAGCCACTATAATAGAGTTGATGAGCAAAAATTTTCCTGCTTGATTAAGATTACTGAATTTCCAGGATAAGATTTTCTAGATAATACGATAAAAAATGAAATTCAGTTTTGAGCATGAACTTCCATCAACCTCCATGGGAACTCCAAGGTAAGTACGCAGTTCATCCTTTTACTTCACGCCCAGCGGTTTCTGCATAAACTTCATGAATCTCTTGGGTGTGTTCGGAGAGAAAATAATCGAGGATTTATTTGCATCAATCATCTCCCCAGAAATAAGACAAAAATCATCCAGGATGTCCCTCATTAATTTGCAGGAGTTAGGAGAGAGTGTTATTCGCAAAGAACAAATGATTTTTATGAGCTGTCAATTCTATTTTTCGTATATATTTACATGCAATTGACGAACGACCATGTCCACAATATGAAAGTTGATTAAACATGTCTTCTTTATAAACCTCTATTTGAATATGAATAAAAAGTAAAATGACTTTAAATTTATTATACTTCTAATAATTATATCCTTAAATTTTAATGAAGTATATTTGTTTTCCATTAAAATTACACTACGCAGCACATAATAAGGGGTTACACACTTACATGTCAAGAACATACATCTTTCAATCCTTTTACTCTTAATATAACAAAAAAAAAAAATGTTGTTTGATTTTTAAATAGTTTCATGAAATAAATGCCCATATATTATGCATGCTCAAACAATAAAATTTCTTGGTAAAAAACGTGCTTTGTAAAAATGAAAGGTAAAGGCTTATTCCTCTTATTTCTCCTACTTCACATTGGTCAAACGGGAAAGGGCCAGGCTTATAGGATATGTATAACACGCTTATAAATCTATAAATTATTTTTTTGAATATTAAAACCATCTAAAGGGAATTATAATAGTATAACCTCCCATAATAATAATCAATTGGTTCTCAAAGTTTTGCAACATAAATATTAACCATTGAAACTATAGAACTTTAAAAAATGCTTCACGGTTCTCAAAAGTCTTCAAAAGTCAACTTAGCATAATTAATAAGTCCTTTTAACAAAACTCTTCAAGGCCGTAATAAAGTCCTAAATCAATATCAACAAATTCAAACACAACTTGTTCAAACTAACTAATACAGAAAGCACTCAACTCGTTCCTTTGTGAAAATCAACTTCATGAAACTCACCTTTAAGTGGTTATTAACTAATGACACAGGAGTGGAATTGGTTCAACACGAGCCAATAAAAGAATAGGCAATGACCAAATAACAAAGATACACATAGAGTCAACAAATTTGGGTAATAACATGTTAAGAAGTCACTCGAAACCTAACATATATACATCATTCAAAAAAAAAGTTTTGGATACATGCAATAATGCAAAAGCATATTATTCAAAAACACAAATCATAATTCAACTATTAACTCAAATTAACTTTTCCTTGCCTCGAAAGTGCACCGAGGACTCATAACGTACATTTCTAAGGATCAACTTCCAATTTTATTACTAATTCTATATTACTATCATGAAGTGACATAATTTCATACGTTTTTGTTAATAATATATACTACATCAGCATACAACCTGCAAGATCTTGGGCTACCACTGATAATATTCCTCATTTGTTCAATATTCAAGACGAATTAACCTTGCGTTTAATTGCTTAACTTTTTTCACATTAAGTGATTAATAACTTGAAATAGACATAATAGTCATATTATGGGAACTTGAGACAAAACATGCTTATCAGAAAAATTATTATCTTTATTAATGTACAAATGATTATAGAATATATGTATGACACTAACTTTCTTTTAGAGCTTTATCACCCACTATTAAGTTAAACAAGATCAGTAACATGTCTATTTATTATTAAATGACATAAAAGACATATTTCTTGAAGTTTGTTTAGTTCAATTCAAGACTAATAACATCAATAAACTTTAAAATTTGCTACTATAAATTGTGAAACAATTCAACATTATACCACATGCTATTCCTTGACATGATAAAGTCAAGTAACATGTCTAAAAGCAAGCATCGCTCCGTTATCACACTTGCATATTAAAACATACAAACATATTATGAACATGTATGAACTTTCCTTCTATCATGATTGTATATCTACATTTCCCTTCTCTTTTTTTTGGATGTATTTTACTTATTTCATTTGAGTTGATTCAAACCAATGATATGTGTAACAAGTCTTAAGTTTAACAAAAGATAAACTCCATCGATATTCTCCAATTTAAAGGTAAACTACAACCCACAACATAATTATACAAAAGACACGTCTTCATAAAATTAATCTCATGATAATAACAATGTAATCACAGGCAACCTAACGGCATTTCCAATAATCCAAAGATCAACAACTCCATTGGAATGAAACCAATATGAAGCCATCAATGGCATGCTATTGAGTGCATTCAAACAAAATAGCCTTAAAAATTTGCTTTATACACGAAGTCCATACCTTCTGTTAAAACGTCCCTCTCAACTTCCTGCTGAAAAACACAGTCAATGATTTTACTAACAAAGTAAGAGTAAAGTAAAAATCTATTTCACTTCTAGAACTCTAATAACCAGTCACATTGTGACACGTAGGAATAGTAATAGCAAAGAAAATAAAACAAGAAGAAAAACAAAAGTAAATTGGGAATATCATGAAAACAGTCGACACCTGTTCATAGTAAAAAAAAATGGACAGGTTTTGACGAATGAGGTCTGATTTCTCCGGTATCCTGTCCAAACAGTCCCTTACTCTCCACTCTAATCATATTTAGCACTCGCCTTTACCTGTCTCCACGTGTCCTGCTTTAGCATAGTAAATGTAAACGTCAACCTTAAAAAGTTCTAAAAGTATTGTATTATACGCAAATTGTCATCATATTCAGTTTATTTGTTTGGTTTAACAGGAACTTTTATTACACTTTTTCTTAAAAAATAAAATAGTCATCGTATGATCAATCTAATATTCTTTTATCTTAGACTTGATGGGCATGACTTATTATTGATGAGTGGGAAACCTTTTTTAAGTAAGTAAATTGGTTAACTATAATAAATTGAGGAGAGTCTATAGAATACTAACCAGTATGTGAGTGGCCACTAGAAAATTTAATAACTTGCAATGAAGTTCACTTCAATGTTGGTTGGAACACATATTGGCAAACATTGTGATGAAATGACGAAGTAAAAAAGACACATACTTCTTCCGTTTTTATTTACTAGCAATACTCCTTAAAACTTATTTGTCAATTTACATTTTTAACCGTTGATATCTCTACTTAAGCCATGCTTCAATTGAGGAAGATAGATTAAGGGGCGATAAAAGTCAAACTAATGAAAAATGAAGATAAATGAAGGTGGTGATAAGGTGATGAGATAAAAAATAAGATACTATAGTGGTGATATGAGGAAGAAGAAAAAATTGGGAGATTGATTACTACCTTTATTATGATGATAATAATACCCTAAGAGTGTGGTGTGTATCTATACTCTTCAAATGAGGGTATTAGTTCCCCTTTTATCAAAATACTAACACTATATTTACCTTATAAATTACTTTCATTAACCTTGTTTTTCATTGATTTGACTTTTATAACTCTTCTAGTGCATTACCCTCAATCCAAACATACCCTTAAACGTAAATATAAAAAATTATATAATAGATATATTGAAATTATATATCGACAAATCTAACTAGATTCTACATAATTATATTTTTTTCTTAAGAAAAATTCACCAGAGAAGATAAAAGATAAATTTGTGAATATTGTAAAATGAAGTGTTGCAAGTAAAAATAAATAAATTAAGTTCAACATATATTTTTCACTTGTCCATATCACAATGATGTAATGGAGAAATAAGGTAAATCTTGTTGAAAGAAGTATAATATTTTTTGAATTGATGGTTATAGATGTATATGACGCTTAAACTATTCAAATTAAAGGTACTAGTACACTTAAATTGAAGGTTATACTCCTTATAAACATGTTGGTGTACTTGCAGCATGCGAGGATGTCCTTGATAAGTTATATTCAGTGCATATGTTTTTAAGTGTTTTATGAGTTGCATATAGTTTAGATATGTTTAGTGTAATTTTGCTTAATTTTGGTTTACTTGTGTTTCCATGCATGGTGCGTTCATGGGTAGTTTAAGTAGGTTTGATGTATTTTAGGAAATCAAGCTATTACAGAGCATAGATATTACTTGCCCATTTACATAATAGCAGGAATAATTAGTTTTTTTTTTTTTGTTTTTTTACAAGCACGCAATAACCTTATTAGTCAATCTATAATAGTTATAATAACAATATATACAGACATACTCTATACTTGTACAATTTGTACTCTCATGTCCATGAAGACATGCATAGAGGCCATAGTCACATTAACGCAAGGTTTGAACTATTATTATCTTTGTCGAGGTTCTTAACAGACAAGTAAATTGCAAAACTGTACTCACGTGGAATATGATTGAAAATGAGTTAATATGCATTACAATAAATGAAAAAAGAAAAAAAAAGAAACATTGATCACGTGTACAAAATAAATAGTTATAGAGTGCCACGTATTTTCCCTATTTCTCATGTGAATTCAATAATCAATTATAAAACTTTCTTTGGTAGAATCGATTTAAGACAAATGAAAAGTTTATAACAAATAGTAGATCTTATAAACAATTTTACTAAACAACTCCGATACACAAATAAGTCGACAACATCGCCAAATCTTATTGACAAACAACACTTGCAAATCATAAACACAACTTTCCAAGCATACATTTTCCCACACTTGCCGTAGAAAACGTTTTAATATATCATAAAATTCTCAACTGAACTTTCCTATTTAGGGAACCATAAACATTCATCACTCACTAAAAAAGAAAAAAAAAAAAAAAAAAAAAAACCTTGTGCACATGTAAAGTACCACTCTAGTCTGTAGAGCACAATGATGCACACAATACTCCGCATCTAAATTGATGAGAAAAGGGAGACGTAGGACAAAGGAGGATGTAGTCATGTAAGCTGTCAATCAAACGCGTCCTAACAAGAAGTACACGCTACCACTGCGCGTACTTCTATTTCCATATCCACGCGAGTGGACTTGCCGTTTTTTCACTCTCACCAGGTCAGAAAAACGCGGTAAAAGTAAAAAATGAAAATAGAAAACGTCTGGTTGTATTGGCAAAAAAAAAAAAAAAAAATTAAAAATATTTGGTTGGTTTTTATTATTCTCCACTCTCTCTCCTCTTCTTTCCTTTCCCCCACACTACATTTTGTGGAAGAGAAACTACCTGATTTTCCCCTACCTTTTCATTTTTCATTTCCTTTATTTTTTTTTTTTAAAAAAATTCATTTTCATTTGTATATGTTTTAAAATTTTTATAATAATAAATTCAAAATAAAAAATAAAAATAAAATCTGGAGTACGTAGGAATGGGGGAATGATTAGAATTGAAGAAGATTGATGGTGTCATCATGTGAATGGAGATAGTGATAAAACGATGGCGTATAGAGAGGTTGCCGTTGTTGTTGATGATGATGATGACGATGTTGCTGCTTCTTCTTCAATTCCCGTTTCTAGACCCTCTGTTGTAGCCCTTCCTCTTCATCCTGGATCATCCTCTCTTCTTCATGAAGGTTTCTAATTTCCTTTCTTTTTCTTTAAATTCACCCCATTTCCTTTATATGTTGTTTTTTTACCACCTTTTTCTTAATGTTATAATATATGGTTTAGTAAATTGGGTTTGATCAGATTATTCCAGTGTGAAAAACTAACCCCCCCCCCCCCCCCCCCCCCCCCCCCCCTTTAAATTTTTTTTGTAACAGTTATTAATCTGGGGTATCGGGTTTGATCGTTTGTGAAATTTTTTTTTTTTGGTTAAATATTGTAAATTTTGATAAAATCAACTATTAGGGGAATTAGCATTTTGATTCTAGTTTTGAACTTTTGATATATACACATATGTATACAACTTGTATTTGGGGTTGCTGAGAATTGAAGCCACTTGATTAGCTTTATGGAATATGAGTCACAAGAATTGAAGTACTACTTTTGATTTAATGAAAATATGGATGATATTTGTCCTTTTTTTTTTTATCATACCAATCATATGCTTTTGCTTTACTTGGATGAACAAAGATTTGAACTTTGCTTTGAGTTTGATTCTGCTACAAGTTATTAAATGAATGAGTAATAAAAAGGACTATGTAAACTTGTAAATTGGAGTTTTTATTTTTATTTTTATGAAAGCCTTGATCTTGGAAACAAGTGCTTGGGTGTGATCCGTATGAACTAATCTGAGAAAAAATACCATGAATTCGCGGTGTGTTTATGTGGGATGTTTCGAATGTGTCTGACACCTATGACCAGGCTTTTGTAGTACAGTTTTTAACAGTGTTGTTTTTCTTGGTGGTTCAGTGTAAATTATTATCACTGAATGGTTTCTTTTTTAACATGGGATTCAGGTTCGGTGTTTAGATGGGAAATGACAAAAGTATATGTGAAATTATCATGTTTCCTGTTGTCAAAGTACATTGCATTTTAAGTTTCTATTAATGGAGTTTTTCATTTCTTTATGGTAAAAATTGCATTGTATTTCTTATGTGAATAATATTGGTGTTTCAGAATCAATGTGGCCTGTAAATATGAGATCTCCTGAAGCAATGGATGCTGGAATTTACCCACCTGGTCCATACCCTGAGCGTGAAGGGGAATCAGATTGTTCCTTTTATCTTAGAACAGGACTTTGTAGATTTGGTTCCACATGCCGCTTTAATCATCCTTCTAATAGGAAGCTAGTAAGTTCTGTTCCCACTGTGTAGAAACATAAGATGCCTCATGCAAATCTTTGACTGTATTTTGTCTCTTACTTTCTGCTATGTTCAGGTTCCTCCTGTTGCTCCATTTTGTTTACGTTGATACCATAGGCATGCTAGCATGTAAGTCAATGACTATGAAGACCACAAATAACTTTATCTAGATTTCTTTGTAGATTTTTCAGGGACAAAATTATGATGCTAAAAGTTAGGGGTTGGATTTGGTTTCCTCATTTAGAGACTTGAGAGTTTGTTTCATCATTATAGTGTCACTTTTGTTGCACACAGATCCTTTTGGGATGTATAATTTTTTTTTGTAAGAAGTTGTAGTTAGAGAGGGAAAGTAGTGGGTACATATTTTACTTAGTGACTTGGAAACCCCTGATTCCCGTCCTCCACCTTGTACTCTAACAAGCCAATTGTTTTCTGAGGCAAAACAACATTTTTTCTTCCATATCTTTTTCCTTATGTGATCGGGCCGTCATTACATCAAAACTCCACTTCAACTTTTGTTCCAAATGTAAGTTTCTTAGCTCCTAATGGCATAATTTTTTGAGGGTTTTGCACTGAGGAATTCTAGAAATGGTGGTTTTAAAATGGCTCTAAATTAGAGTTTGTGGACAACTATTGCCTTACATCTAAAGTTGGAAATTGAGATGGAAGTAGTTAGTTCTTTTGTTTTTGATGTATTCTTTCTTCGCACTTGTCTTTTTCATGTACGGATGTCTGTTTGATGAAATTGATAGAAACTATTGTGCCACAGGCTCTTGCCACTGCAAAAATGAAAGGGGAGTTCCCAGAAAGAACCGGTCAACCTGAATGCCAGGCATGAAAACATCTTCAATTTGTTCTTTGCTATTAATTTACTTTCATCACTTAGAAGAGGTAACGAAGTTTGTTTTTCAAATTTTGGGATGTTTGTTTTCGCCGTTATTACTTCTGATTGATCTCCTTGGACTTTGAAAGTGTGAATGGTGGGATGTGTTGAGTTACATCTGTAGTTGGATGTCAACGAAGCATGGAATGCCTAGTTTTTTCTTTGAAAGTAAATGCTTTAGTTGATTGTTATCTAATCTGTTAGCCATGCAGTTGTGCATTCTCTCCTCTGGTTATTTTGGAAGCTTTGTTAACTCGGGGTCTTGGGGACAACTAATGGTTGTTACAGTTCGTTCCGGATATCCCATAAGCATTTTTAGAAAGGAATATAACATTTACCTGGAATGAATTTGTATTGCACTACGAGCAGCTTTTCTCAGTAAGTGAGATGACAGCTTTTAAATGAGATATTCATGAAACAGACATCAATTGAAATATACAACTGAATAGCGCTTCTTCTAAGTGAACTTAAGTTTGGTTGGCTAGTTAAAAATCTTCATTAAGGACTCTTAGGATTACTGAAATCTTGCCTCTTTGATTATTCCCTCAACAAAGGAGGATCCCCACATGCCAAGAAAAGAAAATCATATGTTCTAAAGATGTGCCGGACTAAAGGTAATGTTGATGGAGATGAAATTTGAGGGTCTCTAGAGGAAGGTGGACTATTGGGGTGGACATTTATTTGCTGTCATAGTTAAAATGATAATTGTTATATAACTCCTTTCTTCCTTCATCCTCTTAGTTTATTCACCCGCAGAGCTTTTGTAAAAAGTCTTTCTTTTAATTTTTTACATGCTGCTGCTTCAACTTCTCAGTACTTCTTGAAGACTGGAACCTGCAAGTTTGGAGCAACGTGCAAGTTTAATCATCCTAAAGATAAGGCTGGGATTGCTGGAAGAGTTCCAGTAAATGTTTTAGGCTACCCACTACGTCCGGTATAATTAATCACTTGAAGTCTTGAACTCATGGTTGTTTGTCTTGACTATTTTGATCTGAAACTTACGGCAAACAGTTTTTACATCATATAAAAACAGAATGAGCCCGAGTGTGCATACTATTTAAGAACGGGACAATGTAAATTTGGGGGCACATGCAAGTTCCACCACCCTCAGCCATCTGCTTCTTTCCGTGGTTCTTCAGTGTATCCACCAGTCCAGTCTCCAACAACTCCTGGTCAGCAGTCCTATCCAGGAGGATTAACAAATTGGTCTTTATCAAGAGCCTCAATTATTCCTAGTCCACGTTGGCAAGGTCCTTCAAGTTACACACCTTTAATTCTTCCACAAGGAATGGTTTCAGTTCCAGGATGGAATGCCTATATGGTAAGCACAAGCCTTCTGTACTAGATAATGAATAAGAAATAATTAAAATGGAATTTGATCAACTTTTCTCTTCTTGTTGTTGATCAAAAAGTTTTTTAGTATGATTGGTGAGGGATTTCAGTCATTTGATGGATCAGCCATTAATGGTCGCTGAGTGTCAGCGTCCTGTTGCCTTTATTTGAACAGTGCTCCTGTCGCCTTTAATTGAATAGTTTATGTTCATAGATTTTTTTTTGGAACTTGTTCTTTAGCATTTTATGCTCTCTTAAGCTGCTTTCTATTGACTACAGGAGTTTTTGACTGTTGACAATTTACTTTTGAAAGAAACTTCAGTTTATGTCTATTACCTCGTGCATATTTTATTTGTCTCCAGGGTCAGATGGGGTCAGTTTCATCTGCTGAAGGACAACCACCGACGTCAGGAGACAGTCCTGGCTATGGAGCTGCACGCCAAAGTGAATCTGCAGTTGCTGTTTCTCCGGTGGCATATTCTTCATATCGGTCTGGCTCTATCCCTATGGGTTATTACGCACTGCAGAGGGACAATGTTTTCCCTGAGAGATCTGGGCAGCCTGAATGTCAATATTACATGAAGACTGGTGATTGTAAGTTCGGTGCAGTGTGTCGATTTCACCATCCCAGAGAAAGACTAGTTCCAGCTCCTGACTGTCTCTTAAGTGCTTTGGGCTTACCATTGCGTCCGGTAGGCTTTTACTTGTTTTACGTTTGTTGCTTCATGTTCAATGCTGTGCTGTAGCCCTATTTTTTACTTGTTTTCTTCATATCACTTTTCCATGTCAGATCCTTGGCTTGTCGGACATGGACAACATTTCAAAGTAACAAAATTATAGCGTATGTCTGTTTTTTATGAATGAGTATTAGGCGACCCTGTCATTGTATCTAGGAGAGGGGGATGGGTTAGTAAACAAGTCTTCCTTAACTCTCAGATAGGGATAAATTAATGTTAACAAGATTTTTTAATCAAGAGAAAAACTGCAGACATGGCTCATGATTCATCAAAAAACTGAGATGATCACAAAACCATCACGTGAGAATCCGAGTATTTTGATTTATCAAAACTCTAGTGATTAATAGATATTCTCTCTGCAAGAAAATCCGAGTTCATGTCTAGTGAATATTAATCGTGTATTAATTCCTTTTTGCGTACAATGAAATCAAAACGTTGGTATTCCTCGATTATTTCATTATTTGTTTAGGTATCATAGCCATTGCGTTGCCAGATTTTGCTTCTCTTCATCTGGCAATTGGCAATTGGCATTTGACAGAACTAACTTGTTAATTTTATTAAATTTACTGCTATAGAATCCTTCCTGGATACTACGCATTGTTAATTGCCACTCTTGTCTAATTTGTTCACAGGGAGAACCTTTGTGCATATTTTATTCTCGATATGGTATATGCAAATTCGGTCCAAACTGCAAGTTTGATCATCCAATGGGAATATTTGCATACAATGTCTCTCCTACATCCACTGATGCCTCTTCTATGCGGCGTTACCTGGGATCATCTTCTGCAGCTGGTGGATTAACATTAACGTCTGAAGGGCTAGTTGAATCAGGCACAGGGAAGAATCGGAGGCTTTCATTGTCCGAAACGAGAGACATGCAGTCTGGTGATGATCATGTTGAGACTGATAGATAAAGCTAAAAGCTAAAGCTTCCTCTTAAGAGAAGAAGCATGGTGGGTTGACTCCCCTTTTTGCAATCTTTTGCAGCATAAAGAGGAGCTTGCCTGTAAATTCATTTCTCAATTGCTGAAGATGTACAGCCTCTCTTCATGTTTAAGTTGGACTATATAATTATCAATTCTCTTGGAAAAAAGTACGTTTTACAGCCGGGAGTTTTTGGCCGCCCTTCACTTTCTCCCTCATGTGCTGTATAAATCTGAAATTATTGTCACATTTGGAGAAACCAGTGTGAACAATTCACCAGCTTCTCTGTTATGAATAACCTTTGAATTTTTCATTGTGGATTTTCTGTAGTCTTTCTGTAGCCCTTTTTTCATGCTAATTTACGCGTTATTCGTATTGCAGCTGTAGTTCAAATGGTTGCTTAAACACAGTTGAGAAGGAGAAATTGTCATTGAATTACTTAGCTAGGGTTGCACTCTTACATTATTGAATTCTTATTGTCTTGTTACCTAATTACATGTACTATTCATGGCAAGATTTGCATGGTAAATTTGGTATCGAAATCGAGTCTTCTTTTGAAAGTTTGAAACATGAAAAAATAGACTTTATTGAACTACAATATTCCATATATAATATTTTATGAGCAGAAACAAGAAATCATAAATAAAAAAAAAAAAAACTTTATTGAACTACGAATATTGTCTATAACAAATTGATAAATAGACTAATAAAAAGAATCCTATTTTTCGGAATGTCAAAAAAAAGAACATAATTGAACGAGATAGACTTTTTTACTGTTGTATTTTAAGAGCCTTGCTGAAATCACCAGAAGAAGGGCGAAGAGTGGTCGAGTAGGAATTGAAACGGAGCCTTGCGCTACGATAATTTCCATACTTGCAAATCAATTCTAGCTTAGCGTAATTTTTACCATTCAAACAATATCGATAAATATTGCCTTTCGAATCTCCAAATATTAGATTCTTCTCCAAGATAGTAAAGCTGTTCGTCCATCTTGAACATTCGACGTGCAAGTCTTCCTCAATGTGTATGCTCAACAACCTACGCCAGGAACTCGATTTCTTCTCTTTAGTCGTCGTGTCTTCGAGCACCCATATCGTGATCACGTTGTCGAAACTCTTCACTAAGCAAACCGTGTCGAAGCAGGTGTTTCCCTTCTTACGATCCCATCCAAGCAAGCGGAAACGACCTCTCCATGAATCTAAATCAGCAAGAGCTTCGCGGTCTTGGGGCAATGTTATGATACTTGAAGTATCATTCTCAAAATCGTAATGAAATATGTAGCGACGACTAAAATCTGATAGCAAATACAGACCATCTTCACAACATACTTGCTCCTCAAAATTCAAGAATCCTCCTCCCATCGAAAGGTTTTCCTTCTTAAGAATCCACTCCCCTTTTATTAACATGTACACATCGTAGCCACTGTCCCATTCCGGACTACCATGCAGTGCGAAAAACACGACTGTAAAATCCAACGGAAACTTATTTGAGTTACCGAACCCATTGCCACACACCAATGTAGCATTTAAGTTCCAATCGTACCGAAATTTCATAGCCAATTCCTTACTAGGCAACTCGATAGGCAACCAAGTTCGAGTGGCGGGGTTACATAAGAACAAATTCGTCGGGTTCTGAGGGTTTATCGTCCTACACAAAACTAAGCCATTGCTTGAATCTAAGATACGGCCTTTATTTGCTAAAAACTCGACGGATTCTCCAGGGATGCCAATGCTTGAACGATCATATTCGGGTAGGAAGCAAAAATCTAGTTTAGTAACCCTTATTCTCATGCATGAGTCTTCCTGAATTATCAATGCCTCCTCCGATCTCATGCACGAGTTACGACATTGTTTCTCGGCGAATAAGAGTTCCGATAGAAACTCCATGGATTCTTTTGCCATGGTACATAATTTGTACAAGGGTTTTACCGGTAACCATGACATAATCTCATATATCTCACCATTGGAAGCCATATTTGATCTTATGATGGATGATTTTCGTGAGCAGAAAACTAACTGATGATTTTCGTGGGCAGAAAACTAAGTAATGGTTTTCGTTGGGAAGAAGGATGAAGCATCGACCTTATTTATACTAAAATTATTGGTTTACAAGATAAGATATAGGAAACATAATCCAAGTAAATAACATATTATATTTGTAAAAGATAATTGTTTTTAGGAAACCTAGTCCAAGTAAATAGGACACACTACAAAACCAAGTTTACATTTATATATATTCCGAATAAAAATTTATTATCTTTGGACAACTTATTTCCTACTTGCGTTAAACCACTAATTGCGTTTATCATACAAACTTTTGTTATTCTGAAAGAATTGAGGCAATTAATTAAATTTTAGGAAAATTATGAAATTCTAACTTATTTTGTTATTCTATTTTGTATCCAATACTTTTCTTTATACCCTTGAAGAGACCGAGACATGACTAAAAATTACAATTATCAAACTTTATTATTATTGATCTAAGAAAAGTACCCAAAAAGTCATAATATCAAGCCTGACATGTATCTCTGTTTGGAACCAGTGTTTGACTGCATAATCTTTGAGTTCGCACTTCGACCATTGTTTTTCAATTTTAACTGAGCAGCCTGTAGAGATTTAAAGTGTTATTTTTAATCCAGAATGTTAAAGTTGCGGTAATCTAATTACTTTCACGTAAACACGTGCATTCCTCATTTATTAGTAGGTAGTTAAAAATAATTTAAGTCTTAGGCATCTGAACGATCTTTTTATCAAAACCTGTATTTACAAGTAAAAAAAAGCGGACTTTCGACCATTTTCAAGTCGGCCTAAATTTGATAAAAATTGTTAGTTCTGTATTCCTCAATAACTATTTTATTTTTTAAAAATAATTAGAGCCCAGAATTTATACCTTAATCCCGTTCACTTTTGTGTTGGACCTAGTTGCGCCACTTTGGTTAGTTTTAATTATATCTTACATACAAATTAATTTATTAATATAACTAAGTAAATAAACGTTAGAATTGAAGTAAATAATATAATCTTATTTACTTGATAAATATACTAATCATTTGCATAGTACAGAGTACAAAAATAAAATTTAAAGGACATAAGTTATTTCAATGTCACATGTCCAAAATGTTTCATTCAATTCTTGAATAAAAAATTTTAACACTTTTATCAAGCCATTTGTTTTGATCCATTAATTAGTCTCCCGCTTTAAAATTTTACATTTCTTAAATTTCCTTATAAATAATAGAACATTTAATAACTTTATATTCTTTTTTTTTTTTTTTTAATGCAGAAGAGGAGAACAACTCCAGTGGCTAGAAAAAACAAAAGCCTAGCTTGAGACATATCTAGGGGGTGCAACACCCCTTATGTCTTCTTCTAGAATAATTTGTAGTTAGATGGAGCAACAATTAGAATCTAAATCCTATTCTTTTGTAAGAGTCCTTGACTTGTTAGCCAGTCCGCTGTACTATTGCTTTCTTGATACACATGTTGAACTTGAGTACCCAATCTTTAGTATTTATCATCGAACAGCATAGATGGACCAGATGTGCGAATTCCCCATGGTCTTGGTCCTTGCCTAGAATCAGCTGGCTTATTGTCCATTTGTATTATCAGTTGGCTTAAACATATTTCTTTGCTAGAGCCAGTCCCCTGCTTAGCGCCATCAGTTATGCTTTGAATGGTTATTCCAAAGCTTGCTGTCAGTGCTGCCATCATTTGACCATCATGATTCCGAATTATTGCTCCTTCTCCAGCCTGCCTTGGATTGCCTTTAGCCGCTCCACCTGTGTTTAAAACAAACCATCCCTCCTGTGGGGGAGTCCACTTTACATAGGCCAACTCTTTTCGGTTCCTACCGCTTGTATGACTAGGAGATAAAGGATTTAACACCCTTAGTGTTTCACTGGTCTTTACAAGGAGAAATCCTACTGGATTAACTGGCACTTCAAAGCTTCTACCGAACACTCTATTCCTCCATCTCCACATCCAGTAGAGGGTGATACAGAACATCGATGGCCAGCTTCCTTCCTCTGCATGGTCTTGTAATTCTAAAATTCTTTTCCACCCAACTTCTGAAACTTCCTTGGAAAAAATCAAGATTCTGAGAAGGTCCTTCTACTGCCAACCATATCTTTTTAGCTTCCTCACAATCCCTCAATGCATGAGTGATCGTTTCTTCTTTTTATCTGTCAACTTACGCTTTAGCAAATTATAGTTGAGGTAGATGGTCATGGCAGGAAAGCCAGTGGAGTCCACGTATCCTAAATTGAACTGGGGCTTGCCAAACCATGTTCCAAATGCTATCTGCCCAATTGCTTGTGTCGTTCTTCATGATCCTAACAGCTGATCTGAATGGAAATTTGCCCTTGTTTCCTTCTTTCCACTACACCGGTCCCCTAGTGAATCATCATCTCGCAGCTCATGTGATTGGATCACTTCTAGTGTTTGCTGTGGCAGTAGGTGAGCAAAAAGAGGCCACTTCCAGCCCTCTCCTACAGTCCACATTTCTTCAACAATAGCTCCATCAATGGACGAGGGAATTTCGCCAAAAGTCAGCTCTCTAAGGTTGCAATCTGTTGCCCTCCATCGCCTAGTGCTATCCTCAAACCTTTGTCCAGCAGCTTCACATTCTCCACGATTCCCCTCCAATCGAAGCATCTGGCTTACTTTTGAACATGTCTACATCACATCTTCCCTTACAGTATTTAGCTCTTAGCACTCTAGACCATAAAGCATTAGGCTCGGTTAAGACTCTCCAGCCTAGCTTTGCAAGAAAATCTGAATTCGCTTACCGCCTAACTTTATATTCTTGCAACATTAGTTATAGGGTCTTTTCAAAAGAGTTACTTGTTCATACAGATCGGAGTGTACGGAGTACTCCGTATCATTTAATCATATGGAAGTTTAATTAACACCATGTTTTCCTTTTCATTTTGGCATTTTGCATGGGAGCTGTCGGTCACTTCTTGCTATAGCAGTAGCATGAAAGCATGATGACTACTTGACATTGTGGTCAGTAGGAGTTGAATTTGTACGTTATGTTACGTGTGATAGTTTCGAATTTTGGGTGTTTTTCGTATCCTCGTGTGGTATACGTATATTATATCCGCTCTATTTTTTAATATATTCCATTTTAATTAAAAAGTTTTCATAAAAAAAAATGAAGTCGTGATCTACAATTTATAATTATATATAGTGTAGTTCTATATTATGGAGCATCTCACTAGGGATACACTGCAGTAACATTCACATTCTATTACAGATTTACGGTGTATCACAAAATATTTACTTAATTGCTCTTCCAACTCGCCATATAATCATAAAGCAATAACTATCATTCTTAAGTGGCACTGTGCATAGTTTTCTTTAATGAGAAAGTATGTCACAACTAACAAGTGTTGTAAACTTATAAGTTCTAATACATTAATGCAAGGTCTAGAAATAATTTCAATTAAACTGCATAAAGTTAATAAAATAATTCATCGAACACCTCTCTCATATTGACACATGTCAGTAATGTAAGGGAAGGGATTTCAGAAAAAAAAAAACGTGTTAAAAATAAAAAGGATGAGAAGTAAAGTTAGTATTTAACATATAAAGATTAACATATAAGATTTTATGTTAAAAAAAGTAAGTATACTAATAAAAAAAGTTATAATTAGTAAAAAAAATAACTTAATTATTATATAAAAGTACTCTTCTTATTTAAACTTATATTAATATAAAAATAACGTAATCTCATTTCAAATATCTTTCCTATTTTAATTTATATCAATACAATAATCCCAATAATTATCATGATAAATACACGCGATTGTAGGCTCTATTTAGTAAGGCGTAAAATGTTTTCAATTGAAAATAGTTTTCCATGGAAAATCTTTTATAGTGGAAAACTCATTTTTATGAAACTTTCCATTGTTTGATTGCATGGAAAATGGTTTTACATCTAAAAATTTTTCGTTGTTTGGTTGAACTAAAAAATCAATTACTCATATTAACTTTTCTAATTGTATTCTCTTGTCATTTTTTAACTTTTTCGTTATATTTTCTGATTGTTTGTCATTAGCTAAATTTG
This sequence comes from Dysphania ambrosioides, assembly GCA_026401315.1. NCBI lineage: Eukaryota > Viridiplantae > Streptophyta > Magnoliopsida > Caryophyllales > Amaranthaceae > Dysphania > Dysphania ambrosioides. The sequence goes on from CM048666.1 coordinate 2,350,086, forward strand.
TTATGTTATAATAAATCTTTTTTTAGTGGGGTGTCGGTTTGTGAGATAATTGGCCGTGGCAATAGCCTCATGCCAAAAGGAGTTAGGTACACCAGACTCAAATAACATAACTCTGGTCATGTCAAGGAGGGTTTGATTCTTCTGTTTAGCAACTCCGTTCTGTTGAGAAATATTAGGACAAGTTATTTGGTGGACTAGGCCATTAGTATATTAAAAGGTTTTCATATTCGTGTTAATATATTCTCCTCCGTTATCAGACCTAAGGATGCTAATTTCCACCTGAAACTGGGTAAGGATAATTTAATAAAATGCAACAAACATATCATACACTTTTGACTTTTGTTTCATAAAATATATCCAGCTCATACGAGTGCAATCATCAATGAATAACACATATTATCGAAAACCATGATTACCAGAATCCGGAGCTGGTCCCCATACATCCGAATGAATAATATAAAACGGTTTATCATAATGACTACTACTACTAGGGTAAGAGTGTTTGTGACTTTTAACTAAAAAACATGCCTCACAATTAAATATTGCCATAAAACCAAAGAACCCTAAAAAATTTGGTTCAACATTATAAAAAGACATGGCACGACAAGAGGTCAGACACGAGCTGACGCGATCCATGACGAGCACGGCACGATCCGTGTCCACCTCTATGTATGAGTTGGTAATGCGTGAGTTGTTTGTTAGTTAGTATTTTTTGGAGTGAATGGATGTAAAATTGTTTACTCTCAGTTTTGGAGGAAATTGTTTTCAATAGTATGTAAAATGAATTTAAATTTCTAGTTTTACCTCCTATATTTTACTCCATACTAAACAATATATTTGAAAAAATAGTTTTCAGGAAAAATATTTTACATCCTACTAAACGGAGCAGTAGTGTAAGACATGATTGGCCCACAACTTTATTAAAAGTTCCATACGTCTCTCTTTTTCTTAATTTTATTTTCCTTGCAAAATTTATTCACACAACTGAGCTTCTTGTACAATATTGTAATTCTGTTAAACTCCCTACCTCTTGCGATCAACACCATTAAAGACCCCCAACCCCCCCATAAAAACCCTAATTTGTCAAAAATTTATTAGATTCATGTGAATTCACTGCCCAACTTCCACCAATTCATAAACCCTTAAAATCCCCATTATTTTTTTCCTTAAATCATCGCTTTCGACTCCTTCAAAAACCCTCATTTCTAGATCTAATCATCAACAAAAATGACAAATTTTACTCATTGGATTGTTCTCTCTCTTATACTTCTATTCTTCAATTCCAATAAATTCAAACTTTCTCATGTAAGTATTTCTGCAACCCACTTGTAATTTGACTTTAATTTTTCCGGGATTTTCTCCTTATTTGAAACCCACTTTTGATTCGAGTTTAATTATTCTGGGTATTTCTCAAAATTTGAAACCCTATTGTAATTTGCGTTCAGTTTTTTTTGGGTTTTCCCATAAAGGTGAAACCGCTTTGAGTTTAATTTTTCTGGGTACAGAATAAAATTGAATCTTTTTCATTTTTTTTTGTTTTTGATTTTCAGGCAAATGAATTGTGTACTCCATCTTCTGGGAATATGACAAATAGTATTGAAGAAGGAATGAAGTTATACCCTTTGATTGATAAAGATAGAGTGGAGAAGATGTTGGTGATGAATGAAACAAGAAGAAAACTTGGAAGTTTCCAGATTTGTGCACCTTGCACTTGTTGTGGAGCTAAAGGTTATTGCTTGCCTTCACCCTGTTGCTATGCTATCAATTGCAACATACCAAACAGGCCCTTTGGATTTTGTTCTTTCACTCCTAAGGTTTGTAATTGCTTTGGATGCCATATTTGAAACTGATACCGTCCGGCCTAAATCCGAATTAGTCGGAGTCTAATAGGCTCTAGATTACCAGGATAGAAATTTATAAAAAGGATAATGATATTAACTCCTTAATTTCGGAGGGTCTGAAATATCAATCCTGTTGGAAAGTGTGAATGGGAAGAATATCTGTTCTTGCTCTGTGCCTTATTATTTTTTTATTTTTTTTATCATTAATGTTAATTATGCTTATGTTTTAATACACTATATTCACTGGTGACAGCTATTTCCAGGTAAGATTTTGCTACTTCTTATGATTTTTGTCAGTCTGTCTGATCAATTTATAGAGACTTGGCGAAAACAAAAATTTGACCCATAGTTTTTTCTATGGAAGTAGCAAAATTTTGCTTGGAAATAGTAGCGACCCAAAGATTTTGCTCTAGGTCAGTTTTCTATAAGTAGTACTAGTTAATTAAGGTGCATAGTGAAGATTGTGATTAATGTAATTGAGGATTATACAAGCTTATGATAATTGTTTATCTACTGTTTCTATTATTTTAATGCTAGTATCTTTGTTAGTGGACTTAAAAGGCAGATTGATTGTAATTATGAAGTTCAATTCCATTTGTAGACCTTTCTTTTATTTTCTCTCCACTATGAATGCATGATGTTTAATTTTGTCTTTCATCGGTGCATTGGTACCTTTTATAACAAGCGTCGGTTACCTTAGCTTATTAAGAAATAGCTTGAAGGCCAATCTGTAGTTTATCTGGAAAAAGTAGTAGGAATGTAGGATAGCCTAGTGTGAAAGAAAATGTGAAACGTGTCCTGTCGTTGAATAACACCGAGCAATGTGTGGTAGATTCTGTCATAAACTCTATCTTTGAAGTTAATGTCGCCTTGGGCCAGAGTAATGTGTATGACAAAACCCTTTTAAAACAAATCATAATAATGTGCCTTAATTTCAAGTCCATGAAACGAAACATCTCCACTGGACAGACGGGGCAGCTTTTCTTATTGTCAAATTGAGGGGACAACTGTTGTCTATTGATATGGTATCAATGATGTTTGGTTTATATGTTCTCTTGAAAGTTATCAAATTGCCTGGTAACTACTTGTACTGAAAGTAATATAAGATTTGCTTGGAAATGTTGCTTGTGCGTTGCTACTGACTTATAGCCGGTAACCGGTGACCGGTAAGACTTGTCAGCAGTAAGTTGTAAGTTGTTACTTGTAAGCTACTAATACCCTCCAGAGAGTGATGTATAGTGGTATGGTACCAGATGAGATCAGTTTTACCTTTTTCTTCCTATGTAACACAAACAGGGGCCTTGTATATGGATGTATTTCTACTAGGACACGATTTATGGCTCTCCCATAGTCCTACTGGCCATTCTCGACTATGAAGCTGTTCTTTATGAGTAGAGTACACCAAATGGGGAAGATTGTGGTCTTATTTTGGAAGTTTCAAAATCAATACCAAGTATTGACCTATTTGTAGTCATGCTGTGGCAAAATCATTGCCGGATTTTCAGTGCCACTTCCAAGCATTCTTGTAGGAAGTACTGAGGACTTGTTATTATAGTACCTAGTATCAATATATGTGTTGCATTGCCAGATTATAGTGGTATCCAATTGTGATGGTCTGATGGGTTACTCGAAACATTGTGGTTTCATGACGAGTATGGGTGAAGGTGGTGGTTTTTAATTATTTATGATGAACGAGGGTTACGAGGGGGAGAGGCGTTGGGGCTTTGAGCTTCGAATCAGTTTATGTACTAAACTAATATTTCTTTCAAACACATACATTGACTTAGCTTGGGGCTTTGGGCTTTATTTGAGTGTATTAAATGTAAACGTATTTTGAGCTTTGGGTTTAACAAGAGTGTATTTAATGGAAACGCATTTTTAGTAGGAGTCTAAAATAATGTGGGCTTCTTTAGTAATATATCCCTTGCATGAAACAAGTCTAAAACATTACTTCATATGTTAGCGGGAGCATAGACATGTGTATAAATATTTGATCCAAAAACAAAAAGGTAACTCACCCTATATCTTGTTATGCATGACACCTGTGAGATTCGGAATCTACCCCACAAAATGTTTTGGATTCACTTTTTTTTTTTTTTTTTTTTTTTGATTACGTATAAGAAATTATATTTGTTTTATTTAGACAGGAAAAGTAGTCCTTTGTTATGGATCCCATATCCGAAGTTGGTGTTTCCAATAGGGGGCATGGGACTGAAGGCTACACATGAGCCAACCTTACCGTATATTTAAAGTCCCCTTGATCAATATCCTTCCCCCATTAGCGTGCCTTCCTTGACTTACATGAGGATGAAAGCATCAAGTGATGCTTGAGCTTAAACATTTTAAGTCTGGAACTTCTGAGTCTATAACAATAAAACGCAAGTGAAAGATCAGGATGAAACCATGAATAGCTGAGTTCCGTGGAATCAGAAGAAGAGAACCCAACCCCTACACCATTTTCAGTTTTCCTCCTTAAGCTACTCCCAAATAAAAAAAAATTGGAACCAAAGCGCATTCCAATAAGCATTAAACACAGAATATTTAGTGCAAAACGTACATTGCGAGAAAAATAAATGTTTCCCACCAAAAGTATTAATTACAATAATTAATTTTAAATTTTGAAACAAATAGTTATTTTACAAATCCAAATATATTTTCTCTCTTCATACATTAAAATTACTAAACAATAACGTCTACTCTAACTCAGTTGATCAGATGATGTAACAACATTAAAATGCGGTTGAATTTCTGATGAGATGATACATAAACTTGATTTTTAATTTTTTTTTTCCCCCAAACAGCTCGCCTTTGAACAGTGCTACAACGGGAACTAGAAGAATGAAAGTATAGTCTTAAACGCCAAAAAAAAAAAAAAAAAAAAATCGGTGGATTATTAATGTCTGTACTCTGTTGTAGTAGAGTGAGTTAGTTGTGAATAGAAGTATAAGAAGTATGTAGTTGCCTTATTCTCATGCTATTTGGCAAGCTTTTCATGGGTTTTTTTTGGCAATGAAGCGTTTCATTGATGTAGTTCATAAATAATGTTGAAAAGACGTACACATGAATAACGCATGGATTCACCCTTGGCTATTTCTTTTTTCCTTTTTTGTGGGTATTGTTTCATTGCCACTTTTTTTAAGGGGTCTTTCATTGCCACTTTATATCATATATGTGTGTTGTTCTAAGTATTCGGTTATTGTGGAAATTGTATCATCTTATGATATTATCACCTTCTTATGTCCATTATTCACCTAACATTGGTATTATATTTCACACTGAGAGTGACTCCCACTTTCTCTCTCTCTATCTTTTTTTATTATTTTAATTGTGACGGAAGAATGCAATATTATATGAATTCATGGGGATAATTTGTCATTTATAAACAGTATTCAAATAGTACCTTTAATTTGCAACATATTTTTTACGTTACTATATTTTGTAATCCAACTTATTGTAAAAATTCACAACTCTTTGACGAATTTCATCCAATTTACGTTCCGTTGTTTGGACACCCATTTTAGATTCTTCTTTAATTTTCCCACAATATCTTCTCCTACAATTTGTCTTAAAATATTTTTAAATATATTTTTTTTACAAAGAAAACTATATCAAAGTAATAAATACCCATACGAAAGGTAGTTATTTGAACAATGTAGTGTATAAAAGGTAGTTAAAATGTCAAATTACCCTATAAATTCCGCTCTACTACGTCAAATTACCCTAGAATAACTGATGTGTTTGATTCATATACTTCATTACAATAACATTGGGGACTAATTCACTCTAGAACTTACTATAATCTTCTTGTCAATAGTGGTAATTAAGGCAACTAATTTTTCTACAACATTAAAGTCGTGCATTTGCCAAGGCGTACTGCGTTCGGACCATGTGCTATGTTGCCATTTGTGATGCTGATGTATGAATCAACACAGAATCTTAGATACATCATACACATTGTTGGTGCATGCAAAACGTGCATAGAATGGGTGATGCATGGCATGGTCAATATGATACTCATGCATGCATCCAGTGCATGGCTTCCTCTACCTCTCTCTCCCTATAAGCCAAAAGCCCCGAACTGTCCTGAATATAACCTGGTTACTGATGCCCAAAGATGTTGCATAACACCTTCACTGAAGGACTAAAGGTAGGATTCGTGAGTCATGACGTACCCGGACCTGTACTCTCTGGTATAGTGTCATTGTCTTTAGGTTAGAAGTCATTGTTTCGATTACATGTCAAATGATCAGAGGCCCTTCATAAATGGGATGCATGTACATAAATTTTACCTGATGAAGTCAATATTTGCTCAGTTTTATTTAACTTTAGTTTGACCATTCAGTGATACTTTATTATGGTTGGATAGTGAATGAATCACAGATTCCAGATGTGCCTTTAATTATATTGGCTGAGCATCATAACTTTCTAGCTCTCATACTTTTCCCTCCATTCCATTATATCAGTCAATTTAACTCATTTTACTTTTATAAGATAAGACAGATCCTGTCACTTTGAATTTGCACCCAATACTATTTACAACCTCAAAAGAAACCTCTAACTCAATGAAATATCATTGGTCAGTTTCGTAATCAACACATAATTAATATGTCTTGATATGGCAAATATTTCGAAATAGAAAGAATAATATTTAATTAGGTATTCATGACTCGATTTTTCGTTATTCCCTACGAAAATGTATTTCTAACTCAAGTGAAAATAAACACACTGCAATACAATGGGTTATTGTCAATTTGGAATAGCGATTCATATAAAATGATAGGAAGTACTTCCTCTATTTATTTATTTGACTTATAATTTACCATTTAGACATGCATTTTGATAAGTCAAACCAAGCTATGCTTACAAAGAATAGTCAACGGCATCAATGTATGGTAATGTATACAACTTTTCTGTACAAAAACGTTCTTCCAGAGAGACCAGAGCCACATATATAGCAGGATTCATTTCTGCAAGTGCTATCTATAATTAACTGATATTTCCTTAATCTGTGTATAAAATCCTTCCTGTAATCTGTACCTGTTACCGCGAGATTGGCTTCAATGGTTGTGGATAAGGGTTTGTCCAGCATTCATCAGCTATGGCAGCTTTATCCCATCGCCTCCTGAACACCTTGTATTCGTTGTAAGACTGTCTTCTCACCTGACAGTATTGAAGAGTTCCAATATCAATAAGAAGTAGATGAAAACTCTAGTATTTCTGTGATTTTGTCAAGGATCTAAATTGCACTTTAGCTTGCGTTTTATGTGTTACCAAACCTATACGAATGACTTGGTACAACTCTACGTTTCAAAGTGTTGCATTTCATTCAAGTCGGACGCTCAGATAAAAAGAAAAAGGAATAATTCTGCATGTTACAGCGTTGAACTGCAGCTATATTCTGGCAGATATTCCAATGAATAGCATGAAAATATCAAATCCAAAAGACTTACTTCAATTCGCTTGTCAAGAACATGACGTTTAGCCTGCAAGGATCCACAAAATGGTTAGATCATTAAGAGAAAAATCCAGATCCCTATCTCCACAAAGTTCCACATGCAAACAGATCATCAACCATTTTGCAACCCTATGGATGACGAGTTTATTTGATGAACTGTTTCTGACCTTATGTCCTAGCGGCTCCCCTAATGTTGGAAGGCCATAATGAATCACATACTCAGAATCCACAACCCCAATGTTCTGGGTGCGATCACCCTGTCAATAGCAAGTGGAAAAACGCCTGATAAAACAAGGGAGGAAAGTGCACAAACTGTGGCACACAAATAATAATCAAATACTCGCCTGTGCGCAATATCCTAGCTGCATATCCAAACCCCAAGCGTGAATCAAGTCATTCTACAAGACACATTGAATAAGAATTTTAACAATGACGAAATATATTTTTGAAATGAAAAATCTCAAGCAAATAAATTCATTTAAGAAATAGTAATACTTCTTTCTGAATTCACAGACACATGGTACTTAATGATGTCTGAAAATAATTGTAGCCTAGAACGCACCTTCTGAGATTATGTGATAGGGAGCGGATTGAAAGATACAACTATCCTTTTTATTTTTTTACTTTTTATCATAAAGTCTTCACATAAAGTAAATTATAAGGGGTTAAAACAACATGACAGCCTTCCAGAAGAAAAGAGTATACTAAAGGTTTCAGCTAATCAACTTACTCAACTCTTGTAAGCTTGCCAAGTTTAAGAGTTGCTTACATGAGAAGTCAAAGGGTAATGAACCTCAAAGTTTCTGTGACTTTATTGGAGCGTGTATGTTAGCATTTTTGAGATTTGGAAAAAAAATCAATTAACCATTTTTATTACCTCAAAGTTTGGCATGAGAGGTAGGGTAACACACTCTATTTCCTAAGCATAACCATTACCCCCAAATTGTTACCCTAATAGTTAACATTATCCTATCTTCTTATTTGTTTCCAATCAATTTCTTTTCTCAGATTTATACCAAACATGAACTTAGTTGATAGCAGGAAGTTAATGTAAGATGTATGGTTACCTATGTACTTGTGCAGTCGTAAATGTATGCAAGAGAGTAAGCACATAAAAAGAAAGTCACACAAGAATCAAGATTGTTATTACGAGTATGTCAGTTTCAACTACAACTCTAGGAGCAATAGACCAGACGGTAGGCATACCTGAACCATGTACCATACACAACGCCATGCTTCCATTGAGAAAACTGGAGCCATGACTTCTATCCATCTGCAACATATCAAGAGACACTTGAAAAACCGTATCTTAAAGAATGCCAATATATATGCCAGTTTCTCTTATCCTTTTAAGCTGAAGACATAGTTACCCTGTACAAGGAGGACCTGTACTGTCTTCGTCACACTCACCATGCTTGTACGTTCTCCTACAATGCCAGTAATAGTTTCCAGTTAGCTCTAAATTTTCTTTAAGATAGGTAAAAATTTGTAAATAATTAGGTAGAGTGTAAGATTGATGCATAAAAGTTAGAGATCCATCTATCAATTGCTCAACCAAAAACAAGCAACCAAAACTATGTCTGCTGAAGCCAGTAACAATACTAACCTGTGAACATTTCCTCTCCTTCCCCGGGCAGTGATCTGATGATGCACCTCGGATCTATTACCATCAAGTGCTGGCTGGGAAATTGCAAGACCCTCCTCCTTAATAATGGACACATACCTACATATATCAATAAAGATAAGATGGCCTCAAGTTAGCTGATCCAACCCTCATATTCACAAATCCTGCTCTATTTTTATTCCTGAGACAGATTTGTAGATCAAATCAAACAACTTAAACAAATGCAGTAAGCAAGCGAAAAGGATTTGATGACAAAGTAAACTAATGCAAAAATATTGCATCATAGCGTTAAATTGTAGAAAAACATGGCACCCAGGAAGAAAAGTGGATGCTAGCTCTTAACCTTAAATGCACATCAAAGTATAAACTCACCTAAATAATTATGACAAAACTAAATATATGAAAATTCATCAGAAAGTAATGAAATATGCTGCACCTGTGCATGAAGGTACACACCTTAAAGGGTCAAAATAGTCTACTCCAAGATCTTCATCCCAGAGGAAAACATATTCATAGGCAGCAACTACATCTGGGTGCATGAACCGCTTTGCAAACCACCTATACCATAATAAACGGCCTGAGCCAAGTTAGAACATACGCAATTAATCTGATATCAAAGACATTTACAGTAAAGAAGCTAAAGGCTAATCATCACATGAAAACAAGTAACGCTTGATGAGACAAGGGTAATACCATTTAGTTTGATTGATTGCTGATACGTGTATGACCCGATCATTCCAGCTAAAAGCTTTCCATTGATTTATGTTACCATCATAATGGAAAAGCATAACTGAAAAACCCCTCGAGAGAAACTGGCAATACCACAGAGAAAGCGTTTGTTATGTGACGGGGTACCTGGGATAGAGCAGTAAGACAAAACACTAATGCAGATGATAATTACCTTGCTAACCATTGTATTCACAAGTTGTTTTTGCTTTATTCCAACAGCAACTGCCAGCAAACTCAGTGATGAGTTAATTTTCTGCTCAAACAAACTTATAAAGATTAAATGCTCCATAACAAATTCGTGATCATATTTAAATAGCCATCAGGGACTGGAAACATAAATGTACATCAGCTAAATAAGTAAATCTCTAAATGGCAAGCTATTAGGTAACAGTTAGCCAAATGACAATTCAACCTTTGTGGCGCAGGTGACAGACTGACTGACCGCTGAATAGCCTCACTTGATATAAAGAAAAACAAGTGAAGAAACATAGCTTACCTCTGGAAGGCCCCATAGTGGTCGCATTTCCAAATTAGATTTCTTTGCGACTATACCCTGAGGCAATGCTTCGCTTCCACGAGGTCTGCACTGATTCTAAACATGAAGAAAAATCATAAGATGAATGGCACACTATTCATTATTATCTTTCAGGAGAGAAAACAGACCTCACATCTATTGCCCAGCAATAGGTCCATACTTCCAGCCAAAGCAATTTTTGGAGTATCCTGCCCATAAAGAAAAGGCAGTCAATGGATAGCTACACATTGTTGGTCGTAAAATTGAAAAGCAACCAGCAATATCTATTCCAAGTTCAACTTAGAATACGATGCAATAAGTGATTTTTGTCAAAGTGCAAATCATACCTCTCTGTAAACTGGTAAAATAAAAACACTTCCTATCAAGTAAATAAAGACAACCGCAGAAGCTGCTTGAAAAACACTGCAAAGACATGCTCTTCTGTTTTTTGTATCAGAAAATACTGCAATCTGGCATCGAACATATCAAAGTCTCGTTAATCTCATGAAGTCTTACAGGAAAACGGTACAAGCTAAAACAGACTAACAAAGTTGCAAGAATTTGCTGTACTTCCCTTGGCATACTAAAAAAATCATTCGACAACTATTCCTTTTCTACCAAAAAGGAATACACATCCGGAAACAGAAAACTAATCTAAGGTTGGGTACTAACAACACGTCTCATGTGGTTTGAATAGCAACTAAGTGATTTACTTATCCCTATTATACCTATGAGCACCTATCCATCAGGAAGGAAAATCCTCTTCTGAGACAAACTACCTACAGGCAGATAATTGTTTGCGCCCAAGATTAAGCGGTCCTGGATGATTCAGCAATAGTCCAAAAAATTCCATGAATTGTTGGCATAGCATCAGTGAGCACATGGCCCTAAGATCAACTAACAAGCTCTCTGATGCTCATGCCTTCGTTCCAAGTGCTAAAAGGAGTTGCTAGAGAAGTCGGGAGCATGCATTTCATCGGTCCTATTAAGACCTAAAGCACTAATCATATCCAAACAAGCACATGGATCAAACATATCACACTCACCAATCAGCATAAACTAATAGTCGAAACAAACTTCTCCCATCTGATTTCACTCTTGCCGAAAATTTTAACACATTAGCAGACATAACTTTCACATTAGAAATTAAAAAAAAACGAATATAAGTTATTGCTTTATTAAACAATTGAAAAGTTTAAAGGTACATCCAAGTGATCCAACAACAACAACAATTCAATTTCAATACTCAGCATAAAAACATGTCAATAAACAATTAGAATAGCATCCCTAAACCATTTCAGAAAACGAATAAAATAAAAGAATTTTCTATCAACGAACAATAAAATATGAAACCAAAGAATAATAGAATAATGTCGAAATCACTAACGTTCTTGCCAGCCATGTTTGTCATCTAACGAATATCAAACTGTCAGCATCATTTCCACCAAAAATTAATCCAAAACCTTCAATCTCTCTACTCCATTCACCCTGAAAATCATTCATCATGACCATTTTAATCCCATTAAATTCAAATTCCTGAAAAATAAAATTAAAAAAAATGAAAATTTTGGAAAAGATTAGAACTTTATGCTCACCCTCTTTTGATAATGAAATAGCTAAATAAAAAATGGAAGAAAGATAGAATTTTGAAGGGAGAAAATGTAAGAGGGTTTTCAAAAATATTCAATTCTGAGGTAAAAAAATTTAAATTAAAATTCAAAAGATATTGAGAGAGAAAATGGGAAGGGAGAGGAATGGGCACAATCTTCATCATTATTGCCAAAAATAGTATGTTACTCCGTATCAACTTATCATTACAATACTGAAGACAAAGATTGTGTATATTTGAAGATTTTTTTTTTTTTGAGGTTATGGGATTCGTACCTGTAATCTGTAAGCTCCGAAAAAAAAAAAAAAAACCCAAGTATTTAGTTGATGGGGTTGTTGGTTTGTTAGTTTGGCGCAGGATTGTAGATCACTGAACAGTATCCAACTGAATAAGTTGGAAATTATATAAAATGATGTATTTAATTTATAAGATAAAGTAGTCAAATTTTCTACGAAAAACGTGGATTAGACCAGTCCTTTGCTTTGATCATTCAACGAAAGAGTCGATGCTTTTTGTTAATAGGGATGGGGCCACCATATTTTTGTGTGTTCACAAATCACGTACTTTGTACTCCTAATAATGTTCTACGACGTGGGGTTTAGGGAATTGTAATTTGTAAGTTTGTGACTAAAGGGGTTGAAGTCCTCAACCTCAACCTTACTCTACGCAAATCATGTCTCTATCTACAATAAGTTAAAAATTAGCTACATTGAAGACATTAACAATAACATTGCTAAGATAAGACATGCTAGGTTTAAAAAAAGGAAGAAATTAAGTTCCTCGTCAATTTTAATAAGTATCAGTTCATCTCTCAAAGTTTGTCTCGTTTAACCATTTTTAATAAGAGTTTTTTTTTTTTTTTTTTTTGTAAAAATGAGGCAAATTTAGGAAACGAAGTGAGTAGTATAATAACTTAATTAAGTAGTAGACAAATCTAGCCATCTTGAGAACAATCAAATTACCACACCATAACAACACATTTAAAGCGTATTCTTTTTGTGATGTTATAAACAATAGCATATAAATTCAATGCTCATTAGTGTTTGAGTTTTTCTTTACGTCCACTGCCGACCTGGAATATCTTGCAAGCAAACACAAAACTAAAATAAATTGGAATGATTTTAAGTAACTTGTAAGAATTCAATTATTGATTGGTTACTGGTCATTATTATCAATATCAAGTTCAAGATGTATATTTTGGGTGCACACTTCACTGATATAAAGAAAAATGATGCAATAATTCCATTAATTATCAATTTATGCACAATTGCATACAATAATACAAGGTACCTGAAAATTACGTGTTATTTGCTCTATTAATAATCCATCTCATTCTTATTGCCAAATTTCTAACACACATGGCCTTTTTTCAATGAAACCAAAGACCATATATGTTTTAAATTAAAAGTATAAAATATAAAATTGTATTTTACTTGAAATTAAGCCAACATACTCTCTACGTTCTTTTTGCTTGTTAAATGTAAAATATTTCGTTTAAAAAAGAAAAACTTGTACCAAGTTTTTCATTGATATATATATGTTAAAATATATTTATTAGATTTTAAATATATATTTTTTTTATAATATACAGTTATAAATACCGAGCCTTAAACACATGCTTTGATACAAACGCAAAAGGTAAAGTTGACAAAAAAAAGAGAATTTTATTAATTACTGTCAATTTCAAGCCTTAAAAAGGAAAAAAAAGGTGCACAAATTAAGCATAATAGGAATACTTTTTTTTTTTAATCCAATATAAAGAGTACTACACAGACCCTTGTATCAAATTTTTTTTTTTTTTTGACCAAGTCATAATAACATCACACATTAGGAGTATCATTTTCATTTCCTAACTAGTTAATTTTTTTTAGTTAATAACTTGACCTCTAATTACAGAAACCTAGAAACATACATAAGCAAATGCTAGTGTCCCAAACAATGAGAAGGTTGCATGAACCCAATAGCTTTCCCTGAGGCATGTTCTGATGTTAGCACATTCATCTTATTCTGATAAGAGAATTTGATATCTTGCAGCACCCATCCTACACAAGGCTTCTTAGGACTACACTCGAAGATCATAGATTTCTTAGAGATCCATGGATCCCCTTTTATACAACATTCTTAATCTGTCTGTATGCCCGAACCCTATCATAAAATTATACGGAGTACATAAGTCCTTTAATTTTGAGCATTAGAGATATATAAATCATGAAATTTAATATTGGGCCTAAGTGGGCTGGACTGGTTGAGGGGTTTACCTGGCCATACATAAGGGCAGTTGTTATGTGGGCAGTAATTCTTATCGATGATTGTTAAAAACTCAAAATTACTTGTAAAACAACGTATAGATGATTGCCAATTAGGCAAAAATATCATTTGTGGTGTCAGTTGCTTTCCCCCATAATTAAAAAGGGAATTTGTCATGTAGATTTTTGTTTTTTTTTTCTAATAATATGTCTTTCATATAATATATACTTCATGTATATATGTATGTAGTGTGTTCATGACCTAAATACATACCATCATGGAAACACATTTTTTTTTTTTTGGTATTTCTGAACCGAACAAAAGGTAATGACTTAAATAATAAAAGACCTAGTTGAAACTCTTGCTACCTTTACCCTACAACATGCTATTTTCACCTGATTCCTTCACACCTTAAAGACACAATAATATTGTAAAAGAAGTCTCTTATCTTTTAAACGACGAATGATGTTCGCAATATTTAAAGGTACTTTTGTCTTGCCTCGAGAGGAAGATATGAGAACACTTGAATCGGTTAAGAGTATGACGGAGGACCATTAGCATGCAACGCACCGTTCTAAAGCTTGTAAACACTTCAGCCATAGTTGATGACGTAGCTGCCCCCGCTGAGAGACCCACCCTTTTCCACAATAACAAGGATGCTAATATTAATTCTTACATGAATCTGGACAATTTAAAAGAATATCTTACCGAATACAGGCCGCCGCAATATATTCCTTCAATTCATACATTTTGATTATTTGGACCAACTGAGACCGGTTTTGATATTTGAGTTCAAAATTGTCAATTCATTTGACTGCGCTATATGGATGACGTCAGTGTTAGGGCTATTAGCATCATTGTCATCTTTTATTTTTGGGAAGAATTTTTATTTTTAACCTTTTTTAAAAAAAAATTCGACCAGGGTCGGTATAAAGTCATTGTCCAAGACAGCGACTTTATGTTTTTTTATTTTTTTAATTTTTAAACAAGGGTATTTTATTAAAAAAAATAAAAAAATTTAATTTTTTTCTTGAAAGTCGCTGTCAAGGACAACGACTTTAAACCGAACCTAGATCTAGAGTCATTTTTCGAAATAGTTTGTGACGGGGGTTATTTTTTTGAATTTTTTTTTAAAAAAGGTTAAAAAAATAAAAAAAAAATTCTATTTTTAGCATCCATTAATGGTGATGTGGAACATTTGGCATCTGCCCAAGGCTTAATTATATCATTAGGAATGACAGTTAAAAAAAGAAGACAATACTGTTATAGAACCGAGTATTGTACTTGTCGTTGGAACACATATGCTTAATCGAATTCAGCAAGCTTATCAGATCCAAAAGTATATTAAGGCCGAAGCAATTTCGATTATTCAAACAAAGCGGAGCTGGAATGTAATTATTTACTGTTTATAGAGTTGCGTATAGAAGTGTTCAAATGAGAAGGACCCTATTAAGAGCCTTTAACCGGCCCGTATGTAAAAAGGGCATAATTAAAAAGAGTTATGTTTTATTGGCTCTTTAATGAGTTAATTCGGGTTAATAACGAGCATATAGTTTCCAAGACATACAGAAAGTGATGCCAACATGCATGCCGAAGTTTGACTCAAATGTTTGACTCATATTGATATCAAATACTCACCCCATTTCTATGTATAGAGTCAATATTTGAAAAGTTTGACCACACATTTTCATCATGTTATACGAAATAATATATTCAAATGGGATTTTACTGGATACATTTTAATGTAAATTTTTAGAACATCAATATTTCATTAGTTTTACCTCATGGATTTGGAGATAAAAACATTTAAAGTCGTATCTTAAAAACCGTAAAAAGTCAAATAAGGCACACAATTAGGATCAATGAAAGTAACTCATTACCGGTAAAAATAATACAAAAAAGATATTCTTGCATATTCTTTTTTTTTTTTTTTTAAATAAGCACTTGTACATTCTTGATGTTGTATACATGTGAATATATTATATATGGTCCAGCAACACACGGAACGACCAAATTGGAAGTAATTAAATATTAAACCATTGTGTTTGATAGAAAAATATGAGGTGTGTATGTAATGTGCATGTTCAATCTCCTTCAAAGATATTCATTAGCTTTTCACTATGATTTAATTTGATATCATATAAATAATAACGAAAAAATTAATCTGAAATAGGCTGTGGTCTTGTGGAGTTCCAATATCCCTTATTGTAGAATTTTTTTTTAAAAAAAAAGCTTCATAAGGAATGTAATGTCTGTAAAATAACGTAATATCCGATCAAAATTGGAAGTGATACCAGCATGCCGAAGATCACCCTGCAATATGCATAAATACATGGAGTTACTCTTTGTTGAGCTCAACTTAATTTCGTAGTCGAAATTAAAGTTTTTCACAACGTTAAAGAATAAATAATAAGTTCTAACTTCCTTCAACTAAGTACTCTCTACTTCATTTGTCTATATTAAAAGTAAGTTTTTTTTTTTTTTTAACTGAAGTAAAATAAGCTAGGGAAAAAAATATATTAAATTGAAGAAAAATAAGTTAAAATTAACAAAAGAACTACAAAAATGATGAAAAAGTAGTTAAACGTAGTGAAAAAAGTAATTACGTAAAATTTGATCAGCTAAAGCTAGTAGCTAGACTGCATGCAAATTTACGCTCTAGATCAACTTAATTTGTGGCAACTGGCAAGTTAATTACATATAAAGAAACTTACGCAGTACTAAGCACATCTGCATGGAGTCCATATTCTTTCGCATATATGAACGAGGTAATGGACTGTGGTAATGCTGCCTGAAAACGATCAACGAAGGTGTTAAAACAAGACCTCTCTAGCTCCATAATTAGTTACCACTGCTCAGTAATGTCTAATAATAACGAATTGGTTTAACAATTCAATGTGATATTTCACCGGACAGATCGGAGGCAGCAACAACTAAACTAGTTGCCAATATAGACCTTATGATAACAATTAATAGATAATAATCACAGGTTCAGAGTACTGATATAGACCATATATGTGTATCAGTGTATAGGGTGTGTATACCTGAATGATAGCTACACGCAGGACGTCACCGTGCAAGCCAACAGCAAAAGAAGCAATAGCCATAGCAGCTGGACCAGCGACGAACTTCAATATCATCCCAAATATAGTCATCTTTGGTCCACATGCGATCAACTTCTCTTGCAAAGCCATGAACATGCCTTCGCAGTTTACATGCCACCATTACAAAACAATTTCTCAATACTTTATTTTCTTGGGAGTAATAAATATTTATACATGGGGTATGTGCTGACTATATTTGTATAGGAATTTAATGATATATGATTCATATACGCTACTCAGCTTTTACTTTTAGAAAGTTGAGTGATAGGCATGTAGTCTATTATACATCCACGAGTACAAATATCTCCTGATATATTGTCAGGTGAGAACCTCGTACATACTCTGTATCTTTCGTCTGATTCAAGACAATTAATATTGAATGTTTGCCAATCGTCTTAGAGTCTTAGTTGTTTGTTATTTGTCTTTCTGTTTTTTTTTTTTCTTTTTAAAATCATACTGTCAACAAAAAATAGTTACATATGAGAGGGGTATATGGTAGTTAAAAAAGGAAAAATACTAAATTTATATTTCATCCGTGTCTTTTTTTTCTTCCTATTTATTTTTGCGTAAATCCCAAACCAAACTTAATTTTAAATATTTTCAATTGTGTTTTAAAAAATTATAAAAGGTTCATATTTAAAAAATATACATTGAGACGAATATTTTAAGGTCCTATATGATTATGTTTTTTCTTATAGATTAGAAACAATTCATAGTCAAAATTTGGCTCTAAAATTTATAGATTCCAAACTAGAAGAACAAAAAGAAGCTAAGGGAGTAGTTGATATATACAAATAGTAACATATGTCATGTTAAAAAAATAAAATAGAAATCTAGAAAATATATAAAGTCAAGTTGATTGGCCCTACGAAAAATAGTAAGAATATGTACAACTTTATTTTTTAACTGTACAACTTCATTTTTAAATAATACAACTTTAATTTAAATTATTAATTTAATAAAAAATTAAACTAAAATACCCAATTTACATTCAAATATATAAATAGTAATTCATATAAGATATAAATTAGGAAGCCATCATTAAAATAGGGGATTGTATATGACAAATCAATCTATTATTTTGTGGCAACTTTTTATTTTTATTTTTTATAATTAAGACACAAAGACGACATTTACTCTCTTTTTTTAATGAAAATAAATTCATATCATGTTAACTTTCATGTTTTACACGTTACTATATGGCCCGCCATAATTTTCGCCCATTGACGACGTTAACATTGGCCTTTTAGATCACTCATCCTCATGACAAAATTTGGTATCATGTCATAATATAGTCAATTAGTCATGACCCAAAAAAAATATATGTCATAACTTGTCACCTGTGACAAAATCTATATCATATCATGATAAATAGTAAAATTTATCACTCTTAGATAAAATTATAATATAAAGCTGACGAATTAGCACGCTACACTTGGTACAATCCTGATGGCGGGAATATATAATGATTTCAATTTTATTTAACGGTTAATTTATCATAACTTACAAAATAAATATACAAATTGTCATATTTTTAAATTTTCTATATATAGACATTCATATTGATATACTTTTATTTATTTTTAAAAATATTTAATAAGTGTGAATTTAATTATCAAACATATAATTTATTTATATAATAAAATTAAATAAAAGAGAAAATATGTGATGGGGTATAGTAATAAAGAGGGAGAAAGTAAAAAAAAAAAAAATTATTGTCAAGAGGGGATGAAGTGTAGTAAAGAAATTTATGTCATGAGAAAATAACAGAGAAAGATTGATGACATAAAATTTATCATGATGGGAAATGCTCTAATGGAAAAACTAGTCATAAGTGATGTGATTACCCATACTGAACATAGCAGTGCCGGTTCCCGCTTTAGACATAATGAGTATTGATCCATCAACAACACTTGGTAATTGAAATTTGAACCTACATTAACAATATTCAACTTTAAATTCCATATTCTAATCAATTAAATGTAAAATAAGTAAAATGACATTATTAATTATTTGCAAATCATATGATGACATGTACCTGCTAGCGAAAAACGCCCATGAAATGCCTATGATACAAGAATAAGAGTTGGGATTAGCAAGCAGTTTCATCCAAACCACCTTCATCAAACACCACAGTGATGGTTTACTAGCAGCCCTTAAACCGTCATTGTCACCGCCTTTTTCTTCTAAATCGTTCTGATCACTCTCTAGTGAATGAACTTGAGAAGGAACCCTCACTACTCCACTACTACAATTCATGGTAGTTGGAAAATCTGACCTAGACTGACGAAATTCAAGAACAAATAGAAGCACTGTAAGCCAAATTATAGCTTGAGTAACCGAGAATTGAACAACTAGGTCGACACCCATATGACCATACATGGCCCCTAGTAAGGGCACCCCAACCACAAGCGAGTTGGTTAGGGTAGACAAAGAAAAACTAGTAATCGACCAACAATAGCTTCCCTTACTACTACACCTAATCCAAAGGGCTAGGACCGCGACTATGATGACCTTAGATATGGCATCCGCGGCTAGAAACTTGTAGTTCCATTTAAAGGGATTGCTGTGAGCAGTGAAATCCAAGTTGAAAAGAGGGAGGGTAAAGTAGCAAACAAGACGATTTATGGCATCGACTTGATCTGCCTTAAAGAGGCGCCACCACTTAACTGACCCATAGCCTAAGATAAGTGCTACATAGAGGGGCACCGTGGCTACTATAACCTTGGATATATCTTCTAAAATTTTCATTATGAATTTCCTAAAAATGTGAACCCCTCTTTGTAAAAGAGTTGTATAAGACTGTACGTATATGAGAGTACTTGAGAGAGTTCGAACTGCTTAGGACAAAAAACACATACAACTCGCTAACTAGCTATTTATAGAATTATAGGCATATATGTTCTAGTGGTACTTTTTTTTTCTGCGGGATAAAGCATCTCTAACGTAATTAAAGTTATGGTTTTTTCTTCTATAACTTTTTGGATAGTAAAAATTACGTCCACGACGAGTTTACCGTAGCGTATGGTAGGTGATGGCCACAATATGGCCGAGGTTTTTACTGCTGTCAACCATGATAAATAACAAAATGAGATTCTTTTGAGCGGTTGATTGCTATACTACGTCGCATTTATTTCGTGTTTCTTTATCAAAAATTGCGTTTTCCACTGATTCTTGATCACAGAGATGTCTTCTTTGCAGCTTACATGGTCAACTGAGGAAGATGTAATGCCATTTGAGTGGAATTCATAGCCGTGTAGCACAAGGGAGTCAAGGATTTGAAGTGGCATAGAAGATGGATATCAAGAAGTTGATCGTGCAATTAGACAACTTAGCATATAAGTTTACAAATTACACGAGAAGTTGAGCATTCAAATGGTTGTGAAACTTTATATAGGGTAGTGGTACCCAAGACATAGGGTCGAATTATGTCTACGACCCTGTAATTATTGCCTTTTTACTTTATGTAATGTAGTTTGACTTATTTTAATAATTTAATTTATAATAATTAGGCGTTATCTTAACTTTTCTTTTGACTAATAAAAATAGCTGAAGTTTTAAAACAAAATGCATAATTATTTTATTTTTATATCCGAAATATATCTAGACAACTTTAATTTGATGACCGTTGTAATGCTATGTGCTCATATCCTCTTATTCTATGTCCTGTGATGGATTCCCGATTAGAGAATTATAGCTCGTCTTTTTTATTTATTTTTTTTCTATTTCTATTTTTCAGGCCTCAAAATGTGAATTGTTAACATTGAAGGAGATGGAATGAAGCCCTGAAATTATTCGAGTGTAGGGTGTTTTAAGGGGTTTGATGCTACTATTTTAATTATTGTATATATTTTTCTTATCATGGCATAAAAACTTTGATGCAATAATGTGGATTCCATACCTGGAGCATCCATGCAGGAAAGAGCTAAAGATGCTTTGTGTCGCATAAAATTTCCCTCACGAGTGCCAACAACAAAATTTGCCTTGCAACATGCATTAATGTTTCAACTTTTGAAAATTTTCATTTCAATTTTATTTTTTTCTTTTTCCATCTCCTAGATAAAGAATCGTAACATTCTAACATAGGTGATGTGATCGATTACATGGTTGGAATGGGTTGCTCGTCATTCCTGTCCGATGCCCACCTTGTTCAATTTTGCAATATTTTCTAGTAATAAACCATATGATTTGCTTGAGTTATCGCGTTGTCTCTAGAGTAAGGGTGACCAAAGGGTCCGCCGTGACCGCCTGGGCCCGAGCAAAGTGGGTTGGGGCTGAATTTTAGTTTTCTAATTTGTAAGCGACCTATATTCTAAATGTATTAGAGTTGGGTTGGGGTGACCCGGCCCACTGGCAATCTCATCTACTCTAGAGTGTAGGAAATTTGGCATTTTTCGAATTGAATATCTTTAGATTCAATGTGCATGATGAGATGAGAATTTAAGAGGTATCGAGTTCTCAAGAAAGAGGTGATTCTTGACGCTCAGAAGTTGTTAAAAGATCACCGTCACTAATGCTCTAACCTAGCTAGTTCATGCGCAACCTTCAAACTAAAAAACAGGGGACGAATAATGAATCTTCGGAAATTCGGAGGTTCCTGACTTGTTGTCAATTGAAAAACGCAAGTGCATGAGTGGAGAAAAGACAGGACGGGTAATCTATTCTTTGGAACACCATATCTTTGAGTTATCCCACTTTCTCGTGTTTCAATTTTCACAGCTTCAGCTCGATGCTCTTTTCTGTGAACTATAACAAGGAGAACATATCCTTCTTCTACATTTCTCATTTCTCACCATTGAAATGGTATATTAATCCCAACTTCAAATTCATTACATTTCTCGACTCACCAGCATATATTTTTGCCAACTTGCTACTACATTACAATAAATTACATCTTTAGTCTATTTACCTACCCTCAATGTATGGGGGATTAACTTCACTTTACTCCTTGCACCAAATATATCTTTTCTTTTATTGCTAATCTATCTGATTAGTTTGTGAAGTTGTTTGGTTGTTTTGAAGATTTGTGATAAATCACATCAGTTATATTTATTTCCCCTCAATTTCTTCTCAATATTATATTATATCAAAGTCGTCCAATTATTAGAAATTTTTTTCTTTTATAGATGGTAGTATCTTACAAAGTATAAGTTTTTCTTTTTGAGGAAAACTGTAGATTTGTGCAACGTAATCAAACCACAAGCGAGTTGGTTAAAGTAAATAAAGAGAAACTAGTAATCGACCAACAATATATTAGTAGAGAATTGTACAATTGTATCGAATAATGTTACGATGAGCAACCCACTCCAACCAACATGTAATCAATCACATCACCAATATTAGAATGTTACGATTGTTTATCTAGGACTCTAGGAGGTATATTGAATTTAAAAAGAAAAAAATTTGAAAAAAAAAATCATAAGTTAAATATTCATGCATGTTGCAAGGCAAATTTTGTTGTTGGCACTTGTGAGGGAAACTAAACTTTATGTGCCAAAGCATCTTTAGCTCTTTCATGCATGGATGTTCCAGGTATGGAATCCACATTATCGCATCAAAATTTGTATGCCATAATACAAACGTACAATAATTAAAATAGTAGGCATCAAACCTCTTAAACATTACAATATTCACTCGAATAATTTCAGGACTTCGTTCCATCCCCTTCAATGTATAACAACCAGTCATCCATTACATTCACATTTTGAGGCCTAAAAAATGGAAAGAGGAAAAAAAAAAAAAAAAGACGAGCTATAACTCTCTTACGTCTAATCGAGAATCCATCAAAGGACATAGAATAAGAGGATATGTGCACATAGCATTACAACGGTCATCAAATTAAAGTCGCTAGATATATAATATATTTCTGGTATAAAAATAAAAATAATTAATTTTTTTTAAACCCTAGCTATTTTTATTAGTCAATAGAAAGGTTTAGATAAAGTCTAACTATATAAATTAAATTATTAAAATAACTCAAACAATTTTATGAGAATAGATTCATAAAGGCAATAATAGGTTCTTAGACATAATTCGACCTATATCTTTTGTACCAGTGACCTATATATAGTTTCACAAACATTGGCTCAACTTCTGTTGGAATTTGTAAACTTGTATGCTTTAATTTGTTGCCTAATTAATTGCACCATCAGATTCTTGATATTCATCTTCTACTCCACTTCAAGCCCTTGACTCCTTGGGCTACACGGCTATGAATTCCACACATATTGCATGAAAGGATATAATTAGCCTAGCAGAATATATTTATCATTTATTCTAACAACAACAACAACAACAAAAAAAATCACTGTTCATTAGAGAGGCCTCTTAATTTCCACCACATATTTGCCTATAATTCTATAAATAGCTAGCTAGCTAGCGAGCTTATGTGTGTTATGTCCTAAAGTACGTACTCTCTCAAACACTCTCGTTGACGTATAGTTTTATACATCTCTTTTGCTAAGATGGGTTCATATTTTTAGGAAGTTTATAATGAAAGTTTTAGAAGATATATCCAAGGTTATAGTAGCCATGGTGCTATCCTATGTAGCAGTTATTTTAGGCTATGGTTAAGTCAAGTGATAGCGCCTCTTTAAGCTCGATCAAGTCTTTGTCATAAATCGTCTTATCTCCTTCCCTTTTTCAACTTGGATTTTACTGCTCATAGCAATCCCTTAAAATGGAATTTCAAGTTCCTAGCTGCGAATGTCATATCTAATTAAGGTCATCATAGTCGCTCTCCTTGCCCTTTGGATTAGGTGTAAGTAGTAAGGGAAAATAAGACGACTCCTAGTTCATATCACGTTAACTTTCAACTTTCATGTTTTACTCGTTATTATACGGCCAGCCATAATTTCCGCCCACATGATGTTAACATTTGCATGTTAGAGCACCCACCCTAAGGACAAAAATTTCTTTCATGTTATGATATAGTTATGATCCAAAAAAAAGAAAATAGCATGGGTTGCCACAATAACAAAATTTATATCATATCATGATACACATCAAAATTTATCATCCCATAATAAACTTATTATAAAAAGTCAAATTTATAATAAATTTATACAGTTTTCACAATTTTGATGGCTAGAAAATGTAATGATTATAGTTCTATTCAATGATTATTTTCTCAAAATTTACAAAATAATAAAAACCACGAATAGCCATATTTTTTTTAATTCTTTATAAACAGGCCTTCATATTGATATACTTTTATTCACTTTTTAAAAGTATTATTAAAATATTTAATGATCTTATATATTATTATTTAAGAGGAAGAATGAATGTGAGGCCTCCAAATTGTAATATAAGGCTTTTCATTGCTTCGAGTGAAAAAATTATAAAATTACAAAAACTAAATTCGGGCAAAAAAAAATAGCTTCGGGTGAAATAAAAAAAAAACAAAAAAAACTGATACACATATGATAACTATCGGAGATCATTTTAATAAATAAAGAAATAACTTACCACCTCCCCTGAATAGTCACAATTATAGTTTTTGGCTGAAAAACCTTAAATTAGAAAAACAATAACTAGAACCAAAAATTTAAAAATAAAACTATTTGACATTTCATGATAACCATCTACGATATTTTTCAAAAGTCATAAAAGACATGACAAATTAGAATAAATCCCTGAAAAAATCCAACAAAAATTACAAATAAAAGTATCTCGAATTTTCTCTACCAAAATGAATTAGAAGCAGTGGTTGAGGGAGACACCCAAATTTCGGTACGTCATTCTTGAATTCGATCGTCTAATCCCAAATTTATTTAATTTTATTAAATATAGTATAAATTAAATTTGAAAAATTTCTTCTAAATGATGTAAAGACTATTGTATTATTATATTATATCAAAGTCAATTATTTGAATTTTTTTTTCTTTTATAGCTGGGAGTTATAAGTTTTTAGAATTTGTACATAACAGTAGAAGGGATGGCAACCGATCAAATCTGGATTGGATCCTTATGGATCCATATCCGTTTTTCAAGGATGGATTCGGATTCGGATTCGGATCCAGATCCAGATCTTCCGGGTATGAAAAGTAAGGATTCATATCCAGATCAGAGTCCAAAATAGATCCTACATATTTTGCCTATTTTTTGCGACAATAATAAGTTTCAAATTTATAAAACTGCAGTTTACATCTACGAAAACAATCCAACGAAGGATGTAAGTGCAATACGTGAATACAATTCATATACCTACTCAAATATTACTAACCAACAAAGTGCGAATGAACAAAATTAAATTTTTACATGTCTTTTGAATAACAATACAAATGAGTAAATGAAAAAACGGGTAACGGATCCGGGTATTATGGTTAGACCCGTAGCCAAATCCATTTTCAGTCACAAGACCCGGATCCGACCTGGATTCTTCGGGTCTAAATTTTGAAGACCCTCCGTAAAAACGGATATGATTTCACGGATCTGGGTCAGGTCCAATATCTGTGCCATCCCTAAACATAAGTCATGAAAAATTAAAGAGAATACATTGAAACTTCTAATATGCACCCAACTATATTGAAAAATAGATACACCCAATGATACATTATACTCATTTGATACACTTTTACTTATTTGACTTTAAAATGAGTCAAAATTTACCCTTAAGTGTATCTATGTCCAGATACACGTAAGAGATTATAACACATGAAACGACCAAATTGGAAGTATTTAAATATTAAACCATTTTGTTTGATATAAAAATATCAAGTGTGTATGCAATGTGCATGTTCAATCTCCTTCAAAGATATTCATTAGCTTTTCACTATGATTTAACTTGATATCATATAAATAATAACGATAAAATTCATCTGACATAGGTTGTGGTCTTGTAGAGTTCCAATATCCCTTATGGTAGAAATTTAAAAAAAAAAAATCATAAGGAATGTAATGTCTGAAGAATAACATAATATCCGATCAAAATTGGAAGTCATACCATAATGCCGAAGATTAACCTGCAATATGCATAAATACATGGAGTTACTTTTTGTTGAACTCAACTTTCATAGTCTAAATAAAAGTTGTTCACAACAAATAATAAGTTCTATCATCCTTCAACTAAAGTACTCCGTAGTCTTCTTTCAACAGTAAAAGTAAGTTTTTTTTTTTTTTATTTAAACTAAAGTAAAATAAGCCAGGAAAAAAAATGTTAAATTGAGTTGTGATTTGAATCGTTGTCCAAAATAGCGATTTAAATTAAGCAAAACCATTGCCCTAAACAGCGATTTAGAATTGGGCAGTAATTTCAATACTCTTGTGATTACCATGTATATGTTGATGGATCAATACTCATTTCAATAATATAAGTAAAAACGACAATGTTAAGTCACTGTCCTTATTTAAATTATATGGTCGTTTTACTTATATTATTGAAATTATAATACTAAAATTATATTATATTATTTATTATTGAAATTATATAATATATTACTAAACTTATATTATATATTATCGAAATTTATATCATTGAAATTTGAACCTACATCAACATATGATAATATATTGTGATTAGTAAGAAGTTTCATCCAAACCACCTTCATCAAATACCACAATGATGGTCTACTAGCATCTCCTAAACCATCATTATTAGTATCTTTTTCTTATAAATTGTTTTGATCACTTTCTATGGAATGAACTTGAAAAGATACATTTATACTCTACTACTACAATTCATGGTTAGGATAATTCAAGAACAAATAAAAGCAATGTAAGCCAAATAATAGCTTGAGTAATCGAAAATTAAACAACTAGTTGACACCCATATAACCATACATGACCTATAGTAAGAGCACCCCAACCGCAAAGCAAGTTGGTTAGGGTAAACAAAGAGAAACTATTAATCGACCAACAATAATAGCTTCCCTTGCTACTACACCAAACTCAAAGGGCTTGGACCGCGACTATGATGATCTTAGATATGACATTTGCGGCTAGAAACTTGTAGTTCCATTCTAAGGGATTAATGTGAGCAATAAAATTCAAGTTTAAAAGAGGTATATATGGTAAAGTAGCAAACAAAGATGATTTATGGCATCAAGATCAGGCTTAAAGAGCCGCCACCACTTGACTGAACCATAGCCTAATAAAAGTAGAGTGGCACGGTGACTACTATAACCTTGGATACATCTTCTAAAATTTTCATAATAAACTTGTTAAAAATGTGAACCCCTCTTTGCAGAAGAGCTGTATGAAACTCTATATAAATGAGCGTGTTTTGTTTGAGAGAGCACGACGAAAAACATATACTTGATAGCTGCTATTTATAAGCATATGCATGCAGTGGAAAGTAGGTCTCTCCAATGAATAGTAGTATATTTTTTTGGTTAGATTTCCACTAGGATAATCGTGTAGAAAAAAGTTTCAAGCACTTGAATTGTCGTAAAAGATGATATCTCGTATTTTGTTACTTTATTCACTGTGTATCTCCTAGTTTTTCAACTTATTCACTAGGACTAGTTATTTTCATGTCATTTGAGTGAAATTAAAGGGGCAGAGAAGAAGACATAGTATACGATTCTATTATTTCCTTTTTTAATCTATTCACATAAAATTGTTTGAGCTAATTGATTAGAATTCACAATGTTCAACAAATCATAGGAAAAATTCCAAATATTATTTAGTTAATGTATTATAAAAAATAAATAACCAAAATCTCAAGTCTAATGGAAAAATAAACACTTAACGATGAGAGCATGGCGAAAATAAACATGCTCTTGCACTGCTAATAATTTTATACAATATAGGACTTCTAAGGTATACAATAAAGATATATAGTGAAATTAAATTATATATTATTGAAATTATATTATATATTATTAAACTTACATTATATATTATTTAAATTTATATTATTGAAATTTGAACCTACATCAACAATATTGAACTCTAAATTCCATATTCTAATTAATAAATCAAATGTAATATAAGTAAACGACAATGTTAATTATTTGGAAATCATATTATAATATGTTGTGATTAGCAAGCAGTTTCATCCAAACCACCTTCATTAAAGACCACATTGATGGTTTACTAACATCCCCTAAATCATAATTATTATTATCTTATTCTTCTAAATTGTTTTGATCACTCTCTAGCTAATGAACTTGGGAAGGAACCTTCAATACTCTACTTCTACAATTCATGGTACTTAGAAAATCTGATCTAGACTCACAAAATTCAAGAACAAATAAAATCACTATTAGACAAATAATAGCTTGAGTAGCTGAGAGTTGAACAACTAGGTTGACACCCATATGACCATTCATGGCCCCTAGTAAAGGTACTCCAACCACAAACGAGTAGGTTAAGGTAGACAAAGAGTAGTAATCGACCAACAATAACTTCCCTTCTTACTACACCTAACCCAAAGGGCTAGGATCGCGACTATAATGACCTTAGATATGGCATCCGCAACTTGGAACTTGTAGTTCCATTTAAAGGGATCGCCTTGAGCAATGAAATCCGAAAAGTGGGAGGGTAAAGTAGCAAACAAGACGATTTATGGCATCGACTAGATCGGGCTTAAAGAGGTGCCACCACTTGATTGAACCATAGCCTAAGATAAGTGCTACATAGAGTGGCACCGTGGCTATTATAACCTTGGATATATATTCTAAAATTTCCATTATGATATTGCTAAAAATGTGAACCCCTCTTTGCAAAATAGCTTTATAAAACTCTACATAAATGAAAGTGTTTTGTTCGAGAGAGTACGGCAAAAAAAAATACTTAAACTTGCTAGCTGATATTTATAAGCATATGCAGTGGAAACCAGGTCTCTCTAGTAAATAATAGTATTTTTTTTGTTAATTCTACTTGGATAATCGTGTAGAACAAGGTTTCAAGCACTTACAAAAAAATTCGTTTGAGTTAATTTATTATAGTTCAAAATGCTCAACAAATCATGAAAAAAAATCCAAATTTTATTTGGTTAATGTATTTTAAAAAATAAATAATCCAAATCTCAATCGTAATGGAAAAATAAACACTTAATGATAAGAGCATGACAGAAATGAATAGGTTTCCACACTATTAATAATTTTATATAATATAGGACTCCCAAGTATACAATAGAAATATACAATAGAGATATATAGTGAAATTATATTATATATTATTTAAATTATATTATATATTATTAAAATTTATATTTTTTAAATTTGAACCTACATCAACAATATTCAACTTTAAATTCCATATTCTAATAAATCAAATGTAATATAACTAAAATGACAATATTATTTATTTGGAAATCATATGATAATATATTGTGATTAGCAAGCAATTTTATTCAAACCACCTTCATCAAATACCACAATGGCGGTCTACTAACGTCCCTTAACCATTATTATTATCTTTTACTTTTAAATCGTTTTTATCACTCCCTATAAAATGAACTTGCTTGAGAAGGAACCCTCACTGCTCTACTAATACAATTCATGGTACTTGGAATATCTGTTCTAGACTCACGAAATTCAAGAACAAATAAAAGCACTATAAGTCAAATAATAGCTTGAGTAACCGAGAATTGAACAACTAAGGTTACACCCATATGACCATACATGACCCTTAGTAAGGGGGCCCCAACCACAAGCAAATTGGTTAGGATAGACATATAGAAACTAGTAATCGACAAACAATAGCTTTCCTTACTACTACACTTAACCCAAAGGGCTAGGACCGTGACTATGATGACCTGAGATATGGCATATACGGTTGAAAACTTGTAGTTCCATTTAAAGGGATTACTGTGAGCAGTGAAATCCAAGTTGAAAAAAGGAAGGATAAACTAGCAAGCAAGATGACTTATGGCATCGATTTGATCGGGCTTAAAGAGGCGCCACCACTTGACTGAACCATAGCCTAAGATAAGTGCTACGTAGAGTCCACCGTGGCTACTACAATCTTTGATATATATTCTAAAACTTCTATTATGAACTTCCTAAAAATGTGAACCCCTTTACAAAAGAGTTATATGAAACTCTACATATATAAAAGTGTTTTGTTTGAGAGAGTACGAAAAAAAATACATAAACTTGCTAGCTGTTGTTTATAGGCATATGCAGTGGAAACTAGGTCTCTCCAGTGATTATTATTATTATTATTATTATTATTATTATTATTATTATTATTATTATTATTATTAATTTTGTTAGAATTCTACTAGGCTAATCGTGTATAACAAGGTTTCAAACATTTGAATTGACGTAAAAGATCATATCTCATAGTTTGTTACCTTATTCACTAGGTATCTCCTAGTTTTTTACCTTATTTACTTGGACTAGTTATTTTCATTTTATTTGAGTGAAATTGTAGTGGCATAAAAGAAGTCATATTCTACAACCTTATTATTGCCTTTTTGAACCTATTCACATAAAATTGTTCAAGTTAATTGATTAGAGTTCTTAATGCTCAACAAATCATGGTAATTTCAAAATCTTATTTGGTTAATATATTTTAAAAAATAAATAACTCAAATCTCAAGCCTAATGAAAAAATAAACACTTAACGATGAGAGTATGACAAAAATGAATAGGTTTTCACACTGCTAATAATTTTATACTACATGGGACTTCCTAGGTATGCAATAGAGATATATAGTGAGATTAAATTATATATATTTAAATTATATTATATATTATTTAAATTATATTATATATTGTTGAAAGATATTATTGAAATTTGACATTACATCAACGGTGTTCAACTTTAAATTACATCTTCTAATAAATCAAATGTAATAAAAGTTATACGACAATATTAATTATTTGCAAATCATATGATAATATGTTGTGATTAGCAAGCAGTTTCATCCAAACCACCTTTATCAAAGACCATAATATATGATGGTCTACTAACATCCCCTAAACCATCATTATTATTATCTTTTTCTTCTAAATTGTTTTGATCACTCCCTAGAGAATGAACTTGAAAATGAATCCTCAAGGCTCTACTACTACAATTCATGGTACTTGGAAAATCTGACCTAGAATCAAGAAATTCAAGAACATATAAAAGCACTATAAGCCAAATAATAGCTTGAGTAAACGAGAATTGAACAATTAGGTTGATACCCATATGACCATACATGGCCCCTAGTAAGGGCACCCCAACCACAAGCAAGTTGGTTATGGTAGACAAAGATAAACTAGTAATCGACCAAAAATATCTTTCCTTACTGCTACACCTAACCCAAAGGGCTGGGACCGGGACTATGATGACCTTAGATATGGCATTCGCGACTAAAAACTTGTAGTTTCATTTAAAGAGAGTGATGTGAGCGGTGAAATCCAAGTTGAAAAGACGAAGGGTAAAGTAGCAAACAAGACGATTTATCGCATTGACTAGAACGAGCTTAAAGAGGCGTCACCCTTTGATTGAATCATAGCATAAGATAATGTTACGTAGAGTGGAACCGTGGCTACTATAACCTTGTGTATATATCTTCTAAAATTTTCATTATAAACTTCCTAAAAATGTGAACCTCTTTGTAAAAGAGTTGTATAAAACTTTATTTATATGAGAGTGGTTGTGAGAGTTAGAATTGTTTAGGGCAAAAGAATCATACAACTCACTAGCTAGCTATTTATAGAATGTCAATATATGATAAACATATTATGCTAGGTTAATAATATCCTTTTATGCCATTGCAAATTTGAATTAGCGTAAAAGATGGATATCTCCTAGTTTGTTACATTATTCTTTAGGGCTAGTTATATCCTTTTATGCCATTTGATTGAAATTCACAACCTTCTTTGTAGCACAAGAAGTCAAGGATTTGAAGTGGCACCATGGCTACAATAACCTTGGATATATTTTCTAAAATTTCCATTATGAACTACCTAAAAATGTGAACTCCTCTTTGCAAAAGAGTTATATGAAACTCTACATATATGAGAGTGTTTTGTTTGAGGGAGTACGACAAAAATACACATAAACTTGCTAGCTACTATTTATAGGCATGTGCAATGAAAACTAGGTCTCTCTATGCTAGTCGTGTAGAACAAGGACTCAAGCACTTGAATTGGCACAAAAGATGATATCTCCTAGTTTGTTACCAGTAAAATTACTGGGTATCTCGTAATTTGTTACCTTATTCACTAGATATCTCCTAGTTTGTTACCTTGTTCACTGAGACTAGTTATTTTCTTGCCATTTGAGTGAAATTGAAATGGTATAGAAGAAGATATAATCTACGATCCTACTATTGCCTTTTTGCCGATTCACATAAAATTGTTTGATTTAAATTTTAGAGTTCATAATGCATAACAAATCATGGGAGAAATCCCAAATCTTATTTGGTTAATGTATTTTAAAAAATAAACAACCCAAAATCTCAAGCCTAATGGAAAAATAAACACTTAACGATGAGAGCATGACGGGAATGAACAGGTTCCCACACTGCTAACAACTGTATACAACATAGGACTCACAAGGTATACAGTAGAGATATACAGTGAGACATGTAACCATTTTAACAGTCGGAAATTATATAGACCTATGAAGATGAACCTGGGAGAGAAAATGCAGCTTCTAGGATAATTTGGATTCTGAAGACTGTCCCAAAAATTTACTGATTTGAGGAAATAGTTGTTGATGGTGGTCTATTAGTAACAGCATGCATGATTTCCCCATACCCAATAACGCCAACTAAAACATCATCTTCCCCCTCTGTTACCCAAACATGGGTTGCCCGGTGAGAGAGCATCTGAGCCATTACTGCAGCCAACGAGCTTGTCACTCTGCATGTCAAAGGAGCACTTCTTCCTCGATACATACTTCTAGCAGACCCGGAACTAGGGTTAACAGCATTTCCAAAGAATCCAATGCTTCTACTGCTGAATCTCCTAAGCCTCATCGAACCACTCCCGTTGTTCCCATTACTGTCTCCTTTAACAGCTGAAGTACCCCCAATATCAGGAACTGACCTAGGTGACATATTATCCTCGACCCCCATAACAAACTGCCCGGCTGACAGATTGGTCAAAGCATATGCTGCAGCCAAGTAATCACATTTCCATAGTTTACAAGCTGATATTTCACCTATGATTTTATGCTGACCATCAGGGGTGGGCTCCACAACAGCAACAGCACAAGGGTCGTGAGGCAGCTTCTTGGCGGCTTCAACAGCAGGGAGGAATGCCTCAATGGCGGAATAATGAGGATTGATCGCTCCAAGTGAGGATATGGAAGAGAGAGGAATAGGAGCTAATGCTCCCAGGCAACCAATGAGAAAACGGACAACATCTTCTCTAGAAAGACAACAGTACTTTGTTTTGGTGATATTGGGGGTAGATGAGGAAGGGCGATTGAGATTTGCAAGGCTACCGAAGTTGTTCCCCGTCTCTATGTTCTTTAGCCATTTTCCATTGTAAAGAATTGAGAATTTCTTGCTCACACCTTTCCATATTAAACTCTTCGGCACAAGAAGACGTTTCACACCTTGTTTCATCATTTCCAACGCATCTATCAATCTTGCAAAAAATTGAACGTCAGTAGGAAATATTATGAGTAGACTAGTAAACAAAAAACATGATGGGGTTTGTGCAGAACCATTAATTCCAAATGGCCTGTTTAATGTTGTGTGATATTTGCTGGTTCTACAACTTTTCACAAATAATCTAGCTGGAATATTGCAGCAGTGTCCTAGAGATAAGAACACCATATCAATAAAAAGAACTTAGCAAAGGGTTGCTTAGAGAAACTACCTGTCAGCCAAACAAACAACAGAAACAGACAAAATTTTGCATCAAAGAGACAAAACAGCTTCAGAAAGCCCAAGTCGAAAAAACTTCCTTTTAAAATGCAATTCTCAGTAATAGAAAATTGAAAATAGTCCCTGTTGACAAAGCAACCTAAACAAGAGAAATGCGTGATCAAGAGAATACTAAAGATATCTCAAGCATTTGGCGCAGCAACACTACTAATACACAAATCATTGTGTCACAAAAAAGCAACCATGGCAACCCGAGACATGCATAAAATCGTTAATACCTGTTACAAATTCCACCTGACCCTTTTATTAGATAAGAAGATAACAATGTAGCCTCACACTAACGATTTCAACTTTTTCTTCTTGGGAAGAGGGAGGGAGGTAGGAAGATACAAGCTTCTCGTACAACAGAGGATAAAGTATGCATCAACAGACCTAAAGCTGCATCTCAGCCTCTCCTGAATCCTAACTAAAGCAATTGTGTGTGCAGGTAAAGGGTTCCAACTTCCAAGGTTTCTCTGCAATTTCACACACTGCGGTTTTTTCAATTAAAAACTACAGTTAAGCTGATTCTAGCATATAAGCAACAGCTTCGACCAATTCTATATATTTGAGTATGTCCAGGTCCCAATGAAAGCTACAGAGAAAGGACGCAGCTTCTTCACTTTTGAAAAACCTACATATCCATCCAATGTAACCTTGTGGATTGTGAACGTAATGATGAAACTGACCTGGGATTTAGAGCAAATAATCTCAAGTCGTATCATGATCTCCAGGCTCAAAATGAATGTCAACTATTCTAGCTTCTTTGTAAAAAGGAGCCACTGACAGTTCATTTCAAGCTTTTTGCAAGAATTTTTTGTTCAGGTTCACAGCACTCTTTTAGGAATTCAATTAAGTCATACAAGGTTATCCTATGAAAGAATTAACCAAAAAAGTTCTAAGACTGTCTTTTAAAATTAATATTGATATGATAAGATCAACCAGAAAATTTCGAGAAATAGTTTATGCTATTCACTTGAACTCCAGTCCATTGGACACTTAACAATTCAAATGAAAAAGGACTGTATGAAACTTTAGGATGCTCCTCTCATATGGACACCAATACCTGAGCTTTGTCCCTAAAGCTTGTGTATGAAGAATTGGACATAAATTCTCCTAAAGAAAATCATAAAAAAACAAAACTTCAGAAAAAGAGAGTTACTGACCTCTGAGACAAAGCAGGATATCCAATGTCAATTGCATATCCTAAACTGGAAGTAGTCCGGTGCCTTATCATCAACTTCCAAGAAAATGAAACCCTTACAAGACAGTTTCTCTCATATTCTGGCAGAATGCCAGAAATTGGAATTTAGTGTAAACAACTACCATTAACCAATCTTGCACAATCACAAGATACCAGTAATGCCCACATATATCATTCATGAGACTAAAACTAGACTGATACCAACAGTTAAATTTAAGAAGACTAGTTTAGATTCGGTCTTGCAAACTGTAGTCTTTGATAAGACTGCAAGTAGACCAACAGCAACTCACACACAATGTGTGGATATAAATGATTACTCCCTCCGTCTCTTTTTGATTGCTACATTTGACTTTTCACGGTCTCCAAAGCACAACTTTAAACATTCTTTTCTCTAAATTTCTAAGATAAAAAATTATAAAAACTTGATATTCTAAAATTTATAGTTATACGCATCCAATAAGATCCCACTTGAATATATTATTTATTATAATAACTCCCAAAATGGAAATATAACAACTAAAAAAACCAGAGGGAGTAGATAGAAAGGATCTATTTTCCCTTTTTAGATAAGACAAAGCAGAAGGAAAGAAATTGGAGGGATCTATTTTCCTTCCACCTACAACAAACCAAATCCCTCTAATAATGGAATGATCTGGATGGAAATTTGAACTCCCACTGTCCCTCTCCCTGACTCCTCATTTCCCTTGTTCTTCCCTCTTTTCCCCCTCCCCTCCCTTTCCCTCCACGGATGCAACCCAGACACACTGCTAAAGTTGACAAGGAAATTTGCTTGATGCATATGTTGACATGTAAGATTTTACTTTAGGGTTCTCATCTTTATAACTCTTTCTTTGAATAAAATTGAAGCTGCAAAATCACTGGTTCTTTACCCAGTCAATCTTATTCTCCTGCAATTGGATGTGAACTAGCCTAATCTTGAAGCCCAACCTTCTCATCGTACCTAATTAGTAAATGGAGAGTAAGTCACAAATAAATTAGTTTGCAACTACTCAGTGCAAACCATCCATTCCAATCATAGCTTGGCTTCTCTCTAAGTTGCCTTTGATAGAAAAATAACAAAAATGATCATATTTCCACGTTGTACAAATTCCCATATCCCTTTACGACAACCTATGTTCATGAATCATCATGGACTAGGATGCAATACATCACCAAGTAAGTTCTCTTTTCCTACATAGGTATCTATAAAATAATTCAGCGCCTAAGGCCACATCAATCTGCTTGACCATCAAGTACGAAAAAACTTCCCAGCATACTTCGATGAGGCAGATCATAACTTCATAAAGCAATCTAGGAAAGGCCGAGGTCAGATCTGAGGAGAGTGATCAAGACAATCCCATCAAACAGAATGTCAACCCAGAAGTTTACTTTTTACTACACTGAGATTCTAGTCAACTAAAGGAGTAAAGCAATTATTATCAAAGAACACAAAGCGCAATAGTAAGTCAAAAGTTCAAAAACAGCATCCCTATAAAGTTTGCTAAAGTTCATTATAATCAAATCAAATCCAACCCAAGGAATTACTGAACAAAAGGCACAAAGGTAAGTTCATTAGTGGATGCCAACCAGGAAACCAGGGTTATATCGGAAACGATTCACGTCTATATCACCGCAGAAGTAACTCATAACTAAAACAAAGAAACAATCTACGAATAGTCATCACCACTCCAAAAAAAATCTCTGAAACAAAGGTGCATTACTCTAATTAATCACAATAAACCCAAAAAAAAAAAAAAACTCAATTCAATCGAAAATCGAACCTTGTAGCAGGATCTACTTCCTTAAGCAAAGAATTATTGGGAACAACAACCTCAGAAACTGGGGTCTTCATAGCTTTCTCCTGATCCTGCAAACACCAATCTTTTGCCAAAAAAGCCACAATATCCAACGGATTGAGTATACCCACAAACCTTTGCAACCTCATCTCACTATTCTCAATCACACCCTTCTGAGGTTTCCTCCTCCAAACCGGAATCCCTCCCTCAGTCGACTCTCCGATCGCCTGAATTGCCGATTCCACCGTCTCCGTCTCCAGAAACTCCACCAATTCCGGCTTCGCAACCGTCAGATCACCCACCACATGATAAACCAACACAGAAGCCATCTTTCAGCTCAACTTAGAGGGCCAAAGATTCAATCTTTTCTCAATTTTGCACGAAATTGATCAACTGGGTATGATTCTTAGGGGTTTTGAGAGAAACCCAGAAT
The DNA here is from genome assembly GCA_026401315.1 of Dysphania ambrosioides. Classification (NCBI taxonomy): domain Eukaryota; kingdom Viridiplantae; phylum Streptophyta; class Magnoliopsida; order Caryophyllales; family Amaranthaceae; genus Dysphania; species Dysphania ambrosioides. The sequence continues at coordinate 2,387,404 of CM048666.1, forward strand.
GCAGAATCGAAAGATTGGTCTGAATTTTAGACGATTTTGAGTAGGGTTTGGTCCTAGAATTCGGAGATTAATTATTATAAGAGGGAATGAAGGAAGATGAGAAGAAGATGAAGGGCAGTTATGGGAAGAGAGAGAAAATTCAGATGAGACAGAGACTTAGCCATTGAAAGTGATCACAGAAGCCCATCAAAAAGGGGCCATAGCGGATTTTTCGAGTTCTGATTCCTGGAATTTCCCAGATTTCTTGATTTCTGGCATTGTCCGATAAACCTGTGTGTCAATTCTAGAAGAAGATCAGTGTTTTAAGGGGTATCATGGACTTTTCAAGCGCTAGGAGCTTAGATTTGTATTCATGGAGTCGTTTAAATGCTACTCCGTAAGTCCGTAACTAGTATGATGTTACTGCGTCAATACAAGGGAAACTTGTAAAATTACGGAGTATTCCTCTATTCCCTAAAATTTGCTTTTATATTTATAGAGTCAAAATTTGAAAAATTTAAGTACAAATTATCATTATGTTACAAGAAATAATATATTTAAGTGTAATCTTATTGAATACATCTCAATATAAATTTTTACGATAAAGTTTTATATTTTTTTGTCGTGCGGGTTTAGAGATAAAAACGTTTAAAGTCGTATCATGAAGACCACAAAAATTCAAATGGGCAATATTTTGGAGACTGAGAGAGTAAGAATTTAATATATTTTTAATAACTACTTTGGATAAAGTTTAATATTGACATTAACATAATATTTTGACTTTACATTATGTGTTGTACAAACTTACAGTACTATTGAGTAAATTTGACAAAAATATGGCAATTAAAGGGGGCTATAGGCTTCGCTAGAGGTGGAGAGATATCACAATGGTTCTTACAGTACGGGTTTCGCTGCACATTTTGTCGTCTGCAGTGCGTTTAGACCTGAGTGTCTAGCTCTGAGACGAGGCCTAAAGTTAGCAAGGGAACTGCAACTTCCAAAGCTAGAAATCCAACTAGATAATTAATTTAGCATGCGTCAAATCTCTTGCCAGCAATGAAGTTTCCCGTGGTGAATGTTCCATGTTCCATTATAGTTGAAGACTACGGAACCTTGATCAAATTAATTGATTGGCAGATTAAGGTGTCCCATGTTTATAGGGAGGTCGGCCAACCTTGTGGCTGACTAGCTAGCAAATACAGGAGCTAACCAAATTGTCCCCTTCGCTCCCTTTGACAATGCTCCTATAGAACTCCCTCATATCCTGGCTATAGATGTGGAAGGGATGGCCTTGCCTCGCAGAGTTTCGTCTTCGTTGTTGTAATGGCCTTTAGTTGTTAGCTGGCCTTTGTTTTCCTTTCTTTTCTTTTAGTTTTGTTTTGCTCTCGCTTTGTTCTATTTGCTGGGTTTTCCTCATTTGAATAAGAATAATTAAAAAAAAAGTCTAACATAATTATATAGTTACGTAGATATAAAAATATTCAATTTATCTAATTATATGATATATTTCTTTCTACTTTTTTCTTCTACAAAATTGTACCTTATTTCTCTAAATTTTTTTTATATTGAAATTATATTATATTAGACATTGTGCCTTTTTTTAACCTACAGATAGATCCTTATTTTTTTCCTTTATCTATTTTTGTTGTAATCATCTCGACTTCTATGATTTTAGCTGCTTTATATCTCATAGATATTTATAAATATGTTTTCTCATTATTTTTATCAAATCTTTTCTAAAGGTAGACTACTTATTGGTGGAGTTAAAAGGAAAATTGTGGTCTCGTTGATTTTTTTTATTTTTGTGGCATTGCCCTCTTTTTTCTTTAGACAACTTTGATATGTTCACTGCAGTTTTCCTTCACCTTCAACACATTTTCTTAATATATCTCTCACTAAATCATTATGTACTTCATTTAACTAATATAACATATATTCAATACAATCACATTTTTTAGATAATTCTCTTACTTTTACATTACGAAATTTGCTATTTTACCAAGCTAGGTTTCTAAAATTTTGGGGATTTGATGAGTTGAATTATGGATATTCAACATAAATTACGAAAAATGATAGTTTTATCTAACCTATGAAAGAAAGAAGTTTGAAAATCCAAAAATTATGGGTGATGGGTATTTTATTTTCTATGTAGAATCATACGTAAAAAAGATATGATGAGAGAGTATTTTTTTTTCTTAAGAAAATAGTTTTAAAATAATAAAATAAATAGGAGCTCTCATAATGCTTCACATATCTTTTTACTTTTAAATAATAATAAAGGATTTCTTTTTATCTATAGCCTAAATTGTGTCCTAACAACATTCCTCACTCTACCCTTTTCCTCTCATCCAATGTAATTTTTTTGTACGAAAATTTTATCTCATCAATATGAAAACAAAAAAATTTCTCACCATTCTCTCTTACTTTTCATTATAACCCACCGTATTTTTTTATCCTATATAATTTTTAATTTATCTTTTTAACATTAAATTCACATTAGAATCAAGTAGTCTGAATATTAAAAAAAAATTAACACACCAATATATTTTCAAATTATACTACAATGAAAATACTTAAGCAATAAATTTTTAAAAATTAAAATAAAAACAATAAACTTTTAAGATGAGTTTCTCATTAAAATAGACGCAAATTATAAAATTATAAATTTTTTTGGTTGTAATTAATAATAACATTAAGCACTTAAATACTAAGTTTATGGAATATTAGCGAGATAAAAGATAATTTTTGAAGTGTGTCAAAATATAGCAAAATGGAATTCTATTAATAGAGCATAAAATTTTTAGATCGTTGGTGTATACATATATTTTTAATATAGGTATAAATTAGAAATTATGATTAAAAAGTATAATCGTTGCAATTTTAGCAAAAATATAATACGTCAGATTTTCTTATTAGGACATGTGTCAAGCAACGACTGGCAACGACTGGCTTGACTGACGCACTCGGTCAACTTTGTTTGTAAATGTTTTGCATGGTGGGGCACACATTCAGCTTCCAACCTTTCTTTTCTTTCTCATGCTCATGTATATTTTAGTTTCCCTCTTGTGAGTATTTTTTGGAAACTCGTCATTTGGATTACATTTAAACCAAAAAAATTTCCTCTCTACTTTTTTTTCCAACCCCATTGTGAGAGCTCTAATGAGTACAAGGTATCTCTACTTTTTTTTCCCACCCCATTGTGAGAGCTCTCATGAGTACAAGGTATGAGTTGTATGACTAACAATTAGATTATTAAATCTTTCACCAACTAAAGTAATTTAATTAAATAATGAATGATGTGAGTCAAAACTTAGTCTAAGGATTTACCTTATTTTTTATATGATTTGATATGATATGATCTAATATCTTAATAATACTAAGTATTTATTTGGTTGATATAGAAATCTAGATTTCCTATAAAGTGGGGATTTTAGGTCTTGTTTGATTTGCATGAAAATGAAAAAGTTGGGAAAAGTTAAAATTATGAGGAAAGTTATAATTTACGTTGAACCTAAAAGGTGACTTATTAGGGAAGGTTTAAGTAAATCTCAATTTCCACATAAATGGAGTAATTAAATCACATTTTTGTTCTTAAAAACTGACTAAAATAATAATAAAAAATATTGTAATAGGGTTAAAACTTGAAAAATAAATTAAGTAAACCATACAAAACATGAGAACCTATTTCTTAATATGGGAAAATTACAAAATCACATACTTTGACCTCATTTGTACATTAATTCATAAGAGAACGTATGAGATGTTATTAGATTTGTAGTCATACATATTTTACTAATATATACTGTTAAATTTGGCAATTATGGAGGATAGAAGTGGTGGAGAAGGAGAAGGGAAGCCATTAATGTTGTTGATCACCGAGCGAAGGGAGAAAGCAAGCAAGAGAAGAAAAGAGAAAAGACTGATTTTTTTTTTGTTGTATCACTAAATTGAACAATTACAATTACAAAATACACTATTTATACTACTAAATCAGACACTCCATAGTGTTCAACTTAGTTGCATCAAACATATGACAAGAATCTCCATAGTTCATGGGCTTTATGGTGTTGGGAACTTAAAAAAAAAAGATGCATGCAACGGAAAACAAAGATGACTAAATAAAGGTGTCCCTTCATTCGTTAACACCAAAGGGATCCCAATTCTGAAGTTCACAACCCAGATAATGAAAAACCCAACAACATCAATACTTAGTATTGTTGAAGGCATTGTAGCTCAAGAATTAACTTAATCATGAATAAACACACGTAAACATTAAAGGCAAGCAATGGGTCTGAATATATATAAAATTATAAGCTACATTTGATGAATGTTACCACACAAAATCAATGTAGCACCCAACACCACCAAAATTTACCCAACAGATTTGAGTTCCTTGCTTCTCAAAACACCACCAACTTTTTAATTACAACCATCACCATGAACCCCTAACCCCTCCCCCCGTCTTCCCCAACAAAAAAATAAAATAAAATAAAACAAGCCTATTTCAATTCTGCATTGAGTCCAACAGTAACATCAAACTAATACTATATAGCAGTAATATATAACAAGATAACAAATAGCTTCATATTCATTTCTAACCTTGTAATAACACAGAGAAAGGAGACTCTGGGAGTGAAGTTAAGATTGTGAGAGGTGGCAGTAGTAAGGAATTAGGATTGTGGGAGATAAGGCAGATTAGAAGACTAAACAAAGAAGGAAAATGGCCAAAGCCAAATAGGCTACTACAGTACTAGTTCTACCTTACAAGTTTACAGCAATAAAGTCTTAGGCCTTTTAAAAGTTGGAGCAAATTCGGGATAGACGGGTCGAGCTTTGGGTTATGCATCACCACCCGAATCCATCCTAATAATCTTCGGGCCAAAGTCAACGTGGCGAAACCCTAATTTCGGGCTGGTTTTTAATGTCTACATCCAAACATTTTTCGAGTTGGGTTGGGTCGAGCCATTGTTGATCAGGTGTACTCTACAGGTAAACATATCAAGATCAAGAAGAACATTGAGAAAAAGCCGCACTCAAAACCAAACAAAACTTGTCGATGGATCCTCACAACACACAACAAACAACAAGAACAACAACAACGATGAAGAAGGACCTGGGATGATATGAGGCAAAACTTAACTGACGTCACCAACTCCATTGAGAAACACTAGGTCTTCTTTATGCTTCTCTCTTCGAATTCAACACAATATCATCATCATTTGGGAGAGGGAAATCAATCCAAGTCTCAAAATGCAAAGCAACATCCCTAGCAAACACTACCACCTCATCCATTATTCCAACTACACTAGATTTGGACCCGAAATCTCTTAAGGATCATTCATCTCCAGGACGTACAAAATAAACCGATCATTGCTCATCAACTATCCTGAACAATTTCAAACTAACTGACTCAATCATCAACTTATCAAAACACATCATTCTCTCACCTCCATCGTCTACAACACCGGACACCCCCTCAAAACCCTAAAAATCGAGTTTTCACTCAATTTCGTTCTTAAAATGCACAAATATTTCAAGGAATTCCAATTAATTGAACCTTCAGTTGAAAATCTACATCTAGAAGTCACCAATTCAACCAAATTATCATAATTAAACAGAAATTCAGGCAATTCATGCTCAAAATTTGTAATATGGAATTAATGTATGCTTCGATTCTGAGTTAGATTTTAATGTGAAGAGTTCACTTGCTTTCGAGTTGCAAATCCAATCCACTCATCAACATAGCTCCGATACATGACATCGTACCAAAAACTGATGGAGAATTTCTCGATTTTTCTATGGCGGTGGTGCTTGAGCATAGTATCGACGAAACTGATGAAGAATACGCCTTCCTTGCATTCATCGTCAGATTTACGCTTCTTCTCCGCTTTGAATTTCGTCAACTTCGACGAAGTGAAGAAAAACACTAACAACACAACTCCAGCCCTGAGATTGGTAGCGAGGTGGAGGAGGATGACGCACAGAAGGCTCCAAAAAGATCGAGAGATTTCTTCGTGATGGATCGGATGCGATGATCGCCGTGATTAATGCTACGATTGAAGGTTGGATCAAAACTCTTTGGATTTTTGTTAGCTTCTTGCATAAGCTGTTTTTGAATCTTGGGGAGCAGGTGGAGATATGGTAAATTAGGGTTGACGACACTGGAGGAAGAGGTAGTAGTAGAAGTAGTGGAGGAAGGAGGAAGAAAATCCAAGGAAACCCGTAAAAATCAGAAATGGTTTTCAAAACCCACTTTCACCAGGCTTCGAGAAAATTGTATCAATTAAAAGAGAAGAGCAGCGTGGAAAAAACTGATTTTATTTTTTGTTATTATAATTACAAAATGAACTATTCATACTCCCTCCGTCCCTAAAAGATCGCCCCAATCTACTATTTAGAGTCAAAGTTCGAAAAGTTTGACCACGAATTATTATCATGTTATAAAAAATAATATATTCAAGGGGATCTTGTTGGAAGCATCTCAATATAAATTTTTAGAATATCAAGTTTTCATAATTTTTTGCCTTACGAATTTGGAGATAAAAAATATTAAGGCCGTGTATTGGAGACCGTGAAAGTCAAAATGAAGCAATCTTTTAAGGATTGAGGATAGACTCCAACATATAATTTTCAAAATTGTTGCTTTCCTTGTCTAGTGTCTATTATTACACCTCTGCTGAAGAACTAGAAGCTTTCATTGCACTCCGCATAATGTAGAGTTGTGCATTACGGAGTACTCAAAGAGAAGAAAAGAGGTTGAAGGAGGCTTACAATAATCCATGGAGTTCTACATATGAAGCCCACTATGTTGAAGATGTGGGCTGGGTTATCCCATCGACTTAGAAGGTCAAATAAGGAGTACAATATATTTCAAATCAATTAACAAAATCAAATAAGAAAATTAATTAGATTCTAGCCCTTTTTACTTCTCCTCATCAAATATAAAGTAGTCTTATATAATTTATTTAATTTTACTTATTTGATTAAGATTTAAAATGGGTGTTTACGGTTCACTAGTATGATTTATCATACAAGATCGCTCCCAATTTATTTTTCTACTATATATTAATTAAGACTAGTACCTAAAAATTATTTTTATTGAATTCTCCATATTACTATTTCGAGGTGAACTAAATAGGATACTACTAACAAAAAGAATTTAATTTTCATGCCCGTAACCACATGAGCTAATAAAGTACTATATATTGTATCAAAAATCCATGTAGCAAAAAAAGTTTATACATATTTATAACGACTTTGTTCATGAATAAAGTGTTTTCATCGACCAAACCAAACCATAAAAATGATGTGTGTCACCTTTTTCATTAACAAATGAGAATACAAAGACCCCCAACACAAACATCACTTCTACATTACCCTACATCAAATCAACCATAATTGATAGTGCGAATTATATCTCCGTCCGTAAAAATTGCTCCTTACATATATTTCTTAATTGCGCTTCATTTAAAGACATTACAGGCAAATTATACAATACAGACATACAATACTAAAATTTGTTATAGCGCTAATACAACACGAAGAAAATAATTTACAACATAAAACAGAGTTATAAATTACAATATAAAGAAGACTTATAATAGTTGAGAAGTAGATAATGGTGAAAAAGAAAATAAGTAAAAAAATGTATTTTTTAAAATTTGTGGAAAAAATATAGTAAAATGAGTGTTATTTTATAGAGAAAATGTTGTTTATGATAGTTGGTAATTTTTTTTAAAAAAAAAAAATTAAAATGACAAAAATAACCATTAAAATATAAAACACTAACATATTTGGGAATTTGAAAATCACGCGAATGGTAAAAGTAAGCAAAACATGGTCCTCCCCTGACCCCTCCTACACAGTACACAGTACACAGTACACAGTACACACTAACACAGTAACAGTGTAACACTGTAACACACACAAGTTTATAGTTTTTTGTTTTTACAATGGATACATTCATCAAAACAACAAAAAGCAGGGGCTCACAACTCACAGTCTCACACACCTCTCTGAGTCTTACACACTGAGGGGTGAGGGCCCCATCCTCTCCAATTGCAACCTTGCAAGCCCAAAGCTGCCGAAAGAGAGTATTTCACTGCTCATTAAATATTAACTTTCTCATTTTATTCCTTAATCATAATATTCATTAATAAATGCCCAGAAATTCTCATAATTCCCCAATCTATTAATAAAATTGAATTAGCCCCTCCTGCCTTGGGAAACACAGCCTAATTTTCCGTAAACACACTTGATTATTCTCTCTAATTACTAAATTAGTGATTATTATGTCACATAAAATGGGCAGTTTCAATAAAGTAGACAACGAAGAAGAATGTTTGTTCTTGTTGCTCCTCCTGTTCCTCCTGTTCCTCGTCACATGAGCTTCGCTTCACTTCACTTCCTCTGCTTCAACCTCCAGGTCCTCTTCCCAACTCTCTCGCTCTCTCCCTCCTCATTTTCCATTTTTTAGAGGAACCCCATTTCATGTTTAACGGTTTACATTAATGGGTTTCCATTTTTATTCTTAAAGACCTTATCTTTACCTTTGTAACTTCAAGATTACATTTTTAATTTTTACCATTTTTGGGTTTCTTTTTGGACCCATTTAGCTTCCAAGTTTGCGCCTTTAATGGAAGCTAAAAAGGGTATGTTTGGTAATTTTTGTAGGATTTACTTGCACATTATTATGCCATTTTTGTTTTCAATATTGTTGATATTGGGAAACCCTAGTGTAGTTTCAGCTGTTGATGTTCACCCACACGATAGAGCTGCACTTAGTGAGTTTAAATCAAATATTTTGGAACCGGACCCGGGTTTGGGTTCGTGGGTCGGTTCTACTTGCACTAATTGGACCGGTATTATATGTGAGAACCAGACCGGCCGGGTTGTTTATATGAACTTGAGCAATATGAACTTATCTGGTAGTATCAGTCCTAGTTTGTGCAACCTTTTTTCACTTCATACCCTTGTCTTGTCTCATAATAACTTCACTTCTGTTATTCCCCCTTGTTTGGGAAGTGTGCTGGGTTTGAGGGTACTGGATATTAGTCATAATGGTATTGGAGGGTTGGTTCCTGATACATTGAAGAGGTTGAAGCATTTAAGGGAACTTAATTTGAATGGTAACAGGTATTTGGGAGGGAAATTGCCAATGTGGGTTGGTAATTTTTCGAGGTTTCTTGAAAGACTTGATTTGGGTTCGTGTTCGTTTGGAGGGGAGATACCGGAGAGTCTGTTCCGGTTGGAGTCACTCAGGTACTTGGATATTTCGGATAATAGTTTGTCTGGGAAGCTTGATGGGTTTCATCAGTCTTTGGAGGTTCTTAATCTAGCTTCCAATCGTTTGTCGGGTACTTTGCCTTGTTTTAATGCTTGTGTGCAGTCACTTAGCATCATGAACTTGGCAAACAATTCTTTTGTTGGGAGGATTCCTTCTTGTCTGTCCTCACTTCGAGCTTTGAGGCAGTTCAATCTGTCCAAAAATTGGTTGCAGTATGGGATTTCGCCAATGTTGGTGTTCTCCGATAAACTTCTTGCTTTGGACTTGAGTTACAATCAGTTATCAGGTCCTCTTCCTAGCAAAATTGCAGAAACAACAGATATGTCAGGGCTACTTGTTCTTGACCTGTCACACAACCAATTTTCTGGTGACATTCCCCTGAAAATCACGGAGTTGAAAAGCTTACAGGCATTGTTTCTCTCCCATAATTCACTTACCGGGGTGATTCCTGGGAGCATTGGGAATTTGACGTATCTCCAAGTCATTGATCTGTCATACAACTCTTTATCTGGATCCATTCCTTTGAACATTGTTGGGTGTTTCCAGCTCCTTGCATTGATACTCAGCAACAATGGCCTTTCTGGTGAAATTCAACCAGAGCTTGATGCACTGAATAGTTTAAAGATACTAGATATTAGCAGCAACAAGATCTCAGGTCAGATACCCCAAACCTTAGCCGGATGCAGATCACTGGAAGTTGTGGATTTCAGCTCCAATAGTCTCTTTGGACCTCTAAATGATGCAATGAACAAATGGTTGAATCTCAAGTTTTTGTCGCTTGCTCAGAACAAGTTTGAAGGTCCTCTGCCGAGTTGGCTCTTCACATTCCCGTCCATCAAAACAATCGATCTTTCAGGGAACAGACTTTCTGGCTATATACCTGATGGTACCTTCAATGTCAGTAAGAGTTTTAACAATGCAGCTATTAGTGCTATGATTAATGAGGGGAATATGTTATCAGTTAAAAGTAAGATCACCCAAATTTTTGTCATGGTTATGGATAGGAATGAGCTGAGTTTTGCTTATGGTCAACTGTCGCCTGTGGGAATTGACCTGTCAGATAACCAACTGAATGGGGAGATACCTGAGAGTTTATTCACTTTACATGGTTTGGATTATCTTAATTTGTCCTACAATCTTCTGGAGGGTCAGATTCCTGTGGATTTAGAGAGGATGTGGAATTTGAGGGCTATTGATCTGTCTCACAATTCTCTTTCTGGTCCTCTTCTAGCCAATATTTCAAGCCTTCAAGAGCTAATTACGCTGAATTTTTCCTACAATCTTCTCTCGGGATTTGTCTCAAGGAAGCAGGGTTACTGGAGATTTCCTGAAGCGTTTACTGGGAATCCAGCCTTATGCATTGAGATGTCTGATGGGAAATGCCAACCGCCGACAATTCCTGCACTTCCTGGAAACAAATTCAAGGATGATTTGGAGGAAGGGCCAATATCAGTGTGGATTTTTTGTGTAACCGCTGCTGTTACTTTCTATGCTACCCTAATTGCTCTCTTTTGTTGGCCCCGGTCAAGAAATTATATTCTGACGTCAAAAATGTAGGTGTGCTGTATAGAGAACATAACTTTGTACATGTGTATGATTTCTTATGACTTAGATTTGCCCTCCAAGGGAGAAAGAAGGTCATGTTTTTATTGATACAGTTAGAGCCTAAAGCTGACACAAAATTGAATTATTGCAGTTAACATTAATGTGTACAGTACAGTGGCATAATATACAACAATGGTACTCCCTCCATCTCTAAATAATACGAAACAATTGGTTTGGATATTTCTTTCAAGGAAATGAGTTTGAAAACCATAATAATCCATCACATTTAAAAATGTAAGATATAGTTCATGATTATCCATCTCTGATGATAGAACACAAATACTCCATGAGCGCTTTTGCAGCAATGATAATTCTAATAAAATTTTGTGAGGCAACAATGCAACCTCAAAACATTGCTGGATAAGTTCCTAGGTTAACATTAGCCTAATTGCATCCATTCTACAGAGCCACCCAGAAACTAGCTAAAGGATCTCAATTAATTGACTAAAAAAAATATGAGTATTGACTAAAAAAATTTGAGCGCGTGACCAGTATATAATATTCAATTCACAAGAACAATCACAGATGACCTGATTGCATATGTGGCAACTCGAATGAACGGAAAAAAAATTGCATTCTTGGTTTTGCATTGCCCTTCTCCATTCCCTCCACAATGATTACCAAAGCTAAGTATAGAAGCATCTTCAGCAACAGATGTCCAGCCTAAGGATCTTGGCTACCTCACATTGTTCTATTTGCAGAATACACAGCTTCAATAGACCAACAGCACAAATGCCAGTATATTCTCTAACAGACAACACAACGTCTTTCTACTTTAACATCATACCAACAAACTTGTGTTCCCAAAAAGCCTGAGCTAATATTTGATTGGTCCTTCCAAACTCCCAGATGCAAACTGGACATACATGAAGAAGATGAATTCAGTATTCAAGAAAAATGCAAACTAGCTGACATTAAAAACTTTCCATTTCAAATACTTCATTAAGAAACAATCCCTCATCTAACAGTAGAAGATGAGTAAGACCCAACAATCTGAAATTTAAACTTACCTGTTGGACAATGGGACTTGTTGAGGTGGTAAATTCATGAGTCAGTCCTTCCCAAACAATCTTCCCTTCATATAGGAAAATCAATCTGGAACAACAGAGATCATCAGCAATATGATCGATCAAAACTCTATGGACCTACAAGTAATTGACTGAACAGTACCTGTCAACTGCTCTTTGAATTGTACTATGTTGGTGAGTTACAACTATATATGAAGCAACCTTCCCAGCCTTTCCAACAGCGTCTTCCCCTTGAATATGGACAGAACGGATCAGGTCTTCAACAACAGTTGATGCAATAGGATCAAGTCCAGCTGTTGGTTCGTCATACAAAAGCACCTGCCCCAAAAACAATAGAGAAGCAACCCCTTTACCAACACAAAAGTTAATTTCACATTCGTACACTAATATAATTGATTTCAGAGAAGGAAAAAAAGTAATAAATGCTAGAATTGACACCAAGTGCTCAATAAACCAAGTCAGTTGAACTCCCTGCTTGTTATACTTGGATCAGAGATTGTGGATCAATATTAATATAGAACATCAACTTTATTAGACATCTGAAACAATGGGGTCATAATCCATAAATTCTAGCCCAGATAGGCAGATACAGCTTGTTTTACCATGTACTAATGGCATGAAAAGTAGGAACAAATGAGAAGCACACAAAGCTTCTATATACTTCTACACACATCGTATCATACAAAAACTTTCACTGCACAAGTAAGCAATCTGATCTATTGACCACTAATTTTTCTAATCACATGGTATTACATTAATTCTCACTGTACACGATAAGGGCTCTTAGACCAAAAGTTATACACTTCAAACTTTTGGAAATAGTTTTTAAGAAAATATATAACCAAAAGTTGTAGACAACAACTGGGCAACATTATCAACTTCCAAGTCATGTGCCCGCAAAGCAGACTTACTAAACCTTTCCAGAAATTTTGATCTAGAGAGAGAACTATAGAAGAGCTACCAAATGATCAGATAGGTGTGTTCTATCTTACCAAAGGGGTAAATATAGGAGTTCTTTTCTAAACTGGAAGAACTAAAACTCCTAAAAGACACAAACTAAGAAACCAAATTTGACGAATATCCATAGAATTCCATTACAGCAAAGGTAATGCAAATCATATAGGAATCAAAGAGCTTGAGTGAATCCATGGCACCACTGCACCAGTATTTGCAGACTTTGACGTGCGGGTATTCTCATCTACGATGGGACGATGAGTAGTTATTACAACAAAAAAGGGTCTAAGTAATACATAGAGACAAAAGATAATTCTTAAGAATCACACTACATCCTGCTGTTGAAACTGATAATCTTACAGCCATAAAAATATAGGAAAAATGTTTTAGCACTATTAATCAACCAATTGGTGACGGTTTGACATTATTGGTGATGTAAGACTATTCATAGAGCATCATGCTCTCTATATGGCATGTTTCCATCAGTAATGTGAAAGTACTATGTTTTATGGACAGATTACTGGAATTAGACATACCTCTGGTTCTACAGTATCCTTTGTAATGTCAAAGATGATAGATCGAGCCAGAGCAACTCGTTTTTTCATCCCTCCAGATAACTCAGAAGGTAACCGTTCTTCAACCCCCTGCATATAAACAATATTTTCTAGTCATATTCAAAAGAACTAAATTGCAATGCAAAAACCCCAGTAGCCATAAGTGACATAAACAAGTTCAACATGGCCACAAAGACTCCTAACAATACACATACCTTCAGTCCTACTGCAGCTAAAGTTTCTGTTACCAGCTCAGAAATTTGATCATCTGACATTCTAGAATTTTCATATCTAATTCACCATGAATGTGAAAAGTGGGTAAGCGTCACTATTAAATCCATAAAAAATCACAGAAGAATATACTCCTAATAGACAAAGAATAACAAGAAGAGCCTCTTACAGAAGGAAACCGACATTTTCACGCACAGTTAGCGAGTCAAATAGTGCAGCACTTTGAAAAACCTGTCAACCAAATAGTACAAAAATGAGCCCTTAGATATATGATACAACTGTTTCGATTACAACAGAAACAATAAAATTCTATTACCAAGCCAATACGAAGGCCAGATATTGAGACCTCCTCATCACTGATCAATCCTTCTCTCTTTTTTCCTCGAATATATACCTCGCCCTGTTTGTCATAGTACACAGTCTTATTTTTTGCACGTACTACTAGAGAGCAAGTGCAAATGAATCATAATAGAACTCGACTAGAGAGCAATGGAAAATGAATCATAGTAAGATTATTTACCTTGTCTGGAGCAAGAAGTCCAGCAATAATTTTTAGGATAGTAGATTTTCCAGTTCCGGAAGGTCCAATTATTCCAACCGCTTCCCCATGTCTGATCTACAAGCAGTGTGATAAAGATCAAGAAACATTTTTAGGAATGGAAATCAAAAGTCGCCAATCAAGCATGGATCTCAAAATTATACTTTTTCCCCAACAGGAAGGAAACAGAATACAGAGAAGATAAATTTGCACCTTAAAGCTTACACCCCTTAGAATGTGTTTCTCCCCAAAGGATTTATATACGTTTTTACACTCGATAAGCACATCCGAATCATCCTCGGGTTCATCAACTGAGTTTAATATCTTCATATCAGAAGAATCCTGATACCAACAAAATGCAGACATAACTAATATAAAAGCATTGCTTATAACCATCACAAAACTACCAAAAACACAGAACTTCAGAATATATGCACAATTTAGATGCAAGAAACAAAGTGACAAACTACTAAGTACCAACTGTACAATGTGGGAAAGCAATGACATTATGTAACATCCATAATATCATACAACCCGATAATTCTAACAATAGAAAACCAGATCATCAAATGAATCTCACGGATATCTGGATGCAGGTTAGACCTTGGACCTAATCCCGTTTACATCATTTCCCATATACATCAAATCACAAAAATAATTGCACACATAACGTATAATTCAAATCCCACATAAATATAATGATTGCAAACTACAAAATCGATAGCTTTCAGCAAAATAATAGAACTTACACTCAATTTAAAAGGGGAAAGCCCCTCATTCAAGTTTCTTGAAGGTGTCATACAAAAACACACAATCTTCCTGTGCCTAAAAATCCAAGAATTGGATACGTTGGAAACAATGGTTCCAGAAAATATAGAAGAACGTGAATACATATGATATGAAGGCAATGGAAACAAAGAAGAGCTCGAAGTTGACAGCATTTTTTGATCAAATCCAATCAAGAAAATGGAATTATCAAGCAATTTAGGGAAAATTGAGGATTTGGTAGCTGAAATTGAGAACTGGGTAGGTTAAAAATAGGGTAAAACTCAAATTGATGAGCAAATTAAACTGGACCCCATTAGAGAGGAGAAATTAAGTTATGAAAATTTGACGCCAATTGAGGGAACAAAGAGAAGATGATTGGAGTTTGGAAGGGAAAGAGGGTCAACTTGGAAGTCAAAGTGTAGATTTTGCATTGATTATAGAGTTAAAAAGTGAGAGATTTGGGACTGCTTTGGGGGTCCCAAAAACAGGAAAAATGGAGGAATGGGATGAGATTTGGGAAAACCACTCGGAGTTGTAATCAGATTCGCTATAATCTATTGCTCATTTGCTCTATTCAGTTTCTCCCTTCTTTATATTTCATATATTGCTCTATTCAAGAAGATGAAAACCATTTTTACTAATGAGGAATAATAGATTGCTCTATTCAGTTTCTCCCTTCTTTATATTTCATATATTTTTGTATGTATGGATTTTTTAATCAACATTTATTCTATTATTGAGTAAAAATAAAATTCTTTATGCCATATAGAGATATAAGAGTGGTCACGAAATATATATTAAATTAAAAAAATACCGCAAGTATAGGGTTTACACCAATCCATTTAACTACAAGAAAAAAAATTAATTTTTCCTTATGTGGTGAGAAAATCTCATTTTTCTCATGGATTAAGGTCTTTTTGTCCTCTCATTGTTAGGGTTCAAAAGGATTTTTTTTGGACTTTTCTCAAAATGAGGAAAGTTTTCTTTATTAGTGTAAGTGTTCTTACTATTGTAAATTAAAATTGGCCAATCTTGATATATGTGTGAATGTGTCAGGTTATCATTTGGATTTTTTATTTTTCTGTTTTTTATATATGAGTTTTGCATTTGACTCTAATTTTATAATAAATTAGTATTGCGTGTGACAAGTTATTTACATGCAGATTAAATTAGCTCACAATTCTCATCATTTTTTCCAATTCTTCTTTTCCTCAACTTTCTTGCTATTATGCATCAAATTTCAGCACCTCCAGTCTTTCTCCTCCTTGAACTCACCTCTGCCACCCCGCTGTTGATGGTGGCCATCACATAATCTATACATAATATCGTATATTTTTAGGTTTTAGATTACATTATCTATATTTGATATCATAAATTCTATATCCGATATTATATTATATATATTAGAAATCATATATTTTACAAATTCGAGAGCACGTTATTGATAAGAAGATGTTCAATTATTTATGATATACAATATATAAGCAGACGTGAATGACTAGAGAAACTTGTCATTTATGTGGGATAATATTAGATAAGCAACGAACACGAGAACGAGGATAACAACGACCTTAGCTTAGCGGCTGCATGTTAAATTGCTAGTGGAAAAAAAAGAAAGTAGGGAGCACGAGGATGATGAGCTTATTATACCTCCATACCCTTTAGCTGCTGCATGTTAATTGCTGCTCTACTTAGCTCACAATGACATCCAAAAATTATAGAACGCTTCCAATACAAATACATCAACACTTGGCCAATTGTAAATCTTAACAAGCATGAAAATAACGACCTTATCCACGTCATGCACCTCATTTTTCATGTCCCCCTTTTCATCAAGAATTCTTGTTTACATGATTAACAAAGCAATCCAGAGGTAAGTAACAAAGCTTGAAAGTGATGACCAATAAAGTTGATAATAATTTACCAATTGCATAGACTTATATTTCTCTCGCGATAATTCTTTCTATTTTAGAAATATGTCTTTCAAAAGAGTTTTCAAAATATCAATAAAGTTATTGTATACACGTCAAAAAAGCGTAAGAATAACGAAAAAAAGACGCCTTTTCGCATCTCAGAGTTATGTGATGGACATGGTTAGTTTCTCCCTTTACTTGGAAAACAAAACCATCGAATTCCAACAATCATTTGTCATTCTTTCTTTTTCGGTTCCTTTTTCATCACATTATCCAATTATGTCAGTTTGATATTTTCACTTTTGTTTGCAATCCAACTGTATCAATTTGTTGTACATGCAAAAAATTAGCATTTAATTCCAAGATACAATATCTCTAAGAGGGAGTTTACACTCTTGTGGTTATGTCACTTCAGAAATTCGAATGAATGGTATATTTGTGTGATGTTTGAAATCTTTTACTGACACCATTTTTAAATATTTTTACACCTTCCATCCATCTCTTCCTTTTTTAACAATAAAGAAATAAAACTTAGAATAAGCTTACAAATGAAACTTAATTTACTGCATCCTTACAATTGGCACAGATCTGTTAATCACAAATAAAACTTAATTTATCGCATCCTGAGTGTTTATGTTAGTTGGAAAATCGATTCATATAGAGCAGAATAGTACGAGTATTTTATTTTGTTTGATAGCATATTTGAAGATTTTTTCCATATAAGTGAGCATTATGAAGAAAGGAATGGATTTTGAAAGAAAAACAATAATGTGGATTTAATATTATAATTAAAGACTAGTCAAAGTCACTATATTATGTTTTTAGGTCGAAGGGTCAAACTTAAACAAATAAAAACAGCATAACATTACGGTTTTCTTTTAGTAACATAACATAATATGTTATCTTAATAATTTACTTTGGTATTTCTTAAGTATTTTCTTTTATAAGTTGTAATAATTTAATATTCTCAATAACCAATATTATGTCATTATGTACATTAGCATGGACATATTTTAGTTTAATCAACAAAAAAATAACTAGCGATTCAATATAACTACATTTAATACATCATTTCCAAAATAACTATCCATCATACATTCGTATTAAAAAGTTTAAAAGTATACGAATTACATATAAAATTTCCTTTAAAAATTTGTGGACCATTGGTGCCACTGTGGTATGTGACGCTAAAATGAGTTGGCTTTGTGGAGTCTCGATCCTTTAAAATTATACCGGAAGAAGGATCAGTATCACGTATCACGTATCACGTATCACGTATCACGTATCACGCATTCACGCATTCACGCATATTTCAGACTTCAGAGACAGGTATTACTTAATCAAAGCAATGATCATCCACTTCCACAAAAATTTCTATAAATTGACAATAGCAACTCTACTCTTGTTTGTATCCTCTGCTTCAGTGATTGAATCTTATACACTAACACTACTACAATTGATAACAAATACAAGTTTTATTCAATTAAAAAAAGATGGCAATTATTTTCAAACCCACAATGTCTATCCCTCTTAATTATTCATTGGACCCACCAAAATCGAACCCCAGAAATTCAATGATCAAGAATGATGGCAGCATCAATAGTAGCTATCGTAGTACCATTGTTAAGTCTTCAGTGGAGAAGAGGAAGCTGCCCGTTTTGCTGTTTGATGTTATGGATACTCTTGTTCGTGACCCCTTTTATCATGATGTTCCTACTTTTTTTGGGTACCTTTCCTTTTTTTTTTCCCCTCTCTTTATTTGGGTTATGTTTGTGTTGTTGGGTTAATGAGGTAAATCTTGGAAATTTATGTTGCTTGGTTTTTGAGTTGTGTGAATTTACTGAAATTATTGTATTCTTGCACCAAATTAATTCGAACTTGAGTGTTGTTTGATTAGTGGTTTAATTACTAGTATCGAATCTTTGAAAAGTATGGTCTCTTGGGAGTATGACGTGCATCGTGCTTCCGAGTGTAGGATCTAATTTTCCCCGGGGTTGGGGACGGAGGGAGGGATGTTTGGGTTGGTGGGTTGAGAATGTCGCTGAATTGTTCTTCAGATGCTTTCATATGTACCCCTTGTTACCCTGCCTGATGTAGGAAAGATTCTCATTGAAACATTGGTAGCCTGGTAGGTAGTGGTTGGGGTATTGTGTTGTAGTTTGGTGAATAGGTGGGAACTGGAGAGAGTTATGGAGTTTGAGTAATAGAGGATAAAGATGGCATAGATTTGGATAATATGTGAGGATTGCATATTTCTATGCATCTGAATTAGTAGAACTTCTTGATAGGATAGTGGATTTCAAAAGTATGTTTCAGTCATTATTCTCATTGGGGCAGAGAAAATTTTCTGAGGTATAGTGTTATGAAGGAGATGTGGAGCGAGATAGGTGCAAGTTTTTGAATTTGTTATATAGGTTCTTGTGAAGTCACTGAAAGTGGTATGAATCAGAAAGCCCCTTAATGAGATTGTCGACAAGAGAAAATGCCTCTCGGTATAATAGTAACTTTGTGTTCAGTATTTGTCAGAGAGGGTAATGGATGTAAATGAGTTCACTAGGATTGATATATGATCCTTGTCTACTCTGGTGTATGTTGCATATGCTTGATTTTGATTTCTTGTTCAAGAAATTTAAAGGAAACTTGTTGATTTGTCTGACTTTCAATGTAAAAATGTACATATTTTTGACTTAATAGTCAAATTCATTTCTCCAAATTCATGCAAAACATAAGCAAGACACTTTTCCCCCCCCTATGCTTTTTATGTAAGATAGTATAAGTCATTTAATAAATAAGATTTTTAAAAGATTGTTCAAGTCACTGGATAGTATGGAGACATGATGTTGTTCTGCAGATTCCATATAAATTGGTTTACTGTTACCGGGACTCTGGTTTCTATTGTATGTCTTTTAGTCTCTTAACCTGAAGAACTCGAAAGTTTGAGAGCTAAAAGCTATGTCATGAGTGATAAGTCATTGTATTAGTGTCATATCTTTTTTTACTTTAGTTGCTTTCGTAATGCTGTTGTCTTCTCTGTCGTAAATTTCATGCTCAGCATGTCTATGAAGGAACTGATGGAGTGCAAGCATCCAACTGCCTGGAATGAGTTTGAAAAGGGATTGATTGATGAGGTACACATCCTTTTGATTTTGAAAGTAGTCTAATGGCTATCTTCATATTTATTTGTGAAAGTATTGGATTTGTTGGATATTCCCGCATCTTTGCATTTCACTGTGTTCTAACTACCTCTTCTCACTAAATTTTTTGAACTTCCCACATGTTTGAATCCTTCCTCCTTATCTTCTCTTTATTTCTTTTCTCCTTGTAGACCATCGCTCAACCATTCCATGGGCTGATGGATTACGTAGCTCACAATTAATTAAGATTTTGCTCAAGTTTCTTTCTGGCCACTTTATGTTGCCAATTGAATCATCATCTGTTTGATTTGCTTCTTCTTCGTTAATTTAGGCTTGCTTATTCTTGTTCCTTGTTCTATAGACTCCTGTTTGAATTGCTCTATGCATATAGGTTGCCAAAACTTAGTTTCATGGTTAGATTAACGATCATCTTTCTTCTAGCTTCCTTAAACTTTTAGTTCTCTTATATTTATCTTGGCCCTTTTTCGAACCCAATATGCTTCTCTTTAAGTAGCATCTTTCAGTTTGAGAAACAATTGTGATTCCTCTTCAAGTGTTTGATATGGAGGTTTAAAGTGATTCTTTATTGATGGCTGAAAATGAATAACTGTAGAATTTCTTGAGCTTGTCAGGGTCAAACTTTTGGTCTTTTGGATATATCTGGGATTTAGTTCTGTTCTTAGGATGTAATGCCTCTTGTAAGTGTTTGAGGAAATCTGGTGAAATGGATAAAGCCTTCTTGTTCTTTTTTGACATGATTTGGATTCAAAAAGGAAAAGCTTTGACAAACCTACTCATTGGTCCTCTGGCTAATGTGCAAGCTGAAATGAATTTCCTAGACACCTTTTCATTCCAAGGGAAAAATTTGGACTGAATATGAAATGTTCAAATTGGATATTTGGACCTCTAGATAGGAATTAGGATGATATGTTGACACCAAATTTATAGGTTAACTATTATTGTATCATCTTTCCTGTGTGAACTGTTTGTTTGCTCTCTGCAGGATGAATTAGCTAAAAAGTTCTTCAAAGATGGAAGACGTCTCGATGTGGAAGGTGAGTAGGAACTCTAATAATCATGGTGAATCTGTCTGTCAGTTTTAAACAGCTGTGTAAATATATTTTCTTATTGACCTTTTTGTCTGTCGCAAATGTATTAAAGGTTTGAACTTCTGTTATGACTCATTTATGGACTTTGAAGTTTATTGTTTGTGCAGTCACTTTGACCATTTTAGATTTGTGTTTGAGGTGAGGGGATCATTGAATGCAAATGTTTAACAGGAAGATCCTACTGACCAAGTAGCACTGAAGATATAGAGTTCTGGCAAAGAGGCTGAATTTTTATTATGGGCTTATTGATGTGTGCTGAATATCATCAATTGTTATAAGAACACCAGTTGCCTCCTGCCTTTTTCTCATTTCTTTGAGTGGCTATTGTTACTGTTATAACTTGATCTTTTGAGCTATAACCTACTGTCCACCGAGCTAGTTGGTAAACAAGAGTGTGCTTTTTAGTATACGGTGTGACATTTTTCTAACTCAGTAGTCTTCTCTGCTTGAAAAGCTCAATTTAGTTTAACAAATGTAAATATCTTGAAACTATGCTACAGAGTAATATGACGAAACTGAACTCTATGTATATGTCTTTGTAGGTCTCAAAACTTGCATGAAAAGAGGTTATTCCTACTTAGATGGTGTTGAAGATCTGCTTCATGCTTTGAAATTAAACAACTATGAAATGCATGCTTTTACAAATTATCCAATCTGGTATTTGTCATTTCTTTCATTTCCTTTTAAGACAGTGTATGCTTATGTTGGTTCCTCTTTCACATGACTAGCTTCCTTCCATGAATTGTTCACAGGTACCAAATGATTGAGGATAAGTTAAAGCTATCAACTTATATATCTTGGACATTCTGCTCTTGTACTATTGGTATATTATGCGTTTACTATCAGTCTAGGGATTTACAGTTGTAGTTGTACAGTTTGTTTTCAGTATTGTGCAGTAGAATGTCCGTTGAAAATTCAATGTATCTGTTTGATAATATGCTTGGCTGCTGGCTTGCTTAGTTTGATTGTGGTGATAAATTTTTCCTTAACAACCCATCCACCAGATTGTGAGCCTTTGAACAGTTACATGACTCACATCTTCTTTCAAGTCCTTCCAATCAAGTGTGTACGTGTGTGTGTGCACGTGTGTGGGTGTGCGTCTGTGTGTGTGTGTGTGTCAATAGTGTAGTGGATGGTTGCCTATACCTAATTATCTGTGGCAGGGGCGGGTGCGGGTGCGCGTGTGTGGTTGTGTATATATATATATATATATATATATATATATATATATATATGACAATAGTGTAGTGGATGGTTGCCTATACCTAGTTATCTGTGTTATTTCATTCTCATAGAGGGTGTGTCCTGCCATATGTAGGCGTATTGAGTATTAAGACCTTCTTGGCTGTGAACAAACTCATTAAGTTCGTTTATCAGTTATGTTGCCATGTCATTGAACCCAGAAATTTGATTACTGTTGTATATTAAATTCATCATATTTTGCTCATTGTCAATGTTTAGGAGGTACTTTACAGTTTTTGTTGAGCTTCAGTGAATTTGATATGGAAAAATATCTTTATGTTGCTTTAAAATGTCATTCACTGAAAAATATTTGGAAAAAATATTAGTCAAGGATGAAAGATTGGAAGAGGGACTATGTTTGTGTTCTTTGTAGCTCTGGGACCAATGTCTCTCTCATATTCTATGTATGAATTAAATCACTTGGGAGTTGGGACTGTGTACGTTATGTTTATAGAGCCTTTTGTTTTATCTTGCTGAGTTATTTGGAATTTCACCTAAGTGTAATCAGTATATTATTTTCTAATGGTCATGCTCTTAGTTCGATGAAATTATGCTGCTATCACGTAACTTCCCTTGTATGTATTGAGATTTATTCAGGATCTTCTTTACCTTCCTTCCACTTTTTTTTTTTACCAATAGGCATTATTCTGGAATTAAATCAAACTTTTTGTTCTTTCTTTATTACGTTCCTTTTTTTTTTTCCTACAGGAAAACAGAAGCCCGACCCGAGTTTTTATTGTGAAGCCTTCAGATACCTTGAAGTTGATCCAGGAAGCTGTATCTTTATTGATGACAGGTAATTGCTCCTAGAAATTGTCCACTTCCTCTTTTAAACCTTTTAGTATTTCAATGCTTGTTCTACTGTGAGGGTAATCAACCTTTTACCAGAGTGTTTTTTTGCATTCAATATACACTTGTTCCAAATTAATCGCTACACTTTGAGCAACATATTTGCCAATACATGAGTTTGACTGTCAATATCTCTTATTATATAATTATTTGTAAAATTTATAAAATCTTGATATTATAAGAATATACTTCCTTTTTTTTTTTACTTGAATCGCTTTTCAAAACGCGCTTGTCAATGCATATTTTAATCGTTAATATCTTTAATTATACATAAATAAATAAAATTATAAAAAGTTGATGTAGTGAAACTATGTATCGAGATGAGTCTAACACGATACCACATAACTGTAATTTTTCTTAAGAATAATTCCCCAACGAAGATCAAAGCCAAACTTATGAATAGTGCAAAAATAAAAATGTTGCAAGTAAAAAAACAGAGGAAGTATATTATTACTAATATAACATTTGAATTTTATTTATTAATATAAAAAGTCTGAGTCAGTTTATGAATAGTGAAAAAGTCAAAGTGTAGCAATTAATTTAGATGGAGGGAGTTTGTTCAGACTTGGACCTATTCTAAAGGTTTTTTTTAGACATGGAATCTAAACTCTCTCTCTTTTTCTCAGCTCTGCAAACCTAGTGTTTCATTTAGAACTTCCCCATTGTTCCCCCCCACCCCACCCTTTTTTATTTGGTTAGGGGGCTGGTTGGACTGGTTGTGAAGAGGTATAAGATAAATTGTAGTCTGCTATGATTGCTATCACATACTTTCTGTTATCCTACTGTGTTTTTAAAAAACTGTTTCTTTGATGAGGTTAACTTTAAAATCTACTATCAAAATTGGTATTTGATGGTATCTGTGCTGACATGGACTTGGATACTTGGGTATGGTTCACGAAAAAGAATAGAAAATCTGGCTAAGGTTTGACCTGTTCTTGTCAGATACTACTAAATTACTAATCTACTATGATTGTTACATATCTGAAGAGTTGTCTCCTTGTAAAACTTTGAGGCGTTCTATTTTCTGATGGTATTTGCATATGTACATGTCATTGTTGTGATGAGATTTTTGGTTGTAGGAGAAAAAATGTGGAGGCAGCAATGAGTGTTGGAATGATTGGCTTGCAATTCAAAGGTGCAGATGTATTGCGTCAGGATCTCTCACTCCTTGGTATTAATATTTCTGCTGATGAACTCAACCATGACTGGATGAGCACATGAAAAATGTATACCCTTTTGAGCTTAGTTTTTTAAATTCTTCCATTTGCAGAACTCATTGGTCACTGATTTTTTTACACTTCAATGAATCTCTGATGTTCTTGTTTCATTGTATTGTTTCTTCTTTAATGTGTACAATTTTTTTTATAAGGGTTGGGGTTTTAACAAACACTCATGTAAATCTATAATGTATATGTAACATTAGTCACTTTCATGTTATGGTATTTCACACAGCTTATTCAGCTTTTCATTTTGTCAAAATAATGATGCACCACAGTTTGGTTGTCAGATTTCATCACTCTAGCAGTTCACATAGCTTTTCCTTTGTTATCATAGTTGGTGTCTTGTCAAAGCTAAGATTGGTTAGTAATTACTTAACCAATGTGATAATACTATTCTTTTCTAACTGCAGAAGTTTCATGGTTTTGCATATCATAACCTTGAAAATTAACTTTAATGACTGAAATCTTAATTTGGCCATGAGCTTTCTGAGCCAAGTATTATATGGTGACTGATGAGTCATAAGATCACCATTTATTGTAAGATTTCAGATATGTTACTGTCTTTTTATTTTATTTTAATCTCAGTAACCTTCCAACAGTAAGATGTATATACTTCTGAAGATAAATAAGGAAAAAATGACAGGTGATTATGCTTTTAGTTTTTGTAATATGCCATTGTATCCTTTTCAATTTCTTTGAAGTACTGAACACAATCTTTTCCCACCTTCTGGAGGAATGGGTCCTTTAATGTAAATTTTCTCTTTGATCAGATGCAATAAGTTTCTCATGGTACTAAAACAGGAATTTGAGTTTTCTTTTTTCTTTTTATTATAGTGGTTTGTTTGATTCTTTTACTCTTGTACTCTCTTGTATGACTGATTACTGATCTTCATTTGTAAAATGAAATTTCTTAGTACTTGAATATGCTGCTACAGATTCATTGTCCTGATTGCATCAGATTTCAAGCAGTTCATGTTCTTGCACACCTTTGGTTTGATTTATATTCTTGATATTTGAGGCATCCGATTGTTCAAAAGCTGAGCATCAAGAGTGGAAAATGGTTATTACAAGTTCTTAGAGTAATATTGATGGAAAACTTTGTTGTCCTGTTGTGTTCTATAGTTATAGACCCGGACAGGAGCTCTGTCTTCTTCATTTTAGTTGTCCAAAATACATTCCAAGGAGATCTGGAGGCAGCATTAGTGCATTACAGTAACCATTACTGGAAACGAAGGAGAGAGGTTTTTCAATTTTCAAAGAACAAGTTGGGTTTTACAGGACATCATCTCATGCTTAAATTCTACGTCACTGTTTTTTACAGGTCATAGGAATATAGGATCCAAATCCTTACGGTCCTTGATGGAAGCTATAAGGTTATCGGAGGTAACATACTCAGGATGGATCCCATCCCAGCTGTTAGTCAAGCTTAATAACTTGAAGAACAATTGTCATTAAGCCTGAATGTTGAATCTGCTGCAGGGTAATCAGCCACTCACTTCAATTGACAGATGCTTCGAGCTCTATGGCTACCCGGCTCACTTTAAAAAAAGCATGGAAAGGTAAACCATTACCTTCCCTTCTGCCACTAGTATAGGTTGGACTCGGTGCAAAGTGTGCTTCAACCGTCATTCACTAACAATGTACTCAGATGTTAGCTCCTCCTGTTGGCTAAATAGAGAACTGTTCATTGCTGAACCAATGTAGAGGATAAAATAATGAGGCCTGTTCAACTGGAATTTCCTGATTGCCCTCTCCCACAGTTCACCAGTGCACTAGTTTTAGTTCTCTATTTAGTCTTGCTTGATTTTCAGTATTCTTTGCAAATCGTGAATGAACAATGATAAGTGGGGATTATGATCATGTTAATGATTTATGTACAATTTTGACACTATAAAATACACAGATCTAAGCAGTATTTAATGAATAGAGTATACAATACCTATCTACTTACAATATAGTTGCGGCATCCTACCAAGTTATGAATTCATTTTCAAACCAATGCAATGAATACATGATTTTAGCATACAGGTTCATGCAGTACCCTGTACTATTGATTGAGTGCCTGACTAGTTTGAGTAGTGCTTCATTATTCAATAATGTTGACGCAATAGGCAGCTAGATAGAACTCCGTAAGTACTTGAATCTAATATAGATTGAGATTTCCATGTTAAGGGCATGTTGGAAATTGGGTTTAATTCTACAAATTCCGCCCATGTACTTGTGAGGGTTTTTTGGGTACCATTTAGCACTAGTTTGGTACCATTTAAGTCTTGTTTGTCTGTTTGGCACTTTTTTTTTTATTTTTGTCAAAATGATAGTCTTGTATTTTTACAGTACCATTTTTGATTAATATTGTTCCAATTATTCCGTAGAATTTATTTGGCATTAAATCTTAGAGTTAGAAGATTAAAAAACGTTTTCTCTCTTTCCTTAATTTAATAGGCTCCGCCGGTTTTGTCTCACCTCCTCATCGCTTAACCATTGTTGAGAAGTTTTTCTTTTCTATTACTGTAAGTTATATATTCTGTCAACTGTACGCTCAAATAAACTTTGGAACAATGTTATATATTCAGTTCAGCTCATCATACTAGCAGCATTTATGTGTGCGCACGCATTGCTAATTACAGCATCTTCTTTGCAGATAACGGCAGATCCTCCCATTGCAAAACCTGGTTGTCAGGGTATCTGTGGGAATGTGAGCATTCCATACCCAAATGGAAATAGGGGGCGATTGCTACCACAGCCTACCATACGCGGTCACTTGCAATGCCTCTTTGCTGCTTCCAAAATTTTATCTGAACAATTTTAACCTTGAGGTTGAACAGATAAGTCTTTCTACTCTGGATAAACACACTATGACAGTGAACACTCCGCTGCAGAGGACCTGCAGCATCCTAGATGCAAGCATAAGCAGCATTGACCTTAGCAGAACTCCTTATCTTCAGAGAAGTTCAATTCTCTCTTTGTCGGGGGCTGTGGGAGTTGCACCCTCTTATTGGATAGAAGCAATAAGATCTTAGGGGGGTGTACAACAGCTTGTGATACAAGTCATGATTACAAATACGTGCGCTGGGTGTAATGCTGCAGCTTTGATCTTCTTCGTCGCTTGACTATTATCGTGTTAACATTTTCCAATTTGGTAAAGGTGCCCATAATTGCAGAAATATCAAGTTACTGAATAAGGCTTCATCAATTGTCAGCGAGGTTTTTGATCCAAGTCTCTCGAAGTTTGCAGTAGTGCCAACTGTACTGTAATGGACACTCGGAATTTCGGAAACATTACAGTCCCCGGTGATGACCCAATCATAGCTTGCCGAGGCCCTCCAGTTAATAATGATCAGGGGAAATTGTTGCGGCAAACAACCTTTTCGTGGTTGAAGGACTTGAGTCATTGATATATCTTGAATGAGGCATTGTTAGGTTTTTTTTTTTTTTTTTTTTCTTTTTTCCGTCCATGATATTTGATAAGTCATTCTTAGCAGTGCTAAATTCCCAAAGGTTTTTGAGTGGTACAGCACATATGTCACTTTATGTCAAGCTCTCTGGATATTGTGCATAAACATTTCCATTCAATTGTGGATGTTGTGTATTAATTCTGTCACCAAACCACCCTCCCCAATACAGAATAAAATAATTTGATTTTGTGAGAAAAATACAGAGATTTGATCTGTATTTAAAATTTAATGGCAGTAGGGAGCCTAAATGGAAGGTAAAACAGCTGATGTAAAAGGGGTGAACAATAGTTCTCCATCAGTTCTGTATGGTGACGGTGTAACTGTGGGAGAGTGTCAAAAGATGATTAAGTGAAGCCTTTGAACTCCTATGGTAAAATTTCTGATGGGGCATATGGAAAATCTGGGTGTACCATTGGAGATAACTTCATAAAAGCTGTTGATTGTAAGCCGCATGTTAGTGGTGGTTATCTTCGTTGTAAAGTGATAATGGTGTGTAGCAATTTTCTGAACATGCAAGACGATGTTGACCAAGTATTGATCCATGATCTCGTTCATGCTTATGATGATTGTACAGCGAAAAATTTGAATTGGACTAATTGTGCTCATCATGCTTGTAGTGAGATTCGTGCTGGTCACTTGAGCGGCGATTGCCATTTCAAGCGAGAGTTATTGCGTGGCTATATGAAGCTCCGAGGTCATCAACAAGAATGTGTGAAGAGAAGAGTAATAAAATCAGTAATGGCCAATCCTTTCTGCTCCGAAACAGCTGCAAAGGATGCGATGGAAGCTGTTTGGGATACTTGTTACAATGATACAAGGCCCTTCGATAGAGCTCTGCGAGATTAGCTAGCTGTCTCATAAGTGGTTGATGTACAACATTTACAGTTTTACACTTAACTTTATCTCTCTGCGACTTATTCTTCTGAAATAATTTTGGTGAAGCTTCAATCATGGCGTGGTGCATCCTGATATGGAAGACATTCTCTGAACGGAACCAAGAGATTGCTACTATAAGTGAGGTAGACTGCTCCCTTCAGCTGCTGCACAATTTTCTTTTCTCATAATGCCCATATTCTCTGCGCATGAAAACTTTGCATGATTGTTTATATCTGAGCTGTGGACCATGTCATTTGATTGTCATAGAAGTTAAAGTTGAACTTTCTGTCTATTGGGTAAAAAACACATAGAAAGTACTTTCTCTTGAATCTCACCGTTGTATTTCATTTCTAGATAACAGAGATGCACTACCCTTTGCTAATCCATATAGTAATGCTAAATGCTGCATCCTGGCAGATATATTGATATAACTCAAAAGTTTCAGTCTTCTATATACATTCAGCAAAAATAAAATAAACTCAATAAAATAAGTTTAGTTCAGCAAAAATAATACCAGTCTGCAAAAATTAAGTTGAGGAGAACTAAACTTGAAGTCTTATTCTCGAGTTATAGCTGAGTAAAATCTTTTGAGCACATTAGGATTCTGAATTATACTAATGTGCCTTCAGGTTAGTGGCAATCACACTTCCTGCCTTCATGTTCTGCTAGACCAGCGGGACCTGAACAACTTCCACAACCAGCTAGACCTTCCAGGTTTAGGCTACAACTTAATTTTCAGGGCTTGCAGGACCAATGGGTCTTCAGGACTTCCTAGACAGCTGGACCAACCGGATCTCTGCAGCAAAGATGATATCTTGAGCCAGTCTACCCGTTTAACTAGCGGTAGCAGATGATGGATAAGGGTGATTGTTGGTTTAGCTGAAGCTCCTAAACCTTACTGTCAAGGACTTGAAGATAGGGTAACTAGTAATTAACTAACTACAACTATTCATATATATCTTTGCCTACCAAGATCTAGCAGTTCAAACGTTCCATTGATATAAGTATATGATACAGGGGCTTTATACTGTTACGAAATGATTACCACTTGTTGATACATCAAAATTATGGGATGCAAAAATCCGTAATACGCCTGGACGCCTGGTAGAGCTTTGAACAGGGCAGAAAGCAATCCCTTCGGTTCATGAAGATAGAATTTTAACATCAAGTTTTCTTTCCCATATGGAAAATTCTCAGTCATTTGATACATTGGATGCTTAAATAAGAAGAATTATTTGATTTGGAAAACCTTGCAAAACATTTCTTAAACTTGGATGTGAAGAGAAGATCATCGATGAAAGAAGTCATAGTTAAAATAGAGCAGCCAGATTGGCTAGATCCATTAGTGTTTTTGGAATAGAAGAAGTAAACTCACTTGAAACTCAACTGAGAATTACTGTAACCGCAAAGAGATGTATCTTCAATATCCCTGCAAATACCAGCATGTCTTATTTTGATGACCTTGCTTTGGATTCAGCCAGAATTTCTCATTGTTTCAAGTTTTCAACCCAAGATGACACAGATATATTCAAGGTTAAGTGTTACGATGTATCCCAGTTAACATAATGAGGCAATTAGTTATCTACTTTGTTTAGTGAATTGTTAAACATTGCCTGTGATTATCCAGCTATCGTCCATATTTTATATGTATTTCACACTTTCTTTACGATATTGCCCTTATATATATTAGTAACCTAATTTAACCTAATTATCTAACATTTTAATTTACTAACCTAATTTAATAATTTAATTTACTAATCTAATTTAACCTATTTACTAACCTAAATTACTAATTATCTGATGTTTGAATTTAATGACCTAATTTAATCCATTTACTCACCTAATTTAACTCTTTTTTCCTATCTCTTATAAACTCATTTTCTATCTCTTTCAACACTCTCCTATCACTCAAACTTTCTCAAAAATCGGTTTCTCTCCCAAAAAATTCACCTCCTTCAAGAAATCAAATTTATTTCCAAAAATTCATCATGTTAAGAGCGGGCAAAGAACCTAGTTGAAGTTTGAGTAGAAGAATAAGTAAAGCTGCCGGTACAACTCTAAGAAGATTAGTTGGTTCTTCATCCTTAAATGCATGTAATATTTTGATTTTTAAGCAATTTAAAGTTAATTTTCATTGATTATATTGATGTTTATAAAGATCTTTGGTTGTTCCACCATAGTTGAATTTTGGTATTATAGAAGCTTAGATCTAGGAAAAAAGATGAAAAAAGGGGAACCGTGTAAAATACACGGTTATACCTAGGTAGAAACCTCCAAAATGGACGGTTCTAGCATATATATATATTTGCTTTTTATATAAATGATTAATTATATTATTAGTTAATATTTATTACTTAATATTAATAATAATAATAATAATACGTATAGATAAATTAATATTAAGTATTAATTAATTAATATTTAATATTATGTATAATAGTAATTAAAATTCCGTATTAAATTAGTTAATATTACATTACGTACTAAGCATATTAAATTATTTAATATTTAATTAGTTAATAATAATATGTATTAATTAGATAATATTAACAAGTTATATTAATAATAATATGTATAATTACTCGTAATTTTATTATATTAATTACATTTTATATATATTAATAACAATCCGTATAATTAGTCGTAATTTTATTGTATTAATTACATTCTATATTTATTAATAACAATCCGTATAATTAGTCGTAATTTCATTATATTAATTACATTCTATATTTATTAATAATAATACGTATAATTAGTCGTAATTTCACTGTATTAGTTACATTCTATATTTATTGATAATAATACGTATAATTAGTCGTAGTTCCAATGTATTAATTACATTATATATTAAATATATTTATATTAATAATAATGCTTACTCGTAATTTCATGTTATAGTTAAATTATGTTTATATTAAATTAGTATAGTTAAATCATATTTAATAGTTAAATGAAGATTATTAGCTTATTAACTACTTTATATTGAAGTTTGATATTTAGGTTTATTACAGTATTAATTAGTTATAATTTCTATTTATTTATTACTTATTATTTATCATTAATATAATGGAATAGGTACCTGAAAGTCATGGCGAGGGTGATTCAGGTCCGAGATATCCCCGATCCCGTGGTATCTCAGCTTTTGCACGGAGGGAGAGAGGGTGTACGGTTGCAGTAGTTATATGAGGATGAGGTAGATGAGGATTCTGATGATGATTAGGATAATTACGTGATTGATGACGAGGATCAGGATTAGGATCAGGATAATGATGATATCCTGAACTATGATTTTGGTGGTGCTAGTGCTATGCCGGAGGAACAATTAGAGGATCAGTATGTTAGAGTGTGCAAAGGCGTGGATGATAAATTTGCTAGTGCAACGACATCAGGTTCTTCTTCAACTGTTTTGGCCCGAGTAGTAAGAGGAAGAAGGGGGATGACTCTTGGGTTATGAAGGGTGGGGTTCTTGGCGGCCCAATTGAAGGGAACGTGATTCCTAACTTTCTGGGTCACATTGCAACAAATATTTGGTTAAAAAGGAGCACATAACCGGTTTATTGAAGTGTCAAAACCGTGACAAGATTTGATGTGCTCCCTTCTCAATAAATGGGCTCCTTCTAAGCTTGATGGAAGTCCAATGCAACAACGATTGTTGAATACTGGAATACTCTTTCTACCAAAAATTATGTTCAATCACATAGATGTGCCACTGATATCTTCTTTTATGGAGTGTTGGTAACCAGATATGAATTCTTTCCACTTTCCATTCGGTGAGATGACTATCTTACTATATGACGTGGAGGTCATTCTTGGTGTTCGTGCAGAGGGTAAGTTGGTAGATGATTGTACTTATGTCTCCTCCACGACACTAAGTGAACTTCTATGTGTTGACCCTGCTATACTTGGAGGCGAAGATCCCATGAGCATCTATCGTAACCTGTGGTGTGAAACTTATGTCTGTGTATAAGAGATGTCTCATAGCAAATAGGGTAGAGGATACACATGTATCATCGTGGTTGTTTTTAGCATTGGGTAGCACCTCGTTCGTAGATAAGAGTGGCGATAGCGTTAGGAAGCAATGTTTGCATGAGGCGTTGGAGCCAGATTCTATTTCTATATACTCTTGGGGATCGGCAGTTTTAGCGAACATGTATCGCCAATTGGGGATTGCCAACCGGATTGATTGTCGGGAGATTGCTGGGTGTCTGACATTGTTGCAAGCTTGGATTTATGAGTACTTCCCAACTTTTCGGCCCCATAGAGACCCAAAGCTTGCTATGACCCAATTTCCTAGAACCAAGTTGTAGGGAAGTCGACCTGAAAAGAAGACTTTGGATCGACTAATTGAATTTCGGTGTCAACTTGACACCATGAGTGCGCATGAGGTACACCATCGTGTTTAATTTATTGCTTGATTAATTGATTACATTCCCAACTTGACAGCATCGTGTTTAATTTATTGGTTGATTACATTGCCAGGTTGATTGGTTGTCATATTGCCCTAACCCGATTGCTAATTGTCCAAGGACTTCATATACGGGACTTATTCAATATAAGAACGTCATAGAACCTTATATGCCTCAGAGATGCGATATCCACCTTGGTTTCATGCATCCAATTTATCCCTCTCCCTCCAATGTGGCCCACAAAAGCCTTCCGTTTAGCTAAATCGAAGGAATACAAGGTAGAATAGCCGAAATGTATAGTGAGCGTATTTTGGGATCAATTCCCTGCGACGAGCCGTCTTGATTTGAGTTCGTTGATTCCAACTATGACCAGGAACCATGGAGCATTTGACGTGAAGCATTACATTGATTGGTACTACATGCATTCCTACCCATGCGTTATGAATGTAGGTGTACGCCCAATAGGAGATGGTAGCGGCCGCCATGAATAGCTGGTGATGCGGTATGTTCTCGAATAATTGATTTTGTTAAGTTGTTTTCGAATATATATACATTACTAACTACACTTTGTTTTCACATTCATAATTCTACTCCATTTACCCATTTTGACCTCAGCAGCGCGTCTCTTGTCTTTGAAAATGTCATATGCCTTCTTCTCCACACAGTTGTTGATGTGTCATGTACAAAGTAAATAGCGCGATTGAGGAAATAACTCCGCAATGGGACGAAAAAATCCTCCCTCAAAATCACTTTAGGGTGCATTTCAAAACCAATTAGATGTCTCAATTTATCTAACACCCACTAGTAACTCTCTAATTTCTCATCCTTCATGATTTCATAAGCGATCACGAAGTTTGAATTTGTCGGAGTCATCCCAATTATCTCAACCAGCGGATATCTATGCTTGTTTGTTTTGTATGTTAAATCAATTAGAATCACATATGGCCACGTACGTAACATCAAGCTAGATTCATGATGCACCATAAACACATGAGTCAGTTGAAATGTCTCAGTGTCAACATCAAACCAGAATTCATATTCATATTTTTATGCTTGGTTAAATATCTGTTGGATCGTATTCCTTCCTTCAGAGTATTTCATCCTCATCTTAAATCTCAAATTACTAACATAATAATAATAATAGTAATTTTAGTAACTTAGGGGTATTACCGCCACGTGTCACCACGCTTTGGCTGTGCTAACTAATTATTATATTGCAGCAAAAAAAAAACTCGATTTATTTATTAAAAAGAATTTTATTATACAAAGGTACAAAAATTGAATAAGAAAAA
The DNA here is from genome assembly GCA_026401315.1 of Dysphania ambrosioides. Lineage (NCBI taxonomy): Eukaryota > Viridiplantae > Streptophyta > Magnoliopsida > Caryophyllales > Amaranthaceae > Dysphania > Dysphania ambrosioides. The sequence continues at coordinate 2,421,846 of CM048666.1, forward strand.
TTATGAAAACTCCTAACTAGTATGTGCCCTTTGATGTAATGCTTCCATGCACATATATTCCTGCAAATCTACTCACCATAAATGATAAGTAGGGCGATCTAAAACAAATAGGAAAATACGTGTCACTCTAAAAATACTGTGTACATATACATGCTAAAAGAAATACTTTGACTTTTAAATTCCTTTATTTTGAACATGCCTTTTTATAAGGCAATAAACTTAAAACATTCCTTTATAATAATCCAATACAAATGAAATTATTATAGCCATTAATACAAAAAATTTCCTCTTCTTATATCCCCTCCTTGATCCTAAGTGTGCACTCCCCCCCCCCCCCCCCCCCCCCCCCAAGTTAGTTATCCCATTACGGATCTATCCTTGGAGTTTCCTTTTATTGGCCCTTCTTGATTATAAAATCAAGCGGTAATGTATAATAATAATAATAATAATAATAATAATAATAATAATAATAATAATAATAACTCTCCTTTTATAACTCCTTTAAATACAAATACCTTGCTTTAATTATTAAAGCTCATTGAAAATTATTAAATCTCAAATGCCATTTGACCCTTTTGAAATATGATATATATTAAATAAAATAAGGTAAATGTATATCACCCCTTTCTTTGTTATCGGAATTTCAAATAAATAACCATATATAAACATATATTTAAAAAATATCTTAGCACACTATAATTCACAAAATATAATATTCAATTGCACATAAAAAGATTTAAAACATATACGTACCTTAAATTCTAGCACTTCCTAGCAACTCTTTACCAAACTTAAAGTTAATCCTCCTATCAATTTAAAATAAACTATTCAATACAATGCAACATAATAATTATGCATTTAATATTGGAACTTTAATTAAATTTAGAAATAGTTTAAGAATTAAACAGTTTGCAAAACAATTAAAACAATTAAATAGTTAGGGAAAGAGGATGCTCACGGAGGTTGGTGGCACAAGGTGGCCGAAGAGATATAGAGAGAGGCTTGAGAGAGAGGGAGAAAGTTATAGAGAAGTAGAAAGGGTTTAATCATTTTTGTGTGAAGAATTAGGTGAGATTTAAGGGTCTATTTATAGTAGAAATTAGGATAAATTTTAGGATTTAAAAAAACACTAAAAGATAAATATGAATTTAAAATGATAATTATCCTTCAAATTTTCAGAAAAATATTTTATTTATAAAATAATTAAATTATTAAATAATTTAACCACTTAAAATTATTTAATTCAAAACAAACTACTTAGAATTAGTTAAAAAATATAAAATTTTATAATAATAATTTTGTTTTGAAAATATCAATCATATAAAAAGGATAGGATAAGGATATAATTTATTATTATTTTTAAATTAAAACTATCTTTTCAACTAAAATTATCCTTTAAATTATGATTAAATATATATAACTTTTTTTAAATACTAATCATGATAGCTGGCCATAATTAGATATGGTCGAAATTTTTTTTAATATTATTTTTTTTCTTTGGTAAATATATTCGATTTTTAACATTATCCATTTTAAAATAAAAACAATCTTTATAAATATCTTAAACTAATTTTTTTTGCTAATAATATTATCTAAAAAGCTTTTAGAATATTCTAGAATAAAAGTGGATACTCAGGATATTTTTGGGGATATTTTAGAGGTTTTTTTTGGAAATTTAATGGAATAATTGAGGAATTAAATATTTATTTATGAAATTAAATAAATTTCTTAATAAAATTATAAAATAAATATATAAATGGAGGTCCGTAATTATGATTGGTGTCAAAATAATTTTTAAATTATTTATTTTATACTAAAATATTCTTAAAATAATGTCTAAAATATGGGGTATTATAGGAAAAGTCCAAATTGAATGGTTTTCTACCCCTCATAACAATTTAAATTGGATGGTTCCTATGAGTGGAGAACCGTCCAATTTGGAAGGTTATTTGCCTCTTAAAAATGTACATTTTGGACGGTTTTTTGGGGTATAAAAACTGTCCAATTTGGACGATTTGACGGTTCATTTATCGTCCAATTTTCACGTTATACCCATCGCTCGAACGTCTGCTTTTTACAGTTACAAACACTGATAAACTGTTTGGACGACAAATATATGTTATAAACGTCCAAAACATACGTTTCTATTTAGTTCGCATATTAACTAACTCTATATTAACTATCATTTATCACACACGTTAGATAACTATAAATATACAGAACATGAATTATACTGTGTATTTCTATAATTAATGTATATAAATGCACGTATTTAACCTAATTACATAGTTTAATATTAAAGTAACAAAATGAAATGAACTACAGACATTGAAATAGGCATAAGAACAATGTGTACCTCATCTGACATTGTTGAAATTGAACTAAAGGAATGCAATACAGCAAGTGATCCTACTGAACTTAAGGAACTCAAGGAATCAAAGTAAATGGAGGTAAAATAATGAAGAAAGAAGAATGACGGGAAAAGTCAAAATTGGTTGGAATGTAAGAAATGAAATATTACTGGGAGTAAAAAGTATGAATAATGAAAGTAAAATACTGAATTAAATCACTGAACTGAAAAATTTAGAGTAAAATGAACTTATATTGAGTGGTAAAAGTAAAAATATATGTAACTTATATAAATATAAACTAAGGGCAAATTTGACATTTCATGTATTAAATACGAGCAATATTTGGAGATTTACGGGCGGTATTTAATAAAACCCCTTTGTTTATGGTGCCTTTGAGTTGATTATTTAAATAAGTTATAGCAAAAATATGTTAAATTTAATAAAAATATATCAGTGAAAATAAGTCAATTCAATAAGTTAATATAAACTCAACAAAACTAAATTAAGAAAAAGACGAGTTTAGAAAATTAATAAGTTTGACAAAAATAAAATAAATTAGCAAAAATAAGTTAAGTTTAATAAAAATAAAATATTGTCAACAAAAATAAGTTAAGTTTAGAAAAAATAAAATAAACTCAACAAAAATAATTCTCAAAGTTATAACGATTTTGAGCACATTAGAATTCTGAATCATCCTACCTTATCCACATCCCTTCCTCCATATACTTGTATCCCAGATCTCAATAGTGTATAGAGTTGTCAAAATCAGACCCGACCCGATAAGTTACCCGAAATCAACCCGGACCCGACTTGATTATGACCCAAAAAGTGAGACCCGTACACTGACCCAACCCGACCTAAAGTCAACCCAAACCGATTTGACCCGATATTCGAAGACCCAAACCCGATTCGTGTCCGACCCAAAGAGAACCCGAAACCGATTGAACCCGACACGTAACCGATATGACCCGATTCATAACAACCCGTGACTCGTATTAACTCCATATATCAACAATTTTAATATATATGTGAATGTGACCTAATCTTGTCCGACCAATTTTTACCAAATTTTCAATAATCTTGAAACCAAACATTTTTTAATAATGACTTGATGTGAACCCGATAAAGCTTATACCAGATTTCAACTGAAATTGAAACGACCCATAACCATAATTGACTTGACCCGAAATCTACCCAAACCCGAAATAAACCGCTATTACCCGTTTAAGAACCGACTTGATTTTACCTGAACCAACCTTGACCCGAACCGAATACAACCTGACCCGAACCCAAACACGCAAATAATTGATTTAAACTGACCTGATAATGACCTTACCCAACCCGACCTGACCCGACCAAATTGACCCAATTGAAACCAAACCGATAAGAATTGACCCGCAATGGATCAATCCAGAACTGACCTCGTAGACCTAATTTGAGACCCTTGTAGTGTATGATTTCCTTGCTTTCAGAGTTTAGGCTGAAAGGAAAAAAAGACACGGAGTGTTTTATTTCTTCATAAAGATCAAAGGGTTGATATTTGCTCTTTTGTAGGTCGTTTCTATAATTCTATGGACCAACTTTTCGTAGTCCGAAAAGTTGACGGGGTTTCTAAAGTTAGTATTGACAATTTGACTTGGTCATAAATCAAAAAATCTTCTCATATACTGCTCTGCCAATTCCAACTTTCCAAATTCCAATTTAGTTTCAATCATTATATTTGAATTTCAACCTCTCGAATTTTAACCTTTGACTTCGAATTTCACCCTTTTCTTCAGTATTAATTCTAATTAACAAGTTTTTTGTATATACGCCTTGGACCTAGAGATGGCCATGGGGCCGGGCCTGGCACCGGGCCGGGCTGGGGGGGAGGGGACCGAATTCGGACCGGTCTAGGGGGAGGGCCGGTCCGAACCGGGTTGGGGTTGGGGTTTTGGGATTCGGTACCGAACTGAATCGAAAACGAATCACGAACCGAATCGAATCGCGAACCGAATCACAAACCGAATCGAACCGAATTAACGAATCGAATCGAATTCACAAACCGAACCGAATTCACAAACCAAATCTAACCGAATTTTCAAACCGAATCAAACTGAATCATAACCAAATCAAACCGAATCAAACCGAATCATAACTGAATCAAACCGAATCAAACCGAATCATAACCGAATCAAACCAAATCGAATTGAATCAAACCGAATTTCACATAATGCCATTAGAAATCAGAAGAAATGAATTGTTTCGAAAGTAATTAAATGTTTTTATTCACGAATCACATAATGACATTCGTTGTAAATTTTTATATTCGACTAATCACATTCATTTCTTTTGTCAATATTTTTCATTTTTCAATACATATTTACATAAATTACATAGAATCACAAAAAGACATAATCATATGTGATTCATATAAACTAAATTATATTCAGCTAAACTAATATTAATTGATTCATATAAACTAAATTAAATTCAACTAAATTAACATTTATTGATTTATATAATGAATAAACTAAATTATATTCAACTAAACTAATATTCATTGGTTTTTATAAACCAAATTATGCTCAACTAAACTAACACTCATATAAACTAAACTAGGATTCAACTAAACTAAAATTCAGTGATTCATCTAAATTAAACTATATTCAACTAAACTAATTTTCATATAAACTAAATTATGTTCAACTAACTATATTAAACTAAATAACATTCACTAATTCATATAAACTAAACTATATTCAATGAAACTAACTAACATTCATTGATTCATATAAACTAAACTATATACAATTCAACTAAATAACATTTATTGATTCATATAAATTAAATTATATTCAACTAAATTAACATTCATGTAAACTAAACTATATTTAACTAAATTAACATTTATTAATTCATAATAACTAAACTATATTCAACCAAACTAACATTAATTAATTAATATAAACTAAATTATATATAATTCAACTAAAATGACATTCATTGATTCATATAAACTAAACTATATTCAACTAAACTAACATTTATATAAAATAACCTATACTCAATTAAACTAACATTTATATAACTAAACTAATATTTAATGAGTCATATAAACTAAAATAAATTTAACTATACTAACATTTATTGATTCATATAAACTAAACTAACATTCTTATAAACTTAACTATATTCGACTAAATTAACATTCATTGATTCATAGGAATTAAACTAAAGTATATTCAAATAAACTAACATTCATATAAATTAAACTATATGCAAATCAACTAATATTCGTATAAATTAATTTATGTTCAACTAAACTAACATTTATATAAACTAAAATACATTTAAATAAACTAAATTTTACAAAACTAAAAGATTTAGGCGGGCCGAATAAGCGGGTCGGGCCGAACCGAATCAGTAGGCGGGGCCGAACCGAATCGTGGGCCGAATCGAATCGAATAGGGTCAGGGTTGGAAAAATTGGATTCGTATTCGGCCCACTTTTTAGCGGGCCACTGGGCCGGTCTGGTCCGGGCTAGAGACGGGCCGGATTGGGGCTGGGCCGGGCTGAACCGGCCCAGTGGCCATCTCTACTTGGACCTATCAGAATACCACGCGGTTTGTAAGTTTGACAATTCTTAAGGAAAGTTTATAGCTGCAATTATTGATAATGAATAATGTTCCCAGTGTAGCTGTATTACTCCAAATATTCCTCTTCTGAAAATTGCATAATCCAAACATGCATATCCTATGGCTTCCCTTCTTCCTATTCTCACTGGCTGCAGCCACACTGGTTGGTGCTAAGGCTGCAGTGACAATGACAGTGGCAGCAACCAACATGTTTACAGCAACAAACACCACCAAACCAGGTTGCCAGAGGAAATGTGGCAACTTAACCATTCCATATCCTTTCGGTATTGGAACTGAGTGCTCCCTTAATGACCACTTCAGTTTCATATGCAACACTTCCTATAATCCTCCAAAAGTCTTCTCAGAGAATCAAGGCTTCAATGTGCCGGGAAATCCATACGTATTGGATATAACTGAGACACAAGTAGTAATCCAGAATACTCAGATGGCCTCTTTGTGCTATGATTCCCATGGGAATGCCACTTTTATGAACAGTGTTGGGAGCTTCGAAGGGGGTGGTTTTTATGCTATAGATTATTACAACCCATTTGTTTACTCAAACTCAAACATGTTCACTGTTACCGGCTGTCATGTTTATGCTGTGATATATTTAAAGGTTAGGGGAAAGGTGATGTCGACATTGAATTCCATGGCTGGCTGTCTATCCTCTTGCGACTATAACAAAGAAAATGTAATTAAAGGACCTTGTTCCGGTTTGGGTTGTTGCCAGACAGCCTTACCACAGGTACCTGTTGGATCGCAATATTTTAATATTATTTTTAAGAGCTTGGCAAATGCCACTAGAGGTGGAACTTATTGTGCATATGCATTTTTCGCCGGAAATGAAATCAACAACTTTCAAGGAATTTCAGATTTGAGTGAAGCTGTGGTAAAAAGAACTCTTGAGCAAACCCCCATTGTGCTTGATTGGTCTGTTGGAGCTCCAACCCCTTCCAATGAGTATTGGCTTACTTGCAGGGAAGCGAAGAAAAATGTAACTAGGTATGTCTGTCAGTCAAATACTGAATGTATTGATTTTGTAGCAGGTGGTTACCGTTGCAAGTGCCTTGAAGGGTATGAGGGTAATCCTTATCTTCAACCTGGTTGCACAGGTTAGTTTTTTAAAACTACTTTACAGGGTACTCTGCCACTCTTTTGTTTACATGATCGTTTTCATGATGCATATGGATTTATAATTGTGGGCAGATGTTGATGAATGTTTTGGTAATTCCAATGGTCCATGCTCCATGGTTTGTGTCAACACTCCTGGCAGCTACAAATGCTATTGCCCCTCAGGATATTATGGGGATGGATCGAAAAATGGGACTGGTTGCACCAAGATTCAGAAAGGTTCATCTGTCCTTGAGAAAACCGCTCTTGGTAATCTTTTTAGTCCTCTTTTTCTTGTCAGAATTGAACTCTTCTAACTGATTTCCAACCATAGTACGAGTAACCAATTAGTTTTCACTATTTACGTTGAGCAACAGGAGTGGGTATATCTTCGGGGACAATACTTTTGCTCGTTGTTGGTCATTGGCTGGTTTTGGTTTTCAAGAAAAGAAAGATTATCAAGCAAAGAGCTATATACTTTGACCGGAATGGAGGCTTGTTGTTACAGCAACAAGTGTCTTCAGATGAAAGTGTGTTAGCAAGAATGAAACTCTTTACGGCTGATGAATTAGACAGCGCAACAGACCACTTTAGTGAGGGCAGAGTAATTGGAAAAGGTGGTCAGGGTACAGTTTTTAAAGGAATGTTGAGTGAAGGAAGAATTGTGGCCATAAAGAAATCTAATGATGTTAATGAAAGTCAGTTAGAAGGGTTTATCAATGAAGTGGTTATTTTATCACAGATAAATCATAGGAATGTAGTGAAGTTACTTGGGTGTTGTCTGGAAACTGAAGTCCCATTGTTAGTTTATGAGTTCATTCCAAATGGAACTCTCTTTCATCACATTCATTACCCAAATGAAGAGTTTCCTATCACCTGGAGAATGCGCTTGTTAATTGCTTCTGATTCATCCGGAGCACTTGCTTATTTGCATGCATCATCTTCCATTCCTATCCTTCACCGCGACATCAAATCCTCCAACATACTTTTAGATGAGAAGTACAGGGCTAAAATATCAGATTTTGGAACTTCAAAATCAATTGCCCTGGATCAAACCCATGTAACTACACGTGTTATGGGAACATTTGGGTATTTAGATCCTGAGTACTTTCAATCAAGTCAATTTACTGAAAAAAGTGATGTTTACAGTTTTGGAGTAGTGCTTGTTGAGCTTTTGACCGGACAAAAGGCAGTACGTGCAACATTAGAAGAGGACAGAAGTTTGGCATCGTGGTTTCTATCACATATGGAAAATTCACGTTTGCTGGATATTATAGATTCACAAGTCCTTCAAGAGGGTTCAGAGGAGGAGTTTCACAATATTGCAAACCTTGCAAGCCGGTGTTTACACTTGGATAGAAAGAGAAGACCCACCATGAAAGAAGTTTTAACAGAGATAGATGCGGTAATATCACATCATTTGCCCCATCAAATTTATAACTTGCTAGGAAAGGAGCAAGTGCCTGTTGGTATTACAAAACGTCCATATCATGCTAGTTCTAGCACATTTTCTTCAGAGAATCGCTCTTTGAATTCTGCTGAAGTGTCTTTGTTATATAATCCTAGATGATGGAAGAATTCTCAATATTATGGTTATGCTCAACCCTATAAGATGATGCAAGTTTACAGTATATCTTTCAGGGCATAAGCTAAAGCATCAAATTCTCTTGCATTGATTATACTATGCTTCTTTTCCAGCAGTTCCAGAAATTTGAACTCTTGTAATTTTTACTGGTGTTTCTACTATGATAAAAAATATGGATTCCTGGTGCCACTAAACACCAAATATGTTATATGTGTTCCATAATTGTTTCAATGTCTTCTATTTGAAAAGTTATTTGATTGATGAAGAAGTTCAGAAAGATCCAGGAGACGAGGACCACTTCAAACATAATCAGGTTTCAGATAATCACTTCATTTACCATAGAGATATAGTCTTCAAATATACTTTTGGATGACAAACATCGGGCAAAGGTTTCAGATTTTGGCACTTCAAAGACTGTAATGATCTATCAGACTCACTTGAACACTCTAGTTCAAGGAACATTTGGATATTTGGATCCGGAGTATTTCCAATCCAATCAGTTCACTGAAAGAATAAGTAATGTTCACAGCTTTGGAGTAGTCCTCGTTGAGCTCTTGACGAGCAGCAAGAAGCCTATTTCTCCGGACAAATGTAAAGAATGGAGAAGTATGGCCACAGTGTTTCTTCTTATGATGGAGAGAATTCTTGTTTGTCTGATATTCTTGATTCTGAGGTTTTAAAGGAGGCCAAAAGGAAGGAGCTCATGGCTGTGGCTAACCTTGCTAAAGAATACTTTAACTTGAACGGGTAGCAGAGGCCTACTATAAAAGGAGTTGTTAAGATACTCAAGGGGTTTCAATTCGATTGCTATTTGCTATGGTAACTTCCTCAATGCAGCAAACTTTCCCTGAATGCAAACAAGTGATTGCTGATACAAGTGAGGCTAACACAGCTCAGCTCCCTTCAGCTCAAGCACATTCTCATCACATGAAGTTGATATATATTCATCGTTCATATATGAGCTACACTTATTTGGAACTTCAGATTGAAATATTAGTCTAGGTAATTACTCTGTATATTTAATTATGTAAATCTAAGTCTTTTCTCTATACCGTGAACTAATTTGTTGCAAATCTTATCTAGATATGTGCACAGTTATCAATGAATTCGATGATTCCGCATGCAAGGCAAATGTCAAATTGTATAAAAAAAATTTCAAATGTATAAGCATAGCTTGCAAAATTGGGACAGTATTTGATAATTAAAAACATAATTTACTTATATTAATAAAAAAAAAACAAGTTGTAATTATAGATTTATAGCAAAGAAAAGAATACCAAGTTGTATTAGTGTAGGCAGCTTTTATATAAGGAGTATATATATGCTTAGAAAATGCTCACACGACCTGGTTTTCCACAGATAAAAGCTTCCCCAATCGCTCCAATGAGTGGACAGTGCACCCGGGTGCAACATGAGCATGGTGCACCCGCTCCAGAAAAAATGTACATTACGTACATGAAAAATGTACATTACGCACATGAAAAATGTACATAGTACACATGCGAGTTATGTACATTCCACATAATTCACTTGTGTACTATGTACATTTTTTATGTATGTAATGTACATTTTTCATGTATGTGATGTACATTTTCCTTGTATGTGATGTACATTTTCCTTGTATGTGATGTACATTTTTCATATACGTGATGTACATTCCACATAACTCACATGTGTACAATGTACATTTTTCATATACGTAATGTACATTTTTCATATACGTGATGTACATTTTTTTGGAGCGGGTGCACCATGAGCATGGTGCACCCGGGTGCACCTTCGAATTTACGCAATCGCTCAGCTAAGCAAAAATAAATAAATAGAAGGTTCCAAAATTATCACTGACATACTTACCAATAATACAATAACCACGACCTGTTCTTGCCTATACCCAGGTCTTCAATATTTCTCTCTATTTTCTTCAGCACAAGTGGTTATTTTAGTAGCACCATCTCTCCTTACTTTCAACACTTAGCTTGGTCTCTGATGACTCGCTCTAAGTCGAACGGGAGTTTTGGATGGTGGTTAGGGTCATTCTCTTGCTGGATAACAGTTTTGACAATTTCGTCAGTCATTGAAAATAGTTTAGCATGCTTATAGACGACTACTAGCTTTATAGTGCTCCTTAATTAGCTTAATAAATTTGGCAGGAATATGCCTTAAAAATACCTTCTTTGCCAAGGAGTTTTCATCTTTAATATCAGCTGAAGTAAGAAAATATTTTCTCTGTACTGTTTTTTTTTCTTAACACCCTCCTCTTCTTTTAACAATGTCATTTATGTATTTGATTGTGCTACATGATATGATTTTGTATCTAAAAAAATGATGTGAGCTTTCAATTCGATGTAATATCAAGCTTTTTATGTTTTGTTAGCTCAGGTTTCAAACTGAAGAATAAGAATTATTGTGCATGCATGGTTAAATAACTTTTACGTTTTCCTAGGTGCAAGTCAACGTGTACGATGCAATGTTAATGTGTAGCTAGCCATGGAAACTTCTTATTCATATTTGAGTTCCGAACGTCTAAAATTTTCAGGCAGTGTGAAGCTGACTAATTGTCATTGTTTGTCTATCACCATCTAAGAAACTTTGATGTTTTTTATTGGATTTTTTTTTTATTTTTAAGCTTTTTTTTAAAAAAAATTTGAAAAATAAGCTAGCTTAAAAACTAATTTAAAAAATAAGCTGATTTAGCTTCGGATTAAAAACGTTGTCTGGGGCAGCGTTTTACCTAATGCAAAATCGCTGTATAGGGCAGCGTTTTGCATGGGGCTGGTTTTAAGAGGGTTAATCTGAGTCAAGGGAAAACGTGCCCAGGACAGCGTTTTTTTTTTAGAATATTTTCAGGAAACTGTACAAGGAATCTGGTCAGTAAGCCAGTCAAAATCGCTGTCTTGGTCAGCGATTTTCCTGAGGCCCATTTTTTTTTTAATTTAGAAAAACGCTACTCTGGATAGCGTTGTCCCCTGACCCAAATTAACCCTCTTAAATCCAGAATTATTCTAAAGCGTTTTTTTTCTGACCAATAACGTTGTCCAGGGCAGCGTTTTCATATGATTCAGAATTTCTATCCAAATCCAGCCCCATGCAAAACGTTGTTCTGGGCAGCGTTTGTAGTCCGACCCTAAAATCGGCTTATTTTTTAAAATAGTTTGAATATGAGCTTATTTTACAAAAAAATTTAAAAAATTGGCTTAAAAATAAAAATAAAAAAAAAATTCGTTTTTTGTTCAATAGCTTGCATGTTTTAACTACTTTCTAATGTTGTAATTGTGTTTAATAGGCCTGCGTTTGGTACTAGCAAGTTGGGTGATAAGCATGAGTTTAATTCTTGCATTTCTAGCACTTGTATTATGTCTATCAGGAAAATTAGTAGCAGCAGTTCCGCCAATGGCAAAACCTGGGAACATTACCATCCCGTACCCTTTTGGTATTGGCTCACGTTGCTATAAAAATAACTGGTATGAGATTACGTGCAACTCTTCCATTCCCATGCTCACCAAATTTAGTCTTCAGGTGATTAAAATTTTCTTACCTACAACAGAAGAGAAACTTAATGCTCCCATGGAAATTAACTGTACTGCGGGTACTGAAACATGGACGAGTGCTTCATTGGGCGGAAGCCCATATAGTTTTTCTGAAAACAACGTCTTTTCTCCAGTAAATTGTGAAGCCACTTCTTTTTCCAAAGGCGTAGACAAATTGCTGGCACTTTGTGGATCAGTATGTGATAAGAATAATAAGAAGAGTCATGATTCGGCTTGCTTAACTGATTTCCCTTATTCTCCAGTAACTGTTTATAGTGTTAACATCACTAGATCACAGGGGACTTGCAGCTATGTCATCTTGGGGGACCATGATTTCTTTGATAAAGTTGACTTGTCACGACCTCGGCGATCAGTTTCGCGAATTGTCAGAAATGGAAGTCATATTCGTGTCCTACTTGATTGGACGTAAGATCCCCCTTCAGACGACCACAGATGTTATGGAAATGAAGGTCGATGTTACTGCGATGAAGGCCAAGAAGGGAATCCTTATCTTCCTTATGGCAGTGGATGCCAAGGTCAGATTGCCAAGAAACCCCTCTCCATCCAATGTTCACAGAACCAATTCAACCAAACATATGTTCAATAATTTAACATGTAAAGTTTTCTTTACAGTATCGCCAAGACGTGCAAGCAGCAAAGGTGAATTTTGTCGCGTTGGTGGTGATGATTATAATGTGGTTTATTGTTCACCACCCATAAATACACGGCCTTTGGGAACCATTTTAGGTTACGTCTTACTTACTAAATGTCTTACTTGAAATTGCTCTTATGCTCTACTGTCATTTATTCAATGGAAAAATAATTTTTATTGAAGTACTTAAACAGCATTTCATAGTTTTTACTATTATAATAATACCATAAGGGATCTGAGTTGTGCGTTGGGATTCATCACATAATGTTTCAAGATTGGGAATCGGAGGAAGTATAAGCAACCTCTAATTTCTAATATTATTAAGTACTGATTTACCATGCTTCTTTAAAGTTAACAGAATGTTATATTTTCATATGTACTGATGATACGTTGATAAGTAGCAACTTACATCTAATGCATGATATTTAATGTGAAAAAAGTCATTGTAAGATAATAAGAAGGGTCACTACATATTTAAAATCTCATGCATCGGACTTAAAAGATGGTTAAAATCACTTCTCATCCTTCCCGTTTGAACTTGATTAGGTGCCATAAGGCATCAGCTATGGCAGCAAAAGATGATAATGTGAGTCTTTGAGGATCTCGATCAGAACTACATGCAATTTGTATTTGAGTAATTTGTTTAGTTTTTGTCCCTAATTTTTGAAATTTCTTAGCCGCTTTACAAAGCGAGAAGTAAAACAATATAATAACACCTTCACAGACATTCTAACGCTCAAGGTCTTGTTTGCAGGAGTCAGTATTGGCATGGGATTAATATTTTTGTCTCTTGGCTGCTATTATTTGAGGAGATTTTTGAGAAGAAAGAAGGAAAGTAAACAAAAAGCTAAGAACTTCAAGCAGAACGGCGGTTTGTTGTTGCGACAGCAGATGTGTTATAATGACGGTGCTATGGAGACAACTAAGGTGTTCACTATCAGAGAATTAGAGGTAGCCACTGATAACTTTCACAAGAACAGAATACTTGGTAAAGGAGGTTTTGGTACAGTCTACAAAGGTATGATGAATGATGGACGGATTATAGCTGTCAAAAAATCCAAAAAGATCGATGAAACCCAATTGGAACCTTTCATAATGAAGTGGTAATTCTCTCTCAAATTAACCACAGGAATGTGGTTAAACTACTAGCTAGGATGTTGTTTGGAGACTGAAGTACCTCTTCTTGCTTACGAGTTTGTCCCAAATGGAACGCTCTCTGAGCTCATCCATAACCCAAGTGAAGAATTTCACATTTCATGGAGAATGCGCTAGCAAATTGCTGCAGAATCAGCAGGAGCAATCGCATACCTTCATTCATCGTCATCTAGCCCCATATACCACAGAGACATCAAGTCTTCGAATATACTTTTGGATGATGAGTACAGAGCTAAGGTTTCTGATTTTGGTACTTGAAGGACCATTATGATTGATCAGACCCACTTGACCACTCATGTTCAAGGGACATTTGGATACTTGGATCCAGAATACTTCCAGTCCAACCAATACACAGAAAAAAGTGATGTCTATAGCGTTGGAGTAGTCCTTGTAGAGCTCTTGACAAGTAAGAAGCCAGTATCTATATAAGATGGAGAGTTGTCAGCTGTCAGATATTCTTGATCCTCGAGTTTCAAAGGAGGCCAATGAGGAGGAGCTCAAAGTTGTGGCTAACCTCGCTAAAGAATGCTTGAGCTTGAATGGGAAGAAGAGGCCTAGTATGAAAGAAGTTGTTCTAGTACTCGAAGGACTTCAATCAAATCCTGCAATTTCCTCGGTACAAGAAACATTCCCTGAGAGGAACCAAGCGATTCTTGATATATGTGAGGACGACACAGCTCCCTTGAATTTAAGCACCATCTCCTCACATGAAGCTGATGCATACATTGTTCCTAATCTGAGTTGTGTGTCTCAAGTCTCAACCTTTTCGATTTATATGAAACTAAACCTCATGTTAGATTATCAGATAGTAGTTACTTTGACAAACCATGTAACTGTACTTTGTCATTTTTGCCAAATTTGTTGCATTTTGTACCTCTTGCAAAGATGTTCACGTATAGTGTAGCTAGCTCGTCTCAACAACTAAACATTCTTGGTAATAGAATATACTTAGCAAGCGTATGGTAAATTGATACGAGATTACATGTTTTCAGCAACTTGATTATGTTTGCTAAGTTATACGAGATTCCTGAGCTTGAAGCCTCTTTGGTGTTCTAGGTAATCCTCTCGTTTATTACGTTTAAAAAGAGGTTTTTCTAATTCATATCTGATAACAGTCGTGATTTGTTTCTCATTGTATATTCTTAAACTCAACCATTCATTCTGGTTATTTCGTTCACACCGCCATTAATGGATAGGCCCAAGTACTTACAACCATCATACATTAGTGTAGCCGGCCCATAACGAAAAGTGGGGCCATATGCCAACTCACCTGCTCCATTTCCTATCCAACTGCAACCAGCGACCTTGGTTTACCGATTTCTTCTTCAGTCATTATTTATTGTTTCTTCTTAATAATTGTCAAATTTACTTGAAAAAACTGAAATCGACATTTAAAAAAGACTGATTCTTCAAACAGAAGCTTCAGTAAAAAGGAATCAGCATCAGCGTGCAACTGTGTATCCTTTCGTTTCATCAAAATTAGGTAACTTCTCCCTCTTTTTTCACATTTTATTTAAGTGATTGACGTTCTTTGTTTGATCTTACTATTTACAGCTTTATATCATAATTATGTAGTGATTTTGGTATACTAACAGTAACTATTCTGGTTTTTTTATTTTTGAGGAAAACTATTTTGGCGTATTAATAACAGTAACTGTGTATTTTATTCTAGAAATGACTCTTTAACAAAGCTCTAAACTTTCACGATATTGTATTTTTAGACAAACAAAATTTATTAAAAGTTGATATTCTAATAAAACGAAAATTTATAGTCAAGCTTTTTAAATTTTAACTGCGATAATTAAAATGGGGCAAAAATAAAATAGCAATGGGATAAATGGCTTGTATTTAGCATATATTATGTATATACTGCGTGTTTTTATAACGAAGTAACAGAAAGTAAATATAAATTAGTATTCATGTATAATGTATTGTTGTAGCCTTGTAGGTGTAAAGCTTAGTTTGGATTTGAAGGCTTCCGTTTGAAAGTAATGACCAGCATTAAAATCATGCGTTAGTCTTCGTCTCAACTTTATTTTTATCTCCTCATTCCTTTAAGTGGTGGGTATAGTGATTATAGTCATCACATTAGGTCCGTTTAGGCAGTCCATATGCTACAAATCAGGGCATTACAATCATCGGGAGATCCATGCATGTGCAAAACATTTAACATACGGTTACATATACTATGGCTTCCTTTCTGCGTATTCTCAATGGCTGCATCCACACTAGTGGGTGCTGAGGCTGCAGTGACAGTGACAGTGGCAGCAACCAACATGTTTACAGCAACAAACACCACCAAACCAGGTTGCCAGAGGAAATGTGGCAACTTAACCATTCCATATCCTTTCGGTATTGGAACTGAGTGCTCCCTTAATGACCACTTCAGTTTCATATGCAACACTTCCTATAATCCTCCAAAAGTCTTCTCAGAGAATCAAGGCTTCAATGTGCCGGGAAATCCATACGTATTGGATATAACTGAGACACAAGTAGTAATCCAGAATACTCAGATGGCCTCTTTGTGCTATGATTCCCATGGGAATGCCACTTTTATGAACAGTGTTGGGAGCTTCGAAGGGGGTGGTTTTTATGCTATAGATTATTACAACCCATTTGTTTACTCAAACTCAAACATGTTCACTGTTACCGGCTGTCATGTTTATGCTGTGATATATTTAAAGGTAAGGGGAAAGGTGATGTCGACATTGAATTCCATGGCTGGCTGTCTATCCTCTTGCGACTATAACAAAGAAAATGTAATTAAAGGACCTTGTTCCGGTTTGGGTTGTTGCCAGACAGCCTTACCACAGGTACCTGTTGGATCGCAATATTTTAATATTATTTTTAAGAGCTTGGCAAATGCCACTAGAGGTGGAACTTATTGTGCATATGCATTTTTCGCCGGAAATGAAATCAACAACTTTCAAGGAATTTCAGATTTGAGTGAAGCTGTGGTAAAAAGAACTCTTGAGCAAACCCCCATTGTGCTTGATTGGTCTGTTGGAGCTCCAACCCCTTCCAATGAGTATTGGCTTACTTGCAGGGAAGCGAAGAAAAATGTAACTAGGTATGTCTGTCAGTCAAATACTGAATGTATTGATTTTGTAGCAGGTGGTTACCGTTGCAAGTGCCTTGAAGGGTATGAGGGTAATCCTTATCTTCAACCTGGTTGCACAGGTTAGTTTTTTAAAACTACTTTACAGGGTACTCTGCCACTCTTTTGTTTACATGATCGTTTTCATGATGCATATGGATTTATAATTGTGGGCAGATGTTGATGAATGTTTTGGTAATTCCAATGGTCCATGCTCCATGGTTTGTGTCAACACTCCTGGCAGCTACAAATGCTATTGCCCCTCAGGATATTATGGGGATGGATCGAAAAATGGGACTGGTTGCACCAAGATTCAGAAAGGTTCATCTGTCCTTGAGAAAACCGCTCTTGGTAATCTTTTTAGTCCTCTTTTTCTTGTCAGAATTGAACTCTTCTAACTGATTTCCAACCATAGTACGAGTAACCAATTAGTTTTCACTATTTACGTTGAGCAACAGGAGTGGGTATATCTTCGGGGACAATACTTTTGCTCGTTGTTGGTCATTGGCTGGTTTTGGTTTTCAAGAAAAGAAAGATTATCAAGCAAAGAGCTATATACTTTGACCGGAATGGAGGCTTGTTGTTACAGCAACAAGTGTCTTCAGATGAAAGTGTGTTAGCAAGAATGAAACTCTTTACGGCTGATGAATTAGACAGCGCAACAGACCACTTTAGTGAGGGCAGAGTAATTGGAAAAGGTGGTCAGGGTACAGTTTTTAAAGGAATGTTGAGTGAAGGAAGAATTGTGGCCATAAAGAAATCTAATGATGTTAATGAAAGTCAGTTAGAAGGGTTTATCAATGAAGTGGTTATTTTATCACAGATAAATCATAGGAATGTAGTGAAGTTACTTGGGTGTTGTCTGGAAACTGAAGTCCCATTGTTAGTTTATGAGTTCATTCCAAATGGAACTCTCTTTCATCACATTCATTACCCAAATGAAGAGTTTCCTATCACCTGGAGAATGCGCTTGTTAATTGCTTCTGATTCATCCGGAGCACTTGCTTATTTGCATGCATCATCTTCCATTCCTATCCTTCACCGCGACATCAAATCCTCCAACATACTTTTAGATGAGAAGTACAGGGCTAAAATATCAGATTTTGGAACTTCAAAATCAATTGCCCTGGATCAAACCCATGTAACTACACGTGTTATGGGAACATTTGGGTATTTAGATCCTGAGTACTTTCAATCAAGTCAATTTACTGAAAAAAGTGATGTTTACAGTTTTGGAGTAGTGCTTGTTGAGCTTTTGACCGGACAAAAGGCAGTACGTGCAACATTAGAAGAGGACAGAAGTTTGGCATCGTGGTTTCTATCACATATGGAAAATTCACGTTTGCTGGATATTATAGATTCACAAGTCCTTCAAGAGGGTTCAGAGGAGGAGTTTCATAATATTGCAAACCTTGCAAGCCGGTGTTTACACCTGGATGGAAAGAGAAGACCCACCATGAAAGAAGTTCTAAAAGAAATAGAAGCGGTAATATCACTTCATATGCCCCATCAAATTCAGCACAACTTGCTAGGAACAGGACAAGTGCCTACTGGTATAACAAAACGTCCATATCTTGGTAGTTCTAGCACATTTTGTTTGGAGAATAGTTCATTAAATTCTGCTGAATTGTCTTTGATACGTAATCCTAGATGATGGAATAAATGCTCAAGTTTATGGTAATGCTTTGATACGTAATCCTAGATGATGGAACAAATGCTCAAGTTTATGGTAATGCTCAACCCTAGAAGATGTATTGAAAATATGGAGGTTTACAGTATTATCTTTCAGCCCATTGAGCTGAAG
Organism: Dysphania ambrosioides; assembly: GCA_026401315.1. Taxonomy (NCBI): domain Eukaryota; kingdom Viridiplantae; phylum Streptophyta; class Magnoliopsida; order Caryophyllales; family Amaranthaceae; genus Dysphania; species Dysphania ambrosioides. The sequence goes on from CM048666.1 coordinate 2,440,744, forward strand.
TAACAAATTCTCTTGCTCTGGTTATGCTATGCTTCTTGTCCAGCAGTTTCAGAAAATTGAACTGTCGTGTAATTGTCCTTGTGTTTACTAATATGGTAAAAATCTGGATCCCTGTTGCCACTAAAATGCACCAAATATGTTGTATGTGTTCCATAACTGTTTCAATTTCTTCTATCTTAAAAGTTATTTGATAGATGTAGAAGTTTAGGAAGATCTGGAAGACGAAGACCCCTTCAGACCTACTCAGGTTGATGGGAAGCTCTATTTATTGCTTGGTGCTAGGTTGGTAGGTGGTCTTTGTGGATAGTTTGATGCATTTTTTTAAAAAAAAGGTTGGTTCTTCAAAAATTTCCTTGGCATGATCTAGAAATCGCATTGATCTCGTATGAAAAATCTAATGCTACACCAGATTTGTCAGGAAGAACTAAATATGGAAAGGAATCTGATTAGTTTCATAATAATGAAATGTAGCCCTCTGATATTTGACAGTATACTCTACCAGGAAATGCTGTAGAATGCTTATAGTCTGCAGTCAAATGTTGTATTTTGAGATTTTCACATCTCAGAGTTGCTATAATTTGCATGAAATGGGCTTTACTTTCAAAATTGTTCGGTTTCTCTGATTGTAAGCAGAACTTGTCAATTGAGGGAAAAGAACAAACTAATCCTGGTAATATTTATTCCTATGCTTGAAGGCTTTCAATTATTATGTGTAAGAGATGAAAATGAAGTTTTATTACCATTTTCTTTTTGACATAGTAAATTTATCAGAAGTTTATCAATGCAGAGCTGTAATATTTATGTGTTTTGCATATGACAAAGACAAGTATATCCCGTGTGACCAAGTCTCAGAAGAAAAAGTTTGATGTAGTGTGATAGTATTTGACATTACTTAAGGACGTAAATTTCAACCTACAATATTGTACATATGTTAGCAGTCATTTGGGATATGTTTTTATGCTACAATTTTCAGTGGAACCAAGTTTGGCAATAATATCCGAGTGCTGAAATCAGTCTCAGCCGTAAACATGCATCTCAGCATCTCCCAAGGCTTCTCCTCTTCCTCTCTTTAATGGTTGCAGTCACACTAGTGGCACTAAGGCAATACGTAGAATACTTCCGATCAAGCCAATATACAGAAAGTTGTGATGTTTACAGTTTCGGAGTGGTACTCATTCACCTTCTTGCGGGACAAAAGGCAATACGTAGCATCCTTGAAGAAGATGAAAGTTCGAGTTATTGGTTCCTCTCGCTTATGGAAAACTCTCTTTTGCTAGATATCTTAGATACCCAACTCATACATCGAGGGTTCAAAGGAAGAGCTTTAAACTAATGCTAAGCTCGCAGTGCGGTGCTTAAACTTTGAAATAAGGTCCAGACCAAAGCGATATTGTCACTTCATTTGCCTCAACAAAAATGGCCAGAAATCAAGCAAGTAGTGGTTAGTATTGAAGCAACTAAGAGCACTCCCACTAGTTAGGGAAAAACCCCTAACGAGTGAAAATAATGGTGTAAAATAAATACCTGAGCTTTACACCAGGGAGAGAAACAAAAATCACGGGTGAGGGAAAGGAAAATCACACACTCGGTGAGAGCTTTTTGTGCGTAAACAGTGGTTGTTTGTTGGGCCCATCAAAGCATGCGTAGAAGCTTTAATTTTGGATGAATTCACAAGTGGATCCCACTGAGACATGCATGGTGGGACAGAACTTCACTGACTTCAACAGTGGGACCCACCACTGAAATTATAAAAAATTATTAAATTATTCAATTATATTAAAAACGTAATTAAAAAATAAAATATTATTAATTTTAAACCATTTTAATTGTATTGAAAAGTTAAATATGTATTATACACATTATTAAAAAAATTAAAGAGAAAATAAATAAGGTGATGTGTATTATGGTGAGGTATAGAAAATAGTGGAGGAAAGAGTGATGCAAAGTTTTTTTTTTGTAAATATTAGTGTGGTGAAAAAAACCTCATGAGAGAAATTAAATGAAAAGAGTAAAAAAGTAGGTAAAGAAATATTAAGAGATTTTTTCGCGAGCAATAGTCTAAACATACCCAACATAATAATTCGCATTATAGCACACCTTTTTTAGAAAATACTAGTAGCTCTTTGAGTTGAATAGAATTGTCCCTATTATTCAATCCTAGGTGATGGATGATACCCTTCAACATTTGCTTATGCAAAATCCATTGTAGGTTTGTATGGTTTAGGTTGAAATTCTTTGGAAGTATTCGATTTTTTCAGTATGTATGCAAGTTTTCAGGATTAGAAAACTTTAAATCGTTTAAAGGTTATATAGAAAAATATATATCCACATAATTGTATTTGAATCAAATAAATGATACAATATTTAATTGTTTGTCCAGTTTGTAATACTTACATAGATTTTAGTTAAACCTAATCTATATATCTTTAGCTTAAAAACATATTTTATTCCAAGTCATGCATCTAACTTCCCAATTACTCTTCATAGTCGCTAAAAGCAAAATTTGACCTTTGATACGTCGGTCCGATGTAAATTTGAAATCGATGGCAAAGAAAAAGAAAACATCAACAAAATCTAAGAACTATAATTTTGAGGTGAACATGTAATGTTTCTACTTCAATATTCTTATACTTAACCATTAATTCTGGTTATTTCGTTTAGCTCCAAAACTCCTTATCGTCGCAATTAGCTTGGCATCATGTCAACTGACCAACTTCTGCAGCAACTTCCTGTTATCACTTGGTAAGTCATTATTGAGAATGAATCGAATCCTCTAACGACTGTATATATTATAGGAGATTTTATGGAGAGCTGCCCTTCTCCTCCATTTGAGAACATTGCTTCACTCAAGAGGTCTTTCTTGCAGGGGGCCTTCACATCATTATATTTGCAGACCCCTGAATAGGAGTTCAGATCAGAACTTTGCTGCATCGGTATCCCGTCAGGCCTCACGCAAATTGTAGCATATTATTAATTTGAGAGAAGCGGAATATATCTACAAGTCCTCATTGATATCGACATGCACATACAGATTCGGATAATAGGATACTATCACAAACAAGTAAGAGATAATTTGCATATCAATATACCATGATAATTGATAAACACGAGTGTTCAGTTTGTGGGTGCACATAAAACGGAAAACAGAGTAAAACAAACCACCTAGCAACCAAATAAGACTAACTCCAGAGAGATTAAAGCCAACCATTGCCAGAGTTTCGCAAATAACAACGGCATAATACAAGCATCGGCATCAAATCCAGCCAAGAAAAGAAGAAAAAAAAAGTGAAACTACATGTGGCACAGAACCACAGAAGAAAGTGGGCAAGTTCTGCACTTACAATTAGAACCAGGCAATAATAAGCAATATATTTGGGCTGTTATAAACTAAAGGTCTAAAGCCTCTGCAGAGAAACAGAGATCAAAGTACTATGTGACTAGAAATTGGTACATCATCTACAACTCAATCTCCAGCAAAATTGCAGTCCTGTGCACTAAATATCTTAACAAAATACTCTTATAGTGGATGTTGACTTAACTTTTTAACAAAAAACACCAGATCTGAAAAAGTGAAAAGGATAGGCTAACCTGGAATGAAGAATAAGTAACCGCTAGTATATAGATTGAACATCAGAGAACCGTTTTAGTAAGACTTAATGCCTAAAGTTATTTTATGATTAGTTTTATACACTAAATTACAAATAGAAAGTTTAACTGAAAAATGGTACCTTAAGAAAATAAATGAATACCCAAGGTCAAGTCTAATATCTTTGCCAACATGTAGACATCTCAACTTCATTTCAATTGATAAATTTCTGAAGCAGGTTCTTGGACGAATTACTTATCAGAAGACAAAAGATATCGATTTCTGCTTCACCAATTGCTTTTAATTTTCGTTATTTCTTACTTCTCACATATTTGTTGCCTAACTTGTTATTAAATGTCCCAACCAGGTATGAACTGAGCGTGTGCCGGTTGTTGCAGGAAAGAAAACTGAGCACAAGATCTAGCAAAAAATGAAATATACACTGCCTATGGTTCGAGATGTAGGAAATCTCCCAAGAACACTTTACTTTGTAATTTTCTGAATGCCCTTACAATATCCCTTGTTATATATATAGAGAGAGAGAGAGAGGGGAATATATAACAAACATTCCCTAATATCTCTCCTTATTTTCACAACAAGTTATTGACAAAGTTCTATCCTATTGATTGAAATTAATCTACATCGAGATTAAGGTATGTTAATTTTCAATGTTTAACTAATATTATATTGATTAATCTTTGTTTTGATTGGTAAAGCATGTGCCAGACTTATGTTGTCTTAAAATAAATTTTTTGTGATTTTATTGTTAAGATGATCTATGTGGAGATTGTACATGAACTATTATTTAGTACCTTATTAATGCCAAGTTTATCATGCCCCTTGAATTTATCTCTTTAACCCTTGTATCTGTTGAGAGTTGGCTTAAAGGATTTTATAGTGTTATAGGTACAAGTATTATTAACACCTAGGCAACTATGAGATTGTTTCTTATACCTCCTATCAACTTTGATTTTATATTGTACCCGGTAATTATAAAATAAAAAAACAACCATAGAAACATAAACATTCCATCCACACACTTAAAGCAAATAGTAACTCTAATGGAGGTTCTATAAACGATATAGCTCCACAATCCTCGTCCCTTGACACATATCCTAGAAACCAACTAGGATCAAGACCACTAACAAGGTTCCCTAAGACTACTTCAACAGGATTGGGACAACCCCAATTCCCAATTCTGAGCCCCAAAGGACATTATTTGAGCAAACATACACGAGAGACAAGCCTCCAACATACAAGATCGACGATTCCCAAAAACAAAAAACAGCGGCGAGTGGGTAGCTTTAGAAATCCTTCTTAGCTAGCCTAGCACTTCCGGTCCCAAAGAAGAAACCCTAATCCTAACTATAACTTTAAAAACAATTTGTAGTTGGTGGCATTCGTGATAGCTTTAGGAAAGCTCTCAGATTCCTACCTACTTGTGGAGTTTCTTCAGAATAGCAGAAATACTCCTATCGAAGTGGTTCATATTATAAAAGCAATACGCAAAGAGGGATAAAACTTCTTCAATTGCACAATTCTCAAAGTCCAAAGAGACCAGGTTTACAGGCTTCCATTATAGCTAATAAATACAGAACGACGCTAATAACTATTTAATTTTTGTACCGTATGTAAAAAAAAAACCAATAAAAGCTTAGAACAAATCTAAAATGTGACCTTAATTTGGAAAAGATTGTTGTTTAGAAAATGATGAGATTTGAATTGGGATCAACCGCTAAAGGGAACCCGTGGAGCTAGACAGCCAATACTCACCAGAACTGTTGAAACAACGACAAAGTAGGTAGCCAAATACTAACCGGAAGATTGGGATAAACGAAAGAGCCACCGGGATTGCTTTGAACTGAACAGCCCGCTCGACCACAACCTGTGAGGGGCCACCTAAGAGAATGGAGGTGGTTTCTTGGGCTGTCGGCGAGCGGTGGAGCTGGATGGGTTTGCGGTGAGGCAGAGAGTGATTTGGGTTTTTTTTTTTCCTTTCGACTTCTTCAGTAGGGCACAACTTTGTAGATTTTGAAATACTCGCATTCTTTACTTCTTCATTCCTCAATAAATCAACTCAATCAACTACTTTCTCTCCAAGGCATTAATTCCAAAGATCAACCCTTTAAACTTGGGGTTTGAAAATAATATTTGAAAACCCTAATCTAGTAAAATTGGATTCTTGTCAGAGTACACTTGTAAGGTTTAAGAAGGTTCCATGCTAAAATCATATGACAATAAGAAGAGTTGTTCCTGAGCCCTATAAAGTGTTTTACTCTTTTACATGTTAAATATGAGCCTGGGCCGCACCCGTCACAGAGAGAGTCCACTTGTAAGGTCCAAGAGGCTCCATCCTAAAACCATATGGCAATAAGATGATTTGTCTCTAAGCCTTATAAAGTGTTTAACTCTTACTCATTTTATCAATGTGGGACAATTTATTCCAACTTACATGTAGGTTTTTATCTCTTAAGACATCGAATTGTCAAATAAAAGCATTAAACAACAAAAAATTACGAAGTTGGCTCACCGATTTCTTCATCGGACATTAATTATTTTACTCGAAAAAACTGAATTCAGTTACTTAAAACGAATGCTTCATCAAATTGATTCAGAATTCATTTAATTAAATGTCTGAATTAAATCAGTTAGAATTTATCAAACAGAAGTTTCAAGAATTAAAATTAGCGTTATCTTTTCATATGATCAAAATTAGGTATCGTCTCCCTCATTTTTTTTTACATTGTATTAAAGTGACTGATTTTTTTTGTTTGATCTTACTAATTTCAGCTTTATTTCATAATTATGCTGTGGTTTTGATGTATTGATAGTACCTATTTGGGTGTTTATTTATTTGGTTTTTTTTTGTTGAGAAAAACTGTTTTGGTGTACTAATAGTAAATGTGTATTTATGCCTAGAAATACCTCTTTTAAACTCGTAAATCCTACTAGATCCTAACAAACTGAATAACAAAGGCACAAAGTCATAATGTAACCCCATCTCAGGCTCTATTTTCCTCAACTTGTTAAAATAAGAAGAATAAAAAGAAGTTAAAGTAAGCAATACTTTAATTGGTCATTTACGATGAGAATATGAGACGTAGTACGTACCTTGGGCAAGTGACCTCGACGATGGCTTAGTATATCTCTACGACCTCTAACAACTAGGGATGGCTCAAATCGCCAACCTATGATTTTCATATGGCTAGTGCCAAATTTCATCATTTTTAGCGTATAATATGTTAAATTGTTATTCTCTATATACAGTTTGTATGTTACGAATTAAGGAGTCTACGTATAAATCGGTTTTTCTTGTATTGTTGTAGGTGGAAAGCTTAGCTTGACTTGGATTTGAAGGCATTAACCCACTGGGTCACTCGTTTCCATTTGAAAGCACTGACCAACAAACATTAAAGTCATATGTTAGTCTTCGTCTCAAACTTACTTTATCTACTCATTCCTTAATGAGGTGTGTATAGTAATTAGCGAATCAGTGATTATAATAGTCTTCACATTCCGTCCGTTTAGGTAGTTCATGTGCCATAAATCAGTGGAGTTGAATCATCGGGATTCAGGAGATCCGTGCATAACACTTGTCATTAGGAAATTATTTTTACCAATACACTAGCTATTAGGGTGTGCTTAAATAGTTAACCGTACCGTTAAGCCGTAATGGTACAGTTAACCGTTATAACGGTTATTGAAAAAGACTTATTGTAACCGTACCATTAAGTAACGGTAACCGATAAATGGTAACCGGTATTTAACGGTACGGTTAACCGTTAACCGTTTCATTTCATTTTTATGCACTTGTACACCTAATATTGTAAAATTATTTGTATGATTTCTTAGCTCATTCGGGTCTTCTACAATAGTAATAACACATATTTATATAAGGTTTGATCATCCATAAAAAAAATTTGTGATATTCATTCATGTTTTAACCTTTTAAGTTTAGTTTTAAAAATAATAATAATAATGTTTAACCGTTACAAAAATTTCATTGTTGTAACCGTAACCGTTAATTTTTAATAGTTCGACAAAATAACCGTTATTTATGAACCAGTTATACATGGTTAACGGTTACTGTTATTTTGCACACCCCTACTAACTATGTCATACTTGATCGTTAACAAAGCATCACACATTCATACATGATGCAAGTTGCAACACATGCCATGTATCGTGTGATACAACTATACTCCCTCCTTTTAAAAATTTTCTCATTCTCTATTTTTTATTATCCCTTAAAATTTGGCCCATTCGTTTAAATTTTTTTTTATTTTAGCCTTTTAAGTTCTCCTCCCAAAAACTTTCCATTAAGTCTTAAAAAAGTTACCTTTTAAGACAAAAAGAGAGTATTCTTCTAATATACTCCACCTTTATCCCACCTTTAATTTTATAATTCAGATAGAACTGTTACCTTTTTCTAAGGGAAAGTTACTGTTAATTTTTATTTTATCGCCATCACTTTGTTTTAATTTAACTAATATTAGAATATTTGTTTGTGAATTGTTTCTGTAAATTAGAATATTTAAGGACTATATTCATGACATCCTCATCTGAAATAAGATTTGAGACTCTCATTCCTGTAAAGAGAAAATATGTTAGTAGGAGATTGCTAGGCGCCTTCCGGGGTTGGCCACTTGGCCGGGTAGGCAAAAATAAGACCTTGACGCGGTGTATTTTTCTATTATTGCGCGCACATCTTTCAACGTTAACAGTCAATACTCAAGCGGTGTACTCTTGTCTATTACTCAACTACTCTAACAAATCCTTGCGATTAACTGAATACGATTTCTAAAGTAGTGGGAAAATCATAAGAATGTTGAGAGAGGGAGGGGATTTGGGTTCTCATCACACAGTATTGATGAATGTTGTTGTTGCTTTACTATGGCCAATACTAGCTTCATTGGCCTGTCTACAAATCATTGGGGGATCAGCAGGAGCCACTGACGCTCTTTCCCTGGTAGCCCTTCAGAATTGCCCTGATAAATGTGGCAACATTACGGTCCCTTACCCTTTCGGTATAGGCGATGAATGTCACTACGGCACCCCTTTTGATGATGGTAGATACTTCAACCTCAGTTGTAACAATAGTGTGAGTCCTCCGATCCTAGCTTTGGGGAATAAGGTAGAGATAGTGAAGATTACTTTGATGGGTCAACTCTTGGTATATTACCCCATTTCATATCGTTGTTACCAGTCTAATGCGACTGTCCCTTCTGCTGAATACCATGCCTTCATACGTACGAAAAGGTTTCCTCTCTCGACAACCCAAAACATTATTGGTGCCATTGGGTGCGACACTTTTGTGACGCTGAATGGTACAATGAACAACAAGAGAGAGTTTCGTTCTGGGTGCATGACAGTGTGTGCTGCTCCCGAAGATGTTGACACAAGATCTTGCTCTGGCATTGGCTGCTGCCTGGTTTCCATCCCGAATGGAGTAACCAATGTCGATTTGGTATTTAGAAGTCCCAGTGATCAGAAGTTGGTGCGAGACTTTAATCCGTGCAGTGTTGCATTTGTGCTGGCAAAGGATCATGCTACAGACGATGCACTGCCGTACTCCATTAAGGAGATTATTTCCCAAGATGATACATATTACCGGAATTTGAGGTTTCCGGTTTTCTTTGATTGGTCGATTGGAAACATAACTTGTGAAACAGCGCGAGCTTCTGGGAACTTCATGTGCAAGGGAAATAGCAAATGCCTTGACAAGACATACCAGGAAGCTTACCGCTGCCAATGCAACCCAGGGTTTCGGGGTAACCCTTACCTTCATGATTGCCAAGGTGATGTCCACCTTTAAAATGTCCTGTGAATACTTTGTTTTGGTGTATAAAACATAAATATTCAAACCACTACTCTAATTACGTTTTTATATTATTATACAAAATTAATATAAATATATTTGAATTTTAGATCTAGAGCACTATGCACATATCCATAACCTCCTACGTGGTAATTAAAACTAGATGCATGTACCTAAGGTTTTTCAAGGATTTATATACGTAGGAGGAAAGGAGGGTCAACAGGGTGAGGCTTGCCCATTTAGAAATTAGCCTATGACAGAACTTTTTTCTAATATATGAGATCAGGGGATTAGGTTGGAGCCATTATTTATTTCAACCTCTATTGGAAGTTGGAACGGGTCTTTGACTGGTAGCGTCATTATAATGCACATCACAAATGGATGATATCATGATCAATAATGTACCTTTGACTTTTTAGATATTGACGAATGTGCGGCTGGAAATCATAATTCGTGTAAGGAGCCTGCAGTCTGTGTAAACACTCGTGGAAGTTATACTTGCAAATGCCCACATGGCTTCAGCGGGGAAGGTACATCGAGTGATCCTTGTATTCCTGATCTAAACGCAGCTCATCCAGGTCGCTACAAGTTGTTAGTAGGTAAGCCTGAGTTCATAAATACTTTCAGTACGTACTAGTATTATGTGAACTAGAAATTTCCACATATTTATTAGAACCTATACAATGCTTAGTCATAATCAATTGGACCTTAAGCTGGTTGCTCCTTGTCCCTTTAATCAAAATCTAAAGTGCCCATGTATTATTAAACTTATAATGCAGATCGAATAGGTATTAACTAAATCATATTGAATATAGCAGAAATGCAGAATATGGGTATGATGTATGATCACATGCATTCAATTGTTGGTGTTTCAACTTACTAGGCCTATGTAATATTACTTTGTTTCTGTCTTCCCAAACATATGACAGCCATTTAATTATCTTAAGCTGACTTTAGTATTTATCATTTGTGTTACTCGTGAGCTGCAGGACTAAGTGTTACTCTGGGATCGATTCTTTTGTTTCTTGGTGGATGGTGGATGTATTCAGTAATCAAGAAAAGGAAGGTTCTCAGACAAAGAGCTAAATATTTTGAGAGAAATGGTGGTTTGTTGCTGCAGAAACAAATATCTTCGGACGAGGGACTTATAGAGAGAACTAAAGTTTTCACCATTGATGAGTTAGAGAAAGCCACTGACCACTTTAATGAAGATAGAATACTTGGAAGAGGAGGCCATGGCACTGTCTATAAAGGAATGCTTGGTGAAGGAAAAATTGTTGCTGTAAAAAAGTCAAAAATAGTGAAAGAAGATAATCTTGAGTCATTCATCAATGAAGTGGCTATCTTATCACAAATTAATCACAGGAATATTGTGAAGTTGTTGGGATGTTGTTTGGAGACAGAAGTTCCATTGCTGGTTTACGAGTTTATTCCCAACGGAACTCTTTATCATCAAATTCATCATCCAAGCGATGAGTTCCTAATCACCTGGAAAATGCGCTTACAAATTGCTTCTGATGCAGCTGGAGCGCTTGCTTATTTACATTCATCGTCTGCCATACCTATATTTCATAGAGACATCAAATCTTCCAACATACTTCTGGATGACAAGTACAGGGCTAAATTATCAGATTTCGGCATATCGAAATCAGTGGCTACAGATCAAACCCATGTAACTACTCAAGTCATGGGAACATTTGGTTATTTGGATCCAGGGTACTACCAGTCTAGTCAACTTACTGAAAAGAGTGATGTTTACAGCTTCGGCGTCGTCCTTGTCGAGCTTTTAACGGGACAAAAGGCTATACGTGCTACATCTGAAGAGGATAGAAGCTTGACATTTTGGTTTCTTACCCATATGGAAGACTCTAGTTTGCTTCATATTATAGATCCTAACATTCTACGAAAGGATTTGAAGGGAGAATTTCTCACTATTGCTAATCTTGCGAAGCGATGTTTAAACTTGGATGGCAAGCAAAGACCTACCATGAAAGAAGTTCTGCTAGAGATTGAAGCAATATTGTCATTCCATTTTTGTGCTGGAACAACCAAAGATCTATACTACAATGTGCCAAGTTTCAGCACTTGTCATCATCTGGATAGTAGCTCTTCAAGTTCTGCTGATGTTTCTCTACTATTCAGTCGTTAATGATTACGTCCACGCTATCAACCAAGGATGCTCTCTATTGTGATATATGTACACAGCTCAACTAACATTATTTTTCAAGATCTTGTCAATTGAAGCACAGATCAGAGAATGATTCTGGTAATCAGGTAGCTATGTTTGAAATATTTATACTTGATGAAGATGAGGATCATTCGATATTGATCAAAGCAATACACATACGAGCAATCAAGTAGAAGAAATTAAAGATGAAGAACAGAAGAAGAATGCACAGGTCTATTCATTATGATTATGTAATGAATAGATGCAACTGATTTCAATGTAGGAGCATGTATGGAGTTGCAACTCATTAGTCTTGTAGTGAACTCCCTAAGATCTCGGGATTCTTTGTAACTAAATTTATGACATGGACTTTTAATAACCAACTTGAGATGGACTTCTTTACTTGACTTAGCTTGTCTGGCTTTCTCCAACGACACTAATTTGCAAGTAAAAAATGTACTGTGTGTGTCAGCTTGATATAAAGAACTAGGACCAACTGCCTCCTTTTCAATGTCCTGCACTGGATACTGCCTGAATCCACCCCAGGTTGATATTTTTTTTAATTATTTTAGCCTGCGTAAGCTTTGTTGCCTAGTTATATTGAATTATGGAAATTGGTGCTGAATGTAACAGATTGGTTCTTCTTTCTTTGATGGTTTTTTTTTTTTTTTTTTTTTTTTAAAAATCTTAATGTCGAACTCAAAATGAGTAATCCACTATGGCCACACCAACTCCATTGTCAAGTCCTTTCTCATTTCTGATTTTCCAACCCGATCTCTCATCCTCCATTTGGGAACCCTAAGTCCCTAACCCCATTACCCCAAGCCCTCACCACTCACGCCCCCTCTTCACTCTACCGGCTGTTGCTCCGACCTCCGACGCTCCCCCTGGCCCCCACCCCAGTTCTCTCCTACTCTATGGACTTTGTTGCTCCCGTGCTCCACAGCTTTGGCACACTGAGATTAATTTTTCTGGTTTCATCTTATATTGGATCAGTTCTTTTCAATTTGTAAGTTATTTGATTTTAATTATTTGGATTCCTTTGATTTATGATCAATTCTTTCGAAAATTTGTAAGTAATTTGAGTTCAATTCTCTGTCTTCAATTTTTTTTTTTTTTTTTTTTTTATCAATTCTTCTCAATTTGCAAATAGTTCAATTTATAATTTTCTGGGTTTTTTTAATGTATAATTAATTCTCTAAAATTTGCAAATAATAGTGATTAACTATTTTTAATTTTGCGAATAATTTGAGTTTACATTTCTGGGTTCTTCTGTATTGTGATTAATTCAATCTCAAATTGGTGTAATTTTCGGGTAAATAGAAGAATCTGAAAAGAGTGTCACAAAATCAAAGCAAAGATCAGCAAAGCAAGATAAATTAGTTCTGATTGATATAACAAATGATTCTCCAATTGTTGGGCTAGTAAGGGAAAGCTTGAATGGGATGCCACTTTCATCATTCTCGAAACAGAGGACCAATGCTGCAAGAAAACACTAGGCTCAAGGGAAGCTATGCTTAGAGGCCAGGTGAAGAATATGTTGCCGAAGGTTGAAGAAGAAGCTAAGATATCTAAGTTTTGTCTGGAAAACTGCGGTGATCCTCTTTGCGAAGGGTTCAACGCTATCTTTAATTCTCCTGCTCGCCTTGTTGCTCCTACTTCAGTGAATAATCCACTAGGCCTCAATTTCCCTGTTGTTGAGGAGTTTGAATCGTTGAGTTCTGTTTCTGAAACTCCGTTTGAAGTTCAACTCAGATTGCCTCAGGCCTATTAGATTTCGAACCCATGGTACAGAATTCCTGGCACCGCCGCTTGTAGAACTACAGAGTACAACTTTGGCAGTTTGGTGGTGCCAATATTGACTCTTGTAGAAGTCTTACATTTTAGGTGATATGAAGACTTTTAACCAAATTTAGCATAGATCTATTGTACAAATACAAGCATAACAATGTTGGGAGGGGAAAATATTGTTGTTTCTGTAATGTGGGTGATACTACCTTTATTAGGCCTCCAAATAATTTTGGTATCCCGTTCATCAGCTGCATCACTTGATTCCTCACCGATAGAGATTGCCCTTCCGAACTGCCCTGATAAGTGTGGCAACATTTCCATCTCATACCCATTCGGCGTAGGGGATAAATGCCATTATGACAACCCTATTGATGGTCCTTATTTCAATCTCACTTGTGATAATAGTACAGATCCTCCACATCTGGTGAATGATGGCAATTTAGAGGTAGTAAGTGTCACTTTGGATGGAGAATTCAGGGTACTTCACTATGTTTCGTATAGTTGCTTTGACAAAGACGGTGATTTTCATTTTGTGTCTAAGATCGATTTGTTGAAAAGATTTACTATATCGCCCAACCAAAACTCCCTTGTTGCCATTGGTTGCGACACCTATGCATGGTTTGGTGGTACAGGAACCACTAATGCAACCCTCTTTAACTCTGGATGCATGACTTTGTGTAACAGGGCACAAAAAGATCTGTTAGGTGATAAGTGCTCTGGTATTGGCTGTTGTTTGGGCTTCATTCCAGATAATGTAAACAATATTAGCATTGAGGCCAAGAGTTACAATAATCACCAGAGTGTGTTGGATTTCAATCCATGTAGTGTTGCATTTTTGGTTGCAAATGATGCAATGCCCTCTTCTCTTGGGGATTTTCTTTCTCAAAATGCCACACTTTTCAAAAATTTGAGGCTTCCTGTGGTCCACCATTGGTCAGTGGGATTAAAAGATTGTAAAACTGCAAAATCATCAGGGGAGTGCATATGCAAGAGAAATAGTGCATGCCTTGACTTGTCATATCAGAGGGGTTACCACTGCCAATGCAACCCTGGGTTCCATGGTAACCCCTATCTTCATGATTGCCAAGGTAAATTATCCTTCTTATGGCAATGGATTTTTCAATTATGGCCTAACAATTTCACTGAAGGGAACTTTTCTTTTTAATGTTGAGCTTTAGGAGAATGGTATGATAGTAACATCATTTATCGGTGTGTATGTGTGTACTCTTAATTAGATATTGATGAATGTACACAACAAAACAGTACCTTGTGTAAAGAGCCAGCATATTGTGTGAACACTGTTGGAAGCTATAAATGCTTATGCCCACAAGGCTACAGTGGAAAAGGCACAATGAATGAACCTTGTATTCTTGATCTCAACAGTACCCATCATAGCCAATACAAATTGTTAGTAGGTATGTGGCCATATTGATACTTTCTTTACTCCCTCAAAGTCTGTTATTTGCTTGACATGATATTGTTTTTGGTTTATGAAATAAAATAATGCACTACATCTTGAAATCATTGGAGTATTTTACGTTTCATTATTCATAATGTCTAATTTTTGTTATGGGATGACAAAAGCATTGTGTTAATACTATGTAGTATATAAGTTTCCTAGTTGGAAATTACTTGCTCCTCTTAGGCTCTGATTCCATTTCCTTATTATTGGTTTGACATTTGAAATATGACATGCGTAGGAGTAGTTAAACTGTATATTAGGGATTCTTTTATTGACTGTCAAGTTGCATATGTTATTATCTTTACCTAGCAAGTATGCAAAAGACTTAAATCATTCATTGCTGCCTCTTACAGCTCAGCTGCTCCGGTACTCCTTTTTTATGTTCATAGAGTATTTTTTGTTTCAAAACTATATTTGAAAATAGCTTAAAGACAGAATTACAAGCTTTGTAGATAATCTAAATGTAGAGAAATAAAGAGGCTACTTAGAACAGCACTAAAGAAGGTAACCTAACAAACTTGCTAATGTGACAAAGGAGAGAAATCTGGAAATATTTTTGACTGTTACGACAGTGCTTATTGCTGTTGACTTGCATGTAGCCCTTCACCCTTAATTCCTTGAGCCTAAGTGGGTGAAAATGCCAGACAGTCCCAGCTTGGTAAGTAATTGCTGGACATGAGGTTATGGAACGATTTCATGTAACTGAGTTCTAGTGGGAAGTCTTCCAGCACTTTCTATTAGGTAGAATGGATTTTGATCACGATATCATTGTCCTTGTGGTTTTCTAGATTCTTGGATATGAACAAATGCTGACTGATTGTCACAATATGAAGTTACAGACCTAAAATTAGTCACACTAAGTTTCTTCAGTAATCTGACCACCAAAGTAGTCTTCGAAGCTGTTGCTGCAGTGGTCTGTACTCAGCTTGCATAATCCATGTTGTCCGAACATTACTTAGTTTTGGATTAGCTGATGGAAATGGTTTGGTGTGAGAGTTGTGTTGTTTAAAATTGCAATTTCAAAAGGCCCTTCCCATGCTTTGCTTGGTCATATGCAGCCCATCTTTTGCTCCAGGCCTCCAGCCAAATTTATTTGGATATTCATGGAATTTTTAACTCGTCTATGGTGTGTCCTGGAAATTTACAATGATTGCAGAAATAGTTGTTGTTTGTCTTTCTATTGCCATGGTTGAATCATCATCCATTGGCGTTTATGATCCTGCTACCCTGAAATGTAGAGAACTCATGCTAGAATCCTCAGGATTGTTTCATGCTTTTACTTGATTAGAAGTACAGAAATATGAAATCTCTTGTCCTGCACCTCTGTTGCTGCTGACTTGGGGTAAAATTTTGTTTTGTCACTGACATCCTTATATCTTTGTTTTTGAATAACATAATGATATTAGGCAAAGGCTTTATTATCAGAATATTTCCTGCCTACTGCATTATGGTTGTTGAGTCCCATGTGGAATTCATTAGTCTTTTATCTTGCTGATATTTTCGTAGTCTCTCTATGATGTTCAAGGATCGCTAGAATGAATATGTAGAGGGTCAATACCAAGACAAGATTAATTGATTAATTGTATAGCAAGTACACAAATCAACGCAAAAGGAAATAAAATTAAAATAAACCACTGCAGGAATTGCACCTGAAAAAAATAGAATTGATAGTTTGATTGTTCTTCTTGGAAGCTTTAATACATCATAAATAACCAGGAACTCAAACGCCTTAAATATATGTGATTGAAATATTTCTTGCTCTTGTAGTACATATGCTCCATTATTCAGAGTAACTTTTTATGAGTGTATACTCCGTATATGATAAAAAATGAATGATTTACTGCTAATTCTTCTTATAGAAGAAGCGCTGTAGAACAACAAAATAGAAGCTATGCTTACAGACTTGCCAATGTGACATGACAATGTTTAATATATACGTGACTGCTATTGACTGCATGTTTTGATGGCTTGCATCAGTTGCATGTAAGCCCTCATTTTTTTTCCTTTGCACTTTTCTGAAATGTGCCAGTACAATTTCTTCAAAAAAAAAAAAAGAAAAAAGGAACCTGCTAGTACAATGATCAGCCACTTCTAAGAATTATGTTTGTTTTTGTAAATTGCAGGACTGAGTGTAACCTTGGGATCAGTACTTTCATTTTTTGTTGGATGGTGGTTATATTCAGTGCTCAAACGAAGACAACTTGTCAAGCAAAAAGCTAAATACTATGAGAAGAATGGGGGTCTATTGCTGCAACAAGAAGTATCTACTGATGAAGTTGTATCAAGAATAAAAATCTTCACTGCCGATGAGCTAGAGAAAGCTACTGACCACTTTAATGAGGATAGAATACTTGGACAAGGAGGCAGTGGTACTGTCTATAAAGGAATGTTGGGCGAAGGAAGGATTGTTGCAATAAAGAAAGCTAAGTTAGTGGACGAAGAAAACAAAGTAAAGGAATTCATCAATGAATTGGTTATTTTATCACGAATTAACCATAGGAATATAGTTAAGTTGTTGGGATGCTGTTTGGAGACGGAAGTTCCATTACTTGTTTATGAGTTTGTCCCCAATGGAACCCTTTCCCATCAGATTCATAATCCATGTGAAGAGTTTCCCATCACTTGGAAATTGCGGTTGCAAATTGCTTCTGATTCAGCTGGAGCACTTGCTTATTTACACTCTTCGTCTTCTATTCCCATCTTTCACAGAGACATAAAATCTTCAAACATACTTTTAGATGGCAGGTACAGGGCAAAGTTGTCAGATTTTGGGACTTCAAGATTTGTGGATACTGATAAAACCCATGTAACTACACGTGTTATGGGAACTTTCGGTTATTTAGATCCTGAGTATTTCCGATCCAATCAGTTTACTGAAAAGAGTGATGTTTATAGTTTTGGTGTTGTCCTTGTTGAGCTTTTAACAGGACAAAAAGCAATACGTGCGACATTGGAAGACTTGGAACAGGATAGAAGTTTGACAATGTGGTTCCTTTCTCATATGGAAAACTCTGGTCTGCTTGATATTGTAGATTCACAAGTCTTACAAGAGGCTTCGAAGGAAGAGTTTCACACAATTGCTAACATCGCAATGAGATGTTTAGATTTGGATGGAAAGAGAAGACCCACAATGAAAGAAGTGCTACTGGAGATTGAAACAGTCTTGTCACTACATTTACCACAAATGAATGAATCAAACAGGCCAGAATCTAAGGAGGTATTTCCTGGAACAATAAAAAGTACCAACTATGGTTGTGTATCTAATTCTTGCGCATTTTTTTCCGAAAGCACATCTCCAAATTCAGCTGAAGAGTCTCTGCTGTTCTGCACTAGATGATGCAGATATCTTCGAATTTGTGGTATGTACATGCTATAAATTGAGGGACGTAGTCTCTGAGTCCTTTTTTCTCGAAAGGTGAGCTCTAATTTCTTGCGCTCTGTAAGCAAATGCATTTTTTATGACTTTAATTAGTCAGGATTGTTATGGTGTGCTACTTATTTATGGAAATTGGGATTGGAGTGTTCGGTTTCTTTCGAAAGGTTTCATCATAGTATTCGTATATAAGGTCAAAATATACATGATGAAAGATTTTCGTATCAACTCAGGGCAGGTTTCCTATGGTTGTCACATGTACATGCGTACTAAGTTTTGCATTTATATGAGAGATTTCGTTTTGGCAGGGTGGTTGATAGTCTTGAGGTAATGCTAAATGATTGTTAGGCTTTTCTCATCATCCAATTCCCCTTCCTTGTGTTCCATTGGAGTGTCCAATTTTGTCGATTCCCCTTGGACCCCTTGTCAGTTTCAGTTCCCTGGGGAGCTTATTTTTTTTGTTAGCCACAAAGTGGCACAAGTCAACGTGAAATTTAAGCTGGCCCTGTCCAACACGGTACTCTACCTATAGTCCTATACCAAGTCAACCATGTCAATGTCATCTTAGGCCTAACCAGACCTCTAATCTTGTTACTTCATACAATGAAAGAAGAAAGTTTTGTAGACTAGTGTTTTAATAGCAGTTGTTTAACACAATGACACAAGTCACCTATGAAATTTGAGCTGGCTCTGTTCACTATGGCACTCTATCTCCGTCGTCTTAGGCCTACTGGAGTTGACCCACAATGAAAGAAGTGCTTTACTAATCTAAAACAGTCTTGTCCCCTCCCTGGTTCGTTTTACACCTCTTCAGCTATCCTGCAAATTTCACAACCTTGCATCATTTTAAGGTCTTTTTAAGTCAATAGAAGCATTAATCATGTAGGTATGTCTTTAAAACTTATGCACATCAAATTAGTAAGAATAGATTCATATTTCAAATCTCAAGTCGTAGATAAAACATTTGCCAAAATATAGATATGTGAGAATTTGAGGGTGATATATTATGAACAACATATATCAATCCACAAACTAGTGTTTTTCTATTTGATGCCCTTTGTTTAATGCTTGATACTACCAATAATTATCCAGATATTTTAAAATCGTATCTTTTATATCCACAAATGTACCTTTCAACAGCATTTAAGACTCATAAAAGGCTCCAACAAGATTTTCCCACTAATGTAGAAAAGAATTTTGAGAATGCACCTTTCATGGCCATCATGGTTCCTACATGGATAAATACATGAAAAAGGCTTAGAGCATGGTTTACTTTCATATCTTTCATATGGCAACATGGTTGAATGTTTTTTTCTTCTTCTGGTAAATAGAAGTAATGTATAATCATTTAACCTATCACCTTTGTAGATATTAACTAGTTTAGTTGGTTAAAGTGTTATAGAGTGTTATCTAAGACTTGGGATCATTTCGCATCTACATCGGTTATTGCCTTATCGCTTAAAACTCTCTTTATATAAAATAAAATAAAATAAAAAATAAAAAAACCATCCCCTTAGGTCAAATAAAATAAACTTCATACGGGAATTGTTCAAAGTTGTGTACGGAGTGTACGATCATACAGCCAAATAGTTCATGACGAAACATACGATATCCTAAAATTCAATCTCCTAGATCATAATAAAAGAAGCCAAAGCAAGCTCAACTTCGTGAAGTATGGTTTCCTTTGCTATACCTAATAACATATCTCATTTTATCTCATCTCAGGATCCTCTCTCAGCTGATAAAACCTGTGAAAATTCAACTCTTTGCTAGCACATCGTTTGTTGATGAAAACCAGTGACAAGTTTAACGAGATTGAATTGCGCTAGTTTTCGTCAACGTTACTAGGATCTCATTGGTGTTTGGTTGCTAGCTTTTATTTTAATCAACTTGCATGTTTTTTCTCCTTTTCCACACCATGCATAGTCAGGCTAACTGCTGCCATGCCATTTTAGACTTCTTGAAATGATGGTTGGAATTCTTATACTTCTATTTGTTTCTATAATTCTATGCTACATGTTGGTTATAAACTATAGTTCAATATAAGGTATCTTATCTTTACATATATAGAAGTTGGAATATAAAGTAAAGCAGGTTGTCTGTTCACATTAGCCTCTGCCAAATATTATAAACAATATACAATTACAATTTTTTTTTATTTTTAAGCCAAATTTTAAAAAAAATTTAAAAAATAAGCTACTGTTTAAACTATTTTAAAAAATAAGCCGAATTTAGGGTCGGACTAAAAACGCTGCCTTGCATCATATGAAAACGCTGCCCTGGGCAGCGTTATAGGTCAGAAAAAAAACGCTACTCAGGGCAGCGTTTTTCTTTAGAATAATTTTGGATTTATTAGGGTTAATCTGGGTCAAGAAAAAACGCTGCCTATGACAGCGTTTTTCTAAAAAAAATAATAAAAAATAAAAAACTGGGTCTCAAAAAAATCGCTGCCTCGACTGGCAAATATTCTAAAGGGCAGCGTTTTTCTTTTACCGAAAACGCTGCCCAGCGTTTTTCCCTGACCCATATTAACCCCCAAATCCAGTCTCATGCAAAATCGCTGTCCAATGCAAAACGCTGCCCCAGGCAGCGTTTTTAATCCCGAAGCTAAATCAACTTATTTTTGAAAATAATTTGATCAGTAGCTTATTTTTCAAATTTAAAAAAAAAAAAAAGGTCTACAATTACTTCATATAATGCCGCGTCATCTACCTCATGGTCTTATATACGTCTAATAATTCTTATTTGGTGGCTCCTGTTGATCGTGGAAAATCATAAAGCCTCCCATCAACTGCTTCAACATCTTCTATCTTAACTTATTCTACTACCATTTGTGTACGTTTTTATATACGTCTTCAACAAGTTTTCTATGAAAATACTGAAACCAAATTAAACTACAAAATATGTATCTTCCATGGCTTCTCCTCTTGCTTTCAATTGGTGCAACCACGTTATTGGTTGGCACCGACGCCTTGATAACACCCAAAAATATGATCACGGCTGCGAACACCACCAAACCCGGCTGCCAGCGAAAATGTGGCAACCTAACCATCCCATACCCCTTTGGTATTGGCAACAACTGCTTCCTTAATGGATGGTTCGGCGTCATATGCAACACCTCTTACAACCCACCAAGAGCCCTCCCTGTGATACAATTTGGTTCCAGAGCATATTCAGACATCTTGGACATAACCGAGACCCAAATAGTTTTCCGGAATGCGGAACTAACTTCACGTTGCTATGATTCCCAAGGGAATGTGAGCTCTGAGACATCAGGGAGTTTAGATATGTGGGGTTCGCCGTTAACTTTATCAAGTGCAAACAAGCTCACAGTGATTGGTTGTGATGAGTATGCGCTGATTGATGGTTCTGGCGAGACTTTGGTCTATGAAAAGGCTGGCTGCATTGCCTTGTGCAATTCCGAAGGGGTCATCAAAGGCTCTTGTTCGGGATCAGGTTGTTGCCAGACATCTGTCTTAACTGGCTGGCAAGGGTTCTCAATTAAGCTTTTCAGCTTGGAAAACCGCCGCAGAATTACTAATAAGTCAACTTGTAGCTACGCTTTCTTTGCTCGAAATGGCAGCTTTGTCTTTGGTGGGGAATCTGATATGACAGATACTGGTGTTCTTCAAGATAGACTCATGCTGCAAGCTCCTATTGTGCTTGATTGGAATGTACAACTTAATACTTCTTGCAAAGAGGCAAAAAAGATCAATTCCACCCACAATCCATATCTTTGTCAGTCCAATACTGATTGCATTAATACTGATACGGGAGGATACCGCTGCCGCTGCATCTCTGGCTACGAGGGAAATCCTTATCTTCAATTTGGATGCAAAGGTACGGTTGGTCCAAACTTTGAAGTGATTCAAACTTAGTGTTTTTATGTCCTTTTAATGTAATTAATCTTTGTTTAGAGGAACAATTCAATTTGACTCAACTGTCTTAAATTTTTTATAGACATCAACGAGTGCGCTGCTGGTCCAAACAATCCATGTACCATGGCTTGTGTCAACACCCCGGGCAGTTACAAATGCTCTTGTCCTAGAGGGTATACTGGGGATGGACTAAAATCTGGGAGTGGTTGCGTCAAGATTATAGATACGAGCTCATCATCACTCAAGAAAATCACTCTTGGTAAGCTCTTAATCAGTGTTCAACCTGTTATATTGTGTTTACGTTGAAAGATTAGAATTTAACATACGCAACTAGTCAACAATTCCGATGAAGGGCATTCGCAATGGTGTTCTGCACCAAAGGTGGACCATTAGTGCTAAAAATCTTCAATTTGCAAAATTGCAATCAATGAAAAATACTTATATATATATTAACTTGTGCTCATGAACAACAGGGTTAGGCATTTCCTTGGGCGCAATAATTCTGCTCCTTGTTGGTTGGTGGCTTTCATCTATTATCAAAAGGAGAAGGATTGTGAAACAAAAGGCTAAACACTTCGAGCGGAATGGTGGGTTGTTATTAGAACAACAAATGGCTAATGATGAAAGCGTAGTAGCAAGATTGAAAATCTTTACTGCTGATGAATTAGACAGAGCAACTGACCACTTCAATGAGGATAGGATAATTGGGCAAGGAGGTCAAGGAACAGTTTACAAAGGAATGCTGAGTGAAGGTAAAATTGTTGCCATAAAGAAGTCTAAAGCGGTGAATGAGAGTCTGTTAGAAGGCTTTATCAATGAAGTGGTTATATCATCACAAATCATCCATAGAAATATAGTGAAGTTACTTGGATGTTGTTTGGAGACTGAGGTTCCAATACTAGTTTACGAGTTTATCCCAAACGGCACTCTCCACCATCATATTCATCACCCAAGTGAAGATTTTCCAATCACATGGAAAATGCGCTTGCAGATTGCTTCTGATTCAGCCGGAGCACTTGCTTACTTGCATTCTTCATCTGCAATTCCTATCCTACATCGAGACATCAAATCCTCCAACATACTCTTGGATGACAAGTACAGGGGTAAATTGTCAGATTTCGGAACTTCAATGTCCATTGCTATTGATCAAACCCATGTTACTACTCGTGTCATGGGAACATTTGGTTATTTAGATCCCGAATACTTTCAGTCAAGTCAGTTTACTGAAAAGAGTGATGTTTACAGCTTCGGAGTGGTCCTCGTCGAGCTTTTAACAGGACAAAAGGCAATACGTGCAACACTAGAGGAAGACAGAAGTTTGACTTCTTGGTTTCTTTCCCACATGGGAAGCTCTCGTTTGCTAGATATCATAGATCCTCAAGTACTGCAAGAGAGTTCAGAGGAAGAGTTGCATATTATTGCGAATGTAGCAAGGCGCTGTTTAAACTTGGATGGGAAGAGAAGACCCACCATGAAGGAAGTTCTTATTGAGATTGAAGGGGTTATGTCTCTTCATATTCCGGAAAAGAATCGACAGAACTGGCCAGATACTAAGGAAGTGGTCTCCAGAACAACAACCCATACACATGATGAACTTTCGATGTCTAGCACTTTTTATACAGAGAACAGCTCTTTGAGTTCTGCTGAATTGTCTTTATTATTCAATGCTAGATGATGGTAAATGTATGTTCTCATCTTAAGATGATTGATGCAACCGTGCTTCTTTTTTTTATTTTTTTATTTAAAGGGGAGTGTGCATCACATTCATTGTGTATTACTATTTCCACTATTGGAGTTCATCAATTCAAAATTTGATAATTTTTTTGGTAAATTTAGCTATAAGGAGGTCTTATGAGTCCTATGAGATCCTAATAAGTAATAACTCTATCAATCACTTCCAAACTTTTATTTCAATCATTTATTATAAGTAGTAAAATAGCTAAACCCACAAATGATTTATGACATTTGATGACCCATTATTAGGCATTAAATGGTAATATACCCCTTTCTGTGACTCTATAATGCACTCGCCCACTACCTCTAGAACAACATCAATCAATTTTTTTTTTTAATAATTAACTCAAACTCAAAAACATTGTGCCTTCAAAATCCGGTTATTTTTGGACAATTTCGGATCAACAAGAGAATTAGGGAACACCACACCTATGAGACCCATGTTGGGTAGAGGATTTGGGTTGAGGAGAATATGTGGATTTTGAAGGGTAAAACTAAAGGTCATGCTTGTTGTGCTATGTAAGCATGTAGGAAGTACAACTATTAAAATCAGACCCGACCCGATAAATTACTTAAAACCGATCAAAACCCGATCTGATTATGACCCAAAAACCAATCCAACCCGACCTGAAGTCAACCCGAAACCAATTTGGCCCAATATTCAAATATCCGAAGCTGATCCGTATCCGACCCGTTTTGGACCCGCCCTGTTACAAACCCAACACGAAGAGAACTCGAAATCGATTGAACCCGACAAGTAATTGATATGACCCGATTTATTTATATATATATATATATATATATATATATATATATGTAATATTTGTATTAATAACCTAATTTAACCTATTTACTAACCTAATTTACTAATTATCTAACATTTTTATTTACTAACCTAATTTACTAATTATCCAACATTTTAATTTGCTAACCTAATTTAACCCATTTAATAACCTAATTTATTAATTAGCTAACATATTAATTAATATACTTATCTAATCAAGAACCTAATCTAATCTAAGCTAAGAAGATCATGCATAACGTATTAGATATAATGTGTCCTAAAAGATGAGAAAAGTTAAGAAATGATCAACCGTGAAACATATAAATCCAATATTCTATTATGACCACTCGTTTTGGCACGCAAAATCGCGATATATGAGATTTTATACTCAAAACAAACAACCAATTAACAAACAATTAATTTTTCATAGATTTCGAGTACATTCCAATGTTTTGGAAAATTCGGAGATGCATATCTCTTAGCCCGGTAGTCCGAACGACGTAATTTTTTTTTGAACCCCCCTATTTTTGAGGGTACTACACAACCATGTTTTCCCTTAGTGGTATCAATGGCGTCTTATTTGAGATATTGAAAAAAAATCTTTGACAAGTCATAAAATTTGTTGTGGGACTCCAAATGGAGCGTATAATATGTTTAAATTGGATATTTTTTCGAGATTTACATATGAAAAATAATCCAATGGGAAATTTTTCCATTTATTTTCTCCAAAAAAAAGCCTCTAACACCATATAATCTATGAATTTGATTTTTAAGGGTTAATTCCCTCATGAACACAACATATAACATGCAAATCTAAACATAAATGAATTTTTTGTCTTTACATTAACGTATAACAACATATGAAAAACAAATAACTTAAAGTTTATTTTGATTTTTAATTAATTTAAATTTAATTTACATTGATTTATATTTTATATTTTGTGTAATGTTTCGATTTTCAGATCTAAGTTAGAAAGATGGATTGATTGAAATTTGAAAAAAAAAAAGGAAAACCATGTAAAATATACGATTTAACCATAGTGGAACCGTCCAATTTGGACGATTATACTTGGTAGAACCTTTTCTTTAATTAATCTATTTTTTTTAACCCTAATCATTATTATATAGTTAAATCATTGTTAAATCAAGACAAATTATTAATGATATGATTAATTAATATCATGTATTAGTTAAGATTATTTATTAAATTATTTAATATTTATTAATTAATATTATTAATAATACATATAATAATATTTGTATTTTATAGTTAAATCATGTTTAGTAGTTAAATCATATACTATGCTTAGTTAATAATTAGATGTAATTAAAAATATTTATGTTATTAGTTTAATATTATTAGTTAATAATTAAAATTCATTTTTATATAAATTAATATATATTGGTTAATAATAATATAAGATTTGTATTAGTTAATATTATGTGTTAAGTATATTGAAGTGCAAAATACTGAAAATTGATAATAAAATTGAAATGAAGTGAAAAACTTAGAGTGAAAAAAAATGAACGTATGTTAAGTAGTAAAGTGAAACTATATGTAAAATATAAATATACAAAATAAGTACAAATTTGATAATTCATATATGAAATATGTGCAATAGCTTAAGAAACCCAAATAAAATTCCCTATTGCCCATATTGGCGGTTAAAATGGCAAAGGGATGGCAAACAGTTAAAGTAACCCACAAAAGACACAGCAATTCTAGGGTTTCCTACTTCCCCACAATTTCTTCCCCAATTTTACCATCTTCTATTCTATCTCCCATTATACTATTTGACAGAATTCAACGATGAGCATCACCCAGTTTGCTATGGTATCCCTCTCTCTCTCTCTCTCTCTCTCCGTTAAATTCATGCCTTAATTTTATTGAATGGATGATTAATTAGCGTCTTTAGGTTTCATTTTTTGCAATAATTTTTGGTATTACCCTGATATTATTGAGCTTTAATCTATGTTATTGTTGATTGATTGAATAATTATTGTTTAGTAGACCCAATTACAATTACAAATCGATTGGGAGATAGTACCTACTCAATTAGGCTTGCGAATTTGAAATTAATGATCATACCAGTTGATCATTCGATTGAATTGTTCGGAAAAGACATAATTTTGTCCATATTCTCGTGCTTGAAGACGTAGTTCGAGTTATTTGTCTTTAAGCTATAATTTTTAGGGGTTTTTAAAGTGAAGTATGATGTGAATTGTAGTCTCTTTATTTAAATGGATTCTGCACATAACATCTTTATTAAATTAGCTTGTGAATCTTTGGGTGATTTTGATTCCCATTTTTGGTGATGCCTGAATTCAATTTTGCTGCTTCCACATCATTTTGAATTTTGATTGTGTTATACTTGCAGGTTGAGGAGCTTGCTTCCCTTGTAAGGGATAACTATTCTAGCAGGCATCTTGTACTTGCAGTTGAAGAAGCCTTGATCAACTACCTTCAGGATGAGCCGAGGTTTATATTTAAACACTTTAATGTTGTTTTAGTCTTTTAGAGGTCTGTTTTTCATATCGCCACCATCATTTGCTGTGTACTGCTTCTGTCCTAAACTTCAATTACGAACCAATATACAGTTTTAGTTTATGATGATATTTTGAACTCAATGGCACTGCTAACCACCCTTTTTATGTAAACTTTAATTCTAACTTTGTACCTAAATTCTACCCCCTTCCCCTTTCTCTCTCTCTCTTTTGGGTGTGGGATTGTAGCTGTCCTTAAATTTGGAGTATATAGTTATTTTGAAATAGTTAACAGCCCTAGGCTGACTGCTACTAGTAAATTATTGTGAAATAGTTAACAGACCTAGGCTGACTGCTATTTCATGTGGTTGGGGAAGATGAAAACATATGTACTTATTGAAAATGGCAGTTGGATTTGATCATAATCTTCTCATTAGTGGCTGTATAGATATAATTTTTTTAGGGTAGCATGTAGAGTTTTATTTAGAATATTATCATGGTCTCAAATCAGAATTGTGTCATTTGCAGTCTTGATGGAACCCTCGAGCTGGAACCCATGAGTTCATACAACCGCCTTATGATCCATCGGCTTGCTGATATATTTGGGTATGTTGTGACTATTTACTTCATACTGTTTCTTATGAATTCATGACTTATTTTGTCTGGTAATTATGCTATTCTAGCTGAAATTATCACTTGGTTGTTTTAGATTTGTCCACGAATCTGTAGGTGAGGGAAGTGATCGTCATTTGGTTCTGCAACAATGCTTGGAGACATCAATGTATGTGATGACTTTTTGAATTCAATTTTAGTTGGTGGTAGTTCTTGCTTGCAAACATAAGCTGCTTACTGCCTCGGTATAATCTTCTAGGCTTCTGTGTGATGGGTTTTCTGTGTTGCATATCTCAAATTAAAAGCAGGGATGCTTATATGCATTAGGACTTGCATTTTTTACACTTGCATTGTACAGAGAATTCCTCAAATTGGGTTTTCATCGAAATTTATGTTGGCCTCATTTTAAGTGTACTTGTGAAGTTTAGTTATCGATGGACCTTTCATAATGATGAAGGAATACTGATGAAATGAAAGGAATTTCCCTATTTGCAGACCTTCAATCCTTGTTAGTGATATTCTCTGGCAATGTGATACATGGGAGTCTTCTTCAATGCCCTATCAATTACTGAGAAGAGATGATGCATGCACTGGTAAATGTCTTCATTCCATTATTTCTAGAGGTTCTTTTGTTGCTTTTTGATGATTTATTATTAAACATTATCTAGATAAAAGGTCCATTACTTAGTTTGTTTAGAGTTGAAATACATCCTTCTGGTGTCTAAAAGAGTTTTTGGTGTTAATTTCATATGAGATGGTCTTCTAATGGTTGTCAGTTGTTTTGTATGTATTTTAGTGATAGAATAAAGATCATAAACCTATCAGCTGAGAGTTCTGGTCATTTGGTCTAAGTTAGCTGAGATCTTGTTTAACAGCACTGAAATGAAGGTTTAATATTAGGTGTGGCAGTGTTTTCATTTGTTTTCTTAAAATCACTGAAATAGAGAGATAGTTAAATAGGTTTTGGTGGTTTTCAGTGTCTATACCACTAATGTGGTTTAGAATTCCTGCACTTTTCTAATTGAAATGATTGTACTCCACTCTTTTGCCTTAAGTCAAAATTGAAGTACTTGTGAAATTATTTTGAATTGTTGATTTCATAACCATTGGTTTGCTGTTGGTAGAGGTTATTATTCTTTCCTTTCTATATCATTGCTAAAGTAGGGCTTTGCCTTAGTTTGGTTCTTGGTTCTTGAGAGAGAGAAAACTTTGACTGACTTCACTACCCTACTGACTGATCTTGAGATGTAATTTCCTTGTCTATTTCCACTCTTGTGTCTTTTCTTCTATGCTTTTGTTGAAGTAGTATGTTAAAAGACAAATGGAGGGAGAAAAGTTTTCCCGCCAAAAACGTTTCTCTTTTTCCTAACAATATTTATAGGAAAGATATATACAAACTTGACACAAATGAAATTTTTCTTAATTTTGGAGTGATTTCTCTGTAGTATTTGTTTTTCTACAATAAGCTTTTTATTTTATATCATCCTTATTCCCGCCAAATTAAGTTTTAGACTATAAATATAAAAAAAAAGTTACTCACTTTTTCTTTGTTTCTTTTTTAATATTTTCTACATGACAATTTTTTTAAATTTTTTTGAAATATATTAAATAACTTAGTCTTAGAAAATATTAGATCAGCTCAAAGGGTCAAGTTTGGTTATTTTGTATGTTTCGGTTTGGTTATAGTTGAATCTTGAGTCCGGATAATTTATTGTTAAAAACTCAATATGATTGGATTGGATTTAGTAAATCTGTGCGTTATGCGTTGCACAAAATCGGATCTAGTATATCCCTTAAAGCTTGGTTTTGCAATTATTATTGAACCTTAATTGCGGAGATGAAGTCTCATCTTCTGTATCACAAACAAAGATCTTTTTTTCATTATAAGTTGAAAATAGTAAGTTGAGGGTTATGTAAAGTTGATCAGGTGTTTTTTTTTTGTTAACTTAAATATCAATGCTTGTATATGTGAATCAATCAAGTTATGTCCATGTCTCATTGGTGTAGTTGGAACCATGGAACTTTTTCTTGTTCATCCTTGAACCTTGATTATGCAGTTAAGATCACAACATTCACGATAGATTGTTAGATTTAAGGAGTTTTTACTCTTTTGCTGACCTCTGTTCTAAGTTCTCCTTCGAGGTAGAGTTTGTATGGAAAATATGTTGTTGTGCCTAGTAGGCATCCCCCAAAAGAGAGAAAAAAAAAAGCTTAGAGAAGTTGGAGAACATAGTATTTGCGGGTTTTTTTTAATTGTTTTTTTCTGTTGTTTTTATGTTTACCTTTATTCTAGTACCTCATTTTGGCTGAGGAATTTTCTTTTTGTGTATAGCCCTGCCATGATAAATTCTAGAACCTAAACCAAAGAGAACATAGTAATTGTTGGGGTTTATTTTTTCCCCAATTGCTTAGTCTCTTATATCCATATATATAATCCTTATTGGATATGCTTATGGAAATTTGGTTTCATTTGACATAACCAGGGCTCTGGAAATCTGACAGATTCTGTACTGTTTTACTTACTATTCTGTTTCAGTGCTGAAAATGAACGTAGCCTCCTCTCCAAATTATGTTGAGAGGGAAGCAGCTTATCTAGCTGCACGGGAACGTATATTTGGTGTGGATGCAGTTGAATTAAAAGAATCTGCAAGACAAAGGCCAAGAAATGTTCCTGTTGTTGCCCGTCGCATGATTGCCCATGCACTTGGCCAAAAAATTAATAATCAGGCTGAGGGTAATGATGCTAAACGTTCTTCTAATGAGCAAGCTATTGTGGATGGCATTGAAAGAGAGATTGATTTTAATATAAATTTGCACCAAGAAACCTTCCCTGACTCCACTGTTAGCCCAGACAAGAATGTGAATACGATTAAAGCAGAGGGAAATTACTCTAATGGTTGTTTGTCTGCAGCTCATGATGAGAAGTTGTCGT
Source organism: Dysphania ambrosioides (assembly GCA_026401315.1). NCBI lineage: Eukaryota > Viridiplantae > Streptophyta > Magnoliopsida > Caryophyllales > Amaranthaceae > Dysphania > Dysphania ambrosioides. Next base: position 2,471,365 of record CM048666.1, read on the forward strand.
TGAAGGCATCAAATCAGAACACTTCTGTTGTTAATCCTAGACCTATTGGAAGAAATGGGTCAGTCATTTCTAAAATGAGCATGAGAGAGGAAAATCTGGGAGCTGCAAAAAGGATGTTTGCTCATGCTCTTGGTATACAGGCTTCAAAAGATAGTATTTTTAGAGGAAAGTAAAATTGATATGGAGTATAATTTGAAGGGTATTATCTATCAAGAAATATCTGTTATACCTTTTTCAACTGCTCTTAGGTTTGGGTATCTAGAAGAGTACCAGAATAAGGTCATTACCCCTGTGTTGCGATACTGAAGTGGAATGATGCAGTTGATGTCTTTGTTTCCTGATGCAGAGCAAAAGACATATAACTGGAGATAGGAAACGGCTACTTCATTGGTAGTTTAAATTGTTTGTTCATCTCAAAACTTCTAGCTGGGCTCTTTGTTTAGGTCACTATGATGTTTGCATTAATTGCCAGAGCTGCAAGGCTGAAGTGAATCTTCTGGACCTATAATTTAAAGATCTATACGCAGTTCATCCAGAAGGTTGTTAAGCCCTCCCAGCCTTGTTACCCCACACATGGGTTCCCTGATGGTTGTCAGATTGGATAAAGGCGCAGCTTCTCAGTGTTCGGTTTTGAAGTTAATGCTTTAGTATGATAACTTTCTTAGATATTGGCATTCTGCAGAGTATGCAGGCCAATGACTGCTGTATGAGGATGAATTTTTTCAGGTTTCATTTTTTGGATGTCTTGGATATTTGCCAATTTTAAAGACTGCTGTATCGGAATGGTTTTCTTTTACGATATTTATTATGTTTTAAGAAATTTATTAGATTGCTGCTTTCCTCTGATTGAATTGTCGAGACTGAGACGCAACTGCCTTCAGATCCAAGGTTGTCTTTAATTTCCTACTTTGTTTCATCAGCTGCTCAAAGTAGTGGATGGTCTCAAATCCTGTTATTGATTAGACTCTTTTACAAACAGGTCGTTTGAAAACCTGTTGATCGATCAAAGACTCTTAACGGGACCCTTCCAATTTGAACAGGTTTAATGACAACTGAATTTTTTATTACTCGTACTTACTAATGCATGAATTAATAGTTTTTGTTCTATCAAAACAAACAAGTCTTCTGATTCTCAAGCATCCGAATTTGTGGTTGACTTGTCCAGATTCAAGCTGCAGGATTAAGCTTTTTGCTGAAATAAAGAAAGAAAAAGTTAGAAAAGCCTAGTAGGCAGCTAAGACGACAGGTGATCAGGAAATGGTGTGCAAGGTGAGTTCCGTACTGAATATTGTGAGGCTTGTGACTATAACTAGACCTATGCATTGGGTCGGGTTAGGGTCGGGATGGGTCACAAGCATAACAGACCGAACCGGCCAAAGGAAATGTATAACGGGTCGAGTCGACCCGGTTTTGTCCAAAAAGAGTATAGTTTTTATCTATAAAGGGGGATAGTTTACGTGTATCACCTCCAATCTTTGATAGTGGATCATCGACAGATAAGTGGAAATAATTTGTTACCTTATAGTGTTTAAAAATCTTATAAACTATAAACCCATTATTGACCCGACTTGACCCATTAAAAATCCAATAAAACATAACCCTTTAAGATACCGACCCATTAAGCTCATTATTGATTAGACTCTTTTACAAATGGGTCAGTCAAGGATCCTTAATGGACCCTCACCTATTTGAACAGGTCTAACTATAACTAAGAAATAGAAAAGTCTAACAATTGAGGCATTTGGTTGAAAGTTGGCAACTTTCTAACTTTCTTTGTCTGCAAAAAGTGGGATAACTTGACTCGATTGATAACAATGTCCAGTAATATTACTGTTAATTTGCTCATTGGAAGATGATCAACCTTGTATTACAACTTGAAACGGTTTCGGCGTATATTCATTTCAGATGAAAGTGGAACTAACAGATCAAGAGAAGCCAAGCTGTGCTTCTACCAAGACTCTTATTGACAGCCATTGCAGGATGATTTTTCAATTTTTGGGACTGAAAGTTTAAAGTAGTCTCGTCATAATTCATAAATTCCATACGTTATGCATACCCTTTTTTATCAATTAGTTGAATCATTTTATACTCTCCCATGAAGTTGAATGTTACGAGAGGTTTGGATAACGCGGACACTAACTGCATACAATTTGAGTATTAGTTTGAAAGGTGACTATTGTTAGTATGGAGGGAGTATTTATAAACTTTTTTCGTTTTCTTTTTTCCGTCTTATTTGGAATTACCTGGAAAACACTTTTTAACCAAAAATGAAGACAACATCTCTATAAAACAAAAGATAAATTAAAATTAGATTCTATAAAATATAATGAAAGTTGAAAATGGTTTATAATGGCATTGGAAATACATCAAATTTATTTACAACAGTTATAAGGAAAAATAATAATAATTACAACCAATACAATACCACAATTCTATTTTTTTAGCCAATGAGATAAAAATATACATATTATAAGGGTAATAAGGGAATTTAAACAAACTCTTATAAATAGAAGGATTCAACAATTCTTTATGAAAATTAGTAGGGAACATTCCTATGTAAAAAAACACAAGTTTGAACACAATTGTCTCATGAAACCGAAAAGTCCTCATTTATCATTGAAAACACCTTTTATATTATACAAAACTGCTCATCAGCATCAAATTATTTAGGTAAACTAACCACATTCTAATGGCAACATTCATTGAAAGTAAGTCAATAAGGTATTTTCTTTTCTTTTCTTTTTTTTTTTTTTGAGTTTCATCATTAACAAAAATACAAAATAAGCAAAGAACGAAAGCGATATGTGGATAATATTAATTAATATTCAAATCCACCCTTCACATTGAATTAAACAATCATACCACGTATAAGGGATACACTTCACATTGAATTAAACAATTATACAACATACAATAAGGGACACAAGCATGAAGCTACGAAAAAGTTGGATTATTCCGAAAAATTAATTCATGCACTTTATTTGCAGGCAAAGGCTAAAAACTATGAAAACACTCATGAAACGAGCACATGTATTAAGCACGCATTGTAGTTAATAGGAATGCAAGTTGAACTATGAATGCACACAAACAACTAATATATTTGATTTGACCGCTCATGCGACATGAAAGTAACTGAAACATTCTTTTTATATAGATCATATTATCAGCAATAGTTCATAATCCCACATCCTAATTCCTAACCATAATCTCAAATCCCAACCACTAACAAGTCCCATCTTATTCGCTACTAAACAACTCTACAGAAAATCAATAATGAGTCTCACTAACAAGTCTCTAATCTCAAACGATAAAAAAAATGAGAATAACAGATGAAAAACAATTTTGAATTAGAGTTGAATGAGTCGATACAAAACACTTAAAATATCCAAAAAATCTTACAAAACTCTCATAAGAAAAAATTGTCAAACTACCCGAGTCCCGAATTATATCCCAATTAGACAACATCAAAGAAGCAAGCAATTAAATCCCATTTATTTCAATTAAACCATCTTAGTAATTACTTAAACAAAACATAAAGAAACTTTCTTTCTCGTCACAGTCATTACTCTCAAGATCTTAGAAATGCCAATCTCCTCTTGATCAACTCAAGCTTGCACTTGAGATTGAGTTACTTAAGCTCAAGTAACTTGCTATATTTGCCTAAATAAGCAAACACTCAATTAATTAAGAGTGTTAACAGTTAATTAGTAATCGCTAAAACCTTGAGCTTTCTAAAGCATATATTCCAAATTTAATTATCACGCATTTATGCCAATAAGCTTTTTAATACAATTGGTCAGACGATAGAAAAGATTTAGGTCATTTTCTAGTTTCGGGTCTAAAGCTCCTTAATCTAAAATGAATTCACTATTTAGATTTTTGACAAATATATTTCCTTTATCTCAAAATGATTATCTTATTTTAAACTAAGTATTCTCACTATAATTTTAAATGGAACAAATAAAATAAACGCCACACAAAATTCTTACGAAAATAAATAAATAAAACTTTCCAATTAGGATAGGCGAGTATCTAGAAACATCTGACCACAGCGTATTGCCTCGAGGCCCTCGTGGGAGATTGGTACTCTACGTAACATTGCCTAGAGGCCCCCGTTCAATAATTTATCTTTCTAACGGGCGACGTTTTAATTGAATGCGGTGTTTTTAAGTGTTTATTGATATTCCCTCTATATCTATTTTTATGCTATATTTTTAATTTTGGAGTCAAATATAAAAATATTTAATTATAATTTTTAATTATATTATAGCAAATTATATATTCAAGTAAGAATCTCTTACAACATCACAATATAAATTTTTAAAATATTAAATTTTCATTATTTTTGTCTTGTGAATTTATAAAAATAAACGTTTTACGTTGTACTTTTTATACTTTTTAGATTAAGAAAAGTCAAATATTTCGAATAAATAGCAACAAAAGAGTAGTGAATTTCTTTTATTGATTCCTCTAGATCTAAATCATTTAATCAATAGTATTCTGACAAAAACTTTATTGCCTATAGGCCTGTTTGGAAGACAATGAGTAGAGATGGCCAGTCCTAAACCACCCTAGCCCAGCCTGGCCACAATGAATAGATGTTATTTTGTTCAGATGCCTCGTTTCATACTGGAATAAAAAACTTTGTTGATATTTTTCATTGTTTATGGGTATATATAGCTATTTTTTTAAAATATATTATACTTCCTTCTTCTTTTTCTTTATTTTTGCCCCATTTTTTTTATGGAGTCAAAGTTTAAAAAATTGGTCATAAATTTTCATAATATTGTACAAAATAAAATATTCAAATGAGATATTATTAAATGCGTCAATGTAAATATATGCAAGTTTTTATAATATTAAATATTTAAAAATTTTTGTCTTACAAATTTGGAGATAAAAACATTTAAATCATATTTTGTAGATCGTAAAAAGTCAAATGAATAATAAAAACATGGATAGATATCGCATTGCCTAGCTTTTATTTAAAGAAGAAAAGATAAGGAAAGTCCCTTTCCCAATGTGAGACTCACACCAGTTGACCAAGTAACAAATGGTTAACCGGCTTGAGTAGATTATTAAATTATTTAGGCGATATCAATTCCATTTTCATTTCATATATTAGACCATTTTATTATAATGATGACAAGCTAAGTAAAGTTCTGATTAAATTGGATTGATTATTTTTGTAATCCATATTACTTATGCTAAAAAATGTATAGTTATGTTCAATAATTAATTCACATGCTAAATGCAAGCTCTTCATTTTGTTTTTCAATTGTAATGTTCTTTTATATTTGTTAACGAGATAATGTGGCTTATTAGTTCTATCATCTGCTTTTATGGGAATTCTTTTTTTGTAAAATACTTTATAATAAATAAATTGTTCTTTTGTTGTTTTAGTTGGTATTATGTGTGATTTATCTCACCATCTCGCCGATAATACAACTACTCACGACACCACCATACCATTTCTTTCGAGTTAGTTAACCACTCTGCTCACTCCTTTTACACCTGCATGTGGCCTTTTAGGTGGATCGGGTATATCTAAGTTGTCCTAGCCCTATTGATGTCATTGATCTGGGAAAGATGAGAACGTTTGTGATAAAAAAAAAAAAAAAAAAAAGGATGGCTTAGCAGATGTTGGTAAGAAGCACAAGCAGAAAAGCTTGTTTATACTATTGTCAATTTAGCATTGAAAAATGCTTTATGTGGATTGTCAATATTGCTTTGTAGTAATGTTTTTCTTTCCTACTTTTGCACAGTTGTATGGAATCCATGGGATAAGAAATCAAAGGCAATGGTTGACCTGGGGGATGAGGAATACAAGTACATGCTTTGTGTTGACGGGGCAATAGTAGAGAATCCCATCACGCTGAAGCTCGGTGAAGAATGGACGGGTCGGCTAGAAATTTTGGTTTTATTGGTTGAGACCAGGGCTAATATTTATAATCTCCCCAATTATTCTCCCTTTTAAACACTTCAGTTTTCTTTATTTAATCACTTTTTCTATTTTTTTTATATTATTTCTTCTCTCTTAAATAATTTTCTTATAATTTTATTCAAGAAATCACGATATAAAAAATATTAATATTTAATTGTTTATTCTCATGAAAAAATACCGAAATTAATAATCATATAAATTTGCCTGGATTCCTCCCTCAATTCAAAGGGGAAAAAATTTTAAAGAAGCATATTTTATTATCATTTAGTAAAAACTATAAATGTTTATTTCAAGAAGATGAACAAACAAATGACTTGTTTTACATGAGTGCAAATTACAAAAAATAGTCTATAAAAATTGCCTAAAAGTCAACACTTACATATGAAAAGAAACGCCAACAGGAGCTTTAACTAAGGTTTATCATAAAAAAGTACGGAACTTAAAAATTTAAATGTTGTCAATATTTATAAGAGGAAATAAATGAAACCCATTCCCATTTTTTTGTCTAACTTTTCCTACAATGGTGAAGTCGGAACAAGAAGTGAAGGTCATCTCAGAAAGCTTCATCAAACCAAATACTGAGTTTGTTGATGAAGCCTTGAAGAAACCTTACCATCTGAGTCCTATGGATGTAGGCATCCTAGCCAGTCACTATATGCAAAGGGGTCTCCTCTACCCCAAACCCAGTGATGAAGATTTTCTGGTTCAGAAATTCCTGCAGAAACTGAAGCACTCAGTTTCTCTTTCTCTCATCCCTTTCTACCCACTAGTTGGCCGCTTTTGCACCAAAACTTTCCCAGACGAACAAGCTTGCTGCATCTTCATTGAATACAGTAACAGCCCTGGTGCTAGATTCATCCATGCTTCTGTAGCCTGCACTGTCTCTGATGTGCTCTCCTCTAACGACTCCCACCCTGCTTTCCATTCCTTCTTTGAGCTCGGTGAGGAGACTGTTAACTATGATGGACACACCAAGGCTTTGCTATCCATTCAGGTAACTTGTTAGTACAACTCCCTTAGTTACAATTTCATGTTTTACACAATTACACTACATACCTAAAAAAAATATACTGCGGCTGCATTAAAAGTAAGTGATTGATTGGTAATACTTCAAGTAATAGATGATGAAATGTATGTTCGTCTTCAATCTGTGAATAAGATGTTGCAACACATAATGATTATATTAGAGGAGGAACTGCCGTACTGTTATTTGAATCTTTAGTAGTTCTAATGTCGCTAGTATTTTGTACTCTGTACGTACTTTGCATGCTACATTATTAACCAATGACATTACTGTAATTAACATAATTGCTAAAAATTTGTAGGCCACGGAGCTTATAGATGGAATATTTATTGGAATTTCCATCAATCATTCAGTAGGGGACGGGTCGTCCCTAGTTCATTACATCACCGCATTGTCAGAGATATTCAATTATGTTACTGATAGCAACAATGGACAAGACTCAGAGGCTACGAAAGCTACCATCAATAAGCCAATCTTTGAGACCTTCTTCCCAGAAGGATACGGTCCATATCTAAAGATTCCCCTAACACGTATTCAGCCAGACAAGTTCAAAGTGGGACATGATCCAGCTAGTCCGGTAAGAGAGAAAATCTTCCACTTTTCTAGAGCGTCTATGTCAAGGCTAAAAGCCATGGCAAACAACAAGAGTAACCATATTGAGATTTCGTCCTTTAAGGCGCTAGCGAGTCTTATCTGGAGGGCTGTAACTCGAGCTCGGAAACTAGACCTCGAAATGGAGACTAAATGTGGTCTCCCATTCAATGCGAGGTCTCGTTGGAACCCGCCACTCTCCCAAGCATATTTCGGAAACTATTTCACAGGGACTGGGGCTGTTTGCAAAGTTGGGGAGCTCTTAGGCAATGACTTACGCTGGGGTGCAATGCTACTACATGAAAGTGTAGAGAACATGGATGATTCAGCTGTACGTGAACGCATAAGGATGCAGGGAAAGACATGTTTTATACTACGTCCGGATCACGAATCTTTCCTCTTAGGGCCTAATTTTGTGATGATAATGTGGTCGCCAAGATTTGACTTCTTTAGATTTGAATTTGGGATGGGGAAACCTGTAGCCGTTCGTTCAGGAAATGGAGGCAAAAGTGATGGTAAACTGTCTGTCAGTCAAGGACGCCAAGGGGCAGGGAGTGTTGATGTAGAAGTTTGTTTTGCGGCTTCAACTATGAGTGCTCTTGAAGTTGATGAAGAGTTCATGAGTTACGCTACATTCGGCTAATTTTTCTATGAAAATGAAACCACTAAGAATAAATTTCTTTTTAAACTTTGAATGCAATTAAGTACCTCTAATGAACATCATATGCCTTGACTTTCATTTATAATAATGGTGCAACGGAGTATATCCATCCAATAAATATATGGTGTATATCACTTGCACAGTTGCACCAGTCAAGCATATGTACGTACTTTGTATCTTATTTTCATGATTAGTAACCCATTTCAAGCTTGCACTTGAGATTAAGTAACTCTGACCCATTTTATAAGTTATTTCAATTTTTAAGTAATATATATATATATATATATATATATATATATATATATATATATATTTAATTTTGGAAGGAAGGAATGTACTATTAAATTTTAGTTAAAACTTTCATCTTTCTAAAGCATTAAGTATGTATTCCAAATTTATATAATACCTAATAAGCTAATTAAGTGAGCCTATCAAAATGGTTGATTGGTGTTTATGGATTGAAGTCATTTGTCAGATATGAGTTTCTAACCCTGTTATATATATTTTTAAAATCAATTAAAATTGCTCCAAAAATATGTCTAACGAATTGCCCCAAAACAAGTCAATGCCAAGTCTCACAAGTATTTACTCCCTCCACGCACTAAAACTGCCCCATTTTCATTTTTTGAATCACACTTCAATATATATTATTTTTTATAACATAATATTTAAGTGTGATTTTGTTGGATGATTCTCAATGTAAAATTTTAAAATATAGAGTTTTCATAATTTTTTTCCTTCTCAACGTAAATTTTTAAAATATTAAGTTTTCATAATTTTTTTCCTTATGGAATTTGGAAATAAAAACGTTTAAAATTATATATTAAAAACCGTAAAAAGTCAAATGGGACGGATTGAGTATTAGGCACTTGGCAGTCATTTACTTCAAGAAAAGGTTCTTTGTCCAAGTTTTCCGGTTGCTTTGCAATTTGCTGTCATAAGCTAGGCAAAAGTCATCCTCAAGACCTCAAGTAAGTAAAGGAGAGGGGAAAGAGAAGATGATCAAGAAGTAGGAAAGGTCAGAGTTGGAACACCCTAATTTTATCTTTTAATCTCTCATGCCTACCTCCTGTTTATGCTTAGTCAGATATCAATCATCCACCTATTGTTTATCTATAATTTCTCACATTCAGAGGCAATCTGGTTTTATGTATTGAGCGAAAAACGGTAGTATTGATGAAAATATAGATGGATCAAACTCAGACAAAGTACATGACCAAGGAAAGGCCTAAGTTTGAATCCAGGGAGGAATATTTTATCCGAAATGGATGGATTTTGCTTGAAAAACAGATTGCTCTGAGCCAAGGCCAAAATATAGGGATCGGGCAGCTGAAGGTTTTCTCGAGCTGGGATATCCAGAATGCTACAAACAACTATGACCCTGGTCTCATTGTTGGCAGCAGTTCTCGTACAACCGTCTATAAAGCGACACTTGAAGGCCGTATCGTAGCCATCAAAACCCCACTTATGCCAGAGCCAGAGCCAGATCCCGAATTAGTTGATCAGTTTTTAACTGAAGCCTCAATTGCTATGGTGATGGATCATGACAATATGGTAAAACTCTATGGTTGTTGCCTTGAGACATTTACACCAATAACAGTCTATGAATTCTTATCGAGTGGAGGCCTCTTTCAATGTTTACATGGTGATGCTGCATGTAACGAGCGTATAAAATGGGCAGATCGTTTGAGGGTCGCAACTGATACAGCCTATGCACTATCATATATGCATAATGCCTTGTCAAAGCCAGTGGTACATAGGGATGTTAACTCATTAAATATACTGCTTGATCATTCATTCCACGGAAAATTATCAAATTTTGCGCATTCAGTTTCCATTACTCCAGGGGATACACCCCAAAGATGGCCTGTTCAGGGGACCCCAGGATATATTGATCCTGAATACATAGAAACTCAAGAGGTGACCGATAAGTGTGACGTGTATAGCTTTGGGGTTTTTATGTTAGAGCTATTAACCAGAAGACAACCCCTTTTGATGGCCAGAGGTGGGACAGACTTGGTGGACGTGTTTGTTTCAGCGGCGGGGAAGAATGACATGATGGAGATAGTCGATCGTGAAGTCTAGAGAAAGCAAATTGGGATGAGATTCAACGGTTTTCACAGCTTGCATTGGCATGTGTGGCAAGGAAAGGGGCGGAGAGACCAACCATGATTGATATTGTTGGTGAGCTGTGGAATATACAAAAGGTCGAGACTTAAGCTGTGTTTGACTAAGTTTTAATATCAGAAAACAAATGCAGATATTCTGCGTTTTTTCTTCAAATATCCAAAGGTGCTGGTACTGTGTCAAAGACATGCTTCAAAGTAGGGGATACTTGATTTCTAGCATAAGTTTGTTAGTGCTCATATATTGCTTTGTCAGTGCGAGTGCCTCTCCATCCCTTATTGTTTACTACATTTTTTTTAAGTCAAAGTATAAAAATTTGATCATAAATTTTAATTATATTATGACAAATAATATATACATGTGAAATTAGATTCTTCTCAAAAGTATATTTTTAAAATCTCAAATTTGAATAAATTTTTGTCTTACAAATTTAAAGATAAAAATATTTTAAGTCGTGTATTAAAAATCGTAAAATGACCGAATAGGGTAAAAAATTAGGAAGAAAAGTCTTATACACGTATTGGTGGGTCATCAGATCATGATCATTCACTTATTAAACTAGGGAGGTAGTGGAAGGCTGATTTTTAGCTACAGCCATGTTGCAGCCTATTTAAGCAAAACATTCTGTTCAGATGGAGAATGTAAAATTGGGTCAGAATCCAACAAAGAAAGGATACAGGACGATGATCAAGACCTAGGAAAGGTCAATCTTTATGATTCTATGAAGTACCTTTTTCAATAATAATAGTGAGAAATTTCATCTGTACCTCATTTTTTTTTTCATACCTTCCACAGTTCCACCCTTGTTTTTCCTTAATTACACTATCTTTTGCTTAGTCAAATATAAAAAAATCTTTATTTGTTTGTTTACAATATGGTGTGACCAATTTCTGGCTTCAAATTCAGAGGCAATACATGTTTTCTTATATTGAGCAAAAATTCGGGCCAAAACAAGGTAACATTCATCAAGATATAGAAGGGTCAAATTGAGGATAATTTTTTTAAGCTTTATTTTAAAATTATTTCAAAAATAAGTTTCGAACGAAAATATTTTTATAAATAAATTTTTACATATTCAGAACAAAATCGTTGTCCCATGCAATTATTTTTGTTAAGTGAAATCATTGTCCTAGACAACGATTTTGGCCTGATAGAATTGAGCTGGTCTATTGTTTTAATTAGAAAATCATTAACTGAGACAGTGATTTGGAACGATGGAGGACAATGAAAGAACAATGGAGGAATACCATTCGGACTCGGAGATTTAAGAGGATTTATACCAAACAATGCTTCCTTCACTTCCTCAGGAGAAAAAGGCTTTAGGAGATGGCAGTGATAATCCTGGACACTCGGAATATTGGAAAACCAACCTTCTTTTATTGATGGATTATCCTCCCAATTTTGAAGATCATTCCACATAACCTCCCTTCCTGCATAAATGTTTTGGAAATACTTAACAAATTCTTGCTTGATTGCACTCTGGTCCGTAATCCATGATCCTCTCTTAATTGTCAAAATTTCGTTCTTCATCTTACTTTCTTCTATTGATTTGAAGAAGAAACTTGAGGATTGGTCTCCAAACCGATCCCACCTTCTCTTTGCTCGTTATTTCCAATATAGCCATTTAACATGCGCTCTATCTTTTTCTGATTGAAGACTATTAATAATAGAAGCAGCTTTTGAAAAATCAAGAATTTCATATTGAACCTTCATAAGATTTTTCTGAATGAGGTCCTATTAAGACCATGCTTCTACTTGAAATTCAAACACCAGTGTTTAAAAGATTGTCAAACATTTTTGCATTTCTTAGACATCTCAATCATACTTCGATTCCCATTTGATTTACTCCATACTGGAAGGCCCAAAATTCTAGCTTATAAGACCTTTTTCTTTTGGATGGATTCATATGTAAGTCGAGCAAAATCGGGCCATGATCTAAGAGGAAAATTGGAAAAATTTGTAAGCTTTGCATTTGGGAATAGATTTCTCCAGTTATTGTTGCAGTAGGTTCTATCAATGAGCTCGAAAATAGAATCCTCCCCCTTTTTGTTATTTGTCCATGAGAATTGAGCTCCCATTGATGGAATATCAAAAAGATTGCATTCAAGCTTCCATTCAGAAAATTCCCGAGCTCCCTTTATTATTTTAGATCCACCTAGCTTTTGATATGAAAACTTGACTTGATTAAAATCCCCAACAAGTAATGGGGACCATTAAATTTCTCCAAGTTTTCTCTAATCTCATTCCAAACAACCAAACAAGCATTAACATAAGGCGAGCCATAGACAAATGAGACATAGGAAGAAACATCCAAGCATCATAAATTTGACAGAAAATAAAATTACTAGAGGACTTTATAACCGAGAGATTGCAAGAGTCTTTCCAACACAGGAACATACCTCCTGTAGACCCAGAGAGTTTAATTACACTTTGTTTCTGATATAAGATAATGTCCATGCTTAAGAAACTACTACAACTACAAATAAATGGAATTGTAGGGCCAAAATCCGTCTTAGCTCCACTATAATTTCAACACCATAGCTTCATTGGGATCCCTGTGGCTTTTCAAGGCAGCCTTTGTGCTAGAAAGAACAAAAACTCATCTACATAAAACCTCATGATCTTGACATGCCCCAAGCCTAGGCTTCATCCCATAGAGGAAAGATTCATCGTCATCATCAAATAGGCTCTACTTTTGGGCCACACATCCCCTGCAGCTTCTAGTGACCTTTTGCTTTTTCCTCCATTCTACTCCATCTTCCAGACGCATCTGATTTTCTTACTCTTCTCGAATTGTCTGGCCCAACTGAATGGGAGGAAGATTGTTCCCTGCAGCTGCTAGAGCTTAATTCACCCTCCTACCAAAAAGATTAATCAAACAACCAGATGACAAACATGCATGTATGTATGAGTTGTTGATTTGATAAGTTCCAATATAATGAAGCACTTTTTACTCTTGCACCTCAAGAACTCAACTACTCGAGCAATCTTATGGGTACCAATGTACCATAACCATTTTACTTTTCAATGATTCACGATTGAACGCAACACAAAGTGCTCTCGTCATACTTTGCTTTACGACTTGGAAACGACCATGATAAACAAAAAATCACTTTAGTATTCGAAAAAAGTTGAAGAATCAAGAGCTACTCCAATAACTGTAGTTAAGAAAAATACTAGGAAATATATGGTGAAATAAGTAAACAATATGGAGTATATTCATAAGGACATGCAATATCTATATTTCGTAATTCGTTTAAATAAGAAGAACAATACTATTTGACTAAAACTCCCTAAAATTTAGAAAAATACACTTTTTTGAATTAGGTAGATCCCTAACATACTTTATACTTGGTACGTAATACTCTATCTATTTTTTAAAGATTATCCTATTTTTCATAATTTTTTATCCAATAATTTTTTTTTAAATATTTTAAATCATACTTACAAATCTGAGTCGAATGAGACAATTGTAAGGTACCTATTAGTACTTGGGTTACAACACTTACAAGTCTCGTCAAAACCTTAGAAGTTAGAACAAGAAGTGCAGACTATAGAGTATAGACAAAAATCACAAAAGTCTGCATATCCCAGTTCTAACCAGTCAACCAATACCCTCAGGCCTCAACCCACTTCAATTTCACGTTTCAGGCTCCCCTTCAATGGCAGCCCACTTACAGCTTCCATTGGCGGCGCCATTTAAATCCCACCTTCAAAAAGCAAAAACCTTCTCTACAAATGCTGCGATTAACCGGACAAAGTTCCCAACAGTGCAGTGTTCTGCTGCAGCAACCCCCACGAAAAGAAGCTTCAACATAACCCTTCTTCCTGGCGATGGCATTGGCCCTGAAATTATCTCTGTTTCCAAAGTTGTTCTTCAGTTTGCTGCTTCCCTTGAAGGTTCCTCCTTCCCCCTCCAAAATAAAACACATTTTTTTCATGTATTTTCATGTTATTTTGAATGGATTACTTCACTGTTTTATTTAATTGTTGGAATTAAGAATTGGGTTTGATTTTAATAATAGTTTATGCTTTTTCTAGCAACCCTTTTGATGATTGTAACTGAAATGATGCAAAGTGGTATTCTTTGTCATTACATTTGGGATATATACCCTTTTGATGATTGTGATTGAAATGATGCTAAGTGGGTATCTTATCATGATATGTATGAGAATCTGATGTCCATTGTGGTGTCATTACTGCATTCTTCGGTGTTGAATTGATAGGATATTAGGGGTGGGGTTGCTAAGTGAACGTAGAGATTTGGAAGGGTCAGTGAGGTTTAGGGTATGGAAATTTTGAGATGGGTTGTATGAAGATGGTAATGTTTGACGGTTTTGGGGGCATAGATGTTTGACGAAAATGATCTCTGAGTAAAATTTGTCTTGATCTTGAGAACATTCTTTGACGGTGCTTTATGGCTGATGTTTATAATGTAAAGTGAAGAACACAAAGATATGCTACTTCTAGATTACTAGGGATGGTAGACTTTACTGGCTTTGAGAATCTTTGTTCTCATTGATGCTTAATTGGTGCAAAACAGGACTAAGGAGTTAGCAAAATTTTCTCTAGCATCAGACTTTTCAGATTGCTATCAGGTTCATAGAGAGGAAGAGACAAAAAGATTTTGAGGACATTCAAATGAAGATTAGGTTTTCACATTAGATTATGCCAGTACTGTTTGATACTTGCCCTTTGTTGATTGAAATTGGAGGAATATGGGGTTGTGCTAAGCATCTGGTTTTGCAAGACAGATCTAAGAGCAATTGTAATATGCAGATGGCGATTTACAAAATGGATGAATTACTTGTCCAGAAGAAACTCTACCTTTCTAATAAGACTGTACGTTTGGACCTTGTAATCCAGCCTGATTGTAGGGTCTATAGGTCTACACTAGGTGAATGCAATTTTTTGCATTTCACTTTTATAGCTGCATTAGGTTTTTAGCTATTGGAAAAATAATGATCGGAAGTTGGAACTATGTTTGTCAGCTATGATTATTGTGGATTTTAAGTGTGCTATTTTGTATTTATCTGTCGCTTTTAAATAAGGTTATTGATATTCTTGACTATCTAGGGATTGAGCTTAAGTACCAAGAGATGCCTATTGGTGGCTCTGCTTTTGATCTCACCGGAGTTCCATTGCCAGCGGAGACCCTTGCAGCAGCAAAACAATCTGATGCAGTTCTTCTTGGAGCCATTGGGGGGTAAAACTCATTTCCACTTTATGTTATTGTCCTTTTCCTTTTTGTCCCCTCTTGTGTTTAGTTCTAGACAAGGATGGGTTACGTGGTCCTGTTGGAAATCAGGTATAAATGGGATAACCTTGAAAAGAAGTTGAAGCCAGAGACCGGTCTGCTTCAGCTTCGAGCAGGTCTTGATGTGTTTGCAAATTTAAGGCCAGCGACTGTCTTACCTCAGGTTTCTTTCTGTTTCTTTGCTTAGATTCTGTAACTCAGTGGTTCTGGTGATTTATTTAGAAACCTCTTAGTGGTTACGATGTTTTATGTCTAAGAATTGCTTGACCTGTTAATTATTCTTTAAATTTTAATTAAAAAAAATCAAGCTGAGTTTTTCCAGCCCACCCTCCCCTCTCAATGTGGAACTTTATTGTTGTCTTTGACAGATGTTACTTAGGTAAGAATATTGGTCAGTATGTTATAAGCAATGTTCTAGCCTTTTATGTAATACAATGATTGATATT
The DNA here is from genome assembly GCA_026401315.1 of Dysphania ambrosioides. Classification (NCBI taxonomy): domain Eukaryota; kingdom Viridiplantae; phylum Streptophyta; class Magnoliopsida; order Caryophyllales; family Amaranthaceae; genus Dysphania; species Dysphania ambrosioides. Next base: position 2,487,415 of record CM048666.1, read on the forward strand.
AACCCCTGAATTCTGTGAACTTCATCTTTAATAGTTTAATATGCATGAAATACAGTAGCTTTTAGTAGGAATAGCTGAACAGGATATCTATAATTTAAAAGGGGAAAACCTTCAAATGGAAGTATGGATTCTTTATAAAGACGTGAGAATTTCTCATGTGCTACCCGTGAACTTTAGTTCTCTAAATTAGGGAATGTAAAGTTACATCATGAGTTATTCCATCCTAAACTATATTAAGTCTTTTTTCTCTTAATTAATGGCCACTTAAGTACACAAATTATCAAAAGATTGTCCTTTAGTCTATGGTGAAAAATTGCTTCTGGATAGCTTGAGAACATAAGCTATCTTGTTCTGAACCCTCTTTTTGTGCATGGGTGACGCCCTCACTTTATTACTTAGTCAATAAATTTTGGTGATCTATTTCTGTTCCAATTTTGGACAGGTATTCTTCCTCAAAATTTGGTGTTCTCAGCCGTTACTGTAAATGGTGGTTTCCTTTTTACTCCACAGGTTTTCTGCATTCAAATGTACCAAAGCTGCATAATTTTCTTGTGAACAACTAAACATAGACTGGGCTAAATGACTTTGATATACTTTTTTAAAATGTGTGAGAAAAGAAAATTCACAAGAGTTGGCTATGTGGGCTAATCTTCCTGAAAGTGATCCCTGGAGGTCGAACTTTCATGACTGTTGAACTGAATCTGTTTAATCTGAAGTAAAACACTCTATGGCTATGTGGCCTATTTGGTTAAGATTTAATCTTGCTCCTAATGGATGTCACAACTTCATTATTATCATCTGGTCGATTTCTTACACTATATTTGGCCCGTTTTGGTTTTACTTAAAACTATGAAGATCCTAATTTGTGCTTTGTAATTCCAGTTGATTGATTGTACTACATTGAAAAGAGAGATAGCTGAAGGTGTTGATCTGATGGTGGTGAGGGAGCTTACTGCCGGTGAGGCCTTTGTTATTGAACCTATCTTGAAAAATCTTATTTTCGCACCAAATTATGGACGGAATTTTCTTTCCTCTGAAACCTTTATCTTCAAGTTCAGGTATCTATTTTGGGGAGCCTAGGGGTTTTAGTGTGAATGACATGGGAGATGAGATTGGTTTCAATACTGAGGTCTACTCTGTTCCTCAGGTATTTCTCTACTTGTCAATTCTTACTATAAAGTTTTTAGATAATCTTATCTTTTTCTTTTCTCTTTTGTAAGAACTACAGTATTTGATGTTTAAAAATGGCCCACAAAAATGAATTGGACTTGAAGCACATGCTCTTTGTAAGAATTTGTCGACTTAAAGTGGAGAGGAAAATCAGGCGGAATGAGAAAAAGGAACTCTGAATTCTTTTAAGGAAAATTTGTGAGAAAATACATTATTAAATTTTACTTTTGTAAGAAACTAGTTAAGCCCCGTACGATGCACGATTTGATAATAAATTACTTTTGTCAAATATTTCAATTATAAGAATATTTTTATTGATTGGTGAAAACTTATAGGTTTTATAAAATTACCGTATAAACTTTAATTGGGATAATACTCTTTATCATATTAGATGAAAAAATTATTATAGAAAAAGGTAGAGATCAAACATGATATAAAAGGGAGAAATAAAGGTAGTTTTATAATCATATAATTTTCTATGTATAATATTTTTCAATATAATATTAATGTAAAGTAGAAAAAAAAGTAAATGACATCATTTTTAAAAAAGGCGGGAAATTTTTTAATAATAGCATGAAATGTGTTAAGTATGATGTCAGCAGAGTTTTGCTTTAGTAATAGTTATAGATTGCCTTATATAAGAAAATGTTGTGGGAAACTACCTTATAAAATTACCTTACTTTTATTGGTTTTCTTGAGTTTGACTTTCTGATGTTGACCTTTATCTTATTTTGCACCTTTACCTTTACTTTTCTTCAAATTTTCTCCGAATTATTCATCCCATTGACATTTATCTTATTTTGCGCCTTTTCCTTTACTTCAAATTTTCACCCAAAACCACTTAAATAAGAGGAAAGAAAGGTAAAGAAGGGAGACTGTATGGTGGAATTTATAATGTAGTTGTTCACAACAATTTTTTTTATAAGGTAGTTTCTCACAATTATTATGTTTTTTATAAGGTAGTTTCTTGTAAAATTTCGTTCTTTTAAATAGAGTGGAGAGGTATATCTTCCTGTAGAACCCTTTTGGTGTCAGTTTCTATGAAGTGATTACTTACGGTAAAAATGTTTATGATAAAAGCAACATATATAAGTCTGTTAGTTTAGTTGGCCGAACATTGGAGAATCTCCCCCCCCCCCCCCCCAAATACATCCTCCTATATCGTCTCATTTATCTCTATGATTCATTATCTTTCAGTTATTGACCGGTTTTATTATTTTGGTCTGTGGCAGATTGACCGCATCGCTCGTGTTGCTTTTGAGACTGCTAGGAAGAGGCGTGGAAAGCTTTGCTCTGTTGATAAAGCCAATGTTCTTGAGGTTTGTGGTGCTGGTGACTGATGAGATTTTTTTTGTTTTTGTTTAATTACTAATTCAAGTAGATTTCTTTTTAATGGAAAAATTACTTGAAGATTTAGGGGCTTTAGCCATTTGCTGCCTAGAAAATTCTATGAGATTGCATGTCATGTGGATTAGCCTATACTGGCAAGTAACAGTACGGTGCCACGGTGTCAAGCCCAGTGAAGTGGGTGCTCCATTTTACGTCCGGAAAGACTGTATCAAACACTTTTGGGTTGCACTAAGTTCGGGAAAGGGCTGTTTCTATACAGCAGCTGTGGGGGTACTGGGGTGCGTAATGGTGTTTCGACTCTATCTTGTTAACGTTGCATCTTGATAGACCGTATGCAGGTTTTGCTGCGATCCTGATACAATGCTAGTCCTTAAACAGATAGTTCTATTGATATTCAATTGCAACCCCAAAGACTTGGTGTAAATGAGTATTTATAAATTATGCAGGCTATGATTTTTGCCTGTTACATTCTAGTTAGTTACATTTGGAGATATTGATGCATGATTTATTTGCTTAAATATCACCAAGCACATCTTTCGGATCACATTTCACTTGATTTGAAGTTTTTCATTAGTTTTATGTCCAATACATGATAATTTGTTATTGTTAAGTCTCATTCCTAATCAATTTGTTCAGGCATCTATGCTCTGGAGGAAAAGAGTTATGGAATTGGCAGCGGACTACCCTGAGGTTGAGCTCTCACATATGTATGTTGATAATGCAGCAATGCAACTTATTCGTGATCCGAAACAGGTCTGTGTTTATCTATATTCCTTCCCAGCCTAAAGTCACTAAACTTTCAACGATCTTATTTTACCTCTTGGGAACTAAAGATAATAAAACGTGATGGCTGATTTATTTGTGCAGTTTGATACTATTTTGACCAACAACATTTTTGGTGATATATTATCTGACGAGGCTTCAATGATTAGTGGGAGTATTGGGATGCTTCCTTCTGCAAGCATTGGCCAATCGGTATGGGAGTGTAATTTGGTCAATTCTTGCTTAATTAGCTGAGATAAAAGTGTTGTTTGGTGTTGCAGCCTTTTATTTTATATGACCAAGGACTTTGTTTAATTATTTATGTAGGGACCTGGCCTTTTTGAACCAATACATGGTTCTGCTCCTGACATTGCTGGGCAGGTTGGTCTTTTAGAAAATTTGAATCTCAGTTCTGTCTTAATACGGAATAGAAACTGAATTTGTCTTGTTGACAAATGAAGGACAAGGCAAATCCATTGGCAACGATCCTAAGTGCTGCAATGCTTTTGCGATATGGTCTGGGGGAAAGTAAGGCCGCTGAAAGAATTGAAACAGCTGTTATGGATACCCTAAATAGGGGATTTCGAACTGGTGACATTTACTCGTCTGGAAACGTATGTGCTGTACCTTTTATTAATGAATTTTTTTTATAAATTCCATCATGTGGCTGCTTGTTTTACATAAAAGATCATTTCTCCTCGGCTTAATTTTGTTAGACTTATTTTATTTTTGCCGAACTTGACTTATATTTGTTGAACTTATTTTATATTTTGTGGGACTTATTTATTTTTTCTGCTGAACCTAACTAGATTTTGTTGAACTTATTGCTTTTTGACTCATATTTTGTTGAACTTATCTTATTTTAGCTGAACTTTAGTTATTTTTTATGAAATTGTCTTATTTTACTAAAATTTCTTATTTTTATTGAAACTTATTTAAATAAGTTGAGGAGAATAGAGCCTAAGTATATCATTGACTTTGTTAAGGTAGGTGTGGAACCAGAATTTTTTTTACATGGTATCAAATTTATGCTGTAATATATTTTATTGTGGGTAAGGGGGGTGGGGGGGAGGTAAAGCCATGTAACAAATAATTAATATTTTATTATCTACTCGAAAAAATTATGGGTTTTCCGCCTCAAGGAATATAGAGTACACGAGAACTGGATTGCTGTGAGTCTGATGATTCATTCGTGACATTTTTCTTTCCATTAGTGGGTGATTATCAAGTCCATGGCCTACGCTTGATTGTTATCTCATTCCTCTAAATTTGATATGATGGGCAGATGAATATCTTCCAATGTACTCCGTGCCCAATTTCTATTGAATTTTGTGTTGCTAGCATTGTAATTGATACAAGTATCTGATTTTTACCGTCATTTTGCTGAATCTAACCTATGCGAAGGGCAATTGCTGGTTAAAAGTACCCTTTTCCAAAACCAGGCTTAAAATAACTTGCTATTGGTTATTTTAGCTCATGACTAATATGAAATTTTGGACTATTCCTTACAGAAATTAGTTGGATGCAAAGAGATAGGTGAGCAGGTGATGAAGTCGGTAGAATCTCAAGTTCCTGCTGCTGTCTGAGTCCACATTGCAGTACGAATACATGACTGAGCGGCTGTTAGATGTTCTTTAACTCCTAATACAGAGGGCTTAAAATCCTTGCGGGTTCAAAAGTCATTCCTGTGGAGCAACATAATCACAATTTTGTATCTTTTTCCATGGTGTTGATGTAGGGTTTTTCCAGTTTACCGTAATAACAAAACCTGTTATGTGGTATATCAATCTATGCAATTTCTGTCCTGAAAATACTAACATGCACTAAATTTGCATATATCACTTGAATCGAGTCTTTCTCATTGTCTACAGTTAAGGGTAGTCATTTTGATGCTATTAGCCTTCTCTCTCTCTATTTTCATGGAGTTGTCAATTGATGCAGGTGTTGTTGCTGTGTGTTTGAAGATTCTTTTCCGTTTAATCTCATCATAATTCAGAATTTTGAATGTGTTGATGGATCAATGTGAGTTATTTGTTCACTTTTATCTAGATTTTTAAATTTGGTCTCTAGTTTTTGAAATTGGTGATGCTGATTTTGGTTGAGTTTTTATCATTGCTTATAGCATGGATTTGTATGTGAATTCCGGTTTGATTTGATAAAATTTACCTGTTGTTTTTATTAATCAAGTTATTTTTCATATTTATTTTTGGTGTTTTGTTTGATCGTGAACAATTTATGAATGTTGTGTTTCTTCTTTGGCCTTGGATTTTTGAAATGGGTGATGTTGTTTATGTAAAGTTTTATGAACATGTCATGTTTTCATTATAAACAATGTTTATTTTTATGAAATTTAGGGTCGTTACGTATTAGATTGTATATACTTAAAGTGAATTTTAGTTATGAACATTTTTTAAAAGGGTTTTAAAGTAGAAACCGTATTTGAGGATACAATGAATAAATTTTTAACCAATGTTTCAGTATTAGGGTTGGTAAAGGTAAGAAATGTACAATTCCATTTACCTTTGTGAGTATCTATGTATATTTAAAAGCTTTACATGAACATTATTCATCTAAAAATATCGATTGTTGTTATTTTGTTTTGAGGGTTTCTCATGAAACCATTGGAGCCCCAAACGTCGCCAATGTTCAAGGAGATTTTGCTTCTAAAGGAAATAGTTTTTAGCACTTTTTGATAAATCATTTTTATAGATTGATAGAGATGTTTTGATTTGTTTCTAACTTTACATCTTTTTATGTTTCAACTAAATAACATAGTTTTGAATTAAGTCTTACGAGATATAACTTTAGTTATATATAATATATTGTTTTAAATAGCTTCATAAATATTCACCTTTGCAAGAGAATGAACATTTTTCATATGGAATTGAACATTTAATATCAAGTTGATTGAACGTTTCTTACGAAATGAACAATTAATTAACAAATGAACATTTTGCTACTCATCAAATGAATTTGTATCAGATAAGGAGTGAAACTGAGAAATATTTACTCTACTATGCTGGCTGAGCCTTAGGAATGACAATGAGTCGGATTTGGGTCGCGTCTGATTAGATCCAGATTCAAATTCATTATTTTCAAATTAGACTCATATTCGCCCTAAATCCATTAGGTCCTAAAATTTCATACCCTTACCCATATTCACTTGATTTGATGGATCTCGGGTCCAAAATGGATCTTAAATATGTTTTTATTTTTATTTGCTTATTATTCACCTGTTTTATAATTGAATGTATTTTTCGCATTTCATACTTTATAATTGTTTATTGAGTAAGTATTATAAAGGAACATTAATTGCATTATTTTCAAATGAAATCAATTAATAAATCCTTTCTCAAACACACAATTTGTATCGTTGAAATACTTGTAAAACTATCTTTAATTCAGTGAGTGGAAAACAAGCACTAGTGAAAAAAATCTAGTACTTCATCAAAAGTTCTTAACTCAATAGTACTATGTTACAATGTTTTTAAGATCAAATGCATCGCTTCTCGCAAATTTTAAAATCGCATAGAAGCTACCCAGTTGAATATGTTTGCGGGAACATGACGACGAGAAGTTAATAATCACAAAGTATACATCAAAACTATATGAATATGTTATCCGACGAGTGGTGATGAGAAAGAGTTGAAACATGCTGTAGAATGGAAAATAGAGGATGGGGAGGAGAAGAGGAAGATAGCGAAGCAATGTGAATGAATATTTAGTTTTATTTTTAAATAAAAATTAAATTTTAACTTTATTTTTAAAAAATATGCGGGTCTATGGGTCGGATCTAGGTCTAAATTTTTTGAATCAAGACTCATATATGATCCAATGACATTTAGACCCATATCACACCCGGATCCAATGGGTCTAAATAAATTAGACTCAAACCCTAAAAAATTAGTCGGGTCTAATCGAGTCTAGATCGGGTCTTAGACCCATTGTCACCCCTACTTAGCCTACAAAACGGGCCCTTAGGGGTTTAAACCCCTATTATAGGACGGTAATTAGGCAGCGAGAGAAACCATGGGAAATTTTACAATGATGCACTTACGCTTAATAAGGGCCCCATGCCTTCCACGAGTAACATGTTAAGTTGTTAACACACACTGAGGTGTACCTAAAAGAACTACGAAGTATATGTCTAGGCTAACTTAATATGTGCAAGACACCTTGATCTTGGCTATGCAAATTTGTGTCAAGTTTTGGCATCAGGTGAAAGGATCAAATCTTTCAGTATCATGAGAGACGTACAGTACAATATTCTGATGCTTATGCAAGTCAACCCCAGCAAACACTGTCCAGAAAGTTCCTCAAAACCAATGAACTATATCAAGTGATGCCTAATCTATCTGAAATACGACTATACGAGTAAAACACCACAACCAAGAAAATTGAATAGTCAAGGCAAACTAAGAACTTTTGAAGGTAGGCGAGGGAGAAATCTGACAAAATGACAGACAAATATTGCAGGAACAATTGCTTCAACTCCCAAATATCCAAAAAAGGTGTGTTGCTTGCTGGTAGGGCAACTTGACACTATGAAACAAAATTGTTGCATTCACCAGCAAGTTATGAGCAATATACATCTCCGACCACTAGCAAATACATATCCGAAGGGCCGGTACAATTCACATCCCTTTAATCCCTAAGATTGAACGAAAATTTTGAATGGGATTGACTGCAGATTCATTTACACATAGTAACCTGTTCTAAGATGGAATCACATGTACCAAAATTTCGGTGTTTACCATCAGCAATATTAGCCAGGTGGAAACCTCGTTTGGGAAGCTGATTGATCAGAAGGGTTTCAAGCTGGCAAGCTACACTCTTTCCTTGGACTACAAAGGAAAGGAATGTGGCACTCTTCATACCATCCTTTGATCGATGTGCTTGGACTCTACCTTGGAGATCATCAGTCTGAAGCACCATGAAATTAGAAAATTCAGGATCCGTTGATTTGCTATGAACTTACTACAGAAATACAATTCAGAAAAATTCCACCATGACGAAGCGAGGAGTATATGGAACCTTATTTAAATGACAAAGATGAAAATTCCAACAAATAAAAACCCTAAAAATGACTTTTTTTTCAAATTCTTTTGTAAAGCATAAATCATTAATTTACCTCTCCAACATATAACTTCTTATCAGGGTGTAATATCACATAAACACTTGAAGAACCTATGGTTGATGGAGGTGGCTGCTCCCTAGCAGCAATAAACATGAAATTAATCTCTGGAGTTTGAGATGAGCCTGCCATTTTATATAGCTCAACCAACTTCTTCTGGCATATGGCAGTAACAGCATGAAGGACTTCTTTCCTTAAAGTCTCCATTTGGGTAGCCAAGTTTAGGTTAGAAAAGGAAGTACTCATGTCACAGTGAGATTCATTAGCACTATTCACAACTGCATTGGAACCAAAAAAATCAGGCTTTACACCTTTCAAAGGAATCTCATTGGCATATATGGAAAGATATAATTCTTCAGCTCGTTTGACTAGAGTTTCTGGTACCCCTTCTCTTTGAGCAGTTTCGAATGCGAGGCTCTCCTTACAGATTCCATCTACCAACTTCCAAGTTGGAATTGTTTGACCATCAATAAATTCTGCACTCATTGCTTTGTTGACAGTTTTGCTTCTTCTCAGCGGCAAATCAAAGATTCCATGCAAGTGAGTTGATACAACGCCCAAGCAGCCAATTGCATCCAGAGTTTCAACAATACTGCCTGCAATACAAGTTCCTTTTGCAGTTTCTGTTCCTCGGCAGATTTCATCTATGAGAACAAGACTTCTTGAAGTCGTTGCAGATAATAGTGAACGGATCTCTGACATTTCTATCTGAATTTTTCGATATCCCAAAAAATTTCATTTAAATCAGAGAATCAAAAGCATTTCTCACCATAAACAGCTAATGGAAATCACACAAACTGGCCACAAGGCATTTAATCTTTTCAAAATTTTGGTTTAACATGCAATTCTGGTAATAAACTGAAAGGAATAGATATCCCAGGATACATACCTGAAAAGAACTTTTCCCATCGACAGGGCTATCATAGGATTTCATGTGAAGAATAATAGCATCAAAATGAGGGATTGCAGCAGACTCTGCAGGAACCATAAATCCACATATTCCAAGTAAAGCGGCTGCACAAACTGATCTCAGTAAACTTGATTTACCACCTCCATTTGGTCCTGTTAGAAGGAATAGTGACTTCATGTTTACTGTATTGCAAACTGCACTGCCTTGAGCTGTATCAAACCAATACGGAGATAGACCAGTCATCTCCAAGCTTATAGGCTCACCATCTTGCTTTTGATTCTGCGCATAGACATGAATACATGAAATAACCGGTTTAGCAAGTGACATTTCCAAAATGACAGTCTTTTTGTTACTGGCAACAAATTTTTGATAAATTGTGGGGAAGGATCATCACTGAGAGAAAGGGTAGGAAAAGTAGGAGGGAGGGAGGGAGGGGGCAGAAGGACAATCAATTTCTGGCAGATACACATCATCAGGCTCTAATCCCAACAAACTAAAGGAACATAGTCAAATAACAAAAAATTACTACTCCATACATCTCATATACCATAGATCAGGAGCACTAGTGCAGTACCTGTGAGCTGCCGAATTCCACCAGAGTAGGGAAGACCCATTTCCTTCTCTTCCCTTCGCTGCAAGCACAAATGAAGATTGGCATGGAATTAGTAGAATTACACTACTACTTAATCCTGCCTCATTTATTTTGCACACGATTTCCATCTCTTGGAAAATGAAAATGAAAGTCCCAATTTTTAAGATTTTGCTTTGGTACAACAAAGAAACTGAAATGACAATAACTATGAATATGTTGCCAAAGAAACTGAAATGACAATAACTATGAATATGTTGCAGAAGGGTAGTTGCAAAAAATAAATTTCAAAACTCAAAACCAAAAAGTAATAATTTGACAACAAAAAGAAGCTCAATTTTTCTGTCCTAGCATGACTAATGCTCATATTTTCACCTTTGCTAAATTTCATGACACCCAGGCTCTAAAGTCAACCCTTTAGGCCTTTAGTAGTGAAACCCCTCAGCATAACATACTAAGTATAAAAGACTATAAAGCATCAAGAGATGGTATGAAGACTGACAGATAAAATAAGTCTGGAATGTGCAACTCTGCAATCCTAACCTCACATGAGAAAATAGCGCCTTTGCAATAACAAGCATCATGGAGGCAAAGACAAGAACATTTATTTTAGATTGTAACTCAGCAGACAGGCCCCTCAGTAATTCAAGTACTTTGGCTCTAGCCTTTTCATTAGCTTCATGGTACCTGAAACACAAAAAGTAATTGAGCATTTTCTCTTAATTATCATAATTCAAATCTAATTTTACAACAAATTCAAGGCAAACCTCATCAATGCGTTCTCCACCTTAGTCGTGGTAAACCATTCTTCGCTGACTTTTTTCCCTTTTGAATCTAATGCATGTTTCAGCTGTTTGATTTGTTCTTCCCCTGGGGTTCCAGCCCATACTGACGGTGCAAACCGTTTTCCTTTAAACCAAACAGCCTCATGTTCTCGAGCATACAAAATTTCACCCTTTGGCCCCCCAAGTGGTGCAATAGAAGCTCTTATCCTCGAAATAATAGGTAAGAAATCCTCAGAAACCTAAACTATGAAACAAGACCAAATTGTTATTGTGCTTATGCTGTAATTCTGTACATAATAGCAACATGGTAAGAACTGTAATAAACACACATACACAAAGAGACAACTGCAATAAGTAGCGTAAATTATGAATGAAAGTGTCTAATCTAAAATGACAGTCCAAAATGTTTCAGCTTTGATATATGACAGAACACATTTAATAACCCATCAATCAACTCTACTTGTTTGTTTTGAATTCTCCAATTCAGGGAAACTTGAACTAATCCATACAGCTAACATTCTAGTAAGACATATAATATAGGGAAGTACTAAATTTAAAACTTACATGCACACACATATCTGCATTATTATTAGGATGTTAAAATCAAGGGTCACAAGGAAAAATGGACTGACAAAAGTAATAGACTAGCAAGACAGTCTACAAAATATCTCACAACCGCAAAAACAAAGCAATGAAATGTCAACTTCACCAACACAGATCACTTTATTAAGCAATCAAGATATGTCAAACAATCCTTTGGCCACACGTAATCCTGTATAATGCAGTAAACCTAGGAAATATATGACATGTTCCCAGGACAAGATGGCTCTAAGGTTTGAAATAAAACGACATGTAGATATAACCTTAAATCATCAATTTACGCTCCAATTATGAGGACGATTTGCAATGTTATTATGTGACAGAAATGAGCAAAATAAAACGATCAATTTAGGCTTCATTACTGGATTGGGATCCAACATGATGAAACTTTGCAGGACTTGGGATTTAACAAGCCTGAATGGTGAACAAGCATAGCTTCATTTATAAGAAATGATCCCCAGTTTTGTGATTTGATGTCAGCACAACAGTCAGGCTTTATTGCAGGATTTGGGATCCAAAAAGATGAAATAACAAAAGACAATATGAAAGAGTGCAATCAGAAACCAGAAGATAACAACCTACCGCCATATGGAGGACCTTGGTGGCTTCTTCAACTTTATCATACAATTCTTCCATATGCTTTCTTTTTACCCTCCCTTTCCAAGAAGACTCGATGTCTTCAAAAAAATCACTAGGAATATGAGGGAAAGAACTCATCTGTTGCTCAATTTCACCATCTAGGGAGATAAGCTCACCAATTCTATTTGACACCCATTCACAATCATTTACCTGGAAGAAAATGAAAAACTGTTAACTAACAAAACCTAATCCATGAAGACATGGACTATACACAAATCACAATATCAGTCAAGATATAAGCTAGCACACAAAAGTTCAGAAAACCAGTGCCAAATCCTAGTTGAAAACAATAGTTACCCAAAAACTACCTCCTTTTAAAAAATCACATGATATTCAAGGCTAGAACTTAAGATTGACTAAAGACAGTATATCCTCTCATAAAGCTTCAAATTATCCCCTACCAGTGCAAGTGATTATGCCTGTAACACTTATAAGTGCTACAACTGTAAATTTTAAGTACTTGATTAACACTTCAGACATATGTGCCAAAAACGGGGACTTATATGCTAAAGAAGTAGCTTCCTTCTTTGTCCAAGTGGAATAAATTCCAATCCATTGTATAAAATTCTTAATCAGCTCCTATTTAATATGGCAGAAACATAAAAGAACTATAAAAAATAGTCACTACTGAAGAGCATAAATCTTTTGCACACTCACTAGCATGTCAAATTCAAGGTTCAATCCAGTTGCCACCGAGGTAGGAAGCATCAAAAGTTTGAGCATCGCACAAAGCTCAGATTTTCCATGCAACTGCAATATTTCATCAGCAACATTCTTTATTCTGCGGAACTCAATATGATTAGCCTCTCTCAGCTCTAGTAACTTGACAAGCTGCAGATGAGAAATCCAGAATAAAATATCCAACAATATCTTGCTCAAAGGAGTGGACAGAAGAAAACATGCAAGCATCATTTTCAGAAATGGAAAAAACATGACAAGACACCCGATGCAAAGATAAAGACATGGACAGGCTTAAACATAAAGGAAGAAGATTCTATGCAGCAGCTTATTGTCATCAGTAAGAAAAAGCAGACCAACTAATACAAAATGATATTTCCACTGCCATCAACAGAGTATCACAAAGAGAAAAAGAAAGAGAATTTCCACTTTGCAGCTTGAGCAACTTCTCCTCACAAAAATACTTGGTCACCCTCCAAATCATAACTTACAGAAACACTCACGTCTAGTGAAGGATAAAACAGTAGAATATTAAAGCAATCCAAGCATGCAAATCTACAGAAGGTCCAGCTAAGCCACTAGGCAGCAAGGTCATGTTTGATAAACAGAGAAAATGGGAGGCTAATGTGTCAAGGGCCTATAAGCATTTTCAGAAACATATGCACCTTATATATTTTATACTCTGCACAACTTCATTGAACTAAAGCTGACATCATGCATCACAAGCACAATTCCCATATATCATCAAATACGCAGATTTGGATTCAGGAGATGAATATTATGATCTTCAGGCTGAAGCTTATGGTTCATATACTCTTATTTGATCACCATGCATGCATGTGAAAACAACTGACTTCCGAAGTAAGAAGTAGTCTGCAGTACATGACACGGGCTCTCCTTTGAGGCAGGAATTAGTGAAGGGGGAATGAGATATATCCTTTATGCAATTACATTCAAGCCTTGATTGGAGATGTATAGACTAGCTAACTGCATTCCAGGGGGGTGGGGAGGGTGAGGGCACAGCAAAGTATTGTTCCACCATCCATACATTTGCGGACTCAAAAAATATGGAACATCACATGAGTTGAGACAGGGCAATGGACTGTAGTCCACAATATCTTTTGAGTTTCACAAGACTAAAATTTTCTTGATGGATCATAGGCAGATAATTGAGTTAACTATACAGTAAAGACAGATGATGAACACTGAGAGCGACATTTGACATTGACCAAACCAGAAAACTAGAGATAGTGAATGAATCAGATCTGGATCAACAGGGTAATCGGAGAAAGACCTTTGCAGATGAAACACATGTGAACTCGGGTATTGAGCATGTCACACTGCTCATGTGTTTGCATATTTCTGCAAATGAATTACATATACATGAGATAGAAGCTTCAGAGAGAATTCATAAAGAGAAATTCAATAATTTCAAACATGTAGATCATCAATTGGATTATAGTATGTGTTTATTGTTAATTTTATAAACATTTTAATATAAAAAATTACAGTATACCATTGACCTAAAGCCTGAAGATGACCAGGAAGGGGGAGGGGGAACCAACATTATGTGATAGACTTCTAATAAAACTCACCTTGAATTGTTGCTGCTACTGCATAAGCTGGAGGATTAAGAAGAAGATCTCTAACATACCTGGAAGAAAAAACTTCAATTTAGCTGAAATTGCACTCAAAACCCCACTAAAGGTATAATTCCTTAGGAGAAGGGTAGGTTTGGGGGAAAGGCATGAAAAAAACTTGTGAAGAAGTAATACAGCTATCCTGTGCTTAAATTTACAAGATACAACGGAAGAAAGCCATTTGATAAGGCAAGACCGAAGCTATATGAACTAAAAAAAAGCTTTGCGCTGAGTAGAAGTAAAAACGTACTAGCTCAAAATGATTAAAAACAGTCTGTTCGTTAGAAGTACATCAGTTGAAAAGACTAAATTGAGAGCCTAGTGAAAACTGACAAACATAAAATTCAACTCTAATTCCGCAATAGAATCTAATGTAAAAGTCTCATGATGGCAAATTAGATCATTCATTGCTAGTCTGAAGTACCTCAAGGTCAAAAAAAATGTTCCCAATCATTTAACAAAATATAATAACCTGTTTCTGAAACTCACCCTAGGCACACTCACTTCAGAAAAAAACAAAAAAAGGTTTTGTGAGAAATTTCTCAAGTTGATTTGCAACACTTGTCAACATCTCAAAATAAAAATATCACAGCAAGGATACAATCAGAAAACGAAAGCATAGACTGTTTTATCCTACCATAAGTAACATGATGCTTGAATCCCAAGTTTACAAGCGTGCAAAATTCATATATACAGAAAAAGGGATTTTTTTTAGCAATGTGATAATGAAGTCTTGGCACATTTGCTAGCAAAAGTAGGTATGAGATAAAAAAAAATGTTGAAGGACTCAGTCTGGACAGCATCACAATTCACAAAAATATAGGTGTCAATGGGTGCATGTGTTCGAATAAAAAGGAGGTGCTGGATGGGGGTACAAGATTAAAATGAGGTTCCTAGAATGTAATATAAATAAATGGCAGTAAATCATTAAAACTATACTTTTCCTTCTTTGTTTGATTATTTTTCTTTTGGCGTCATACTACAACAAAAGGTGATCCTATTTTAAAAGAAAACAGGTCATCATTCCGACAAAAATATTGAGAAGAACAATGATTTAACAACAAAGAGAGAGCTTAATACTTACGATTGGGGCAATCCAGTGCAACTTGATGGAAGCAATACTTTGAGCAAACAAGGTATTCCCTCTGTTGGTATGGCACCTGAAGACATCAAAACATAAATTACAATAAAATTGTCATGAACCGAATAAAATAGCAAACCAGACTTACCAATCTGTGAGGCAGTTCCAAGATGTAAAGGGCGGGGCCTTTTTTCGGAAGGAACAGCTATATTTCTGAATACAACATCTTCAAGACCATAGAGTTCTTTCACCTGCATGAGAATTCAAGTCAAAAGTATAACAAACAAAAACATTAAAGCAAACGAACAGCCATTAGCGTCTTCAAGCAATCAACCTTGAGCAAAAGCTCTTCGACAGGGTCGCCTTCAACCCATTCAAAGTGTCGGGAACTGCATTCTGCCCACAGCAGTCCTCCCTCACCAAATTCCCCCCAGCGACAAGTTCCTGAATCGAAGCATGTTCATATGAGAAAGGGTGTTTATAATCATAATAAAGTAATGAATTTGTCTCCATTAAGATTTTCATCCCCACGGACATATACAAAAAAAATACCTTCGAAAAAAAGTACCAACCAGTATGATCACACAATTGGGGAGGTCATGACACAAGATGCATGTCCCATTAACCCTAAACGATTCACAGAAGGCCAAAAGATCCGAAAGACAAAAGGAATTATTGGTCCTGTAGGGGAAGGATACTGCATCGGATTCTACACCTAGTTCAATGGGTGGCATCAGTTCAGCCTAACTTAATAATCTTTAAAAAATAGGTAAAGCTAACACAATCATTTTAGCAATAAGAAAAATGTCCAATGACTGAGAATAATTTCTAAAACAACAGCTGGTAACTATAACATGACATCAGATAATATTTGTCCAATTTAGTTCAAGCATCATGGTCCAAACACAATAAATCATAGTATCAAATCCAAAGACACAATCTATGTCAAAAGTAAGCTTAGACCCGAACAAAATTAGACAACATCATTGGGGATCAGAGAAAGTATCTATCATTGACAATTACAAACAAATATGGATTTGAAGGCAAAAGATAGAAAAGGCAATGAAGAGCCAATAATATTTTAACTACAAATAGATCATCTGAATACAAGGCATGAAACTTCTATTCACATATAAATACATGATATGAAGGCAAAGATGATTCACCCGAAGAGTTGTGTTTCAATGATTTATGGAGAAACAAATAATGGCAGCGACAAGTGCGGAGCTTTGTGACTAAGGCTTCTTCAGTTAAACCATCTTCAACAGAAAATGTCTTCAAAGTCTCCAAGATTGAGATTAAAGAGTAGCCTTTTGCGGAACGAGACACCCCTAAAGACAGAAATCATTCAAACTTTGATTAGTCTCAAATTCTTAATGGGATTCTGAAATAGTTCAATCAGAAGGGAGAGGATAATTTAGACCATGATGTCCAGTAAAGAAAGCTATTCAAAAGGAAAGTGTACATTAGACAAACATAGACAACCCATTCAGAAGAAAAATATACTCGGAACAAGAAAAGGAACTTACAATATCAACAACAATTAAGAGTTAGATATACTTCAAGCACTGCAGTAAATGGCAAAATAAAGAAGAAAACATAAGCAATGTGCAATATCTTTCTTACCAACAACAGGCATTGGTTCAGGAAATTCAAGGTCACGATCAACCCCAACATGCCCAATTACATATGGGCTTCCAGGATGTGCATGCCTAGACGTCAAAAACAAGTTAGTTCACATCGCAATACTGCAGATCCAGGCTTAAGACAACACATAGACTGAAACAAACATTTATTTGAGAACAATAGATTCATGAACCTCTGAAGGATAATCTCGGCTGTAAGGCAAAAGTGGGCAGATACTCAGAGAAAAAGTAGGACATAGGAAAATCTTTAGCCAAGAACAGGATTATGAAAACAATAATACCCACCAGGGCAGTAGAGTATCTTTTCAGTCTTACCAGGTAAATAATCGAAGCATTTAAGATAACCACCACCCCACGTGCGGATGACATCATGCCATCAGCAAAAATAGAAGGCTTAAAGCAATAGCATCCCAAGAAGAGGAAGGGAAGTTATTAAATATTTAGAAAATTGAAACATGAATTTATCTAAGATGTTTTCCAATATCTGATAAGGCAGAAGTCCAATTTTTTTTACTCTACATCCTAGCAAAGTTATACCAAATGAGAAAAAAAATAACATGTAGCCATTACTCATTAGGGGGAGCAAATTTCACCTTCAAATTTATCCTAGTTTCTGAGAAAGACATCAACTTACCGACAACTCAATCCCATATTTGCCACATGATACATCAATGTCATAGACTCATAGCCATGGTGTTAGAATTCAACCTACTCTACTTATGTAATTCTTTAACTCCAGTCTTTTCGATTCTTTCTCTTTATTTTCTAGGCCCTCTTCACATACTTGTTTAGTTCTTCCTTCATGTCAAACCCCAACTATTGACTAGTGCTAATTTAAATGTATTATAATGTTACTATCAATCCAGCCAGTGGTGAAACACGGTATTTTCTATTTATGAGTGAATGAAATCAAAACTTACTATCTTGTGTTGTCTTGCTTTAAACTTGTGTTCTGTTGTTAAGCCAATATAGATATTGTCACCACATGTTTAAAGCATTCATCGTTCCTCACCCCCGTGTTGTCGGTCCCACTTATGCTTGCTGGGCACAAAAGCGCCATGCAACCCGGTCCTTTTTGCTTTTATCACCAATCGGCAAGAACGTCCCGACACAAATAATTCAAGTTTGTTTTGCCCGTATTGCCTAGCATGCTGAAAATCCCCGTTTCCTCAAAAGGCTTGCACCCTTGCCGCACAAAAGACAAAAGTGTGTCACACGTTCCGAGGCATCATCCTCATGTAGTGCAAGGGAGGACAAAGACCAAGAATAATAAATGGAACCGCAAACCCCTCTATAAGATCATTATTACTTTTCAAATGGACCATGAGGGATTTGGTCTCCTTCTAAGCCATTTTAAAAATTATCGTACTCCAATTAACAAAAAGGATAATTCCTTGAAGATTCGTTAAAATCAACTAACAATAGTAAGTTTAACATTACTCATCAAATATGTCATGAATGAAAGAAAGCAAAGCCAACTCAGAAATAATTGATTGGAGAAAGAGAAGTAAATCCAAAATTAGCAAATTTCTACCCAGAAATAAAACGACCCTTCCGAGTACGAGCTTGAGTTGGACCCTGCACTTCCTCAACTATGCACTGCAAAGGCAAAAACAACTTTGCTAATTATATGATAATAAAAATACCAAGTAACTCATAAAAATAGGGTGTAAATTACTTGCTAATGACACCAGGTTGAAAAATCATGTGAGATGAAACTAAGAAAATACATATTCACTTTAAATATATGCCTTTCATGCAAAGTATGGCTGTGGGTGCTCCAGCTCCATTAACTTACATTCCAAGAATAATTGTATAGTTGCATATCCAATCAATTCAGACTGAAGGATTGTATAGTTGCATTCCAAGACTGAAGGATATATATAAAAGCCTCTCAATTCATTGTATTATGGTGACAATAACTTAACTTAAACCTTAATTGCAAAGAGGTACAGAATATGAATGAAATTTTCAACATTTGTCAATTTTCCACCACATTTTACAGCTGTTAATGTAGTACCCCCAAAACATTGATTATGTGATTGTCACTGAAATCTTCAACACGGACAAAAAGATTGATCTAAATCCTACTACGACTGGTGTCATCAAAGAACTTGTTGATAGTAGCATATTTGCTAACCGTCAAACAAGTAGCCAATTACCCAAGACACCCCTAATTGCAACGCATACCCATTAAGGCTTTAACTATCCAGAAGTACAATTGATCGCAATCTTTCTGCTGAAGCAAAAAAGAGAGACATAAGAAATCGTAAGCTCATGGTTTTTCATTTTTACAAAGGACAAAAACCCAAACACAGCAAGGGAAAAGTAGAAAATAGAAGACTCAATAAAAGGATCAACATACATATCATGGCAACTTCTTAAGTTAATTACTCCTAGCAAAAAAATTCAAAGTAATCATCTTTTGACTTCTACACGGGTCAAATATGAAGCTATATGCAGATCTACAGATGTCGAAAAAGACATAGCTTTAAACAATACAATATTTTTCAGGATACTCACAACAGAATAGCCATTACGAGTCAGGTCATCCAAAGTTTGTTGCAAATTCTGCAAAAGTACGATAAAACAGTAACTCACAAAGGAGAATTGGCAAGGAGACACAAAAAAAATCACTTGAGAGTTCAGAGGGAAAGAAGAAATTTCTATTTAAGACAGTAAAAATATCCACAAGCAAGAAAAAATCAATTATGAAATATCAAGCATGTAAAGTTCACAGCATTTCCAAAGTAAAAAAAAAAAAAAAGAACTTTACAAACCTCCATATTTGGTAGTGACATAAATAAATTTAGATCTTACGAACATTAATTTTTTGACCATCCAGAGTTCCAGTCTAACTAAAAAATGAATAAAACTTGGCCAAGTGTCCACAAGATTGATAACTTTTGCATGATCAGACTTATTGGAAGATATAAAGAGAAACCCCAAAGGGATTATACCTTTTCTGTTCTTACATAGGATACAGGAATGTAGAATGTTCTGATTCCATATGTTTTTGGAATAAAATGAGAAACAATACAGAGAGGCAAAAGGAGAAACCATTTTAACAGAAATATGACATAGAAATAGATAATAGTAACTGAAAAAAGTTTATAAATAAGGAGTCAAGATAATATATAACATAAGCAACTGACTCTACCTGTAAATAACAAAAGAAAAAATTCCCAAGTAACCGGAGGGACCTTTCCTTTTACAAAACCACTGAATAGGCTAAACAGTATCCAGAACAAAAGACAAGTTTCAAATGTTTTCACATCCTTGCTGCCAGTAAAAGATACAGTAGATGCTATATCCTGTACTCCAGCAAACTCATTGGATTTGCAAGCAGTCAAAAAAAATAGCATGAGATGAAGAAAATACAAGGAAAAGAAAACAGTCCTTTACCACTACAGGACAGCCAGCTTTAGGGACACTATCTACCCTCAAGCCACCAAACGGATTTAAGCCAGCATATTCAACAAGAAGACAAGCATCGATACCAATGGCCTCATAAAAATCCCCAACCTGAAGCAAGGGGAGGGAGAGAGAATGCATGAGTTTATCTACAACTAAGAGCTTCAAATTTGAGGTTAAGGGTCAGCAGCAGCAGTAAATCAGTATTAAGTTGGAGGACAAAGACAAAAGCATACTCTGCATAGTAAAACTTCACGTGGGAACCTTGACTTGAACTGCAGCACTTCCCAATTAAGGTTTCCTTCTTTTATACTGCATAAAGCAGAAACACTCCATGTAAGTATAAAAAGGCTAAACAGCTAGTCATTTATACTTCAGTAACAGGGGTCTACACAAATTCTTTTCAAAAAACTTTGACACAAGTAGAGAAAGTAAGGAAGTGAAATTAAAACAAAAGAGCTTTTCCTAACCCTATTCCCTGAGCTTACCTCCTAAATTCAAGTCAACATCCAATACAAGACAATCAGAGGAGCATGTATCAGAGAAATTTTATCTCAAAAAACAGAGAAAAACTACAGAACCTAAATGCAAGACTTTGGAAAAACAATCGGTTATATTTGCTTACCTCCCATTTTTCAAGTTAATATCCAACCCAAGCAAGTTGAAGTAGACAAGTCTCTTAATGAGGTTAAGTGTGGAAGGTTTTCTGCATGCCTCTAATTTCTATAATAAAGGAAACCAAATCATATACGTATTAGCAACACAAAGCAAATAAATGATATGTTGATATTTAAACAGATTTATGTACATGCATAAGGAAATGCAGATATGTATACGAGAAGGGGATGGTTGTCAATAAGAAAGCATAAAGCTAAAGACCTCTTTCCACCAAAAAACATGGGAAATCTCCTTTTCGTTCAGAACATCTTTCCATTCTTTAACTTTTTTGTTTTTTCTAGTCCCTTTAAGAGCTTGTCTATCTCTGACGCTATGCACTCCTTCACTCTGCCCACTTCTTCAGCAAATAAAAACGGCAATAAAAAACACCCATCAAATGATTAGTAACATTAATTATTGTTTTTAAAAGGGGGTGAGGGGAGGGAGAGAAAGGAAAAGTGAAATGTCATCAATCGTAATACATCCTCTCATGTCAAGGAAAATAACAAGAAAAACATACAACTTACCAGAGAGTCCACAAACACTGCAAAATATTACCCATATTAAACTTAGACATAAACCTTTTGATGACATAATTACATGTCAAGCTTAGGATTCACAAGTTTAACAACATGTCAATTGAATGGGTGTCTTTCTACTTGTTGCAACTTCATCTAAAAGAGTATATCACATTTTAAACTGCTCATAGATTATTCAAACCAACAATTCAACCCTTCTTATCACTTGATTCCCAGCTGTCATCCCATTTAATCACCCTCGATCATCGTTTTACTACATTTGTAATAATATATGACTAAATTCTAATCATAGAAGATCTTCAAAAGGTCAGCAACAAAATAATTACCATTGCCTCCTTTTGTACTCTTTCAAGCCATCTAGTACTCAAGTAAAGAAATTTCTCGTACCTGATACAGTATAACATTAAACTATTCTAGGATGAACATATAAACTATCTACTTCTTTATGTAGTCAAGATTTCAAATTAGTTAATTAACACTAACCTATTTTCTAGATTAAACAGTGTGAAGAGGGTAGAAGGAAGCTCTTAAGTAAGGGAGTAAGTTTTGGATGGTTTACTGCCTATCTTATTCATAGCTTATCACTACAATTCTGATGGAAGATACTAGCATCATAATTAACCATGATAAGCATGAATTCTAGAGTGGCAAGGAAAACAACTATATGACTTCAATTTTAAACCATCCCTTCCTCCCAAATCAGGGATAACAAATTAAAAAAAACTGCCTTATGCTGACTGTATATATCACCTGCATCAATCTATTTCCCTATGATACAATCCCATGTCTTGAAAATATTACAATTCACCCTTCCCTCAACCTCCACAACTAATTCCCATAAACCCCAACTTGAAAAAGCCACATTCCACAACTAAAAAAGCAACTCCATCAACAATGACAATCCCACATTCCCACTATACATCCATGCTATACAAACACTTCATTTCACCTGAAGTCCCAGAACCAAGACAAACCCTAAGCACAATCGCAACACGAATACACAAGTATAATCATATGGACACTCATAATTCCATATTTAACCAATCAAGTTCAAAGCTTTCACACAACAAAATGGCACTCTCTCACACACAAAACAAACCACTGGACACTTCCACCTTACCCCTAAAAATTTGATTAAGTCAATCCCAACACCCTAATATATAAATTAACCCAACAAATTAGAGACAAACAGAACATCAAAACGACTAACCATTTCCCTAATTAGAAAAAATAACACCCATAATTTCTAAGTACCAAAAAAATTCCAAAAAAAAAAAAAAGAGAGAGAGTGAAGGAAGTACATTTGAATTGAAGAAGAAAGGAAAGAAGAGTAATTGTGAAGAGAAGAAAAAAGAGGAAAAACAACTGGGCGCCATTTGGGAAGTGAAAGCGTCACTGAACCAGCAACCGCTCTCATAGTTGCCCTGTACATGAGAAAGTTTCCAGCTTTTCCGATTCTACTTCAAACCCCTTCAAAATTCAAACAACACAAACCCACAAAAACCCCATTTAGCACAATTGAGTGCTGGATTATTGCAGCAAAACCCATAAATTTTTCAAGAAATAAGTTGAAAATGCAAAAATAATTGGGATAAAGAAAAAATTGCCTGCTTTGCGCGCGCAAATTGCAGAGTAATTTCTGCCACAGTCTGAAGAGGAGACTGTGTTGTCTGACTAATAGTTCTGTTGACTGTTGCTTGCCTACTGTAACAGTTTTGGACCTTGGCAGTTGCACTAACCGCAAAAGGCACGAGTCTCTTCAACTAGGGCCCTTGAAGAGCCAAGATGAAGTACAAATGTATAATAATGCTTCAATCTTGGACCAAGTAGGAGAGTTATAACATTTATAAGTCAGGTTTTATAAAATCGCTCGGAGTTTAAGTTAGTAAATTAGATATCTCATCTTGAGAAAGTTTAGTGAAATGAGTAGCTTTGTATAATGTATATTAAGAATATTTTTTTTTGTGTGCTTAAAGCTTGTGACTTTTTATTGGAAAAGGAAAATTTCATTAGATTAAAGTTATTTTATAATCAAAATTTTAATTCTCCTAATATAAGAACATTTCTAAAATATGAAAACAACTTTCTCCTTTAAAACAACTAAATAACTAAATGCAAAGATACTCAAGATCAGTTTCGAAAGCATGTGATAAATGTAATCATGAGACATGGAAAAATTGTTTCCATTAAAAATTATCATTTAACGTCAAAACATCTTATAAATGATTGGACAAAGGCCTCCTTTATCTATGTTGTAGCTCTTTTCAGCTTAGAAATTGCATTGTATTTGAAATTGTCTTTGAAAAATGTGCATCCATTAAAGTGATCTAATGATTTCCACAGTGAAATACATCAACACATCATGTCGACGCAAATAAACAACTCACAATGCTCAAGTAAGTTCATTATAGGGGGTACTCATTACACTAAAACAATATAGCTTTATTGAAATCAACAAAAAAAAAACAAATTGAAGAGAAAGGATCGAGAAATTTGGCTATTTTCTTTGGCCTAGAAAACTTTTGAAAACTGAAATCGTAGAGAAAAAAGGATAAGGGTGAGAGAGGCTAGTTTTTTTTTTTATAGTAATCGAAGCTTGTGACTTGTTACCATGCAACTATGCTATGTCTTTGAATTTTGGAAATGGTATTTGCAACGGATTTTTAAGTTGGATGCCCCATTTTATTACTTCTAATATCCTACTGCATAGGCAGCTAAGTGCATGTGTAACGGGCTTGATAGAACATGACTCCAAATGTGGTGGGCCTCATGATTCAGATATATTTATATTAATTTTGTAAAATAACATAAAAGTATAGTTGGAATATTGGTTTGAATACTTAGGCTCAAGCCTTTACTCTAACAATTTTCTTATATTATGGTAAATAAAGTAGACACTCTGGCATGAATTTTTTATCAAATAAAAATTCGATATTTAGTTTATTGAATAGAGGACCTAATTTTGAGAAGTTAAACCAGCCAGCATAAATAATATGCAATTTTTACCTTTGCCCTGCCCTACTGTATTGTTTAAAAAATAACGTAAAAGCATATTTTGAACCTTCCCATCATAAAACGCATGATGAATGATGAGTGAGCTAGATTATTGGTGTACGAAGGAATTCTACATGGAGTGTATAATTTATTAGAAATGTTTTTCTTTAATATATTAGTTAAATTGTAGTTACTTTGTGAATAAATATCATTAGTTTTGTGTACGATTTGAAAATCATAATATAATAAAAGAAATAATGGACTTGTTTTATAGTCTACATTAAATGCCTTGTTTAGATTAAGACAATCATAGTAATTTTCATAAATATTTATTTTGATATAAGTATGTATCCAAATATATTTAGATTTAGATATAAAATACAAATATTAGGCCAATCCACAACTTGAATTTCCTACGCTAATTTAGCTAAGTAATACACAAAACTTACTATACTATTAACACTTAATTGGTTTGATCTTAACTAATTCACAGTACACAATAATTTTTCTTTAATCGAACATATTATTGTAAGTGGCTTCTTTTTAAGACGAATCTAACAACTAAAGCATTAGGTTTTTAAGTCATTAGTTGCAAAAGTTAAGATTGATTTAATATACACAACATTTGTACTTTATTAATACCTAAGTTGATTCCTAATTAAAATTTAATTTATTTGTTTCCTAACTTAAATTAAATTGTAAGCTTATTTGTAAAGGAATTATTGTTTCCTAAGCCCCAAGTTAAATTATTGTAATTTTTGTTTATATGTATAATTTTTTTGATTGTCATCGTATGTAACACAACACGTGTCAGACAACGGTGATGTCAACTGATGTGCTCTCATGTTAGTAAATAACTTTCCTTTAAATTAAGTTAACTAGTATTGTGTCAGGACAATATTTTGGGTTGTTGAATGGACGACAATGATGATCTTTTGAACATTGCGGAAAAATATTAAAATTGATAGTTGGCTTATTTACTTATTTTTATTATTTTCTTCTTTCATGATCATTTATATTTTATTTTATTGTATGAGGATAATAATAAAATTGTATTAGATTATTAGAAAATAATAACATTCATATTCGAGGTTATTGGTTCGGATGGAGCATCTTATACATACCCCGATGGGAGCACCTTGTTTTTAAATCCCCCCAATCTTCTTACTTCCACGCTCTAATAATGGGCTTGTGAGCTTTATGTATCAAGGGTACACCATATTATCGACTTTTCAAGCATATTAGCATGATGATATATTATTGTAGAATATATTATATGTATAAGATATTATGAATATAATTATAATCTTAGCTGCCTATAAAATAGAATTTACATTTCGAGATGTTGGAATATACATCAGATTTGATTTGTTACAAATATATGATATGGTATGATTTGAAAGCATAGAAGGATTTAAAAATAAATTGTGATAGAATCGAAGAACACAAACTAATTTAAACTAAGTTTCATCATAATGATTTGAAAATCATAGTATGATTAGAAAGTAATTGACTTTTTTTTTCCTAACCTAGGTTATTTTGCGTGTTTAAATTAACATGATCAAAGTAATCCTCATAAATATTTTGATAAAAGTATGCAACCCTTATAAACGGAGTAGTTAGATTTAGATACGGAATATAAATAAGAGATAAAAAGTAACTCAAATTTTTCTACTTTAATTTATCTTAAGATTATCCAAAACTCATTATGTTATTAACACTTAATTGATTTGATATTGCGTAATTTTATAAAATACAGTAACTCCTAACATAGTTAATACTTTTTTTACTTTAATAATACATATTATAAGTGAATTTAGTTTAAAGTACTTTTGACAACGAATGTAAAGACTTAAAATATGCAAAAATTAAGATTGATTTTAAATGTACAATTTTATTGATACTCTAGTCGTTTCCTAATTTAAGTTAATTTATTTGGTTCCTAACCTAAGCAGAATTGTATACTTGCTTGTAAAAGGAATTATTTTCTTATTTGAGTTAAATCGATGTAATTTTTGCTTATATCTACATTTTTCTAGTTGTTGTCCTAGGTGGAGTGGCATGTATCAAGTAACGACGATGTCAAGTGGCACACTCTCATGCTGATAAAAAAATCCTTCTTTAAATTAAGTTACTAGAAGATAAAATAGATAGAAGTGCCAATATTATTTTGAAATACAAAGTAAGATATTTGTAGGGATCAATGGAAGTGTTAAATCCAATCAAAGTGAGCTTAGGCTTAATTTGGGATAGGTTATGACTTTATAAAGAAGCAAGTTATGTTTGGAATGATTAAGCAGTATTCGATGGTCACATAAGTCCTATTGCTTTGCTTTTTCTAAAAATAATACTCTGTACTTTTCTTAAAAAAATATTTTTTTTTCTTCAGGAATTTGGACTTGATTCGTAACTCATCCAATGGCTTAATTGGCTTAGTTAGTCCTTGCATAATGTCAAGCTGAACCCTTGACCTAGAAATCAACATTGTTTGTTTGCTAGGGCTCCATTTCATCAGGTCCGTCTTTGGGGAAAGGCAAATTGGGTGGTTGCCCAAGGCTTATGGAAGCGAAGTCCAAAATTGTTAATTTTCAAAGTGAAATAAATAAGTTAAAAGTTTAGAGTGGGCTTATTATATCATGTTAGGTGAAATAGCTCAATGGCTGGGATCCCAATTTTTAAAGTTTTCTTGACAAAGGGTTGCAAGTTAAATTCTCAATCCAATAACAATAGTTATTTTATTTTTCAAAATCATGGTTTCCCTTTTCATTTTTCCTAGCTTATCAAAAAAATTGATGCCTGATTTGGACTATGACTTTCATTTTTCCTTGTAAGTTGTAATTTGTAAGAATGTGTTAATATCCCATATCATGCTTGTTTAGAATGTAAAAAATTTGGTAGAGAAACTTCTCGACTCGACTCTTACTTTTGCAAGCAAAACATACATGGACTATTATCTTATTTACTCGTATTTGCTTAGTTGTGAACAATCAATGCACAAGGCTTTTACCAGAACAAGTCGTGGCTTTACTTATAGTACTATCAAAAAGCTTTTAATGCTTCACGGAGGTTTGACAGTAAAACCTGAGCATAGAACATCCAAGACTTGGATGTCATTTCTATAGAGCTTTTCCTAATTTGAGATTTAATGAATATACTCCTGTCACATAACATAAGAATGTATAGATGCATTGCGGAGATAAAATGATATAAAACAGCAAAATCCAGAAATGGTTTTTGATACATAAAATCGTGCTATACCTCGTGTGATTGCAGTTTGTTTTCTCTAGACAATCTACCTTAATACATGAAAGTCAATGCCAAAATGTTAACTGTTTTTTATTTGGTCAAGATTTTAAAAAATAAAGAATTTATAAATAAGTCCTTAGCCTATTCACACTTTATGATTTAGCGAGGAGTACTCCATAAACAAGAGGAGTATTTTCTATTTTTTCCATCCCGTCTCTTTCAGTTCTTGTACGAGGTTAGCATCTCCTTTAGTTAGAACATTTTCCAGAAGCTTCGTCAACTCAACTCTGTTGAGTTCTCGATTATTCAATGACTGACTTTTTCCTAATTTTTTATCAGCAATATGATCTTAACTCCTAATATTTCCTTTGATTGTCCACTAGTATCGAACAATATGACACCAAACTTATCAGACAACGAGATTATACAACCACTCTCTAATGATAATGCAATCATAATTTGAGATGCTCATTTTAGCTGACCAATTGTACATGCAGTAGGATCTAAAAACACATGAAAAAGCCTCTTCAAATTGAAAAAGGCCCATTGCAGCATATGTTATGATTCCCATATTAGTGTAAGATTTGGTAAAACTAAATATAAATCTTGAGCGTTTAAAAGAATTATATATTAACTGTTAAGAGTATACCATCATACTCAACGTATAGTAAAAATGATGAGTTTTTTGTTACTACGATTTGAGACGCTAAAGTGTAGCAGGGGGCTACGGTACAAAAGGTATGGATTGTAATCTTATAGAGTTGCTTTAGGTCACCGAGGAAAGTAATAAAAAGTCAAGTTAAATTCTACAAGTTGGATAACCCTAGGCGGAGACATAGGCAAATTAATTGCTAAATTTTGTAACAAATTCCCGTATTTTCTCTCACTTTATTTTATGTCTTTTACTTACACTATTGCTTTTGTTCTTTGTTTAAAGCAACATCGAAGTCAACGGCTTATTTCTATCAAAACTAACTCATTTTTACTAAATATACATTATTTTACTGGTTAGAATTAGCTTATTTCTATCAAAACTAACTTATACAGATCATAACTAACTTTTATTGAAATAAAATTATTCTTTTTTTGCTTGATACTGCGGAGTGTTATTGATTAGAACTTAGTTCCACATATTACAACAGATTGTTATTAATAAAAACTAATGTTTACGGTTATTTTTTAAAAGGTAAATTAAATAGAGAGTTAGTTGTAAAACATGGATGGGCACGGTTAATTAAGAATAATATGAGTAATTGGAGTCACCAAAATGAAAAAAATAAACAATTATATTTCAAGAAATGAGTTCATAATTTGAGAAAAAAGAAAATTCAATAAAAAAAAAAAGAATGTAGTAACTTGATTCTATGTTGCCAACAAACAATGGACTGCCTTCTTAAGATTAAGTAACACACCTTGTTAGGCAATGTAGTTATTTTCCGCTCTATCCTGTGTTTACCCAAAGGTAAAAACTAGCAGTTGTACAGTTGTACAGTTGTACTAGTGCTAATTGCAGATATTTCACTATGCCACCATAATAAGTTATATTTGCAAATTTTCTCAATTGATTTCTAACCACTGAAACATTTATAAACATTTACAGATTTGAACAACAAAAAAGAGGCACATTGCTCCTCAAACACAGATATGTTGTCGTCTGACGGTCGGAACACTTGATACTGCAGCCCACCCAGAATCTATGAATCACACTATTGATAAATGGCAGCCTCCAAATGCCAACAAACAATGGACTACTCGTTTACGATAATACATGAGGATGAGTACCCATAAACAATTCCACATGATCAAGGACATCTTAGACTATCCTCGTGAGTTTAAAATTGCACAAAAGGGGTTCATCAGTGGAGACCAGAAGCTTTTGAAGGTGGGTGACAATTTACAGTAGCTTCAAGTTATAGGAGACAAAACCAACTAGCACCAATAGGCTAGTATGGCATCACGTTTGGTCTGCTGTTGCCACTGATGGATGCTTGTTTGTTAAAGCACGAAGCATAGACTGGGTATTGACCAGTTTCTCTCTCAGCATTGTGTTATATTCATATAAATCTTGAAGGTTCTTTCGGATATCAGACACATCAACTGCAGAATTTCCATTAAATTCTGCCACAAACAAGCATGGCGAATGAGAAAAAGGCATGGTGCAGTTTTCACTTCACATTTAGTTCATTCTTCAATCACAATTACAAAAACATGTATAACTAGAAGAGCTAGTGAAAGTTGAAAGTTGTATGTAAATTAGAAAAAAAAATAATAACTTACCAGGTAAAGTTGGTGGTTGAGGAATATTGTCATCCTTTATGATTTTTGTAGGTTCTGACAAATGATTTCCACCCTGGTCAAACATCATCAATTTCAATGATTATGAAGCCTAAATAAGGAGAAATGTGTTCAACCGCTAAATCTATACAACAGAAGATGAATGCAGCACTAAAATTCAATTTCCAGAGCACACTTGCTTTAGTGATTATTATTCTAGAAAAAAAATTAAATGCGTAATTCAAAATTTAATTTCAAGGCCAAAATTGTCTCGTGAGGAGAATGATAACTAAACATTTCCACAACACCAAACAAAAGCTTCATGCAAGATCATTAAGAATCTCTTGCTCTTAAGTGTGAATCATTCATGACCTCATTTTGAAAGGAGTTGCCACGGAAACTACTAAGAGCAGCGACCAAAAGAGGAGACTGCACTTCTGCTGTGGAATCAAAATGTAGGTGCTACATAAATGGAAATGTGTATAGGTCGAAGGAGTCGAGTTACGATTGCAGGCAAGCATTGGAATAACTTTGACATGTGAATTGGATAGAAAAGAGAACATTGCTTTTCAAGTGCAATCCAATTATGCAGAATTTTGATCAAAGTAATTAGTGTAGAGAACTACATCCTATGGTGGTGAAACATGAAAAATTTAAGAGACTTACATTTCGCTTTCGTGAACTATCTTTCTTGTCAAAACTAATGGCATGCAAACTAATTTCCTGACGACTCCTGTGCAAGGATTCACCTTTTCTGAGCGAGGCACTCCCAGTACAATCACAGCATCCATCACTTCTAAAGTTATTATTCTCTTCAAGTAATGAACTAGGGCCCCATGTATACATTACATACTTCCTCAACTGGATGAATGGTTAATCAGAGTAATCAATTAGAACTCCATTTAGATGGAAGATTGTAAACCATCAAAATTGCTACCATACAAGGGAGAAAAGAATTGCACCTTATCCCAATTATCCTGAGCTTTACGACGATTTCTGATATTCCTGAAAACCTGATCTTCATTACGTAATCTTTTGACCCTGTATTCACACTAAAAGCCAATAAGCTGATCAGCGAACAAAAATGGTGGATTAGAGACTTGTTATATATCTCCAGAAAGTGAGATAACTATCAATGCCTTTTCATTCCTAATGATACACCAGTGACTAACAGATAACAGTTAAATAAATTCAAAACTTATAAAATGCATACTTGCACCAAAAGATAGAAGAAAATCCCAATACTTATGCAGTAAAGACCACCAAGATCAGCAAGGAAGCTCACTGCAATTCAAAAGAACAAAGACAATAAGAATCTTGAATATCAAATTCACAAAATTACATGTACCTTAAATCAATTACCCAGTAAAATTTAAAACCCCAGAAAATGGAAAGCCAACTAACTATACTGAGTGGTATATAAGAATATACTATTTTATTCAGTATGAAAAGACAAAGTCAGCAACACAATAAGAAATTGTTCCACTTAAATAATGACTGCTTCTCATTTTGTTTAAAAGAGTTTACAAATCAAGGAGCACAACTTCTGGAATTGCAAGATAAGGCAGCATATGTTTTACCTCTGCTGCCCCTCCACAGACTTTAGTGAAAAAAATTGCTTTACTAATTCGATGATTGCTTTTTCTTTCCTTTGAAACTGTTTACAATCCAAGGAATACAGCTTCTAAAAGTCAGGCATAGCTGCATATGTTTTACCTCTCTTTCCCCTTCAAACTGGCGAGAGAAATTAGAGTACAGGCATGATATGGGTTGTTGGTTGATGATAAAATTCATGTGCCCCAATATCTTTAAATATCTTTGAAGGTTATGCAAACACGTTGGTCCTATTGATTCTGAAAATTGGTTTATATCAGAGGGATAGATAATAAAAAAAATAAATGGAGTCATAAGGAACTAAAAGTATGTGGGAAGTTCATTCAACCAGATTCCTACCATTTTCCACAGCCCCTAACACATATCAACATAAGAAGATTTTCAAACCCTAGACCTTATAAAATCAATATATGTAAATTAATTGTAACAAGGTGTTAATCGTCAATCATTCCATAATTCAAGGGAAACTCCGGAAGAACAAAGAGCTATCCACACTTAGCAATAAGACTTAAAGAAAGATTCAGCAAATAAGAAGGATAAAATTACATAGGTCTAACGAAAACTGCAGAACCCAATATTCATTATCACCCAAAACTTCTTAGCGCTCAAACTTAACAAATAACAAGGTATATCTACTAAACTTAGCTAGAATTAAAGGCAAAGGAGATTCAACAACATTCTTCACCAATATATAAAAGCACATACCGAGGAGGGAAGCAGGAGTTCCTAACCATTTCCACATGCCAAGAAAAGAAAATGGTTCAAATGAAAGAGAGACCATATATTTTGTAACTAGAAGTACTCACCTGGTCCCAAAATATTCTGATTCTCAATCTCAACAATGTAGTCCGAGAGAAAATTGATGAGCAATGTGGTATTCATCAGTCCATTATTCGAATTCTGAAGGGACACTTGAAGAGCATTTGCATCTCTTATAAAGGAACCCGGAACAAACTCGTGGAACAGAGGTTGGACAAGCTTTAAATTATGACGATTCTGATATGCTCTGGGAAATAAATTGAACTTCAATATATTTGTATCCCTTCCTCTGAACGTTAAAGGCATATCTTTCACATCAGTTCCATTTCTCACTGTACCGCTGACTACACTCGTATGTTTCTTTTGTGCAGGATTTCTTGCAGTAAGATTGAATTCAAAGGCAACTGCAGAGGCTGGTTGACTGGGCAAATCAATAAATTGCCACGAGATGTATACATTATCCCGTCCAAGAGGGCAATTGTCGCACCTTAAAGTTACAGTTGGTCCACGGGTAGTGTTAAGGCAAGAAAAATTGGCAAAGATTGACAGCGGTGCTGTGCGATAGTCAATGGAACCAGGGTTGCCCATAAATACAGTACCAAGACCGCGCAATTGAGAGCAGCTCATAGTAGAAATGGTCGTTATGTTGAACTCCAAATCATTCACGAATGAAACCAAATCAGGAGCATTTGTGGCTCTGAGATTATGCACCTCCACACTTCGTTTGGATATGATTTGATACAGAAGCCTGAGGAACAACAAGGAAAGCAAGTCAATAACAAAAGCTTTCTGGAAGTAGCAAACTCAAGTGAAACAATAGATAGACAAGAAATGAGTTCTTATTTTAATACGAAATGCATCCACACTTTGAATACAATCATATACTCACGCCGAGAACAGACCAACAAAAAGTATCCAACTGGCAATGGAGAATGCTCCACCAAGTTCAGTTTTTCTCTTCCTGACTACCTTCTGATCTTCCTGTAGATAGCAATACAATAGTCAATCCAACAAGAGTTCTAATGTGTCCAATGATTGACCAGATAAAAAGACTAAGCACAAAGGGAATGAAAACAGAGCAGTTGTGGGCATGGGCTCCACAACAACTGCGGGGGCCAAGACATCTGGTCAATGAGGACACAGTTCTTCTGCAAGACAATCATACATTAAAAAAATATACGTTCATACAATATACATTTAAAGAATAGCAGGATTTGGTTTCAAATGTCACACGCTGAATGATATGTGGAAGGCGAAAGCTAGATTCAGTATGTTCTCATTGTAACTAAGAATAAATTGCTTCTTAAAAAGTACATAAAGGAGAATAATGTCCTTTATGTTGGTGATAATACCCTCCAGTACTCACCATTCCAGTTCACCAGACGCCCAAGGATCCACTTTCTTCTGTTACCAACTTAATTCTTATCCTAGTCATTCTCAATCACCTCCAAACTGTTATTTAACCAACTCACTCACATTCCAAGGTGCCTATAATTGAGGCTTAAATATTTTATATGACCTTTGAAAATTGAGTACTAAGCAATGAATGGTTATAAAGTTTCCCATATGACCCTATGACGCACATAATACCATTAGGACAATTTCGATTATTTCTTCAAAATACCGGATAACCTTCAAAATTCAGTCCTTTCGGACAAATCTTTATCCCATGGTAAAACCCCTTGATACGCTTTCCTTGAGTCTTACATAAACATAATAGGCCCTAAGAGTGATTGAAAACAGTTACTTTGACTCTAAACATACATATTGCATTCACATATCAAATTTAAGTAATGAATGGTTCTAACCCTTCTTTTAGGACCTAATGATACACATTATATCTTTTATTTGAATTTTGAAAATTTATCGAATATATCTCAAAATCGATGTATACTAAACTTTAAAATTTGGTCACTTAGGATAATGTTAGACCCGGTGAAAAATCACCTTCAAATTCTTACCATAGGACTTACAGGGTCAGTAAACCCTAAAAGTAATTAGAACCATGTACTTTATTTTTAAATACCCATTTATACTAATTTTTCAAAACTCCTAATTGAGTCCCAAACTCATTTTCAAGCATTCACAGACCTAACAAAAGACAATATAACCTTTTAAGCACATATTTTTTCAAAACTATCTCAAAATCAATATATTAACCTTCAAAATTTAATCAATTCGAACAATTCTAAACACGGTGAGAAAACACCTTGATATTCTAACATGGGTCTTATAGAGTCATAATGGGCCCTAAGAATGATTGTAGCTATCTGCTTTTATTCTAAACACTTATTTCAACTGATTTTCATGTACTAGTTCAAAACCTCTACGTATAGCCCTAGAAGGCACCTGTGTAGCAGGACACTAAGTTTATCTCTTTGTACCTGGGTATCTGTGTGTATTTCCGTTGTGTACCTCATTGGGTGTATAAATACTCATAAGGCCGCAACCTCCATCCAAAATCCAGATCTCCTGGGAGTTAATTAGGATACACTGATCTGAAGTCCAAACCAACAGAATCTCAAAATTTTCAAAAATCTGGTGCGCATTACGTAATTTTCCCTCTCCACTAGTTATGCAATTATAAGTCTCCTATATTATTGGATAGAAGACTTCCCCCTTAGTATAGTTCTTTCAGACTGAGAGAGAAGTAGATCTGGCAATGGGTATCAATAAGAGTGAATTGGGGATCTCTTAAGTCATAACAAGTCATTGGCCATAGCCCTAAGCTATACCAGAATGACAATTGAAACAAATACTTCCGATCATTAAAGATGATGAAGAAAGAATAGAAAGCATCTAATGGCCTAATGTCATGAGGCCCATGACCACCAAGCTCTATTTCTCTTCATCCTTTCTCAGACCTGAAAATGAAGAGTTCTTCTTGAAGTGTCCTTTGTCTTTTGAAACTCTCAAAGTTGATGTGGAGTAAATATGGCAATGTAATTGTAATCACGCCAACCTTATCTCTTGCAAAATGTATGTATCTTCAAATAGACCCCTAAGTTTGACAAGACTATCAGTCTTAGCCTTACAAGGAAATCTATAAACCACTCACATGGTCAACCAGAAATATAGATTACCATTCAAGGAGATGAAATGACCTCTTCTAGAAAAGACCCTCCCAACGTAAAATAAGCTCATAAATCCTAAACCACAAGTGTATTACTGGTCAACGCCTGAATGATTTCACATTAAGATCATTCGGAAAAGGCCTGAATCAACAATGTGAACAAGAACTCAGTTCTCGATCATCAGACACAGTATCCATCAATAGCACTGCTTCAAATACTTACATTTTATGCCCTTGGAGGAAACAAACCTCAAGCACAGAAAGCAAGATAAGACATCATCAAAATATCATGCTCCCCTGACTTATCCTATGCAATTACTAAGTCAACTAATTGCTTAAATCATTCGGACATTTGTCAAACCGCTTTGAAATCACAACAAGATGTCACTCTGCTAATGAAAGCTAATGAAAAAAAATATGCACAAACTATCAAGAAATGAGTCACATCATATACAATCCACACATGCACGGTGCCCACATACCTACAAACAAGGTACAAGCAGAAGTACTAGAGAACAATAACAAAAAAACAGTATATGATAACATCATAATTCATAGAGGCATACGCATACCTATTCAATAAGGTAAATATTCTAGCTAACTAAACTATTGATATTTATCCCAACAGAAAACCAAACACAATGAATTCAAAACAACAAAAACAAACCAATCAAGAAGAAACCCAAATTACCAGCCAATGCCTAGTAGCAAAGCAAACATCAAGGCGACTGATCCACCACCTAATTTGAAACCAAACACTCCTACCATCTTCCAACTTGTGAAACCTCAAAAACGCACAGAACAACAGCCAAGACGCTAACAAAACAGCAGTGGCTTCCAAGAACACAGCTTGAGACTGAGTAAACTTCTTGATTTGATCAAATGAAAAGATTGTCTCAGGAAATGAGATTGAATAATCAACCCCAGAATTCACAACCCAATTTGAAGAACTGGTAGTGAACAAGTCACAGCTCTTGCTAGTAGCATTAAAGAGATACCCAGGTGCACAAGCACAAAGGGTATCGTTGTATAAGACTGAATTAGCAGGACATGGAGCTTGGAAAGCTGACATCTTTAAACTAATTCAACAGAACCCAGAAATAATATTAAATCATTGAGAGAATTGGAAACTGGCTATATTAGGTTTAATCCAAAACCCCAAATTCCCCAGTTTTTAATGGATCAGGGAAGCTAGGGATTGATCTGAGTGTGCATAATTTTCACCTTTTGAGATGGGTTTTTGAAAAAGAATGAATATTGATTGGATTCGTGAAGTGGGTATTGCTTCTATGAGGTAAGGTATCAGCAAATGCAAATCAGGCACAATAAATGTGTTGAGAACATGGGAAGAAGTTGTACAGATAGGATTGAGGTTTGAAATACGGAGTAATTGAGAATGTCAGAGCGTGGAAGTATTATTGGCGTGCGATTTTCAATGGATGGGATTAGGGATGAGAGGGGGAGAGGTCAAAGTGTTGTAGAAGAACAAATATGGCAGATGAAGCAAATAATACACAGTGGAGTCGTCAGGAGGGAGGGAGGGAGAGAGAGAACAATGTGGACAGCCAGGCTGCTGATTGTAAATCTCTGTCGTGTCTTCTAAATTCTCTCAGCTACTACTACTGCTTTCATTGATGTTGATTCATAAAAACTTTTGGTAAAATAACTCCAATTTTATGATACAAAGCTAAATTGCCCCATAAATACTTATACTTCGTACAAAGCTTGTATTTTTTACATATTTTTTAAGTTTATAGTTTTCATATTGTATTCGAACCAATAATTTAACATGTTAAGTAATTGGCCAAAAACTGTATATTTAGCTTGATCTTTTGAAGTACTTCCACATCATCATTGACCTGTAATTATTTTCATTAATATTGGGATTTACTCTGTTCTATGAGCAAGTTAATGTAGAAGTATAACTTCAAAAGTACTGCATTAGTTAGCCGCCTTACATATTGGTAGACCTTACTTAAAGTCTGTACTCATACAATATACCTAATTACAAAGTATGGAGCATTAAAATTATAATCAATTAATTACCAATTCAATTTTAAGAATTCAGTCCCAACTAATTGTGAATCCAAAAAAATTTAACTAATACTCGTCTTTTTTATGCATTACCACAAAGTTCACTACGAAAAGAGAATACGAGTTTTATTTGAGATTTACTCCTTTTGTCTCTTAATATTTACCACATATAACATTTTTTCTGTGAGAGCTTTTTGGTCAAAATGAATAAATATTAAAGGACTTATGAGTATCATTTTGAATAACTATTTGGTAAAATATTCGAAATAACACATTTAAACAAACTATAATACGGACTACAGAAGGGAAAAGTGGCAACGAGGCCTGGTACGAGGGCACAAAAAATGGGTTAGGTCATGCCATGGATGCAAAAATGGTAAGCAGGCACGATCCAACTCTGAGCACGCATGCGGTTCGTGATTTGGCCTGCTAGGCACGGCCCGCTAACAGCTTTCAACGGCTATATTGTCATTATTTGCTCCAACCGCTGGAGTGGCTGTGTTGTTGGCGGTCGTCTTGCTGCGAAAATCAAGGATGCATGCTTCTGTTTTCCTCCCTCTTTGCCATGGACAAACTGTGCATGCATGAATGCATGATGCATTGGTTTGTCTTTTGGACCTTGTCTTGTTATGATTTTGGTCTTTTACTTTGGTCCAAGTGTTCATGTACAGACATATTATACCTATATGCATATAGTATGAGTAGTTTATACATAATTGCATGAGTATTTTTGTACATATATTATGAGTATTTTATACATATTAATATAAGTATTTTGTATGTATTGTGTGCGCCTTTTATATGTAATTATACGAGTATCTTGTATGTATGACTTTTATATGTAATTATACGAGTATCTTACATGTATGGTATATGCCTTTTTTATGTATTTTAAGGGTATGTATACTTGTATATTTACTAAAACAAGTTTATAAAGTGTATTAAATATGAATACAAGGTTTTAAACACTAATTTTGAAATAGGATAAGTTCTTAACTAATAGTAATCCAAATATGTTTTTCCTTATTTTGCAAAATATATTAGTTACTAATTGTTAGACTAAATTTTCATTCTTTCAAGTTTCAAAATCGCTGACAAAGTACGAACCAACAAGACTAACGAGAGAAAGAGTTAGTTTATCAAATGTAAATATTTGTTCACCCACCTTGTTTGAACTGTATAATTGTGTCTTAAGAGTGAAATTAAGTTGTAATAATTTAATAGAGCATTTGTTCATGATGAGATTGAAATGCGAAAATGTTTTTGAATCAAAGTTATTGTCATTGTTAAGAAGTAAAGTCAAGTTATAATTGAAATGTTAATAAAGTAATAAGTTATCGCTAGTTGAATTGTGGAAGTGCCTTGAAGTAAAGTTATGTGGAATAATGGTTTGATTGGTTATGTCTATAATTGAGTCTTGAAAATGTTTTGTAAAAAGAGGCTTTGATTATGTTAGTTAGACCTTGTATAATATATTGAAAGCTTTATTGATTAACAGTTTTGTAAACTACAGAAAAGGAGGATGATATTGTTCTGGTTGGCGTTAATCGAAAAATTATCGTGAAATGGCATTGTAATGTTGGTTATGCATATTTTTTGTGATTATATATGAGTTGTAAGCAAGTTTGGACTTTGTTTTTAAAAATAGGATATGTTCAATTTATATAGAAAATTCTGACAAATTTTCTATAAAATCTTTAATCGGGTAATCATGCCTTTTGGATGTTCAACTATTGCTTGTAATTACATGGTTGATTGATTTATTATTTTTAATTTTGACTAAGCATCGTGAAATGGGACCTAATCGTTAGAAGAGTGTGAGTGGCACGTTTGTATTGCTCAAACTTGTTTTTTGCAAGCTATTAAAGAAAGAAAACTTACGAACTTAGAATCCAACTAACTCATAGGGATGATAACGCACTCCAAGACATGAAAAGGAACTTAGTATTTAGTAAATAAATTAACTTTCTCACTCTCTAACTAGAAAACGAGAAGGATGTAAAGGTACTCGGAGAAGGGTGCACTTACTCTTGGTCAAAAGAGTAAGAAGAATCTATTTATAACCAATTGAAGGGGAAGGTAACTAAAATTGACGGATGGATTTCACAAAAGAAACGGGAAGTCCAACCAAAGTTGCCAGTGTCTTTCGTAATAATATAAGTGCTATATAAATTATTTTTCTTCTGTTGGCATGGGCTTTTTTATGTTGGGTCGAATAATCTTGATCACTAGTGGAAAAAACCTCAAATACTACTCTATATATGCTCCGGTTCTATATACAACCGGAGTATATGCTTAATGCTTGTTTTAATGCGTTGATTTTTTGTGGAATTTTAGGGTTTATGCTCCGGTTAGTGAAGGACCGGAGCATATAAACATTTTAGGCTCCGGTTCAATAGGAACCGGAGCATATACCTTCTTCCATATTACGGACATCCCTAATTAAAATAAGCTTGCAGCCTCTTCATCAATTCCTTCAACATACGTAACAAAACCCAGCAGCAACACAACACACTTCCTTCTCCCATATTCGAACAAATAACCATATTCTCCTACGAAGCCAAAGCGCATCTCCCACAATTCTACTACGCCCTAATCCATGTATTGACACCCGAAACCACCTCGACCCTTCATCACTCTCTCCCAATATCTTCGGTAATTCGACAAAGAGGGGCAACAGTTTCAAGCGTGAATTGGAAAACTTCTAAGAATAATTTCGATTAAAAGGTACGTACCCACTTACATTCGTGTATTGACAAGTTTTTGTGAAGTTTCAATACGTGCGTGTTTTTATTTTGGTACGTGTGTTTTTGGTTTTGCATTTTATGTTAGATTATATACTATAGTGCATGCGTCGAATAGCTGTACCGTTGAATAAAAAATGGATGTTTGGTTTTACGAAGTTCAAATTACCGTGTTGTCAAATTATGTTTCAGAAGATTATTCTCAGTATTGAAGCTTAAAATCTATAGGATTCACCATTATTTCTTTAGTACTATGGATGAAATTCGTAGCAAATGTTAGTTTATTTGGATGCAAGGAACTGTTTGCAATATCTGTGATTGGCCATGTATCCCAAGCTGCCCAAATAAGAATTGATTGATCAGTTATTTCTTGGGTACGAAATTGTGCATAAGAAGAGCAGATTAAGGCTGCGGATTTGTGTGTGTAACAATTCACAAGTTGGAACAGTTAAGGATGATGATAATTTGTTGATATCTTAGTATCGCAGATCCTTTTGTTTTACAGCTGGTTGACAAATATCATTATCTAAGTATATCAATTCGTTACAGAGGCAGGTTAGTCATATGTCCGTTGACTCACACAGTATATCAATTCGATTCTGTTTGTCTACAACCACCTCGACATTTACTTATCAAATATTTGTTGACTAGGTATCTTCAAGTTGACATAATGCGTTTTAGTTTGATTATTAACTTTAATATATATAACATTGATATGACCTATATTTTTCTTGTCGAGTGTAGTGCAATGAAGAAATTACGCGGAAGTTTAGGATTACATTCAAGAGCTACATTTCCTAAATGGAAATCAGTGAAGGTACATGTTTTTAAAATTTAAATGTTTTGTAGTAGACTAACCTTTGAATTACCCTGATTTTGACATGAATATTCATTTCATCTCCACTTAGTGCGCACAACAACAAAACGGGGTAGATTGTGGTTATTATGTGATGAGATTTATGTATGATTTAGTCACCTCTGCCACAACAGTCGATGATGTAGAAAAGGTATATCTAATTCCTTTAGTAAAATTTATATAGTAAGCAATGTCGTCATATGAAGTAAAGTCGATGTTTATGAACATGGAGGATGGGATTGTATGGCCGGCATCAATCGAACGATTGATGTGGTATGGCATTGTATTGTTGTTGTGTGTTGGTTTGTTGAATTGTATTTCACAGGTTTTTTGGATTAAAAATTGGGAAAATGTTCATTTTACAGGGGAAACTCTGCCGAAATTTTTTGAAAACTTTTATACTTTATGCCTCCATATGCTTGTATAAATCATGCTAAGAATTGAACAAGAACTAATAGAGGTTGGTAATCTAATTGCGTTATTATATGGTGGCTACATTTAGGTTTTCGTCGGATCAAGAGATGAGCTTTTCACCATTGACGAAATCAAAGAAATAAGAGACAAGTTTGCACGATTCCTTGCCCCTAACTGTATTTAGTATCAATTTTGCCTCCATTCTAACCACTTTGAGAGTACCAGAGGTAAGGATTCTATTATCGGTTCCCTTTCCTTTTGTAGAGTTGATTCTGCCTCCATGTCTCCATGCTTGTTGGTTTTATATAGGTTCCCTTATGTTATTTTTGTACTTTTTCCTATACTTTCTTTCTCTATGATCGATGATATTTTTTTATGATTTAGTGAGAATAAACTTACTAGTTTTATCCGTTAATTTTGATCTGATGCCACCTTATCCTCTACTCTAGTAATCTCTTTTATTTAATGATATTAGTGAGGTTTCTGTATCCAGAAAAAAATACATAACATATTATAACTCTGCAGACATTACATGCTGTAGACACAAACTCGGAATCAGTTCATAGACACCCATTGACATTACTGGCTGAAGAAATAAAGAAGCTACTAAAGAAAGAGACTACAGTACTTTTTGTCCCAATTTTATCTTAGTGGAATCCTCAGGCACTTTTTGTTGCATCATGTCTTCTGCACAAGCTTTATGCATGGAATGAAATTGGTAAGCATATGTCATTCTTCTATAGACGTTACATGCTGTAGACACAAACTCTTGATGTATTCCTTGATGGTGCTGAGCATTTGACAGAGGATGTAATATCTGTATTTCCAGCTGCTCATAGTCTTGAGCAGTATATTTTTGGGCTTTTAACTTCTTCATTCTTTTGGTGAGGTTTCTGAGACCTACTGCAAAAAACTTGGCGAATGCACGTACACATCATCATAAGATTGATTTACTACGAGCTGCTCATTGTATTGTATTGCTCAAATAATAATATTAGCATTTTTCAAAAAAAAAATATAAACTTTATGCTCCGGTTTTCAGTGGACCGGAGCATAAAGTGTATTTTTTGCTCCGGTTTAAAACGGAGCGTAAAGTCTTTTAAATATGCTCCTGTTATATCTACTTCGGGTCAAAACCGGAGCATAAAGCCTCAAAAAGACCGGAGCATATGAGGGTTTTTCCACTAGTGGATAGTTGGGTAACTCCTTAACAAGGTTCTCAAGTGGAAGAATCGGGTTGGAATGAGTCTTGATTAAACTGAGAAATGGTCTCCGTTTCCTTGAGTGAATGAAAGTTAATGGGAATAGCTAAAAGTTATTAAAAGACGTTTTATTCCTTTTTGTGACTCAAGAATTGTTTACATTATGCTATGTGGTTATTCTTTGTAAGCTCGGCAAACACTATGTATGAATGTCGATAGATGTCATATTTTTGAGTACGTTCTACCTTATGAGTAGTAAAAGTTAAGTGTTGAGTGGTTAATCTCTTGGTGTTATTTTTGAAAAGCGCAATAAGCCTACTTTTCTAGAGTTTGAATACGGCGCAACCTCAGGCACACGTGCCTACGGTACTGCTCACATAGAGGTGATCAAGTTGCGAATCGGGCCGGGTCAAAGGTTTGCTTTACAACACATTCTTCAGGCCGGGCTCGGGCCAAGAATATATTCGGGCCTAAAGTCCCATATAAATCGGGTTTTACGGGCCTATTTTACTATTCAAGGGGGATATTATTTTTGTTGAGATTGTGGGAGTTTTCTGCCCATATCCCATAATGATGTAAATGTTTCATCTGGGTTAGACTATAGAATAGGGGATGGTGTGCCTAATGAGGGTTTTGATGGGAATTTGAATTGAATTTCTAGTGAGCTCAATCCAAAAGGGGTAAGTTTGGATTGGCTTTCTGGTGAGTTAGAGCAGAATTATAGCTCAAATATGTTAACTATGTGAATGGAGCTAGGGGTGATTCTTGCAAGGATAATAAAGCAACTAATATAAAGTTTTGTTGGTGTTGATGATATCATAGAATTTTTGTTTATCATATAGCGAATAAAATTCAGACTACGGTAGACTAAGTATAGCAGTGATTACCCAATAGAGAGAGTCTTAGAGAATGATAAAGATTGGGTTTTTACACAATAGAGCTCAATCTTTTATGTTCTGGACTTGTTGGTAATATAGAATAGTCCTTTAGACGTCTTACCTCTGTTATTTTGTCTTTTCGATAGTTGTATAGCCCTTCCTAGAAGTTTTGCTCTTCCTGAAAAGATTAGGTTGTAAATCATCTTGCCTTATTCAGTTTCAGGCCTGCTAAACCAACTTACACATCCAAAGAATAAATATGAAATGATGGAAATATACTCAGTTTATTTGACAGAATATAATTTTATGAGTTCCATCCAACTTTGACGGAGCCCAGTAATAAGAGGATGTACC
This sequence comes from Dysphania ambrosioides, assembly GCA_026401315.1. Lineage (NCBI taxonomy): Eukaryota > Viridiplantae > Streptophyta > Magnoliopsida > Caryophyllales > Amaranthaceae > Dysphania > Dysphania ambrosioides. Next base: position 2,531,451 of record CM048666.1, read on the forward strand.
TAAACCATTCTTAGTCATCATTTGATTGGGCTCTAACCTACAAACCACATCGCTTTTTAATGCCACAGTAAATTCCATAAATCTCGATTAATGTTTATTTTGAAAACCTATTTTAAATGGGACATAGTGATATGTTATTCTGCGTGTGTTGGGAGTTGGGATTGTTATCCACAAACTCAAAACTTTGCTGCCTACTAAAGTACTAATAATGGTCGTAATGATACTTTATGGGAACTGTTAATTAAAATTTGAGCTAGTCGGGGCAGGTTTCGGGCCGTGCATCGCTACCCAAACCCATCCAATAATTTTCGGGCCAAAGTCAACTTGCCCCAACCCTAATTTCGAGCTGATTTTTAATGTCCAATCCCAAATATTTTTCGGGTCGGATTACCGCCGGGTATTGATCATGTCTAAGCTCGTGACAACACCAACACAACAAAAAAAAAGTTGAAAAAGAGCTTGTAGACTTTCAGTGAAAAGGAAGGGGTGGAGAACTTGGTCAGATCTGCTCGGAAATAACCCTTTCCAAAAAATCAAAGTATAATACTGAATAGTGAATACTCTTCCCTTTTAACAAGTCACCTCACCTCCTCTGATATTTGGGTCGTTTACAATTTCACATCGCCCCCTCCTTCCCTTCGCTTAACCCCTAAGTGCCTAACAATTCCCCATTCCCACCGCCTCACTTCCATACATTCAAACAGCAAAAAGTATCCCCAAATTTTCCAGACCCACAAATTCCTACTCAATCAAACTATGAAAATCCCAGAAATTGAATCAATCCAATCCCCAATCACACTCTTCCTACCCTATTTCCTCGCCGTTTACTTAATCGGCTATCTCTTGGTTTTCAAAAACTGGGCCCCAAAATTCCGTCCAGAAGCTTCTAGTTGCTTCATCTCCCTCTTCCACGGCACCCCCGCTGCAATCCTTGCTACTCTCTCTCTCCTCCATTCCCACCAATCCTTCTTTTCTCAGAATACCCCTCTCCAAAACCTTGTCCTCGAATACAGTATTGCATACTTCATCTCGGATTTGGTCCACTATCTCATCTTCTACCCTTCCGATCTCCTCTTCATTGGGCACCACATGGCAACCCTCTTCGTGTTTATCACGTGTCGTTACGTTGTCTTCCACGGCGCGTTCTCCATCCTCGTGCTGCTCATTTTGGCTGAGGTCTCAAGCTTGTTGCAGAACCTTTGGACTTTGGCGAATGCTAGAAGGGTAGAATCGGAATTGGCTGAGAAGGTTTACAACTTTTTGTCACTCCCTTTTTATGTGGTTTATACAATTGCAAGGGTAATATTAGGGCCTATATTTGTGTATGAAATGGTGGGTTCGTTTGTGAGGGGAGATGGGGATGGGAGTATTCCCATTTGGGTTATGATTTCTTGGATTTGTGTTATCGGCACTGCCATTACTGTTAGCATTTTGTGGATATGGAATTTATGGGTTGATTTGTTTACACAATGGAAGAAGAAACTTCAATAGGGCTGTCATTGTAATTTTCCTTTTGTTGTTCAAGAAAATATACTACTACTTTCTCACATTAAAATTACGTATATACTCCATGTATGTATGCTCTTGAGATTTTTTTATACATGTTATTTTTAAAAAAATATGGAAATTCAGGTGATTCTATCCATATATTTATGTATTTTTTGGTTTTGAAATGAAATGTGTTCAATGGTTTTTGCGTTGTGAGTTGTGATTAGTTTATAATCTCTCTTTTTTTTAATTAATCCACTTCTTACGGAGACAAAACAGCAACACAAAGTATTTGTATAAATATCTAAGTAATTCGCTTAACTTTTGTTATATCGAGGAGTTATTATATAATTTTAGTAGTTATTGGTTCATAATTGTAGTTCGATGTTTACTACTCGAACAAAAAGAGTACTAATTAGTAATAAGCATAGACGAAAAGTGGGTGTTGGATCATAAAGAGTACTTTGTGATTCCGTAATTAACATCGTAAAAGTGGATATATGAAACCATTTCCATCCTAAGAAGATAAGAATATATATAGTCATAGATATGGATACACCAAGTTTGAATAATTACAACTTGAATCTAGCTTCAAAAACAGGTTTTTCTATTAGATGTCATAAAAATATAAAAACAAGATTGTCACATGGATCTGGACGATATCTTATCTTATGCAGTCGGAATATGTTCTAGTTCTAGTTCTAGTTCTAGTTCTAGACCTTCCAGTGTTAGGATCCTATGATCCAACGACCTTCTTAACCCTATATTTTTAATTTTAATCAAGCCAGTTGTGAGAAAGTACTGGACTTTTGCCACAAAAGAAAATTGGACCACGCAATTAATCCCATACACCAGCTTCTTTATATATATAAAAAAAAAGCCTTAGTATGCCGTCAAATGTAAGAATTAGACTATACTCTGGTGTGAACATAGATGATAGGTCTCGATATTTCTCGGACATTTTACTGATGATTAGGTGTTTTTTGGTATCCATTGTATTGAATTTTTTTTTTCATTATTCGAATTTGCTACATCAGGTAGGGTCATAAACTTGCATTTATTTTAGACAACTTGATTTGCCGAAAAAGTTGGTATGATGTTACAACGCCTAGTGTGACTGTGTGAGTTGTGACTACACTAAAGTGGGTGGGATTTAACTTCATGTTTCTAGTGTAAAGGAGGGCATAAGTCTAAAAGCTCAAAAAAAAAGTAAGGATTCATCAAAATCAAAACAAAATAGTTAAAAAGATTATCATTAGATTTTTTTTGTAAGAGCTTTTTGATTAAATTTTTTTTAAGAGCTTTTTGATTAAATCGAGGCAATTTTTGGAGAACAGAGTGGTAGTTAGAATATTTTATGTTAGCACATTAGGATACTTTATGTTAGTGCTCCTTGCAAGCAAGTTGAGGAAAGATGGGAAGCTTCCTTGACCAAAATCAAGGCTGTACAATTTGGTCTAATCGCAATGGCAAGTCAGTTCTCTAAGCAGAAAGATTATCATTAAATTATAATTTGCTGTAATTTGGCATCATGCTTAGAAGCAACGTTTGCCCTAAGTCCTATCATGGATTTTTTGGGAGGGGATGTTCCTGGTTTTATTAGTCCATAATTCATCATCTATAAAAAATAGTTTATTGGTTGATATTCTAAGGTGATAGCACACTACGGTAACACGCATTAACAAATAATTTGGCCGTAAAATAATTAATTTTTTTTTTCTCTTTTGCAAACCAGCGTGGGCTGCGCCTTTGCCTCTATTCTGCATGATAATTCATGATACCTCATGCATCCCCTCCTAAAAATGCATGTGTATTCAATTGCAAAACTCAGAAAGAAACCGATATCAAAGGCATAGCTCGCATAATCGCCTATTATACATCTGAACTTAAAATACACGGAATGCGAAAGAGTAAAGGATTGGTACAGAAGTCAAGTAGTAGGCGACTAACCCACATTATAAATTTATAATACAATTAGTTTTGGCTGAGAAACAAAAAGACTATTGCCTACCTCTTCTTGCTATACGATAGCATATAACACAAGTTATGTCGTCTCAACTATTGTCCCATCCAACAATCTAGCAATAGATTTCATCCCATCTAATAAATAGACTTCTTCCAGCTTCATCAAGAAGCATCTAGTTATGTGATGAATCAGAGGTAAAAGAAGCACCCTTCAGTTTAATAATTCAGACGGGAACAATTTATTTTTTTGAACGGAAAAGAAATGTACCTGGCCTGTAGTCCTATCCAGGAAGCTCCCCAACCAATTGTGTTGTCGTGAAACTGTCTGTACATATATAGAAACAAATTTAATTGATACAAAAGAGTGTTATGCCCTTGCAAATTATTCATCTCAGAACGCTGCTGTTATTCAGTGCCTGCCTACCACATTTCTCAAAAATAATTATAAGTATCTATCAGATTCCGTTTCATACGAGTTCAAAATTGCTGAGATTGCTCCAATGATACTAAAATAAGAAAAGGGAAGAAAATGTTAGAAAAATTTGTATGCTTCTTGTATAGAGTGGGTACAATAATCAGCTGTCCGGCTGCTGGCCAGATCACTAACAAGATTATCGGTATCTTTTTCCAAGTTTACCAAATAAACACTATACCGAGGATTATGGACACTGGCCATGCGCAAATATTTGGCAGCTTCATCTTTACAACCTTTGTTTTGTAAGAATCTGAAATTCCAAAAGATAAAAAAAATCAAAACACAAGTGGTGCAATCCCACTCTATCTTCTATGTCCTCAAGACTAATTTAATAAAAAAAAAGAACCTTGCAAAACACATTAATCCCTCGTAATAACGATCCTTTGCCGTAGGCTCTTTTTGCCCTTCGATGTTTGCACTCTTTTTGCACTGCAATCAGAGAAAGTAAAGGGGGTTACAAATAAAGAGATACATAAAAAAAAATGATAACAATATCAGTATGGGGGAGGTCCGATTGTATGCATTGTCATATAGAGGATATTTCCAAAATCCAACATGAGACCTAGTGGAAAGAAAATAGATACTTGACCATTGAGCTGGGCACGAATTTACAATGCCCCCCTAAGAAAAAACATTCCATCTCAACTAAATTAGTCCACTCACTTTGGCTAACAGCTGAAGGATTCCTTTTTCTTCTTTTGCGAACGAGGACCTAAAACTCTAAATGCAACCTGGCAAACCAAGGAAAGGGTCAGAAAGCATTTTGGTAACTCGAAATAATCCAAGAAAATATATCTAAAGTCAGGTAGCTCACAGCAACAGGTTTCTGAAGCTGCATGCAGCAACAAAGTTCTTGCTTTACATTAATAAGAAATTCTACATATAATGTGTCCCAAAATATCCACTTATAAGCACCAGACAGGAATATGGTTGGTCCCAACTCCCAATCCTCAACAAACCAATGGACAACAGGTATGAGTAGTTATGACTTACCCTGACCACCATATGCATAACTCAACCAGGACCAGATATATCATATATTTCAAACATTTTATTAAGTCTAACACCTTAAAATTTGCAAGGACATCAATCTATGATCAGACGTTCACAAAACAACATAGACCTTTGAATCCAATCAAGCTCACAGGTTCACAGTCAAATCAACATACCAAGAATTGAAACACTCATGCCTTGCTAAACCTGATTTTCACAAATTAAGATCTTTTTTTTTCTGTCTTTCTTGCTCCCACAAAAGAAAAGAAAGAAAACATGAATATTTTAAGACAGCAGCCAAGAAACAGATACAGGCAACAACATTCAAATCAAATTCACTCTCTGCTTTTTTGCACTCCTGCTACCAAGAAGGCAAATGCTTGCTGTTGAAATAGCAACATTGAAAGAAATAAAGATAATCTATATGAATTATCATGTAGCTCAGGGACTCTCTGGGTTCATGATGAATAAAACTCACATCAACCAAATCTAAAGGGGATAAGTCAAAAGTAGAGACTGGTCCACGTTATTTTGGAGCATCATGGCCAACATTCATATTTGGAGCCTGGTCAGGTAATCCTAACGTTTCGTGAATAGCAGGAGTTTCTATACCACTTAGAGTAAAAAATGAGCAACATATCAGAGAAACGTTTGCAAACCTACACACTTAGAACAAGTTCACAAGACATGTTCATAAAAAGGAAATGTAACTTTAAAACTTGAGCAAAATCGAGTTCAAATAAAACCCAAAAAAAAAAAATTCCCATTTCATGTTATTGAGTGAGCCTAATGCTCAGTCTCTGCCTCCACCTCTGATGGGAACCCCTCCCCCAACTAAATATAAACCCCAAGGCAAAAAGAAAACTTGAAATAGATTAAAGTAAAAGCAGAGAGCAAAATCATTCAAGTAAAATGGAGATATGATATACAGTTGCATTTGGAAAAAGACAGAATAGACCACTACGTTCCCTTGAAAGAACTCAAGTCCATCTAATGAATTTATCCAAACAAAGTAATATAAGGATCAGTTCTTGTACGATGCTCATTTTATGAAAAGCAGCAATTATATGCACAGGAATCCAGATCCCAAATCAATGTTACACAGTCAATAAGCTCTGAAGTGAGGCCAATAAGAACTACAAAGTAACACCAAATCCCAGAGGGACTAGGTTACTAGAATCCAAAATCTGCCAAAAGTGATGCATTGATGATCTACATAAAAACTGGGTTCTTTCATTTACTTTTTAAAACTCCTATAACAAATCACAAACTGACCTGAACGAGGGTTAGAGAACTGTTCGTCACCCAATATACAAGACTCCCCTGACAACAATTAACAAGGTAAGAACAGAAGAGTAAAACAATATGTGAATGTTACAGAACTTTTATATGCTAAGATAAATTCAGAAATGAAATGCTAGGCTAACACAACTTAAACAGTAAGTTTCCAGCTGACCTGGACTGCAAATGATGCCAAGAACCACAAAAATCAAGGGCACACAATTCCTCAAAGAGAGAGCTGGTAGGCATAAGTTCTTCCTGAGAGAAGTGGCAGATGCACTTCAAAATTTCCTCATGGCAATAACAAAGAAACCAAAATGAAAGGTTTGGCATGGTGATCAAGTGAAAATCTATCTAGTACACAGATGTAAGTAAGGTACCTTGAATCTCAAGTAAACCTTGTATACAGTACAGATTTTGTCTGTCTAAAAACTATATGAAAGCTGTGCCCACCCACCCTCCCCCCTCCCCCCTCCCCCAATTCAGATGACCATTGAGAGCTCAAGGTATGCATTTCGGGGATTTCCTTAGGCCGAGGGTTAAAACTAATATAGAATCCAATACAATATAAACTCTAAAATAGTTGCAAAATTCAAACAACCAATTAGAAAATCACATTAATTAAGTTGCTTTTAACAACAGAAAAAAAATTAAACCACAAACTAAAGAAATACAATGAATCAATAACGAAGAAATTAAACATCATACATTTCGATAACATTTCAGCAATCTGTTTCAATTCGTGAAGCCGCAACAGTACCCATGGAAACAACGTAATCCTCATAGCCAAAGTCGACGAGGCGATTGCTATCCACCTACCAAAAATCACTAATAAATTATAACTGGCAATCCAAGTTAAATGCTCGTAGATGTCAATACAATCAACAACATGCATAAACTCCATAAACACGAATTCATCCGAAAATGAACAAAGTTTTCACTCTAATTTCGGCACATTAGTAAACATCAACTAATTAAAAAAATTTCCTCCTAACAACACAAATTAAATATATGCTTCAATTACTAATTTCAGATGCTATTTTACAAATTGAATGACATAAACCAATGTTTATCATATAATAATAGACATTACAATATAAGGTCTTAATAAAATTGATTAAATTAAACAAATGAATTACCAAGGTAGACCGGTGAGGTCATGGAAACCATCGAGCAATGAGACTAGGTATTGAATCGGAAGATTAGAATCGTCTAGAAAGCTGTCAACGGCGTCAGAAACCTGAGAACTGCCGATGAATCCTAGTCTGCGGAGTTCCGACTAGGTGCTTGAGTTGAGTTGGTGAGTGGAGTCCGAGTCAGATGGATGAGAGGAGAAGTAGCGGAATGATGAGGTGGGGGGAAGAAGGGCGGATTGTGGTCGGAGGGGGTTGTGGACGGAGGAGAAGGGTGATGGAAAGAGAGAGGGAGGAGAGACAAAGGGCGAGGTGGGACCAGCGGAGGTGAGCGGTGATGAGTCTGGAAGTAGCTATATTAGTGGCGGCTGTGTTCAGTTCTTAAAAAAAATACGGAAGAGTGGCGGACTTGTTATGAACTTGCGATCGTTTAGGACTGTGCCGTCGTGCCGAGCCAACATAGCTACATGCTTATTTTTATACCGAGTAGTTTTGTGTAGAGTCTTGTTTTTTAAACAGTGGTCATACACTCATACTCCGCACAGTGGTCACTATTTTCTTCTACTTAACGTGAACATCGCCCGTAAATCTATACCCATCTATAAAAGAACTACTTTGGCGTTCATCATCATACATTTTCGCCAAAAATGAGAGTTAAGAATAAGCAAAGATCAAACAACAAACCTTTATCAAATTTCACCAACGACCTTAAACCAAAACACTCCCGGATTTCATGTTTAAGATAATATTTGGCCAGTCACTGTCCTCCCAGCACCACCCACAGCTTACTACAATCATCTTACTCAGTCCCCTACTCGATGCAGTCTACGAAACTTGTAGAAGAGTGTGAGTGTACACACTAAGTGGACGATCTCGATCTGCGTACCACCAAATAACAGCCATAACAAACTGGCCATGTTAGCATACTCCTTAAGTTTGTTAGTTGCTTTGCATTAAGTGTAGTTAGAAGCTCGGATTGAAACTAAGTTGATCATTCAATACAATTCTCTTCTCTCCTCTCCAAAATACTTTACTCTCTGATCTCCTCTTTCCTCTTACTTGCAACTTGCTATACTTCATCAGTGGAGGTCACATATCAGTACACCACATATCGTTCCCTCATATGTTTCTGCTTGAATATTCTTCTTCCGCACTGATTCTTCTGAATTTTTTTGGAGGTTAACAGCGTTTACTCATCCATTCTGTCTTTTGAAGATCGTTTTGTTCTGTTTTCTGTACGCTTTTTCAACCATTTTCGCCAATATTTGTTAAATTTTCTTGCATTTTCCTGTTGCATGCTGATTATGTGAAATTGCGTGCTGAATTGTGCAGTTGTTGTGCTGATTGTAAAATGTCTGACCTAGTTCTTTAAAGTTTGAGTTGGTTTTTCTCTGTTTTTGAGATTGTTGAGATTTTTCTTTGTGCTAAGCTGATTATGCGATTGTTGAGTCAATATCTTTTTTGAGTATTTTGTGTGCGATCATTATATCGGTCATCTGAGGTTTCTTGAGATCGTTTATCAGTGGTTGATCTTGTGTATTTCGCAACATTTAAGTTGAATTTTTGTCAGTTTCTTGTTACTTGCTGCATTTAATTCAATCCAAATGGAGACAAACCAAACTAGAGTTCTTGAGCCTACACAGGATCCTAGTAGCGTATATTACCTACATCCTACTGAATTTACTGGTATGAAACCAGTATCATCTCAGTTTGATCTATAATGATCTATAATGAATAAGAAGGCATTTGTGGATGGTACACTACCTAAAAAACAACTGATGCAGCACATTTGAAGGCTTGGAATAGGTGCAACAGTATGGCAATTGGATTGATTATTGCTGTTCTAGATCCTCAGGAAGTATTCTAATTGTTGAAACAAGAGATATTAGGGTGGATACAGAAGAGAGGTTTTGATATGCCTCCTCCGTTAAGCTGCATGTTCTTCAACAAGAAATAGCACAGGTTACACATAATGATGATATGCCAATTTCTTACAAATTTCTAAAGAAACTTTGGGATGAGATGGATAATCTCAGGCCCTTGCCAGTCTGAGACTGTAACAATTGCACTTGTACACTTGTAAATATCTCAAGATTCAGCAGGATCAGAGACATATTTCTTGGATGAAGTTGACTAATAATTATGCTAGTGTTAGATCAAACATCTTGATGATGCTAGTTCTACCTACCCTGCAGCAAGCTTACAGAAATACAAGAAGAAATACAGCAAAAAAATCAGCAATATGAGTAATAATTCAGACTCTTTGGCATTCACTACTGACAGGAGAAGGATTGACAACAGACCTCAGAATCACAGCACCAGATACAATAATACTCACAATGTTGGAAGCTCAGGAGTCAGGACGACAGATACAGTGGCACAAAAAGGGGATTGAACTTCTATTATGATCATTGCTAGAGACGGTCATAGCAGGGAGAGATGTTTTAAGCTTCATGGATTTCCTCCTGGGTTTAAGAGTTGACAAAACCTTCAGTTTGGTAAGAGATATACTCATTGTGTAAGTAATGACGGCAACAATGAAAAGTTTGATAATACTGGTCATGTTGCTACAAATTTGAGGACAGAAGAGTACAATCAGCTCATGTCTATGCTTAAAAAGTGAAAGCAGTTTGAAACAGATATGTCCAGTACTTCAGGCAATGCACTCTTTGCAGATAACTATTGCTTATTATCTTCCAAATCCAGCAATGGTTGGATAGTTGATAGTGAAGCTTCAAATCATATGTGTCACAGGTTAAATTGTACAAACGGAGACATCAGTTTGGAATCAGATATTGTCACATCAGGCTAAGTTTATGAATATCGTGAAAGGCAAATGTACAGTAAGTACCGTAAGAAGGTAGCCAAGATGGAATTTGAAAGGCTTGACGAGGTTGATTTTGGGCATTTGAAGAAGTAAAGCACCTAGCTGGGCAAGCATTTGACTTGAAGATGCGAATGATGTCAAAATGGAGGATTGTTTTGAAGAGATTGGTGGATTCCATGGTTCTCCATTTGCTGTTTAGTATTCAAAATTTAGTGGAAAAGCATTGAAGTGTTAGGTTGTGAAAAAGGTAATGGTTCCTTACAAGGGGAGGCATTGAGAGGATGTTGGAAGAGTCTCCTGCTAAGGCAGGAAAGAGAGAGATGCTCAATAAGAGCATAAAGATTCTGAAGCAGTCTAAGGATGTTGTTTCAAAGATCATAAACAGAGTAGCTGTGACATAATGATTTTAAGTTGTATTATGAAGATCTGATCAGAATTGCTCTGTGACTTTATATAGGCGTATCGCAGGATCAGTAGCTTATGTCAATGTGCTTATGTTAAGAAGTTATCATCTTGTTGCAAGTTGTGTATCATCGAATTTTCTAACAAGTTTATTTAGAAGGTTGCTTACAACTTTTTGAATCATATTTGGAACTTTCTGTTATATTAAGGCCATTATACTAAAAGTATGGACAAATTTTTCAAATTTTAATGAAAAGGTATACATAGTTTGGTATCATAAATCTCAGAATATTGGTGGATGAATAAATCATCATCTGAATTTAATTTGACTATCACTTCCTTTCTGTAATATTCGAGTTTCTACCCTCTAATTTTACAGAAAGGCATTCCATTTAGACATTCATGGGGTCTGCAAATTTGGTTAAGTTTGTTACAACTACAAGAAATCACTGAGAGTCTCGATTAATATCCCATGCATTCTTAAGGACCAAAAAAGCTTTCAAAATCCTAGCTGTTTTCTCTGTTCAAAACAATTTACCAAGTATCTAACAAATTTCCAGCTTAAGGAAATCGCAAATGAAATTAAATAGACTACAATTTGGTACAACAGCAGCAAGTGTCTTCCGGAAGTACCTTATAGGATGTTGACCATGAGTGGTTGGACTTCCATGGAATTAGGGGGATCATCATCAGAAGAGAGCATTGCTACATTGAAATGACTGCTATGCGTGCTAACCATTTCTGTAACCACATGTTTGCTTTCTGGTGGAATAATACCTTTGAAATTGGGGGGGTGGTGCGACCTGATCCCATCTAGGAAAACTGAAATTTCTTTCATAGTAGGCCGTTGTTTCCCTTTCATTTCTAGGCATTGTCTAGCAAGGTAAGCAACAGCCATAAACTCCTCTTCCTTACCCTCATCTACAACTTGAGCATCTAGAATATCAGAGAGACAAGAACTTTCCATGTGGGAAAGAAATTCAACTGCCAAACCAATCCATCCTCCCTCTTTGGCGGGGCAAATCGGCTTCTTCCCTGTTATAAGCTCAACAAGAACTACACCAAAGCTGTAAACATCACTTTTCTCAGTGAACTGATTTGACTGGAAGTACTCTGGATCCAAATAACCATATGTGCCTAAAACACAGGTAGTCACATGAGTTTGCTCAATGGTAATAGCTCTTGAGGTCCCAAAATCTGAGATCTTTGCCCTAAATTTGTCATCCAAAAGTATATTGGACGATTTAATGTCTCTGTGATAAATAGGAGAAGATGAAGATGAATGCAAGTATGCTAGAGCACCTGCCGATTCTGCTGCAATTTGCAAACGCATTTTCCAAGAGACATGAAAATCTTCTGTAGCACTATGTATATGCTGGTATAGTGTTCCATTAGGAATGAACTCATAGACAAGCAAAGGGACCTCAGTCTCCAAACAGCAGCCCAGCAATTTGACCACATTTCGGTGGTTGATTTGAGAAAGGATAACCACTTCATTAATAAACTGTTCCAACTGGCTTTCATCTACCTTTTTAGATTTCTTTATGGCCACAATTCTTCCATCAAGTAACATACCTTTGTAGACCGTACCTTGACCACCTTGGCCAAGTATTCTATTCTCACTGAAACCGTCAGTGGCTTTCTCCAGCTCAGTAGCAGCAAAAATCTTAGTGTTCTCAACAACACCGTCATTGGAAGACATTTGTTGTTGCAATAGTAAACCACCGTTTATCTTGAAGTATTTAGCTTTTTGCTTAATCTCTTTCCTCCTCTTTACGAATTTATAAAGCCAATAGCAACCTAGGACCAGAAGCACTAATCCCGCCCCTATGCTGAACCCTGAAAACATTTTTTATGTACATGACATAGGTTAATAAAGGGGTTTAAAAAGTTCACACCTTGAATTTATGCAATCACAAATTATCAATACATCATAGAACCAAACACTATGAGCACATTGTGCCATAACTGGCTTTCGAAAAACTTACCAAGAATGGAAGCTCGCTTCAATATTAGATTCTTTTCACAGTAATAATAGGAGTATTCTGAGTCATTAAAATTGGCCATTGCACAACGATGCCTGCACTTATGACATTCTTCAACAACTAATACCCCCACCCCAAAAAAAAAAGAAGACCGAGTTAGTTACCTGAAGGCAAATAGCATCATAGAAGAGAAAAACCAAATAAATAAAGATTGTAATGAACCTTGGCATCCGTGAGGGAGATATGGGTTTCCCTCGTAGGAAAATCGACAATTACATTGTACGGCGTTAAACTCATAATAACAACTGACGTTGTCCTGATGACCAACATGGTAAAACACACCAAACTGATTATCAACTTGAGACATTAAGTAATTCGGACTCCATTCCAAAACAGCAGGGAACACTTTCAAGTTTGATAGCGTCCCAGATAACTTCTTCACTGAGTCACTCTCAATCAAGGCAGCTGACACATTGCAGTAGCTGAAATTTGTTAGTCCCATGTGATCAAGAGCTATCTGATAAAAATCAAGCCCTTCCTCTTTCTCTAGGAAATCACCTGTTGGCGATGACAAGAGTGAGGCTTGGCAACATCCAACTCCAAAACAATTGCTCGAGTTCATGGTAGCACCTCCATCGGCACAAACTGAAGCACATCCAGTCAAAATTTGTCCACTCCTATTCTTGAGAACAACACTTCCGCCACACCCCTCAGCCAAAAAAACATTATACCACCTGGAGAAACGGTATGGACTCCCACGAAAGTCGATGCTATTCACAACTGGAGTTGTTTTGACATCCTCTGCTTTGTGACTCCCACAAAAGTTTCTAGGATGGAGACCTACTGTTAGTCTTTGGTCATTTCCATCCGTTGTTTGCCCTTGAGGGACTCGCAGGGAGTATCTTCCAGGCCAACTAATGTCCAGCACCTCAAGATTGAACTTGCGCAAGAATGGTTTTGGAGAATGAACAGAATTATTGCAACTGATCTCATACCATATGTCATGGCAGCAATTGGCCCCGATTCCAAAAGGGTAAGGAATCTTGACATTACCACACAGATCTTGACAACCAGGCAATGAGGTATTACCACCAGCAGCTTGCCATAGGAATGATTCCAGCTGAAGCAGAAGCAGCAATAGGCATAACATAGGTTTTTTTTCAGTATGGAGTTTTTACTTAGTCTATCTTACATGCAGTACAATAAAGCTACGCATAAGCTATCTCATATTAACATACTGTACTCAAAGGGGACTGTATGGCTATGTATCTATTAAATAGTGAAACTTTCAAGACCATTTGTCTTAGACTTTTCCAAGTTCTTTTTTGTATAAAAAAGTATTAAAGTCCCTATCCCTGTCTTCTTTCCTGGATCAGACAATAACATAATCTACAACAAAAGCGAGTCACGTAAGAGACTTTTAATTCCAATGGCCCAATCATTTATTTATTTGTAAACATATGGGATAGATTAGGAAGATAACAACATCTTTCTAGTCTTTGCGCTTCACCAGTTACCAAAACAAAACAATCCACCATTTAAAAACATGAAATAAATGCTCACTCATTGCTGGTGATGACTGGTTTAAAAATCACTCCCCAATCATGAGTATGATTGTATGAGGCATCAATATTTCAAGGATTTTCTTTTGGAACAGGAAAAGTGAACAGCAAGCAATAAACCAACTCAACAAAAAAAAAAAAAAAAAGATGGAAAATCCGACCTTCCGGAATCTAATCAGCGTCCTAAGGATTAATCTGCTGAACAACTACAGTCCTCCGCTCTACCAACTGAGCCAAGGCTGGTTTCTTTTTAGTTTTTTATGTTTTTAACAAAAGGTTTCTTTTTATTTGCTAACCTCAATATGACCAAGTATTTGAAGCTTAGGTAACAACACTCTATCATACAGATTAAATAATTAGACAAATAAAGTTTTTTTTTTCAGAAACATCGACTTGCCTAGGAATTTTCCAAATCCTCAGACCACACAACACTGCCAAGGAAATGTTTGACACATTCACAATATTCGTCATGAAGAGGGGCTATCATTGCGTTACCACTCTTAGCAAGTGGTTTCTCACATCATATGCCACATTATTTTTGGTCAACAAAACTGTTCCAAGAGTCACTATCTATGGCAGAAATAAAAGAAAGGTCAAAACAAGAGTCTTAACTAAGCTGGTGAAGGAGTCCAAAATGATGACTTTTTCAAAGACAATTACTCAAAGGATGCAACGGGTGAAAACAAAAGTCTTGATTCAACGGCTGAAGGAGTCCAAAATTAAGCATAAGGTTGAAAAGAAGGATGCAAAAGGTGGACTTCTCTCCCTAATAATTACTCTAAAGAAAAACGAAATTCCGTTGTAATGTAACAGTACTATGCTCATATCATTTGGTCCAGCATTAGGATATAGGACTACTTTTGGCATAAGCAAACTACTTTTGGCATATGCAGATCAAGCAACAAAACTCTCCTCTTCTTTATTCTATTCTAACTAACTTCCATCAAGATTTCAGAAACTCCATCGGACCAGCCTGAGTCGAACCAGTGACCTAAGGACTATCTGAGGGTTAATGACTACCTACAGTCCTCCACCCTACTACAACTCCATCAATAAAATGCAGATTAATAAAGTATGATTATGATAATCGATTGAAAGTGAGTCCGAAATTAGGGTTTGAAAAGTATGTCAAATTTAGAAAGTTTTCTACACAATTAAGCAACATAATCAATTAAAATAGAGATAAAGAGTAAGTTTTAGAGTCTTACGGTATATTCGAATAATAAACAGTGATGAAGCGCGCAAAAGTCTTCATTTTCTCTCTCCAAAGTGACGCCATTGGTACAGGAGAAACGGAGAACCGTTTGTTTAGTAACACTGGCTTGTTGCAGAGGAAATTCAAACATAAAAAGCAGAGGGAGAAAAAATTTAAATGGCTTCGCCCAGGTTCGAACTGGGGACCTTCAGTGTGTTAGACTGACGTGATAACCAACTACACCACGAAACCTTGTTGAATGATTAGATAACGGAAAGTATTTAATTTTTAAAAACGTATGTGGATTAGCATTAAATTTCTCATTAAAAGTGATATTGATTAACGGAAAAACAATAATGATATGGACAAGAATCAATGCCTGAATTATTGCTCACCCATTAAGAGCACTTACTAATGAGAAATTTTTTTTTCAGCCGTGATCAGATTTGACGGTGAGTTTAAAAGATGTCAACATTGAGGTTGTGGTAGTAAGATTAGTTAAATAAATTGATTGGCTCTTGAGGAGAACCTAGACTCTACTTGTCAGAAGATCAAGGCTTGTATTTATAGAGTAGCGATGGAGGTACTCGGAGAGTCAAGTAGAAAATCATTGATGCACAAGGACACAACATGATGGAATGAGGACATGAAACTAGCAAGTACGGAGTAAAGAGAATAATACTTGGCAATTGATAAATCTAGAGATAAAGAAACTACTGCACGATATAAAAAAATTAAGATCAATGCAAGAGAAGTTGTTCGAGAGGATAGAGACAAGGTTTATAGGGATGTTTACGATAAATTGGAATCTAAGGGGAAAAGGATATCTATAGGATAGCTAGGGGCAGGCAAATGTTGGACCAAGTATTTCTATATGGTTAAGTGCATGAATGATAAAAATCAAATGATTCTTGGATGATGATATCAAAGATACAAGGAGGGAGTATTTTGATGATTTGGTTCATACAAGTCAAGTGGTGTATAAATGTAACACTACGATTAAGGATATTGAAATTTATTGGGAGTATATGAGGAGGATACAAAAAAGTAGAAGAAGATAATACATTAAAGGGATGAAATTAAAGAAATTTATTAGACCACATGGTATCACAATCTGGATTTGGAGATACCTTGGTAAGATTGATTATGTGGTTGATGGATCACTTCAAAAAGATTTGAAAAGGAAGTAAAATACCATAAGATTTGAGAAGTACCATGGTGCCTATTATAAGAATAAATGAAATGTTTAAGATTGTTCAAACTATCAAGAAATAAATCTTATGAGTCACACCCACAAAATTTATAGGAGAGAGTAATCGAACAAAGATTAAAAAAGTGTCCAAGTATTTTGGACAATTAGTTTGGGTCCATGACAAGCCGATCTACTAGAACCTGTCCACCTTATAGATAAATGATGGAGCATTACAATGCAAGGAAGAAAGAGTTACATATGGTATTCATTAACTTGGAAAAGGCGTGATACGATTGAGGATGTCACTTCAAAGGGTTTAGCTTTAATCAAATCTAAGGATTATTTGACCTACACTCAATCCTTTGTTGCAAGGTTCGTTTCTAGTTTTCCTTTTGTGTGAATTAAGGTTTATTTATCTAGATTCACATCAAGACAGTATGTTAAGTGATAAGTGACACTTGTACCTATTTTTACCCCATTCCAATTGCATATTATAGGTAGTCCTTGGTGGAACTTATGATTGTTATGCATATTTTGTATACTATGATTAGGTACTTCCCATGTTTAGTTATACTTTATAAGTTTATAAAAACCAAATATGCATGCATTTTCTCCTTGGAATATTTTAGTTTAGGATATACTGAAAAATAATATATTTCAAAAATTATAAACAAATAATATTTACCACTGTACATAAATTTTGATATTCAATCTACTGGGCTTAAAATCTAGTACGTAGTTTAATAATTTTGGACATAAAACGAGTAATCGACTGTAAACCCAATTTAATAGTTCCAGACTTGAGTGTTGATAGTTAAAGAAAATAGCTGAGCCCATAGCTGTATGAGACAACACAAAGCAATCGGTCGCCCATGTCCTGCCAACAGTGCCAAGCCTTGAATATGCATGCTGCATGAATCTACACTTCCCCCCACCTGTCCCTTCTTTCTTTTTTACGCGTGTCATTCTTAATTCCGAATTTCCAAAAAAATTAAAAATTCTAAAACATTCTATCATTCTCGACTGATCATTTTCAAACCCTAGCTACAATCTTGAATGATCCACCTCAAATTCGAGGTTTCAAGATCACTCCTTGTTATCTACTGTTCTACTATTATACTTATATAAGAGTACACTAATAGCTTCTGGTACTTTTCTTAACCAAACTTTTCATTTGTTTATGCTTAATTTTATATATATGGTGCTTTCAGTTTTCATATTCTATTCGATAATGCTGTTTATTGATATCTATTTGAGAATTTCTTTTGCCTTTAGTTTGGATGTTCGCTGATTAAATTCATTGCCCAAGGTTTAATGATTATATACTCCTTCTATCTCTATATATTTTTTTTAGCATTTTGTTGACTTTTTGCGATATCTGAAATACGACTTTAACGATATAAAAAAAATTTAAAGCAAAAAATTATGAAAATTTGATATTTTAATACATTTAATAAGATATTTTTAACTTTACTCTATAAATAGAAATGAGATAAAAATTAAAGGATGTTTTACTCTATATAAAAATGAGACAAAAATTAAGGGTTGAAGGGAGTATTGCGCTATTATTAATACCACTACAACTATTGCGATCACTTTTATATTTAAGCTTTTAGAAATTAAGATTAGTGTATGATTTTACCGTTTAATCGCATTTTTAGGTTAGGAATATCCGATTCTTAGCTTATTGTGTTGGAGTTTTGAAGTGAAGTAATGTTGCGTTGGTATTCTGATGTGATTGTTGATTGGTTGATTATGAGATTAAAAGTTGGTTAAGTGCACAGAAGTAAACAACTAGCGTTAAATAAATGATGAAAATGGTATGAATACTGTTGAAGTCTTTAGTAAATAAGACGTTACTGAGATTAGGATCGGACTCGAATATATTTTGTTTTGCGAAGTAGCATTAGGTGTTTAATTATTTTATCCAATGTGATCTTTGCTACATACTCGCACTATATAGCTAGATTTAGTTAGAATGTGACTCTTTGTTGTACTGTTGAGGGTCTCACAGGATGGAAGAAATGGAAGAAATGGAAGAAACTGATCCTGGTGATGAAGAGTGCTGGAATATTGAGGATTTTGAGGATTGCTCTAAATCTTCCGTGACCCATGGCAAGTTATGCTGGGTATGGAGAAATAAGGTGAATTTGGGGAAGAAAATGGTGGTAGCGGGTGTTGTGGTCTCGTCTGCCCCCTTTGTTCTCCCTCCTCTTCTAGCTTTATCTGCTATAGGATTAGCCTGTTCTCTTCCCGCTGGCTTTTTGTGTGTTACTTATGTATGTGGTGAGAAGCTTTTGAACACTTTGCTGCCTATGCCTTTGTTACCTCTGTTTGAGGAAAACGAGCCTATGTATTGTGGTGAGTTGGAAGAGTGCAAGGTTTATAGGGATGATGCCGATGAGGGATATGAAGAAGATGAGAACGTTGAAGTTGAAGAAAAAGATTTTGAAGAGGATACTAGAGAGGAGATAGAAGTGAGGATTGAATTGGTTAAGGAAAATGGTAAAGAAACAAATGATCATGGTCAATTGTCTGCCACTAAAGAAGAGCTAGATAAAAGATCGTCAACAGTGAGTGACATTGCTGAAGAAGGGGGGTATGAAGAAGATGTTGGGGAGTACATTGAGAATGAGGAGCAGCCCTTGGATTCAATAATGATCCCTAGCATACTAGAAGGGATTAGAGAGGCAGAGTATGAGATTTCTATGATGGAGAAGGAAGAGGCTGGGATGCCAAGAGATGCATTAAAGACAGTTGTACTAGAGGCTCAAGTAGGTGGGGAGAATGAAAATAATGTTGAACAAGTAATGGAAGACGTGGCTGGTGGGGAGAATGAGATCGATGTTGAACTAGTAGGAGTCTATGAGGAAAATGTTGGGGAGCACATAGAGGATGAAGAGCAACCTCTAGAGTCAAGAACACCCTCAGAGGTTTTAAATGAGATCAAAGAGGGAGAGGATGAGATTTATTTTATAGAGAAAAAAGAAGGTGAGACACCAAGAGATTCGTTAATGGCGACTTTAGAAGAGAGTTTAGTAGGTAGGGAAAATGAGAGTAATATTGAATGTGTAAGGGAAGACATGCCGGATAATAAGAACAGCGTTGAAAAAGTAGGGTTGTATGAGGAAGATGTTGGCGAGCACATGATGGAAGATGAGAAACAACCTCTAAATTCAAAAGCAATTCCTCATAAAG
Source organism: Dysphania ambrosioides (assembly GCA_026401315.1). NCBI lineage: Eukaryota > Viridiplantae > Streptophyta > Magnoliopsida > Caryophyllales > Amaranthaceae > Dysphania > Dysphania ambrosioides. Next base: position 2,551,147 of record CM048666.1, read on the forward strand.
CAGAAGGGATAAAAGAGACACAGAATGAGTTTTCTTTAATGGAGCAGGAACAAGGTGAGATGCCAACAATTTCATCTAGTGCAGTTGTAGTAGAGGGCCTAGAGGCTCAAGTAGATGGGGATAATGAGAATAATGTTGAACAAAGAATGGAAGACATGGCCTTTGTAGCACCAAGATACATTTTAGCGGAGAATAGGTTTATGGGGAATGTTTCAAAGGACGAACTAAGAAAAGAAACGACGGGATTAATTGAAGAAATGAGGGATGAGGGTAAAAATGACCGGAAAAGGAAAGACAGTCCAGCAAAGGAAACACTTGAGGAAAATGAGGAATCTGGAAGTGTGCCTGTAAATGATACATCTGACAACATGGGAAACAAGAGCCTCACTGTCATTCCCCAGGAACCTGAGCCAGCCATGGATGACAAGGGAGTGATTCATGGCCTCAACAGTGATGTGTATTTTGATAATATGAGTACTGAAGGAGATGGGTTTGGTTTAGTGCACGAAGAGCCTAAATCTGCTGTACCAAATCAGCTAGTAATAAATGTGAAGAAAGATGATGGTCATACTCTCTCTGAGATTCACAGTGGAACCTGTTCAGATAAGCTAGGACCTTTGCCTCTATCCAACGAATCAAGGGAAATTTCTGATGAAAGTGGGTTTGCTATGTCCCACAATGGAACTGTGGCACCTGATCAAAATGCAGATTCATTAGACAAGATGCCTGAAGGTAGTTAATCGCTTTTGCCCTTTTTGGGATGTAAAGTGTCACTCAATTTGATTTCAGTCATAAACAAAGTCTCAACCTTCTTGGTATGTAGTGTTTGGTTTTTTAAGCTGCTGAAATTGAATTTAATTTTTTGGTATGCAGAGGATGATCTGTTGTTGAATGAGGTTGAAGTAACTGTTGAATATCACGAGGTGGTAATTGAATCCTCACTGGCTGTGTCTGCACTGGATCAAGGAACTGCGGCTTGTTCTTATAAGGTTTCAAGTTTTAGCTACTTCACAGATTTTATGCATTATTACGTGCATTTGTAGAATTTCTCATGGGCATATTATAAAATTGGCTTTCCCGGGTGGACTATAGATTGTTATTGTCGGGCCAGTGCTTGAAATGAAATAGTCCCTATGCCTTCACCACCTCATGGATGTTGATTATCTTAGGATATATCTTCTCCTTCTGAATCATTTGTGTAAAGATCCTCGTAGATTATTCTATGATTTTAGGCTATATAGTGTACTGTGTACATATTGATTGCATACTTGCCCTACGGAAATGTTTGATGACGTACTATGGGATTAATCATATGGAAGATAGTGGCATATTGCTATACTGGCCTTTAGCCTATAAGTTAACCTATGTTCCTCCCCAATTTTTTTTATTTTTTCCTTAAAAATGCGAGTAAGCTTCCAATACTCTATCTTTGATGAACATTTCCATTTGGACAACTTGCATGTTTCACCCATGTAGATGCATTGAGGTACCAATATAGATTGTTTCTGATCAAGTACTAACTAAATAAGTGCCTAGATACGTTCCTGCGTAGAAGTCCTGAATAGCTTGTAGGACATCTGCATTCCTATCTAGTGCCAAAGTTGCCATTAATTATGGAATCCCAGGGGTTATGAGCAATAATTATTGGATATTTTGCAGACAAAACTGAATGAAGAGAAGATATGGGAGCAAATCAATGCAATGCGAACCATTGTGGGGTACAAGGACACTCCTCACCCGTCATGCGCGGAGGAGTTGAATGCTCTTTATGTCTTTACTGGGGTTGAGCCACCAGTGTCGTCCAAGAATCCCGATCTTGTGGATATCAATGAAAAGCTTCAGTTTCTCATGTCGGTAGTTGGTGTCAAGTAGATTGTTCTACTTTATTAGGTAGTTGAACATTTTCGTTTTTTGGAGTAATATATCTGTACTTGAGAGGACTTGAGAATATTCTGGTGGTTAGAGTCATGTGAGTTTAAACAGTTTTTGTTTGTTGTAAGTTCAAAATTGTAGCAGGTAGTTTGCTTTGTGCGTTTTTCAGGCAAAAAAAAAAAAAAAAGTGGACGAAAGGCCATCAAATTATGAAGGTATCAGTGCAGGTGTTTTGTCAGCTAAGGAACTTTACTTGCTTTGTACATGAGCATATGAATTTTCGGTTTTCAATTGCTACGACTTCTATGAATTTTCATTTGGTTAATGCAGCAAGTTGATGTGACATGAGTGAATGTTCAATGGATCAAGGGTCAGATGAAATTCATTAGTAAAGAGTCTTCATGGGTGTAAGAGGAGTGCCGTGTGCCTAGCGGCTGAGAGCTGTTAAGGCTGAATCACAGATTTTATCTTGATTTCAGAGTAGTACTACTAACAATAATTTTGATTGAGGATATATCTGAATGATGTACGCAATACTACTGAGGCTTTCTTCCAATTACCTTCATAATTCATTTGGATAACGGTTAATAAGTTCATGTAACAAGTTGACGTCTTCAAGGGGCTAATAATTAATAACTAGTCTAATTTCTAAGGTAAGACGACCTATATGCCAATTTTCAACCTGCCATAATTTCTTATATGTCATGAATCAGATTTGTTGATTAGTAAAGTGTGCAGGAAATTTGATACCCTTTCAACTTTTTACAAATTTATTTTTGCTCGAGTTTTGATTATGCAATACTCCGTAGTTTTTATCTCACAAGCAACCAACCAACCTGACTAGTCTTGGGAGCAAAGAAGTGGGCATCTATTTTCCTGATTTATAAGATAAATATTACTTTTATTTCGCTAAATTTGCTACATTTTTTGTCATTTTGAACGGCTTATATTACGGGTCGATCCCATAGAGTTTTGTTTTGAACCGATGATGAAGGGGACAGGGGCTTGTATGTCGGGGACAGTGACAGTATAAACGCTTTGGATAAAGCTCATAAAGATCATACACCGTACTCGGTCGGTACCAATTCAACACAACAGTCAAATCAAAATGTCGGTGATTAACGCATCACGAGAGAACGATATTGGGAGCTGATAACCATAAAAAATAGTGGTGCAAGACAGCAAATAAGCGTGTTAATCACGCAATACCCCCAAAATTCTGGATGCGTTTCTGGGAGAGAGAGTGTACGTTAATTTTGGAGGGGTGGGTTGGGTAGGATAACAAAAGTAGGGGAGGGGGTCGGTCATACTCCGTATATGAATGACAACAGCTCCGCCATCGTTGCTCTCTCTCACAATCGACTCTGCCATACTTCATCTCTCCTCTTTTTCAGATCTCTCTCCTCTTCCCGATCACATTCTCCTCGACCTCTTCCTGGTACGCCTCTCCCCCTCTCTCTCTCTCATTCTCCGTTTTCAATTCCTGAAATTAGGGTTTTTTTATTAATTATTATTGTTGCTTGTTTTTATATTGATTTTTCTCTTCGGTTTAGTTGATAAAGAACAAAAATCAATTGAATTTGAGGTTGTTAGGGTGGCGGGCGTGGCGGCGATCGGTTCCTGGGTTTGAATTTGTGAATTGGATTGTATGCTGTTGTTGGCTTATTAATTTGTTTATAATTCAGGTGATTCGTTTAGTTGGAAGAATCTAGCATTGACTTAGTCAGGAATGTTTTAACGAGAGTCGCCGGAGGTATGTCATAGTAAGTCGAATCGAGGTTGTTAGGGTCATTCTCGTAGCATTTTAAGTAGGTTGTATGATTAATTGTATTGGTGCCCTTAGATGGTTGTGCATTTGTGCTGGTTTAAGTTTGATGGTGCTGCGATTTGTACTTTTCGTGGCTGTGGTGTACTTTGTTTGGCATCGTCCTTGGAGGATTCTATGATTGATTTGGTCCCCTCTTATATACTTCCCCTTGTATTTTAAGGCTTGATTGCGAGTGGGACGATGGAATTCTGCTAGTTGAGACAATGTAGGCTTCAACTATGGACGAACACCTCTGCTAGCATGTTTTCTGCTGAGGTCTTGCGCTGTGAAGGATATTTTAATTACTTTGATTTTCCATTTTATGCTAAATACTTTCTGTTGCCATTTTCGCTTGATGCATTAATCGGGTCAAATCCTGGTTCAAACAAGAGTTAGTGGCTGTTCTGAAGGATATACGTTACTTTCTAGGCACATTTATGATATTGGGATGAGGAACTTCCTAGTATCATATCAAATAGTGTGTCATTAAGTTTTAATCTGTGTCTAAAAAAGTGGTTGAAACAAAATTCCTTCTGTATCTGCGTTTTCTGGTGTTTTGTATCTGTGGTTGATGCTCTGAGACTCCATTTTAGGTTTAGGTGTTTGCATTTTGCGGCATGATAAGCAACCACTACTAGTGTGCGGCAATAATGCAAGCAATATGGGTCATGGCTTGCATGTGGTATAATTTTTACTCGTCATTTGGGCATCCAAATTTTCATCCCCTCTCCCCCCTCTGAAAACAAGAAGAAAAATGAAAATGCAGGCTTACGAGTATGATTTGTGAGCTTCTCCTTGATCTGATTGTGTTAACTGTCACCATGTCACCTTTTCCTATGGCTTGGTAGACTCTTCTAAGATTTAGACATTTGATTACTGTGAACTCTTTAAGTAATTTATTTCTATAGGCTTGTTTGATTTGTAAAATCTGTTCATTATGTGCTGATTTTGGCAGAGAACATTGAAAGCGGGAAAATTGAATGAGAGAATTTTGAAATTGTTCATTGCTTCTGGAGACGAAAAACTTATCTCCTTCATCAAGGAGCTCAATATCAAGCCCGTAATTACTCCCATTCTTCCCACCCGTAAGTCGTGCTATTAACCTCCCGGTTGATTTATCCCAACATCGCTTGGTTGAATGTTCTTTTAATATGAAGAATGTTGCTTTTTGTATCAGGGTGTGGTGGATTCTGAATTTTATGTCTCATGATCGTTCTTGAAAACCAAAGTTAGTTGTTGGAAGACTAAACTCGTGAGTCCAAACTTTTGTATAAATACCCAAAAATGGCCCAGTTCAGCATTATGGATGATGATGTGGACATTGTGATTGGTGCTCTGCAATCTGATCTCACATCCTTTATGAATGCATGGAAACCCATATTCTCTCGGTTCAACTTGATTATTGTCAAAGACCCAGAAATGAAGGAAGATCTGAAGATTCCTGATGGATTTAATGTTAAGATCTATACCAAGGCTGATATGGACAAGACTGCTGGGGCTTCATTGACTTCCAAGCTTTTCTCTGGCTATTCATGTCGCTACTATGGCTATCTTGTCTCTAAGAAGAAATATGTTATCTCAGTTGATGATGATTGCATCCCAGCCAAAGATGATAAAGGATTCCAAGTGGACGCTATTGCCCAGCATCTTTTCAACCTTGCGGTCCCTGCCACCCCTCTCTTCTTTAATACCCTTTATGACCCATTCCGCAAGGGAGCTGACTTCGTTCGCGGATACCCATTTAGCATGCGAGAAGGGGTGCCTTGTGCTCTCTCGTGTGGGCTCTGGCTCAATTTAGCGGACTTGGATGCCCCAACCCAAGTTCTCAAGCCTGAACAGAGAAACACTAGATATGTAGATGCTGTTCTGACTGTTCCTACCAAGGCCTTGATGCCGTTAAGTGGAATCAACATAGGGTTCAATCGCGAGTTACTGGGACCTGCTTTGTTCCCAGGTTTAAGGTTGATTAAGGAAGGAAAATTAAGATGGGAAACCATGGAAGATGTGTTCTCTGGAATGGTTGCCAAGGTTGTGTGTGACCACTTGAAGCTTGGGGTGAAAACTGGACTACCATATGTGTGGAGGCAAGAAAGAGGTGATGCAGTTCAGAGCTTGAAAAAAGATTGGGAAGGTATGAAGCTGATGGAGGATGCAGTTCCCTTCTTCGAGTCCATGAAATTGCCAGCTGAAGCAGTTAAAGCTGAGGAGTGTATGTTGGAGATAGCTAAACTGGTCAAAGAAAGGTTTGCCGCTGAAAAGAATTCTGTATTGATTCAAGCTGCTGATGCCATGATCGAGTGGGTTAAGCTATGGAAGAAGTTGGTGCCAACTTCCAATTAGAATAACAGATGGCAGAGATAGATTTCACTGTTAAATTTTGTCATACACCTGAGATCTGCAGTAAATGATTACTTGAGGAATGCAACAGCCTTCTTGTTTGTTTTCAGAATTATGTCAATTATATTTCCTTACTATGTTAATTGTTGATTCGGGATATTGCCGGAAGTTGGAATGTTAATTTTTGTGCCTTTATGCATGATTGCTTTCATCATCTGTACGAGTTTGCTTAGTCTTTCATGCGTGTTTGCTTACTGTTCTTGTCTTGGCTGGATGCTAGACTGGTTTTTACATTTGTGTGTCAACTGGTCTTGCGTTTTGGAGGAAAGTTTGATTTATGCTGTCTGGGTGATTATAGCTAACGATATTGGCATAAAGGTTTTAAATAGGGCAAGTATTGAGAGTTTATTTTTTATTGGGTATAGGTTCTAAATAGGGTAAGTATTAAGAGGTCACTTTTACTTTATTGTATAAAATAATGTGGAATCTTAAAAAATGACAGGTTTTTGTTTTTAACTAGACATGGCCACCGGGCCGGTCCGTGTGGGTTGGGCCGGTTTGAAGAATTCGGGACCGGGGTCAGACCGGTCATAGGGGCGGGCCGGTTTTGGGCTGGGCTGGGCTGAAGCGAATTCAATACCGAATCGAAAACCAAATCACGAACCGAATCAAATCGAATAGAAACGAATCCCGAACCGAATCAAACTGAATTCATGAACCAAATCAAAATGGAATGAAACCGAATCAAAACTGAATCGAACCGAATTCATGAACCGAATCAAATTGAATTTCACATAATGCCATTAGAAATTAGAAGTTATGAATTGTTTCGAAAGTAATTAAATATTTATATTCACCAATCACATAATGACATTCGTTGTAAACTTTTATATTCGACTAATCACATTCATTTTTTATTTCTTTTGTCGATATTTTTCATTTTTCATTACATATTTACATAATTACATATAATCACAAAAAGACATAATCATATTTGATTCATATAAACTAAATTATATTCAACTAAACTAACATTCATATAAACTAAATTATGTTCAAGTAACTATATTAAACTAAATAACATTCACTGATTCATATAAACTAAACTATATTCAACAAAACTAACATTAATTGATTCATATAAACTAAACTATATACACTTCAACTAAACTAACATTTATTGATTCATTTAAACTAAATTAACATTCATGTAAACTAAACTATATTTAACTAAATTAACATTTATTAATTCCTATAAATTAAACTATATTCAACTAAACTAATATTAATTAATTAATATAAACTAAACTATATATAAATTAACTAAATTGACATTCCTTGATTCATATAAACTAAACTAACATTTATATAAACTAAACTATACTCAATTAAACTAATATTTATATAACTAAACTAATATTTAATGAGTCATATAAACTAAACTAAATTTAACAACACTAACATTCATTGATTTATATAAACTAAACTAACATTCTTATAAACTTAACTATATTCAACTAAACTAACTTTCATTGATTCATAGGAATTAAAGTAAAGTATATTCAAATAAACTAACATTCATATCAATTAAACTATATGCAAATCAATTAATATTCGCATAAATTAATTTATGTTCAACTAAACTAACATTTATATAAACTAAAATACATTTAAATAAACTAAATTTTACAAAACTAGAAGATTTAGGTGGGCCGAATAGGGCCGGGCCAGTTCAACGGGACGAACCAGGCTGAATCGTGGGCCGAATCGAATTTTTTCTCGAACTGAATCGAATAGGGTTAGGGTTGGTGATAGGCATGTCGCGCACCTAACAAAAATAATCCTAATTGTACCTCCTAACTATGTAGCAGGCAAGTAAGGGTTGAATTCCAAGAGACTAATGATTCGATTAGCTAAATTGATTTGAACTAAGCTAAGCTAGTAATCAAAGTGAGTAATGATGACTAAAATGAGCAAGATTTATATGAAATAATCAAGGTTTAAAGGCTTTTAAAGTTAAGTATCCCCACTAACATGAATCAATGCAACAACGATTCCTCCATCCCTAATTCAACTGCTAACAATTCATAGGCGCCCTAATCAATACCAATGATTTCTTCCGATCAATCAATGAATTCTTCAACAATGCATTCATACCTATTTTCATGGACTCATACAATTCAAAAACTTTAAGCATAGCATCTTAACATCCTAACAAATTTCATCGATACTTTCGTAGTGATTTCCTTTATCTTAAATTAGGGTTTTATATTCGATTAAGGATCAACTTTCGTTGTAACCTAACCACATTCAACCAATACTATTTATAGTAATTCATTGATAATAACACCAACCCTAAGATAAATAAATTGTAAACTAATCAAATCGGGAATTGAGAATCAATAACACATCATTTCATGCTAGGGTTCAACCTAACCCTAAAATAAGAAAACTATTCTAGCATATTGAATAAAATAACATAAACATTATAAATTGAAAACATGATTAACAATAACAATAAGAGAAGAGAGAAGAGAAAATAATACTTGATTTAGATTGCTTGAAAATATCAATTTAATGTTTAACACAAAGCCTTCTTCAATGAGTGATAAAGAGAGAACCAAAATAAAGTTATGAAAACACATAAACAAAAACAATGAATAATGAAATCTAAGTATAGCCAAATCAGAAAATCCCCCCTTTACACCCACCAAAGTGGCGTGTAAAAATCTGTTCCCAAATAGTCCTCCACTCCCTAAATTCCCCCCAACTAGCTAGTATCTAATGCCTAGGTTTTAGAGCTACAAAAATATTCTTTTAAAGTGGCCGCCAAGGTGTTGCGGCGCGAGGTTAAGGACCACCAATGAGGTGTAGTGTATGCTACGAAAATCATCATTTTGCTAGCCAAACTTTATTTGCTGCACCTCACATGGAAAGATCAACGTCTAGCTAGAGTCATGTTGCAATAGGTCTTCAAAAATCCCGAGATAAGGCTATTAAACGACGCATATACTTACAACATGAGTCAAGCATGATATCATGAGAGCTTTTATTGCATTAAAATTCTACAAAACAAAATAAAACATACTCGAGAAGAGCAATATCAAAATATATGAAATAAAAGCTCGTAAAGGAGAAAAATATGGAGTAAAATTGATAAAATGAGATTATCTAAGGCATTAAACCAAGAATAAAATCATGTTATCAATTGGGAAAATGAAATTCGGATTCGGCCCACTTTTTTAGTGGGCCGAACCAGGTTTGGCCCGGTCTGGTCTGGGCCAGAGGGGGGTCGGGCTGAACCGGCCTAGTGGCCATCTCTATTTTTATCAATAAATATTTCTAAGACATGATAATAGATGATTATTGAATAATGTTTACAATTGAATACTTATCGTGACTAAAATAATTCACAACTCCGTATAATAGAACCACACCAAAATTTACTAAGAGATTACTTTAATATGGCTAATAAGGGTACGTGGAGAACCATAGTGTGAATGGAGGATAAAAATCAAAAACTTATACAAACAATGATAAGGATTCAGGATGATAAGTATACAATTTCGTCACATTTGGATAAACCAATTTGAAATTGGAGTATCCGAGTAACGATAGGTTGGAAGTGCGTATATGTATAGTAAATATTTGTGAATTTTATTTTTATATATGGATTTATTTTGTCAAATTTGTAATTCCATACGACAATATAATACAGGCTGTTCATCTTATTGTATTTAGTTTTTATATATCTTTTTAATCAATTTGAACATATTTCCCACAAAATTTTTAATTAAATTCTTATTCTATGATCTCATTAGTTAGGATTTACCTATGTGGCACTATATTTATTTATTCTAAAATAAATCATATTGTGTTACTCTCATAGACTAAAATTAAAATTAATTGATTGCTTACATGACGCTATAATTAATAAGATAGAAGATACCTAGCAGGAAATTGCTTTTTTTTTTTTAAAATAAAAAAAAAAAAGAAAAGAATATCTTGTCGCAGTTAGTAGATTCCTAATCATAGTTGGATTCTAAAAACAAGACAATCATTATATCTAAGAAGTTTAAATATATATATATATATATATATATATATATATATATATATATATATATATATATATATATATATATATATATAAATATGCAACGACATATTTAAAGGCCTGAGATCTCCCTATTAGTTAACAAAACTTGCAACTTATTATATACGCAAGGAATTGTGTTACAATACAACATACGTATTTCTCGATCACTTCTCAAAGATCAGTCTTTTCCTCTACAATTTGAGCCTTCTTACAGTTTTCAAGTTGTCGTCGATCTATCATGGAGAAATCCAGAAGAAGCATAATCAACTATGAAGATGACATGAAAATTCCAACACCAATTGCACAACGGAAGAAGGAAAAACTATTACCACCACCTTTTGGCGACCTTCCTTTTGAGTTGGTGAGTGGCACCCTATTGCGGCTGACAGCTGAAGAGCTTCTCCGTTGTAAGTGTGTCTGCAAGCGTTGGTGCGATGATATCGAGACCCCGGATTTCATCCATTCCCACACCCGCCGCATAATTAATGATAATATCTATAATCCAGCAAACGCCAGTAGCTCCATCATCATCTGTACGCCGAAGGATGACAAATATACCAAAAAACCTGACAATACCCTCATGTGTATAGATTTCCGCAATCCTGAGAAACTCAAGATCAAAAAACTTGGTCCTTATTATCTCTCCCTTTTTTGTGACGAGTTCTCTCCTAGTCTCGTTGGTTCGTGCAATGGCTTGCTCTGCTTCACACAATGGTATACTCATGAACGTAAAAGAAAAATTAATTTCATGGGCAACCGCATAATATATGAAAGGCGATTCTTTGTTTACAATCCTATTACCGGCGAGTACAAGATCATGCCTTCGTTGCGAAACTGTCAAATCTTAGGGCACAAATATGGGTTTGGCTATGATTGCATGAGTGACGACTACAAGATGTTTTGTTTAGCAAGAGGTGATGAGACGCATGGAGTTACTCCGGCGACCCAGGCTGTTGTTTACAGCTTGAAGAGCAATTCATGGAAACTCGTCGAGGAACCTTGTCCATTTCAACTAGATAGTGTCAAAACATCACGTATGGTTCTTTCTAATAATGCATTGCACTTGATTGTGGAGTCCGATATTATATATGGTTTTGACCTTGGAAGCTGTAAGTATCATGAGATAGCACGGCCTACTGATCATGTGGTTTCTGATGATGGGTCTCGTGGATTCATCGATCTAGCTCATTTAAGGGGATGTTTGCACTTGGTTTCATTGACTGAGATATGGATTATGAAGGAATATGGTGTAAAAGAGTCATGGACTAAATTGTTTCACTTCTCACAAGAAACTGATCGTGTCATTTCTGGGAAAACATGGATGATACCCTATGCATATTCAGAGGCCGGGACTGAAATTTTGGTACTGAAAGGGCCTTCACTCGACAGGTTCTTTCGTGTGGATCTACGTACTCAACAATGCAGAGAGGTCCTGATGAGTCCAAGTCTACCTAAAAAAAAGATCTACAGGAGTACCATCATGCCATGGGTTGGTTCCTTTGTTTCCCCTGCCTCTTTCGGGAGTTCAACTACTTAGTTCTACCATAACTCTTTAGCTTATTAGCTCTTTTAATGGTTTAATATTCATATGTTTCTTGCTAGACTAGGAAGTTTATCAGCAATCTGATTTTAGCTACCTGATCAGATTGGAAAATGTCTTGTGATAGTGCTTGCAATTCCCATATTATATCATGGTATTTTCAAAGTATTTAATGATGTATCTTGGTATTTTCTAAGTATTTTAGCTATCTTAAATATTTTTAGCAATGTTACTAATGTAATATATTAATTAGAATTATTTATGTACGGTTTTTTGTTATATATCTAATCAGCTATCTATTTAGTTCAATCGGTTATAATCTATTAGGTTATCATCATTCATCAATATGGGATTTTATTTTAAGGAAATTGGATTTGAATTGATATATGAATCCTATTTTACTTTAAATTGCTCTAACAATATATCCTAGCCTAATTGGAGTTGGAAAGTATTGCAAATCTATCTTGGAAAGGGTAAGTGTAGTAGTGTAATACTCTTATAGTTCTCTACTTAAAATCATTGTACAAACGATTTATTCGACTTATCAAAGTTTTGCTACATTATTTTGAAAAAAATTGCCATCCATCGTAAATAATCATCGTAAAAAATTGCCCATCCTAGTTTAAATATTATGGGAGATAGAGAATACAAATATAACACCATATCCCTTGCCAATGTGAACTAATATAACTATTTGCTTTGAATTTTGAACCGATTTAACTATTAGATCGAAATAAACTCATATATATTTAGTAATAACGGTGGTAAAAATGAATAAGTTAGAAATTTAACATACTTCCTATAAATTTCTCAAAGCTATTTATAACAAAATGGAGTATCAAGTTAATACAAATCACTTAAGTTTATGCGTCAAAAGGAGATACAAATCTCATGTATATCCCTCTCAATAAGCTATATAAAAATGTAATGTGTGGGGAGTAATATCATGATTTTTTTTTTATATTTATAAGCTTTTTTAAAAAAACAATTTGAAAAAATAAGCCACTTTTGAAAGAAATTTCAAAAATAAGTTAATTTTGAGTCGGAGTAAAAACGTTAAGGCAACGTTTTATCATAAGTAAAATCGTTGCCACATACAACGTTTTGCATGAAGTTGGAAATATGAGGGTGAAATTGGGGCAGAGAAAAACGTTGCCTGAGGCAACATTTTTGGTCAATTAAAAACGTTGCCCTGTGCAACGTTATCCTAAATATATATTTTTTTTCTTTCTTTTTTTATCCCTACAACGCCATAATCAAATACATCAATATACACACCAACTTCAAACACAAAACACAACTTCCCATCAATCTTCAAATTCACCACCAATATCAAAACGTCAACTCTTCAACACAAACTCAAATAACAACCCAAACCGAAGAAAAGCCATAACTCGAAATTACATATTAAAATTAATAATGTTTGAAATTCAGTTTTAATTGTATACATTACAAATTATAACATAATGAAAAATGAAATAAGCCCTAAGAATTTGGACCCGGAGTCTGCTCCTCGAAAATGATGTCCAAATGAGGATACGAGCTCTGAGTTTGAGTTTGTTGGGTCCACTTTGGATGGTAAGCAAATGGGGCCTGTGGAGATGTGTAAACCGATGACAAAGACTGACCCTGAGTGTAATGCCGACTGCGCATCTCAATAGTATGGGTCTCCCGCCTAGTCAACGGTGCGGAGGGGGTGGATGTGTCACAACTTGTTTGTAATGGATACGACCGAAGTCGGTATGACTTCTGTGTTCTGTCCATGTTGTCCTGGACGAGGCCGTACACGTGATCTTCCATGAGAGGACACATGGCTTGAGAATCATGAATGTAGTCACGAATATGTAGCAGCTCCTCAGTCTACATGATAAAAGAAGGAATACAAATGAAGTTTGTTGTGTACTATATATAAATGAACAAATAATATGGCTAGAATTCTTACCACGATGTGTAACGACACTGATGCAAGTGAGAAATGTGACATAGGCTGCTGGAAAAGAGGGCTAATGAAGCGTCTAGTGATACGTTGATACCATACCAAGTATAAATCGAAGTAGTCCATAACTCTCTCGAACGGACACTAGTAGAAAAAAGTCTATTTGCTGCGGTTATTTAACCTTATTTGCTGCGGTTATTGTACCGAAGCACATATGGCCGAAGCACATATAAAACCAACAAATGCTGCGGTTTTTTTGACGCAGCACTTATAATATTATTTGCTGCGGTTATTTAAAATAACCGCAGCATTAAATACCCTTATTTGCTGCGGTTATTTATAAAAAACCGCAGCATTAATTATTAAAAACTAAAAAAAAAAACTGACATACTTATTTGCTGCGGTTTTTAGTAATAACCGCAGCAAATATACCTATTATTTGCTGCGGTTTTACCAAAAAACCGCAGCAAATATTTTTTAAAAATAATAAATAAAAAATTTCAGCATTATTTGCTGCGGTTTTTCTAATAACCGCAGCAATTGATGGTTACCAGAACAAAAAAAATAAAAATGAATAGGTCATAAAAGATAAGAAAAGCTAAGAAATGATGAATCGTGAAGCATATAAATCGAAAATTCAATTATGACCACTCGTTTTCGCACGCAAAATTGTGATCTACAATATTTTGTACTCAAAATAAACAACCAATTCATTACTCATAGATTTTGGGTGTTATTCCAAAGTTTCGTAAAGTTCGAAGAGGCATATCTCTTAGCCCGGTGATCCAAATGGTGTAAATTTTTTTTTTAAACCACCTATTTTAAGAGGTACTACACAATTATGTTAGCTTTTAGCGGCTTTGGTGACGTATTATTTGAGATATTGAAAAAAAAACTTTGACAAGCCATAAAATTGACTATGGGACTCCGAATAGGCCTTATAATATGTCTAACTTGTGTATTTTTGAGAGATCTATAGGGGCAAATCACCCTCTGGGGGATTTGTTCACTCATTATCCCCAAAAAAGGCCTCTAACACCCTATAATCTATGAAATTCGATTTTTAAGGCTTATTCTTTCATAAACACAACATGTAACATATAGATCTGAACATATAACAAGTTTTCATCTTCGCATTTATATATGGACAAAAGAATTTAAAAAAATATATATACTAGAGTTTAAGGCAAATACAAACCTTACATTTGGGATTCGGAGTATGTAGACTTCTTCAAAATAAGAGAGATGAGTAAGTTATAAGGTTAGGGTTAGAGACCAAATGGCCTGGGATGTTAGGTTATGGGGTTAAGGTTAGGGTTAGGTTTTTTTTTATGCGCTGAAGTGTTGGGACGATTCTGGGAAAGTTTTCGTGTTTGAATGGCCTAGAACAGAAAAGGCTGGGTTTTTATATTAATGAACAAGTGCTGCGGTTATTTAAATAACCGCAGCACTTATGAATCACAAGTGCTGCGGTTATTTGAAATAACCGCGGCATTTAATCTTCCCCCAGGAATATAATATATGACTGATTAAATGCTGCGGTTATTTCAAATAACCGCAGCACTTGTGAGACTCACAAGTGCTGCGGTTATTTGAAATAACCGCAGCATTTAATCAGTCATATATTATATTCCTGGGGGAAGATTAAATGCTGCGGTTATTTGAAATAACCGCAGCACTTGTGATTCATAAGTGCTGCGGTTATTTAAATAACCGCAGCACTTGTAATAAATGCTGCGGTTATTTTTATAACCGCAGCACTTGTGTTATAAGTGCTGCGGTTTTTTGAATAACCGCATCACTTATTGTTATGTGCTTCGAAATTTATTTAACCGCAGCAATTGAGGCGAAGCAATTGAACTGTTTTCTACTAGTGGGATCAACCTGGACTACGGACCGTAGACGCCTATCCCACGCGTCAATGAATAGTCGATGCTGGTCCGTCCAAACGACTTCAGCCTTCCCACGTCGGTCCACCTTGTGTAATTCCTCGCTCGCGTCCTCCTTGTGTAATTCGGCAAATAGAACTCGACGCACTCAAAACATACGAGCGGCGCAACGACACGCCACTCGTCCTCCTCACCCTTGTCCTCAGGATACGAATCTCATATCATGTAATCATAAAATAACATAAAAACGTTAGATATTGGTAAGAAATTGACGTAGAACACATATACAAATTAGAGAAGAGTTGGAATGTTACCTTCTCATCCGCCATCCTATCTAATAAGTCTCGCAAAGGGTTCATCTAGTCGTGAGGTGAACATGAATAATACGATCGACCAATCATCTCATACCGTAAGGCTCTCCAAGGCGGTCCATTTGGACGAATATGTGGACCTCTTGTCCCTCCTTAGCTCTTCTGCGTCATGTAGGTATCGCTGGACGAAAGACGGTGAGATGCTCCCACGCCTAAAGTTGTAAGGTTAATATATGGAATGAGTTAGTTACATATATTTGTTACCATAACATGAATGGCAAGAAGAATACAAATACCATGCAGAATGACTAGTGGCCAGGCTATTTCGACAGTTGCCCGACCCTGTCTCATTTGACAAGCACGTCACATCATTCGATATAGATAGGATAGAGCTGCGCTGCCCCAACTATAACTAGCTACACTATCTTAGGGCCGTTCGAATAGGTGCAAGTAGATAAGATGGACCTTGTTTCCCGACTTATCAGCGAAGAGGACACAAGAAATGAGTACCGAACAGTACATCCGAGTGTACCTAAGAATGTCCATATTAGTGGCATCCGCAGACAGTAGATGGGCAAAAGTAGCAAACAACAAACTATATCTCAAAGTGGGCCCCATAATGGCACCTTTAGGTGGGGAAACTCCAAACAATCTCAGGATCGTCTGGGCGAATAGTGTGCGGCTAGGTTTAGACACTGCCCAACCCATCAATGGTAGTCGTGTCAGGATGCACACATCATGTAAGGTGATCGTGACCTCTCCAACTGGTAGGTGGAAGGTGTGTGTCTCCTGCCTCCACCTCTCGACTAAGGCTGTGACGAGCCCATGATCTATGCGCAGCGATCGCAACCGATGAATATCGTAAAGGACCGCTCGTCTAACATAACGTAGAACTCTCTCATTGACGGGCCAATCAAGGGAGTGGTGGCGAGTGCTAAGCATCGCCACAGAATCTAACGCTCCTGTCCATAGCGCTTGAGAATTGTGCGTTCTACAGACGTGTCTATTGGTCCTGGATCCATTCTTGTTCGTTCAAATAAGCATCGAAAGAAACAATATATTTTTACATAAATATAATCAGAAAAGAAAAATAAAACTAAGAAGTAGAATGAATTTTAATAACATAACAAAAACCCTAATTAATGTTGATAACATAACAAAAGCCCTAGCAAATTAACATAAAGAATACATAAACAAAATCAAAACCCTAAACACTATACTAGGGCCCGTCTCTGAGGACAACTTTTTCTATTATGTCCAGTAACATGACAAACATTGCATGTGACTCATCGATCTGTGTTGTCGTCCATTTCATTTCTTAACCTTTTCGATCATGGACGACCCTTAGCTCGAATTCGACTCTCGTCAGCAATGAGTCGTGGTCCAGTGAACGGTCTCCACACCCTATCATCAAGAAGTGGATGAAATTGGGGCTCGTACACGTATAGGTATGTCATGGTATGGAAATGTTGGACAACAAACAGTGCCTCAAAAAGGTGGAACTCACAACACATAGCCAGCATATGCGAACATGGGTAGTGATATACTTGGACCTTGTTGCACGTGCATGTACCGTCAGCAAATTGTACCAAGTAACGTTTCCCCCTTTACGTGTCACTCTATCTCATCGGCCACTTGTCACGTCGTATACGCCGCTCTTAATGTCGAACGACTCCACATTATGGAATCTGGCCTTACTTCTGTTAAGTTCAATCTTTAGCTCCACATAAGGAGTATAGGGATGGCTTTTTGCAATACATTACGTACCCATCTCTTGTTTTTTAACAAACCATTTGTTCACTCTGTAGAATGTAAGCTCTACTATTTCTGAAACTGGCAGAAATCTTGCACCCTTTATAACTCCATTAAACACTTCTGCCATATTCGCCGTTGCATATCCATATCTATGACCTCCATCGTAAGCAAGTGACCACTTATTTATTTCCATGTCGTGAATGTATTCAGCAACAACAAGAGACACATGAGTTATTCGTCTAATGGCTTTGTCGATCTTTGATGTTTTTCGCTGGAAAACAGCTCTAATGAATTCTTTCTTCACTAAGGCATTCTTCACATGAGAGTTCAAATTCGAAGCAACATGACGAATTCAGAACCGATGAAATGTGTCTGGAGGAGTCCAACCACTATATACTTCATTCATGGCTTGAATAATTCTTGGGTGACGATCAGATAGCACACATAGCCCTCTTCTGTTCGTGACACAATGTATGATGCATGTCATGAACCAGCTCTAACTCTCCCCATTCTCATTCTCTACAAGAGAAAAAGAAGGGGAAATAGTTGATTATTCCTATCAACACCTATTGATATAAGTATTTTTCCCATGTATTTTCCATACAAATGTGTACCATCAATGTCAATGAGAGGAAGTGCGTGTATGAACCCTTCTATGCACGGTTTGAACGCCAAAAATACCCGCTGGAATAACCTATACCTGGGACTCTCTAATTTGTAACACCACTCCAAGGCCATCCCAAGGTGAGTATCCATCAGTGCCTGCATAATCTAAGGCAACTGTTTCTAAGAAGATTCCCAGATATCATAAATGTCTATTATTACGACTTGCTTACCGTACCAAGCTTTCAAATATGGTACGTTGTGGTGGAATCTCCCATGCACTATCTTTATAATTACGACCACTTTCAATGTGGGATCAACTTTGACACAATTCTTTATGAAGTTGCCTATCAATGATGCACTCAAATGTCGGACTCCTCGATTCTGGCTGCTATTAACACAGGACGAAGGATGTGGCTTATGGCCCAATATGAATGTAAACTGCTCTTCTGCCTAGCGTAGTCTCCATCCACACTTCTTACAAAAAACGAGCTCCAACACATTAGTGTTTGATGTTCGACACCAGTATGATATATTTGACCTAAGGTTATACATCTTGCCAGCTTTAACGAGATCTCTCTTAGTAGGAAACTCCATCCCCTTCACGGATTCACTATCAACAACGTATTTTGGGCCACCCATCATCCAACTGCCACCCTCTTCATATTCTAACATTTCATTGTAATATGGAATGGTTGGTTATCTTCAAGTTGGTTGGCCCCTGAACTAGTTCAATTCCTACTTCTATCTCTAGGTTCAAGAGATCATCATCTTCTTCCTCTGCCTCAACTGACTCTCCTTCTTCCACCTCTTATTCCCCCTCCGCCTCCTCGTCCACTTCTTCTTCTTCTACCCCCTCCTCACCTTGCCCAGTATTTTCTGCGAAAAGATAATTCCCAAACCAATATCTGAGAAGTGTACTATTTAATGGAGTCACACTAGGAGTAGCTAGTTCTCAGTTCTCATCATGATGCATTTGACTTGTGGATGGAATGATTGGAAATGATTGGTGTTGAGATAATATATCCATCAATTCAGTATATGAAGAAGGTAAGGGTACTTGCTCCACATATATTTCAATGCCAGATTGTGGATAATTTTGAATGCATACCCACAATACTTTAACAGAGTAGTCATCCGTGAGTGGCAATGCCATACATGTCGACGGACCAGTGGGGTATTTTATTCTTAATTTCAGTTTCACCAACCGTCTATCAAACCACACAAATTGAATATCTTATCAACAATATCAGAGAAGTTGTCTTCAATACTATTCACAATAAGTCTATATTGTTCACCATTATATCCAACTGTGTTATTTCGTTCTATCAATATTCCCCCCCCCCCCCCCCCCCCCCCCCCCCATTGATATAACAAGGGAAATAAATTGGTATTCATGATGACTACAACATAGAAAACTTTTGAATGATATCCAATAATACGTCTATTACCTAAATTCATAAGCTAACCTAGTTCAGAAACCCTAGGGCAACGATTTTCTGACCTAGTTTAAGCCTCATATTTCCAACTTCATGCAAAATGTTGTCTAAGGCAACGATTTTTCTTAAACTAAAACGTTGACTGAGGCAATATTTTTTATCCGAACCAAAATTAGCTTATTTTTTAATTTACTTTCAAACGTGACTTATTTTATTTTGTGTATGTATATAATAAAAATATATTCTATGTACTTGAATAATAAATATTACTTAATTTTGAATGAATATTCTAAAAAGTGGAATATTAAGAATTGATTAGTTTTAACTCAGCTATGGGACCTATCGTATATAAGTTATAACTACTACGTATGAAATTAAGTCCGTTATTTCGATCATTTTTCCAATTCCAATTCCAATTGGTGGCAAAACTTGGAAAACTAAAAACACAACTAACTTCCTCTCTCAGAACTCTGCGAGCTTCTCATTCTCTCAACAATGGCGTCTTCAGAGGATAAGTCAACTAACAAAAGAGAGAGAGATTCTTCTTCAGAGTATTCTCCCGGCAAGAGGATCAGTAAATCTTCCCCAACAACGGACCCTTCTCTCTCCTCCCCAACAACAAAGGCGTATTACTCTTCCTCAACAATTCACCCTTCATCAACAACGATGGGCACAAAGTATGCTTCTCATTTCTCTTTTCAATTCGGAAAATTCTTGTTCAACCAATGATCAGGTTGCTTTTCAAGTTCTTGAAATCATAAAATTCGAGTTTGCGTCTTGATCGTCTGCATTTGAAGTTTTAATCGAATAGACCCAAGTTAAAGTTCTTGAATTTCATGCTTAAATGAGGCTGAAGTTAAGTTAGAATCGTTTAGGTTGCATGAAGTTGAAATTCTTGATTTCATGTTTAGTTTTGGAGTTCAAATTGATTTGGGTGCATGAAGTTTCGAAAATAATTGTTGATTTCATGCTTAAATAATCAGGCCGAAGTTTCGAAAATCGCAAGTTGGATTTTTCATATGGGATGAATAGATCAACTGTTCCAGTTCCGAAGAGGCGAAAGTCAGCCTCTGTTTTCCCTCCATTAAAAAATTCTTCATTTCGTGCATTATGATCATCATTATTCAATCATACTCGAAACTATACATTCTGATCATTAGTATTCAATCAGACTGTTAAAATCTTGAATTCATACAATTTGATCAAAACTTGATTCAAATATAAGCTACGTTGTTTTGATATTCGAAACATGCGCGCCTAAATTCTTCTCTTCATATATTCTCTTCAGCACCGTTGCTGGCGCCTCGGGTACTGCTACCGAAACCGTGCAGGAAACTGCACAAGCTCAGCGACAAGATATAGATATGGTAGAAGCCGAGGCTGTGGAGAATGAACCACAAGAAGCACCTGCTGGCCTTGATAATGCTTATATCAGTTTTGTTGGTCATTTGAGGAGTACCATCAGCGAGGATGTAATGGATCCACATTTGATCATGAGAGTCAAATGGGAAAGATTCACTAGAACAGATTTTTTCGGGATTCCGGCGCATATCCTTAAAGATCTTGTTAAGGAAGAACATAAAATACTTCGAAGTGGACTGTTGCCTGTCAAACTGGTCGGACGGGTGGTGAGCGTGAATGCTTTGCTCACCTTTAATCGTCGTCGTTACATTCTTCAAGGTCTTTCAATGGATTCTCTAAAAGAAAGGGAAGACTTCCAAGATGAGGATACAGTTCAAATTATGTCATTTCGGCATAACGACATGCTTTACTTGGGATTCTACAATGCTAGTAATCCTCGCCCTATAGACTGGGGTACCCGCCGTCCCAGGACCAGGTGCATCGTAGTGGGAGAGGTGCTGGCTGATCAGTAGCAACAACCAGAATCCAAAGCCCGCAGCTAGTCACTTTTGTGCTCATTCTGGCTGGGTATCTTATGGGTTATACCCTCTTCGTGTTCAGCTTCCATTGTTTTAAGCTTTTGAATGTTTGACTTGCTATGGAGGGAGTAGTGTAGTAAGATGTTTAGGAGTGATGGTTGTTTTGTTATTGTTTCGTTCTACATTAACCTACGTACTTATTGTAAATTCTTAATGCAGGTGTAATGTAGCGCAGCTATTACGTACATAGAGGAGTCGGATCAGATTCAACTGCATGCTAGGATTCTTTTGAGGAAGGCCATTTTAATTTGTTTTGTACTGCACTTTCTTGGTGATTGCTTTCTACCTTATTATGTCACTTTAAATTCTACAAGAATAATAGTAGACGCGCTACTTTTGTTCTTTTGCTGGCTTTGATTTCGTTTCTTTCATTGTATTAATTAGCTTTTTCTTTCTTCTAGCACAACATATATAAATATGGTATTAACTAAATCCTTATTTTCAACAAAAATATGTTTGTAATTTTTGAAAGAAACCTTTGCGATCTAGAGACAAGGAAGAAGCACAAAGCTAATGCTTTTATTTCGAAATTGTTTTCACCGAGTGTTATTTTTCAAATTATTAATAAAAAAATTAACTTGGTACTTCAACATAGGAAGTACAATAAAATAAAAAATAGATTGAAATAGTTTTTTTGTTCGTGACTTTAATAAATATATATTAGTTATATCCCAAAAAATTAACATATAGTGACTTACAATAATAAGTTAATAAAATTCCTGA
Organism: Dysphania ambrosioides; assembly: GCA_026401315.1. Classification (NCBI taxonomy): domain Eukaryota; kingdom Viridiplantae; phylum Streptophyta; class Magnoliopsida; order Caryophyllales; family Amaranthaceae; genus Dysphania; species Dysphania ambrosioides. The sequence continues at coordinate 2,573,398 of CM048666.1, forward strand.
AATCTTTATCACATTGTATATACACTTTGTATATATGTCTACAGAACATTAGGAACAATATAATATTAATTTATTATAACCCTACGAATAACAAATTATAGATTTATAGACTATAGACCCACCCTCCAAACGGAAAACATTGTCGAAAAAGTTAAATAAAAAATAAAGTACTCCGTAATTATTAAAAGAAAGGGCCCATCAGCCGTTACAAGTAGCGCTAAATAACACCCTAATCCAGAAACCCTAATACCATCTGGTAATTTCAGTGATGAAATTCCCTCAATATTTTCAATTTTCTTGCTCCATTTTTTGTTTAATTGCAAAATTTCCTGTCAAATTTCCATTTTTGTGCTTCAATTTCTTCAATCGCTGGCGGCCTCCGTTAGTATATCGTGGACTCTACATATATACATCTGAGAAATTGGCTGACCAATTGCCGCTGAGTAAAATAATATGTGATTAGTTTTTGTAGTTTTGAGCTTGGTTTCTATTCATATGATCAATTGAAGTGATGATGTGATCAATTATTTTGAATTGTGATTGAGCTGGAAAGCCTAATGCAATGCTCGAGTCGCTCTTGTGAAGTTGTATCGTTGAATGAAACTAGTCAAGATTTGACCTTTTGCAGGCTTAAGTGAGGGCAACCTCTGATTGCAAAGATGGGCTTATGCATTAAACAGATTGTTCTTCTAACTTGTATTTTCGGGCATGTTCTTTTATATATGGAGTGATTATATTGCTGAAAACAAGAGAGTCCCTTACTTTTCTTTTCTTCTCGTGTTTAAAGTTTCAAGAACGCTGGTTAATAGAGCACATAATCTAGGTATCGGGTGCTTAATTGTATTTGCTTTCCATTGCCATAAAAAAAAAAAAAAAAAAAAAGTTTAGCGATTTTTGGTGTGCTGATTGTCTAAACGTGGGCTTTTTACGTCGTTGTTTGTACGTTTAAGTGAGTCAGAAATATGTTAGCTTGTTGTTTATGAGCAGCCTTCAGCAGGAACACAATTACTGGGAAAGGTGTGGTGATCTGCAAGTATCCCTCTGATCCAACTTCGGCTCTTGGATTTATATCTTTTGCCGAACTGGTAGTATCTTCTGTTGTTGGGTACCCATACAATAAGAGGGCTGTTCCATAGAGTGCCTTCTTCCGTAGTTGAACCATGATCATGTTTTTCAACTTTGCTTGGTAACTGGTGAGCTTTCCTTTCCTCTGTTGTTTCAATCATTAGTTTATCTCTAGTGATGCTTGCTAGGATCATAAAATAAAGTTCTTGGTGTAACTAATGCCTTCTTAATTAATTGTTGATTGCCTTTTCAGCTCATAAGCAAACTTGTGTTAATTGAATAGAACTCTGTTAGGTTATCATTGAATTTCTGCTCTGGTTTATGTAGCAATAATTATTTGACTTAGCATAGATTTCTATATAGATCTCTATTCTCCAGTATGCTGTTTCATGGGCCCTAAGAGTAAAGATTTTTCTACTTTTCTGCAATACAAAAGCTACAAACGCTTGATTTTGAACATCTTATCAGCCGCAATCGAACTATTCTGACCTGAACACCTTCTGAAGTTTATCAGTTAGGAGTTTTAGCTCCAGCAAAAACAAGCCTTTTTCTGTCCCACAAACTGGCAGCTGCCTATCAGATTCTAAGAGCCTTTGACATGAACTAATTCTTACCAGCTTTGCATATTCTTCCACGTTTGGTCAAATAGGAATACTGTCCATCTTTTTATTAGATGGACTGAAGATCAAGGTTCCTCTTCATTCTGCAAAAGTTTCTTTTTATATATCATACTAGTTCTTGCGATAATTGTGGTTCTTCACCTGTCACTTTACACAACAACAACAATAAAGCCATACTTAAATCCTAAAAAGATGGGGTTGGCTGCATGAACCGAGAGGATATCTCATGTGACCATTAGTCGTTCATAAAATCCTATTTATCCATTCCTCCCTATTTGTTCTCCTATCACTTACAAAGCTTAATTACTCTGTATATTTGTTCTGCGGAGGTTTGGTTTTCCATAAAACATGTGCCTATCTCTCCTAATCCATACTCCGCAGGGTCATGGTTATTGTGAGGACTTTATTTCCCTGGATCGCCCTTCCCTTGTTTCAGCTTCATTATTTAGTAATTACATAGTTCTAAGCTTTTATAAACTATAGTTTGGATTATGATGGTTAGTGATACTGTATTGTTTGTATTTCAATTCGTCGGAAGTGACCACTTAATTGTTTTGCTTGGATTATGATGGGTAATGGCCTAATGGAATGAAATAATTGTTTTAGTTTTAGAGCAACTTTCTTAGGTTAAATGTAATCGTCTGCTTTTGAAATTTTTGTCAATAAATTGCAAATATTTGGTGATTATTCAATGTGGTTTTAGTGAGATCATGGATTAATTTTTTTTGGCTGTCAATCAGGATAACTGCTGGGTTAGCTGCTGCATTGCTCCCGTGGCCAACAATTTCTAAGCAAATCCATTTAAGTCGTACTGTACATCAGAACCCAGCCTATGCTTGTCCTACTGCTAAAGCCGGGGTCCTTGGTGCCTTGGTGGTGATCCCTTTGTGTCTCTTGACTCATGCGTTTTTTGGTTGCTATGCCACATGTTGAGATGATTACTTTGAGGACGTTGAAGATTCCCAAAAAGGGGGAGCGCACCCAAGTTGTTAAGGTTCTCAAACCCTATTGGTTCTGAGGCCATTTAACCTTCCAACGTTGCTTAATGAAATACTCCGTAATCACTCTATGGTTTAGGTTATTGTAAGAAGAAATGATTCAGAAAAACCATGGAATAGAGGTAATGTTGCTAGATCTTGAACACATTATAATGGTTTTCCTTATATATAGCTATATGGGTCTGCACCTACGATCATGGGCCATAGGCTATTTACCATAAGCTTGTATCATATGCAATACAGGTCAAAAGCATACAATCATAAATCCATCTCCTATTGGCAATCCCTTTGGACTATTAATACACATGTATGAATAAAGGCCTAAGTATGATCTGAATCACTCACAATCATCAATACTTCTCTCTAAGCATTTATTATGAAACAAACAAACAAAGACTAAGTTAGAGGCTATCGCTTGATCTTAAAAATCTTAATTAACTTAAGCATTGAAGTAGGGTTTCCTCGGAGCACCGGCTTTGAGGGTTGAGGGCAATTGAGTTTAATTAACCCCTTGTCTTTCGAGGTTTACTTGATCCTTGTCTTTCTTTCACAAGAAGAGAAAAGACTTTGAAAAATTGATATGAAAAAGCACTTGTCTTTATTACTTTCTTCTCTGGTCCAAACATAATCCCCGGTAAAAATCCAGTTGTTATAATCAAGCATCAAGAGTAGGGTGTCAAATGTCAACTATCATTTGGTATCTGATGTTTGCACTTGTCAAAATAAGAACAAGTTATGGGAATATAACTTATATGATCGAGTCTACATGAGGAATGGGAATGTGCAAATTCAAGGATTTAGAAGAGGAGTAGTTTGAACTTATCAAATGGGAATCAAGGGAGCTTGTTGAGATCGTTCTAAGATCCTTGGACGAGAGATCAGGCCACAAATATCTGTCGTCAAAGGTCATTCATGGAGGATATATAAATATCATAATAGCAGCTATGAGGACATACTCATAATCCTATGCTCATAGCATCCTACTCACTTATCATTCAATCACTCATTATGTTTACTCCGTTCATAGTTTTTACTTAGACATGAATAATTGTACACCTAAATATTACACAAGATCACACAATAAATATGAAAATCCCCGTTTCTAGTTTTTCCTATCTTTTAGGTTTTTCGTATTACCAATTTATTGTGTCTGTTTTTTTTTCTTTTTGCAATTTTCTTATTCGTTTACTGCTTATCCTTTATATATCTAGTTGTAAAGCGTCCCAACCGTAGATAGTCATTAGTCAATATTTTTTGGCATACTTTTATTTTATTGAAATTATCTATGTACCAAAAATGTTTTATTTGTTGCCTTTTAGAGTTCAAGATATTGCCAAAATCTAAATCTGCTAAGATATAGCCAAGTTCCCAATCCTTCAAGTGTTCACACTCTAAGCAAATTATAAGAATCTGCCATATTATTAGTTTCCAAAAAACAACACTGCCATATGAATATATATATTAAAAATAATCACTTGTTTTCTAGGAATTCTGAAATGGATATATGAGCATTTTCTCAGAAACTCGCAACAAAATCATAAGTTGTAAGTGTTGGAGTACCTTGTCTATATATTACAGTGAACTACCTTTCTTCACATTGCTACATAGCAATTAGTAAGCAAATAAATACATTAATTCATTGTTCTATTTATATGTTGCATAAACTGATCATTTTTATTTTGATGCTTGCAGCAATTTACCAGATCCGGAGGTAAGTCATTCTGTTGGAAGATTTCAAACAATTACATTTTACAGAATCTCTCCGTATAGAGTAGTGAGTTTAGCACTCGCTATAGCTTGTTCTTGTAGTTGCAAAATTAATCAGGAAATGCATGAAAAGACCTCTTGGTTTCAATTTTGTGCTCTTGCATGTGACCCTTGTCAAGGGATAAACACGAAAGTAATTAAACTAAATCATAGTATTTTATAATTTGTATCAGTAAAGTTCTCTATTTCATTCATTTGTGACTTATAATTTAAGCAAAGAAAGATTGAACAGTCAGAGATAGGGGTGTGCAAAATAACCGTAACTGTTAAATATCGGTAACCAATTACCGTTACTTAACGGTACAGTTACGATTAGCCTTTTTCAATAACCGTTATAATGGTTAATCGTACCGTTAAGGCCTAACGGTACGGTTAACCGTTTATGAACACCCCTTCATAGATGTCATGCATTAAGAGTTAGTTTTCTTTTGGGTAGAAATTGAAAATTGTAAGAATAAAAGAACTGATTTTGATACAAAAGAAGCTACAAAGGAAACGTTAGAGGATTCAATCTTTTAGACTAGCATAGTCAAGCCAGGCATTCGCTAGAATACGAAAAACTAAATGTCTATAATGAAATAATTATTGGAGGGAGCGTAACGATTCGGTTAGTCCAAGGCTCATCTACAAGATAATATTAATATACGAGAAATTCATAATTTATATCTTTAATTTTATCCCTTAATATCACATTTTATTGCTTTTATTATTATTATTGTATTTGATAGAAGTACGCTGATGCACATGCTTATTTGTAGGCCATTCTGAAAGAACTTTCTTAGGTGAAGGAAGATATTCAGAGTATCTTGTCTGAAATTAGGTTATACTTCCAATTGATTGTTGATATTAAATTCAAGCTATTTCAGTTTATAATTATTTCAGTTTATAACGATAATTCTCTTTCCACTTACGTGAAAAGCTACAAATACAAGGCCATATATTTCTCGGCGTAATCTAAGCAATTAATTATTTTGACGAGAGTCAAAAGACAAATAGTTTAGTCGGTTAAAGTCTTAAAAGGTGCCATTCAAGACATAGGATTAAATCAGTCTATGAGATAATTAAACCAAGCTAAAGGGAGCTCTTATATACGTAGTATTCTTTTGGCTGATAGGAGATACGAACCCTTGCAAGAAGCGACAATGACAATCGAAGAAGCAAACCTTTCTGAAGAAATTCGTCAGGGGAAACTTGCCAGCATCCAAGAAAGAGAGGTACTGTGAATATGTCCATTTTTTTTAGCTCAGTTTACATGAAGAATTCCTATATTTTTAGTGATGATTCCTGTGTTGTGGCCAAGCAGAACGAGCTAGCAGCTAATGAAAATGAAGATGAATCATCTCAAGATTCTCAATCATCAGATTACGTTGTATACGCATTGGACGATTTTCCACAGACCGATCCTCAGCCTCAACCAATTGATTTCTCTGACGAAAATCAACTCCAGTCATCACCAACTGCAGAAGGGTAACAATTCAATGACTGATTCCCCCAGCTTAGTCCACTTTATGATTTATCTTCATGATGTTATTGTTTAAGAAGTCTACTTTATTGCTTATATGATCTAACAAGATTCGTAACACGCATGTATGGCAGCACTCAAGTTTCATTGTTGAATCAACGTAGCCCATCGCGAAATCTTGTGCTACAAGTGGCTAGCCCTCATCCAATGCAAGCTGGAACGTCGTTTTCCAGCCTTTTGACTGCTGCATATATTGATGAAGTCTTGTCTCCTATTAGGGTAGTTCAGTTTTTTAGTAGACATAAAGTAGAACTCCTACTCGTATGATTTATTTATCTTTTTGACAAGGCTACTCATATGAATTGATAAAGCATATTTTAACAGGAATCCGAACTTTCTCTGTCACCTGAGCAGAACAGCTCATCATTGTTCCAACAAGACCCGATCAGTTTTTTCCAAGACGGTTTCCTTGGCACTTATTCCTATTTGTAAGACATTTTCCTACTCATCCAAAGCAAACTTCACCCTTAATATGTAGCACTGTATTTTTACCTTTAAAATTGGTTGTACGCATCAATTATATGTTGGCCATAGTACTCTCGCATGATTAGGAAAATTCTGAAAGTGTTCCTTTGTATAAATTAAAATATGGTATCACCAAAACAGATTCGAGATGGTTTTATTTTTGCTTGAGCAATACCCATTGTTCAATATATATTGCAGGAATGGTAGTAGTTCTACAGGAGGCAATCAATCTTTAGAATGCAATGAGATCAGCACAAATGGAACTGCATATGGCTATGAGTTCCCTGTTTCAAACTTGATTTCTCATAACTATCAGCTACCATATTCCCCTGCAAGCTTCCAAGTGCCTCATCACCAAATGCAGTTCGCTCTGCAGGCTCCTAATTACTATCAAATATCTGTAAAGCCTCACTGAATTTTAATACTACTCTTATCTAATTTTGTTAGAAGAACTACTGCTTTGCATAACTGTCTTACTTACAAATCAATATGATCATGGATATATAGCAGCAAAGGCCACTCGGAAGCAGCAGTAACACCTCGCTTTTCAGCACTCCACAGTGGTCTAATCAGATAATTCTGCACCAAAACCCAACACCCTTAGTGCAAAATCCACAATGGCCTAATGAGATTTCCCTGCAGCAAAATCCAACTTTCCTTGGGACAAATTCACAGTACTCAATACAACCCATAATTACTATATGACTGATGATGACTTGAAGAATAAGTCTTTGAGCCTAAAATCATCTTATTTTTTTTGCCGCGTGAATTTTGCAGACAGAGTGACGGTTTTCAAAACTCGCTAAGTTCACTTTCTGGACTGAATTACATGTATCTAGATTCTTCGCAAATGAATCACCAGGTACATATTATGATTTTTAATTTATCTGTTTGAACATCTTTTAAGGGTACTCCTGAAAACAATTAGTTTTGTTTTTTTAATATGCATCTGTAATCAGGCAATGGAAGGTCAAAACAATACGAGGCCAAGTCATTCTCTTAACTTAAATGGCCCATTTGCAAACAATTCTCAGGTTATTTCTAAATACACCTATGATTACACATGCATGTTATATTCATATTCTTGCTAAAAACAATCAACTTAACAAGGCCTATAAATTAAATCTCAGCAAGCTCATCTTGAGGGGGAAGGATCATCATCTTCTTCTCGTAAGGTCAGTTCATAACTATCAGTTTTGTATTAGTCAATCTGATTCATGTACTAGCGACAGATATGGTGCATGCCCAACTTCTAGTCCGTTTAAAATCCATGTTTTAGATCCATAATGAAGGTCAAGTGTCCATACCCGTGTTGAAGTGTCAACTTAACATTACGAGCTATTATTTGCAGAGGAAGTTACCTTGGGATGATGATACAGCTCTGACTTCTCTAAGGCTGTCAAATTACCAGCATGGCTACACATCGTCAAACAGTACGATCCATCCAGCTCCTAGTGCTAGCCCTCGGTATAGCGCCATTTCTCATAAGCTTCTGCTATATACGAGTAAAACATAAGATTATTGGTGAAAATATATATTTGCAATGAATGTATTTTTTTTTTTTTTCTCCAGGCCTCCAACTAACGGACTTTATAATCCTACATATGAACAAATGGGCTTGCCAATTGACCCCCATATCCGTATTTTTCAAGCATTGCTAGAAAATGGTAAACATCTCAACCAATTTCTGAATGTATCATTTTCTGATCTCCATCTCTAAATACCATGAATTTTACAGATTTGTTAGAATTTGTAGTTAAGGGCTTCATACATTATGTAAAGTGGCCAGTCTGACATTCCATAAAATAAAAAAAGAAAAAAAAAAGAAATGTGTCCATTGTTTTGGGATGATTTATTTCTTTTGTACAAACATTTTGATCTATTAGCAGTAACTAAATTGTCTATTGTATGACATTTACAGATGATATTCACGACAGCAAGGAAACCCGTAAACAAGAGGAGTGATCATTGATTTATTACAAGTTCCTTAAAAATGGATAAAAAGATCCTTAGTTTTATGAGTTCAAGTTTTTTAAGAATAATTTGATGGATTACATGGATATTTATTTATGTTTGGATAAATATTTGCTATAATTAAACATTCAGGTTTTGATTGGAAACCCTCCGTTCCATTAGGGTTACATATTTTGGTGTTTGTATTTACAATGGCAGGTTTTTAACTTCTAATGTTTTCTATCTAAGTTGATGCTCCTGTTTCACTTTGGTTAAATATTACAGTGATAAGTGAAAAATGTTAAATGAGATCATACAAATAGTTTGGTTTGGTGATCGAAAATGTGAAATGAGTATTTGACTGATTAAAATCAGTCCATATAATTTCATTTCATTAAAAAGGTGTTTAGATCAAGTGGAAGGAAAAATATGGAACACATATATTAATAGAAATTCATGGAAATGGTGCATGTCAAAAAAAAAAAAATCATGTGGATAGTTGAAAATTATTTCCATTTGCCATTCCCTATTGCCTAAAGTTGTGTACCTTTATTTTTATTTTTATTTCATCTTTTTATGAAAAAAGAAAATCAAAAATTTTCTACAAGCAAAAATCAACCTAAAAATTAAAATCCTTGGACTCCGTTTAGTAGGGTGTAAAACGTTTTTAACTGAAAATGATTTTTTATGGAAAACCTTTTAAGATGGAAAACTTATTTTCATAGAACTTTTCTATTGTTTGGTTGCATGGAAAATGATTTTACATTTAAATATTTTCTGTTGTTTGGTTGAACTGAAAATTAATTAATCCTATTAACTTTTCTAATTGTATTCTCTTGTCATTTTTTTTTAACTTTTTCCATTATATTTTCTAATTGTTTGTCATTATCTAAATTTGTTATGGTATAATAAATATTTTTTATAAAATCTACAATGTATTCCTTTGATCTATTAATAACATATTACATTATACAAAATATTGCCATAAAACTAGAGACCCTTAAAAAATTTGGTTCAACATTATAAAAAAGACCTTAAGCTAACTATAAAGGATTATTCGCAATTGAATAAGCAAACCAATCAAATAGGTAAACCAATCAACTTGTTGTAATGTAATAGTTTGTACTTTTATATTTTAAATTCTAATAGAAATTTTTTTATCCTAATTTCAAATAAACTGTTGATTGTCCATATTTCATGAGAAACTTTCATTATTCAATAGAATTAGGGGGAAATCTAGGGTTTTTTCCGACTAAATGGATAAAATTAGTTCAAACTCATGATATAGTTCGATAATTTAATAATCAAGACATGAGATTCGAAGAAAACATACTAAATTGATGAGATTCAAAGAAGATGAAAAATTATGGATTTTCTCCCCAATTTTAAAGAGAGAGAAAGTGTGTAGTAGAGAAAGGGAGTATCGAGAAAATGAGAAATGAAGAATTTGTGAATAGAATAGGGCATGGGTCGGGCCGAACAGACACGCTTTTGGCACATTATGACACAAGCAAGGTCGTGGCACGGCATAACACGCTGTCCGTGGAATGGACCGCAGGCTATACTGCGGACAACAAAAAAAATTTAGGCACTAACACGTGAGAGACACGGCCCGAAGCACACTATTATTTAGTACTATTTAATACAATTAATATTACTATTATTTTTAATATTATTATATTCTTATAATATAATTTATTTTATCTAAAATTATTTTTTTTTTCAATTCTATTGTATACTATATTTTTATTTTTTGTTAAAAAAATTAGGCCGACACGAGGTAAGACACGACACGCCAAGCACGTGGGTCGTGTTAGGCCATTAGCCAAGTTTTAGGGAAAGGTAGCACGACACAGCGCGACATGACTACGATTAGGCACGACACGAAAAGAGGTCAGACGCGAGCTGATACGATCCATGACGGGCACGCCACGACCCGTGCTTACCTCTATGCATGAGTTGGTAATGCGCTAGTTATTTGTTAGTTGATAATTTTTTTAGAATAAATTGATGTAAAATTGTTTTACTCTCAATTTTGAAGAAAAATGTTTTCAATAGGGTGTAAAATGAATTTTCATTTCAAGTTTTACATTTTATATTTTACTCCAAACTAAACAATGTAAAATGGAAAAACAGTTTTTAGGAAAAATATTTTCCACCCTACTAAACGGAGCCTTAATAATGATAAGAAAAGGAGAGAATCACCAAGGGAAACCAAATATAGCTAAGATGGGATGCATTCTCATAAGAATCACCAACGACTTCAGCTCTTTTATTAACCTTCCTAAATACGTGGTTTATGTATTCTTTAAACATGTCAATAAAATAGTGCTAGGGCTATGCTTTGACGTACACCTCTTTCCAATATGGAGTACAAAACTACAAATTTCCCACGCCACACTTCGCAATTCGCATCCTCAGATATTAAGATAATACGGAGTAAGCAACATGAGCCTTGTCCAACAACAAAAAAAAAAGGATCTACAAAAGGTAAATTTCCACATTTAGATTTTAAAAATACATATTGAATAATCCAATTCGATTTAGAGTTCAATGGCTTCCCACGTATCAGCACTCCAACCCCTTTCTCTGAAACCCCATCCCCTCAATCTTCGACTCAAGCTTCTTCGTCACACCTCTCTCAAATTCTCTAGCCCTTCTTCCTCACACTTTTACAGATCAAGAAATGGCAACTCCCTTTTCTTTTACCAAAATTCTCACTCTTCTGATCTCTATGTGTCCTTGTTATCACTCTTTTGTCTTAAAGATTGAATCTTTGAAATGGGTTTTGCAGATGGGTGTAAATGGAGATTGATTTCTTGCTCTTCATCAAATGGGTCAAGACCCGACCCGATTGATGATGGGGTGAAGAGTATTGAGGAGAAAAGGCGCGCTGAATTGGCTGCTAGGATTGCTTCTGGAGAATTCACTGTCAAGCAATCTAGGTAGTACGCAGAATTTTTACTATTTTGTCTTAAATTTTTGTAGGTTGGTTTGTGTTCATGTATTTTGGAAATGTGGGGTGATAAATGGGGTTTCCGGTGTTGATTGGTTGCTTTAAGTTAGGATATTTGATGCGTATATGGTCGTTGGATGATGATTTCTGATGGGAGTACAATTGTGGGAGAAAGAAAATAACTTCTTAGCACAATGCACGTTATATTTGATGCATAGTAATTATCATAGAAGAAGAAAAAATATTATGATGTTTGTAGTGGTGTGCATGTGTGATAGTAGAATCAAACTATATTTTCAGCTGATGCTTTTTCTGTTGCGATTTAATCGCTTCGATTGGTTAGGGATCATTGTGGGATGGATTGCGATTTGCTTCCAGCTAGGCAATGTATTCACTTGAATTCAGTTGTGCTATGTAACACACAGGATCACTGTTTATCAAAAACAAGAACTCTAGGAGTGCTATGTGATGTATGTTCACTATGTTGATATCTTGTTAAAGCTACTATGTTGCAAAATCAGGCAAGATAAATTATTGTTCTCTGTGTGGTCGAGCTCATTGTCAACTTCCTATATGCTTCAGCTTGACTCTCGTGTATGCAGTTTCTCAATCTCTTGCATATGAATATTTTAGAAGTATGTTCTTTGATCCTTTTTTCCACAAATAAGAGAATTTAGCCTTCCAAAAAAAATTACTGGGGAACCTATTTTAGCATATATCTTTTAAAATGATTTGGCCTCTACGTTCCCTAAAAAAGCATTTCCTGTCCTCTATGTATAACAATCGTGTTTCTCATTTATCTTAGTCAAGCCCCTTTGATGTCTGCATTTTAAGGGAACATGTGTATAGAAGTTCTTTTTCGTTCAAATGATGCCGATGCGGTGCTGTTGATGCATTTATCTTTCTGCAAGAATTCCACTGTCTACTTGTATTGATATTCATACCTTGCCTTGCTTTATCTTCAATATTGGCTGCAGCCTTCCTACGGAACTGAAGAATAATCTGTCAAAGTTAGGAATTCCATCACCTCTTCTGGATTTTGTATTTAAACCTTTTGAAGATTATGAGAAGTTCTCTCAGATTCCTGAGGCAAAAGGCGAAATAGCGGCTATTCGTAGTGAGGCGTTCTTCTTGCCTTTGTACGAGCTTTACCTCACTTATGGTGGAATATTTAGGCTGAATTTTGGGCCAAAGGTTTCTGTCCTTTCAAGTGGTTTTGTTTGCAAGAATATATGAATGATATTTATCAGCATATTTACATGTATGTTTCATCAATATGTTGTCACTGCAGACATTTCTCATTATTTCTGATCCTACAGTTGTTAAGCATATCTTAAAGGACAACTCCAAGGCTTATTCTAAGGTATGGAGTTTGGCAATTGTTTTCTCATATCCAGCTTACTCATTCATCGGGAGATGCAGTGAAGAAAAATATTTAGCTATACTTCATTCTGATCCCTTGATCAGGGTATCTTGGCAGAAATTCTTGATTTTGTGATGGGAAAGGGACTCATCCCTGCCGAAGAGGAGATATGGCGTGTTCGAAGACGTGTTATAGTTCCTGCATTACATCAAAAGGTAGTGTTACTACTGGTACAATATTGTTCACAACTTCAATGTTATAGCTTCAATGTTATGTTTTCGATTCTAATTTGAGTTTAACTCTCTTCTCTCAAATGTAACTTGATGTTAATGCATAGAATTGATATGATGGCTTTTCTGGCTTGACACTGCTGCTCCTTTTCAGTTTGTGACTGCCATGATTGACCTCTTTAGCCAAGCGACAGACAGACTTTGCACGAAGCTAGACACTGCTGCATCAACTGGAGAAGCAGTGGAAATGGAATCACTTTTTTCTCGTTTAACACTAGATATAATTGGGAAAGCTGTTTTTAATTATGATTTTGATTCCTTGACCAATGATACGGGAATTGTTGAGGTGTGTTGAGCTCCTTCTCAATCTACTAAGCATGATCTTATCATGATGTATTACATAGCCTCATACTGTTCTCTAGACCAGGCTGTTTATGTTGTTTTGAGAGAGGCAGAAAATAGAAGCACTGCACCAATCCCTGTCTGGGAAATTCCCATATGGAAGGATATATCCCCTAGGCTGAAAAAGGTGAATGAGGCACTCAAGTTGATAAATAAAACGCTAGATGATCTGATTGCAATCTGTAAGGTGAATGCCGGATGCCTTATCTACACTATGCTTTATGTGAATTGAAAATCAGTTCTAATTTTTTATCGACAAATATAAATACAGAGGATGGTAGATGAAGAGGAGCTGCAATTTCACGAGGAATATATGAATGAACAAGACCCTAGTATTCTCCATTTTCTTTTGGCATCAGGAGATGATGTATGGAAATCTTCATGTATCATGGAATTATTTTTCACTTGATCAACCGATTAAATGCAGTTTTTACCCCTATGCAGGTTTCCAGCAAGCAACTTCGTGATGACTTGATGACTCTCCTAATTGCTGGTCATGAAACTTCCGCAGCAGTACTAACATGGACATTCTATCTCCTGTCTCAGGTAGAGGTGGCCACCGGTCTCCTAATAAGATCCCACATGGCTATTTTTTTAAGGATGATATACTAAAAAGATCAAACCCAAGCTTGTGAATAGTGCAAAAAACAAAGTGTTGTAAGTAAAAAAAATGGAGGAAGTATTATTTTTGAGATATTTCAAAAGTTTTTCAAAATTGAAATAAAGTTATTGAATGCTTCCTAGGGCCTTAACCGGAGGTTTTGAAATCATTCAATACCTTATTTCAATTGCTAAATTATTTAAAAAGGAGTTTATAATCCAATTGGAGGAGTTTGAAATTTGATTATAATGGGTGTTTAGTGTCAAAGTAAATAGTTTTAATCATTCACAGAGCCTTTTATGACACTATACGACCCATAAAAAACATATCAAAGTATTCTTTTACCGGACTTGGAAAATTCCAAATGACTTATGGATATTGGTTGAAAAGGAGATTTAGAGTCAAAATGGATGTTTTTAATCACTCCTATGGATTTATATTGTCATACAAAGCATATGGGTATAATAAAGTGTTCTTCATCGTGTCCAAAGTTGTCCAAAATGACAAAGTTTGGAAGGTATATTTAAACACTAATTTTGATATATTTTGAAAAAAATTCAAAATTGAAATAAAGGTATTTGATATTTTCTAGAGTCATATGAAAAGGTATAGAACCATTCAAAATCTTATATTTTGTCTTCAAAAACGAGTTGTGGACCTCATTATAGGAGTTAAAAAAATCGAATAAAATGAGTCTGTAGGTTTAAAGTAGATAGCTCCAATCATTCATAAGGCTTAATATGACCTTTTAAGACCTATTATGCATAAATTAAGTGTTTTTTCACTGGGTTCAAAATTGTCCAAATGACCTAATTTTTAAGGATAATACATTGTTTTTGAAATATTTTTGAAATATTTTTGAAATAGAAGTAAAAGTATTAGGTGCTTAGGATATACTAGGAGGTTTATAACAATTCAATACCATATATTTAGGCTTCAATGGCCTTTCAAAAACGAGTTTAAGACCTAATTATAAGAGTTTTAATTACATATTGAAATGGGAGTTAGAGTCAAAATAGACTGTTCCAATCAGTCATATGGCCTAATATGGCTCTATAAGACCCATGGTCAGTAAATCTATGTGTTCTTTTGCCGAGTTTGAAATTGTCCAAAATGACTGATTTTTAAAGGTTATTATACAATATTTTTGAAATATTTTCATAAAATTCGAAATGTAAACAAAGGTTTTGGATATTTCATAAAATTCTAAATGCAAGAAAAAACCAAACAACTTGTGCTACCCAGACTTCAAAAACTAGTTTCTTAGCAAAACATGATTTTGGAGGTTGTAAACAAAATAGATAATATCCTCTGTAAATCTGTAACTTGGTGCTTGCTGCTTATTTTTTACTAAATTTTTTGGTGTTTGATTATGATATGCTTGATTTGCTGATTGTAATGGTATGCATTATTTACTCCCTGCAGGATCCAAAAGTAATGTCAAAGCTTCAAAATGAGGTAACTTGAATTGGGATTTATGGAGCTTTAGTGATAGTGTTTGGTTTTAAGATCACCCTTTCTTACAGGAGGGGGAAAGAGAGAGTGAGAATGCTCTAGTGAATAGACATGAGCTTTTGACTACTACTTATGTGGACTTGCTCCTTGCTTAGGTAGATACAGTTCTGGGAGACAGATTTCCTACAGTTGAAGACATGAAAAACCTAAAATATGCAAGTCGGGTGATAAGCGAAGTAAGAACACCTCTTTATTGTTTACTTAGATTTGGTTGGCCTTATGCTTTCTGATATATTACCTTTTGCAGTCTTTGAGGCTATATCCCCAACCACCTGTTTTAATTCGTCGTTCTCTGAATGAGGACATGCTTGGACCATACCCTATAAGAAAGTAAGTTTTATAGATTACATAGTGTTAAACTAGGAAGGTTATTGCTTATGATCCCTGTTTTACTTAGATTCCTTTTAAAGCGAATCAAAATGATGCCTAATTTTACACTACCTATTTTTTTTATTTGCAAATGGTATGTTTGGCAGTTATCTAAAGAGTAAGGATATCAAAATCAGCATTCCAGATACTATTTCTCTGGACTGCACTAATAGTAATAAGGTGAATTTCAATGTTGACAATAGTGGTGAAAATGGATAGTCAAACGTTTCCTCTCAGATCTCCCAGGATAGTACTCGTTTGTCTTTTATCAGTATCTCTTAGAAGTATTCCAATTCACTGTGTAGCTGGCTGCAGTTAGAAAATGAACAGCTTTTTTTAATCCAAGCACCTCCATCATATTTTGTACTGTTTATCTTTGTATATTGACTTGTTCCAGTACTAAAGTATAGAAATCAATACTTCTTGGCAGAGATGAGGATATATTCATATCTGTTTGGAACCTGCATCGTAGCCCGAGTCTTTGGGAGGACGCAGATAAATTTAATCCTGAAAGGTGGCCACTGGATGGGCCTGCACCAAATGAGACTAACCAAAATTTCAGGTATCTCTTTGTATCTTCACTGACCTTGAGGAGGTGCTATGCATGAATGCATCGAAGTTTGTGCTCCTCATTTAAGCTGGTAGTTCATGACTTCATTAAGCTGATCCTTTTCATTTTTCTCTTTTAAGATATCTGCCATTTGGTGGAGGTCCGCGAAAGTGTTTAGGAGACATGTTTGCTTCATACGAGGTAACAAAATCTGTTTACAAATGCTGAGACAGCCCTTATGCAACTCTGCTGAATCATCAGCTAGGATCAAGTTTTGACTCACAATGCGCTCTTGGTTATGCAGAACGTAGTAGCTTTAGCTCTGCTCGTTCGACAATTTGACTTTGAGCTGGCACCGGATGCTCCTCCTGTAAGGCATTTGTGGTCACTTTAAATTTGTCTTTGGGATGCGTTGTATATGAGAGTTCAAAGATGCATGCATCAAGTGGACTTTATGCCATGTTTACATGATAGTAAAAAATGAGGAAGAAATTTACACTTTGATGCAAATATATGTGGGTAAATGATTATAATATTTTGCAATCAATATATGGTTGCAGGTGAAGATGACTACAGGCGCGACCATCCACACAACAAATGGGCTTATGATGAAGGTGAGACGAAGAACAAGATATCCCGTCAAACCCACTGTCCCTGTTGTTGAGACAGCTCCTGCTATTTCAGTGAATCAAAAGGGGCCATTTTCTACTGCTCCATCCGCACAGAACTAGAATGATGATCCATAAGAGGGAAAGGCCTGCTTCACTTCGGACCAGAACAGTATAGAAAAAAGAATCAGACAAGTAAGCAACTTATCCACTCATATTCATCTTATGATATTGTCAACTTCAGTTACAACTTGATCCACAGTGCAATTAACCTCCCCCAGTCCCCCACTATATATGCCCAAATTGGAAATGTTGGCTAATTATGTTGTAAATACGCCCTTTGTCCTTACTGTACATTTAAATTGTATAACATGCATGTGCCATGAAGTATACGATTCTATAAAAGTTCTTTATGAAACTTATCTTGTTTTCCCATTGTAAACTTGGCCAACGTATATGTTTCTTTTTTTGGGTACGAGGCGTATATAATCTTAGCTCCACTTCATGTTTCAAGTTTGTCTGCAACTATAATGTTAAGGCCCCAGCCCCAAACTTGTCATTTTATGTAAATTTCATGACGAAGCCAACCCCCATCTTATCAGGTTTCATGAGGCTTCTGAATTCTTCCCCACAGAGAATGAGCTCAAAAAACTAGTGGGTGACAACCAACTCCCTCGTTTCTAACAACTTGGGCAACAAAGCTATGTTTTGGGGGTTGCCGTACGACAACCATTAGAAGTCTCAGACATTTTAGAAACCGCAGTGTTCTTCACAAAAGATACAACATTATATGTTTTGTGGCACAAGTGGCCAAATATGTTGTATTTGCAGGATCATAATTCTTTACCAAAATCATATTGATTATATTGCTGCACATGCATCGAAAGAACAAAACTACTACTAGGATTTTGGTTAGTCAAGTCATCAAGGTCTATCATACCAATTTAAATATGGCTCCAAAGATGATTTGGCATGCACGGACCTGCAAATTAATGTTTACCCAAAAATCACCCTCTTATTGATAAATGCGATTCATATAGCCTATAAAGTTGTGCATGGTCTGGATCATTTTTTTTTTCTAGGAAAATGCTTGTGAAAAGCATTCACAGCACCTGCGAGTCAGCGACCCCATCTTCATTCCACATTGTCTTTGCCAGCTCAACAGCACTGCATGTCATTAGAAATCTGGTCACTGTCAAAGGTAAGATCAAGAAAGCTATCAAATCATGTACCCCCCAAAGCTTATAATAAATCCTTACCATGAACCGTGACAAAAAAAAATATCAAAGTTTTATATGTGGACGATTTCGGCCATACTCAGGCGGCCTTGGTAGAGCAAAGGTATCATAACAATTTGCAAATAAACTAGTACCTTAAATTATAGCTTGTGATAAGCATTTAGTGTTCTGTACTTCATTTTAAATAGAAATAGGAGGGTCAACCCATCTGTAAATTGACTACTAAATCATATATAATCTCTATTATGTATGTGATATCAATTCTTTCAAAATGTTTCATTATAATCATTATGGAGAGTCTAGTATTAAGAGGCCTTGGCTTGAATCCAAGTGAACTGGTACTTTTGCTTGAATCCAAGTGAACTGGTACTTTTTAATTTTAACTCCGCGAACAAAGAAATGACAAGTGACAACTTCAAAAACTGTAGAAAAGGGCCCTTGTTTTTAATTCGCGATTAGACCTGTTCAAATGGACAGATCTCGTTAAGGGCACTTAATCGATCCGTTTTTAAAAAAGTCTAATCAATAATGAGTCTAATGGATCAGTCGCTTAAAGAATCATGTTTTATTAGGTTTTTAATGGGTCAAATTGAGTCAATAATGACTCAATAGGATTCAAAAATTTTAAACACTATCAAGTAATGAATTATTTTCATCTACTTGTTAATGACCCATTACCAAAAATTAGAGGTGATACATGTAAACTATCACTCTCTATAGATAAAAAAAAATACTCTCTTTGACGGCCCGACTCGACTCGGCTTGTTATGTATCTCATTTGACCCGGTCCCGCCCATCTTCTTTGACATGACCCGTTTTGCTTGCGACCCATCTCGGCCCTGACCCAACCCAATGCACATGTATACTTTTGAGTCATGAATTTGATTATTTATTATTATTATTATTTTGTATAAAGAGAGGAACTGACAAATGATGCATAACTAACATAAGATATTAAGATATTTGATTTCAAGTCTTGGATACCACTTTCAAGTACTTTATCCAACTAATATTATTGTTTACCATAATAGCAAACATTATGGATACGATGGACAAGAGATGTAAATTGTATGTATAGATAGATTATATTTAATTCAACTTATTTTGTCTAAGTTAAGGTTTAGCTTTAGATAGTTTATAGAATATCATAATACTCAGTAAGTCTTAACATCAGCCTTCAAAAATTACGACCAACATCGAACCAATTCTGTTAAGATTAGCCTAGTTTGATGCACTTCATACAAATCAAGCAGAATCCAATATATAATAGTTCATTTACATTTATACAATGAAAACTGGACGGAAGCCCAAACAAGTATTAGTACCAAGTATTTACTGTAAACAGGTAGCCCGTAACCGTACTGCGTAATTACAAAGTTACCCCTTCCTCATGTTTATTTTCACTGTTAGGTCTGTTGTTTCACACTTTCTCACGCAAGCAATATAAAGGCTAAAGAGAGAGAGAAACAAAATACAGGCACAGATTTTCAGAGCAAAAAGTAAATAGAGAGGAGAAAGACAGGGGTCTAAAGAGGGGTCCCACAATCTGTCAAAACACGAAGTGACGTATCCATAAATATACTGGAGTGCTCCTCTGTGTTAGCAGTTGTAGAGGTATTTCAATACTTTTTTTTTTATATATATTTTTTTAGAAATTTAAAAAAAATTGAAAGAAAAGGAAAGGAGTGGTACAGTAGAGAAACCGAAGACAGAGAGGTCTTTCATTTCATTTTCAATTTTCTTGTTCAAGTGAGGAGAGAGAGAGAGAGAGAAACTCCCATTATTCTTTGGATTCTGGTTGGATATGTAAGTACGGAAATCTTGTTTATTGTTATTATGTATCTTTGTTGTTGTTGTTGTTGTTGATTGAGTTGCGTCATCATTGTTATTGTTGTGTTGGTTTCTATCTTTGCTTGATTTTGTTGTATCTTTTTGAATGTGAATTTGCTGCAGTGGGAAAGTGGAGTATTGTTGATTGGGAGACAAAAAGTGGGTTTGTGTTTAAATTGGGTAAAGTTGATTGACCATAAAGCTCTTGTGAAAATGTTTAAATATTTATGTTGTGGGAGGGATTTGGATGAATAAAAGTGGGCTTGAGTTTAAATTGGGTAAACTTGATTGAGCATAGAGCTCTTGTGAAAATGTAAAAATATTTATGTTGTGGGATTTGGATGAAAGAAAGTGGGTTTGAGTTTAAATTGAGAAATATTGACCTAGCAAGTAGTTTTTGGGAAACTGAATTAAAAGAGATTATGTTTTGGGAATTGGAAGGAATTATGTGGGTTTGGATTTTATTTGGGAATGTTTATTGAACAATAAGTTTGGAGGAGGAATTTTTTTGTCCTTATAAAAAATGGACAAAAATGGCAGGATTGAGTTTAAATTAGGTGCAATGGTTGAACAAGTAGTTAAAAAGGAGAAATTATGCTTCGTTATTGGAGATTAATTGGTACGTTTTAAGTTTTAATTTGGAAAAATGATCGAATAAGAAGTTGAAGGAAGTAGTTAAAGTAAGAAAGGCGATGAGTGCATTTGGAGTGATAAGGGCTGTTCAAGGATGCTGTAGTCAATGCTTTAAATTAAGAATTGAAGAGTCACAAAGCTTCTTAGCACCCCTCGGTACCCTCCCTCATTTTAGCTTGCATATGAGATTTCTGCGGTCGGCGATGGGGAGTTTGTCATTGAGCTTATGGAACTTATTTATGAGCTTTGATTAATTTTTTTGTGTACAATGAAATCTTTGTACTGAAGAAATAAGAAGCAGCTTTACATTTCTTGCGAACGTGCTCTATTTAAGATGTGTGCTGTAGATTAGGACATAGAAAGCTTGGGCAGCTATAGTGCCATTGTAAAAGGATTATGTTGTTTTCCCGGTATGATGTAACTTCTTGTTTTGTTGTAGTAGGGTATCTAATTTTGTATTAAGTTCTATTCACCCTTCGTGTTATCATCTCATTGCTAGGGAAGAGGGTGGTTTGTTTAAGTCGTCGATTACGCTAACAAGTTAAAATTACTGTTTTTTGCTTATGAGAGCTTTGATTCTAAGCACTCTATCAAGTTTGTTTGTCTATTTTTGTATGCAGATCCAGTTTGCTTTTGTAGTTTCATTAATAAGTATTAGATCCGTAGTTGAATTTTTGGGGCCTTGTCTACCCAAAAAGCTGTGACATAAAATCTTTTTAACCTAATCGTCCGTGACCAAGACATTTTGAGCCTACAAGTTCTTGAGTTGTGGTCAGTTATGAGAAATTAACGTTGCTTCTGGAACATTGTGCTAACAAAATGAATAATTATAAATTAATCTATGTCTTCTTTATCTTGGAAGTTCTGCAGCTGTGAACTTAAATTAATCTATGTCTTCTTTATCTTGGAAGTACTGCAGCTGCGAACTTAATAATGTTTGCCCGCCTTTTTATTTGTGGTTTACATGTTCCTTCCCACAACCAACAAGTGACTTTTAGTTTTATTGGATCTACTTAAAACCTTTGTCAAATTGACTTATGCATGATGTTTGTGACATAATTTGACATGTGGCATGTGTCTGTCTATTCATTTGGCATGTGAGATTCTTTTTCTTTTTTTTGCCAAAAATCTCAATGTACCAGCAGATTAATGAGCAATCCTGAGATTATGACACTGCAGTTTATGAGATAGCTAAGGGTTGTGTAACTCATATGGCAATGATAAAAGTTGGTGTAGGAAATATACACTTAACACTATTGATAATATATTTCCTACACCTATTGTATACATCTCCTATAGTTCATCATTTCAGTACCACATTGAATGCCATATGAGTTACCCAACCCTTAGCTATCTCCTAAATTATGACACTATTGATAATATATATTTCATAAATTGATGTTATAGTGTCTTATTGAGATCATGACTGGAACTCTGTAATTCTTCTGATGTTTCCTAAGTTGAGTGCTGAACCATGCAGAGCCTTTTCTGATATGATGACGTAGCTTCACGCTGTACATAAAGTTTGGTTTTGTTTACACTTCCTGCTGTACTGAGCTACTGCAGCTTGTGTGGAGGAATCTTTTTGAAAGCTTTGATGTCTACTGCAAAGGTGATTTTTACATACAAGCGAAAGCGCTTATCTTCATGTTCTGGCGTTGGGCATGCAGATGTCTGTGCTGAATTTTCTTTAGATGTTCAAGCGGACAAACATCAGGATGTCCCCAATGAGAAAATCAAGAGTCCAGAGAAAGATTTAAAGGTGAGAAAGTTGTTTTGAAAAATGTTGTCTGAATTCAACCATGTAAACTTACATTAGAAGATTGGAGTGGTTTGGAATATGAACAGAAAGTCAGAATTGAAGTACTCATTTTCCTTACTTTTGCTTCTAATATTCGGTATAGTGTTCATTCCAAATGTTGTCCCATATGTTTCTCTATCATGTGACTTGGCCAAATTTGTCATGAAATTCTTTTAACTTGGTTTATTGATCTTTTGTGTCATTTAAGGTGGGTTCTAACTTTTAGCCCATTCATTTTTGGAAATTCCTTCAGCTGTTATAGTATGATGTTATCTTCTAACACCCATTGCTTCCTTGTGAGTTAACATTTGTAGGTTATGTAGTTGGCCGTTGTATTACATCCAATCTCTTATGAGTTCTTTAGGCTTGTACTGTTGTTGCAGTTTCTGTTAGTGGTATACTGTTTTGCTTACATCCTCAAAGGTGTATTGAAGGGACAATTTATGAAGGCATGTTAAAGCCTACCTTTTACTGAAATATATAGCTTCATGTTAGAGTAACTAAAGTCATTTTTTAACTGAAATAATGTTGCTTAGTGGTGGAGATTGGAGAATGAGATCCTTTTATTTCTCAAAGTTTTATTGTTTATGCAGATTTACAAGTGTGTTAGTTGCAATGATATGGACTGCTCTAGGGAATGTGGAAGCCGTCTTGAGCTATATGATAATCAGCATTCAGATTTCAAGCTTCAGGTTGTACATATCTTTCCTCTTATTGGTAATTTATGTTTGGTTTCCTTTTGTAGGTGTTTAAGATCAGGAGAAATAACTATATTGTGAACTCAATTTCTTTTTATCTTGAGATTAATTTTAATTTTAATTTTTTAACATAGCATATCTGTCACGGGGAAGAAACGCCAGCTTCTTGTTCATCTCTTGCTCTCCACAATTCAAGTAGACTTGGAGAGAAGTATGATGTTCAAATATCTGATACAACTAACACAAGTAAAATGGTGCTTAGCTCCCACAAGATGACTGGAAACAACGCCTTTAAAACATTAGGAGAAGTTATTTCTGCTGAAGCTTCTTTAGGGGAAACAGCCAACTCCATAGAGACGGATTCTTGTTTACAGCATTCCAGTTATATGGACGTTGAGGGATGTATGCAGGGTGGTTCAGTTTCTCAATCAGGGGAGAAGGCTTCTAATAAACTTTCCAAAGAGAGTTGTTTTAGTAAAGCTGAAGTTGTGAAAGGAAAATCTAGTGCTCCACTTCGTACTTTTAGCAGAAGGATGAAAAGAAAAGCAGATGTGTGCTGTGCAGATATGTTCACTGGGTTACCACTTAGGGAAGGAGACACAGCCATCAAAGAGTGTGATTCTAGGTCTCTTCCCTCTTGTACATGTGAAGTAGCATCAAACAAGAGCACGTTAGTTGAGAAATCTCTGGATATGAAGTTTGAAATCAGAGATGTTGACATGAGGAATATGGTCTGTCATAATAGTGAGAAAGTAAGTCTCTATAATTTGTTATCTGCTTTTGCAAGTGCGCCTGTCTCATATAATGGTGGAGCATCCATGAAGTTCTAGATGCAATATTTTGAGATTTGTTGTTTTTGGATGGGGGTTTGCTTGAAGAGTTATATGAAGTATTAGAATTCATTTTCATGTTGAAATTTGCTGCCTATAGCTGGTCTGGAGATAGGAGTTTTATGTTGTCTGTCGGGTATCTGGATGAGAGTTTTGTGTGACAATGTTTTCCACTTAGGGTTTCTGTTTTCGTTTGTGTCAGGCCAGTAGGTCACATCTGTTTGTGGTCAAACTGATTAGGGAATAATATGAGTTCTCATTGGATTCAATCCAGGACCTGGCTCTCTACCTGAGGAATAAATTGATTAGGGATTATCTAGCTCTAAGGACTTCCAATTCAGGCATACAAAGATTATGTGGGTAGGCATTGGCCTAAAATATCTATTGGGGCTCTCGGTCTTCTTTTGACTCCGTCCTATCTTGGCAAGATATATACTAAGATTTTGTTGATTATTACTGATTTGTTTGCTCGCTGAACTTTGCCATTTGAGGTGGTAAATGGGATGTTTTAGTGTGTTGTGTGACTTGCGTCAGATTTGCTATCATGTCTAAAATAATGAGTTGATGATTTCTTGACTCCAACTCATACCAATTATCCAAATGGACTGGAAAAATTGGCACAAACAACCAATCTTACTTTATTCGATAATCATGTTGAATGTTTTACCAATTTGATTCTTGACAAATCTAATACATTATGAGTTTTTCATATCTGGATTCAAACGTATTTTGTTGTTGATTCAGGTTAGCTCATGTTTTCCCTGCTCTTGCCTTTTTATAATGCTAGAGTGCGTTATTTTAGTGTTTGATATCTCTCTAGATGGTCTATTTCAATAAATGAGTGAAATCTTGTTGAATCTTTTTAGCTAAACTGGTTAAATATCTCTATGCTAACCCACTAATTTCATTTTAGTTATTGTCATGTCGTTGTGCCTGGTTGGTTCTGGCAAGTGATCATTTAATGCTAGTTACTGAACTCCCTCTCCAAAAAAAAGAGCTAGTTCCAGATCTATGCATGCATTAATAATTGGGTTCTTCTCGCTTCTTCTTCTTGAGAAGTATGGACTTTGAAATATTGAATTACCTCTAGTTTTTTGCTATCTGGGAAGACAAGGTTTTTGTGACAGAAGGTGGGAGCAATTTTGTCGTGGAAATGGATATTTTCTGTACTAGTAAACTTGCTTTTGGCTGAAAGCTTTTGCCTTAGATAGTTAATTGTTTTACCATGAGCTTGTTTTGATGTATTCTACTGTTATGATCTTACTTAGAGTCTATTGGCTATTATGATGGTGGTATTTTTTTAGTGTCTTATGGTTCTCTACTAATTGTGAACAGATGACTAAGAACAAAATTGGAAATTCTCCACTTGCTTGCCGGCAATCTTGTGCAGAGACTGCAATGTATGTAAAAGTAGTTGTTACAATCCTCATTTGTTTTCTTCCTACTTAAATTGTGTATGTATGCTTACTTGGTTTTCATTAAATGAGCAGCATGAGGATAACTGGAGAAACAAGTGATCCTGATGTAATAGGAAGTGTTAGCCTTCAGAAGGATGGTGATAGGTTCTATACATATGATGGCACTGTGGACCCCTGTAATGTAGCCTGTAAAATGAATGAGCAGCCTGTGTCATCACTACAATGTCGAGCTTCCAGTGGAGACTCTCAGCTCACTTCAAGTGATTCTTCAGACTTGAAAATAGGTGCTGCCAAGAGAGTGGAACATGGGGCTCACTTAAATTCAATGGATCTGGACCTTTCTCATCCTCCACATGGTATTGTAACTTTTCCTTATCTATTACTTGTGGGCACTGTAGATAGGTCTTCACACTGAATCACGTCTGCTGAGACCTTGTGTTATTGGAGTACTTATTATTGGCACAGCTATAGGTTTTATTTGTATGCCATGCTCTGGGAGAAGATGATTTGAGATCAGGGGGAGGTTGAAGCTCTATATAAAAAAAATTGACTCTGTGTTACAGGTGCTTTTGTAATTGACTGCAACGTGGTTCCAGAATTCGATGTTCAAGAGGAGGCTTCAGATATCATTCAGGATTCCTTAATGGGCAAAAATAATGAGAAGGATGTGCAAGAAAACATTAAGAAGAGGAAGTGTCTTGAATTATTTGGAGATAACTGTGTGCAAGCAGATGATTCATCTGGTGTTGTATTTACCTCCAGTAAATCTGGAAGTAAAGACAAAATCAAATCTCTGCAGGTTGGTAGGATCCTTTGTTTTATTTTGTTTTTATATATGAGATTTATCTGTCTTCTCATCTTTGTTGTTTGCATTCCATTCTTCTTGTTCATCTGCATTAGTTTTTGGATGAGGTAATGATGCATGCCATTCTGTGTTGATTCCAGCTATTTTCAGAAGATGGAGAATGTGATCCGTTCATTCCATCTAATATGCAGTCGGAGAGTTGTTACAAAGTTCAGCAAAGTGCAGCATCAATTTCAGATAGTCAAAGGCATCAGCTCGAACTATCCTCTTGCAAAGTATCTGTTCTAGGTTCATCCCAGCCTGCAGGGCCATTATATGAAGGTCAAACTTCCAAGGGTGGCCCCACTGCTGCTCACTTCTTCCAGAACTCTAATGTCAGAACCTGTGATCTCATTCAGAATCCAGTTGTGAAGTCTTTTCCTGACCAAGCATCTTTTAGGCACAAGTTCTTACTTGAGAGTATTAATACTCGAGCTACTTCTCTGAGGGGAAATAGAAATATCTCTGTGGACAAATTAGAGCCATGTCCAGCCATGTGGTCTGAAGAGGAGTTGGATTCTCTTTGGATCGGTATCAGGCGACATGGAAAGGGTAATTGGCATGCTATGATACTAGATCCAAGGTTGCGCTTTGCTCCATGGAGAACTGCAGGAGACCTAGAGGGTCAGTGGGGACGAGAACAGAACAAGCTTTTTAGTGGGCAATATATGCCATCAAGTAAATACCTGAAGCCACAAGATACTTATAAGTTGCACTGCCATGGTCCTGTCGGTAGTCATGGGTCTGTTGGTAAGAGAGAGAATGTCGCAGCTGAGACTCAGCTTTCTTTGGGAGATGTATATGCTCATAGTGAAGGTGTCTTTTCAAGCAGTGCTCCGAGTTATGGGATTACTCAAGTTCAGAGGCATGTAACAATGGCCAGTAGTGTTGGACCTTCTGCTTGTAGTTTGTTCAATAATGTTAAAGCTAGTGCTTTGGTTAGAGGAGAAGTATCATCTGATGGTCCAGCTGTGGATTTTGGTATGAACAACTGTTTACCTCATTGGCTTAGAGATCCGATCAGGACTCCAATGCCATTGGAGTCACTTGTACCCCCTATTTCAGCTCTTCCCCAAATCGTGGGATTTCGGCATGTCCATGGATTTCCAGAAACTACTGGAGCATCTTGTTTGATGAAGAATGAAATCAATACTAAACTTGCTGGGGTACACCCTCCAAGTCGCTTACAGCATTGCAATCCCATAACTACAAAATCAGGCTTGACTAATAACCTTATCGTAATTGATAGTGACGCTTCATCAGAGGAAACTATATCAGACGACCATGATAATAGGTGTTAGAGCGGAGAATTTTCTAAGGTCTTGCGATTGATTTTGTACATATGTTTTTAATGTACAGATCTGTATCCATAGAAAGAAACAGTTGTAGCCTGTAGGGAACTGCTTGCCTTGTCAGTTCCTCAGTTTTGCTCTTGTGATTCTTTGTTGTGCACGTTTAATTGGTTGACCAGATAAGCTTGCAGCTCAGACGTGCAAAGTGCTTATTGACATTCATGGCATTGCCGTGGGTTTTTATAATGCAAGTCAGTAAGTCACCTATTCCATTTTCTTATGTAAATTTTTTTGTTATATGCATGAAATAGTGAGTATATCTTAGTGCAGCTCACTCTCACTCTCCTTGCCAAAAAAAAAAAAATCTTAGGGCTGGTAAAACGTACTACCTACTTGTGATAGAGAATATGGAGACTTGGATTAGTGCCTATAATCTTATGGATATAAACTAGCTTAATTAAGAAAAGTTTTGATGGTGGTATTCGGATTAAATAATGTCCCCTTATTTTTACTTGTAGTTCTTTACAACAAAAATTAGAAAAATACTGTTACGATGCTTCCAAGCGGGAAAGAATCAAAGAATGGTCGGACTTCAACCAAGTTGCATAATTTCATGGTAGAATATGATGCATATATAATCATTGTAGAGAAGCAGATAGAAAAATACTTGTAACAATGGTTAATGTCTAACAAACAAGGGGGAACTCTTGTAGACTTCGTGTCTTCGTATAGTGATTGTCGGTTAGCAATTTGGAAAATATTTGCTATAAGTTAGCTCGTTAACTATACATAACCCATAGGCTAATTGTGCTTATGTTTACTAACCCATAATCATCCTCCAGGAACATTGAAGAAAAACTTTGTCCTCAAATTTGATATTGATTAGAGTTACATGAGTACTAAGTATATTTCTCATTTTTTTTTTAATTTCTCCCATTTCTCAAAGGTTATGATTATTTTGTGAATGGGAATGTAGATTACTCTACTATAAATAATACTAGCCAACCCACAGACAAAGTCCCTTGCCTCAAAGCGCAGTGAGTATTCAACATACATTTGGCCATTTGGGTGCACTTAGAGGTAAGGAGCGCAGTGAGTATTCAACATGCATTTGGGTGCACTTAGAGAGTTAGAGATAAGGAGTAAGGACACTCATATAGTCATGTGTATATTTTATTTATTTGCTAAGTTTTCTTCATTAGAATTGTAAATGAACAAAATAATACTTTTGAATGTAAATGCTCTTGAATGCAGGTGAGAAACTTTGCAAAACTTATTCTGGGCATATCAATGTGCCCATAACTCTAAAAAAAAGCTCAATGTTGGGGCTGAAAATTTTTGCCAAACCTGTTTCATATGTTGGCTCTCTATATAAACGACTATAGCGAGCACGACACAGTTTCTGGAATGCAATTCGCGTTTTTGAAGTTGCTTCAGCTTCGTAACTCACTTGTGTGGTCTGAGGTAAATATTGTCGTATACCCTTTTCCATAATTACGGTCAATTTTATTGTTGGGGTTCCTATTTCATATCATACTTTGTCAATCAAACAAGTTCATGCCAAGAAAATAATCCTCAAATTTTACCGATTGTTTTCAGTAGAAAAAGATTGAATTTTTAATGGCTTCAAGAGGGGTGATGAATCTGGGTGCATTAGCATCAAGGCTAGCAAAATGAGGGTAAAGCTGCAATCAACCCTGGAAGCAAGTGTTCTTGAAATTGAAGATGTTTCACTTCAACATGCTGGTCACGCTGCTATTGGGAGAGTGAGTATAGTGGTGGTGAGACTCACTTTAACTTGAAATTTTTTCCCCTTAATTTGAGGGTCAAACCCTTGTGAAACGACATCATATGGTGTACGATCTTTTATCTGATGAGCTTCAGTCTGGTCTGCAAACTCTTCATGCTCTTTCTATTAATGCCAAAACCCCTCGAGAAGTTTCCAAATAATCAATTTTGAAACCCAATGTTAGTATACTCTCCACTTTCCTTTTTTTTTTTTAAAGTTGGAATTTGGGTTTGTGTTTTGCTGTTTTAGATTGTGCTTATGTAAGATGAAGGTATTATTTTGGGAAATTCTTTCTTGTAATGTTGTAATGAAGGGTATTGATGCTTTGTGATGTTTGATAAATATGATGAAGTGTGTTGGATTACTTGGATTCTTTTTTTGAAGTGAGGAATTGGTGAACTAATTGTTGTTACTTTGTAACGTACGGCTCATTAATTTGTATACTTCATGCTTTATATATGGGAATGATTTAGAATTTTACGGACAGGTTTTTGAATATGAAAGTTTGTTCTGTTTTGCGTTTTGTGATATGTAACTTGATGATTTTGGATGCTTATAACATCTCTGGAATGGAACATCTGTTTACCTGATCAGTCTGGATGTCTGGATTGAGAGTGAGGTGTCTTTCTTGGTCTATTGCAGAGAGTCAGGAAGTGTTGAACCTGAGTGTTAATCAGAGATTAAGAATTTGCAGCTCTAAGCCTCACCTATGGCTATTATACCTTTTGAAGTGCTTCTGTTCCTTTTAGTACAAGTCTATTGTAGGTATAAAAGACATTTTTAATTATGTTGCCAGTCACCCTCTCCTTGGATTCTCTAATTCTCTTTAGATGCTTATTCAAACCTACATAGTTCAAAGGGATGATGTAACCATACTGATAAGTAATGACTATTTATTGATTGGAAGTTTTGCATTCTGATGTTACTTGTGGCCGACTAATGATTTCATCGATACCCTTGGCAAACAGGATATAGTTTAGCATCTGTTTATCTCTTGCCTACACTTTATGAATTTTATCCTATTGCCTACCCAACTGCTGTTATAGATTCAACAGAGCATTGACTGGCTAGCTATGCTCCCATGCCATTAAGTTTTGTGGTCAGCAATCCCCAGCATACACATTACGAATTATAGTTTACTTTCTCTGATTTTGAAGTATTGGCAGGCATTGTTACATTAGATGTATGCCTACTATTTCGCTGTGTCATGTTGTTCTTGAGAAATAAGGTTATGAGAATGAGGATAGCTAGTCTTTCACGAGGAATTGGCAATATTTATCATTAGTAGCTTTTTTGGTGTGCAAGAACATGATGCTCTATGTAGAAGTGAATGGAGGGAGAGGATCTATGTGGACAATCACAAGTCCACAAGAGGAGGTAAACTATTGGTTCATGTAGCCAACCAAAACCTTTTCGGAATAAAGCTTTGGTATAGTTGTCATAGTAGTGGTAGCGTTTGTTGGTTGTCATAGAGATAGGTAGTTTCAGCAACCTAATATCATTCATTTTACTTTCATAGCCGGGATCATTGTCTTCAGTGAGTTCAGTCCATGACTGACTACATCATTATTATCAAGCTACAGCATTCAAGTTACTTGTCATCCTTATCACTTATATTTAGGTTTTATTGCCTCATTGGCAATAATTGCGCTTTAGCCGAAGCTTAATACTACTTGTGTAGGCCAGCCTGTCCTTCTCTTATAAGCCCATCCTAGTCATCTGGGTTTTGATGACTCATGTGCAGATTGGTCACTATTGTCTTCCTTTTCCTTGTTACCAGTCAATCATTATTTGGATGGTGCTGAAACTCCAAATGATTTGGAATTCGCACAGTCATCTCAGTTCTGCTGTATGAAGCAAAAAAATTTAATGTGTAAAATGATTGATCTGCTTCAATTATTGTGTTTGTCCATATCTGCACCAATGGATATGTAAGGAAGTCTATGACAATTACGTTATAAAGTATAAATATTCCAGTTACTAGTCTACATAAAAGATTCAATGACTGTACTGCTTTATTTCTAAATTGGGAAGTATGTATGATATTTTTTTGGGATTAGCCTTTTTTATTTGAAGAGCAAGTTATTCATGATATAGCATAAGATTTTCATAGTTTGGCTATGTGTCTTCCATTCTTATCCTATGGATGTACTACAAGTTTTCAGGACCTTGTGTTTATGTAATTATCTAAATGATCCATCCATTTCTGTTTTGGAGTGCTCTACTTAAATGTTTTATGCATAGCTGAATCACTTCTCTGACTGTTTTAGTTTGGGATGACAGTTGGCAACAAGGTTAATTGGATTCAGACTCTGATCTGACAGTGGGGCAATGCAAGAGTATCATTGGTCTTTGTATGTTTACTGTTAGAAAAGCGTGTCCTCATTTGATTTTTATTTGCCCATTGATTTGTGGTGCAATCAAGACTTGATACTCGTCTTAATCACGTTGAGGATTGTTGTTTGATATAGACTATACACTGACCTCATGTATCTTGTGGAGTTTGCCAGGCATACTTGTCATGGTATCTACACAAGCTGCACTACCTACAGGTCATAGTTTCTCAAAGTGTATCTAAGAACCCAAATCTGCCGCCTGTTAACAGATGTTCAAAGTGAAAACTTGTGGCCTGCGTTGATGCTAACTGATGCTGTTAGCATCAGATTCCATTTCCCCCGTTCCTACTTTCGTATTTCATAGGTCGACTCCATCCATACTCGATTGGGTTGCAACAGCCTTTGAAAATTTAGGTTACATCGGGTTCCGGGGGAAACTTTCACCTGGCCACAAATGAAGTCAGTTTCTACCATTTTCACAAAGTTCATGGTTTTAAATTGTGTATGGAATCTTACTGTGTTTATTGAGTTTTGCATGATTCATTCTTGTCCCATGATGGCTACAAGGTCCACAACAATGATGTCCACTCCATAACTTATCAACAACCAATAAATGTGGTTTGTTTTCTTACAATTTTCAGTTGACATTTTACTGTTGCTTATGAAACCCTGTCATTGAACTTCAAGTCGGATTCTTTTTTAACCTGAAGAAAGCTCCTGGTCCGACCTTTTTCTTATAGACAAGAACCACTACTTTTCCGACACAGGCTGATTGATGCAGGTTTCTCATTACACAGGGGATGTTGTACGCATAATTTATTTAGGCTTTTAGCTATAAGTTCACGCACAATATCAACTATTTTGAGTCGAATGAATTTATAACTTATGATTTGAAAAATATATTTTCCAACCTATTGTAAAATAATGGTAATGAAATTGTCATTTTATATTTTTTCAGATGGTAAAAAACATAAATTTACAATCAAAGCTGAAGAATGTGATAATGGAATGCGATTTGCTTCATTAGTATGAATTTTATTCATTCTGGATACACAAAATCAGGTAACATTACGGAGTATCATTTTATAGAATCCTATGATTGTTTGGACTACAGCAGAAAACAAAGGTGAAAGGTAGAGCAATAACTACACTGTTCAAGTCTTTAAAGATCTCAATTCTCTAACATAATCACACAGAGCACTCCATACATAGTAGTAGTATAGAGTATTGGTGTTTGCAAGTGCAAGTGAAGCTCAAATCGAGATCATATTACAACGTTGGAATTATTTTAACGCAATGGAGTTCGAGTATAATGGTGCTTAGGGGGTTCCACACTTGGACCTCCTCTGCAGTCTGCAGTCTGCAGTCTGCAGTCTGCACCCATCAATTGTTGGATGGCTTTCACCGACATTGTCCGCACCAACCCTTCATCCCGACAAACTATCAAATATATGAAGCGTATAGTATTTTCATAATTTTTTCATTTCCCTCAGACTTTATATAAAGATATTTTGGGTACTATTGAGTACAGATAGATGTAAGAACGGACGTCTATATCCACCCAAAAACGTGACTGCATAAAAAAATGTAGGTTTGAAATAAACATGACTCGTCACCCACCACTACCAAAACGGCGCCGTTTCACCCAAAAATCAGGAAATGACTCCTTTGCTTATCTCACTCCTCCCTAAATTCCCATTTTCAATTAAAAAACAGAAAATTGAAAATAGATGCCTTGAAAACTCAAAAAAGTCCCAACTTCAAAAGCCATTTCTGATCTCTCTCTAAAACTTCTTGTTCAAAATCTCTGCAAAATTCTCCATTTTCTCTCTCTAGAACCTATCCAATCGTACTGGGTTCGTCTTCATATCTATTAAATCCATCCAACCCAAAGATCTGTAAAAGAGGAGAGTGAAAATGGGGCAGCAGAATCTGATCTACAGTTTCGTGGCCAGAGGAACGGTGATTTTGGCAGAGTACACAGAATTCACCGGTAATTTCACAAGCATCGCTTCTCAATGTCTCCAGAAACTTCCTGCTACCAACAACAAGTTCACCTACAACTGTGATGGTCACACCTTCAACTTCCTCGTCTCCGATGGCTTCAGTATGTTCTTCTTCTTCCCCCTTTTCTCTCCCCTCCTTTTCTGGGTGTTCTGATTTTTCAACTTTTTCAGTCATAGTTTGTTTGAAATGGGGTTTAATCTGTTGAGTTTCTGGGTTTACAGTGTTGGATTTGAGCTGATTTATTGTGTCTGTGTATTTTCCGATCTTGGGTGTTTGTAATTTTTGTGAGTTTTGGATTTTGAGTGGAGGGGCTGTGTTGGATTCGTTGATTTGCGGGTTTACGTTGTGAATCTGATATATCTAGGATTTTATCCGTTTCTGATGCGGTTGTCCGAAAATCTGATGTGTTTGCACTTTGATCTTTTTTATGTTTCGTATGGAATTTGGGTCGGAGCTCCGAATAACTTTGGGGTGTGGGTCTCCGTTTATGAGGGGAACCCAGATGTGGTTGGGTAAGGCGTAGTGGAGAAATTAGTGTCGTGGATTTGATGCTGATGGTGGCTGAAATTCGGGATTATAAGGTGCTATGTGTGACTTATCAATTTATTGTTTGAGGATCTGTTGTTTGGAGTTTTGATTTTTGGTGGTGTTGGAATTTGAGGTGTTTTGAGGGAAGAAACGGTTGGAAGCTTGGGATAGTTTCGTATGCGATTCTGGTTTTTGATGTCTGTCATATTCTAGCTTCATAAGAATCATAACTGCTTAGACTTGATTCTTTTGGTTGCACTGAGATTACTTGTTCGTTGATATCAGCAGTATGTGCATATGATTTGGGTTAGCTTGGAATAGTTTTTTGAATGAGATTTCGTTTGTAGAAGATAAAAGGAACATTGGAATAGATGTTTATCTCGTTGTCTTCAGTTTGTGGTTGGGAGGTAAGTTGAAATGTGAGAACTTGACCCAATAATGTATCAAAGCTTTGCTACCCACTGTGGCTAGTTGATGATACAGTTGTATCACTGTTTAAATTTGGCTCTGACATAGATAGATCTTGGGTATTGATATGATTACTGTTAATTTGTGATGTTCATTGGTGTATTGAGAAATCTGTGAATATTTTGAGTTAAAGCAGTTGCTATTGCCTGCAATTACTGCTCAGATCTGCAGTTAAATAAAATTTTTGATACTTTAAGGCTTAGAGTTTGCTAAGAACTGAAACTCGCTGTCTCTGCTTTGTGGATGGATATTGATGTGTCTGAGTCTTAGGGTTTGACAAATATTGGTTTTTCTCAGATTTTAGGATAGATGTTTGGAAAGAACTAAGGAATCTTAAAGATATGCAAAAATATCATGTGCTATAATGTAGGAGGTTTTAGCAGTTGGAACTTGTAAGGTGGACCTAATGGAGATTTGGTGGCAAATTGTCATTGGAGTTGGTATATTATAAGTCTTAAACTTCCAATCACTGTACCTTTTGGTCAAGATAAGGAGTGCATATTTTTTGGTGGCCTAGGAAGAGTGTATTCAAGAAATGACTTGCTCGAATGAGTTTGAGGATAGTAGAGCTTGGCAGCCGTGGCCTGTTGCCTATTAAAGATCCTCTTTTTGATAAACTTCAGTGCAACTTTGGTTTCTGGACCTATATATGATGTGTGGCAAGTTAGTTGTACACTGCAACCTTTTGATATCTCATGTTGCTTTTCCCTAAAATCTTGGGAAATTGTGATATCCTGGGTTTGTATGGACGTTGATTGATTTGTCATGAATTGAATAAGTAAGCTAGTTGTGCCAAAAAAAATATTTTCCTATGCATTCGTTTCATCTGCAATGTGCCTAAGGAAGTCTGAGTAGTAGTGCAAGTTGAGCCTGACCATTTTTTTTCCCTGAAGGGCTTTCTCTAACTTTATGCCCTCATCGTTTATTGCGATTCCAAACCTTTCGTGTTTCTGAGTCTATCTTCATTTTTCACTCTTGGTGGGTTTGGGAGAGGGTATTAGGTTATGGGGGTATTTCATCTGATCCATTCTGATGGATATCAAGTCTTCCCACCTTATTGTGCCTGTTAAAGTGTTAAGGCCTGATATTCACCCATGTTTTGTATTGCAGCCTTTTGTGTAGTTGCAGTTGAGTCTGTTGGAAGGCAGATTCCAATGGCTTTCTTGGAGAGAGTGAAGGAGGATTTCAACAAGAGATATGGAGGTGGAAAAGCTGCTACTGCTCAAGCAAAAAGCCTGAACAAAGATTTTGGGTAGCTCTCTTGTTATTAAGTTTTCAATATTTTTCTGAATTTTTGAATCTATGTGCTGACTTCTACATATTATTTAGGCCTAAGCTTAAGGAGCACATGCAATACTGTGTTGATCATCCAGAGGAGATGAACAAGCTTGCGAAAGTGCAGGCTCAGATTTCAGAAGTCAAGGGAGTGATGATGGAAAATATTGAGAAGGTAAAACAGTTTTATAAGCTGACAGATATACTAGGGGATTGCGGCAGTAGTGGTTTGGGACAGGAACTAAGTAATGAATTTCTTCACTATAGCCTTCATCCCATTTTTATGTGGAGATATATAAAACAGTTCTGTAAATCTTAATATTAATGTCACATGGTTACTGTTTGACCATTCAGATTGGTACTGCTAAGTTTAACATGATTCTTTTAAGCCCACTTCATCAATTTTGATGCAGCAGTATTTCTTTTTTGGTCTTTTAATCTGTATCGGCTTGGAAATTGTAAGTTTATTATGGTTGCTATTGCTTTCGCTTTTTGATCAGGTTCTTGACCGTGGTGAGAAGATTGAGCTTCTTGTTGACAAGACAGAAAATCTTCGTTCTCAGGTTGGTGATATTTGTTGTCATAGATTATTTGTCTTTACCATTTTGGTCTAGTGTCTGTAAAGTCGTGCTTTGCTGCTACAACGTTGCTACCCTTTGCCAATGGGGTGTGGAATCTACTGTTTGATGTTTGGCCTCATGCTATCTTAGCTTTATGTTGATTGATAATCGCATAGTGATGATTATTTTTCTTTTTGTAATTACCACAGGCACAAGATTTCCGGCAACAAGGAACACAGATGAGGAGGAAAATGTGGCTTCAGAACATGAAGATCAAGCTTATCGTGCTGGGTATCATCATTGCATTGATCCTTATTATAGTGTTGTCAGTTTGTCATGGCTTTAATTGTGGGAATTAGTTCCCTTTGTTATGGGGGGAGGGAATTTTGGGCTGGGGCATTTTGGTTGGAAGCTTGGGTGAAATATATTTGCAATAGTCGATCACGAATACATCTTGTTCCTAATGTTGATTTCCATCTTTATAATAGTCCAGACTTTTGACTGTTCTTGGTAGAATCTTGCATTTATTTGCTGGCGCTTTGGAAGGTGAATGCTTGTATTCAGTTCCAAAATGTGGTGTGTATAGGTCTTGATTATAAAATCGGAATTTCATATTGTGGTAAATGTATCAGTTTTTTTTGAATTCAAAGCTACGGGTGCAGCGCGCACCGTTCTTATTCATCTGTTTATTACGATTTTGGTTCAACTATTAATATGGTTGACGTCAATCTTTCCCTACAATGTTACGGAATGTCTTTTTGTACACAGATTCAACTTCACAGCTGTCTTTTAAGACTTGGGGGATACTACTAGGTTTTCTTATGTCGTAATCCTTGAAAGTTGAATTTTTTTTCCATTTGCAATATTCTTATGTAATTGGTAATGTTTTTTCCATCTCCTATATTCTTATGAAGGCAAGATAATTAGTAGTCCAAAATTTTTTTGACTTGTAAGGTATCTCTCCTTGATGTTTGCTTCATTTCCAAATTTTTATTTTTGTAAGGGCAAAGGTTAAAGAAATGGTGGAAGCTCATAATTTTTTTTTTTAAGTATTTTAATTGGGTTAGTTGGAGAGAAAAAGTTATGGTTGCCCACTTTTTGTCTCCTTTTTCCACCCTTTTTACAATTTATTTTTCTAAAATTTTACATCACATTTATGAAAATTTGAGTTTCTCATCATATGTGGTACATCTGATAAATCATAAATTTCCCACCTAAATTTCAAATTTTGCAAGTATAACTTTTACATAAGCAAGTTTATGGTCTATTTAAGATTTGAGTTATATTTAATATGGATAGTTGAAATAAATGAAATTTTATTCTCACAACAGTTTATTGAAGAAAGAGGGAGTTGAGTTTGTCATTACTCTCGATTTTCAAAACATTTACAATAGGGTTTTAAACTTGTTGCATGACCTTTGAAAGAAAATCAAATTTAAAGTAATGAATGGTTCTAAACATCTTCATCTAACACTAAAAACATATAGTATATTTATTTCAATTTTGAATTTTTTTTAAAAGTATCTCAAAAATCAATATATGACAATCTTTAAAATTCGATCATTTTGGACTATACTATATCTAGTGAGAATATACATTTATATTCTAGAATGATGGAAACCATTTGCCTTTCTTAAACTTGTTTTTAGGGTCTTTGAAAATCGAAAATAAAGTAATGAATGTTTCTAAACTTTCTAATTTGATCATAGGAAGTACGTAATATATTTAGTTCACATTACAATAAGTTTCAAAATATTTGAAAAATAATATTTTATATTAACCTTAAAAATTCAAATATTTTGAATAATTTCAAACCCGATGAAGGAACACTTCCATTGTATACTATTAGTCTGACAAATTCATATTACATTTCACGAGTTATTGGAACCATCTATTTTCTTTTACTCTAAACACACATGCCAATCGATTTCCAAACTACTATAATTTTTTCAAAAACTTCTTTCCAAATACCATCATTTAGATTTCAACATTTTTCGATTTGGAGTTGCTTGTAGGTTTACTTAATATTAATTTTTAAGAAAAAAGGGAAAAAGTTTAAAAGTAATAATTTTTTTGTATTATATTGAATACATAAGCGTATAATATTTTTAAAATGGTCTCAATTTTTTAATCAACCCTGTTGAGTA
Organism: Dysphania ambrosioides; assembly: GCA_026401315.1. Classification (NCBI taxonomy): domain Eukaryota; kingdom Viridiplantae; phylum Streptophyta; class Magnoliopsida; order Caryophyllales; family Amaranthaceae; genus Dysphania; species Dysphania ambrosioides. Next base: position 2,612,076 of record CM048666.1, read on the forward strand.
AAGTACTTTGTAGTCCTTATATTCTATATTTCACAATTTTCTCAAATTTATATGATTTTCTGACAATTTGATTTTACTAGTTGTTTTTTACCCACCTTTCATCGATATAAAAGTAGGATCCTAATCCATACAACTTTAACTATAACCAAATTCCAACTTAACTTAGAAGTGTACAAAACTCACAATGTAATTAACTTCTAAATATTGAGTATTAATTAAACTCATATACACAATATTTCGCAATATAGTAGATTTTTTTTTCAATAATTCTGAAAATAAATCATAAATGGATCTTGCTTTAAATTAATTTTTAACAAGAATCTAAAGATATATAATATTCAATATATAATATTATATGTGAAAGTTATAAATTTATTCTCCCTCTTTTCCTATATGTTTGCCACATATTTTTTATACGGTATATTCCTAATGTTTGTTATATTTGGTATCTTTACCATATTAAGGCATTTTTTGGATGAAAATGTCCTCTTTCCCCATTCTGAATACCAAGTTTGTCCTTGGATATTTCAGATTTCACGGCCACATGTTCGAATCAATTCACATTCCTCAAAAATTGATCCTTTGACATTCCTCTCTAATATTTTTTGTATAAGTATGTTCGTTTTCTTTAAGGTAAATAAGACATTTATTTTTATTTCTCTTAATTTTATTTATAGTAAATAAAATTGATAATTACTTTTTACTACATGGCACTCTCTATAAGTTCATTTGTTTTAAGTTATTTTTTTTATTTAGATGCTTGTGATGGGCGTATGATATAATCACAACAACACAAAAATATATTCTATGACATATAGTGTTGATGGAATCCTTATTAAGGTAGGATTGGTGTGTATGTAATGCAATCCTAATTGAGGTAGGAATGATGATAGCTAGTAAGTATTGATTCATTGGCTAAGTATTGATTGTTTGATTCAAATATTTTTTTACCCCTCTTTGATTGATGGCTTTCCTTAAAAAAAAAAAAACACTTTATGTACCTTTCTTTTTAATTCAAGTTGTAGTGTAATTATAACATTTAATTATCAATTTCAAATCTCAAAGAATTAATGCATGGCCTACAATGTTCTGCCTTACTCTTTTTTGGATTTGGAAATGGAGGAATAACTTTATCTTTGATCATGATACTGGAATCCCAAGTGACATAGGTGTGTTCCTCTACATTAGATGTAATGAGACTTGGGTCTAGGCCCTAGGGGTAAATGGGAGCAGCACAAGAGCTCGAAAAGAAGTTAATGTAAGATGGCTTATACCTGCTGAAAGCTGGCATGTGCTAAATATGGACGGGGCTGCAAAAGGAACCCCAGGTCTAGCAGGTGGAGGAGGTATCATCCGTGATCATAATGGAGTTATCATCTCAGCATTCTTAGTGAACCTTGGAAGCTGCAGAGCCTTTTAGAGCTGAATGTTTAGCTGTAAGGAAAGGAATCCAACTGGCTAGAGAGCTTCATATTCATAAACTGGAAGTCCAGCTGGATAGTTTAGCGTGTGTTCAGGCTTTATCAAGCAAGGATTCAAATCAGGGAGACTGCACTTACATCCTAGAGGACTATAAAGCCCTTCTAGAGCTAGCAGATTGGGAAGTCCGGGTGGTGCATGTTTATAGAGAAGGAAATAAAGTTGCCGATTGGTTAGCTAACCTCGGTATGGGTCAAACATCTCATTTCGTTATCCTAGATCCTTTTCCTATTGCTCTCCGTCGTATTGAAGCTAAGGACATCAGGGGAGAGTCACTACTCTTCGATTGGTTACTTCCTAGTTTTTTAGAAGTAGTGCTGGTAGGTTTTTTATTTGTGTTGTTTCTGTTTTCCTTCTTGTTGATTTGGCGTTTCTTCAGTAGTCTCTTACGTTCTTTTTTCTTTACTTTCCCTTGTTACTTTGTAACCTCTTTGGGATAAAAAAAAAAAAATAATAAAATTATCATTTTCAAATCTTATTCTATGACCAAACTTGATAAAGAAATTTTCTATTATTAGTTGTTATTCCCCGGATTTAGCTCATCCTAAGAAGTTATTTTTTTAAAAGAACTAAGACTTTATTATTAAAAGTTAATATAGTACACCATAAATTAATTAAAAAAAAACAATTTAATACATAACTAAATAGATCTTGTTTCCAAGGACTTTTCTGTTCAAATCTTATGAAGTCAAAATTAAATTTTATAAGATAAGGCAATACGAAAATTAAATTTTTATAAGATGTGGCAATTTAAAATCCATAGGTGGAGAAGACCAGATAGCAATATCAGACACACAATTTTACTTAAATGCTACCCAGTTAACAAATTGGATTTCTCCAGAAATCATTTACACAAGTTCAAATTAAACTAATTACCTAATTTATCAATCACCAGTGGACAAGATATTATCCTATACATATCGTGGAGTATGCATGTGACCTAAGAAGACGTGAACAGGCCTGCTAATCTGCTATAAGGTGCAGTCTGGATTTTTCATCAGTTAAGAGAGCTACTTAGTCAATACAAAGACTCCTTGTTACGACAAGAAGATGAGTTTTATTGCATGTATCCTTACCACTTCAACATTGTGTCAATTGGTGAACTTCTGCAGCAAGTCCTTGTTATCATGAGACAAAAGGCCTACAAACAATGATGTTGTATAAGCATCGGCTTCAAATCCATTGCTAACCATAACATCACGATAGCGTAATGCGTTACATAAATCATCCTTGAGAATATATCCTCGAATGATCGTATTATAAGAACTGTTGTCCGGTGAACACCCATTTTCTTCCATCTTTCTAAATAATTGGGCAGCTTCATTCATTTGCCCTTTCTTGCAGAAGCCTTTAATCAATGCATTGTATATTATACAATCAGGCTCCAGACCCTTGGATATTAGATCAGAGAAGAAAGTAGCCGCATCTTTAAGTTGCCCAGCCTCACATAAGTAGTCTATTAGGATACAGTAAGTTACAATACTAGGCTTAACACCATTATCCTCCATTTCTTCAAGCATTTCCACTGCCTCATCAAGCCGTGCACTTTTGCATAGACCATCAACCAATGAGTTATATGTGACGACATCCGGAGTAACTCCATGAGCTCGCATTTCCATGAACAACTGGCGTGCAATTGGAAGTTTATTGGCTTTACACAGACCATCAATAAGAGTGTTATATGTAAAAACATCAGGTGATATCCCTTTCTGAAGCAATTCATGGAATATGCTAAGGGCTTTGTCAGTATTTCTAGCCTTGCAATATCCATTAATCATAATACTGAAACTTACAAGATCAGGCTCACAGCCATTATGGGCCATGAGATCAATCAGGTTTTGTGCATATTCCATCTGACCACTCAAACAATAACCATCGAGTAAAGCATTGTAAGTAATGATATCCGGAGTTACACCTTTATCAATCATGAATCTAATAAGGGCTTCTGCTTCATCAACATTGCCATCTTTACAGAACATATCAACCAGCATGTTATAGGTCTTAACATTTGGTGCAATGTTGTTATCTAACATCTCAGACAGCATAGCCTTGGCCTTTTCTTCAAATCCAGAATTGTAGAGACCTCTAATTAACGAGTTATAAGTGACAACATTAGGAAAAATGCCCTGAGTCTTCATAGCAGAGAGTAACTCCAGGGCCTCTTTTAACAGTCTGTCCTTACAAGAACTATTAATAAGAGTGTTGTAAATGACAACGTTAGGCTTACAATGACCCTCAGAATGCATTTTGGAGAGCAAATTGAGAGCAGAAGCATTATCGCCAATCCGACAAAGACCTTTAACCATAGCACCAAAGGTAACAATGTCGGGTTTGAAACCAAGGTTGACAATATGATCCAAAAAGAGAGCAGCTTGGGGTAGCTTATCATTGTGGATATAACCATTGATTAAGGTGTTAAAGGTATAATCATTGGGAGGATAACCAAGCTTAAGGGATTTACCCAAGAGAGAGAGGGCGAAATCGACACGACCCAAATGACAGTAGCAGTTGGCAAGAATACACAAAGTATGGAGATCGGGAGGAACACCGGACAATTGAAGATGGGAGGAGAGAGAGAGAATGGTAAGATGAGGATGAAAGCGTTTAAGTTTGGACATGGCAGAGAAGAGCTGAGTGAAAAGGACGACAGAAGGAAGAGGACGCAAAGAGGTCATACGATGGAAGAGAGAGATAGGGAGTTTGAGGTCGGAAAACCCTAATTTGGATTGTTCTCTGACATAGTCAAGAAAGAGATGGCGATCATCAAATACAGAAGAATGAGTGGAATAAAAATGGGGAAAAAGAGATAGAGAGAGGGAAGAGAAGACAGAAGTAAAAGGAGGAAAAAGAAGGGAATTACCAGATACGAAAGCAGAAGCAAACAACTTCATCTCTTTCCTCCGCCTTCTATCTCTCTGTCGTTAACGAACCAACTTTCTTTCTTTTAAAAGTAAACATGTAAGTCCCCCAAAATCTCCAGAACATGTAAGTCCGTCACTCCCAGACGCAGACATTAGGTCTTCTCCTCCTCCCCCAGCTCCTGAAGTTCCCCCAGCTCCTGAAGAACCCCCAATTGTTGCTGAACCCATTGTCCCCTCTCCTCCCAGACTTGAGGTATCTTCTTTAATTCAAACACCTTTTGGTTCTTTTCCCCAATCTTGGTTTAGAACTTGTCAATTAGCTGGTGTATGGCAGGATGGGTTTAGAAATAGACGTATATGTGTTAGTGACCTAGTTGACCCTGCCCTTCTGCGTTCTTCTAGATTGGGTGGTGTTGGTTTATTCTTGGAAACCTCCTTAGCTAGGATGCTTAATGTTGGTGATAGGTTCTACCCTCGTCTTACCCGACTGTTTTATCTAAATATGCAATCCAAACGTGACCAAGGTGTCCTGACCTTGACCACGATTGTCAAGGGTGTTCCCGTCTCCTTAAACCCTGAGGTCCTTTCCAAGATCTTGAAAGTTCCCAATGAAGACTGGTCCAAATCTCAGCCTGAGTATTTTGAGTGTGTCTCCCAGGCTAAGAAGACCTTGTTTATTCCCAACCCTCCCTTGTCAAAGCAGCTTACCCATAATGTCTTACAGGTAGAAGCCAAGGTTATTTATGCTCTATTGGTTCGGTGTGTTGTCCCAAAGGCCAATTCTCGTGAACTTCTTACTGACCAATGTCTAGCCTTGCTATTCCTGATTTTAAATGGTTTTGATGTAAACCTTCCCGTTACCATCCTTTCTCACATGAATCATACCATATCCTCCACTCGTGCTAATCCTCTTCCATATGCGAACTTGCTACCTTTGATCTTTGCCTACTTCAAAATCCCAGTGCACGATGAAGAATTCGAAAGCTGTGCACAGTCCCGGGTAACCATTGACTCCTTCAATAGAATTGGCATTTGTGCTTCAAAAGATGGGTCATGGATGCTACGTGAGGATTTGTCCCCTGCCTCATTGGCTGCCCTGCCTCCATTGAAAGGTGCTTCCCGTCTTACAGGCGCCTCTCTTGTGGATCTTTCCTCCAGGCTCGAAGCTATTGAATTTGAAGTGGACTGTGTCAGACGAGATTTAACTGACTTCCGTGCAAGGATGGATGACAGATTTGATGCTTTGATTGCTGCAGTTCAGTCTTCGAAGCCAGCCAAGAAGAAATGATGCTCGTTGGGTTAAAGCATATGGACTGAAGACTCCACCTTGATATACACATCTTGTTACTTTGATATTTATGTATATGATTAATATGTTTAATATAAGTATGGATGATGGAAGTCAAAATGGAATTACAAATATATATAACTTGCCTAATACCATGCAACATATTCATGTTATATGCTTACGTTGAAGTTGAAGTTGCTTATATGCTTGTGTTCGTATTCCTACGAACATGTGGCTTTATACGTTCCTATATATACGTTCCTATACTAATGCTTATGTTTCAATCAGTTACTAACGGCTAATCTAATGCTGCTGTAAGTGGATAATGATAAATGTTTTTCAGCTAAGCAAATTCAAAAGGTTCCTTAAAATAAGGAATTTGTTACTTCAAGGACTCCAAGTGTTTGAATTAATTCAAACTCTATCAAAGATAAGGATGAAAAGATATTCAAAGTAGTCTTCCTAAGCTTAAGGAGTTGAGTTGAATATATGCTGGGTTAAACAACCTTGTTGGACGTGATCTCGTAGAAAAAAGTCAGTCAACAACCGAAATGCGAGCTATCCGGAGAATCTGTTACATTTCAAGACCTTGAAGCAGTCAGTCAAGACCCTGAAGCAACGGCTTTTTGAATAAATCAGTTATGAAGCCTATTCGTTGTTCGTATGCTTATAAATTGATTGAAGCTGAAGCATTGAAGTATAAGAAGCTTTTCAACGTGATACATATTCAAGCTACAGCAAAATTACTTTCCTCTCTAGTGCTTACTCTTCATTGTATTTTAGATTGAGAGAAAAAGAAAAGAAAGTCTCTTTGTGAAGAAAAAGAAAAAGATCAAAAGAGAGACATACTTTGAGTAAATTATAATACTCAAAAGTTCAAAAGAAAGAAAAAGAAAGATTTTTATTTCTAGGAATTGAGACGCTAGAGTGTAGCTAGGGAAAGCTACGGTATAGAAGATTGGGTGAAAATCTTCGAAGGTGGCTTTAGGTCTCTAAGGGAAGAAATAAAAGTTCATTAAATCCTAAGGGTAGGAAACCCTAGGCGGAGACGTAGGCACATTGCCGAACTTCGTAACAAACAATCGTCCCCTTTATATTTGCATTTACATACTCGTTTGATTTACTTAATTCTTTCATATCGTAATAACCTATTCTGCTCAAAAGCCTCAAACTTATTTCAAGACCTTGAAACCTGAGTTAATCATTTTCCGCATCTCAAAACCCGTTTCAAAGCCTTGAAAACCTAACTCGAAAAACGACCATACTCTATTCACCCCCCCCTCTAGAGTATATTGATCCTATCCTATCTCCTATTGATTCTTCATGGACAAATCAGAGATTCAACAAAGAAAGAAATGCAACATCTAGAGAGAGCACTTGAGAAGATTCGTATGATGGCATGCAAGTCCAACATACTAGTCGCGAAATCATTTTTCACCAAAACTAGAGCGACTTCACACCTAACTAGCCCTTCCACAAAGAGTGAACAATCTCCATTGGAGTATACATATCTCAACTTTCAGGAAAATTCATCGAATTTGACTTATCTAAAACTCGAATGCTCATCATATTTTTCTGGAATGAACTATAGAAATGTAATACTTTTCTCAAGGCAACCACTACATACATTGAAGGAGCGTAGTACAAAAGGAAATCTTTCCGCTTGCGATTCGAAAACCGCAGTGTGGTAAAAAAAAATTCGAAAGTGGATTTCGGAATTGACTACTATCCTTCAAGGCAAACTGTAATGGATGGACTTGCCTAAGACTTTGTCACTCGTGCTACACCAAAGCATCTTAATGACACTATTTCATCTTCTTTCCTCCTCTTTCCTGTCCTTTTCCAATTGGGAGCTTCCTCTCCCTAAGCTTCTCCTTTTGCTACTCCCTTCCTCCTTGTCCTACCTATGAAAATGCACTATTTTTGTCTAATTTCAAACTAATAAGAAATCGCCTCTACTCTATATTATTGGGGCTAATCTTAAGGGCTTGGCAAGATCAATAAAGGCTAAATCATTTTATTTAGCTCAATTTTTGCCACATGTCATCCTATAGTAAGCTTTGACATTCGAAGTATCATACAACAAAACCATCGAACACAAATTACCCTAAGAAAATTGTTGCACTTAAGAAAGTATGCAACAAGATTAAGGTTAATTGAACTAGCTAATCCCAAGTTCAACATTCCTTAGAAGACTAATAAAGGCAAAGGACAATATATTGATGGATATAGAGTATTTTCCAATAGCTAAACCGAGATTCCCATATTGTAAAAAGAATTACCCTTTTCATTACACTTACAACTTATTAGAATACTCAAAAATCCCCACAACTAACCTACGTGCTATATCGGCTACACTAGCAAAAGAGACATTATTCTCTTCAAAATGGAAATAACATAAATCCCCTTTAGAGTTTCAAAATTAACCATAATTCAAGCAAGAAAGCACCAAACTAAATAGTCAAAATCACACAACAATTGAACTAACCAAAAACTTAACCGAATTAGGCACACACACAAAAAAAAAAAAAAAAAAATACCAAAGAGTTCTCCCTCTCCTACCAAATCAACAACTAGGAACTACCATTACCAATGATTATAACTTTAATCTTACCTGTTTGTGATAGAATAACTATTTTTACCCATACATTATGGAAGACTAAAAAGATACTCCGTTTCCTTTTATTTGTCACATTAGCTTTTTGCACAGTTTTTACCCATACATTATAGCGGGAATATTTATAAATACGTATTATAAAAAAATAAAAAATTTACATATTAAAAAAATATAATTCAAAACTTATAAAACAAGATCTCACATAAATATGTTTTAACTTATATATATCAACAAAAAATCATATTTAAGTTTCTTTAAATGAAATATTTTAAACAGGATAAATAAAAGGGAACAGGGGAGTAGTCAATTTTAAGGTACTAGTAGTTGAGGTATGATTTACCTAAATAAATAGTAGCACAATTAAATTCACTCCAAGAAAACTGTCTCCTCCGAATCAACATTACGCAATCATCTTCATCCATTGGTCACGCGTCAAATGCTCTGTTAAGTCTAAGGTATTTTTGAGGAAAGCTGTAACCACAAAATCCAACTAGATGGTCAAGGGAGATCCGAGCGGAAGGAGAGAGAACCGAACAGAGTTCCTATTGGGTCGATTGTCGTCGTCCGTCTGGTCTTCAAAATCGGATTGGGTGACACAACGGGGACAATATTAACGAACCCGCCAGCAACCCCAGTAGAGTAGTGGTGGCTTGGGCTGCTGGCGAGCGGTGGACTGGCGTCCTTCTACAGATATAGAAAGTCTAGAGTGGTGAGTTGCGAGCGGTGAGCGGTGAATGTATGTTTATAGCATTTTTAGGCAGAGGCCTAGAGATCTACTTATATCTACTTGTAGCAATGGTCACTTAGCCTTATCCCTTCATATACACACAATTTCTCAATAATTCAATCAGTAATCGAAGTCGCTGCCATAAAAGTGAATAACACAATCTTCTATGATACTAATATAAATATAATTACACTAAATGAAAAATTGGAGGTCCATAACAAAACACCAAAATTGAGACACAATTCAAACACCCAAATATTCAAGATAATATTGAAATAGTCATTTATTATCCAAGAAAACCAAACAAATTAACAAAAAGGGAAGTAATTTAGAGATGGGTCTGATTTATTATACTCCAAATTGCAATCTTGTAAGAATTACATAAAACCCAGAAAGAAAGAAAGGAAAAAAAAATCAAATGAAGAGAGCATAAAAATGAGGAAATGAAATAGAAAAAGAAACATTATTGGGAAATTAATTGAGACAATTACCTTGAGGAGCAATGAAGAACAGGACTGGGTAATGACGTTTGAATTCCCTGCATTTTTTTTTTATTATTCAATTACTAAGAGTATACCCAGAAAAAGGAAACAAACAAACAATATAATGTATGAATTGTATAAATCTAGCTTGCTCTTTAATACTCTCAGACTAAATTTACACACGAACTTTCACTCTCTTAGTAATTTTTTATATGGGCAAAGTGCCAAATGATACACATTCAAAGAATCAAAGCTCTAGCTCTCTCACTCTCACTCTCACTCTCACTCTCACTCTCAGATAATCAGCGCGACAAAAAAATGAAAAAAAAATCTAGGAACTTTTGCTACTACGGCGATGTTTTCGAGCGTTGATGTATGTTTTTTCTAAGAATTACGAAGTCTTCTTTTCTCAAAATTGAAAAAAAAAGTTTTTAAAAAATTACCCATGTGTTTTTTTAATAGTGTTACTCTCTCTATATTTTTACTTGCTATATTTCCGTCCTTTTCATAATTTTTTTATCTTATAAATTTAGAAAAAAGAATCGTTTTAAATTGTCTTTTAAATATTATAAAAAATCAAATATAACAATTAAAAAGGAGTAGTAGAATACAAGTAAGGATAAATACTTCGCATAACTTAAACAAAAACTTTAAATTTGAGATACCAAGCTCTATAGAAATAAGTATGGAAAATCTTGGCAAGAATTACAAAATCTTAAATAAAAAATTAAATATTATAAAGTCTTATCTTCGGCATGTTGTTATAACTATCTCTCAAGGAAAAATTCATAAGCACATTGTTTAGGTTGACAAATTGTTTATATGCAATTCCTAAAAGATTTAATGCATAATTTTGGAATTGTAATACAATTTTATTTTGTCTCGGTCTATAATTAGACCTAAATACGGATCGGTCTGGCACGTGGGTAGCCTGAGAACAACACGCTCGTGGCCTGGCACTAGGGATGGCAACGAATATTGGACCCGACCCGGATCCGTGGATCCATATCCGTTTTTACGGATATTGGTTATCAAAATTTAGACCCAACGGATTCGGGTCTTATGACTGAAAAACAAATCTGGGTATGGGTCTAACCATAATACCCGGACCTGGATCCATTACCCATTTTTTCATTTACTCATTTGTACTTGTTTGTATTGATATTCAAAAGACATGTACAAATTTGATTTTATTTATTTGTACTTTGTTGTTTTGTAATATTTGAGTAGTTATATGAATTGTATTCAAGTATTGAATTTAAATCATTTATTGGACTGTTGTCGACCTTGTCGTAGATGTAAAATGCAGATTTATAAATTTGGAACTTAATATTGTCGGAAAAAAATATACAAAATATATAGGATCCGTTTTGGACCCGTTTGGACCCGGATTCGTTGGATATGGAGATAGAGCCTTATTTTTCATACCCGGCGGATTTGGATCCGGATCCATCCTTGAAAAACTGATCTAGATTCGGATCCATAAGGATCCGGTCCGTTATCATCCCTACTGGCACAAAGAACGTTATATAGGCCTCGTTCATGCCATGGAATGTAGCCCCGAGCATGGCCTGCAAGCATGGCAAGAGGATTAATTATAACGACTATACACTACTACAACAAATTCCCAGCGGCTACTTGCTAGTTGTTTCTAGTAGCTTTTAACAGTTATATTCAAATTTTTCTCTATAAATACTAACTCATTTTTCTCTAGAAGGTATGGGTCTATTTTAACAGTCTGCCTTACTGAGACTATCATAATAGAGCTGTATATGACAATGCTTAAAATGACCCTCAGAGTGCAATATGGTAAGAAAATTGAGAGCAGCTGTATTATTGTCAATCATTCAAAGACCTTTAACCATAGTATTACTGGTAACAATGTTGGGTTTGAAACCAAGGTTGACAATATGATCCACTAATAGACCAGCTTGGGGTAGCTTATCATTATGGATATAACTATTGATTAAGGTATTAAAGGTATAACCATTGGAGGATATCCAAGCTTTAGGGATTTACTCGAGAGAGAGAGAGAGAGAGAGAGCCACTGAAAAGCTGTATGTTGCTTGATCATTTGTTTTTTAATTGTGAACTTTATTTAATACAAATTAATGACTATATTATTGTGAAATTTATTTAACTATATTTATTTTCTAATGAGCTTTTCCTAATTCAAACCTGATATAAATGAGCTTTTCTAATGAGTTCACAAATGTAAACAATTTTATATCGGATATAACTACTATTATATCAGATATATGTATTGTTATATAAGATATAAGTACGAGATACCTGTGGCAAAGATAAAAATAAATTCCATTTACAAAAGTCAACGGTACAAGATTATTAATAAAAATTACCTAAGATTAATACACACACGAGTATTAGATTATTCCCTGCCAAAAAAAAAAAAAAAGAATTAGATTATTGACAAGATTATGGCATATTCTACTAAAACTATCATGTACTTTTTTATATTGTTATTTGACGAAATGTCTGCTATATTGAGTGAACTAAACTAAGCATTGCTTCAATGGCTTATTGGAGCTATTGTGATCTGGGTTCAGATCACTCATTCCTGACTACTTTGTAAATACAAGAGCAGTGTACTAATATAATGATTAATCACAATAATTCACAATGTCACATAGTATCCCCTTCAGCAGCAGCCTGCACGTATAAAATTGCAAGAAAATTTCAGAAATTAGGACTCAACAATTGTATTGTACAGTAGCAGCTGTCCTCCACAGCCCTCCGCTTTATATGCAGCTCATTGAATCCTCACATCCTTACAGCAAAGTCTTATCGTAACGGTACTGAATGTTCTCAGAGTATGCTGTAGGTTAGAATGTATCTGAATATGATGTATAATATACATGGCTTCTGAATGTTTACTTTTCCACAATAGTTTACTGTATTCCTACAGACCAAGCAACAGAATTTCAAAATGGAGTGCCTTTCTTGTTATTTTCTAAAACACAGACGAAAAAGTCAATGGTGGTCATATAAGCTTCTTGCACTTCCTCTTCCACCGTATAACAACTACACTTCTCCTGCTAGTCAATTTAATAAAGGAAAATTGATCTAATAAAAGTATATGAAGGATATTTTGATTAGTACGGTAGATAGTAGCTAAGTAATTTGTACTCCATAATATTAATCCCCTAAGCCTTGAATATTACCGCTGCTCCGATAATTTGTTTCAGATTCGCAGCAGCTCATCTTCTCTTACAATGATTGACATTTTTAGTATTTCAGATTTGTAGTAAGAATGTACATAGCACCTGCCATCTGGGAACGTCCTACGTTTAATATACATGGTTTCTAAGTGTTTATTTTTGCGTTGACTGACGGAGAATTTTAAGTGAAACTACTGTATTCCTGCAGTCCTAGTGACAAATTTTTATAAAGAAGACCATACTAGTTAGAGACAGAAACTCGGAGTAGAAAGTCAGTGGTGATCATTCAAGTTTTTTGCACTACCTGTATCTCCTGTTACAGTTATACTTCTCCTGGCAGTCACGACGAAAATTTTAACTCAAAAATGATTATTCGTATTAATTGTCATAATGATACCATCTTAACTAGGAATAACCAATAGTATGTTCCGTATGAAGTAACATAAGATAGGAACAGAGCATTGGCCATTACTACAACAGCATGGTACAACAATAATTTGCATGTTGCCACAACATACAATCCGGAGGTCTGAGCCCATAGAATCAACACTTAATTTACTCAAATAAAACAAGGTACCTTGAGGTAAACAATTTGATGTACAGGGTTCATAATTCCTAATCTAGGCAAAATCCCAATACAAGTCAGTTCATAAACTTTTGAAGCAGAACCTTGGAAGAGTCACTTAGGTTATCAGAAGACATCAGGTTAACAAATAGTGAGAAAGTGTCTGCATCAGCTTCAAATCCGTTGCTAACCATAAGATCACAATAGTATAATGCCTTTGATAAGTCATTATTAAGAATATATCCTCTAATGATTGTATTATAGGTAATCTCATTGGGTGAACAACCATCTTCCTCCATTTTCCTTAACACTTCATCAGCTTCATTCATTAATCCCTTCTTGCAGAAACCTTTAACCATTATAGTATATGTTTTAAAATCAGGTTGTAGACCCTTAGATACAAGATCAGACAAAAATTTTGTAGCATCTTCAACCTGCCCAGCCTCACACAAGCAGTCCATGAGGATATTATAAGTGACAATATCTGGCTTGATACTTTTCACTTCCATATCTTCAAGCATTTCCACTGCCTCATCAAGCCGTGCACTTTTGCATAGACCATCAACCAATGAGTTATATGTGACGACATCCGGAGTAACTCCATGAGCTCGCATTTCCATGAACAACTGGCGTGCAATTGGGAGTTTATTGGCTTTACACAGACCATCAATAAGAGTGTTATATGTAAAAACATCAGGTGATATCCCTTTCTGAAGCAATTCATGGAATATGCTAAGGGCTTTGTCAGTATTTCTAGCCTTGCAATATCCATTAATCATAGTATTGAAACTTACAAGATCAGGCTCACAGCCATTATGGGCCATGAGATCAATCAGGTTTTGTGCATCTTCCATCTGACCACGCAAACAATAACCATCGAGTAAAGCATTGTAAGTAATGATGTTGGGAGTTACACCTTTATCAATGATGAATCTAATAAGGGCTTCTGCTTCATCAACATTGCCATCTTTACAGAACATATCAACCAGCATGTTATAGGTCTTAACATTTGGTGCAATGTTGTTATCTAACATCTCAGACAGCATAGCCTTGGCCTTTTCTTCAAATCCAGAATTGTAGAGACCTCTAATTAACGAGTTATAAGTGACAACATTAGGAAAAATGCCCCGAGTCTTCATAGCAGAGAGTAACTCCAGGGCCTCTTTTAACAGTCTGTCCTTACAAAGACTATCAATAATAGTGCTGTAAATGACAACGTCAGGCTTACAATGACCCTCAGAATGCATTTTGGAGAGCAAATTGAGAGCAGAAGCATTATCGCCAATCCGACAAAGACCTTTAACCATAGTATTACAGGTAACAATGTCGGGTTTGAAACCAAGGTTGACAATATGATCCAAAAAGAGAGCAGCTTGGGGTAGCTTATCATTGTGGATATAACCATTGATTAAGGTGTTAAAGGTATAATCATCGGGAGGATAACCAAGCTTAAGGGATTTACCCAAGAGAGAGAGGGCGAAATCGACACGACCCAGATGACAGTAGCAGTTGGCAAGAATACATAAAGTATGGAGATTGGGAGGAATACCGGACAATTGAAGATGGGAGGAGAGAGAGAGAATGGTAAGATGAGGATGAAAGCGTTTCAATTTGGACATGGCAGAGAAGAGCTGGTTGAAAAGGACGACAGAAGGAAGAGGACGCAAAGAGGTCATACGATGGAAGAGAGAGATAGGGAGTTTGAGGTCGGAAAACCCTAATCCGGATTGTTCTCTGACATAGTCAAGAAAGAGATGGCGATCATCAAATACAGAAGAATGAGTGGAATAAAAATGGGGAAAAAGAGATAGAGAGAGAGAAGAGAAGACAGAAGTAAAAGGAGGAAAAAGAAGGGAATTACCAGATACGAAAGCAGAAGCAAACAACTTCATCTCTTTCCTCCGCCTTCTATCCCTCTGTCGTTAACGGACCAACTTTCTTTTAAAAGGCTTACTAGTATAGATGGCTACTGGGCCGGATTCAGACCGGCCTGCGTCTGGCCCGGACGAGACCGGCCCACTAACTGAACTGGCCAAGTCATGTTTGGCCCGCTAAAAAAGTAGGTCGAATTCAGTTTTTTCAACCCTGATCCTATTCGATTCGGTTTGAAAAAAATTCGATTCGGCCCAACCCACTTATTCGGTTCTGCCCGGCCCTATTCGGCCCGCCTAAATTTTTTAGTTTTGTAAAATTTAGTTTATTTAAATGTATTTTAGTTTATATAAATGTTAGTTTAGTTGAACATAAATTAATTTATACAAATATTAGTTGATTTGCATATAGTTTAATTTATAAGAATTTTAATATATTAGAATATACTTTAGTTTAATTCCTATGAATCAATGAATGTTAGTTTAGTTAAATATAGTTAAGTTTATAAGAATGTTAGTTTAGTTTATATGAATCAATTAATGTTACTATAGTTAAATTAATATGACTCATTAAATATTAGTTTAGTTATATAAATGTTAGTTTAATTGAGTACAGTTTATTTTATATAAATATTAGTTTAGTTGAATATAGTTTACTTTATATGAATCAATAAATGTTACTTTAGTTGAATATAGTTTAGTTTATATGAATTAGTGAATGTTATTTAGTTTAATATAGTTAGTTGAACATAATTTAGTTTATATGAATGTTAGTTTAATTGAATATAGTTTAATTTAGGTGAATCACTGAATTTCAGTTTAGTTGAATATAGTTTAATTTAAATGAATCACTGAATTTTAGTTTAGTTGAATCTTGGTTTAATTTAATCTTAGTTTAGTTTATATGAGTGTTAGTTTAGTTGAACATAATTTGGTTTATAAAAACCAATGAATGTTAGTTTAGTTGAATATAATTTAGTTTATTCATTATATAAATCAATAAATGTTAATTTATTTAGATTATATGAATATGTTAATTTATTTAGATTATATGAATATAGTTTAGTTTCTATGAATCAATGAATGTTAGTTTAGCTAAATATAATTTAGTTTATGTGAATCAAATATGATTATGTATTTTTGTGATTCTATGTAATATATGTAATTTATGTTAATATGTAATGAAAAATTAAAAATATCGATAAAAGAAATGAAAAATGAATGCGATTAGTCGAATATAAAAGTTTACAACGAATGTCATTATCTTATTCGTGAATAAAAAGAAGTTAATTACTTTCGAAACAATTTATTTCTTCTAATTTCTAATGGCATTATGTGAAATTCGGTTTGATTCGGTTCGTGAATTCGGTTTGATTCGGTTCATGAATTCGGTATGATTCGGTTTTGATTTGGTTTTATTCGGTTATGATTCGGTTTGATTCACTTTGTGAATTCGATTTGATTCTGTTCGTGAATTCGATTCGATTCGTTAATTCGGTTCGTGATTCGGTTCACGATTCGGTTCAATTCGGTACGAATCACCCAACCCCAACCCTAGCCCTGAACCGGACCGGGCCGACCGTTGACAGGCCCGGCCCAGCCCAGCCCGCATGGACTGGACCGGTGGCCACCTCTACTTACTAGCTAATGAGAGTGAGTTGCCTACTCGAGTTCAAGTCGTCATCGGTCAAAAGTATATTCATTCAAATATTTTTGAATAGACCATCAACCAATGAACTATATGCGACAACATTTGGAGTAACTCCATGGCTTTCTTACGATTATTATAGAACGGAGGGATGGAATATTGGAATGAAGTAATCTATATATTCTCCAAATACTTCGTCGTCAGCTAAGCGAAGTTTTGTAAACTTACACCATTCTATAATCTAAATGAAAAGTTGCTTGATTTAG
This sequence comes from Dysphania ambrosioides, assembly GCA_026401315.1. Classification (NCBI taxonomy): domain Eukaryota; kingdom Viridiplantae; phylum Streptophyta; class Magnoliopsida; order Caryophyllales; family Amaranthaceae; genus Dysphania; species Dysphania ambrosioides. The sequence goes on from CM048666.1 coordinate 2,629,059, forward strand.
CCATAAACCTGCGCAACTATTTCGTCAAAGAAAATAAGATGCCGACCAAACACTTGATATGCAACTTTGCGATCTTCAGAGTCATCCATCCATGGAGAGACGTTCACGTTTATAAAACAGTAATCAAAAGCACAGTACAGAACAAATTGTATCAAGATGCTCATAAGTTGGTGTGCAAAGTACTTCTTTCCACTAATTACAGGAGAACGTCCAGCTTAAAAATCATCGATCTAGAATTCACAACACATATATGACATATTCAAAGAAGTGCCGTGTGTTCCAATTCTAAGCTGCCGGAGAAGAACATTATTTCTTTAGTGGCCACTGGCCAGTAGTAGAAGTCTACAAAAGTAATTCTCAATACATTCCTATAAACAGAATGACTATTAGTCTTGATTGATCAGTAGACAAGAGCTCGGGACTTGCTTGCTGTAATATGCATCTTCCGAGTTCATATGCTTGACCGCACGTTACAAGTTGCTTAGTTGGGATATGTAAGACCTTGAATTGTTTCAGAAAATCTGAAAAACATACAAGATATCCAATTATAAGTATCACAAGTCATACTAAACCATTTGAATTCCCATCCCGAGGTTACATAGAACTTTCACAAATTTGCAAGGCGGTTTGACAAAGCATAAAGAACAAATGGAAAAAGTGATCACTTCAAATTCACAAGGTAAACCGCCATTGTATCTGATTGAAGACATCAAACTAAATACGATAAGAGGCAAAACATCAAGACCATGATCTCTCTTTTAAAGTGATGTAGAAGTTAGAACTACAGCTCAACTTCAGAGCTAAAACAGAAAAGCTGAAGGCATACTTAATCAATGCAGGGTATCCAAACTCGAAAACTCTCCATCGTTGAAATCATCTTAACTCCATATCAGTTCATGAAAATTTGCAGGAACCCATATCATGAGACAAAAAGCCAGTGAACAGAGATGCAGTCTTAGCATCTTAACCCCAAGCAAACCTAAAATCCAGATAGAATAACGCACTTGGTGAGTCAAATATTGATAATTTATCCTCTTAAAGTTGTATTATACATTACTGTGCAGGAAAGCGGCTCTTCTCCTCAATTTTGGTCAGTAGCTTCACTCATTAGACCTTTTTGTAAGATTCTTTTACTCAATACAGTGAAAGTTCTAGTATCTGATACAAAACCCTAGGATAAAAATCAATGAACCAAGAATTTTTTTAACTTCATGTTTCCCACTTGTCTATATCCTCCATCTGTCATAGCAGCACACATTTGCCAAGGCCATTTGGCAAGGAAGAATACGTGACAATTTTGAAGCAACTCTATGAACATGCATTTCCTGGAAAAGCTTACATGCAAGTGGGAGTCTATTGGGTTTGTGCAGTTCATCCAATAAGAGTGTTAGAGGTAACAACATAGGTGTAATTCATTTCCAAGGGTGTGCTTCTCCTTCGAAAATCCTTCTCCGATGTCTTCTCTTGTTTATCAAAAATATTTTCCGACATTATATGCTAACCAATCACCAAGCATAAAGAAAAGTAAATGAATTCCAGAAACACCTTATCAAACATCACACAAAGATAAAGAAGATAAAACAAACAAAAAGTAGTAGTCTAAACTCTTTTGAGATAATTCCATACTAGAGCATAACTGTGGTACAAAGAACCCTCTATTTGAAAACCATGATGAAGTACAAGCACCAAGCTATTGGATTAAAGTTATAGATAGTGAATATTCAGAAATCTAATTATGCTTTCTAAAAATTTGAGAAGAGAAGTAAAGGTTAAAAAATCTAACACTTTCTTAGAAAGTGGAATCGGTGCCATCAGGGGTTCAAAGGCAAGTTAGGCAATAGGTTGAAGTAAAAACCGTTAAGAAACGGACCATGCAACAAAAAAAAAAAAAACTTACAATGGTGGAGCGTCTCCATAGTAGAAAAACAAATTACTAGGACCCTTGAAGCAGAAATCAATATTTTCATAGATCCAATTTTTCCACGTTTGCCATCTACTTTTCTTCAAATTAATCATTTGATTAGCTTCTGGAGCAGGTTCTTGGATGAGTCACTTGTTGTATCAGAAGACAAGAGGCCAAGGAATAATGAGAAAGTGTCTGCATAAGCTTCAAATCCCTCACTAACCAGAAGATCACAATAGTTTAAGGCATTCGATAAGTCTTCATTGAGAACATATCCTCGGATGATGATATTATAGGTACGCGAATCAGGGGAGCAACCATCTTCCTCCATTTTCCTCAACAATTAAGCAGCTTCATTCACCAGCTTCCTCTTGCAGAAGCCTTTAATCATTATATTGTATGTTGCACAATCAGGTTGCAGACCGTTAAATACAAGATCAGAGAAGAAATTGCTGCATCTTCAAGTCGTCCAGCTTCACACAAGCTGTCCATCAGTACAGAGTAGATGAAAATATCATGCTTAACACCATTATCCTCCATATCTTCAAGTAAGGCCACTGCCTCGTCAAGTTGTGTGCTTTTGCAAAAGCCATCAAGGAAAGTCGCATACGTGACAACATCTGGAGTAACTCCATGAACTCGCATTTCCATGAAAAAACTGGCGTGCAAGTGGGAGTTTACTGGTTTTACACAAACCATCAACAAGAGTGTTATACGTAACAACACAAGGTATTATTCCTTTGCGACACATTTCTTGGAATACGATTAGGGCCTTGTGAGTTTTTCTAGCCTTGCAATATCTGTTTATCAAAGTACTGAAACTCACAAGACTTGATTCACAACTACTTCTTTCCATGAGACCAAGTAGCTTTCGGTCATCTTTCATCTGGGAACGCAAACAATAATCGTAGAGTAAAGCATTGTAAGTAATGATGTTGGGAGCCACACCTTTCTTAATCATGACTTGTAGAACTGTTAGAGCTTTGTCAACACAGCCATCCTTACAGAACATGTCGACCAGAATGCTGTAGTTCTTAACATCTGGTGCTATGTTTCTCTCTAACATCTCAGCCAATACACCCATAGCCTCTTCAGGACAGCCAGAATTATAGAGGCCACAAACCAAGGAGTTATAAGTGAAAATATCCATATCAGAGAACAGGTCCAACGCCTGTTTTAATAACCCGTCCTTAAAGAGACTATCAATAATAGTGTTGTACACGACAAGGTCAGGTTTACAATGACGACCAGATTGCATTTTAGAAAGCAATCTGAGAGCAGCTGAATCATCTCCAATCCTACAAAGGCCTTTGACCATAGCAGTATAGCACCAAAGGTTGTTGAAAGTATGATCAATTATACATTCAGATCATACGGATGAAGAACAGCAAAAGAAGCTTAGGCAGAGAGAGAGAGGGAAAGAAGTTTAGGGAGATTTTGTTGTAACTGATTCTTACATTCATTTTCTAATACATGGTTTTTGTATTTATAGCCAACTGATGGCTTTGTAACAGAAGTCTGTTATGTAACAGAATCAGAAGAGTTTATTACAAGGCTTTTATTATAATTTCTAATATCCTATTTATGAGCTTCTTTTGTTGCTGACTTTCACACGTCCCTTGCTGTTGTTCTGCAACATTTGCTGCAGTATGAGTATCAGCAATACCCTCCCTCAAGCTAGGGGTAACTGAGTTATCTGTTAGGCCGAGCTTGGACAGCAAAAATTTGAATTGAGGACCAGAAATTGCCTTTGTAAACACATCTGCTATCTGCTGTCGTGTAGGAAGATAGTGGAGTTCCAGCAACCCATCTAGAACTTTATCTCTAGTAAAATGAACATCAATTTCTATGTGTTTTGTCCTCTCATGGTGCACAGGGTTCTTGGCTATATGAATTGCTTATTGTCACAGTATAATGTCACTGGTTTGAGATTATTTACTCCAAGTTCTTCTAATAATCTTACTAACCAAGTGATCTCAGAAGCTGCTGATGACATTGCTATATACTCGGCCTCTGAGGATGATTTCGAGACAGTCCCTTGTTTCTTGGATTTCCAAGAAATTGGAGAATCACCAAATAGGACAACATACCCCGTAACTGATCTTCTGGTGTTTGGACAACCAACCCAGTCAGAGTCTGAATATACCCGTAGTGTTAGCGCATTTGCTGCTTTAAGCATGATCCCTTGTCTTGTTGTCCCTGCTACATATCTCAGCACATGATGTAGAGCACTAAAATGACCCTTTCTTGGTTGATGCATGAATTGACTAAGTGTTTGCACAGCAAAAGCCAGGTCTGGTCTAGTATGTGTCAAAAAATTTAGTTTCCCAACCAAAGATCTGTATAGGGCAGGATCTTCACACAAATCATCCTTATCACTGAATAATTTGAGATTTATGGGGAGAGGTGTGACTGCATTCTTCGATACATCTAGTCCACAAAAACTAAGCAACTCCTTTGTGAACTTCCTTTGAGTGAGTTCAATTCCATTAGATAAATGTGTTACTTCAATTCCCAAAAAATAATTCAGTATACTCAGATCCTTTATACTGAATGATTTATCAAGATGAGCTTTGAGTTGACTTATAGCCTTTTCATCATTTCCTGTAACAATAATGTCATCAACATATACTGCTACTATTGTCAAGCACATTCCTTCCCTTCTGATGAAAAGTGAATAATCATTCTTCGATTGTGTGTATCCCAAATTATGCAATTCAGAATGCAATTTCGAGAACCACTGCCTTGATGCTTGTTTCAAGCCATAAAGTGACTTTTTCAGTCTACATACTTTGTTCTGAGGATTAGGCAGTCCTTCCGGCATCCTCATGTAAACTTCTTCTATTAAATCACCATGTAAAAATGCATTATTAACGTCTAGTTGATGCAGTGGCCATTTATTTGTAGCAGCAATAGAAAGAATACATCTCACAGTTGCCATTTTAACTACTGGTGAAAATGTTTCTTCAAAATCAACTCCATACTTCTGCGTGAACCCTTTTGCTACAAGTCATGCTTTATGTCTTTCTAGACTTCCATCTGACTTCAACTTGATTTTATAAACCCATTTACATCCAATTGCCTTTTTAGAGGGTGGCAAGAGTACAGTTTCCCATGTGCAATTTTCTTCCAATGCCCTGATTTCTTCATGCATAGCTTCTACCCAATTGGGGTCTTGTGATGCTTCAAGATATGATGTCGGTTCAACCAATTGTGATGATGAGATTAATGCAGCCTTTGCATTCTTGGGAAGAGAATCAAAAGTGATCATATTACACTTGTTACCTTGTACATTGCTACAATGATAATCTTCCATCCATGCTGGAGTTTGTGGAACTCTAGTTGTTCTTCTCGGCTCTATAGTATGATTGTCATTATCATTCATCATGTTAGAAACAGGAGCAGAATGTGTTTCACATGAATCATTAGAAGAAGAAGAATATACATCAGAAATGTCACAAGGCTCCTCAGTGATAGTAGTATACTTTGGTAGAAAGAAATCAGGCATAACAGACTTGGAATCAGACTGATGATGAAATGGGAAATGATGCTCATGAAAAATGACATCTCTGCTTATATGAATCTTGTTTGTTTCCAGGTCAAGAATTTTATATCCTTTTTGATGTAGTGGATATCCAATGAATACCCCCGTTGAAGCTCTAGCATCAAATTTTGATCTAGACACTCGAGATGTAGAGAAATAACAAAGACATCCAAAAGGTCTAAGATGCTCAATAGAAGCAGTAGTACCATGTAATTTCTGATAAGGAGTATCATATTGTATGGATCTCAATGGCATTCGATTTATCAAATAAGCTGCACAAAGAATACTCTCGCCCTAATATTCTCGTGGAATATTAGATTGGAAACAGATTGCTCTACCGGTCTCCAGTAAATGTCTATGTGTGCGCTCCACAACACCATTTTGTTGCGGTGTGTATACACAACTCGTTTGATGTATTATACCATTCTGAATATATAACTCCTTCATCTGTCCTTCTGTCAATTCAAGAGCATTATCTGATCTTATCTGCATTATCTTTGTATCAAATTGAGTCTGGACATATCGAGTAAAAGATTGAATGATTTTTACACAATCACTCTTGGATTTAATAAGATGTATCCATGTGTATCTGGTAAAGTCATCTACAATTGTAATGAATTGATTGAAACCATTATAAGGGTACTCTTTATAAGGCCCCCAAATATCAATGTGGATCAACTCAAAAGCTTTATGAGTCTTTATTGAACTATTGGAGAAGGGTAGCCTTGTTTGTTTTGCAGCAGGACATACTTTACATATGACAATATTGCTGCAATCTTTTACACTCCAACGCAAAATGTGCTTAAAGCAACTAAAAGGTAAACGCCCTAATCTGAGATGCCATAATTCTGCTAGCTTAATGGCTTTATTATGCTGTACAGAATTGCAAGAAGGGATGATTGATTCATGAGCAAGACCTTGAACACAGTAGAGTCCACCTTGCAAGCTACCAAGATGATGTGTGTTCTGAGAATGGTCCTAGATATAACATGAGTCATGAGTGAAAATGACAGAAGCTCTCAAATCTTTGCAAAGTTTTGGTACCGATAACAGATTAAACTTGAAAGATGAGACATGAAGAACATCCTCCAACAATATCTGATCAGTCAACTGAATGCTACCTATATGATCCACTGCTGCCTTAGATCCATCAAGTATAGTTATTGAACTGTTCTGTCCAGCTAGACTTCTAATAGTATTGAACATATTCAAATCACTGCATATGTGGTCTGTTGCTCCACTATCTATCAACCACTTGTCATTCATAGAGGAAATAAAACAATATTTACCTGCTAGATTTGTAGTGGTGTTGACTGTTGCATTCTGTGTGCCAGAAGACTCTCCTGCATTCTTTCTTCCCAACAAGTCAAGAAGATTATTGTATTCTTCAATAGAGATCATTGGTGCAATAATCTGATCAGTTTGCTTCTCTTGATGAATTGCACTACTGCTTTCATGGCTTGCTGCTGCTGCTATATTGTTCTTCTCTTTTTGCCACACATTTGCTTTGTAATTTTCAGGATAACCATGAATTTTATAGCAATTATCAACAGAATGTCCATATCTATTGCAATGATTACAAAAAAGATTTGAAGATGTCTCTTGTTCTGACTGTTCTTTGAGTTGTTCATCTGTTTGAATTGTTGTGGCTGCTTATCACCTTTATGAAATCTTTTGTTTGGAACAAATGCCATAGTATTCTCTGTACTGTGTGCATTATTATGGAAGTTGCTGATTTCTTTATGACTTTCTTCTTGAATAAGAAGTCTATAAGCTTGACTAAGGTTAGGTAATGGATTCATCATTAGAATGTTTCCTCTTACACTTGCAAACTGTTCACTCAATTTCATTAAAAAATGCATTAACCTCTGGTCCTGTTGTATCTTCAAAAACTTCTGAGTTATGTTACAATTACATTGATTGCAAGTGCATACAGAAAGAGGCATAGCTGCACTTAACTCATCCCATAACATCTTCATCTTGGTGAAATACTCAGCTACTGAATCGTTACCCTGCCTTATCGCATACAATTGATGCTCAATTGAATATAGCTGAGGTCCTGAGGTGTATCCATATCTATCCTCAAGATCCTTCCATATTTCAAAGGCTGTGTTGTAATATAATACACTACGTGCAATGATAGGGTCTAGACTGCACAGGATCCATGATATTATCATATCATTACAACGCTCCCATTGTCTATAGTTCACATCTTCTGAATTTGGTTGCTGAATTACACCGGTTACAAAATCTAGCTTATTTTTAGCAGATAAGGCTATAGACATGCTTCTTCTCCAATCTCCATATCCATTACCATTGAATTTAGTTGAGACTAATTGCAATGAATTCATATCAGAAGGATGAATATAGAACGGTGAGTTAGGATCAAGATTAAGAGTATTTACCACAGATGATGATGATGCAGCCATGATTTATCGAGGTTTGGAAACAAAATTCAAGAAATTACCGATATTAGATGTGATTACCAGCAGAATGTTTCCAGAATCTTAATGCTGGTGCTCTGATACCATGTTGAAAGTATGATCAATTATACATTCAGATCATACGGATGAAGAACAACAGAAGAAGCTTAGGCAGAGAGAGAAAGAGAGAGAGAGAGAGAGTGGGAAAGAAGTTTAGGGAGATTTTGTTGTAACTGATTCTTACATTCATTTTAATTCAGATCATACGGATGAAAAACAGCAGAAGAAGCTTAGGCAGAGAGAGAGAGAGGGAGAGTGGGAAAGAAGTTTAGGGAGATTTTGTTATAACTGATTCTTACATTCATTCTCTAATACATGGTTTTTGTATTTATAGCCAACTGATGACTTTGTAACAGAAGTCTGTTATGTAACAGAATCAGAAGAGTTTATTACAAGGCTTTTATTATAATTTCTAATATCCTATTTATGAGCTTCTTTTGTTGCTGACTTTCACACGTCCCTTGCTGTTGTTCTGCAACATTTGCTGCAGTATGAGTATCAGCAATAAAGGTAACAATGTCGGGTTTAAAACCGAGCTTGACAATATGATCCAATAACTGAGCAGCTCGGGGGAGCTGCGGAGTGGATATAGCCATTAATTAAGGTGTTAAAGTTATAATCATTGGGAGGATAACCAAGTTTAAGGGATTTAGCGAGAAAAGAGAAGCCGAAATCGACACGACCTAAATGACAGTAACAATTGGTAAGAATACCCAGAAAATACCTGTCAGGCCGAATCCCAACAGAATGGAGGTGGGAGGAGAGAGAAATATGGTTTGGTGAGGATGAAGCTGCTTCAATTTGGATATAGCCGTGAAGAGCTAATTATTGAAGGGATTGGACATAATGAGACCATCTCATGGAAGAGAGACAGCGGGTATTTCAGGTCGGAAAACCCTAACTTGCATTGTTCTCTGACTGAAATCATAAACAAATGCGGGTCACAAGTAGCAACAACGTTAACACCACCTACAGAATTCAAATGGAATCGGAAACAGGACGACATCAGGAAACGAATACAGGAAAAGGAACATGAATATGAATATTAAGATTAGCGACAATACACAAAACAAGAAGTGAATGAGCAGCTGCAACAATGACAATCTCACTCTTCTGGCTTACGTTTTCGAGTTGGGCCCTTTACCATCGAATATTTGGCCAAGTAATTCGTATATCAATTAGGAATGTGGTTTCGTGGTGTAGTTGGTAATGCTTATCACTTTAGTCTAACACATTGAATTTTTGTAGCGATTACTCTTGGAACTTTGGAAAATTGATCAACCTTTTACTTTGTCAGTCAATTCTTTTTTTTTTTGTTTAACTTTCTAAAAGAAAGAGAAATCTTTACGTATTCGGACTATATTCTCAAGAAAATTGGAGTATTGGAGCTTCTCAAATATATTCTCTTTGTTCTTCCCCCCTGCAAGTTTTCCTGAGAAATGACATACCAGTGACTTAGTCTTCCTTTCCCGTCAATGGTGGCACAGAAATGTCTTCAGGAGTGGATCATAGGGTCCATTCCTTAAACCTGCCACATCATTATCATAGGTCGTAAAGTAAACAAAAATATCATTATATTGCTTTAAACGTCATTTTCTGTGGAACAAGGTCAATATTCATCTACACTAAGAACATTTTTCAAAAAATAATGCCAGTCGTTTCTCCCTCTGTAAAAAGACTAAAAAGAGTGTTTTCTTCATCATAATGTATTTTGCCTTCACTGTCATCTACTCGAGATACAGCTGATGAATTTGATGTTGCCAAATCAGTCTTCTTTATAGATATAAATGCCACTCTTGTGTTCGACATAGAATTGGGATTAGATGAGCTTGAAATTGAGGAAGTTACTGTGTTAGATATAGAACTTCCTCCCAACAGGGTGCTCTCTGCTGTATGTAACAAGTATTCTGAGCCTTGTACTGGCGCTGAAGACATTTGAAACTGTTCAGCTTGATTTATGTTCTCGTTGGAAATGATTGGTGAAAATTCAGGTCTTTTTCTCTTTGAGGGACTCTCTTCATATTCATTTAAATCAGCCTTCTCATCACCTAATTAACAAGCAGTAAAGAAAATTATGAAACAAACAATCAGCTATCAGGAATTCTCCAATGGTATTACTACCTTCGTCTAATTCTCTTGTTAAGATGACATGGGGTGAAGAATTTCAAAGGAAACGTAGGGAACCAGATGGATTTAGTTTTCTCCCTATCTTAATAAATCAAAACCAGCTTTGGAAGGAGAATGAAAGCTCATTTCATTCCACCTTCACTCTTTCCCCTCCCATTACCTCTATGATTGTTATCCTTACTGTAGAGGTGGCAATAGTATCAGAGTATAAGAACATTGGGTAGGAGAAAACAGGAAAATACGAGGATGAGGGTGGAGTGTGGTGTTACCTTCAAGACAAGCGCCGACACTTCGATACTTAATAGATGTTCCCGGAGTTTGTACTGTTTCTGATCTCCCACCTTGATCTGATAATTTGCCTTTATAAGATGTTTCAGCCAACACAAATTTATCTGTTTTCCAGACACACTCTAAAATGGTAAATTCCCTTTCCATTGTAGGATAATACTCTCGGAAAACCTGAATTCATTAGTCACTGAGTTCAATAGAGGCAAAAGGTCTTCAAAAACTAAAACAGTAGTAGAGGACAGAAAGACAGTGATGAGGCAATATGTTACCTCAATTCCATCCTGAGTTATTTTTATAGACTGTTTCTTCTGAGCAAGAGAAGAAACATCATTGAACAAAGATACAACATCCAGAAGCATCTGCATTGTGAATAAACTTCAATATCTACGTTATGCATTCAATTTGCAGACATACATTAAAAGTCGTAGGTACACCAGAAACCAATATAGATGCATTTGCTGCCAAGTAAAATATTCCATAAATGGCTCAGCACAAGACACTCTTAAATCACATAGACTCGGATCTTGTAACCTCTTACCTCACCACCCACACTGCAGCTAACCTACGAAGCATAGTACACACTATCTACACAATTTTGATCAACCAGTAAGACACCATGGAAAAGCTCCATGATGCAATTTGCTTGGAAACTAATTGGATATACTTTCCCCTATGAGGACTCCAAACTCGAGTTCTTGCAACAAGGGGTGGCAATGGGTCTAAGACCCGATCCAGACTTGTGTTATTTTAAAAACTTGCGAGTAGCGATGCATTTGATCTTAAAAACATTGTAACCGAGTACCGTTGAATTTAGGATTGGATTTTGACTCTAGTGCTTACTTGTTTTCCACTGACTGAACTAAATATTGTTTTGCAAGTATTTCAACGATACAAACTGTGTTTTTAAGAAAGGATTTTTTAATTTATCTCATTTGACATAATAATGCAATTTATCTTCCTTTATAACACTTAATCGGTAAACAATTCTAAGGTCTGAAATGTGAAAATACATCCAATTATAAAACATGTGAATAATAAGCACATAAAATAAAAATATGTTAAGGATCCATTTTGGACCCGAGATCCAATGGACCCGGGATGGATATGGGTCTAATTTGAAAATAATGGGTATGGGTCCAGTTCTAATTAGACCCGACCCAAACCCGGCCCATTGCCATCCCTACTTGCAACAATACCAAGTACATACATCCTAAACCAATGAGCACAATCATTATAACGTATAGCAAATGAATGAAATAATTGCACATGAGCATTACATTAATGACAAGGGAGAAAATGACACACAATTCAGAGTGAATCTCACTGCTGATGTGGTAGAGGGGTCAAAATTAACTCAAACTTGCCCCTAATGAGAAGAAGATTTCTGAAGTAAATTCTTAAACTTGATTATATTCATGCAAACTCCCATAAGCTAAGAAAAGATACAGATGAAGAGAAAGGTATACTAAAGGATCAAGTTCATGCTAGCATCTGAATGTTCCTTGATGGGATGACCAAAAATTCCAGATTTCCAGTGATTAATTGCACATGTAATCAAGAAAAGTATAAACATATTACAACATAAAAACCACAAGATCCTGTAGCTGAAAAATGGGTAGAGCCATATCTAGTTTGAGAAATAACCCAAATCTTGATATTAACTCCTAGCTTTCTTCTGTCAAGGTCAAGTGGTCCACAAAAACCATGCTTTATGTGTATCATTGAAACGGTACTGAGAAAGACAAATGAAATTCGTCTTGTAACAAAAGGCAAAAGGTTGAAAGCCAACTGATTCCACGTGAATGTTACACAACCTTCTGCTGTCACAGGGATTTTACAAATAACATGATGGCCAGTGATTCAAATTACTAAATTCAAGGTTCAGCATATCACTGTTTCCAAAAATGGGGACAAGCTATAGAAGAAATATTAAAAATATCATTAAAAGTGCAAAAAGACATACTGAGTCTTACCTGCTGAACCAAAACTCTGAGGCGAGCAAGCAAAGCAAGAATCATAACAGAGAACCCCATGAAAAACGAACGCGCAAGCAAAGTAGATATTTCTCTGGAAGAAAGTCAAGGAATTCTCCAAAAACAAAAGAGAAAAGGACTGATATTTTGAGTGATAGTCGTAGATATTTTACCCAAAAGGCCTATAAGTATTTTTTTGCACGTTAGCTGACAATATATAATGGTAAAAATTTCAGAGTTCATCTAAGAAAAATACAAAGGATACATAGCAGCCTTCAGTATTGGCTCAACCATCTGCAGCACCAAAATTAACTACATTTCAGGTCATTAACAACAAATCCTTGCCAAGCAATATGTAACAAGGGCATTAGTATTAGAAATCAACAGCATGAAAAAAACCATTTAAACATTCAGTAAAGGTCAAGAGAAAGAGCTTATCCTTTTCTAGATAGAAGCATAGAATACCAAGTACTAGGAAGCAGAGATGTAATAAACAAAAAAGTATAGTAAACTATAGATCAAATGCACTACATCAACTCTGAAATTTTATTAAAGAATTGCAGGGGTGAGGAAGAGAAAAAGCATCTTACAAGGTGGGGGTGAAGAGGGAGAAGGAAAGACAGTGAACAGCATATTTCTTACCTCAGATAGTAGGCGTGCGGCCCCTTGAAGACGTTCCAAAAAATCAAATTTTACATTGTCAAATTTCCTCCTTTTCAAGCTGTTGAAAAAGGATTAATTATGCAGAATTCAAACATCAAGAAGAAACTTATAACTAGCCTGTAATTCTCTTTCTCAGCCTTAACCTAATAATTTTTAAGGACCAAGCATCTTGAAGCATATTTCGCTTTGAAAGATTGAAAAATAGAAATATATTTGAAGGAATGGCATAGGCTATGAGATAACAAGGAGAAAAGAAATCCATGTAATCGACAACATTTGATAGTATAAACAGTCATATTTTGGGAAGTAAAAGTTCAAATATTTGTTAGTAAACTGGACAATTCCTTCTAAACAAAATCATGCCCGCTTCAAAAATTTGATAAATAGAAACATCAAACTTAGAAAGAAGCAAAAGAAGATCTTCACTTATTTTAAATGTGTCTCATTGGGAATATGTTTTGCTACCTTACAAAAATTTCTTCCAATAGAATTCTCAAGGAAAAAAACAACCAGCTACATAAAAACCATGAATAAATTAGGAGACCAATAAGAACAGGCAATCTAAAAATTCACAGTTCCTTACCTTTCCAGAAGGTTTGCCTTTTGTTTAGCTTTTCTTCCAGTGATAACATTAAAACATGAATCCAAAAGCTCCATTATATTAATGGAATGAAAAAGCTTTAGATTCCTCCTTACCTAAATCACAAAGTCAATAAACAGAAAAAATAAAAATCAGTAAACACAAATTTAATGTGTCCAAATTATACAATCGATTAAAAAATTTGAAAAGATAACCGCATTTTTATTTTTTCTTAAAAAAAAGCACATTGAACTGAACAACCTTCATAAGGTACTGAAAATAGGAGGATCTGCGGTGCTGATTCTTGTTTTTATATATGATCCGGTCAAGAATTCCAGATTCTGCTTGTAACTGACACAGGAAAGACTTCAGCCTTTCTTCAGGGACCTCAACCTGTGCAGCCATTCAATCCTAACAATTTTAAGGAGAATGTTAAAGCATTAGTTGATTTAGTACCTCACAACCTTAGAAAAAATAAAAATCTATAGTTAGCCGGCTTTTCAACTGGAGTTCAGACAGCTACAACAGAAACCAAATAGTGGGTTGACGAGTAAAACCCCTGTTAGATTCAAGCTTCAAGTATGTAAGTAATACTCAGCATTATGAATCTAACACAAACATGATGTCACATTACTTAGCAGTTTTGAACTACAATATTTCCCACTCAAAACATGATAATGCTTGATGCACTAATCATTAAACATTATTATGACCTATTACTTCTATTTTGATTGATGAAAATTAAACTTGCCATCAACATATGCATAACCCCTATGAAATGAAACTTGGCTACGTTGTCAAGATTTATTCCTTATGGGTTTGTAATCTACCAAATCAAATAACAAATATAGAATAGTCCAAAATTTCAAACCAAACAATAATACACTAACATAACTAATTTAAACATCAACAAGGCAACAAGTAGTCAACAATTCAACATCAATTCAAGCAAATCCCAATTTCAAGCATTTTCCATGTCCATACTTAAAAAATTCCAGAATAAAGTTTATACCTTAAAGGCTTAAAATAGACTAAACATCACCCAATTAATCAATTTCGAATGAAGGTAACAAAATATCATTGCTTCAATCAATGGCGGACCCAAAATTTTCGCCCGGTGAGTCACAATTGATAATCTAATATGTAATAATTTTTTTTAACCAAGCAACCAAATAATTGAAATTACCTTGTTGCTAGGCCTAGTACATCAAGGAAAAGAACTTGTTGCTCCTATCACAAAATTTCCTTAATTATGCAACTTTATGCTTTTAAATTGTTGCTTCTATGTTTTATTCCTTACTACTAATTTGCTTCTTTTATTTTTTAGAGTTTCATCCTATTTCTGAGGCGTTATAGCAAGGTTTAAAATTAAATAAGTCTGCTGCTGGAGTCTTAAGATACAAAGGATTTAGGTTACTCATTCTGTCGTACTGTTTTACTTCATATGTAACAGTGTAATGTTTTTATATGATCAAGACGGAGTAGTATTATTTACAATCTGTTAGCATTTTTATTTATGTATATTGAATGAGTTACACTTATTGCATTATATAGATGCATCTCAATATTCTCAAACTATATAATATAGTCATTACGTCGGCCATTATTAAACAGCCGACACAAACGTCAGTTATTTGTCTTACCTTACTAAACAGCAGACGCAAATGGACATTTATATGTTGCACATTTTCTAAACAACCAACACGATCAGACTTTTTCGCATCACACCTATAGGCTACAGCAGACGCAAATGGATTTTGATTCATTTGCATCATACTACAACCAACACAAATGAGGCTTTAAAGTGCAACACAAATGGACTTTTCTGTACTGAAGGACCCAATGAATCTTCTCTTTTCTATTAGTAAGAACTGAGACAAATGTCACAGATTTCGTGTGCAAATAGAGTGAGTGAGCTAGAGAAGTTCCACTAACACAGTACCCCCATAGATTAACCAATATAGTCGATTATATATCTAGGTACACCTAGCAAAAAGTAGGTAGTTGGCGCCAACACACACACAAGTTCTAGGCTTCTAGCCCTTCTAGGTATCTATAACACAAGGATAAATCTACATGCCAGAATATCAAATTTGGATGTACCTAAATATGCAGAAGTATATCTAAGTAAAGCAAGAGTTAGCACCGTTGCAACAACATTCCAAAACTCATGGTATTTCAGGGGAAGTTGTAATTCTAGTTCATGAACCAAACAGCAAGATTAATAATCTAATCAACTTCATTTCTGACAACGAAAATTGAAATTAATCTCATGGTAACACTCATATAATTCACCTAACCACATAAAATTATATAAGATGATGTGACTAATCTCAAAACCTCTGGATGCAAGATGATAAGACACCTCAATAGTCAAATTATCTCAAAATCGAAATAAAACCCTAGAAATTACCTTGTTGTGTTGCCTTGTGGGTGCTGCCGGACTGAGGGTGAGTGGAGTTGTGGAGTGGGTGCTGCTGGGTCTGCTAGAGGCCTGGAGTAGTGGAGCCGTCAGCCGGTGGTTGGTGGAGCCGTGGAGTGCAGTCACAGCAGGAGCGTAGCTGGGTGCTGTGTGGTGGTGTCGTGGTGAGAGACTGAGGTGCCTCCGTGACTCCGTGAGGGACTGTCGGTCTGTCGGAGTGTCGCTGTGTCGGACTTACGGTGAGAGTGACTGAGTGAGGGTGAGAACTGAGAGGCTAGGGCACGACCGCAGTCACACGAGAACGAGGAACTGAAGAAGGCAAGAGCGTGAGAAAGGGAGAGAGTGAGAGTTTTTGTTTTTTTTTTTAATGAATTGAAATTTTTTTGGGTCACTGCACCAAGGCCCAGTCCGCCACTGGCTTCAATTCTTCAAAGTTCAAACGACCCAAAAAAATGAGTTGGATATTTAGATAGTTACATGGGCAACGAAGTGCAGTAGTTGATAGTTCATTAAATCAATAAATCATTATGTACCAGCAGGCAGTGGCGGTTAATGTACCCACGCCTCTGTGGCTGTTCCGTCCGTCAATCCGCCGGCACCGACGCACCGTGGACAGAGTGAGAGCGAGTGAGAGAGGCAGAGAGCGATGACTCGTATGTCCGTCTGACCCGCTGTCCGAATGAGAGAATGAGAAAATTTGAGAAATCGAGGGAGTGAGAGGCTGAGAGCAAATTGTTGATGGGACGATGGGTCTGTGGTCTGCTATAGGGTTTTGGTCTATTGCTGCAATTGAAGACTATCAAGAATTCAAGAGAGGTAACAAAAAATCGGTGAGGGCTTGAAGGGAGTATGTCATGGTCTTTGAAATTTAATGTCATGGACTATGAGATGCGTAGGGAGTATATAAGTTATATTTATTTATTTATTGGTTTTTTTAGATTTTTTTTTTATGTTAATATGAGTTTAGTTAAATTTATACTAAAACCACTAGAGCTTGGGAACATGAAACAACCAAACAAATTATCGTACCTTATGAGATCGTCATTCTACTTTGTATTGTTTTATAACTATTATCAACTTCACTAAGGTTTTTTTTCTAGCAAAAAGTATAGTTATCCCACCCTAGCTAATACAACTAGATTGTGGGTTTTAACAATGAAGCTGCCGAAGGAGCTCAAGTCGCTGGTTCAAGATATCAAACTAGAAGTTGCTAAATTTGTTTTTTTCTCATGTTTTATAGTCTTTAGAAGTCTTGTTTTAAAAGCCCATAATCTAACTATTTTAGCTAGAAAAGGAGTATTTTTCTTTCTTGGTGTGTTTTAGATTAGTGAATTGCCAAAAAAAAAAACAAAAACAAAAACAAGGCATTTAGAAACTTTTAAGGAAGTAAAGAAAGAAAAATTAGGTTTCAACTATATTAAGCTTTACCGAGAAGAAAAGCTTGCAAATTTTATATAGTATTTAATTTCTAAAGTAGTCTTGTATGTTAATGTGATTTGACAAAATAGGTTGGGTAACCTTTAGCACAATGCAAAATACATTCAGATACAATTATATAAATACCCTATGAAAATAACTTTACTTCTAAAACTTTACCCTAATTCAAAACAAACTAGTGCATATTCAATTATATTGTACAAAACCCTCATTCTACCAACCCTAATTAGACCTAAAGAGCGTAACCAAATACACTCGGATATAGCAAAATATAATATTTTATTTAAAAAAAAAAGTTAAAATCAAATCATTCGGATTTCAATTTGAAGTCCTACATCTGACTATGAAATTGAACCGGTGAGGATTGAAGATAGAAGATGCCTCAGTTTAATGGATGGAAATCGAGCTTACTTAGAATGGCAAAGCTACGGAACACGGTTGCCGAAATAAGTATGATGCGGGAGGCGGAAGCGGGCGCCAGGAAGGGTTCAGGATACTATTGAGTAAGTAATCGCAATTCACACTTGGTTCTTCCCCGTTTCATTTCTATAGGATCGTACCTCTGTGTCCTTCCCCGTTTCATTCGCAGAGCTGCTGTTGTTGAAATCGAGTGTTTAAGCTGACGGACGTATCCTCGCCAAATATCACAATGTCGCGGGATTGGGGTTTTGCCAACACCTTCTCCGCTTTCTTTCTTCCTTCTATTCCTACTCTTTCTCTCTTCCTATTTCGTTTATTATTATTCTTATTTTTTCCATATACTTCTTACTTCCGATGCTCCTCTTCTTTTTCCTCGTTTTCATTCCTTTTCTTCTTCTCCATTTCATGATCGCCATCTCTTTCTTCACTATGTCAGAGAGCAATCCAAATTAGGGTTTTCCGACCTCAAACTCCCTATCTCTCTCTTCCATCGTATGACCTCTCTGCGTCCTCTTCCTTCTGTCGTCCTTTTCAATCAGCTCTTCTCTGCCATTTCCAAATTGAAACGCTTTCATCCTCATCTTACCACTCTCTCTCTCTCCTCCCATCTTCAATTGTCCGGTGTTCCTCCCCATCGCCATACTTTGGGTATTCTCGCCAACTGCTACTGTCATGTGGGTCGTGTCGATTTCGGCCTCTCTCTCTTTGGTAAATCCCTTAAGCTTGGTTACCCTCCCAATGATTATACCTTTAACACCATAATCAATGGTTATATCCACAATGATAAGCTACCCCAAGCTGCTCTCTTTTTGGATCATATTGTCAACCTTGGTTTCAAACCCGACATTGTTACCTTTGGTGCTATGTTTAAAGGTCTTTGTCGGATCGGCGATAATGTATCTGCTCTCAATTTGCTCTCCAAAATGCATTCTGAGGGTCATTGTTAGCCTGACATTGTCATTTACAGCACTGTTATTGATAGTCTTTGTAAGGACAGACTGTTAAAAGAGGCCCTGAAGTTGCTCTCTGCTATGAAGACTCAGGGTATTCATCCTGATGTTGTCACTTATACCTCTTTAATTGGAGGTCTCTACAATTCTGGATGTGAAGAAAAGGCCAAGGCTATGCTGTCTGAGATGTTAGATAACAACATTGCACCAGATGTTAAGACCCATAGCATGCTGGTTGATATGTTCTGTAAAGATGGCAATGTTGATGAAGCAGAAGCCCTTATTAGATTCATGATTGATAAAGGTGTAACTCCGGATATCATTACTTACAATGCTTTACTCGATGGTTATTGTTTGAGTGGTCAGATGGAATATGCACAAAACCTGATTGATCTCATGGCCCATAATGGCTGTGAGCCTGATCTTGTAAGTTTCAGTATTATGATTAATGGATATTGCAAGGCTAAAAGCATTGACAAAGCCCTTAGCGTGTTCCAAGAATTGTTTCAGAAAGGGATATCACCTGGTGTTTTTACGTATAACACTCTTATTGATAGTCTGTGTAAAGCCAATAAATTCCCACTTGCCCAACAGTTGTTCATGGAAATGCAAGCTCATGGAGTTACTCCAAATGTCGTCACATGTAACTCATTGGTTGATGATCTATGCAAAAGTGCACGTCTTGATGAGGCAGTGGACATGCTTGAAGATATGGAAGTGAAGAGTATCAAGCCAGATATTGTCACTTATAATATCCTCATGGACTGCTTGTGTGAGGCTGGGCAGGTTGAAGATGCTACAAAATTTTTGTCTGATCTTGTATCTAAGGGTCTACAACCTGATTTTAAAACATATACTATAATGGTTAAAGGTTTATGCAAGAAGGGATTAATGAATGAAGCTGGTTCCTGCTTTACAGCACGGACCAGGAGCTGCATCCTTTATCTCGTGTTTGCATCAGCATCATTTGGCACTTTGCCCATATAAAAAATTACTAAGAGAGTGATAGTTCGTGTGTAAATTTAGTCTGAGAGTATTAAAGAGTAAGCTAGATTTATACAATTCATACATTATATTGTTTGTTTGTTTCCTTTTTCTGGGTATACTCTTAGTAATTGAATAATAAAAAAAATGCAGGGAATTCAAACGTCATTACCCAGTCCTGTTCTTCATTGCTCCTCAAGGTAATTGTCTCAATTAATTTCCCAATAATGTTTCTTTTTCTATTTTATTTCCTCATTTTTATGCTCTCTTCATTTGATTTTTTTTCCTTTCTTTCTTTCTGGGTTTTATGTAATTCTTACAAGATTGCAATTTGGAGTATAATAAATCAGACCCATCTCTAAATTACTTCCCTTTTGTTAATTTGTTTGGTTTTCTTGGATAATAAATGACTATTTCAATATTATCTTGAATATTTGGGTGTTTGAATTGTGTCTCAATTTTGGTGTTTTGTTATGGACCTCCAATTTTTCATTTAGTGTAATTATATTTATATTAGTATATCATAGAAGATTGTGTTATTCACTTTTATGGCAGCGACTTCGATTACTGATTGAATTATTGAGAAATTGTGTGTATATGAAGGGATAAGGCTAAGTGACCATTGCTACAAGTAGATATAAGTAGATCTCTAGGCCTCTGCCTAAAAATGCTATAAACATACATTCACCACTCACCACTCACCACTCTAGACTTTCTATATCTGTAGAAGGACGCCAGTCCACCGCTCGCCAGCAGCCCAAGCCACCACTACTCTACTGTGGTTGCTGGCGAGTTCGTTAATATTGTCCCGTTGTGTCACCCAATCCGATTTTGAAGACCGGACGACGACAATCGACCCAATAGGAACTCTGTTCGGTTCTCTCTCCTTCCGCTCGGATCTCCCTTGACCATCTAGTTGGATTTTGTGGTTACAACTTTCCTCAAAAATACCTTAGACTTAACAGAGAATTTGATGAATAACCAATTGATGAAGATGATTGCGTAATGCTAATTCGGAGGAGACAATTTTCTTGGAGTGAATTTAATTGTGCAACTATTTATTTAGGTAAATCATACCTCAACTACTAGTACCTTAAAATTGACTACTACCCTGTTCCCTTTTATTTATCTTGTTTAAAATATTTCATTTAAAGAGAAAGAAACTTAAATATGATTTTTTGTTGATATATATATAAGTTAAAACATATTTATGTGAAATCTTGTTTTATAAGTCTTGAATTATATTTTTTTAATATGTAATTTATTTTTTTATAATACGTATTTATAAATATTCTAGCTATAATATATACATTAAAAACTGTGCAAAAAGCTAATGTGACAAATAAAAGGAAACAGAGTATCTTTTTAGTCTTCCATAATGTATGGGTAAAAATAGTTATTCTATCACAAAAAGGTAAGATTAAAGTTATAATCATTGGTAATGGTAGTTGCTAGTTGTTGATTTGGTAGAAGAGGGAGAACTCTTTGGTTAATTTTTTTTTGTGTGTGTGTGTGCCTAATTCGGTTAAGTTTTTGTTTAGTTCAATTGATATGTGATCTTTGCTATTTAGTTTGGTGCTTTCTTGCTTGAATTATGGTTAATTTTGAAACTCTAAAGTGGATTTATGTTATTTCCATTTTGAAGAGAATAATGTCTCTTTTGGTATTGTAGCCGATATAGCTCGTAGGTTAGTTGTGGGGATTTTTGAGTATTCTAATAAGTTGTAAGTGTAATGAAAAGGGTAATTCTTTTTACAATATGGGAATCTCGGTTTAGCTATTGAAAAATACTCTATATCCATCAATATATTGTCCTTTGCCTTTATTACTCTTCTAAGGAAAGTTGAACTTGGGATTAGCTAGTTCAATTAACCTTAATCTAGTTGCATACTTTCTTAAGTGCAACAATTTTCTCAACAATTTTCTTAGGGTAATTTGTGTTCGATGGTTTTGTTGTATGATACTTCGAATGTCAAAGCTTACTATAGGATGACATGTGGCAAAAATTGAGCTAAATAAAATGATTTAGCCTTTATTGATCTTGCCAAGCCCTTAAGATTAGCCCCGACAATATAAAGTAGAGGTGATTTCTTATTATTTTGAAATTAGACAAAAATAGTGCCTTTTCATAGGTAGGACAAGGAAGAAGGGAGTAGCAAAAGGAGAAGCTTAGGGAGAGGAAGCTCCCAATTGGAAAGGGACAGGAAAGAGGAGGAAAGAAGATGAAATAGCGTCATTAAGGTGCTTTGGTGTAGCACGAGTGACAAAGTCTAAGGCTATTGGATCTTTGTCCATGAAGAGGAAAGGAAGTCCACCCACTACAGTTTGCCTTGAAGGATAGTAGTTCAATTCCGAAATCCACTTTCGAATTTTTTTTTTTTACCACACTGCTGTTTTCGAATCGCAAGCGGCAAGATTTCCTTTTGTACTATGCTCCTTCAATGTATGTAATGGTTGCCTTGAGAAAAGTATTACATTTCTATAGTTAATTCCAGAAAAATATGATGAGCATTCGAGTTATGAATAAGTCAAATTCAATGAATTTTCCTGAAAGTCAAGATATGCATACTCCAATGGAGATTGTTCACTCTTTGTGGAAGGGCTAGTTAGGTGTGAAGTCGCTCTAGTTTTGGTGAAAAATGATTTCGCGACTAGTATGTTGACTTGCATGCCATCATACGATCCTTCTCAAGTGCTCTCTCTAGATGTTGCATTTCTTTCTTTGTTGAATCTCTGATTTGTCCATATGCTTTAACCCGACGAAAATCGATTTGAGTTTCTTCTCACTCTAGAATTCAAAGACGTATAAGCCCTTTAAAAGATAAAAAACCATCTTATACCAATAACTCTCTGTTTTGCAGGTATAACATTGAATCTAAGTGAAAATCATCGTGCCTATTGGAGGACTTTGATGCTTGACTCACAAGAAGTTTTATGCCACTCCCCTCGTTTTTTAATGCGTAATTTAGATTGTGATAGTTTAGATTTTCTTATGTTTTGTATAAACTCTGTTTAATTTTTGTAATTTTATGGGATGTAAAAAAAAGTGGCCATTACTTAACATATACTGAAAACAAGTCTTTGGTTTTTAGGAGGAAGTCTGAGAATTTTGTTGTAAGATTCTCCTCTGAGGCCCCACCTTCGGAAAATGGCTTTCCAAAATGTATAGTCTCTGGGCTGGTAGCATCTTGCTTAGTCTTCTCCCAAGCTAATTTGGTTAGTAGCTTGATTCTTTGTGTTCAAATTCATAGAGTTTAAATTAATTGCATAATATGTGGCTTAGGAATATGCATTTCTAGTATGATAAGATTTGGATGAACTCTTGAGTGATCTACACTAGGATTGATTTGTGAAGATGAAGATTGAATGATTTTGTTAAAGTTTTTTTGTTCTAGAAAAACTACCTTGGTTTTGGGGCTAACAGGTATATGGGGCAGATCTTCCTCGTCAAAATAACATATGCCACCTTGCTGATGTCTCGAGCAATATGTTTCCGTTGCCTCTTGATGAGAATTCTAATGATGCAAATGGGAAGGTAGTGATGATGATGATGATGAGAGGTATGACAGCTAAAAATTTTGATCCAATAAGATATGCTGGTAGATGGTTCGAGGTGGCCTCTCTTAAACGCGGATTTGCTGGACAAGGTCAGGAAGATTGCCATTGCACCCAGGTGAGATTATAAAGATTGCATTCTGTTTACTAAGTAAACTGTGAGAGAAGCTTAATCCATTCTTCTGAGTTGCAACTGGTCATTTGAAGTTGTTCTCTATCTTGGTTGTTTCCGGTGTTGGTATGAAGCAATAAGAAACTTAGCTATGTACTTAAATCTGTTGTGCTAATATGCTTCTTGATTCTAGGGACTATAGACATTTGATATGGAAGCACCTGCTATTCAAGTTGATACTTTCTGTGTACATGGGGGTCCTCATGGGTACATTACTGGTATAAGGGGGAAGGTTCAATGTCTTTCAGAAGAGGACAAGGAGCTGAAAGAAACTGATTTGGAGAGGCAAGAGATGATCAAAGAGAAGTGTTACCTGCGTTTTCCTACTTTGCCATTTATTCCCAAGGAGCCTTATGATGGGATTGTAACTGATTATGACAATTTTGCTGTTGTGTCAGGGGCCAAAGACAAGTTTTGTCAAGGTAATCAACAATCTAAGTTTGTGTACTGGCTTCCTTTTGAAAGCCTGGGATTGCTGTTTACCCAGTTATATTAGGAAACACAACGTGCCAAATGTCTTATATGAAATTCAACCAAGTTCCTGAAATGAAATGGTATATTTTCTATGCTTCATCTTCAGAAAGTAGCATTGAGATAATATATGAACCGCCAAAGGGTTTACTTGTTGGTTTGTTACTGCGTAGTTTATTTGGTTTCCTTTCTGTTTTTTTTTTTTTTTTGTGTGTGTGTGTTTGTGAAACTCAACACTATAGAAAACTTTTCCTTCTTTAACTGCCTTGTATTATGAACTTGAAGGCCTGCATTTCTGCTCTTCCTTTTGAGCTGCTGCCACTCACTTCACTGTCCTTGTGAAGACGCTAATTTTTCCGTAGTCATTTTAATTATAGAACCATCTACTGCTTGATTATGTGTCTGGATGAACTTGGATAAGTAATTGGTATGCTACGCCTTACAGATCTACTCAAGAACACCTAATCCTGGACCCGAATTCATTGAGAAGTACAAAGCTTATCTGGCAGACTTTGGATATGACACTAGCAAAATCAAAGATACTCCCCAAGATTGCCAAGTTATGTCAAGCGGTCAACTGGCCTCAATGATGTCTCAATCTGGAATGCAGCAGGTTCTAAATAACCAGTTCCCTGATCTCGAATTAAAGTCTTCCGTAGCGTTTAATCCCTTCACAAGTGTACTTGACACATTGAAGAAGCTCCTGGAGCTCTACTTCAAGTAATATGTAATCTCATGTGATGGTGCTTCTTGTATGCAGCATGCTATATATTGTAATTTGTCAATATTACACTAAAACCCATGATCTCTGACACTCCTGTTCATTGTAATGAATTGTTGGGTAAGCATAATCTCATAATGAAGTTAGGGTTCTTCATTAAAGAAATATCACAGTCTTATATGAGAAGTCCTCACAAATGTCGCAGTTATTTGCATGTACGTGTCACAGGGATTGAAGAATGTACTAAGTTTTATTTTACCGGTTCGTCATGTGTTTTTGCTACAATCTTTTTCTCTTGGAGTATGAGTATGTAGTATATATATGGTTATGCACTAAGAAACTCTCTCCCTAGTAGTTTATTTAAGTAAGATAGTTTTTTGAGTCAATTATTAGAACAAGCCATCTTAGTTATGGTTGATTTTGGGTTGGGTGTCGAGATTAAATTATATTGTAAATTGTGTTTTTTACAAATTACTATTAGTTCACGATTCTATTTTAACATTAAATTTTTTTTTTTGTTATTCTCATATCATAAAGTCATAACTTACTAGGCTCTTTGACTAATTGTATTTTTTATTCTAAGTATTCATTTTAATTGATTTTTAATAATGTTATGATTAGGTTCTAAACTCATTTTAAAGGTATTTTGAGACCAAATATAAGGAAATGATTGGTTTTAAACCTCTATATATGACCTTAGGTGGTACCATGTACATTTATTTCAATTTAGAAAAAAAATTCAAAAATATATGAATAACATTGTATAATATAACCTTGGAAATTTAGTAATTGTGGAAATATTTTAGACCCTGAGAAATGACCATCTTATTATGCTTACATTAGTTATTATGGAGTATAAAATTATATTAGGCCCTATGAGTGATTTAAAGTATCTATTTTGTCTCTAAATATCAACTTCAATTGATTTACTACGTAAATAAAACTTCAGTAACTGCATCATAAACCTTTTTAGATGATCTTTTAAGAGTGAATACAATGCAATTGTTTGTTTCACTTTTCCTTGTATAATTCTATTAGGCATTAATAATTTAAGTTTTTTTTGAATATCTTCAAAATGGGTAATTCGTATAAAATAAAACATTCGAATGTAACACATTATACCCTTTAAGCCGTTGACAATCTCATAGTTTGACAATGCTCACAATATCGCGAGCTAATAGCTAGTAGGCCGGGTAAGTAAGTAGGTTAAGTTAAACTTTATAAATTGTAAGTAAGCTTTATCAATGAATTAAATTATGTTTGATAAAAAAAAAATATTAGAATGAATATATACTTTAGACTGTTGAAGGCTTGAACTCTAGTAGGGCAACTCACTCTCATTAGCTTGTAAGACTTTTAAAAGAAAGAAAGTTGGTCCGTTAACGACAGAGAGATAGAAGGCGGAGGAAAGAGATGAAGTTGTTTACTTCTGTCTTCTCTTCTCTCTCTCTATCTCTTTTTCCCCATTTTTATTCCACTCATTCTTCTGTATTTGATGATCGCCATCTCTTTCTTGACTATGTCAGAGAACAATCCGGATTAGGGTTTTCCGACCTCAAACTCCCTATCTCTCTCTTCCATCGTATGACCTCTTTGCGTCCTCTTCCTTCTGTCGTCCTTTTCAACCAGCTCTTCTCTGCCATGTCCAAATTGAAACGCTTTCATCCTCATCTTACCATTCTCTCTCTCTCCTCCCATCTTCAATTGTCCGGTGTTCCTCCCGATCTCCATACTTTGGGTATTCTTGCCAACTGCTACTGTCATTTGGGTCGTGTCGATTTCGCCCTCTCTCTCTTGGGTAAATCCCTTAAGCTTGGTTATCCTCCCAATGATTATACCTTTAACACCTTAATCAATGGTTATATCCACAATGATAAGCTACCCCAAGCTGCTCTCTTTTTGGATCATATTGTCAACCTTGGTTTCAAACCCGACATTGTTACCTGTAATACTATGGTTAAAGGTCTTTGTCGGATTGGCGATAATGCTTCTGCTCTCAATTTGCTCTCCAAAATGCATTCTGAGGGTCATTGTAAGCCTGACGTTGTCATTTACAACACTCTTATTGATAGTCTTTGTAAGGACAGACTGTTAAAAGTGGCCCTGGAGTTGCTCTCTGCTATGAAGACTCAGGGTATTCATCCTGATGTTGTCACTTATAACTCGTTAATTAGAGGTCTCTACAATTCTGGATTTGAAGAAAAGGCCAAGGCTATGCTGTCTGAGATGTTAGATAACAACATTGCACCAGATGTTAAGACCCATAGCATGCTGGTTGATATGTTCTGTAAAGATGGCAATGTTGATGAAGCAGAAGCCCTTGTTAGATTCATGATTGATAAAGGTGTAGCTCCCAACATCATTACTTACAGTGCTTTACTCGATGGTTATTGTTTGCGTGGTCAGATGGAAGATGCACAGAACCTGACTGATCTCATGGCCCAAAATGGCTGTGAGCCTGATCTTGTAAGTTTCAGTACTATGATTAATGGATATTGCAAGGCTAAAAACACTGACAAAGCCCTTAGCGTGTTCCAAGAATTGTTTCAGAAAGGGATATCACCTAATGTTGTTACATATAACACTCTTATTGATGGTCTGTGTAAAGCCAATAAACTCCCACTTGCACGCCAGTTGTTCACGGAAATGCAAGCTCATGGAGTTACTCCAAATGTCGTCACATATAACTCATTGGTTGATGGTCTATGCAAAAGTAAACGTCTTGATGAGGCAGTGGAAATGCTTGAAGATATGGAAGTGAAAAGTATCAAGCCAGATATTGTCACTTATAATATCCTCATGGACTGCTTGTGTGAGGCTGGGCAGGTTGAAGATGCTACAAAATTTTTGTCTGATCTTGTATCTAAGGGTCTACAACCTGATTTTAAAACATATACTATAATGGTTAAAGGTTTCTGCAAGAAGAGATTAATGAATGAAGCTGATGAAGTGTTAAGGAAAATGGAGGAAGATGGTTGTTCACCCAATGAGATTACCTATAATACAATCATTAGAGGATATATTCTTAATAATGACTTATCAAAGGCATTATACTATTGTGATCTTATGGTTAGCAACGGATTTGAAGCTGATGCAGACACTTTCTCACTATTTGTTAACCTGATGTCTTCTGATAACCTAAGTGACTCTTCCAAGGTTCTGCTTCAAAAGTTTATGAACTGACTTGTATTGGGATTTTGCCTAGATTAGGAATTATGAACCCTGTACATCAAATTGTTTACCTCAAGGTACCTTGTTTTATTTGAGTAAATTAAGTGTTGATTCTATGGGCTCAGACCTCCGGATTGTATGTTGTGGCAACATGCAAATTATTGGTGTACCATGCTGTTGTAGTAATGGCCAATGCTCTGTTCCTATCTTATGTTACTTCATACGGAACATACTATTGGTTATTCCTAGTTAAGATGGTATCATTATGACAATTAATACGAATCATCATTTTTGAGTTAAAATTTTCGTCGTGACTGCCAGGAGAAGTATAACTGTAACAGGAGATACAGGTAGTGCAAAAAACTTGAATGATCACCACTGACTTTCTACTCCGAGTTTCTGTCTCTAACTAGTATGGTCTTCTTTATAAAAATTTGTCACTAGGACTGCAGGAATACAGTAGTTTCACTTAAAATTCTCCGTTAGTCAACGCAAAAATAAACACTTAGAAACCATGTATATTAAACGTAGGACGTTCCCAGATGGCAGGTGCTATGTACATTCTTACTACAAATCTGAAATACTAAAAATGTCAATCATTGTAAGAGAAGATGAGCTACTGCGAATCTGAAACAAATTATCGGAGCAGCGGTAATATTCAAGGCTTAGGGGATTAATATTATGGAGTACAAATTACTTAGCTACTATCTACCGTACTAATCCAAATATCCTTCATATACTTTTATTAGATCAATTTTCCTTTATTAAATTGACTAGCAGGAGAAGTGTAGTTGTTATACGGTGGAAGAGGAAGTGCAAGAAGCTTATATGACCACCATTGACTTTTTCGTCTGTGTTTTAGAAAATAACAAGAAAGGCACTCCATTTTGAAATTCTGTTGCTTGGTCTGTAGGAATACAGTAAACTATTGTGGAAAAGTAAACATTCAGAAGCCATGTATATTATACATCATATTCAGATACATTCTAACCTACAGCATACTCTGAGAACATTCAGTATCGTTATGATAAGACTTTGCTGTAAGGATGTGAGGATTCAATGAGCTGCATATAAAGCGGAGGGCTGTGGAGGACAGCTGCTACTGTACAATACAATTGTTGAGTCCTAATTTCTGAAATTTTCTTGCAATTTTATACGTGCAGGCTGCTGCTGAAGGGGATACTATGTGACATTGTGAATTATTGTGATTAATCATTATATTAGTACACTGCTCTTGTATTTACAAAGTAGTCAGGAATGAGTGATCTGAACCCAGATCACAATAGCTCCAATAAGCCATTGAAGCAATGCTTAGTTTAGTTCACTCAATATAGCAGACATTTCGTCAAATAACAATATAAAAAAGTACATGATAGTTTTAGTAGAATATGCCATAATCTTGTCAATAATCTAATTCTTTTTTTTTTTGGCAGGGAATAATCTAATACTCGTGTGTGTATTAATCTTAGGTAATTTTTATTAGTACGCTTGTACCGTTGACTTTTGTAAATGGAATTTATTTTTATCTTTGCCACAGGTATCTCGTACTTATATCTTATATAACAATACATATATCTGATATAATAGTAGTTATATCCGATATAACAATGTTTACATTTGTGAACTCATTAGAAAAGCTCATTTATATCAGGTTTGAATTAGGAAAAGCTCATTAGAAAATAAATTTCACAATAATATAGTCATTAATTTGTATTAAATAAAGTTCACAATTAAAAAACAAATGATCAAG
This sequence comes from Dysphania ambrosioides, assembly GCA_026401315.1. Lineage (NCBI taxonomy): Eukaryota > Viridiplantae > Streptophyta > Magnoliopsida > Caryophyllales > Amaranthaceae > Dysphania > Dysphania ambrosioides. The sequence goes on from CM048666.1 coordinate 2,658,673, forward strand.
CAACATACAGCTTTTCAGTGGCTCTCTCTCACTCTCTTGGGTAAATCCCTAAAGCTTGGATATCCTCCAATGGTTATACCTTTAATACCTTAATCAATAGTTATATCCATAATGATAAGCTACCCCAAGCTGGTCTATTAGTGGATCATATTGTCAACCTTGGTTTCAAACCCAACATTGTTACCAGTAATACTATGGTTAAAGGTCTTTGAATGATTGACAATAATACAGCTGCTCTCAATTTTCTTACCATATTGCACTCTGAGGGTCATTTTAAGCATTGTCATATACAGCTCTATTATGATAGTCTCAGTAAGGCAGACTGTTAAAATAGACCCTGGAGTTGCTCTCTGCTATGAAGACTCAAGGCATTCAACCAAATATTGTCACTTATACCTCGTTAATTAGAGGGATGTACAATTCTGGATTTGAAGAAAAGGCCAAGTGTATGCCGGCTGAGATGTTAGAGAACAACATTGCACCAAATGCTAAGACCTACAGCATGCTGGTTGATATGTTCTGTAAAGATGGCAATGTTGATGAAGCAGAAGCCTTTGTTAGATTAAAGATTGAGAAAGTTGTAGCTCCCGATGTCATTACTTACAGTGCTCTACTCGATGGTTATTTCTGGTCTAAGCCATTCAATGTGAATGTAACCCCAAGCATTTATAGAGTTGGACACAAAATGTCAAATTTAACCATCATAAACAAATGGGAAATCTGTTCATTCGATCTTTTTCCTTGTATTTCCGACAAAAATGCGTATTTTTACAGATGCTATGGTATACCAATACCGGCGTAAAAGAATGATGACTGAGGTCTTGAATCGCAACGCTCAAGAAAAATGATACTACTTCACTAGGAGAATAATCCAAGATCCATTTGCATAAACATTTTATCATCCCTTCCTTCAAACATGAATTAAAACTCCTCAAAAGTGGAACCATCCTTCATCTATCAGATTTCAAAAGAAACTCTGTGTTGCTTGCAGATGACACGATAAGGAATTTCTTTAATGCTGTGCAACCTTACTCCTCACTAAAAGCCAAATCATATATTTCACTGTAGTCCTCTACAAAGTGAACGTCTAAGCCTTCTCTTACATTCAAAGAAAGCTCGTCAAAGTCCCTTCTGTTGGCAGCGGGAAAGACTATGGTTTTCACGCCACTCCTCTTAGCTGCTATCGTCTTCTCCTTTACCTGGTTATACATTATCAAACAATTCAAGACTTCAGAGAAATGATGAATATGCTTTTTTAGTTGTTTTTAGAAGAACAGAAAAAACAAGACATTTGCAACAAGCAGAACAAACTAATAAAAGCCCATTAGACTGCTAACAGGTAAGATGCAGACATCCTGCACGCCAACTACAGGTCCAAACATACCTTACTGACTCACTGTGCCCATTTTATGATATGGATATGAATACAAAGTTATGATACATGGATACTAAGCCAAATACTTGGGGACACTCAATGTATTATGCATCTAAATCATCAAAGTAGTGAAAAGACATATAATGAAACAATTTACAGAATTTGACAGCCTGAATTCTGAACTCCAGAAACTTCCATCAGATCATAACAGTTAATAATTTAATACCAAAGTCATCTGTATCCAACAAGTCTCGTACTTAAGAACAGCCTAGTATCAATTGCCACAGAGAGAGAGAAATCTCAGTATCATGTCTGATCTATCAAAATAGCAATATAACACTGAACTTGAAACAATGCACAAAATTTAATTGATCGAATTGTACGTCTGGAAACTTCCATCAGATATTATAATATGTAGTAGACATAGGTAAATCAGCTCCAGCCTCCATCAAACAAAGCAAGGTTTACAAATCTGTATCCAGGTTATCTTTACTCACTTTATTGCAATAAGAAATCGGAACTCTTCTATCAGAGAGAACCCCACATTGCATATTGTAAACACGATTGCAAAAAACAAAATGTAAATAAATCACATACATTTATGAATACCTAAAAGCAAGCCAAACCTCAATGTATCAGCTAATAAGCACCAATAATTACCAAGAAACAAAAGAACCAGTAACAAAACACATAATCATCATGCCTATTCCTTTTCCATTTTCTAACACAAGTTACTAATTAATAAAACTCCTGTCTACAACTACAGCATTGAAAATTTTAACCGTCAGGGGGAAGGAAAGTCAAAGACTGAAGCACTCCCACTTCACGGCGAGATGATACTGAAAAGGATAGATTATAAGCAAACCATCTCAATTGCTATTATATTCTTTTCAATAAAGTATGGGCTTTTTACCCACAACCTTCCCCTAACATAATTTTTTTCTTCCTTTTCCTCTTCCCCTCACAATGTTACCTTTCTCCCCATAAAACAGATATACATGGCATTCATCACCTGTAGTTTCCATAAAGTTCCCACAATTGATTTGAATTATCTTGAACTTATCTGAAACTTATAATAAGTTGTGAATATTAAACCTTACTTGAACATATTAGGCCTGATGTGAATGTATTTGAGCTAAGTAGACCATGTACAGACATATTAGACTAAAAACTTTTTCCAAGGTAAGTCTACAGCAATGGAGATCCATTTACCTAAGGTCTAAAAATATTTAGGATACAGCTATTCCAATCAAGATCGTCATGTACAGAATTTTAAGATCAGTTTATAGGGGTCAAAAAAAAGTCCCCTATATTCTCCACCCTTGCCGCAGAAAAAAAAAATTTGCACCAATTTCCAAAAAAAAGAAATGGAATTCTATTTTTATTACTTACCCCGCCAATTGGAAGTATCTTCCCAGTGAGCGTTACCTCCCCAGTCATTGCCAGGTCCTTTTTAACAGGTTTTTTCATTGCAAGAGAGAGCAGAGAAGTAATCATAGTGCACCCAGCACTGGGCCCATCCTTGGGTGTGGCTCCAGCAGGAACATGGAGATGAACCTTGGAATCGGCAAAGAAGTTATTTTTTTGCTCCTTCTCTAGCAGTATAGCTCGGGCAACTGTGAAGGCAATTTGTGCACTTTCCTTCATGACATCTCCAAGTTGTCCAGTTATATTGAGGCCTCCTTTTCCTTCTCCTTGCTCAACTTGGGTCGTCTCTACGTAGAGAGTTGATCCTCCCATTGCAGTCCATGCTAGACCCATCACCACACCAACAGGTGTCTGATCATATATACGCTCTGCATGAAAAACAGGTTTCCCGACAAAATCAGACAGCTTTGATTGGTCGACCACAACTTTCTCAATCACCTTTGGTTCTTCAGTTTTATTAACTTCAGTTGTATCCTACCAGAGAAAAGAACAAACATTACTAAGCAACATGAGCTCTCAGATGTTCTCATACTTGGCCCTTCTCCGATTATTCTGTTTGATGGCTTATTATCCCTTTTTCAATATAAAGTTTTCAGGAAAGCATCTTGGTATACAGATGCTATAAAAAGTTTATTTAGATCAAGAGTCTGCGCATTAAATTTTAGCACACACAACAAGAGAGGCCACAGAAGTCAAGGGATCAAATACTTGAAAAATAGGTCCATATAAACAAATATGCAAAGCAAACATCCATAACACCAACAAGCACAACCATTCCGAAGAAAAGGCCAAATTGACGTACACTGTTGATACAAATCTAATAAAGTCGATAACTAATCGTTAATACTTACACCATTAAGCACTGGACACCTCGAAATGAAAGACAGTGAATTAAATGACACCTAAACAACTAAGTCCTCGATGGAAATGAGCATATCATCCCAGAAAAGCCCCACATCAAACAATACAGTGATACAATACTCACAACCAACAGAACAAATAAGAGATTGTTGACAAGTTTGGGGTTGTAGGAGCTGAATCATTTGCAGAGTTGGTGTACATTAACAGAAGAAATCTTCAGAAACCTTCTGTGAGTAGAGGATTAAACTTTTCTTATTAAGGCCTTTTGCATAATTGTACTGTACTTCTTCGAATGTCGCATTTTAATATTCAAATTATGTGGATGAGTTTTGTTCATTCAACAAATAATATTTGCTTTCAATAATCTCAAAGTTGAAAAAATTTCTACTAGGACAAGTAAAAAAGGGTTTTAAGCTGGAAACTTTGATGTACCAAATTATGTTTTTTGCCCTATTTACTCCAATAGAAAAACAGTAAAATTTAGTAGGCAGACTATCCATCAATGCCATTTTGATAGGCCTAGTGGGCTGTAACTTAAAAAAAAAAAAAAAAAGTAGGGTAGTCTCTACTGAAGGAGAACAAAAAGGAGGTTTTTTCTTGCTTCCTTCTAATAGATGAGAGTATAAGACACCCTTGGAGAAGAAGAATTGAAAAATTAAGGCAAAATAATTTCTATAAAGAAGCTTTAGGAAAAAAAAATCAAAATAAAATGCTAGGAAAGATGAGGTCCCACGAGATATTGATTTAGTAAACATAATTGTCCGGGAGGGCCAGTACCTTCACATTTCATTTTCATTTACAAATTACAATAGATCCATACGAAGCACAAAGATCACAAGATACCTTTAAGCCATCAAGTTCGTTAGATCGTTGGGGGTGCTCCTGCTCAAGATCAATATTATCTGAGCTGATCTCATCAGACTTATCGTTATGTATTGCCTCTTCTGTTTCAGCTATAAGCTGGTTTTCTTCCTGACCAGTGGTTACACTGGAGTCAGTAAAACTATCAGCTCTAGACTCAACTGAAGCAAGCGAAGAGGACTCGTTTGCAGCACCTAGCCTCACAAGTTGCAGAGCAATCTGAAATGAATCAAAAGTATTTTTTAGCAACTGTAAACTATATGGTGTTGCTTGTATCTGATGAAATCAAAAGAGGTTCAGCCAACTAATATTTTACCTTGCGATAAATTTTTTCAATTTGTTTCTGAAGGTTGCGGACCCCAGCTTCTCTACAGTAATTCTCAATAAGTGAAAGCAGGGCTGCATCGGTAAGCTCAACCTGAGAAAAAAGATGCCGGTAATTTAAAAACATCCGAGCTTGATTCAGTAGAGTTAAAATAGATGAAGCAGAGATAAGGAAATACTCACTCTGTCACAACATACTTTTCAATTATCTCAATACCTAAAGATATGTCTTGATTTCATTAACCACTTACCACTTATAATAGTCAAGTTGCGACTTGGAAAGTCAATAAGTGAAAGCTTTTCTCCGCCAATTCAAAAACAGATAAGTGACAATTATTTCCAGACAGGATTAGTTTTCCATTTGCAGACAAATTCACACAGATAAGAAGAATACTAGACAAACTATGATTTTCATTATATTGCTACCTGCTCGGGCTTGATTCCACATATTTCACGGGTTGTCTTTTCCAAATAGTCACGAGCAATTCGCAATTTCTCATCAGTAATGTAGCCTGCAATTGAAATCACTTCCATTCGGTCCAAAAGAGGGTTGGGAATATTTTCAATCACATTAGCTGTGCAGACAAACAAAACCTGCAAAAATTTCATGAAGGTAGATGTAACAGAAAAAGAAAAATGGACCATCACATCATTGATTGTAATCAAAGATATATTGTTACTGAAAAAAGCAAATGATGACTTAGCTGATAATATCAAAATAGGAATATAGGGCATAAACCACCCTCGACAAAATAATTGGATCAAAAAGCCAGTGAACATTGAAAAATCAAATTTTAAACAATTTCAGCTTAAACGAAGAACAAAACGCTTTATATGAGTTTAATAATAATTAAAGAAAAACATTCAGTGCAACATATTCAAAACGTCATACCCATTCCTAAGCATTAGCATCATGATCACAAGGTAAGCCATTATGACACCATGTACACTGATGAAATATTTAATAAAAGCAGTAATACAAACACATGCTTTGAGATTACCACCTTGCATGTCAAACTGATAAAAAATGTAGAATTTAGTTCTCAATTTGAAAAATGCTCCCTTTTCAACACAAGCATAGAGACAGAGGGTGGGTAACAAGAGAAGTCGAGCGAAGATATAAAGAAAAGAGTGGACATGGAAAAGGAAAGCTCCTAGATGAAAAAGAAATATAATTGTTTTGGTAAAGAAGAGGAAGCTGGTGGAGGATCAAAAGCTATACAGAGAAGAAATTTGATAAAGCTGAATGAAACCGGAAAGCCGGTGGATGGAAAAGTGAGACAAGTATGAAAACGTAACAAATTCTAGCCAAATGAAATTTGGGTAAGGAATTAAGTAGCTAGCAATTAGGCCCTTATTTGTCAAGTTGTTCGGTCTAACAATCAAACACCTACCAGCTAGCAATTAAATTTACCAAACATTTCTCAACAAGCATCTAATGTGATCAGTGAGTCAAACCAGCGACTACAATCAGCAACTATCCCCTGACGGTCAAACAAGGCCATGAGATACTGATTTCATCTATAATCTTCCAGAAGGAAGATTTAGTCCGTTTCTCAGAGCCGGAAGATTCACTGTTGTTCGATTTTGAAATTTTAATACATAACATTCATGTGTTTCTTATAATATTGCAAAGTCGCATACAGTTTTAGTATTTTGGTGTATACTGGGTAAAAAGAAAAAACTTCTCTGTTTCTATTACAGGGTCAACAAGTCTATGTGCATCACCCCCTAGCTTTCCCTAGGACATTTGGGCAAAAATTATTCCAAGAGAAAGATAGTTAGATAATATTGACAGCTAGAGGACCAAGGGTCACTTTCACAAGAAGGCCAATGAGACTATAATGAGTAGCAATAGTACTGATAATTAGTCATAAAAGTCTAAGAGCATATGGGGCCAAAACGAAGAAAGATAAGCACCCTAACCACATACAAAGAACTACTTCAAGTCCTGCTGAAGATTGTAGTACTTTACAACCTAAACATGGTTATCAAATCAAGATGAAAAACTTCCATTCAGATCATGGTTCTCAATCCCCCATACTTCACCAGGAAAACAGGACAATGACCCCCCCCCCCCCCCCCCCCCCCCCCCCAAGAAAGCTCAAAAAGATCAATAAGTTGAACACCCATCCCCCTAACTTTCAAAATTTGAAGTCTTAGGAACTAACCTTTGATAGATCAATTGGGACATCAAGATAGTGATCAAGAAAATTTGCATTTTGTTCTGGGTCAAGAAGTTCCAACATAGCACTTGCCGGATCACCAGCATGACCTCTACCCAGCTGCAACGAAACAGATGAACCATTGAACATTTAATATAGAATAGGTATGAGCTACTTTACATTTCACATGTACGAATGTAGAACTTATGAAGGAAAGCATGAGTGATCCAAACATCAGTAAAAAACCATTTGCCACAATCTTACTCAAACCTATTAACTTGTGGAGAAAAAATAATAAATGGGCATAAAATATATTAACAAACATGACTAAAACCAACCCCTCCCATGAAAAATGCATAATAAAAGAACCATATGAAATTGAGATTTAATAAGAAGCCTGGTCCTATAGGCACAATCCTGACACATTTGGAGAGTAGAGTAAGGGCAGTAATACAAAGACAATATACCTTGTCGATTTCATCTATTAGCACAAGAGGGTTAGCTGTACCCACACTTTTTAAACACTGCACCAACTTTCCAGGCATAGCCCCAATATAAGTCCTGCGATGACCCTGCACACAATCACAAAGTGATGCATCTAGTTGTTAATCATTATCCTTCTTTTGGGTGGGAGTCTAAAAGAAAAACAAGATGCTTTTAACAGCACAACGCTAATGGTACCTTGATCTCAGCAACATCAGATAATCCTCCGACTGAAAAACGATAGAACTTACGATTCAAAGCACGTGCTATGGAACGGCCAATGCTAGTTTTTCCCACACCAGGCGGGCCAGATAGACAAACAATTTTTCCTGACACAAACATTCCTCGATAATTCAATAGATATACCCTTCTGGACCAAGTTTTGATCACCAGTCACCAACAATGTAAACCAATCTCTAAATGTATCTTACAACAGTAAACCTACATAGTCTAATGACTTTTAAACAAGATAATAAGGCAAACAAGTGGAGAAAAGGAGTAAGATCAATAAGCCACATTATGCTGATGAGTTGTAGCATTACCAAACTGAGGAATCAACATAAGGTTGGTACTTGAAGGAAATGTACCAGAAATATCTTTTAAGTTTATCTACATTATTGTTCTCATAAAAAAATTCTGTTCTAGGAAGATATCCTTTGCTCAGGCAAGTTTAGATATTCTTCAATCTTTACTGATAGGTAACTACTTCCCTTTTCACAAAGGGCAATTAACTGTCATCAGTTGAAAAAAATAAATGATCTTATGCCTTCAGTTTAGAACATATTAACATCCCAGAATCAACTTCGCTCAAGAAAGGGTTGGATAGACCCACATGTACACAACTACTAGTTGAAGCTACTGGGGAGGCTGTTTTCAAATGCACTTGGCAAGTAGTAGCATGACAATTGTCCTCTTCAGTCTTCAGTATACAAGGGTTGACTAAGATCTTAAGGTGAACACCTACTTTCTAAAATGGGGCTTGTGCAAGAATTTTGAGATAAGAAACAACAAAGCAAGAACATAGAACATTGGTAAGCTGTAACCTTGAGATATTCCCCGCAGCTTTCCAACAGCAATAAATTCCAAAATCCTCTCCTTCACATCAGACAAGCCATAGTGGTCTTCGTCGAGTATCTTTTGTGCATGAATAACATCAAAATTTTCATCACTGCATCAACAGAAAAGGTCAAAGATAGATATTATGTACTCCCCCCATAAGAATATCATAGTAACACATTTCCATCCCCAGATTAAGAGATTATCACACCAAAGTAGATAGTAGTGTCATCGTTATCCCCTCTTTGTCATTTAGTTTAAATAAGAGTATCTTGAAATGTTCCATAGTAAGTCACTGGCTCACTGCTCCCCCAATTTGATCAAGGAAAGTGTAAAGGAACGAGAATGGATACAAGAGTAGCACCACATTTCAGCAGAGTGAAATTTATTAAACATACCAAAATGGAAAGGGGAACATTTACTTAATTAAGAGTTAGAACAAAATTAAGAATGTGGCTTTTACTGGGTATCTAAATATATTATGACCATTTACAAACAAAAAGAAAAAATACTTCTGCAAAACATATTAATACAAGCCTTTTCATGGTCATAATCTATACAATACTAAGAAAGAAATAGTAGATTCCAAAAACAGGCTTGGGTTGACAGGTGAGAAGCATGTGATAAAACATGCTAAGCACAGACCAAAAAATGCATCTTTTTCCCCAAACTGACCTCTATAACAGCTCTATGATTCTCTCTTACGACTCTTAAGGTTAGTGCAGTCATAAAATTGAATAAATTGACCAAAAACAATTGCATGCCATCATATTGAAAAATTGAAAATTTGAAACCAAGAGAATAAAGAGTAATTTCAATTGTTAAGGATATATCATATACAGGATTTTAAGCAGATAGAGAACTTCAAAAAGACCTCTTATAACTTAAGTGTTTCAGGACTAACCTGTAATTTCCCCAAGGCAACGCCGTCAGCCAATCAAGATAGTTGCGGGTAACGTTGAATTCACTTGAGCTAGCCTCCAACAGTTGAAGCTTCGTAAGTTCTTCTTCAATGACTTGCAAAACATGCTGTGGGATTTTATCTTTGTTTGATTCAATCCTTTCCCTAAACTTTGCTGGGAAAAAAATATTTGGATCAGGGAACATGATATCAAACTAAAAAGCCCGTACACAAAAAAGGACTTTCACAATTAGAAACCAAATTTTTGATAAATGCCAGGCTAACAGACTCAGCAACCTAGGTAAAGATAGGCACCACAGGGAGCCAGCTTAGGGAAAAAAAAAAAACCATCCATTGCCTATTGCATCAACATTTCATACTAATCAGTGCTTTACTAGACTTAAGCATGCATAATACATCACAATTATATTACATTAACACACAATGCTGTGAGAAACAATGCACTAGAAGCACTCACCAGTAAGAGCTGTTTTGTCATCTGTTTCAAGTCCCAACTCCTGTGTAAAGAGAAGAGGGCAAAAGTTGAGCACTTATATCAATAAAATATTAATTCAAAGTACAGCTATATGCAACAAGGACTTAAACTTAAGGCAAAAGAATAAACTTGAACAACTTTAGATGTGAAAAGCCCGACAACCACCACAATGGCCATGGAAATGAGGCACAAAAATACCACAGCAAAAGGACTTGGCAATTAAAAAAGTGGACAATTCTTCAATGTTACAGGATATAGAGATAAGAAACCTTTTTTATGGCCTTGAGTTGCTCATTCAGAAGATAACGGCGCTGCTCACCACTGATTTTCTCTTCAATAGCTTTTGCAATAGTTTCCTTCAAAACGAAAAAGTATAATAAACCTCAAGGAAGAATAAAGGCACAAAAATAAAAGTAGTACTACCAGTTACAAATGCATGCAAGGCAAATACCTGAATCTTACTGATTTCCACCTCTTTCTTCATCAATTCCAAGGTTAGTTGTAAACGCTTGAGAACCTGGAATCAGACAACAAACATTCAATTAAGTGAAACAATATACTAATAATGTCCTTTCTAAGACATGATCCCTGATTCATGCATGCTCCTGTAATTTTATATCATTATATTTCAACGCCCCTTACGTCAAGCTCTTCAAGCACATGCTGTAATTGAACCTTGTTTGCCCCAGATATAGCTGCTCCAAAATCAGCAAGCCTAGGATAATTGAAATCACCAATATGCTGCAAAGAGAAATTTTAGCAGCATAAGCATCAACAGGACATGATAAAAGAGATGAGTATCAAGCTTAAGGTCTATGTTTCAAAAGATAGCTCTTCAAGGAGAAACATATGAAGTGAGGTGTCACTGCAATATACAGATCTCAATGATAATGCACTACATTTGCAAAATAGAAAATTGTCATCATAAACAGTGATTGACCTTTTATGTCATGATGTAATATTTCATCCATAGGCAAGATATTACAAAGTTCACAATTGCATTGCACATGAAAACAAGGAAGAATTATCAGCACCCAGTCAATCACTTAATAGAGGAGGTAGCTACGGAGCTACCCCCAAAAGCCCATAAATATATTCATGTGCTTGACCAAAAAAATACAGAGTTTCTTTAGTTTTTCCAATACGATGACATGTCTCAAGACACTCTTGACAAGTTTAAGTTTCATAAATATCAGATTTGGAAAGTAAGCATAAGCATGGGGAGCAGAAGGCAAAGGCCTAGGAAAATCAGAATACCCTGCATCCAAAGACACAACGACGCACCCAAAGGTGTAGGGAACAGGCTGCTTCCAATGGAACCCAAGGTCTGCTTTTCATTAACTCCTTATGTTGCATGGATCAAGGGCAATGATCAGCAGACATGCTATTTCCTTTAACAAAAGTCACAGAAAACTTTACTCCTATCAACCAATGCCCAGTAAACATGTAAACCCACTGGACATGAGTCAGACAATGACATTTCCTTTGCCATGACAGTGACAGGGTAAAAGAAAGAAGTTACTATTAATACATTCTAGCCACAAGAGTAACTATTTGAAAATTACCATACTATTTGAACATTAATATAGGACCATGAAATTTCCAACACTTTTTAGTTTATTTACCCAGTGTAAAAGTCTACAAAGTAGAATCCAATGCTTTGGCTGCAGTTGGATCGCTTGGCATATAACAAGCTCCAAATTCGTAATAGAGCCCGGCATAGAATTTATAAATCACAAGAACACCCACTGCAGCCCAAATATGCCATACAGTCTTGTGGAAGCAAGCTTCCCATAAACCAAAAAGAGCATGCAAAAGTATCAATCAATTGAAAGTTTTCATGTTCAACCATACCTTTGTATATGTTTGAACATGGTCCCTCCAGAGTGAACTTCTTTGTAAGACATCCCTCACAGTAGATATGACCTCAAATGACGTTGCTTTCATTACATCATCATCTTTGTCATAAGGCAAATCCTGTCATCAAGATAAATGGCCTCAATCAGCTCAAACACAATCTAAACAAGCAATTTCCCACATAAAACAAAAAAAAATTAAGTACACATTGCATATTGAATGTCTTGCCTTAAGATGATCAACTTTGACAGTTAGAGGATCCTCATTCACCTGAAACAAACACCACATCATTCATAATAAATCTTTCCCTAGAGGAACAAGACTAGAATTAACATTGAACAACATGCAATCAACATACTAACTACTAAGAACCAACCAAGACAAACATCAGACTCCTAGGCTCATGGCAGGTCAACATTAGACTAAGCAGTAGACATTTCAGAAACACGTGAATCATTTACCAACTTCAACTTTCATCAGGCCTACCATCTCTGTTATTCGAAGTCTGCGGTGACCAACAAGAACAACCTGTTCTCCCTGGATGCTTGTAATCTTTGTGAAAAAAATAAACAAAAAAAAAAGAGACAAATATTAAAATAACCAAAGATCAGTATTTTGTTAATCGTTCATCTAAAAGAAAAGAAGGATACCTGGGCCAATGTTCCAACTTCATGTAAACGATTTAAAAGTTCTTGTCCTTTAAGATCATAAATGTTCTTATCTGTGTCGGAATCTGGCTCATCTTTGACAAGGAAGGCACCAGCATAGGGGGCTTGCCTACGTTGACTTTCTGCCAGAGCAGCTAACAGTTTGGGATCCTGAAATAATGTATAGTCCATAGAAACTTCCAATTAAGCTTAAAGTTTAAGGTTGATGTATCATGCCTTAAAAGATACCTAGATACAATTATGTAAATAAATTACAACATAAACAGCAAAATTACATATCCCCTTCATCAAGGCAGCCATCATTCCCTAGAGGGTTGAGAAGGAGGAACAAGTAACACAAACAAGAAGAAAGAAAAAATACACTTGTGATGAACACAATATTGAAAATTCTTTAATATAACAGGAGTCTAGCAATCATAATTTTCCTAGATACTTTACTCAATCGATGGTCATGAAAACCAAACATAATTTTTTGGTCAACCAAAATTGACATAAGCATCAGCACAAACTAAGACTAAATAACAAGAATCTACTCATTTCCTCCAATAGAACTTCTTCATTTTTAGATCTGTGTTTCAAAGAAAGTTGGAGCAGCAAATATTGAGAATAAGTTAAGGAAGAATCGGTTACGATAATTTGGACATGTGAGAGGCCAATCACTAAATGCATCGGTAAGGAGGGTCCAGGGTTAGGTAATTGCGCCAAAGATAACTTGGATGGAGTAAAGAAAAAGCATGGAGAAAATAGGTGTACAAGAAGATATAACACTAAATAGAAGTGAATGGAGGAGGATTTTGGTAGATGACCATACGAGATAAACTCTTGATTCATGCAGTGGACCCCGTCTCCATATTTTTAGGACTAAGGCTTGGCTTTGTCGATGTTGTTATTATCATCGTCATCATAAAAAATGTGACACCACAACCAATGGATTTCATTATAGGAGAATCAACACTCAAGCCCAATTGTCTAACTTTTAACATATGACCTCACTTTTTTAGAGGCATGTCCCCAGCCTTGTACAGAATTTTTTTTAAAAAAAGTGAATAATACTGTTCATGTGAAACATTAAAAACATGAGAAGTCGTTACTCCAATATTTATCATGATTTTATCTGATACTTAATGGACGAAAAGGCTGTTAGCCATATGATAGTATTTATGAAGGCGAGAAAATTTGCAGAAGAGAATGTGATAATTATCACACACAAATAGCTCTGCATACCTTTACACTGACAGGCATGTAGAACCCAGGAAATAGCGGGCGGTGCGGAAGTGGTAATGCCACAACCTGTCAGAAAACAAGCCATCATTCAGCTCAAAAAAAGGGAAAAATTAAAAACAGCTAAACAGTTGAGAAAACAGGAAAATCCTTTAGCCTCTAGACAACACAATAAACAAAATTCTCCTTATTTCAATTATTTAATCACAATGCAAAATCAATTAACTTATTTTTAGTAAGGAAATGCAGTAGAGAAACCCCAAGGGGCTCCATCCATGTATAAAACAAGTTCTAAGCACAATAACAACAAATCTTCCACAAGAGGTACTAAGCATAAAGAGCATCAGGAGAGGGGTTCCAATAAAAAAAAAAAACCCAGTAATTCTATAATCTACAAAATCAAAACAACAATAGATGTTCTACATTGAGGGCTTAGATCCAACAATACAAAAAAGTCAACATAAAAAATTAGAAAGCTTCGTGAGAACAAGCTATGCCCTCAAATACTGCTGGGTCCTCTCAGGTGATAGCACAAACATCACGGATACAGGGAAAAAATAACCACAAATAAAAAGTGGCAAGCAAACAAATGAATACAAGAGTGAACTCTGAAAATCCAAAGGCTTTCATTTAGAAAAGAAGGAAAACTTCCCCAGTTAGGTTGGCATGGTTATCCAACGATTTAAAGTACATCTTTATACTGTATTTGCAGTAGCAGTTGCAGAAAAGGTCCCACTTGGGGGAGCGTAACCTATTCCAGTGTGACCAAAAGCTCACAGTTGGGTTGATGCAACATCATTTTCACCTTGGTCATGACGGCATTATTAGCCTACTAATAATCGTACAAGCTTTGGATCACCTATCTCAGCCAATATGCACATGATCCTAAGATTCTTTGTATATTCCTCTCATTCTTCAACTGAATTTGAGAATGACTAAAATTTGTGCAATTTACTCAACATTTATGTCCGACAATCTTGTCACATTGTTTACGCAATCATAATCTAGAAAAAGACTCAAGTTTACTTAAATCATTCGAAGTTTCAAACAATTCCATGAAATCACTCCCCCATTATCGACCTCAATAAAACTTTTTCTAGAAAACCGATCACAAACTACTACTTTTAGGCAAATGTGACAATTTGTTCCAGACATTGTGAACTAGTATATGTGACTAAAAGTTCGAAACCGAGAGAGGAACCATGGATCCATGATGTTATCAATTCAACCTATCAAATTTTCATAAACTAAACCAGAATTCAATATCATTCTTCACTTAACACTCACAAATGCAAGATAATTCAATAATTCAATTGGCATAGAAGAGAACAAAAACCGGAAATGAGGAGAAAGAGAACCGTAAAACACTCATCAGGGCGGAACACGGTAGGGAGAATCGCATCCGTAGACTTCAATTCGACATCCTCGGCTTCCCCTACGGAGGCCTTCGCCACAGCCCCGCCATCAGCGCCGGAGTCAGACCCATCGGAAGAGGATGAATCGGAGCAGAATCGAGCACGAAATATACAAGGTTTGGGGAAACTGGACTCTCGTAGCGAGTTGAAAACTCGGGGTAGTGGCGTGGTTGACTCGGTGCAGGCCCGAGTTATGGCGGAGGGTCGGGAATGAGAGGCGAGAACATTCTGGAAGCGAGATGAGTATGAGAGAAACTTCAACATTTGGGGATGGATTTAAATTAGGTTTATTTCAGGTAGTTGAAGGAGAGATTGGATAGAGACAGAGAAAGAGAGTAAGAGAGTAAGAGAGTGGATAGTGGGATACTCAATTGCAGTACATCGTGGAAAGTAGGAAGCAAAACGGTGACTGGAAATTTCTCTAGTTGTTGAAGTACAAACCCCTCCATAAACCCTTGCTTGGAGATTTTAGCTGAATGTTTTTGGTTTCCTATAATGCCCTTGGGATCGATTTTTTAGGTTTTTGCAAGATGGAACTTTTATTTATTTTATTATTTTTGGTAAAGAGATGAAATCAAACATAGAATTAGAGGCCTTTCCTCGCCGGATGGCCAATAAGTGGGCTCTTTGAACAAGAAATCCAAAAAATTTTAAACACGTGATGAAATGAAATGACTTTGTTAGAATGTTAATGAATGGATATTTCGAACAAGCGGGTGTAATTCCTTAGTGGTGGAATTAACATTTCGAATCGCCTCCACTGTAGCCAAACTATCTGTTCTAACGATCCAAGCATCTCCAAACGTTTTGCTTGAGATAGCCCCTTCCAAATGGCTAGTTGTTTCGAATGAAGTGTTGAAGAGGTCCAAACCCTCTCACCCCTTGATTGTAGTATTTTCCCCTGAAAAAAACTCACTCTATTCCTACCTCAAACAAGGATATCCAATATTTGAGATAGATTTCTTCCACGTCTCCTCTGTTTTCATAATTCGGCACGGTCTTCCCTGAGGAATTCCAAAGGTCCATATGGATTTGCGAGACTGGGCTTTTAGGCTCCGTTTAGTAGAGTGTAAAATGTTTTTCTTGAAAACTGTCTTTATCATTTTACATTGTTTGTTTTGGAGTAAAATATTTGATGTAAAAATAAGAATATAAATTCATTTCACACCCTATTGAAAATATTTTCCTCCAAAACTGGGAATAAAACCATTTTACATTCGTTCACTATAAAAAAAATATCAACTAACAAACAATTCACGTATTACCAACTCACACATAGAGGTGGGCACGGATCGTTCCGTGTCGGTTATGGACCGTGCCAGCTCGTGTTTGTCCTCTTGTCGTGTCGTGCCTAATTATGGTTGTGTCGTGCTATCTTTCCCTAAAACTCGACTCATGGCCGAGCATGCCCCACATGTTTAACATGTCGTGTCGTGTCGTGTTATGCCTCGTGCTGGCCTAAATTTTGTAACAAAAAATAAAAATAAAGTATATAATGGAATTGGAAAAAAAATTAGATAATATAAATTATATTATAAGAATATAATAATATTAAAAATAATATTAATATTAATTATAGTAGTAGTAATAATAGTATTACTAATAATAGTATTAAATAATGCAAAATAATAGCGTGCTTCGAACCAAGTTTTGTGTCAAATTGGCGTGCCAATCGCGTGCTAGTGCCTAAATTTTTTTGTTGTATGTGGCCTGACATGCGGCCCATTCCTCGAATAGCATGTCGTGTTGTGTCATGCCATGACCGTGCTCGTGTCGTACCGTGCCAAAAGTGTGCCTGCTCGACACGTGTGTCAGCCAGTCCATACCCAGCTCTACTTAAGCATTCCTCATTTCTCATCTTCTCAGTGGTCTCTCTTTACTACGCACTTTCTCCCTCTTAAAAATTGGGAGAAAATATACAATTTCTTTTCATCTTCTTTGAATATCATCAATTAAGTATATTTTATTTGAATATCATGTCTTGATTATTAAATTATCGTATTATATCATGAATTTGAATAAAATTTATCTATTTTTTTGGAAAAAAAACTTAATTTCTCCTGATTTGATTGAATCACGAAAGTTTCTCATGAAATGTGGGCAATAACCAATTTGCTTGAAATTAAAGTAGAAATTTTCTTTTTGTTAAAATTAAAATGTAAAAGTATAAACTATTACATTACAACCAGTTGATTGGTTTACCTATTAGCTAGATTGCAAATACATTTATCTGTTTGATTGGTTTGCTTATTTGATTACAAATACTTCTTTTATAGTTAGCTTAAGTTCTTTTTTATAATGTTGAACCAGATTTTATATGGTTCTGTAATTTTATGGCAATATTCTTTATAATATAATATATTATTTATAGATCAGAGAAATATATTGTAGATTTTATAAAAAAAATATTTGTAGCATAACCAAAATAACTAGTAACAAACAACTTGAAAATACAATGGAAAAAAAGAGTTAAACAATAAGAAGATAATACAGTTAGAAAAGTTAATAGGAGTAATTGATTTTCAATTCAACCAAACAATGAAAAATATTTAAATATAAAATTATTTTCCATAAACTAAACAGCGGAATAGTTTCCATGAAAATGAGTTTTCTACCGTAAAAGATTTTCCGTGAAAAATCATTTACAGTTGAAATGGTTTTTGCCCTACTAAATGAGGCCTTAGAGTAGTGGGTATGGATCAACCACAGATGAGCAGCCATTTCTTTGCCTCTAGTCATATAGAATCATATTCATAATCACATTTTGAATAGAATTAACTTGAAATTTTCTTTGATCCAACTTTACTAGAGTGAAGTTTTTTTTTTAAATAAACCATACAAAGTTATATTTGATGGATTAGTTTGTTTTCGTTGATGCAAATTTTCATTTGTTTTAAGTATGGTAGCATGTTTTGTGTATTTGATTAGTTTAAAAATTACATATATCAAGTATAAATTCATAAAGTATGCTTGTATTTGCACAAATAACACTATGGACCCGGGTGGACAGTGAGCATCGTGTACCGTGGTCAAAATGCATCATTCACATATATAAAACGTAAGCAATGTCAGAGAAAATGAGTATAATGAACATTCTTGTACAAGAATAAACAATTCGATGTGTAATGTTCGTTATTCCCCATGTAAGTTACTTCATAATTGGGAAAAACATAATTATTCTTGCATTGGGAGTAGTACAGGTCCTAATGTTTATTAAACATCTGAACTTTTTGCATTTAATAATAGTTCACGTACTGTACACAAACAATAAAAATGAACATTATATTTATATTAAATGAACATTATGTTTATATTAAATGAAAATTATATATTATGCCAATGAACATTACGCGTTATAACAATGAACATAATATATCAAGATAGATACGAACTTTTTGCATTGGAAATAGTAGACATTTTGTTCATATATTTGAAAAATGAACATTCTATATTTATGTAATGAACATTCTATATTAATCTAGTGAACATTAAGCATTATAACAATGAACATTAGTTATTATGAAAATGAACACATACTGTACACGACTATTAAAATGAACATTATATATTATGCGAATGAACATTAAGTATTATAACAATGAACATTAATTATTATCAAAATGAACATGAAACATTCGTGAAGAAAGTATTGCGAAAATAAACATCATGTATTGCGAAAATGAACATCATGTATTGCGAAAATGAACATTATATACAATTTGAATGAACATTCTGTACAAAGCAATGAACATTAACATATTTCACACAAATTGAACATAATGAACATTATTTACAAGGCAATGAATATTAGGATGTGTAATATTCATTATTTTCTAGGTGTAATCATCAGTGCTTCGTAATTTGCATACTAGGAAAAGATACCCACGGAAAACTTTGTAATATTATTTTTAAATTTAAACTTTTACATTGGGAATGTACACGAATTGTACACATATTTATTAAAATGAACATTAAACATTACGTTTAAAGACAATGGACATTACGTTCAAAGGCAATAAACATCACGTTCAAAGGCATTAAACATTACGTTCAAAGGCAATGAACATACACTTCAAGGACACTGAACATTACGTTCAAAGACACTGAAAATTACGTAATAAACTTCATATATAATGAACATTACATATAAGTAGAATGAACAATATACTCAATTGTAATGAACATTTAACTTATCTCTAATGAACATTAGTAACGAATATACATAAATAGCAAATTCCATGAATTACAAGCAAAACAAAAAAAAATATTATTACTGAGTACTAGGGAACGTGTTGCGTGGGAAATCGAAATAGTCATATTGCGTAGGAAATCCAACCGTAATCATTGCACTTAGTAGGAGGAAATTTTGAAATCGGCAATGTTAATTGCTTTGTATAAAATGTTTATCGAGTGCACAATGAGCCTTGTGCACCCGGATGCAAGGTCCAATTACTCTTGTATTTGTGTCAAAAACATTGAGAGGATGGATTGTGGTTGCATGATTGGCGTGTAATTATGAAGTTTGGGGCAACATTGCACCAACATCTCAATTTCACTCTAATACTCAAATGAATTTTTATTTGAAAATAAAATTATCAAATATCAACATGTTAAATATTTACAGGAAAAGACAAGTAGTAGTGGTTCACTAGCACATAGATGTGTATCTTAACTATCATCCAAGTGTGAGAATAACATTAAGAAACTTATTCTAAATTTAGAATGACTATCATACTTGTTAGTAATACAAAAATACATGTGATTATGTGAATGAATTACAATAGAATGTAACTCCATTTGTATAATTTGTACCAAACAATATTATTTTTGTATTTCAAAACACAAACTATTATAAACAATTACTTACTATAAATGTTTATTGAATATCACCATTATTGTTTTGACATTTGATTCTATTTAACATAATTTATAATCTTAAAAATCTATTTCTTTAGTGTAAAGATAGTAGCAAACAACAAGACAATAGTTAAAGTCAACTTGTTGTTAAGAAAACAATTAAAGTCAACGGAATTCAATCCCAAATTTTACTTTCAATTGACAAGATTTTAACAATTAAACTAATTAGTATGTACTTAAAAATCTCCTTTTAAAGTGCATGCAAGCCTTGTGATCGAATAGGACGCAAACTAGAAAGAATTATATACATATGTAAACTACTCGTACCAGCGAGGGTGTTTTGGGAATGACACTGAGATAATCTACATTTAGTTCTAAAAAGAAAAAGTAAATCCTTTGCCTTGGCTTCACTGGTTTAAACACAAAACACGACCCCACGACCTACCAGCCCACGTCTGCGATTCACACACCGGAGAAACGCTGTGGCTGTCCCCAATCTTCACCGCCGGCCCCGCTTATCTCCGGGAACCGGTAATCTTTATATTTCCATTTGAATCCCGTTTTTAGAGCGCTGCAATGTATGCCATTTCCCCATTTTCTCGATGTCTCAAATCAACTAAACATTGCTACAATACCCCTTTTCATCCCATCATATATCTTTTAAATTACCATGTGAATTTTTTCAGCACTTCAAATTCAACCCAGATTATCGAAACCCTAGAAAATTTAAACGCAATTTCATCAATTTCCGAGCTCATAGCAAAGCAACATTGGGTAGAATTGAAAACAAAATTTTCGAACCAAACAAACCCTAATGAAATCCTGCAACAATTGTTTGACACTAAGTCCGACCCACGTCTGATTCTTCAGTATTTTAAGTGGTTGGAAACGAGTTACGGCGTATCGCATGACATTAAGGTGTATTTTAAGGTTTTTCATTTGTTAGCTAGTGTGAAATTATATGGAGAGATTAGGAAATTGTTGAATGGGTTTGTGAAGAGTGGAAAATACTCGAATTCAGAGGTTTTTCATACTCTTGCGACGGTGTATGCTGATTCGTTTGGGGTTAATTCGGTGCTTGTTGATATGTTGGTTCAGACGTATGTAAGGAGTTTGAAGGTGGATTTGGCGATTGAAGCGGTTAGGCGAGCTTGGGAATATGGGTTTAGGTTGTCTATTTTGTCTTGTAACCCGTTGTTGAGTGCGTTAGTGGATGAAGGGAAGACTAGGATTATGGATCAGGTGTTTAGGGAGATGATTAGGAGGAGAGTGCAGCCTGATATTGTGACGTTTAACACGGCTATTAATGGGTTTTGTAAAGTTGGTCAGTTGCAAAGGGCAAGTGATCTTATGGAGGATATCAAATTATGGGGTCTTTCTCCTTCGGTTGTCACATATAATACTCTTATTGATGGGTTTTGCAAAAAGGCAAGGGTTGGAAAGATGTATAAAGCGGATGCTTTGTTGAAAGAGATGGTGTCATTGAATATTAGTCCAAACGAGATCACATACAATACTCTTATTGATGGATTCTGTAAGGATCAAAACTTGCTGTCTGCTTTGAAGGTTTATAAAGAAATGCAGTCCCAAGGGTTGAAACCTGGTCTTGTCACTTATAACACACTGATTAGGGGGTTTTGTAGTGATGGGAAAATTGATGAAGCATTAGAGTTAAGAAATGACATGTCTCTTCTAGGTTTGCAGCCGAATATTATATCATATAATATCCTCATCAATGGTTTTTCTAAAAAGGGAATGGTTAAGGATGCCAGGGAGCTGCTGGAAGATTGTTATAGAATTGGTTTGATTCCTAGTGTTGTAACTTTTAATACTTTGATTGATGCTTATTGCAACACTGGGATGATGGATGAAGCTGTTGCATTATTGCAGAAGCTAGTGTTGGAAAGGAACATCTCCCCAAGTGTCTCTACTTATAATTGCCTGATTGGTGGCTTTTATAAAAATGATGATTTTCAGGGGGCTGGTCATATGTTAAGAGAAATGCAAGATGTTGGGCTCCAACCTGATACTGTGACATATAACATAAGGATAGGTGCTCTCTGCCAGAAAGGAAATACAAGAAAGGCTGTCAAGCTACTGGATCAAATGTTAGATATGGGTTTGACTCCAACTCATGTGACCTATAATACCTTAATTGATGGCTACTGTACCAAAGGAAATATCAGGGATGCCATGAATATGCGAAAAAGGATGGAGAAAGATGGTAAGAGAGCAAATGTTGTAACATATAATGTGTTAATAAAGGGTCTTTGTAAGAAAGGCAAGCTGCAGGAAGCTAATAAGCTCCTTAATGTGATGTTGGAGAAAGGTTTAGTCCCTAACCGGATAACCTATGATATAATTAAGGAGGAAATGATGGAGAAAGGGTTTGTTCCTGATATTGACGGACATCTTTATAACCAATCTTCTGGGCCTTAATCTGGCAGAGGTGCTGTTGGCGTTTTTCTCTTGGTTCCCAGTGTACTTTACTTTCAATCAATTGTTGGTGCCAAATTCCATTGTTTTTTTAGGCCATGCTTTTGGAGGAGCAACTTTGTGGATGATCACACGATATAGATTCTTGATTCATGTTGCCGATTCCATCTTTTTGGGATTAAGGCTTGGCTTTGTTATTATTGTTGGATGAGGGGAGTCATTCAAGGAGTAATATGATTTTAATTTAAAAAGAGGTAATAAATAGGTGGAGGGGGCAGAGCTTGAATGAAGATGTAAGCATGGGGAAACATGTTCAATGAATTGGTTATGAATGACTTTGTGCTGTCTATGTGTTCTGTTAGCTATGCATGTAGGATTATTGGAATACCGATGAGCATTGTAGTAGTCATTGTAAACTATGTGGTATGTAGAATGTATATGCTCAGTGATTGATGTGGCTAAAATTGCCTCTATTTTCAGTAGAATATAGAGGTTGTTGGTTCAGTGTGACTGAGAAAGCAGTTGGTAGGTACTGTAGGTAGAGTAGATTTTGCTGCCAAACTGATTCAAAACAACTGCTTGTTGCCGTTGTTGGTGCTTTCTGAAAAGGTATGGCTTTGTTTCTCTTTCATTGTGGATTATCCAGGAAAGTTGCGGAAGTGCTTTTATATTGTGTAGAACAATTATCCAAAATCTGGTCTGTTGAATAATATGCATGCTATTTGAGCTTAGTTATAAATTTATATTCCCTCCGTCCCCTAAAGATTGACCCATCTAATTTTTTCACGATTTATAAAATATGACTTTAAACGTTTTTATCTCTAAATATGTAAGATATAAAATTATGAAAACTTGATATTTTAAAAATTTATATTGAAATGCATCTAACAAGTTTCCACTTAATTTCTTATAACATGATGAGAATTTATAGTCAAATTTTTTAAACTTCAACTCTATTAATAGTCCCCCAACAATTTTTTGGAGTCAAAAGGAAAAATCATTTTGTCTTTTACCAAATCACATGGATATTATCTTGTCCACTGCTTTGTATAGGGTTGGGGATATTCTCAAGATGAAAGCATAATATGCTGCTAGTCTGCTAAATTGCCATTAGATCCTTTGACCCAATGAATTTGACTTTTCTCAGTTATGACATATGAATTTGCTTGATCGGAACACCTGACAGATATTCCGTATAAATGTGCTAGTTAGGATGCCACATGATTTGTCAAATGCATGCAATCTTTGGTGGAATGTTGATTTTGTCTGTGCAACAGGAATGGATACTGGGCATCGATTTCCAGGTTCGGTGGAGTGCAATCAAGTCTTGATGCAAGAAGCTGTGTTCCTGGAGGATTGATCATGAATAACACTAATGTAGGGCTGAGGACTGCCTAAGTTTCCTGTGATAGTACTATATCGTGCTTTCCATCCATCTGATAAATAAGTGAGGTCGGGCACCATTGAGGGTGATTGATATAATTTCATCAACTGCGGGAGCACACCTGAATTCCGTGAAGTATTCCTACTATACATGTATAGTTGTATGATACTTAAATTACCAATAGATGATGTTACTTTAGTCGTTGTACGTTTGCCCATTTCCTCTTTGTTTATGGGTTGGAGCACAGTGTTCAACAAACAAATCACTGGATCCTCATTGTTCAGAAATGAGAATCGATAGAGTACTTGTCTATCCATTGTTCTCGAATTAGTGTGAGTACATACATAGTAGGCGTATCCATGTTTCATGTTTATTGAACATGTACTCTATGTTGATGTAGCAAGATGCAGGCTGCAGTTAGTAAGAGCGAAGACTCCACTCTTTGTGTATCATACATCACACGCTTGTATTGTACGAAACAATGGTTTGATTGCAATTTACGCCTATTATTTTTAAAGATTTAAATATTATTCCTTATTTATGATGTGAAATCTGCTGACAGACTTTGTTTAAGCCAGGCTTGATATTTATCGACTCCATTTCGTTTAATCTAATTAATTAATTAATTAATTATGATGACCTCATTAGAATGACTCTGTACTTGCATTATTTGTTAATTATTTAATTAGACAGACTATGTTGTGATTGTTCCTCGACGCATCGTTTTGAAACGTGCTTTAACATCCAAGGATGTCAAAACGACGAGTCCCCGTCTCCCAGATCCGTGGTCTACAGGTCAAGAATCTTCCTCACTGAATTTTCAAAAATTACTGTATTTCATCAACACCTATTCCAAATAATTAGGGATCAATACATCTGTAAAAATACTGATTAACGTGTTTGATGCGATACTGAGATTGAAAAACGACGTCTCCAATGGATTTTGATATAACGAAGAAGAGGATTCAGTTTCTACTCTTCATTGTCGGAATCATTGCTCTCAGCATTGTCGGTAATATTTCTAACTTTTTGGATGATTAGCTTATGCATCACTACCGATTAATTAAATGTTTAGGGTTTTTTTGGATTGATTGGAGATATATTTCTGCTGTTTAGGGCATTAAGTGAAGTAGAATTGGGTTTGTTGGGAACTGTGCTTTCTTATGACTCGAATTATTGATCGAAAGGTATTGTTTATAAGTTGACATTTGAGGTTTTAGAGTCTCTAGACTTTTGGAAAATGTTGTTGCTTGAGATACAATTTTAGGTTGATCCGACGTTTGTTGATGAGACGCGTCTTTTGATGATTGCTTATGTGAGTTAAGGTTGATTATTGTTTGATGATCTTATGGGAAGTTCTTGAGTCTGAGTGACTGTCAAATGAAGTTGCTATGGTTTTACCAAGTCTTCATGATTTTTTTTAAAAGAAATGGTCTTAATTGAGCTTGATATCATCCATTTTTTGTAGACTTCAATATATGAGCTGTTTATGAATGTAATTGAGTTGGTAATGGTCATAAATGCAGAGGCATTAATATGCTCATGCTTTGATTTCATTAGCAAGATCTTAGAACCGTATTCAAGCTCCATTAATTTTTTAAATAAACGAATTGAAAGTGCCTTGCCTGAACTTGTGCTCAAACTGATTATTTATGTCCTTAGTCACTGTGATAGTAGGTTATTGAATGATAATTTCTTGCGGTGGTTCTGGATTTGAATTTCTCAAGTCCATGTGAGACCAATTTTGGTGTGGAGTTTATGTACTTCGAAGCATGTGCACGTAGACATATGAGATAGATAAAGGCGGGAGAAGAAGAGATGAAAGGTATCAAAGAAAAAGATCATAAGGGAGATGAGCAGCTTTTTTGGATAGGAATTCAGGGAGGATGAAGAGGTTTGAGGGTAAAAGAGCACGAATTTGCAGTCCATGGGTTCAGAATAATCAGGAAAGGAGAGGAAGTGAAATATATGCGGTTCACAGTATTTAAGGTTATAGCTATGTTAGACTGACAACCAGTATTAATTCTGTATTGATACATCTAGGAAGATATAGCTCTGGATAGCTTGATAACTTGTTGGTTGAGATTACTTGAGAAGCTGTTTTATGTAGCCAACTGATGTGATCCTACTAACAGCAGAGTAAAACCAAACCAAGGAGCACAGGCTAGAGCTGAATTGAGTTATTGCAGAAGAAGAAGTGTAGCTCACTTTCTTGTTAGCTTGGGCAACTTGGCTTAGTTATTTTCGACATAAGAGTTGCAATCTTTCATAAATAAGTTACTGTTATCAGTTTGAGAACTTGTGGGAACAAAGTATGAGACTAATAATGTCAAAGAATACATATTTGAGTGTTTGACCTGAATGTTGATCCATTTCTTGATATTTTGGCTAATTAAAGTTTAAGCAGTCCTTCTTTCTCTGGTAGAGGCTCGCTTCGCTTTTGTTGCGGAGCTTGCTGCTCGCTCGCTGTCTACTAAAGGAGCCTTCACTGCCCGCCTGCTGCCCCGCGCATTCTGTTGCCTGTGTCAGGAAGGCTGCTCTTCCCTGGCCACTTCGCCACTGAAAGAAATGAGATTCTCGTGAAGACAGCACAAAAATTAACCAAATTTGCCCGATGTAGAAGCAATCGACGATCCCCTGCAATCTTTCTAAAGCAAGAAGCGAGAAACTTGACTTTGAGAAAGAAGGGCATTCTATTAGAAAGTAAAGGCTCTAATATTTTCTGACTCCATTGTTCGAATATTGAAAAAAGAGAAAAGTGATGAAGACTGAAGAGGCATGAAAGGCTGATGTACTAAAGGACGGTAACATGTAGGAATCAGAAACTTGGTCTCACTTGAGTCCTCAGGATAACTTACTTCCTGCTTAAAATCAGTTGAAGCTGATGAATTATTTCTGGAAACTTAAGTAGCTACTGTAACAGATCAAAAATCTGTGGAAAGTTAACGTTGTCTAAGAAATTTTAATTAAGGAGAAACCTATAAGGTATGGTTGAAGAGATCTAGTAGATAAGATTGTCACAAGGTCCTTTTGGCGCTATGATCACTGAGTATTGACTAGTTTTAAATTGTTTGGTTTTTTATACCATCCTTTTTTGTCCTCCAATATCTAGACTCTGGAGCAATATGTAGATATTTTGGGTTATTCTTACTTTGTGAAAATAATTCTTATGATTTTCTTGCTCCTGTTCCTCTTTGGCCATAGCTAATAAGTACGGACTACGGAGTACTTGCTTTCTTCCATATATCTGTTTGCTGTGTTGCTTGTCCATTTTATGTCTTATATCCAAGAAATTGAAAGTCATGGTGACTGAGAAGCATGTTTTGTTAGAGTTCTAGCTCTTTAGCTTGTTCTCTTTCTGAAGGCTAGTATCTTTATAGTGACAACTAGGCCATTTCTTTTGATTTTATATGCAGCATTTTTCTTTTATATTTGTACTTCTTTCCATCAAGAAAATCTTATATCACTCTTGCACTTTACAGCTGAAAAAAGCAGGCATCTGGTGGGGGAAGAAGCTGCATCCAAGAGTGGGCAATTTACGTTCCTGAACTGCTTTGATCTGGGCACAGGTACTTTAGCATGTACGGTTAAGGAGGGTGTGAAGCTCTATGTCAACAGCCTTCAATCTACTCATGTTGAGCTAGCCCGGAGCCGAGCAATTGAGAGCACGCTGAAAGATGCAATATCACAGGGAGTGCAAGCCAAAGATGCAGCCTATCAAGCCGCCAAAGAAGGAAAGAAGGCCGCAAAACTAGCATCCCGGCAGGCTAGGCGGATCACAGGACCAATCATATCTAGTGGATGGGACTTCTTTGAAGCCATTTACTTTGGAGGCACAATGACTGAAGGCTTTCTCAGGGGAAGTGGGACCTTGGTTGGGACCTACACCATAGGATTCCTAGGGGAACAGAGGTTTGGGAGGTTTGGTTACCTCGTGGGGAGCCAAGTAGGAAGTTGGGTTGGAGGAAGAATAGGGTTAATGTTCTACGATGTAGTGAATGGTGTCAACTACTTGCTTCAGTTTGGTCAGAGCGAGTTAAGTGAAATCTATGAATCCCCAGAAGTTTATGAATCTCAAGAAGTATATGAATCTCAAGAAGTGTATGAATCTCAAGAACTATAGGATTTGCCTTTCTTTTTTGAGTGATCAAAGATATTTTAGCAGCGATGCAATATGTTGATGATTGATAGATATATGAATACAGAATACAAGAAATGTTGTACTCGAGAAAAAAAATTATAAATTTGTGAATGACTCTGTCTATGTCTATTTCTTTTTATTCTTCCTACTTGGTTTTTGGCGCATATCTCAAAACAAACTTTAAACTTAAAAAAATCTTTAATTGTACATTTGTAAAATTTATAGAAAAATTGATGTTTAATATATATTGAGATGAATATATTAAAATCTGACATGATCATGTTTTTTTTTCATAGATGATCAGTGGTTAATGACACGAGTTGGAGGTGATTAGCTTTGGGCATGGCATATACAGCCATAAATATATGATCAAAGTTTAACGGTAAAATCTAAAATATTTCACAAGAGAAGAACAAAAGGCAAAAGGAGATAGTGTATATGTGATCAGTGGTTAATGACACGGGTTGGAGGTGATTAGCTTTGGGCATATACAGCCATAAATACAGAGTTGTTGGTGTTGGTCTTAGGCCTGGAGTTGTGGTGTCACTGTATATTTGTGAATTGTGAATTGTGAGGATGGAAAGGTAAGGGAAATGTACATTTGTTAATTTGGTATTTTGAAAGGGTGAAGTTGGATCCATTTTCTTTTTAGAAAAAATTAAAATACTTATGCTTGAAGAAAAAGAAAAAGTGTGCAAATGTTGTACAGTACATGAATTTGAAAACTAAAAATATCTAGTGACATTGTTAAAATATTAAAATTATTAAAGAGGCTAGAAATAATTACTAAACTATTACTAATATCAATTACGCCTAAAGAAATAATTAAAAAATTCCCAAAAATCATAATCCATAATACCTGCTTCCTTGCTCGTTATTTTCTTCTTCATCACTCCCCTTATTCCGAGTCTTATTCTTCTTTCAATTTAGTTAAATTTGGTAAATTAAAGTTTAATTCTGTGTAAATTTTGACATACAAGGACTCAAGGAGTTTATAATTAGAAATATGAGTCTGCATTTTTTTTGCATAAATTTAAAATTATATTTTAAATTTTAAACCTCCTGTTCCTTTCCTTGTTGATCAATAATCCCTACATTTATAGCTTTGTTTGATAACTTTTCTCATGGATTTTATTCCTTGAACTTATCTAATTTTTCCGCAAATTTAGGATTTAGACCAGGACGTTGGGTGTGTTGAGAGAGGAATTGGGAAACATAAAAATTATTGTATACACACGGGACAGTAAAAGTTACACTTTA
The DNA here is from genome assembly GCA_026401315.1 of Dysphania ambrosioides. Taxonomy (NCBI): domain Eukaryota; kingdom Viridiplantae; phylum Streptophyta; class Magnoliopsida; order Caryophyllales; family Amaranthaceae; genus Dysphania; species Dysphania ambrosioides. The sequence goes on from CM048666.1 coordinate 2,687,862, forward strand.
ATAAAAAAAATTATCATTCAAAGTTGATAAAGATTGACATATGTTGTGTTGAGCGGTAACAATCACTTTATTGTGTCCAGTGTAGATACAGTTCTTTTTGCTGGAAATCGGGTTTGCAATGTTGCAAAATATGACTTTTGGGGATTTTGTGAGTTGCTTTTTAGGTGTAATTAACATTAGTAAATGTGCATTGCTGACTTTCAGCCTTTTCAAAGTATTTTATGTATATATATATATATAAAAAAAACCTCTTGATTATACTGTTTTTCGTCAAGTATAGTCCACTCTCATCACCAGAATGCCACTAGAAATCTTTTCTGATTAAGTTCATGTTAATTGACGACAAATTTGTATCAACAATTGAAGCAGGATCACAACTAATGTTAATACTATAAGTTAATCTATACCCTTAGAATGTACAACACTGAGCTTGGTCAGTTATTTCGAGTTCAAAACAAAAAAGGCCGTCAAGTCCAATTAAAGAGAAATGTCTAAACCAAAGGGGCACAGTAGAATAGTCGCACCAGAAAGGGACCAATTTGTCCAATTGCATTTTGGCTTAGCTAACGTCGTTAATTTAGGAAGATAGACTGACCAGTTATATAGCAACTCTTTCTCTATAACCAGCAGGTTTTACATGATTTCTCTGGCATTGCCAAATAATTGATGAAAAATTAGGGGGAAACAATAAGTGTAACCACTATTTGTCTATTTGCTTCGGTGCTTGACTAGGTACTGTTGGTAGTTGTATTTTTCGGGTCAAGTTTATGCTACAATACATGCCCCGCGGGCCCAATTGTCCTTGAACTTGCAAGATAAAACCAATAGTAAGCAGAAAAATATAACTATATTATATACCACGGAAGAACCTCTTCTGGAATTTAGTAAACCTACGTTAAGTCTCCAATGCCCTTAAAATGAGTTTAAAATTAAATTATTGGAGTACTAAAAATCACTTGAAACAAGTGTTTAGAGACAAAGTCGATAGTTAATTACAATCGCCCCTAGGGCTTAAAAATAAATGATCTCATAAGACTCAAGCATGGTTAGAAACTTATTACATCAAATCAGGCTTTTATCGGGTCCAAAGTTTTCAAAATAATTGAATTTAAAGAGTATCACTGTTTAAAAGATATTTTTGAATTTTTTTTCAAAACAAAACAAGGGTGTTAATTACAAAAACTTGATTATAAGCATGAATAATTCACAACATCCTCCAAGTAGAACTTTAGCTTAGTGTACAACTCATAATGTAATGTAATTACAAATATACAAGTGAGTATACCGTTAATTGCTTTTCGTTTTGTTGGTTGAAAAAAGACAAATAAAGGCTATAGCGACTATCTTTTCAAAAGCTAAGCATGATTTAACACATAAAATACTTCGTCTACATTAATTACATGCATGAAGATGACAATGATGGACAGGAAAAAGAAATTCATATTCTTGGAAACTACGAATGGAGAAGTTAAGGTCTTCAACATGAACACATTAACATGATAAGTACTTCTCATCCGAATATTAACATGAGGACATTTTCACTTTTGTCCCCTTCTATTTTGAAGAAAGAAGTGGCATCGAATCAATAATATCATGAGTTTGATCTTAAGACGAGTGGAAGACACACTCCCAAGATTCTGATAACAACTTAATTCCCCTGATATTTTTATTTATGGTTGTAGATCAATTTAGGGTTTCGTATTGAAATAAAACACGTAATAAAGTAAGTCACGAAAATATAATTATCACCAATATATACTATGACAGTGCTAATTGGATCATTTCATTTGATAAAGAAAATGAGAAATTCTTAATTTATACTCGATCCGATATAAAATATATCAAGGGAAATTTTCGTTATTTCAGTTTTATACCTGATATCATAATAATGTCTATATCTGATATATATATTTTTTTTATTTTTATATCTTATGTATTTCTATATATGATATTATAATATTTATATTTGATATAACAATAGTTATATTTGTTACAACAATACTAAAATATCAGTATTGTGATATGATTTATATAAGGTATGAATTAGGATAACCCATTTTAGAATAAGAAGAGATCATGTCCTTGAATTAGAGGCCTAGCTTGGAACCCTAATTTAAGGAAGTCAACAAAATTTAGAAGAGCTTTCACCCATTAACAAGTTGAATCTAAATAATTCAAGATAAATCCAATCCACTTAGATTGGTAAACTTGACAGAAATTTTAAAATTATAATCTTGATCAAAATAGCAAGATCAAGTTCATGAAACTAGAACTCTATAAGAAGGTGCTTTGGAACATTCCAAGAATAAGTAGTTCGAGTAGAGATGTGTGGTGAGGACATAGTATATATGTTGCGTGCCCCAAATCACAAAGATGTCACGCACTCTTTTCATTTAATTGCCAAGTTGACTAAAAAAATATATAATTTGTATACATTCCTCTACAGTATATATTTGTTGAATAAATTCCATATTGAACAAAGTGAGCTATGAATAGGAATGATAATTGAAATATTGCGGTATGTGAAGCAATTGACACCAATTGCAAAGTCAAAGTAAAACTTCATTACAAGGGAAAAGACACTGTTGGAGATGCAAGTGTGGATGTAACGAAGATAAGGAAAAAGGTATAAAAAGCTTGCAAAATGGATGGACGGACGAACAAAAACCCATATATAGTCAAGCTTTAATATCTATCATTTATATATATCAGTATATATATATATATATATATATATATATATATATATATATATATATATATATATATATATATATATATATATATATATATATATATATATATTGCATGAAGAATATATTCATTATTCAAAAATTATCATTTGTTCAAAGTGTGATATAATTCTACTTTCTTCAAAGCTGAAAAGGAGTCAAGTGGATCGATAGCACTCTAGATATTCATGTAATGAATCAATTTGATGTACTAAAGCCAAAACTGATCGAACAACTGTTCAACGCATAGCTATAGTAATACTTATAAACTTTAACAAGTTATTAACATGTAAGTTTCCCATGTTACTCTTAAATTTAATTTAACAATCGGTCTAAAAAAAATATCGAGAATATTACTCCCTTAATTCTTTTTTTTCCTTCCTATTTTTTCCATTCGAAAAATTCAAAATATTGTTCTCATTTGAAATTTTTCTATTTTGGTCTATTATTTTGATTGGGTGAAATTTTTTTTTTTAATTATTTAATACCATGAACTTTTGTAATTTCACTACTTATTTAATGTTTAACCCACTTGTATAATTTTTTTATAATGTTATTATTAGATTTATTTAAATTATTTGTATAGAATTTTAATAAAATTTAATATTGTCGTGGTTTCTTTTCGAATTCTAAATGGGAAGAAAAAACAGAGGGAGTAATAAACTTATTGTGTTTATAATTTTTTTTTATGCATGTTATCAAGGAAATTTTTGGAGTGTATATTTATAATTTGAATTTGAGTAAATATGATTCACCGGATATATTATAAGGCAAATAGACGATTAAATTAAAGATAAACGTACTTGAGGAAAAAAAATATTGTGACGCTATAAACCTTTCTTGAAAGCTCTCTTCAGTCTTAACTTCTCGACACCCCATCCTATTTTAACCCTAATACTCCAACTTGGCCTTCCACTTCATGTAAAAGGCAAAAGTCAAGTTTTTGGGGAGGAAAGAAAACAGTATATGTTTTGACATTAAAATACGATAGATATACTAAAGGAATGGATTTTAAGAAAAGGTTCCAAATCAACAAATTGAGAGGTGCTTAAAAAAAGAGTATTAGAAACACTAGAGACCCACACATTGTCTTATGTAATTAATAGGACCCACAATTCAATTTATCATATGTGTCGAGATTGTAGATCATTTGATTTATAAATTGATAATTAATTAGTAATGTGACGTGAGAAATTGAGGCCTAGCTAGCTATCTCTTTCATTAATTAGATTGATTTTTGATAGGTTAAGTATTGATCGACTACTATAATATATGTTCAAATGAATTACATTAGAATTAATATGAGTATATGACTATTTCTAGTAGTAGTTACTAGTCGACCCCCACACCCACACACACACAAAGCCTGAAAGGAGTGTTACGTCTAGCTAAATGCTAAAGGTCAAAGTTTTTAACCTCCAATAGTTTAAATTTAACAATAATAAAGGTAAAATATTTGTGTAAAATTTTTTATGATAGAGTCAATTCCCGTCTTTAGTCGAATACTCCATTAAAGTATAATTTATTGCTATATATAATTCTTAGGGTTGTACTTAAATATTATATGGCTAACTATTAGACTATGGGTTGAGTTTTGAATTGGGCCTGTTATAAAACTTATGATCATGAGATCATTTATTAAATTTAGTCCAAAGCATGTTATGCCGAATAATCCAAGTTATGTCCAATCCAAATCATAGACACACATCCCAAGGCTACCAAGCGACGACTCTTGCCTACAAATAGCACAATAGTTATGACCTAAAACCTATGTACGTTAATGCTCATTCTCATTCATTAACAAAAAACCAAACATTCACTTTTAGAGGGTCAACTATGTAACTCCCAATACCATACACATTATGACCTAGAAGTTAAGATACGTTTATGAGTCTAGCTTCCTTTAAAGACTAATTGAAGACTCGTAACCCTTTCGAAGGATCAAATATATAGCCCTCAGTGTCGAAATACATTCACAAAACTTTTATAAATATATAATATATAAATGTTATTTGTAAGACATTTTTTCTGTATGATTCTCATTATGCTTTTTCAAAATATAAATTTAATAGTTTTCACTAATTAATGAATAATCAAATATATTAATAGTTAAACTAATATATATTAATAGTTTTCACTAGCGTGTGAGAGATGGCAAAGGTAAGAAATCAGGAGATGTATAATCAAAGAAAGAAATGAGGAGTAACAGGTTATCAAGGACATCAACAATCGATTTTCAATTGGAATAAACTATTTCAGTTTCTCTAGGTTTATAGTTTTCTTTAGGTGTTGTTCAGAATTATGTTGCCAGTTCAATTGATGTATGCATGACTCTTGACTACTTCTTCGGTCTTCACCTCGTCAGTCGTCGGAGACAACCGACCAATATGCATGACTCTTGCTGTCTTGCATATATTACGTATGAAAATACTCTATATTATAAGATTTCAAATATGAATTATGATAAGCAAATATCTGAAGGTGTGAAAACGCGAGAACAAAAAGCATCTATACTACCAAAATGTTTACCAATCTCTCTCAAAAAAAAGGTCAACAATGATTGATGAGGTTTCCGCAAGCCACAAGCATAGATTGTGAGATGCGAAAACATAATTTTAGACAAACCATGCAACTCTTCCGTACGCTTACGAAACCATACACATAACTTGGTCAATTTGCTAATCCAATTTATTCATAAAAATAGTTTTAGTACGTCTGTACTTTATATATATATATATATATATATATATATATATATATATATATATATATATATTAATAGGCTATTAGGGCTCATTCGGTTTCTGAAAATATTTCACGTACGCTTCCCTCAAAGTCAAAGGGATGAGTGAATGTTTTTCATCTTTTTGTTCTCTTACTTTAACTTTTATATTCACTATTCTCTTTTATTTAGTTATTTTATTCAAAGGAGGACTACACCAATAAACAGTTAATAGATTTTTTTTATTTCTAAGCTTTTTTAAAAAAAATTGCAAAAATAAACTATTTTTCAAACTAATTTAAAAATAAACCAATTTTGCTTCGGACAAAATCGTTGTTCAGGCAACGATTTGTAATAAGTTGAAATAGGGGAATGGCAGAAACGTGGGTCAAGGGAAATTGTTGCCCTGCCCTAGGCAACGATTTCAATCAGTTAGAAAACGTCGCCATGGGCAACGATTTTCATCTAACTGAAATGGTTGATTTTAGCTCAATGAAAATCGTGGTCCTAGGCAACGATTTTATCAAAAAAAAAGGGCAACGACAACGATTTCTCTTGGCACAGCTTTATTTCATAATCCAGTTTACTAAATGTTGCCCTAGGGCAGCGATAAAATCGACTTATTAATTTAAAATTGTTTCACAAGTTGCTTATTTTTGCAATTTTTTTAAATCAAAAGCTTAGAAAAAAATTCCAATTAAATACGCTATTTATAATTGTCGTGCAAATTATAGAATAAAGAGGAAAAACCTAAACGAAAAAATGATTAAATTAGTTAATTACGGAGTACTTGATGAGTTAGTTGATGGACGTATCAAAATACCTACTCGTGACCTATAGCACGGTGAAATGATGAATAAATTGATTTTTCTAACAAATAGGTAACTTTGGCTTCTAGTGACACAGAGGGACCTTTTAAGTAATATTAAAAAATGTGAATATTTGTAAGGTAGACTTTCAAATATCACTTTGCTGCAATCATAGCATATATATAAATGTACTGTGCCAGTGTGCCCTAGCTAGTTGCTCTTCCTGCCACAAATGAACATACAATGTCGACACCCACGCTCCGCGCTTCTACAATTTATTTTTATTTTTATTTTTATTTTCACATACAATACTTTTGCAAAACCGAAGCCATAAACTTTATGACATACGGAGTAAAAAGAAAAGGTTTTATATCTAAACATTACCTAATACGGAGTAAGCATTACAGTATTGACGACAACATCAGTCACAGAATTACAGTACACATAGGTTAACGGGTAAAATAGAAGGTTTTTACGTCAATTTATAACCAATTTAGCACGGAAATACTACTGAAAGAGTTTGCAAAAATTAGACCAATGTGCCTCGATATTATAATCATAAATTTACAACATTGCAAGTGCCAAGCATGCAGAGTTATAATAGAGCTGTCAAATTAAAATCGAATCTCGATCTATAATGCTAGTTTTATTTCTCTCTAGCTAATTCAGTGTCGAGCTAAGGTACTTTTCTGAGTTATTTCTCTTGTATGACCATAAGTTTTATTTTATTGTATAAATTAGTAGGTGACAATGGCATCATCTGGATTAAAAAAAAAAACATGTAATAATTATGGAATTTAGCATGGTAAAATGATATATATTTTGAAGATATGACGAGAATGAGACAAGTATTATTTAGATTTACAAGGCGTTGTTAACTAAAATCAACTGATTTCGATGGAAGAGACTCAGAGAGCATTGCATGTACTACTCGTAAGACTCGAATCCGCAATCAATTATGAGGTTAAGGCAGACCGGTAGATAATAATCGTCCATAAGAATACAGAATTAAGAATTCAGGCTAGTGGGAAGCCATATTTGAGGTTTCTTTATTTGGCTTGTATCATTCAATGGAGTATGTCAGTATGTGTTCATTCTATTCCGTCCTTTCTCCGTGAAAGGGTGGGAGAAACATGTGTCATTTCTTTCATTAATTTAATTTCAGCAAGCTTTTCAAAGAAGCTGGATCAATTATCGCCATCACTACAGTAATATAAATGATTCATGTAATATATCCTTGTACTTTGTAGCTAGGTTTATTTTGTACCTTGTACGTAGTTGATCATAAGGAAGCAAAATATGACAATGATGATCATGCAAAATATAATTTTATATTAATTTTAAAACTTTAATTTGATTAAAAGTCTTTATAACTTACAAGTTACAAAACCCAGATCGAAGTAGCTATGTTGTTATATATGAAATTTCAATCTAGGTAAGATGCTATATTTCCAACAATATATAGAAGTACATAGAAACTGATAGATTACTAAAACATCCTTGCCAAAGCCTTATTAAGAGTAAGAGTATTAAAATGCACTCTATAATAAATCGATGGAATTGGGATAAAAAAGAACAAGTTTTTTTTATTTATGCAAATCAAACATACGTCTTTATGATACTTTTATATACGTTTTCTGTATCTGATTTTAAATTAATGTATTTTTAAAAAATACAACAACACCAATATTCATTCACGCAACTCAATGCCTTGTAACAGTAAATTACCCCTATATGATGACGTTATCTATAGTCAAATGATAAAGTCAATTAATTAAAGGAACTAGTTAGGGTTCAAGAAATTAAAGGACAATTAATTAGGGAGATGCTAAAACAAAGTTAAAAGGGATAAGTAAACACAAGATGTGTTGGGGACCAAGCATCTAAAACTATTCAAGTGGACCCTACAATTGCCAATAAATAAGCCCCTTCTCATGGCCAAAATCACCAAGTCCAAACACTCCCAAGAAAATATTGATTTCATAGAGCCTTCCTCCCCCATCAAACAAACCTCATAGTGTCGACATTATGGTGTGCCAAGAAGAGCCATTGGTAAACCAAGTCACTGAATTGTATGAGAAAATCTCAGGCCTTGAAAGTCTGAAACCTTCAGAAGATGTCAACATGTTGTTCACACAACTTGTTTTAACTTGCATGCCTCCTAATCCCATTGATGTCACTAAATTATGCCATCAAACCCAAGAAATGAGGGCTAATTTAATTAGACTTTGTGGTGAGGCTGAGGGACTCCTGGAAAAACATTACTCTACTATTTTAGCCACTTATGATGTCCCTTTAGACCACCTTGATATTTTCCCTTACTATAACAACTACCTTAAGCTTAGCTTATTGGAGTACACCATTTTGACCCAAAACTCAACCCATGTACCCAAACGGGTCGCCTTCGTTGGATCCGGCCCACTTCCCCTCACTTCCATCGTGCTCGCCCTCAACCACCTCCCCGACGCCCGGTTCGACAATTATGACATCGACCCGTCCGCCAACGAGATGGCGGCCCGTTTGGTGGAACCCGACCCGGACCTTTCGGGTCGGATGAAATTCCACACTAAGGATGTCATGAGTTTGGGAAAAGAGGAACTCGAAGAGTATGATGTTGTGTTCTTAGCTGCCCTCGTGGGAATGAACAAGGAGGAGAAGGTTAAGGTCATCCATCACTTGGCCAAACACATGGCACCGGGGTCAACCCTAATGGTCCGTAGCGCACACGGTGCTCGAGCCTTCTTGTACCCGGTTGTCGACCAAGATGACCTGTGCGGGTTCGATGTGCTCTCGGTATTTCACCCTACAGACGAGGTGATCAACTCGGTTGTCATTGCAAGAAAGACAGTTGATCGATCTTCCCCGGTGTATTCAATGGAGTGGGAGCAAAACCATACCCATAACTTCTCTTCAATAAGGATGCAAAGCTGCAAGTGCTTGGAGATTCAGCCCTTTAACCCTTTGAATCACGGGAATATCATAGGAGAGCTAGCATCTAGCGCCCATCAATAAGCTATGCTAAACTAAGCTAAGCTAAGGTGTAAACACTAAACACACACTCTAGCTAGAGCTAAGCTACTCTTACCATTTTTATTGTGCGTTCCAATCTTCCTTTCTCATCTGTTCCTTTGTTATTCCTCCATTATTGTCCTGAGCTTTCCTCTAATTTTCACAGTCTCAGTCATTCACGCTGGACCCTTTGCCTCTCTCCATCATCTTCTCCCTCTCATTTTCATGCACGAAACATATACAACTCCAACCCTCGTGTTTCCGCCATAAATCATCGTTGGCTTCATTAAGCTATATATGATTTATTCATCCAACTTAATTGCTTGATTAATGAACCAAATTTGAATTCCTAAGAGCCACATGACCATTCTTTTACCACTTTTTGGTAAGAATATTGGTGTGGTCTAATTTTTTTTTTTTTTTAAAAAATGAAAAAAATTAGGTTGAAATTCCCTTGGCACATCCACCGAGGTAGATTTTGATCTTCAAGGTTATATGATTAAAGTTATTATTCTTGGGAGAGGGTAGCTCGTGTTAGTTGGTGCCATTGAATATTTGGATGAAACCACTTCTCTATAATTGGGATAAATGACGTGACGGGCAGAGTGAACTGTGAAGATGGCACAACATGGAAGCTGAGCCAAGGTGAAATTCTCGTCAATGATATCAGGAATTCACAGAAATTTTTAGTCATTTTCATTGGAGATATATATGATATATGTGTGGACTACACAGATTGCATTATTGTTAGTCATTGCTGCAACTAGTTGTATTTGTCACTAGAATAAGCAGCACCAACTGATAGAACCATGTCAAATCACAGTTTACTCATATATCTATATGTATTATTTTATGTGATACTGATTAATCCAATTGGTGTTGTAATTAAGCTTTACCTCATCTGTATTCGCTTGTGAATTAGTGGAGTTTGATTCCTTCTTGGTTTTTTGAGCTCCAAGTTTGTAATTTTTTAACTTTGTGTCACTTCTGATGATGTGCATGCCATCATATTTTCGTCTACCTTATTCTTCTTCTTCTTATTATTATTATTACCAGATTTCAAAAATTATCTTTAATATACTACTTTTGTTCCTTTATTTTTGTTTTATTTTCTTTAAAGAATCAAAATTTAAAAAAATTGACCATGAATTCTCACCAAGTTATAAAAAATAATATATTTAAGTGAAATCTTGTTGGATATATTTTATTTTAAATTTTTTAAATATCAAATTTTCATAATTATTTGTCTTATATATTTGAATATAAAAATATTCTAAGTCTATGCTTAAAAATCGTAAAGTCAAATAATACGTACAAAAAATTAAGAACGTAGGGATTAAGTTATAGTCACCTTCATCACCATTTTGAACAAATAAAATTTAGTTGAATAACTGAAAATGTGTATGATATGTGAACCAATCATTTATGCTCACATACATTTCTATATTACGGAGTTAAAACTATTTTATTCTTCATTAAAATCTCTTGAAATCTTTATAAATTTCTTTCACAAATTTTGTTTGGTGAAGTTCTACTTTCAACCAATTGGTTCGTCAAGGAAAACCTCGGCTTGAACTCATATGATCGGAGTGAACCATCACTCAGCCTTGCCCTTAACAGAAAGGCACTTTCTTTAGGTATTTTCATACAAGTTACAAGGCTGAAACGACTGAAAGAGTAAACACAGATGGCAAGTTCCTTGCCTTTGATAGTCTGATGTGTACGTCTCGCTTACGCAGTATGATAGTGAACCAGAACTCTGCTAGAGTAACTTTGCAGGGTCCTATTCACTTATTCATTACATATTCTTGCTCGATCAACTTTGTATCCAAGCGTGTAGATCTAGAAGAACTGGAAATTCTTCACGCACAGAGAACATATATAAGAAGTATTAAAACACAAACATTCAATTTAGCCGAAATGTATACAAAACAAAAGTACAAATGTATACGAAGTTATAAGACTTTATTCTTATATCACGGCCATTAAGTGTGTTAAGAGTGAAATCTAAGTCAAGCCTATTCTCAAGATCGTATCTTGTCTACATTATTACTCGATCATACGGTTTAAAAGTAGATCGTTTAAGGATTGTTCGTTACTGATTTTAATCGTAAAAAAAAAAAACCCAAATATGAAGCACTCTGAAACCATGAAAAGTGAAAGAAAATATTTGCTACACATTACAAAATTAATAAATGAGGTGGGATAATATTCGGTTTGACAGCCACTATCTCATCAAGAGAAAAAGATGGATTATTCTGATAAAACACATGCATGCCGTCAAATGTGATTAGAGAACCTTTATCACAATTCTTGATAATGATATCCATAACAGGAAACTAATTCTGTGATTCTTTATGGGTAAGACAACAGAAATAAAGAAAAATAGCATACGCTCATAAGATCTGGAGTCCTTTCTGTAGTAGACAGAAAAGAGATGATGAGATGCAAGTTGTTATTCTAGAGAAACACAATGAGATAATCTATTTTGGATTTTTTATTCCACTAGCAACAGAGGTGGATATATAGCTCCAAATGTCAGCTTATTAATTTAAGGGTAATGTTAAAAATAAATATTATGGATATATTTTCTAAAAATGATATAAATTTGAAAATTTATGATAAAATTACGCTTAGATCAGTGTAATTGATGGATAAAATTTCTAAAATTTTCCTTTTTAGATTTCTTATATATAAGGGATTATAAAATTTCTAAAATTCCTCCTAAAGTCTGCCCATTGTTCATATCCTATTATCCATGCAGTACGAAACCTCATGTTTTTAGGTTAAATTATGAAACAAGCAACTACATATCATCAGTCACCACCCATGCATTTTGTGGTGTATAATGTGCTGATGTACATGTAAATTGACAAAAAAAAAATAGACTAACATTCTAACAATAATACAAGAAAAGAGGTGAATGTTAAATAATTTCCAATAATAAAATGTAATGATGTGACAGATGCTCAACTATAATCTTGGTAGTTGATTGCTAGTGTAAGCAAATGCATACTCTGCATCTTGAAGCATTTTCCAAATAAATATCCAGGATTATGTTGCCAAAATTTTTTGATGGGAAAATATTATTTTGTGAATTATTGATGTAGTTAGGAAGATCTATCAAAAATGAACAAAGCCAGAGTAACACTACAGTCTCCTTCTTCAGATAGAATATGATGTACATGAATTTAAAAGAGAGAGTATGACTAATTTTAACAGACAGCAAGTCGAGGGATGTAATATTCAGATGCATACAAATTAATATGACATCCACTACAGCATTACTAGTAAAAGTAATTGACAAAATACAGGCAGTTTTGGTTCAACTTAAATAAGCAGCCCACTGATGTATATTTTTATGTGCACCCACGTTCTGGATAAATTTTGAGACTTGAAACCTCGAACTCATGGACATCCCATGTACATCAATTTTGGAGATCTCACTTGAAATGATGTTCTGATTAGTAAGGGTCAAAGCCCTAAGATGTCATTTCAGACGCTTAGCTCCAAGAGGAAAGGAGACCCTCTGCAGAATGCTCTGCATTGCACCAGTCTTTGGCTCTTGGGATGAGCTAGGAGCAGCAGCCTCTTCTTCTTCTTCTGTTTCTTCTAGTGCCTGGGGGTTCTGCTCTTTTGGTATTTCTAGCTGGTAGTTAGGACTAATCAATGTGTCCTCTTTGGGTGGAAGTGGAATTCCAGAGCCTCCACCATTCTTTGGTAGTGGGGGTTTTTATTTCTGTTTCTAGCCTGCCCAAGTAAAACCTGACTCGACAATTTCAATGACAGAAGTGAATGCTACCTGAAACAAATTGGCACATAAAGGTGTCATCAAAATATTGTTTCAAACACCCAAAAAGGCTTAGAGTAGCAGCATTTTGAGGTATATAATACTCTACAACAGAAACTGAGACCCAAGAATGTAATAATATCGAAACAATATTCTTGAATGAAGCATCCTGCGCTCACACAGGAAACGAATAATACAATAATTATAATATTCTAACTAGTACTGATTCTCTCCTGCAAGTCCAATTTTGCGTCAGATCAATACGGCTCTAATAATTAATTTATACAGCTGGGATTCAAGATGGCCAGACATCAATCTTTTTAACAAAAGGTGGCTCTACTCTCACGATTTAGGAAAACGAGACTATAACAAAGGGGAAGGATGAAATTAGAAGTACCTCTCGAGGTGGCAATTGTGAGTAGCTGAAGTTTACTTGCGAATGGATGGCTAGCTAGATATCATCTAAGTCAATTGTGGCTTTGCCAGCGTGTTCTGGGTAAACTTGTACGTCCGTCAACACATCAACGACATACCTATACCACAGCTCCAGAAACTGGAGCACAACACATGTTCAGGTTCTTCAACACCCATAGATTTTAACAATGACTTCTCAATTTTTGCATCCCTGGGTAATTCTTCCTCTCCCCCGGTATGACTTCCAAACCTGCAACATCACCCAAATTGAGATCCATCATCAACCAGGAAAACATAGTTAGTAGAAAGAAAGATAACTTGAATCAAAAAGTATACTGATGACATTAAAAGTCGCTAGCAGACATGATCTAAAGATTCCAATCATCACATACACAACCACAACCATAATTTACTAGCTAAAAATCATCACATAATTCCCACTATCAGAAAAACATTTAAGATCTCCAGCATTAGGACAACAATTCAGCAGCAAGGAAATAGGCTTCAGGAAAGTAACTACGCACTTCAAATGTTCAACATTGCTCCACAGAGTCATCCCAATAGAATAAAACTGATTTCCCTACTAATCACCAAACCTACGCCTCACAAAACTATTTGCCTAACCACAGCCCTGTATGTTGAACCGTCCAGCCTAGTGAGCAGTAGAAAACTTGCAAGATCCCCTCTTTTTATCCCTTAAATAAAAAATATAAAAATTAGTTACTCTTCCTTTGGTGTGTTTTTGTACAGTAAATAAGAATATCTCCAGATGCCACCCCCTGTCCAACCACACTAAAGCATATGAATGACTTCATATTTCAAATACTACTCCAATAAGCAAAACTGACAAGATGAACAAGCAAAACATAAATCAGGAGATACATAGTTAATACACAAAGTAGCATATAAATTTGTGCTATTCGGTGCTTGTCTTTAATTTTTAGCAAATGGGAAATTCATAAGCACCAACTACTACCTAATCCTCTACTTCCCTCTCGTTTCATACTCACATCCAATGATACATACATGCAAATTAACAGCACATGAAAGTGGCGTCTCCACGTTAGGGCTTTACATACTGTCAAACACTTAATTTATTCAGTAATTCTACATTCCAACAACATATTAATTATATCAAACACATTCAGTGTATTCCCTAATCAAGAATTCAAGCCAATTACGATGTATTTTCAGCAATTCAAAATTTTCTAGGGCTTCTGAGGTATGAGAAATCGTAAAGTTCAAGCACCATTCACGTATAGGTTTAGGAATTGCTAAAAACTCGAAAACGCCCAAATAAACCGTAAACTTAATTTCAATCCCAACATTAAGACCAATAATCGAATAACATAAAACTTCTTTAGCCTTAGCTGATCTAATGAATGAAGAGTTTTGAGGGGATCCTTCAAGTTAAAGAAATTTACTCAATACACTGGGAGAGAGATCAGAGAACATTTGTGCTATACGAATTGTGACTACTCCTGTAAACCGAGTTGTAACAAAACAGAGTAAAGTATATTTCACGTGAGCGGTTAACAACGACAAGTTTGTCAATGCATAAAAATTTGACTACACAGTGGTGGTGCCATGATTGATTGATTTCAGCTTTCGAAATCTAACAAATAAAGTAATATGTAAAATAGTCTAAAATTTCAAATTACAAAGAACAATTTGAAGGTCCAACTGTCCAAATAAGCAATTACGATAATAAAATGAAAATTAAGACCAAATTTGACGAGTTTTATTTAAGGCACTACCTTCAATTGATTTGAATTGGATCAGCCACTCAAGGGTTTAAAATAACAATAATTTCCACTTTAAATGCCTAATTACCTTGGAAAAACATTTCAACCGCGTATCATTCTCCGGTTCTATACTCAATTTCAAACAAGCACACTCATCATATACATACAAAAAAGAAGCCCTATAACAAACATTCAACACAATTCTCCAAAATTTAAAATCCAAACACCATCTACACTAACATCAACACCAATGGTAATAATCAAATAGATATTTCTTTTCCCAATTCACTTAGACATAAATCAAAAGAAAATTCATAAAATTTCAATCACAACCTCAGAAAACTAAAAAAAATATATAAAAAATTTCACTTTAAGAAAATAAGCATAATTCAATCAACAACCAAAAACTAAAACAAAAAAAAGGGATTATAAAA
This sequence comes from Dysphania ambrosioides, assembly GCA_026401315.1. NCBI lineage: Eukaryota > Viridiplantae > Streptophyta > Magnoliopsida > Caryophyllales > Amaranthaceae > Dysphania > Dysphania ambrosioides. The sequence goes on from CM048666.1 coordinate 2,703,517, forward strand.
AAAAAAAAAAAATGCCTTGTCTTTTTGAAGATGGTGTTGGACTGTTGGAGAGGAACAAGAGGATGCTGCAAAAACTTAGCAAAATACCCATTAACTATTGATTCTTCAACTTCGGCTTCCCTTTCAACTCAAGTTTATATATTGGATTTTCTCCAAGAATTGAAGATGAACTGCTTCATCTCTCTTCAAATCTGCCATTTTTTGTACACTATGAGTGGCGGTGCAGGAAGGGCTGGAGGCGTGCTGGGTTGTTGGCGTGATCAGTGGCCGTCCGGCAGGAGGTAGTTCAGACGCAATTGGGGACAGGGGACGGCTCACGGCTGGAGTGCTGGATGGGGTATAGACGTATAGTACACTAGGACAATTGAGTGAAGATAGATTGTTTATTGAAAAAGTGGAAAAAAGAGGAGTGCATACATATAAAGATACCTTACAAAAGATATATAAAGTTTGACTGAACCCATACTAAAACGGCTACTCTCCACGCGGATAAAAATATTATGGTGTAAAATCATAGTTGAATGAATCGAGCACTTTTTAACTGTAACTCGAATTAGTTAAGGAAGACTTAATTTCCAATTATTTGTAATTGTGATCCCAAAGTTTCCAGTTGCACAAATGGTCAAAGGCAATCTTACATGCAAAGTCATGAAGATCTAGCAGAACCATTAGATCAGAATACCTCTTCCCAGAACATGCCACACAAAGCATTCAACAAGTTAAGAAGCTCACATTCAAAAAAGTTTCCAGTTGAGTCTTACACAGAACAAGTCAAACAGCCATTATCTAGTCATTTGTAGCTTTGCAGATTCAAACTGGAGCAATATATAAGATGTGGGCAACAGATGTTAAACCCATCACAAGGATTCACAGCTTACTGACCTACAAAGACTCAACCCAAAGACGACAATTAAGATCAGTTTCGGCAACAGTTGGAAATATACTCTAATAACAACCATTGACATGAGACTATTCTTGAACAATAACCTAAGATATGTAGCCATATAGGACACCTGCCTAACCACTTAATATTTTCTTCCCTTGAAAAAAGAAGATGAACTCATAAACAAACAATCGGTAAATAAAGGCAAACAATCGGAAGAGTCAGCCATGGCAAAATATAGTAATCATGATCTCATAAACATTCACCACAAAGGGGTGAAGACAATTTTCAGGTTTACACCAGAGGAGAAAACATGATATAAAACAAAATCCATAACATTACATCATTAACTTCCAGTATTAGAAAAAATTATTCATCATGAATGGGTTTATGCACTGCTTCCCTCTAAAGAGCTGTTCAAAGACACCAACTTAAACAAAATATGATTCATTAAATATGATCTACTCTTCTACAACCACACTGATCTGGCCTTTTTCCAGCATGTCATAGAAGGATCTAACTTTCCTCTGCTCATTCCAGTGGTGCATCTTCCACATGGTACCAGCAACCAAGCCAAGTCCAAGTCCAATAAATATCTCTTTGACAACACTAGGACCTTTCAAGGCAACATGAGCAACCTTTGAGCCAGCCATTTTAACACCTGAATACCAAAACATCTTACTTTAGTTCCATATACTGACACTACAAGAGGAGAAGGGAGAAGACTACCATGTGCAGTTACATAGCATACTGATCCAATATACTTGTTCCATAGAATGAGGAACAAACATATGAAACCATCACATACACAAAATTTAACTGGAAACAAATAAGTCACTAAAGACCCATTCGCTGCAGTGCAATGTTTAAAATTGACAGATTAAATGATATAGACATCTCTCATCAGACAAACCATCCACCTTAATCTTTAGCATCCTCCTTGATCTGTCTCCTCCCTCTTAATATTAATTGCTGAAGAAATCTCATTCTCTTTCTTCTTCATCCTTTCCTCTTATGTCCTCTAGTCCATCTCCTTCCACCAACATATACAAGACTACAGCTGAAGTGCAAACATCAATCCTAAATTGCTAATTTTCTCCTTCATCCTCCTCTCTTTCCACTGAATTTAAGCCAAAAGTTATGGTCAAATCAGGAAAATCAATTTAAGGGATTTCCATCAGATAAGGGGGGAGAAAGGGATACTTTTATTAAGCAATTCAAATATATAATTGGAAACTGGGGCATCATTTCTTTAGACACCTCCAATACTTAACTTGAGTTTCTCCTTCCACTTGTAATTAGCAGCAAAAGCTTCCCCCAATTATCTCCACAAAAGTTTACAGTACCAAATGAACCCATATAATTGGGTTTCTACTAAACTGAAACTTTTTATTGCTTAGCCTCAGCCTCCAAATTTCTAGCCTAAATCCTATTCATGGTCTTCCCCGATAATATTGGATAGAATTTATCATTAATTATCCACATCCAATTTCATTCAGTGTGAAAAGTGGGGTGGTTGGAAGTAGACTCTTTTCAACATTATATGTATTCATTTGTTTCACAACTGGAGGCTGTGGGAGTGCATAAAAATTAACAGAGGGCATATACATCTAAATTTTACAAACCCCGCTCTTGCATCACATTCTACAACTTTTTCTCCCTTATTTGATGCTAAACACACATCCTTCCTACACTAGCAGGCAATTGCCATGTACAAACCAACTCACATAACAATTACCTGATGTAGCTTAATCAGCCATTGCAGCCAATATAATTTTCATCAACACATATAAGCATTCAACAGCAAATTAGTTATACTCTATAATTCTATTCTACAATCCTTTGAGTCTTGGCAATATACTTACATCAAAAGAGTAGATTCATCCATTATACAAATCCAATTTTTCAATTTAAGAAACTATCAACAGATAAACAAAAAATTAACACAAACAATCTAATCTCCAATAGCCCAATACACCCCCCTTAAATAAACCTCGAGTAATGCAGTCCGAAGTTCAATGATCGTAAAGATTACCACTCAATCCCTCCTAAGCACCAACACATTCTCTCTATACAAGATATGCTACCTCAACGTACTTTTGCAACCCAAATGTTTAACAACAAGTCTAACCCATCTAAAATGATACTTCATTGATTAATAAATTCATCAGATTATTCATTTCCACTCACATCACTTAACCTCATCAACAACCCTAATTAAACCTAAAGAGACGAATTTAACTCTTCAATAGTCATACCCAGTAAACCTAATACCCAGTTCATCAGCAAAAAAATCCCTTCATTTCCACAAATCCCTACTTTATCATCTCAAATCCCACCCCGAAAAAAAGATTAATTAACATTTTAAATCTAAGGTAATATTCGGAAATAAAATCAACCATAAAATATAAACATAATTGAATATTTAGGGTTTATCTAAACAGTCGTAAAATTCAAATCAGACCCACAATAAGTAAACATTCAATCGAATTTAGGACATGAAATTAATCCAGAAACTATAACAAGGAACGACGTATTGAACAAGAATAAAATAAATGGATGAAGTGTAAAAAGATGCAGATCGAAAGCTGAGGGGGAGAGAGAGAGGTTAACATACCAGAGAGAAGACGAAATCGCCAAGCCAACAACAATAACAATGGTTTGTGATTTTCTCAGGAAGATTTTGGTACTCAAGCTTACTCCTCATCTACTTTTCCGGGCCTTTCTGGCCCATTTTCTACGTATGGGATGGTATTACTGGAGAGGTGTCAAATTGGGTATGGATCGGGACAATCGGGTTTAATTAGGTTTGGGCCCAGTTGGATAATAGCTATGGCGGGTTGAAGTATTCATAAGTAGACCTATTCAAATGGAAGGAACCCTATTAAGCGTCTTAAATAGGTTCTTTTTAAAAAGGTTTAATTAATTATAGACTTAAGTCAGTTTTTTAAAGAATCATATTTTATTGGATTTTTAATGGGTCAAATTGGATCAATAATAGGTCAATAGTTTTCAAGGCTTTTAAACGCTATCAAATAATAAATGTTTTTCACTTATTCGTCAATGGTTTATTGGGAGGTGATACAAATAGACTATCAACCTCTATAAATAGAACAATACTCTTTTTAGATGGCCCCGCTCGACTCGACTCATTTTGTATCTTCTTTGACTCGGACCATTATATATGTTACCCATTTAAGCCCTGACCTGACCCATTACACAGGTCTATTCCTTGATAGCAATAATTCTTTTAAAAATATCATAAATAGCTTCAAGTAATGATACAAAATCAAACAGGCTCCAAAACTGGATCGCGTTCACCCATCATCTGTAGATAACTCATCCCTTAACCAACACTAGAGGACTTAAGAACACAATCTAAGAATGCTTTCTTTTCTTATTAACCAAACTAGAATTATTCTTGAACCCTCTTAAATCGTTGGTTGTGTCAGCAGTGTTCTGCTTCTTCCCACCTTTCCTGCCCCCATACCCAAACTTGGCATCTTCAAAATCGCAACTCTTCCTCTTCTTGTCCATGCCTTTTCCGTCCTTGTCACCAAATTGTCTTGCCTTCTCACCAGACCTATCTCCCGGAGACACACCTGGAGGCCCTTTGCGTTTCCCTCTTCCCACTGCTCCACAATCCTTGAATGACAATTTCATTTCATCCTTGTCATTTGCAAACCCACTCCTTTCTTCTGCTTCCTCCATTTCTTAACAGATTCTATGCTCTCCTTTTTCTCCTTAGCTCGTTCTTTCTGTTTTTTAGCCTGCACCTGTTTGGCTATTTCTTAGCCTCTCTAGCTTTCCTTCTCTCATCTTGTTCTTCCCTTTGCTTCTTCTCCACCAATAGTTTGCTTTTCACTTGACCCATATGAGCATTAGTCTTCACCATCTCAACATAATAATCATGAGGCCGTAGAAATGGGATCCCTTTAGATTTGAGCTTCTCTGGTTCCTTGTAATGCTTGTGTATAAAATGCAGCCTCGCGTGCAAGGTCGTCCTTTACATCAACTTGTAGCTCTTGATCAATAACTAACGCACGAGTGTGCATCCAATCGGCATCCTCATGCCAGCTTATATTGTAGAGCTTCTCGAGAAGACCATCCTTATTATTGATAGCAATTTTTGAAGGTTATGTAAGCTTTATGTAATTGCCTTCTTCCCCATCTGATTCAGATTCCAGTTCAGATTTTGAATTACTGTCCATGGGGTCCAATTCTTCATCATCTTCCAGTTCATCTTCATTCAATACAGAAGGGTATTTCTTTAGCACAACCATCTTTCTCACTTGCAAGTTTATCTAATAAGGTAAAAAAATCAGTTAACACGTGAAGTATTCTTCTCAGGTACGGTACACAGCTAAGAAAAATAGACATAATAGGACTCTTGCCAGCTAGTTGGTATATTTGTTGAGTGAAAGATAGCAAATTTCTCCACATAAATTAACAAAGGCTTTGAGCTAATGATTGACTAAAACACAGCCTTCGACATTGTAAATCAATTATTAGCAGTAATAAAGAGTAGGAAGAACTGAAATGCTATAATAGCATAATTATCATTTTAAATTTATATTTATCTTTTAGTGTTTTTAAATACTAAAATTAATCCTAATTTCCACAATAAATAAACCCTTAAATCTCATCTAATTCTTCACACAAAAATTATTAAACCCTTTCTATTTCTCTCAAACTTTCTTTCTCTATATCAAGCCACTCTCTGCATCTCTTTGGCCACCTTATGCCACCAACAGCCACCAGCCTCCGTGAGCCTCCTCATTCCCTAACTTTTTAATTGTTTTAATTATTTTGCAAATTATTTAATTTTTAAAACTATTTCTAAATTTAATTAAGTTTTAATATTTTATGCATAATTATTGTATTGCATTATATTGATTAGTTTATTTTAACTGATAGAAGGATCAACTTGAAGTTTAGTAGAGAGTTACTAGAAAGTACTAGAATTTAAGGTACATATATGTGTTAAATATTTTTATGTGCAATTGAATATTTTGTTGAATTATATTGTGTTAAGATAATTTATTATGTATTTTTCTAAATAAATTATAATTGAAATCATTTTTTTAAAATATATGGTTATTTATTTGAAATTTTGATTATAAAAATAGGATGATATACATTTACCTTATTTTATTTAATATGTATCATGTTTCAAAAGGGTCAAACGACATTAGAGATTTAATAATTTTCAATGAGCTTTAGTAATTAAAGCAAGGTCTTTGTATTTAAAGGAATTATAAAAGGAGAGTTATTATTATTTTGCATTATCGCTTGATTTCATAATCAAGAAGTGTTCATGCTTCAAAGTCCACTTGTTGGCAAATAAAAGGAAACACCAAGGATAGATTCGTGATGGGATAACTAACTTAGAGGTGTGAACACTTAGGATCAAGGAGAGAATATAAGAAGAGAAAATTATTTTTATTAAGTGTTTTAATAATTCCATTTGTATTGGATAATTATAAAGAAAGGTTTAAAATTTATTAATTATAAGAAAACATGTTCGAAATAAAGAAATTTAAAAGTCAAAATATTTCTTTTAGCATGTATATATACACAATGTTTTTACACTGACACGTATTTTCCTATTTGTTTTTTGTTCGCCCTACTTATCATTTATGGGGAGTAGGTTTGCAAGAATAAATGTGCATGAGAGCATTACATCAAGGGCATATATTAGTTAGGAGTTTTCATAATTTTTCTTAAACTTTTGTAACTTTAGATTATCAAATTCTTTTTAATAAATAAATCGAGTTTTTCTTCCACTGTAATATAATTATTAGTTAGCACAGTCGAAGTGTGGTGACACGTGGCGATAATACCCCTAAATTACTAAAATTATTATTATTATGTTTGTAATTTGGGGGTGTTACACAAAATCCCTCAATCATGATTTTTTTTTTCTCTCACTGGTGTAAAGATCGAATTTTTATTTTACACTCTTACTTTCATTTATGAGGGGTTTTTCTCTCAACGGTGAAAGTGCTCTAAGAGCCTTGAAGGTTAGAGAGGTCAAATTGAGCATTCTTGTCAGGTCGTGCAAGGTTAATGTGTCATAAAATTTTCTTCAATTTTGGTCGACTCTCGGTAGAAAGAACATTTTAAAGCTTTCCTTAAATTTTCCCTGTATGAAAGCTTTGCTTACCTATGGGAATAACAAAACAACAATAATAACAATAGCAACTCTAGCGGCCATTAAATAAAATTAAAAAAAAAAAAAAAAACAAACTCGTGAGAAACTGTCTAATGGGTTAACAATAGAAATATAGAAATACATAAAATACTCCATTACTCCATATTTCATTAAAAATAGAAATTTACTTAAAAACAATAGATACATGAAGCACTACTGAGACATGTTGGAGTTATATTTTAATCAACTACAACAACAACAACAAAAAACAAGCTTTTTTTTTTTATTGAGTTTTGCCAAGTCCTAACCAAACTTATACGAAGAACTCAGACCAACCTAGACGTGGAAAAACTCATATCAACCTCACCCATTGAACTATTTATGCCTAAGATTGTCCTACCCAATTATAAATCACTAACTTTTATTGAATTTTAATAAGTCCTAACCGAACTTGTACGAAGAAAATCAAACCAACCTATATGCAGAGAAACTCAGATCGACCTCGCCCATTAAACAGATTGTACCTAAGATTGTCCTACCAAATTAAAACCACTAAGTTAGGTCCCATGCAATATACAAACTTTACTTAATCCAACTCAATCATATATAGTTTTTTAAAATAAATTATTAGGACTTCTTCTGTAACATATTTGCTCCGCTTCCCAGCTCCCACTCACTTTGCCGTCAATCCGTCATATTGGTAGTAGTTTAAAATGACTATAGTGCTTTGAGTCTTTGACTGCTTTCTTCTGTGCTATTCAGCCACTGCAACTGTACGTCATGGTTCCCCTGCAGCGAGCTTTGAATCGTCCCTACACCAGAATATTTGCCATAGATGAAATTTTTTGTTTCAGTTTCTGTTACGAGTAAATTGTATAGTTCTTTAAAGTTTAGAAAAGTATTACGATTTGATTTGCTATTTGTGTTGAGTTAGGGTTGTGTATGTAACGTACAAATATGTTTTGAATATCAATGCAAAGTCATGCTCATATCTTTCTCTAGTTAAAAAATCTACCAAACAGATCATCCAGTAGCCACTACATATCTCGTGACACATCTTCCCATTTCATACATCAGAGACACGTTAATTCCAGTCATTCTTGACTCCAATTCATAGGTTTCTAGGACTAATACGGCAAAAATCGACTTCTGCTGCTATCAGGATGCCTGATCAGCAGTCGCAGCAGCTAAAGGCTGTAATGCTTTTAGAGGGTTCATTATGACACCATCAATGAGCCCGTATTCTTTGGCTTCTTTAGCACTCATAAAGAAATCACGATCAGTGTCCTGGTTGATCTTTGCCAAGCTTTGACCAGTGTGATAGGCCAAATATCCGTTGAGATTTGCTTTGTGGTGCAGCATTTCATTTGCCTGACCAGGGGTAGACATCAACAATTGAGTTATCATTTTACCCATTGGGTCAGAGAGATGTTTCCAATTTGACATGGAAATCAACAAAGGCCGAGTATATAAAGGTTAGACTAATGCAAACATCTTGAAACAATTCTATGCGTTCTCAAAATTCATATGCGTGAGGATATAGATCAAGTCAAACTGTCTAACAACTTGCTATCGACAGAGGATGTTACACTAGAAGGCGAGAGTTTACCTGGATGTCTATGTCAGTTTGCGAGAGTTTACCTGGATGTCTATGTCAGTTTGACCACCCTGTGCGCCACCAAGAGGCTGATGGATCATAATCCTTGAATTAGGCAAGCTGTACCTTTTTCCTATAAAAATGACACCAGGAAAAAAAAACCCAATAAGAATCCAGTGGAGATGCAAAATCTAACGTGCTCTGTAATAAGTAGCCCAATCATGTACGCATGATTCACCTTTGGTGCCAGCACTCAAGAGGAACGCTCCCATACTGCACAAGAATGAAAATATGATTCAGAACACATAATACTGATAAGAGTAAAAATAAGATAAATAACATCCGTTCATTGTACTGAAAAGAGTACTCTGTACAAATTGTCAGTATGTTCCCACCGACTTTGACATTAAGCACAAATATATTTCCTCCATCCTACTCCCAATTAAACAAGTCGATTTCCATATTATATTTCCAAAAAAAGGACTGATGATAAATTGGAGCATTCAGAAAATAAATGACACAAATTATGTAAGAGAGTGCATGTGAATAATTAGATAGGCATCCATTAAACAAAGATTTAAAAAAAAAAAAAAAAACTTACAGAAGGTCATTCAATTGAACCACTCCAGGAAAGAGCAACCCAAGCAACCATAACAAGAATTACTTACATCATGTCTCACAGAAGTGCTGAACATAGACAAAAAAAAAAACTTGTCTCAAAAGCCTAGGATCTTGGTAAAGAAGATACTTTAAAAACAGAACATACTACCAGGCTTAATCACACGAATTGACAATGGGAACAGACCACAACATCAAGCCTAACCATATCGAACACGTCAAAACTTCAAACAGTGCATCAGAAGACACCAGAGGACCCCCACTTGTTAGAAAAGAAAAATCCAATATGCACCGTGGGATAGATAAACTATACACATAGAACTAGGAGAATCAGGTTTTAATCAGATTGCAAGTTAGCAACCACACATTTATTTCTTGCTCCAAGGTAAAGGGCAATGGCGAGATATCTCCCCTCAAAAACCAAAACCAAGTACGATAAAGATATAAACACATTAAGCCATAGAAACTAACAAACATCCAATATGTAAGGTTGTGACAAACAAAGAAAAATTAGAAATTGTCTTGTTAAGCAATATGGAGAAGAGGTGTGTGTGTGAATGTGGTGGTGTGTCTCTAAGAAAGATATGCATATGAACCAAGCGACTCTGTTCTGCTACCTAACATGAGCATAAATGGAGCAAAATGGAATTGAAGAAATAAGCATGTATCACAACAGAGAAGACCCAGAAAAAGTTAGCAAGGTTGGAAACATGGATTTGCGGTCACTTGTATTGGTACAGAGAATCACAGCATATTCAAGGCAACCTCCTCTTCAATTATTTTGTAAAGCAACAGACTGAAGGAGAAATGAAATAACGACAATGATTATTAAGCCAGAGGTGCAAAGGAACAGAAGATCCAAAAGAAATAAGAAAGCATTTTGAATCACCTTGCTGCAAGTCCAACACATACAGTGGATACATCAGGCCGGATGTGCCTCATTGTGTCAAATATGGCCATACCTGAAAGATAACAATTAGGACCAATTAACTTGTTAAGGAATAAAAGGGAAAAAATAGTATTATCTTCCCGAAAAATGAACTCAAGTAATAAAAAAGGTTACCTGCAGTAACCGATCCTCCAGGGGAATTCACATACATAACAATGTCCTGCATATATCAACACAAATGCTTCAAACACAAATCGAGATATGCTGAGTATCAAAACTCGGAGAAACAGATGCCATAAATTGACACATAAACATACCATTTAATAAGGATGTTGCACATGTTCTCTCAATGAGGTTTGGTGATTACAATGCAAACGTGTGTGTTTGACGTTGTGTGCTTAGTGCATAGATTAAAGATCAAGTTCAGGGTCGGAACCATGCGTGTTGTTAAGATCAATACACTAAGTCAAGAAGATATCAAGTTAAAGAAGAAATGCGAAGTTATGCAAAGAAGATAAGTTTGAGAAACTTATGTTTGAGTTCCAAGCGAATGACAAATGATAGTTTGAGTTGAAGCTTCAAATATGGCATGCATGAAATAAGTCGGAGTATACTAGGGTAACACAATTGTCTAAGTCAACCAATAGGAAGGAACTTCTGTTCGAGGTTCTAGACGAACCACAAATGATTGTTTGAGTTGAAACTTCAAATATGGCATGCACGAAGACTAAGTAGGAGTATACTAGGGTAATTAAATTGTCTTGGTTAACCAAAGTTCCTATCTTTATAGTTAAACGGTTTTACTGGAGAATATTTAGGATTTTTATTTTTATAGAAAATGTTTTATAAAAATAAATCTTTGGATTCCACAAATGTCTAAGTTCATGCTAAGTTGGTTCTTAGACTTCTCTAAGGACTTGCTTCAATTCAAATGTGACTTTCTAATATGGTGTTACTGCCTCCTAAATTTCGTCTAAAATCTGTTTTTATTAAACAAGACATTGAACTCTCACATCCGCGTTGATTGACAAGGTCAAGGTGGTTTCCAAGTTCCCACAAAGTAGGATCACCTCCCTTGATCTAAGGAAAACATAAGGTAGTGGAGCTGGGTGGAGATCTACATGCACAAAAAGATATATAAGAGAAAGATATTTTCTAAGTTTAACAAGAGAAATATCCTTGTTCTAATTACTAGAGTCCTTATACATATAGAGTTGTTTAAGAGAGTTTATGAGTTTTCAAGAGTTGTACTTGGAAAGGGGTTTAGTGACATTTTTAAAAATTTTGAGTGAAGTATAGAGAGAAAAGAGGGAAGAGAGTTGGAGAAAAGAGAGAGGGAATCACAATAAAAGAAACTTAAGTTTATAGAGAAACTTAATTGTGAAAGTTCATAATAAGTTGTAATCTAAGGATTGCCCTATTAGTAGAATTAAATTAAAAATCCCGAGTGGGTCGTAAGTTTCTCCTTGAGATAAGCATAAGGAATTTTCATGCTAAAATCTCTTGTATCCCTTTTATCTAGTTCCTTTATCTTTTAGAAATTCCGATTTAATTCCGCAAAAATTGAAACCTCAACTCGACAACTCCTTACAATTCAAACCCTCCCCTTACCCCTCTTGGTAAGTGTTTCATCTACTCAACAACACATTATATATAAGCAAGAGTAAGGGCATTTAAGCACATACAGAATTAAAAGTAGTGAAATTTAAAAGTCACATAAGGTTTTGCAAAACCCTGAATATATCAAGTGCACAAAGATGATCCACAACACAATTTCTAGGTAATGTGTATCAATATCATCAAGGGACCAGAAATCACTTCTAAGTTGAGCAATAATGACCTTTTTATCCCTTTGCAGCACAATTTAGGCATAGTACAAAAGCACAAGAGCATGTTTACTACATGCTAGTAAAACCCAACCATTATCAATATGTAATCATTAATGTACAAAAGACTTAAAAGCATATACAAATTCCAAGTCAACCATCCTAATTGGCAATCATAATTTCAGGCTTCATTTGACAAAATTTAGCAAAAATGCTTGGTAAAAGTATGGAAAACAGCTCTTCCTGTGCATCAATATCATTTGGCAAACCTGGATATTGAGGTAGCTGAAATGCTTAAAATGGTTTCACAAAAATATAGATAGATTTCCTAAATATAATGGGGGCGAATTGAAGATAAGTTATTGTAAGCTAGCTTGAAGTCTAGAAGCTTGTTGGGGTAAGTTCTCATAACAACTAGCTTAAGTTAGTTGGGAACATCAAAAGCGAACTTCTTAACACTTTCCAAATAATTAGATTTTTGAAACATGAAAACATCCTTCAAAATAATGCCAAGTAGCGAAACTGGTACTCCTAAAAGCGAGAAATCAGCAATTAGAAAAGACAATGTACAAAAAGAGATCATTTATCAAAGCATCAACTTAAATTCAAATCAGTAACACATCTATGCCTCATTCTAACTCTATTCAAGTTCCGAACAATGCATAGAAGTAAACAACAAACACAAACCTTGGTAGGGTCAACAGCATCAAGGTACAAAAGCTGAGCAACAATTATGTTGGCCATATCATCATCAACAGCTCCACCACATCGAATAATCCTCTACAACAAAACAAACAACCACGCACGATACATCTCAATAAGCCATTCAGAAACATAAACACGTTTCTTTTTAAGTTTCAATCATCAAGAGCTAAAGCAAACCCTTACATATTGAAACAACTGAGTAATCACACTCTGAAACCTCTCTTGCACCATAGGAGGCGGTCCTTGTCCGGCGTAAGCAGGAATATTTGGCGAGGACGAAACCAACAGATCATCTCTACAAAATTCAACCCAGATTTCACGCACTCCAACAATAAACTACTACTAAAAGCAATTTAACCACACAAATTACACAGACGGAAAAAATAATTGAAATCGATGACAGTAAACTCAAAAATATTTGATAAATTCTACCTAATTGACCAAATTCCAGAACGTTCATTTCTGCGCGGAGTTCCGAATCCGTCAGAATACACCGCCTTAACAGTTGAACTCCGACAAATTTTCTCAGGCGAATTGCTCGCTTTCAAAACCCTAGAAAAATCATAAACAAAGAGATGACCTGAAAAATGCAAAAAAAAAAAAAAAAAAGAAAAGAAAACAAGTATTCAATTGAATTTCAGTGTAGCGGAAGAGGCTACCGAGGAGAGAGAGGCTTGAAGGGAAGAGAGAGAAAGAGGGAGTCCGAGGAAAGAGAGGAAGAGAGGCGGTGGAAGACGGAGGTGTTGAGTCTAGGAGTGGTGGAGGACGGTTGAAACGCCACACATGAGTGAGCCATTTTAGGTGTGAGCTTAGAGTGGAAGAGTGCGATATAGAAGACTTAGCTAAGGTATCTACACTCAAAGGAGACAAGAATCTAGGGGAACTGGGTTGAGTTTATGAGCCTGGAATTATCTACACATTTCATATTTCATATTGCAGCTAAACGTTGTCAACAAATACAACTATTCTTTTATCCTCTCATTTCACCCCATTTCATTTCGTCTATTTAAAGCCAAATCCTCTCTACTTCTCTTTCACTTCCATATTTGCCCACAAGAACACCAGAGAAGGCTCTTCTACGACGGCAAACACAGTGGAGCAAGGGGTAAATTTTTGTTTATGTCAAACCGCCCATTCACCATGGTAGAACCACTTATTTTGGGCGGTTTTCTTATTTAAAAAAATAATTATTATTAAATTATTAATTTTTTAATGTTTAATTATTATCATTAAATTGTTAATTGTTTATGTTTAATTATTATTATTAAATTTTTAATTGTTAATGTTTAATTATTAGTATACGTAATCATTATTGTTAGTATTGTTTTTGGTATTCTTATTAATGTTATTATATTTATATCTAGGTATTATTATTGTTATTATTAAAGTTTATCGTCGTTGTTAGTAGTAAATAAGAATAATTAGTGGGTAATAATAATGAATATATTATATTTCGTGAAATAATTAGAGAAATACAAGTAAATAACAATAATAAGAGTATTATTAATTGTATTGTTTATGAAACAATAGCCGGGAGAGTTTAGGCGGTTGACCATTGAGTTCGGGCGCCTCGATGGTTTTGGGGCATCAGGGCCTCGACATATTAGATCTCGAGGCTTTGACGCCTCGATTAGGAGAGCGAGAACAACATCGCGTTTGGCAGATGTTTCACCTATGGCTAATGACGACGTCGATGATGACTACTTGGACGACGTCTTCTAGGAGTCCATGGGAGGGGATAACTTTAGCATGCACACTGATGCGCAAGAGGGTGGAGAAAGTGGGGCGTCCTCATCTGCAGTCTTGGTGAGGAAAGGCAGGGGAGGGAGGTTCGTGTCAGGTAGATTGAGCATCGCTGGTTCGTCTCGTCCAGCTCATAGTTCGTAGTCCTCTCAAGCTGCAGACACTACTTGACTCGTTACCGATGCAATGTCAGGAGGGCCGGTTGATGGAAGTGTCATCCCTATCTATGCAGGTCACATAACCGTGCGCATTTGGGATGGGAAGGATCGAGAGCCTTTGTGATGCCATAGTAGATCGCAGTGGTGTGTTACGTTGTGGGATTTAGAATCTTCTAGATATCATGCATTCCCACATCGATTGGCCGTTGATTTCAGCGTTTGTTGAGCATTGGAAGTCTGACACAAACATGTGTCATCTACCTTTTGGTGGAGATGGTCAATGACGTCCCGACACTACATGCTAGTTTTCATAAGGTGTTGGGGGTGTCCATGGGTCAAATTTTGGTTAAGCCAAAAGCTATTTGGGAGAAAGGGGGTGTTATGGTCAGCAATATCTATGATAGGTGTAAGGTGTTGGATCGAATTCCTGAGGCCGAGTTCACCGATACGTCTCCTACAATCCATCAATTTGTCACAAATCTCCAATATTAAACTCTCAGCATCGCGGTTGAATATATAGTCCAACACTCCATTATAAGACCCAAATCACTGTTTCAGCACTGAATGTTGGCTTTCAACCCTACAAGTGTTCACATTACCGAAATGCATCACCTGGTTGAAAACATAAAAAAATGATTAAGACAATACATTAATCATAATAATAATATTAATATATCATAATATGTGACGTTAATTACCTAATTTGTCCATGCCAACACAAATTTCTTCTTATGCACAAGCCATGTCTTGTTTACATATGCCCAAACCGATGGGTGAAGTCGACCCCAAGTGACTCTCAACTGTACCATGTTGTGCTCATACTCAGATTCAGTTGTCGAGTTCATTAATTGTGACCACTTTTCATTCTGAAACTTTTCAGCGAGAGGCTTGTTCTTGTTAAGAAGGTGGTACGCTTTCGCCAAGATATCTTTTTTGATGTGCCAACTGCATAACAAGTGGGTTGTGCCAGAAAAACCTCGTCCAACTCCTTTATAAGGCCCAACTTGTGTTTCGTTAAGAATACACTGGGAGTCACCTGAAATCCTATTAGCACTTGCAATTTCTCCAACATCCACTTGTAACTCTCGTAAGACTATGTCTTTATCAAGGCATATGCGATCAAAAAATTCTGGTTCGTCGGAGTCACCCCGATAATATCTAAGAATGGCATGTTGTAACTGTTAGTCTTATAAGTCAAATCCAAACCAACGACATGAGGGTACGTACGCAACATCTTCGCCATCTCCGGATGTGCCATGAACGCATGAGTCGCCACACGAGACTCGGGATCTGCCATAACCCAACTGGCATAGTTGTGCTTATTCGCCAAATGGAGGAATTGAGTCACCGCATCTCTTCCATCAACAGATTTCAACCTCAATCGAATTTTATAATTGTATATGTGTCTCCTGTTCGGATTTTCAACGGGAAACGTCTCATTCACGGCAGTCATAATGTGACAGGGTTTAGCACAAGTCGAGGTTATCTGCTTCACTAGCTTCTTCACATCCAGACTAAGACCACCCTCTCGATATACCATCATCGGGTGGTTTTGCATTCCATGAAGACCCGGCTTCATGGCCACCTTCCAACCTTCAGTACCTCCAAGTTCTTAAAACTTCATGCGAAAAGGACATTTACAACCCTTTTTTTTAATTATCCTTTCGCACAACATTGACCATATTCCTATCTTCGGCAGTGTCTCTACGACCACGATCACATACCAGGAATCTCAACGAACGACCATCTCGTTGGTTTTTATATAAGGACTTTGTAAGAAAAAAACCCACGACGTTCAACAATTTCTCTTGCCCATTCAACTGCTTCATCAAACGTTCCAAAAATCGTTGTCGTTACAAAATAAGAACTATATTCAACCCCATCGAAACCATAATTTGGCAACGAAGCCTATTAAAAATAAATAATAATAATGTTAATAATATTAATTATAATATAATAATAATACTTATACCAATATAATAATATACTATTACTGTTAATATAATATTAATTATAATACTAAAAAAATAATGTTAATGTTAATAACATCACTTTTAATAATATAATTATATAAATTATAATATACTAATAATTTAATAATATAAAATATAATAATACTTATAATAGTATATTAATATAATAATATTAATTATAATATAGTAATATTAGTTATACTAATATAATAATATAATAATATAATTATATTAAAATAAATTAAAAATCAAATAAGGTTGAAAACGCCTAAAATGGGCGGTTTGACCCCTGATACCATAAAAAAAAATTACCTTACTAATAATATCCGACGATTGCGTTTGCATATTACTCAATGTCGTTGTCATGTTCGGGTTTGCTTTACAACAATGTTATCAAATATTTAGAGAGAAAAAAGGATGGAGAGAAAGGGAGATTTAGAATAATGGCATTGATGTAATTACATTAGCTTAATATGTTGGCATTAATGATAAAAATATCGGCGACGAATAATTATTGATTAAATCTGTTCAATTTTATGATGATTAATAAATATTTTGTTTAATTTGATAGTGGAATTAGTATCTAAGGACATGTATTTTATGGGTCAGGAGGAGTGTTCTTTTAGGATTGAGGATGTTGTTACTTCTAAGTAAATACTCCGTAACTACAAAGTATTGTTAGTTGTTGATGATAATTAATAGTCCGAAACTATACAGGCATGTTCGCTATACTAATCTTCCTATCATGATCCCTTTTAAAGGTCAAACACTCTGATCCATATAATAATGTTGTTCTAATTTGTCATCCTATAGAATTTCCATATAACCTTAAAGGTATATTTTCATCACATATTAATCCCATAATTGCTCTCCATTTGAGTCATCCATATTTTATTATATGGGTGATATCTTGTTGAATGTCTCCACTTTTTTGGAGAACTAATCCTAGGTATTTGAAACATTTAGGCAACTCCTACTATTTATCATTTGATAGGTTTAGGCATGTAGTCAAATGACAAATGCTCCAATGAGGAAAGTGGAAGTTTGGGTTTGGAAGAAAAGATGGCTTTAAATAGTAGGAGAATGGAGGATTTGTGGATGATCTTGTGAGATATAATTTTGGTTTATGTAGTCGACCCTATATATTTTGGGATTAGAACTTGGCTTTGTTATTGTTGTTGTACGAAGAAAAAAACATAAACTAATGGTCCTTGTCAAAAAGAAATATTACCAGCATAAGTTAAACCGACAAAATAAATTGCGCAAATACATTAGCCTACATAAAGGATCTATGAACCTTCGGAGTTAGGACAATGCATAGCGCAACTTCTTCTCACTCCATGCCAAGAATTACCTTCTAATAGACGTAGAAAGATAGAAGAGATACTGCTAGCATTATTTGTTAGTGAAATATACACAACAAACTTTGTTATAAACGAAACTGTAAGAGAATAAGAACAATGTTATCTAGTGTAGACTGAGTCGCAGATTATGTCGAGGACTTTGTCGCTTTCTTTAGAACATTCACGACACTGCCTAACAGAGATGTGCAAGCAGTCACAAACACCGGATGCTCCCTAGGATAAAACAGTATCTCAAATAAGGTAACGGTGGTCGGTGGATTTGCACAAAACCACCGGGCTAACAAACACCCACCGAAATATTAGTAATGCTTGGAAAATATTTAGAGAAGAGAATAGAAATGAGAGAAGAGAGGAATGTTATTGTTTTAAGCATTAAATCAGACATTAATCTACTGTTAATTAAACCTCATAAAAACGGTTTAAAAAGATAATAAGTATTACACAAAAGTGGGTAACCCTTGGGTCACACCCAAGTAAGTGAACAAGCCTCTAAAATAAAGAGGTCATATTCATTATATCCTTCCAACATGGGACTCTTAGTTTTTATAAACTTTAACTTTCAATAATAAGTTCCAACAAACTTAAGTTATTCTCTCTAGAAAAACATTTAAATTGTCAAGGTTAATAATCTATACAAACTGACAGTCATCTCAATTCAATAAAGCAGATAACTTATGAATCAGATTCTCTGACGAGTCGCTTCAAATGACCAGAAGATAGGAGGCCAATAGATATGGAGAAAGTAACAGCATCAGCTTCAAAACCCGTGTTAACCATACCAACTTCCTCCATTTCCCTCAAGAATTGAATAGCTTCCTCCATGACTACTCTCTTACAAAAGCCTATAATTATTATATTGTATGTTTTAAGACAAGGTTGCATGCCTTTCAATCCAAGATCAGAGAAACTTGCAGCATTTTCAAGCTGTCCTTAGGATATTGTTAGCGACAGTATCAGGGTCAACACCAATACCCTCCATAGCTTCACGTAAGGCCACAGCCTCATTAAGCCGTGTACTTTTTGCACAGGGCATCAACCAATGAACTATATGCGACAAAATTTGTAACCCTGTGAGCTCGAATTTCCATGATCAAGTGTCGCACAAATGGGAGTTTACTCATGTGCTTAAATTACTTCTGCTTGCTGTGTGAGCTAGTATCAATTGTTTACAACTTCTACTCTACAAAAACCGAGACACTACAAACAGAAGGAAAAAATATCAAAATTAAGTTGGTAACAAAACCATTGAAGTTTGAAAGATTTCAAGCTAAATATTATGAAAAGAGAGCTACTCAGTCAATATAAAGAATATGTTACAATGAGAAGTTGTAATTTTCAGAAAGTGATACAGAACTACAGCTGAACCATAAAAAAGCTGTAAAATTACCAGGTGGGTCATAAAGCATAATGTTGGACTGTCATTAAAATGTTAAACCAGGAGTCATCTTCACCTGATCCTGTTTCTGCAAAGTTGCACGAGGAAGCAGCACAGCCAGCTGTAACTGTAATCTGGGTCTCCGATAAATCAAGGACCTGTCTATCGAAAAATATAGGTACAGAGAGATTCTTCAGTGTTACTTATTACATCATAGCAGTGCGCTTTATAGAGGAGAGATTATAATACATACAATCGTTGGGAAAGATCTTGCACCCGAAAAAGAACAGTGTGAGGCAAATTCTAGGTACCAATATCAAAGGTATAGAAATGGTGTTACCGTGTCAGGATTTGGAATTGGCAATCTTACTGACACCATACGGTTTGTACTAAACCTCTGATATTGGTACCAAGAATTTGCCTCCCATCCATGTTCAAACGTAGCTTAGCAAGACTGGCAGTGGCAAGATCCAAAGTCTACTGTCTTTGCCAACGTGCAGACATCTCAACTTCAATTCAATTGATAAGCTTCTCAAGCAGGTTCTTTGTCGATTCACTTGAGTTACCAGAAGACAAGAGACCGACTAATTAACAATGAGAAAGTGTCAGCATCAGCTTCAAATCCGTTGCTAACCATAAGATCCCGATAGAGTAATGCATTTTGCAAGTCATCACTGTGTATATATCATCGGATGATGGTATTATAGGTACGATCATCAGGGGAGTAACCATCTTCCTCCATTTTCTTCATTAGTTGAGCAGCTTCATTCATAAGCCCTTTCTTGCAGAAGCCTTTTATAATTATGGTGTATGTTTTACAATTAGGATGCAGACCTTTGCATACAAGATCGGAGAAGAAGGTTCCTGCATCTTCAACCTGACCCGCCTCACTCAAGCTGTCCATTAGGATATTGTAAGTTACAATATCAGGCTTAACACCATTATCCTCCATATCTTCAAGCACTTCCACTGCCTCATCAAGCCGTGCACGTTTGCATAGACCATCAACCAATGAATTATATGCGACGACATCTGGAGTAGCTCCGTGAGCTTGCATTTCCATCAAAAATTGGCGTGCAGGTGGGAGTTTATTGGCTTTACCCAGACCATCAATAAGAGTGCTATATGTAACAACATTAGGTGATATCCCTTTCTGAAACAATTCTTGGAATATGCTAAGGGTTTTGTCAGTGTTTGTAGCCTTGCAATATCCATTAATCATAGTATTGAAACTTGCAAGATCAGGCACACAACCATTTTGGGCCATGAGATCAATTAGGTTCTGTGCATCTTCCATCTGACCACGCAAACAATACCCATCGAGTAGAGCACTGTAAGTAATGATGTTGGGAGCTACATCTTTATCAATCATGAATCTTATAAGGGATTCTGTTTCATCAACATTGCCGTCTTTACAGAACATATCAACAAGCATGTTGTAGGTGGCAACATTTGGTGCAATGTTGTTATCTAACATCTCAGACAACATAGCCTTGGCCTTTTCTTCAAATCCAGAATTGTAGAGACCTGTAATTAACGAGTTATAAGTGACAACATCAGGATGAATCCGACAATCTTCATATCTGCGTTTTTCTTTAAGGCTCCTCCAAAATAGCAGACCAGAGAGAAATCAAGAATAGAAGAGAGAGGACGCAAAGAGGTGTAACGATGGAAGAGAGAGAGAGAGGTTTTTGGCGATCATGCAGATGTCACTTCAGGAGTTATACAATGGCTTTTTGGCCATCCCAAGAGAAGGGAAAAGAGAGAAAGAGAGAGTCGCCAATTCTAAAAGCTGTCCGATGCTCATGATATGAGAATCTGACCGGAAATGTGGCACTCTTTGGCCAGAAATATTAAAATTAGACACTGAACTTGTCTCATCATCTTCAACAATTGAACGTATATAAATCTTGAGAACCAGTACACAATCAATCACAGCCCCATCCAAAGAAGGGGAATCCTTCAAGTGGCGAATGATCTGAGCATGATTTAATTCTATTAATTGTTTTGGAGCAAAGATGAAAGCCTCATCAGGAGAAAATGTAGTAGATAGCTGATTAAGGAGCTCTCCTTCCTCTATCTAAAAGATAATAAGCAGATATACGGGTTCAAATTTGCTAAAGATAAGTAACAACCTGATGATATGATGATATACAGCAACTTAACATACCTTAATTTTACAACAAAGATATCGCACAATAATGACCAGTGTTATTTTCTCATGTTCAAGATTATTTTCTCGTAATGTAAAAACACAACTGATATTTGTCTATGTATATTTTCTATGTATGTAATGTAAATTTTCCATATACGTAATCTATATTATTTTGGAGCACCGGGTGTACCATGAGCATGGTACACCCAAGTACACTGTCCACCCGTTGAAATCAAAGAGGAATGAGATAGCTGCTTGGTTATCTGTTGCTGAACCATATTGTCCAACATCTACTTGAGGTTTGACATACACCAGAAAATCCTCATTGGTTCCCAAAAAAGGATCAGCCTGCATGATCAAAAACCCATTTGAGTAGTTGAGTCAATATCTGCTGCGGTTGGTCCTCAAGATTCAAACTAAAGGTAGTCATCTTTCAACATACAAGCTCATTGAATACAATGAAAAAAATATACTAGAAAATTAGCTGGTAACGGCGCTTTCTAAAGGAGAAACAGCAAGCTGACGGTCCACTGGAGTGAAGATAATACTGCCTCACTATTCTTGATCGAATATATGTTGCCAGCGATCCACTGGAGTGAAGCTAGATATAAAAGAAAGGCAGCGGAAACGAAGAATAATCCAATTCTACGCTCATATACTGCCTCACTGTTCTCTTGTAACTCACTAGCTCAAACATCAACATTGTACTTGGTTCTTCCCATTTTTTGTTTACGTTCAGCACACATTATTATTTATACTGTAGGAAATCTCTGATTATAATTTTAGTCGTGGAACAGCAGCATAACAAACTCCTACGTTTTTCATGTCACCGCCTTCTTACGTCCTTTATTTTCTTTTCGCATTTATTCCTATTTGCAGTTTCCTTTCCGTCATAAGCTAATTGTTTTCAGCCCTAATCTTAAATTGTCATTAGGTGGTGATTTTTGACAGAAACATTCAGCTCAAGTCACTGAGTAATGATTTATCCAGATTGTTTTTGATGCACAAATTCAGCTTAAATGTAGGTCGGGTTAGATTATTCTGGAATGTGGTAAAAGAAGGCTACCTAAAGTTCAGTCATTTGTGACGATCAATTTCCCAAGTTCAAAGAAGCCATTTTGCTTGATTTCTTATGGGAGTGTCAAATGCCAGGAGGGGTTAAGGCAAGGTAGATTACTACAATTGCAAAAACGAAAAGGTAACACATGATTTTAGCAGAAACTTCTTATCACAGTTATAGGCAACACCAAACACCCTAGCAAAATGGTATTCTTATCATCTATACATAACTACTTGCAGGTCCTCCTAGTGTTAGAACTACACCTTGGAGATCACTTCTATCTCTGAACACATGATCTTTCCTCGGTAGAGCTCGAAATATGGGCCACGGGTGGTCCATGTTCCCATGACCAAGTTCTTGGCTAAATCCTACACCAGTGCTCTTCATGGGCTTATAGAAAGGAGACTTTCCGAAAGTGGCTCCTCTATTGACGTTTGTACATTGCTGAGCAGCAGGAACTTGACCAAAGCTATTTTGGCTCCGAATTGCATCAGTATGCAAGATATCTGGTGCCTGATCATACACATGTATAATTAAGCTCTCTCGTGTAATTAAAAGATACTGCATAAATGAGGTAAAAAAAGTTGCCTACCGAGGCAAACAGGACCCCTTTAAATATTTTCCCGTTTACATTTGCGGTCATTAGGTAACCAGATTCGAAAGACCCATCGATCTTTCCCAGCACTTCAGCTCCAATCTACACAGAAAAGTTTGTAGGAGTTAAATGCAAAGAAACAATGAATCAAACTTCAATATTAAGAAGGCGTGATGAAATTATGGCCATTGCAAATACTATCAAGCAAAAAAAATTACATTACCAAGTCTTGAGTAACGCTTTGATTTAGGTGTCTCCCCTCTGTGGTTAAAAATTCGACTTCACTTCTAACTGGGGGAGACAATGATGAGGAAAGAGCTTGTTTTTGGTTAGGTCGTTGCTCCCCTAGGATGTAGACATCAGGCAGATTTTGTGGGGTTTGCCTTGGAGGTTTGTTAAGTTGATTCATGGAGGGGAATTGGAAACTTCCAGGCATTGGCATGGAGCATGTTGGGTTTTGAACAGTTGTTTGCTCTTGATCAGATTGAGAAGGAGAGGAGTTCTGTGAGTGAGAAAGGGAATGCTCTTCCTGTTCTGTTTCCTTCTCCCACGTGTTTGCATTGATGGTTCTTCCCCTCTTTGTGTGTGTAGTGTCAAACTCATTTGCATCCTTCCTTTCAGTTTCAATGCAACTCCCTAAAAGCATCGTCTTCTGCCATTGAGCATGCAGCTGACCTCTTCTCCTCCGTTGGTTCCTCTGATTTCCAAAGCTTTTGCACATTGAAGTGTTGTAGCGGCCATTTGGGTCTTTATCTCCGAGTTGCAATATTAAGAGTTCCCCTAAGGGACGCTCATCCTCTCCGCATCTGTTACAGAGAACATATCTTATATTAGAGGAAAGTGCATAACAAATTACTGAACACCCCCAAGTCTGAAAATTTTTACCCTAACCAAAAAACTGTCCCACAATATAGGCTTTGAACAAGATAAATATACTAGAAACTCGAAACAACCCAGAAATTTAACAAGAATTAACACAAAACGATCTGGAATATTTTGTATGAAACAAGATTTGGATACAAGGAGGTTTGACTGTACAAATGAGCAAAGAATAATGAAATAGGATAGAGGTAAAGGGACTAACCCTCCATATATGGCAATGTCAGAGTCTGTAACAACTGCTGTATGAGAAAACCGCCCTTGAGAAGACTGACCACAAATCTCAAGCTTAGACCATGAACATATTGTTGTGTCAAGAACCCAAGCGTCACTGTAGTATTTCTTGTCTCCAACTCCACCTACAACATACACCTGATTTGCAAATTTATCATCAACATCAGCAAGTCGTACACTGACTGATACCAGCAATGACAAACCATTTACCAAAACATAACATATCATAAAATTGCAGTAGATGATTTACTCATGTCCTGACATGACGAACCTTAGTCCCAATTTTGACAGCAGCATGTCCTGCCCTTCTACCAGGTGAAGGTCCATGAACTTCCAACTGTTAACATGCAGAAGCCATAACACCCATAAATCAGGAATTTGACCAAGCAAATGAATATGCATTATTTCACTAGCCATCAGCCCTATTTTGTTAGAACAAACGTCAAGGAACTTACCCTCGACCACATCAAGGTGTCGATATCAAACACGTCCACATCACCGTGGTAGCGGTCTCCACAGTCCCCACCATAGATGAAGATGTTCCTCCCAACTGCCACACTAATGTGGCTATCTCTAGGAGGAGGGGCAACACCCTTCACCTTCGTGGAACTCCATTTCATGGTCTTAAGATCCAAAAAGTGCAAATCATTCAAGTAGTTCCCTACTCCTTCTCCACTCCCACCAAACACAACCAATTGATCGTCTCCAACCAGAGTGGCAGTGTGGCTCTCTCGTGCTGAAGGATAGGCCCCGGTACACAAGGGTTTGCTCCACTCCTTGGAGTCGAGATCCAAGATGTGGAGTTCATTAACTTTCTTAGAACCATTTGTGCCCCCAAATACTATAATCCTGTTTCTCCACAGTGTGGCGCTGTGGCTATCTTTTGGGCCCGGCCCCTTGCCGGTAGTCACCAGAGTGGTCCAAGACATTGTGTTTAAGTTTAGGACTAAGACATCACCGTAATGCATACCCCCACAACATCCCTGAAAATGAACAGAGGAATTATGAAAACCATTGAATTTTATCATCATCTTTGTATTTAGATAATGGAATTCTTAACAACTTATTTACTTATTACATTTAAATACACCATTTAAACCATGGGTTGGTCCACTGTCTAATCATCCAATCCATCAACGGACAATAGAGTAAGTGTAGGAAGATTTTTATTTTGAGATGCATCAGAAGTGGAATAATAATTAAGATGTATCCTAAGTTCCTAACTAAACCACTTCCTGTAAAAATTGAAAACAAGTGGGGTGAAACTATTCAAACAAGAAAAAGCAAGTGTGTTACCAGTCTGAAGCAACAAGAAAGGCGGTAAAAAGCTACTTAAAAGATCATCAGATATACACTTCAATATTTTCATAGAAATTTTAGTATAGGAAATATAACAAAAAGATTTTCAAAAAATTACTCAAAAGACTATGAAACAAAGATAATGAGAACATAGCTAAGGAATCAAAGGAAACAAGAAAACAGAGAAATTACACATATCATGCAACAAAGCATGTTGCAGCATATCAGCCAAGAATATGAAGCAAGAACCATAAACTTCTTTCATCCCGGAGCTAATAGTCAAAATTGAGAGTTTAATTTGAACTAGTAATGCAACAATACACAATGAAAAGAGAAAAGCTTACCCCAAAGACATAAACATGACCTTGAGAGAAACAAGAAGTGTGCCCCCATCTTTCAGAAGGATTAGCACCATCCACCTTCGGATACAACCACATTGCCTTTTTGCCTTCAACTCCCTGATAACTTTTCAAAGAACCCATCTTTCACTTTCACCTCCCTTATGGTTCTCCCTCTAGAAAATTCTAGTAGAACAACAGTAGCAATAATAGTAGTACTGAGGTGAAATAAGCAAGTGTAAGGAAAGGAAGAAATCAGAGTCAGAAAGAGGAGGACCTCATAATAAGTAGAGGAGCAAATGGATAAATCATGCAAGCCAGCAAATATGAAAAGAAAATCAGCAAGTGTATTTTAGTACTAGCAGAGTGAAAGTCATATATTCATAAGAAACAGTTAAGACATGATTCAAGCTAATAGTGGGTTGAGAGTGGAGGTTAAATGAATGTATAAAGACTGGATATGTATTTTAGTGACAAAATTGCATGGGGGTTGGGTAACTAATGCTTTGAAGAATTTATATGAAGTGATGTAAAATCATGGAAAGGTATGACTGTGCTGTGTGAGGGGACAGATTTGTTTTGTTTCACATTTTTATACTCCGTAATTATTTTTTTGAGTTTTCTTAGTTGTCTAGCTGAAAATGATGGTGTGTATGGGTGGCTATGCATTGGGCTGTGGGGAAATGTCTTCAAGAATGTGTGATTTTGAGGTCAAGCATTGCATATGGTTTCTCCCCTTTCACAGAAAACTTCCTTGTTTTTAGTGCCTTTTCTCATTCTCCCCTAATTAAAAACTTAAAAATGTTAATGCTTTTTATTATAAGATGTTTGCTAAACTAAATATTACTTTGTTTTATGAAAAAAGTACTTATTAAATTTAGATTTTATAATAAAGTTTCAATTTGTTAGTAATTACTCAAAATTTGAAATGCATTAAGAAGTGGATTATACTTAATATTTTCCTAACATTTAAAATTTTAAAAATCATATATTATTTAAATAATATAAACTATATTAGTAAGTAACTTTAAGTTGATAGTTAGTGTCAAATAAATCTTATCAATATACTAGTACAATAACATTAAGCCTTATTTATTTTTTAAAAGTCGTTGTTGCTTTAGGTGGTGCATACTGATATATGTCAAAAAGAATCAATAGATATTCTAAGTAAAAATAGCACTCCTTTCATCCCATATTAGTTGTTACATTTTTATTTTTAAAGTTAAAATTTAAAAAATTTGATCATAAAATTATAATTATATTATAACAAATAATATATTTTAGTGAAATTTTGTTAGATGCGTCTCAATATAAATTTTTAGAATATTAAACTTTTATAATTTTTTGTAGGAAAAAATATTTTAAGTTGTATATTAAAAATAGTAAAAAGGTTAAATGTAGTGTATTTTTTAATCCGTTTTTTCTCCTTTTTCATTGTTTTGATTTTCCCAAAAGTGAGAAGGTTTAGGGATTGATGGAAAGTGATGCTTTAGGTGTTTGCTTAGCAAATTGTGCCACAATTTTCAAGATAAAAGAGTTATGGGAGTGTGAATCTAGAAATTATGTCCCTTCTCAAGGTTCCTTGGGGAGCGTGTTTGTGGGATTTGTTAAAGGAGAGGATCTCATCTCCTCTATTTTCAAGTTTTGGGAGATGATGAAATGTGGAATTTATGGTTTCTCTAAATCCTACTGTCACTCTCACAGTCTCACTCTCACTTTGTCTGTCTCCACGCAAATGGAGGTAGCAAAGCTCGGATGCTTTCTTACAATGTGTCTCTGTCTAGTCTTCTATTCATATAATATTAATGGCTAGAGATTCCCTTCTGTTTTACTACTACTTGACTACTTGTTCATATCTGTTCCAACTTCCAATAGTTTATCTTCGGCAATGCAATACTTCTACAGAAATTTTGACATGTTTCTTTTAAAGAAACTACTTCTAAATCTAATCATATTTCTTTTAAAGGAACTACTTGTTGTTTATATATTCGAAAATGAAATCATCATAAGGCGAAACACACACATATTCTTATAAATATAAGTTTGGATAAGTTACACTAACATTATATTGATCATATAAATTAAGTTTAGAGTCAATTAAGCCTAGTGACTATTCGATCAAAACCAACTCATGCACTATTGGAAACTCCAAATACATTGTAACACACTTAGATTAAATTTAACAAGTGCTCTGTTTTGGAAACTATAAATTTATTGTATAATAATGAAGGAAGGAGACGAAGGTGAATAGAGGTAGTTTTGGGCATAAACGGGGAATTTGACAGAACAGGACCCCAAATTTAAGGAGTCTCATAATTCAGATATATTTATATTAAATCAGTTTGTATAATAACACAAAAGTGTAATTGGGCTCAATTATGAAAAGTTAAACAGAGCCTCATAAATAATATGTAATTATTGTCTCAGCCCTAATAATGGTGAATCGGTATGGATCTTGATAAGAACCTTCTTTGAACTTAGGTATCGAAGTGAGTTATTGTAACACACTTAAGTATCGAAGTGAGTTATTGTATCGATACTTAAGTCAATCAATATTACCTAATATCAGAGAAATCCCCTGAAATTGAGTGTATATTTGGTGTTTTTCTCGATGAATATTAGAGAGAATAACCTATTTTAATTTGTCATATTACCATTAACGAGATATTTATTAGCTAAGAGGGAACACGTGGTAATAAGCTTTATACCATCAAATTAGATAGTCCATGACTCGGGGCTAGAAGGATTGATACAATAACTTATTTTCATTATTTTAGGGTTGAGATCCATACAGAAAAGGATACCATCTAGAAAAGTTCATAAAGAAGTCTTTTAGGCACATAAGTATCCTCCTAAGGTTTATGTGGAAGTTCATATCAACCATAATAGATGTCACAAACACAAAATCAAAATGGTTTATGTGGAAAACATTGGAAAAAATTTAAAGCCTTTAATTTTAGGGCAAGACAATAAATGTCAACACAAACCTCCGGAAACTTTTAAAGGTTGTCATCTAGTCCATATAAAAAAAACCAAACCACAACAAAAGAATTTAAAATGAATGTTCAACAAACCAATGAGTTCATTCTTTATTAGACTGTTCAATTGAAAATCAAATATTGTCAATTGTTACTATAATAAGCTCACTAAAGAACCATCCTATGTGTATCACATTTCCACCAAGTGGAGACCAATATTGATACTTACGTATGACCTATCCAATACAACATTATATTGAATTTGCGCATATAACTATTTTACTCACATAAGACGACAAGAAAGCTCATGTCCATGGCATCCTCACTGACCAAATGATTTATTTTTTAACATGTTTCCACGTAAGAGAGTCATATATATATATATATATATATATATATATATATATATATATATATATATATATATATATATATATATATATATATATATATATATATATATATATATATATATATATATACGAGAATAGTGCTTAAAATATGAAAAATAAGAAGAGATCTTGACCATTAAAATAATAAGATCCAAAGTTAGAGATTTTACGTAAAAAATGTTTACTATAACAATAAAAAATTGTCATTATAATAATAAAAATTACTATAGTAATAAAAATTATTAATATAAGTAAAAAAAATTATTTGATTACCATGAGTTAAATAAAGGTCACTATATATATATATATATTAAATATCATTCGTTAGATTTAGAAAATAGTCAAGATGTTTTTTCATTCCGTATACTTCTTATTTTATAACCAAAAGATAAGCACCATGAGTTATGAGGTTTTGATCACCCTACCCTCCTACAATAAGAAACAAAAAGTGAACATCATTTCTTACTCCAAAACCAATAAAAATCTACAAAAACTAATCATATTCGACACCAAAAATTCAGTTCAACAGGTCAAGACCCTAGCTGAAATGTCATGTACAAAGTACTTAGCTTGAAGCTGATCTAAGTATGAAAATAGTCAAATTCAATACACTTTCCTCAATCTCACAAGAAAGTTCACAATTCAACACCGAATACTAACAGATTCGCAATAAAACTTCAAATAATCAAACTCCACATAACACAATCACACAACATAAACACTCATAATTACAGGAGTTAATACACTATATTCATCAATATAATCAAGTTCAAATTTAACCCAGGAAACCTAACATGGAAGAGAAAGAATAAAGTACATAGTAAAGATTGAAGCAACAAACCTTATCGAGTGCAAAGTTGGGAAAAATGAGCTTAGGAGTGAGAAAAACGAGCACAGCAAGGGCAGTCATTCTTGTTATGTAGATCAGAAATTGCTCATTTTCATTAGAAATTTTGTTATAGGTCCTGATGTGTATAGAAGAAGCAAGATGCACGTAAGAAATTTTGTTATAGGCCCTGATGTTTATAGAAGAAGATGCACCTAAGGGCACTTCAGTAAATTGGCGCATAATTTTAAAGGATAAAAAATTAAATCAAGTATTTTTTTTAATCTTTTATTTAAAAAAATTAGAAATATAACTTCACATTTCCACAAGCCTTGGGGAACGCTCTTTGGTTTGGAAGAGCATAAGCAGGAGTGAATAACACCTGTAGAAAAGTGGACAGTACTGACGCTATAAAGACGGGAGTGTTTTGGTTGAGGGTGAAATGGCGGCAACTTGTTTGGACTC
Organism: Dysphania ambrosioides; assembly: GCA_026401315.1. Classification (NCBI taxonomy): domain Eukaryota; kingdom Viridiplantae; phylum Streptophyta; class Magnoliopsida; order Caryophyllales; family Amaranthaceae; genus Dysphania; species Dysphania ambrosioides. The sequence continues at coordinate 2,734,023 of CM048666.1, forward strand.
ACTCAATAACAACTTCAGTCTACTCCAACTCCTACTGGCTACTGCTACTGCTACTCTACTCTTATACGGAGTACCACTTTTCATACCATCGAAACTTGAAATAAACCGCACCAACCTTAAGAATATATAGAAACTAACCAAATTTCTTTCTTTGAGAACTGATATGAAAGAATGACATCCATCTTTTCAATAAATAATTTTAAATATTAAGGGTAAGAGAAAAGCTGTTGATATTTTACAACTCCTGGAATATTACCTTGAGATTTTTATTCTATCTTTTTCAGATTTTCTTTACATTGCTTTCTTGTGTGAATATAATAACTGGTAAATGCTGCTGTCATTGTGGCCTCAGCAATGCAGGCTATGCAGCATGCCAACCAGCATCGGATACTAGCTGTCCTGTAAGAGCTATTTCATCAGTATTACTTGCAAGTTTCAACTCTCTGACATCTTTCTTTTGAAAAGAGGCAAGAGATACTGAAAGTCTGAAAGTGCAGTGATTAGCATGCATATTAATACAAGTAATTGGAATTAACTATTTTTTCTATTTAATCTTTTTCTATATTTAAGAAACAATTTTAAACGTTTTTATATGTAAATTTAGAAAATAAAAAACTTAATATTCTAATAATTTATATTTATAAATATAAATAATGTAATAGATGGTGGAAGTAGATGCTAGAGTCGGAAAGTGAAAATTAATAATTTTAGTAGGAGTCCGAGAGTGAAGTAATTAACATGCATTTTGATAATTTTAGTACGGAGCATACGAAATAAGTCTGATTATTTGATGTGAGTTACGCCATTAATTTATTAGGTAAGAAACTATTTGTTTTGATGTTATAACCATTATTTCGTAATACAGAAAAATATGTCTAAAAGTATTTTCATTTAAAATAAAATAGAAACTATTACTAAATGGGGAATATATCAGGGCCGGGCCCAATTACACTTGATAGAGATAGTAGGCCATTAGAGCGCTATTCACTTTGCGGGAAATATTTGAGTATATATATGATACATTCAGGATACTAATGTGAGTCCTTGAGCTCCCACTCTCATCATGTTTAGTCGGACACCAAGATTTGTACACTCGAATGTCTCGAAAATTTCGGGAACTTGATTAGCATCAATACTATTTTAAGCTTTTTTTTTTATTATTGAAAAAGTGATACATATATTTCTACCAAATTCATTTTATAATTAGAGTTCAAATTAAATAAGGTTTTGACTATTGAAAAAAATGTAAATATGTTATTATCAAAGCTTGTGTAAGCAGCTTAAACTCCATAAAGTATCTAAACTCAATAATATGATAATGGTTAGTTTTAAACATAAATTACTCCATATATCCTTACAGTTATTTTGAAACAAAGAAAATAATAATAAAAGTTATAAAAACATAATATTACGAGATCATATATTATTACTAATATAACATTTAATATTAACATTTGAAATTTATATATTAATAGAAATTAAACTTAAATTATACATATTAATAGTATAAAAGTCAAAGTGTAGGAATTATTTGAAAATAAAAGTTCTAACTTTTAATTAACTCAAATAATCTATTACTATTATTTACACCAATAATAGTAATAGATTTTATGTGAAGTTGAAGGTGGCACTTAAAAATATGGGCTCTGAAAGCAAAGCACAAGTCATGTATAAAACCGCAGCAGATTTGAAGAGTTATTGGTGTAAATAAGGAATTCAAAGGTGGAAGAATGGAAGAAGCCCAAATGCGTAGGTTGAAAAGAAGGCAATGACTTGCATTTCAAGAACACCCAAAACATCAAATAACGTAACGGGTACGTGATGTTGATTGTTGAGTATTGACCTCCCAAGTCCCAACCCCACAAAATAATCGAGCATCTAGACGACAAAATCACACTTGTCTCCAGAATTCAGCTGTTTTTCATAGGGTATATTTACACACTCAGCATACATTGCATTTGTCCTCCAACAAGCATTGGCAAGTTCTTAACTCTTTATCACTATTATGTCGAATGATCCGTCATTTTACTCTCATTAATCCAAAATGTTACAACAGTTTAATTTATGCTCTATTCATATACCAAGTATCCTAATGTAGACCACTTTATGACTCGCATTACCTTCATACCAACATAAGAAGCCACTTCACTGATCTCTCTGCCAACTACGAGAAACTAGCTATCTTCAGTCATTACATAAGAGAAGCTTACTCTTGTAGAAATTATATACACTCAAATGGAAACCCTAGTAAAAGAGCTTAGCGACATGACTACATGAAGAAAACTCAAAAGTTCAAATTCATAATTAAGAGGATTAGTTAGGTTTTTATTTTTGTTAGGTGCGCGACACGCCTTTCACATGTGTCCTAACCTTGACAATAACCGCGTACCGAATCAAATTGAGAGATTAGGGAGAAAATAATTGGGAACTCACTTCACAACTTTAAATCATTAATCCACAGCACTATATGAAACCTTCATTAGAAAGGCAGAAAAATATGCAGCAAAATTATTACTATAACACAATAGATTGAGATAGGCCCATTTAGTTTACTATTGTCCTAAAGCTCATTTTCTAAGATTATAAAACATATTGTAATGTTCTTTTATTTTTCAAGTCAATGATGTTTTTTGGGCTAAATTGTATAAGATTCTCATAACTAGACTTGATTGTATTAGGTCATGAGGAGTAGATTCGTTAAGTTTCATTCCTCATTTAATGAGTAATATTCAATGTAAATGCATAATTTATACTTTGCATATTTAATCGCATGATTTCAATTCCATACTTTCAATTCCACACTTTTATTACATGTTTCATACAATGATGTAATTGTGTGACCACATTTATTTTATGTTCTTAATCAAGACATATTGATTTGTTTTCACGCCTAATAAGATAAACTGGCAAAAAGAGTGATGACGAGTTTGTTACTCACTAATAATTATTGACTAAAATTCTCATGTATGAGAAAAAGTGATATACAAATGGATAAAGTGGATAAAGAGAGAAAGGAGGAAAAATATTCCTCATTAACTAAAGTGGTCTTAATTGATATTCCATATTTGATAATCCGCAACATCATAGTGGGCCAAATGAAAATTGTTATTCGGCATCATTCAGTTGTTTTAAGCAAACCGTGTGTGTTGGGGTTTAAGAACGTATGCTTCTTCTACTTTAAAAATTGGGCCCTTTTGGCAGATCATATGTTGCACTTTGCACTATGGCCCATGCGTTCCGATCGGTATCAACTGCCATCAGATTCATCACCATTCCAATCCATTTCTTCCATTTTAAGAAAATAAATTCTGTAATTTAAATATGATTAGTTTCTCTTCATCATTCCTATCTTAGAATTAGGGGTTATCAAATTTAGTGCTTTTTTTAGGGATAACACACTAGTATGCTATTTTAAAATGAAAACCCTCAATTATTTGTTAGGATATTAATTTTCTTCTAATCTATGGATAGAATATAAACTATTATAAATAGGATATTCAAGATAATGTAATCCAAATATTATAATTTTTTTTTAAAAAAAAAAATACTTAGTTTGTTACTCCATTTTAATAAAATTCATTTCCTTAATCTTTCAGGTCAATATTTTGCACAAGCTTACTCTAGGATTAAAAAAAAATGTTCGCCAATTTACTTTATTTTGTATCATTTTTATTTTTGATTTATTACTTCTTCTTTTCTGGCTCAAAGAAAGAAAGTACCAAGGATGGTGGTACACAAACTAGTCATGATCGAATGACCGATCTCAAGGCGTTCGATGATACAAAAACTGGGGTGAAAGGGCTGGTAGATGCAGGAACAACAACTATTCCCAGCATATTTGTTAGACCATCGGAGGAACGCTCCAAGGATTATGCTATATGTCCTGAACATATAAGTGTGCCCGTCATAGATATGAATGAAAGTGGCGGACGAACTAAAGAAACTGTTGCTAAGGAATTGACCGATGCAGCAAAGAAATGGGGATTTTTTCAAGTTCTAAATCATGGGATACCCTTGGAAGTGTTGCAAAACATGATTGATGGAGTTAGGAAGTTTCATGAACAAGATGAAGAGACTAAGAAAGAGCTCTATCATCGAGATTACCAATCAAAGACGGTTGTATATAATTCTAACCATGACTTGTACATCTCAAAAGCTGCAAACTGGAGGGATACGTTATCCATCAACACTATATACACTAAAGGTGTATTTGATCCCCAAGACCTGCCTCCAATAAACAAGGATGCAGCATTGGAGTACATAGACCAAATTCTTAAGCTTAGTGACCGCTTATTGGTGTTACTATCAATGGGTCTCGGACTCAAACCTGAACGTTTAGTAGAATTGGAATGTCGTCGAGGTTGGTCACTGACGTGCCACTACTATCCACCTTGTCCAGAGCCAGAGCTCACCTTAGGGCTTAATGGGCATGCGGATATGTCATTCTTAACAATACTTCTGCAGGATCAAATTGGTGGCCTGCAAGTTCTTCATGAAAACCAATGGGTTAATGTCAGACCTGTGACGGGTGCCTTGACTGTTAACATTGGAGATGCACTTCGAATAATATGTAATGACCTGTTTAAGAGTAGCTTCCATAGAGCCATTTCAAAAAGTATTGGACCAAGGATTTCTATTCCGTTCTTTTTCCAAGGTGATGTTTTAGCCCAGAGGGTCTATGGTCCAATTCAAGAGCTAACATCAGAAGAAAACCCTCCTATATATAGGAATTTCACACTTGGAGAGTTCATGGCTCACTTCTTTTCTGTTGATGTCGATGAGCTTGGAGTTGATGGTTTTAAAATTCGGAAATAAACTGGAGCTGGAAACTACACTTTACTGGAATGGTGCATAACTTTGTGTATGGTGTAGAATTTCTTCGTCATATTTAAATAAACAAACCTCAAAGCTAGGTTTATGTGTTACATGTCATTGTGCTAACATATTGCTAGATAAACGCAAGTTACTAGAATACTAGGTGCACTCTACTGTATGTTGTAAAAAGAAACAAAGAAAGTTGATGAATAGTATATTATTCACCATGTGATAGAGCTTGAGTGGACTTTAAAAGTTTGTCATCTTTATCTTTGGTAAAATTTCCTTGGAATTATCAACTATTAATCTATTATATATGGTTATTATGTTACTTTATCTTGGACACTACCGTTAAATTATATATGCACTATCCTCATACGTTGATATATAAATAAAGGAGAAATTCATAATTTATATATATATATATATATATATATATATATATATATATATATATGTAATGTATTTCTATATTTGATATAACAATAGTCATATCGGATACAACAATACTTATATATGATATATGTATCCTTATTTATTTATATCAAGTATGAATTAGGAGGAATTTGACGGCGATAAGAAAAAGTACGTGTGCATTGTCTTTCAGATTGATCAAATCAATATACTTGTATAACATATTAACGATACATATAGACCTTAAATACTGTAAAAATAAATAAAAATAACACCCTTAAATATTACTTCGTAATTGCCTAATTTGCACAATAGGGAGGTTTTATTGATTAGGGAATGCAGCTACGTACTATCAGCCCCTTCGAGGATGGGCGAAAGGAAATGAACGAGATGGTTGTGTTTGATAAGAGCTTGGAGCCATTTTTCCAGTAGGAAGAGGTTGGTTCCCAATCCAATTGTCCTGGTTGATAAATGTGTTGGGGTTTAAGAGTTGATTTAGTTCTTCAGGTTGCAGTCTTCTCCCCCACTTTACTCGATGAGAAGCGTCGGAACCTGGTCCTACGCACCCCACTTCCTCATGTGTAACTGAACCTCTGCAACTCCACACAAAATCATCAAAAGAGTTGTCAATCGTAGTAATAAGCACATAAACTAGTGCGTTCGAGTGGTGGTTCCTAAAGTTAGTAGCACTACCTTCGTAGAGAGTTAGACGTAACTTGTTTTACCACGTAAATGGAGTAGTAGATCAAAAACTAGATTAGATGTTGCAATTTAATTACTCTATTTCCATATATACTTCATGGGATACATGTATAGTATATATATATGAGAGTGAAAGCTGTTTTTTATGTGATATATGCTGAGTCCTAGTGACTAATATATGCTTGTTGTCATGTTGTGTAATAACTGGCTATAATATACAAGTTAGTGTGCTGTGAAAGAAACTAAAGGGTATGGAGGAAATCTTACCTGTGGCCATGAACGAAGGTGGGATCCCAACCTTGAGGAACGATGATGTTAGAGAGGTAATTTTTGTAAAATACAACTCTGGAGTACCTTTGGTATGGCCTTCCGAGATATCCATAGGAGTTGCCTACCACTGTACAATATTTGAAGACAAACCCATTGCTATCGTCCAAATTTTGCCTGCCTTGCGCTGTTATGTAACCTGCCCCGTATATTCTATCATTGTATGGTCCACTTGTCACGTTTATTGTGCAACCCTACACAAATTTTAAGATATACTAAGTAACTAATTCGCTTTGTTGCCTTCAACTTATGTACGCTAGCATTGCATTGTTGTCTTGAGGTTATATACTTACATTAAATTTGGGGAAAAAATATTTCTTATCTATCTTTTCATATAATGCAGGATTTTGAGTTTTCGGTTCTCATACCATTATGAGGGGTACGTCAAATATTTCTATGATTGGATATAATGTAGAACAGTTTTAGGTTAATTAGACAGATTACATAACAACTTATATATATATAGTTTTTATACATGAAGTATTTAATATTTAGTCCGTAGTATATATGTAAAATCTAGATTAAAAATATCAGTATGTGAAGAAGGGAAGAGAATGAAGTAAACATACATGATACAAGGACTGGCCATAGCCCCAAATGAAATCAATATATCCTTCAATGTAACAGCTTTCGAACAGGTGACGTCCTACGAAGTCGGTCAATGTGTCTTGCACACCAATGAACCCACAATCATAGAAAGCAACTTTATCTCCTTCAATTGACACAGCTGGAGCTTGGGAAATGGTAGCAGGATGATATATGTTCTGAAAAATAAGGGCCATTGGTCAAACAATATACAAAAGATATAAATTGAGAAAAATTTATAAAAAGGAATATCAGATATTCAGATATAGACATTTTAATATCGGATATAGAAATGAAGTTACAAAAATATCCCCAATATCTTCACATCAAAAATAAATTAGGAATTTTTCATATAAAAAATATACAAAAGGCAATGCGTTATTGTGATCACCCCGATTTAATTAGACGGAGATGGAATCAGCATTATGTGAAGCAGGTTGATAATACCTTAAAAGTAATATGCCTTGCAACAATGTTGCCTGCGTACACTGAAAACGTTGCATATTCAGGTGTGGCGCTGCCTCCTCCATCCCACCATTGTATCACGGTGTTGTCTCTGCCGTCTCCGACTAGGCTTATGTAAGGCTTGTTCAAAGGGATCCTTACCTTTTCACTACACAAGAAATTACCAGCATTTCTTATAGATAAAAGCACAAATATTACACACACACACACACACACACACACACACACACACACACACACACACACACACACACACACACACACACACACACACACACACACACACACACACACACACACACACACACACACACACACACACACACACACACACACACACACACACACACACACACACACACACACACACACACACACACACACACACATATATATATATTTGCTAACATTAGTTACAATGACAAGTTATATACAAAGAAAAATAAACAGCAGCTAAACTAGTTATTACTCTAAACTAGCAAGAAAAATTGTATGTTACCTATAAATACCAGCTTTAATTTGAATTTCAATCCAGTTACGATTGTCTTCAGGAACAGAATCAATTGCCTGTTGTACTTTTCTATATTGTCCATGGCCTGATTGATCGACGACGATGGTATGCGATATTAAGTTTTCTGCAAACACTGTGAGTGTGTAAATCAAATGTGACATGGTAGTAACGTATAGGATGAACCAAGGAAACGTCATAATTTTGGGAGCCTAGCAAAATTTTCATGATATGCCCAAAACATGTGAATTACCTATCTTGTTTTTCCCTAATGCTTGCTTTTGTATTCCTAATTCCTAAATACATTTTGGTAGAATGATACTCCATAGTTAAAATATGAAAAACAATTACTTTGGTAAATATAGTCTATTGAGACTTATATATTCTTTTTTTTTTTAATATATTCGGAGAAGTAGCAAATTAACCCTTATTTTTCAAATGGAATAAATTGACTCTTTAACTTACGTAAAAATGTTCAATTATTCCATATTTATTTTTTCGTTCAATTACATGCCGGAAGAAGCTTAATTTTTTTATTCATACCTGATATAAATTTCAGATATACGTATTGTTATATCAGATATAGTTATTAACTGTTGTTATATCATATATATAAATACTAAAAAATATATATCTGGTATAAATATTATGATATCAGATATAAAAATAAAATACAAAAATGGTACGATCCTTGATATATTTATATAGATATAAATTAGAAATTTCTTCGTGTTGGAATAATGAGGTGGTGCCGATGACTATATTCTTTATATTTATAATTTATATAGAATTATAGCCTTTGCATTAGTCCTTTGTTTTTATTTTCTTTTCCTTTGCTTTGCTTGGTTTGTACCTCTTTTGAAATAAAAATATAATAATTTATTTACATTTTATTTATTTAAAATAATAAGTATAGGAAATAGGAAATACTACTTCATACACCCTCCACAGTACCTTCATATTCTTTCTTCATGTTTACTATTCCTCCATTAGTATCTGACAGTTAAAGAGTTTCGCAAAATGTACTAAGGTTACTCTCTAATTTTTAATGATCATTGTTCAATGGTTTACGGTTTCTTTTTTCCGTTGTAATTATGTGTAACTTCTCCCATGATTAAATCAATCGCAAACTGTTATTTTTTTATTATTTGTTTTGAGTTTCATTGTTTGACAAGAATTCATTAAGTGTTGGGTGATTCTGAAGTAAAGGACGGCGCAGATAGTGAGAATAGAGGAGAAGAGAATGAAGCGTTGAACTAGAGGTTATTAATAGGTTATAAACGAACGTACGTTCAACTAGGGCATGTACAACAAGGGTTAATGATGGATGTATATGGTCTTGTATGCCGTGTACAGGTATTATTTTATATTAATAAAAGATTTAAGTTATAAATATAAGTATTATTTTATATTAATAAAAGATTAAATTATTAAATACAAGTTCTTGGTGCCACGTCAACACTTCGACAAATGAAGTTAGAGCATTCACTTCAAATTTTAGATTAGTTTCGGGATTGATTTTATCCATTTGAAAGTTAAAAGGTTAAGTGACTAATATGCTACTCCGTATATACATGACACTCCATATTCCGGAGCCTATTTCCGTAGTAGCCATAGTCTGTAGCTAATGAGGCAGCTAAACTAACAGTAGTAAGCTCTCTTTGTCCCCTAAAGATTTCGACCGTAAATTCTCATCATAAGAAGTGAGATCTTATTTGATGCATTTCAATGTAAATTTTTGGAATATCAAGTTTTTATAATTTTTTTCCTTACGAATTTGGAGATAAAGCATTTAAAGTCGTGTCTTAGATACCGCAAAAAGTCAAATGGGGCAATTTTTAAGAGACGAAGAGAGTAGTTGATATCGAATTGAGGTTTATGGTGTTATGCCTCACCCTCTAGCTTGTAAAATGGTGATAGAGAGTTTTGGTTTATTCAATGTAATAAAAGTTACTATAAAAATTATTATTGTACCTCTAAAAAAAATCCAAGACAATGAGGTTAAGTTGCTGGCAAAGCCTTCTTTTAGATGGGGCAATTCGAAGTTTATCTAACAAAATGTGCGACTGTATGATTTAAGCCATAGCGGCAAGTAGGGTGGAAATTGAGCATCTATAACTTTTATAGAAGCAAAATCACTACTTACGTCATACTTAACACGTGTTAAGGTATTATAAAAAAAAAAATCCGCTTTTTTTTTTAAAGATAATATCATCTACTCTTTTTTTTTTTTACTTTACATTAATATAAGATTGAAAAATATTATATATAGAAAATTGTGTGATTATATAAATTCCTAAATCATTTAAAACTAACTTTATTTCTTCCGTTCATTTCATGTTTTTTATTTACCTTTTTCCTATAATAATTTTTTTAATATGATAAAAAGTATTATTCCAAATAAATTTTCGATAGTAATTCTATAAAACCTATAAGTTTTCTTTAATAAATTAATAAAAATAATCTTATAATTGAAATATTTATTAGAATAATTTATTATCAAATTGTACATAGCACGGACTTACCTAGTATACTAAGAAAAGAAAATCGAAAATATGTATAACTGATAGGTTATTCAATAATGAATATAGACTAAAATAGGTGACACTTTGCAATTTAATTAAGACATCATTTCCTAAATGATACGTTTAGATTTCATCATTTTCATTTATAGGAAGTTTACTCAATTGAGTTTAGCCCATACATGGATGTAGCTAACAAAATAATTAACTTCCCGAAAATGGCCGGTTTGGTAGAAGTGCACAACTTCTCCATTTATCCATATTTGAATTGATTTTGACCCCAACTTATTATGAACTTCTGCCAACATTCTTCATGTACTTAAAAATATTCTCATTAAAATGCAGTTATTGCATGAAATGTCCTCAAAAAAAAAAAAAAGTTGTTATCTCAAGAGATGAATCACCAAATCAGCAAAAGTTTAGGGCTTTGAAAAATTTGTTATAAGAACATTTTAATCATTAAATTAAATAAAGCACAATCTCATTGACTCAAATGTATAAAATAGTATTCCATAGTCTCCTCTTTTCCTTTTTTCTTTTTTTCAAATAGTACTATATACAATAATAATCATGAATTACACCATATCTGGAAAGTAAATCGGTACCAAAGAGAAATCAAGGAAAATATTAAACTTTGATTTGTTTGGTTGTGTAGTATATAAAGAAATCGATAATTAGTTATTTGATTACATTTTTCATTTATTGTTTGGCTAGCAAAACTAGCAGTAAAAAGATGAAAAATTGTTGCTTGCTAAAGTCTTAGGTTCTGTAGTTTATCTTCAAAATTATTGATGATTTCTACATATTTCTTCAGTGTTGCACTTTCATAATTTTGCTCTTAAACAAATCATTTCTTACTCTCAATCCTCATTAATAAGGCTAGAAATCATCTATCTATCTATCTATTAATCTATATATCAACTGACGTGAGACAATGTACATTAATAGTTCAGATTGCACCTTATAAAGTAGATTTGGCATAATTTTGTAACTTCGAATTCTATCTTCCATTTCAAGTCACCAGTATAACACACAAAGATATCGATCATATAGAAAATGGAAGCGTATTTCTATAATTGAGTGGTGTGTATGCAACTTACGTGGAAACCGTGATCTTGCTGTAGGTGAGAAATGTGGCTTTGGTTTCGATGTGAGATGAAGTCCATAGGGAGACTGATCAGAGTTGAAGAGTGTTGCAACATTTTGAACATCTACAGTCGTTGCACCCAAACCATGCATTGTCAGAGCAATAAGTAACCAAATGCTCCAGAACGAGTTCATTTTTTTTTTTTTTTTTTATTCTTCAGAATTATAATGTGCTCCACATTATCATGGTGGAGAGAGTGGGTTATATAATGGAGAAACGGAGTAGTGGGTTTTGTTGGGGCTGACTGCTGATTTTATTTTTGAGGAGGCTTTTCAAGATTAGTTTTTCTTAACCGCAAGTGCCAAATATATGACTTTTAAATGTAATAGGGTGCCTTTTAATATGTTTTTTTGGAAGAATATCACATTGATCTCATGCTACTTTTCTTCTATCATTCATTCATGACTATAATTTGCGCTTGTCTTACCTTTTCCGGAATAAAATCAAAAACTTCGTACGAGAGTGGAAGAAATTGTGATGTGCGGAATATATATATATATATATATATATATATATATATATATATATATATATATATATATATATATATATATATATATATATATATATATATATATATATATATATGGAAGGGATACAATGAGAAAGGTGCTTAAAATAAGAAGAATAAAAAGATATTTTAGCAATTCAAATGGTAAGATCCAACGCTAGAGATTTCATGTAAAAAAATAGTTACTATAACAATAAAAAAATAGTCACTATAATAATAAAAATAGTAACTATTATAATAAAAAGAATCATTATAAGTAAAAAAAAATATGTTTGGTCACTATGAGTTATAAAAGGATCACTATGATTACATAAAATATCATCATTTGGATTTAGGAGATGAAGAGCCAAAATGTCTTCTCATCCTTCTCATTTTAAGTACCCTTCTTATTTTAACTTTTACCTATATATATAGGGTAGGGATTCAATGAGAAGGGTGCTTATAATAAGAAGAATAAGAAGAGATCTTGGCCATACAAATAGTAAGATCCAACGTTAGAGATTTCACGTAAAAAAATAGAGTTACTATAACAATAAAAAATGGCCACTATAATAATAAAAAGAGTCACCATAATAATAAAAAGAGTCATTATAAGTGAAAAAAATTATTTGGAGAATTATAAATCAAACCCTATGATTTTCAGCTAATTTGTCTTATCCAAATTGATTTGGTTGATTAGCTAGTATTTTTTTTTGTTTACAATTATTGATTTTTGCCGATCAAAATCACTCATTTTTAACTAGTCAGAAGAGACTTGGCCAACAAATTTCTCATTGTCCCATATTATTATCTTATGAGATGCTCACAAAGTCATATATACAAGGAAAACTTTTTATCAATCAAAGACCCTTCAGATTTTCAATCAGCAACGATTCACCTCAGATGTCAGACATGCACATACTCAATGTAGCAAAGTCGAATATCATATGATAGTCTATCAGTTTTCAATCATCTAAGTCTTAAATAAAAACTTCTACTACAATTTGACTTGAGTTTTGTTACCTTTTTATAAGCAAAACAAGAATGAAAGGAAATGTTTATCATCCTCTAGCTCTTCTCACTCCTTAAAGCCATAAAAAGAAAGGGGAAAAGGTTAGAGGTGATCACTAGACCAAGGTGGCCATGTACGATCCAAAAATTTTGGCTTTATAGTCGAGCCGGAATGTTTAGATTTTTTGGGCTTTGTTGGGCCACAACTAGGCCAAGTATTGGGTCACTAGAAGCACAAGCCCAATAAAAGGGCCCACTTATTTTTTGGGCCAAGTCGTAGGATAAAATATCCGTGTTATGATATGAATTAACGACTCTTCAAAATTTCAAATTATTCCTCCTATATCTAGGGATGACATTTTAATTCGAATCGAGTCTGATCCGATCCAAAGGAAAAAATATGATCCAAACCCATTTCATTCTAACATGTTTGAATCCGATTAGAAGACGGGTTAGATTCGGATCGTGTTTTACATCCGACATGACTATAACCAAAGTCTAACCATGCTTAATATATATATATATATATATATATATATATATATATATATATATATATATATATATATATATATATATATATATCCCATAATATATGATTAATTGATGGGAATAATCTAACCTTTGCCCAATTTGTAGAATTAAGTCAATCTTTTGTTTATTTATGATTGCACCTACCTTTAGCCAATTTTTGTTTGCACTAAACCTTTTTACAAGTGACTTGAATAGCTAGTGGGGTTTATCTGACGTGGCAAAGGCAATTTCATTTCCCACGCAAATTTGGTCGTGTTGTCCTAATGTTCCTAAAATATACTCCAGAAATATAATTCCATTAATTCTCCTCTCCTACACCCCAACAAAACTTCAATTAAGTCCACTTTCATTCGAATCCCAACAAAACTTCAACTCCTCCAATTTTAACCTAACTTCTTCCGGTTTGTGGGATTACTGGCGTGCGTGGGATTGTGTAGATTGCATACATTGTTTGATTTTCGGTTTGGAATAGCCAGTGCGTGGGATTGCTGGGTTTGGTGTTAATTGAAGGTATGTCAAAATTCATGGCAAATTTAATGTTGAAAATTTTCAAAATTTTCTATCTTCTCGTCTGTCTGGGTGTCGAAATTGATGTGTGTGAACATGATGCTGTCTAAATATGTCAAATCGGTGAATTCATGTCTAAATATGTTCAATTGATGTTTTGTTGTCAAAATTTTGGTTGCCATTTGTCTGAATATGTTTAATTCATGCTTTTTTGTCGAAATTGAGGTTGTTATGTGTGTGAATATGTTCAATTGTTGTTTTCATGTCGAAATTGATGTTGGAAACTAAGCAAAACTTGATGATTATTCGTTGTTGGTCTTAGGGTTACAATGGGAAGTGGGTTTGATTTTGTGAAATTGAGATTTTGGCATGGGGGAGAGTTCAAGACTATTAATAATGGTTAGTTAGTGTATGTTGGTGGAGAAGGTAAAACTCTTACAGTGGATCCTGATGAGCTCTATTATTGGGATCTTCTTGAGTTTGCTAAGAAGTGTGGGAATTACAATGTCATTCATGGTCTTTTTTAATTAGTTCCAAAGCAGAATTTGGTGAATGGGCTAAGAAAGATCTTGGGTGATAGTGAAGTGTCAAAAATGGGGAAGTAAATGGTGCAGTACAGAGAACTTAATGTGTATGTACATAGTGCATGAAGATGAGGAGCCTAATGTGTCTTCTACAGAAAGTGCCCCCCTACTAAAGAAACTGCCCCTAGTGAAGATATCGGAGATGCTGATGTGCCATCTTCCTTCAATGCCCTTAATGAAGAAACAATAAATGTTGATGTGCCCAATGCCCTTAATAAAGAAATAGTAGATGCTGATGTGCCCAATACCCTTAATGAAGAACCAGTAGATGCTGAAGTGCCCAACACCCTTAATGAAGAACAAGTAAATGCTTTTAGGCCAGCTTCAAAAATGTCAACATTGAAGGAATTAAAGTAAATATTGATGTATCCTCCTCACAGCTACCACCCTCTAAAAGACCAAAAAAGTTAAATCCCAAAAAAGGCCCATTGAAGAAAGTAATGTTACCTACTAAGAGTAGGCCAAGGAGACAATTACAAGAATCTTCTGAGACCCCCCAAAACACTGTCTCCACTCCCCCTTCCACAAAAAAAAATTTACCTACACCTTCTTTTAAAGAAGTGGCCGCCACATCAAAGAGTGCTTTCTATCCATTTCTTCCTCATATAAAAAGAAAAGCAAGGCATTGAACCTTGAAGGAGAAACTCATTCCAAAACTGACTATGATCGGACGGATAATAGATCTGAAAGCCCGCTGAAGTATAGTGTTCAGTGAGAGAAGTGAAGATATTGGTGATCCACTAAATAAGCCTGAGGGTGAAAGAGAGATTGCTGAGCATAATGCATTTTCTAATGAGGAAGACTTAGATTATTCTGCTAAAAAGGGGGAGGATGATGAAAGTGTTAATGAAGTTAGTGTAGATACTAAAGAGGAAGGACTAGAGTCTTTTTCAGGTGGTAATGATGATGAGATTAGACCGGCATTGGATAGAGTTAGATCTATTAATATCAAGTTGACAGATTTAGCCAAGCATCTTCAAAGTGAGGCCGGTGAGGGAAAAATACTAGGTTAACAGATTGGACAATCTTCGAGAAGGAGGGAAACTAAAGCAACAAAGAGGGATGTTGAGGATAATGAGAATGAGAATGAGAGCGAGTATGAAGCAAGTGAGGATGAGATTCATACTCCTAAATAAAGTGGAGATGAGTTTGGAGAAGGGAGTTTTTCTAAGAGGGAGATGTTAGTGAAATCAGACACTGATTTCAGCAAATTTAAGTGGAAAATAGGTAATAGATACTCAAATAGGAAGGATTTTAAAGATGCTGTTTCAAAATATACAGTCATGAAAAGGAGAGATCTTAGTTTTGTAGTTAGTGACAGTAAAAGGCAACAAAGGTTAGGAGTTAGGTGTGTAAGTGGGTGTCCCTTTTACCTATATTCTGCTTGGCATCCAGGCCTCGCCACTTTCATAGTGAACAAGGTTAAGGGGGAGCACACTTGTCACAGGAACATGAAGAGGAATAGGCAATTGAAGTCATCATGGGTTGCAAGGGAGATGCTAGATGTATTCAAAGCAAGGCCTCATTAGCCAACTAAGGACATTAGAGATACTGTGAAAAGGGCATACAAAGCGTTGGTGAAGAAGGATTTCACTTACAAAGTGAAATACCATGCTTATAAGCTGCTCCATGGGTCAATGAATGAGCATTATTTGAAGATGGGTAGGTACATTGAAGCTCTAAAGAAATATTGTCTTGAAAATGTCACGGATTTAGTTGTTCAACCTAGTGGTGAGAGAACAACACCTGTTTTCTAGAACTTTTTCATGTGCTTTGATGGCTTGAGGAAAGGTTAGATGCATGGATGTAGGAAGGTCATTTGTGTGGATGCTGCATTCTTGGGAGGGTTGCTGATGAGTGTAGTAGGAAGAGATGTCAATGAACAAATGTTTTCTATTGCCTGGGCTACTGTTGAGGGAGAGAATAGTTCATCTTGGGAATTGTTCTTCACTCACCTCTAGAAAAGCCTTGAGCTAGGAGATGGAACTGACATTGCTGTGATTTTTGATGAGCACTAGGTATTTAATTTCGTAATCTATCTTGGTCTAATGCTTTTATAATGCTTCCTATGCTTTTACATTGCTTTTACATTGCTTTTACAATACCACGATACATAATACCTTGTGTTTTACAATGCTTCCTACCTTGTTGTATATATTGAAGGCTATATTGCATGTTGTTGCCACTGTGTTGCCAAAGGCTGAACATAGGCATTGTGCTAGGCATATCTTCACATTATAACATAGGGCATATAAGAGGGATGAAATAAAACTCCTCTTTTGAAAGATAGCTAAGGCTTACAATGAGGACGACTATAATGAGGCTTTTGATAAGTTGCATGAAGTGAATCTAGACGCAACATTAGCATTTAAAAAATACAATCCTTCCCTTTTTTTTGTAGAGCTTTCTTTGATAGTTCCATCAAAACTGATGCTATAACAAACAATGCGATTGAGACTTTCAATGGATACATCATTAGTGCTAGGAAAAAACACCTTATACATATGTTTGAGGACATTAGAGTTTCTTTAATATAAAGGATAGTTAGTAAAAAAAAAGAAATGCAAAAAGCTAATTCATTGCTTTGTCTTAGAATCCAAGCCATATTGAATGAGGAGAAAGAGAAGGCAGCTCAGTGTGATGTTGTGCCATCCACTGATATGTGTGGATTTAGGGTCTAGGACTTGCACTTGCAGGAAGTGGGACATGCTAAGGATACCATGTTTCCATGTCATATCTTGTATTTACTTCTTGAAAAAAGAAGCGGAGTCCTTTGTAAATGATTGCTATAAAAGAGATTTGTACTTGAATGTGTATGCTGATTCCATACCACCAATTGAGGGAGAAAGGCAGTGGGCTAGGGTAGACTGTGTTATTAACCCTCCACCAATTAAGATTGGTCCTGGTAGGCCTAGGAAGAATAGGATAAAAGAGCCCATTAAGAATCCCAAAAAACTAGACACTTCGCTCAGGACAAGAATGGAGATGACTTGTCGCATTTGTATGACAAAAAGTCATAATAAAAGAACTTGTCCAAATAAGGATAATGCTATTCAGATAGAGCCAGAGCCTAAGAGGGCAAGAGGAAGGCCAAAGAAGACTATCACACCCTCAAGTCTAGCAGCAAATGACACCTAAACAAACTCCACAGTGCCTTAACCAAGTTTACACCGGTCCACAGCACAACCAACCCAACTTGGTAGGGGTGGGAGGATGATTCTTGGTGGAAGGGGAGCCAGAGATAGAAGCCAAATTGCAAATAAAGGAAAAGGAAAGACAACTACTGATGCTGCAAAGAGCATAAATGGTCAAAGTGTAAGCAGGGGGAGGTCTAGAGGGAGAGCAAGAGGAAGAAGAAGGGTATGACAAACTAACAACATTTTTTTATATACTTAAGCTTACATATGTTTAACAAACTAACATAAAAATATTTTTTTCTTTTCACAGGTGCCAATAAGAGTAGGAGTGTTGTCCAGTGATGGGACTCTAATGTGGAATGTAAATGTTCTTCTCTTACATCTACTTTGAATGTACATACTAAAATTATTTGTATGCTAATCCATTTTTGTAAATTACAGATGTCTAGTGCGACTTCAACACAAGCTAGTTCAACCTCTGTTAGTCATCACCACCAACAACAACCACAAAATAGCCAACAACAACAACTTTAATGTATTAGATGGAACTTAGTCAATGACTACTTTTAATCATCTTTGTAATTAGTTTGTTGTATGATACTACTTTTTCTATAACCTTTGATATATTAGATGGAACTTTTAATGTATTAGATGGAACTTTGTCAATGACTAGTATACTTTTGCTACAACTTCTAATGTATTAGATTATACTAATGCTCAATGTTTGTTATTGTCATAGATACAAAATAGAAAATTACATCCATACATCCATTCATACAAAGATACAAAACAGGTTGCAAACCCACCAACTGTTATCATATGTAGCAAACTACATCTTCCTCTAGTACTACTTGTCATAGGCATTCATAGTTATTCATAGCAAAATACATTTATAGTTATTCTATTTAGGCTATAATTCATCCAACGAGTACTACTTGTAATAAAACAAAACAATCACTACTAACATCCACGAAAAGATTAAAGCTACAGTCAGATTCTTCTCATTCCTTGAGCTTCTCATCAACACGATACACATCTCTACAATATCATTATTCATCTCTTGAATATCTTCCTCTAAATTCTCCTTCTTCGTAGAGATCTTCTTCAATTTGTCTTCCATTAATTTCTTTTCATACTTTAATTCAAATTTTCTTGTGTCCTTCTCCTATAACTGAAATTGTAAATCTTCCTTTCATCAACCCACCGGAACATGTCACATTTTATTTTTTAATTAACACAATTACTACAAAAATTCAACACAATTCCAACAAATTCAACACAATTCCAAATAATTCAACACTATGCAAAATGCACAAATTCAGCATAAATGAGTTCAATTCCTACAACTTAAATGAGAGAAAAATAACTTATAGGCCACATTGGACATCCATAGAACTTATGCCCAACCTTTTCCCCATTTTTGACGGTCCACACCACAACATCCCTCCCACACACACATGCAACACTAGGATAAATTGACTTCCTTGAATTCGAGGGGGACGACGCACATGAGGATTTCCCACCAGCCATAGCAAGAACGAAGGGAAGATGGACAGAGATGAAGAGAGAACCAGCTCGAAGCAAGACTGATGGGGAAGAGAAGGATGAGGAGTGAAGACGAAGAAAAGTGAAGACATTGAAGAACTTATGCCTGCAACGATATTTAGTTCCTTCAATATTTTTAAAAGAGAGTTACCTCTTCGTGACCATCTATCGCAGGTAATAACTGGACCAGGTTTAGTGGAAGCAAAAATCAGTTAAAGGTAGGTGCAAATAAAAATAAATAATAGGTTGAATTAATATCCGCAAATCGGACAAAGATTAGAGTAATGCGGTCAATTAATCATAAAAATAATTTGCAAGTATAATATAAAGGGGTAAATTCAATTGAAAAACCTTCAAAATTGAAAAGATAAAAATAAAATATAATATAATGCAACCTTGGACACCACTCAACCAACTCCACCACTATCACTCGAAAGAGAGGAGAGAGAATGGCGCTCCAACTCACTTCACCCCCCTTCGCTCTTCCTTCCACCTCCTCTTCTCAACCCAAACTCTCTCTTTTCCGATCAACCTTTTCCGTCCGATTACAATCTCGAACCCCCGGAATCTTCTCCCGCAAGATGCTGAGAACGACACCGTTTTCCATGAAGGTGGAGGAAGGAGAGAAGAAAGTTCTGGAAGCGGAAGGAGGGGAAGAATGGGGAAAAGTTTCAGCTGTGTTGTTTGACATGGATGGCGTGCTTTGTAACAGTGAAGAACCTTCTAGAAGAGCCGGTGTCGATGTGTTCGCTGAAATGGGCGTTGATGTTACTGTTGATGACTTCGTCCCTTTTATGGGAACTGGTAACTTTTATCACTTTAATTATCTCTTGAATTTGATTTCTCTAGTTAAACTTTGGATTTATTTTTATAATTAGAATTTGATGAAATTTGTATGTTGTTGATTGCATAAAATGGATTGGATAATTATATGTTGAGTGACTTCACTACCCTAGATTGTTCAACTAGATCTAAATGTACGACATTCACGTGCTTATTCGACTTTTTTTTCGGTACGCGTCTCGTGAGGGGGTTAGATAATTAGGTAACTATGCTAATAAACGGATGGGAGATGGTTAAATTGAATTGAAGCACGTTATTGTTATTCGATCAAGTTCGTGTTTTGTGCATGATTGAAACCTCCCTGGCCGTCCTCCGAACTCGTAGTCGTGACAGAATTCAGGCTTGTAGGTAGGGGAGCGAGAACATGAGATATGTTGTTCAGTAGAAGATGGAGTGTGTCCTGTATCACACCAATCCAGAGGACTAAAGTCCAAAACTCTCCCATTTTGGGTTTGGTTTTGGTTGCATTATTCAAAACTTACTTTCATGATTTATATGTAGTTTAAGCCCTTGTTTCGGTTATTTGTTCCGATCTTGTTATTCCTTTATTTTCGGTGATAACATTGTTAAATTCGTGCTAGGTGCAATTAAATTACCTTCTTCTGTTACGTGCTATTAAGTGCTGTAATTTTTTCTCAATTCTATTTTTTGTATCTGACCTGAATGTGTACTTCAGGGGAAGCAAACTTCTTGGGAGGTGTTTCATCAGTGAAAGGTCTTAAGGGATTTGATACTGATGCTGCAAAAAAAAGGTTCTTTGAAATTTACCTTGAAAAGGTGATTAAATTTATGATTTGCTTGTTCATGTTGGAATCTTAGAAGTAATGTTACTTGCTACTGTTTTGAGTCTCCTCAAAGTTGTTGCTAGTTCCTTACACATCCTTTCTTTTTTAGTACGCGAAGCCAAATTCTGGAATTGGATTCCCTGGGGCTCTCGAACTCATTACTCAGGTGTGATTTCCTCATATCACATTGACAAGAAACATATTTTGTGTATTTAACAGCAAAATGATAAAATTCTATTTTATAGTGCAAAGCTAAGGGCCTCAAAGTTGCTGTTGCTTCCAGTGCTGATCGTGTCAAAGTGGATGCAAATCTAGCTGCTTCAGGGTTGCCACTTGAATTGTAAGATGAATGAATCTCTGTAGTACTTGCAGAGTAGAGGCAATTTCATGGTTTATTAATGTTTGTTTTCATTTGCTTCTAATGCTGAAAACAACATCCAAATGAAGTTTGTACTTGTGTATTTTGTTTGATAGGTAATTCAAGCATTCCATTCAACTCTTAAAACATATGGATGGCCAGATAAAAAGTTGTAAGGCTTTGCTAAATAAATAATTTTAGGCAATATTTCTTCAATTGCGTGCTTTTTCCAAATTACTTTAAAAGGTAGGTATAGGCCTGAAATTTAGGATTTCTGTTCACATACTGTAGCAATATAAGTAAGAGAATTTCATGATAAGTGCTTATGCTATCATTCATAAAGGACTTTTCTGATATATCTCAGTGCCATTCCATGAATTAATCTATACCTCATTTCCTGAGTTATGTTAACATATTATCCTGTAGGAAGGACTAGTATCACGGTGAAAAAGTTCTGTTCGGAGAAAAAGGCAGCTTGTAGATCTCCTTGTGGAGCAATGGGCATCTCCCCTTCTTTTAAGCTAAGAAGGTTGTTCATGAGATAAATGAAAATACTTATATAATTCTGTGTGTGTGACTATTATAGTTATAAGCATGCGTTATATATAAAGAATGGAAAATAGATGTTCCTAGGGCCGGATTGCAGCCTTCCCCATAAACATATGCTGAAATCCTATGCCCTTTGTCTGGGAATGTCAAGGGAAGGGGTGGGGTTTAGAACTGAATTCGCACATGTGAAATTTGAAATATTTTATATTAATGTTTAGATCATTGCAATTTCTGATTTAGAATTGTTTTAACTTTATGCAAGAACTTGGTTTTTTCACTTACAGAATACTCATATTTATTATTTTCTTATTATCAGGTTTGATGCTATTGTGTCAGCAGATGCATTTGAGAATCTAAAGCCTGCTCCTGATATTTTTTTGTCTGCATCAAACATACTGAATGTGCCACCAAGTGAGGTAATCAATTCTTCTAATTTTGGTTTCTTCGGTCTTTTCAGAAACTGCACCTTTGTTATTTGAGGAAGGGAAAAAAGATATATGCTCTACTGATAAGTGTTTCTGATATATGCTTAAATACATGTCATATGTATGAAAGATATTTCAATAATGTGTTCCTTTGATCAAACAAACTTATCAAAGAGAACAAAAAATATTACAGAGTATTATTTGTTGTCCCTAGCTATGGTTTGTTCTGTTCCTTGGTTAGTTGGTCTCTTGGTATTGTCATTTAGCCCCTCTTTTTATTGATGGAGTGAATTTTTGAACAAAGGGATTCAGCTAAGTTTGAGAACAGTTAGCTTTGTCCCAATATTCTTGTTGTTCAATCATGTTAATAAGTGGTCTTACCTGCATGTGGTACTCCATGTCTGTTCATAGTGTGTAGTGATCGAGGATGCACTTGCGGGATTACAAGCAGCTAACGCTGCCGTAATGAGGTTAGTATGAATTTTTTGGTACTTTTTTTGGTAGACTTCTTGTTTCAAGGTTTGTTCTTGGTGATTAAAATATGGGCATCATGAGTTGAGCTATGATATTCTTCATTATTAACTTGACTAAATCTCAAATAATGCTCTTAATGAATTGTTTCAATAATCCTTTGGTTTTGATTGAAGACCTTGACAATTGCAGATGTATAGTTGTGACAACTACATTATCTGAAGAGACTCTAGCAACTGAAGCTCCATCGCTTATCAGAAAGGATATTGGGAACATTACTCTTGATGATATTGTCTGTGGTGGATCTAGCCTCCTCAGTGTGTAGCTCCAAGAGCGATTTATTGTCATGTAAAGAACCAACTTTGATGTTAGACGTCCATTTGTTATCTATTTTGGTTGTCATGATTGTCAACTGCATGAAGGAATTTCTTTTGGAAAATTTAATGTTTTAACGTAGAATGGAGTGTCATGGCAAATCTGTTGTCAAGAAGGGACTGTATGTTCACTGTAAATTTTCCTATATTGATTGGATAATAATTTCTCAAACAATTCTGATGATCACATGACATTACTGATGAGAGTTTGCAGGTATTTCAGTTTGAGGGAGAAGTGAGGGATTCCTTCTCATCTGGAGGGTAAGAGGTGGTCTTAGCCTCAGATATTGCTGGTGAAAATTATTCCTATATCATAGTATTCAAATCTCAGGACGGGGAAGTAGATGCAATGACTGAGGGTGGTAAGGTGGGGACTCTCGAGTAGGTGAATTGTCTCATGAGACACTCCCTCTACCCCAAAACTATTTTTTCTTTCTACTTTGGTATGGCTCAATAATTTTTAATTTTTTTTTACTTGAGTTAAGTGCCGATTAACTGTGGAAACTTCTTAAGTCCCCCCCCCCCCTCTACAGCTCACTGTTGTTGGAGTACATTCAGCTAAATTTGACAATGAGAGGGACTTGGAATCGATTTGCAGTGCAGTTCTGAGATATGGAATCACTTATCCTGTATTTGAAATTTTTTTGTTTGAAATGTATGGATTTATTACTTCATTTTATAGATGCTGAAGCATTCCCAATTCATTGTTATGTTCCTTTAGAATCTCTTCTATTCCGTCCAATGTTGGATTTGGTGAATTGTTTTCTTGTGATTGCAGGTAGTTAATGATGGAGACATGTGCGCGTGTTGGGGGTCAGTTCATGGCCGACTTAGCTATTATTGGACCCAATGGCTGGCTTATTGGGCAAGTTTCTGGAGAGGGTTGAAGAAAGGTACAGTGGCTTGTTTATTATTGCATTCACTCTCTATTTGTGCTGATGTTTTGATTTTATTGTCCGAAGTATATGGTTGCTTACTATGTGTGTTGGAAGCATAATCACTTCCTTTCTATGCCCACATAGTTGTTTTCAGGGGTGTACATTGGATTGACTTGATCGGATCCAAATCCAAACCAGAATTTTCAAAGTACAGTCTAATACAGTCTGGACTGAATTGTTTTTAGGGGTGTACAATGGATGGACTGGAGTAGATCCAATTTGTACTTTTTTCGATCTAATTTTTATGTAACATATAAAATATATATTTTTGGATTTACTCGAACTTATTTTGACCCATCAAGAAAAATGTTGTTACATTTATACTGAAAGAAAGTTGAGATTAAGCGACGGCCCCTTTTTAAAAATTGTTTATTTCAACAAAGCATACACACAGATATACCAAATGATTTACATTTTAATTTTATGTATAGATTTGGAGTTTATTTTTATATTTTTAATTCTCTTTTATTACATATATTATTTTCTAAACTTTGGACGCCAAAAGGCCAAGTCTGAATCCTGTCTAAAATATTTTGGACTTGAAATTTTTCTAAATTCATTCCAAATTTTAAGTCCAATCCATTCTAACTAGTTTTGATTGGACTCAGTACATGTACTTCCTAGTTGCGTGCTTTTTGCTAAACCAGACAATCTTTGAAGCTGATATCAATGGTTTGATATAATTCCTTAACCTAGATAAGGAGTATGTCTGTCGTGTTTTTTGAACCTTAGATACAGTAACTTTCTGCTCTTTGCTTTTCAGTTTAGGACATTTATCATTTTACTTAGATCTCTTGATAACTGATGCTAACAACTGTGTAATCCGGTACATGGAAACCAAGCAGAACCACAGTTTTTTACGTTAGAGCTGAAGGTTGTTCAACCCCCTGCTCCAAGGGTCAAAACCTTGAAACGTCTAAAGAAGCGTTTATTACCTGATACATGGATTGTGATGGTGAATGGTGGTCCATCAACTGAGGGCAATTTGCACCTTATGATATCAGTGCCTGAAGGGTACCCTTTCTCAAAGTTCTTTTTCTCTCCCTTTCACACACTAAAAAATGCGACCACCATATATATATTGACTTTTTTTGTACCAGAGAATAAATATGAACTACACTTTGCAGGAAGCTCGTAGTAAATTCAATGTAGAATCACAGCCAGATAATGCAATTGCTAATGAACCCTTGGATGAGAATCTCAGCCCGGAAGGATTTGCTGTGCTTCATTTTAAGAGATCCACCCCTTCAGTCTCCATGGGAAGAATAGGTTTAGACTATGTTCATTTTGGATAGAGAAAGGAGTGGCGATGCATGTCCTGATTTGTTGGATGAAAATGGAAGGAAAATGTAAGCTACGTAGGGGTATCCAAAATAAAATTCCAACTGCTCTAAAATTAAATTATTTTGTATGGATAGGAAAATTATAGCCCTCCCCTGGGTGGCTGCATGAGAATTTGAAAAACCTGATTTAATATACGGAACATATTTTGTGATGTCTTCACTGCCGGGATTTTCCAGCAGCGTTGCAAATGGTTTTTTACTTGGTATGCTCATGTTTTAGAATTAGCTGATGTGCAGTATTTGTATGAACAGAAGCTGTATAATCTGTGGACTGGCCATTGTATGATGAAAATTTCTTCTCTTCTCAGGTCTATTATTGTAACGAGGACAGTTAGTTTGTACCAATCATTAGCTTTTGAAGTACACTTTAAAGAATAAATACTCGGATCATCCTCAGCGGACATAACTCTACAATATCTTGTGGAATCAAAAGGCATCAGTGGCAGCATACCAGGCAGATCTTGATATAATTCTCCATCTGTATATATGCTACAAGTTTTGAGTTCTGTCAGTAAAACCCCGAGTATATGAATAGATCATTATTCTAGTATATGAATAGATCATTATTCTGGTAAAGTCAATTTTAGATAGGATAAATTATGTGAATTTTCAGTTTTCAGTGGAGCATTTAATCTATACGTCAACAATATCAGTTTCTTGAGTTTTCCTATATGCGCCTACATCTGAAAATTAATTCTAATCCAAATTGGGAAGATCATCCGCGATCCTCAGCAAAGTACTGTAATTTGGAGATGAGCAAGTCTTGAGTAAACCACTCACAATATGCGAAACATAAAAAGTTTCTCTTGCCAAGAACGTTGAACGGTTTTATTCTAATCTTGCTTATGGAGACAGTATGTTTGGTTACGAATAAATTTTACAGGAAACATTTTGACACTTTTGTCTCGTGTCTAAGGCAGCAAAATAACGACTATGATATATTGTTTGCCTTGTCAACCCATAAGTTTGTTGTGAAATTATTGAATTTTAGCACATTTTAGGGGTCTTTAGCCGTACAATTATTGCAAATAGTATTGTACTAAGGGTGTGATGTTTGTCTTTATCTTTATGGAGCCCCGCCGAGTCAATGTACCTCACGGCTCACCCATATGCTCTGACCTTATTGTCAGATATTGCGCTGTTGAAGATTGTACTTCAAGCTTAGCATTATCATGTTCACAGCAGATCACTTGGGCTTCAAGCTTAGCATTATCATGTTCACAGCAGATCACTTAGTCCTCACTAAGTCAGCTCATGCTTACAAGTCCAGCTCAGCTCAAGATATTTTCAATCTGTTTACTAGTAAATAGAATTTAAGCAAGCTTTCGTACAATTGTCCATTCCCTGAAATACAGAATTCTGTTAGAAAGGCGTTAGAGAGGAATAACACCTTACCAATCCTCCCTGCAAGAAGCTCACGCTTTTCAAGTTAGCTGAAATCTGATTGGCTGACATATATAGCATTTTTTTTTACATCCCGACATATGTAGTAAATAGCAGAGATCATGTATATTCTTATTCTATTTCATTTTTTTTAATAAAACACTTTTAAGATCAATTATATTTTCTCTCTAGTTGAATCTTTGAGCTGAGATTTCATCTTCCTATGCTTCTAATCTAAGCTATTGCTTAATCAGCTAAAACTAGATTTCTTTCAAGAGGTCTCTGATTTTCTCAAATCTGTTGTTGCCAGATTAATGGATATTGGTGAACTAGTTACTTAATCAGAAGCAACTGTAGACTCAAAATGGATAGAGTTATGGACAAAGAACTCGTGGTGTTCGAGAAGACATGTACTGATGTACTTGGAACTTGTGACTTTACCTAAGGGTAACCAAACTTTAAAAAAAAAAGTGGGTTTACATAAACAAGAAAATATGTTGATGCTCAGCTCTATTGATAGAGATATAAGGCTACCCTATTTGATAAAGGCTCTACACAAAAATATGGAATTAATTTTCATGAAACTTTTTTCCCTGTGGTTAAGATGGCTACAATCAGATGTCTTATAACATTAGCTGCTTGCAGAAACTGAGATCTCTATCAATTTGACATTAATAATGCTGTCTTGCATGGTGACCTTATGAAGAAGTTTATATGAAGGTCCCTCATAGCAGATGCAAACTTAAAAAGTCCCTATATGGTCTTATATAAGCATCTAAGCAATGATTTGCCAAATTACTTACTGAAATGGGATCTTAGGGCTTTATTCCATCAAAGAATGATTATTCCTTTTCTTATGAAGAAAGATGGTGTAAGACATTATAATTATCCTTGTAGGGTTTAATGTTAGTACTATTACAGCTCTTAAAACTCATCTTCATAAAAAATTCAATATTAAGGATTTTAGTTTTCTCAACTATTTCCTAGGCGTTGAGAATCTTGAGATATGCCCAAGTGATCAAGAAGTTATTCCAACTCAAAAGAACTAAAGAACTACTTCCAGATTGTGTATCTGACACTTCGAAACCAGCTTACACTCCCCTGCCTTCAACAATCAAATTGCTTCCTGATAAAGCTGACTTACATGGACAATCTGGCTCAGTATAGGCGTCTTGATGGAAAACTCAACTTCCTCACACACTATACCTGAATTAGCTTTTGCAGTTCAATCTTTGAATCAGTTCATCTAAGATATTGCCTACATAATACTCTTGTTGGCAAACATTGAATGGTTCAATCTTCACCAATTCCAAGTTGAAGGGGGTGGTGTTGAAGTTTGTACTTCAAGCTCATTATCATGCTCACAGCACATAACTTAGGCCTCCCTAAGTCAGTTCATTCTGGTACTAATAGAAATCTAACCAAGCGTTCTTACGGCTGTCCATTCTCTGAAATTCAAGAATTCAGTTAGGAGGCCATTGGAAAGGAAGAACACCTCAACAATCCTCCCTGCAATAAGAAGCTCACGATTTACTGTTATAGTCAAGCTAGCTGAAATCTGATCGGTTTCGACACATCATACTGGATTCTGATTGGCTGACTCATATCATTGTATAAGTAGTACAGGTAGCAGAGATCATGTGCATTCTTATTCGATTTCATTTTTTTGTATTCAAACATATTTTATGTACATATATATTGGAAGTCATATAAGACTGATATAGTAGATGAGAGTCAATTATGTATAACCTCATAAGGCTTTCAACAAACAAAACTACAGCACTTGGAATACGCTTAAATTTAACAAATTAGGTTTATGTGTTAGCAAAGGATTGATTTCTAACAAAGCAACGCCCTCGTGTGCATATGCCTGTCACTAAATCATTAATCATGAAAGCGTCGCCAGCAATTTGGACTTCAATGCATAATAAATTAGAGTTGCCTTTTTTGTTTATAGTTAAATTATAGTCAGGTCCAGGTTAGTCCCCTTCGTACCAAGCAATGCAATACAATATTATCCTATATAAATATCTTTTTAGCAAGCGTTTAATCAAATGATTGGTACCGTTGAGATTGTATTTATGCATTGTATTGTATTAATTGCTGAATTATGCAGAACTGACAGCATAAAGTCATGGGTCAGCTGCTATACCGAATCCATTATCCATATATTTATCCAACCTCTACCCCTTTTGTTTGAAAATGATGTTTCAAATATATGGGATCGATTCTTCAAAAGAATGAAAATAATGATTAAAATGGCACCTATTAAAATTAAATTTGGATGATTAAAAGAGAGCCATGAATGGATTATTATGTGATTGTAGTGTATCTTTGAGGTTAAAGGGGAAATTCTATAGGATTATAATTAGACTGATATTATTGTATGTGCTAGAATTTGGGCTCTTAAGAAGGAGGATGTTAAGAAAATGAATGTAGCAAATATGTGTATTAAAGTGGATGTGTAGGAACATCTTGAAGGGCGAAATTAGAAATGTGAAAATCTAAAAGAGAGTTGGAGAAACAAATATTGAAAATAAGATAAAGAAGAATATAATCAATATAGTGGTTTGGACATGTGATGCACAAAACAATATAGGTATTGGTGAAGAAAGGTGGAAGGTTGAGATAATGAAGACTTCAAACGAGATCGAGTCAGATCAAAGAGGACTTGGATGAAGAGGGTTAATGAAGATATATAAAATGAGCTTGCAAGAAAATGTGGCTCTAAATAGAAGGAAATGAAGTGAAAAGATTTTTATGGATAAATCACGTGATATAAGCCCTTGATTTGAGTAGCCATTTCATCTTTACACTTGGCTTTATTGTCGTTGTTTATAACCTTTTTGTTTGCACCCATATAAATAGACACATCAAAAAGCCGTAATCTCGTTTTTTCATCAGGAATTTAGGCATTGTGATTCATTGTTGGATGTTAACTCTAATGCTGCCTTGCCTCCCCTCCTAAACTAAGATTGCTTTGAAAGTATTTCAATTATGGAGTACAAATCGTGAGTGTAAGAAAGGTTTATTAGTTCGCTCATTTGACATAAGTGTGCAATGATCATAAAGCAATAGACTTATACAGATCTTTTAATTATATGCCTCTTATGAAAGACCATCATGAACTATTAGTCTGTTACAACCAAGTGCTGTACAACAATGGACGGTGCATCTCATGTATGGTCCTCAAGAGCTCCCGAATTCATAAGTAAATAATATATTCCCATTTTTCGTGATTTACTATTTGAAAATAAAATGTACTAGTAATAAATGAAAATTTACAATTAAATAAAAAAGTACCACTAAGTTTAATCATTTTAGTTTTATTTTCATGGTCACTTTTTGCTATTTTCCCTTTATTTTTAAAATATTATATACTACTGTTCACATATATCACTTATAATCTCCTCACATCCCCGCCCACCAATCTACATAATCAAAAACTACAGAGAGAACTGTTCACAGTAATAATTTGCA
Source organism: Dysphania ambrosioides (assembly GCA_026401315.1). Taxonomy (NCBI): domain Eukaryota; kingdom Viridiplantae; phylum Streptophyta; class Magnoliopsida; order Caryophyllales; family Amaranthaceae; genus Dysphania; species Dysphania ambrosioides. The sequence continues at coordinate 2,764,265 of CM048666.1, forward strand.
AATTATACCTAATTTCCAAGTACCATCCCATATTTTGACATAATTTACCACACATCAATGCAGCTTGCCTGATTGCCTCCCAACATATACAAGAAAATATGCTTGGATATCTGTGACACATGAAACAAAAATTATAAAATGTCTAGTACATTGACTTCCAGATAGCTAGAATTTCACTCTACATGCGGAGTATCTCTGTTACTTGCAAATTGCACATTCACAAATCTAGAAGCTTTTAAAATGAGGCGATCCAGGCCTAATAAAATATTACAGTAAGTTAGCTGTAAGTTTAACACATGAATAGAAGTGTAACGTTGCAAGTTGTTTAAAGGATAAGAGGCTGATTGAATGAATTTTGCATTATGGTTATCAACTTTGATTATAATAAGCCAGCTTTTTAGTATTTTAATACTATTTTTTACAGTAACAGCAGTAGATTCAGATCAATATTTTTGAATCAACAAGTTGTCAAAGGAGGAGATAAGGGTGTGGACTGTGGAAAAGAGAGACCAGTTAAAAAGTTGTCATTTTCAGATCCCCTAATCATATAATCTTAACCATATAATTAATGACTTAAGTATTAAGTGATCTACCATCTTTCTGATCCATTGATACCTGCTGAAAAATCTTAGATATGGTCCCTGTATCTCAGGCAGATAGGGATGGGTAAGAAGCAAAATTTGTTTCCCTGACACACAACTTGTTGCTTGCTAAGGCAACATAACATTTACTTCTAATACCCATCTCTGTACTTCTCCCATTTCATAATATAATGTCTGTGATGAGAGTATATATATATGAGAGCCCCGGTTTAAGTATTTTGATAATATGATATTTGTAAGGGATGCAGTACATGAAGGTACACATTTTTGAATACTTCAGATTTCATGTTGATAGATATCTCAGTATTGAAAAAAACCATTTTAGATGCATGAAAATAAAAATTAAAAGTTAAGGGTTATTTGATACGGATTTGTCGTATGTTAGCTATACTTGTAAATTCGTTAATCAACTAAGTTAGTTATGGAGTAATGGGATTATATAGCAAAAAATGCACATAAACAATCTAATAAAGGGAAAACTAACCCATCAATAGGAAAAGTCATTAGATATCAGCAAGACAAGTATTTCTAATAACATAACGAGGCATATATGAAATGTTACCACTATCTCCTAAGTATGCGTAACACACGTAAATTGCATAGTTTTCTCATATCTCAAACAACCTTCCGTAACTTGTGTACACTACTCATAATCTCGAACACGAGCAACAAAAGCAGTTCTATTTTAAGGAACTTCGAACTATTTGAGCAATACAAGCTCATCAACTGATACTTACATGAGTTACATCGATGTTTCCCTGTCCATTGTGCATCTTGCAAACTCACAATTCACAGTAGGGATCTAAGGTATGGGCCAACTTCGCAAATAAAAATAAGGCCAACCTTAGCAATAAACTAAAAGCCTCTCTTCTGCACTAAATCTTGATTATTTGTGAAAAATGTGGTAATCAGAATCACTTATGTATATTACTATTTTTGTAAATAACACGATTTTTGACAAAGTTATCAAACGTTTTAGTACATTCTTGGCGAATATTTAAACAAGATTAGGTATAGTGAATGGGGGTGAAAAGAGTGTGGGACGGCAAACATTAGCTTGAGTACATGTTGATTATATTTACATTGGTATGTAATTGGAGCTAAACTGGAGAAACCCCATATTAAAATGTTAATATATACGGATTTAAATAGATTTAGGAGGGAGTGGAGTGCGTTTTTGTTTGATGGCCAGAGGATGAGTTGGTCTCAGCAAAGGGGGCAACCCTCACTGACATCAGTGGCATGTCTCTTATCAAATCCCAAAGACCTGATTCCACATGATCCATCCACTCTTTCCCATCCATTTCTTTTAAAAATCAAGCCTACCTGTTAGCTGGAATGTGGGCACCTCCCCCTTTGTTTAAGGCCTTAGCATGTGGTTTTTATTTTTGGGATTGCCTAATGCATATGCGCATAGCGATCCCCAAAGTCCATTTTTATGCCCCTTGTATATTCACCGTATAACTCTAATTTTCAGACCGACTCTATCATCTTCTCTACCATTAAGTAGAGGTTCTCAACTTTCAAGCTTTAACCTAGCTTTTGTATATACCTTACCATCTTGTTCCTAATAAATACGAGTAAAAAAGGGGAAAAACAAATGACAACTTAAACAGTGCACACTAGATAGGGTACCCTGCTCTTGTTGTAGTGGCCACCACAATTGCGCACACGCACACACCAGGGAAATCAGTCATTCACATGCCGCACAAGCGTGATGCATAGCATAGATACATTAATGTGGGAGAAACTCAACTTAACTTCTTCTGGGAAATAAAAATGTGCATATATCAAATTCATGTCTATCAAATAAATACGTTATATCTATTAAAGTAGCTTATTCTCCGAGGGGGTGAGATCAGAAGTTAAATAACTCAATTTAAGCCATATTTTAACAAAGCACATAATGTAGGATATGCAACTCTTAAATGTCTACTATAAAATGTTTTTGAAGGCCTTTTTTTTCCTTCTAATTATGACTTTGATAGTCAAGGCATTGTCATCCATTTCATAGGTTTTCACTCTCGAAATTCTATTTAACTATTCATTTAGTAAAGATGAAGGCTAAGGAGAATCTGTAAAAGTCCATGAAATCAACTTGTAAGTCTTTGCTCTACATATATAACCCTTAGAGTTATAAAATAGGAGAAATATAGAATAACTTATGTTGCGTTATATGTTACGGTACTGTTTAAAGTTTAACTATTCACTTTTAGGTGCTTAAGGGTTCTTTTAATGTGCTCCATGTAACTATTGTGGACATGATGAAAGTGATTGCAGAAACTCCTTTTAAAAAGAAAAAGTGATTACAGAAATTATGATATATATATATATATATATATATATATATATATATATATATATATATATATATATATATATATATATATATATATATAGGTAAAAGTTAAAATAAGAAGGATACTTGAAATGAGAAGAATGAGAATACATCTTGACTCTTCATTTCCTAAATCTATCGAATGATATTTTATGTACTCATATTGACTCTTTTTTTACTCATAGTGACCAAATAAATTTTTTCACTTATAATGACTCTTTTTTATTATTATAGTTACTCTTTTTATTATTATAGTGACTATTTTTTATTGTTATCGTAACCATTTTTTTTACATGAAATCTCTAGCGTTAGATTTTTATCATTTGAATGGCTAAGATCTGTTCTTATTTTAAACATCCTTCTCATTGGATGCCTCCCCTATAAAAAGAGACATTTGTTGCAACAATAATGACCATGTAAACAAACTGTATAATACATTAAGACAGTGTTTATTCACAATATTTTCAATCTTCAACTTATAGTTAACAAGACTTAATAACATGTTTCATACGGATAAAAGTCAGCAAAACTGTAGAGTACAAGAAAACATATACACTTGTAAATGTACTGTGTAGTAAGACCAAAGTTGAACCACGTGGACTAACTGTAAAATGGAGATATAAGTGGTTAAAACTGGTAGATAGATTGTAGCTGATCCATAAAACTTTAAGATGAGCACTTTGGGTGAGTGCCTATAATCAAAGCCTGGCCTGCTGCTTTTTTCTTCCCCTTTCCTCTTTCCTCTTTCCTCTTTGTTTGTTTTTGTGAGTTTCCCTTTATCGAGTTTTCTTCGGCACCATCAACCACAATGCACAGTGCTTGGCTACTGGCCCTCCCTGCATTACATGTGCATGCATAATTTTTAAGTGCCTTCTTTTTCTTCCATCAGTTCAGATACATTTCACTTCATTTTTAGTTTCTGTTTCCTTTTTCTTAAGATTTCTGTAATAATGTTACATATATGCTTACAGAGCGGTGCATCAAACATGTCAAAAAAAGGTTTTAAAAAAAGTGTTCATATGTTTCTTACTAAAAATGTATGGCAGAATGAGAAGAGAATACAGATAGATAAACGTAGATCGTCTCCATCCACACCCCCATTTCCGTACATTTACAAAAAGATTGCTAAGTTATTAAATGTTTTCCTATACTCCATACCAATAATACAAACTCTCAATGTACAGTACAGAGTACAACAACATATTCAGAAAATAAAAAAGATTGGTTTTAAAACAATATCAATGCAAATTTCTAGTTTGAGTCGTATTATCAACATGATTATGAGTTGGATTGAGACTAGAACGAGGAAGTATTGCTCGAATTAATGTTAGTAGTAACATTAGAACAAAACGTAGGGAGAAAGTGCTATTAAAACAACCACATGGGAAGAATAATGAAGGCAGGAGTCCGCTGTATTTCTTTTCTTACGCCCCCATCTCCCCTTTTAATGCTAGTTTTTATCAGCATCAACCCACTAATGATTGCTGAGAATAGAACCAAAAGTTGATTAAGCCCCACCATACATTATTTGGGTACTTCCTTTACCCAATTAGTGGAAGACATATATATATATATATATATATATATATATATATATATATATATATATATATATATATATATATATATATATATATATATATATATATATATATATATGCCATGGTTGTTTGTATCCAAATACATGTCGTCATGTACTCCCTACATTTGGACCATTCTTGCTATTTGTCCATTTAATTAACTGCTACTTTTTTTTACCCAACTTTTTCATTTTAAATGATGATACAATTATACGAAAATCACGTACGGAGTTTTAACTTTCAATAAAAATAAAAAATAGAAAACTTAGTTGTTTGTATATATAAAGTAGAAGTACTCTTTAATCTTCATTCATCATAGTGTATGTTAAGTTTGATTCTTACAGCTATATGTTTGAGACATGAATTTATCGCCTGACATTTTTGCATTTACTATATGATTTTTAACTGCAGTGTAATCTTACACAAAATGGTACGGAGTAATACTAATTTTTGAAAATAATTTCCCTGATTTTCTCCTTGTGTTTACTTACTAAACAAGAGCAAATAATAAATTACCTGCCAAGATACAATAAGCAAACACGTTCATTCCTCTCAAAAATGCATGGTTTTTTCATTAAATATTTTATATACATTAAGTGTATTATGTGGCAAATTGTAGCCACGAGCTAAGCAAGAACGGAGACACATGGATGAAGTTGATTGAAATAGAGTTTTTGATTGTTGCATATTTTCCATTTTTTTTTTGGCCTAGTATAATCACCGATATTATTCGGGAACTCCAGTTCAAGTTAATTACAAGTACATACGTAGTTTTAGTATAGTAAAATTTAGGGTTAAGAAGTCTGATATATTATCCATAACTTAATCAAACATACCAAGAGAAATATATCAAAATTTAAACTTCAATATTCAAATATAAATTGTAGTGTTAACACGACAGAGTATTTGTACTCCTATCCTTTTGATGTTTGTCCTTTTGACCATTTTTTGTGAGAACTTTTTGGTCAAAATGGAGCAAATATTGAAGGGATAGAGAAAAGAGTCGTTAAATACTAAGAAGTTAAAGATGTACGGTAAAGAACTAAGAAGACGAGGTAGTTGATTTAACTGTCTTATAATTGGCACATTATGAACAATAATCCTAGGTGAAGGATGCTGAAAAGCTCAATACATACTGCCGAATCAACTACTGCCTTGGGTGATGTCAAGACTAAGATATACCTGGAGTAGAATAGCACACATCATGCATATTGGTCATAATATAAAATAGAAATAAAAAATACAACATTTATCGATAATTCTATGCATTACTCCTAACTACATAATAAAACCAGATAGTAACCTTACACCAAGAGATGGTTTAGGTTGACCTAATTGCACTTCCATTCGTTTATTCTATCTTTTTAAGTAAAGTCCAAATGTGATTGGATTATGCGTTTCATCATGAATGACATAATACGGGATTGGTAGGCTCCTTATTCATTGGCTAATATAAAGTAATGGAAGTTTAAGATAATCTCTATCTCTTCTTATTATTAATCAATCCTATGTGTCTTCTCAACATTGTCCATGAGCTGATTGGTAAGCTCAAACGATTTAATGTTATTGATGTGTTTACTGTTAATTGACAATTTTTCCTTGTATGTCTGGCTGTCGGCTAATGAGATTTCTGATTTGACGATGTATTGCTATGCATAAACTCCTTTACAAATCTCTTATCACTCTATTCTTCAAAAATTATACCATTTAATCAAAAAGCTCTTATAAAAAGTAGTTAAATGAGACCATCCTTGAAAGAGGAAGAGGTTAATTTCCAACATCTCTCGTGGCAAAAAGTCGAGAACTGTAAACCTAATGCAACCCGATATATACGGGATGAGTTCTACAATTTATTTATTTTTATTTCAGTGTGGGTTTGTTTGAAAGTATTCGTCCTATATTTTCGGAGAAGGTGAGGTAAGTTATGGTTGGGATTGTAATTTGTATATAAGCTAGGTAACAAGTTTCCTTTGCAATATGAATGAATCAACCAAATAGACAAATCTAGTGGGTATTGATTTTCCGACTCGCTCATTATAAATTAGAATGTATACACTATCCTCTCATTCATGAGCGTAACAAGAAGAGGCAAATAACATAAAAATGGCAAAAAAATTAAAAAGCATAAACAAAGAAGGAGTAAGTAATATAGTATAAAAGTGACGCTATATTTAAATCTTATTAATGCAGCACTTAATTAATTTTGAAAAATATTAATCGAAAAGGGCATGCTTAATTAAAAAAATAATAGTAGGGCGTACTTAATAAGAACCTCGACGCACAAAAACGGGGTGACAGAAGAAAGTCGACAATAAATGTGAAATAAGGAACGCCGCGTGGGTGTCTCTTTGGTCTCTCTGATCCTCTCCTCTCCTCTCCTCTCCTCTCCTCTCCTTTATTATTATGTTTTTTGTCACGTATTTAAAACACCCTCTCCTCTCCTCTCCTCTCCTCCCCTCTCTTGAAAATAGTATACCTTCAATTCCTCCGCACCCCCCAACCTTCCTCCCACTCTTTTCTCGTTTAACTTAAACTGCCTCCTTCCTCACTCTTCTTCTTCGACCTACCCTTCTTCCTCTCATCTTTCACCTACTCTTTCCTCAATCCCATCACCAATCTCTCTCCCCCACTATTTTTATTTTCCCTGAAATTCTCAATCACTTGCTATTCAATCCTACTATTACCTGTCTTTCTCTCTCCATTTTTTCACTATTCACGAAGATCAGGTTCTATTGCGAACAACTAATTGATGGCGTCGATAATATCAAACTACGTAGAGAATTCAGAAGATACATCGCGAGAGTCCAAGAGGAAAAAGCGTCGAAGAATTGACGCGCCCAATCAAAATCAATCTAACGACGACAATAATAATCGGAATCAAATTAGATGGAGATCCGTTGCTGAACAACGAACCTACTCATCCAAGCTTGTCGAAGCACTCCGATACGTTCGCCGTCGTAATCCTACTCCGGCGCCAGTATCCCGAAGCCGCGCCGTCCGTGAAGCCGCCGATAAGGCCCTGGCTATAGCCGCCAAGGGTCGTACCCGTTGGAGCCGGGCGATTTTGACAAATCGGCGTAAGCTAAGGCTTATGAATCATAAAAAGGCGAAAGTTCGTTCAAAAGTGCCGCTGCCACCCGTCACCGGGATTAGTCGGTTATTTGGGGAGAATGACGAGCAGCAGCAGCAGAAGTTGCCGGCTTTGGAGAAGCGTGTTAAGGTTCTCGGCCGGTTAGTTCCCGGTTGCCGAAAGTTGTCTTTTCCGAATCTTCTTGAAGAAGCCACGGATTATATCGCTGCTTTACAAATGCAAGTGAGAACTATGGCTGCTCTGGCAGAAATCCTCTCCGGTTCAAACACCGGTTCAAGCTCCGGTTCTATGGATATTGATTCATCATCTAGTAGTTGACCCGAATCACGGCTTAGCAAAACCATTTCTTTTTGGCTTTATTTATTGTTTCTCTCTTTTCTTTTTTTTTAAATATTTAATTGAATGTATTTTTATTGTATACAACTGGCTTGTTTTTCTTTTGTTCGTATAACTTAGGGAGCTGCTACTTGCTAGTTCCTTTTCTTTTCTTCTTCTTCTTCTTCTTCTTTTAGCTCAACCCATGTGAAATTGAATTATTATTATTATTATTGGGTTTCTTTTATAGGGGCTAAGCTAAGCAACTGGGAATTTGATTCATTGGGCAGTCATTCACAAGACAATTAAATTAGTGAGTAGTCATTAATTGTGAACATGGCACATAATAATGGAACTTTGTATTCAAGTGCTGGAGGGGCGGTTGTGTACCCTTTCTATAGGGGCATTATTGATTAATTGAGGGAGGAGGGCCTTGACCCCCCCTCCCTTCCTTGTTCCAACCATTTTCTTTGCTTTTCTTGTCATTTATTATCCTACTCTCTCATTCATTCCTCTTTTTATTAGGTCAAACGCCCTAAGTTTCTAACAAAAGTGTCCCATTTAATCACTTGAAGTTGGTCATTACTCATTCATTAATCTAGTTGTTTTCTATCATTCTTTTTTATTCGCATGAGGATGATTGAATGATTGATCCATTATTGGTGGTATGTTGCTCGCATTTTTCTAATGTTTTTGCTAAACCATCATGATGTTTGGTGCATTTTCCGGTGTGTTTCTTTCTTTTTCTTTAGGTTCCTCTTTATTCTTCTCCTTACATGTTGGATTTTATGGTTTTATCTTATTGTGTACTCACTCTTTACCTCACTTTATTTAAGTTGCAACTCGGGCGGGCAGCAGTTCATGCTCTTTGTTATTTCCCTATCTCCATTCTCTTTTTATTTTTGCATTTTGAGTAAAATTGTGAGCAAATAGATATGCATAAATTTCTTCATTGAGCTTCTGAATCATTACGCTTTGGGTTATATATATTATGATTAACATTTGCTGCAATTACTTAATTACTGCCATATTCATTTGGAACAAGTCAAAGTGAAATTCTTCTTAGGTCAATTTGATATGTTGCCGTCTTCTTTGTCTTGTCTCAAATAATGAGCTCATGAGATAGAGCGGCCACAACACAAAGTTATTAGCTAGAAAATTGTAATCACCTCATCTCATAGCTCGTGTAATTGGGTGGTTTATGGTGGTGCACGGGTTTTGTCCCACCCCCGGATCATGCAAACATGTAGAATGAAAATTAGGAAGCATGTGGGTCATAGCAGGCAAATGGTTTGTCCTTTTCCAGAGTTATGATCTTATTTAAGTTACTGTCAATTTTCTATAAAAGTTTTTATACACTTTGAACCTTGCTTTGTTTAGGGCCCTCCGCCACGCCGATGCCCGTCTTCTTCTTCTTATCCCTCACGTATGTATGTAAATTCATCGGGGTCCCATCATTTTTTTTTTTCCTTTTTACCAAACATCCCCATATGCCCTAGAATTTCACTGCAAAAAGGGATGCTTTCAGATTTTACTGCAAAGATATCCCCCCCCCCCCCCCCCCCCCCCCTTAACTCCAATAATTCGTTTTACTACATGTGTTCGTTAGATATACGGAGTAGTCCCAAGGAGCCTGTTTAAGCACAAGTTCTGCTTTAGGAGTAACCCCTTGATAAGTACAATAGAGCTATCTATTAGCCCTATAACGTACATTCTTTTAGTATGATGTGTGCACATACAAGAGAGTGGAGAGGCGTAGACCAAGTGCGACTGCCGCTAATTTGCTTAGCTTTTGGTAGAAGAAAGAAGTGACCTTAAACTTGCGCACTTTAGCATATTTCAGTTAAAAATCATTCATGGGCGTACACTGAGAAGATGAGCAACAATATTTAGCAAATGTGATACGGAGTACTCCGTAGTACATAGTAGTAGCCACTAGCCACTATGTAGTCACTAGTCACAACGTCACATGCAAGTTATGATAGCTACCCATGTGCATCAAGGATAATCCACATGTATTCATGTAGGAGTATACTCCGAATCATTTAAGGCTTGCATTGCCACTGCAAAAGAAGGCTCCAACTGTAATAATTCTCTACGATATTTGCTCTCCCATTGGGGGTCTATTTCATTTCTATCCATGTACTCCAACCGCAATATAATGGATTTTGATTTGACTTCTTTACTATCATGGGTTATAATCTTCTAAAAATTACATGAGATCTGTAGCATACTACAAGATGCCAATTGCAACATTATTATGGGTTTCACTTTTTTCTGGCAAATAATAATAATAATAATAATAATAATAATAATAATAATAATAATAATAATAATAATAATAATAATAATAATAATCTATACATTGAACAAGGACATTAATAGGTGACTCGCTATATATTACTCATAATGTTCCTTTCTCTTAATGAATATGGTCATTATTTATGAATTTTTTTATTTAAAAGTTTTTTTTTAAAAGTTTTTTTTGAAATATAAGCCACCTTTGATAGTAATTTCAAAAAAGCTAATTTTACTTAGAAATGAAAACGTTATTAAGGGTTAGTTTATTTGTTGTTGTTAATTATTGTAGTTTAGGTTAGTTTATAAATTTAGGTTAGTAAACCATAAATTAGGTTAGTATATGAATTTAGGTTAGTTTATGAATTTAGGTTAGTTTATGAATTTAGGTTAAATGATGATTTTATGTTAGTTTATTAATTTAGGTTAATTTATTAGATTAGTTTATTAATTTAGGTTATGAATTTAGATTAGTTTATGAATTTAGGTTATGAGTTTAGGTTATGAATTTAGGTTATGAGTTTAGGTTATGAATTTAGATTAGTTTATGAATTTAGGTTAGTTTATGAATTTAGAGTTAATGTTTAAATTAGTGAGTTTATCCAAGTTTAGAGTTAATGTTAGTGTTTAGGTTAGTTTAGGTTTAAGTTAAGGGTAATTGTATACTGTAATGTTTTATATTCAAAACTAAAAGCAAGTAATAGACATATTATTGAATATCATTGAAGATTTTTCTGTATTGTAGGCATCATGAATACCAATTTATTTCCCTTGTTATATCGATGGGGTAGAGTACTGATAGAACGAGATAGCACAGTTGGATATGATGGTGGACAATATAGCCCTATTGTGGTTAGTGTTGAAAACAACTTGTCTGATATTGTTGATATGATATTCAATTTGTGTGGGTTTGGTAGACGGTTAGTGGAACTGAAATTGGGAATGAAATACCCCACTGGTCCGTCGACATGTATGACATTGCCACTCACTGATGACTACTCTGTTAAAGTATTGTGGGTATGCATTCAAAATTATCCACAATCTGGCATTGAAATATATGTGGAGCAAGTATCCTTACCTTCCTCATATACTGGATTAATGGACATATTATCTCAACATTAGTTATTTTCAATCATTCCATCCACAATTCAAATGCCTCATGATGAAAACTCAGAACCTGCTACTCCTAGCTAGTGTGACTCTATTAAATAGTACACTTCTCAAAGATCAGTTTTGGGAATTATCTTTATGGACAAAAAGACTAGGCAAGGTGAGGAGGGGGTAGAGGAAGAGGAAGTGGACGAGAAGGCGGAGGGGGAAGAAGAGGTGGAAGAAGGAGAGTCAGTTGAGGCAGATGAAGAAAATGATGATCTCTTGAACCTAGAGCTAGAAGTAGGAACTAGTTTAGGGGCCAACAAACTTGAAATTGAATCAACCATTCTATATTACAATGAAATGTTAGAATATGAAGAGGGGGACAGTTGGATGATGGGTATCCCAGAATGTGGTATTGACAGTGAATTCGTGAAGGGGATGGAGTTCCCTAATAAGAGAGATCTCGTTGAAGTTGTCAAGATGTATAGCCTTAGGTCAAATACATCGTACCGGTCTCACATATCAAACACTAGTGTGTTGGAGCTCGTTTGTTGTAATAAGTGTGTGTGGAGACTACGTGCTAGGCAGAAGAGCAGTTTACTTTCATTTTGGGCCATAACAACCTATAAAGGTTCACATGCTTCGTCCTGTGTTAGTGGCAGTCAAAATCAAGGAGTTCGGCATTTGAGTGCGTCACTAATAGGCAACTTCATCAAGGATTGTATAAAAGATAATCCGACATTGAAAGTGGTCATAATTATAAAGATGGTGCATGGGAGATTCCACCACAATGTACCATATTTGAAAGCTTGGTACGGTGGTCTGCATTCGTCATGTTGCTTCGAATTTGAAATCTCACGTGAAGAATGCCTTGGTGAAGAAAGCATTCATTAGGGCTGTGTTCCAGCGGAAAACATAAAAGGTCGACAAAGCCATTAGACGAATCGCTCAGGTGTCTCCTGTTGCTGCTGAATACATCCATGACATGGCAATCAATAAGTGACCACTTGCTTACGATGGAGGTCATAGATATGGATATGCAATGACAAACATGGCAAAAGTGTTTAATAGAGTTATAAAGGGTGTAAGATTTCTGCCAGTTTCAGCAATAATAGAGCTTACATTTTATAGAGTGAACAAATCGTTTGTTCACAAACGAGAGATGGGTACGGAACGTATTGCAGCAAACCAGCCCTACACTCCTTACGTAGAGCAGAAGATTGAACTTAACAAAAGTAAGGCCAAATTCCATACTGTGGAGCCGTTCGACATTAGGAGCAGCGTATACAAATTGATAAGTGGTCGAGGAGATAGAGTGACACGTAAGGGGGGGAAACGTTACATGGTATGTTTTACTGACGGTACATGCACGTGCAACAAGGTCCAAGTATATCGCTACTCATGCTCTCATGTATTGGTTGTGTAACGTGAGTTCCAACTTTCCGAGGCAACGTTCTTTGACCAACATTTTCGTACCATGACATACCTGCGCAGGTACGAGCCCCAATTTCATCCACTTCTTGATGAAACAGTTTAGAGACCATTCACAGGACCACGACTCATTGCTGACGAGAGTCGAATTCGAGCTAAGGGTCGTCCACGATCGAAGAGGTTAAGAAATAAAATGGGCGACAACACAGATCAAGGAGTCACATGCAGTGTTTGTCATGTTGCTGGACATAATAGAAGAAGTTATCCCTAGATACGGGCCCTAGTATAGTGTTTAGGGTTTTGATTTTGTTTATGTAACCTTTATGTTAATTTGCTAGGGTTTTTGTTATATTATCAACATTTATTATGGTTTTTGTTATGTTATCAACATTTATTAGACATAATTTGATTATGTAAAAATATATTGTTTATTTTAGATGCTTATTTGGACGAGCAGGATATAGATACAAGACCAGTACACACTTCTGTTCTAAGCCTACATCAGACACATCGTTCTCAAGCGCTATATACGGGAGTGTTAGATTCTGCGGCGGTGCTTACCAGTCGTCACCACTCCCTTGACTGGCTAGTCAATGAGAGAGTTCTTCATTACATTAGACGAGAAGGCCTTTACGGGATACATCGGTTGCGTTCGCTGCCCATAGATCGTGATGTGTGCATCCTGACATGACTACCAGTGATGGGTAGGGCAGTGTCAAGACCTAGCCCCACACCAGTCGCTCAGACGATCTAGAGATTCTTTGGAGTTTTCCCACCCGAGGGTGCCATGGTGGGGTCCACTATGAGATTCAGTTGGTTGTTTGCTACTTTTTTCCATCTACCACCGGTGGATGCCACTAATATGGACATTCTGAGTTATGCTCGGATGTACTATTGAGTACTCGTTTCTTTTGTCCTCTTTGCTGATAAGTCGGGAAACGAGGTCCAGCTTATCTACTTGCACCTATTCGAGCAAATGATGTGTCGTGCTTGTCCTATCTATATCGAATGATGTGCCGTGCTTGTCGAGTGTGATGGGGTCAGGCAGCAGTCAAAATAGTCGGGCCACTAGTCATTTTACAGGTATTTGTATTCTTCTTGTCATTCCATTTATTAACCTTACAACTTTGGGCATGGGAGCATCTCACCGTCTGTCGTCTAGCGATACCTATACGACGCAGACGAGCTAAGGAGGGACAAGAGGTCCACATATTCATCCAACCGGGCTGCGCTGGAGATGGAGAGCCTTACGGTACGAGATGGTTGGTCGATCATATTACTCGCGTTCACCTTGCGACTGAGGTGAACTCTTTGCGAGACTTATTAGACAGGATGACGGATGAGCAGGTAACATTCCAACTCTTCTATAATTCGTATATGTGTTCTACGCCGATTTCTTTTTAATATCTAACGTTTTTACGTCATTTATGAATAGATGATATGGGATCCATATCGTGAGGACGAGTGGCGTGTCACATTAGCCCTTTTTTCCAGCCGCCTATGTCACATTCCTCCCCTTTATCAGTGTCGTTACACATCGTGGTAAGAATTCTAGCCAATTTACTTGTTTATTTATATATAGTACACAACTAACTTCATTTGTATTCCTTCTTTTATCATGGACACTAAGGAGCTGCTACATATTCGTGACCATGCTCACGATTCTTGAGCCATGTGTCCCCTCATGGCATATCACGTGTACGGCCTCGTCCAGGACAACATGGACAGGATACGACAATCTTATCGACTTCGTTCGTATCCATTACAGACGAGTTGCGCTTCCACCCCTTCCATATCCTTGACTAGGCCGGAGACCCTTACTATCGAGATGCCTAGTTGGCATTACACTCATGGTCAGTCTTTGTCATCTGTTTACATATCTCCATAGGCCTCATTTGCACACCATCTAGAGTGGACCCAACAAATTCAAACTCAGAGCTCGTATCCTCATTTGGACATCATTTTCGAGGAGCAAACTCCGGGTCCAGATTTTAGGGCTTATTTCATTTTTCATTATGTTATTTTATATTACAATTTGTTATGTACATAATTAAAACTGAATTTCAAGCATTATACATTTTAATATGTAATTTTGAATTATGACTTTTCTTCGATTTGTGTTTATTTTTAGGTTGTTATTTGAGTTTGTGTTGAAAAGTTGACGTTTTGATGTTGGTGGTGAATTTAAAGATTGATGGGAAGTTGTGTTTTGTGTTTAAAGTTAGTATGTATTTGATTATGGCGTTGTAGGGACAAAAAATAAAGAAAAAAAAAATATTTTTGACCAAAAATATTGCTTGAATCAACGTTTTTATCTGCCCCAATTTTACCCCCAATATTTCAGCTTCATGCAAAACTTTCACTACGAACCATAATTAGATTTTTTTAAAAAAATTACTTTCAAAGGTTGCTTATTTTTCAAAATTTTTTTAAAAAGCTTATAAATAAAAAATTTCAGTATTTATACTTGTTTTTTCCTTCTTGGGATATTATTATCTTAAAATAAAGTTTCTTAAGACAGTTCGAAATTTGGCTTAGAAGTAAGATAGGAGTACTCGTAATTACTAATACAAATGAAACATAGAGAAACTTGATAAATCTAAAGATGAACAAGTGAGTAAGTGTAGTTGCTCGAATGCTCGTCCACATCGCAATCTCGGGTGGTATCCAAAAACATGATAATAAAACAGAGCATAAGTTGAACAAAGGCAGCGGGATATTTAAAGGTACAAATCGCGAATAAAAGGGAAGAAAGTGGGGTCAAAATACATATAACATGAATCTCTAAGCGAAGTTGCGGTCCTTTGAAAGAAGGGGGGGTGTTTTCCATAATAATATGTAGCCAAAATAGTTTTGGGTCCTAGTGGAGCAATGAAAACTGCATGATCTTAATTTAGCCCCCATGTCATGTGCTCCAATGGCCCTACAATTATAAGGGCACTGACCGCTATTAGGGCTGCCTAAGCCACGCACAATGCCTCTTTGCATGTGATTTTTCAAAGGCAGTGGCCGCATTTGAGGAGTTGGTCACATGGTGCTGTAGGTTTTGCTTCTTCCACCTTTCCATTTGGTCCTATTTTTGCTTCTACTTAAGGTGGCAACTTTGGATACCCACTTTCTTTTTAGTCGTTTCCTTGCTTTTTTCCATCACCCTATAAAGATTTTGTTTCTATTTTGGACAGGATGATAACTATCTAATTAATAATCCTTTATATTTTCCCTTCCTAATAATTTAAGAAAGATAAAAGAACACTGAAATAGAAAAAGTGAGTAAATGAAGGAGATTATGTAAATGAGACAATAATTCTAGTAGAAATTAATAATTTATTAGGATAATATTTATCTAAAATAAAGAAAAGTTCTATTTCCCGTGAAAAATATTGTGAAAATAAAAAGATATAAATGGAGTAACTTATCACAAAGATAAATAAAATTTGTAGTATATACTCAATAAAATTGCATTTTTTTAGGGTTTACATTATTATGAGATCATGACTTCTATTAAGTGTCTTGTTGTTGTATGTTGTAACTTATGTATATTCAATTCTTTTATATATAATATATGCAGTATGTGCACTTTCCTTTGTTTTATCATGTTACTTAATAAGTTGATTGTATTTGACGCGCGTGATTAATTTGACATTTGCATGATTTAAAGTGACATTTGTAATTCAAAAGTGTATACAAGTATAAACAATGAGATGACTAGTAACTATCTTCTTATACATTATTTTAAAAAAAACCTAACTTTGAATCAACCTATTAAATTATTACATGTAATATAATAAATTCGTTATCTATCTTCATGTCTATTGATAATTTTATTGGTATTATGTATGACAAATCACACGTTGATATATTGTGATAACGAAATTCCTCTAGCCATATCCTTGTATAGTCTTTCTCCTGCATAAGTCACTATTTCATCAATTTCAACTCAAAATTCGTTAAAATTGACAAATTAAGGTTCCATTTTCCTCAAAATTCACCCAATATCACTATATATAATCGAGTGTTGAACTTGTCAGTAAGGGTAAATCAAACACCACTATGAGGTCATAACTCAAAATTCCGACCATTTTGACAGCAATAATGACGTCATTTTGGCAAACTCTCACCGAAGAATCACGATCGCACACCGAAGGATCAACTTCAAGTCCATTTTCGTTGTATTCGGCATCTAACAAAGTGTCAAATTCAAAAATATTTGTAAAACTCCAATGAAATTCTTTAGGTCGGTGACATCAATGGTGTCGATGATGATAATGTGATGGCAGGTAAAGAGGCCGCGAAAGAAGTACAATCTCTGATTAAAGAAAATTAATTACAGATTTTAAAACTCTAATCTCAGATTTTGATACTGATTCTAAACAATATAGACATTATATCTATACTTGAGATAATAGTTTTCATACTTGAAATATCATACGGTCAATATCATCAAATAATAAATATTAGATTTTGATTCCGTCGCATCAAACATGTGGTGAGACCGTTTCATCTAATATTTTCTTAATTAAAAACTTTACCGTAAGTTTAAACCTATATTCTCATACTTGAATATATAAATTCTAGTTTGAATTTGATTAAAAATTTATAGACATTACGATATTTTATGGTAAATGACATAACACTACATACCAATTCGTATGAAATTAATTAACAATAATATACATGTAGTCCTCCTAATATTGTACCGTGCTAAACGCAATACGAAGGAGTGCAAATGTGCAATAACACAGACGGATTAAAAGATTTGTCAACATTTGAAGATGCATGCTTTGTTTTAATTTTAAATTATATATTCTTCAAAAAGAAAAAAGAAAAAAAGAGGTACGAACAGTTACAAAACGATACTAACTGGGGAGGGTGCAATGTAGTATACAGAGTTGTCTTGCTCATGTGAAAAATGAGTGTACCCTCAGGCCTTCACGATCTGTATGATCTATTCAACCCCCCACGAGTTGGGGTGTAAATGCCATGTACAGTACGTAGTTATCCCACACCAAACCTTCATGTTGCTCCAGCAGAACAACTCAACTAGATTATATTGTAGGAGTAGTACCAAATCTGATTATGACACATTTGCTATCTGAAAACAGTGATTAGTATGGTTTTCGTACTCTCATATTAATATCAATACTCTTACTCTTTTATTACCCCTTAGATTCCTCTGGTTTCTACATGGAAAACAGACACTTTAAGATTCAACACAGATATCCCCAGTATGCACTAAGCAGTAGTCACTCCCTTCATTTACTTCTGTATTTTAGGGATCAACACGTGTGTGTCTTACAATTATAGCCCATGTCGTCAGTCGACGTTTTCGGACAAGATTTTTCCTTAGGCCCAACCGCCAACTGTCTTTGCCGAGTCACTATATTACCTTTGTCTTCAAATAATTGTATCCCTTTTTACTTTTATATTTATCAATACACTCGTCTAAATATTAATATTTACCGTAATACAATGATACTAATTTAAAAATATATTATATTATATATTTATGATATATGTATTTAAAGTAAAATTAATGTAGTTATTTTAAAATAAACGTAGTATATTTCAAGTAACATTACTGGTATAATCCTAGGGTTCTTAATACTCCGTAACTACACTTAATTTGGAAATCGGGTAATAAATACAATATTTGAAAATATAGACAGAGAATTTGGAAACTGTTTGTTATATTTACTCGACAAGAATCACGTGCGGATTACATTAATTACAAATTTAAAATGTCATTAACTTGTACTAGAAAGAAAAAGATATGATATCAATTACTATCATTAGTCATATTGACAAATAATCAAAATCCGCCAGAAACTAAGTCAAATTTCAAAGTTACACATGTCAAACGTTCCCTTCGCACGGAAGCTAGAATTCTAGGAGCATCTTGCATCCTCACTGTGGAATGTTTTAGTTTTCATCACTATGAATAACGTTTTGTCCATTGTAAACATTTTGTTCATAATGCTAGTCGCTTGCTTATTAATTCAAGGAAAAAAAAAATTCACTATTTCATAGTGCTAATTTATTGAATGAAACGTGTATGACTAAATATGTAAATATGAAAACAAAAACAGTTGAATATATACATATATTCCTTTCGGCTTTATTTGTTTACTACATTTAACTTTTTACGGTTTGTAAGATACAATTTAAAATATTTTTTATCTAAATTTAAAAAAATAAAAAAAAATAGAAAAATATGGTATTTTAAAATTTTACATTGAAATGCGTCAAACAAAATATCAATTAACTATTATTATTTGATATAATATATATATATAATTAGAATTTACAAGCAAACAAAAATAAAAGCGTAGCAATCTATAAGGGACGAATGAAATATAAGATAAATTCCGTGGTAAAAAAAGGGGAGTGTAAATTTAAAGTTATAGTAACGAAGATGATGTAATTTTAAGGTTAGAAAAAACGCATTCAGCAAGGGCTATGCAAAAGATTTGATACTCCGATCAGAATAATAGAAAATGAAACATTGAATACCGAAACTAATTTAGTAATTGTTTACGTTCATTAGTAACAAAAAAGATGCGATAGGGTTAAGAGAATTAGGGAATGGACGAGAAAACAAAAAACTTCGTACGGACTACGGAGTAATTGGAAAGATGTGAGTGTGGACTAGGAGTAGATAGGACTGTAGGAGTACGTGTATGTATGTAGTTGGATAGAGGTCTTGGTGTTTCCCCTGACTGTTTAAAGCATGTGCAGATAGACCCATATGCTCACATGCATCCATGTGCTTTCTTTTCTATTTTCCTGTCTTTTGTTCTTTTGGTATGTAAATAATTTGACCCATTGTAAAGCAACAATATTTTCAACTATTACCCTTTCATTTCAACTTTTTTTGTCTGAATTATGCCATGAAGTATCTGCATCTGCATCTGCATCTGCATCTGCATGCCTCTTTTGCGTTCAGCCCACTTGCACTTTCTGTCGTCCTCCTAACTTCGCTTTTCTTTTCTTCCTTCTTTTTTACATTACTTATTATGCTGCTAATATCACTGACTTGTATTTAGTCAATGTATTAACAATAATATATATTCCTACCATCGAATTTAAAGGGTTTAATTCCTGTGAAAATTGTTGATGACACGTTTTATCATTTCAATCGTCATATCTTAATAATATTTTTTTATCAAGTATAACCTTATAGCTTTACAATTTTTTAAAACATAAATTTTATATTATAGATTTTCAGATAAATTTTATGGATTGACAAAATCATAATTGACAATTTTCAAAAGAGTCTAAATAAAATAGTGTAATTTAAAAATACTATAATTTTAACTAGTATAAAACTATAAATGTACATTAGCCACAAATTAAAGATAGATACTGATATTTTTGACAACGTAACTATGGGGTTAGAAATTAAGGTGTACAATTTG
Organism: Dysphania ambrosioides; assembly: GCA_026401315.1. Classification (NCBI taxonomy): domain Eukaryota; kingdom Viridiplantae; phylum Streptophyta; class Magnoliopsida; order Caryophyllales; family Amaranthaceae; genus Dysphania; species Dysphania ambrosioides. The sequence goes on from CM048666.1 coordinate 2,784,430, forward strand.
TTGACTATATGAGTAGTTAATCATTAAATATTATCATGTGGAATATCTTGGATCCACTTATTTCATAAGTGCCAAACATTCAAGAAAAAAGGATGCATAATGTATAAACAAATGGTCAATTGTCGAGACATGAATCTCCTGGTCTGAAAAGATTGGCCGTAAAGGTCGTCGGTAACCCCCACTCTTGGCCTTTGTCAGTAGCTTGGTCCCGAATCTGCTATAGCTTTTAGAAGAGAGTAGCTAGTTTGCTTTGAAATAGTTACTATTTTCGTACGCAAATAAAAAGTAGCATTAAATAAACAACAACAAAAATCAATTCGTATAAAATTCATTCTTATTTAACCCAATAAGAATATTTTAAAGATAATTGAAAAGCATAAAAAATGGAGATAATTTTATCAAATATTCACGTAAGTAATTAGTTAAATACGATAAAACCTAGAGTGTATTTCCATATATTTCGAAATTTGAAATGGGCAAGAATGTTGAAGAATTAAATGTAAGAAAAGGCCGTGGAGTTTCTAATAGTGGAAACAAAATAAATATAGTACAATGCACTTACACTAAAATACGAGTAAAATATTTTGTCCTTTCGAAGAGGACGGACACGGAGGAGCTATAATGGAAGGCAAAAGTAAAAAGGAACAAGTGTCGAGAGGATTGGACTGAAAATGAAAGAACAAATAGAGTGCACGAAAGTTTTCAAGAGGACAAATTAAGAGTAAAGGCAATTGCAGCAGTGGACACTTTCATGAGTTGGGCCGTGGCCCAAATTACTGCTGGAAATTCTAGTGTCCAAAACAGTTAATGAAACACGTGGAACCACATATGACATTAATCAGATTATCTGTAATAAGGTGACAAGAAGATGACATGGACTGTTACCAATGTTGTCACGTTATTAGTTATTAGGAGTCGTATTTAAAAAAAAAAAAATTAAAAATTAAAATTGGCAGCGTTTCGAAGGGCGTCCATTATGTCAATCTCATGACACACGTGTCTTCTTGAAGATGATAGTTGCCTGATTGGATACATGGACATGTCACCTTCTGTTTTACCCTGACCTTTTGTCACTACTCACACCAAACCCTAAAAAGTATTACCGACATAAATTACGGATAACTATTGGTATGAATTTTGAAGAAGCTCTACTTACTTTTTAGATAGATGAGATAAGATAAGATAAATGAGTTAATATCCTAATGACTTAAGCCATTTGAGTCATTGAGCGTAGAGGCGTAGAGGGGAATGTAGGGTAAGCGGATTGCCAACCTGAATTCGTAACATGGTTTAGTTCTGATTGATACATCATGATATGATAAAATCCAAGGTTCTAACTAGTTCATTTTGGGGATGTTGTACGTATCCTTGCATTGTAGTACTTACTAGCATGTAGAATTTTATCATGTTTGTTATAATTCATATTAATTAATAAGCATATTTTGACCTTTTGGGTGTGAGTTTGCCTGCACCCTTTATAATCAACCGGATCTACTATCAAAATACATTGAGTAGTATTCTGTTATTCATTAATTTTGTGTCATAATATTACTGGTAGATTTATCAAACCTGACATGACCCTTAAGGTGGGCAGTGGGCCGGTCAGCCCGGTTTGATTTGGGCTTGACACACTAAAAAGGTGGGACGGTTGGCCTCATGCCTTACCCGTTGACCACCTCTACCCGACCTGATAAACTGCTAGAAATCAATATGATTATGATCCGAGAAATGAAATCCATAAATCGATCTCAGCCCGATCTAAAGTCAACCCAGAATCGATTTAACTGAACAAATAACTTATATGACATGACTTATAACACTTCATAATATAATTTCACCTAACATGTTAACTACCTAAATGTCTATAACTTAATCTTATAAGTGCTGCGGTTATTTCAAATAACCGCAGCAATAAATCAGTACTTTATATCCTGACTTCACTTTTCCAGGCCATTTTTCCAGAAGACCAGAACTTTCCCCAGAACGAAACATACGAAAAAAAACCCTACCATCCAAACTTCGTCTTCTCCAGCCCCCCATTCCTTCTCTATTCCTAACCTTACTATACATTTCTCTCTCTCCCTCAAAAAAGGGTTCGCATTTGGGTTTCTTCGAAGCGTCTTCTTCTTCGAGTGATTTAAGGTACGTTTTCTCATTTCGTCTTCGAAGCGTCTTCATTTTGTGTTTTCTCATTTCGGTACATAAATTGCTTAAGTATCTGGACATAACTCTACCGACAACTGTATGTATAATACTACGAACTTGAACCCCAGATTCATGAATATGACTATGAGACTGTCACACACAATCCAGGTAGGTTAAGAGACAACTGTATGTATAATGTTATATTAATTCTAGTAACAGTTAAGTGTTTTTATATTAATTCTAGACTGTCGCACACAACTGTATGTATAATACTACGAATTTGAAGGTGTTTTGAGATGTACATAATCCGGGTAGGTTAAGAGACGTACATAATTCAGTGATGGAGATGCAGTCATGTATTAAATCAGCCCATTTGCTAGATTTATATAGTTTTTTTAAAAAAAATTATTGAAGTTGATTAACAGAGTAGTTCCAATAATAATGTTCAGCATAAGTTGTATCAATTGTATGACTTATTGCTATTCATAGATATTCATAGATATAATTAAGAGAAAATATTTCAAACATGGGGTTTTCTAAGGTTAATGATAAGAAATTAGTGGGATGAAGAAATTATGGAGTATATGCTCCGCAATAAAATCAAAGAACACGATTTATTCTTTGTACTTGGTAGAAAGAAAGAGATGGCGTTTTAATATTGAAGAGGGCTCCCATAATGGAGGAGCTGAGTTGCACCAGTTGAGTTGTGTTTAATTGGTAATGAATAATTTACTAAAAGCCTTTGATTGAAGGAAGGATGATTGATTACCTTTAGATAGTAACTCAGCTACGTACTTTGAGCCTGTAAGAAGATTATGGGCATAAGAACACCCATTATTTACAAATATTATGGGCAATCTATATTTTGTCTCTAGTCTGAAGAATTATATTTTCACCCCTTGTTTTACACATAAGAAATAATAAGGGTTTAAATGTCAGTGCCTCTTTTGTTCCACATTTAAATAATGGATGAGATCTTCTCAAGCCAAATATCAACTAGTATGCACAAAATGATGGTTCATAAAATAAAAAATAAAAAAAAATGAGTTCCTTCAGCAATATATACATATACTTTGCACTCAAGTGTTTTGGTTTATATCTTTGAAGTTCGAAATGGATCGAGATTGGATGTACGGTAACCGAACCTCAATGGAATACGTACAAGGGGTTGAGGAGTTTGCTAGGGTTGCACTTAGACATCAATTACACAATCATTCGAAGATATTATTGTGTCCGTCTTGTGACTGTAACAACTCCAGGGGTTATCGTGACATTAATGAAGTCAAAGATCATCTAATTCGTCGAGGTTTCAAAGCGGATTATAGGACTTGGAATTGGCATGGTGAAATATTAGAGTTCGGGTCAAGCGCTAGTAAGTTTCCTAGTTGTGAGAAGCCACCTCGCAATGAAGATGGATTGAATTTTAATGAGGTATATGATGATGTTAGAGATCGGGATAGAGTGGAAGAGGATAGAATAGACGAGATGATGCATGATGTTGAGGATGATTTCACCGATCGTCCCCATATTTTCGATGAAATCCTTAGAGCTGTAGAGAAGCCTTTGTATCCTACTTGTACTTTACACACTAAATTGAGCGCTGTCATGAAGCTCTTCAACTTAAAGGCACGCCACAATTGGAGTGACAAGAGTTTCACACACTTGTTAGAAGTTATATTGGGTATGCTCCCTGAGGGAAATGAATTGCCACTTTCTACCTACGAGGCCAAGAAACTCATGTGTCCTATGGGAATGGATTATGTGAAGATCCATGCATGTCGAAATGATTGTGTTCTATATCGAAATGAGCATGAGGATCTAGATGAATGCCCATTATGTGGAGTTTCCCGTTACAAAAAGAAGGTCAATGAGCTCGATTTGAGAAAGAAGAGGATACCGGCCAAAGTTCTATGGTATCTTCCCATTATACCGAGGTTTAAGAGACTGTACTCGGATGAGAGTAATGCGAAATTGTTGCGGTGGCATGCTGAAGGGAGGAAGAAAGATGGTTTATTACGGTATTCTGCTGATTCTCCTCAATGGAGAAACATTGATAGGATGTACACGAGTTTCGGGGGGGACAGTCGGAATCTTAGGCTAGGTCTTTGCACTGATGGAATGAATCCGTTCGGGACCTTGAGCACTCAGTACAGCACTTGGCCCGTTCTTCTTACTATTTACAATTTGCCACCTTGGTTATGCATGAAGCGCAAGTACATCATGTTATCGCTTCTTATATCTGGACCTAAACAACCTGGTAATGACATAAATGTCTATCTCGCTCCTCTTATTGATGACTTGAGATTGTTGTGGGAGGAAGGTGTCTAGGTTTTCGATGCTTACTCAAAATTGAATTTCACTATGCGTGCCTTGATATTCTGCACAATCAATGATTTCCCGGCTTATGGAAATCTTTCTAGTTATGCTGTGAAAGGGAAAACCGCATGCCCGATATGTGAAGAAGATATAGAAGCTATTCGTCTACAGAATTGTGGGAAGCATGTTTACATGGGTTTCCGTAAGTATCTTCCAGAAGATCATCCTTTCAGAAGAAAAAGAAAAGCTTTTAATGGTTCCATAGAGTTTCGCGAAGCTCGTCTCCCTTTACGTGTGAGTGAGGTATATGATCGCGTTAAAGGCATTGAAACTGTGTTCGGAAAGAGCTCTAAAAATAGATCAGCCGGTGGCTATAAGAAGAGGTCTGTGTTCTAGAGTCTTCCTTATTGGCGTCATTTGGAGATACGCCATTGCCTTGATGTCATGCACATTGAGAAGAATATTTGTGATGCGATTGTTGGTACTCTCTTGAATATGTCTGGTAAAACCAAGGATGGGGTTAAAGTTAGGAGAGATATGGCTGCTATGGGGCGAACTGAATTGGCTCCTCAAGAACATGGTAAACGATGGTATCTTCCTCCTGCTTGGTTCACACTTTCAAAGAAGGAGAAGACCAGCTTCTGCGAGTCTTTGCATGGACTTAAAGTTCCATCTGGGTTTTCTTCGAATTTTGCGAAACTTGTTTCAATGACTGATTTGAAGTTAGTAGGTATGAAATCCCATGATTGTCATGTTTTAATGCAACATTTTCTTCCCGTTGCTATTCGAGGGATTCTGCCTCCCCAAGTGAGGTACACAATTACAAGGTTGTGCATCTTCTTCAACGCTATCTCAAGTAAGGTAATCAATCCAGCGATATTAGATGACTTGCAAGCTGATGTGGTTGAGACCATGTGTCGTTTTGAAATGTATTTTCCACCTTCTTTCTTCGATATCATGCCTCACTTGGTCATCCATTTGGTTCGTGAGATTAAGTTATGTGGTCCAATTTGGGGGAGGTATATGTATCCATTTGAGAGAGAGATGGGTGTCTTGAAGAGTAGAGTCATGAATCCAGCCAAACCAGAGGCAAGTATAGTACAGAGAACTGTTGCTGAAGAAGTTGCATCATGGATTGCACATTATCTTGCCCGGTCGCATGATATTGGGGTACCAGTATCAAGACATGCAGGGAGGCTCGAGGGTCATGGCACTATTGGTCGGAAACGAATTACTCTCAGTTATGATTTGAAATATAAGGCCGAACTGTTTATTTTGCAAAACCTGAGTGAAGTCCATCTATATGTAGACGAGCACATGAATACTCTGAGGAGTCAATATACCTCTAAAAGGGATTTGCAGCTGGTATAGGTCCATAATGCTACATTTGTTGAATGGTTCAGAGGACGGATCATGGATCAATTATCTGAAGCACCTGACGATGTCGGTGATACATTAAAGTGGTTGGCATATGGTGCTAAAGTTCAAGTTATGTCGTATGAGGGATACGACATAAACGGTTATTCATTTTACTCTAAGCGCCAGGATGAGAAGTCAACTACGCAGAATAGTGGTGAAATGGTCTTCGGCATGTCTCTTGAATTTTCTAGTTCAAAGGATCGAACATTAATGAACAAACGGGGTTCATACTATGGGGTTATTGTTGATATTTTTGAACTTGACTACGTCAATTTTAGTATTCCTCTTTTTTACTGTAATTGGTTTGATAATAACCGCGGAGTAAAGAAGGACGAACACGGGTACTTAACCCTAGTGAATCCCAATCGTCTGGGACATCATGCCGATCCATTCATATTAGCGTCACAGGCGAAGCAAGTTTTTTACATGGTTGATCCTGCCGATCGCAACTGGTCGGTTGTTATTGAAGGGAAGAGACGGATTCTTGGCATTGGGGATGTTGTTGATGAAGACGAATACGATGAACAGTTTGATGAGAGTCCGCCATCCACATGGAATATCCCGAAATTAGTTGTTGATGATGTAGACGATATTCTAAGACGTAATGACCATGATGAAGGATTCTACGTAGCTAGGGAGTCTGAATAGTAATGAACACAAAATTATCCAATAATAAGGTATTACAAAGAAAATTATCCAAAATAGTTATATGATTCTTTAATGTTATTTTTTAAATAGTATATTTTTCATATAGATGTGTACTACTTAATTCAATTAAATTGACTGACCTATTTATTTGATATTTGCAGATTCACATACATGGAAGAGGACAGAGGACCCCATCCATCTTCTGCTGCGGACACCCAGCAGATGAAGAAGAAGAGAGTGGGGAGAGGTCCCTCAAAAGGGATCAAATCCATACCTGGTGTCCAAAGAATTCTTGAGTGGGACGCACTCTGTCGCCTGTGCGGGACACACTACAAGGCATATAAATGCCATTTGGGGGAGATTAGTCGGTCGAAAGTATCGATCTTGATACCGGACTGGAACTCTGTACCGAAGGGCGTGAAGGATATGTTGTGGGAGGATGCAAAGGTATTTAATGTACTTAATTACATTACTTAAACGCAAAAATAATTGTGTTATAGAAATTGTTAGGCTCATTGTGTTCTTTTGTGTTTCTATATAATACAGAAAGAGTTCCAGATCGAGGATGACCCTCGAAAGAAGCAGGCGGTCCTCACCTCTTGCGATTTGAAGTGGAGAGACTTCAAGGACAAGCTCGTTAGTGGCTGGATCTCTTGTACAAGGAATAAGGAGGGCCAGACCAGGAAGCGACCTTGGGAGCTCTACAACTTCATTTCGGAGGAAGATTGGAACTCTTTTGTGAAGATGCATTCTACAGAAGAGTTTAGGGTAAGAATTTATTTGAATATCGTTTGATATTAATTATATATATTACTTTAATTTCTTGGTTAGTTTCTTATATGCAATAACTTGTATATTATAATCAGCAAAGAAGCGAGAAGGCGAAGAGGAGTGCGGCCCTGAACTTATATCCTCATCATATGGGTCAACACTCATATGCTGAGATGAGTGAAATATGGAGGCGAAAGGGCTTCATTCCTTCGATGTCGTCGTCGTCATCTAGTTGTTCGTCCGTTGTTTCGAGTCTGCCAGATAGGACGACGACGTGGCTTCTAGCGAGATCCGTCCCCGACGAACAAGGACGTCTCGTGGTGCCGGACAAGCAGACGGCTAGTGTCCGGGACTCCATTGTAAGTAATGTTTGCTATTCGTCATTATTCTATTTGTCTTTTTACATTTTGTGAATTGTCTTAACTTTTATTTTGAAATATACACAGGATGATTGGAGACGGAGAGAGGAATCGGGAGAGTTTATCTCCCAGCCACGGGACGACATTCTGTCCCGTGCCCTCGGCAAAAAAGACCACCCAGGTCGGGTGGTCGGTTACGGAATCGGCGTTGGTCGAAAGACTGTGTACGGGGCTGACAAGAGGAGCTCAATACTGATGAAGAGGGTGGAGGACGTCGAAGCTCGAATCGATAACGCCGTGACACAGGCTGTGAAGGAGGCTGAGATCCGGGTTCGAGCTCAGACAATCAAGGAGATGGAGGAAAAGATGGATTCCATGCTCCAAGAGAAGTTCAGGATGTTCGTTGCGCAATTCGGTATGCCGCATCCACCACCGCAGCTACCGGAGCGTAACATGCCTGACCCTCCAGTCTTACCATCCTCAAGCGGCTCTGGGGTTAGAGATCCTTTTCAGGATCTACAGGTTTGTTTCCTTAGGTTTTATAAACTACTAAACGCATTTCAAATTCCTCTACTTTACTTGAATGAGAAAAACTGACATCTTTGTCTCTTTTGTTGCAGGAGCAACGATCGTGTCAGTTGATGCACATGGTGAACGGCAATGAAGCAATCATTGTTGCTTTAGAAACCGTTCATCCGGATCTAACACGAGACCACCATGCTGACATCATGCCTGGTCATGTGAAGGTCAGCGTCGACGACTATGACCAGGTCTACAAGGATGTCCCTGTCCCTGCCCCTTCTACGTTCATCAAAAGGCTCGAGCAAGCCCACGGGACCTTCACACAGTGGCCAAAGCATCTAGTACGGCTCCTGACGTCTGAGGTAAATGCATTCCGCCTAACTTTATGAATCCTTATTCTATTAATGTTGGTATTAAGTTTTGAATTTGTTTGAATCAGCAAAGAGGTACGGGACAGAAGGACGCAGCTGAAGGTGTTGCCAGCGGTCCTAGCGGTCCAGAGACGACCGAGTCCGTGCGGAAGGACGTTGCCCAGACCGATCTCAGTGAGCTGGCCTTGAGTCATCTTGGTGAGAATTGTCGTCAAATGAGGGCGCAGGTGTCGAGGCTTCCGCCAGATAGCATCGTCTCCTTTCGTTGTGGGAAGACGATATTCGGGTACCCCGAGGACTAGGATATCGTGATCGTGGCAGAGGACGTTACTCAACTTCTCACAGGGGACGAGCTGAATGTATCTGTGCTTCAAGTCTTCATGATGTAAGTTACCCGACTATTGAATGTAATTCATAATCTAATATGTGACCATCAATTTGTTGATGTTGCTAAATGGGTGTTGTTTCAATTAATTACAAGGCCTGTTATGAGTTGGTCCAAGAAGAAGGACTAGGATCCTTTGGTTTCATGTGCCCATCTAGGGTCTCGGCTACCATGATCGGTAATGACCAGGGCTTTGTCACTTCTTACATGGTATCTTTTATGGCCAATCATCATAGGAAGCGTTTCATCTTTTGCCCGTACCATGAAAGGTATGATCTTCTTACGTACGTAGTATCCTCTTGCTTGTATGTTCGTTTTTTAACCATTTACCAATCATATTGTAGGCGTCATTGGATACTTCTTGTTCTGTCGTTAGAGAAGAGGACAATATACGTTTTCGATCCTCTTCAACGAAAACGTAACTTAGCGATTAAGGAAGTGCTGAATACGTAAGTTTTTGGTAACTACAGTTTTTTCGTCACTGACAAGAGTAACAGACTAAGGTTTAGTTATTCACGTAGATTGTTTTTCCTAATCTAGTGCCTTTAAGAGCTTTAAAGTTCAGTCCGGCCTCCGTAACGGATTGAAGTTGAACTGGATTCCGGCTCAGGTAACCCTGTTTTCAATTTATTCCATTGCCTTAGAATTGTATTTGATCTGTTCGGTTTACATTGTACTTTGTTTTGTAATGCAGTGTCCTCAGCAAATTGGGAGCACCGAGTGTGGCTACTTTCTTATGCGTTTCCTGTTTGAAATCCTCCACAACCATGCTCATTGTGAGGATCTTTCAACGGTACGTATTCATGAGCTCCGTAATTTATTTTTGAGATATAGTATGTAGATATATGGGAATTGTTTTGAGTTCTACTCATGTATGGGAATTGTATGTGTTGTGAACACAATGGATTTGTGAATTGCATTTAGAATACACAATTGTGTTGTGAATTAGAATACACAATTTTGTTGTGAACAGACAATATGTTTGTGAATTGTGGTTAGAATACACAATTGTGTTGTGAACACACAATTATGTTGTGAATTTTGGATGGATATCGTTGGATTGTAATTATTGTGAAACAGGTACTATTAAAAAATGGGAAAAGGTCGAATTACAGAGGAAACTCTGCCGAAATTTACGCTTGAAATTATGTCTCCTGTTTTGTAGATAACTAAACCTATCATTTCTTACCCTTTCAGGCGATTCAAACAACAACGCCATACTCACCTCAAGAGCTGATGGAGATTAAAGAATTATGGGCGGAATACTTCATTGGGGCCGAACAATATGTGTAGGTAGAGCTAGCTTAAGGTAGGAGGTAGTAGGAATTCCTTGTATTCATTAGATTAAACATTCTTTTGTATATATATAATTCTTTCTGTATGTACTATATATTAAAACACATTGGGTTAATTGACTCATTGGCATATTGGCATAAACACAAAATAAATAAAAACCGTACCATTGGCCTTAAGACACACATTGCAGCAATTAATATATTGTCAATCATCAGCTCCATATATACTTGATAGTAATGGTGGTAAAGAAGGGAAAAAATGTATTATTTGCTGCGGTTATTACTAAAAACCGCAGCACTAATGGTCAGTATCTAAGATTCGTCAATTTAATGCTGCGGTTATTACTAAAAACCGCAGCAAATAATACTTATTTGCTGCGGTTTTTAGTAATAACCGCAGCACTTATTGGTCAGTCCTCTATTTAATGCTGCGATTATTACTAAAAACCGCAGCAAATAAGTAATATTTGCTGCGGTTTTTAGTAATAACCACAGCACTTATGGGTCAGTTTTCTAAGATTCATCTATTTAATGCTGCGGTTTTTTATAAATAACCGCAGCAAATAAGGGTAATTAATGCTGCGGTTTTTTTAAATAACCGCAGCAAATAATATTATAAGTGATGCGTCAAAAAAACCGCAGCATTTGTTGGTTTTATATGTGCTTCGGCCATATGTGCTTCGGTATAATAACCGCAGCAAATAAGGTTAAATAACCACAGCAAATAGACTTTTTTCTACTAGTGTTAATTGGATTCTATTTGAACTTTTAAAGCTTCATTTCAAGATATTAACCATTAGTGTCAAATTAGAACAAAGCCTAACCTAGGACGATAATAGTTTGTCTTCAACTATTATTGAATTCTAATCGTAACTTCAATTTCTTTGGATCATGTAGTTGCACACTTGCAGTTGTAGCTTTACAAGTTTTTTTTTTTTTTGAACACTTCGGAAAATCATGCTTACAGTATGGTGTGTACATATTTGATTGCTCAAAGCACATGTCATCCCCTTTCCCAGACTATCCCGGATAGTTAAAACAATAGAAATTCAAATTATGTAAAAGATATTGGCCATTAGCCAACCTTGAGCTAGGTCCTTCACTCCTTCAGAACTAGTACTACGTGCATGAAATCGTTAATTAGTGTATTAAGCTCCGCAAATATGATCCTGCAGGCTGGTGGGTGCACAACACTCACTGTGCGTGCACCCGGTTTAAAATGCAAGGAAGATTAATAAAAAATGCAAACATCATTAATTAAGGAAAAAACACAATGAACATGGAGACCAAATTCAATAAACGCGTACAATTTATTATTCCCCATCAAAAAACATCATTAATGCTTTATAATTTGCAATGATGATGAAGCATTGATATTCTATTATTTTTGCTTAGGAAATATAAGAAAAACAAAATTATTGGGATTCTAGTTATTTTACTTAATTTGCATAATATTTTAAAATCTGATGAATTTTTCATTTCATTCTATTCAATACACGTACACCACTGTAAAAAAATATTATGTACATTACTTGATATAAAAATATACTTATACACGTACTTCTAAGAAACTTGTTCATTACAAAGTCATACGATGTACGTCCGTGTTATTATGATTACAATATGTAAACTCAAAATTTGAATGTACATATCATTCTTAGAAATGTACATATATACTATACATTACACAAAGAGTTATTGTTGTACATCTTATAGATTTTTAATGTACATTTCTTATAAACTTAATGTACATTATAGGTAATTTCAATGATCATAATATGTTGTATATAGAAAGAAGGAAACTGAAAAATCAATGTTGAAAAAATATGACAACATACAAAAAAAATAAGTAATGAAACGTTGGGAAAATAAGAAACTGAGACTTTTGGCATTCCATACGATTTATTTTAGTGTTTCCCTTTACGGATTCCATTTTAATTTCTTTCGATATTTCATTTCATATGCCACCAATTTTTCACTAAGCATATGCACCAAGACGCACTAGTACAAAAATGATTATTTGCGTCACCTTTTAAAGCCTTATTTGTGTCACACATAGCATGACGCAACGCTGGAGCTGAGACGCAATTGGGATTTGAACCATTTGCGTAAGTTCTAGGTATGACACAAAATGTAAGTCTATTTGCGTCAATTGCTTCATAAAATGCGACGCAAATAGCTAAATCCATTATATGACATAAACCTATTTGTGTCACACGTTAGTAAAAATGTGACGCAAATAGCTTTGGCTGATTCTCTATTTGCGTCACTTTTTTACTAAAGTGCGACGCAAATAACCTTGGCAGCATCTTTATTTTGCTAATTGTGACGCAATTAGCATTTGATTGCAAATCGCATTATTCTTTAATTGCATCGCCTGTTTAGTAAAGTGTGACGTAAATGGTTTCTTTTTTATTTCTTCAATTTTCACTATTTGATTGTTTGAAAACCATACTTTTATACATTTACGCTCGAATACTTTCAAATCATTTATCATTTATTAATTAAAATAATCATACTTAAACTCAAATAAAAAATTCGACAGAGTTTCATTTACATGTTGTATGACCAAACCCATAAATAGCAACCTATTGACAACCCAATTTTTTAAGGGTAAATCCATCATGACAAACCCTATAAAAGAGCACATCACAATACAACGTATACATCATGACACACTCCTCAACCAAAATCTATCATTGATGATGAGTGCGGATACAAATTATAAATAACTTCACATGTTTAATGTACAACATACTCAACTTAAATGTACATTATTTACATTTCTAATGTACATTGTTCATATTTTAAATGTACATGTAAAATTTCATATGCAACAGTTTCACATTGTGCAACCAGATGCTTAATGTACAAAATATTCACCTATAATGTGCATTACTCACATTGCTAATGATCATTACCTATGAATTAAATAATGTACATGTAGAATATTTGATCTTTATTTTATATGCCAGCAATTTCTCTCCTAGCATGTGCATCAAGATATTTAAAGTAAAAAAGACTTAATTATAATGTACATTATTCACATATATGATGTTCATTACAATAAACTCAAATGTACATGTAAAATTTTAATTTAGAATGCCATATGCTAGCAGTTTCAGTGAGAATAAGCACCAAGATGTTTAATGTACATAATAGTCAACACTAATGTACAATAATTGTATTTTTGTTGTTCATTATTATCGAATCTAATGTACATGTACAATAAATATCATATGCTAGCAATTTCTGTTTGAGCATGTGCACTAAAATGTATAATGAACAATATACTTAATACTAATAAAAACTGAAGAGTCATAGCACCGGGGAATGTGCTAATAATAAAGAGTGCATCTACGTGGAAAAATGAAAAAATATTTTGACAGTTAATATTAGAGAAGTAACAGTTTGGTTCATGAAGTTAATAATTCATATTTTTGGGGAAAAACTTTAAGCTACTCATGTTCATTATCCTCGAACATCATGTAATTACATTTTTCACATACTAAATGTTACGTTTTAAATAAAGTGTATAGTGTTTACTGTGCACCCACCTGCATTGGCCAGGCGTTGCTAAGCTCTTCTAACGTATAGTTAAAGAATGATTAAATGTAAATCGTATAGAAGTTAGAATTGTTGATTAGTACACAAAATCTGACAAATCATCAATAAGGGCTCAGCCTAGCTTGGTCAAGTGAGGTCCTCTTGGTGCAACCAATTACTTCGTACTTTTAGGCTTCATGCTTTTTTTTATAGGCAGATGGTAAATACAACTTTTATGACTTTATATAAGCACTATAAAAAGATAAGTTTAAGGTACTATTAGCATTAATTACATTGATTAATCTGTGATTTTGTTACAAATTTTTAAATTTATGCTATTTTAAGAAAATATTTACTTTGTAAATATCAATGGCGATTTGAACCCTCCACTTCTAGTTTTGTGTTTTTACCACTAAGTCATATATTTCTGTAGTAAATGTTAGACAACATATAATGACCCCAACATTTTCAGGGGATAGGCTCTCCTCATGCTGACACTAAGACCTACAATTACTTGATAAAACTCTAAATATTGTATATAAACCCTTTTTTATATATTGGACATTGATTTTGATCTCTTTTGGCTTTCTTTAAAAAGATTGACAAAACTGATAACATACGTGCCTTATAGAGTTTTATTATAAAATTATTTAGTACATAATAGCCTAATAGATGTAGTAGATTGATCACTTGGTAAAATTTTACCTTTAAAAAGTTAGTTTTTTTTTTTAAAAAAAAAAACAAAATAAAAGCAAGCTACAAGCTGACAAATAATTAAGACGGAATTCAAAACCAAATTTTGGGTATCACCCTTAATACTTTAACCCCTTAGTTGGCATTCACAAGAAGGTAGATAAATTAAGAGTCATATTTTGAGTTTTGACAACGTATTTTTAGTTATTTGACCATATAATTAGACATGAAAGTTTACACAATGCATACATTCTATGATTGATATTCGGAAAAACCCCTAAAGGAAATGGTCAAGCCAATGAAGCTGTATAATTTAATAAACATAATATAATTACAAGGGTTTAGTAATTAAGTAAAAAGATTGGAGGATTAATCAACAATTAGTACTTAATTGCAAATTGCATGATCTGATGATGTTGATCGATTGTTTTTTATTCAAGTGTTGATCAGTTCTAAGGAAGACGTAAAGGGTAGCTTAAGGTTCATCTCTATGTTTTCAACTATCTTTTGAATACCAACTATATAAACACCTTAATCTTAATTTTTACAGCATCTCATCTCTATCGATCAATATCATACTGCTAAACAAACACGTAAAATATCAAGTTTGCTTGGCATATATTCTTTCTTCCGAAGTCTATACTCGCTCATATTTGCTGCAAGATTAGGCAACATGCAAAAGTCCGTCAGTTTTAGCTTTCTTTTATTCCTTGCTATATCTACAGTTTCCTTGGTGAAAGAATCAATAGGAGACAAAAATAGGATCGAATATACTCTATAAGGAGGGGTTGAATAGCATATGACCTTTTTACGCAGTTAGGATCTCAAAGCCTTGTGATGGCTTTCAAAGGCGGAATTGAAACTTTGAGAACGACTGAATATCAATTCATTGAAATATGGTTCAAAGGAAGTTTCTAAACTTTGACTTTGTTGTAGCTATTTTAACAATTTAAACAAAATAGATAAAAACGTAAGTACAAAAGGCAAATAAATAAGAGAAACAAGGCACGAGAATTTGTTACGAAGTTTGGCAATTTGCCTACATCTCCGCCCTAGGGTGTCCAACCCGTATAATTTAACTCCTTTTATTTCTTCCTTTAGAAACCTAAAGCAACCCTAGAAGATCTTACACCTATATTCTACTCCATAGCTTCCCTTGTTATACCTTAACGTCTCAAATTCTAGAAATAAAAATATACCTCACTTTTTCGATATTTTTAAGTATTATTAATTTACTCTAAGTATATCACTCTTTCTTTTATCATACTTTTGTAAACACTTGATATACTTTTCTTTTCTTTTCTCTCAATCTAAAATACAATGAAGAATGAAGAGCTAGAGAGAAAAATATTTTTGCTGAGCTTGATAGAATTTCACACGAGTAGGCTTGTTAATTTTTTCTTCAAGCTTCAGCCTCTATTTATAGAAAAACCAACGGCTTATGAGGATGTACTTGGACGCATATGGTAGCCGTTTTCTATTTGAAAGTTTGTTGAAGCTTCAAAAATATTGTTATACCATTTGACTGCTTTAAATAATTATTGCAACCGTAAAGTCTTCATGTTGAACGATTGTTGAGGATGACAGTTGAAAAAGTTCAAACATGGCTTCAAAAATTTGTTGCGTGAAGTTTGCTACTGGGACACAAGAATATCTTCAACAACAATATCTTCCTATTTAGATGTTTATCAAGTTTGTTGTGCTTCAAATAGTGGACAGCAAAACAATGAATAGTAAAAAGAGGCATGCTTTCCCACAAGATGAGGAGGACAATTTATGCACAAAATGAGTCCACAAAACAAGGAAAACAAAAGTGGAATTTGTTGAGCCTTCCACAGTTCCACACATGTTAGTAGAATAAGAAAACTTTGGTCAATTCTTGCTTTCTTATAAAATAAGGAATTATTGTTCCCATGCAAAAGAAACCCACTTGAACCATAAGATAGAATTTTGAACATTTGAAAATTTAGGCAATCTTATCCAATTAGTCATTATCTGTAAATAATATTGTTAGGCATATAACAAAATTATTTAATGGGTTAACTAAACCAATTAAGATAAAAAGACCCAAAAAAAATTTAGGAAATAAAAAGCATGCGAAACTAACAAGGTTAGATAATAACAACCGTTAATATAGTAAAGATAAGTAATGTGCCAATTTTGCATTTAAGGCTAGACTTAATAGGCAAGCTAAATAAACACATCAAGGTGGAGTTATCACTTGACATCGAATCTTCAAGTTGGTTTCTATCGGCAATCTTGTCCGTCCGCTGAAACAATTGTCATAAATGCAGTAAACAAAGCTGTTTTGCAAAATCCAGGACTAGGAGCTGGGCTTATTCGGATGCATTCCCATGACTGTTTCGTCAGGGTAAGTAATATAGTCGTATAATCGTATAGTGTACCAACATATAGTGTACCAAAATTTGAATCTTGAAGTTCGTTCTACTTTATACTGACATGCTATGTTGCTATTTGATTTTCAGGGATGTGATGCATCAATACTAATAGACTCCACACCGGGGACTCTAGTAGAGAAGGAACATCCAGCAAACTTCCCAAGTCTACGAGGGTATGAAGTAATCTATGAGGCTAAGGCAGAGCTTGAAGTCCAATGCCTAGGAATAGTATCTTGTGCAGACGTCATAGCCTTTGCAGCTCGAGATAGTGCCTCAAGGCTAGGAGGAATCAACTATGCAGTACTAGCAGGACGAAGAGATGGGACAATCTCGAACATAAACGATCCAACTGGAAACATCCCTCGACCCAACTTCGACCTACAAGAACTTGATGATAATTTTGCAAGAAAAGGCCTGACGTTAGAAGAAATGGTCACCCTTTCTGGTGCTCACTCTATTGGAGTCTCACATTGTTCCTCGTACAATGAAACTCACCCACAATTACCTGCTTTGGATCCTAGTGTAGCCAATGTTTTGCGTCAAACATGCCCCAATCCTCCTTCCACCAGTGACCCAACTGTTCCCCAAGATTTTGTGACACCAAATAAGCTAGATAACATGTACTACAAAAACTTGCAAACTAAAAGGGCATTACTAACCTCGGACCAAGCTCTCATGACTTCACCAACAACGGTGCATATGGTAAAGAACTTTGGCTCGCAAGGTGGAGTTTGGGCTCACAAATTTGCTAGTGCAATGGTACATATGTGTTCTATTGAAGTCCTCACAGGTACTGAAGGAGAGATCAGAAGGAACTGCAGGGTTGTCAATACCCACACTATAATATTTGTTTAATTTTTCATTCAATTTATAAGTTTAATTTTGTATGAAGTACAAAGTACTGTTTTCAATTTGTATTTAAGAACAGTGAGGTAAATTCAGAGGAATATTTGAGTGAATAATAAGTTTTAATATGCATTCAAACAAAGCACTGGGAATTATTACCCATATTGCTTGGTTGTTGTACTAGCTGCTTGATTTTCATTTCTTAATCACAATTTTCACTCCGTGCTTCTAAAGCATGAGCATCACAATATGTTAAAATCAGTGTTCCATGAAAACCATATACTCAAAGAGGTTTTCCTAATTTTTACTTGATATAAATTATATCATGATGTTAAGATTTCGGATATAAGTATTATTGTATCAGATATAGTTATTATCATATTATATATAGGTATTGTTATATATGACATAGAAATATAAAAGATATGAAAATATAGAAAAACGCATCATCAGGTACAGTACACGAGCCACAATAAAGTAAAAGTGACCCCTTAGTAAAAAGTTACTTTTTTTTTTGAAAAAACCGAACAGCTTACATTAAAGAAGATCAACCTCCGCAAGAGTGAGAATACTCTGCGGAAAATCCGAAAACAATACAATGTCATTTCCATTCGGAGGTACTAAATGAACTATATCATAAGCAACAGTATTGCCCCCTCTCCTAATATGCTTGCATTGAAAACACTCAAAACTCTTACCTAACTCTCTAATTTCATTAGTAAACATAAACACATAACTCAAACCAATTGAACAACCTCTAATTTTTGACAATACTCCCACTGCGTCACATTCCACATTGATCTTCGTTGCTCCCCTTTGTTTTGCCAAAAAAACCCCATCAATACAGCTGCCGCTTCTGCAAGCTCCACTTCCCAATCCTTCGACACTCTTCTGCTCTTTAGAGCTAGGATATCTCCCTTCTCATCTCTAATCACAGCACCCAAACCCACTCCACCTGCCTCGAAGATTGCCGCATCACAATTTACCTTTATAAAACCAGTTGGAGGAGAAGACCATGAGGCTCCACCCGTTACCTCTACTTTACTGCTCGGGACCTGTATTTCTGAAATGTACTTCTTGTAATCTGTCATGTAATGAACGAATTTCCTTACTAATTCGCCTCCATCTTCATTGCAATTCTCAAAAACCCTCTTGTTCCTTACAGTCCAGGCTGCCCATAGAGTAGTGAAGAATAAGCATATCTCCTCTTTCGTCAAACCCCGAATCATTCGCCCAGACTCTGCAATGATGAATCTACTTTTATCTCAACAATAAACCTTGAAAAAACCGAGTCTTCCCAAATTCGTCTCGACTGAGGGCATAAGAACAGCGCATGAGCTATACTTTCCACGACTTCATCACATCGAGGGCACTTACTATCTTCACTGACATGTCTTCGCTGCAACAGATCCTTGACTGCCAAAGCGTTTGAGCTAGCTCTCCATATAAAATGGCACATCTTCGGAGAACCACCCATATTCCATACCATTTTCCAAAACTCATTCTCCTCCTCCCTTTCCCTACCTCTGTTAACATGATGATTTCCCATTTTTCCGAACCAATAAGCCGACCTTATAGAGAAAACTCCATCTTCATTTTTACTCTAATACCTTATATCTACTGACTGTGAGTGCAACAGTGGAAGACTAAGGATCTGTTCCGCATCTTCATCTGCTATCAGTGCCCTAATCTTTACCTCATCCCACCCTCCCTTTCCAAAGTCTATCAGCTCTGCAACCCTCAACTCAGCCTCCCCCTGGCTACGAGGGACCAGTCTTATTCGGCTGTACTTCACCGGCATCCAAGCGTCGCTCCATAATTTAATCCTCTGCCCATTTCTAATCCTCCACCGAAGCCCTTCCATAAGCAGACTCTTTGCTCCCTAAATACTCCTCCATGAGAAACTAGGATTGAATCCCCTTCTCGCCTCCTCAAAGCATGAGTTCTTGTAGTATCTTGCTTTCAGAATCTGTGCCAACATCGAATTCAGGTACTGAAGGAGCCTCCATCCTTGTTTTGCCAGCATTGATGTATTAAACACCTTTAGATCTCTGAATCCCATTCCTCCCATCGACTTTGGTCTGCATAGCTTATCCCAAGATACCCAATGTATTTTCCTATCCTAGCTTTTTTTCCCCACCAAAACTTAGCCATCATAGCATGGATCTCATCTATCAGCCCATCGGGAAGTCGAAAGACACTCATCACATAGGTGGGTATTGCCTGCACCACTGCCTTTAATAAGATCTCTTTTCCTGCCCTGCAGAGACATTTTTCCTTCCACCCCTTCAACTTTCTCCAGATTCTTACCTTTAAACCCCCAAACACCACCTTCTTTGATCTACCTATCACAGTAGGAAGCCCTAGATATTTATCATGTTTCTCAACCTTCGAGATCCTTAGAACACTACAAAGCTCTGCTCTTTTTGCTGTTGGCACCTGTCTGCTAAAAGAAACCTCTGATTTATCAAAATTTATTTTCTGCCCTGATGCTCCCTCATACACACTGATTATATCAGCTATTTTAGAGCATTCATAAGAAGTAGCTCTCGCAAACAAAATGCTATCATCTGCAAAAAACAGATGGGAGATTCTCGGTGCTCCATAACACACCCGCGCCCCATGAAATTGATTATTCCTTGCAGCAACCCTGAGAAAGCCTCTGCACACAAAAGAAATAGATACGGCGATATTGGGTCCCCTTGCTGAATTCCCCTCTGTATGAATCTCACCCCTAACAGCCCCATTAATCTTAACCGAGAAATGCACCCTCCGAAGACACTCCAAAGTTCTATCCACCCAGCTACCGGAGAAACCAAATTTACTCATTACTCTCTCCAAGAACACCCATTCTACCCTATCATATGCCTTGTTCATATCGAGCTTGAACGCCATCATTCCCTTTCTACCCTCACTTCCCCCCTTCATCCTATGGAAGATTTCGTACGCAATAAGCGCGTTATCTGTAATCAATTGGCCTGGCACAAATGCACTCTGATTGCTGGAGACGATCGAAGGCAACAACACCTTTAGCCTATTAGCCATTACTTTGGACACCACCTTATGTAACACATTGCATAGACTTATGGGTCTGAATTCCCCCATTTTCCTCGGGTTTTTGCATTTTGGGATAAGCACAATACAAGTCCTGTTTACTTCCCCTAGATTCTCTTCCCCTCGCCGCCATTTCAGCACAAAATTAACCACATCCTCCCCTATTACTTGCCAGAATTTCTGAAAAAATAGAGCATTTAAACCATCAGGCCCAAGCGCCTTTCTAGGGTGCATTTGGAACAACGCTTCCTTCACCTCATCCCTAGTCGACTCCTTATCCAGCATCTCATTTATCTCGGTCGAAAGTAACTCTTTAATCCCCATTAGAGCCTCATCCTCAACTATAGGGCTCGACGTTGAAAACATCTTCTCAAAGAAATTACACACTATTCCTTCTACCCTCCTGGCATTCGAGACCCACTCCCCCCCTCTCATCCTCCACTCCTAGAATAGAGTTCCTACGCTTCCTTTGATTCTCCTTTTGATGGAAATAAGCCGTATTTTTATCCCCCTCCCTGAGCTCCTGCTCCCTTGCCCTCATATGCCAGTAGGACTCCTCCATTTTATAGAGATCATCAAGCTCTCTTAAAATCACTCTACACCTCTGTATTGCAACTCCATCCATTACCCCATCTTGAATGCGCTTTAACTCCACTTCCTTTTTCTTAACTTTCCTTTTCACATCTCCAAAAGTTTTTCTTGCCCAAAGGGCAAGATTTTTAGAACATCTATCAATTTTCATTTTAATTGGGCTCACCTCTCCCTCCCTCCAAGATTCCTTTACCACCTCCAAATATTTCCTATCTGATAGCCACATCGCCTTGAACCTAAATATTCTCTGCTTAGCCCACCAAACATCACTATCACTCACTTTAAGTAAAATAGGACAGTGGTCTGATTTATACCGAGGTAAATGCATTACTCTTACCTATTGGAATAAACCCCACCACTCATTACAAGCTAGATATCTATCCAGTCTCTCTCGAATTAAAGTTGTGGGACTTCTGCCTCTTTCCCACGTGAAACAACTTCCTTGGAATCCCAGATCAATCAAAGAGCAATGATCAATAGCCTCCCTGAACATATCCATACTACGCTTATCCCTAGGAATACCCCCTTCCTTCTCATCCATACTAACGATCTCATTAAAGTCACCAAAATACAGCATAGGCACCTCACACTCCTCTCTTAGTTTTTACATTAAAAGAAAAGTTTTCATTTTATTCGACGCTTCAGGCCATCCATAAATCCCAACCCCTCTCCATACTACCTTCCCTTTATGGTTCAGAATGTCAATAGCTATGTGATTCTTAGAATGTGATACTACCTCCACCCTTATGTCATTCCACCACATTCCTAACCCCCCCGCTCTCCCCCAACTACCCAAACACAAACCTTCTGAAAAACCGCACTTATTGCGAACACTCTCCAGATTCTTCGCTTCAATTTTTGTTTCTATCAGAAAAACTAAATTTGGCCGCTCTCTCCAGCACCTATTCCTGAGAGCTCTAACTGTCCAAGGGTTGCCAATCCCTTAGCAGTTCCAACTTAATATTTTCATTGCTCTTCGCGGGGTGAAACATCATTCACCACTGCTACTTCAATAAAGCCTACTTCTGTTATGCAATTGTTGTACTCTTCCTCTCCACTTTCTTTGTAATGTTTTCCTCCCCCCCCCCCCCCCCCCCCCCCACCCCCACCACCCTTCCCTTCGCCATGCAACAAACTGTAATCCTCTTTTATTCCCCACCTCTACCTTAATTTTTTTCTCTGCTCCACCCTTCAGCTCCATGCCTGCTCTTTTTTTTTTATTTTCACCTCCCTTAGTTTACTTCCCTTCCTACACAACTCAAGCGTTTCTCCACATCCCACCCTTCCTACGTTAATATTCATATTTGCTACCATACTATTCCCACCTTCTCCTTTGTTATTTTCTCCCTTTTCACTCATACTAACTACACCATCCTCCACTATGTTTTGTACAGTTGCGCTTATCACCCCAGTTTTACCCTTTACTATATTCACATCCTCCCCATAAGCCACGCCCCCAATACTCTCCCTCTCCTTTATGCTCGCTATCTCCTTTCCCCCCTCCAAATAACTCCCAATTTCCCCACGTACTTTACCTACATACCCACCTACTCTCTCTACCCCTTTCACACTTGTCTCGCCTCCGTCTAACCCCACGGTCTCTACACTCCCCGTAAAAACCTCCCTATTTCTACTCCTTCATAGTTCACCCAGTCTCTCCCTTTCATCAACGCCTCGTGTATTCTCCACTCTTCTTACCCCATTCCATGCCATACGCCCCTCCCCGATAATGTTTTCCTGCATCGTTCCCCCTTCCCCTCTCAGTATCTCCCTATTCCTCCTATCCCCTTTCTCACCCGAAATAGACACCTCCTTGAATTTTTTCTCAACATCATCCACTTCTGCAGATTTCTGTCTCCACTGTGCTTCATTCTCTCGTACCAGAAATAAAGACCTCTTACTATTAGCCTCCGTTACTTCCCTATCCGTATCGACCCTCCCACCTTGCTTCCAAGGAGACACTCTTAGCTCATCACTAAATCTCCTCCTCTCGTAACCCTCTCCACAATCCTTCTCCCCATGCCCCAACATACCACATCGGTAACAAAACAAAGGGAGCCTCTCATATTTCACTTTCACCTCCATTAGCTCCCCTTTTACCCTAATTTTAACAATACTTATTAACGACTTACGAACATCCATAGCTACTCTCAATCTCATTGCTCTGCTAAAACCCCAAATCTCCATGCTCTCCCAACTTATATATTCTCCTAATTTATTCCCCTACATTCTAGCATTCATCTCATTTCCTCTTCCCTTAAACGGTAGGTCATAAACTCTTATCCAAAAAGGAATAGTATACATATGAATATCAGAAGGTTTAATGTCACCAACAACTTCTTTTAATATAAGCACATACCTGTCGAAATTCCATGGTTGCATCCCTCCAATGAAAAAATTGGAACATGAATGTATTTTGATCGAGGCAATTCGATACCATTCCGTGCTTCGGGTTCCACACCTTCTTCAGCGTGTTTATCAGGGCTTTTGCATTTACTCCACATTCTGTCCACACCCTCCCCATCATACTTGGATCAATTCTCACACACTCCTCTTCGTGGCCTTCAAGAACCCACCCATTCATCCTCCACAGATGTAGGCGACTCTGACACTGGTGGAGTGTGTAACCCCACTACTACTACTGCTTCTTCCTGCTCCATATAGTTCACCGAAAAAAACCCCTCTGTATCACCTATACTCTTATACCCAGTCCCCAACAGAAATTAGACCCACTTCCTCAATTTCTTTCCCTCAAAACAAACCCCACACGTAAAATTCCACGCAAAAATTGCCGAGGAAAGTCAACGCCACTACCTAAAGAAAATAATCCTCCCAAAACCACCGCCACACTGCCAGAAAGAATTAACACACCCCAACAACGTAACCTACCCACAAAACTAAACGAAAAAACAAAAAACAAAAATGAAGACCCCGCCTCGCCACTTCACCAAAAACCACCGCCTCCCATGCACGATACTACTAATCCTCCCAAAAAAACCCAGCCGGACACCACTCCTCCGATACCCTACCGCGTGATCTCCATGGAAACCACCCAACAACACAGAGAACTTACACTCGGTCAGACACCACCCATCAACTCCCAACGCCTACATGCACGAACCAAGAACGTAAAGAAATCTGGGAAATCGCCAACCCCTACCGAAGAGACGAAAACCTTAGCCTCCCACCACCTTCCTCTCAACATAACATATGTCAATTTTTATTAAATTTGAAAGGTAACTTTTGTTATATTAAGAGGTCACATTTTTACTAAATATTATGATCTCAGATATATAAATAAAATTACGAAAATATCCTCGAATATATTTATGTAATATGTAAATTAGGATTTTCTCTTTACTCAAATTAAAAGCATCTTTCTAGCTCTTTTAAAACAATACCCGTCCCTAAAATAATCTAATTAAAAACTTCTTTAACCCTTTTCGCCTTTCATAATCTTGACTCATTGAGATGGTCTGTTTAGAAGGTAAATTTTTTTGTTGGTATAAAATAGCCTACTATAATAGGTAGGACAAAAAGTAACAACAGAAACTTGAAGCCAATAAACTAATCAAGTTTCGTGTAAGATAGAAGATTGGAAGTTTCCTCCATTTGAAAGTTCCATGAGTGGACATCAAGCTTGAAAGTGTAAATATATGCTAGCGAGGTGGAGTAATTCTCTGACAAAAAAAAAAAGCTGGAGTAATTATATTGTATGGAAAAACCATATGAATGTTACCACAATATTAAATATTCCGACTTTTAGGTTAATGAGTAGTCAATACAACTGTACAAGTAAGCTCACCATCTAATATATTCTCCCTTAGATGCATGTTCCTCTTAAAGATTGATTTGATGCGAATATTTAAGACCATTAGTCTATTAGTCTATGTTGAGTGACTATACTTTCCCTGAAATCACATTTTAATTCAAGCAACTACTCATATCCATCCTCCTTACTAATACATAGTCTATTTGATTTGATGTGAATATTCAAGACCATTAGTCTATGGTGAGTGATTATACTATCCTTAAAATCACCTTTTAATCCAAGCAACTACTCTTATTCATCCTCCTTACTAATACATAGTCTATTTGTACCGCACTTCAAAAAGTCACTAAATGGGGCTCTGAGGATTAGAGAACATTCAACACAATTGTGATAAAAGTTTGCTGTAAGGATCTGAGGATTCCACTCAATGAGCTGCATATATAGTGGAGGGCTGTGGAGGACTGCAGCTACTGTACAACACAACTGTTGAGCCCTAAAATTCTGAAATTATTTTGCAATTTTATACGTGCAGGCTGCTGCTGAAGGGGATACTGTGTGAATTATTGTGCTTAATCATTATTTTAGTCCACTGCTCTTGTATTTACGAAGTCAGAAATGGGTGAACCGAACCCGGATCATAATGGCTTCAGTAAGCCATTGTAGTAATGCTTAGTTTAGTTCTATCAATAGAGAAGACATTTCATCAAATGCACATGATAGTTTTAGTTGTGTATGCCATAGTTCTCCCATGTTCAATGATATTTTCCAAATATTGACGTCCGTGTCCTCCATTGGCATCAATTCCTTAGCCTTCAATATATAATTGGCCAGAGGAATAGTTTTAAGCATGGTTAAACATTGCCCTAATATTTCTACGTATCGCTTGTCTTTTATATGTATTTTGCACTTGTTTGGACGATATTACCCTTAATACCCAAGCACTTTAGAGTTTGAATAAATTCAAACACTTCAGCTGAGTCTTATCTTAGCGAAGTTTTACTCAGTCCACGAGCTAATCTCCACGAAATATGATAATATTGTTAACTTGAAAAATAGTGAAACAAAGCAACAACCAAGGCAAAAACCCGTAGCAACCATGCATTTGTAGCATAGCAAAACAGTAAACTTTGACTTCCATCATCTACAAAATAAAACACGTTAGAATACATCAAGGTGGAGTTTTCAATTTTCATTTCGAATTTTTGCGATAATATTTCGAAAATAGTATATGATAAACCTTTAAAATTTGTTTTATTTTGATTAGTTTCAAACTTGGTAAAAAAAAACTCCTTGATATAACTACCATGAATCTTATAGAGCCATATTAGAACCTATACTTTATTAGAACAACCTACTTTGAGTTTCTACACCCAATTTCAACTAGTTTTCAAAACTCATATAATTGGGTTAAAAACTTGTTTTTAGGACCTTTGGAGAAATAATATAAGATATTGAAGGGTTTCATCATATGATCTTATAAAGCATCTTATAGTTTATCATTTTAATAATTAAAATAAATAAAAAAGGATAATTAGTTTCTTATCCTACATGGCTTTCCATATATTTTACAAAATTTTCTCTTTTTAATATTTCATTTGATTTATATCCCAGCGACACCTTGAATTATTATAGAAAAAAATAAATAAATAAGTGAATAACCATGCAACGCAGGTTTATCGAAATTAACTAGAGTTATGACCGAAGATGTCTCGGGTTATTGAATGAATACTAATAGTTTGATCAATTCATAATATGGAAGTTGCAAAAATAGAATTGAAAATTAGGATTATAATTTTCTTTATTTAATTATTTGTTTCTCTAATACGATTTTATCTTTTAACTTTACATTTTTAAATATTTTTATATAAGTTGATGTAAATTTAAAGCTACTCTAAATTGTATTTACATTTTCAAATTTTTAAATTTTTTGAATGAAATGTTCTATATTTTATACTTAAGCTAATAATATTTTTTCTAATATTGATTAATCTAACCAAGTAATTAAAACTATTTAGTGTAGAATAATATATTTTGTTAAATCTTTTTCCCCTTTAATTGTATCTTGAAGACAAATTATATTTTGAAAGAAGTTTGAAAAATAATTTTTTATAAATTTCTCTTAATTTTAAAATTGACTATGTATAAATAAATAATCTTTACGTTTGTATGAATTTTTCAGATGATAACTTCTAAGGTTTCATCGTATATGATTCAACTAGTCTATTGTACATAAGATATTTCTTAATTTGATTAATATTAAAAAAAATTCTTTATTTTAAACTTTTATACTTATATGTTAATTTTTTAGCTATCATTAAATGTGGCACCCTCCTTTAAATTAAGTTAATATATATATATATATATATATATATATATATATATATATATATATATATATATATATATATATATATATATATATATAAGTTAAAATAAGAAGGGTACTTAAAATGAGAAGTATGAGAAGATATTTTGGCTCTTCATCTCCTAAATCCAACGAATGATATTTTACGTATATATAGTGACCATTTTTTAACTCATAGTGACTATTTTTTTCCACTTATAAAGACTATTTTTATATTATAGTGACAATTTCTTATTGTTATAGTAACCATTTTTTTTGTGAAATCTCTAGCATTTAATCTTGCCATTTAAAAGACCAAGATCTTTTCTTATTCTTCTTATTTTAAGCACTTTCTCATTGGATTCCTCTATATATATATATATTTAAAATTTCAGGTGCTCCCTAGATGGATCCAAAACGAAACATAGACGTTTGACACCTTTGGGTTAAGTTCTAGTCGGTACCCGAAATAAAACGAAGCCTCCGCAACAGCACAACTGCACAAGTACACAACCTGGTGAAGTTTACAACAGGAACAGGAGGGGGTAAGTGCCCAAAATTTTCATATATTTTTTTCGAATCTTCATGATTTTATTTTTTATATCTTTGAATTTGATTTCTCAAACGATTGACTGGGTTTCATAATTAGGAAACACATTTTTTATTTAATTTGACGGGTAGTTTAATTTTGCTGTTATTTAGCTGATTGAGGCCGTCGATTTTATTGTGGCACTGTAAATTTTAGGCTGGTTTTCCTTCATTGCGTTGTGAAAATTAGTTGGTTTCTGTTTTTGTTGGCATATAGTTTCATTCTTTCTTCTCTCTTCATTTGAAAATCTTTTATGAATTGTGATAAATTTAGTATCTTTTGTGAATTGTGATAGACTACATGCTTGCTGGGTAATTATCATGTTTATCCGAATTCTGTTTTTTGTTCTGGTATCGGATTTGTTGAAATTTCGGGTGAACATTTATATTGGATATTGTAGATTAGGCCTGTGATGATTGTTTGTGGGAAGCTGTGAAAGTGGGTGTTCTGTTACACGCTGAACCACTTGGTGTTTGGTGATTTGATTTTAATTTGATTGAGTAAGACAATTTGGTTTGCCTGATAGATAAGCAATTGAACATGATGGATTGAGTCACTGCTTGTATACGTGATGTGTGGATTGAGGTGAATTGTGAATTGTGAAATGATTTAAATGCTTAATGTGGATGCTCTCTGCTAGTTCATGGTTTGTAGAGGTAAACTGGCTTTCAAATGGACAAGAAATGACTAAGATTTAACTCGTCTTGAATATTTATTATTTTGAAAAAATAACTCGAAAAGATTCTGATCTGAAATAATCATATAGGGTGCAATGGTAGTTTTGTGAATGGTTACCTGTCGCATATTGTAATTGGAGGCTGCTGGTTGCAACTATGTTTCTGGTGGCGATGATCTGGGATTTGTAAGGTGTATATTGTTCTCTTGCTTCAGTTTTGCTTAGTTAGGAATTACGATATTCAATTTCTGTACTCTTGGCCTCTTGGTATTGTATTTAGTTTATGGTGGAATACATTTTCCTTTTAAGGCCTGATGTCTAGGTTAGCAGTTAGTCAGTGGCAAGCACGAGTGGTTATGATGTTGATGTACCAATGAAAACCATGGGAACATAAATACCAGTATTATTTGTTGTTTTGACTCCCTGCTTTGAGCAATATAGAAGACCATTACTATGTAGCTCTCTTCTAGTGATGAAGTGCATGCCTTGATGAAATCTATCTCTGTTGCAAATTAGGTTTTTGACTTGCTCAATTTTAAGTTCTGTTAATATGCATACTGATATTGGAAGAATCTGGTGCGTCTCCCCAGAAGATGCAAGCTGTTACTTTTAGATTTTGAGTATTTTTGCTTGAAACTTCACCCAAGTTCATCAAGGATAAAAATCTCGCTGGTATAAAATAATTTTTTGTTATTGTTTATTTTTCTATATTTGGTAAGCTATATATTTGGAATCAATTCTATGATGAGTTCTTTTTGTTCTTCACTCAATCCTCTACTTTTAGTAAGCCAGTCTTTCTCCTGTTGCAGTTTCACTGTAGACCTCTAGTCCTGTAGGGCTGCTATTCTATTTGCAGGTTTCTAAATAATTACAAGCTTCATTCCTTATATATAGTCACTGACATTTATCTAAATAATCCATTAGCAGTATACACTCAGTATATGCTTCCTTAGCCCACTAATTTGAACTTTGGAATTGCATTTCAGTTTGGTTTTCTTGCGTTTATGCATGCTTTTCTTGTCTAGCATTTGAATCTTTGCTTTCCAACTGTTTGGCTTCACTGTAGGAACAAGTCTTAAGAAGTTAAGAGGCTAGATTATTCAGCTCACCACACATCAGAGGATTCTAAGATGTCTCATCATATCTTGCGATCACATAATCTGCCTGGTTCATCTATAGATCCCTTGGGAAGAGATGGAGATGTAAGTACATGGTTTCCAAGTACTTGCAGTTCTTATACATTGGCGGTCAGGGTTTTGATATGTTTACATTCTGTTGTAGGTAGTTTCCATGCGATCTAGAGCCTATGGTTTGGAAGATATTTCTGGATTTGTTGCACGGAGTGAGCCTGTTATAGGTGGGTTAGCAGCAGGAATGAGTGCTAGAGGCTACGCTTCTTCCCTTGAAGACCCCATTCTAATTAGCCAAAGGCGAGATGTTCCTTTAGGAATCAGTCCTGTGCCTCCTGGCAATCCAGATATTATTTACGAGAGACCTAACTCTCAGCGAAGGGTTGAAAGTCTCTCTATGCATGAAACGGAATCTAACATTCTTTTTGTTGGTGGGCTTCCAACTGATTGCACCAGAAGGGAAGTTGGTCGTATCCTTTCAATGCTAGCTGTTTAGATGTCATGGTTTGTCTTGGTTTATGTTATGGTTATCATTATCTGGAGAATGTTTGTTGTACATTACCTTATTGAGGGTCTTGGTTATGGAGGGGCTGATGATGCTCTTTGTTGGACTGAACTTGACATAAAACTTCAAATACATATGTGGTACCTGGCATTTTTATGAAAATTTTGAATGTAGTTTTTTTAACATGAATTGTCAATCCTCTATACTAATAAATTGTGAAGTATCTTAGTAAATTGATGTAAGTGAATGATGAGTATGAGAAGAGTATATGTCTGTCTTGACATGAAGTAGCAACTAGCAAGTTTTGTTTCACGCACATAATATAATCTCTCTTTTTCTCTATTCCCTGCTTTTTGCTGGTTAGAAGGAAAGTACCATATCCCCTCATGTCTTTACGTTCTACAGTTTGAACAATGCTAAGATGCTGGATAATATTTGAAGTTTTTTCATTCATATTGCTGTTGTAAGTGTATCTTTTCTAAATGTAGCACTAGAGCATGTCTGAATTACCTAGTAGATGTCCTACAGAGAGGCTCATATTTCCCCCTTTCACATAGATATTGTCCTAACTTTTTATACCTAGTTTAATTCACTTGCTAATGGAGTTAAGGACAAGTGAAGAAAGGAATTATGTAAGAAATATCGGTCTCTACCATCACAACTTTACATTTGAACGTGGAAATTAAAAATTCTGTTTGGACTCTGTACTTGCAGTCTCTAGTTAGAATTATGTTTTTCCTATAGTGTTTCCTATGTGGATCCCTCTTACCCTTTTCGGAACCATAGACATTCAACTAAAGTTGAAAAGTAACAAAAGATCAGGATTTGGTGTATTTGCAGGTGTGTGTTGCAAGAATACCCTATAAATTCAGGGAATGCAGAATCAAAATATTTGACTAATGTTTGGCAAAAAGCACTCCTAATACGAAAACTTCAATTCAGGATACCTGTATTTTCTTATTTTTCTTGATTGACTTTGTTCTTTTAGACTTCATAGTTTTCTCCATCACTTGCCTCTCCTTGACTTGAGATCATAGATATTTTTCGTCCTTTTATAGGTTTCAAAGATATCAGAGTCATACATAAGGAACCAAGACGGGTAATTCATTCTTTTCATCAGAAAATTAACACATGGGCCCATTCCAAGCTTAAACTGAACTTGCTAGAAATTGCTGGTCCTTGTCTGAACTTATTTTTTATTGTTAATTGAATGATGTAGCTCTTTCTGAACTATTTTATCCTGTAATCCAACTTTAAGATGAAATGAAGCCTATGAAGGTACAGTCACAGTACAGAAAAACTGTTGATGAGTTCCACTGATGACCCTTTTCTTTTTTGAAATGGGGGTACAGGAAGAAACATATGTGTTAATAAGCAAATTACATTTTTTTTCAAGAGTAGATCGACATAGAAATAATGGTTATGACTTACAAGTGCTTCTTATAATTATGTGCTTTTTGAAGATGCCATTAATGCAGGACAAAAGCATGTGTTGCACCACTCACTTAAAATTCTCTTATATTTGGTTTATAGAACTTTAGAAGTGCTGAAAATAATCTCCTCCTCCTCCTCCCCTCTGTGGTGATAATCTTATAATTTACACTATTCTTTTATTGAATTTCAGAATGGAGACAAGGCAACCGTTCTGTGTTTTGTTGAATTTGATGATTCAAAATGTGCTCTTACAGCTATGGAAGCGCTTAATGGTTAGCTCTATTTTTTGCTTATCTTCTCATTGTTTCAAGTTTTCTTATGAATTTGTTTGAGAAGTATTAAAAACATCTGCTTGTTTTCTTCCTCCTCATCTCTCTTTGTAGCTTTTTTCCCTGGATTGTTTTAATAGACAGTCCCCCGATGACAAATCAGTTGATGGTTGATAATCCAAGTTTAAAGTTTATGATGCAATTGGGCTGACACTAAGTTGCATATGGGTTATTGAATTCATCTGTTGTATCATCATGAAGTTTTCATTTCGGTCATTATCATTCAAAGTTCAAACTTGTCCTAATCTATGAAGTCTGTCCAGGCTACAAATTCGATGATAAGAAACCAGAATCCTCCATCCTAAGGATCCATTTCGCACATTTTCCCTTCCATCTACCTGCTGAAATATGACGAGAATCAATTGGAAACATGGCATTTCAAATGAGCATGCTACTGGATCAAGAGCACGATGTTTGGTCTGCAGACTGCTGGTTCAATCCTTTGAGGTCCTGTGCTTGCATTCTAATCTCACAGGTCCATACATTACTATTAAGTATGATGAGCTGTGTATTTCCGGATCCCAGAAATTACTCGGTAGTGGGCTTTCTTGCATCAGTTTGTTTCATTCAGAATATGCAATTAGGGTCAAATCATTGCATTTTCGTTGGTTGATATTTTACTGGCAAACTTTTAACGAATATAGCCTTACTAGCAACCTTTGTGATCGGTCTTGTCGGCGTCTTTTTTCAAAAATATTTTTTGATATTGTCCAATAATTTTATTTTTCTTTTGAGTATGTATGTTAAAAAAAAAAATTTATAGCAGGTGTTGCCTTTATTTTTTTAAAAGAGATTTATGGGGAAGGTTGCAAGACACTAAGACCTTATCGTTAATGGCAACTTCATCAAAGGACGAAATAATTGTTTAGCCACTTTTGACCTTTTTATAAAATCTATGAGAAATATCTCTGTCTTTTTTTATCCATTTAACTTTTTATAATCTTTAAAATATAACTTAAAATAAATTTATCTCTAAATTTAATAAGATTTTAAACTTTTTAAATTTAAATCTTATGAATAATATAAAATATCCGACTCCAATCCAATCAATTGCTTTGACCTTAGGCCAAAGCCAAAGATCCCGAGATTTCACATTTGTTACTGAAAAGACATGCCATTACAAGTGTGAACGAAAGTTCCTATGTCGTGAGCCTAAGATGCCAACTCAAAATCAATATCCAAAATGTCAATTGTTGGTGCTGCAAATAAGCGTGACGATGGTTTCACACGAGGCATGATAATGGGAAACAACCTTGTCACGTCTTAATCTTCGTTGATCCATTCATCAATTATATAAGGAACAAACCCCTTTTTGTATTTTCTCCACGCGTCGGCGTCTACATCAAATAACCCTTTATTTAACGGCATATCTTGCGCATTCACACTGATATGCCTACTTGTTAGCCAGGATGTCTTTAGTACAAGTAACTTTGCACAAAATACAATCTTGCTCATGTTTTATTTTTCAACACAAAATGTCTTCTACTGTTTGTACAGTGAGTAATGCCCTCAACCAAACATGCATCATTATTTAAGCGCCTGAATAACAAAATATGGAAGTACTTAGATTCCAATTCAAGTATACATAGATGAAAGACAGTATTAAAGACATTAGCCAATGTACATCACATACTATAATAATAATTGGGGTATGGGAAGATTGTGCCCTATTAGAGCACAACTCTGTGGATCACCTCGTTTCAGAAATGGTCAAATTTATAGCATACAAGTTTTTAAAGCGGACTCCTTCAGAATTAAGAATTACATAATCATTTAAATCATGTGAAAGAATGATACAAATTATAGGTCGCTAAAAAACTTTTACATCAGTATCTTGATCAAGAACAGTTGAAATTGCTCATCTAAAGTATTCTAAACCTATTCGCTATGTATTCCAATATCACCATCTTGTGACTGACAGACAATGTGGATGTTTTTTTTTTTTTTTTACAGCAGAAAAGGGCTAAAGAAGCTATAAAATTAACAGTAACTCTCATCATAGAAAGCCAGTGCCTGCAAGACCATGATGCAACAAATTATGGGCAATCGAATCTCTAGCTTTAATCGAGCTTAATGACTGCAATGGAACCTCAGGAACCATTTCATCATCAAAGAGTTCGAAGTGCAGCTCCGGATCCAACTCCTCTCCTCTCATTTCACATATATTATGCAACACACAGCAAGCACCAAGAACCACAGGTAATTCTTGTAGTTTCACCTCAGTTCGCTTCTGCAAGCAACTCCATCTTCCTTTCAACCTTGCGAAGGCTTCCTTAGCAACCGATTGAACCTCACCCATCTTCTCATTGAAAGCATGTTGAGTCCAAGTTAGGTTCTGCTGATTATATGGCACAAGGATCCAATCCATCAAAGGATAACCAGCACCGCCAACAATCCAAACACCATTCAAAAGCCCTTGACTACCCCTCTGATACAATGCTGATTTCTCCAGCACTTTATCATCAGGCATTGAACCAGGCCATCCTATGCACACATCATTAAAAACCCCTTTAGGATCAACCACACCCTGAACTGTAATCGAGTAAGAAGTCTTCTGGTTTCTCTCAGTGTGGCGCTTATTGAAATAAGCAGCCACACTAATCTTCGGTGCAATGATTGGTATATGAGTTGTGTACAAAGAACCAACCAGATTAGGTATGCCAGAAATGGATTCATATTCCTCCTTAATCTGCCTCAGTGAATCCTCATCAGGCCATTGCAAATACTTGGGCATCAAAACAGACCGAATAGCAGCACAAACATCAAGAACAATCTTATGACAAGTTGAAATCCCCAACCCAAATCTCTTAGACACTAACCTAAGTGGCTCACCAGTAGCCAGCCTATATATACACACAGCAACTCGCTGATCAACTGGAATGGCAGCCCTCAACATTGTATTCTCCTTCGCAACGG
This sequence comes from Dysphania ambrosioides, assembly GCA_026401315.1. Classification (NCBI taxonomy): domain Eukaryota; kingdom Viridiplantae; phylum Streptophyta; class Magnoliopsida; order Caryophyllales; family Amaranthaceae; genus Dysphania; species Dysphania ambrosioides. The sequence goes on from CM048666.1 coordinate 2,819,485, forward strand.
CCAACTTTAACTCATTGCAAATCAACTGAAATGTTGCCTTCCCCATCCTAAACAACTTCTTAAACTCTTTTTCAGGAAAATCAGGGCTAGTACACATATCCCACCAGTCCTTAGACCTATCTTTCACCCACAACCGACGCTGATGGCTCACTGATGAACTACTAGACTGCTTGCTATTAGCCTGAAGACTACCATTATTATCAATAATGTCACTAGCAGCAACAACAATAGCTGAATTCGTAGCTGCCCTTGACCGTTTTCGCCTCAATCTACCAGTTTCATCCAAACTCTCAAAGTGATTTTGCAAACCCTCGTAGTAATCCAACATAGCTTGTTCTTTCTTCTTATGATTCGCATCTAAATCCGATATTTCTTCATGGGCAAGTTCTTCCCACTCCTCCTGCTCATGCTTCTCTTGGTCTTCTAATAGCATATATGATGTGATCATCATCTCCTTATTGTCCATGGGTTCTTGCTTTTCTACAAATTTAGCCCCATCTACCCCATTTCCATTTTTTTTCCTCCTCTTCCTCCCACCACTTCTGTGATTGTTACCACCATCATTCATTTCTCCAACTATATAACTTATCTGCAAAAGAGAGAGAATAATCAGAAATGACATCAAATTGCCAGAAATTAAACAAACCCCTTAATTTTTTTTGCATAAAACGAATCCAAGAAATGGTTTTTTAACATCAAGAAGAACAAATTCAATCAAAAAATACCCAATAAAATTCGAATTGAAGTGACGAAGAAAGGAAACTTACCCTCAAATTAGCATCTGAATTTTTGTCCAGTTTGAGATGAATTGAAACTGAGGCAATCTCAAATGAAAAGGGGTTGAGTGAATTCAAAAGTAGAGAGCTTGAAAATGAAGAGAGAAGAAGACAGAAAGAAAAGGAGTGCACTTTATACGTTCGACGAACTGTGTGAGCGAAGCGTGAACGCGTAACTGCATAAGAGGATTGGTGTTGAAAGGTTTGAAAAAGAGGAGTATGGTCAGCGGAAGGGGGAGAACATTTTTCAAAGGAGAGAGAAGGAGCGAAAGTATAGGTGGGACCCGCGGGACACCTAGAGATTAGAGAAGTGTGAACATAGGGATTAGGCTTGCGAGGGCAGGGGTGATGTGAATGTGATGTAGGATTCGTGGAAGCTGACTTTTTTTATTTTTAATTTTTTTTGAAATCATTGCATTTTTGAAGTCCGCTTTTGGCATATTTTTATTTAGGCAATTAAATTCTTTATTTAGGCAATTAAAATTTTTAAAAGTTTGATTATAATTTTTATCTTACTATAAAAAATAATATATTTAAGTAAAATATTGTTAAATATAAAAATTCAATATAGTTTCATGAATCAGACATAGTGTGTAATAATCTTTAAAATTTGGTCTATAGTGCAATTTAAATATAAAATTCAATATAGAATAAAGTAGCAATTAATTTTTATTATTAACTCACAAATAGGGTATAATAACCTTTAAATTTTGTTCATTTCAGACAATTCATGACTCTTTAAGGAAATACTTGTAATATTTTTTTTTACAAGTCTTATAGGGTCAAGATAAAGCATTATAAGAGTGATTAGAATTATCTATTTTGACTTTAAGTGTCATTTTAATCAATTTTCAAAACTCTTATAATTAGATCTTCAAATCAAACTCTGGCCATAGGATATCAAATTTACAGAAATAATTGGTCTTTGATTCTAGGTGGCATCTAATACCTTTAATTTAATTTCATACTTTTTATAAAATATATATATAAAAAATCATAACCTTCAAAATTAAGTACTTTTAAACAATTTCAAACACGGTGAAAGAACACCTTGAAAATTTTCCCTTGGATTTTGTAGGGGCCATATTAGTTTTATGACTGTTAAGAGTGATTGAAATTAATTGCAACTGATTTATAAAATTCCTATATCACAATTGAATCTTAAATTCAATATTAGTCTTTGAAACCGAATATAAGGTGACAATTGATTCTAAACTTCCTCACTTACTCTAATATATATCATGTACCTTTACCTCAATTTGAGAAATTTTTTAAAATATTAATAGTGTTTTGCCTTTAGAATATGGTCATTTTATGATTGTAAATGGTAAGAGAGCTACTAATTTGTCCCACATGTCTTATAAGGTCATGTTAGACTTTAGTATTGATTGAAATTATCTACTTTCACTATGAACAGTAATTTCAATTGATTTATAAAATTCCAACAATTTGGTCTTAAATCAATCTTTAACCTTTGAAAATCGAATATAAGGTAATGATTGGTCCGAAAGGATTTCATATGATGTTAAAAGGCATGCAGTACCTTTGTTCGATTTCAGACATTTTTTCAATAGTACTTCATAGACAATGCTTATAAACCTTTAAAACTCGATCATTTTAGACTTAAGCCTTTGAAACCACATATTTTAACTATAAACATTAATTTCAAGTGATTTGCAAAACTCCTACTTTACAATTGAATCTTAAATTCAATTTCTAGAGTTTGGATATCAAAGTAAGGCAATATGTATTTTAGACGTCTTTTAAAAGATGTCTCAAAAGCAATGTATATTAACCTTAGAATTTTGGTCATTTCGAACAATTTTATACTCTAAGAGAAAACACCTTTAATTGATTCCCACGAGTCTTATTAGGCTTTAGAAGTGTTGGACCATCTAATTAAAGTGGATGTTGACTTATTTTCTTTCCGTAACAAAACAATTTCACATTAGAATCAGATGTAAAGGCGAGTAAATAATCTACTCCGTACTTACTAATGAAATCAGAGTGTATTAATCTAAGACCAAATTCCAGTTATCGTTATCAAATGACACAAAAACTGCCAAATACAAAACTGCAATAGCTGAGCAACATATCCACAAATAATTTGAATTTATTTTGTTCTTGTATATGCCATACTGATCTGATGCAGCCCTCTGTAGATATATGACATCAAATCCACATAAACAATAAATATGTTCCATTACCAACGTTAACTTTCATCAACGGGTCGACAATGCACCCGGGTGTACACCCGCTCCAAAAAAATGTACATTACGTACATGAAAATGTATATTACGTACATGGAAAATGTACATAGTACACATGTCAGTTATGTGGAATGTAAAATGTACATTCTACATAACTGATATGTGTATTATGTACATTTTTCATGTACATAATGTACCTTTTTTTAGAGCGGGTGTACCATGAGCATGGTGCACCATCTAATTTGCGAACTTTCATTGAAAGACAAAAAAAAAATACAAGATCTCCGGTTTTAAGTATCAAAAGTATTTATGAACAATATTGAATTCAATTTCCAGGGTTGCATAATGGTTTCATCATCCAAAAGATGAAAAGAGAGTTCAAACAATGTGTAAGATGGTCAAAATCACTTATTCACGTGGTGAGCTTCGACACACTACAGAGGATAGCGAAAAAACATACCAAAATTTAATTGGCAACAAAACCATTGAAGATTTCAAGCTGAATATAATGAAAGGAGAACTACGTAGTTAATACAAAGAATATGTTACAACAACAAGATGTGCTTTATTCATAACCTGGTGGGATTCTTCAGCATAGGGTATCCTTGCACCAAAACACCCTATGGGTGCAATTGATGAACTTCTGCAGCATAGGCCATAGGGTATCCTTGCACCAAACCACCCTATGGTTGCAATTGATTAACTTCTTCAGCATAGGGTATCCTTACCACTTTAACATTGTGTCAATTGATGAACTTCTGCAGCAAGTCCTTGTTATCATGAGACAAAAGGCCTACAAACAATGATGTTGTATCAGCATCGGCTTCAAATCCATTGCTAACCATAATATCACGATAGCGTAATGCGTTACATAAATCATCCTCGAGAATATATCCTCGAATGATCGTATTATAAGAAATGTTATCCGGTGAACACCCATTTTCTTCCATCTTTCTAAATAATTGGGCAGCTTCCCTCATTTGCCTTTCTTGCAGAAGCCTTTAATCAATGTATTGTATATTCTACAATTAGGCTCCAGACCCTTGGATATTAGATCAGAGAAGAAAGTAGCCGCATCTTTAAGTTGTCCAGCCTCACATAAGTAGTCTATTAGGATACAGTAAGTAAAAATACTAGGCTTAAGACCATTATCCTCCATTTCTTCAAGCATTTCCACTGCCTCATCAAGCCGTGCACTTTTGCATAGACCATCAACCATTGAACTATATGAGACAACATTTGGAGTAACTCCATGAGCTCGCATTTCCATGAACACGCATTTCCATGAACAACTGGCGTGCAATTGGGAGATTATTGGCTTTACACAGACCATCAATAAGAGTGCTATATGTAAAAACATCAGGTGATATCCCTTTCTGAAGCAATTCGTGGAACATGGTAAGGGCTTTGTCAGTGTTTCTAGCCTAGCAATATCCATTAATCATAGTATTGAAACTTACAAGATCAGGCTCACAACCATTTTGGGCCATGAGATCAATCAGGTTGTGTGCATCTTCCATATGACCACGTAAACAATAACCTTTGAGTAAAGCATTGTACGTAATAATGTCGGGAGCTACACCTTTATCAATCATGAATCTAACAAGGGCTTCTGCTTCATCAACATTACCATCTTTACAAAACATATCAACCAGCATGCTATAGGTCTTAACATTTGGTGCAATGTTATTATATAACATTTCAGACAGCATAGCCTTGGCCTTTTCTTCAAATCCAGAATTGTAGAGACCTCTAATTAACGAGGTATAAGTAACAACACTAGGATGGATGCCCTAAGTCTTCATAGAAGAGAGTAACTCCAGGGCCTCGTTTAACAGTCTGTTCTTACAGAGACTATCAATAATAGTACTGTAAATGACAATGCTAGGCTTACAGTGACCCTCAGATTGCATTATGGAGAGCAAATTGAGAGCAGAAGTATTATCGCCTATCCGGCAAAGACCTTTAAACATAGCACCAAAGGTAACAATGTCTGGTTTGAAACCAATGTTGACAATATGATCCAAAAAGAGAGCAGCTTGAGGTAGCTTATCATTGTGGATATAACCATTGATTGAGGTATTAAGGAAAATAGAATGAGGAGGGTAACCAAGCTTAAGGGATTTACCCAATAGAGAGAGACCGGAATCGACACGACCCAAATGACAGTAGCAGATAGCAAGAATACCCAAAGTATGGCGATTGGGAGGAATACCGGACAATTGAAGATGGGAGGAGAGAGAGAGAGAGAATGGTAAGATGAGGATGAAAGTGTTTCAATTTGGAAATGGCAGAGAAGAGCTGATTGAAATAGATGACAGAAGGAAGAGGACGCAAAGAGGTCATCTGATGGAAGAGAAAGATTGGGAGTTTGAGGTCGGAAAACCCTAATTTGGATTGTTCTCTCACATAGTCAATAAAGAGATGGCGATCATCAAATTCAGAAGAATAAGTAGAATAAAAATGGGAAAAAAGAGATGGAGAGAGAGAAGAGAAGACAAATAAAAGGAGGAAAAAGAAGGGTATTATCAGAAACAAAAGCGGCAGCAAACAACTTCATTTCTTTCCACCGTCAAAAACCTAATTTGCAACAGAGAAAGATTTCATCACGGCATGCACTTCATCACTAGAAGAGAGCTACATAGTAGTGGTCTTCTATATTGCTCAAAGCAGGGAGTCAAAACAACAAATAATACTGATATTTATGCTCCCCTGGTTTTCATGGGTACATCAACATCATAACCACTCATGCTTACCACTGACTAACTGCTAACCTAGACATCAGGCCCTAAAAGGAAAATACTTTCCACCACAAACTAAATACAATACCAAGAGGCCAAGAATAAAGAAAGATAAACAACATAAGCTCTTCAGAAATTGAATATCGTAATTCCTAACTAAGCGAAACTGAAGCAGGAGCACAATATACACCTTACAAATCCCAGATCATCGCCACCAGAAACATAGTTGCAACCAGCAGCCTCCAATTACAATATGCGACAGGTAATCATTCACAAAACTACCATTGCACCCTATATGATTATTTCAGATCAGAATATTTTCGAGTTATTTGTTCAAATTAATAAATATTCAAGACAAGAGTTAAATCTTCATCATTTCTTGTCCATTTAAAAGCCAATTTACCTCTACAAACCATGATCATTACCCAGCAAGCATGTAATCTATCACAATTCACAAAAGATACTAAATTTATCACAATTCACAAAAAACTTCAAATGAAGAGGGAAGAAAGGATAAAACTATCTGCCAATAAAAACAGGAACCAACTAATTTTCACAACGCAATGAAGGAAAACCAACCAAAAATTTACAGTGCCACAATAAAATCGACGGCCTCAATCAGCTAAATAACAGCAAAATTAAATTACCCATCAAATTAAATAAAAAAATGCGTTTCCTAATTATGAAACCCATGTCAATAATTTGAGAAATCAATTTCAAAGATAAAAAAAAATATGAAAATTTTGGGCACTTACCCCTCCTGTTCCTGTTGTAAACTTCACCAGGTTGGGTACCAGTGCTGTTGTGGTCTTGTGGAGGCTTCGTTTTATTTCGGGTACTGAGTTACCGACTAAACTCAACCCAAAAGTGTCAAAGATCCATGTTTCATTTTGGATCCATCTAGTGAGCATATCAAATTTTAAATCTATGTATTTATTAAGAGTTAAGATAACAATCATGACCCATATTTTTTATTTTTTCACTGTTTGAGATCTGATACTTATTTTTATACTTTTTGCTATTTATAATAAATTTTTGATGTGTTTTTTAACCAAGGTTAAGCGTGGAGCCCACCTAACATCAATTAAATAACAAATCCAAAAAAGTAATTAATTTAATTTAGAAGATAATAAAGCGACGTTTTTTTTGCAACTATATACTTTGGTGCCACAATTAGAATTTTCCTCTGTTTCTTTCAAGCCCGAGTCTTCATCTTCCATGGTTGTTTGACTATTCTTAGCCAACTATAAGTCTTGGTAAGAACAACATTATAAACATATCAACCATTTCTTCATTCTTTTATGTGGAATAGTTGTCTCACTACAGTACATTTATTTTTGGATATAAAATCATAAATCTTAGCTCATAAGTTCACAATCAGCCACACTCGTTATATGGTTAAATTGATTTGTGCTTTGTTGTGGGTAGTTTTGTTAATGTTGTCATTTTGTTTAAATAGTAGCAGCTAAGTAATTGAGATTAAATTATACAATTATTCATTACTAGTTGATTTCAGCAATATTAAGAACATTCTTTCATCTATATGTATATGTTTGATTGCAAATTACATTTTCTATTGGATTAAAAGGGGATAATGATTGCTCAATAGAGTTTGGACTTTCTTCATTAATTTTTTTTGGATTTTTGAATAATATACTTTTGGACAATACATGAATTTTCCTATTATTTTTTATTTTTGTAGTTGTTTTTTTTTTATTGTGAAATAACTACATTGAGTTTAAATGCTTTCAACAGATATTTTTCCATTTTTATAAAAACAATTATTTTTTTGTTCTAACTAGTTGAAGTTGGGTTAACTAGCCGGAAAGCCATTTGCAATCCTTAAAAGTGTCAAAAAAGTTCCAGGTCTTATATTGGTGAAAAAACGAAAGTTTACACCCTTATTATTATTATTATCTTAACTTTATCTATTAACTTAATTTATAGGAGGGTGTCACATTTTGGGCTTTCCTGGATCAAGTGTAATAGTCCATTAGAAAATATTGGGTTAAAAATACTGGGTTAATAAATAAGGTTAGAATCAGGGAAATAAGTTTGGCTGAAATCCTCTCCCCCAAAAAGAAGGTAATACATTACCCTTGGGCCCAAAGTGAAAACTTTTTACAAAGGAAAAATTTTCCCCAATTACAACTTTATTTTCCCCAAAAAAAAAAACCTTTACTCTCTCTCCCTTCCATTACAGCAAGAGTTGAACCCTATCTTTCCTCCTTCCTTAGTTCACGTCTCTTTCCTCGTCATGCCTCTGATTTGCTTCTGCTTCAACCTAATATTTTATGATGTATGCTTCTTCTTTGATTTGTGCTTGATTTTTTTAAAAGTTTGGGTTCTTATATCTAATTTTTGTTATTTGATTATAAGATTTGAGAAATCTACTGCGGGATACAATGTGATACATGAAGTAAATTTAGATCTATGGGGTTGTTTGTAAATATTTTCATAAGCTATTGTTAAAATAAATATTTATGGGTTTATTTTCTTCTTGTTGAATTTCACAAGCTAGTTTGATTTCTTTTCATGAATAAATTATGGAGAAATTTAATAGTGTTTATGTTATCTTAGTTTGAGATGAGTATAAGTATGAATATGTGTGTATAATTTTATGTTGTTGTTCTTATGGTGATGAATACTAAACAATTTTTCAGTCAATTTAGTTGTAAGCAATTGTTACTTGTGTTGCTCGTGCTCTGTTAAAAGTGTAGCACATGGATAGGTATAGTAATAGTCCTGTTAGATATGGTGATTTTATGAAATTTTTGAATAATTTTGGTAAAATCCTACAGTTGTCTGTGTAAATAAAATAGATATAGAGCTGAGCATTTTTATGTTATATGTAACTTGACTGGTGTCTTTATAATGTCTATGGTTATATTTATACTTTACCGTTTTCATTATAATAGTTAGGTGGTGTCATGATGGTGGAGGTGAGATAGCTATTCCCTCTATAGGAAGTTCTCCATGAGTTAATTTATAATATAAGATAGTTTGAAATATAACCTATAGATAGTGTCTAGTCTATGTTTTTATTCTTTAGCTGCATTTAGAGGTTGCTTGCTGGGCATTAATGATTTATGTACATAAAAAAAAGAGATCATAATATCACTTGTTTATTTTATAATGCACTAGCTTTTTATAGACAATTTCATTTATGGATTAAGGGTGGTAATTCTCTCATTTCACCTAATTATTTTTTTTTTGGCAGCTAAAACACGAAAGCAAGAACTACCCATAATTTCTAACTTGTGTAGTTAGTTTATGATCTATCAACTTAAAATATAAGCAAAAAATTACAAACATACGCTTTTGTCCTAATATATATATTACAAGTGTCCTCATTTCCTTGTAGGTACTTGCTGGGTTTTGCAATGCTTGAACTGCTTCCGAATAGTCAAAACAAATAACACAATTATTACCTTTCTTGCGAGGCTCCTGAAGCCCTTTCCAGATGGCCCTAAGTTCTACATGAAATGGAGTAGAGCCCGAATCCTTTCTCCTCCTCCTTTTGTTCTGCCGTCACAAGAACGGATGACCTAACCAATCCTCGCTTTGAAAAATCCGGTCCATGTTCCCTTTTTGCCCTTTTTCCATGCTCCATCAACCTCAACAATATTAAGAGAATTCTTAGTAATGCTTCCTTTTGTCCAAACCAACAACGACATATGGAGCGGAATTGGCAACTGAAAATCTTTATCCTAATGCTTATAGATGGGGTCTGGTCTTTGAGTCCCTTCTTCAAAAAGAGCAAAGACCCTAGATGGGTTTGGTTGATTTCCCTTGAAGTAAACTTCATTCTTGTATCTCCAGATGCACCAACATAATATGATGAAATATGATGGTCGGTATTGATTTTGGCCAGCCTGTCTCAAAAGGAATGATATCCAATTCCTTGTCCAATTTTCAATGTTTAAGATGGGGCCATTAGATCATAGCCCAAGAAACAAACTTGCCCATATTTGTTTGAAAAATTCACAGTCTCGAAAGATGTTCAAGTGATTCTGTATGTTGGTGACACAGGAGGCATGTTGGATCCAACTAAATTCCTCTATAGGAGATGATTGATAGTCCTCTATGTTAACATAATTGAATGTAACTGATTTTTTTGGATTCAAACAGAAAGCTTAGTAGAAACCAGAATGTTTGCCATGGAATGTATTTATAGTAAAAGCATGGAAGTTTTAATGTATTTATCATATGGTAGCGAAGAGTGAGTAATTGCCATGGCTCTAATTCGCGTGTTCCATTCTTTATGTAGTTATGGCTTGCATGCCATTATCAAAATGCCAAAACGTGATTGTTTTTTTTCTTCATGAGATTGAGGGATATGATAATGATTATATTTTACTTCTATGTTAGGTTTGTACTTGAGTTAATGAAAAAACCACATAAAAAAACTGTCCAATGTGCCAAAAGAAACCTGATTCTTGGAATGAAGAATATAAAAGAGGTTCTTCGAAACGAAATTTGTTGTATTGACCAACTTAGAATGGATAGGAAAATATTTTACACACTTTGTAAGTTACTTCAGGACCATGGTGGTTTACGAGAGTCTAGAAATATGATCGTTGAAAATAGAGCTGCAATCTTTTTTAACATATTGGGTCATGACCAAAAACAAAGGATAATTGTAAGTCGTTTGAGAAGGTCTAAGGAGACTATCACAAAAAACTTTCGTCAAGTGCTAAGATGTGTTTTTACGATTGTATAAAATCTTGATAAAGACTCCGGAGCCTATTCAAGAGATAGCACAAATGACTGATGGAAATGGTTTAAGTTAGATATGGATGTTACTATATTAGTTTAGTTAGCTTGTAGTTTATCCAATTTTTCTTATGCTTGATAGCTAATATTAGTTTTTTGTTTACTGTATTTATAGAATTGCATAGGGGCTTTAGATGGAATATTTATCAAATTGAGGGTCGCTGAAATTGACAAGCCTAGATGTCGAACAAGGAAAGGGGATATAGTAACTAATGTTTAAGCAGCTTGTTCTATGGATATGCAATTTACTTACGTTTTACCGGGGTGGGAAGGCTTTGCCGCTAATATCATAAGTGCTTGTTGTCTACTTCATAATCTTATTTGTAGAGAAATGTGTTATGGTCCCTTCAAACCCCTATTGGATACAAATTTTGGGCAACAGTTCATTGATGGTGATGTTGATAATTATATCAATGTTCTTGAAACTTCTAATGCATGGACTGTTTGGAGAGATAACCTTGCACGTCAAATGTTTGACAATTAACAGCTACATAGGGCAATGGTTAATTAGTTCTAGGAGTTCATTATGTTGCTTTATAGCTTGTAATTATTTTATTTCATGAATATAATAACACTTTTATTCTCAAACGGTCATTAAATAATTTTGTTTGAACTATGAGTGGAAGCAATAAGGGTACTCCAAGAAGGTGGATCGGTGAAGAGGATGATATTTTAATATGAATTCAGATGAGAAATGGAAAGGTTAAGGGGGATTTAAAAGTGGCTATTTAAACCATTTGGAGAAGTTATTTGAAGAGAAAATGTCTAATGCTAAATTAAAAGCTATAAACATTGATTCATGACTGACTTATTTAAAGAAAAAGTTCAATGTTGTACTTGAGATCAAACATAAGGGTAGCACTTTTGGATGGGATGATCATTTGAAGATGGTGATCGGTGATCATAGTGTGCTTGAAGAATGGGCTAAGGTAATATCATTTCATACATTTATTGTTTTAAAACTACCTTATACTTTAATGTTATTATTGATTTATATAATTTTGATGGCTTATATTGCAAAGTTAGGCCTTTCTTTGTGATAAACCAATTATATTATGTTGCTTTAAAATGCTTGATATCATTGTGGTTTTTCAAAAAAAAAATCATGAATAAGAAACAATTATAGTAGAAGTTGCTTCTCATTTTAATGTTATTCTCTTATGTAATATAGATGACTTTAATGTTAGTGGTTCCTTGCATTTATTCTCTTCTTTTATATTATTCTCTTTTATACTATTCCACTGACTTCACTTATTTACAAAGTTACAAAGAAGCAAAACTTGTATCGAAAGTCATTTTTATTATTTGATGATCTTGAGGAAGTCTTTGCAAAAGATAGAGCTATTGGAGTGATGTCTGCAACACCGATCGATCAAGACATTAATCAAGACACTGCCCTTAATCAAGAAACTACAACATCAAAATAGTCTATTGAAGTCTCATCTTTGAATCACAATGATGTTGTACATAATCAGGTATCTGGGACAAGTAAGAGAAGTATAGAGCATTCATCTAAGAAACCAACTAAGAAAAAGTTACAGATCAAGGATATTCAAAATTTTCAAGCAAACCTTAAAACAATGATGGGAAAAATGTTAGAGAATAGCAATGCTCAAGTTGATAAATTGGTGAGTTTTTTTAAAGGGCCCAAGAACATCAATATTGACTTGCATGAAGAATTAGGAAAAATTCCCGAAATTTCAAGGGCTAACACTTTATCTTTGTGTGTTAAGATGACCGAAGACGAGATTGTGATATTTCGTAACTTGGACGATAATGGTGAGAAGTATGATTTCCTAACAATGATTTTAGAAAATAGGGCTTGATATAGTGTTGAGTGTTACTTTGTTGTGAAACAATGAGTTTTGAACTTCGTACAAAAACTAGTCCAACCTTCTTTGTTAAAGCAACTGATGCCTTTAATTATATATTCCTACAGCTTATTGTGTATCTTTAGTTATATATACAAGAACTCCGTAGTGTGTTTTATCAAATGTTGGTTTACAGCCAAACACATACAGGTGGAACATGTAATGCGGACACATATTTTTTATTCTTTTGTTTGTTGGTCTTGGATTTTTTTTTGTATTTTGAATTTTCATACTTTGTAGTAGTTGAAGATGCGAGTATGACAGATATGCAATGAGATCACTAATACATTTCCAACAACCTACAACCGAAGAACGGGGGTGGATTTCCAACAAATGCATTTTTACCATGATACCAAGCATGGGAATCCCTTTTACCCTTGTACATGATTCCCTTAAACCAACCCATAGCAAATCCAACTCCCATAATCATCTCCCCCATAACTACTTCTCTTGTTTCAATTACTCTCATAATTTTCTCCCTAGTAATCAATCCTCTAATACCAAGCAAGCCATTAATGATAACTAAAAAATTAACTTATAAAAATAAAAGTTTAAAATAAAGAAATAATTCAATGTTGCTCGAATTAAGAAACAACTCATGTAATAAGCTAATTGAATCATATATGATGAAATCTTAGAAGTTATCATCTAAAAAGTTTATATAAACGTAAAGATTATTTATTTATACATAGTCAATTTTAAAATTAAGAGAAATTTATATAAAAATTAACAAAATATATTTTTCTACACTAAATAGTTTTAAGTACTTGGTTAGATTAATCAATATTAAAGCAAAACTTATTAGCATAAGTATAAAATATAAAAAATTCAATTTAAAATTTAATAAATTAAAAAATTTGAACATGTAAATACAATGTAGATTTTCTTTAAATTACATCAACTTATACTAAAATATTTTAAACATAAAGTTAAAAGCTAAAACATAGAAACAAATAAGTAAATAAAGGAAATAATAATCCTAATTTTCAATTCTATTTTGCGGACTTCCATATTATGAATTGATCAAACTACTAATATTCATTCAATAACCGAGACATCTTCGGACATAACACTAGTTGATTTCGGTAAACTTGCATTGCATGGTTATTCACTTATTTATTTTTCCTTTAATAATTCAAGGTATCACCAGGATATAAATAAAAAGAGAAACTTTTCTAAAAGATAGGGAAAGCCATGTAGGATAAGAAACTAATTATCCTTTTTTATTTTAGTTATTAAAATGGGAAACTATAACATTCTTTATAAGATATATGATGAAATCCTTCGATATATTATATTATGTCTCGAAAAGGTCCTAAAGACGAATTTTTAGCCCAATTGTAGGAGTTTTGGAAACTAGTTGAAATTGGGTATAGAAACTCAAAGTAGGTTATTCTAATAAAGTTTAGGTCCTAATACAACTCTATAAGATTCATGGTAATTATATCAAGATGTTCTTTCACCGAGTTTAAAATTGACCAAAATAAATGAATTTTGAAGGTTTATTATATATTATTTTTGAGATATTATCTCAAAAATTCTAAAATGCAAATGAAAGTATTAGATGCTTCCTAGAGTTATACAAGACGTCTTGAGTAATTTAACACCTTATATTTTGTCACCATTGGCCCTAAAAGAAGCTAAGGTCCCAATAATAGGATTCATGTACTTAGTTTTCTTTTTAACATTCAAAGTCAACTTAGTTTCTCATATTAGTAGTACTCTATACACCAATATACTAAAATGTTCTAGTGAATGCTCCGAATGAAATTCAAGTAACCATTTGAACTAGAGTGTGTTAAGGTGTTGATCAACGTGACCTATCTTTTAACTAATACTAAATAGAGTACATTAAGAAACTTTTCCTCCTATATTAAGTACATTGTACGATAGGTTATATGATTACTGACTTGTTAGTTGTTTCACATTACCTTCAATCTCGACACCAATCCCAAGTTCCCAACCACTACCCACATAAACCGCTGAACATTATGACTTTGAGGAGATCGAGAAAGGAGGCGTATCGAAGGCAACGATAATGCGCAGGGTTAACACCCACAACTTTGCCTGAATAGAGAGGTCACAGCGGAAAGTGTAAGAGTCCTGCCACTGAAGTTGTATGTTGCTTGATCATTTGTTTTAATTGCCAACTTTATTCAATTACAAACTAATTCATAAATTATTGTGAAATTTATTTAACTTTATTTATCTTCATATTCATGTGTGCAAAGGATGGGGAAAACTATTCCTCTGGCCAATTATATATTGAAGGCTAAGGAATCGATGCCGACGGAGGACACCAAGGACACCTGTGTTGAGCTTCAAAGGATTGTCAATATTTGGAACATGTCATTGAACATGGGAGAACTAAAGTATGGCATACACTACTAAAACTATCATGTATATTTATAAATTGTTATTTCATGAAATGTCTTCTCTATTGATTGAACTAAACTAAGCATTACTTCAATGGCTTACTGAAGCCATTATGATATACAAGAGCAGTGGACTAAAATAATGATTAATCACAATAATTCGCATAGTATCCCCTTCAGCAGCAGCCTGCACTTATAAAATTGCAAAATAATTTCAGAGAATTAGGACTCAACAATTGTATTGTACAGTAGCAGCTGTCCTCCACTATATATATGCAGCTCATTGAGTGGAATCCTCACATCCTTACAGCAAACCTTTATCACAACTGTATTGAATGTTATCTAATCCTATAGGAAACCTGGGATACGAGATCAGACAAAGTTTTCTACATCTTTTTATTCTTCCAAAGGTGCAGACTACCAAAAGCAATATAAAAAAAGAAGTTGTTGTCTCGTCAAGCTTTACACTTATACATCCCACTGCATCAAACATAGAAACAACTCAAACAATTGAAACCATATGTAGTGTTTACAGTGTGCAATTTGAGTTCAAGTGTACTCGATGAGTGTCATAAGTCAGCACATAAGGAAGCCTGAGCACCGGTCATTTCTTTGTGAACAAATACTTCAAGGTCTGCGTTCCAGTGATCTTAATCGAATCCAGTAGCTGGCAGAATTGCCTACATAAACACTCACTGAACACAGGCAATGCAAAAAAACAAGGTCAAAGCAGAGTTTCTATCTCATAAGACAACGAGACAAATGAATCTCTATATTCGATAAGAACATGCATGATAAGTATTTAGCACTACAAAACCCACCTAAAACAAACCTTGAATTTTCCGGCGTCAAAATTGCAGTCAAAGAGAGGAGTCACATACAAAGGAGCAGGGGAGTTGCCATTGCTACTATTATTTACAGAAGCGAGGCATAGAATGAAGAGATTGAAAAAGAACTGCAACAGAATAGCAGGGTAGATACTATCTTACTAATATGTAATATCAAACACCAAAGGCAGGAATATTACCACTGCGATGATACTCTGTTGCAGCAGCTCATTATCTCTTACTCTGATTGTGATTTCTAGAATTTCAGTTAGAATGTACATGGTGTCTAAAGATTTATTTTTGCACTATGACGCACGGAACATTTTATGTGAACGGCAGCTTACAAAGTTCCTGCAGTCCTAATGCCTACATATATGACCACATTATAGGGGATATCGTAGGAAAAATACGTCTTCCTCAATTTTCCTCTATAATTGGGCAGTTTCACTCATTAGCCCTTTCTTGTAGAAGCCTTTAATCATTGTAGTGTATGTTTTATAACCAGCATGCAGACCTTTGACACAAAGATCAGAGAAGAAACTATCTGCATTTTCAAGCTACCCGCCTCACATTAATAGATTTGGATACCACAGTGACAAATATTAGGGTTTACACCAATATCCTCTATGTCTTCGAGTATAGCCAGTGCCTCATCAAGATGTTCACTTTTGCATAGGGCATCGACCAATGAATTATATGTGACAATATCTGGGGTAACTTCATGAGCTTGCATTTCCATGAACAACTGGTGTGCAAGTGGGAGTTTATTAGCTTTACACAGTATATGAATGAGAGTGTTATATGTAAAAGTATCAGGAGGTATCCCTTTCTGAAACAATTCTTGGAGCATGCAAGTGACAATTATCAGTTGAATGCCCACGGTTTTCATATTAGAAAACAGACACTATCAATAATAATGTTGAAACGTTTAGGCTTACAATGACCACCAAATTGCATTTTAGTATGCAAATAGGGAGCAGCGACATAGTCGCCAATCCTACAAAGGCCTCCTAACCATAGTATCACATTAAGAACATTTAGCCTCAAGTCAGTAGATAAGCTTCTGAAGTAGGTCCTTCTTTGAGTCACTTGAGTTACCAGAAGACAAGAAACCAACAAACAATGAGAAAGTGTCCGCATCAGCTTCAAATCCCTTGCTAACCATAAGATCACGATAGAGGAATGCATTTTGTAAGTCACCACTGCGTATATATCCTTGGATGATGGTATTATAGGTACAATCATCAGGGGAGTAACCATCTTCCTCCATTTTCTTCATTAGATGAGCAGCTTCATTCATTAAGCCCTTCTTGCAGAAACCTTTAACCATTATAGTATATGTTTTAAAATCAGGTTGTAGACCCTTAGATACAAGATCAGACAAAAAATTTGTAGCGTCTTCAACCTGCCCAGCCTCACACAAGCAGTCCATGAGGATATTATAAATGACAATATCTGGCTTGATACTTTTCACTTCCAGATCTTCAAGCATTTCCACTGCCTCATCAAGACGTGCACTTTTGCATAGACCATCAACCAATGAGTTATATGTGACGACATTTGGAGTAACTCCACGAGCTTGCATTTCCGTGAACAACTGGCGTGCAAGTGGGAGTTTATTGGCTTTACACAGACCATCAATAAGAGTGTTATATGTAACAACATTAGGTGATATCCCTTTCTGAAACAATTCTTGGAACACGCTAAGGGCTTTGTCAGTGTTTTTAGCCTTGCAATATCCATTAATCATAGTACTGAAACTTACAAGATCAGGCTCACAGCCATTTTGGGCCATGAGATCAGTCAGGTTCTGTGCATCTTCCATCTGACCACGCAAACAATAACCATCGAGTAAAGCATTGTACGTAATAATGTCGGGAGCTACACCTTTATCAATCATGAATCTAACAAGGGCTTCTGCTTCATCAACATTGCCATCTTTACAGAACATATCAACCAGCATGTTATAGGTCTTAACATTTGGGGCAATGTTGTTATCTAACATCTCAGACAGCATAGCCTTGGCCTTTTCTTCACATCCAGAATTGTAGAGACCTCTAATTAAAGAGGTATAAGTGACAACATCAGGATGAAGACCCTGAGTCTTCATAGCAGAGAGCAACTCCAGGGCCTCTTTTAACAGTCTGTCCTTACAGAGACTATCAATAACAGTGCTGTAAATGACAATGTCAGGCTTACATTGACCATCAAAATGCATTTTGGAGAGCAAATTGAGAGCAGAAGTATTATCGCCAATCCGACAAAGACCTTTAACCATAGTATTACAGGTGACAATGTCGGGTTTGAAACCAAGGCTGACAATATGATCCAAAAAGAGAGCAGCTTGGGGTAGCTTGTCGTTGTGGATATAACCATTGATTAAGGTGTTAAAGGTATAATCATTGGGAGGATAACCAAGCTAAAGGGATTTACCCAAGAGAGAGAGGGCGAAATCGACACGACCCAAATGGCAGTAGCAGTTGGCAAGAATACCCAAAGTATGGAGATCGGGAGGAACAGCGGACAATTGAAGATGGGAGGAGAGAGAGAGAATGGTAAGATGAGGATGAAAGCGTTTAAGTTTGGAAATGGAAGAGAAGAGCTGGTTGAAAAGGACGACAGAAGGAAGAGGACGCAGAGAGGTCATACGATGGAAGAGGGAGTTAGAGGTCGGAAAACCCTAATTTGGATTGGGTCAGTGACATAGTGAAGAAAGAGAAGGGGATGATCAACAGAAACGGAGTGGAAATGAAAGAAGAACAAAAGAGAGGTACCTGAGTTGAAGAACGCATTAGATAATTGAGGGATGATCTTCATAGCTGCGCTTTCTTTCTGGCTCCTCCAAACTTGCACTGTTGCTTTGCTTCCCACTTCTCTAATGATGTACTCCGTATTAAGGACAATGGCAGAGCAAAATAATCTAGAAATTCAAATATCCAATGATACTATTCGTATCTAATTCGATTTTTGTGACTATCAAATCCCAAAATCATGTTTGGATAAAAAATTTGATCTAAAATTTTAGATATGAGTATTCATTTGGATATTGATTATCAAACATTTAGAGCTATTATAAGTTTATGAAAATTTAAGCCCGAGTAATAATTCTCAAACTAGACCATAAATAAGCCTAAATTTAGCATTAGCAAACTCAGTTTAGTTCATGTTGGGAATTAGTATATAGGGAATTAGTAATAATTCTCAAACTATATAGGGAATTGTTAAA
The DNA here is from genome assembly GCA_026401315.1 of Dysphania ambrosioides. Taxonomy (NCBI): domain Eukaryota; kingdom Viridiplantae; phylum Streptophyta; class Magnoliopsida; order Caryophyllales; family Amaranthaceae; genus Dysphania; species Dysphania ambrosioides. The sequence continues at coordinate 2,838,287 of CM048666.1, forward strand.
CATAGCCTTAAAATCTCCCATTATCACCCGTATTTCATTTGTAAATTACCAAATTTGCTCTTACTTTGTATTTTCACTTTCAACTATCAATATAACTTCATTTTATTTCTCACTCTAAGTTTTTCACTTGATTTCAATTTTACTCTCAGTTTTCAGTATTTTGCTATTCATTATACTTAACATATAATATTAACTAATACAAAACTTATATTATTATTAATCAGCATATATTAATTTATATAAAAAATGAATTTTAATTATTAACTATAATAATATTAACCTAATAACATTAATATTTTTAACTATATTTAATTATTAACTTAGCATAGTATATGATTTATCTACTAAACATGATTTAACTACAAAATACAAAAATTACTATTTTTATTATTATTAATATTAATTAATAAATATTAACTAATTTAATATATAATCTTAACTAATAAGTAATATTAATTAATTATTTTTCTTGATTTAACAATGATTTTACTATATAATAATAATTAGGGTTTAAAAAAACTATATAATAATAACTAGATTAATTAAAAAAAATAAGGTTCTACCATGGTAATGTATTTCACACGGTTCTTCTATTTTTATTATTATACAAATTTCAATCCATCTTCCTAACTTATACTGAAAATCGGAATAGCACACAAAATACAACACATAATCTTTCTAATTAAACATCAAAATATAAAATGTAAATCCATGTAAATTAACTTTAAATTATTTAGAAATCAAAATTAACATTATTTTTTGTTTTTTGTAAATTATTATACATTAATGTAAAGATGAAAAACCCTTTTGTGTTTAGATTTACATGTTATATGTTGTGTTCATGTTGATTAACTCTTAAAAATCAAATTTCATGGATTAGATGATGTTAGAGGCTTTTTTTGGATAATATAGGTGGACAAATCCCCCTACGAAATATGTGTTATACGTAGATCTCGAAAAAATACCTAATTTAAACATATTATACGCCCCATTCGGAATCCCATAGCCACTTTTATGACTTATCAAAGATTTTTTTTAATATCTCTAATAAGACGCCACCTATGCAACATGGTTGAGTAGTACCTTAAAAAAATAGGGGGTTTCAAAAAAAATACGTCGTTCGGACTACCGGGCTAAGAAATTTGGATTTCTGAAACCTTGGAATGCACCCGAAATCTATGAAAAATTAATTGGTTGTTTGTTTTGAGTGTAAAATCTCGTAAATTGCGATATTGCGTGCCAAAACGAGTAGTCATAATATAATATTGAATTTATATGCTTCACGATTGATCATTTCTTAACTTTTCTTATTTTTTAGGACACATAATTTCTAATACATTATGCATAATCTTCTTAGCTTAGATTAGATTAATTAGGTCTCGATCGATGGTGGTGTAATTATATATAATAAGTACATTACTATATTAGATTTGCAAATAGGTGATAGCGAAAAAAGGGTTAAATTAGGTTAGGTAATTAAAATGTTAACTACTTAATAAATTAGGTTAGTAAATGAGTTAAATTGGATTAGTAAATTAAAATGTTAGATAAATATATATATATATATATATATATATATATATATTAAATATATACGGAAAATATCGTAAAGAAATTGTGAAATACATATAAAATACGGGCGATAGGTAGATTATCACGAGCGATGTTTAGCGATCCACGTTATATATAAGAACTCCCTCTAATCAATTTCCAGTTTTTTCAATACGAGCCTTAAGTTAGGTTGGTTTATATTTGGCTTATACCTATATAGAAATTATCTCAATATTTAAGATTTTGAATTCTTATGGATATTAGATATCCACATTATCCTATCAAAAAAAATTCGAAAATATAGGTAATTTTCGGATATGAATATCCGATCTGAAGTTCTATTTCATATTGGATATCCGATCTGTTATTAGGCTCATTAGGGACAGTTAATTTAGGATGACATTTGACTACATGGGGGTTTCAGTTCGTGGGTATGGGAATTAATCTAATGTAATAAATAAGTAGAAATTTACAAATTTTATGTGGAGTACGTACTTCAATTCATAATCCAACAATTTTGTACAATCTCCTAAAACAATTAAAATAAAATAAAATTATTCCTCTACAATCACTCACCAAATATTACATTAGCAATTAAATTACTATCCTAAGATAATCAACATATGCTTCCAAACTTTAAAAAAATCCTCCACATTCATTGAAGTATATTCATTTACATAATGGTAACTTCCTCTTTCAGTCCACAACTCCATATAACTTCGACCATTTTATCAAGTTCACTATTTCTGTTTGTATTCTTCATCCGAATCGAAACCAAAAAAGAAATACATCAAACTCCTTTTTTTAATTTCGTTCTTAAGATCATGGAAATTCGTTGCCAATTTACTCCTTTTCTATTTTGAAAATATTGAGATACATTAAAAATATTTTGAAAATTCGTTACCCTTTTATTATAATTTTCTCACCATTTAGAATTAAGTTTTTTAAACAGGAGTTTTTACATAATACATTTCTATTTATGGGAATAATAGGCATAAGTGAATTAAGTAGTTTGATTTTTGAGATTATATTGATAAATCTGAATCCGATTCGACAAGTTTGCGAACCTTAATTTAGAATCCGACTTCGAATTCGTGGACTTCAACTCCGACCCGATCAGGGATTTTGCACCTCCGAATTCGATCCGACCTGTTGAATCCGTTGAACCTCCATTATGATCCAAAATTTTATCTATTTTAGATTTTCACTTTTTTACCTAAATTTTTTTTATTAATATCATTACTAATACTATAATTATTTTATAATAGATAAAGTAAAATTAAAAAAAATTATACATCAAAAGCATAATACCATTGGTGTAAGAGTCTGATCTTATTTGTCCTTGATACTAGCCATTCAGATTGAACTCGGATCATATTCGGGTCGGATGTGGGTCGGATGTGATACAATATCCTATTCCGATCCTTCTCAAATTCAGAGTTTTTTTTTATCAGATATGGAGTCGGAGTTTATTTAAACGGGTTTGGATCAATCTTTTTCCTTCGAATTGGATCGGACTCGGTTTGAATTGGAATTGAATTATCATCACTAATTGGGGCTTTAGTTTTTACTTTTTCTTATATCTAGGTTGAATAAGCATCTGTAAATTTGCATGCTTCAATGTATAACTTAGTGAGTTTGTATTAGATTTTTTTTGGGTGCTAGTTATCAATTATATTATGATTTAATTTTTCCTATAAAAAGAGAAATTTTTTTAATGCAATATAGTAGCAAGTTATAGATGTAATACAAATATTACGTTGATTTTAACTTGATACTTTATGTCTAACTATGGGAACAATGTATAAAGTGCACGATTCACGTCGTAGTAAGATTAAATTGAGTATTATAGTTAGGTAGCAACTATTTCATTTTTTTTTTGGAGATCAAGATTTTACTTCGAATGGTTTATATTCAAAAATTCGATTGCTATTTTTTTCTCTCTTTACTTCTTCCGCCAATACACGAGAAACCTATATAGATTATCAACACTGAAGACTCCACCTTGATGATGTTGATAATATAAACATATTTCATTTAATGATGAAAGTCAAAACTTAAGTTATGTGTCATGGATAAAATATAAGTAACACGTATGTATACTATCTGCTTGTTTTGCTGCTTTGTGTTTCGGATTAGGACAAAATATAAGTAACATGTATGTATACTATCTACTTGTTTTGCTGCTTTGTGTTTCGGATTATTTGTTCTCTGCCCAGATAAAATCAAAGACTCTACATTGCTAAGATGTCTCCTAAAATCAAGGAAGTGGTTGAGACAAGAACTCTTGAATATTCAAATTCAAATGGACTAAAGATTGAGATGAATTTCAAATATTCCTAACTTCATGGAGTAAACAAATTTTGCTGAAGTTGCTCCCAGTCAAAATAGTTTTGATCGTGCGAATTCAAAAAGGAGAAGACTCGTTCAAATTCGCAACGGGTATCCAGTCAAGGTCCTTGAAACAGACTTCAGTAACAGCCCGAGTATCACGGAACGAATTTTGAAGCATCAGTCAAAATCCTAATACCCGATTCAAAGGCAACGGCATGATTCTGAAGTCTATCCGATATGAAGACACTCTTTATATAGAGTGAGTTGAAGTTAACAACAAGACACTTACTCACGAATATACATTACAAATTGCTGGAATTATCAAACACTTTCCTCTCTAGAACTACACATCTTATTTGTAATTTAGATTGAGAGAAAAGTAAAGAAAGTCTCTTTGTGTGAAAAGAAAAATATCAAAAGAAAAGAGAGATACTTTGAGTAGATTTATAATACTCAAAGATTCAAAAAAGAAAGAAGTGAGAAGATTTTTATTTCTAGGAATTGAGACGCTAGAGTGTAGCTAGGGAAAGCTACGTTAAAGAAGATTGGGTGATAATCTTCGAAGGTGGCTTTAGGTCTCTAAAGGAGGAAATAAAGATCGGTTAAATCCTACGGGTAGAAAACCCTAGGCGGAGACGTAGGCATATTGCCGAACTTCGTAACAAATCATTGTCCCCTTTAAATTTGTTTTTGCTTTCTCTATTCGCTTTATACTTCTTATTCGTTCACCAATCAAATCCTGATAATCAGTTCAAAGTCCTTGAAACACATCTCATTCCGTTCCGCATTTATAAACAGTTTCAAAGTCTTTGATCGCCTAATTTGCGAAAATCTGCCATACTCTATTCACCCCCCCCCCCCTCTAGAGTATTTTGATCCTTTTCATCCCCTATTGAATCTTCAATTGGTATCAGAGCCTTACTCACCTTTCAAGGATTTAAACATCTGTGAGGCATCATGAATTCGATAGGTGATGGTGGTTTTGCTCAAGGACGCTCCTCTAATCGTCCTCCATTGTTTTGTGGGAACAACTTTGCCCATTGGCGCTCCTTAATGCAGATGTTCCTCATAGACCAAGATATTGAACTATGGGACATTATAAAGAAAGGTCCTAAGGTGCCCATGAAGAATGATGATAACGGCATTCCAATCCCCAAGGAAGATGGCGACTTCACTCAAACCGACTTGGAGAGCATTGCAAAAAATTATCGTGCCATGAATCTGCTCTACTGTGGTCTGGATGCAAATGAGTTCAACAGAGTCTCCTCTTGTAGAAGTGCAAAGGAAATATGGGACAAGCTAGTAGTGACTTACGAAGGAACTAGTCAAGTGAAGGAAACAAAGATAAGTATATATCTCCGACAATATGAATTGTTCAAAATGACGAATAGTGAGAATGTGAAGGAGATGTTTACAAGATTCACTCAAATAGTGAACAACCTGGATTCTCTTGGCAAATCATTTACAAATGAAGAAAAAGTCAAAAAAATCCTTCGATGTCTTCCCAAAGCAAAGTGGGGTCCTAAAGTAACGGCAATAGAAGAAGCACAAGACTTGAGAACTCTGCCGTTGGATGATCTTCTTGGAAAGTTAATCACCCACGAAATGTCCCTAAATGAAGAAGATGGAGAGATAGCTTCATCAACAAAGAACCTAGCACTTAAAGCTAAGAAGGAAGAAGTCTCAAATGAAGATGACGAAAGCGATGATGATGAGGATGATGAAGATCCTTTTGCGCTTATTGCTCGAAGTCTAGCGAAGATTTTAAAAATGAAGAAGCAATTTCCAAGAGGAAGAGACAACTATCGTCCCAATAGGTATAAAGGTAAGTCATCTAACTCAATGAATAAAGTTAATACACTAACTTGTTATGAGTGTGGAGAAACAGACCATCTTGTCAAAGAATGCCTTCAACGAAAGAAAAAGGCATATCCCAAGAAGGATTTCAAAAAGAAGGCTATGGTAGCCTCTTGGAGTGATTTGGAATCAAGTGACGAAGAAGAAGAGCATGCAAATCTATGCTTGATGGCAAATCACGAAGAAAGCGAGAAGGGAGATCACCTTGAGGTAATTGTGAAGAATTTAATGTCAAGCCCTACAAATGTTCTATCCGAATTTTTGCAAAGCATGATAATGAATGAAGAGAGTTTGATTCTTGAATCAAAAATTCTCAAAGAAAGGCTTAATAAACAGGTAAGTATTTCGAAAAGTCTCTCAAAGGAATTATGTGATCTCAAAGCTACCCAGTCAGCCTTTGAAAGCAAGGTCAAGGCCGCGGAATCATCTCTTGAAACGCAGGTCAAGGCCTTGAAAACTGAAAACACCGTTTTAAAAAGAAAGCTCGCCTCTTTAAGTTATTGCAATGATAACTTAGAGAAGGAGAAGAAGCTTCTGGCTGGGAAGTGTAGAGAACAACATAATGCTTTGGTTAAGTTTACTCATTCGGAAGCAACCCTAAACAAATTGTTGGGTGTACACCAAGCCTCCTTAAATAAAAGTGGTCTCGGTTTTAATAAAAATTTTCCAAAGAAGAATTCGACCACTTTTGTCAAAGCCAAGGATACTTGGAGTACACCTACTTGTTTCTATTGTTGCAAAAAGGGTCATACCAAACTAACATGTCCTTTTAGAAGGAATGACCCTCATATTATTAAGAACTCTTTTCCTATATATTTTCGAGACCAAGTGAAGCAAATATGGGTTCAAAAAGGGACTAGACCTCCTAATATGGTTCATCCCGAGTATGAAACCAAATTTGTAAAATGGTCTAGAAAGGTTTGATGTTTTTCTATTTTGTAGGAAACCACCAAGAGTAAAGATCATAAGTGGATTCTAGATAGCGGTTGCTCTCGGCATATGAGTGGAAGATCTTCGTTATTTTCAATGATCAAAGAGCAATCTTCCAGAACAATAACTCTTGGTGATAAAGGAAAATGCAGAATTATTGGCATTGGAAAAGTTGGTGAAACCGAATCAAACTCTATAGATGATGTTTATCTTGTCGAAGGTCTAAAATACAACTTGCTTAGTATCTCACAATTATGTGATAAAGGTAATAAATTTATTTTTGACAAGGATAAATGTGAAGTTCAAAGTGTAGAAAATGGTAAAGTAATCCTTACAGCCCCTCGGTGCAATAATGTCTATGCTTTTCATACTAACAAAATTTCTAGTGAAAGCTTGAAGTGTCTCAAAGCCACGACAGGTGACTCAAGACTTTGGCATAGGCGTCTAGGCCATATTAACATACATACAATGAAGAAACTCGCCTCAAAAGATCTGGTAAGTGGACTTCCTAAAATGAACTTCAAAGACTTTGAGATGTGCAAAGCTTGTGCAAGAGGTAAGCAAACTAAAGGTTCCTTCAAAGCAAAAAAGGTTGTAAGTACCTCTCGCCCTATAGAACTTCTTCATATTGATTTATGCGGTCCTATGCGCGTCAAATCTCCCAAAGGAAAACAGTACATCCTTGTTGTTGTTGATGATTTTTCTAGATTTACTTGGGTTTCATTTTTACGTGAAAAATCTGAAGCATTACAGGAATTTTCCAAGATTTGCAAAGAATTACAAACCATGAAAAACCTACCTATTGTTGCTGTAAGAAGTGACCATGGTAGAGAGTTTGATCAACTACTCTTCAACAAATTTTGTGAAAAATACGGGATTTCTCATAATTTTTCGGCTCCTAGGACACCTCAACAAAATGGAGTTGTGGAACACAAGAACCGAACTCTTGAGGACATGTCTAGGACTATGCTTTTAGAAAATGGTTTACCAAAACATTTTTGGGCTGAAGCTGTAAATACAGCCAACTACATTCTGAATCGTTGTCTCATAAGACCAATTTTAAAGAAAACCCCTTATGAGCTTTTCAAAGGTAAAAAGCCTAACATTTCGTATTTCAAACCCTTTGGCTGTACTTGCTTTGTTCATAATAATGGCAAAGATAATCTAGGGAAATTTGATGCTCATAGTGATGAAGCAATCTTATTGGGTTACTCTTTGAATTCTAAAGCATATAGAGTTTTTAATAAACGCACCAAAGTTGTTGAAGAAAGTATACACGTGATCTTTGATGAATCCGAGAATGGTACCTTGAGTGATATTTTTACAGGTCTAAAACTGAACAACCATGATAAATATCTATCTGAAGACGATGAAAGCTCATCTGATGAAGGTGTGTCACAGACCGTCCGAAATATGCAAGAACCAATTAAGAATATGGACGAGTCAGATAAAGACACTGAAGAACCGTCTCAAAGACCTGAAGTGCCCTCTCAGCATCCTGAAGTATTATCTCAAGACCCAGAACATAGAATGGAAGGTCCTTCAGGACCCTCAGAACCTTCTCCAGGTCTTGAAGGAGTACTTCAGCAATCAGCTTCTACCCCTTTGATGATGAGACGAAAGTTCAAACACTCCTCATCTCACCCAATTGATAATATCATCTCAGATCCAAAGTCTGGTATTCAAACTCGTTCTAGTACTAAAAATCTTTGTGCATTTCACGCGTTTGTTTCTCTTGTAGAACCAAAGACTATTAATGAAGCTCTTCAAGAACCTGATTGGATCGTAGCTATGCAAAGCGAACTGAATGAGTTCGAAAGAAATAAAGTCTGGACACTTGTTCCTCGCCCCAGAGATCATTCAATCATAGGAACTCGATGGGTGTTCAGAAATAAGCTTGATGAAAACGGGAAAATTGTTAGAAATAAAGCACGTCTAGTAGCACAAGGTTACAATCAAGAAGAAGGCATTGATTATGAAGAGACGTTTGCACCCGTAGCAAGAATGGAGGCCATTCGAATGTTACTTGCATTTGCATCATTCATGCGCATCAAGCTCTTTCAAATGGATGTAAAATGTGCCTTTTTAAATGGTTATTTACAAGAAGAGGTATATGTTGCTCAACCTCCCGGTTTTGAAAATGAACAATTTTCAAATCACGTTTTCAAACTTGATAAAGCTCTCTATGGCCTTAAACAAGCTCCAAGGGTATGGTACGAGCGTCTATCAAAATATTTACTGGAAAATGATTTCAAACGAGGCTTAATTGACAAGACTCTATTTGTGAAAACCAAAGGCAAGGATATTTTAATTGTTCAGGTCTATGTTGATGATATTCTTTTTGGTGCCACTAACGATTCTTTATGCAAGGAATTCTCTAAGATTATGTGTAGGGAATTTGAGATGAGCTTAATGGGTGAATTGAATTTCTTTCTCGGTCTTCAAGTTAAACAAGAAAAAGGTGGTATTTTCATAAATCAAGGAAAATATACACGAGATCTCCTTAAGAAATACAATATGACTCAATCAAAGGAAGCTAAAACTCCAATGAGCTCTACCTTACTCTTAGATCAAGACGAAAATGGTAAGTCCGTAAATCAGAAAGAGTATCGAGGTATGATCGGATCACTACTATATCTTACTGCAAGTCGACCTGATATTATGTTTAGTGTATGCATGTGTGCACGCTTTCAAGCTAACCCCAAGGATTCTCACTTATGCGCGGTAAAAAGAATTTTAAGATATCTCAATGGGACTAAGGACCTTGGTCTTTGGTACCCTAGGGATAGTAACTTTGAACTTGTTGGATATTCCGATGCTGATTTTGCAGGTTACAAAGTTGATCGAAAAAGCACTTCCGGCTGTTGCCAATTTTTAGGATCTTCTCTTATTAGCTGGCATTCTAAGAAGCAAAATTCAGTTGCTCTCTCTACAGCCGAGGCCGAATATATTGCGGCTGGTGCATGTTATGCTCAGCTCATTTGGATATCCCAACAACTACGTGATCTTGGGTTAGACTTCAAAGACATACCCATACGATGTGATAACACAAGTGCCATATCAATCACAAAGAATCCAGTGCAACATTCACGTACCAAGCATATTGATGTTCGACACCATTTTATACGTGATCATGTTGAAAAAGGTGATGTTAACATCTCTTTCATATCTACTGATTTTCAACTAGCTGACATATTCACTAAACCTTTGAATGAAGATCGTTTTAATTATATTCGATTTGAGCTTGGCATGTTAAATAAAGGTGCATCAACTTAGGGGGAGCTATGGTACGTACTCTATGCATGTTTAGTTAAATTAATTGCATGTGTATACCTCATATATTATTCTCACGTACCCAACTTTTGTTGCATGCACTTGCCTATATAATATGTGTTGTTAACAGTCATACGTATGTGCTTTGTCTCAAATGGATATATAAATGGGTACTTATTATATAAATAATTACTCATTTATTTAAAAATTTTTTTTGTGTTCAGTCTTTTCAAACATCAAAAACTCTTCAATCTGATTTAAATGCATTTTCACACGTTTCTGTTTTATTTGATTTCAAAATCTGATTGGATTTCCTTGACTGTCGTGCTGTGCACCTAGACTGCACCTAGCCTCAGTCATCATCATTTTGAGCCGTCGTTTCATTTTTTTAAACTCCTCCCAACCGTCTATTTCACACTTTGTACTCATCCTTTTGCCTTCCCTGTCTTCCTCTTTTTTTATTTAACCTCCGTCTCTTTCACCATAGTCATCACTGCCTTCACTTCCCTCACATTCAATCCTTTTCAGAAGATCCCAACATCTCATATGGCCCCCAAACGAAAATCAACCGCCCCCAAACCTGCTCCTAAGAAGACTCGGACTATGCCCAGGCGCTCCTTAAAAAAGGATGTGGCTTCTGTGGATTACTCCATTCCATCTGCTTCTCCCACTCCTCCTTCATCCCCTCAACTCCCTCCCTCGCCTGAACGATCTCCTGTACCCTCTCCTGCTCCTCAAGCTCCTGAGGTAACTATTGAACCTCCTTCCCCGGTCCCTGAGTCTCCAATTGTGCGTCATCCTTCTCCTCCTGTTATTGCGGATGTCATTCCTCCCCCTGTCAGCCCTAAGGTATTATCCCCTTCCCCAATTTCTTCCATACCTAAGTCAATTTCCTCCTTAATTGATGACATTCCCGTGTCATGGTTTAAGAATTTTCAACTTGCTGGCATTTGGGCCGACATGTTTAAGTCTAGAAAGCTGTGTGTCTGTGAATTAGCTGACCTAGATTTACTCACCTCCTCCAAGCTTGAAGGTATTGCTATGTTTAAAGCTTCATCTCTGGTCCGTATGTTAAATGTTGGTGATGTTTTCTATCCCCAGTTAACCCGTTTGTTCTACCTTAACATGACTTCCAAAAGAGAAAATGGCATCATTTCCCTGATCACGTTGGTCAAAGGCATTCCCATTACCCTAACCCCAGGTATCCTGGCCTCTATCCTCAATGTTCCAAATGAAGACTGGTCTGACTCCTCTCCTCCTCATTTTGAATGTGTTGCTAAAGCCAAATCTGACTTTGTCCTGCCCAATCCCCCGAACTCCAAACAATTGACCCATAGCAGTCTTAAGGTTGATCCCAAGGTTGTTAACACCCTGTTGGTTCGCTGTGTTGTCCCCAGGTCCAACTCGCGTGAGCTCTTAACTGACCATTGCCTTGCTATGACTTTTCTCATTCTCAGTGGTTTTGATGTAAACCTCCCAAACACAATTCTAACCCATATGTACCACACGATTTCATCCTCGAGAGCCAATCCCCTTCCCTATACAAACCTTCTCCCCCTGATTTTCAAATTCTTTAAGGTTGATGTTGTGGGTGAAGAATGTGAAAGCTGTGCCTCCTCCAGAATTTCAATGGAATCCTTTAATCGCATTGGCATTTTTGCCTCCTCTGATGGGTCGTGGAAACTCCGAGAGGATCTTCCTCCTGATGAACAGTCCCGACTTCCATCTTTCAAAGGCGTTTCAAAGGAGCCAGCTCCCTCTCAGCTTTCAAGGTTCGTCTCAAGGCTTGACTCTGTTGACTTTGAACTCGATTGTGTGCGACGCGATCTTGCTGATCTTCGTGCTCACATTGATGATAAGTTGGACGCCTTGGTAGCTGATGTGAAGCTTATGCTCTCGTAATTTTTGAAGAATGCTATTTCAACTTTCTGTTTTGCTAAACTATTTTCGATATGGTTGTATTAAACTTTTTAATTTTGCTTGTTTATCCATACATTCCTCTCCTTCCTTGACGAAAGTCAAAAAGGGGGAGATATATTATCTTCTTGTTTTATATATAACTGTTGTTTCTGCATGTTTTGCCTTTCATCAAGGGGGAGATTGAAGACTCCACCTTGATGATGTTGATAATATAAACATATTTCATTTAATGATGAAAGTCAAAACTTAAGTTATGTGTCATGGATAAAATATAAGTAACATGTATGTATACTATCTGCTTGTTTTGCTGCTTTGTGTTTCGGATTAGGATAAAATATAAGTAATATGTATGTATACTATCTGCTTGTTTTGCTGCTTTGTGTTTCGGATTATTTGTTCTCTGCCCAGATAAAATCAAAGACTCTACATTGCTAAGATGTCTCCTAAAATCAAGGAAGTGGTTGAGACAAGGACTCTTGAATATTCAAATTCAAATGGACTAAAGATTGAGATGAATTTCAAATATTCCTAACTTCATGGAGTAAACAAATTTTGCTGAAGTTGCTCCCAGTCAAAATAGTTTTGATCGTGCGAATTCAAAAAGGAGAAGACTCGTTCAAATTCGCAACGGGTATCCAGTCAAGGTCCTTGAAACAGACTTCAGTAACAGCCCGAGTATCACGGAACGAATTTTGAAGCATCAGTCAAAATCCTAATACCCGATTCAAAGGCAACGGCATGATTCTGAAGTCTATCCGATATGAAGACACTCTTTATATAGAGTGAGTTGAAGTTAACAACAAGACACTTACTCACGAATATACATTACAAATTGCTGGAATTATCAAACACTTTCCTCTCTAGAACTACACATCTTATTTGTAATTTAGATTGAGAGAAAAGTAAAGAAAGTCTCTTTGTGTGAAAAGAAAAATATCAAAAGAAAAGAGAGATACTTTGAGTAGATTTATAATACTCAAAGATTCAAAAAAGAAAGAAGTGAGAAGATTTTTATTTCTAGGAATTGAGACGCTAGAGTGTAGCTAGGGAAAGCTACGTTAAAGAAGATTGGGTGATAATCTTCGAAGGTGGCTTTAGGTCTCTAAAGGAGGAAATAAAGATCGGTTAAATCCTACGGGTAGAAAACCCTAGGCGGAGACGTAGGCATATTGCCGAACTTCGTAACAAATCATTGTCCCCTTTAAATTTGTTTTTGCTTTCTCTATTCGCTTTATACTTCTTATTCGTTCACCAATCAAATCCTGATAATCAGTTCAAAGTCCTTGAAACACATCTCATTCCGTTCCGCATTTATAAACAGTTTCAAAGTCTTTGATCGCCTAATTTGCGAAAATCTGCCATACTCTATTCACCCCCCCTCTAGAGTATTTTGATCCTTTTCATCCCCTATTGAATCTTCAAACACTATTACAAGAAACTTTTTTTTGCCTAATGTTTATTGTCTAACATTATACCAATCATTCTTCCATATTCGTTAATACATGCCAATTTACTTCGTATTTTAGTTGTCATCGTGCATTTTTATGGGTGCATTCTAATGAAATAAAGTGGGAATTGTTTGATGCAAATTTATTTAGAATTTATTTATAAAATATTTCCCAGTTCAATTGTAGGCAAGTTGTTGGAAAATAATTGAAAACTGCAATATGTCATGTTTTAGTGTATTTGACAAATTTACCAATTTTCCTTCTTTTCAAAGTAAAAATGAGATTTTAGTTCTAAATAAAATGGGGTATATTTCCTGATTCCAAACCTCTAAATGAGAGGGCGATCCACTTGGGAGGGGAGGGTGGTGGTGGTTATTAGGGTTTTTAGCTTGGTGGGGATTGAGGAGAGAGAGGTAAAAAGGAAATGACGAGAGTAATATTCTTTTCTTACCAAAAGAAAATTAGGCAAAAGTTACTATTTTATTCAAAAGTTAATGGTTACGATCAATAAAATTTATTTTTAACAGATCATCAAATATAAAATGAAAAAATTACAAGGGCATCATTAGACCTCTTTAGTGGATCGGATTAGGCCAAGATAGGTCACATGCAAAACGGACCGAGTCGTGCTGGACCAAAGAAGATGCAAAACAAACTGAGTTGGGTCGGGCCAAAGAAGATACAAAACAGACATAGTCGGGCAGATCCGTTTCAAAGAGAGTATAATTCTATTTATGGAGGATGATAGTGTGTCTATATCACCTCCAATATTTGACAGGGAATTATTGGCAAGCAAATGAAAAACATGTATTACCTGTTAGTGTTTAAAAACCTTAAAAACTATTGATTTATCATTAACCCGACTTGGTCCATTAAAACCTCAATAAAACATGATCGGATGACCCCAATTAAACCCATAATTTATTAGACTCTTTTATAAACGGATCGGTCTCCCATTTAAACAATTATAAGTATCCTTGAGAACTTTACAATAAAATAAGATAAAACAAATTAAAATATAATAGAATTGTAATGATGTAAATTAGTTCTCTTAAGATATATGAATAGCAAAGTAAAAGATTAACTCGCTATATGGACTTAACCCCATAAATATGTGAGAAGTTACAAAACGAAGTATGTCATTTTCACAGTGAAAGAATTTTCTAAAACTTTTTTTTTTTTACATCAAGAATTTTTCCTGTAGCAGTACTGCAGTAGTAGTCTCGGTTATCTCAAGTTGATAAAAAAAAAAAAAAAAAACTCCTTGATTGCGTTAAGCCTGTCCGAATCCCTAGTTTCAAAAGGGGAGAGCAAATATTTCCACCAATTTAATGGACGGATGGAAACACGCACCCAAGGAGGCAAGGATATACGATCCCCCTATCTTAGACGGTAAGGACATGAATCATATGACCACAAATATCCTCAAGACATAGCGAGACGAATAACGAAATTCAGTCCAAAAGACCAAGGGAAAGGAAACGGAATAGAACATGCATAATAGATCTTCACACAACGGCAGAAAGAAACTTAGAGATAAACTGATGTTACTCGTTGCAGTTAAATCTATCATTCATCATCACAATGAAAATGCAATGACTGAAGACCAAAAGGAGACCGTTACAGACTTATTTTTCGAAGACTGATAACCATGCCTCATCAAAATTTCCTAATGAAAACAAAAACTTGGACCATGGAATTCTGAACGATGTCAACATTTCATTCAAACTAAGTTCCACGGACATCTAGCAGCAATTTTTATTTAGACAGGTGACATGTATCTTGGAGTTTCAGCATCCCCTTTAGAAACAGCTTATCAGATAGGAGCTAAACTTTCACCATGTCAGATCGTGGCCTCCAAAGTCCTACTCTGTATTTGTGTGCGTACTTCAGTATCAGCTTTCTCTGACAAACAAAATGCAAATTTCATCAGAAATTCATGCACATAATCTTTGTGTTAGATTCCCTTACAAAATCTATGTTAGATATTCATGGTAAAGTAAGAGTAACCCCCTCCATCTGAAAACTATATTCATGGTCCAAGGATTAAGTAGAAAGTTCTATCATTGATCTAGATAACACATAATTTTTTTTTTTGTGTGTGTGTGTGTGTGTGTGGGGGGGGGGGGGGGGGGGGGGGGGGGGGGGAGTATTTATGCACAGAGGGAGTTTAAGGTACAACATGATTAAGTATGAAAACGAGTCGAATTCATGCATAGAAGAATCTCCATGAAATAGGATAACGAGTTAGTGCAACTGATGTTCATCATCAAACTTAACGTACCTAGACCATTGATTTTCTTAACACGGAATAATACTAGAAAGTTTCACAGAAGCAGAGTTTAGTTTACGATGTGTTTGGAAACCCTCAACAACAAATAAAAACACCAAGATTTTTTTTATTTTTTTTTACTTTAAACTTCTTAAAACTACATACCATGCACCTGTTTAAAAAAAAAACACCTATACCATGCTTGCAACAATATCATTGCAACTTATTAACCCCAAAATGATATTCAGCTACTCAGTTTCTAGATCAGAAAAGCACTTAGAAGCCAATTTATGTCCAAAGATTGTTCCCATTTAAAACTCTTTCCATCTTTCTACACCATTTTCAGATGCTTTTCAAAACCATAGATACAAAATAAATACCTAGTGCGAATCCATCTCAATATAAAATAGCTCATCAAAATGTGTACACTTCCTATTTATAGCGTGGTTATGATAGGCATCAGTCCAAGCCACCAATCATCATCACATACAAAAGGAAGAAGGCAACACCAGTTCAAGGGAACAACCAACAGTTCAAGAGCTAAACAGAAGGATGAGGAGAAGAAGCAATGAAGAGCGGATGGCAGCACTTTATTTACTAAATAATATGATTGTAATTATAATTACAGTAATATTGTATTTACGGTTACAACATTGTAAAGGGGAAAGGGAATAGAATCTAGCAGAGTTGGTTGAGAGTTTGTTAGGGAAACAGTATTATACAGAATGCAAGGCACTATGATTACACAGAGAAATATATGGTAAACATTTGGGAGACCCCTGCTTCTCTAACTGTAGGAATCTTTTCTTGGTTTTGCTCGTGCTTGCATTTCAGTCGGATATCCCTACCATTCTGATATCAGACCCGGTTGACGAGAGGTATTAAAAAAAAAAAACAAACACTCAATCAAAGAAACCGTGAAAGAAATCCATGGCACCTACCCATTCACAGAGAATGGATCACTAGAGAGTGAAGCGGAGGCCATGAGGGTGAGGTTTTCGGAGCAAATGTCGAAGATAGCTGAGAGCCTGGAACATATGGAGGGCCGCATGGAGAGAGGGAGAGTAGAGCAAGAGGCGATAATCCAACAAATGAGAACGGAGCACAATGAGATGTGGGAAAAGTTGGGATCCGTACCACAGCCAACTATGGACCCACAGGAGGAAGGGGAACGACCCTCTCCGCAAGGGAGGAAATCTTCGAAAGAAGGTGGATAAGGAGGAGGGGCGAATTGGAGATTTAAGAAGCTAGAACTTCCCCTTTTTGAGGGCCTCAACCTAGATGGTTGGATCCTCAAAGATGAAAGATATTTTGATTTTTACAAGATGAATGAAGAGGAGAAGATTGAGGCGCTGTTGTATCCCTAAAAGGTGACGCTTTGTTTTGGTACCGATGGTACACGTACTGTACAAAAACGGAGGCCGATTCGGAATTGGGGGGAACTTCTGGGAATGTTGCTAAGACAATTCCGGCAGACTTTGTCAAGGACCTTTTACGAGCAGTGGCTTGACCACAAACAAGAAGGATCAGTGAATACACCAAGAAATTCACAGAGTTGGCGGATCCCTTGGAGGGGGTGACTAAACATGTAACTCAAGGGCAGTATATCAGGGGTTTGAGAGAAGAGATTAAGGCTGAAGTGAGATTGTTGGGACCCGTAACTTTAGACCAGGCTATGGACTTGGCCCTAAAAGTAGAAGACAAGATGAAGTCACGCCAAGAAGCAGAAAGGGGTGGGGGTATTCAATGCCCAAAACGCAACAATACACTCAATCCACTCCACTTTCCTTACAAAGCTCTTGCCAAGTTTGTCTTCCACCATAGCTCTTCAGTAAATAATTATTGAGGCCAAACCAATAGTACCACTAGAATCGAAGAGATCTAAAGGTTAAGTGAAAAAGAGATACAAGAGAAAAGAGCCAAGGGCTTGAGTTTTCGCTGTGATGGGAAATAGGGACCGAATCACCGATGTACTAGGAGAGAACTGAGTGTTTTAATGGCTCATGGGAAAGAAATGGAGGATAAGGATGATGGGGAATTGGAAGAAACACTGAGAGTAGACGAAGGAGAGGTGGAAATGGAGCATACGCAACCGACAATCTCATTGAACTCAGTGTTAGGGATTACAAGACCCAAAAATCTTAAACTGCGGAGATGGGTAAATGATCAGGAAGTAGTAATCATGGTGGATCCCGGGGAACCCACAATTTCATTTCTCGGGAAGCACTGGATACCCAAAAATCTGAGGGTGCTTGGCACACGCACTTTTGGGGTGTAGGGGAGGCGGTGCAAGGGGCTGGAGTGTGCAAAGGGGTCGCCCTGCAGTTACCTGGAATCACGGTAGTGGAGGATTTCCTTCCCCTTCCATTGGGCAATTCGGACATGATTCTAAGAATACAATGGCTGGAAAACCTAGGCACCATGTCCACTAATTGGAAAACGCAGACACTAAAGGTCGGAGGGAGGTTAGTAACTCTACAGGGTGATCCATCCTTGGGGAGGTCGATGATCTCATTAAAAGCAAAAAAAAAGAGGGACATGGTTATTTGATCGAGTTCAATCAATTGCATAGAGAAGATGTGGAATTCTACGACTCCAAACGGGAGTTCTTGAGGGATACACTCAGAAAATTTCAAAAGGTTTTTGCCCGGCCCCAAGGACTTCCAGCATCAAGAAATAGAGAGCATGCAATCATATTGAAGGATGGAACCGACCCCTTCAGGTATCATCTAGCCCATTTTCTAGTCCTGTTTTGCTTGTTAGAAAAAAAAGGGTCCTAGAGATTCTGTATCGATAACAGAGCTTTAAATAAGGAAACAATACCTGATAAGTTTCCAATACCGATAATTGATGAGCTGTTAGATGAACTTAAAGGAGCTACAATCTTCTCTAAGCTGGACCTTAAATCCGGCTATCATCAAATTCGTGTGAGAAAGGAAGATGTTCCCAATACCGCTTTTAGAATTCACGAGGGTCACTATGAGTTCCTAGTGATGCCTTTCGGGCTTACAAATTCCCCAACAACCTTCCATGCTATCATGAAATAAGAGTTTAAACCATTCCTCAGGAAATATGTATTAGTTTTCTTTGATGACATTTTGGTTTACAACAAGGATGAGACGGAGCATGGGAGACACTTGGCAACAACTTTAATGACTCTAGCCAACAACTCACTCATTGACCCTTCTTCCGGTGTTATGATAAGTGACATCTGTTTTCAAGGTTTTTAAGCTTAACAAAAATGGCATAAGCTGGGGCTTATGTACCGAAGGCCGCCTATCAACATCAACAAGGAGGACGGTTAAACAAAAAATCCACTAGGAGCTTAGAATGATGGCTTTACAGGAAAGCTTTAAGGAAGCTTTATATAAGGGACACTACCTCATACAGGTGCATGTAAAAGACCAAAACATGAAAGTTATGCTGGCAAAGAAGATTCTCCCTCCCTCATATTGCAGAAATCTTCTCCCATGGATTAGTGATCTTTTGCAAATTTCCATTCCATAAAATGGTAAATATGCCCCCTCCTTTACAAAATAGGATTAATGCTCTAGGAAAGAACGTTGTATAGCAAATATGATCTCTCCTTTTTTCTTGTCAAAAAATGCATGGGCATAAATTTTCTATATCAATAAAGCCGTAAAGATCTCCAAATTTGGGCCACATACGGCAACACAACCATAGTGCTTTCATCCTCATCTAATCTACTTATGCTCCCAAAGAAGGTCAAGAGGAGACCCGAGACCCAGAGTCTAAACATATTAATATTGGTTACATTTCACGCCAAATCTCAAAAGAAAAAAAATAAAACCAAATATGACGGCAGTACTATCATCCTCATAATCTACTTATGCTCCTAAAAGAGGAGACTCTCAAGAGTCCAAAGACAATAAAATCAGTTCCATTTCGAACCAAATCTCAAACAAAATCTACAAACAAATACGACAGCAATACTAACAAATATTGTTCCCTAGGTTTGAGGAAATCAAGAGAACGAACCAAAAACGAAGTTGAGAGATAAATACCCATCCCAACCAAAAAAAATTGTACATAATGTATCAAAGTTACTAAATTTCTCAAACTAGCATAAGACTAGCACAATATCTCAACAACAAAGATACCAAGTGTAAACTTACATGTTTACACGGAATTTCGAGCTTCTTGAGCTTAAGAGTGCGAACGACAAGCAACTTCTGAAGGTCCCCAAACTCAGACTCGAGCTTCTCCACATGAGTCTCCACTCCTTTCCCTATCCCATTCAAGAATTCCGGTATTCCGACCTTCACTGCCATTTCAAACCCACACATTAATCAATCAACAAATCAATCCCTCATTCACAAGCTCAACCCAAAATCAATCTGGAAGAATCTCTAGTAGGTCCCACACAGATTCCAGTTGCATTCCTCCTAATATTGATGCAAAGTCCACAAATTTCTACTTCTTTCTCCAATCAACACACAATTGCAAGTTCCAATCAAACCCCAGATAAACCCACCATTTTTAATAAAAAATTCGGTAATTAAGTTCTAAAACCCTAAATCCTAAATCCTTAAACTCATAAAAAGTTAGAAAAAATGGGGGTATTTCTCTAACCATATCAAATTGCAGAATAAGATTCAACGAGAAACGAACAAATTAAGATAAAAATAGGACTAACTTATAAATTTTTATTACCTAAATAAGGAGATGAAGTGGAGAAGAATCGAGAAGAAGGAGGTGCAAATGCTGAGATTGAAGCTGAAGATGGAGATGTGAAGGTTCTGGACATGTGCCGCCAAATTGGATTCATTTTGATCTTCTCCTCAAACTTCGAGCTTGATGCTGAAGCCAACGAATTGAAGCTCAGTGCGATTTTGTGTACATAAAATTTGGAGAAGCACCTTCATGGCTCCTTATTGCGATAGTGATGCCTAGTAAGCAAACGGCGTCGTGTGCTCTTTTTCTTTTATTGAGAAAATATATTTGGGCTATAAACTTATGTGTCATATGTCACGGTAAACGAGTGTTACTTTTTCAGTTCTTTTAAATTTTAATTATATCTACACAATATGTCAAATAATAATATAATAATAATGATAATAATTACTATTATTATTTTTTTATTATTATTATTATACTTGTACAATTTTGAAGTTTTTCGGATTTATTCGAGAGTTATAAGCCGAATAGAATTAGTTTTATACAACGTGTCAATTGTATTTGTTTTAGTTTAGGTGATTTGTGTTCAACATTTGGGGTAAAATAGTCAAAGGTTGCACTTGTTGCTCTCGAAGTCTTGATGATAACACTTTCATCTAATCAAAAGAATATGTACTCAAGCAACATAAGTCAATACAATATATAACTCTAGTCTTGCATAAATACAATATATAACAAGTTCCTTTCAAGATAAAATAAAAATTTATTTTGGAAGGACGAATAAAAAAATAATATTTCACTATAAAAAAATGTAATTCTTAATATAAACAGGAGATTGTTATTTACCACCCCTGAAATATTCAAACTGCCCCCGATAATTCCTATATTACCCTTTTCACCATCCTCCCTTCCCTCACTCTCCATTCCTCTCTCAAACTCTCTCTATCTCTCTGTAACTCTCCTCCCCCCGAACCCCCTGCCGCCAACCGAAAACCGCCGCCGCCATCGAGAATCGCCAGAAATGAGTCTTTGTCTTGAAAAAATATTGCATCCACCGTAAAGGGAGAAAGACCACCACGTGTAAGGGTAAGTTTATAACTTTTTTTTTTAAATCGGCGGCGAGATGAAGGGGGCAAGCCGTTAAAAATTTCCGCCATCCCCGGGGGCAAGCCGTCTAAATTTTCCGGCAAGCCCTAGGGCTTGCCGTTTTTCTTAGACGACCATTTTTCCCCTTTTTCGATCCCGAACCAAGATTTTTACCTGCGACGTTGTCGACAATGGCCCATCCATAATATCGGTGATTTTCGGCGTCCCATAAACCGATTTCCATCAACTCAAGATGAATTTTCCGGCCACCGTGGAGGTCGACGACTGGTGGTCGGGAAATTTAGTAGAGTTTTGTTATTGTTACATTTTTATGAGAAAGTAAAGTGGAAAATAAGAATTAAAGTGTACGACGTTCGATATTATTTAAAATGAGTTAAGGAAAAATCGTCATCCTCTAGTTGTGAGTTCAAACTTAAACACTTAAATGACTAAACTAAAAGTATTATTATTTTTTCCGGTGCTCTTTAACGAAATAAGGATCAACTATCTTATAAGTCTTATAAAGTATATAATAAGACTGGAAGAAACTATTATGCTTTAGTCTATAACAGTTATCGTCCTTTTGAAAGGACTTTCTACAAAAGTAGGAGTGGTCCCTTCATCTTTAACTTAAATCCAATGTCAATTGCAAAACTAATCATACTCTCTCTCTCACAAATCAGGACATCTTATAGTCTTTTACATAGGAAGAAATAAACAAACATAACATCTACAGTACAAATACTATAGATATTAATATAATACTACCGAATTTAACAATATAGTTTTAAGTAGTTGAACATATAATATAACCCATTACGAAAAAAGAAGGAAAAGAATGGGAAACGATCCTACGGAGTAGTATGATAATATCATCCTTAGCGGGCCCCGCACAATTATAATTATTCCTATTAGGCTAATAGCACTTCTCATATATTCAAATTCAGAACTATTACTACAACTTGACTACTAGGATAGGATAGTACATTGTAGGATTAGTATTTTGTCCGCAATTAGAGGAGAGGGTATTCCTGTTCCCCCTTTTCTTCATAAAAATCATCTAATGCCGAAATGTCGAAATTACCCCTCAAGGGTAGAGCAAGGGGTCAAGGGCAACACATGCCATCCGCTTGACTTCCCTGCATTCCCGGTCAAACAGAATTCCCTATTTTAAACGGCGCCGTTTCCCAAGAATCGCAAATACTCTCAATTACAGTACAACACTAGTACGGAGTGGCGGGGTTCAGATACTGCAGCCGCAGAAGAGGAAGAAGAAGCAGAGCATGGACACCAAAACGATAGATTCCAGCGCCGTTACGACGGACCACAACAGATCATCAACAATTGAGAAGCTCACGGGCCACCGAAGCATGCTTTGTGGGTCCCAGTCCCAGTCCCACGACCACCTGCGGTACGAGGATGTTGCGGGATTCGACGGCGACCAAGTTGTCGGAGCCAGGTACGAGATTCCGTGACCAAGCCACCTAGCTGTCGCCGAGGTCGACCACCACTCGAACGCCATCTGTCGCCGACAAGGGTTGAGTGTTCTTGGTGTGAGGGTATTGGTAGGTGTGAAGAAGAAGAAGAATGGTGGCGAAGGTGCCCAGAGAGGAGAGTGAGGATGAAGAGAATTTAGTGTCTTAGTTTTGTAATTCCGATTGGTTGGGGTTTTATGAGATGCGACTAGAGAGTTGAGTTTAGCTGTAAAAATAGACATACACCGATACACGTGATTCTCGATTTTGTTTTGTCTGTCAAATTTTCTCCTTTTTCGAGTCTTGCAAATTTAAGGGCACTAAAGATTACATTACGGATTGCTACGTACAACTCCGTATTCCGTATATTAGCACTAAGGTCCAGGCCAGCAAGTCAATAACTCATTAATATGTTTCATTCAACTTATTTAAAAGAATTTGCTTATTTTATACCCCTAGACTCCTAGTAATTAGACTAGAATAATATCTTGGAACTGATATTCAAAAGTCTAATGGTCTGTCATAAGATTTTTAATGCCATATACGTTAAGTGTCATATGTGTTAGAAGGGGAAATTTCAAATATATCTTCGAGTTATATTTGTATACATATCTTATAATTTATAATAGTGTAATTTTCATATCGTTTAATACGACTTTATTTACAGTAGTAGAACTTCATATTTAAATTTTTCACATTGTTTACTACAACTTCTTTTTATAATAGTATAACTTCATATTTAAATAGTATAACTTTAAAAAATAAAGCATGACTTTAGTACAACGAAAATTGTGAAAATATATACAGCTTCATTTCCTAATAGCAATTTCATATGATATATATACAACTTCATAGTCTATATATATAACTTTGTTTACAATAGTAAAACTTTAATTCTCTAAAGTACAACTTTAAAAAAATACAGATTTATCCTTAAAAATATGCACTATTATACATCTCTTATATATATTTGACCAATTGTGGTAAAGAGTATGTTTCATGGCATTAAAGCGAGAGCTGTCTTCATATAGTAAGAAACTCATCCAACGATGTATCCTTGTATATTTGTAGCTAGGGATGGCAACGAATATTGGGCCTGATCCGAATCCATATCGTTTTTTGTGGATACGTGTTTTCAAAATTTAGACCTGACAGATCTGTATGCTATGAGTTGAAAACGGATCCGGATATGAGTCTATCCATAAAACATTTAGTTTTTATATGAAATAAAAGATAAGAAACAACGAATTTATTTTAATCTCAAGCAAAATCATTTATATGTTTCATCTATTAAATTTCCTTTACTTTATGTATCTGTCATGATAAAAGAGAGAAAAGAATATGTTTTCCCTTCATTCTCTAGGGTAAAAATAGATATAATCAGAAACACATAAATTATTAACTAAATTTGATTTCTCAATTAGACTTCTCCATATGAGAAGAAATTGTAATATGGTAAAACATCTCGACTTTGGCGAATATTAATTTGTCTTGATGTTAGCTCCTATTTTACCACGACCACCTAAAGAAAAGGAGACAGGGAAAAATTTGTGTCATAAGATACAAAATTTTCAAAAGTGATTTAAAAAATCAAATTAATTTAATGTATAAAAACTGAATGATCCATGCAAGCAAATTCAAAAGTCCGAACAAATGTGCCAACACTCGTAAATCACATCAAGGACATTAATTGTAACCAAGGAACTTGGACAAGTAAGATTTCTTGATTGGGCCCCAATTAGAAATAAATTTGAGCTGGCACACTCCAAAAATCCAGATTAGACTCTAGGGACAGACCCCCCCCCTAAAAATTCTTCCAATCTCAACCCAAACCCGTCCATTAATAAAATAATAATAAAATGCTACCATCTATCTCACTCGCCCTTCCCACTCCCCCCCCCCCCCCCCTCACATTTTCACCACCTCTCCTCCGTCGCCCCCTTATTCTCCAATTCTCCCCTCTGCAACTGCTCTCTCTTACGCATTTCGCGGAACATCTTGCAATCAACCTGCCTGAAAACCGGACCAGGTGAAACCCAACAATGTCGCTCCGACCCAATTCCAGGACCGAGGTGAGGAAGAAATCCTACAAAATTGGGGTCGATGCCGACGAAGCTCGCCGCCGTAGGGAGGACAATTTGGTGGAGATCAGGAAGAATAAGCGGGAGGATAATCTATTGAAGAAGCGTAGGGAGGGTATGGTCCTTCAATCTCATCCTCAACCCCTCAATCACGATGTTGCTCAGAATATCGACAGAAAGGTCTAACTTTTTTTTTGTTTATCAAATTCTCCCTATTTGGAGTTGATGTTTGTCGTTTTATGTGCCGATCTTTTGATTAGTGGGTCGATTTAGAACTTTTTCATTAGGTTTAGGTTTCGGGTTGAACCTGGGTGATAGTTGTAGGTTTGATTTGTGGATTGTGGTGTTGGGTTTGTGCTCCGGTAAATGATTATTTGATTGTTGGTAGAGCTTAGATTTGACGGATTTTGTGCTGGGTATATAGAGGAGAGAATTGTGTTTGATGGAAGTTTCAGGTTTCATTGCCTATGATTTTGACGCCATAGAGTTATGTAACTTGGATTTTGGGATAAGGATCCGGCATGATCAATGATTTCAGAGTATCTTTGTCTGTTCTTGATTTCAAGTATTTCGCGTAGGAACGGAGTTTGAGGGATGTAGATGCGGTGGATCATTGCCATTTCCATTCTTCGTCTCTTCTTTCTATGTGTCTGTGGGGGACAGGGGAAGGTATTATTCTCTCCGTTTCCCTTTCCAGAAAACTCATTCTAATCACTACCTAAATTAGTAACGATTGGGGTCGCTGAATGTCTCTAAGTTGTAGTTTAACAAATCTATAGGTACTTGTGTTATCACTTTAGAGTTGTGGGAGGGGAGTTTTCGAAGTCCACTATGCTGAGTGGATTTTTTTGGTGTGGGAAAGGGGATCAGGGATTCAGGGATTCAGGGGGCATCGTGGCCTTTGTGGGTAGGATTAGAAGAAACTTTTGTTTTCGGGCTTAATGTTTTCCAAATGAGACATTGCAGCTTCCAACCTCTCCAAAACAAAGGAGGGTGGTGACGCTTACTTGATCATCATACACAATATTAATTGGATTGTGCTTTTTTTTTTGATATTTCAATGGCCATTAATATAAATTTTTTAACTTAAATTAAAGAGGAATTATTTCCCAGCATAAGAGCGCGCCATTTGGATTCATTGTTATTTGCTACATGTTGCTCCACCTAGAATGACAATTAGGTAAAAAATTTCACATATACAAAAAATAAACATGTAGATTTTTTTTTGACCAGCAATCATAAACTATTAAATCTAACATAGATTAGGATACGAAGAAAATACAGGCGTTCTGCATCTGTAAATTAGTTTAACTTTTGGACCAGAGCTTAAATTTTAAATTAGAAAATACTTTAAAATAAGATCCATTTATATTATGTTATGTTAAAGCGAATAAATAACTACTTTCTGTAAAAATAAAATAAGTAAACAATGTGGATTACTATGATTGTAGTTATCTAATCCTTGAAATCTACTCAAATTAGTAAAAAAGTTAACTACTTCCCAATTATATTACTCCATATTATTTACACACCATAAAGTAATCATTTTTGTCCAATTCTACGCAAATACTATTTTTGATTCATATTATGACTTCCAAATCATAACATCATAGATTATTAATATATCAAGTCTTCATTGATATTCTAACATTCTAAAATATAAATTCTATTTTATTGTATGCTAAGATTACTTTTGTTAAAATATAGTGAAAACGAATTTATTAAGAATCATCTATATATTAAAGTATGATTAAAATTTTTTGATTGTTAATTATTTATCCATTTATCTAACTCTTGACCTTAAGGATGAATGATATTACTTATCCGATAATATAATGCTATTTTATAATTCTCCTCACACAATAAAATGAAAAATAAATGTTCATGTAAGAAGCAAAAATTTATAATAAATAAGTTAAATGATCTAGTCATCAAATTTTTTTTTTTTTTGCGACTTTCAAATTATCATAACTATTGTTCATTTCGCAACTTAGTACATCCACCGTGCACAAAACTAGTATTATAGATTGTTGCGATGTATGTAATGTTAGAAAAAGAAAATATTCTTGTAATCACTAGATTGATTGGTATATGAGATGTCATAATTCATATCCTGTCTTCTTGAAATAAGGCAAGAGCTCCCACGTGAGTTATAGGTAAGTTGTTTCCAGTTGACCCTTAATTTTACACATGGTGACCTTCAGCTATTTCACAATAATTTAAAATACTTGTCAATTTGATTCCATCATGATTTGAAGCTAAATAGTGGCTTTCGAGAGCGTAAATTTTCTTAAGGAAATATGTAAGTTTGCTGTCAATTGCAGTGTGACTCATGTCTAATATGCTTTTTAACGACTACTTATATTTTGCTATAAGTTTAGAGGTCCTCAGTCGCTAGGATTACAAGACCAACATAAGAGTTGCAGTTTTGTTAAAAAAACATATAGAGTTGCTACACCTCTGAACATAAGGTGCAGTCTGCCCTATTCTTAAAGCCTGGTTCTTTACTTGAATAACAAGAAGAATAACTAGTAGTCTCCTATTGATTTTCTACCCTTGGGTTAAGTGTTTATTTAAGATTCTTTGTATGAAGCTTCTTCTGGCCTTTTGGGGTTAACCAGGCTTGGTCTAAGATGTTTTGACAGCATGCGAAAGAAGACGTAGGACTCAATGGATTAGTGAACTGTAGAACCTGGTCCATAGCTTTTTGATGGTGCATATTGAAAGAAAAGGATTCAACAGATTTTGGTGGTCATAGCTTGTTCAGGGTATCTATTTGATGCTTTTGTGAAGTTGGAGTTTCACGCTTCATTTTGAACATCGCTTGGCAGTCCTTGAATTTCTGATGAAATGATGGAAAAGTTTTTAAGGGCAATGTTGTATTTATTGTTGAGAGTTCTGCTGACTTTGACTAGCCGGCAAGTGGTTGTTTACTTCCCTTGCCCTGCCTTTGTCTATGGATATGATGAAAGGATTGCATAGTTTAAATGTTCATCTAGTGCAGATATGGGCCTTGTCATCTTCTTTCAAAATAAGTGAATTTGGGAAAATATATAGGTAAAGTAAAATTTAGGTCAGCATTACCAAGTCCAATGACAAGGTTGGTTCAGATTTTGGCCAAAATGTTCGAAAAACTTAAAAAGGGTCAATAGGTCAGGAGCTAAGCCTCAAATTTCATTGCAGTAATGGTCGCAGAAACACTTTTGCAGACAATGCATATGGTTTGTTTGTTAACCTTGTTTTTTCTATTGCAAAGAGGTTTTTGTGGTTTAGTCTTCTAGAAGTGCGTTTATTCTATTTCTTGGTTAGGAATCATCTACCAAGGTGTATTTTCCTTAAATAGAAATTGCAGCATAGGATTTACTGGTGTTCAAACCCTTGTTTACTTGTTTTATTAAGTGGTATTGCATTAATTCTCTGGTTAAAAATTCTGCAAACAAAAAAAAATTCCTGAACACCATGATTGATAAAATGTCGTAAAATTTGACGTGATCAAGGAATGCTTGGGGTATTATCTTAGTATAACATATGACAATGAAACTTGTGAGCAATTAAGGTAGTGGTGGAACATCACATTTCAATTGTTTCATCTTTCTGTTTTGTCACAGTTGGAAAGCATCCCTATGATGGTGCAAGGAGTTGCATCAACTGATCCTAATGTTCAGTTAGAGGCAACGACTCAGTTCAGGAAGCTATTGTCCATTGGTTAGTATGAACTCGCACTCTTGTGCACCCTTCTTTCATGGAACACTTTTTTGATTGTTAATTACATTCCTGTGCAGAACGCTGTCCTCCAATTGATGAAGTTATTAAAGCTGGTGTTATCCCAAAATTTGTGGAATTTCTTGACAGGCATGATCTACCTCAACTTCAGGTGGGAATCCCTGCTAGTTGAATTGTATCAGCTTAAGATTATCCTTACTGGTCACCATTTAAAAATTTATTGTCTCTCAAATCTGCAGTTTGAGGCAGCATGGGCTCTGACCAATGTTGCATCTGGGACTTCAGAGCACACAAGAGTTGTGATTGACCATGGCGCTGTCCCAAAGTTTGTTCAACTCCTAGCATCTGCTAGCGATGATGTTCGGGAGCAGGTAATTTTCTTGCATTTTTGTTTTACTTCATGTTATCGCTATTATATTTTTCCTTGCAATTCTGTGGTCTGTCCATCATGCTTGTCAATTTGTCATTATCTGTGGTCTGTCAATCATGTGGTCTGTCCATCATGCTTGTCAATTTGTCATTATCTTTCTCAATGACTATGTAGAACTCACAAACTCTATCATACTAACGAGCAGGCAGTGTGGGCTTTGGGAAATGTTGCTGGTGATTCTCCAAGCTGTAGGGATCTTGTGCTGGGTCATGGGGCTCTTGTGCCATTGTTATCTCAGCTGAATGAAAATTCCAAACTGTCAATGCTTAGGAATGCTACCTGGACATTGTCCAACTTTTGCCGTGGCAAACCACCAGCACCCTTTGAACAGGTTTTTATAATAGTTGGGTTGCATTATTTGGGCTGAAATTTTGAGTGAGAGACAACACCATTGAATTTGTTTTGTTTGGTTTTCTCAGGTTAAACCTGCATTGCCAGTTCTTCGACACCTCATCCACTTAAATGACGAAGAAGTTTTAACAGATGCTTGTTGGGCCCTTTCTTATTTATCTGATGGCCCTAACGACAAAATTCAGGCTGTCATTGAAGCCGGAGTATGTCCACGGCTCATGCAGCTCCTTCTGTATGTTTTTGCACTCATGTGTTGCTTATATTTCTTGTGCATATTCATTTTTTTGCTTTATAATGTTCTAGTTTGAATTATAAGTTTTTCAAAACATACTCTATCCTTGGTGTTGTCACTAATTTAATATTTTTTTTTCATCTAGTCATCCTTCACCCACAGTTCTCATTCCTGCTCTTAGAACAGTTGGGAATATTGTCACAGGAGATGATGCTCAGACCCAGGTACTGATCTTGTTGTTCCGTTGTTTGATAATTTTATGTTTTTGTGGTTTATACCATGTATATAGCCATAGTTTCGAATCCTTCAAGTGATTATTTTTTATTTTTTTTTATTGGAATCAAGAAAGACTAGGACTTAGAAAACATTTATTTTGGATCCCTGATTCTGCAAGTATTAACATTAGAACACCACCACCCTTTTTGAAAAATTTCGGAATATGAAATTAGGGGGGAAAAATGTGATCTAAAATGTCAAGTTTAAGTTTAACAGAAGTTACCACTTGTAGGAATCATATTCTCTTTTTTACCATTTTTTTCGCGTCAATAATTTTCTCCCGCTTTCTACTTTAGCTGACATGTCTTGTGGACTTTACAGTATGTTTTAGACAACAACGTTCTTCCGTGTCTCAACCAACTTCTCACTCAAAATCACAAAAAGAGTATCAAGAAAGAAGCATGTTGGACAATATCAAATATTACTGCTGGAAACAAGGCTCAAATTCAGGTACTGATTTGATTTTGTAATACGTAGGCTTTCTTTGGTGAATTCTTTTTCTTTTACTTATGTGTTTAATATGTCAAAGCAGGCATTATTACTTTCTCTTATGAGTTTGCAAAATCTTAGTGTTTGATGTGTTACTGGGGTATGTATTCATGCTGGGGTCAATTGTGTTTCTCTCTTGAAACCACTATTTGCTACTTTTCCTTATTCTCGCTTGTATATATTCTGAGTTTAGGGCATTTTTTTATCTGGAATCATGGGTTCAATAACTGATGTATCTGTACTTGCCTTATGTTGTGGGTCTGTTCTGATATGACTGTCAGGATCTTCAATTTCTGCAGGCAATATTTGGGGAATGTGATCTAGGGTGAAGGAACCATGTGGATTTGCATTGTTTTGTTAATTTGCTTACATGTTGTTCCTTTCAATCAGGCTGTTATTGAGGCTGGTCTTGTGCAACCTCTTGTTCAATTACTTCAGAATGCAGAATTTGACATCAAGAAGGAGGCTGCATGGGCAATCTCAAATGCCACATCTGGGGGATCTCATGAACAGATACGGTATGTCACACATAGGCATGCTTATGAGCCGAGTCGAGCTCGAGCCTGGCTGAGCTCGACTCGAACTCGATAGCTCAGACTCAAGCTCGGCTCGAGCTCGAAAGCTCGTGAGCTTGGAAATCCAAGCTCAAGCTCGAGCTCGGCTCGAAAATCAGATACTCGAACTCGACTCGAACTCGAACTCGGCTCGAACTCGGCTCGAAGCTCGAGCTCGAAGCTCGGCTCGAAGCTCGAAGTTCGAAGCTCGTTAGGCTCAAACATGCTCAACCTCTAACTAGAAATCTTTAGGCTTGAACTCGTTAAGCTCAAGCAAATCAACTGAATTTCAATAGCATTTTTTTAGTTTTTTACAAAAGTTAATTTATTTGTTGAAAGTTTAAATCTAAACTTGCAAAAATAATAAAATTCAATCAAACTTACCAAATTTCAGATATTAGAAGTGAAAATCATCAAGAAATGTCTAAAGTAAACATACAAAGGATTAAGCAAACGATTAAAACAACATCAAAAAAAACTGTCCAACAAAAAAAATACAATATCAAATAATGTTCAACAATATTAGTTTCTCATGAAATTCTCATTTTGTAGTTTCTGTCGAAGGAATTGGAATGGAAATTTCCTTTGGTTGAGGCTTAACCTGGTCAAACCCGAATCAAATCTGGAACAAACTGATTAAGTAAATAACTGATTGAACCCGATCCGATTATTAACCCGAAACCGAACCGATTCAAAAATAATTAAAAACCCATTTCAACCCGACCCAACAGTACTGAATTCGTTAGTACCGAACCAAACATGTACTGACAACCCGAACTGACACCCCTATTGATCATCAATCATCATATTTTTTTAACTTTATTTAGTAGTACTTTAGGTTCATCACTGTATATGAAATATCATATGTATTTTGTTAAAAATTATAAGGTTAGAAACTTAGAAATATATGAATAATATAAGTTATATAAGTATATAACTCTAATTTTGTTTAAATGGTTTCATGTGTCATAAATTTCTTAATTAGATCATGTGTCATCATAACATGACACTTGGCTGAAAGTTATGCTGTAAAAAATTGACCCGACCCAAATTACCGAAACAAACTATAACTCAAGACAACATGTTATAGAACCGACTTGTAGCAACTCATGACCTTTTTTATTTTAAATATAAAATTAATCAAAAAATATATTATTTTATGAATATACTAAATATAAAAGAACTGAGTTTCACATGAGCTTTTCGAGTCGAGTTTCTAACGAGCTTTCGAGTTAAGCTTCTAACAAGCTTTCGAGTCGAGCTTCTAACGAGCTTTGGAGTCGAGCTTCAAACGAGCTTTCGAGTCGAGCTTCTAACGAGCTTTCGAGTCGAGCTTCTAACGATCTTCATTCGAGCTTCTCACGAGCTTTTCGAGTCGAGCTGGAGTTTGCTTAACTCGGCTCGTTATCTTATCGAGCCGAGTTCGAGTTCGAATCGAGTCCACTCGAGTCTAGCTTTGACCGAGTTTTGACCGAGTCGAGCTCGAGCTGCTCACGAGTAGCTCAACTCGATAAGCACCCCTACTCACACATGATCTATGCTTTCTGGTACTTTGTTCTATTGTCTACCACTTATTTGTGAAGGTTTCTGCATCTTCATTTGTTCCTTGAAACATCATAAATCATGATGAAAGACCAATTGTTCTGATGGTAGGAAAGGCGGTCAACTTTCCTGTCTAGTCATGGGCCTGGGCTCGGGATATCCCCCTCCTGCAGGCAGGGGGCATGGCTAAAGCCTTGTATTTAACACTGAATAAATTATTTATAGATGGCAATTTGCTGTATCCATTGTTCCACTTTGTTGATTGTCGGGGTTGACATCCTGGATTTGTGAATTGTATGTTTGCTCGTCACTTAAGATCTGAATTCATCCGTTTGGTTATAATTTCTGGTAGTGATTTTTATTGAACAGAAGAGGGAAAGGAATGAGTTTGAGGATTGAGGTTCTTTTTTTTCCTTTTTGTTTTTGGTTTGGTAACTTAGTAAAGCTTGATTACTTGAAAACTTAGTGAATAAGGTAATTTGGAGA
Organism: Dysphania ambrosioides; assembly: GCA_026401315.1. NCBI lineage: Eukaryota > Viridiplantae > Streptophyta > Magnoliopsida > Caryophyllales > Amaranthaceae > Dysphania > Dysphania ambrosioides. The sequence continues at coordinate 2,871,235 of CM048666.1, forward strand.
CCTTTTTGTTGTTTGGACATAAAGTAAAGTACAATGTAATGGGACAAAGGATTGTTTAAAAGAGATTGTTAGGGAAGGTAAGGTGATCCTTTTCTTACTCACAGTATGTGGACTTTAATCAAGGAAACAACATGACCTTTTATCTGCAATCATCTGGTTTGGCCTGTTCAACAGACTCAGTTTGCTTAGTTTAGAATTCATATCTATTTTCTTGTGAACTTTGGCTGCTTTGGTAACTTGATGAGCTATTTTTGCTTTGGTGGTCATAGCATGGCGTTGGACATTAATCAAGAAGTTAAAATAGTTTTACCTCCTTCCTGGGGTTTGAAAAGCATTCACCCTGTTTATCAATGATTTTAATAATCCAAACCAGTCAATTCCAATTCCTGTCGAGTCTTGGTTGATTTGCTACAGTATCCAGAGCTCCTCACGTGGATATAATATTGTAGAACTGAATCGGAAGTAAGTGTTTTTCATGGGAGAACCCACATGGCCCAGCCTTCCCATTGATTAGAATGTTGTCTGGCTTTAAGCCTTCAAGTAAACTGTAAATGGAGAAATAAAATTCACTTGTGCACCCCCAGGTGGTCAATTCGTAAAAAATCATTCAAAAGATCAAGGCGAAATGTGATATGGAATTGTAAACTGTCAACTTGATGATAGTTTGCATCCCCATTTTATAACTTCCAGATATGTGTGACTACATCTTAGATTCTTAGATCCATTTAGATGCAATGTGATAACTATTGTGTATATATTCATTCTACTTGCCAATTATATATTATTCTTATTTCTTAGGGTTTCATGTTTCTTTGAACTTCTTGTTGCTGCAGATTCTTAGTCACTCAAGGTTGTATCAAACCTCTCTGTGATCTTCTAATATGTCCTGACCCTCGAATTGTTACGGTGTGCCTTGAGGGGATTGAGAACATACTGAAGGTGGGAGAGGCTGACAAAGAACAGGGAATGAATGGCGGAGTAAATTTATATGCTCAATTCATTGATGAATGTGAAGGATTAGACAAGATTGAGAACTTACAGACCCATGATAATAACGACATATATGAGAAGGCTGTGAAGGTTTTAGAGAAATACTGGGCTGAGGAAGATGAGGAGCAGAATGTTCAAGACGCTGCAGCTATGAACCAGCAGGGCTTCAACTTTGGTGCTTCCCAGCCCAACATCCCTGCTGGCGGTTTCAAGTTTGTGTGAAAGTGGAAGCCTTTGATGGCTGTAGTGCGTCTTCAGGGCTTTTTCCCAACACCCCAAACCCTTGCGACTGAATTTTGCAAGCACTGTTTGCTCTTTTAGTCCCCCTTGGAGCCATTGTTTTGGTCTTGCTCTTAGGGCTCATTATTATATGAATTAAGGATCTATTTTGTTGTGTTTCTGCCTCACAGGAGAATTTGTTATACCCGGAATTTGTATTTAGCTGCACAAGTGTAGTCAAAAGCTTCTTGTCATGTGTCGCACCTTAAATTCTTTGGAATTTTCAGTTTCAGGTTGGTCATTGGTGGGCTGGTGGCTTAGCATGAGAATTTCTTGCTGTTGACTATTACTCCCTATATGGCTGTAATAGTTTCATTTTAATATATATTAGTATAGTTTTTCGTTTGGATACAAGATGTAAAAATCTTTATACTACAGTTATTGTCTGCAAGAAATAATATTTGCATTGAAAATTCAGCAAAATGAAAAATTCTTGCCTGCAGTTGTTAGCATATTTGTCCAAGTGTAATGAAGAATTCGTCTTATATTTCGGTGCTATTATCCTTAAAGAATGAGCTTATTCTGGATTGTTTCAGAATATTGTCACAACTCTAAACTTTAAACATTTCAATTTCCTATGAAGTCTTGAAACAGGGTAAGTTTAAATTTAAATTTGAAATTATTTTCAGAAAAATAAAATTGAAAAATAATCTTCTTTTCAAACTATTTTAAAAACTAATCTTTTGCTTAAGTTTGTAGTAAAATTGTTGTCCTAGGTAGCAATTTTCTTATAATATGGGTTGTGAGAGAAGAGAGAATTGGATATTTATAAAAAATGTTTGTCGAAGATAGTAATTTTCACTTCAACAAAGTTATTGTCTAAAACGACTTTTAAGAAATAAGCCTAGTTTCCTGTAAACTCCATAGCTCATTTTATTCTGAGCTATAAGTCATTGTGGGCTTTTAATAGATAATGTGCTAGCATTCTTTTTGCTTCCTTTTGTTACAAAACAATACCAATTGAACACAATTCCTTCTTCACAACTCACATTTTTACACATTTCACATCCAATCCTACAAAACACAACAACTCCCCAATCTAATCCACAACTTAGTATAATTCCTACCCAACCTCCAATTGAATCCAACAAAATAAAATGAAGATGAACAAATAGCCATTTGGAAAGGAATCTAACTTATATAGCAACAAATATACATAAACTATATATATACATAATAAAGTGAGTATAAGTTCACTACTGTATATACAAAAATCATATAACTATCAAATTAGATAAAATCTAAATCTAACACTATAACTATGAACCAGGAGTATCATCTTCATTAATGCGGTCTAAGTGAGGAAATAGATTGCTCTAACTCTGCTGAGTAAATTGTGCATCAATTTGTCTAGGGATATACTCAAAAGGAGCTATAGAAGATGTATAAGACGACTCATCATAGGTAGCAAAGAAACTGGTGCTATGTCATCTCAAAGCTTATAGTAACAGGGATGTCATGTGCCTATGATGAGGAGGATGAGCAAGATGTGTCTTGTGGTATGTGAGGACTCTAAAATGGTTGAAATCCTTGCCCTTAGCTAATTCTCTTCATACCCCCGGTACACATCTCTATGATTTTGTCAACAAGAATGGACCAAGTGCACAATTTTCGTGACAATTAATAAACATGAACAAGCAGCAACTACTCAGTTTAAAATAAAGAAAAAAAAATTAAAATTAGAATAAGAAATGACGTAATAGTAAAAAGTTATAAAAATCGATACAAAATTATACCATGACATATAGCGGAACGAATGCTGGCTCACAATGTGTTGGAGGTTGCTATAACAATGGGCTGATGAAACGTTGTGTGATCCTACGAAACCACACGAGGTATGGATCATAGTATTCCATTGGTCCCTGAGATGGTACACCCTAGACAACATGTTCTAGTTGTTTGTCCACTGCTCAATCCACATGGCACGCTATTAGTTAAGTGATGATTTCCCTCAACGATCTATGTTGTGTAGGTCAATGTAAGTTTAAGAGAAGGGAGGTACATCCTACCAAAAACCAAATTGTAGCACGACTCAGGTTGACAAATGCATCTTGACGGTGTCGAAGCAAATGAGTAGCGCAATGATACACCACTATCATTGGGGAAGTGAAGAGGAAATTGGGAAAGGGACTAAGGGTTTGAGGGAGGGAGGAAGAAAGTATAATATATAACCATTAAAGTTAAATTATCTTTTTCTTATTAATATTATAAGAAAGTTGCTGTCCAAAATAACAACTTTGCTTTGAACCTAGAATCCTAGATAGAGGGTTAATTTTAGAAATAATTTGATTATGAGATTATTTTAGGTTTTTTTAAAAAAAAAAAAATCTTTAATTAAGCAAAATATATGCACATATGTAAATGCAGTTGGATGCGTCTCCATCGAGAACTACTCAAAAACTTCCGCCATCTACCAGGCCTGACATTGGTAGGCTCATCGGCCCATCTCCTCACTTTCTAATTTATCAACTCTTCTCCATCGTAACTCGTTAGCCGCCATTGCTGAGCTCTTCATAGAGGAGAGAGAAACAAAGAGATAACCATTCCAATGTCTGAAACCACTAAGGCTGAAGATAATCAAGGAGTTTTACTCTACTACAACTACTCCTCCTCTCCAATCGAAGACCTTAATCAACTCTCCGCCTTCTACGAGTCAAACTGCTCCTCACTCGGTCTCCTCGGCCGAGTCCGACTCGCTCCTGAAGGCGTCAATGTTACAATCGGCGGAAAACTCTCTCACCTTCACAACCACATCACCGCCCTTCTCAACAGCTATGACGCTCTATTCGAAGGTACCGACTTCAAGCTCGCTTCCTGCGACGAACCGCTGAGCGTTGAGGTTGCCAAAGAGTGCGGCTTCACTTCTCTTTCCATTCGAATTGTTAAGGAGCTCGTGACTCTTTCATCGAATCCGTTGGTTAAGACTCCTTCCATTTCTGACGCTGGACGGCATCTCTCTGCTCTTGAATTTCACTCTGTTCTTCAGAATTCTGGTAGGTTTACTGTTTTACTTTCATATCTTTTGATTTTTTTTCTTTTTCTTTTGAATTGACAATATTTTCAGTTACTTTGTTTTAATTGTTTTTGTGTTGAATTTTGTTTACTGCTGTTTGATTTCATCTCATTTTTAAGTTAATTGTGTGATGAAATGAGATATGGTGCGTAACAAACTATTACTCGAACTGTCGCACTTTAATTGGTCACATTGGGTTAGCCATCATCGATGCCTTAATTATGTATGTTGAGTGCAAGAAAACAATTAGAGCGTCCCCCTTTTATAGGCCACATTTGGTTAGCCGTCATTAAAGCTGTAGTTATGTGTGAAAATGAGTTATTGTGCGTTAAAAGCACGGATATTGCTTAGATTGTAAGTTGTTGGCATTTTTATTAAAGGTATTTGTTGGTGTGTTGATTAATATTATATCTGTAGTGTACATTTTTGTTGTGTTTGGAAGGAGAGCTATTGAAAGAGAAGTCGCCAGTTGACTTTAAGAAGCTTGTTCTGTTGGATGCGAGGAACTTGTATGAGACAAGAATTGGGAAGTTTGATTCTCCGGCAGTTGAGACTTTGGATCCAGTGACAAGGCAGTATAGTGATTTGCCTGCTTGGATAGACAGTAATGTTGAAAAGCTGCGTGGCAATTGCGTTCTCATGTAAGTTTGATGTTGAACTTTGTGTTTTTATCTATTCTTTTGGGGGGTTGATTAGCTTTGTTGAACAATTCTTGTAAGGTCACTAAGGCTATGTCAGTATGTTACCATTTAGTGAACTTTAGGGTTTTAAAGAATAGAAGAACATCTTGTCTTCACACCCCACTTTTACCTGATTCTTGATGTCCTCATTAGTCTCTCTTGACAAATATACAATTGTCAAATGACTCATCTTTCACATAAAATGCAGGGTCTTCATGGATTGCTTTATTTCTTCCAAGCTCATTCCCCGTATCTGTTTATTTTTGATAGTCAAAAGATTATCATTTATTGTGGATGATAATGATGAACTATATCATTATTATAGGGCTATTGCATTTCAAACCAAGGTTAATGGGAATAAGCTTTCTGTAGATTATGGCCTTGCAAGGACCAGGCTTGGGGTAACCGACCTTCCTATTTTTACTATAAGAGGATTTTCTTTTAAGAGACACTGGTTGAGGTTGTCACTGAAGCTTTGCACTGTAAGACAAACTTGTATATGACGGGGTAACCAGCACATGATGAAGTTAAATATAGATAGTATCTCACCAAATCTAATGCTGATCGCCTCCATCTCAAGAAAAATCTGGCTCTATTTTTCTACGAAGAGCTGTATCTTATTTGAAATAAAGCAAACTTTTTATTGGCAAATGAGAGTCTTGCTGCTAGTCTTCTGCTGGACCTTATCTCAAGCTACATTCTAAGGATTACTTCTAACCTGCTTATTTTAATATTTTGCTTGATGTCTTATTTAGGTTCCTTGATTAGAAGAAATGCTCTTATCATTGTAATCCTACTCTTACCCGTTGATTTATGCTGCAGGTATTGTACAGGAGGAATAAGGTGCGAGATGGCATCTGCTTATATAAGGTCAAAAGGTGCTGGCTTTGAGAATGTATTTCAGGTATGCATATTATGGCACTTCTGGAGTTCTGGTATATGAAAAGGATCCATGGTGTTTGTAAAAGGTCCATGGTGTGCATATGATGTGCACAAGGTCCAGAGTGTGCTCATGGACCTTTGTATGTACATAAGAAATATGTAAAGGTAACATTGGACTAAAAAATGTATGAAACTAAATTGATGGTATTACATGTCCTATATTCGGTCACCAAAGGCCCAAAGTTGCTTGAAATGGATAGTTAGAGTAAGACTTAAATGAATCTATTCTCTCTTAGAGCATAATATGACATTATAAGACTCATGATAAACATTTCAAGGTATTTTCCTCCCCCTCTAAATTGTCCAAAATGACTGCATTGTGAAGGTTATTGCACTGTTTTTGAGATATTTTTTAAAAATATTTCAAAGTTGAAATGAAGTTGTTAGAGATCTCCTAGGGTTATATAAGGAGGTTTATAATCAATCACTATCTTATATTTGATCTCCAAAGCCCCACTCCTAAACAAACTTAGGACCAAATTGTAGGATAAACTAGATGATTCAAATCACACTTAGGGCCTAATATGACCTTAAACGACACATGCGACGCATATCAAGGCTATGAAGGTTATTATATACCAATTTTCAAATCTTTTCGAAAAATTCAGAAATTAAAGTAATGGTTATGGACGTCTTATAGGGTCATATGAGGAGGTTTAGAATTAATCATACCAAGGTGTCTCATAGGACGTAATGTGATCCAAGTAAGCATATGCTCCCTCACAAGGTCCAAATTGTTATGACAATTATACACTATATTTTAGATTTTTTTTTTTTAAATTCGATATTAAAATAATGTTACTTGATTCCTCCTAGGTTCATATAAGGAGGTGTTGAACTAAGTAGCCTTAATCTATTTCCAAAGGCCATAGAAATGTGTTTAGAATCCAATTGAAGGAGTTTTTGAAATCGATTAGAATTGATGGTTAGAGTAAAAGTACATGATCCTAATCACTGCTTGTGTTCCCTTATTGTGTTCGAAATTATCCAAAAGGACCTAATTATGAAGGTTATTTATGAAAAATTCATGAAATTGAAATAAAGTTACCGGACACCTTATAGGGTTAGATAAAGAGGGCAGGAACCAACCAGTCTTATAATGAGTCTCTAAAGACCCTAGAAATGGGTTTATGCATCAATTGTAAGAGTTTTGTTCAGTTTGAAATAGATTTTTGTGTCAAAATATTTCAATAGTTTATAGGGCCTAGTATGACCTTATAAGTACCATGCTCCATATATTAAGATGTTTCCTTGATTGGTTTGGAATTTTCCAAAATTACCAAATTATGAAGGGATCTAATATGCACCATTTTTGATACATTTTTGAAATTGAAATAATTTAATTGATGACTCCTAAGATCATATGAAGAGGTTTGTAACCTATTACTGCGCTTATAATTTGGTCTCCATATGCCTTGAAAACAAGTTTATGACTCAATTGTAGGAGTTTAGGAAATTGGTCTGGAATAGACATTTAGCACAAAGTAGATGTGTACATTGGTGTTTTAATGGGATCATTAGGATCGTAGCCTTTCAATGCTTTAAAAAAAGATGTCATGTTTACCTTGTCTCACTACTGTTTGATCTTGTTCCACTCTGAAAAAGTTTTTTGTATTTTGGACAAGGTTATAACATCTGAATATGCTATTTACTTATTTTTTAAAATTGTGTTGCATAGATAATTTCTAGGTACTTAGGTAGACCTATAAACAGCATTGCTAGTCACCAAAATAAATCAACAAGGTTCAAGATGAAGAAATAACCTGGCAGAAGGTCGATCTTCATTTTAAGATTTAGCCTCTTCCCATCATGGAGAGGGCCCATTGAGACCTTTTGGCCAAATATCCCCCAAAGCCCGCGGGAAAACAAAGAAAAAGATTTGAACAGGGGTAGGCGATAACTCCTTTTAATCTTTTTATCTGGATCCATGGATCTCCGATCGGGAAGTCGTATCCAAGCTCCATGGCTACTTGGTGCTTTTTGGTCTTCGTGGGAGTGATCCCTTCTATATTGATGAAGGAGTAGGGATCAACATTTTTGTGGTTAGTTATCTCCCGACAATCTATTAATATACGGTGTAAATCTGGATGGAAGAAACACCAAACATATCCCAAACTTCTAACTCCCACTGGTTGGCTGATTGAAATAGACTGGCTGCGGCCTATGGGAGACGTTTTTGTACTTCATCTTTCATTTATGGTTCGTAATATATAAAATATAAAAAAATATTATTTTTGAAAAATCGAGGAAGGGACCTAAGCATGGAAGATGCTGTACACTTGTGTGGAAAAGGAAATCGAGACCTTACCTCTTTTTCCAGGCTTGTTTGGATTTAAGGTTCTGCAGAAAATCAGGAATCTTTTAGGTGCATTGAAAATTATGTGTGTACTAAGAATCAGTCGTTATGATAATGTGACTTCCATTATGAATGCTGTCATCAAAATGTATGTATGTATTTACGATGTTGCATTGGATTGTTGCTTTTTCTTGTTACTTTTGCCGTCTTGTTAGTTCATTTGTGTACTTGTGTCTAATAAGACTGATTTTACAACCTACTGTGGTTTAATTGCAGTTGTATGGAGGGATACAGCGTTACTTGGAACAGTTTCCAGATGGTGGTTTTTTTAGAGGAAAAAACTTTGTCTATGATCCCCGGTAAGATTTTCTTTGTCTGAACCATTTTCAAAGTTTATTGTGGTGAGTCCGGTCTCAGATTAAAAAAAAATTCCATTTCTATGATCCTTTATATTTTGTATTGCTATGGTATTAGCATTTACTTTTTACTAGCTACTGAGTATAGAAAAACTCTTGTTGAATTTAATTCTTGTCCAAGTTGAAAGGACTTGCTTATGAAATTTATGTAGCTTGTTAAGCTGGTGTTGAAACAAATATTTCACTAAAAGGATTGTCAAAAACATTTGCATGGCCCAGTGAGTCAGGATTTGAACTTGAAAACATCTTGTATAATAGATGAGAAGTTGAAGCAAAAAAATCACCAAAGAAATGTCAAAAGCTTTTGCATGGTATAACAATTCAAAATTTGCACTTTAAAACTTCTTGTATGATATATGATGGGAAGCTGTCTTCATTATGAAGTTTGATTAGTTAGGGGAGAGGGTGCATATACAGGCCCTTTAGCATCTTGTAACTTGACTCTTGCTGTACCTAAGTACCTAAAAGATTGGGTGCTTTGCTGAAGTAGTGTGATTATTAGCTGACCTCTTGTTGAAAGTCTTGAGTACCCTTGGTAAGCAAGTGGTGGTTATGAAGATAATTAAACGCGAAGGGTGGCAAATGTATGGAATTTTTTTTCGCTTGAGACTGGTGAGATGTATATTGATTTGGTGATTTATATGGGAGTCACCAATTAATGATGGGATACAAATTGTTTTTTTAACTGAGAATTGGGTGACTTGGACTGTTCTATCATGCATACCTGTCTTACATATGTGTTTCCCTTAAATCTATTCTAGAACTTCGATTCTTTAGTTGTTTGAAGCCTTATACTATCATATTATTTGGCTGATTTTGTTTTGGCTCTTGATAGGATTTCAGTTGGGAGTTCAAGTAAATTTATATTGGGGAAATGCCTTCTATGTGGTACCTCTTTTGATGATTACTCGTCACGCTGTCGTTGTGCTTTTTGCCGGATGCTTGTTTTGGTCTGCAATGATTGTCAGGTAACGATTTTATGCCACAATTTTTTAATTTTTAATATCCATGTGGCAGTGACACTCTCTTAAAGAGAACATTTTTTGAGGGGTGTTGTGGGATTGCTGTTTTTGTGAGGATAGCATGAATTATATGGGATATTGTGTGAACATGAGTGAGTTTAAATTAGTTCCGAGATTAATTTATGGGCTACCCCCCCCCCCCCCCCCCCCCCAACACACACAACAAAATTTTTTGATTATTCATCATAGATGCTAGAGGATAAGGATCTTTCTCACTCTTTTTAAATTGTTATATTCAAAGTACTCTTTTGTAGCCATTGTAAGTCCTTTTCTCTACTTCTGTATGTCACTTGTTTAGGGATGAGCCTTGGGGGCTTGTCTTTGGGGTAGTAAGGTCTATTGAGTTCAAGTGATCCTATGATCTCTAGAATCCCTAAGCTGTGGATTAGATGTTGTCTTGAAGTGAAAACTGGAAAGAATGATTGTTCTGCTTACTACAATTGGTGCTGAAGATACTTTCTGGACATTTTGTTGGCTGCTCTTGAACCTTGATAATCCTGGATTCACAAGTTGTAGGTGTAATTTGGGAGCTCTGCTTCAGTGTTTGGCAAACTATTCTTTTAAGTATGTTGTTCATACTATTGATATAGAAAATAGAATTGATTTTTCAGTAGGTCTTTTTAGAGTAGCCTGGACAACTTAATTTTATACAACAGACTTTATCACTTCAAATCTCATAAAAGCTACCTGTTTGCAAAGTTGACTTCTAATGATGTAAAGATACAAACTGTGTACAAGATTTTGCCTTGATTTATGAATTGTGGTAAACTTAAGTTGTTGCCTGTTAAAAATTAAATTCTTCTATGTATAATCATTTTCTTCAACCCCTTTTGCATGCATCAATGATTTCTTTTTTTCCGTTTCTGGAATCATAATATCATGCTTTTGTATTTTTCTGAGTTATGCTTCTAGTGTCTGCAGAGGGAGAGTGCCCAATATGCTTGTGAGTTGTGTCAGAAACATGGAAAAGTTGTCCAGTCTGTTCCACCAGTTAATAATGATTGTTCTGAAGTAAATTTGGCCTGCGATGTTGGAACAGTTCCCACTGAGTGCCCGATCCATTTTAGCTCAAACCAATTTCAAGTTTCCTGTAGTTCTGGTAAGGTTTGCATTCTCAGACTTTTTTTGTTGACTTAGTGCAAAAATACTCTTTCCCCGGTTACACAATGAAATTGATTCCATCTAATATGAGATCACTTTACTCCTTTGTTATGTTGGTTTTCTCTGGATCAAAGTGTCAAATAAATGACTTCACAAATGAATTAGCATGAACGAGTAAGAGTTGTTCTTATCTTCAGATACTTCTGATAGGAAAGTATATGCCATGAATGCCACTAAATTCTATTATGGTTTTTTTTTTTCCCCAATCTGTTGAAGTATAGGGCCTTCCAAGAGACTCAGGATACTGTGCCTTCATGGATTTCGTCAGAATGCTTCCAGCTTCAAAGGAAGAACTGCCTCATTAGCAAAAAAACTTAAAAGCTTGGCGGAGCTTGTTTTTGTGAATGCTCCCCATGAGTTATCGTTTATATATCATCCTCATAAACAGGAAACCAATTGCATATCAAGTTTACCTCATCATGATCCCCCACCTACCAAAAATTTTAGCAAAAAATATGCGTGGTTTGTAGCTCCTGACTTCCAGAGAAAGGAAGCCGTTTATTGGGAAAAAACTGATGTGCCTTTTGATCCCCTTCAGTATCAGCAGCAGACGGAGGGATTTGCTGAGTCTTTGTCGTATATGAGATCTGTTGTCTCTAAGGAGGGGCCCTTTGATGGCATTTTGGGGTTTTCACAGGGAGCTGCTATGGCAGCTCTTATGTGTGCTGAGAGAGGGAAACTAGACCTAGAATTAAGTTTCAGATTTGTGATATTGTGTTCTGGATTTGCCGTTAATCTATCAAGATATGAAAAAGGATCCATTACTTGCCCGTCGCTTCATGTGTTTGGAAATGAGGGTGGAGGTGATCGACAAATATCATCTGGTTTCAGCAGAGATTTATCATCTTTTTTTGATGATGGATGCAGAATGATTATTGAGCATGATTCTGGTCATATAATTCCCACAAGACCTCCCTACATTGATGAGGTCAAAGAGTTTCTTCAGCAATTCATATAATGATAATATGATATGTACTACTTGTAAGTTGTAACGCTGTATTTGAATGGGTCGCTATTCTTATGCTTTCCTGATTGATATTTTGTATTGCAGTTCTCTTGTGATGTCAAGCAGAATATATCAGATACTTTGTATTTAAAAACTACTGTAATAGTTACTTTATCCTTGAGTCTAATTGGTTTCTGTCTTTCTGATAGGTTTAAGTCAAGATCCTTTGAAGTGGTTTCTTTCTCTCTTTGATTCTAGGGGCTACTACCATCCCTGGACGGTTCTTAGTCCCATATAGCTAAAACACTACTAGTTTTTGGTTTATATTCACAATAAGGAGGTATTTGGTTCACAATAAGATAAAGGGAACGAGTTTATATATGACGACGGAGAATGAAAAAGCCAAACCCTTTGATATAAAATGTTGTTTCACTTCATTCAAACACTTGAGCTCCACCATATTCTTCTTATTGTTATTGTTATTGTTAACTCCAGTATTATTATTATTAATATTATAGTTAATATACAATTTAAAGCAATTTTTGTTGTTTTCTGATTTTAATTAGTACTTTGTTTTTTTCAAAAATAAAAACTCTGCCCTCCGGAATGAGTACACCACTATTATTTGAGTTTTAAAATTGGATTGAAATGGATATTTAAAATCAAATTAGATGTTTTTCTTTATTACTTTCAGTATCTAATATAATCTTATAGGACCCATGATAAACAAATCAAAGTATTCCTCTATTGGGTATGATATTATACAAATTTATCGAATTTTAAAGTTTTTTTAAACTATTTTTGAAATATATCCCAAATTTTCAAAATTGAAATAATGAATTAGGTGCCTTCTTGGAACATAAAAGAATTTTGGAACAATACATTACCTTATACTTGGTCTCTAAAAACCACAAAGATGAGCTTATGATCCAATATAGGAGTTTTATATGACAATTGAAATGAATGTTTAAAGTAAAAAAAAATATTGATATGGACATAAGTTTTATAATAAATTGGTCCATAATATATGTTGAGTTGATAATTTATCTAATTCTTGGAAAAAAAGTTACATTGCAGAGTACATAATCTTTTTCCATTTTTTTATTCATATTTATATGATTTAAAAAGTCAAATCAATGACATGCCAACGAATTGAGACTATAATTATAAGGATTTTGAAAATCAAGGACCTACCACATGCCATCATCTCTTCAATGATAACATGTATCCATATATGTAGTGATATCATGTCAACATTTTCAAGCTATTTTTTAATATTATTAAAAAAAAACTATATGTTTTTATAATATTTATACTCTTAAACACTTACTTGCGATATACATAATACATGACTTATCACTTGAGCTACATCACATTAATAGTTATTTCTTATTACATATATAGCTTATCAAATATAATAACTTCATCACTCATAGACAATTACTTCTTATTGATATATGAGTGAAATTTAAATAGATCGTACATATGTGAAGACAACTAGTTTGAGTTCAAAATTTTTGCACATATAAAACATGCAATCTCCTATAGTGTAATTGGGGCCGAAAAAATTACTCTCTTCATCCCACTAAAATTGCCCAATTTTCATTTATAAAGTTAAAATTTAAAAAGTTTTACTATAAATTCTCGTCATGTTATAAGAAATAATATATTTAAATGGGATTTTGTTGGATGCATCTCAATATAAATTTTTAGAATATGAGATTTTCATAATTTTTTACCTAATAAATTTGGAAATAAAAACATTTAATAGTTAGTATGACGGGAGAATGTTATTTGAAAAAACTTAATATAGAAAGAAGAGTTACTTTAAAGCATTGCCATGAACATCAACACGAGACTTTACAAGTATTGATGAGGGATTATATCGTTTGTGTTGAAACTCCATAAGCATTATGCTTCGTACAAGACCAAGCGTAAATTTGGCGGGGTATCGACTTCACCGCAACAATATGTTTGAATATCCGTTATTCAGTTGAAGTCTTAAGAACCGAACAGCAAACCCAGTTCAAACGCCCATCAACATGGCAAGACAAGTCCTTCCTTACACCATCAAATCCGCGCTAAAACTCGCACTCAACTTCTCAATCCTGGAAACCCGTTTATCTCAATGCCAAAACTTTTGCCAATTCAATGAAATACTCAGTCAAACCATCTCAACTGGCCTAATAAAAGACGCTTACGCAGCAAGCAGAATCCTTCGATTTTCGACGGTTTCGTCCTTCGTTAATCTTGATTACTCCCGCCGAATCTTTGATCAGCTTGAGAACTCAAATGGGTTCATTTGGAATACAATGATGAAGGCTTATTTAGTGAGGAATTTGAATGAGAATGTTATCAGTTTATATAAAACTATGCTGTACTGTGATATTAGTCCTGATAATTATACTTATCCCATTTTAATTCAAGCTTGTGCTCATCAGTTTTCAGATTCGGTGGGGATAGGGATTCATGGGCATGTATTGAAGACGGGTTTTGATTCCGATGTCTATACGAGGAATACTCAGATCAAAATGTATGTTGCATGTGGTTGTTTGAATGATGCACGCCAGATGTTTGATGAAAGTCCTGTGTTGGATTCAGTTTCATGGAACTCAATTTTGGCAGCGTATGTTCAGAGTGAAGATTTAGAAGCAGCTAGGGAGTTGTATAATCTGATGCCTAAAAGGGATATATTTGCAGTGAATTCGATGATTGTTTTGTATGGAAGGTTGGGTCGAGTGGCTGAGGCACACAAGTTGTTTGATGAATTGAAAGAGAGGGATAAGGTTTCATGGAGTGCGTTGATCTCATGTTATGAACAAAATGGGTTTTACCAAGAGGCTCTATGTCTGTTTGAGGAGATGGTGGCTGCTGGAATTCTCTTGGATGAGGTTGTGCTTTTGAGTGTTATTTCTGTATGTACCCACTTGTATGCTATTTATGAAGGGAGAATGATTCATGGGTTAGCGATCAAAATTGGTGTTGGCTCTTATGTTAATCTAAAGAACACATGTATTCACCTATATTCTCAATGTGGGGATATAATGGCGGCTGAGAAAGTATTTGAAAGCAGCCAAAATCTGGACCTGATATCTTGGAACTCAATGATATCTGGGTACATGAAGTGTGGTATGGTAAATAGAGCACAGTCATTGTTTGACATCATTCCGGAGAAAGATCTAGTGTCTTGGAGTGCAATGATATCTGGCTATGCTCATCATAACCATTTTTCTGAGACCTTGAAACTTTTCCAAGAGATGCAACAAGAAGGAATTAGGCCTGATGAAGTTGTGCTAGCAAGTGTCGCTTCAGCCTGCACCAACTTAGCTGCACTGGATCAAGGCAAGTGGGTACATTCTTACATTAGAAAAAATGGGATAAAAGTTTATGGCATTCTCGGTACAGCTTTGATAGACATGTACATGAAATGTGGATGTGTGGAAAATGCAGTAGAAGTGTTTCATGAAATGGAAGAGAGAGGGGTTTCCACCTGGAATGCTATCATTCTTGGTTTTGCAATGAATGGGTTTGCTGAGAGGGCACTTCAGATGTTCTCAGAGATGAAAAAATCCGAAGTTATTCCCAATGACATAACTTTTACTGCAGTGCTTGGAGCATGTCGCCACATGGGATTAGTAGATGAGGGTCAAAGCCATTTCAATTCCATGGTGAGAGAGCACAACATAGAACCAAATATAAAGCACTATGGATGCATGGTTGACCTTCTTGGGCGGGCAGGTTTTCTCAAAGAAGCTGAGCAACTCATTGTGAGCATGCCAATGGAACCTGAAGTCACCACTTGGGGTGCACTGCTTGGTGCTTGTAGAAAACATGGCGATGGAAATATGGGAGAACGGGTTGGAAGGAAACTCATTGAGCTGCATCCGGAGAATGAGGGGCTACGTGTATTACTGTCCAATATCTGTGCTTCAAAAGGTGAGTGGAATGATGCACTTGATATCTGGCAAGAAATGGGACAACATGGTAAAGAAAAAACTCCAGGTTGGAGCCTAATTGAAGTCAATGGCTATGCATGATTTTCAGGTCTGAGATTTGGGCCGCAGGTTAGTTTTATTCGTGGATGAATGTCAAGTTCAAAACCTAAATTAAGTCCACAATGAACTTCTGGATGTCTAATTCATAGTATTGACTCTTTATAAAGTTCAGCATCAATAATATTTGACGATAACTTTAGGCTTACTATGGCCCTAGAGTTGCTTTTCCACCATATTTCAACTCAGTTGTTGCACCTTGATGCCCAAAATCATCTGGAAATTCTGGCTAAGGCTAAAGCTACAGGGGTTTGATGGCCTTGCAATGTCAATTGGGAATGGCAATGCAGAGAAGGAAAGGGTGACGTTGAGAATAGGTTATCACAAAGGTATGTCACTGCTTGATTTTATTATTCGCATTGATGAATTGAGGAGTTAATTCTTCCTTTCAATAAAAAAAAAAAAAAATTGAGTTAAATGTTTGGGTATTTCTAATATTTTTATATATGTATGTTACGATGATCTACAGTGCTGAAACTCAGGGGTCCTTATGGAAGTGATGTAAACACTGGAGGGGGGGTGCCGCTGTTCTAGCTTGTGTTTGTTTATTCATTCCCTTTACATTCATGAATTTCTGTTTTGCTTGAATTCCGATTTCAGACACTTATGCCTGACTGATCATAATAAAAGGAAGAGAAGCTGTGAAGGAACCCCAACTAGTGGTATTCTTCCCTTCTTTATTAGTAAGCTTGAAGCTTCTGTTAATATAAAATCATAGGCAAAGAGTTTATCAGTAAGAATGAGCTAGAAAGAGGAGAGTTAGTGTGATCTACTTCGTTTTCAAATCTAACATAATTCTCTACATATTTGACTAGCAGTTGAAGAAATTTTTCCTCCTGCTGATTAGGTGTTGGGAGTTCTTGTCACATCTACTAAAGCGGCAGTAAATCAATTACAGGGAACTGCTGTTCCACCTGGTGTGGTAACCTCAATGAAGTTAGGGATTCCTGGGGTCCATGTGAAAGGGAATTCAGTTTCTGTTTCTCCACCTAACAGAGACTATATGGAGTTATGTCTCGGAAGGCCGGTTACTGGTACAGTGACTTTGTTTCTGATCACCTTGGTACAGAACGGATGGGAGTTGGAGTGGGAGAGGAGAAAACAATCTAATCAATAGTCTGCAAGAAGGTCTAGCTTGAGGGAAAAAGTAATGTGTTTCTTTAAGAATTCTATTTTTACTTTTAGATGAAATAAACCATGAGCTTCACTCCGGATTGAACGTTATTTTTTCTTGCCTTGTAAATTACAATTCAGACTTGAATGAGGGGCTTGCTAGAGGAGTTGAATTCTTCAGTGCTAAAAACATGGTGCTTAAGTCTGAAATCAACCAGCTGTTGGAGAACTCACAGAACTCTGTCTGGAAAATGTTGCGTTAACAGTAATTAATTTTTATTAAGTTAATCCATTACCCACATATTCTGCACTACTGCTTTTAGAGAGATTGTTTTTGTAGGGAAAATTGAAAAAATATGCTCTCTGGACGAGGAGAAGAATGGCTAAGCTAATTTTGAAGCCACAAGTAATCCCAAGGACAGCACTGAAAACTTATCAAGGGTCAATTGCTCAGGTTCTGTTGGTAGACACTCGGTACCTATCATCAAGGGTCAATTATTCAGGTCCTGTTGGTAGAAACTTGGTTAAGGTGGGACAAGTGCAAAGTTGAGTGCCACATACCATTGATTTCTGGGTAACCGAAGGCTGATGATGTGGGTAACCGAATTCTGCAAGTCATGAAGGTACTGGATGATCAAATTAAAAGCCCAATATTACTTCTAACTGGGTTAAAATTTGGAGTTCAGCAGATAGATATAATTTCCGAAGTAAACTCTGTAATTGTTATCTGAAGGCTTTCTCAATGGTAGAACTGATATGTTTTTATTATTAGAATTCAAATTGCCAAAATTGACCGCTTAAAATTGCATATTGATGAGTTCTATTGATTTAAAAGAGGGAGTCTTTCCCCAGTATCTCTCTCGTGCTTCTGATATCCTAAATTGAACAGTTTACACTTCTGGCCTTCTGCAAATTCTCGTAAAGAAAGTTCTGGTCAGAGAACACGTGCAAGTATTTAATATAACGGGATCAACCAGCTCTTTAGGTTATCCTGTTTCCAAAAAGACCTCTATGATCTTCAAATGATTCCAGAATCATACTTATATAAAAGAGAGCTTAAGGAACAGATGAAATTAATCTGCATTAGATGGTAATTCAATAACAAATGCCTCAATCAGGCATGAATTATTATTCAAGGAAAAAGAATGCTGCTTTGTATTATTGTATAGTTTACAATGTTTGCTTAGGAATGAAAATCTTAACCTTCAAATAAGTCCTCTTTGAATGACGATATTATATTACCAACAGTTCCAAGTTCCTTCAGTAATGTGCAATAAGTTCCTTGGAGACTGAGATTTCCAACTTCTCTCTCACAAAAAAGCTTCACCGTCTGAATAACTGCTGCACCAGCTCACATCATCCTCTAAAAGAGATAGTCAACATATTCACCATCGGATGGAACTAGCCAAAAGAAAAATGTATATAATTGATGCCAGTAAGATAATCAAAGCTTCCTGATTGTTGAGCATTCACTCATTCAAGTCGACAAAGTTCTATCAAACCAATTACGCTATGAAGTGTATGAACTCTTCTCTTTCAGTTAGTAACTGAACATGATATCAAAACACGCCTTTTATTCAATGACTCACGTCCCGTCTTCCAGGTCATGGAAAGTAAAGTCTATATCAGGAACAGAGCCTGCTACTTTCATATGTAGAATCATCATGCTCAAAACCTCATAGACCCCTTGAGTTTGAGGCCCTGCCTTATCTCCAACCGCAAAGCTGTAGACACCATTTTTTAACTCAATCCAACTATATCCAGGCTCTTTCCTGCCTCCTAATCCTTTCATTAATTTCCTCATTCTTGCAAAATCTCTCCATTCTCCTTCTGAAGCATACAAATTTGATAACAACAGGTAAGTCCTACCCATGTCCGGCCTTGCCTCTAACATAAATTGGGCAGCCAACTTACCCAAAATGGGAAGCTTATGTGCCGTGCAAGAACCTAAAAGTGCCCCCCAGACAGGGTCACTGGGAGCTACCGGCATATTTTTTATCAGTTCATAAGCTGTGTCGACTTTCCCAGCTCTCCCCAGTAGATCCACCACACATCCATATATGTCCTGATCAGGATCTATATTATACTCTGTCAGCATAGAGTCAAAATACCTCAGACCTTCATTTACAAGGCCAGCATGGCTACAGGCACTTATAACTGCCATGAACACAATCCTATCAGGTCTAATGCCTGATTTGACCATTTCATTGAACAGCTTGACAGCTTCCTTTCCGTAACCATGAACTCCATAAGCAATCATCATAGAAGTCCAAGAGACCAAGTCTTTAGCAGACAGAAACTCAAACATTTTCCCAGCATCGCTAATGCTTCCACATTTAGCATACATGTCTATGAGGGAATTTGCTAGTGCCATGTTCCTATCAAGACCTTTTCGAAGAGTATGTGAATGAATTTGCTGCCCACAAGTTAAAAGTGACAAATCAGCACAAGCTGCTATGACACTCGAGAATGTGAAGCAATTTGGAGTAAAACCTTGTGATTCCATTGAGGTAAATACAGATAGACACATGGTAGAATTTGATCTTTTGTAGCCAGCAATCAAAGTGTTCCAAGTGATCAAGTCCTTCTGAAGCATCTCATTAAAGCATTGACTAGCATCAGATAGACATTGACACCAACAATACATGTCTATGATGGCATTCATGACAGGTAGACTAAAACTAAGTCCATATTTAACAATTGTAGCATGTAATTGAGCACCATGGGAACTCGCTTCAGTCAAAGCACAAGCTTTGACAGCAATTGATAAACTATATGCACTTTGCTCAGCTTCCTCCTGTTACAAACTACAACAGCGTAAGGAAGAATCCCAATATATAGTGAATCATACTACTGAAAAGTTGAAATGACCTTGTCAACCGGAAAGACAAACATTGCACAATGCAAGAACCAAATTGTACTCAACAACATAATTTTGAGCTTCTAGATACTTACAGATAACATTTGCTGAAAAGCTCTTAGTCCACCATATCCATCACCCCTATGAGTGTATCCCGTAATCAAAGTTGTCCAAGAAACACCAGTTTTCTGATAAACACCGCGAAAAACCATGCATGCTTCATCCATAGTACTACAACATGTAGCATAAACATCCATCAAAGAATTATCCACATAAATGGAACCTACCAAACCATACTTAACAGCAAGTCCATGAACTAAACCCCCACAAGAATAGCACTTGATCCCTTTACAAGCCTTCAACACACTAGACACGGTAAAAGAGTTTGGCTTAACCCCTTCCTTCAACATCTCATAAAATACAGCCCAAGCAGACGAGTCATAGTTACAGGATGTATAGCCAGCTATCATGGTTGTCCAAGCAACAACATCTCTTTCAGGCATTTCGTCGAACAGTTTACGTGCTTCGTTGACTGAGCCCTTGTCAAAGTATGATTTGATGAGGTTAGTAGCTAAAAATGAAGGGCTTTTGGGCGAGTATGATGGGTTAGATTGGGTCCATTGAAGTGCTTTGAGAGCCATTGACGGGATTAGGCTGGTGTAAGGGGTACATAGTTTGATATTGTTCATCTCTTGTGTGCAACGTCAAATACAAGAAACACAGAAAACAAAAAGTATGAACTCTGACTTTTACAGTTCTACAAGTTTCATTCATTCATGGAGGTTAAGTTGAAATTTTGTTAAAAATTTGCAACAAGGCGTAGGCGCTAGGAATTTGGAGAGAGACATATGAGTATGATGTCCCAAACTATGAACCCCGTATGTTGGCGCTCCTGGCAGCTTACGTTGCTAGAGTGCAAGCTTGTCTTGCAATAATGTAGATGAAATTAGCTCTTAAATGTGCATCTAGGCTCTACCAGTATTGTGAACCAATTGGGCTAGAACGAACTTCTAGAATTTTCATTTTGTTAAACTTAATTCAATTTAAATTTGACCCATACTCTAATCGTACCCGAATTCAAATAACCTAAAACTAACTTCAATTCAAATTGACACGTTTCGAACTCAAAATTATCCGACCCAACAAGCAAAAACTTTTCTAATTGGACCAAAACTAAATCTAGCTTAATCTTATTATTTTCCACAATTGCTCGAGTCATACCCAATTTAATCGATTTCCACTCTTCTAACAAAAAAACCCTTTAAGCATTCAATATAAGTCTATAATACCAAAAATAAAAAGAAGCATTTGATAATTGAATGAACTAATTTATAAGCAAAAATGGAAACATGCCAAAATAAAAAGACAAAGTGAAAAAGAAAAATACTATTGAAACTTGCCAAACTCAACTATTGAAGTTTGGTGCAGTGTTATTTTTATTAAAATGAAACTACCTATGAGCTATGACTCACTTGTATGTAGATTTGTTCAACTAGGAGAGGTCCCATCAAGGGTCCATAATCAGTCCATTTGCAAAAGGGTCTAACCAATTACAAACATAATTAAGTTGATCTTTAAAGGGTTATGTTTTATTGTGTCTTTAATGGGTCCAGTCGGGTCAATAATAAACTAATAGTTTCTACATCTTTTAAACACTATCAAGTAATGAAGTATTTCTACGTAATTTCTGATGGTCCACTGTCAAAGATTGGATGTAATACAGGAAAATTATCACCCTTTGTAGATAAAAATTTTAATCTCTTTAGTCGGCCTGACTCGACCTGTTTTTTAATCTTCTTTGGCCTGACCAGACTCGGCCCGTTCTGCACCTTCTTTGGCTCGGTCCGATCCTAACCCGACCCAATGTACATATCTACTTGTATGGGCACAAAATACCCATAAGTATAAATGGTTCCTTGAAATCGAGGTTCTACATGCTAAGTATTACTCTTAAACTTGTGTCTACTTGTGTAAATTATACGGTGTTGCTGAATTTTAAATGCTCAAAGAAAATCAAAGCAGTTTTTTAGTATTGGTGTCTTGTGCCTGACTTGTTTTCCTTATCTCTTGATATGGCGTTGCTAATGATGGTTAAGGGTGTGTAAAATAACCGTAAATGTTAATCGTGTATAATCGGTTCATATTAACGGTTATTTTACCGAATCGTTAACCTTAACGACTAACGGTTACGATAATAAAATTTTATAACAGTTAAACGTTGGTTACCCGATATTATTATTTTTAAAAAAAATTAAATCTATAATGCTAAAATATGAATGAATGTCACAAGTTTTTTTTATGCATGTTGAAACCTTGTGTAAATATGTGTTGTTATTATTGTAGACGACCCAAATGAGCTAAGTAATCATACAAGTAGTTTCACAATATTAGGTGTACAAGTGCATAAAAATGAAATGAAACGGTTAGCGGTTAACCGTTAAATGTAGCGTTAAATACCGGTTAATCGTTTATTGGTTACTGTTATTTAACGTTATGATTACAATTAACATTTTCCAATAACCGTTATAATGGTTAATCGTATGGTTATGGCTTAACGATTAGGTTTACCATTTATGGACACCCCTATATAAAGGCCCCAAACTCGTATTTAGGATCCAATTGTAGGTATATTAGAAAGATTATAATTGATATTTCAAGTCAAATTAGATAGTTCTAATAACTCATGGCCTAAATTGATCTTGTTAAAACTAAGTAAAAATTTAATTAAAGGAATTTTGTGACCGAAATAAAAAAGGTCAGAAATAACGAAATTCTAAAGGTTACAAAACACCAATTTTTGGTAATTCCTATAGATTTTCAAAAATTAAAATAATTTCCATGTGTGTCTCTTAAGGTCTAAATAGGTTTAAAACAAATATTTTCTATATCTTGGACCTCCAATGGCTTCAAAATCGTATTTAGAATCCAATTGTAGGTATATTATAAGCGGTTGTAATTGATGCTTTAAGTCAAATTATATAGTTTCAATTACTCTTGCGTGATAATATTACCATGTTAAAATTAGGGAAAAAATTTAATGAAATTATGCAAGTGAATTAAAAAACGTTTGAAATGATAACATTTTGAAGGTAATCTTTAAAAAATTTCAAAAATAAAAAAATCAGTGGGTGTCTCCCAGGGTAATATAATTAGGTTTCGAACAAATATTTTACTTATGTTGGACCTCCAAAGCCCCCAAACACGTATTTTGGATCAAATTGTACGTAAATTTTAAACGGATGTAATAGATGTTTCAAGTAATATTAAAAGGGTTTAATAGCTCATGTGGCCTAATTTGATCCTTTTAAAGTTAGGGTAAAAATTTATAGGAGTTATGCGACTGAGTTCAAAAATGTCCGAAATGACAAAATTTTGAAAGTTATAATATATTGATTTTGGGTAATTCCATTAGATTTTTAAAAATTAAAGTAATTTAAGTAGGTGTCCCATTTTGGTCATTTAAAGAGGATTAGAACAAAGAATTTAGTATTCCTAGAAATCCAAAGCCTTCAAAAAGGTATTTAAAATCCAATTGTAGGAATATTAGAAACGATTGAAATTGATATTTTAAGTCAAACTAAATGATTCTAATGACTCTTGCGGGCTAATATGACCCCGTTATAGCTTGGGTAAAAATTTAAATGAATTTCGCGGTCAACTTCTAAAACATCTGAAATGACGTAACTTTGAAAATTATTAATACATTGATTTTTGGTAATTCTTGAAAATTTTCAAAAATAAAAATAATTTAAGTGGGAGTCCCTAGGATCATATAAAGAGATTTTGGGCAAACATTTTATTTATGTTGGACCTCCAAATGCCCCAAACATGTATTTTGGATCCAATTGTAAATTATAAACTATTGTAATAAATGTTTCAAGTAAATGTAGATGGTTCTAATGAATCCTATTGCCTAATTTGATCCTGTTCAAGATAGGGTAAAAATTAAAAGAATTTCTACCGAGTTTAAAAATGTCTAAAATGACAAAATTTTGAAGGTTATAATGCACTGATTTTGAGTAACTTCGGTATATTTTCAAAAATTGAAATAATTTTAGTAGGAGTCCCCTCTAGTCATTTAAAGAGGTTTATGACATATAATTTATTTATCCTAGACCTCCAAAAAATTCAAAAAGGTATTTAGAATCCAATTATAGGTATATTAGAAACGAATTTAATTGATATTTCAAGTCAAATTAGATGCTTCTAATGACTCCTACAGGCTAATATGACCCTGTTATAACTTGAGTAAATATTTAAAGAATTATGCGACCGACTTCTAAAATATCTAAAATGATGTAATTTTGAAGATTATAATACACCAATTTCTGGTAATTTTTTAAAATAAAAAAATCAGTGGGAGTCCTCTAAGGTCATATAAAAAGGTTTCAGACAAATTTAATTTATCTTGGAATTCCAAAGGCCCCAAACACGTATTTTGGATCAATTATATGTAAATTATAAACTATTGTAATAGATGTTTCAAGTAATATTACATGGTTCTAATGACTCATGTGACCAAATTTGATCATATTAAAGTTAGGGTAAAATTTTAAAAAGTTCTATGACCAAGTTTTAAAACGTCCGAAATGACTAGATTTTGAAAGCTTAACACCGATTTCAAGTAATTCTAGTACATTTTCAAAAATTGAAATAATTTCAATGCTTGTCCCTTGTGGTCCTTTAGAGAAGTTAAAAAAAAAAACAATTTATTTATTCTAAACCTCTAAAGGTTTCAAAAACTTAGAATCTCATTGTAGGTATATTAGAATGATTGTAGTTGAAGTTTTAAGTCAAATTAGATGGATCAAACGACTCATACGGGCTAATATGACCCTATTAAAATTTGGGTAAAAATTTTAAGGAATTTCGCGATCTATTTGAAAAACATAAAAAATGTAATTTTGAAGATTAATACATAGATTTATGGAAATTCTTGACAATTTAAAAAAAAAAATCACTAGGAGTCTCCTTGGGTCATATAAAGAGATTTCGGACAAGCACATTATTTATCTTGGATTTCCAAAGTTTTCAAACACTTAGTTTGGATCCAATTTTACGCAAATAATAAACTATTATAATAAATGTTTCAAGTTAAATTGGATGGTTTTATTGACTCTTGTGGCCTAATTTGATCATGCTAAAGCTAGGGTAATAGTTTAAAGGAGTTCTACGACCAAGTTCAAAAAATCCAAAATGACAAAAATTTGAAAGTTTATAATACACCGATTTCGAGTAATTCTGGTAGATTTTTAAAAATTGAAATAATTTCAATGGTTTTCCCTGCAATTATTTAAAGAAGTTTAGAACAAATAATTTATTTAATCAGACCTCCAAAGGATTCAAAAAGGTACTTAGAATCCAATTTTAGATATATTAGAAAAAGTTGTAATTGATGTTTCAAGTCAAGATGATTCTAATGACTCCTGCGGAGTAGTATGACCATGTTAAAACTTGGGTAAAAATTTTTGAAAATTTTGCAACTCACTTCATAAACATCAAAATGACATAATTTTAAAAATTATAATACACCAATTCTTGGTAATTCTTTAAATTTACAAAAAAATTTACGAGGAGTTCCTTAGGGTTATATAAAGAGGTTTTGGAAAAACATTTTATTTATCTTGAACCTCCAAAGATCCCAAACACCTAGTTTGGATCTAGTTGTACATAAATTATAAACTGTTGTAATAGACGTTTCAAGTCAAGTAAGATGGTTCTAATGGTTCATGTGGCTTAATTTGATCTCGTTAAAGCTAGGGTAAAAATTTAAATGAGTTCTAGGACCGAGTTTAAAAACGTTTGAAATAAAGAAATTTTGAAGGTTATAATTCACCAATTTTGGGTAATTTCTGTAAATTTTCAAAAATTGAAATTATTTCAGTTGATGTTCCTTGTGGTCATTTAAAGAGGTTTCGAACAAATAAATTATTATACCTAAACCTCCCGAAGCATCAAAAAGGTATTTAGAATCCAACTGTAGGTATATTAGAAACGGTTGTAATTGATGTTTAATATTTCATGTTGTCTAATTTGATCTTGTCAAAGTTAGGGTAAAAATTTAAAGGATTCTATGACCAAGTTTAAAAACTTTCGAATTGACGAAATTTCAAAGATATAATATACCTATTTTAGGGAATTTTTGTAGATTTTTTAAATTTTAAATTATTTTTGTGGGTATCCCCTGTGGTAATTTAAAGAGGTTAGAATAAACAGTATTTTATTCCTAGACATGCAAAGGCTTCAAAAAGGTATTTAGAATTCAATTGTAGGTTTATTAAAAACAGTTGTAATTGATGTTTCAAGTCAAATTAGATGGTTATAAATATATAATGACTCATGCGGGCTAATATAACCCTATAGTAAATTGGGTAAAAATTTAAAGAAATTTCGCGACCGACTTCAATAACACATGAAATGACGTAATTTTGAATATTATAATACACTGATTTATGGTAATTCTTGAAAATTTAAAAAATAAAAATAATTTAAGTGGGAGTCCCTTAGGGCCATTTAAAGAGGTTTTATACAAATATTTATTTATGTTGGACCTACAAAAGCCCCAAACACGTATTTTGATCCAATTGTACATAAATTATAAACTATTGTAATAGATGTTTTAAGTCACATTAGATGGTTTTAGTGATTCCTATGCCCTAATTTGATCTTGTTAAAGTTAGGGTAAAATTTTTAAGGAGTTCTTCGATCGAGTTTAAAAATGTTCAAAATGACGAAATTTTGAAAGTTAATACACCGGTTTCTGGTAATTCAGGTAGATTTTCAAAAATTGAAATAATTTCAGAGGTTGTCCCCTGTGGTCATTTAAAGAAGTTTAGAACAAACAATTTATTTATTCTAAACCTCCAAGGGAGATTCAAAAAGGTATTTAGAACCAAATTGTAGGTATGTTTAGAAATGTAATTAATGTTTCAAGTCAAATTAGATGATTCTAACGCCTCTTGTAAGCTAATATGACCATGCTAAAACTTGGGTAAAAAATTTATAAAGTTTATGTTAGGGAGTTTCTTAGGGTCATATAAGGAGGTTTCGGATAAATACTTTATTTTGTTAGACATTCAAAGGCTCCAAACACATAGTGTTGATCAAGTTGTACATAAATTATACACTGTTCTAATAGGTGTTTCAAGTCAAATTAGATGGTTTTAGTTACTCCTATGACTTAATTTGATCCTACTAAAATTAAGGTAAAAATTTAAATAAGTTCTACGAAGAACGAGTTTAAAAACGTGAAATGACGAAATTTTGAAGGTTATACACTGATTTCGGGTAATTCCGATAGATTTTCAAAGATTGAAATAATTTCAGTGGTTGTCTGCTATGGTCATTTAAAAAGCTTTAGAACAAACAATTTAGTTATCCTAGACCTCCAAAAGATTAACAATGGTACATGGAATCCAATTGTAGGTATACTAAAAACAGTGATAATTAATATTTCAAGTCAAATTAGATAGTTATAATGCTTCTACACGCTAATATAACCCTGTTATAATTTGGGTGAAAATTTAAAGGAACTATGCGATTAAATTCAAAATCATCCGAAATGACGTAATTTTGAAGATTAATACACCAATTTCTAGTATTTTTAAAAATAGTCAAAAATAAAAAATAGTTTCAGTGGGATTCCCTAAGTAGGGATGTGCAAAATAACCGTAACCTTTAACCATTTATAACCGGTCATATTAACAATTCTTTTACCGAACCGTTAAGAATAACCGTTAATAGTTAACAATTACGATTATGGTAATTAAATTTTCATAACGATTAATTTAACCGATATGATTATTTTTTAAAAATAAACTAAACCTAAAAGCTTAAAACACGAATGAATGTCACAAGTTTTTTATGCATGATCAAATCTTGTGTAAATATGTGTTATTATTATTGTAGAAGATCCAAATGAGTTACGGAATCATATAAGTAGTTAACAATATTAGATGTACAAGTCCATAAAAATGGAATTAAATGGTTAAATACCGTTATCCATTTATCGATTACCATTATTTAACGATACGGTGACGGTTAGACTTTTCCAATAACCGTTATAACGGTTTGGTTAGTTGTACTCTTGCTTAACGGTACTATTAACCGTTTATAAACACCCCTTGTAATATGTATAAAATAAAGAGCTTACTTGCTCTAATTTTTTTTTATAGGAAATTGGAAAGTCATATGGCATTTATGATTAAAATCTACTTTCTCCCAATAAAAGAATAGATGCAAAATATTAAAACCACTCCACTTTAAAATAACTAATGGTAAACATATTCAACGTCAACTCTGAAATCATTGGACATGTGTGACCATGAAAGTACATGAAACATGTGAAACACTTCAACGTCAAATCATCTTTTAGGTGGAAATGCTTCTACAAGTTTGCTATAACAACTCACCTTGTTCAATAAGTTTATTATAGGGACACTAGCTACACTTAAACGATGTAACGTTGTTGAAATCAATAACGAAAAGAAGAACAAATTGAAGTGAAAGGGTTGAAATTTGGCTATTTTCAACCTATAGAGCTTTAAATATTGAAAAGGAGGAAAGGGAATAGAAGGGTTTTTCTGTCTATATGATTGATATTTATTTTTATAGTAAAATGGGAAGTTATCTTGCTAAATAAAGGTAGCCAATTTATCTTTAAAAAAAGTAGCCAATTTAAAAAGAATCTTTGACATGTTGCTTATAAGCTCGAGGTTTTTTTCTAATTCCCAAACAAAAGTGACCCGAGTACCTTTTTGATTCTATCCTACAACTTTCATTGGTCAATTAGAGTTCGCTCTAACACGTATATATGATATCTTTGCTGAGTGGTTACATTAGCAAAGGGTTGGAAACGAGCCGAGTCGAGCCCAAACTTGAGAAGCTCGTGGCTCAGCTTGCCTGAGACTCGTAAAACTCGGGCTCGTGACTCGGCGAGCTTTAAAGTTGGAGCTCGGACTCAGCTCGGCTCGATATAAGCTCGTCATTTGGCTCAGATTTGTCGAATGCTTATTTGAGTAATTAAGATCGATTCTATTTAAAAATTGGTTTCAACTACACCCTTAATTAAGCTCGACTCATTTAGGCTCGTCGAACCCTCGAGCCTGAATTGTTTGAACTCAAGCTCGTACTCGCTTTTTTAAAGCTCGATCTTGGCTTTACACAATGTTCATTGCTAAGAGTTTGTAGGTTATTATTTTCGGAACATGAATCAAAGAATAACACGAGATATTTCATGGATAGTTTTAGCTAGGTGTCTGGACTAAAGAGGCTAAGGGATGTCCTTCTTTGACACATGTAACGGCAGCCCTAGCAAGTTCGAGAGCTTGCAAAAGGAAAAGTGAGTAAGTTGTTCGGGGGTGATCCTAAAACATCTTTCCGGCATTCAAATTAAAATTGTCCTTCTAAGAGAGAGAGGGGAAATTGTGCTAAAATGTTTAATATTAACACATTAGTGACAAAAAAAATGTAAATAAATTTGAATAAAACATTGAAATGCTTTAACAATAAAGGCATGCTTAGAATTAGGGCAATGTATTATTATGGTAATAAAAGTCAAACTTAAAAACATGAATATGAATCTAAGAAAAAATAAAAGTGATAATGTAATTGCAAGTTGATTAAAAATTAATGGTGTGGTGGGAGGTAGAAGAAGGAGAACTATTACTCTCATTTTGGGAGTAATAGTCACCCACCATCTCCATAGTGTAACTATTTTCCCCTCAAAATAAAGGTAATAGTTCCTATTTATTTACTTACTAACACACCATCACTACATAATCTACTTTCAATCACACCACTACTCTCTCATTTTTTCTTATATTCACATTTATTTTCTTATATTTGAATTTTGTTACTCTAGTAATATATTACTCTCATCCCAATCATATAATTAAGATGATAGATCAAGGTTGAAGTTCATTAAAATCTCATTATGAAATTACGTTTATATTTAATTATGTCAACAACAATTTCTAAATGTACTGCATTGGGTATGATCGATTTTGTGTGCTTATTTGATTAGTATGCTGATTGTCAGAATTGATGAACCAATTATTACTTATCTTGGTATTTTGTTCAATTTTTTTGTTGATACATCCAATATAGAAGCCTTCTTTCAGGACACCTTGCGAAGCTCACTCTGTAATCTTTATCTGGCCTTTTCTTATTCAGCTGAATTTTAGTTGTGTTAATACTAAAATGCACAATTTGAGAAGATTTTCTTTTTTCTATAAAAAAATTTAAAATGGCTTCGCCCAGGTTCGAACTGGGGACCTTCAGTGTGTTAGACTGACGTGATAACCAACTACACCACGAAACCCTTGTTAATAGATCATGCGCTTTAAATTAGATATACTATTATACTGTATGGTTATCAACTTCCGAGATGACAATCCAGTGAGACCATCCTCAGCCCCGACACCCGTATACGTATCCACCATGACTAATTCCCAACGTGGGGGGTGGGATGGGTGGGTGGGTTAGTGTGACGAGTGTGGTACGGAGCAATCAGATGAGTTTGGATCCAAGAGCACCTAAATAATACAAAGATGAGCTCACGGTGTCCCGGTATGACAAAGAACCTATTATATTAGCTCATTCACAAAGTTTTTTTTTTTTTTTTTTTTTTCCCTCCATCCACTCCTATCCACCACCTACACTAATGCGGTTATTAATGACTTTGATAATATGCCCGGCTCAAAATAGGGAGAACATCCTTATGTTGTTAGGATATATTGCATTATTGCTCACTTGGCTTCTTTAGTTTTTAGATTGTGGAGCCTGTGCTTTGTAATTTGTAGCTTTGAACATGTGAGTATGATGTGATTGGTTCACTTTCTACTGACAAACTCATAATGCATACAAATCTAGACGCATACAAATCAGCTATCTTGTTTGGTTTCTTCAATGATTCTTTGCTTATAACTTTCATTTCTTTCTATAGTAACACTTGCATCATAGTAGCAATGGGATTCTCACAGGACATTGTGTACCATATAATGAGACTACAGCTTTTTCTGTCTCCAGAAGGACTGCAATAGCGGGGCTTTCTCAGGATGCATTGCAACAGAAACATTAGCTCATGAAAGTGCACTTGCTGAAAAACCAGTTGGTTTTAGGGAGTTTATAGACTTTTATGGTTATTCCTGGAAGCACCCTCAGAACTAGATTCAAGTTAAAGGTGCTAGAGTAGAGTAGCAGACATATTCTTCAGGGATCCTTATGTTCTCGATGATATGTTTGTGAAAATATCTTCACCCTCATAATCTAATTACTAAAATGTTGAGGATTTGGGGCCACCAGAAGAAGCTAGGAAGAACATGTTGAAGCAGTATCTAACAGAGTTCATGTCTACTAGGCTTGGAGTTCGGCGTGAATCAAACGTTCTCTCCACGTCTTGTAGAGTTGCCGATGATGAGGCTCTATCCTCAAATTGAAGTAAGGGCCTCTCTGATCTGAGGTGTTAATGGATTGTTATCATTTGTTCTTGTCATGTGTTTAGCCAGTGAACATTAGCTTGCTGATTGATTTATTATTTGGAAAAAAATTGATCGTGTTAGTTGATTTGACCAGCTAATAGCCTTATAGCATTTGTGAATGTATGAAATCTGTTTGGTCAAATTGGTGCTTTTGATTTTTGGAGTTGTCAAGAGATTATAATCAGCAAATTCTCGAGTTACCCAACTGGCAGATCAAGTGTACATCTTTTTCTTGGTGTGTCTGCAGGGACGGGCAGTATGTGAACTGGGATCAGTAATATCGGCTTTTCTGGCATACTATTATCTACTCAATGAGTAAGCAGACTGAATAAGACTTCAGAGTTCCCGGAACTTTATCGTTGGCAAGTCATACTGTGCAATCAAATAGACTAAATCCTGAGAGATTAAAGCCAATCATTGCCAGAGTTTCTCAGATAACACTCTGAGGGAAAGTGTAATGGCATCAGCGTCAAAGATGGCAAAATTGGGGGAGTATTATACTGAAAACAAGCCTGATTATAGAAGAACTGCATTTGTTTGAATAATGATACCGACACTAAAGCTCCAATACTATGACATATCCTACGAAAGATAAGCAAACTTTAATTACCCTTAACAACATGATCATCTCTTTCCTCATATGAATTTTCCTGTCAAAAAACTGAAGAAAAAAAAAAAATAGGCGTTCCATTCAAAGAATACTACCATCATTAACAAGAAAAGGACCAAAAAGAAAATATTGACAGAAAATAGATCAGACAAGTAGGGTGGATGCAACCTAAGTTGTGATATCAAGCTTCAACGGCACAAAAATACCATAGCTGAGATGCTCTGTTGCCACAGCTCATTATCCCTTTCAGATATTTAAGATTTTCTAGTTTCCAGAATATGCTGTAGGTTATAATGTATCTGAATATGATGTATAATATACATGGTTTCTTAATGTTTATTTTTCCACTACAACTGACTGTATTCCTGCAGACCAAGCAACACAGAAATTCAAATTGGAGTGCCTTTCTTGTTATGATCTAAAACACAGAGAAAAAGTCAATGGTAGTCATATAAGCTTCTTGCACTTCCTCTTCCACCCTATAACAACTACACTTCTCCTGTTAGTCAATTTAATAAAGGAAAATTGATTTAATAAAACTATATGAAGGATATTTCGATTAGTATGGTAGATACTAAGTAATTTGCACTCCGCAATATTAATCCCTGATCCTTGAATATTACCGCTGCTCCTGATGCTCTGTTTCAGATTTGCAGCAGCTCATCTTCTCTTACACTGATTGACATTTTTTAGTATTTCAGATTTGTGGTTAGAATGTACATAGTACCTGCCACCTGGGAATGTCCTAAGTTTGATATTTATTTCTGCCAAAAATCGTCACCTAATGACAAGTTGAGGCTGGGACGTTTGACAGCTAGCTAAATTACGTGTAGGATGAAATGTAGCGATAAAACGTTAAGAGTGTGAAATAAGACACAAAGTATTGGTGACGCGAAAAACCCAAGAAACGAAAAAAATGACGAGGGCTTGTTAGGACCCTAATGAAGACCATGTCACTA
Source organism: Dysphania ambrosioides (assembly GCA_026401315.1). Taxonomy (NCBI): domain Eukaryota; kingdom Viridiplantae; phylum Streptophyta; class Magnoliopsida; order Caryophyllales; family Amaranthaceae; genus Dysphania; species Dysphania ambrosioides. Next base: position 2,904,054 of record CM048666.1, read on the forward strand.
TGGCTCAACTGTTGCAAATCATAGAAAAATTGAATTGTAACAGGAGCCAAGATGGTCACGGTTCATCATTGCAAGTATCAAAGAAACTCAACAACAGAAACTATGCAAAATGGTCCAGATTAATGCTCATGGCGATCGAAGGGAGGGGGAGGCTCACTCATATCACAGCCATGCCCTCCTCCACTGATACCTATGAGCATAATTAATGGAGACAAAAGGATGCAATAGTCAGATCCTGGATTGTGAAAAATATCGAACCGAAATTGGTAAACCAATTCTTTGATTTTCCGACAGTCTGGGATTTATGGCAAGGCATCGAGGCTATATAAAACAGTGCGAGAGATGGGTTGTAGGTATATAACCTAACCACAAGGGCAAACACAATCAAACAAGGCCAAGAACCCATTGAAGTGTACTATGGAAAGTTAGTTACACTTTGGAAGGAAATTGACAGAAGATTACCTAATCCAATGACATGCTAAAATGATATCACAACATTCAACAAATTAACCCAGCAAAACAGACTATACTAGTTCGTGGCAGGACTCGATGAGTCACTGGACAAAGATCGCAAGGAACTAGTAAATCAAGATCCACTTCCAACAGTGGAAGTGGCATATAGTACCATTCGCAGAGAGATGGCAAGACAAGAAATAATGGGAGCAACCTTACCTCACTTACCTAAACTGAAGATTCACAGAATTGGGAGTGGGCTCGCCACCCAAGGCCAGTCAGGAGGCACATCATCCCGGCGCAACGATGATAAAGCAAACCTCAAGTGTACCCACTGTGGTGGTACACATCATAAAAAGGAGGGATGCTTCCGGTTGATCGACTACCCAGAATGGTGGCAAGAAGGTAAGAGAAAGGGACAACAATGAAGCACCGGTGAAGAATCCAAGAAAAGAGGAAGCGAAGCCACCGTGAAAGTGGAGGCAGAGAAGGGAACCCAGGAGAAGGAACTGGTCGAAGTACGAAGCCACGAAGGAGAGAGCAAAGGTAAGAGACATTGAGGTTGTGTGTTGCTAGGGTTAATGACAGAGAGGATCAAAAGGAGGCAGCCAAGAAAGGAAGGAGAGGCAGCAAGATTTTTTAGGGTTAAGAGAACAAAAACCTAAGCTCGAAGGAGGTAGCCAGGAAAGGAAAGAGAGGCACCGAGTTTTTGTAGGGTTAAGGGATAACACTAAGGGTACCTCTTATAGGCCAAACATTAAAGCGTTTCCCCAAGGAAAACTAAGCCCAAAATCGGGTGAGGAGTGCCCCGCGTCTTCCAAAGGAATCGTGGGCCATCTGTCATTGACTCACTCAATGTCAACCCAAAAACCCGGAATTTTTTTTTCAAAAATACGGGAGTTACGTGCCAAGGTAAGTCCGAGAGCCAGTGGATTTTTGACTATGGTGCAACTCATACAATGACTTATGATGTGAATGATTTTGTGAAACCTATTTCCAAACAAAAAACTTTGATTCAGACCGCAAATGGTGATTGCATGGAAGTCATTGGGGTTGGAACAATCAAAATTAGAGCTGATATGGCACTTACTAATTGTCTTTATATTCCAGCTTTATCATATAAATTACTATCCATTAGCCAACTAACAAAAGAATTAAGTTGTACAGTTCTAATGGATTCCAGTTGTTGTATTGTGTAGGATACTCGGACAAGGAAGACCATTGGGCATGGTGTTGAGAAAGATGGAGTGTACTACGTGAAGGAGTTGACTCAACCAGGGGGAGTATTTGTGAGTGTCTCAATAGCAGCGCAATTACGACTATGGCATCGACGTTTGGGTCATCCCTCGGTAGGGTATTTAGAACATCTTTTTCCTTCCTTAGCCGGGTCAAAATTAAATTTAAACTGTGAAGCTTGTTATTTGTCTAAAAGTCACAAATATAAATACCCTAGTAGCATGAGTAGATCAAATAAACCCTTTTATCTAGTGCATTCTGACGTATGGGGACCCGCCCTAGTAACTGGAAAACATAATTTTTCATATTATGTTCTTTTTATTGATGATTGTACCCGAATGAGTTGGATTTATTTCATGCAATAAAAATATGAGGTTTATGATATATTTGTGACATTTTATCAAATGATCCTTATACAATACCAGACTAAGATTAGTATTCTCTAATCTGATAATGGAAGAGAATACGTTAACCATAATATGAGTGCATTTTTTCATACCCATGGTATTATCCATCAAACTACCTGTCTAGATACTCCCCCAATAGAATGGGGTTACTGAAAGGAAAAATCGTACCTTATTGAATATGACTCAAGCCATGATGATAGAATCCTATGTTCCTAACCGTTTCTGGCCTGAAGCTATAGCAACGACGAATTACCTCACTAATCGACTTCCTACAAAACCACTAAAATATGAAACCACATTAGAATTCATGTGTTCTCTTATACCTGCTTCATCCTTTCACTCCTTACCCCCCAAAATCTTTGGATGTGTGGTGTATGTTCATCTTCCAAAATAGAGTCGACATAAACTAGAATCCAGGGCTGCTAAATGTGTTTTTGTTGGTTATGGAGTATCTCAGAAAGGATAGGTGTTATGACCCGGTTGAAGACCACTTGTATACTTCTATGGATTGTGAGTGTGCAGAAGAAGTGTACTTTTATCCCCAACATAGATCTCAGGGGGTGAAAGAAAGAGATGATCTAAGTTGGTTAATATGGTCTTCTCCTACAGCAAGTCTGGTAATACAATCCTCACTACCAACGCTAGACCTAGTGCCTACTCAGTCTGAGAATCCTGAGAATGAGGTAAGGTCTCTTGATCACTTATTAAATTCTAACGGTATAACTACTGAGGAGATCATGCAGGAGAGTAGCAGTACTCAGGATGGGATTGAAAACAATATCAGGGGATATCAGCTCCCACCAAGAAGTACCAGAGGTGTTTCACCTCGGCAATACGATCCAGATTATGAGGCACTGAGGTCAAGATACCCTATGAATCATGGAAATAGTTGCTTATCAAATGCAACTATCTATATAGAAAAAATTATGGCAAAAGTAGATGAGGCCCTGTGAAGTAAAAAAATGGAGAAAGGCAATGGAGGAAGAAATTGAGGCTCTCACTAAGAATGGGACATGGATCAAATGTACCATTCCTGAAGGGAAGAAGGCAGTAGGATGTCGTTGGGTATTCACTGTCAAGTATAAAGCAGATGGGAGCATCGAGAGATACAAAGCGAGGCTTGTAGCCAAAGGATACACTTAGGTGTATGGGATAGACTATTCAGAGACCTTCTCCTCTGTGACGAAAATTAACACAATTAGGGTTCTGTTTTCAGTTGCTGCAAACAAAGAATGACCCCTATATTAGTTTGATGTCAAGAATGCATTTTTGCATGCAAAAATTAGAGAAGAAGTATACATGGAAGCTTTTCCAGGATTATCTGAAGGTTTCAGTGAGGGAGAAGGATGCAAATTGAAGAAGGCATTGTATGGTCTCAAGCAGTCACCAAGAGCCTGGTTCGGTAGGTTCATATCAGCAATGAGGAAGTTTGGGTATAAACAAAGTAACTCGGATCATACACTCTTTCTTAAGAGAAATGGTGATTTGACAACTTGTCTTATCATATATGTTGATGATATGATTATTACTGGAGATGATATAGAAGAAATCAGGTCACCGAAAGAGAGGCTATTTCGAGAATTTGAAATGAAGGATCTTAGACAACTTAAATACTTCCTTGGGATTGAAATCTTAAGGAATAATGAGGGAATTTTCATTTCTCAACAGAAATACATTCTTGATCTGTTAGCGATAGCTGGTATGATAGACTCTAAGCCTTCAGAAACACCTATCATAGTTAACCATGGACTACATATAGCTGAAAATGTTGAACTAACAGACCAGGCACAGTACCAGAGGCTTGTGGGTAAATTGATTTATCTAACCCGTACTTGTCCACATATTGCTTATGTAGTTGGGGTTGTGAGTAGATTCATGCATGATCCTCAAGTGCAGCATATGAAAGCAGTGTACAGAATATTAAGGTATCTTAAAGGTACACCAGGAAGAGGAGTTGGGTTTAGAAAAAATGGTCACCTTGATATGCAAATATATACAAATGCTGATTGGGCAGGAGACAAAGATAGTAGAAAATCTACGTTAGGGTATTTTTCCTTGGTGGGAGGGAATCTGGTGACATGGAGAAGTAAAAAACAGAAGGTGGTTGCTATATCAAGTGCTAAAGTTGAGTTTCGAGGAATAGCAATAGGAGTGAATGAAGCATTATGGCTCAGGAAACTTCTGAAAGAGCTAGAACTTGATACTAAGAAGGGTGTGAGTTATGTTGTGATAACAAGGCAGCCATAAGCATTTCAAAAAATCCAGTACAACATGATCGAACGAAACATGTGGAGATTGATAGGCACTTTATAAAGGATAATTTGGAGTCCAATATCATCAATCTGAAATTTGTTCGGTCGGAAGAGCAATTAGCAGATATTTTAACTAAAGGTGTCAACACTTGAACATTTGAAGATACATTATGCAAGTTGGGTATAGGAAAGATTCAATACTCAACTTGAGAGGGAGTGTGGGAAAATAGGATAAAAATATATTAGCATAAGATAAGATAAATATTAGATTAAATATGAAAAAGATAGATTATGATTACATAAGATAAGATAGACTTGACTGAGAGTTTGTTATCAGATCAAAGTATGATATTTATAGTATACAACAGTATAAATAGCATTGTATATGCAAACAATTGAATATATGAAAAACTACATTAAACACAATTCTTCCCAGTTAACTAAGAGTGAGCCCAAATCTTCCCCTTGACTTACATTATTGTCTACACGTACATACGGACATACCACATTTAAGATATGTACATGTACAAAGGAACATTCTTGAACTCTGATACACACATACATTATAAGGGCAAGGCCAGGAGATTTTACAGATCTTAAGTAAAGAATTGAAATCGCAATAATTAATAATTAACAGAGTAGAGAGAAACACCTTTATCAATCAAGAATCTAATAAGGGATTCTGCATTTCTGCTTGATCACCATCTGGTTAATACAATGATTAACTAGTTAGATATTCAATCGTTGATTAGTTGCCGAGTTTAGAGCTAATGTGCATATTTGTGCCTCCAAAGTGTTATTATCTTATTATTGGTATGTGCCAATGTGCATATTTAAAAAAAAAAAAAAAAAAAAAAAAAAAAAAAAAAAAAAACTAATCTAGTATAGTAGCTATTATCTACAATTTTACTAATTATGATAATGGGTTAATTTGTTTAGCGGAAATTTAAGAAAACATTGAAAAATTGACTCTAGTATTGGATGTATGATAATATTAGAACAACATCTAAGCTAAGTTAACCAAGTTGTTTTCAATATTTCGTACCATTTGTTATTTTTAAGAGTATCATTAATTTCTTATATCTTATTTTTACTATGAGGATCATATTTATTATACACAGTACGTACTGTTGAAATAGAAAAATATTAGTTATTTATAAACAATAGAATTTGACACATTTACCATCAAAATTTAAAATCTTCCATACATATTTCGGTGAAAAATAAAGTACAATCCTTAAAAGAATAAAATTAGAGCCTTTTTGTTTGGTGTGTAATACTATGATCACAAATTGTCAATCATATATTCATATTGTAATATGACCATTCCTTGACTGTCTAAGAATCCATTTATCAACCTCTTCTAAGTTTACGACCTCACTTGATACTCCCCTGCTCGAGTTAGAGCTCTGAAACTCTTTTAAGGGCGATTTTATACATTCTTCAGTTAGAGTTTATCAATTTTCAGGCCAGAAAGAGCAGCACCCATTCTACGGAACTGTGCAACGAATGTTGGGAATACATGAAGCCTCTCACAGCCTGCTTCGAGCACCAATGTTCTTGTCGAAGAAGGGATTTGTCTTTTGGTATACTGCCGACAGAACAAGACCATATCTGGAAGTTTTGCGCAAGATGTAAGTTACATACTACATATGTACACCACTCGAACTTTTAGCTACAGTCTGTTTTTACATTAGGAATTCTTGTAGCTAAGGCAAATACTCAAAAATAGCAGTAACACTGGATAAAAGGCAGGGGATCATGAAAGAAAAAGCTTTGTAGATAGCTCAGAAATACCTCAAACATTGACAAAGTTGTCTTTGATCATGTCTTCATTCAGTCCTCCAAGGTAGTCTGTGAGCACATCAGCTGCTCTGCAGAGAAACTAAAGAAGGAATCCTTGAAGTTCCATAACTGCAATGTTATTCTAATCATAAATAGATTCAAATATTTAAATCTAGGACAATAATTTTTGAGTATGTAAAATTTGACGAGATCCAGCAAGTCCCAAAGGATGGAAGGACCATATCCTTAAGCCAGTAATTTTTAATTTTTTACAGCCAACTTTTCTATGTCCAATCCCTTATATTATACTTTTAAATCAAGATAAAGAGACAGGATCCATTGGATTAACACAAAGATGCAGAGAATATTAATGGAAAATGGAGAGGAGCACAGGAAAGTAGAGAAAACCTATGCTCTCTTTTGGATAAGGAAAAGATTAGAGAAGGAAGGGTATGAGTGATTTTCTTTCCACAGCTGCACTTAGTTCCAACTTTGCAAGGATTTGAATTATTGAGAAAGAAAGGAAATTGGAATTTCAGTTCTCTTCCCTAGCAGGTGATCCTAAAATTGAAATTTTATCCACAATGGAAAGGTGATACACAGATATCTGATAACTCTCTTCCTCCCCTTTTCCCTTCATATCTCCTCAACCAAACACACTAGTTCTTCATCCATCCATTGACCAAGAATGCATATCCTTGTTTTTGAGTCATAAAATTTTAGGATTCATTATGTGAGATTGGGGTAGTGTGTAAATTGAGTTCAAAATGCCTTGTTCTTGTTACTTTCCAACATTTCACATGGCATATGTAGAGCTAGCCATCTCCTACCACGGGAAAGATGCAAAAGCACATAAGGGTTGAGTGAGACTACCAGGAAAACAAGCACACCATTATAGGAAGTGCCTATTCCTACATGCCAAAAAGTACTAATCAAACTTGGGTAACAAATATAGGATGAAAGAGCACTAGCAAAGTATGTAAGATACAATATCTGTCAATAATCAGGGCTCAATAAGGCCGCCCTAAACCAAGTGCATCATTATGCTTGGTCCACTTTTGAATAATGATGTGAACTATGAAGTGCCAAGACATATATACTAAGAAATGTTAATCAAATATAAGGCACATATGACATGTTGGAGACCTTCGTCACTAATTTCAGGAAGCTAAGAACAAAAGGTACATCATCCGTCAGTAACACCACCAGCTCATCCACAATGCTAGAACCAGGAATATGGGTCCAAGAGAGGCAAGTTAAAACTCAGCTTGTACTAACAATAGATTCTAATTATTCTAATACATGTAAAGATCAAACAATAGATCGTAATTACCCTTCTACTGAAGGTTGATGGAGCCTATAGGACCTTCATTACCAAAGGGGAATGTTTCTTGACAAAATCACGCACCCAAACTCCATCACCATCATGACCATCTTGATTACCATCCCTTTAACAAATACAAGTGTAATTCCACTTGTACTTAAGGCAACTAAATAATCAAATGCTAACAACATACAAGCATACCCATCCATTTACTATAAATATTAAGGCCAATCCTTGACTTCAAACAAAATGTATTGTGGATAATTCCAGAAAGAAGCAAGTAATCTCACTTCAATTGCCATCAAAGTAGCCATTTCAACTTGAGCACAAGCCAAGAATATGATCTCATCACGAACAATGCGGAAAACGTAATGTGTTGGTGAAGCAATCACAGGGAGAATCTACAACAAAGTCCAAGTGTCCAACCAATCAACATTATAACTTTTTGGGGTTACCATTATGACATAAATTACAAAGAAAAAAACAAGTTAAACAAGAAAAAGGCTGTACCTTGGAGGGACACCTTGAGAAGTGACTTGATCCCAGAACCAATCACATATTGACCGATCAACCCGGCGTCCGGTCAGCTGTTTCTCCAGCATTACATCCCTAAAATCACAAGCATTCGCAAAAATTAACAAACGTTTTCATATGGGTATTGAATATTGAGAAAACCCAAGAAATTCGGATTTTGGGATTGAGTTTTTTTTTTTTTTTTGAAAGATTGAAGAATTTTAAGGAATTGGGGGATTTGAGATTGTAAAGTTTGAGCATTTTACCCGGACTCTGATAGAATATTTGCATTGGAGCATATCTGATAAGCTAATTGTGTTCAAGAAGATCAGAATTACGGAGTAGTGCATCAGCTTGATGTAATCTTCATATAGTTAGGACCTAGGCGAGAATGTGGAATTATCAACTTCGTTTTTTGTTATAGGAATAATGAATGATGAATTGATCATTTTGTAAGTTCTCAGGTGCATAATGCTTTAGTTGAGCAACTTTTGATAGAGATAGATGTTACAAACTTTTCTTATTTGAAAATTTTCATTCCTATCCTAATGGTATAAACATTTCATAATTTACGGCATTTTTCAAAACAATCAACAAGTATAACTAAAGAAAACGGCTTTAAAAGTGAACAAATAAGTGATTTTGTTGTTTCCTACCATGCCTCTGTTATGCCATGTCATTTCCGAAAAAACCTTGTCATGCTGTGGTGCCTCCTATGGTACACATCTATCATTTGTTTGGTCTTGAGACCTATAAGTTGAACTTTCACTTCCTAACATGAATACGTACAAGAACAACAAATGCCACTTGGAGGAGGTTAGGATCAAGTGATCGTGTTACGGAGTAATGATCCTCTAGAAAGAGTGAAAAGTAGTAGTTGTACACTAAGACCAGCTTTCAGATTGACAGTAACAAATTTAAGTTTTCTTTGTGCTTCTATTTAGTCGTTTACACAAAATCATTACGAAATTCACGAAATTTGAGCCATATCTTTACAGAAAATAGACACCAAAAATGATTTTAGTCAAGACAAAGTTGATCAGCAGCTGGCCCCAACAAATTCTCCATGTATTCAGCTTTGAATATCTTCTACAGTTTGACATGTATGCGTAAACCACACGTGAATCCATTTCCTACTTCAGTCACACAACACTGAAGGCTGACTGAATAGTGGAAGTAACCTGAGATGCTAGAGTCTGGGTGGCAAACTGTTGGAATTGCTTCTTAGCATCTACAGAGAATAAACATAATTTTTCAGTGAACCGATCTAATTTTAATACAACACAATTACAGAATATAAGGAATTCTAGAGAAAGAGGATTCAATCTAAAGAATACTCATAACAAAACTAGCGTGGCCATGCAAACTCCAAACATTAAATTGTAGAACTAGAACCCACAATCTGAATAATAACCAGATACCATCCACATCCTAATTCAAAGGTTGTTCTTGAGGAAAGACAAAAATACTGCATCCAATTAAACAACAGTAGAGTTCCTCATGTTTTCCCAGATATAATCCCTTACTACGTATTCCCTTGTTATCAAGAATCAATAATCAATACACATGTAGAAGTGATAAAGCTATTGCTGTTGATTCAAACCAGAAATTGAAGACACATTCTATTTACCAAAACCACAACTATAATCACTCACCTACACAGTGCAATGTGAACGAAGCTAGGAAGATAAAATCCGCATATTATAAACCCAGTACAACTGTATGCTCACGAAACTCTTTAATGCCAGCCAACACATAAATACATCAACTGAGCATGACATTGCTAGCATCTAGACGGGTCAAATGAACTAGGATCAGGATCAGTTGATCACGGAAGTTGGTGGTATCGGTGGCATTTCCTATATTTTCTCTAACCTAATAGGCTAATAGATGGGGAGGGCTTTCTAAAAGTAACAGAAGTGACATAACAGATGATACAGTTCTAGTTTTTCTCATATACTTCACGAGTCACATACAATAGCTTTAAATCATAAAAAGATATCCATAAAAACAGATGCTAAATGGATGATCAGCATTCAACTGCGCCTATGAAAACCAGCGAGTACCAAGAAATGATAAAGTGATAAGCACTAGAGAGTCAGGCAAATGCCCACCACCAGTTATGACAGATCAAGCTCATTAAACCAGCAGGAAATCCAGTAATAAATCTGAAAAGCATTGGATGGTTCAAGTAATATCCTCCAACCCAAAGTACATGTCTCTTCTGATACCTCGAAGTGATTATTAACTTCCCATCATAATATAACTTCCATCAGCACTTGATTTTATATGATAATACAACAAATAACTGATTAGTGGGGAGGGGTACTTTAGACAATGCTTAAACAAGTGAGATAAGAGATTTGTTGATTAACGATATTTGTGAGTGGGTTAGCTTAGCCCTTGGGAGTGATCAAGCTACTTGAAAGCTTGCTTATATCAACTAATTTCAGTAATTTCCAGTTTGTTAATCAAATCAACACTCATCTTTTTCCTCTATATTTCTGCATAATAGAGATCATTACAAATACTGCACGTTTTTCCCCAAAAATAATTCAAAATAGTTTGCATATAGATAGAAGAAGGATCCTTGCTATTTGCATTCTAATCTCCATGTTTTTATAACCAGAAAGGAATGTACTTAGCTTAAATCATGCAACAATAAAAGAGGCACATAGTTCCGTTCAGATACTTATCGATGAAATCAATGATACATGCAGATATCACTCACCTTTGCGGCACTTGGTAAAGCCAACAATGTTTGCAATGCTAAGAGACAAACACACCGCTACGACAAGGAGGTAATCAGCTTGAAAACGAATCAGAGAAAATATGCCAAGGACAATCCAGGCAACAGCCTACAAAGAAGAACAATGGAAACTCAACTTTAGATAACAATCCAACCAAAACAAGCATCACAAACAAAAAAAAAAATAGACATGTTTCGTAATATTGCTCAATCCACTGCAACGGGGAAACACATACTATTCTTGCAATGGCATATAACTTCCACTTACCAATATAGGGCTACTACTTCCTCAATCTATGATAAACATTATTACACTAAATAGTGCAGGGTCAGGAAAAGCCTCATGAGGCACATATAAAGAAATTCAGGAAAGGAGGTTCTTTAAAGAGAGTACCCCACAATAATTGATTTGTAATGCTCTAAAATTTACACAGTGCTAACAATCCGCAATTTACGAAGTAGGTGAGTTTTGAAGGAAAGAAAGTAAGACAGTAAGCTCGCTCACTGTAAGATAAAGGCTCCACCAAAACAGCCACGAGTCCTTCTTGTTCATCCGAGCCAATGACTGTACAAGACAAAAGATGAAATCATAAAGAGAAACTAGGAAAGACGCAGCATTAAGCTAAAGTAAAAGACAGTGGAGAAAGAATCCGCATAGAATAACAAGTAGGGTAATTGTAGTGCAAGAAAGAGTACAGACCTCAGGATCAAGAGATTCAAACTTCCAAACACTTTCACCCAGATCATTAATTTCATTCCACCACCTCAAACCAACCAAAATACGACCACTGACGTTCTTGACAACCCAGAAATCAAGAGCAGCAAGGAGAACAGTAACCACAAAGATAATCACAAAGTTGTCGAAGAAAAGTGCGGAGAGAATGTAAAATGCCAAAGCTGCACCCTAGAAAGCAAAAACCCCCATGACATAGGCAGACATAATTAGTCGAGAATAAACCCGTACAGAACTAAATCACGCGTGCCACAGATTCTTCTCACAAGTCACAACATAGTACACACCTTGAAACAAACATGGAAGAAACACGTCTTTGGGTTGGCATAGTTTTCTGCAGGAGGCTGCACTTAAAAACGTAGAATTATATTAATCACAGAAATGAAGACACTCCATAAGATAAAACTATGTCAATGGACAATTTTGAGGGTTCAAATCCCCTCACACTGATGAGTGGACAACAGGTTCTGTACAGCAATCTCTCAACACTTGCAAAAAAAAGTTTAGAAGCTAATCCGGATACGAATGATGCAGCACGATTATTACATCAAAACTATAAAATTCAAGAGAACAAAGCGCAGATCTTCCGACCACGTTGATTTTATTGTAATAGTTAACCCAGAAATCTGACCAAACTCATGCATTTTCAGATCCAATGATGATGATTAAGATTATAAGCATAAAAGACCCAACAAATTAAGGAGAGAGAAAGAAAGATTACTTGGATCGGATCCATGGAGAAGAGTTACAAGAAAAACAAGGATTAGGGTGTTGAAAGATGCGCAATTAAGAAACAATTAAAGCGTCTATATTTTGGTATCGGGGACGCTCAAACCGCCTCTCGTTCTACCACTTTCCGATTTCTATTTTCTCTACGGAGTCCGAGTATTATCTTCTTCCTTTGTTACACTTGCACACGGTAATACCCGACCCCGACCCGTTTTTAGGATATAGAGCTCTTGGGGGGGGGGGGGGGGGGGGGGGGTGGTTGTGTGTGTGTGTTAGGCGTGTGGTTGATTGTTAGTGGCTTATTGTAGTATTGTTTTTTTCAAAATAAGTTAAATGTTTTTTTTAAAAAAATAGAACTTAATTGCAAAAAAAAACAATATTACTTAAGTTATATGATTTTTTTAAGTTATATATGTATACTCTCATAAATTTAATGGGAAACTTTTTTTTTTATAAGGCTAGAGCCTAAACTTTAGTCACTAAGGTTAAGAAAACACTCTAATTGTTTTTATAATACTAAATCATATTTATTTTCAGGTTATCTCTGATTTAATTAGTTGTTTGATCAGATGAATAATTGTGCAATCAAAATTTCAAAATAAAATAAAAGTAAAGCTCTTAATTGAGGCATGGTTAAGAAAATCCTCTTCTTGATTTTAAGTAGAATTTTATTGAACATACGAATGAGATAATCATAACTAATAATATAAGTGTATTTGCAAATTTTGTGGTTTTAGTAGGTGACTTTTGGGGCATGTCACATACCTAATTTGTGAAATTTTGTTTTCGAATGAAGTTGTAATAGATCAATAACACTCTTTCCTTATCTTACGCTCTTAACTTCTTATCATATAAACTCCTCGCTTTAGATTTCCTTTGATGATTTGTGAGATCAAGTAAAATAAATATTGTTAGTATAAAATCTACTAGTCACAATTAAGTGACAGACAACCAAGCGTCACCACATTCAAACATCAGAATCAGCCATTGACAATTAAGAAATTAGTTGAGAGTCTAAGAGTTTGGTGACATAAGATCATGGGATACTCTCTAAAAAATAAGCCACCACGGTTACAAGAATGACCTAGGTAATGCCAACGTGAAGAAAGAAAATCCTTAGTTGGGAGATCGAGTTTGAACAAGTCAAAGCAAGGATGAAGGATCAAGGGAATCAATTAAGAAACTCTTATATTTAAGGCGTGAGAACTCTTAGCCTAAGTAAGGTGACCAATGTTCCACTGAATGAAAATTATAAAGGGAACCAAGGCCGAAAACAGCAAGGACATAAGCTTATGCATCCATAATTTATGCCTACTCATCACTCATAAAATCAATAACTGCAATAAAGATCACAAAAATAAAAACATTTTTATTTAGTGGAATAACGACCTAATAAGTCCCTACCGTTTTTCCATTTTTGTGTTTTCAGCGCCAATAATTCCCTGTGTCATTTACATTATTTTTTTCACTTTATTCTACTTATCATTACTTATATGTGAATTAACTAGTTGTTTATAGGTCCTAACCTTGAATGATTAAACAAACATATTTTGTTTTAATCTTTTAATTTTGACTAGTTATAATTGGCTATTGTTTAAGTGATGCCCAATTGCCCATCTTATGAACATAGCGTCTTTTAGTGAGGAGTTTAAGGAGTTATGCGGCTAGTGTCTAACGGGGGAGGGATAGGTTGTGGTCGTGATAAACAAAACTGTGTGGGGTTTGGGTCATTGTCTTATCCTAACCGTAGGTGAATGGTAAGAAGAGACCAACTGAAAGAATACCACAAACTACAAAGATGCATGGGATTGGTCAATCCAATTAAGGCCGGACTTAACTCATAAAACAGCCATTGTAAAACTCGAGCCCTTATTAAGCAGCAGGATTAGAGACAATGACCAGGATGTTGGTGGTTCAACAAAACCAGTCAGCTTCTTCTTTCGCATTCCTCCATTCCTCTCTCTCTCCTCTGACTTCAATGGTTGCAGACTCACTCACTCTGTTTAGGTATCACTTCTTTTTCCCCTCCTGCTGTATCTTTTTGGACTTTGGGTGCTGATCAAGTTTATGATCAACTGATCACATTCCACAGAAATTATAGTCACTTGCACTATCTTGGTAGTCCTCAAGTATCTATGCCATTACTTATTCAAATAAGATCGATTGGAACACTAGGTAGACATGTCTTAAAGCTTGAACTTATAAGTGCGCTTAATGAGTAGACCTATCTTTCACTCTTTGTAGTACAAATTCATATATATTATGGTGGTTACTGGTTATCATTGTTGCAGTTCAAGAGAAATGTAGTGCAGCTAAAAGGAGCATTACATGTTACAACATCGAGTGCCAAGAAAATCCTCATTATGGGAGGCACACGATTCATTGGTATATTCTTGTCAAGACTCCTTGTCAAGGAGGGGCATCAGGTATACCCATAATTCCAAATCAAAATTCCCACATTTTTAGGACATAAAGTGAGACAGGAATTGTTTAATTCATGTTCGAATTTGTAAGTTCTGATTGGCTTATTTACAAGCCCTGCTAAATGCCTAAGGGAGAGAGGAAGAATCGACAAAGTCTACCTAGAATCGTTGGAGTGAGCATGTAAGTTTGGGGTTATTCTTCACAATAGGTGACTCTCTTTACAAGAGGAAAGGAACCAATTGCCCAACAATTACCTAGTGAATCAAAAGCTAATTTTGCTGTCTTTTCAACAAAGGTATGCTTATCAGCTATAAACGAAGATGATTTCATCGAAGGCATTAGTTTTGTAGTTATGTTCTCGATTAATATGGACATCAAGATTAACGTGTTGACCAATAAACACTTCTCAAGGTTCATATATTCTGCACTTGAAAGGCGACATACATGATTTTAACTTCGTCAAAAGCAGTTTGTTTGCAAAAGGCTATGATGTTGTCTACGACATAAATGATGGGTTCTTGTTCCCCTGGCTCTATGATTACCAGCTTAGTAAATTTTTGTTTGGAAATTTGACCTTACATGTATCATATTTCAGGGAGAGAGGCAATTGAGGTGGAGCCTATATTGGACGCACTTCCAAACCTAGAACAGTAAGTCTAGTCTTATAATTTACTCTTTAGTTTTTCATGCATTCAAGTTGATTAAGTCTCAAACATATTTTGCAGTGACTTAATCCTTTTTATATCTTACCTGATACATTTATTGTTCCTAGGTAGGTGTCTCAGATCTCTTGCCACACTGTGAGGTAATCCCTTAATTTTAAATTAGAGAGTTGCTCATGAGTAAATGCTAATACATAGTGTCTTAAAACATGAAACCAAAAGTTCAGATCATTGCAGTTTTTAAATATCTTTATGTTACATTATTGGTAACACTATATTTTAGGTTGATGTTGTTGATCCAAAGAGTAGGCACAAGGGGAAGCTTGACACAGAAAGCTTGCTTTAGACAAGGGGTGTGAATTGGACTGCTTTGAGGCCCGTGTACATCTATGGTCCACTAAACTACAACCCAGTCAAGGAATGGTTCTTCCATAGGCTAAAAGCTGGCCACCAAATTCCTGTTCCGGGTTCAGAAATTCAAATTACAGTCTTGGGTAGGGGTGACAAAAATTGACCAGATCTGAAAATCCTACATGAACCCAAACAAAAAATTGTGGGTTAGGGTTGAGATTTATGACACGAAAACTTAAATGGGTTGACACAAACCCGACCCGAAATTAAATGGGTTAGGTTAAGGTTAAAATTTCCAACCCGAAAATGACCCACGTAACTATTTTCGGGTCAAAATTAGGTCGGGTCAACCCTAACCCGACCTTATAACCAAACTATATTAAGTAGATTAAAAAAAATTACTTGGCCAGTCACCCATTCTGTCTAAAATCCAAGCTCAAATTAAAATGCTAAAAGAAAATTAAACTACTACTGTCAACTTGTTAGCCGATTTATCTCAATCTAAAAGTTTTCTTTTTCTTCAGTCACTCTATTGAATAACCACATATCAGGGGTGACAAAAACTAACCCGAACCCGACCCGGAAATAGTGGGTAGGTTTGAAATTTTCAACACAAAAACTTAAATGGGTTGACACGAACCCGACTCGAAATTAAATGGGTTAGGTTCGGGTTGGAGTTTTTAACCCGAAAACTTGAATGGATCAAGTTTGGGTTGGGGGATAGCTGATCCGAAAATAGGAGACCCGAACATGAACTCGACCCGACCTGATCCATTTGTCACCGCTAGTCTTAGGCATGTCAAGGTTAGCAATGACAAAATGTTATCTGCTTTTAAAACTCCGTGCCATCAGAAAGACAAAAAGTAGTACAGTATTATTGCACATGAACAAACTATACCTTCCTTTTTAAGATGTTCATCATTGTTATCTTTGAATGAGCAATCAGAAAGTTGCATTTCCTGGATAAAGATATCAAAGAGCATAGGCCCTATTCTCTTCAAATTCTACAAATCAGATGAAATTGGCGCAAATCAGTATAAACGAATTAGAAGCAGTTTTGATCTGCAAAAAAATCAATTCATTTCTATAAAAAAATAGTTGAAAATAACAAGGTATGTAGCTGTATACAAGAATATGCACAATTACTATATGTTAGCAAGTTGACAAGACTTGCCGCTTAAAAAGTCTAATAAAAACAATATGATACTAGGACTTGGCAGATGATTTCGTACGTGTTCTTGGGAATGAAGTAGCAAATGGGAAAGTTTACAATATTACTAGAGAGAAATATGTGACCTTTGATGGACTAGAAAGGGCATGTGCAAAGGTATTGTGGCTAAAGCATGATTTGTAAAGATAAACACGTCCTTATTATTCACACTGGAAGCAACTCTTTGTAACTATATGATGGATATGATCTTGATTGTTTCATTCATTGTTCAGGTCGGTGGATTTCCAGAACCTAAGATAATCCACTATAACCCTAAGGAGTATGATTTTGGCAAAATGAAGCCTTTCCCATTCTGTGACTAGGTATCACAATTATTAAACTTGATCATACTTGATAGTTTTGTGTTCACATTACATCATCTGCATTCTCCTGTGTTAGAAGAAGTAGTTCCATAAAAAAAGATAGACCAAGACTAATAAATACTCGGATGCAGCCATATGAACTGAATGAGAGAAGTTTGATTACTCTAGGAAGCCTTGCTACTGGTGTCATGATGTGCATACTTTCTTGAGCCGTAAATTCGAAGGTGCACCCGGGTGTACCATGCTCATGGTGCACCCGCTCCAAAAAAATGTACATCACGTACATGAAAAATGTACATTACGTATATGAAAAATGTACATTGTACACATGTGAGTTATGTGGAATGTACATCACGTATATGAAAAATGTACATCACATACAAGGAAAATGTACATCACGTACATGAAAAATGTACATTACATACATAAAAAAATGTACATAGTACACATGTGAATTATGTGGAATGTACATAACTCGCACGTGTACTATGTACATTTTTCATGTGCGTAATGTACATTTTCCATGTACGTGATGTACATTTTTTCTGAAGCGGGTACACCATACTCATGGTGCACCCGGGTGCATTGTCCACCCATTGCTAAGTAGCTGAGGGGCATTGGGGCCTAAGCTTAGCCCATGCAAAGAAGAGAGGAATATAGGAACGTAGATACACAAAGCGTAATTTCAAAAAACGATTTCTTGCATTTACAACAGGATCTCATGCACATTTCAATACGAATTGTAGGATTAGAAATTCATACCCTTGAAGCGTGATTTCCATAAAGCCTAGAACACTTCACGCTTCTATATGGAGATCTTTTGAAATGTTGCTCCTCTATTGTTGGTCCACAAGCAACGATTGAATCTCCACGTATGCTAGTACGGAATAAGGAACAATTCCTTATTACTTTTCTTGGTGATGGCAAATTGAGAGAAAAGGAGCTTTGAGAGAAAATGGCTAAGAGTGGTGTCTTACTTTCCCATAACCTTGTTTGTTTATAAGTAACATCCTTATGTTACAAAATAAACTCATTAGTTCATACTTCACATAGGCATGACCATTTAGCTTTTTAACGTCTTTTGCACTTTAATCCAATCATATACTTATATGTGTGACCTCATATGACCGGTTTATATTAACCGTGCACTAATCAAATTATTGTTTCTAGTTGGTTTCTAGCAAAACACTATGATCACCTAAAATAACCGATTATTGTTATCTCCATAAATACTTAATCGTTACACATATCAAAGGAAAATATCGTTACACATATCAAAGGACATTTTCCTTCGAGGAACACAACATACAAAATATACAAGTCTATTGAAATTTCATCCAAAAACCAGTTGACAGTAAAGTAGGTGGCCTCTGCACATGTGTCCTAGTTTCCTTCCTACCATTCTTCCACTGTAGGACAATTCTTTTCCACGCACAAACATAAAGAAATTTGCAACATCAGTAGGTTGCTGCCATTACAAACTTGCAATTCCAAGGCCTTAATGTCAAGGTTTTCCATGAATGATGAAAGCCTAAAAGCTCAAACATGCCAGTTGGAATCAGTTTTTAGTATAAAAACACAAATCACTAGGCAGTAGTCCAAAGTTACAACCTATCATTCTTGCGAAAAGTAGTCCCAAGTCATAACTCCTGAGGTTCTTAGCATCAATCGAAAAGGCAAAGAGGGAACTTGGATGGAAACCAGAGTTAGACTTGGTCGAAGGTCTAACAGACTCGTACAACCTTGACTTTGGAAGGGGTACATCCAGGAAAGCAGCTGATTTCTCTACTGATGACATTATCTTGGGCAAGACCCTTGCTGCTGTCTAAAACAAATTTCTGTTGTTTGCCAAAAAAAATTAGAAAAAACTAATTTCTGTTTCAATCACCTGTTTTCTTATTATGAATTATGGATGATGCAAATATTACACTAGGCCTCCACATTGGATTGCCTTTCAATTTTTGGTTAATGCACTGTAGTCTGTTCGATGGACTGGGCTTTGTGGTGTGTATCTTGTGCGGTATATATGTTTCGTTTGTGACCCCTTTATTTTTAACAAATGGCCTTGGAATTTGGCTTGATCCGTTCAAATAATCCCTTCACATAGCCCAATTTGTTGGCAAATGCCAGAGTCTAGAAGACTCCCAAGTAAGTCTCGTATGAAATAGCTTTGTGCCCTTATAGTAGTTCTATAAAGTATGTAAGCTAATTTACAAAGTCATAAGAATTTAATACTTTTTTTTTAATCTAACGGTATAGGCTGATTTCCCTAAACTAAGAGCCCGTTTGGTATGAGAAATTGGAATAAAATTAAATGGAGTTTAAAATACATTCCTGATTAAAAGTTGTTTGGTTTGGAAAAAAAAACAATGGGTTTTAAACATTTCCAAAATCCTCTTTTTGATTTCTTTGCATTTAGCCAGTGTTCACCTAGTGTTCATTCAAACTCAACCATCCTGCTCCAACTTTTAATATCCGTTATAATAATAATAATAATAATAATAATAATAATAATAATAATATTATTATTATTAATGATATTATTATTTTTATTTTATTTATTAAATTAATTTCTATTACCATTATTATAAATATATTTTATAAATTATTATTATTATCATTAGTACTTTTTTGTATAATATTTATTTTTATAGTTTTTTCAATTAGAGCTGTTAAAATCTGATCTGACCCAATAAACTACCTGAAATTGACTTAGACCCAACCTGATAATGACTAAAAAATTGAGACTCATAAACCGACACAACCTGACTTGAAATCAACCCAAAACCGATTTGACTTGATATTCGAAGACCCAACCCTAATAGGGTCTGAACTGTTATTGACCAGGCCCGAAGACAACCCGAAACCGCTTGAACTCGACAAATAGCCCGTAGTTGACTTAACCCAAAACCTGATATAACCCGTCTAGGAACCGACCCGATGAACTGACAATGACCCGAACCGAATACGAGCTGACTCGAACCCGGGCAAGAAAATAATTGATTAGACTTGACCCACCCGATAGGCCAAATTAACTCGATTTAACCCGAACCGATAAGCATTGATCCACGATGGATCAACACAAAACTGTCATGTAGATCCAAATTAACACCCATAGACCCTAGTTTTAATATCGTAAATATATATAAAAAATATATATTTATTGTTAATATCAATATTACAGTTATTCATTTTTTAACCCAACAAGGAACTAAATCGCATTCCTTTTTTAAACCAAACAATTGACAAGGTTTTAAAACTAATTCATATACTTAACCAAACAACTCTCTAAAATTGATTCCATTTCACACTCATTCCATTCTTGCGATCCAAATAGGGACTAAGATATCATTTGGGCTACTTTATAGGAGGAGGAGATTTTTTATTTGTATAAAGATAAACGGTAGTAATTTAGACGAAATATAAACTCGTATCTACCATATATTACCAACCAAAACTGAAAACGTGCACCTCCCCTCCCCTCCCGTCCTCGCTAATTTTAAGCAACAAATGGTGTGGGAACATTGAGGTAACTCGAAAAATTAAGCAACAAATAGTGTGGGAACATTGAAGTAACACGAAACAACGCGATCGTAGCAGGGCGGTAGTCAAACAACTACTGAACGTTAAACGTCGGCTGCTTACCTATAATCTCGCACAACAAATGCGATCTACATCATCTAAAAGTTATTTTAATTAATCATCTTATCCTAAAATGAATCACCCTTTAACCAGAATAATCATAAATAAATTTATTTTGCTTGAATTAGTCTAACCTTGGAATGAATTCCAGAGTAAACCTGCCCAAGTGACCCAACTAATTACTAACAGCACACTCCTTGAATAAATCCAACATCTGTTAAAGAAAGCGAAATGCCATGGCGGTAAGGTTAGCGTCTACGAAGGGGTTTTTTTGCCACGTGGGTGAAAGATAGGGCTTCAGAGGATGAAACTTGGCACATCTGAAGATGCCACGTGTCCCTGTAGATAACCACTTATTTAATATCTGGCGGGTCCCTAGATGAATGGACGTGCCACGTTGCATTGATCTGCCGACGTGAAGCATGGGTTGTTTGACTCTTTTGTATGTACGCCCAAGTGCCCAGGTACTAGGGTCTAGGGTTTAAATTTTAATTTGTTGTTTAGGCATTCTTGCATGGACCAAATCCAAAATTAATTTCTTCAAAGTTTTTAAGTGAAATACTTTAACTACTTAATAAACATAATTAATGAAAAAAGAATATCTAGCCACAAAATTATTACTACATACCTAATTAATACATACTTCATATACATTTATTAATCTCTAATGTAATTTAATACTTGTGAGACTTTATTATTTGAGTTAATATTTAATACCGTATAAAATAATCGATTTAAGCAGCTAAAGAGCTTAATTACTAGAAATTGTTCAGTCGTTTGCAACATCTATCTACGTCTACGACTACGCCTACGCCTACGACTAATGAATCTATAAATACTTGAAAAGCTTGTACTTAAGCTATGATGAACAATGTATGTATAAGGTTGTTCATCAATTTCCTAATGCATCTTTATGGCTGGAGATAGCGACTCGTGGATGCCTTGCATGCGTCGCTTGTGCGTAGAATTTCTAGAATAATGTACGTTTGGTGGATACTTTACATGGGGCCTGCTTTTTTTGGACGGAATATCCAAGCACAAGCTTAATTAATTAGTAATTAACATATGATTTTAGATTCTAGCTTCTTCCATTCACCAACCAATTAACTTTGAGAAAACTTATTTAACAAGACGAAACATACAAGCTCGCATTGGTTCTTTTAACACTTCCTGACATGGGGTCAAACATACTTTAGAGCTACAAATAATGTTCTTGCAATATTGCTTCTTGATTCTTTATTACTCAATAATTAACCGAGTAACTTTATATAATGTAAATTTGATTATATTACATAGTTATTATGTGCAGGCATTACTATTGGAGTTTATAAAATTATTTCTAAGTTTTATTTTGGCATGCATTTCCTCATTATTATAAATGACGTTGCTAAAACTCTATTTCCATAGAATAAGTTTTAGACAAGTTAAAATGAATTGTACCGTATTCATTCATTTCATGTTTGATAACTAATAACACGATATAGAACTATGAAAGCAATGTTTTTAAGATATAATGCCAACTAATTATTATTTTGAAAATGATTCTTCGAATCTTTATACCTTATACCCTATTTAAACCCAAAGATCAAATTGAAAACCTAAGAAGATAAGATATACAATATAATACGTACTCCGTATATCCGTAATATATTTAGCAAATCAATTACAGAAATCAATGCTTACACATCATTGTCTATGGGGAAAAAAAACTTCATCAATACGTCAAGTTTCACTAGATGTCTCTAAAATACATAAAATAATATTATAATTGCTCTGCTATGAATGATATTATAATTGACGGTTATTAATAAATAAAGAAATTAATTTGGTTATTCAATGTATCATTAATGGACTCGCGCATAACTCTATATATATCCCCTGTACCCAGCTCATCTAACATCTCAGACATCAACTCCAACACTCAAAACATTCTCCTCTCTACCAAACCAAACAAGTTGCGACTCCAAACTCTTAACGAAACCCGCACATTCTTCTTCGTTTCATTCAACAAAATGGCACCGCCAAACTTCGAAACCGAGACCACAAAACCAACTTTGGCACAAGTAGGTAAGCATTTGAGTCGGGCCTACATAACGTTCTTGGCGGGGCACGGGGATTACATCAAGGGAGTTGTCGGGTTGGCTAAGGGCTTAAGGAAGGCCCGGTCCGCTTACCCGTTGGTGGTGGCGGTGTTACCCGACGTGCCCGAAGAACATCGTAGGATATTGGTTTCTCAAGGGTGTATCGTTCGTGAGATTGAACCCGTTTACCCGCCTGAAAATCAGACTCAGTTTGCTATGGCTTACTATGTCATAAACTACTCTAAGCTTCGCATTTGGGAGGTAACCTAACCTTCATCTTATAGTTAAGAAGTCACGTCACGTGCTTATGATTTTAATATTATGTTACACTAATTAATAGTATTAGTTGTATATAGTGCTAAAATTGCATTAATTCATGTAATGATGTAATCACGTTGATATTCATATTTGGTAAAATTAGTTGTACGCAAGAAAAAGCCAATAGTAATAACAATAGAAATTTTTAATATTTGGACTAATAAAAATTTTTCTCATGTGTTGACAGTTTGTGGAGTACACAAAAATGATATACTTAGATGGGGATATTCAGGTGTACGATAACATAGACCACTTGTTCGACCTCCCCAACGGCTACTTCTATGCTGTAATGGACTGCTTCTGCGAGAAGACATGGAGTCATACTCCTCAATACAAGATTGGATACTGTCAGCAAAGCCCAAATAAAGTCCGTTGGCCCGATGAGGAGTTGGGCCCAAAGCCTGCTCCTTACTTTAATGCTGGAATGTTCGTCTTCGAGCCCTGTATTTCTACTTACCACGATCTCCTCAAGATTCTCCAAATCACCCCTCCTACTCCTTTTGCTGAACAGGTAATATACTACGTATTATATTAAAAAAAATATTCAGTTAACTAAGTGGTAAGCCCATTTACCGTAATAACTCATTTTATAAACAGATTTGAAATTAATTATGATCAACTAGTTGTCATGTGGTACGTTTGAAGTTTTCTAGTTTAAACAAGTACAAGAAATGCTAACGCATGCTGGTGAATTTGTGTAGGATTTCTTAAACATGTACTTCAAGAACATATACAGGCCCATCCCACCAATTTACAACCTAGTGTTGGCCATGTTATGGCGCCATCCAGAGAACGTTAATCTAGGAGAAGCGAAAGTTGTTCACTATTGTGCAAACGTAAGTAAAATTATTCAACTCAGTTATAATAAATTTTTTTATTTATTCTCTTGGACATATATTTACGAGAGTAATTATAACTGCTTAGGGTTCAAAGCCTTGGAGGTATACAGGAAAAGAAGAGAACATGGATAGAGAAGACATAAAAATGGTGGTCAAGAAATGGTTTGACATATACAACGACGAATCCCTTGATTATAAGCCTGAAGTTGCGGCTCAGAAGAAGTTTCAGCCTTTCAGGGCGGCGCTCACCGAGGCTGGTGTTCTTCACTACGTTACCGCCCCGTCAGCAGCTTAGAGTTAATTTTCTAGTGCATATATATATAGCTTACTAGCACATACCAAGTATTTGTTTTCTTTTTGATAAAAGTAGAGAGTAAGGGTACGTTGTTTACTTTTGATGATGTTTGTTAAAAATGAAAAGAATTCCTCCCTGATTTGTAAATATAGGAGGAGTAAGGGCCCCCTCTCAATTTTAAAGGGTTTTATTCTCTTTTTACTTTGTAAATAGAACTTATATATGTAATATAAGGGAAATTAAATGACATTTAGCCTAGAATTGAATATAGTAGTCATACAAGCTACGGAGTATATAGTACATGACTTTAGATTATATTCTTCTTAATTTTATATGTTGTCTTGTTCATATAAACGAGATATGATTTCACGCCATTTTTGTGCTGATGTATGGCTAATGACTTAAGCCTATATCCAAATTCAAGCACGTACTGGCTAGTAAGCCTGCGTAGCTTTAATTTACCAGGTTCACACCTTCAATCAAGCTGTCTGATTTATTTGTACTGGTGTTGTAAAAAATTGAGCTCAAATTATTCTTACTCTTGCGCGTAGGCTTTGTTTGGTTGTTGGAGAAGTTCTAGTATAAGTTATCCGGGTGAAATCATAGGTGGAACGGAGGATACTGACTGTTAGGCAGCTAATATTCATATTTGTACTTTTTTTTTATTGAATTATGCTTACGAGTTACGAGTTACGTCGCGTAGCTCAACTTGCACTAGTAGTAAACGACAGGTTGAAAATTGAATTTCCACTCTACTGGTGTAAGACTTGTATGTTTCCCAATTGGAAAAAATAGTTCGAGCTCATCAAAAATATTTAGGGTAGCTGGGTAGTTTTTCATTCTATGTATAGTTATCAAGTTATTAATATTTAGTTTGGAGCGTTGTTCAAGGTAAGATCTTATGACTTGAAGAACACTATTAAAATTTGTCCAAACTTTATCCAAGGTTTATCCATTTAATTATTGTTAGTTGAAAGAGATAATTGGGGTACATCTAAAGACGTTTTTTGCAAAATCAAATGTACGATCAATATCATCATATGTCACTAAAAAACGAGCCGTGACATATTATATACTTATTGCAAAATAGTCATGGCGGTGAAGTTGGTATTATGCTTTTACTCGGACTACTACAACTATTAAATCCTTTTCAAAATCATCCTCATTTAATATTATATTGTATTATTTTGACAAAGGACGTGGCAAAACTACGACCAAGCTTACCAAATTCTTATTGAGATTTCAAATATAACTATTATTATATTAGATAATAGTATTATTAAATTAAGTATAGAAATATAAAAGATATAAAAATATAGAAAAATTTATATCGAATATAGACATTATGATTCCATATATAGAAATAAAATTACAAAAATATTTCCTAATATATTTATATCAAATATAAATTAGAAATTTTTCGTGATATAATTGACTATTTATGGATTTATGGAATAGTTGGTGTTTTGATAAGTATAAATAGTAAAATAGCCGATTACTTTCCAAGTGGTGTGCAAGGGAGGAAGACCGGCTTTGTTGAGCAGAGGTCGTTTTGGGATTTGTATCGTAGTTTCGATGTATAGTTTGTGAGTAATGTTAGTGTTGTTTATATCAAGCTGCGAATATTGTTGCTTGCTAGAAGCAGGAGATCTATAGGAGGGGATACCCATGGCCTTGGCCGAAGCATAGGGATGACTTTCCTCCCCTTCTCCGCTTAAAATAAGCCCGCCGCAAATCCCAGCCCATAGGTGATTTCCCTCTAACCATTATCAATGTGTACTAGTACGATTATTTTTTTGAAAAATAACGAAAAATATTATCAATTTGTATGTAAAATTAAAAATTAAAAAAGGATATAAATATATTATTTATATATGTACTATATTTTAAACCAAACATATGAAACCAATGAGTAACATTTTTATGGCTCAAAAAAAATATGCGGTTTATGATATAATTATTCTATATATTCCAAAATAAATTATAATCGTAAAAGGATTGTATATGTCTTTAGTTTGTAGATGAGGTTCTCGTATAAATAATTATTTTTTTTTTTCATCATACTTTAAGGAATTTATTGAAAATTTAATATTCCTCTTTCCATAGCATATGAAATATTGGTTAATTAAGTATTGACCTTCTACCAACCTTCATTATCACCTTTTCAATCCTATATTATAAAAAGTAAAAAAAAAAAACTGTCTTACAATACAGTGGCTTGACTTGTATTTATTGTACCACCCATTTTAAGTATCTCAAATGTCCATCCAAAAGAACCATAAACTTAATAACACTAACATTACCGTAATATTGATTTCTTTGGGGAATTAAGAGGAGAATAAAGTAGAGAAAAGGGATGATTAATGAGCGAACAATGAATGGTGTAACCACAAAACGGGTGAAGGGAGACGACAGAAGTAGAAGACAAAACTATAAGTGATTGTATACATTTTTGCTTTTGAAAAATTGAAAAACATATAGAAATTTTAAGAGCATAGCGAATGTTATAAAGAGATGAAAGGTATCCAAATGTTGAAAATGCAATAGATTGCCATGTAAATGCTCTTATAATGCACAATTTAGGTTTTTCTTGCACCACGTTAATTCTTACTCTAAAATACGATATAATATTCTATCTATTTGAAGAAAAAAATTGGTTGTAGAAGGTTTAATTTGATTAAATGTTGACTTATTTTGAGCAAATCAGTCATAAATTGGATTAATTATTGTTGTCATTTTTTCTAAAATAATATCGAACAATAAATAAAAAAAGATGCACAAAATAAATCAAACCTAATGATTTTTAAAATTCAAACACACTTAACTAAGTAAACACTATATATAATATCGATCATATACAAAGTACCAAATGAGAAGAGCAACACACAACTATAGAAGTTCAAAAGACCCTTAGATTAAACATGAAATACGTACACTTCCGCCAACCCCTCCCCCATATCATAGCTTGTTAAATTGGTTGTAAAAGTTGGAGCAACAAATTCATATTTCGTATGACACCATTGTACGACACAAGAGCACACGACATGCAGTACGTGCTAGGTGCAGTACGTGCTAGGTGCACTACGAGTTCCATTAGTATCTTCATCAACAAGTTCCATTAGTATCTTCATCAACAAAAAAAAAGAGGACATTATGAATTATTTTTATTTTTTAAAATTCAATTTGAGTTACTTTTAAGGGTTGTAACATTAGTTTAATTGATTTCTGATTGATCTTTACTAAATTAGTAAGAACAAAATTAAAATGAAAACATTTTAATGACTTATTAATTGAAAAGAGAAACCTTTTTCTTGTTCCATTATCTACTATATAATTAATGCATTGAATTACCTACTCCATTGTAGGCTCAGCTCGTAGCATTAAAGTATGGAATTTTTCTTTTTGTCGTTTTTACTATAAGGTCGGTCGATCAATAACGTTATCCAAAAGATTTTCACACCAAAATGTGGAGTCTTGGTCATGACTCATTAGTCATTATATTACCCCCAAATTTGGGCCAACTAACATAACTATATAAAACTGAAAAGCATATAAGATCTTGACACGTGGTGATCAGGGTTGGGCGTTGTGGGACCCTTTTGGTCAACTACCATAACTAACAACGTAATCTATGTGAGTAGTAATTTTCTGCATGGAATGAGGAAAGAACCTGGAGTTTGGTATTTTTAGGTGTCATTATGGAGAATTGAGTAATGGAGTAATTAACTGAATTGTATGAATCATGAAATTGGACCGTCAATGAGCAATCCGTGGTCGGCTGGCTGATAACGATAGTTCCTAAATAAGAGGAGACAATTGTTAAGAATTTCTAGATACCTGGTATTTTGAAAAGAATGACAGCAAACCGACACCGTTTCGGATATTATACCTCTTCCTTAAATCTTAAGCTTAAGTGAGTACTTGTCACAATCACAAGTAATGAGGAACAATTCTAGCTAGAAAAATATTTGAAGGAAAAATAAATGCTAGAACAACCAGATCAAAGAATCATGGACGAATAAAATTTGATTCCTTTGACTTGCCTTTGTACTTAAATTTTTTGAAGAAGTTTATCTTTTACCTTAAATATTATAATATGATAATGTTATTCTCTTTTCACTCTCTTTAAATTGCTTATTTTTTTTTTATTTTTTTTTACTTCTTTCGTCATGATCATTCATTATTGTCAGTAGGGGTGCTTATGAGCCGAGTCGAGCTCGAGTTTGCCTAAGCTCGACAACTCAAACTCAAGCTCAAAAGCTCGTGAGCTATAAAATCGAAACTCGAACTTGACTCGAAAACTCAATTCTCGAACTCCACTCAAGCTCGATTAAAGCTGGTTTCAAGATTAATTAAAGTTGGTTTCAAGCTCGATTAAAGCTGGTTTTAAGCTCGATTCGAGCTCGTTTCAAGCTCGACTCGAGCTCGATTTAAGCTCGTTTCAAGCTCGAGCCCGACTCATTTTTAGCTTGATTAAAAGCTTAATAGGCTTGAGTACTTATACCCTAATTGGGCCAAGAAAAAGGCTAAATTTTAGCTTTAATAAGCTTAATTTGATTTTAGGTGAAAAACACTATTGGATTTATATATACTAATTGCTTCAAATAATTTATCATTTTTTTCAATGTGGGACTTTTATTTTATATATAAAACTCTCTCCAACCATATTTCATTTTAATCCGATGTGAGACTTTTGGTTTATATCAAACCATCTTTTATTTATTATTTATTTTAATTTTATATTTTAAGTAAACTTTTTAATAAATATATACTATAAATGAAAATTCGAGTTTCTCACGAGCTTTTCGAGTTGAGCTTTGATGTGCTCGACTTGGCTGGTTAACTTATGGAGTCGAGTTCGATCTCGAGTCGAGCTTTGACTGAGTTTTGATCAAGTCGAGTCCGAGTAACTCACGAGTAGCTCGACTCAATAAGCACCCCTAATTATAAAAATGCATTTAATTATTGGATAATTAAAGTGTTCATAATTGAGCTTAGTGATTCAATTGGATCATCTGATATGTATTCAGATGTATCTTGTTTTCAAGTGCTCACCCTCATACTAGGGGTGTTCAAAAATACCCGACCCGGTTGACCCGACCCGATGACCCGACAAAAAACTGTCGGGTTTTTTTTTTTAAAAATTTGCCTTTTCGGGTCGGGTACCCGACCCGGTAAGAATTATACTAATCGGGTCGGGTCACGGGCCGGATAAATTATAATCGGGTACCCGGGTACCCGATATTTATTTTTTTTAATTAATTTTTTGTTGAACATTGTACTTTATTTTTTTTACTAATTGGACAAGTTGATACTTTGCAAGAAGACAAGGAATATTAGGCAGAGAAGGGGGATATTTCCTCGACAGTTTTGGAGTTGCTCATCAATTTCAGTACTATGGTTATT
The DNA here is from genome assembly GCA_026401315.1 of Dysphania ambrosioides. NCBI lineage: Eukaryota > Viridiplantae > Streptophyta > Magnoliopsida > Caryophyllales > Amaranthaceae > Dysphania > Dysphania ambrosioides. The sequence goes on from CM048666.1 coordinate 2,933,786, forward strand.
TAAAATGATGATGTAGCACAGAAAATTTCAAGTTAGCAAAAACTAATATTTTTTTTTATATTAGTAATAAAAAAAGGGTTAAAGTTGGGTAGTTTTACGCCAGGACAACAGATGAATTGACCTTATATGAAGTATAAGGAAAACATTATTGTTTTGATTTAGAACGTTTGTTGTATTTCCGAGAGGCCAGGTACATGGTTGTGACAGTGTGACATGCCATTCAGAAGCCTCAAGTGTATTTATATATGTGATAAGAGTATACTGATTTTTTACCTCATATTTTTGTACGTTAATTTTCAATTCATACCATATAAGGGCAATTTTGTTGACTTTTTAAAAATAGACAAGTTTTCCAAAATACAAAAACATGGTTGAAAGGCTTTTATAAAGAAATTGACATTACTATGTCTCATATATAGACAATCTCCTCTAAAATATCCATACAAAATCTGCACCAAAACTTATCCGTCTCTTAAACTCTAGTCCTAGAGTCATTAGCCTTAATCTTATACCAAAACTTCTGTTGTACTTGACGTATTGGACTCTTGACTATTGGCCTCAACAAAATTGATTTCAAAGTATAAAAAATGTATAGTGCTTCTCACTATTCAAAATTAGATTTTTAGCAAAAAAAAAAAATAGTCATTGAACACAAGTTTTTAGTAAAAAAAATAATAAAAATAAACCGGGTACCCTGTGACCCGACCCGGTTAAAGCGGGTACCCGCTAAACGGGTACCCGCTTTAACCGGGTCGGGTCATGGGCCGATTTTTGAACTACCCGGTATACCAGGTACCCGGTATATCGGGTACCCGAAAATCCGGGTACCCGGTAATGAACACCCCTACCTCATACACATGCTCTGTACGTCCATGGTTATGTAAGCTTTTCTCATATGATAGGGTACATTAATGTATAAGATAATTTTAACATAATTATAATCTTAGCAACCAATAAGTAAGATTTTTTTTTTTTGAGATGTTGGAATATAAGTTAAGATTTAACTTATTAATAATATGAGTGTATAATTTGGTCATCATAGTATATTAGGATTTTTTTTTTAAGTTTTCATCTCAATTGTGTTTAGATAAGATAATCACTGTAATCTACATATATATTTTGATATAAGTGTGTATCTTAATATATTAAGGTTTGGATATAAAACATAATCTTAGGATAAACCGCAACCTAGATCTCCTATACTAATTTATCGTAAGACTACACAAAACTCGCTATGCTTCAAACACTTAATTGGTCTGACCATAATTACTAATTACATAATACACAATAAATCCCTGTACAACTATTAATATTTTGCTTGTGAAACATAATATAAATTTATCTTATGTAAAAATTACTTTTTAATTAAGATGAATTTAACGACTTAAATACCAATAGTCTTACAAATTTTATGCAAAATGTTTGTATTTTTTAAATACCCATGTTATTCTTAATTTGAGTTTAATTTATTTGTTTAACCTAAGTTGAAGTGTATATTAACTTGTAAAAGAAATTATATCATACTCTGAATTGTTGTAGTTATTGGTTATTTGTACAATTTTTCTGGTTGTCGTCCAAAGTGACGGGTTAGGTAGGTAAGTGTCACTTTCTCAGGGTGGGAAATAATTTTTCTCTAAATTGAGTTAAGAGATTTAGACTAGATAAAAGTTTGAAATATCCTCAATAACACCACTTGTATATGTAGAGGTAGTCACAGATTGTATGGTGCCTGTCATTGACCGTGCGAGCTCTCTTGTCGTACAATACCTATTTATGATCGTGTTGTGTCGAGCTATTTTTTATCTAAAACTCGACCCATGGCCTAGCTCGACCCACATGCCTGGCGTGTTGTGTCGTGCTTTATGTTGGCCTAATTTTTTTAACCAAAATAAAATAAAGTGCATAATAAAATTAAAAAATAGTGAATTTAAATTATATTATAAGAATATCATAATATTAAAAATAATAGTAATATTAATTACAGTAGTAATAATAATATTATTACTAATAATACTAATATTAAATTATACTAAATAATAGCGTGCTTCAGACCGTGCTTAAGGGTCGTGCCTCGTGCTGAATTGACGTGCTGCACGTCGTGCCTAAAATTTTTTGATGTCCGCGGCCTGGCCTGCGACCCACTCCAAAAACAGTGTGTCGTGTCGTACTACGATCGTGCTCATGTCGTATCGTGATAAAAGCGTGTTGTGCCTACTCAGCCTGCATGCCCACCTGGTCCATGCCCAATTCTATGTATATGTGTAATCATACTTCTACATTTTCAACTAAATAAATGATGTGATATTTGCGCATTTAAATAGACGACTTATAATTGAGCTAGAATCACAAATGACACATGGGTAGAAGTTTTGAACAAATATAATTTCTTTGTTTTTAATTCTTGTAATATTTGACTTTACTACACTACTCTAATCATACAAGTATTTTATTACTAATAAAAAATATAAGTCCTTAATTTAATTATTATTAGATTGATCTTAATGTATATTTTCATAACATAAACTTTTTATACATGTTTTATATATTTTTTTTAAAAACATTCTATAAATTGCAAATAGTGAAATAGATGAAGTATAACAATGATGTAATATTGTTTGGGGGTAGACTGCAGACATACCACATGGAAAAATATAATGAGTTTGACTATTTGAGTGTGAATCTAAACAAAATCAACCAAAAAGTAAAAAAAAAATAAACAAAGATACGTGGAAGCTTATTGTTTGTTGAGGGGGGTAAACTTACTATTTCACCCCTTCAAAACCTCTATATAAAAGCAAGACCTCTCTTCAGTTCACAGACATGCACACATCAAACGATATATAATCTTAACACACGTACAAATCTCTCCTAAGGGCACCAAGAAAGTATATACACATAATCAAAGTTTACTTTTGAGTGACAAACACTTCCATCATTCTTAAAAATTAAATGGCTTCCAAACTAATGAAAAAAAACAACCTTGAAACCATGACGACTGCTGAAGATAACACCCAAATGAGAGCATATGTGACATTTTTGGCTGGCGGAGGAGACTATGTTAAGGGAGTGGTAGGGCTTGCCAAGGGCTTAAGGAAAGCCAAGAGCCGTTATCCCTTAGTGGTGGCGGTTTTGCCTGACGTTCCTGAGGAGCACCGCTACATATTGGTGGCTCAAGGTTGCGTAGTCCGTGAAATTGATCCAGTTTATCCACCTGAAAACCAGACTCAATTTGCTATGGCTTATTATGTCATCAACTACTCCAAGCTCAGAATCTGGGAGGTATTTTTGCACTTTCATTTTCCCTGCCTTCGCACTATTTTCAAGTGCAATAACTACGTACTTATGTATGTATCATTGTTTAAAAATGGCAGTTTGTGGAGTTTAGCAAGATGATATACTTGGATGGAGATATCCAAGTGTTTGACAACATTGACCATCTATTTGATTTACCTGGTGGCTACTTTTATGCTGTGATGGATTGCTTCTGCGAGAAGACTTGGAGCCACACTCCTCAATATAAGATTGGGTATTGCCAACAGTGCCCAAACAAGGTCCAGTGGCCTGAGAACAAGCTGGGCCCTAAGCCTTCTCTTTACTTCAATGCTGGCATGTTTGTGTTTGAGCCCAAAATGTCTACTTACCACGATCTCCTCACCAACCTTAAAGTCACCCAACCCACGCCCTTTGCTGAGCAGGTAGACTAGTCCCTCTTACATGCAACATAATTTTTAAAACTATGAAAAATGCACTCCATACCTGTTTTACATATATTTATTAAAGCAATTTCCATAGCTGTTTGGTACAAAAGAAAAAGGCCATTCTTACGACTCCCTCTGTCCTTTCTAGTTGTTGCATTTTCATTTTTGTAGTCCAAGTTTGAAAATGTTGACCATTAATTCTAAATATATTGTAATAAATAGTATATTCAAGTTGGATCTTATTGGATGCTATCTCGATTTATTTTTATAATATCAAATTTTCATAATTTTTTATAAAACGAATTTAGAGGAAAAAAATATTTTAAATTGTGTATTGAAAACCATAAGAATTCAAATATAACATTTAAAATGAGACGGAGAAAGTAATTTGAACTTTTTAATGATAAGCAAGGCAATTTTATTTCTATGGTTCAAAACGTTTGTTGATATGGTGGTGCATGTTTATTTACAGGATTTTCTGAACATGTACTTCAAGGACATGTACAAGCCCATCCCACCAATTTACAACCTTGTGTTAGCAATGTTATGGCGTCACCCTGAAAACGTTGACCTGAGTGAAACAAAAGTTGTTCATTATTGTGCTGCAGTAAGTAACATATATAATATTTCTAAGTTTGGAAGTAGTTGTCACATAAGTTGATAACCGAAATTACTTGTATACAGGGATCGAAACCATGGAGGTATACTGGAAAGGAAGAGAACATGGACAGAGAAGACATTAAGATGCTGGTTAGCAAGTGGTGGGAGATTTATGACGATGATTCTCTCGATTATAAGCCAGAGGAAACTATACTCCAAGTGTTGAAGGCGGCGTTATCTGAATTTAGCAATGCTTATTATATGATGGCACCATCAGCAGCTTAGTGATAGTATTAACCACTCCACTTATATATATGTTAAGATCATCTATTATATGAGTAATATGGATTGGGCGTGTCTTTATTTTTGTGGTCTCATCTGAAATATTTTTACAGATGGACCTTATTCAAGACTAGAATTAGTATAGGTTGATTGTATAATACTTCAAAATTTGAACTGGCAGAATATTTTAAGTGCCATGTTCAATGATTTAACGGGACTACTTGTGTTCATATTATTTACCAACTTTTGGGTAATTTTGAATGAAATCTGCTCCAAAATTAAGATCTTGAATATAAGTATTATTATATCATATATTATATCATATATATCCTATATATTATTTACGAGCATGATTAAATGTGAGGCCTCCAAATTGCAAACGAAACATTTTTATTGCTTCGGGTGAAAAGAATTAAAAAGAATTATAATTTTTTTGCTTTAGTTACCTAATTAATCGTAGGTTTGGATGTAAATAAATTTAAAAGTTGTAGCTTCGGAATATTAAAAAAATAGAAGCTAAAGATGGATAACTGTTTACAAACCTTTAAAAAAAATTAAGGGAAAAAATGACGGTTAATAATAAACAAAATAGAAGATAAAGATGAGATTTTTTGTTGCTAACATTACGTTAACAACGGTTGGGGTTTGTCTTACGTTGCTTAATTCATGAAGTTTGATAAAGTGTTCTAAGTTATTATTTATCAAGCTGATGCCAATTTTAACCTTTTATGGTATTATGTAAATAATAGAATTTGTCTTATGTTGCTCAATTCATGAAGTTTGATCAAGTTTTCTAAGTTATTATTTATCAAGCTAATGCCAATTTTAACCTTTTATGGTATTATGTAAATAATGAAATTTGTCTTATGTTGCTTAATTCATGAAGTTTGATCAAGTGTTCTAATTTATTATTTATCAAGCTAATGCCAATTTTAACCTTTTATGGCATTATGTATATAATATATCCGTCTTAATAGTGTCGATTGTCGAATAACTGAAAAAAGATAATCAAAGTGTTATTGCGAGTTTTTAACTACTACAACGTCCATAAGTTATCGTTTTATAAATACTTCACCCATTTTAAAATAACTACTAACACTTTTACTTTTATAGTTTTCAATGTCTTACTTTAAATATTAGTATTTATAATTGTCCATTAATAAATATTATGATAAAATATCTAATAGGAATTATACTCTGAAATCAATCTATAAATATATTTTTATTTAGTAAAAAATTATTTTTATAATAGAGTAAAAAATTGGTCAAAATTATCATATAAAGAATGCTTGAATAAAAAAATGTTGCATTTTAGAAATATGGAGACATTTTCATAGTAGAAGAAGCACAAAAGTGTCTAATAAATTCGTTCATATTCATACTACATGCTCCAATTGAAGAGAATGAAGATATAAAAGTTGAAGTAATTTTTCAGAACAAATGAGAGGAAGAATTTCTTTTATCTTAAGCAAGATATGAAAAACTGAAAATCATCAAATAAAACAATTATTACGTTTTTAATTCATTCTACATTGTATATTAATAATCCAACTTCTTCAGTTTGGTTTTCCAAATTTAATATCGTGCTATTGCACGGGCAAACGCTAGTGTATTGTTATATAAAATATAGAAATACATAAGATATAAAAATACAAAAAACTCACATCAGATATAGACATTATGATTTGAGATAGAAAAATAAAATTATAAATATATCTCCTGATATATTTATATTAGATATAAATTAGAAAATTTATCAAAATGTTTGTAACCTTGAATGAGTTTCCAACTAAAGTTATTAGTGAAATGAGTAAAGGAAGTTTAACGTAAGTAATTCATAGGAGACAAATGCGCAAGACATTGTCAAGCCCACAATTCGTAAGTGACATAAGGTTGACACCAATGAATAGTTAGAGGCCCAACACATGGAACTCAACAAATATAACCCTAATTACCAGCACTGAGCAAATCATGGGACTTGGAGGATTTTGTGCTTTCCTCAAGACTAGGAGTTTCAATTTTGAATATTTACTTAGTCGTTTGTTATGATCTTTTCTCCACTATCATTCATTATCTGTTATTTACAGTTTGAAACACCATTATTAAATTTAATCTATGCTTACCAAATTAATTAAGCACCCCCTTGACTGATTAGTCTAGGTTAAACTTAATGATGACTTTTAAAGGAGGCACAAGCCAAGCATGCGCAGCATGCAAGTACCAGCGTCGAAAATGCGCCTCTGATTGCGCCCTGGCCCCATATTTCCCAGCCGATAAGCCTAAGATGTTTAAAAATGCGCATAGATTGTTCGGTGTATGCAACATAATGAAGATACTCAAGCAACTAAGAGAAGATCAAAAGGAAGAGGCTATGAAGTCGATCATATACGAGTCCGATATGCGCCAAAGATTTCCTGTTTTTGGCTGTTCTTTAGTGATTTGGCACCTAAGGGAACAACTAGGGCAGCTTCAAGAAGAACTCTGCCGTGTTAACTCATGCCTAGCAATAGCGCAATATAATAAACAACTTCGTGACAGTGGCCAGATTACTGCAGATCTTATGCAGCAACTATCTTGCCCTCCCTCGGAATTTCAACTAGGTTCCATCCCAAGCAATACTCATCTCCAGCGCCAGTCCAACGTTGATATGTATTCAGCTTCCAACAAATTTCTTGTGAGCGACAATGATGCTGGCTACGTCGAATCGACTGATGTGAAGCCGTTTTGGTTGCAACAACAACAACAACAACAGCAACATGCTAACAACTATGATGTCAACGGTTTAAATAGTAGTACTTCTTCACTTGAGGTGAAACAGTTCATGATCCCACAATGCCTGCCTTTCCAACAAGATATCGATGAGGTTTCTCATGATTATGATGATATGCCTCTCGATACCATCGCGCATGATCGACAATCATACATAGAATCCAAGGATGCTTGTGAATCAAGGTGCGTGATTATGGTTTTCATATTTTCTTCTATTTATTTGCACCAAAAAAAATATATATTTTCTTCTATTTATGTGCACTTTTTCATTTGTTTCGTTATACTAAATGCAACGGATTGAGATCTTCTCCATTAGACCGTTTAGTTACTTGTGGAAAAGGGTAGTTTTCGTAATTTTATAAATGAAATTATTATTTCAATATCTAATATCGTTAATTTTGTAGATTAAATGGTTAATTTTGTATTTGAAATGTTTATTTCTATATTTGATAGGGTTATTTTTATACTTGATATTATTTCTATACCTAAAATTAATATTTCGAGTTAATAACACCTACCTGAGATATTTATATATTTGAAATAATAACACATGTACTCGAGATAATACCACCTATATATGATATCTCAATAATTAATTTTTTTTTTGCTTTTTTTTATCGTAATATAAGTTGCAAAATTTATATTAGGTATAAATTAGGATTTTCTCTGAGGCGATTTCCTAATTCATACAAGATATAAATTATTGTGTATATATCAAGGTTCTTTGTTGTAATTTCATTTCTGTACCCGAGACCATTATTTCTGTACTTAAGATTATTAATTATGTACATAACATAGTTATTTCTATACCTGATATGGTTATTTCTATACTTGATATGATTATTTCTATACCTGAGATTAGGGGTATGCGTAAACGGTTAACCGTACCATTAAAGCCTTAATGGTGCGGCTAACCATTATAACGGTTATTGAAAAAGGCTAACCATAACCGTACTGTTAAGTAACGGTAACCGATAAATGGTTAACCGGTATTTAACGGTACAGTTAATGGTTAACCGCTAACCGTTTTATTCCATTTTTATGCACTTGTACACATAATATTGTGAAATTATTTTTATGATTTCTTAGCTCATTTGGGCCTTCAACAATAGTAATAACACATATTTATACAAGATTTGATTATGCGTAGGAAAAACTTATGATATTCATACATGTTTTGGTATTTTAAGTTTATTTTTTTAAAATAATAATATTGGTTATCCGACGGTTAACCGTTACAAAAATTTCATACCGTAATCATAACCATTAATTCTTAACGGTTCGGTAAAATAACCGTTAATATGAACCGGTTATACACTGTTAATGGTTACGGTTATTTTTGCACACCCCTACCGGACATGATTATTTCTATATCTGAGTTAAATAACACCTACCTAAAATAATTACACACATACCTAAGATAATACCACTTATATCTTAAATCTCAATAAATCATTTTTTCTTTTATTTATCTTTTTACCGTGATAAAAATTACAAAATTTATATCAGATATAAATTATGATTTGATGGGTTTATTAATAATATAGCTTCAATCACTTAATAGTGATTTATCGATATTATTATTGTGCAGTGTTGAATCAACCTTGAAGGATAGCATACATTCAGTGGATATATTTTCTCAAAACCATGAACTTAAAAGTGCAGCCGCATGCTTCACCCTTACGAGCGTTAATTGATGGAATGGACATTGTTCCAAGCTGAGATTTTTTTTTTCAGTTTATTTTCTTGACACGGGATATAATTTAACTATAGAATTTACTTTTAGTATTGATTATTTTTACATTCTTTACACTTTTCAATTAGACATTTGTTTTCCCACATTCAATAATAATGTAGTTTGCCATGTGAATACAATTATTAATAAAGAGTATTCCATAAGACAATATCTTTTTTATGCAAATATTCTTCTAGTGACTGTACCTCATAATCAAATTTTCTGTAATCACATTTTAATTCCAGAAGGATCGGATATGTTCAAAATAATCTGTATAATTTTATTTTTTTGGTGCTAAAATAATATCATACAAAAAATCATATCTGACTGTTGTATGATATTATTTCCAGAAGGATCGGATATTATTTTTAGCATTATAAATCACATATAAAGAGCGTCATAAGACTGACTATAGCATTCATATTTGATGACCTAAATACAGCGCTAAATCCTTTTTATAATATTAAGTGTAGTGGATCTCAACTATCTTAATATTAAAACTTTCAATGAAAAAATTGAGTTATGATCATCATAATCAATTATACAGATGAATTAAGAGGAATGTCTATTTTTTTTAAAGGAAAAATAGTGTTGGAACATCTCAAGTGGGGTTCAAATGGAGAGAGAGTGGACGTAAACAATGAATCCTCATGGGCTAACATCACTAATCCTAACTCTCTCAAACACTCATCCCACTTTTCGCCAACCACCGCTGTCGACTTCCATCAGGAACTGATGAACGAGGGAGTCATTAATAATTGTAGTATAATTAAAAAAAATGGGGACTCCATCTTCAAAAAAGGCTAGTCTAAGAGGGAGCCATCCTCAAAAAATGGCTAGCCATAGGGGTTGTGTAAGAAAAACGACTTGCTCCATGGCTAGTTGTTTTTTGAAGATGGCTAGGCCTGGGGGCGTTTTTCAAAGATGGATTTGCGAAAAATAAGATCTAAAATTTTATTTACATGAGCCAATAATGATGACGGTCGGTCCATAACATGCTGATATTTGGTGGGTTTGACGGCCGAAATGTGACAGTGTGGTGGCAATGGTCAACCGATATTTGATGATGGCGGTAACCACCCGGGGTGTTTGATGGCGATTATAGTGGTGTAAGCCGGTGGGTTGAGGTGAGAATGAGGGGAGTTGTTGATTATGTGTATTAAGAAAGAAAGAGGAGCAATTTGGTCATTTTATGGGGAGGATTGAGGGAAAATGAAGAGCTAAATAACACTTCACTATTAAAAAAAATGGCATACGTTATCAAAAGTTATCATATAATAATTCCTCAAAAGTTATCAAATGATAAATGTTCCAAAGTTAGGAAAAATTGAAAAAAAAATACAACCTTTACCTCAACTTGTCCATAAAGGTCAACCTTCATTTTATTTATGAAAAATCCTACCTTTGTATAACGTATTTTAAAGGGTTTAATTAAAAAATGACCGTTTGACTAACAAGGCATTACGATGATGTGGCGGTTGATGTACGTAGCCCGGATCAGGCCCATCGTGGCCTTGTCCTTCACGCTACACTCAACCACGCAGCAATCCCTTGCCCACAAACAGCCACACCCCGACAATGATGCATGGCGACCCACCATAAGATGAACCCACCCCAGAGACTCGCTGGTGACCGACTATCCTTCCAGATGTAGTCTTGTCCCCGCCACCCACCCTAGCCTAGCCACAGCCGCCGCGAAAGTGTCTCACTTGCACAACAATTGCCTGAGTTTTGGGGAGGATTCGCGCAACTTTTGTACGAATTCGAGGCCGAAATTGACAGCAAAATGTTATATATACTTACACATATTGATTGATTAATTGTGAAAATTCTCAACTTTCATACGTTTCAATCAAATTGGGGCTAAATTTAGGGTTCATCAATTCGAAAGCTTAATTGCATCAATTTGTTCAATTTTCTTAGCACGACAACAATCAAATTATCAATACATGCTATTCAAACCACAATGAACAAGAGTTTGAACCTTAATCATGTTAAAAATCATATTTTCATGCTTGATTATTTCGAATTTGGGGCTTGTCAAGAACAACGAAAAATAACGAAACAATTTCAATTAAGAGCATTAATAAGCATTAATGTCAGCATTAATATACATCATAAAGTATCTTTGAGCATGTTGGTGAAGGTCTGCATTGTTCTGACATGGCAAAGTGGGTAATTGAGAAAGAGTTATGGAAGATAAATGTGAAGAAGATGAAGATATGAAGTCAAATGACCAGTCCAACAGGTAACCGATCAAGAGTGTCTTTCAACACATGCAAAGGTGGGATTTTTCAAAAGTATAATGAAGGTTGTCCTTTATGGACAAGATGAGTCAAAAGTTATATTTTTTATTTTAATTTTTCCCAAAATTTATCATATTTTTGATAAGTTTGTTTAATAGATATAATATTTGATAACTTTGCTCAAAAAAATTTTCTTCTTGAAAGAGAATAGTACATGAAGCACTCCCAAATTAAATCCACCATTATAAATTGATAAAATACAGCAATAAATGATAAGTGATTTTATAGAGTTTCACCATTGAATAATTAGATTTTGAAGTTGTTTAAAAAATTAAATAGATTTTGAGACTCAATACTAGAGTAAAAATATACTCCCTATCTTACAAACTTTTTAATACTCTACTAAAGATTTCACCATTAGTGATGCTCTTAATAAAGTGATATGTGATATTGATACAATTATAAGTGTTAATTCAACCGTATATTCAATGCATGAAATGATTATAGGCATCTTGAATTGGTCGGCTTTTTTTTAGTTTGATGCTTGAATCTCAAAAGAATTGAAGTGCTATACACTGATTCCATAAATACTTCTTTCAAGATTTTTACCAACTAATTACGCTCGTTGACATCTATAATGGAGTAGACGACAGCAAAACTAAGTAAATTAACAGAAAACCTAGTTTATCGTGTTTGAGACGACAGCCTTACAGCGCAGGCCAGCCTCTATGAGTCTTCCAAATTTAGGAAGAAATTACCAACTTATTCTCCCTTTTATGGGAAGAAATAACCAGATTTTGGAGCATATCTTGGCATGCGTCAGATTTTTATGGACCTTATGTAACACAAACCAGATCGTTTAAATACATTGCCCACATGATTACTAATGAGTTACTTGATAATATTATAATTAATCATCAGCACAATTGGTTAATATTTTCCCTGGTAATACCTACAATCTCAAGTTCTTCATTTCCTTGTTCTCCTAATCCTTTCACCTTTCATAAATACTCCCCTCTTTCTCATATACAAGACAACACTTCATTTTTCGCGCCTTAAACCTTAAAAAAAATATATATAGAAAACCGAGGAATCATACACTACTATCATATGCTCAAAATGATTAACGCTAGCACTTCCTCGACTCTTCTTACTTCACTAGCCACATTGGTAGTTCTACTACTACTTAGCCAAGTTTGCCTCGTAGTAGCTTCCCAACCAACCCCAGAAACCCAAGACAAGATAGACTCCATTTGTAGATCCAATGAAGACTATGGATTCTGCAACAAGGTCTTCCAAAGTGACATCCCACAACCCGACGTTGACTACGTGGGCCTGGCTAGGATTACGATCATGGAGGCCCATATGAATGCGTCGAACACTTTGGACTACGTCCGGGCCCAAATCCTGTGGGCGAAGGATCCGGTACAGCTTAACTACCTTAAGGTGTGTGAGGCTGTGTACTCATTTCTTAAGCAAAGCTTTGATCAAGCATATGAGGCCTTTAACAAGGGAGATTATAATGATGTGGTCAATGATGAGAGGGGTACCCCAAGGGTTCAAGCTAGTTGCGTCACTATATTTTCTGCGTCTACCACAACACAGAAACGTCTGAATGAGATGAATAGGGAGATGAGGATTCTTATAACTATGGCTGTGGTTACAGCTAGTTTTATAGTTTAGTAATCTGTGTTGGAAAACTTTTCATTGAGAATAAGTCAGGCTCATTGATATACAAATACTTTAAAAGGCTTTCACTATCTTTTTCTTCCAGTCATGTGGTTCTCTCCCTTGGCGTTTAAGCACGCGTTTCACTCAACATCCCCAAAGGTTCAATCATCTGTTTCCACAATTTCAGTTTATTACAATTGTTGCTACTCTGAAATTTGAGGCATTACCTTACACCAAAAACAATTAATTATTGTCTGGTACTCTATTGAATAATTGATTGCACGTAGTTTATATAGATTTATCAGTTACAGTAGTAGACATGCAGTTTGAGGACAGTTTGTGCCTCTATCCTGCTTTCACTTTGGAAAGGCATAGCTGGAATCCCACATAATATATAGTTACTTTATCTCCATCCTAACCTTAAATTTCATAAAACAACCAATCAGTAGAAACGTGAATTTGTATATTTCTCTAGTCTCAATCTTAAAATAAGGTTTCGATGTCGAAATAAACATCATCTTACACACCTAATTGTCAAGACAAACTCAAGAAGTGTCAGACTGCAAATGTCATGAAACATAATGAGAGAAAAGTTCAAAAAGCAATTTACAAAAATGGAACTTTTGCCTTGAGCAATCACGGTTAATCATCGAGCAAGTAAAGCAACACGATCCTTTTGAACTGCCTGAGTAAGGTTAATGTCAAAGAGCTCACAGCGTATAGGCATCTCCACTTCATAGAAAGGATTCTTCAACACATAATCAGTGTATAGCTCATATACGTATTTCAAGAGATTCTCCATATACTGTGATCTGGTCTCACATACCACAAAGAACTTTGTTCCTGCAAGAAATATCGACAATGTATTTCTTTAGTTTACAGAAAACAAAAAACTGCCATAGTGATAGATCACACCCTCTTCAGTTGACACTTTATAAAGTCATCAACAGGGATGTTCATAGATTCTAGGATAGACCACTTAACAAGTCAAGTCAGGCAAGGCCGCATGGACAGAACACAGAAACAGGATGCAATACAAATTCTGCCCTGAATTATAAATTCATTTGCATAGCTTCAAACAGCACCTACTGCTGTGATGCTGCCACCTCCAACACCACTCACAAAGTTGTCAATTAAGAAAACAGCTCTCCAGGATGAGAGCTTCATCACAGCTAATAGTATCAAGCCACCTTAAACAAATAGAATCAAGGATCGAACATGTTATCCCTATTAGTAGAGTGTATATGGAAGTAAGCAAGAAAGAGGAGCCAAACAGCAGGGGACAAAACCCTGAAAATGAGCTGTCAAGAAGGTTTCCTCAAGTCATGGAAACTTTACCACAAAATTAATTCAAGTAAACACCCTAAAGACTCTGTCAAGAGTCTCCCTTCTCCTGTTCATAAACTAAACACTACAATAGATGCTAAGCCCAGTTTCCAACTAAAATGCGAGAAAAATAACACTACTAGACAAGCTGCACCTCGATTATTCCAAGATTCCAGTACCATAACTTGCACTAAAACTACTGTGTTGTTGACTCATGGAAGTTCTAGCTTTCAAGAGCAGCTCTATCCAACTCTGAAATCCTGTAAATGGGAAGTGTAGGGAGAATAGCCCTATCTAGAAGCAACTATTAGGTATGTCAAGATTCGACCCCTAATACTGATTTAACTAGAGAAAAACAAAAGTATGAAGCCATAAGGGTAATCCAACCATCTATATCGTTATGCTTAGTTGTTTCCATGATGATCTTTAGCAAATACAACCAAGTTCCATTTGGTCAATGCACCCTTTTCAAAAAAAACCCAAATTACCATGCCCTTCGATTTCCTGGCTGATGCCACTCATTGTTATATGAGACAGCCCCAGATAAAACATTCATCTGTAATCAATAGTAAACACAATAGTCCTCTGCAAATCATCCTCACATCTAATCCCCAAAGAGAAATGTATCAAACAAAATAGAAGCTACATACTTAACCCCTTACTAATCAAAGGCAAAGTCTTTCAATTTCAATCCAATACCAAGACAGATTATCACATCTTCCAAAATGTATATCCAAAATTAATTCCATTCATCCCTATAAAACAGTCTAAAAAGTTCCTGAATTCATGTCTTATTCCTAGATCATTCCACAAGCCACAATCTCACTCACTTTATACACATTTCCAAGACAAAAAAAAAAAAAATCAACAATTCAATACATCACTTCAATCAAAAACATAAAACATACCATTCCCTTAAAAAATACGGATTAAAGACAATACCAGTGAGCGATTGGAAGCAATGGAGGTCAAAGGTATCCGCTTCGAGAAGCTCAATTCCAAAACATCCATTAACAGGCGACAATTGTTGAGAAATGGCGTGCATTGAATGCCATAAACTCGCTAGTCTCAATGTATCATTCGTATCCATCCTACTAGCTGATCCATAATCCTTGATAAAAATCAAAACTTTGAGTATTAGTTACATAAACAAAGTATAGCTAAGAGGAATAGGATGAAAAAGTTTGAATCTTTGATGATACTACCTTGTAGTAGATGAGACCCCCAGATTTGTTGATGATGTAAAGGCTATAAATTGCAGCCATTTTTGGGGTCCAACTGATCTGGTGAGTTTAGGGAAGAACCCTAATGACGAGATTTGTTATCAGAACTGATTTTCCTAGAATTTAAAGCAAATTTACGGGAATTTTTTTTAAAGAGAACTATCTTCTTTATACAGTGGTAAATCTACTCGAAAGTATTGGAGTAATATAAAGGGAAATTTCTAAAAATTCTCCCTTAACCTCTATTATTATCTGTATAAATTACATATTTTTGAATATTATTTGACCATATTATTTTTTTTATAGAAAATTTCTTTTGAAACTGATGAAAAAAATTATACAAAATAGTTCAAGTGAATGATTCCTCCATATTATAAAAGAACAGTCTAAACATTTGTATTTTTAAGTTAAAAAATAATTAATAATTATCAGAATAATAGTTAGTATTTTTGTGAAATAATTATTATTCAAGTTAAAACTATTAGTATATTGTAATTAGTAATTATTATTATTGATTATCATATTTAATTATGATTATTATATATATTTGTTTAGGAACACATCATAAGTACATAATTAGTATAAATAACAACAAAAAAATAATTAAAATTTATTAAATAAAATAAGAACAATTAATTTATGCTAATATATTTAGTATTAATTAGTAATTATGAACAAGTTTACTTAATTAGTATGATTTAGTAATTTTTAAAATTAGTAGTAAATAGGTAAAATTCTAAAAGTTTCACAAAATCCCTTATAGAGGCCTTTTGTTGGAAAAATTAGTAAGGCAAGGATTTGGGGTGTCGTAAATCTCGAAAAAATGCACACTTTTTAAAAAAATTCATTGTTCGGAGCCTTCTAGCTAAAGTTGCATCCCACGGAATTCATTCGATAGATCTCGTAATCTGTAAATCGAATGATTTAACGTACGAGTGCATAAATAAGCTTAAAATAAGGTTTAAAAAGCGCATCAATCTGACGTTAAGGTTAGGATCAGGAGTAACGCCATGTTCCGAGAGTAAAAAGTAAGTGAAATGAGTAAAAGTAAGATAAACAAATGCTATATAAAATAAGGACAAATTTGGTAAAAGACGTATAAAATATGAGATAGAGATAGATTCACATGTGATGTTTAACAATACCCTCTTTAAGAGCCCTATAAATTTGTTTTAAGACTCAAGTATAAGAGTTTGAAATTCCACTGCAATCAATATTTTAAGTCAAAAGTACATTAATCTAATCAATCAGAAGGCCTAATATTAATTACTCCTTGGGCATTAATAGACTAAATACTAAATTTGGATCCCTTGTACTTGAGGGTTCATGACATTCGCCCATCCCATATATGACCTTTGCTACCCTTGGCCCCCTACCTAAGATTATGGAATTAGAAGGTCTGTCATCCACACTTTACTTAGAAAGTTAGAACTTTACACTTGATTAAGTTCCCAGAGACGAAATATATTAACGAATAACAATTATTACGTAGTTGTTTTAACGTTCTTATCAAAATCGAGATGAAAATTTTTCATGTGATTTCCGAGTTCAAACCTACACCTTTTCAAAGTGCCATTGAGGGGACTAAACACTGCCACGCCTTGGTTCCAAAATTTGGTCTAACTTTCTCCCTTTTTTATTCATTTTTGGAAGTCTTTCTTCCTTATTTATTCCTTCCAATTTTCCACTGAATTTGGCGCTCACGCTAAACCGACCCACTCAACTACCTCCCTCACAACACTCAGATTCGCCACCATTTTTCGACATCAATGGCTGACCCACAAACACCACTTATAGAGATCAATGGCTTAGAATTCACCTACCCTGGAATCGACGGTCACCCACCTCCTGGATCCACCCCTCTTATCCAAGACTTCTCTCTTTCCCTCCTCTCTGGCCACCGCTGCCTCCTCATCGGCGCCAATGGCGCAGGTTTTGCACCTCTCTTTCCCTTTATCTCCCCTCTATTTTATTCTCCTCATATTTTTTCTTGTTATTTATGGTTTAAAATTTAATAGGGAAGACTACAATATTGAAGATACTAGGTGGGAAGCACATGGTTGAGCCTCACATGGTTCGGGTTCTCGGGCGATCCGCTTTCCATGATACCAATTTGACTTCTTCGGGTGATCTGTGTTATCTTGGAGGAGAGGTTTATCTTTTCATTTTTCTCAAAGTTTTCAGCTTTACTTTTTTGGATGGAATATTTCCGGGACGTTCTCTTTTCTTTTCTTTTTTGGTGGATGATTGCATTTTCAATCTTTTTATGATTATTCGAGGAATGTTTTCGAATTCGCGTAAAAACGATTTCATTTTTGCTTGTTATGAGCTAACATGTCCGATGATGTTGATAGTGTCAGATTGTGAGAACTGAGAATTTCGGTGATTGGATTGTATTAGATTGCATCGCTATTATTGAATAATTAGGTTATTGAAATATATGTTTTTTTTTTTTGAATTGTGCTTTATGATGACATAATTTGTTGTTTTGGGGCATGGGATATGTAGTTGCATCTCTTGTAATAGCTTGATTGTGTTCTGAAGTCCGCTAAAGAGTTTCGAGTTATTAGTTAATAGTGGCGACTTAGATGAGTAGACTCAATGGGAGTGCACTAGGAGATAGGAGGTATATATGTGATGGCTAAGCTGTTCATTAATGAAGTCTCTTTGTGTGTGCAGTGGAAGCGAGATGTTGCTTTTGCTGGATTCGAGGTTTCAATACAGATGGATATTTCTGCTGAGAAAATGATATTTGGAGTTGGGGGTGTAGATCCTGCAAGAAGGGATGAACTAATTAAGGTATGTTGAAAAGATTTGTATATTCTGCATCTTATTGCTGCTGCAAATATCATTGGGAAGAATGGTGAGATTATGTGCTGTTGTTGTTTGCTCCCTCCACACCATGTGACCTCATTAGTGTTCTGCATTTCTTGTCATCCCTTCTCTTGAAATTTGGGGAAGAGAGTGATGAATTTAACTCTATGGAACTTAATTTATCTACCCTTGCCAACACAAGCTTTCCCCGTCAGTTAATTATTGGTCATTTCCCTTTGATCTTCTTCTCTTGCCTAGCCATGTTATATTCCTCTTTTGGTTCTGAACTTATGCTGAAAATTTCAAAAAATGCTTCTTGTTGTGAATTTGACATTCTTATTGCTCTGCTAGCTTTGATGCTCCTGCTTTCATCTCGGTAACTTTCTTTTTAAATTACCTGTCACTTCCTTATTTGTAGTACTGAATTCTGAATAGTATATGCCTGATTAATTGGTAACAGAAGTCATCCAAGATCAGATTTGGGATCTGCTAATCATAGAATTTTATACTGGAGAATTTTATTCGGGTCAATTAGAGGATGTATTTCTTCTTCTTCCTTCTCCTTTGAGTCTGCCTAGGCAGCTAGTATTAGATCATCTTTTTTAGGTTCTTTGTTTAGTGCATCAGAGAAAACAGTTTGTTGTCCGCATTATTCTTTACAATATTACCTGTCAGAGTTGTAGGAAGCCACATAGGCACAATGTGCTATCTTTCATTTCTCTTATTCCATAGCATGCCTCGTCTGCCAAACTTCTTTAGTTTACCTTTAGTCAATGTCGGTTTCACATCACCAGATTGCCTCCTGCCAATCTATATTCATCACTTCTTTAAGCATAGATCTAGAGAGTTCGCACCCATACTCAATTATTGGTTACTTTATCTGTTTGGCTCTCCTACACTGCTAAGCATACATTGTGGTTTTGGATGTCCACCTAAGTTCCCTGTCTCGTGTGCTTCTTCACACAATGTCAGGGTTTATATGTGCATTGTACACAGATGACAACCAAGGCTCTTTTGGTCTGCTTCACCTACAATTTCCATTATTAGGTTCCTGTCTTCACATGTGACTTGTGGAATCCTGATTTGCTTCCCTCTCCTCTGCCCATCTTGCACCGTACAGCCCCTCCTGATTAATGTATATGTGTTCAACTGTATATCTTTTCGCATCTTACAGCCCCTCCCTTGAATCAGGAGCTCCCCTTTGCCTACTTTCAAGGGAACCATTTTAAAGAATGACAGCAGCGTACTGTGTTTTTCTGTTGTTATTTGGGTGATATTCATGGTGAAGATTATGGTTGATTGGATACTTGTAGAACACTGCAGACCTTAGGTTTGTGGAAATACTTTTGAGGGGTCCTTGGTCCTCCTAGGCCTTCTTTGGGGTGATGTACAGATCCATTTCTATAGGATAAAACAAGAAGAAACATGTCTCAAATGATATATGGTGAGAAGAGGTTACCTGGTGTTAGGGAGGAGCTTTTAAGAAGAGGTCTACCTCTGAGTAACTAATACCTTCTGTCATGGAGGAAACACAACCGGTTAGTGACCAAAGGACTTGGTCATCCCTAAGTCACAATCTCTGCTATCTCCTTAAGAAAGAGAGCTGTGACCGTAGAGAGAAATTGGCCACCAGCCTCTCGTGTTTCCTCATTACAATTGGTGACCAAGATATTATTAAGTTCCTCAAGCAAGAGGGGTATGCTCTTATGGAAGTTGGTACAACTTTATACTCAAATTAAAGCTTCTCATTGTTTACAAAACAGGCAGTTGGAGTAAGAAGCATGATCACTCTGCGCAGTTACCTTAATTTTTTATTATTAGTAAAATTCTTCTCTTTACTAATATACAATATCCCTTTGACTTCTGTACTTGAAGCTAGCAGGAATGCTATTCATCTGCCACATCCACTTGGTTCCATACTTTAGGATTATACTGTCAGGGTGATTTGTCCCAGTTGTCTCATAAAAGAAATTAAAAACATAATGGAATGGATGTAATATGACTGTTCTCTTGTTTGTAGGTGCTGGACATTGATCTATCTTGGAGGATGCACAAAGTATCCGATGGTCAGAGAAGACGTGTCCAAATATGTATGGGTCTCCTCAAGCCTTATAAGGTATCTGTTGTAGTTGAGATCAGATTCTTTCTTGGCTGGTACCTGGATTATTTTATGCAGGTTAACTTAAAACTGGGTCCTGTTTTTCTAGGTTCTTCTTCTTGATGAAATCACAGTTGACCTTGATGTCCTGGCAAGAGCTGACCTTCTTAGGTTTCTCAAGAAGGAATGTGAAAGAGGTGCGACAATCATCTATGCGACACATATATTTGATGGACTTGAGAGCTGGCCCACACATATTGTAGGTTAAGTTAATATTGTTAATTTCTGTTATTTTGTGATAGGTAGGTTGTTTTAGTAGGTTTCGATAGTTCAATGAGACAATAATAGACCTAGCGTATTTTCTGCAGGTGTATGTGGCTTGTGGCAAGTTACAATTATCAATGCCCATGGATAAACTCAAGGAGGTTTCAAATTTGTCATTAATGGTTAGCCTACTCTTTTCATATTTTAAAAAGTTCTAGGCTTTGCTCGAGTCCTTCAGGAGCCAATTTAGTCTGCTCCTAGTAAGCTCTATGGAGTGACTCCTTTTTCTGGATTTTCTTGCAGAGAACAGTGGAGAGTTGGCTGAGGAAAGAACGAGATGAGGAGAGAAAAAGAAGGAAAGAAAGAAAAGCTAAGGGTCTCCCAGAATTTGAGAAGCATGTTGAAGGAAGTCGAGTCATTGGTGATCCTGCCCATGCTGCTGCTCGTGTAACGAACAACGGATGGGCTGCAGGAAGGCTGCATTCCACTATTGCTGGTGAAGAGAACTTCACCTTCAGCTCGAACAGAGTCCTAAGACAATAGCTTTACTCATTCAAGATGTCAAACTTCCTAGATTTGAAGACACACTACGACTATTTCGTCAATCAATTTACAGGCTATAGTTGGCAATAGAGTTTCAGACATAATACATACATAGTTCAAGAGAAGTTTCCTTATCTTTGTTGTACTTATAAAGTTATAAATTTATACATTTTTTATTATTATGGAAAGCACATTAATCAGAAATTATCCTTAACTCCATAGCTTTTTGTCTTTTGTCAGTAATTCAGTCATTCCTAGCTGTTGTATGAGAATATTTGTAAGCAATTTTAAGGGATACCCACACCCTACGGTTGTTGAGCACCAACTTGTTATGAAATGATACTTTCTCTTGTTAGCTCGTCTAAATTTCCTCTCGAGTACTTTCGCTACCCTCGTTTTACTCGAGTGTATTTATACAACTGATCTATTCTCTTCCCCTTAAAAAGCACTTTCAAGGTAAAATCAACAATATGTGCTCACATAATTTTTAAAAGAAAAATTTAGGTGAAAATAACAATAAGGAAATCTAGAATTCATTTACTTATTGTGAACCTTTTACTATAACTCAACATCTTGCACTAACCTAATGATTTGCCATCATCCCAAACATCCATCAAATGTTCAAAACCATCAAACCATAGTTAATATATGATTTTTTGATGAATAAGAGGCATGTTTCGCTGATACCTTGATTTAATGTAAACTACCACCCTCCTACTCTATAATTCTATATTACCTGGACTCTGACAATCATTCTTTAGCCATACGCTATCTGGTAGAAAGTATCATACCAAAAAACCAATAAGGTCAATTGCTCAATTATAAGCTGCTGTTACAGTGACGGCCGGATTCTTCCACGGTTTTTGGGCCTCATAATAAAATCGGCAAAATGGAATCGACATATGTAATCGGCGAAATTGCAGCAAGTGACAATTTAACTTCACAATACAGGTGAATCAGCCACTAATATTTTGTAAAGCTCAAACAAAATCAGACTCCGTATGACACTTGGTAAACTAGATATTTGATGTTTCTCAGCTGCTTAAGGTAGCTAACAAGCCTAACACCTTGACACCGACCACCTGACAAAAAACCGCTCACGAGCCATTACTGAGTGTATAAGGTGCGAAAACTGGCCCCTAAACCCAACATTTTATAGATAGAAAATGAACTGCCCCATTTGTTCCAAAAGAATATCACTGTCACAGTATATATCAACATGAAACAAACTCTTTCCTGAGAGACATTATAGTTATTCTGAATCTACAAAAGTATTGATATCATATAGCATTTCTATGATCACAACAAAACCTTCATAAGCTTATCACATTAACACAATCACACTGGTGATCTTTTAACATAGCAAAACAAAAAACAAAGCCAAAAGCTCAATATCATTTCCCACTCAAACAGGTGCTGCAAAATCCAACATATACTCATCCTTATCTCAGCGAGCAGATCCTGTCATTCAAGCCTGTGTGACAAGAACAAAAATAATATTTAGTACAATGCTATGGATGTAGCTTAAGATAATGAAATACTTCTATAGACTATGAGACACCTTGCTGGCGATGTTGTTGGACAACCAGTCCAGTCCCTCGTAAAGACCTTCACCAGATGTGGCGCAAGTGCTCTGGATATACCTGTCAAAACAAGTTCTAAACTTAGGAGCTATTCACTAAGAATCAGAATAGGGTATTGATAAGCCAAGTAAAATGAAATTACTTACCAATGACGTTGACGAAGGGAGTGCAGACCAAGCTTATCAGTAATCTCTGCAGCAGTCATTGCATTTGGAAGATCTTGCTTGTTAGCAAAAACTAGAAGAACAGCATCCCTTAACTCATCCTACACAAGAAAGATGATTTCAGAGATGATATTTCATCATTCGGTTAAGAGGAGAATAATATAAAACTTGCTCCATTTCAAATTCACGGTCACTCCTCACCTCATTCAACATCCTGTGCAGCTCATCTCTTGCCTCAACAACACGATCACGGTCATTGCTATCAACCACAAAGATAAGTCCTTGGGTGTTTTGGAAGTAATGTCTCCACAAAGGCCGGATCTGGATAAACCACAAAATTATAAATAAAACATTTAGATTGGGGACTACAACATCATATAAACTACACAATGGAGTAAAGATCAAGTTAAGAAATGGGTAATGTGTGCAGTATCATGAGTTCAACATCTACTAACCAAAAGCGAAGGAACTCATAAAAAAGCCCATATCTATCTAGCTTATGAAGACGTAGAGTGCTGATTCAAGGATATACAATCAGCACTGGACCATACATAAGCACTGTTATATATTTATACATGTTGAAAAAAAAGACTTTATTTCACAGTTATGGTATTGAGGAAAAACAAGACCACAATAATTTTTCCATTACAAAATTGAAAGAAGACAGGAGCAACAAAATATAGCTCATAATTTATTTATGTGCAGAGGAGAGTAAAAGTTAGTATAAGGGGGTCCATCAGCATATTCATTTGGTGAAAACCACATCCCATTTTTATCTTACACAAGTGCGCCATCAAAAAGGCAAATGGAGTTCATGAAGGGAACTGATGTCAGCCACAGCATGGATAGCCTTCACTTACATAAACAAAGAGAAAACTGAAAGACGAGGAGGCATCAATTGGTGTTGCTTATGATTATGTTAAGTGCTGATGGAACATACAGAAATCAGCACAAGATTGGCCATAAGCTTTCATATCAAGGACAAAAACCATCAAGCAGCTCAAAAGGTCTATAATCAGAAACACCACTAATCTTGAAAGAACCCTGGTTCTCCAGAAGTGCAAAATCATTTCATAAAACTTTTTTATTTTAAACAATAAGCACCGAAGTGTGTGAATCCTCAATGAATTGATCCAGGTGATGGACCATATGAACAACATAGCCAACAACGATGAACACCCATTCTGCATATCACAACTAAAGAGCTTCACTCAAGCACCATAGTTACGAAAGCAATGTTTATTGGGTGCTGGACCTGCTAGTGATTATTCAAAAAACACGAGACAGTACGAGCACAAAACAGCGACGATGACCAAGTATATCCATTTCAAATTCATTTTTGAAACACAGAAAATGGAAAAACAAACTACACAATCTGAGGAAAACCTAATCAAGTAAAAATAGTCACAACCAGCTCACAGATTCAATGACACAACTCACAACAAACCAGAAGCCATATCACTGGTACAAGTTTAGAAGGCTACGGTATAGACCCAATAACAGTGGTGACTTCAAAGAGCAAATCAAGAAAATCTAGTCAACACTCATTGCATGAAACAAACAAACAAACATAGAAAGAACCTGACGACTGAAGACAATCATTAAGAGATGAAAGGACCACTATACCTTGTCCTGACCTCCGACATCCCAAACAGTGAAGCTAATGTTCTTGTACTCCACAGTCTCCACGTTGAATCCTATTCAAAAATCAAAATAAAATTCAACAAAACTAATATAATCCACACAAGTACGACGAACCAAAGCATACAATACCTAGGAAATGCAAAGTCTATAAACTAAGAGATTCACATATCATAAATCAAACCAAACCAAACCAACATAACATCACCGATATGGCAATATGTTATGTTGTGTAACCAACCAAAAACCACTTCTACCTAATATATTAACCTAATCAATAACACCCAAACTTGAAAGATCGGTCATTACTAACAAGAAATGGATCCCTCCGATCCAACGCATTCCTATTCATCATAGTGAAAGCTTACCGATGGTAGGAATGGTGGTGACTATCTCACCCAGCTTCAGCTTGTACAATATGGTTGTCTTACCAGCCGCATCCAGACCTACCATCAATATTCTCATCTCCTTCTTCGCGAACAATCTACTGAACAGCTTCCCGAATGACAGCCCCATTTTTCTTGTTCAATCTACATCACAACAAATTCAAACATTTTAATCATCAATCATTCCCAAATATAACCCTAGATCCGTCGATAAATCATCAAGAGTCCAGATTTTTGTAGATTCGAATCAGAAAACCACCAGATCTGGAGACGACGGTGACGATGATAAGGGCAGAAGTTTAAGAGAGGGAAATAGAGGTATTATAGAGAGAGAAAATGAACTTACATAGAGAGAGGACGAAAGCTAGGGCTTGGAGAGTGGACGGCGGGCAGATCTTAAATTACCCGTTTGTGTTTATTAATATCAATCAACGGACCGTCAATTTTTGATGGGTCTGTGATCAGAGTATTTATGGATGAGCTTGTGGGCCCAGTGATATCGGTGAGGGGATTTGTCGTGTGCATTATTCTGTGTAACGCAGTACATCTGTGATTATGCACATGTTTAAATAGGTTGGTTTACGTGATGTGGGTTGATCCTTTGATGTTTTGAGTTCGTAAAGTGTACGCTAATAGTAGCTAGTAGCGTGTTACGGGGTTGGGTCCTAGCGATTCTGTCGGCTGCCGAACCTCACTTTCTAGTTTCTGCCACTTGACCAAAATTATCGTGGCAAAGTTTTCCGGGTTCAAACCTTTGGCTTTATCCACTCTACAGTCTACACGAATCGAACACAAATATTCTCATAGCCTCAATCAATTTTCAGGTTCTCATTGTGGTGCGCCGACCACTGCTCTCCTTCATTCGATTTCTCAATGCGGTGCCTCACCCTCGCACTACATCACACAATTTTCTCCCGCACTCCCGTTGTCCCACACTTGGTTTGTACTCTGTTTGTGTTGTAACGGTCCACTGCGAGCTTGCAACTCTAAGTGGCCGATTGTGTCAAATTCGGAATTATTCGTCAGCACTGGGGTGTACAGTGCTCATTATGCAAAATGCTTGATAGAAACAAACAAAACGCAATAAATTGTACACGTCAACGAACGAAATGAACATTTTGTACAAAAGTAATAAACATTTTGTACAAAAGTAATAAATATTGGAAGTTTTAAAACTTATCCCCCATAAACCATATAATTACGGTTGGGAAACACAACATACCTCTTTGGATTTTCCATGCAAAAGTTCAGATTGAAATAGAATATTAGAAAGTTATGTACATATCTTATTCTCAATGCAAAAGTAATAGAATCCCAACAACATTAATGATGCAAATTACGAAGCATTAATGACGCAAATTACGAAACATTAATGACGCAAATTACGAAACATTAATGATAACTTCTTGGGAAATAATGAATAGAACTGAAATCAATGTTCATTGCCTTTGTACAAAATGTTCATTCATGTGATACATAATGTTTATTTTCGTAATGCATAATGTTCATTGTAAATATCTTTCTCCACGAATGTTTTATGTTCATTTTAATAATACGTAATGTTCATTTTAATAATAGATAATGTTCATTTCTATTATACAGAATGATTATTTTAATAACTAATGTACATTATATGGTTTTACGTATTTTCCAGTGAACATATATGCATACGTGTATTATTTCCGATGCAAAAGTTTAAATTTAAAAAGAATATTAAAAAATTCTGTGCGTATCTTATTCCCGATGTAAAAATAATAAAATCCTAAAAGCATTAATGACGCAAATTACGAAGTATTAATGATGACTTCTTCTGCTGGGAAATTATGAATAGAAATGAAACTAATGTTCATTGCCTTTGTACAAAATGTTAATTTCGTTCATCCACGTGTGCGATCTCTTGTGTTTCATTTGTTTTTTTCCTGCATTTTGCACATGGTGCATAGTCTAATTTGTGCATGGTTCTTCTTCACACCTTGATTTTACTGATTTAGGTACATAACTACTTTAGGTCTTCAACTACCTATTGTTCTTCTTCATTTTTATGAATTTTTGGGATTTGAAACTAACAACTTTGATTTTGTGGAATTAAACACTTAACAACCACCGGTAACTGTTAGAGAGCATAAACTTAGAGTGTCAGCATCATAGTATGTATATAAGTATGATAAGAGAATAAGACTGTTAGTATAATAATAAGTTTCTCACTTGCTTGATTAAATATGATTTGAAATTGGACATAAACAACAACTTGACTCTTGTGATTAAGTGATTTGAATAATAAACTTATGATTTTAAAATTCAACATACGCACCAAAATTGGGCATAAACACCAAAGTTGTTGAAATTTAAAATGTTTTCTACTTATTAATTGTTATCGCCGTTCAATTAGTTGTGTTAGTTCTTGTTGATGTTCAATTAAATATGTTAGCGTATTGTTGTTAATTTAGCCTGTATTGTTGTGTGTTGTTGATTTCAAATTTATAAGATAAAAATCCCGACACCGTCACCGCTAAGAAATATGTTTCAACAAAAAATCCAAAATATAACCCATTCCCACATAAGATCCATTTTAAAACTAAACAAATTTCTTATAACTAACTTACAGAATATGTTTCTTCTTTCGTCTATAAATTGACTAGATAAATTTTGGCTTTACGGTTGAAGTGGACATTTCTTTGTAATTTGAGATGGGGAGACCTGACATGCCCTTCTGGATCCTCTGTGAGCAGGCAAAGTAGAAAACTTGCTAGCATGCATGTAAGATCATGCACTCAGTTCATCTTCCAAATCAAAACTCTTCATCATATTATTATCCTCAAATGATCTTCATCGTAATTACCCTTTAAAATCACTAATTGTTGCTGCCTTTCCAAATCTTCCTTTCCTGCATCATTGTTTTTGTCTTCCTCATATATAATACCATTTACATCCATTTGGTTGCTGTCATTAAGAACTTCCCTGTTCTTTCCCCAGAGGACTGCATACAGGCCCAATACTATCAGTAATGATCCTATAGCCCTGTACATCAAACCACAACAACGGATATTGTTACCGTGCAAATATTTTTCTAAACATTAAAATATGGTTTTAGGGTTGTTACAATGGATCATGCACTACTCACCTTAAAAATTGATTCCAATTCATAAAAGCAAGTTTTAATCAAATAAAATAAGACCGTAAAGTATAGATTAGTAACAATAGATATATAAGCTTGGTACTCACGTTCCAATATAGAGTTTTTCCATGTGTAAGGTCCAGCTAAGCAAAGCCACAATCACCAATAATAAGGGACTGAACACAGACACATACAAAGGACCTTTTACTTGTATCGTCCATGCTAGGAGGCAAACTACTAGTCCAGAGCACACAACACCCTATAAAATAAATGCATATATTAGCATTAGCAATAGTTATTATTCAATAATCATCCAAATTTAACAACATTACTTACTGCATAGATGCCAGCAACCAATCTAACTGGTGAGCTTAAGGACCAATCAGAAATATTATGGTTCACGCAAGCCGCTATGACAACGCATTGGGTGCTAGCCATTATACTCATTAAGGCCGAGCTTGTGTACGGAGCTGCAAAACTCTCGCTCATTTTTGCCTGTCAATTTTCAAACAAGTTGACAAAGCAATTGCATACAAAATATGTTCAAGTTATATAGAGTGTGAAATAGTGTAACATAATGCGTAAAAATTGTATGGACCCTACTTGGAGAACAAACCAAATAGCCATAGCAAGGGCACTTCCAAGGAGAAGAATAGGTCCCAACACTAAACTCAGGTGACTTTTTGAACCATTGTCCGTATTCACAGAACTATCACCACCGTAATGCCAGTGGAAATTTGGTTGTGGTATGTTGATGAGTTGCCCATGATAAAATGAAAGTAGCATAGCTCCACCAATGCACACCATTGTCCCTAGTATTTTGGCTTGCCCGGCCTTATTCTTGATTCCAGCCGCTTCCAAACTATTCATTGATTTCAATTGTACGTTAGGGCAAAACTCAGGTCAAATGATTTTCTACTTCAGTCCAAAAATTATCGTCACGTTATCAATCTCAATCTTATATTATCTAACATTTCGTATACTATCATAACTTTCTACAAATACCAATTTATTATACTATAGTTGGATAAATCATAGGACAATTTGTATATGGAAATAAGACAACGAAGAAAGGTTGTGGATACATAAAAATGGCATTACCCAAAAGGGATGGCAAGGATAAAGGTCATTGCTGGGAGCATGTTACTCATTGCGCAAGCAATAGTTGCTGTGCTCTCTCTCAATCCAATGAAATATAGTATCTGATTGAAGGTTGCCCTGTAATTCACATAACAAAATTAATTAGAGTATTTAGTATTGTGATGTTCTTTAGTTCTTGAAAATATCAGTCCATATTCTTAATCATCATGTATCTTTTTAGATAATAATCACCTTTTTCTTAAATGATTTAATAGCTATACATTTAGCAAAACCAATCATCCATGGTGAATGGTGATAGGCCATAGTTTCGTAGTCCATACTACTTACCCAAAAAGGGAACATAGGAAGATTTGAAAGAGGATTTGCTTGGTGATCTTGGGCCTTTTTTCTCTACAACAACAACGAAACATTTAGCATAGACATAATTATCATTAGGACCAAATGATTTAATCTGATTGAATTTAAGAATGGATATAAAGGTAATGCCCCAATTATTTTATGATGATATTGTACATAGTTCAAACACTAAATAGAAATACTTTTAAGTTTCCGCAAGGAGTGTTAGGATGTGTTTAGTATTGAAGTAGAAGATATATAATATACACCTACTACTCATACATTGTGACTTGGGCCAAAATGGATCTGTTACATAAGTAATACTAAGCATATTTATAAATTAATTAATGATTTTGCAAATTTAAACTTGAAACAAAAACTTAAGTGGAGTACCTTATAGTACTGTTATGGTACCTTGTAAAAGGAGTAGAAAAATAGAAATCCAAGAAAGTTGTGCAAGAATAGTAGTGTCCACGCAATAACGAGCTGGACTAGAGTAACTTGGGAAAGATGATAAACGTGGGGAACGAACGAAAAAAATGAGAGGCATGCATGCAAAAAGGAGCGCGATACATACATTCATTGGCATTCAAGAACCAAGGTCAAGCTAATTGGATGCATGCATGTTTTTGTACAGGCTCACCCAATTGACACCCTACCAAATAATTCGGCTTAGTTGGAACCTGATCGATCACCATTTTTATGTAGCTGTTCACAATTACCATGTTTCGATATGCGCGCAACTGCGCAACTCTATTTTCTTTTCGTTTTTCTCTGATTCTAGTTCCTCCTCAAAAATGCTCACCTTTGGCTTTACTTTTGTGTTACTAATCGCGCTAGTAGTTAACTAACTCATTGCTTCAAGAAACGCATGTCCAGCTCTAAGTTGTTGGAAATCATTTTGCCCCGTACAAAAATATAACACCAGTCTAGCTATATATATATATATATATATATATATATATATATATATATATATATATATATATATATATATATATATATATATATATATATATATATATTCTGTAAGTTAGTTGTTCTATTGCCGTTTACAACTCTTTTTAATTACTTCAAAAAATATATATACCATAAGTTTTATAATAAAACCCTTTGATTTTGAAATTAAAATAATCCTCAATGTATATAAGTCAAAGTAAATCTCACCTCCTTTCTAGCGCTCTCTACATGAATAATTTAGTTGTTCAATCCTTTTATTAAAGTTCACAGGATTTTCTTAAGAAAAACTATCCGACCTTAAGTGCTAACTACATCTAACAAGTAATTTAACATGTCTAAGAGAGAAGAGCTGTAGTTAAATTGACATTGAAGCATATATCATTTGAATGTCTTTATCATAAATTAAGCATTGATCGACCTAATAACCGACTGATATTGAATATTCAGTCTCCGAAAACCGAATAATCCTAGCTAAAACCATGTGAAGGTAGCGAGTTTCTACACAATGATGATATTAGTTGTAGCAAGGCTTTAGTTTACTCTCCTGTGTAGGTCAAAAAAAAAAAAAAAAAAAAAAAAAAAAAAAAAAAAAAACTTCACGAAATTTCTCGTGTGTTAAATGAAACCATTTCTACAGTAACAAAGCATTAAAGCCCTTCATACATCACGTAAATAGAGGTTGGTTATCCTATAGCGGCATACCAATATGGCCGGGGGACTTTTAGAACGACCCTTGCTAAAAGGGACTTTTTGTATTGTTGATCGTAATTTTTTTAATTATTTATAAATAATAATAGATTTTATAGAAAATTATTAGATTACTACCAATTTATATTTTTAATATATCAACTTTCATATTTTTTTGCAAATGAATAAATTAAGAGAATCACGATTAAAATTATGTCTTATCGAATGTACTAGTCAAAATGGGTAAGGTATTCTGAGATGGAGATAGTATATTACTATAAAGGCTATGACACGCACATAACATCAAAAATCTGATCCCTTAGCTTGACGATGGTGGTATGTAATAAAACTACTTTATAAATTATATGAATAGGAATTAGAAAAGAAAATCATATCATTGAATCAAAGTAACGGAACAAATTATGCATGTCGCTTTTGATGCATGCAACGGTATCAAATCATCATAAGAAGGAATTTTAATGAATATAGATCGAACTGTAAAAGTAAACATTCTCCATTATATTATTCACTCTTTAAGTTTTTTTGTATTTTTCTAATTAATGAAATGATTGCTTTTGTTTTAGGTTGAAAGTTATTTTGTGTTTTGGTGCATTTTTCTTTGGAGCTTGGTTTGTGTTAAATTAGTTTACATGTTTTATGTGTTGAGAGGTTAATCAGTTTAATTACGTGTTGAACGTTTTATGTTCAAACCAAAGAGGGTGATTGGTTTGTATTAAGTGTTAAGAGGAAGGACATTTTATTTTTTTTTACCGTTCAATCATGAATTAGTTTCTAAGTTTTAATTTAATCGATCTTAACTAATGTGCTCTCCATACAAACAAACACATATATATTACTTGAGCAATTTTTGAGGATCATTAATTAATATCATCAATAACTATATAAAAAAAACGATAATAAATACCTTTCCAAGAAATAAGCGAAAGGGACAATAGCAAGAGTGGCAAAAAGTTGACGATAGGCAACAAGAACTAGAGGGGCCATGCCAGATTCCATAGCCACCTTGGAGGTAATATTCATCCCAGCATACCCTACTTGTGCTATCACCATTGCCAAAAATGGTAATAACTCATTTCTTGATGCCATTTTTCTCCTCTCCTTTGCTTTGATATCAATTCCTCAAAAGTTTTGTAAAATGAGGAGAGGAGACAGAGAGAAATAGGTAATTGTAGGGAGAAGAATGAAGATAGTGTGTTTTGTAGTATAGATGAAGAGGAGAAGGGTGTTTGTTATGTGTTAGTATATATAGGAGGGTTTTAGGGGGAGATTTGAAGCTTTTAAGTAACAACTACTCTAATTATTTTGATGATGAGAGCATAAAGCCAAAGAAAAGCAGGAACTTAACCGTAAAAAAGGGAGAGATTTTCTTACAAGACCTGGAGTATTGCATGGGATATGGTGATGGAGGGGATGAATGTATTATTATGTGGCAATTTGGGTCCATGAATTTTAGCCTTTTTGAAGATCATTTCCATGTAAAGTTATTCTAATTCTTGTTTGTCTACTCCTACAAGGCTACAACCCTCCTGTACATTAAAAAAAAATTATTACTAAAAGTATTAACACGGTCGTATAATATTGGATTTTAATTATCCATGTATGTAATTTCAAGTGATGTTGTCGATAGAAGAAAATTATGGTACTTTGGTGAAATAGCTTATAGTGTAAAATCAATTCTTAAAATACTTTTTAGTATTTAACTTCAATTACTCAAGTCTATGAATCAACTATCAATTAACATTCCTTTTTAAATGAATTTGTAAGTCCTCATATTATAGGAGATTCACAAAGTATTATATATACAAAAGTTACCCTTTAAATTTGATAAAAATTGAAATATGTTGTGTTGAGGGGTAACTTTTGTTATATTGAGGGGTAACTTTTATTAGGGATACAATAATTTTATCGTGTCTCGTATATATATAATACTTTATATAGGAAATTTCATCTAATCATCTCTAGTTAGAAGTGTAGTATATATAAGAGCCTTTATGTACTTGATCTAGTATTATGAGTTAGTTTCGAGTGTAATTATGTCATAAACATCATATTGTTGTTTATTTTCAAATTTTTCACTTTATATTTATCTCAATAGGACGTTATTACACAAAACATTTCTTCCAAGATAACTTGGGTGCGAAAGCTAGGCCCTAGGGTAAAAGATTGTATCAGTATGTTACTTGATTACATGAACTACATCTTCAAAGTGATGAGCATGACTTCACACACCTATTGGGTTATAGACGCAAAGAAAAAAACTTCCATCTTGCAGTTTTACACTTTTATGCAACTAATTAATCTCCATATTAGCCCTTTTTGCATAAATGTGACTACCTTTCGGTTGAGCCTTTGTGAAGTGCTGAGAATCTTGGCTCATTTGTTAGCTTCTGCCTTTTTTCCGTTTTTATTTTTGGATCTTTCTATCATTAATTTCACAATTTTTAGACCTTATTGCCCTCGCTCTATGCGTGTAGGTTTAACCTGATCTACTCCAATTTTTGCCATAAATTGTTCTCTAAAGGAAGGCTACACGCATACCACTTGACTTCTGTTTTAAATTAACTAGCTAGGGTTACTATTAACTAATCATTTCTATCTCTCCATAAACAATTTCTCTTCGTGGAAGCTAAGGAATATCCCCACATTTACACTGTTTAACGGTATATATATACTGCACATTTTTCATACTCAAGGAATGGCCAATTTATTTGGGTAACAAATTGTATGTAGTTTGCTCATACACTTCCGGTCATAATACAAAATATTAAGTTTCATCAAATCTCAAGTGTTGCAAACTAAATTATAGTACCTCGTACGAGTAATTCCCCTCAATCGATCCCAAAGTTAGGATTAAAATAACGAATTTGCAATGTTTTTTCACATATTAAATTGCAAACCATGTTATGATAAAATTACTTATTACATATTGAGGCTTTCTTGGTTCATATATGATATAATTATATCAAGATATTAAAATATCAGTTATAAATATTATTATATCAGATATAAATATTATTATATATATCATATATATGTATTGTTATATCAGATATATATATACATAAGATATAAAAAAATTCAAAAAAATATTTTTAGATATAAACATTATCATCTCAGGTATAAAAATAAAATTATAAAAATATTTTTTGATATATTTATAATATTTCAGATATAAATCAGGAATGTCTCATTATATATTATCTCAATTCTTAATTATAAGAGATAAGTTTTTGTAAGCAACAATTTGTCGAGCTAAATATTACGGAGTATATAGTTAGGCAAAAGTAAGGATAACGTAAGATCATACGATCTAAAACGAAACTTAAACTTTTGACAATTTTTTACAAATAGATACATTAATATTATGGCATTATTTATATTAAAAAAAAAAAAATCCTACGAAGCGAAGTATATCATTGTATCGATGAGATTATGCGTGGAGTCATGTCATCATTGATACCATATTGTAGAATAAAGATTCTCCACATTAGTTGGTTATTTGTATCTCCCCAGGCGACGACACGAGTTTCGATCGTAGAATTCGTAGGTATAGCTCAAGATAATAATCTTGTCTTGACACAACAATATTAAAGTTGTCAAGTTGATCAAGTCTAGGCTTAGCTGTGGCTGATTAATCTTCATCACTTGATCACTTCCTAACGAATTTATCCCACAAGTTGCATAATTGTCCATATGCAACAAGACCTAATATCCATTATAAATTATGCGTATAACAAACACGCTAAAGGCTTAGCTACACCCTCACCAAGTCATGTTTTACACTTTTACGTGTAAGTTTTGACAAAACTTTGCTGGATGGGTATCCATTTACCCAAAAATTCCACAATTGGAATATTGGCTTAAATCACTTTTCCTTTTCACTTTTCCTTTTCATAATTATCATTACACTACATCAACTATCGATATAAAGAGTATCTAATTGTCAAATATTTTAAATTATAAAAAGATCATATTTTAAATAATATAAATAAGACAAATTTTAATACGTATGACTAATTTTTTTTTAATGAAGGTTGGAGTGTGACTATGCCAAGCTTCATTGACATATATGATTAGTAGACTGGTAGGTGAGATTTTTCCAAGTCACCTTTCCACTTATCCCTTTCTTGTTGCTTTATCATTCATCTATAATGCCATGGTGGAAATGTGGAAACTCTTAGCCATGGACGAGATAATCAAAGTACAATATCACATAAGTCCATAATTAGAGTTTGAATATATTTTTTATTGGGTAGCAAAGTAAGTGAAGAATCAATAGGAGTTAAGAATAGGATAAATATACTCTAGAGGGGGTTGAATAGAGTATGATCGATTTTCGCAAATAGGTGCTCAAAGGTTTGAAATGCCTTTCAGGTGCGAAATTACTTAACAAAAGAATTTTATCTCAAGGGCTTTGACACGGGTTTTAGGAATTGCAAAAAGACTTTGACTGAGATGAATCTTTGAAACAAGAATGAATTAAGTAAAGCAAATAAATATGAAAGTGCAAAAGTAAAGGGGACGAGTATTTGTTACGAAATTCGGCAATGTGCCTTCGTCTCCGCCTATGGTGTCCTTTCGGTAGGATTTAAATACTTGTATTTCTTCCCTTAGAGATCTAAAACACCTTGGAAGATCTCACCCTATCTTCTACACCAAAGCTTTCTCTAGCTACACTTTAGCATCTCAATTCCTAGAAATAAAAGACACCTCACTTTTTCTGACCTTTTGAGTATTATAATTACTACAAAGTATATCACTTTTTTCTTTTGATCTTCCTTTTTCATACTCAATATATACTTGTTTTTCTTTCCTCTAAAATCTAAGATTCAATAAAATGAGTAGTGCTAGAGAGAAAATAGTAATGTTGTAGCTTTTAAATTGTTTCACGTTGAAGGCTTGTGTCATCTTCAAAGCTTTAGCTAATCTTTTTTATATGAACAAGGCAGTAACTGATAGTCTTCAAGGAGACGTTGCCTTTGAATAGCACTTAGCCGTTTGAATGACTGCTTCAAGATCGTTCCACCAATTCATCATTGTAATGAAGGTTATTACAAAGGAACGTTGAACTTTTGAATTTCGGATATAGCAAAACAAACTCCAAGAATTAAGGAACGTTGTTGAAGCTTCTTAGTCCGTAATTTCAGGAGACACGAATACTAGAGTTTGAATAAATTCAAACACTGTAACTTCAGCCTTATCTTATCTAAACTGAAATTGGCAGATTGCTTGAACAAGTCCACGGGCTAAACAAAATACCTGAGATACATAACAAACCGATCAACACGAACAACAACAAACAAAACAAGTATCCATGCATTTGTAGAATAGAAATAACTTTGACTTCCATCACCTACAACATAAAACATATTAGATCACATCAAGGTAGAGTTTTCAATAGTAAGTATTTACAACTATATATAGAGAAAGCAAATAACTTACCATAGGAAACTAAGGCCACGGTGTAATCAAGGATTATGTCTACAATTGTGGCTAAGAATCATTAACTACCAAAAATATAATTGACCTTATGAAATGTCAAGAAAGACTAAATATAATAGCAACAAATAAGGGAAGAGGATAACTACTAGCTTTATACAAGTAGATTTGATTCTCTTAACAAGTTTATGGCTGTTTTTTCCCTTCTCTACATGTTTTTTTAAAAAAAAAAAAATGTTTATATCATTTCAAGAATGGTGATTTCAAAGTGAACAAAATTACAAACTAAAAGTTTCTCCTTTTAAACAACTATGGAGATGTTCTAATGTTTAGTTAAAGTCCCTTAATTGTATGAAAAATAAAGAAGTTTAATTAATGGTGATTTCATTAGTGATCATGATAGAGCCAGTAGTCATTGTTTAATAAGTATGTGTTCTTACGCTTTGAATATAATTAAGGGTATAAGGAACTCTCGATGACGATAATAGATACTACTACACCTAAAGTTCTCTTCCCATATTTTGCAATACATCAAGTCATCAATAGACAGTTTCATAATGCTGAGCTTTATCATAATTTATTTTGGTTAAATAGCCTTAAATATATTTGTCGTGTACTCATTCATGTAAACCAATTTTTTTATTTTTTAATTAAAAAAATGAATCCAAATGTAACATGGATGTTAGAGATGTTTCCTATTTGGAAGATAGCAATATATTCATACTCCGTATCATATGTGATATGATATGGACATATGGCCCATCAACCCAGTTTGGTCTTGATCCATCACCTTAGACGCTTAACAGCCTAGAGTTCTGACAAAAAAAAAAAAAAATTATGGTAGACCATAGCTCCAATAGTCCACACCTCAAAGAAGTATTTTTTGGAATTTTAATAAAGGCTAATTCTCAAATTCTTTGGACCATCATTAATAACCGTATATATTTTCAAATCATATATGGAAGATAAATTTCTTTTTCATTTAATGATAACGCTTTAATTTTTAAAATTATCACTTGTAATTTTTGTATGAATTAAGCATATTTTTTTTTATAACTATGGCATAGCATTTTTCACTAATCTTAAAATTTTATGTTGTTAAATATTTAGAGCAAAAAAAGGTTTGAGAGGAAAATCTAATCGTGGTTATATGAGTATTAAAAAAGTTTAATTATTTTAAAAATTAAAGAATTGATATTGATTTTTATTTTTTTTCTTGTCAACTAAATGTAATAAAGAATATGTAACAAAACTATAAATGAGAATTACCTTTTATAAATAATTAATAAAATACAAAATGCTTTTACGTTGTATCTTCACATTAAAAAAAACAAAAAAGTTACGAAAGTGATAGGAAAGCTGCTGTTTTTCTGATCAAATCAAACAAGTACGACTCCCACTCATAAGTCATAAGCGACAACTCTATTTATACGGAGTAGTCACTGTCTCTCTTCAACTGTCCTCCTTACATTCCTAAGTCCTAACTTCTTCATCCTCTCTTCCTCTATTTCTTCTATTCCAATGAGTCAATCTGCGACGTTGTTTCCTTCCACGGCGGCTGTTTTTCCGGCGAATCATAAGTACACTACTCGCATGCTCACTGTTTCACCTCTTTGGAGCACCGCCTCTTCTCGCCGGTTATTGTTGCGCACCTCGTTTAGGTTTTCTTTTTTAATTTTAAATCTTGAATGTGAGTTGTTTCTGTCGCTAGAATGTTAGTGATTGTTTATGTGATTTGCGATTGTAGTTTTATTGCCAAAATTTGAAGTGTTTTGATTTTGGATTGTTAATGTAGGAAATGAGATTGTAGGTTTCAGGTAATGATGATAGAGATGGAGATTTTCGAGTCGAATTGATGAGTTTTTTGTTGTTGAGTTTCAATTTGGGAGAGGAATTCGCGGTAACTGGAAAGATCGATCTATAGTTGACTTTTTAGGATATTCTAGAAGAGTTGACTATTTATAGCTAAGTAGAGTGTATGCTTAGAAAAGGAAGTAAGCTTTTGTAACTTGAAAGGACTAGGAGGGAGCTCTTCATGTAGAGTCGTGATATAAGATGGAATATTAATGTTTTCCAATCACATGTTATGTGTTATTAGTGAGGTGATTTTAAAGTAGTGTCTCCTTTGGAAAGCAAGACATGAGATCATATTATAAAAGTAATAATCTACTTGTTCTAGCTTCTAATAATTAGAGTGAAGTGGTATTAGGGTAATGGTAGGGTATGTAGTGATTGTTATTTTTATTTTATGATTATGCATTAGTTGAGTGGATAATATTGGGCTTGGGTTGGTTCGGATCTAATTACTGAGTGGTATCGCTCTAGGGCTCTGTTTAGTAGGGCGTAAAAAGTTTTCAACTGAAAATGGTTTTCCATGGAAAACTTTTTACAGTAGAAAACTCATTTTCATAGAACTTTTCCGTTGTTTAGTTGCATGGAAAATGATTTTACATTTAAACATTTTTCGTTGTTTGGTTGAACTGAAAATTAATTACTCTTATTAACTTTTCTAATTGTATTCTCTTGTCATTTTTTTAACTTTTTTTCCGTTGTATTTTTTAGTTGTTTTTCATTAGCTAAATTTGTTATGCTATAACATATATTTTTTTTATAAATTCTACAATATATTTCTCAGATATATTAATAACATATTACATTATATAGAATATCTCCATAAAACCATAAACCACTAAAAAAGTTGGTTCAACATTATAAAAAGACCTTAAGCTAATTATAAAAGAGTATTCACAATCGAATAAGCAAATCAACCAAACAGGTAAATATATTCGCAATCAAACAGGTAAACCAATCAACCAGTTGTAATGTAATAGTTTGTGCTTTTACATTATAAATTCTAATAAAAAGAAAAATTCTACTCTAATTTCAAATGAACTGTTGATTGCCCACATTTCATGAGAAACTTTTATGGTTCAATCGAATCGGGGAGAAATCTAGGTTATTTTTTTTTTATTTTTGACTAAAATAGATATTGAAATTCTTGATATAATATGATAATTTAATAATCAAGACATGAGATTCGAAAAAAAACGTATTTAATTGATGATATTCGAAGAAGATGAAAAGAAATTGCGGATTTTTACCCCAAATTTTAATAGAGAGAAAGTTTGGAGCAGAGAGAGGGGTTACCGAGACGATGAGAAATAAAGAATGTGTGAATAGAGCTAAGCATGGGCCGGCTGGCACGAGGTCGAGCAGGCACGCTTTTGGCACAGTACGACATGAGCAAGGTCATAGCACGACACGACACGACACACTGCGGATGACAAAAAAAATTTAGGCACTAGCACGCGAGTATCGCGCCAATTTGGCACAAAGCACGGCCCAAAACACGCTATTATTTAGTATTATTTAATACTATTATTAGTAGTAATATTATTATTACTACTACAATTAATATTACTATTATTTTAATATTATTATAATATAATTTATATTATCTAAAATTCATTTTTTTCAATTCTACTATATACTTTATTTTTACTTTTTGTTAAAAAATTAGGTCAGCACGAGGCACGACACGGTACACCAAGAACGTAGGTCATGCTAGGCCATTGGCCGAGTTTTAGGGAAAGGTATCACGACACAGCACAATTAGGCACGGTACAACACGACAAGAGGTCAGGCACGAGCTGACACGGTCCTTGACAGGCACGGTACGACCCATGCCCACCTCTATGAATGAGTTGGTAATGCGTGAGTTGTTTGTTAGTTCTTATTTTTTTGGAGTGAATGGATGTAAAATTGTTTACTCTCAATTTTGAAGGAAAATGTTTTCAATAGGGTGTAAAATAGATTTACATTATAAGTTTTACATTCTATATTTTACTCCAAAACAAACAATGTAAAATGGAAAAGCAGTTTTTAGGGAAAACGTTTTACACCCTACTAAACGGAGCCTAGATTTCTGTAGAAATGAATAAATAGGATGAATGTGGGTTTAGTAATTTTCAAGAACGTCGTACAGGTATTTCATGGGGACTCTGAACCTAGCTCTTATATATGTCCTCTGAGGGCCTTAGCATATTTTTGAATTTCTGCCCTGGTTGTAGTGATTTCAAGTAGCTTTGATGTTATTCTACAGGAGTACATTTTGTAGTCAGGACTTTTCGTTGGAAGATTCAACTTCATTATCAGATAGAAAAATGCGTCATAGAGGTGAGTTTTGATTGTATGCCAATTTTTTCAGCAATTCTGTTATAGCTACTTTAGTGTTTTGAGTTTTAGCACTTCTGTTTTTTTTTCTTTTTTTCTTGGTGACTTAAATGACCAATACCTTTTAGTAGGGAAGTGGGCGACCTGTGCCATGAGGAGCAATATGATCAAATTAGTTTCTTGTTCAGATTTCGTGGATGAGGAGAAATATTCTTGTAAAAGATTAGAACTCAAAGGTCATCTGATGGTAAGCATTTGTAAAATCAGTCCTGAAATTCACCTCAAAACTTCCTAGACATCTGAATGCATTTTTTAATGTACTTTCTGCTTCTTTCAAGATTACATCTTAATGCATGTGTTTAATTGTGTGATATATGTATTTTCTCTTGTTAGTTGATGATTTTAATGCAAGTACAGTCATTCCACTGGAATAACTTAGCTGATTTATTATGGGAAAGGTTATTTTGGATATGTAGGCTCTGAAACTTAGGAATATGATGATAAATCACTCTACTGTTATTTGCCTCAAAAGAATTTCTTAATTTTTTAGGCCAAAAGGGAGGAACATGTTACAGCTTGGTATTGTGTCTGAAGAGGGCCTTGCGCTTATTCTAGCAAGCTTTTCTTCCTTCCTTGGTGCTGAATGTTGTGTTTGCATGATGCCGTGTTGAGTTCCAAATGTGCCAATGGCCTCAATGCTAACTTCTTCAAAATATCCGGACTTAATATGTAGGACTGATTGCATACTTGGCTCTATTATTGACAATCTAATGGCTCTTTTTAGTTGCACAAATACTAATTAGTATGTATCGTTTGTCTGGACAGCTTTCGATTGTTGATCCTAGACCAATGATATTTACAAATTAAAAAAAAAGGTCACATGGGATTATATATTGATGTCGGTGATTCTCTGACGTACTCACTGTGTACAATTTAAGGCTAGTTCTCACTTACGGCATGAGGAAAAATTAGCAAGAAATGGATAAAAGTGGGCTGGTAGTATATATTAGATAAATAATTCGGATGCATGCATGAAATTCTCTCAAGCACACTTTACTTGATGATTACGTAGCAAAATGTGACAGATTTGGCTTACTTGGGCATCAAGGCAAAGTTGACAACTAGTTAAATTATTCCCTCTAGGATTCATCATGTCTTTATTAGGATTTGATGATTTTAGTAGTCCAAATTGGATTAGGATTCGTGTTGATTTACTAAAACTGATTAGGAAGAGGTTGTAGCACATTTCACTTTTCTTAGAATAGCTAGGAAATGTATCTTCTATTAATCCTAATTGTTTAGGATTTGCTTTTCTAGTTATGTTAGGTCTTGTTTACATGGTTTTACTATCCTACTTGGGATAGGTTTTACATGTTTCTAAGCATTTAGGAGTCTTTATTTTCAGAATTTAAGTAGGAGTCTAACATGACCACTATAAATATAGGACTCATGTAATCAGTTGAAGATAGATGATTGATAATAAAATTTGCTTTCTTTCCTCGAGTTTACGTAATATTTGCTTTGTATGAATATCAAACCTTTCTTTTCAAATTTGAGTGATTCTGTTTTAGAGAAAGTGCTGAATACTTTTGTCCAGTGATAGGTCAAAAAGGATTTAGTGAGGCTTTAATCAAGGTTCAGTGATTGTTCCAAGACCAAGTCATATCTTTGTTCTTGAGTCGTTTACATTCAAATAGGTATGTTATTTTTTGAAACATGATTCCAAGATTTCCAACTGCAACTTCGTGAATACCCCATATTATCACATCAGTAAAAGCTACCAGTAGAAAAGCATGAAGCTATGATAGCTGACGTTAACTAGGTGTCATCATGGAATTCGATATGCTTTTTGAAGTATAGAACCTTTTTTTATCTCATATTGACATTTATGAGAATGTGAATTCCCAAGGCAACTCATTGTCCCAGTATTGCTTCTGCTTACATGAAGATCATATTCACTCATTTTCTGTTCTGGTATCTGACTTTGATATTCGTCTTTCTACAGAAATTTTATGTATAGGTTGTATTCTGTTGAGCTTAATGCATCATGTAGCGGTTCCTAAAACTTAGTAGCACAAGTTAGTTTCTAATTGTGAGCTAGTTGTCTTGATTTGTTAATCAAGCAGGTTTTATGAATCTCCATAAATAAGATGAATGTGGAACATGATCTCCATTTTCTCCGCTTAGTTGCTTATTTTAGCTTTTGTGGGTGCAATTGTATGCCTGTAAGGGAATAAGTATTGGCATATTCACTGGTTTTGATTAGGTGAAAGAGCAATGTCGTTTTTTTTTTTTTTGTCATTTAATGTAATTTTTGTTGTTTTGAAATTCTGCATTCTCCACAAAAGGCTATTTGAAATGGGTCAGTTTGATAGTGTTTGTTGTTCTCTATGTGTGCAGGGTCAATTAACTACAGTAATTCATTCTTTATCAA
Source organism: Dysphania ambrosioides (assembly GCA_026401315.1). Taxonomy (NCBI): domain Eukaryota; kingdom Viridiplantae; phylum Streptophyta; class Magnoliopsida; order Caryophyllales; family Amaranthaceae; genus Dysphania; species Dysphania ambrosioides. The sequence continues at coordinate 2,977,095 of CM048666.1, forward strand.
TATCATCCTATGTCTTTCTTAGATGGAGTTATATAAATATGGCCAACATTATGCATGCCTTTTCAATGCAAGCATTTGGTTCCACGAATCTGCCTTTTGCTTCCTTGTCTAGCCCACTAAACAAGCCTACACCTCTCAACTTGGATCTTTCATTTCCTCCAATTGGGGATCTCCGGTGGAGTATTGCAAGAATGGTTTATCTATTCAACATGCAAGTAGAAAGAAATGTAGCTACGTAAGTTCAAAGTTGCCCTGTTATCTTGCTGCTGAGATTATCTTATGTGTTTGTAAAATCTTATGAATTTTATTCCTGTTCTCTGTTCATGGAAGCTGCCTTGTTCTCTTGATTTGAAATGGATCAGACTGTCAATTTCCTTTGACAGATGTCTATGGAGCTTGTGAATTTTTGTTCTTTCTGGTTGATTCCATTAGCATCAATACATATCATTTTGTTCTGGTTCCTATGGTTTTTATTTCCTAGCACATGAGTGTCTCATATAGGTCTGTATAAAAGTGGTTTAATTGCGAATTTTGTGATCCTAAATTCCTAATGCTGGTCATGGAAATCGTAATGCTAAAGGCTATTAATCTGAATCTGCAGAACAAACATTATAAAAAAGGCCATTGAATATTTGAGTTTTCTATCATGTGCAGTGGTGAATTTATGTCATGATATGGTCTGTTGAGAAAAGTGAATTGGGTATTGTGATACTCATATTTTTTTCGTTATTTTGGTCCATTCTGTACAGATGTCTACAAAAGTGGTTCAAATCCACTCACATACTGTTGGCTATTAGTATTCAATTTCTGAACTTCCCATGTTCAAGTTGCTTATCTATAAAAGTTTGGATCCGAACTTATTCATATTCTTGATCATATCTCTATGCTTTCTTTTTATGTTGATGGTTTACCATCTTCTCTTCCTGAGTTCAAGGTTTTTCTACCGAGATTCTTTTCTGCATCGCTTGCAGTTTCTTCTGTAATCTTCTAGAGTGTAATGAGGTATTCTGGAGCCATTTTTTTTTCTTAAACATGCAGATTGGGACAATGGATTTTTAGGTTGTGTCTTGATTTTGATGGAACAAGTAGAGCTCAAGATCTACCATGGGGTTCTTTCATGAAGAGGCATTTAAGGATATCCATATGAATAAGAATGAGGTTTCTTGTTTTCTTGCTTAGAGCTAGTACTTTAGACGGTTCACTTGGATATCAATTTGTTTCGTATTCAAGGAATTATAATTTCGAAGCAAAGGTGAGACCAGATATAAAAGTGGGATTACGATTCTTAAGTTATTCAAGGGAACTGCATTCTCAGCTATTGTGAAATAAGAGCTATGTTACTTAACCCATGTTAGTCAATCGTTCATATCAAAATATCATTCTAGCAATTTTTAGCAGAAAAATTTCATGGTCTTAGTCCAATATTAAGTTTCAAATGTCAATACCAATGTTGAAGTGTTTGAGACTTCGAGTATCGGATACAGGTACTTAGGGTGAAAGGTAGAGTTAGGGTATGATATAATAAGAGTCCTTGTTTTGTGATGCTTACATTTAGCAACCCATACCTTTCTTGAACGGAGGAAGTAACTGACTACCTGTTTCCTTATTTTTTTCTATTACTTTTGGTAAATTACTGGAATTTATTAATTTACATTGCTATGGCTAAAACAGCTGAAGTGGACAATATGCAGGTTTTTGTTGGTACTTATTGTGGCGTGCTTCTCATTTGTCGTCATCGGTGGTGTCCTCTTCTATAAGCTCAGGTACCATGTGATATCTGCTTTTACATATTAATGTATAATACGCTTGGCTAATTTTTGTAAGTTGCTTATAACCTATTTGCCAATTTTTTTTTTTTATCACTTTATACTCTTTGATTTCATGGTATGAAGAAGGGTTGGACCTAGAACGGGTTGCTTACAGAGAGACTAGGCCTTCTTTGCCGATTCGAGATGAAAAACAAAAATAATATCATACATTCATACACTGGCTATCCGTTAGTCGTTTGATTAGCTATGGATGTATAATGTATTTGCTTTTGTACTGAATTGATGATTTTTTTGTTTGTTTTATAATATAGGAATAATGCACAGTCTTTGGAGGATTGCTTCTGGGAGGCCTGGTCTTGTCTTTGTTCTTCATCAACCCATTTAAGAGTGTGAAAATGATGCTCTTGTGATCTTTCTTGCACTGTTTCTTTTGAAATTCATGTGACCCTGATCGGCTTCTGTATTGAGCACTTGACAGTCTTTGCAACTGATGCATCTAATGTAAACTTTTCTCTGGCAAACTGCAGATGAGAACACGTTTTGAACGAGTTGTTGGCTTTATCCTTGCTATATGGGGTATATTATTCTACTCTCGCCTCTTGAGCACGATGACAGAGCAGTTCAGAGTAAGTCTAGGGGGAATAATGCCTCATAGGGGTCATGTTACGCTGCAATCAATAATGGCATATATATTCTTGAACTTCTGACCATTAGCTCTGTTTCATCATATGTCCAATGTGTTTCATCAGAACAACATGCAAAAGCTCAGGGAGGGTGCACAAATGCAAGTTTTGGAGGCTGATCATATAGTCATTTGTGGAGTAAATAGTCATCTGAACTTCATACTAAAGCAGATAAATACGTATCATGAATTTGCTATCCGCTTGGGAACGGCTCATGATAGGTATTTTGGTTTCCTTGTGTGAATTGTTGATGCAATGTTGTGTCTTGCAGCTGGCAACTTGTGTTTGTTTTGCGTGCCTTACAGGAGACAGAGAATCCTACTCCTTTCTGATATTCCAAGAAAGCATATGGAACGGATTGCTGAAAATATAGCTAAAGATCTTAACCACATTGATATTCTTACAAAAAGGTTGTATACTTGATCAACTAGCTAGTTCTTTGTCCATTCTAGAAGAACTACTTTTCTAATGTTATGATTTGTGAACTTCAGATTATACCTTATTGTTCAAAGCCTCTGCTTCAACTACTTGCAGAAATGCTACTATTGTTTTTTGTTTGTTTTTTCTTTTTTTTTGGTGATGGGGGGGTGGGTGGGGGGGGGGGGGGGGGGGGGGGGGGGGGGGGGGGGTTCAGGGGGTCTTAGAAACCACCATTACTATTATACACTCTTATTACCCCAATACTTCTCATGGTATTCATGAGACCATGGCAGTATTTCCCTTATATTTTGAGGGGAGAAGGGATGGGATAGCAAAGAGGCTGTTTTCATTAGGCCCTTGTGTAGAAAACTCTAGACTTGACCACTATTAGGTCTTTCTCATGAGATGAGCTTTTGTTATCAATGTAAAATATGATTGCAGTGACTCTTTGAATTCTCAAAAATAAATTCCCAGAAGCAGCCTATGTCTTTCAATCCAAGTCACACCTAGCATGCTTACTTCCGAAATTCGATTACTTTGTTGGCAAAAACAGAATTCATTTCTTTTCAGTAAAATAGATGACTAGAGTGGCTTGTAACTCGGTGCAGCATCAGTTTGACACATAAAGGCAGCCCACTCCTTTCTGATTTCGTCGGGTTTGGTTTTGAATACACTAAAATAAATCTAGCTGTGATTTTGAAAATTTCGAACATGCAGGTGTTTTATGGGATTGGTCCACAAATCAAGTGGCTTTTCGGAAAGAAAAAGCCTAAATAAGGACTTGTCAGTTTATCAAATACTTATTCATGCTTTTCACGATAGGAAATGCTACAATGATGAGTTTGACATTGTCCCTAACCTTTTTGCCCTAAAAGGCAGAATGACAACAAAGAAGGAAATATGATTGACAAAAAATGAAGGAACATCTATCATCCTGTCAGAACGCTTCCCAGCCTTTTCTTTCTAGATTGAGGAGCTCTTGTTCAGTTCTGGAAATACAATTAGTTTGAACCATGCCCTAGCTAAAGCTTAAGATATTATTTGCTCTCTCTTAGCTTTCTATTTGTACCTGATGGATCAAAGGATAGGTAGTTGGATAATTTTTTGGGGGGAACTTACCTGGGAGCGTTAAATGAAACAGCTGCAGCCTCAGCGTGACGAAATCTTTTGAAAGAGCTGCTGCAAATAAGGCTCGTGCTGTAATCATTTTGCCAACAAAAGGAGATAGGTAAATATTCTCCTAGTTAATTATGTAATTATTCTTTGAGACTACTTGTAGGCATCATGCGTAATGGCTTAATCTGCTAAAAGTGTTGATTTTTTGCAAGTGCTATTGGCCTTCAATGGATACCCTGAGTTTGCCTGACTGCCTTCATTGTACCTTTGATTGTTGTAAATGTAAGGGTTTCTTATGTTTTTATGTTTTATAACCCTCTTTATATATTATGTGCATAAAAGCAAAATAGAATTCCTGGATGATTAGATGTCGGTGAAGGGCATTTCGCTGGATAAATTATATGTTGTGCTTGGAGAATACACTATTCTGTACAAGAGAAAGAAAGAATATGTTAAACTAAGATGTGCTTTCTTTTAAGAATACTTGCATACCTTGTAGTCAACTTTCATTATATTTGTACGGAAATGTTTTGGCAAAACCAAAAAACCTTATTGATTAATTTTTTTTATTATACAAACGTTATCAAGTAAGTTTTGCAATTCCATGATAATACTCTTTGTTTTACTTCTTGATTGATACAATCATATAAATATATAATAACAAGATATTCTCTTGTACGTGATTGGTTTCTGAGGTCATTTGTGGTTGTTGGTCTTGTTGCCCTTCGGTTAGTTATTCCTGTGTTTGGGCCATGGACTGGACTGATGATGAGTCCTTGTGTTGGTTATCAGTTGGGCTTGTGTTGTTGTAACCACCCTTTCTACAATAATTTATGGGTCACTTTGGCTGGTCGAATGTCAACTATTGAACTCATACGTTTTTCTAACTATGCAAGCTTGTTAACCTTACAAATGACCTATAAAAGAAGTGTAACTCCTTTGATGGAAAAGTGAGCATAGCGCTTGTAATGTGAAGTGTTCAGATAATGTATTTGTTTTTCCATGTTTTACTAAACTTTAGATAGCATGATAATACACTGCATAATGATAATATGCTCTGACAATTTGTGAGTAAGTGGTTTCTCTAGATTAAAAATGTGCAAGTTTTCTCTATAAATCAGGTATGAAGTTGATACTGATGCATTTTTATCGGTGCTGGCATTACAACCACTTACAGAAATGGCATCTGTACCTACCATTGTCGAGGTGTATTTTACAATCAATTGTTACGTGTTTGTTTGGATATTCTTGTGTGATTGCTTGTATTCATATTAAATCCCTAATACTATTTGCAGGTTTCTAATTCCAGTACTTGTGAGTTGCTGAAGTCAGTAACAGGACTCAAAGTAGAGCCAGTAGAAAATGTTTCTGCCAAATTGTTTGTTCAGTGCTCTCGCCAAAAAGGCCTCATCAAGATCTATCGACACTTGCTTAATTACCGAAGTAATGTTTATAATGCAAAATTTCTCTTAGTCATGTTTTATAGTCCATTTTATAGTGCATTCTTCATCGCAAGTTGAGTTGGTTTTTAGCCATAAGCTGAAATTTTGTGTGTCAAAAGTTGCAATTCCTGCTTTTCTTATTTAGAAGACATCTTGCTATCCTTGAAATTATTTCATCCATGTCTCACATATTGATGTTAGCCGACTGTCACTCAAGATGTCCTATCTGGAGATTAGATTTGAACTGTTGGCTGTTGCTTGCTAGTTCTTTCAGTGATGTCAAAACTCAAGATAATTTTATTACTGTGATGACACTTGAATTCCTAGTCTCTGATGTTTTCCTCTTGTCTGAGTTATTAACAAACTTAATTTTATGCGGCTTTTCCCATTGCAGAAAATGTGTTTAATCTTTGTGATTTCCCCGACCTTGCTGGAATGAAGTACTGTCAATTGAGACGTGGCCTACAGGAGGTGATCTTTTTTCTGATTGATGAAGCTTGGAAGCTAAAATGACAATTTGCTAGTTACTGGTCAACTGTTTCCAGACATCTTGTTCAGGTGTTGTGATTATCGGTTAATTTTTCCAGCTGTCTCTTTTTCAGGTAGTTGTTTGTGGTCTTTACCGAAGTGGACAAGTTATTTTTCATCCAAATGACGAGGAGGTTCTGAATCTAAAGGACAAAGTACGTTAAGTTTGACATGCCAAACTTATTTGCTGTTTAGATCCAATATATAATGAACTGGAATCTGCTGTAGAATTTGCCCTTGATTGGTATATTCACAGTTGATGTTCAATGCTGTTGGCCATTCGAGCTGCAAAGAGAGACCAATATTTTTCATTAGTTCTATTCATTTTATCAATAAGATATACAACACGACATGCATACTTACCATTATAATTTGACCTCCAAATAGCATCTTGGTAGATCCCCCATCTTCTAGGATGGGCTGAGAAGAATTATGAAATCATTTGCTCAGACCAACAGAGGAAGTATCCTTATTATGTGAATCTGAAAAATCAGCTTATGATTTGTGATTATCTTGATATTGGAAGCCAACAAACTGGTGTTGAAAAGATGAAATTTAATTTTGTAAGTCTGCTGCATATTAACTTGGAGAATTTGGCAGTTAATAGTTCTGGAAATGCATAGATCTGATAAAAAAAATCTGTGAAACTGACAAGTTCCATTTTGTACAATTATGAGATGGTTAATTCTTTCATATGAGATGGCTAATTCTTGCATATTTCCCTTAAACTAACTTAATAACTGACGCTTCCCATCCTAGATAGGGAAGGAGAGGGCTTAGTGTCCTCTTTTTGACATTCTCTGAATTCCTTATAAATGGAACCCAAGGTGTGGCCTTTGGAGATGGAACAAGAGCAGCTTTGCTGTTCTTCCTGCCAATGCTCTTTTCTGCTTACTTATACATTCTTAAATTGATTTTGGCTACAATTGTGCTTGAAATTTATTATATATATAACCCAAAATTTAACTTATAGATCATGGATGGGCCTCACCTTTAGATGTTAGTAACCATAATTGGTTATGTCAACATGAATTTGACTTCAAGACAAATCTGATTATGTCTTCATCACGGGAGTGATAACAGATTGAGGCAACTTGATCTTGATTGTGATTGTAGCATATTGAAATTGTCATTGTAGTTTGTTAATGATCAAACTCAATGAATGACCCTTTGGGAAATAGAGTAGGTAATGGAGCAATTGATTGGCTTTTGGGAAAAACCCTAGTAGGAGCATGCTTTTGTATTCTCTTTCCCCGTTCATATTGGCTCTTATCATGCCTGCTTTTTCTTATGTCTAGAGTAGACAACCCTGTGTAGATGATAGACTCTATTGTCTCTCATGATAATTTTTCTGTTTTTTTGGACCTCAAATAGAGAAAAATGTCAAGGCTCATAATTACTTGAACTAATTTCGATATTAGGCTGTCATTCTGAAAATTTTGAGATGCATGCTTTGTGATACTTTGTACTGATATGATGAAGGTTTTATTCATTGGTCCTCTGTATGGGATGAGAAAACCGCATTTTTCCAACCCAAATGTTGTACAAGAAGTAAATAAGGAGATTCACAGCGCAGAAAAGTTGGGAAAGAAAGGTGGCTCTGACAATATCATGGCAGCATTAGAGAAAGCGAAGCATGAAATCATACAAAAAGGTCCCGCAAAACAGCATTCTAATGTATGGTGTGGTTCAAGCATGATACTAATCTTCTTATGGTACTGTATATAAATTGAGAAGAGGAAAAGGAAGTTGAAGAAGATTGACTGCGTGCACATTTTTCATCTGTACAGGCATCAGACTGGATTGTAGGGCCAAAAGAAAGCATACTGTTGGTGGGTTGGCGCCCAAATATAGCAGAAGTGATCAAAGAATATGACTCTTATCTCGGACCTGGAAGTTCATTGGTATGTTGATATTCTTAAACCTGGCATTCATGTCAAAACACTTGTCCTGAGTTATGGTACTCATGACTGATAAAATGCTCGAAAATGTTCATGATAGTAATTATGGAGTACTAATTACATGGCTTTGCCTCTTGCCATAAATAATTGATTGGTAATTTGCAATGAATTTTGCTTTCTCCTTATATAATACACTTAGCTATCTTTTGGTGGGTAGTCATGAACATAGCAAGTTGATAGCTTTGATTCTTTGATGCTGGAATCTAAAGGCATAAATATATTACAAATCTGAGACGAGGAGCTTTAGACCTGACATCCTCATCAAAACTATCTCCTCAATTGCAGGAAATATTATCTGATGTACCTTTAGAGGAGAGGAACAGCGCCCTTGCTGGTCTAGGGAAGCTCGAACACATACAAGTTTCACATATGGTAATTCTTACTCTGGTCAAGAAAATCAGTTAGCTGTAACTATTCCTTGAATTAATTTTCTTACTAACTTCTACACTTCACTGCTTTCTTTCAGGTCGGAAATCCTATGGATTATGATACTTTAAAGGAGGCAATAATGAGAAGCCAAACTTCTTTGACAAAATATGAAGAGATCCCATTTTCAGTAGTTGTAATCTCGGATAAAGAGTTAATACTTGGAGGTAAGAATCTGATGTCATTGTGTAATTTACTGAGGTGAACTTGGTGTTTGTGTTTATAACTTCTGCTTCAGATCCATCCAGGGCAGACAAGCACTCTGTATTTTCTCTTCTTTTGGCTGAGAGTATATGCAGTAAACTTGGAGTTAAGGTGATTAGCTTTGGTTGTCTTAATACTGAATTTTCATCTTATCTTTAGATATGGTGTCTTGAAATTTAATTTTCTTCCTGCCTTTTGTAACTCTTTCAAGTCCTTTAACATTAAAGGTTTCAATCTGGAGTAGCTGCTACGTTGAAGCTTAGTCTTTTTTTATTTTTATTAATACAATGATATGATGCTTACAGGTGCAAAATCTTGTTGCAGAGATAGTTGACTCAAAGCTTGGAAAACAAGTAATCCTTTTCATGGCCGACTGGCTTTTCTAACATAACTCTGCATTTTCAAATTAGTCTTACATTATTAAGGATTTTTAGGTAACAAGAATAAAGCCTTCACTGACTTACATCGCCGCTGAAGAAGTGATGAGTCTTGTTACTGCTCATGGTTTGCTCTTTTACTTATTAAATGCTTTTTTATTTCATGCATCAGATTCATCAACGATATTGATTTGAGTGAACATTTTTGAACTCAGTTGCAGAGGATAGTGAACTGAATGGTGTGTGGAAAGACATTTTGGATGTTGAGGGTGATGAAATATATGTTAAGGTACATGCCACTTGCCCTGAAAATTCCAGTCACTATTTTTCAGTTATATTTTTTGCAATACCTCTATCACTTGCTTTTTTTTCTTTATTTTTTATGGTCTTATATCTATGGCTGCTTTATTGAAAAGATCACCACGTTAAGAGAGGCCATGAACCTATTGCCAAGTTCCAATATTAGTACATACTCTATATTTACACTACTCCTCAGTCCTTTGCCATGGAATGTGCCACCTGTGGATAGAACTATAAGCATAATAGAATAGTGATGTGAATGCATGCATGGAATTCTTACAAGCTATTTGAATCCTATTCCCTCTAGGATTCATCATATCTTTAATAATCCTACTTAGATTAGGATTTGTTTCTTTTATTTTCGGTAGGAGTCTTATCTATCGTATTATATGTGGAAGCCATGGAAAAGAGCATTGGGGAAGTTTTCTTGATTAAAATCTTGAAGAGTTTCTTGAAGATTGAAAATTTTGAACAAGAAGGAAAAAATTTAAGACAAGGGGAGGTGCTTATTATATCTCGTCGGTGCTTTATTACAACTTCAGTGACATGGCATGGACATGGACGTGGCTACACACATGTGATTGAATATTTAGTGTTTCGCTTTAAATAAAATAGGTTAAGAGTAGTTAATTTGTAATTTTATCTTTTAAGGTGGGATAGAATTCTAATTAAAATAAGATAGTGTCAGAGTTTTGGTAGGATTATGTAATAAATAGGTGACATTATCCTATTGGTTATTAGGTGGTTATTAGGAGTCTTTTCAGAAGTAAGAGTTCAAGTCTTAATGTAATTGAAACTCTCAAGCTATGGGTATAAATAGACATGCACCCAAGCTTGGAAAAATCAGATTTTGTACTTGCTTATTCGTTTTATGCAATAAACTTTGAAGAGTTTATTATTCTTTGTGCGTAGCAAAGATTGTGAACTAATGTTTCTTTAAGTTCACGTGAGAAAGTGAGAAGAATTGAGAGTGTTTCTTTAATCAATTCTCCAAACTTTCGCCCTAAATTGTGAGCCTTTGGTGCATTGCTTTAGAAGGTTTCAAATCTAGTTCTATCCCTTCGTGTGAATTAAGCTTTGTCATATTCTACTTTAAGCTGACTAGTTTCTGCATGATTCTTCAACGACTACTGGCGCCTATACGACTCAGAAAGATATATGCCCAGTGAAATAATTAGTTTCTGCTTTGGCAAGATGCCTACGCGTGTTCCATCCTCTTGATACATTACACAGAGGAGCGTGTAGTGTGGATTTCCTTTTCAGGAAATTCACCATGTTTCTTCAGAACCTTTACTTATAGGCTTCTAGCCTCTGCCTTGGTTTGAGCTCATTCCCAAAGGTTTCCAAAGTATTATTTAGTTTACATTTCTTGGTCAAATTGTTTTATCTGACTGGCACTTCAGCTTTTCATCCTGAACATCATCTTTGCAGGGCATTGACTTGTACATGAGAGAGGGGGAAACCCCATCATTCAATGAGTTGTCTGAAAGAGCTTGTTTGAGGCGAGAAGTTGCCATTGGTTATGTGAAAAACAATAAAAAGGTATTGTGAGCACAATTTCTATTTTGCTTGAAGATCATGGCATAATGAAATTTCACTCGATAAATTTATTACTGCAGGTTATAAATCCAAACCCCAAATCAGAGCCTCTCAACCTTGATATGAGTGACTCACTGATTGTGATATCGGAATTCGAAGGAGTACAACCTATCTTCCAGTAAATTGTGCCTCCCTGGTAATCTAACCACTGTTCTGTTCCCTTTTGTAAATGTACAACCTGAGCATCAATTCTTGCCTTGTAGATGTTATTAATTTAAGCTGAAATTGTTGTAAATTGGCTTGAATGCTAGATTTGCATTATGCTAATGCAGATCCCTTGCTGTAGTTGTTAGTCTATGGTGCTCATGTAAAATCACCTAAGTTGGTAGTTGAAGCCAAATATTTGTTATTTGTTTCTGTATTTACGGTTTAGATGAGAAATGCTAGCAAGTACTTGGATAATGCCTTGCCTAAAAAAAGACTTGGATAATGTACATCTCACTGTCTAGAAATACTGTAAGGAGCTACCTTCATTGTTAAGGAAACCTAATTGAACATATGCACAGGGTGCCAATAAGAAACTAAATATTGTCCCCAATTGATTGCTACACCATATGAGGGATTTTATTCTATTTTACTTTATTTTATTCGGTGGAAAGGAATAGGGAGTAGTAGGTTTGGCCAATTTTCATAAATGATTAGGCTACTAGTTTTTAAGGTTCATGCGTAGTACGAGCAGTTCGTTTTTTTCCTGCTATATGGGGATAATTTGTACTTTCTTAAAATAGTTAAAATATTAGTACTTCACTCCTATAAAAATATATAGAGGTTAAGTATCGTACATTCATACTCCGCTAAATATTTTATTTTTGGGAATTTGTAAATTAAAGTTCTTACACATGGTCGATGTCCCAAATAGTTGTATGTACATTATTTTATGACATTAAAATCTTTCGCACTAAAATAAATAAGAAAAAATCTCTTCATCATATACTTAAGGTTAGTTATTAATACTTAGTAGGCAAAATATTTTTTAGATGCTTTCTGTAAAAAAGAAAGACTTTTTTTTTTATACATATCACATAATTTTTTTTTGATCATATAATTATGAAGTATTTTATCATTTGTCTTTGTTGACACTACCTGATTTTTTTTATTTTTATAGTGGTCATTGTAATTGTCGCATACCATAGATGTAATTGAGAATAATGATTTGAGTAATCTATTTCTATTAGAGTAGGAATAGTCCATTTCTAACATAAAATGGAACTTATAGGATATCTATTGACCAAGTTGGGGCTTGTTTTATGGTTCAAACAACCATGTAAGGCCTTACACGGCCTTTGATAGTTTCGTCTGAGTTTCCAAGAAATTTCTCCAAAAGGATCTAAAATAGTTTTAAAAACCGAACCTTCCTCCCTCTATACAGTTTTTCAACAAACTTACCTCCCATTATCATCCTTGTATCCACAAATGTATCTTCATGAGTCTCACTTTTTCTGTAAATTAGTCAATTTCATAAGTAATTAGTTTACTTAATTCATTCATTATTAATTAAATCCTTATTATGACCTAAATTAGATGCAACAAAGAAAAAATAAGAGCTTTGCAACACATGGATGATAAAGTATATATAAACGCTAATTGTAATATTAATATAATTTAACCCTAATTCCTCGTATATTATCCAATTAGCATAATTAAGTTGATTTTGCGAATTTATAAGGTTGCTCTAGTCAACAAGATCGAAATTTTTAATGATTCAAATCCAGAAAATAACATTTTCAAGTTCAGTTTTTGCCTTTCATGTCAAATATCTCCTGCTATTAGAAAAACCACCATATTTGTCCCCACTGATAGTGATCACGAGTAAAAAAAATGATGAGAATTAATGAAGGATGCCAATTCTGGGTAAAGAAGTGAATAAGGTAAAGAGCTGTACGTGCAAGGGGAATCAAGGAAAGGCAGGTAAAAAAAAAAAAAAATTAGCTTCTATACATGGGCCACTTTTCGATTTTTTGGACCAAAAACGTTCAGTGGTAGTAATGTCTGTAAATTAGAAAAAACTCACGTAATTTTTTATTTTTCAATTTAGAAGAAGTAGCAACTTTTTTTGGCAAAGAAACTCATAAAACAAACTAGTATCCTTTTTTTTTAATTTCAATAGCTAGATCATGACCTCTAAATACACGCAATCTATTAACTTTAACACAAAATTTCTGAATTCCTTTGAGATCTCGTTTGGAAAATTTAAACTTTTTTAAAATTATTAAAATCAAAAAATCCTTTTTATTTTCCATTCCTCTAAAAATTCCAAATTTCTATGCACGATCCCTAAATCCTCATCATCCGACAATTTCTGTAGGACCCACACGAAATCTCAACAATTTCAGTCCAACTTATTCTTAAAATACTGTAAAACTTACAACGATTAATTTTTTTTTACCAAACTTCCCCAAAACCGACATTCTAAACCCCAGCATAATAATCACTTATTAATAACCAGACCACTCCCATCAACTTGAACTTCTGCAGTTCAGTCTTCTTAAAAAAAAAGTTACTACTATTCAGTGATGATGTTAAGGTTGACGAAGTGTGTTTCACTGTCAGTAATGGTAGCATTTGTAGTGATGGGATGGCATTTTGGTGTTGCAATGGGTGGGTGTCAAAGACCCCCTGTCATCTTTAGCTTTGGAGACTCCAACTCCGACACGGGTGGACTCGTTTCCGGGCTTGGTTTCCCGGTGAACCCTCCTTATGGCCGCTCCTTTTTTGGCCGATCCACTGGTCGTCTATCCGACGGCCGGCTTATCCTTGATTTTCTTTGTAAGTCGTCTTTTTGGTTGTCATTTTGTTTACTCCTTCCGCCATTCTGAAATAACAGCTTTTGAGTCCAACTAATTAGTAAACACGTAATTTATTACTTGTCTTATTGATTCATCTTTCAGTTTATTGATTTTTGGGATGCACTGGAAGAAGCTGATTTCAGGATATTTCTGGGGTTTCAAATCAATATCATCGATCTATTTTTTAACTCGGTTTTTTTAAATTTACACGTGCTCTTTTCGTGTTTTGGTACGAGATAAAACGTTCTTGGAGACATAAATTCAATTAAAAACTTGTTGGGTTAGTGGAAAAGCTACAGAGCATTGCTTAAACAGTACGTATTAATGTATTATGGTTTGGTGCACCTTAATTAAATGCCTCGCAGGTAACAATTTAGTTCTTCGACTCTCGGTTTACTGCCTTCAAGATTTGTTATAAGAACGCAGTAAAATTGTCAACGTTATTTCGTTTGCTCTTGGGTCTTAAATTTTCAAGCCAAAAAGTTTTGAAAAATTTATATTTTAAAAATTTACATTAAGATGTATATAATAAAATCTCACTTAAATATATTATTTCTTATATTATAATAAAAAATTATAGTCAAATTTTTTAAACTTTGTCTTTATAAAAAGAATTAGGGCAAAAATTAAGGGACGATTAGTAAATGGATTGCTAAGGTCAATGTCTGAGACTCTAGGGTTGTTTATAGCTAGCAGTGCTTTACTTTCCCTTAAACTAGCTACATTTACTCAATCGAGGAGTGTATTATCATTGCTACACTATAAAGAACTTATTTTGTTATCCATATATTTTTAAGGTAGACTTGTAATTGCATGGAAATTTTTATGCTAGCTTGTTCAAAATTTGAATCAAGAAAACTTGCAGTAACTTTTACCCTATTCCAGTATCTGAGGTCCCTACCATCTGTTTAAATGGATCCTTGGCTCCTTACTTGATCATCATCTATGGTCTGAAGTTTGAAATGCTCAACAAGTCAACATGACATATTATGTGGTAAATTAATCCAAAGGATTTTTTGTGGTTTTGGATCTACCTCTACCAAAGTTATGCGGGCCCTTCAAATATTTTTTGTACCCAAGATTTGCATGTATACAATTTTGAAGTAGATAACATTATGCCAGTCTATTATTAAGCTAAAAAAGGGGGCCAAGTAATACAATTCTGTTGGATATTTTCATCTCTTATAAATATTATTGTTACCTTTTTATGTTTTCATCTTTGGTCCTCAAAGCTATGTCTCTTATATCTTATCTTCTTACTTTTTATAGTATTTAGAGATTTGTGGTCCGGGAAACAATGTCCGTTAAAATCCCGTAGTGGATGTCAACTAGTTCAACCAAAGACGTTTCTCGAGCATGTTACATAGAACCTAAATACATTCGTTCATTACCGTAAATCTTCCTACGAGTCTATGACCCCCTTTGCACTCTTGTCATTTCATAGTCGGCTTCAACGGAATAGTGGAAGCAATATTTCCTTAGTGATTTTTTCCTAGAAGTTTAATTTCCTAAGTGCCAAAAGTTAATTGATCGTAAGGAAAAGTTCAATAACCCAACAACCTAGGGGAGCTTAAACAACGCCACATTATCTTGCGTTCTTCCATTTGTTTAGGGACCCTTTCCATCAAATCCTAGAAGTGAATCACATAATTTGGAATTTTGGAAGGACAACTAGTGTGTTTTTTTTTTTTTTTTTTTTTCGGGTGCAAATGATGAAGGGCAAGATGATATGGGAACTTCCCATAATTTTATGATTTTTATCTACTGTTCTTCTGATTTTTCTGCAACTGTTAGATCTACTGTCAGAAACTCACAAGCTTGATCTCCTAGATATGCTATATAATAAAAGTCAGTCCATATAAGTCGCAAAAAAAAAAAAAAGTTGTCAAATCTTTTTTGGCCGTGGATATCAGCTCCAATTGAAAGTTTAAGTATTTAATTCCTAACCATATGCCTGTTTGTTTTATGCAGGCCAAAGTCTGAATACAAGATTTCTGAGCCCATACTTGGATTCCTTGGGGTCAAATTTTCGAAACGGGGCAAATTTTGCTGTGGTAGGGTCCTCTACACTCCCAGCATATGAGCCATTTGCCTTGAACATTCAGGTTATGCAATTTCTTCACTTCAGGCGCCGCTCACTTGAACTTGCTGCTACAGGTGGGCTCTCTTCTTTATTTTTGTGTAGTATTGAACTACTTTGAATTGAAATAGAAAAACATTAGCACTATTCTGTTTAACATGGATATATATAAAACTAAATTAAAAAAATTCCGTGCTACATTCTTGTGTCTGGTATCCATATTATGAAATGTGATAGTACTTCGTATTATATGGAGATGTTTAAAATTGTACTGTCATATTAGTAAGTCAGCATTTTTGTGTCATGTTTCAGAGTAAATCTGATTTCAACCATGTTAAGAAGTCCTTACATCAGGACTCAGGAGATCAGGGAAATATTACCAAGGAAGCTGGTTATTGGCTTCATATTTTGAATATTTTGCTTTCATGTGTAATGAGATGCTTAGCTTGGAGTTGAGTATATCAAAACTAGGATTATAGTTCACAGTAACATTTTAAAAATGTATGCAATTACTCTCAAGTGACGAGATGTTGTTATTCAATTACTGGTAACAGGAGCAAAAGGATACATAAATGAAGAAGGGTTCCGAAATGCACTCTACATGATAGATATTGGGCAAAATGATCTTGCTGATTCATTCGCTAAAAATCTTTCTTATGCACAAGTTGTCAAAAGAATTCCTCTGGTTATAGAGGAAATCAAGAAAGCAATGAAGGTGAAACTAGTTTCCATCCAATAAAGGAAGATTTCTATCTTCCTACATTCTTTCTCACTAACTTGTTCGTGGCTTTAATGTTTGCACAGGGATTGTTTGATCAAGGTGGAAGAAAATTTTGGATTCACAACACTGGGCCGTTAGGTTGTACACCTCAAAAACTCTGGTTAGTTAAACACAAGGAGGGAGATCTTGACACCACTGGATGCATCTCTAGTTACAACTCTGCTGCACAACTGTTCAATACTGCACTATTGCATCTGTGCCAAGAGATAAAATCTGAGTTAGCAGGTGCAACAGTTGTCCATGTTGATGTATACACCATCAAATACGACATAATAAGCCATGGAATGAAATACGGTAATACATTATTCAAGAAGCAAGTATAATGTTGGCATTATGCTTGATGCTGTTGTCAATGTTGCAACTAACAGAATTCTGTGCGATTATGCAGGATTCTCGAGTCCTTTGATGGCTTGTTGCGGAGCTGGAGGGCCTCCATATAATTATAATATACAGATGACTTGTGGCAACTATGGTTCCCAGGCTTGTAACAACGGATCTCAGTTTTTAAGTTGGGATGGAATCCATTATACAGAAGCTGCTAATGCGATTGTGGCCAAAAGAATACTTTCTATGGACTATTCTACTCCAAGGATGTCATTCAACTTCTTTTGTCAGAAATGACTAAAATGATCATTGACCTGGAATTATTGCAATGCGCTTGAAACTAAGATGGGTAAGTCTACCAATAAACAAAGCTTTTGTACTTTCTGCAAATGGTTTTTGAAGCAATATATGAAATGTAATCCTGTGAGTTCTTTGGGGCAACAGTTGGACTCTCTTTGACATCAAAATGAGTTTAAATGACTTCTCCATCACCTTCAAAATTCCCAAGTATCTTACAGCTGGTCTAGGGGTGAGAAGCACAGCAAAGTCAACTCTCAATAAAGTAATAAAAAGCTGTCCTAACATTATACAATAAGTCATCCCTGAAAAAAAAAAAAATTTAAAAAGTTATCCAAAGAAATAGATAATTGCATGCATCAAAATGCCAGCATGATCTAGTATCACATATCATGTTATAGCTTCTAGTTGTAAATTTGAGGATTCCTCTATCTGTTGCTCTAGTTGTTTTTCCAGCATAAATGTTCCACTAAATTGTGTCCACTGAAACCCAACCTATATACCTACATTGGTTTGGCTTGTTCTGCTGCTGGCGGCCTGGCAGCACTAATTTCTCCACCTTCAAGAAATGTAACAACTTCTGAATACGCGAGAATAAAGCTAGAAGAGGAAGCTCGGCTACTTCACGGCCAAATATTCAAAGAATACCAACTGAAAGCACAACTGATCTAACTGCTAAAAATACACAATACATTATTCCAAATTCTTGGCCCGAAATACTTCTGCCATGGACCATCGAAGTAATATGATCTTGTTCAGTCAGTGTAAATATAGGACCAAAGAACTATCGAAATAGATAAACAGCTTTAGACAGCAAAGGAAGATGTTCAGGAGGGCAACCCTTCCCATTCAGTAAACACCATTGTACGTCACTGTCAACTACCTCACGAGATTGTTTCTCCACAAGTCTTAATAATTTTGATTGTCTCGGAAAATGGATCACCTGTGAGCCTCTGGCAACACGTTCCCTCAATGAAACAGAAATTCCTCCAGTCATTACAGCAGAACCACTTGTCCTTGGGAGGTTCTTTCAGATCACAACGCCCAGCCACTCTCATCTCAAACAACCAACATGATATGTTTTTTTTTTCCCATTGGTAACATTTTATGACCGTTATGTCATTCAATAATCTATCGGTACTAAAATCGCGTGTACTCTGTAGAGCAACCAGCCTCTCTCAAAATAACTAACATGATAATCCTTTTTCAGGCTTGGTTTTTGCAATCCCATTTCCTAAGGGAAGCATTTGTTCCTCTATGAATGACCTACACGTGATTTATGAAGGTTAATCCTATGATTTTGAATTTGACAAGTCCCGAGAGGGAGAATGCCTTAACTTTTTGATGGAGTCACCACCAAGTAGTATATTTAAGGTCAATCCCGAAAAGTATTTCAGTATTAAGCTGTTGAATAAAAAAAGATTCGATGATGAGGTGATCTATTTTGAATTGAATTTGTCATTTTGAGTCAAAAAGTATGATACCAAACATTTTCGAAATTTGACCTAGGCAAGCATTACACATAATCCTATAAATTATAGTGTTCCTAAAATGAAGGACTTTGTTCGTTCAATATAAGACAAACTTCACTCTATGAGGCAATCATTATATCTTTCCATATTCCACTATGGTAGGGCATCCCTATAACTATATCCCTCAAATTTACCACAACTCTACCGTACTCCTCAAGTGTTGTAAAATACATGAATCTACTCCATTTTTCATGGCCAAATCTTTTTGCCATAACTTTGTCCTTGTTGAAAAATTTGTATGAATGAGCACACACTCGTTGATATGCCGTGTGTAAAGCAATGAATAGAATCAAGAAACTAATCTCTAATCAAGGAAAAAAGATCTCCCTTTCACAATTCGTGACAATCGTAGAGAGGGGTTGCTATCGAGGTCAATGAATCCTTCAACTTCTCCAACAGCCAGTGATAACTTTCCTCTTTTTCATCATTGATGATTGCATAACCAATCAAGAAATTCATATTTGTCAATATCATCCTAATTATCTCGAATTGAGGATATTTGTGCTTGTTTGTGTTTGTACGTTAAATTTGTGAGAATCACATGTGAATATGTATGTAACAAATCAACAAACTACGAATGTACAAAAAATGAGTTTATGCCCACGTTGTCTCTTCATCAATCAAAATCAATGCAAGTAGTTATGCTGAACTGCATTATGTAACAAATGTTAAGTTCGGTTCCTTTTGATTTATCTCTCTTCATCTTATCACTGTAATTATAGGTGAGTCTCTTATTCGAGTAATCTTCTGAAATTTTACAGGAGTAAACTTTTCTTCTTCGTGTCTATCTGCACTGGTGGTGGTGGTTATGGTGATAAGAGAATGAAATATTTTGAGAGTTAGGGACAATAATGGAAATTCAAGCCCAATTTGAGGCAATCTACAGTAATTGTAGAAACGAATAATAACTCCCAAAATAAAAGTACCCACATGTCTATCCTCTTGTCATTTTTCCTTATTTTTGTTGCTAAAGTTCTGAGCACAACTCAAGAAAATGAAAGGTAGTAATTGTTTAACCAATTAAAAAGGAGCGTTATTTGTCGCACGCAAAATACTCATTAACGCCTGCAAAGTGTTTACGTAATTGCCATTGTTTTCACTCATTTCACTCCCTTACTTTCTCTCTCTAAAATCACTTTTGTCGTTCTTGCTGAACATCAATCCAGAACATGTTGATGACTTCAATTAACGTAAAATTCACACTCTTCGGATTCATATATTATGATAAAAAAATTTGACGTTAAAATAGACTAAAACGCACAAAATGAGCATTTCAACCATGGTCAAACCGTTCATTATAGGTGTTTTAGCCTGTTTCGGCGTCAAAAATTTTTTAATCATAATATATGGATTTGGGGAGTGAATTTTACGTTAATCGGGGTCATTGTCATGTTCGGGATTGATGTTCGGCAAGAACGGAAAATGTGGTTTTAGAGAGAGAAAGTGAGGGAATAAAAAGATTGAAAATTAAAAAAATGGTAAAATCATAAATAATTTACTAGCGTTAATGATACTTGATAAATTTGAGGATAACTTACAATAAAAAGCCGAAAGTCATTAAGAAAAAACCAATTGTCAAACAAAGCGTGACCCCATGTACACTGGGTAGCATGTTGGGACCTTTTACTTTTTGTCTATTAGTTTGATTACTTTAAATGGGCCAAATTTTCTAAAAACATACAGTAGAATTTGTTCTGTAAGGAGTGAGGACTCGTATTTCTCGGATTTCAACCAATTGCATTATTAGCTTTTTGTACGATTTTAACTCTAATATAGGAGAATGCTTAAAGCTGACTAATTACAGTATCTCCATTCTTATTCAGAGAAAAGAACAATTATTGATGAGTATGATGTCAATAGTATGATGACTTGATATGTCCCTCTCAATCTATCCTTCATTTTCCACCTCTCATTTTTTAACTATCAAAGTGCGTAAATTAGAGGAGGCGTGGTACATTTGTTTTAGCTAGCACCCGGAGCACATGCAAGGAGCATCGGGGAAAAAAAAGGAGTGAAGAAAAGCACATGCAAGCACGACACCAGGAGTGAAATGACCCTAGGGTTTGCAAGAGTGAAATGACAAAAAGGAAAGTGACAGCATATAGTGATTACTTTTCATTTTGAATTTGAAGTATATTTGGTCTTATTTGTACATATTTTCACCCATTTTTTGTTAAAATTTATATTAAAATGCTGGTTGGAGGGCTATTTTCGAATTTGAATAAAAAATTTCATTTATTTGAACAAAATTCCACTTATTTTAACCCCATTTATTTTCAAGAGGGCGATTTTTTTGAAGGTGCTGGTTGAAGGGCGATTGATATATGTACATTTCATTACTGGTCCATGTACATTTCATGTGAGGAATATGTACATTATTAAATTAATGGTCCGCATGTTATTGATTAAATAATATTATATATATCCGATGTACATAACTTGTTTCCCAATTATTGTAAGTTTTTTGTATTCATAAATGTACATTTCTTATCTAGAGTATGTACATTTCTTATCTAGAATATGTACATTTCTCGTTAGAGGTATGTACATTACATACATAAGAATATAATGTACTTGAGATAAATATGTGTACATTTCTTATCTAGATTATGTACATTTCTTATCCAAAGTATGTACATTTTTGAAGGCCAAACATTTTCATGAATAATACATGTATATTTTGCTATTGATACGTGTACGTTTCATGACATGTACATTTCATATGTGGAATACTTTCATTATTAAATTAATGGTCCATATTCTTTATTAAATAAAATTATATATTATTCGATGTCCATAACTTGTTTCTCAATGATTTTAAGTTTTGTAAAGGTCTAGAAATTACATGTATATTTTATAATTGATACTTGTACATTTGATATGAGGTATATGTACATTAATGGATATGTGAATATAACATTGATATATTTCATGTAAATCGCATGTAAATAAAAAATGTGCATTACTTTATACTTATATGTACATTACTATATAGTTACATGTACATTACATACACGTAATGATTTATACGGTTTACAAGTACAATATCAAGAAGCTATTTGAGTACTATATCAATGTACATTATATACACATTTGATGTACATAATGATTATAAGCTTTACAGATCTAGAAATTACAAGCACATTTTATTATTGATATATATACATTTTCAACGAGGTATATGTACATTAGTAATGAGTCTATATTTCAATTACAGAAATTATTTTCCAATTCAAGCTATTTGAGTACTATGTTAATGTACATTATATACGCATTTGATGTACATAATTATTATAAGCTTTACAAATCTAGAAATTACAAGTACATTTCATTATTGATATATGTACATTTTCTGCGAGATATATGTACATTAGTAATGAGTCTATATTTTAATTACAGAAATTATTTTCCAATTCACTGAACCATATATTTGTGTTTACAAAATGGTTAATTATTG
Source organism: Dysphania ambrosioides (assembly GCA_026401315.1). NCBI lineage: Eukaryota > Viridiplantae > Streptophyta > Magnoliopsida > Caryophyllales > Amaranthaceae > Dysphania > Dysphania ambrosioides. Next base: position 2,999,177 of record CM048666.1, read on the forward strand.
TATGCGGACAAAGGCTAGTACTAGGGTCATTATAACTTCTCTTTCCCGTAATAATAGGGTGATAATTTCAGTGTGACAATCGACTTTTCAGTTTCCCAATGACGGTTGTGAGGGGACACTTGCATCTGGTTTCGTGTTATAATTGTCATTTACTATGTATAATTTCCATGAATTTCATGTACATTTCCCTTTGCGTTGTATTCATGGTACACACGGGTACACTGTTCACCCATTTGTCAAAGTGAAGAACCAAATCTTTATTTAGTGTAAAGAGTCAACAGAAATGTGTATTTCTAAATTGATAGCATTCATCTGTTGTAAATGGGTGTCAGTGTATGATTATTATAGGTCATAGACGACGGAGAGTGAAGGTTTCCAACCTAAGCTTCAAGGATGCTGTAGCCTGTAGGCTAATTCATAGAAAATTTTCTAGGCGTGTGACAGTAACTCAACCAAGTGATGCATGCATATCGTGGTTCATGCATGTTTGTTGCTTACACTTGTCCACGTCACTTTAGAATGTAGGTGATAATATGATGCACAATAGAGAACCCCTACTTTCCTCATTCCTGCATGACATTTCAATGAAATATTATTCCAAGTGTTTAGTTCACGTGATTGTAGTGGGGTAGCTTAATTGCTAGGAGCTTCCTCTGGCTCCACAACAATTACTGGATCAAATCTTCATAAAATCATTGCCAAAAAAAATCTTCGTAAACCTTTCTGGGCCATGAAATATGAATATGTTTCAATTCTATTGCCACATAGGGTCTAGTGGGGGCCTACTGACTAAGAATACTATCTCTTTCGTTTTTTTTTTACCCTATTTCTATTTATAGAGTAAAAATTTTAAAATTTAACTATAAATTTTCATTATAATATAAGAAATTATATATTTAAGTGGGATTTTATTTGATACATTTCAATATAAAATTTTTGTAATTTCAAGTTTTTATAATTTTTCTTTCTTACATATTTAGGTACAATTTTAAATCATGTATCGGAGACAACAAAGAGTTAAATAGGAAAGAAAATTAAAAATCATTTAAACTTCAAATGGAAAGCAATGTGCAAAGTATAAATCTTTAAAAATATATAGAATTCCTTTTCTCCTAGGATTTTTTTTTCTTTGGCAAACTTGGGGAAAGTATTAATCTCCACCTTTTCAAAACCATATTTATTCAAGAAATATTATGGTCCATTCAATCGAGCCAAATGAAACATTTAATTTTTGGCTCGATTAAATCAAGCAAGGTTACTATATCATTTGCACTTCTAATTTCTGATTCCGCGTGAAGTAGCCAATGGTTAATGGTTATTACATATTGAAGAATGTAGCTTGAATCCTACATCACATAATTAAGTCTTAAGTGTAATAACATCTGACCTACTTCATTCCCTCGCTAAGGCCTAAGGATATGATGGCTAGCTTTTAGGTATATATTAGAGTTGAGCTAACTGTCTGGAAAGACGACGTAATTCCTCAACCTAATATAATGTGAAGCCATGGCTCCTTGCCCTTGCCCAAAAGAAATTCCTGCATAAACGTTTGTTCTCATTTATATTCTACTAACTTTCATTAATTTTGTTGGTTCAAGCTGCGGTTATCGGATTAGGATTTATGCATATGTAAAGCTAATTTACAGCCACTTCGTTGGTAAAACCAAATATAAACTTCTTGCTATTATTGATTGCTATGTAGTCTTTAAGGTTAAATTGAGTTTGTTTCTTATTACTATGTAGTATTTCCTCTCTTCGTCCCTTTATTTTTCTCCAGAGAATTAAAGTTAAGTTGGATAAAAAATTATCATCATATTATAAAATAATATATTCAAGTAAAGTTTTATTAAATATGTCTTAATAAAAAATTTTAAAATATTAAATTTTTATAATTTTGACTTAAAATTTAAAAATAAAAATATATTAAGTCGTATATTAGATATCATAAAAAATAAATTGAAATAAAAAATTAAGGAGACAGTATTATGTTGTTATCTATAATTATTAAGGGCTAAAATGAAACATGAGCTGGTATGAAATCATACCACAAGTCTTTCCAGATATTTTAAATGTAAGATGGGTATTTACGGATAGCAAGATCAACCCCTTAATCAAAGCCCATTTATGAAAAAACATTAATGTTCACTGACATTACTTACAGGTCTTAGGTATACAATACATATTTCTGGAAAAGATCTATATTTTTATTAACTTACAAGTCTTATACAGTTGTCTTACTCACCATGGCAAGCTGATCGACCATTTTCTTCCTCCTTTTTTCAGTGTTTCCAAAGACCATAAATTTCAGAACCGACAATACATGATGCAAGTCCAAAGCTCTCCCATCAAAAATTAGTTGTACTGCGATTATTTGGCTATCACCAAACTCAGCCAACTGTCTTTTTTTTTAAAAGGTTATAGTCAAGAGGTTTCTAATGTGAACAAAATGCTGATTGAAGTTTCATTACTTCTCCAATCAGATCTGAAACCAAAGCCACAATCTACCAGAATAGATGGAGATGGGCTGCACTTGTTCTAGAAATGAAAAGGAAGATAAGGATTGGTATTATTGGATAATTCATGCTAAAAATCTAATGTATACAGTCTAAGAAACAGTACATCATTAAAGGGAAAGGTTGAGATCCAAGAAAATCCTACCCCCTTTAGAATTCTTCTTCTTGTTTGCTGTTTTTTTACTCGTTTCTTCTGCTGATAATCTGCTGCTCATAGCCATGGCAGCAGAAGAACCTGTAGCAGCAGCTGCCTGGTTGTTTATAATCACATCCGTTCTATTCGAAACAACAGCAGCTCTATTCGGAACAGTAGGAGCATGAGCATCTGCTGCAGCAGCAGCAGCAAAACTCTTGTTTTTATTCTTTTGAAGTACTCTTACAGCCTCTGCCTTCTTTTCAGTCACGACCACCTGCTTGGCCCGCGCTTTGGATGATCCTTCTGCATCAAGGAGCCGATCACGGATGTCCTTTGCACTTCTTATAAGAGCAAAGAACTTCTCTATCTTAATATCTTCATCTTCTTCATCGTCGTCGACAATGTTTGCTAGCTTCCTCTTCTTAGTTTCCCCTTCCATTAGTAAATTCATTGGAAAAGAAAGGGGCTTTTGAAAGAAAGAAGGGAAGGAGGGATATGAGTAAGAGTTGTCCAATGGATTTCTACATGTTCAAAGGGCTGGAGTGGGAAAGAAGCAAGGGGAGATGAGATAGGTCATAGGTGTGTCAATTGATTGAATAGGCTACCAAGAAATGTTTACATATATAGGACATTAGCTCCCCTGAACAATCTTACACAGGCAGGAGAGTTTAGACAAGATGGGGATATATTTTATACTACGTACATTGACTATTATTCTATTATGACTCTGTCAATGTTATGGTCTTTCTTAATCTAGGACATTTTCATTGAAATTATAGAAAAAGGGTAGCTATGCTTTTTTTTTTTTTGGTGCAATAGGGTAGCTATGCTATGACACCTATGACTCTATGAGGCTATGAGCTGTAGAGAAAGTGCTGTATGCCTGTATGACTATAAGATATGATTTTTTTTTTAAAAATCCGGTACAAATTGAACAAGAAAATAAATTTCCCCTGTTAATGGCTACGTTTTAACGAAAAAAATTGTTCTACTGCAACGCCACATCTAGTACTTTTTCCGTCTTTTAAAAATTGTCTCATTTTTTATTTTGGATGGCCTCTTAAAAATCACTCCATTTTCTTAAAAATTTTCCATTTTTTTATTGTCCTTCAAAATATTTTAAAAAGTTATTTTTTTTTATGGTTGGAGCAATATTTGGAAATGTAGGAGTATGACTTATGTATGACCTTCATTTAAGTTTTTTTTTTTTTTTTTTTCCCATGTAAAACATTTTGCTTTATTCAGTTATTCTCCAATATATGTAGAAATTGTGAGTAAGATACACATCAACCAATTAAAGACTGCCATAAAAAAAAAGTAGTTTCAAACTATAAAAGGGTAGAGCCGTAGAGACACTTACAAAGTAACACAGCATAATTATAAACAAAAATGTTATCGTATAAGTATATAGTCCAACAACTAAATTCATTAAGGCCTATGATGAAATATTGCAAAAAAAAAAAAAAAAATGCACAAGTTATTATTAAGGCAAATGTTCTTGTATGCGAACCTTAATATATAAGTCTAATAAGGATGAAAATAAAATACTCACTTATTAAAGCAATTATATTAGAGTTGTTTTTGGGACGTGTCTAGTATATAAATCCTTTATCTCTTGATGTTTAACTTATTTTGACAAAAGAAACTCTCACAACAAATGATTAAATGAGATAAACATTAAGAATATAATTAGGGTATATAAAACTAAATTGGTGCCAGCCTTTTTTCATAGAACTATGTCGTTTAAAATGACATAAATGCCCAACAAAATTTATGAGATAAAAGTGAGGAAGAGATAGGGACGAAGAGGTAGATTAGTAAATGGAAAAGTGTGGGGGAGAGGAATCCAGGATGATGAAGTTTGGTGACGAAAGGTAACGTTAGCCAAGCATCATGCTCCAATACGTAATATTCGACCTCATTTCAGATTTTAACTGATGTCATGTTGTGACGCCGACAGTCCGACACCTTTACGTTTACTATCTTTTTTAAGAAGAAAAGTATTTGTAATACTATTTTTTTTTTCCACATTTGACTAACAAATTAGCAATGACCTAATGTAATAACTTTAAAATTTTAAAATACCGCCATGTGTGAGCCGTGAGCTAGACCCTAAGGGCGTGGAACAAATGGTTAGGTTGATCTACATTGATATACAAGTATTAGAGATGAGGAAAAAAGCTCGTGTATATAAAGTGATTGTGAATTGATCCACCCCACATACATGTCACCAACATTTGTATTTAGAATTCCCTAACCAAAACCCGACTAACCTTCTCTTTTGCATAATGTATTATATAAATACAAATATACAATAAAGTTAAAGTAATCCCTTAATATAACGAAAATTATCTCTCAATATAATATTATTATATGTTAATCTGAATTACTTTTACCAATGATATAATAACTTTATTATGTCAAGTGTGTATATCATTCTTATTATACAGACGAAAAGATGTATAGGAATTTCAGTAGGCAAGAATAATTTATTTAACTTGGTCCTAGACATTTAGAAATACACTTGTTTTTCATGCTTAGACGAGTCATGAGATTGATATTTATTCAAAATGACCAATTGACCATTCCATTCAATAATGTGCATTGAAATTAGATTCTCAATCTGACAAGACTGCAAAAGCAACAAATTTTTTAAGAAAAAAAGATATTTTATGAATGAGGAGACAATCAGACAATACAATGAAACATGGTGACCATAATTAAAATTTACGACACAATGTGTGGCATGTTGTATAAGTTGTGACTTGTAAACTCGTGATGTGTCTTTAATTACTCATTTTGGTCTTATAATACTCTATACGTCTAGAAGCAATCGCTAAATATTAAATATGGATTGTCGCAAAACAAAAAATGTAAATACGATCTCTATGAGTCTTTACCGCTAAGCAACCGAATACATTTACTGACATTAGATCTCAATTTCGAACGCCCCTTCCCTTATAAATTTTGTTTAACCTTCAACTCACCATAGTATTTAACTTATGAATGTGCCAACGATTGAATATAGCAATACTCAAGACAGTCCAAACACTAATCGTTTTGACAACCGATCTAAAAGTCTCATCACAATCAATACCAACATGCTTAGACCTGCCACTCTTACAAAGAAAGGGCTTATGCCTATCCACACCGTTAAAAATAGTGTGACAGAATGCGTGATTTTGTCAAGATCTGTTGGTTGTGGTGGACTGCTAGCTACCATATAGGCCCGTGAGGGATGCTGGCCAATACTCCAACCTGTTGAGAGTGTTGGGCTAGGGGTGTAGCTGGGCCATGAGCAGCCAACCTAAAGAAGGAATAGAGCATGGAGGGGCAGCCCACCCGTGAAGCACCCATCTAAGGCCATGAAGGAGGGGCGGAGGGCCTTGTGGACGTCCATGCCATTGACCAACACTCCAAGATTGACGTGGATGTGACCCATTGCCACGGCCGCCACCGAAGGGATGCTGTTAGTGACATGGCCGGCCATGTCCCCGCCAGAACCACCTCTACTTCTGTGGAGCTTGCCACGGTTAGGAAGGGTAGACTTATGAGATGGATTAGAGGACATCGACGGCTGGAGAGGAGCATGATTATCATGGGAGGGAGAAGGAGAGGCAACACGGGCAACATTTAAGGATGTACTTGACTAGGTCGCTGCACTTTCAGAAATTGTAGATTGTTCCAAGAAAACCACGGAACGAGCCTTGGAGAAGCGAGGAGGAGGGTCTTAGTGTGCTATGATCGAAACAACACCATGGTAGGCTTCGAAGATACCACTAACCAAGCGAAGAACAAAGCGTTCATTAGAAACCGAGGCATCAACACTGGTTAGAAGATCAGCCACTTGCTTAAATTGGCGACAATGCGCAGAAGCATCAGCAAATTGAGATATGTTCAAGGAAGAGAACTCTTTCCCAAGACGGACAAGTGGACAACTCTAGCGTGATTGTTATCCTCGAATATACCCCGAAGTCTTGCCCAAGGCTTAGCCGCGGTAGAGTCAGGTTCAATAATAGTATGTAACAAGTCATTAGAGATCATGCCATAAGTCCATTGAAGAACGATGGCATCGACTCGTGCCCACAAATTACTATAAGAAGAAGACCCAGTAGAAAGATCATCATCCTTGGAGGGAAGAATATGATGTAAGACTTGAAGAGCACGTGGATGAATCTTGAATAATTCTGCCCAAGAAGAGCATTGGGATGAATCTTGCTCCGAAATAACCAGTATACTTGAAGTTGATAATGGTGAGGGTGGGCTATGACGAAGAAGAACACTGAGTCACCCAAGGAAGACGGCAAGACGAGAGGAGGGTAAGAGATTAGGGAGGACCTTCCGAAAACACTTTACGATAGGAAAGCACCTTATACAATCATAAAGGGAACATTTCCATGGTATTTACATATCTATTAAAATCTTCTGTAAGCACAGAAGTTCCTGTGACAACAAGAAGTGAAACTTAGACATTGTTTAGTGAATGATAAAGTGGTAGTTATTGTTTACTAAATTTGTCCATGCACAAAGTTGCTTCTCCATCCTTACGTATCAAAACATCTACGTAGTGCATTTCGTGCAATACCTACATTAAGCTAGGAACTACAAGCACTACACCTTCTAGGATAAGTTTCTAACAGAGTAACAGCCAGAGCCTAGAGGCACTTCTAATAGAAATTAGTGACAGCATCTATTCCACATCACCAATACCACTACATCCTAACCTCCAGCAAAAATGCCTCAGGAGCCAATAGGAGGTGTTCTAGGTAGTGGGTACCATAGTGACTAAAACTATTAGTTGCTGTGAGATGAAACAGGAAAACACAGTAAATGAATTGGAACTTCGGAAATTGTAAGTATTACACTTACAACATGAACAAAAAAAGAAACCTACAAAGCTTCCAACCATCCCTAGCAGAAGTAGAGTTGTTCTGCACTTCTGCCATTGCCACTAATGACCAACTACCTAACACCCTTGTCAAACTTCAGACATTGAATTCTTGTCTCTAGAACAGCTACAAGGATTAATTAACTTCCAATAACCTCTCGAGCACATCATGTTTTTGAGGTTCTAGCATTTTTTGTGTCAGGAAAAGCAGAGAATAAATATTACTTGCTCCAGCCAGATTAAGGATCTCACGCCTCATCTGTGCCTGAGATATCAGCAGATCTTCTGATGCAAACTCATACAGATTATATTTTATTAAATATATTCTGTAGGGGAAGTAATACTTTCCCCTTTGCGCATAAAGAGTAGTTTATCATTGGCTACAAACAGTTAAACAAATCTAAAAGTTAAACTACTCATTGTAAAGACCATACTAATGATCTACACGGCATGTCAAAGACTATTAAAGAGTAGTTTTTCATTTCAGGTCATCGTCCGTTAGTTTTCTCTGGAATACTTATATATTTGGACATTATGCAACAACAAAAGGATGAATCAGAAATGTGAACTTCGCGTTTGGTAACATGGAGCACACAGGGGTTTCAGATATATGTCGTGATATAAAGATATGAACACCTGATCAAACTAGAGTCATAAGTAATTTTGCTAGCAAGAATGAGCCAAGAATATACCTTCAAATTTCCTTTCATATACACTTTACCCCATTTTTATATCTTCAGTCCACCTCTCGATTCCTTAGGCCCACTGCCCATGCTACATTGCTATATTCCGCGAACTGTTATCATTATGATTCGGGGTACTCAGACTTCTTAAATATGCTTAAGATCTACTTTGACCAGTTGGATGACAGGAATGAAGCTTTCTTTCACTAAACTCTGCATGAACTTATCCAAATTGCTAATTTATAAGGATATCAACCAATGACTGAAGCCAACCCCTACCAATTCTCACTTTAGTGGTAAAGACAAATTTGACAAAGAATATAGCACAATATAGAGATTATAACAAAAAAATGCAGCACAAATAACCAAAATGATCTAAGAAGAGGTCCCACCTAAAGCCACTGTTTTATAGAGCAAACACTGCTGGAAAAATCTTCGGTCTGGAGAGGTCACCTGCTGCTCCAATAACTGCAATACTAAGGGGGAGCACCTCATCCTCTTTAAGAGCAAAACAAAAGGAATGTGTTTCTATGTTCAAACTTCAAAGATCCATCTGATGGAGCCACTCTTGGAGAAGAGCTCCAAGTAGAACTTCCCTCGGGCACTGAAACATTTCTTGTTTCCTCTAAGTAAATCTGCACAGCATTATAATAACATATGTTGCTTCAATAATATGACAACTTAAATGAAAACACACCTAATTTCCCAAAACCTATTAGAGTAGAAATGGAAGAACCCAAATATTTAAACCTCTAAAATTTTCAAGGAACTTTACTTCTGTTATTTCCTCTTTTAACCTAGTTAATTCTGTCTACGAAAGCTGATAAGCAAGTCAAAGCAAGTAAAATCAGTAGTAGACTCTCAGCATGCATTTCCACCTGCTTCATCTTGAACCTGATACTCGTATGGAGAAATTATATTCGAAGAATCAGCCCAATTTTTGCTGTCAGAGCCTTTGATGATTTTTAACTTGTTTTCTAGTCCACGTTTTCTGTAGTACAATCTGATACTAAGATTTTTTTGCAATCCAAAGCTTCAAGCTGGGGAACTTGTGACAAATATAGCCAGCACGCCCATACAAAACGATACTCGATGTTGGGGAGGCTAAATCCACTGCCACCTGCAAATTATGGAAACAAAACATAAGTTTTCAATCATATAAGAGAATTACTGATTCAAGGCACATGTTACCAGGATCAGATTAAAAGCTATACTATCATATGCAGGTATATTGAGCCTGGTTATTTATAAATTATTCGCTCATGTGCTGGGCAAAAAAAAGAATGACAAGAACATTTGCAGCCTTATGACAAGAACATTTGCAGCCTGTACAGGTTCGACATTGATCACTTTACTTTGTCCAACTGCAGAACTTAACCATCAAAAGTACACAATAATCAATAGTTCCAAATGACTAAGAACTACATAATTCAGAACACATTTTCCTCTTTTCAGGATACATATGCCTAAGAAGACATCTTAATCCCACTACAGCAAACAGTTTGGTATATGTAAGTTCATGAGTCCACTATGTCGTTAAAAGAGAACATCCTTCATATCAACATAAACAGCAGTTAAGCCTGTCATAAGTTATCCATACTCTAGAATAGTGTTAAACTAGTACACGTTATAACTAGCCATTTCAAGTATCAACCAGCATTAATTTCCTTTCAACGACAATCCATAATGTTGACCATTTTTTACAAATCTCATGATCGGTACCATTCACAAGACCAAATATTTTGCAGCCTGTGAAAATGGCGAAAGGTTCGACATTGATCACTTTACTTTCTCCAACAGTCAAAATTTACCCATCAATTAACACAATGATCGACAGCTCCAAAAGACAAGGAAGTACATAATCCACAATACATTGTGCTTATTTTCATGCTTAAGGATACATCTTAATGTCACTACATCAAACAGTTTGGTATATGCATGTTCATAAGTCCACTATGTTGTTAAAAGAAGAACATCCTTCATATCATCGTAAAGAGCAATTAAGCCTTCCTTAAGCTATCCATATTCTAGAGCAGTGTTAAAGTAACCTGACTCACTCGACCCCAAAAGAAAAAGGACATTTTATAACTAGCTACTTCAACTTTCAAGTATCAACTAGCATGAATTTCCTTTCAATACGATCCTCACTATTGACGAGCTTTACAGATCTCATGATCGGTATATAATCAAGACCAAGCATAATCCTCCTCACTTCCTTAGTGCAAGAACTTTCTACAACATGCTGTAGACAACTAGACCTAGACAATCCAGAATAAGACTTACATTCTGGCCAACCAAAATGGAAAACGTAAGCATATACAAAATACCTTTTGATGACAAACACAAGAAGATGAGCCCATCAAAATAAACCAAGATTCATGGGATTAACTGGAGAACAGCATTGCAAAAAAAAAAAAAAATAATCTGGAGAACAGACTTTGTGAGCTTTTATACTAGTTCACTTCCACCACCTGAGACTTTGAATACTGGTTAAATTACTTCCACCCTCCAAACAAACATCATAATTGCCTAAAGATTTAAACTTTCTCAGTCATACTCCCTAATCTTGCATTATAAATCCACAAAATTAAACTAATCAAATCATAAATGTAGCACTAATCAAAATAATTAATCAGCATACCAGCAGAGAGAATCATAGGTAAAGACTGAGACAGTTAAGGGTTCAGTAAAACCCCACATCAGAAAAGTCAAATTCAAAGTCATTGGTGCATATATTTAAACCAGTCATCAAATTTTGCAAGATTACTATGAAAAAGAAAACCTAAGAAAAAGGTGTGATAAAATTGAAAAGTAATAGAAAGACTAACCAGAGAGGTGTGGGAAGTGATGAAAGGTCATCTCGACCAATCCTGGAAGTGAATTGATGAAGAACAAATTGTTGAAAGTGACATCTGAGTGTGTTTGTTGAATGAATCAGTTCATTCCAAATTTTGAAGTTCTAGAAAGTAGAAACTGTAACGATGATATTTGTTGGATGCCCAGTTCATGAATTTCTAACCCCAGTGTCAAACTTCAAAAACCCTTTATGTTTTCGCCCATGAAACCTCGTATTACAAGCCTTGCCAGTGTAACAAAATTCAAACTTTAATTTTCCATTAATTCACCTGATTTTTATTGTATGATGGTTAATTTCTCTGTTTGACTTTGTGAGGTTAATTTCTCTATTTGACTTTGTGAGGTAAATTAATATATAAAGACCAAACAAATATGGAGTAAGTCATTAGAAATTTAGAGAAGACATTTACAAATTATGCGGGCAATCGAGTTTCAGTTGTCAATTTTTTAATACGAGTAGCTTTGATAGTTTTAACTTTTAAGTATTAGTTGTCTAGGCTTTTTGCATCGCTTCACTATTGACATGTAATTGTTTTGAAATAAGTCACAAGTGCTAAATGATGTGTGCATAATTTGATCTCAATATAATGTCAATCCTCTTAAGATTTTAATCAATCAAAGTAGTTGATATCTACGGTTGATGAAAATGGTTTCTGAGAATATTAATATGTTTTATTACAATGTTAACCTGTTGAGTATCCTAGAACTATACTCTGAATTGAATTTATCACAAATATTATCTATTTCAATCCTAAATTGAGGGTAAGAGTCAAAGTATTCACTTATCATTACATTATTATATACTATAATATATCAAATGCAAAAATACTTTCAAAGTGTTAGGTCGATTGTAAATACTTTATTATCTGTACATTATACCATTAACAATAATAATATTTCGTACGTTAGATTGGTGGTTAAATCTTATATTCCAAATAAATCTTTGAACCAACTATATTTTTGAATGGAAGTTTGAAACTTAAATCAAACATTCGCATGAGAAGAGAGGGTGTCACACAACACTATCAATTTTTTCTGAACCAATTTTTAATATATCAATATAGATATAGATAATTAGTTCATAGTCATTTATTAAACTCATCACTTAGCAGTTTGGCCAAAATAAAAAGGGAAATTGTCAATCCAAAGGCGGACAAAATGTCAAATGTCAAACAAATATGTACATGTAAGGATATAAGGTTAGATTTAATAATCGCCATTGCAATAGATTCTTCATAAGTGGATTGGAATCACAAAGTTGTTAGATCAATTCGAGTCATATCAAATGCTTAGTATCGCATATTACAAGTTGACAGGGGTTTCACCTTAATAAGCTTGAGGCGTGGTTAATCTTAGTTTCTACTCTAATTGACCAACAAGGCCTCCAAGTCAGACTAAAAATCATACAATTCTGGCTTACATATGGTTACATCTATGTTACAACTTATAGTTGTCTAAATCGTGTGTCCTCTTTTAATGACCCAAATGATAAAATAATAAAACTCGTTTAATTGATCTGAACTAACTGAACGTGTTGAGAGATTGCTTAAAACATGTCGAGAATAATCATTATAGTATTAATTAGGCGCTAAACCCATTTATTTAGGCCAACACATATTTGAGATTAATGCAAAGGCTTACCAAGGGTTAAGTTTAGTCGTGTAAGTACTCTCCAATGATAAGAAGAGTAATTGAGACTCTATCAAGTAGTATCCTATTCATGGTAAAATATAGCCCGTGGTATGTTTAGCGTATTATGCGAAACATGGTGTTCAATCTTCAGTGCATAATTCCTTGATTTGTAAATTATAATCTTATGATTCTACCTTTATTTATTGCCAGGGATTTTCGCTATGATTTTAATAAATTAATCATCAATTATCTAAATTTTTATGTTTATAAAATTAACCCACCATTAATATATTATAGTTACGTGTGTCATTAGAATTTTTAATATTATTCATTGTTTGTAAGTCAAGGATTATGGGATATATGATTGAATCGGAATACAACCGTTTATGAGTGGATTATGGTTCAAGGCCTAATCTTATCTCATTCCTATACCCACATTGATTGAGGACCTTTAATGGAGTTACGTACCTACAAATTCATAAAGGGAAACCTTTGCTATGAATATTTCCTTTTGATATGTCCTTTTAGTTTGTCATTGAATCATTATCAAAGGCTTAGAAGTTTTCCATTATAGATTCATTGGCGACTCCTACTTTGAATGCAAATAATCTCCCAACATTGGACCTAGTAGCCATAAGTGACCCGCATTAGTATGATATAGTTCACTTTGGGCTAAACCTTCACAAATTTATTTTTAGGCATCTCCCAAAAGGTCTTATATTAATGCATAGTTGGATCACTTATAAGCTTGCTGATTCTTCCTTTCTTAGTCTATATAGGACTTGAAATGTACACCCTTCAATCCTCCCCTCAGACTAAGACCCGCAACACCATGTGACCTCTTCCTCCACGATTATCTGTTTACATGTGATAATCCAAGGGACCTTGATTCTCTTAGCGCCTATCAAGAAGACTATCTATACAAGTCATCAGACCATATTTTTCCATCATGAGGACCAATTGAGATTTGAGAACCAACCACTACACCAATAAGGATGTAGGTCAAACCATAAACTCTAATACCAATTGTTGGGGCAAGCAGTCATAAGTGACTTGTATTAGTATTATTTTGTCCATACATGAGTAAGACATAATGAAATTGAAATATAGATTTAGATAAAGCAAAACAACACGATGATGACTAGGAAACTATCTAGATCCAAATAACTCACTTTGAGTGGACAATTTTTCAATTAGTTTAAGTACTTGTGGTAGCAGCATGATGAATGATGATTCATGTTGGTAAAGGTAGTTAGGATGATGATAGATTGATGATATGTGAATAGAATTTAAAACAATCATAACAACCGCGTTAACCTTTGTTGTGGCATGTGTGAATAAAGCTTAATTACTTAATTAGTAGTACAAGTGGGGCATAAATTAATGGCACGTTCATGTAACTAAACTAACCCCTAAACCCCCTATCTTTTGCACTCTCCAAAATAAAGAGAGGTTGAAGGAGGGGATGGACGGATGGTATATTATTCTTATTCATAGACTCATAGTTCACTTGGTACTTACTCAATTACTTGTAACTAGAACCTCAATATATCATTTTAGAAGTATAAAAATTATGCAACTTGATACTACACTAGTAAAATGTAGCAATGTAGAAAATTTTATTAATTAAATCTCTATTATTCTTAAACATGTAAATAGGTTGATGTATAAGTTAGACCATCTATGTTTGAGTATTCAAATTTTGGGTTTTTAAAAACTAAACTTAAATTGCCTAAATAGTGAAAATTCGATTTTGAAAGGAAGAATGAATTTATATTATGCAATCATTTATGTAGTACAAGCTAATATATGTTAAAATTTTATGGAATATTTTATTGCGAGGGAAATCACAAAACTATAGATAGTTTTTTTTTAAATGTTAAAAATATGATCTTAAAAACTCCATATGCTATGATGATAAGTCATTGTCCTCATATAAGCATAAATAATTTTTTTATATGATATATATAATTACAAAAATGAATTTTGATGGTTTTAACTATGGAGAATTTATAAATAATAACACAACATCGAGAAGTATGGATTATTCTATTTTTCTTTTTTAAAAAAAGAAGTTTTCCATTATCTACATTAGATAGTAAATGATTTTGCACAAAAAATTTAGTCAATTCAGTTGAAACAGAAGAAGCTATGACAAAAGAATCAAATTACACCCTTCATCCCCGTTTGTTTGCTACGTTTATAATGTTAGAGTCAAAATTTAAAAAACTTGACCATAATTCTTAATTATATTATAACAAATAATACATTCAAGTGAGATTTAGTTTGATGCATCTCAATGTAAAATTTTAAATCACAATTTTTCATCTTACGAATTTAGATAAAAATGTTTTAAGTTGCGTTTTGAATATTGTGTAAAGTCAATTATAGCAAACAGGGAAGAAGAGAGTAATATGTAGCCACGAAAATTGAATGATGTAGAGGCATTTGTTACGTGGAATTCCTACCAAATAATCTACGAGTAACATGAATACAAATCAACATCTCAAGGTTAAGTTTGCAAAGTTTCTGTTCATCAAATAGAGGAAATGGTCCCAAAACAAGATGAAGACTCAAACCTACCCCTCTCCAAAATCAAAATAGTAGACTTGTGTTATTCCTAACTCAGTTATATTTACCAGATTATGATACCCACAGATATTTTCAGAAGACAAAGACAAACAAAATTTGTGTTTCTCTATTCTATTTGTTTATTTGGGTGCAAGACAAACAATGCTGACCCTTCAAACAAAATTAAAACGATAAAACTCTACTCATATAGAATGTGTAAAACTCAACCCATGATGTCCCCTGTTTTGTAATTTGTTTTTTTGTTCTTTTTACCAAAAGAATATTAATGATAAATTAATGATCATTTTTTTAAAAAAAAAAACTAAACCCTAATATCTAATTTAAATAAGGAGAACTTAAAACTTCATTTAACCTATTATCCTAGTATATGTGACTTTATTAGTTGTAAACTTCTGATATTTTAAAGTTAAAATTAGAATAAGACAAATTATTTGTTGAACTATAATTTTTTATACTTTTTCCTTCAATTAGCTGTTTTATCGAGTGTTAACTTTGTTATATTCTTTTAACTAGAAAAAATTGAGAAAATACATACATCCAATTACAAAATAAAAAGTATTAGGTAAATAAAAAAATATTTAAAGACCTATTTTAGACCCATATTGGACATGAAACCCATCAAACCTGGTAGATCAGAATAAGGTGTGAATTTGTAAAATCCACAGGTTATGAGGTGAATATAGGTCTACTTTGAAAAAAATGAATATGAGTCTAAGTGTAATCGAATTCGACCCAAATCCAACTTAATGTCATCCCTAACTCAGATATCGGAGTGTTATATTTGTGTTTCACCAATCACCACCCAGATTTAAAATGACAAAATTATCGAATGAGCTAAAATTACTTTTTTAGACACACGATTATTAACTAACTTTAAATGGATTCTGGAATTTTATAGTTTCTGCAGTGAAGTTGCACAAATAATAGATAAAGACTTTCTAAGGGCGCACAGAAAGTGACCTTCCACTACAATTCCCATCAGCATCATCAATCGCCAATCATCCACGTTTTATAGTTGCATGTAATTATTATTTCCATCCTTTTATAAAAATTTTCTCATTGGAATCTTTCATCATAATTAATCAACGAAAACAGATAAGATTGGTGGTTGTCTCAATTATTTATTTTATTTTTCAATTCCATATTTTATCCCCTTTTCTCTTCATTATTGTTGCTACTATAAAAATAGGTATTCAAAGCTCTCATCTTTCTTGTTGAATTTTGTTCTCTTTGTTCCAATTTCAAGCCTTTCTTTGCAGGTTTGATTTCTGCGTTTTGATCTTTTCATTAATTAATTCTGGGTTTCCATTTGCTTGATCGTACTCTGAATTTTTGTGGGTTTTTCGTTTTGAATTGAGTAATCATTTCACTATTTAATTTTTATTATTAATGGTTTTTCTCCAATTTTCGGATCAAAGTTTCAAACTTTGACATATAGCTTTAATTTCTGGTAAATTTTTGGAATCTTTAATTAATTCAATTCTGTTATTTCCTGATTATCAGATAATTAGTTGCTTTTACAGCATGATAATTGTGCTTAGGTGATTGATAATTGGGTTGGTTTATCTTCTGAGGTCACGTTTCTTTCACGTTATGTTGAGTTTTTTTTAGCTCACGTTTCTCATACTGGGTTTTGTTAGTGGCTTAAATTTGAAGACAGATGATTTTCAGTTGAATTTTCAATTGGTTTTAAGAGTTCTATGTATATTTCTCGAGTGAGTCGATTTCTTGCAATTCGATGCTTTAGAGTTTAGGCTGTGATTGTGCCTTCTTACCTGAGTTTGCTTTGTAAAATTTCATGATGGATAAGATTGCAATCACACTTCGTGTATTCGGAATTCTGTTGAATTTAAACAGTACTGAGATTGGGGGAGGGTGAAAATTTCAAGTTTTAGTTAGTTTTTTTTTTCATTCGAAGCACTCTGGCTTCTAGTAACTAGACTGAGTTAAGACTATGCTGGTGTAATTTTTGTTCTGTTAAATGTTTTTATTCCGTGTACTTTGCGAATTCTTGTTCTCTTGTTAATCTGAATTTTTCTTCTGATGCAGGATATTGATTATTATAGTTCATATTGGTGGTAGAAGATTTTTTTCAGTAATATTTGGATTGTTGGATCATGGGTTCAGAAGGTCCTGCACCATCACCATCACCAGTTACAGTTCATGTGACGGGTTTTAAGAAGTTCCATGGAGTGGCCGAAAATCCGACAGAGACGATTGTACGTAATCTGAAAGACTACATGGGGAAGAAAGGTTTACCGAAAGGGCTAGCACTTGGGAGCTGCAATATTCTCGAGACTGCGGGACATGGGGCAGTTGTTCCTCTTCATCAGACCTTGCAATCTGCTATTAACGGAGATGATTCAGAATTGCCTAATTCTGGAAAAGTTATTTGGGTCAGTTGCTCTATGATTTCTTAGCACGATCAATCAAATAACTTATAATGCAGAATTGTTGTTTGGGGTTCTCTTCTTTCCATTTCTGGCATTTCTTGCAGTAAAAGCTCAATCATTTGATGCTTCTAAGTTAATGATTCTACCAATGGGGAGTGTTTGACTCGTGCACTTTTTTTTTGCCTATCTGATAAGGGGAAATCATACTTTGAGTAAACTTTCCAAGTAATAAGCCTTTACTAGTTGAATGAGATTTATGGTATTTTCATTATACCAACATGGCAAGCTTATACATTGATACCAAACATGGTGGATGAGGCTTGCTAGTGTTATGACCCACTAAGGTTTTTTTTTTTTAATAAATAAAACTGACACTAGAAGGTAGTAGTGTAAAACCACCAATGTGCTATGATATATTGTGACAACAATAAATATAAAATAAGTTTTACCCTTTGGGGTAAAGGGAGCAACCAAAAATATTCATGCTTCTTTGAGCTTTGAATTACCCCGACTTTGCTCAATCTCTGATTCTTTGTGTTTTTGTGGGAGATTGTCTTTAAGAGTTAAATATGGGCAGAAGTGAAAGCAAGCAGTCTTATTTGGTTGAAATAGTTATTATTATTTTTATTTGAAATGAATCTGTAACTCACCTTGTCAATCATTATAAAACCTAGAAGCTGGTTTTGATGGTGGTTTGTCTATACAGTGAGACATTACGCAGACTGCAAGAATGAAAATCAAACCATCTTAGGATGAATACGATCAGATCATAGTTGCTGATGTGTAGATGCATCACTTACTGTGGCAAGCTTTATACTTGTAATAATCATCTTTCAAATGTGGACTTTTCAGACTTCTACCGATTCCCCCTCCCCTTCCCACATAATTACACACACACACACACAAAGAAAATGGTCCTTGTATACAGAGTATTATAATGTTTTGATTACCTTTTTACAGTTGCATTTAGGAGTAAATAGTGGTGCTACAAGATTTGCCATTGAGAATCAGGCTGTCAACGAAGCCACTTTTCGTTGCCCTGATGAAATGGGTTGGAAGCCTCAGGTTTGTTGGATTTCCTCTGATTATGCTCCTTTGTTTGGCTTTACAATTCCCTGTTTCCCCCTTGCCTAAATCTTTCTCTGATCACTTACAGAAAGTCCAGATTATTCCTGCTGATGGAGAGATCTCTAGAGTAAGAAAGGTAAGCTCTCCTCCCATTACTACATGCACAAACCCCTGTCGTATTTATTATTTAATGCTGTAAACCACTAAGACAAATATTGAATAGTGTTGTTTATGAAGTACAGTTAATGTCATTGTGAGAGCGGGCTTGGTGATGTTATGATGAAAGCTCTTTGCCTGAAGTATTTAAATGATTAAATTTTGTTTCTGGAAGTCAGAAACTCCCAATGCTTTTTCAATCTTGCATTTTGTATAGATCTGTGAGTCCACAATAAGTAGAGAAAATAGCTTTGCAAGATAAATGGAGGAAAAATAACTAACTAGAAAACAAAAGATATTAGTTTTTGTGATGTTTTGATTTTAAATGTCTGTTTTTGGTTCGAGACAGCACTAGATCTTATTTACCAGAGGATTCAATAAGAAGAATTGGGAGGGGGATGCCATCTTTTTTACTGATTTTATAACTTAGCATTTTGATTGACATTCTTTAATGGTTTCTAGGCTTCTAGCTTCTGGCTTCATAGGTTTGAAGTTTAGAACATGTGCTATGCTGGTAAACTTGCAAAACAGACTCTTCTCTGCTTCTGATGCCAGTGCTCTAAAGTCTCTTTTAGTTCATCAAATTGATCCCTTGTTTACTTGCTATACCATTTCTCTTGTTGGTTTATAATCATTAAAATGCCCCCCTTTTGCTGTTTCTCCTTTTTCCTCACCTTGCTATTTGATTGCATTGTGGTATGAATTTTTCCGGCAGCCAAAATGCAACCTGGCATCCTAGAACGTTTGTTTACATTGTAAGAGCATGTTTAGTATAGTGTTTTTCAAGTGCTGGAATCAACTAACTGATTCCAGTACCTAATGTTTGGTGGAAGAGATTGGGTAACACACTCCTTTTCCTAAGGGTAGCACTACCGCCCATTGATTTTCCTTCATGATCTATTCATTTCAAAACTGTTATCCTCTTCAGTCCCCAATTTGATACACGGGATTCCTTTCCTTAGTCGTACCAAACAACTAATAATGGTAACTATTAACATTACCCCTTCTTATTTGTTTCATTTCTATTTCCTTTCCTTCATACCAAACATCTTAATAAAGTGCTTGCCATGTAAATATCTGGTGAAAGACTCGTGTATTCTTGAGGAATTAAGGAACCCATAGTCAATATCAGATGTCAAAACATGATAAAAGTACTTGCCATTTTGATGACAGCTGATGCACCTGGGTACGTGCTTCTATGTGATGAGGTAACAATCTCGAGGAGACAACAGTATACCCTTATTTTCCCTTTCGAATTCTCTTTCCTTGTGTCCTACTCTTGGTCGGAAACTTGATTAAGTGCTTATCATCTTGGTGGGAGCTTACGCACCCGGGTATATGCTTTTATATAGTTTTATGTGATGTGGCAACATTGTAGAGGAGAATTTTAAACTGCCTAGTATTTGCATATTAGTATTTTAGACTAACAAATTAGTATTCCATCAATATATTAATGCATAGATTCCCCTTTAATTCATTTTTTCTAGATTTGCTTCTTTTACCATTGTTGACGTATCTTGTTGTTTTATCCAGACTGCGCTCCCTGTTGAGGAGATTACATCAACTTTGACAAAGAAAGGTTACGAGGTGATGAACTCCGACGATGCAGGACGATTTGTGTGTAACTACGTTTACTACCATTCCCTCTGGTTCGCAGAGCAAAATGGGACAAAGTCTTTATTTGTACATGTGCCCCTTTTCTCCACCATTAACGAGGAAACCCAGATGCAGTTTGTAGCTTCCCTATTGGAGGTGCTTGCATCCATGCCCTAGCTCTCTAGAAAGCAACTCACTCGACTTGTATCATATCCCGTACTTGTGTGATTTTGGAGGCATGTAAGGCATGTTTGCTACATGGTGGAGCGAAACGTTTTAAGTTGCATATTACATAATGGGTTTCTTTCTCCCTCGTTTGTCTATCTTATGTGTTCCATATCTCCATAGCTTTCCCAAAAAAAAACCAAAATTTTTCATGAGTACTGTAGGTGTATATCCGAAAACATCTGCAACTCTCCTCATTTCATTATGATAGTAAGAGATGATCCAATGCATTAAATTATGAATGTGACTGAAAATGACGTAAAAAGTCTTAAAAATTCACTTGTTTACCCCAGAGTTGGAGACAGCCTATTTTTGGAATTTTGGTTATTACTTGTCATAGGTATTTGTGGACTTTGAACTTTTCAATATATTTGAATATTTCTACTGTAATAACTGTCCCATTCTCAACTGTTTCATCATTGACTTATACGGAGTACTTCGTTGAAAGTATCTCGGGTTTTAATCTTGGCCTAAATTATGTGAATTCCAAAATATAATTGGGTTGAGATTATTACCTTTCCGGTTTTATATAAATTATAACACTTCATCTTGTATGTTTATCGACCAATATTCAATCAAAATTATATAATTATTTTAGGGCTCTAGTGATCGACTCACTTATGGGGGTAGCTATTTCAAAACATAAATCATGGTTAGTGTTCTGATTCAAAATGCCTTGAAATTAAGCTCTACACATTTATTTAATTTAAGAAAGGAGAATCGAAATAGTTAATGGGCATTAATCCAATTAACCTTTTTACGAGATAATAACTTAAACACTAATATAAGTGACTAAGAGTCATAATTCATAAGTGGGGTTGTTCACCAATCCACACCTAGGATCAAATAATAAAATTAGGACCGAGAGTTTGGATCGGTTATGTGAAGACGTCGATTTGACTATCTGGTATAATCGGTCCAAAATTGGACCGATTTGGACAGATTTAAAAACTTTTTCCTACATTATCAATTTTTTTCTATACGTATGTGATTAAAAGAGGTAGAAAATGAGTGTTTTTTTAATGGCCTATACAAAAGACCTATACTAAAAGGATTCATAATACTTTAAGCATTTCAACATATTAAAGAGAAAAGTAATCGTTTCACATTTTTATGCATATCTTTTCATTTAGACCGATTCGGTCCAATTAGTGGTTTTGAGCTGGACAAAAATCGGAAATTTATTCTTTCTGATTCGGAGATCGAGCTAGTAGTAATTCCTTTACCGGCCCCAACTGATTTTTGCACACTCACTACTCACTACTCACTACTCACTACTCACTACTCACTACTCATGGTTGATTTAGGATGACATTAGATAAATATTCAATGAATTTGCATTGAACAGTTTCCACTTTATTTCATGTCCCAATTCTCACTGTCTTACGGAGTACTGCGTACTTCATTGGAGAATCCAGAAGCAATATTTGAGGAAGCCACATAGAACGCTCAACGCTGAACACGGCATCTATATGAAGATCATCCCTCGATTATCTCATGCGTTCTTCAAGTCTGATACCTCTCTCCTCTTCTTTCGTATCCACTCCCGTTTTTACTCCATTTCTCTTGATGATCGCCATCTCTTTCTTCACTATGTCAGAGACCAATCCAAATTAGGGTTTTCCGACCTCTAACTCCCTAGCTCTCTCTTCCATCGTATGACCTCTCTGCGTCCTCTTCCTTCTGTCGTCCTTTTCAATCAGCTCTTCTCTGCCATTTCCAAATTGAAACGCTTTCATCCTCATCTTACCATTCTATCTCTCTCTCCTCCCATCTTCAATTGTCCGGTATTCCTCCCAATGGCCATACTTTGGGTATTCTTGCCAACTGCTACTGTCATCTGGGTCGTGTCGATTTCGCCCTCTCTCTCTTGGGTAAATCCCTTAAGCTTGGTTACCCTCCTCATTCAATTTTCCATAATACCTTAATACATGGTTATATCCGCAACGATAAGCTACCCCAAGCTGCTCTCTTTTTGGATCATATTGTCAACCTTGGTTTCAAACCCGACATTGTTACCTTTGGTGCTATGTTTAAAGGTCTTTGTCGGATTGGCGATAATACTTCTGCTCTAAATTTGCTTTCCAAAATGCATTCTGAGGGTCATTGTAAGCCTAACATTGTCATTTGACAGCACTGTTATTGATAGTCTTTGTAAGGACAGACTGTTAAAAGAGGCCCTGGAGTTGCTCTCCGCTATGAAGACTCGGGGCATTTTTCCTGATGTTGTCACTTATACCTCGTTAATTAGAGGTCTATACAATTCTGGATTTGAAGAAAAGGCCAAGGCTATGCTGTCTGAGATGTTAGATAACAACATTGCACCAGATGTTAAGACCTATAGCATGCTGGTTGATATGTTCTGTAAAGATGGCAATGTTGATGAAGCAGAAGCCCTTATTAGATTCATGATTGATAAAGGTGTAACTCCGGACATCATTACTTACAATGCTTTACTCGATGGTTATTGTTTGTGTGGTCAGATGGAAGATGCACAAAACCTGATTGATCTCATGGCCCATAATGGCTGTGAGCCTGATCTTGTAAGTTTCAGTATTATGATTAATGGATATTGCAAGGCTAAAAACACTGACAAAGCCCTTAGCGTGTTCCAAGAATTGTTTCAGAAAGGGATATCACCTGATGTTTTTACGTATAACACTCTTATTGATGGTCTGTGTAAAGCCAATAAACTCCCAATCGCACGCCAGTTGTTCATGGAAATGCAAGCTCATGGAGTTACTCCAAATGTCGTCACATATAACTCATTGGTTGATGGTCTATGCAAAAGTGCACGTCTTGATGAGGCAGTAGAAATGCTTGAAGATATGGAAGTGAAAAGTATCAAGCCAAATATTGTCACTTATAATATCCTCATGGACTGCTTGTGTGAGGCTGGGCAGGTTGAAGATGCTACTAAATTTTTCTCTGATCTTGTATCTAAGGGTCTACAACCTGATTTAAAAACATATACTGTAATGGTTAAAGGTTTCTGCAAGAAGGGATTAATGAATGAAGCTGATGAGGTGTTAAGGAAAATGGAGGAAGATGGTTGTTCACCCGATGAGATTACCTATAATACAATCATCAGAGGATATATTCTTAATAATGACTTATCAAAGGCATTATACTATTGTGATCGTATGGTTAGCAATGGA
This sequence comes from Dysphania ambrosioides, assembly GCA_026401315.1. Taxonomy (NCBI): domain Eukaryota; kingdom Viridiplantae; phylum Streptophyta; class Magnoliopsida; order Caryophyllales; family Amaranthaceae; genus Dysphania; species Dysphania ambrosioides. The sequence goes on from CM048666.1 coordinate 3,023,073, forward strand.
TTTGAAGCTGATGCAGACATTTTCTCACTATTTGTTAACCTGATGTCTTCTGATAACCTAAGTGACTCTTCCAAGGTTCTGCTTCAAAAGTTTATCAACTGACTTGTATTGGGATTTTGCCTGGATTAGGAATTATGAACCTTGCACATCAAATTGTTTATCTCGAGTTACCTTGTTTATCTTTTTATTTGAGTAAATTAAGTGTTAATTATATGGGCTCAGACCTCCGGATTGTATGTTGTGGTAACATGCAAATTATTATTGTACCATGCTGTTGTAATTAGGCCAATGCTCTGTTCCTATATTATGTTACTACATACGGAACATACTATTGGTTGTTCCTTGTTACGATGGTATCGTTATGACAATTAATACGAATTATCATTTTTGAGTTAAAATTTTCATCGTGACTACGAGAAGAAGTATTACTCTACAGGAGATACAGGAAGTGTTTCGTCATGACTACCAGAAGAAATATTACTCTACAGGAGATACAGGAAGTGCAAAAAACTTGAATGATCGTTGATCACCACTGACTTTCTAGTCTGAGTTTCAGTCTATAACAAGTATGTCCTTTATAAAAATACGAGTCACTAGGACTGTAGAAATATAGTAGTTTCACTTAAAATGCTCCTTTAGTCATCGCAAAAATAAACCTTTAGAAACCATGTATATTAAACACAGAACATTCTCAGGTGGCTGGTACTACATACATTGAACTAAAGATCTGAAATACTAGAAATCTCAATCAGTGTAAGAGAAGATGAGCTGTTGTAAATCTGAAACAGAGCATCATAGCAGCGGTAATATGTTCAGGCTTAAGGGATTGATATTACGGAGTACAAATTACTTAGCTAGTATCTACTATACTCATCAAAATATCGTTCATATAGTTTTATCAGGTCTTTTTTCCTTGATTATTTGACTAACACGAGAAGTGTAGTTGTTATAGGGTGGAAGAGGAACTGTAAGAAGCTTTTATGACCCACATTGACTTTTTTTCCTGTGTTCTAGACTATAACAAGAGAGGCACTCCATTATGAATATCTGTGTTGCTTGGTCTGCAGGAATATAGTCAACTACAGTGGAAAAATAAACATTTAGAAACCATGTATATAATACATCATATTCAGGTACATTCCAACCTTCATATACTCTAAAAACTTGAAAATATTAATCAGTGGAAGGGAAAATGAGCTGCGGCAACATAGCATCTCAGCAATGGTAATTTTGTGCCTTTGAAATTTGATATCACAACTTAGGTTGTATCTACCCTACTTGTCTGATCTATTTTCTGTTAATACACTCATTTTGTTCCTGTTCTTGTTAATGATGGTAGTCTTCTTTGAATGGGACGCCGTTTTTTCTTCAGTTTTTAGACAGGGAAATCCTATAAGAAGGAAAGAGATGATTTAAGCTGTGAAATGTTATAAAAGTTTGCTTATCTAGCGTAGGATATGTCATGATATTGGAGCTTTAGTGTCTGTTTTTATTTCAAACCAATGCAATTCTTCTATAATCAGGCTTGTTTTTAGTATAATATTCCCCCAACTAGCTTTGATTCTGATGCTTGCATTATGCTTTCCTTCCCAGTGTTATCTGAGAAACTCTGACACTGATTGGCTTTAATCTCGCAGGATTTAGTATATTTGATTGCCGGTGGTTTGCTTTGCTCTCCTTTCTGTTTTAAACTGAACTCTATGGTTTTTCATGGTTCATTGCAGTCTAAAAGGTCAGATATGCAAATTACCTCTTGCCTGTCTGTGATAGTATCCTACTCCTTATACTACATGTTGATATGAATGATGACTGGTAGATATATTCTGCTTCTCTCAAATTCTTATATCTGTTAAGAGTATACTACAATTACTTCTGTGTCTCAGTGAATACTTTTGATACCTTGTGTGAAGCTGGACGAGCTAACGATGCAGCAAATATTTTTATCTGATCTACTACCAAGGGTCTGCAGATATAATGATTTGAAGGACCCTGCAAGAAAGACCTCTTGAGTGAAGCAATATTCTCAAATGGAGGAAAAGGGCTGCTTTTCCACCATGTCACCTATAATACAGTCAGTTAGAGGATTTATTCTCAATAATGACTTTCCAAGTGCTAATAGGAAGTTGCTGCAAAAGTTTGTCAGTAGAAATGAACCTGAGCTGATTGCGACGTTGATGAGTTTTAGAGCTGATTCCGTTTGAAGTTTTTGCCCAAATGTTCTGAATTCTGAATTCTGAAATTGAACACTTGAATAGTGTCAAAGCTCTCATTGTGAAGCTGCCTCTATTCATTCTTGATCGAGATCTAACATTAATTTACACTTCTGCCAAATATTGGCTCTTTAAGATTCTATGTCCATTACATTTCCACTTTAATTAAGATATATAGAAATTCACCACCAATTTTGAAAAATCATTCAATTGTAAGGCCTTTGTAAGATTGGCCCCAACAATGCAGCTGCTCTCAATTTGCTCTTTAAAATGCTCAATCTGAAGGTCATTGAATTGTAAGCCTGACATTGTCATCTATAGTACTATTATTGATAGTCTTTGCAAGGACAGATTGCTAAACCAAGCCCTTCACCTGGTTTACTTCATACAGTACAATGCAATTCTATGTCCATTATTGATAGTATTCCGATTATTATTGATAGTCTTTGTACCATGCTGTTGTAGTAATGGTCAATGCTCTGTTCCTTTCTTCTTTTACTTCATACAGTACAAACTATTAGCTGTTCCTAGTTAAGATGGTATAGTTATGGCAATTAATAAGAATTACCAGTTTTGAATTAAATTTTTCATCATGACTACCAGGAGAAGTATTACTGTAATAGATACAGAGAGTGCAAATTGTTTATCTTGAGGTATATTGTTTATCTTTTTATTTGAGTAAATTAAGTGTTGATTCTAAAGCTTTTTCATTCCATTAATATGGAGGAGCTTTTGGATTCATGTTTTAATGTTATCACTGGAAGAAAAGCTAAACAAAAGGTAAACCTTCTGAAAAAGGTAAGGAACTGTGAATTTTTAGATCGCCTGCTCTTACTGGTCTCCTAATTTATTCATGGTTTTTATGTAGCTGGTTGTTTTTTTTTTCCTAGAGAATTCTAATGGAAGAAATTTTTGTAAGGTAACAAAACATATTCCCAATGAGACACAGAGTTAAAAGAATTGATGATCTTCTTTTGCTTCTTTCTATGTTTGATGTTTCCAATTATCAAATTTTTGAAGTGGGAAAGATTTTGTTTAGAATGAATTGTCCGGTTTGACTAACAAATATTTGAACTTTTACATCCCAAAATATGACTGTTTATACTATCAAATGTTGTCGACTACATGGATTTCTTTTCTCCTTGTTATCTCAAAGCCTATGCCATTCCTTCAAATATGCTTTGAATTTTCAATCTTTCAAAGCAAAATAGGCTTTAAGATGTTTGGTCCTTAATGCCTTCTATCTGACGTCAGAAATATGCTGTCCACTATCTTTCCTTCTCCCTCTCCAGCCCCACCCTATACTATGTTAGCTTTTGTAAGATGCTTTTTCTCTTCCCTACCCCTGCAAATGCTTAAATATAATTTCGGAGTTGATGTAGTGCATTTGATCTATAGTTTACTATACTTTTTTTTTTTTTTTATTACATCTCTGCTTCCTAGTACTTGGTATTCTATGCTTCTCTCTAGAAAAGGATAAGCTCTGTCTCTTTAACTTCACTGAATGTTTAAATGGTTTTGTCATGTTGTTGATTTCTAAAGCTAATGCCCTTGTTGCATATTGCTTGGCAAGGATTTGTTGTTAATGACCTATAATGTAGTAAATTTTGGTGCTGCAGATGGTAGAGCCAATACTGAAGGCCGCTATGTATCCTTTGTGTTGTTCTTAGATGAACTCCGAAATTTTTACCATTATATTGTCAGCTCACGCGTTGGGTAATATATCTATTTTGCTTGCTCACCTCAGAGTTTTGGTTCTGCAGGTAAGACTCAGTATGTCTTTTTGCACTTCTAATGATATTTTTAATATTTCTTCTATAGCTTGTCCATGTTTTTGGAAACAGTGATATGCTAAACCTTGAATTTAGTACTTTGAATCACTGGCCATCATGTTATTTGTAAAATCCCTTTGACCGCAAAAGGTTGTGTAACATTCACGTGAAATCAGTTGGCTTCCAACCTTTTTCCTTCTGTTACAAGATGAATTTCATTTGTCTTTCTCAGTACTGTTTCAATGATACACAGAAAGCATGGTTTTTGTGGACCACTAGACCTTGACAGAAGAAAGCTAGGAGTTAAAATCAAGATTTGGGTTATTTCACAAACTAGATATGGCTCTACCTACTTTTCAGCAGCAGGATCTTGTGGTTTTTATGTTATAATATGTTTATACTTTTCTTGATTACTTGTGCATTTAATCACTGGAAATCTGGAATTTTTGGTCATCCCATCAAGGAACATTCAGACGCTAGCATGAACTTGACCCTTTAGTTTACCTTCTCCTCATCTGTATCTTTCCTTGTCTTATGGGAGTTTGCATGAATATAATCAAGTATAAGAATTTACGCCAGGAATCTTCTCCTCATTAGGGTAAGTTTGAGTTAATTTTACCTCTCTACCACATCAGCTGTGAGATTCACTCTGAATTGTGTGTCATGTTCACCCTTGTCATTAATGTAATGCTCATGTGCAATTGTTTCATTCATTTGCTATACGTCATAATGATTGTGCTCATCGATTTAGGATGTATGTACTTGGTATTGTTGCAAGAACACGAGTTTGGAGTCCTCAGAGGGGAAAATATATCCAATTAGTTTCCAAGCAAATTGCACTATGGAGCTTTTCCATGGTGTCTTACTGGTTGATCAAAATTGTGTAGTGTGTGTACTATTCTTAGTAGGTTAGCTGCATTGTGGGTGGGGAGGTAAGAGGTTACAAGATCCGAGTCTGTGTGATTTAAGAGTGTCAGCCTTTTATAGAATATTTTACTTGGCAGCGAATGCATCGATATTGGTTTCTGGTGTACCTACAACTTTTAATGTACGTTTGCAAATTGAATGCATAACGTTGATATTGAAGTTTGTTCACAATGCAGATGCTTCTCGATGTTGTATCTGTGTTCAATGATGTTTCTTCTCTTGCTCAGAAGAAACAGTCGATAAAAATAACTCAGGGTGGAATTGAGGTAATATATTGCCTCATCACAGTCTTTCTGTCCTCTACTACTGTTTTAGTTTTTGAGGACCTTTTGCCTCTATTGAACTCAGTGACTAATGAATTCTGGTTTTCCAAGAGTATTATCCTACAATGGAAAGGGACTTTACCATTTTAGAGTGTGTCTGGAAAACGGATAAATTTTTGTTGGCAGAAATATCTCATAAAGGCATATTATAAGATCACGGTGGGAGATCAGAAACAGTACAAACTTCGGGAACATCTATTAACTATCAAAGTGTCGGCGCTTGTCTTGAAGGTAACACCACACCCACCCTCATCCTTGTATTTTCCTGTTTTCTCCTACCCAACGTTCTTATACTCTGATACTATAACCACCTCTACAGTTAGGATAACAATCATAGAGGGAATGGGAGGAGAAAAAGTGAAGGTGGAAAGAAATGAGCTTTCATTCTCCTTCCAAAGCTGGTTTTGATATATTAAGATAGGGAGAAAACTAAATCCATCTAGTTTCCTACTTTTCCTTTGAAATCCTTCACCCCATGTCATCTTTAAATTCTAAACAAGAGAATTAGACGAAGGTAGTAATACCATTGGAGAATTCCTGATAGCTGATTGTTTGTTTCATAACTTTCTTTACTGCTTGTTAATTAGATGATGAGAAAGGCTGATTTAAATGAATGTGAAGAGAGTCCCTCAAAGAGAAAAAGACCTGAATTTTCACCAACCATTTCCAACGAAAACATAAATCAAGCTGAGAAGTTTCAAATGTCTTCAGCTCCAGTACAAGGCTCAGAATACTTGTTACATACAGCACACAACACCCTGTTGGGAGGAAGTTCTGTATCTAACACAGTAACTTTCTCAATTCAAGTTCATCTAATCCCAATTCTATGTCGAACACAAGAGTGGTGTTTATATTTATAAAGAAGACTGCTTTGGCTACATCAGATGCATCAGCTGTATCTGGAGTAGATGATAGTGAAGGCAACATACATGATGATGAAGAAAACACTCTTTTCAGTCTTTTTACCGAGGGAGAAACGACTGGCAGTATTTTTTGAAAAATGTTCCTAGTGTAGAATGTAGATGAATATTGGCCTTGTTCCACAGAAAATGACGTTTAAAGCAATATAATGATACTTTTGTTTACTTTAAGACCTCTGACAATGATGTGGCAGGTTTAAGGAATGGACCCTATGATCCAATCCTACAAATGAGGTTTAAGGAATGGCTATATCCACTCCGATCAGCTCCCCCGAGCTGCCCAGTTATTGGATCATATTGTCAAGCTCGGTTTCAAACCCAACATTGTTACCTTTGGTGCTATGGTCAAAGGCCTTTGTAGGATACAGCTGCTCTCAGATTGCTTACTAAAATGCAATCTGGTCGTCATTATAATCCTGACCTTGTCGTGTATGACATTATTATGAAATTTTTTTTTATTTTTGAGCCAAAAAAATTAAAAAATTCGAAAAATAAGCTACTGTTTAAAATAATTTCAAAAATAAGCCAATTTAGGTTCGGAAATAAAATGCAGCGTTTTAGCTTGAAAAAAAACGCTACCCAGGACAGCGCTTTTTCTAAGGCCCAAATTTTTTTTAGTTTTATATTTAAAGAAAAAACTGGCATGCCCAGGACAGCGTTTACATATGACCCAAAATTTCCATCAAAATTCAGCCCCATGCAAAATGCTGCCCAGGGCAGCGTTTTTTTATTAGGTATAACGCTGTCCGAGACAGCGTTTTTAGTCCGACCCTAAATTCGGCTTATTTTTGAAAATAGTTTGAATAGTAGCTTATTTTTCAAAATTTTTTAAAAAAAAAAGCTTTACTCGACGGATGTGTTGACAAAGCTCTAATAGTTCTACAAGTCATGATTAAGAAAGGTGTGGCTCCCAACATCATTACTTGCAATGCTTTACTCGACGGTTATTGTTTGCGTTCCCAGATGGAAGATGCCTGAAAGCTACTTGGTCTCATGGAAAGAAGTAGTTGTGAACCAACTCTTGTGAGTTTCAGTACCTTGATAAACGGATATTGCAAGGCTAGAAAAACTGACAAGGCCCTGAACGTATTCCAAAAGATGTGTCGCAAAGGAATAACACCTTCTGTTACATATAACACTCTTGTGCTGGGAGCCATACCAAACCACCAATCACACGAGTATATGTGCGTAGGGGAGCAGGGGAGAGACAATTGGGGGTCGTCACAACAGGAGACAGAGAACAACACAACAAATAGAGTATAAGGGACGAGACAAATATGACATACCAGAATAGAATAAATAAATGTATAGCATGTGTGGGTTTGTTATAGATGAGATGATAATCTGTTACATAGGAGTATTATAAATAGGGAGGGAAATATCTTGTTAAGGCATGCAAAAACTAATACAACTCATTTTGTTCTGTGGAGAGATCTGCCTCTCGAAAGCAGGAGAAGCTTGAATTGATTCTTTGCATTACCGGCTCCCTGGTTCACAGCATCTTGTTGATGATTTGTGTAAAGCCAGTAAACTCCCACTTGCACGCCAGTTTTTCATGGAAATGTGAGTTCATGGAGTTACTCCAGATGTTGTCACGTGTGCGACATTGCTTGATGGCTTTTGCAAAAGCTAACGACTTGACGAGGCAGTGGCATTACTTGAAGATATGGAGGATAATGGTGTTAAGCCTGATATTTTCATCTACTCTGTACTGATGGACAACTTGTGTGAAGTTGGACGACTTGAAGATGCAGCGAATTTCTTCTCTGGTCTTGTAGTTAAGGGTCTGCAACCTGATTGTGCAACATACAATATAATGATTATAGGCTTATGCAAGAGAAAGCTTGTGAATGAAGCTGCTCAATTGTTGAGGAAAATGGAGGAAGATGGTTGCTCCCCTGATTCGCGTACCTATAATATTATCATCCGAGGATATGTTCTCAATGATGACTTATCGAGTGCCTTAAACTAATGTGATCTTATGGTTAGTGAGGGATTTGAAGCTGATGCAGACACTTTCTCATTATTCCTTGGCCTCTTGTCTTCTGATACAACAAGTGACTCATCCAAGAACCTGCTCCAGAAGCTAATCAAATGATCAATTTGAAGAAAAGTATTGTAAGTTTTTTTTTGTTTGTTGCATAGTTAACGGTTTTTACTTCAACCTATTGCCTAACTTGCCTTTGAACCCCTGATGGCACCGATTCCACTTTCTAAGAAAGTGTTAGATTTTTGAACCTTTACTTCTCTGCTCAAAATTTTAGAAAGCATAATTAGATTTCTGAATATTCACCATCTATAACTTTAATCCAATAGCTTGGTGCTTGTACTTCATCATGGTTTCAAATAGAGAGTTCTTTGTACCACAGTTATGCTCTAGTATGGAATTATCTCAAAAGAGTTTAGACTACTACTTTTTGTTTGTTTAATCTTCTTTTATCTTTGTGTGATGTTTGATAAGGTGGTTATGGAATTCATTTACTTTTGTTTATGCTTGGTGATTGGTTAGCATATAATGTTGGAAAAGATTTTTGATAAACAAGAGAAGACATCGGAGAAGGATTTTTGAAGGAGAAGCACACCCTTGGAAATGAATTACACCTATGTTGTTACCTCTAACACTCTTATTGGATGAACTGCGCAAACCCAATAGACTCACTTGCATGTAAGCCTTTCCGGGAAATGCATGTTCATAGAGTTGCTTCAAAATTGTCACGTATTCTTCATTGCCAGATGGCCTTAACAAATGTGTGCTGCTAAGACAGATGGAGAATATAGACATGTAATGTAGGAAACATGAAGTTGAAAAAAAATTTGGTTCTTGGATTTTTATCCTTCAGATACTAGAACTTTCACTGTATTGAGTAAAAGAATCTTACAGAAAGGTCTCATGAGTGAAGCTACTCACCAAAATTGAGGAGAAGGGCAGCTTTCCCTGCACCGTAATGTATAATACAGCTTTAAGAAGATAAATTATCAATATTTGACTCACCAAGTGCGTTATTCTATCTGGATTTTATGGTTTGCTTGGGGTTAAGATGCTAAGACTGCATCTCTGTTCATTGACTTTTTATCTCATGATATGGGTTCCTGCAAACTTTCCTGAACTGATCGATATGGAGCTAAGATGATTTCAACCATGGAGAGTTTTCGAGTTTGGATACCCTGCATTGATAAAGTATGCCTTCAGCTTTTCTGTTGTAGCTCTGAAGTTGAGCTGCAGTTCTAACTTCTACATTACTTTGAAAGAGATATCATGGTCTTGATATTTCGCCTCTTATCGTATTTAGTTTGATGTCTTGAATCAGATACAATGGCTGTTTACCTTGTGAATTTGAAATGATCACTTTTTCCATTTGTTCACTATGCTTTGTCTAACCGCCTTGCAAATTTGTGAAAGTTTTATGTAACCTCGGGATGGGAATTCAAATGGTTCAGTATGACTTGTGATACTTATAATCGGATATCTTGTATGTTTTTTCAGATTTTCTGAAACAATTCAAGGTCTTGCATATCCCAAGTAAGCAAGTTATAACGTGCGGTCAAGCATATATACGAACTCGGAAGATGCATATTACAGCAAGCAAGTCCCGAGTTCTTGTCTACTGATCCATCAAGACAAATAGTCATTCTGTTTACAGGAATGTATTGAGAATTACTTTTGTAGACTTATACTACTGGCCAGTGGCCACTAAAGAAATGATGTTCTTCTCCGGCAGCTTAGAATTGGAACACACGGCACTTCTTTGAATATGTCATATATGTGTTGTGAATTCTACATCGATGGTTTTTTAAGCTGGACGTTCTCCTGTAATTAGTAGAAACAAGTGCTTTGCACACCAACTTATGAGCATCTTGATACAATTCGTTCTGTGCTGTGCTTTTGATCACTGCTTTATAAATGTGAACGTCTCTCCATGGATGGATGACTCTGAAAATCGCAGAGTTGCATATCAAGTGTTTGGTCGGCATCTTATTTTCTTCGACGAAATAGTTGTGCAGGTTTATGGCTAAATCAAGCAACTTTTCATTTAGATTATAGAATGGTGTAAGTTTACAAAACTTCGCTTAGTTGACGACGATGTATTTGGAGAATAGATTACATCATTCCCATATATGCCTGATGCCTCCAATATTCCATCCCTCCGTTGTATAATAATCTTAAGAAAGTCTAGTATAGGAACCAATATAAATACTTGTATATAATAAAGTAAGTGGATTTTTCTGGGACATTTGAAACAAGTGTATGGATAGAGGGAGCGTAAAACACTTGACTTGATTTTTACTTAACTAAATGCATTTTTTTTTTTTAGATGAAGTTGTTCGCTGCTGCTGCTGCTTTCGTTTCTGGTAATTCTCTTCTTTCTCCTCCTTTTACTTCTGTATTCTCTCGCTTCACTAATCCCTTCTCTTCTCTCTCTCTATCCCATTTTTATTCCACTTATTCTTCTGAATTTGATCTTCGCCATCTCTTTCTTCACTATGTGATAGAACAATCCAAATTAGGGTTCTCTTTGAGCCAATCGCCTTACTTTGGCTATTCTTGCCAACTGCTACTGTCATTTGGGTCGTGTCCATTTCGGCCTCTCTCTCTCTCTTGGGTAAATCCCTTAAGCTTGGTTACCCTCCAAATGATTTTACCTTTAACACCTTTATCAATGCTTATATCCACAATGATAAGCTACCCCAAGCTGCTCTCTTTTTGGATCATATTGTCAACCTTGGTTTCAAACCCGACATTGTTACCTTTGGTGCTATGTTTAAAGGTCTTTGTCGAATTCGTGATAATGCATCTGCTCTCCAAAATGCATTCTGAGGGTCATTGTAAGCCTGACATTGTCATTTACAGCGCTGTTATTGATAGTCTCTGTAAGGACAGACTGTTAAAAGAGGGCATGAAGTTGCTCTCTACTATGAAGACTCAGGGCATTCATCCTGATGTTGTCACTTATACCTCGTTAATTAGAGGTCTTTACAATTCTGGGTTTCAAGAAAAGGCCAAGGCTATGCTGTCTGAGATGTTGTTAGATAACAACATTGCTCCAAATGTTAAGACCTATGGCATGATGGTTGATATGTTTTGTAAAGATGGTAATGTTGATGAAGCAGAAGCCCTTGTTAGATTCATGATTGATAAAGGTGTAGCTCCCAACATTATTACGGTACAATGCTTTACTCCATGGTTATTGTTTGCGTGGTCAGATGGAAGATGCACACAACCTGATTGATCTCATGGCCCAAAATGGCTGTGAGCCTGATCTTGTAAGTTTCAGTACTATGATTAATGGATATTGCAAAGCTAGAAACATTGACAAAGCCCTTAGCGTGTACCAAGAATTGTTTCAGAAAGGGATATAGATCACCTAATGTTGTTACATATAGCACTCTTATTGATGGTCTGTGTAAAGCCAATAAACTCCCACTTGCACGCCAGTTGTTCACGGAAATGCAAGCTCATGGAGTTACTCCAGATGTCGTCACATATAACTCATTGGTTGATGGTCTATGCAAAAGTGCACGGCTTGATGAGGCAGTGGAAATGCTTGAAGATATGGAAGTGAAAAGTATCAAGCCAACTATTGTCACTTATAATATCTTTATGGACTGCTTGTGTGAGGCTGGGCAGGTTGAAGATGCAGCAAAAATTTTCTCTGATCTTGTGTCTAAGGGTCTGCAATGTGATGTTAAAACATATAATATAATGGTTAAAGGTTTCTGCAAGAAGGGATTAATGAATGAAGCTGATGAGGTGTTAAGGAAAATGGAGGAAGATGGTTGTTCACCCGATGAGATTGCCTATAATACAATCATCAGAGGATATATTCTTAATAATGACTTATCAAAGGCATTATACTATTGTGATCTTATGGTTAGCAACGGATTTGAAGCTGATGCAGACGCTTTCTCACTATTTGTTAACCTGATGTCTTCTGATAACCTAAGTGACTCTTCCGAGGTTCTGCTTCAAAAGTTTATCAACGTACTTGTATTGGGACTTGGCCTAGATTACGAATTATGAACCTCGTACATTAAATTGTTTATCTCGAGGTACCTTGTTTATCTTTTTATTTGAGTAAATTAAGTGTTGATTCTATGGGCTCAGACCTCCAGATTGTATGTTGTGGCAACATGCAAATTATTGTTGTACCATGTTGTTGTAGTAATGGCCAATGCTCTGTTCCTATCTTCTGTTACTTCATATGGAACATACTACTGGTTGTTCCTAGTTAAGATGGTATCGTTATGACCATTAATAAGAATTATCATTTTTTAGTTAAAATTTTCATCGTGACTACCAGGAGTAGTATTGCTGTAAAACTTGAATGATAACTACTTTTTACTCCGAGTTTATCTCTAAAAAGTTTGGTCTTCTTTATAAAAATACTTGTCACTAGGAATGCAGATTACAGTAGTTGCACTTAAGTGTTCTATTAGCTATCGTAAAAATAAACCATGTATATTAAACATAGAACATTCCCAGGAGCCTGGTACTAGCTAAAAATCTGATTCTAGAAATCTCAATCAGTGTAAGAGTAGTTGAACTGCTGCAAATCTGAAACAAAGCATCATGGCAGTAGTAATATTCCAGGCTTAGGGGATTGATATTACGGAGTACATATTAACTTAGCTAGTATCTACTATACTAATCAAAATATCCTTCATATAGTTTTATCAGGTCATTTTCTTTGATTGGTTGACTAACAGAAGAAGTGTAGTTGTTATAGGGTGGAATAGGAAGTGCAAGAAGCTTATATGACCACCATTAACTTTTTTTTCTTTCTTTTTTAGACTAAAATAAGAAAGGCACTCCATTTTGAATTTCTGTGTTGCTTGGTCTGCAGGAATACAGTGAACTATAGTGGAAAAGCAAACATTTAGAAATCATGTATATTATACATCATATTCAGGAACACTTTAACATTTGTATACTCTAAAAACTTGAAAATATTAATCAGTGGAAGGGAAAATGAGCTGTGGCAACAGAGCATTTCAACAATGGTAATTTTTTGCCTTTGAAGTTTGATATCACAACTTAGTTAGGTTGTACCTACCCTACTTGTCTGATCTATTTTCTTTTAATATTTCATTTTGCTCTTGTACTTGCTAATGATGGTAGTCTTCTTTGAATGGAATGCCATTTTCTTCAGTTTTTAGACAGGAAAATTCATATAAGAAGGAAAGAGATGATTTAAGTCGTGAAATGTTATAAAAGTTTGCTGCTATCGCGTAGGATATGTCATGATATTGGATCTTTAATGTCCGTGTTTTATTTCAAACAAATGCAATTATTCTATAATCAAGCTTATTTTAGTATAATATTCCCCTAAATTTTTTTAGCTTTGATGCTGATGCTTGCATTAAGCTTTCTCCATCACGGTGTTATCTAAAAACTCTGGCATTGATTGGCTTTAATCTCTCAGGATTTAGTCTATTTGATTGCTAGGTGGTTTGTTTTGCTCTCCTTTCTGTTTTAAGTGCACCTACCAACTGAACTCTCAGGTTTTTCATGATTTAATGCAGCCTAAAAGGTCAGATATGCAATTTACCTCTTGCTTGTTTGTGATAGTATCTTACTCAGTACTACATGTTGATATGAATGATGGCTGGTAGATATATTTTGCTTTCCTCAAAATTTTATATTTACATCTATTAAGATAAATGCTACCATTCTCTGTCTCATTGAATTATTTTGATTGCTTGTGTGAGGCTGGTTGAGATATTAACAATGCAGCAAATTTTTTATCTGATCCCCCTACTCAAGGATCTGCATATATAATGATTTGAATGCCCCTGCAACTCTGCAAGAAAGACCTCTTGAGTGAAGCAATATTCTCAAATGGAGGAAAAGGGCTGCTTCTCCACAGTGTCACCTATAATATAGTCAGTTAGAGGATTTATTCTCAATCATGACTTTACAAGTGATAATAGGAAGTTGCTGCAAAAGTTTGTCAGTTGAAATGAAGCTGAGTTTATAGCGACCTTGATGATTTTTGGAGCTACCATAATCATGGATTTCAATGAAATGTGTATCAGTCAGGTATCTTTATGTTTGTTCTGTAGTTGTTTGTATATCACTTCCTAAAGAAATTATACCATATTGATGTTGCTTGACTGCAATATTTTTAGGAAAGTCTGCAGTTCTGGTTTCATCATATTCAGTTTGAAGTTTTTTTGGGCATTATAAGTTTGAAGTTTTGGCCAAATGTTATCTTGCTTGTTATCCTTGTGAATTCTGAATTTGCATCCTTAGAAGAGTGTCAAAGCTCTCATTGTGATGCTTCCTCTAGTCGTTCTAGAGATGTCACATTAATTTACACTTCTACCAAATATTGGCACCCAAAGATTTTATGTTCATAACATTTCCACTTCAATGATTTAATTAAGATACTCCGTATCAAACTTAAACTAGAAGTTTAACTGCTATTATAAAAAATTCTTTCAGTTGTAGGATTGTATTATTATCAACTACTTTCAATTAAAAAATCTAATGCATCAAGTGGATAATCTATATGGACTAGTTATTAGGATGGTGCTGTGCCTGTACTGTTGTTTTTATAACACAAGTAAGCATGGGCGAAACTTGCGGTGAGCTGGTGAGTGTGTGCTGACTAATTGGTTTATGTGTATATGAATAGAGGGGGCCCAAAGTTGAAGAAAGTGTCTACTCTGTAGAATGTATAGGATGGTTTATTAATAACAACATCGCAACTGTAGCCATCTTAATACTTTTGTTTATTTTTTTCCACTGTTACTATACTAGGAATAGCCATTTTAATACTTTTATTAAAATGTTATCGATACATACTAAATACGATTTAGATGGAGAGAGTTAGAAAAGATATGAAAAAAATTAGTCTGAAAGAAGATATGACTCTAAATAAAAGAGAAGAGATAGAACGACTCTATAATTTTTAGATTAAATTTGTTATTACTATACTAGTGTCTAGTTGAGAATAGTCACGAGCTGTTGAGTTGCTTCCTAGTTTCTTCCGTGGTTATTTTCGCCTTGATTAACGTACTTATACTAATAACATAATGATAATATATCTTGACTAACAGGTCCTATTTACTGCATAAGAAGGGACAGATTTATGTTCAAGTGAGAGGGTCAATTGACCTCAGAATTTGGATTTTTTTTTGGAAAATCATTACACCAATTTTAGTGAAATATTCTAGTATATGTATATATAACGAATATAAGTTAGAATAAAAAAAATAAAAAAAAAGTACTTTTTACAATTGAATTGACAGTCATTGAGAAATGGAGTAAAGCTGTATTTTTATATAAATAAGTACCGTTTGAGGTATAATTAATTCAATTTTATAGTACTAGACCTCATTGAAAACAAATAATCATGCATGAATCATGAATGGCAAAAAATACCAAAATTCTTTCATATATATTTTATTTTACAATTGAATCAATTAATAAACATAAATACATTTGCAAATCAAAAGAATAAAAAAATATTCCATCACAATCCCACTCCAATAATTAAAAAAAAAAATTAACCCAACTATCTACCATATCAAATCAAGCACTATCAGTTAATAATCCTACAATTCTTTCTAATCTCACCGTTTACGCCGGTGAGAACCTCAATGGAACCCATACGGACCATAGCTTGCCCAAACTTACTAGCCCAAACACTACCTTGCGCATGGAAGTTCTTGACCATACTCGCAGTTGTAGGGCTAGTCATAAGGCTCTGGTCCGAGGTTAACAAGTCCCTCCTGTTGAGCAAATTTCGATAATACTTGTTGTCCAACCTATTAGGTGTGATGAAATCTTGAACAACAGTAGGGTCAACGTTGGTAGGAGCGTTATTAGGGCACTTTGATCTCAACAGACTAGCAAATCTAGGGTCCATTGAAGGGTCTTGTGGGTTAGTAGCATTGAAGGAGTAAAGTCTTTTGGTGAAAGACGAGCAATGCGATACTCCAATAGAGTGTGCCCCCGAAAGGGTGACCATTTCCTCTACGGAGAGGCCTTTTCTCTGAAAACTTTGTTGGATTTGTTGCAGGTTGAAGAAGGGTGCGGGTAGGTTTTGGTTTGGGTCATTTTTGAGGGATACTCTTCCATCACGCCTACCTGACTGTACAGCGTAGTTGATCCCCCCTAACTTGGAGGCACTGTCTCGTGCTGCAAATGCTATGATATCTGCGCAAGAGACTGTTTGTGGGCATCGAGCCTCAAGTTGTTTCTTTGCCTCGTCAATCACCTCGTAGCCTCTTAAACTTGGGTTGTTTGCTACATTGTCTTTCTCCGCTGGATTCCCCGGGGTTGAATCTAGTAAGATTGAAGCATCACATCCCTGAATAGCATAATGGCGAAATTAGTACTTGAGCCACATGTATGATGTATGTATGAAAGTAATATACATAGTAGTATAACACGCACTTACCCTTACAAAACAATCGTGGAAATGCATCCTAATGAGGCCAGCTCCTAATCCGGGATTCCTTGAGACCGCATTATTGACTACATTCCTCACTATTGCCTCCGCCGAGGGACAAGTACGTCGATAGTACCCCACCTTCAGAGACGAAGACGATGACACGGCAGTTGCAGTACACATACATGTCATGGCAATAAAGAAAACCATACAAAGCACTGAATTCGACATCCTCTTTCAGATATAGCAAAGCTAGTAGTTAATTAATTTACTCAGATTGTTACTGTACTAATTTGTGTACAATCGCTGATTTAGTACCTAGTGTTGTATTAAGATATATGTTGGGGGATGAAAATGTGGGAATAATCGAAGAAAGGATGAAGGAAAATGAAGGGGTGGGGTGGAGTTTATATAGCTAGACATGGGTTGTTCAAAGTTTATCGACAAAAACGTGTGGCCGCCTTAGCAAGCTAAGCTATCAAATATTGAATAGTTCCATGCACTTTTGCTATTACCAAACTTGGCAACTGGCAAGCGCTACTGTGGTAGCCTACAGTCAGCAGTTTCCTGCCTCTTTCCGTCGTTTTCAACTAAATCCACAGTCAAATACTACTATATATAGCACTTGAATAATTCTTTCTTTGTTTATACGCTGTTTTTATCATCATCATCATCATCATCGTTATCATTGAACTTTTGAACCTTTGGACAAATCTTACAACTTGTGTGTACTGAGGCTAATTCTGCTACTGACATCAAAATTATATACTCCGTAAATGGTCCGTAATACCTACGAAAAGCAAGATAATACTTCCCTGATATATACCTATTAACCTATAGACCTTATTTGTCAAGTTTTAGAAGAAAAAAAAAATGGCACTTCTTCGTCTAATTGGTTGTAGTGCATGCTACAAGAACTTATTTACTGTCAAGCTTAATATAGAATTTATTTAATCACAAGCTTATCCTATTTTATACCTGATATAACTTATATCAGAATATTAAGATCCAAATATATGTAGTGTTATATTAGATATAACTATTGTTATATCAAATATATATAAAAATATAAAAGATATAAAAATATAGAAAAATATATATCAAGTACATATATACATTATGATCACATGTATAAAAATTAAATTACAAAAATATTTCCGATATATTTATATCAGGTATAGATTAGAAACTTTCAATTAATCACCCTTTTATAAGTTTAGTTGATTTTATATTGGGGTTTTATGGAAAATTAATTGGATTCTATTTGAACTTTTAAAGCTTCATTTCAAGATATTAACCATTAGTGTCAAATGAGAACAAAGCCTAACCTAGGACGATAATAGTTTGTCGTCGAATATTTATGAATTCTAATCGTAACTTCAATTTCTTTGGATCTTGTAGTTGTAGAAGTAATTTTTGAACACTTAGGAAAATCATGCTTACAGTACGGTGTACGTATTTGTTTGCTCAGAGCACACGTCATCCCCTTTCACAGACTATCCCGGATAGTAAAAACGATAGAAAGTCAAATAATGTAAAAGAAATTAGCCATTAGCCAACCTTCAGCCAGGTTCTCAGCTTCACTCCTTCAGCACTTGTACGTACGTGCATGATATTGTTAATTAGTATACTAAGTTCTTCAAACGTATAGTTAAAGAATGATTAAATGCAAATCGTATAGAAGTTAGAATTGTTGGTTAGTACCAAGGAAGACAAAATCTGACAAATCATTAATATGGGCTCAGCCTAGCTTGGTCAAGTCAGGTCCTCTTGGTGCAACCAATTACTTCATACTTTTAGGCTTCATGCTTTTTTTTTTTTATAAATGCAACTTTTATGACTTTATATATGCACTATTAAAAGTTAAGTTTAGGGTACTATTAGCATTAATTACATTGATTAATGTGCAATTTCGTTACAAATTTTCAAATTCATGCTATTTAAGAAGATGTTTAATTCGTAATGCTTAATATTAATGTCGATTTTTTTTACCACTAATCTATATCTTTCTATAGTTAATATTAGACAACATATAATGACTCAGACATTTTCAGGGGGATAGGGTCTCCTCTGACTGACACTAAGATATGCCATTACTTAATATAACTCTAAATATTGAATATAAATTTTTTATATACTGGACAATGATTTGGTCTCTTTTATTGACTTTCTTTAAAAAAAATTGACAAAATTGACAACATAGTGCCTTATAGAGTTTTATTGTAAAATCAATTGGTACATAATAGCCTAATAGATGTTATGGATTGATCACTAAGTGAAATTTTACCCGGCCTTTAAGAAGTTAGATAGGTTATCTTTTTAAAATAAAAAGAGAAGCAAACAGTAAGCTGACAAATAATTTAAACGGAATTCAAAACCAAGTCTTGGGGTATAGTGTATCACCCTTAATACTTTAATCTTAATTGACATTCACAAGAAGGTAGATAAATTAAGAGTCATATTTTGAATTTTGACAACATATTTTCAGTTATTTGACATGAAATTTTACACAATGCATACGTACTATGATTGATATTCGGAAAAAAAAACCCTAAAGGAAATGGTCAAAGCAACGAAGACACGAAGTTGTATATGTAATTCAATAAACAGAATAAAATTCCAAGGGTTTAGTAATTAAGTACAGAGTAGTTGAAGAAAAAAGACTGGAGGATTAATCAACAAATAGTACTTAGCTTAATTACAAACTGCATGATCTGATGATGTTGATCGATTCTTTTTTTTTTTTTTTTTTTTTTTTTGCTTCAAATGTTGATCAGTTCTAAGGAAGACGTAAAGGGTAGCTTAAGGTTCATCTCTGTATTTTCAATCACATGTGCTGCAGGTATTCGTATTCTTGTCAGTTGCCACACGTTTTTCTTCCACATTGTATTTTGAATAATTCAACTATCTTTTGCCCACCAACTATATAAACACCTTAATCTTAATTTTTACAGCATCTCATCTCATCTCGATCAATTTCATACTGCTAAACAAACACGTAAAATATCAAGTTTGCTTGGCATATAATTTTCTTTCTTCCGAAGTCTATACTCGCTCATATTTGCTGCAAGATTAGGCAACATGCAAAAGTTCCGTCAGCTTTAGCTTTCTTTTATTCCTTGCTATATCCACAGTTTCTTTGGCATCCAATCTTCAGGTTGGTTTCTATCGGCAAACTTGTCCGTCCGCTGAAACAATTGTCAGAAATGCAGTAAACAAAGCTGTTGCGCAAAATCCAGGACTAGGAGCTGGGCTTATTCGGATGCATTTTCATGACTGTTTCGTCAGGGTAAGTATGTAGTGGTATACTCGTATAGAATGTTTATAAACTTGCAATATATAATAAATATGATGATCAAACACTCACCAACATATAGTGTATACCAAAATTTACATCATGAAGTTCTACTTTATACGGAGTACTGACATATATGCTATGTTGCTATTTGATTTTCAGGGATGTGATGCATCAATACTAATAGACTCAACACCAGGGACTCAAGTAGAGAAGGAAAATCCTGCAAACTTCCCAAGTGTACGAGGTTATGAAGTCATCGATGAGGCTAAGGCTAAGCTTGAAGTCCAATGCCCAGGAATAGTATCTTGTGCAGACGTCATAGCCTTTGCAGCTCGAGACAGTGCCTCAAGGCTAGGAGGTATCAACTATGAAGTACAAGCAGGACGAAGGGATGGGACAATCTCGAACATAAACGATCCAACTGGAAACATCCCTCGACCCACCTTCAACCTACAACAACTTAATGATAATTTTGGAAGAAAAGGCCTGACGTTAGAAGAAATGGTCACCCTTTCTGGAGCTCACTCTATTGGAGTCTCACACTGTTCCTCGTTCAATGAAACTCACCCACAATACCCAGCGTTGGATCCTAGCGTAGCCAATGTTTTGCGTCAAACATGCCCCAATTCTCCTTCCATCAGTGACCCAACTGTTCCCCAAGATTTTGTAACACCAAACAGGCTAGATAACATGTACTACAAAAACTTGCAAACTAAAAAGGCATTACTAACCTCGGACCAAGCTCTCATGACTTCACCAACAACGGTGCAGATGGTAAAGAACTTTGGCTCGCAAGGTGGAGTTTGGGCTCACAAATTTGCTAGTGCAATGGTACATATGGGTTCTATTGAAGTCCTCACAGGTACTGAAGGAGAGATCAGAAGGAACTGCAGGGTTGTCAATACCCACACTTACTAAGTTGTATTTCAAACGTACTATAATATTTGTTTAATTTTTCGTTCATTTCATAAGTTTAATTTAGCATGAAATACATAGTACTGTTTTCAATTTGTATTTAAAAACAATAAAGTAAAGAAAATTCAGAGGAAGATTTGAGTGAATAGTAAGTTGATATGCATTCAAACAAAGCACAGGGAATTACTACCCATATGCTTGGTTGTTGTACTGGCTGCTTGGTTTTCATTTCTTAATCACATTTTTCACTCCGTGCTCCTAAAGCATGAGCATTACAATGTGTTAAAAACCAGTCTTCCATAAAAACTTTTTAGTCAAAGAGGTTTTTCTAATTCATACCTAATATAAATTATAACGAGATTTCATATATAGGTATTTTTATATCAGATATAGCTATTGTCATATCAGATATATGTATTGTTATATATGATATAAAATAATAAAAATATGTAAGATATAAAACTATAGAAAAATGTATCATTAGGTATAGATATAATAATATCAAGTATAGAAATGAAATTATAAAATATTCCCAAATATATTTATATTAGGTATAAATTAAGAATTTTCCTATACTTAAATTAAAAGCCATCTATTATTAGCTCTTCTAAAACAATACCCGTCCCTAAAATCTAATTAAAAACAACTACTTTAACCCTTTTTACCTTTCATAATCTTGACTTAGTGAGACGGTCATTTTAGAAGGTAAATTTTTTTGTTGGTATAAAAGAGCCTACTATAATAATAGGTTGGACAAAAAGTAACAACAGAAGCTTAGAGCCAATTAAAATGATCAAGTTTCGTGTAAGATAGAAGATTGGAAGTTTCCTCCATTTGAAAGTTCCACGAGGGCCATCAAGCTTGAAAGAGTAAATATATGCTAGCAAGGTGGAGTAATTATATTGTATGGAAAAGCCTTATATGAATGCATTACCACAATATTCAATATTCCAACTTTTAGGTTAATCTGTAGTCAGTACAACTGTACAATAGCATCACTAATACTTTGTAAATCGGTTTCTTGTGGAAATGAAAGAACAAGCTAACCTATAATAACCAACCAAGGAAATATATATACCAAGGAAATATATATATACATATATTATAAATGTTAGTGCTAATATCACACGCTTATATAAATCTGTCACACCCTAATATAAATGTGTTGCTCTCTCCTTGTTTTCTCCACATTCATTGCCTGCTTTCAGTAGTCCACAATATGTCAGGTTCAATCTTCTTGTTGTTGTTGTTCTCTTTGTGCATTATCTCAAATGCAACCTTAGAGCTCGGATTCTATCAGTCAACCTGCCCATCAGCGGAGGCGATTGTTAGAAGATCAGTAAAAAGGGCTATAACACAAGATCCGGGTTTAGGAGCAGGCCTTATTAGAATGCATTTCCATGACTGCTTTGTCAGGGTAATGAGCATCCTAGTAATTTTCAGTCTCTTTACTCCTATAGCTTAAAATTTTGATGATTTAGGCCTGGTTCTTTTTAGCTTGTAAAAATAAGTTTTGGTGTAGTTCAGTTTTTATCAGTAAAATCAGTTTTAATCAACAAAAAGATTATTAACGAGCTAAGAAATACTATACTAGTGGTAATGAACAGATTCTGATGTTCTTTTCCCTTTACTGCTAGGGCTGTGATGCGTCTATACTGCTTGATTCAACACTAAGCAATCCCTCGGAAAAGGAAAACCCTGCAAATAGTCCAAGCCTAAGAGGTTTCGAGGCGATCGATGAGGCAAAATCAGAACTCGAGTTTAACTGCCCGGGGACTGTCTCATGTGCCGACATTCTAGCATTTGCAGCCAGAGATTCTGTCCTGGAGCTTGGGGGGATCAGCTACCGAGTCCCAGCAGGCAGGAGAGACGGAAGAGTTTCCATCAAAGACGAACCAACACAACACCTCCCTTCACCAAACTCGACTGTTGAACAACTACAACAAATGTTTGCTACAAAAGGACTAAGCTTACAAGACATGGTGGCACTTTCTGGTGCTCATTCGATAGGTCATGTAACGCGATGTTCAGTATTATCTCACAGACTTCACAACTTCAATGCCACTCACTTACAAGATCCTGCCATGGACGAAAACTTTGCTAGTGAAATGAAAACCAAGTGCCCTTTGTCTATGAGTGGAGGAGGTAATGATAATGTTAAAGTGCCGCTTGATGGCTTTACGCCGAGTAGGCTGGACAACAAATACTACAGGAACTTGGAGAAAGGACGAGGCTTATTGGCGTCTGATCAAGCTCTGATGGATAGTCCTCGGACCGCAGTGATGGTGAGGAGGTTTGCTAAGTATGGGAGAGTTTGGATGCCTAAGTTTGTAAATGCTATGACTCGTATGGGTTCGATTGACGTCTTAACTGGATCACTTGGCGAAGTTAGAAGAAACTGCAGAATAGTAAATCTGTAGTATTGTAGTATATATCTTGGAATGTTTATCAGTTTATGATACGAGTAGTTGTGATCAAAAAATGACGATCAAAGGTCATTGTGCACTTGTTTAAGTTCAGGCACTGCAAGCAAATGTTATTAGCTAAGATGGTAGAGTAAATTAAGAATATGTGCTATACATTACGTATTGAGGTGTGATTTCTGAAACTAATGCTCTTGTTCATAAGCTGGTTTACCAGTTTTTTTTATATTATTATTCTTGTAGAGTGCAGCTAGGACTAGCTTGGAAGTAGTTGCATATTCTAACACAGCTAAATGGCCATCAAATTCAAACCTACCATGACCAGAGAGCTACTACTTGCCAAAGGTGGTACTTCCATGCTCCACTATCAAATATCCGATGCAATTGTATTATTCAATTCTACGTAGAGTGGCACAATTATGCTTGTCAATAGATGAAATAGAACACGCGTACTACAAGTGAACACCATTACTTATACAGTTGATATTGAGTATGAATATGAGTATATCTACATTAACCAAGAATGATTGTATAAATTATCCCTTAATATAATATATGTTAACCTTTATCAACTTTAAAAGATAACTTTTGTTATTTTAATGGGTCACTTTTACTGGTATGTGTGTATAAAATGTTGTATATTGGGTTTTACTTGTGCCATTGAGATACACTATACCCAAAACTTTATATATGTTTGTATGAATTTAATTAAAATCGTATTTAAGTAATGGAGTCTATTTTATATTGATTAAATTGGAGTCTTGATATCATGTGTTCAATACTAACCTTAAAACTTTACTAAATTAGGTGACATTGACTAAATTAGTTGCAAAGAGGAAATGAATTCCCCGACGCATTATTGTATATGGATTAATTGAAGAAGGAAATTTTTGAGAATACATACATAATTAGTTTATACGTATTTGACTATTTGGCATCATGTTGTCTCAATGTTTTAAATATTTAAACGTAACGTGGAAGCTAGAAAATTATTATAATTAAAAAACTGTATAAATACTTGTGTACCACCAACATAGTTTGAATAAAATTTCCCAATCAAAAGAAAAACAAAAAAAAAAGAGTAATGGACAACATTTGAAATTTATGAAGTATAAGTGTATAATTAAAGGGTGTTATAATAGGGCCTTATATAGTAGACGGATGAGTTCCGTTACAAAACTATTTAAAATTTCATTACGACATTGATCATTATAACTTTGATAAACTATTTCCAACATAATCTCATACAAAGTACTATCTTAACTTTTTAATTCTTTCATACTTAATTAATAAAATGAAATACTGATGTTTTGATCGATACTTGACACATAACTAGTTATACGGAAAAAACGCTATTTCTTATTTCATTTGCTCTATCGTTTAACCTATTTTTGTGAGACAATTATTTAAGAATGGAGGAAATACTTTATAAGGGAGAACAATGTTTATATATTTGTAATACCTCTTAAGTTAATCAAGACGGAAGCGGCTGTGAGTGTGGATGGCGAGGAGTGGGGAGGAGGACAAATTCATGCCATTTATTGTTGACGGTGTATTTTTTTTGGGGAATCAATTGAATTTGACAAGTTGTTCAAAAAAATTGGATGGAGTGGAGTGAGTCCAGATAGAGAATGGATCACTCTAATCTGCTGTTTCCAAAACAAAATGAATGGAATGAAAACGAATTCCCGCCAATAACTTTGTCGCTCCCGCCCATCACCACAAGCAGTACCCAATGTAAATCATCAACCAGTGGCAAATCACGTAATTTACACGAAGCCAGTACCCAATGTAATTACTCTTTTCCACCCCATTCCTCTAATATTTTGAACTCATCATCATTCCTCAATACTCAATACTCAATACTCAATACTCGAATAGCTCCCCACTCAGTACCGCAAGGACTGTCCTCTTAATTCCCCAGAAATTTACTTCATCCATTTCATGAGTCTCCTCTCTCTCCTCCGTCCACGCCCTAATCTGCCTCCACTCCCATCGTCCTTTTCGCTTTATCCGATGATCGAAGTCGAAACCTTGCGATTATCATTCTACTGAGCTTCTCATTCTATCCCTAACCCTAGAATCTTCGATTTCATGCGATGTCTGCCGCAAATGGGAAGCAGTCGGCGAATCCATACCAGATCAATTTGGATAACTTCTCTAAGAGATTGAAGGCGCTCTACTCCTACTGGCAACTCCACAAATCTGCTTTATGGGGTGACGCTGATGCGTTGGCAATTGCTACGCCGCCGGCTTCGGAGGACTTGCGCTACCTTAAATCGTCGGCACTGAACATCTGGTTGTTAGGGTATGAGTTTCCCGAGACGATTATGGTGTTCACCAGGAGTCATATTCATTTTCTTTGTAGCTTGAAGAAGGCGTCGTTGCTCGAGGATATTAAGAAGGCGGCGAAGGATGCGCAGACGGTGGAGGTGTTGATGCATGTGAAGAAGAAGGGGGATGATGGAGCTTCGCAAATGGAGACGATTATGAAGAGTGTGGCTTCGTTGAAGGATAGGCCGGTGATCGGGTACTTGTCGAAGGAGGCGCCAGAAGGCGGGTTGCTGGAAATGTGGGTGGAGAAGCTGAAGAATTCGGGGTTGGCGTTGAGTGATATTGCGATTGGGGTGTCGGATTTGTTTGCTGTGAAGGATGGTGGGGAGTTGGTGAATGTGAAGAAGGCGGCGTTCTTGACGGCCTCCGTGATGAAGAGTCATGTTGTGCCGAAGTTGGAGAAGGTTATTGACGAGGAGAAGAAGCTGGCGCATTCGGTGTTGATGAATGAAGCTGAGACGGTTATTTTGGAGCCTAGTAAGATTAAGGTTAAGTTAAAGGCTGATAATGTGGATATCTGTTATCCTCCGATTATTCAGAGTGGGGGAAAGTTTGATTTAAGGCCGAGTGCTTCGAGTAATGATGATAATTTGTATTATGAGCCGGCTAGTGTTATTATTTGTGCTGTTGGATCGAGGTACAATAGCTATTGTTCAAATGTAGCGAGGACGATTTTGATTGATGCTAATCCGGATCAGAGTAAGGCGTATGAGGTTTTGCTTAAGGCGCAGGAGGCTGCCATTGGTGTTCTGAAGCCTGGAAATAAAGCTAATGCTGTCTACCTGGCTGCCCTTTCTGCGGTGGAGAGAGAGGCACCGGAATTGGTGGCGAACTTGACTAAGTCAGCTGGTACTGGTATTGGGCTCGAATTTAGGGAGTCGGGTCTTAACTTGAATGGGAAGAATGAGAAGGAGTTGAAGCCAGGGATGGTTTTTAATGTTGCTTTAGGGTTTCAGAATCTGAAGACTCAGGCTAGTAATCCGAAAAGCCAGAACTTTGCCCTTCTTTTAGCCGATACTGTCATTATTGGGGAGAAGGGTCCTGAAATCACAACTGCACTGAGTTCTAAGGCATTGAAGGATATTGCTTACTCTTTCAATGAAGAAGAGGAAGAGGTCGAGCCACCGAAGGTAAGGGTTCCTTGCAGAATTTTACTTGTTGGATGCACTGTTTTTAGTTTGCTGCTACTCTGGTTTGTTAAAAAATAAGTTCAACATTCTGTCTATGTAATTGATGGTTAACATATGCTTTTAATGTGACAGATAGGGTTTATTGAAATAGGTTCAATTATGATAGAATATGATACGAATTGAGGTTGTGTTGGTGTGAGTTGCTTATGAGAATATCAGAGATATCTTTGGTTTGGCCTTTTAAGGTTTTGCATATAATGCCTTTGTAGTAAATTGTACATATAACCTTGATATGGTCAACAATAATTGGTGAGTAGTGTTGAAGTTTATGAGGTTTGTGCTTCTCCAATTCTGCCTCGTGACTTTGTTGCTTTCTAGTCTTTAAATTTATCACATTAAGTCTGTGTCGTTTGTGCATCCGTAAGTGTGACTTTAAGAGAAGCAATTTCTATGAAGCATGTATGATGAGAATCTGAATGATTGCTTCTTCCTGTGGCACAAGTGCACAACTTAGTGAAGTGATGACTGTTGTGCTGCCTTAATTCTTTTTCTTCACTTCAGTGCCATTTGCTTAATTTACTTTTGAATCCTGCACAATGAATTCCTACGTTATTGTTTGTTGCCTGCTTAATGACAGTGTTACTGTGCTTGTTTTTCCACTAAAATATTGTACTCTTGACCTTCTGGATACCTTGTCGTTTGGTACTGATCAATGCGTTCTGAAATTATGAAGAATTTGGACCACTAATGAGAGTATTACTTATGACTTGGTATTTATCGCAACTTATCTATGTTTCTACATGTGATGTTTATCTGCTTTTGTTGAATGTTGTGTTCTGCAGATATTTTGTTCCTGTCATTCTTTACTTTGTTTGAGCACCTGTATGTGCTAACTTTATCTGTTGACGTTTTTTGGAGTTTCCTTCTCACATACATTTGTCGTCCCCAGGCAAAGCGCAAGGTCAATGAAGCTGAAGCTATTCCTACGAAAACTAGTCTTAGGTCAGATCATGGAGAGATCAACAGAGAAGAGCAAAGGAGGCAGCACCAAGCTGAACTTGCCCGTCAGAAGAATGAAGAAACCGCTCGGCGACTTGCTGGTGGTCCCGATACAGGAGTTAATCGTTCAACGACAAGATCTTCAGCAGATCTGGTAGCTTACAAGAGTGTAAATGATCTCCCGCCTCCAAGAGGTGAAATGATGATTCAGGTTGATCAGAAGAATGAGGCTATTTTATTGCCCATCTATGGAAGCATGGTCCCTTTTCACATTGCCACTGTGAAGACTATTACAAGTCAGTCGGATACCAATCGCAATTGTTATGTCAGGATAATTTTCAACGTTCCAGGAACACCATTCAGTCCCCATGATGCTAATTCTTTGAAGAATCAGGGGGCAATATTTTTGAAGGAAGTTTCATTCCGCTCAAAAGACCCTAGGCATGTGAACGAAGTGGTTGCACAGATAAAGTCACTCCGACGGCAGGTTGCTGCAAGGGAGTCTGAGAGAGCTGAGAGAGCAACCTTGGTCACTCAGGAAAAACTTGTAGTTGCTACAAACAGATCCAAACCAATAAGACTTCCTGATCTATCAGTCCGCCCTGCATTTAGTGGGCGGGGAAGAAAACTACCTGGTACTTTGGAAGCACATGTGAATGGATTTCGGTTTTCTACCTCCAGGCCAGATGAACGTGTTGATATCATGTTTGCTAATGTCAAGCATGCATTCTTCCAGCCTGCAGAAAATGAGATGATAACTCTTCTTCATTTTCACCTTCACAATCACATAATGGTGGGTAACAAAAAGACCAAAGATGTGCAGTTTTATGTTGAAGTGATGGAAGTGGTCCAGACCCTAGGTGGAGGGAGAAGATCTGCCTATGATCCTGATGAGATTGAAGAAGAGCAGCGAGAAAGAGACAGAAAGAACAAAATCAACATGGATTTCCAAAATTTTGTCACTAGGGTGAATGAACTTTGGGGAATGCCACAGTTTAAGGATCTCGACCTGGAGTTTGACATGCCTCTGAGGGAGCTTGGCTTCCATGGTGTTCCATACAAGGCTTCAGCCTTCATTGTCCCCACCTCAAGCTGTCTTGTTGAGCTGATTGAGACACCCTTCCTTGTGATCACCCTTAGTGAAATTGAGATAGTAAACCTGGAGAGAGTAGGCTTTGGTCAGAAGAATTTTGACATGACAATAGTGTTCAAAGATTTCAAAAAAGATGTGTTCCGAATTGATTCTATCCCCACAACTTCTTTGGAAAGCATCAAAGAATGGCTAGACACCACTGACATCAAATATTACGAGAGCAGATTGAATCTGCATTGGCGTGCCATTCTGAAAACTATCACTGATGACCCAAAAAAATTTATTGAGGATGGAGGTTGGGAATTCTTGAATATGGATGCAAGTGATTCTGAAACTGATGAGGAAGAGTCCGACAAAGCGTACGAGGCATCTGATGTGGAGGCTGAGTCAGAGTCAGAAGATGAAGCCTCTGACAGTGAATCCTTGGTGGAGTCTGATGAGGACGAAGAGGAAGAGGATGAAGAGGAAGAGGGGGAAGAGGAGGGAAAAACTTGGGAAGAGCTGGAGAGAGAAGCAAGCAATGCAGACCGTGAGAGGGGAGATGAATCTGACAGTGAGGATGAGAGACGTAAAAGGAATATGAAGGCTTTTGGGAAGTCTCGTGCTGGTCCTAGTAGCAGCATCTTGCCTAAGCGTCCCAAGAATAGGAGGTAGATGGGTTGGCTGATTAATCCATTATATTGGTAAGTTCAATTCTCTGGGTTCTGTTCTAGATCTGTTTTCTTTTTCATTGTTTTTGTTATTGTCTTGGTTTTTGCTGTGGGCATATTAGAATGTTAATCCTAGAAATGAAAGAACTTTCACCGTTAAAATGGTGAATTTAGCTGCATTGTAGCTTAAGTATCGTCCACTTTTGGCTAGTCAATACGGCTATGTTTTTTCCTCTTACCTCTTTTAAGCTATAATACTAGCAGCAAATATGGTACAGAATCCTTTCATAAATTCTGGTGCTTAATGTTGAGTCTAGAGGAGCTTAGCAAACTTCTCTCCATCACTTTGCACCCACTGCATTGTTTGTTAAACAATTGTAATGAATGTGAAGATGCTCAAATCTGCATAACATGAGATGGTGCTAGTGAGTTGATGCTCCATCCGTCCCTAGGTATTCTCATGTTATGCTCCATCCATCCATAACCTCATGGAGACACCTGAAGAAGGTTTTGAACAAGTCCCTCCTGTATGCAGGAATTCTGAACAGATGTTATAGACATGTGAGGTAATGTGCAAGGAGATTTGATCCATCCGAAGACGTGAACTCTGTTGAAATTGTAAATTTTGAAATGGAGGAGTATGGGTATGTTTTCTTAACTGAATTGATATGGAATGCAAATGAATGTCGAGCTGTCTTGAGTACCGAATGTATTGAATATTGATCTAAACTTGAGTAAAGCTTATATGAATAGCCTAAAAAATCAGATGAAAAGAAGGCACATTAGTCATTGTAGAGCAGAGTAAAACTACATTCACTAATGGCCGAAGCACACAAGTTTTGGTACCACCGAATGTACCTCTCAATTCCTATTTATTATCATTATCTTCTTTGAAAGGTCAAAGAGACTGTTTATCTCAAACATGTTGGTGGCCTTTTGCTAATTTTATGTATAGATATAATATGATTTCTATAGATAATAGGAAAAATTAACGAGTATAATTCTATCTTTGGCTGTTTCGTTTAAAATAAGCAAACTTTTTATTTTATTTATATATAATTCAACCTTGTACGTCTTGAGCTTTTATTGAGTAGATTATAGGTTACCTGCTAAAGCCTACCATCCATAACAGGAAATTGAACTTTGACTACCATTTTCCTCCCTAAATGACTCAGCATGACTCCATATTAAGTTGTTTTGAGACGGAGTTAGGAGGACAAGATCAAGACACAATAGATGAAGCCGATGCTTCAACATCATTCCCTCATCAATAGCACAAACACAACTTCTTGCTCACCTCTCAACGAAGAGGCTACTCTAACTCCTCAAATTCTAAACCAACACCAAAGCTGCAGTCTCCTTCAACACAGCCACCCATGGCCGAACCTACACCCACACTCCATCCAAAACGTCAATATATATGCAATAAATACAAATGCCCCTACGTCTGGGGTGGGAGCCTGGCGTGAGGTCGTACAACCAATGCTGACCTGCCTTGTGCAGTTTGAGTGGGATATGGGATAAGGCTGAGTCCTTTCACCATTTTTTAGACGTGTTACCCAATTTGTAAACTTTATCATTTTGATTAAGATCTCATGCCAAATGCGAAGAAAATTCTGGATTGGATGTGGAGGAATGGGATACACCCTGGTGGTTGTAGTTTTTGCATTTTGATTAACGGGCTTGTGAAATGTGTTCGATTATGTGATGCAGTGGAGGCGTTGGACGAAATGTCTGGGGGATGTGGCCTGTTACAATACTATGATTGATGGCCGATGGGTATTTTGAAATTCAACCATTTTGACGTAGCTAAAGACACTTGTCATAAGCTGATTGCGGATTCTAAGGTTTATCCTAATGTGGTTACCTACAATGTAATGATTAGTGGTCTAGGCAAAATGTGGTTATTTAATGACAGATGGGAGTTTTGGCGTCGGATGAGGAACTAAAGCTGGTTGTGTTTACTTACAGTAGTTTGATTGATTTGGGTGTGTAAGCCTGGAAATGTGAATGAACCTTCAATGGTGTATGGAGCGATGGTGGACAGTGCACCCACTCTACAAGAAATGTACATCACGTACATGGAAAATGTATATTACGTCAATGAAAAATGTACATGGTATACATGTGAGTTATGTGGAATTTACATTCCATATAACTCACATGTGTACTATGTAAATTTTTCATGTACGCGATGTTCATTTTCCATGTATGTGATGTACATTTTCCATGTACGTGATGTATATTCCACATAACTCACATTCATGTGATGTACATTTTTTTGGAGCGAGTGCACCTTCGAATTTGCGAGTGAACAACGGGGTTTAGCCTGATAGTGTAACTTGTAATGTAATGCTTAATGGTAGACCTATGTATTGGGTCGAGTAAGGGTTAGGGTTGGGATTGTCTTATACAAAAGGGTCCGGCCCAAGATGTAAAATGGGTCGGGTCGAGTCAGGCGCCAAAAAAAATACAAATCGGACCAAGTTGAGTCGGTCGAGTGTATATTTTTTTATGATAGTTTGTCTATATCACTTCCAATTTTTGGCAGTGGACAGTGAAAATAATTCATTACCTGATAGTATTTAGAAGCTTTGGAAATCATTGGCCTATTATTGATTGATTTGATCCATTAAAGATCCAATAAAAAATTATTCTTTAGAACTAATACAATTAAGCCAATAATTGATTAGACTCTGATTAAAGGTCTTTAATGAGCCCCTCTTATTTGAATAGGTCTACTAAATGGACATTGCAACGCTGGGATGGTGGAAGAGTTTTCCTAGTTATGGGATTTCATGAGGAAAGAGTAGTCCCTTCTATTGAAACATGGAGTATTCTTGTGAGAGCTGTCATCGTGGCGTTCTAATCTCTTGATTTTGGACGTTGCAACCGAGTAAAAATCAAGGATGAAGGAGGAAATAAAATTAAATAAAAAATATGAAAGTAGAGGGATGACGAATAGAGGAGATTGAACATGGAGGACGACGATGGATGAAGGAAAAAGATAAGTACAAAAATTACTAGTGTTTATAAGACCGGTCATATTTGGGTCATAATAAGGTGTAAATGTTGAATTATAAAGGAATAAAATGAAGTTTTGCTTATTTTGAGCAAATTGGCTAAAGGTTGTATTATTTTCATCAGTTTTTCCTACATAATAATAGTGGATACAAATATCTGGCCTTGTTCTTACGTACATTTTAACAAAGTGATAAACCCTAGCTGTAGAGATGGTATGCCATGATTGGTCCCCGCCAAGGTATGTGCCACATTGCTACATTTCTCCCTAAGGTTGTAAAATTCAGGATAAAGTATGCCTTTGATGTCGGCTTTTACTCCACCGATCGAGGTGGAATCAGACTGTCTTGTTTTACTGAAACTCTTGGACAATATTTCTCGTGAAAGCTTTCCATGCTATAATGGATGATTCCATGCTCTACTTCAATTTTTCTGTAGAATTTGTAAAAAGATTGCCCACTCCATTGCCAAGATCTCCCTCTCTCTAGATGAAGTGAAGGATTTGATTGAAGACTTTCTTTGGATGTTGTTCCTATGGTCATGGCTGACAAGATTTTTCTCCATCAGTGACATTTATCCGTTCTTTCTTGTCCATAAAAAAAAAAAGCGAAGTAATACACACAAAACCTTTTAATCTTTCACTTTTAACCACTTCTTAAATCTACGATCATATCTATAATTACCATTGTGATTATAACAATATAGGATCAAATGTACAATTTGACTTTATATTCTATTTATTTATTTATTTTCTATAATATCGCATCAAAAATAGTTTTAAACATAAGTATAATTTTGAGAAGTTAAAGTGTATTATGGAAACCCTCCTAAACATTTATTCTAACCCTTTGAATTTTGAAAGGACAACATAACCAAAGAAAATCATTTCAATGGTTCGTGTCCCTTATGCAAGGATAACTTTTGCGATTTTGCTTCTTGTATCTTGATAGATGATCATTTAATCCAATTTGAAGTAACTTTATAGTACCACTAAAAGTAGTAAATGACAGTAAATTTCTTTAGACAGTAAAAAAAAGGCTTAAAATATTTTTTTAGTAAACTATAGTCTTAAAAACACTAGTATATGATTAATTATGTAATGCATTAAAAAAAACAATAGTAACATATAAAAAATTATTTTAAATGTTTATATATTATCTCCTACTCCATAATATATAATATCATTGCGAATAATATAAAAACATTATAGTATGAGTAAAATTTGTGTACATCTTATGGAGTTCTTTCTCTACAAAATTCCCTCTTAAAGGCGGCAGTCTAACAAACTAACAAACTTGGCACTATTCATCCCTTTCACTTCCCCTCCCCCCTATCTCATGTGCGACCCCTCGCAACCGAACCCAGATTCCTCCTTCCCCCTTCCTCTCTCTTCTGCACATGGCTATCTGTTAACGCTGTCGCACGATACACTGCTCTGCTCCCCCTCTTTTCCGGGTTCACCAATCCTTATTAGTGGACGAGCAATCCGCGATTAGCAGCAACGAACAACAACGGCTTAATCAAATATTCAAGCGCCTGTTAATTAGGTATGTAATCATGCTAATTACTTGCTTAATTGATAACCAAGTCTAAATTTCAATTAATTGATTACTCTGTGAACCGTAATTTTTTAATTATTTTGGGTTTTTGGATTTAGGGATTAGGGATTAGTCGCTGGAACCGAGAAATTTGAATGGAAAAAGATAGGATAATTACGGTATCGGAAGCAGTGCATAAGCTGCAGCTTGCACTGCTTGATGGTATTGAGGATGATGATCAGCTTTTTGCTGCCGGGTCTCTTATGTCTAGGAGTGATTACGATGATGTAGTGACCGAACGTACGATTGCGAACCTCTGTGGGTATCCATTGTGCCCGAATTCACTGCCTGCTGAGCAGACTAAGAAGGGGCAGTACCGGATTTCGATCAAAGAGCATAAAGTGTATGATCTTCATGAGACGTACTTGTATTGTTGTTCCAGTTGTTTGATTAATAGTAAGGCCTTTGCCGGGAGTTTGAAGGAGGAGAGGTGCTCGGCTTTGAACCCGGAAAAGGTTTATAAGATTTTGAGGTTGTTTAAAAGTGTAGGATCGGAAGATGAGGAGGAAGAGTTGGGTATGGGGAAGAATGGGGAGCTAGGATTATCAAAATTGGTAATTAAGGAGAATGTTGAGGCAAAAGGAGGGGAGGTTTCGATGGAGGAGTGGGTTGGTCCGTCGAATGCTATTGAAGGGTATGTCCCCCAAAGAGATCGTCACTTCAAGCAGTCAGTGTTAGAAACTTCCAAAAAAGGTGAGAAGAATTCAGACCTTAGCTTTGCACATTGATTATGTTTATTTCGTAGACTTTTGGATCATCATTGTTTATATGTGTTATTCTTCTTGGTGCTCAATGAATGTTGCTCATTACAGGATCTGAACTGGGTGATAATGATCCGAATGTGGTTGACTTTGAGGTTGCCTTCAAATCCAATGAAGGTACAACTAGTTCTAGAGATGTTCTAAAAAATTATAAGAATTATCAGTTCAATCATTCAGAAACAATTGAGCCTTTGCTTAGTGACGTAAACTTCATTAGTATGATTATAACCAATGATGAATTCGCTGCTCCTAAGAAGTTGGAAGGTGGTTCCAAGCCAGGGTATTCTAGAGCCCATAAAGGTATTGTTGGCATAATTATTGCACTCGATATTTATCGTACAATAAGTATAATCCATTTAAAATTTCCTTTAATTATTTGTTTCTGTAAATTTTAAACTGAAATGAACTTGAATATTTATTACAGACTCAGGAAAAAAATCTATTTCGACAAAGGGTAAAGATTCTTTTTTTGAAAGTGTAGACTTTATGAGCACCATAATCACCCAAGAGGAATACAGTGTCTCCAAATTGCCTTCTGGTGACATCGTATCTGATCCAAATCAATTTTCTGGATTCTCTGAAATACTGGATCTTGATGATGCAGAGCAGCAATCTAAACTTTCTGAGGAGTCTGCTTGCCCTGCAGATAGTGGTATTCAGGAATCTATGGATTCAGTAGTCATAGGACACGGAGATAATGTTGATCAGAATTCAAGCTTAGCAAAAAATTCTTTTCGGCACATCCAGAATGTTGCTACTTCAAGTAGCAACGTAAATGACGAGGCTCATTCTGAGAAAGTTGTTCACTCTTATCCAATGAAGGGTAAATCTTCTCTTAGAAGTTCTGGGGCAAGGAAAGTAGCACGTTCTGTATCCTGGGCGGATGAGAAACCAAATGGTCGTGTGGGTGGAAATCTCTGTGAGTTTAGAGAATTTTCAAATTCCAAAGAAAGTCCCAGTACTTCAAAAAGTGAAGAAGCACGGGAAAATGATGATTCCTACCGTTTTGCCTCCGCAGAAGCTTGTGCGATGGCATTGATCCAGGCAGCTGAAGCTGTTGCATCTGGAGAATCTGATGCTACTCATGCTGGTAAATTTGCATTCTGTTTGGTTTTCTCTTGAAATATTGTTAGTTTGCAAGATCATTGTTGCAGCCATCCTCTTATGTTGTCTTACTTCAGTTTCTGAGGCTGGAATCATAGTGCTACCACAGTCAAAAGCTGCAGAGGAAGGGGAATATTCTGGTAAACATGATTCATCGGAGGAATTAGCTTCTGAAAAGTGGCCTAAGAAGCCTGGTAACTTAAATTATGATGTCTTTAACTCCGATAGCTCATGGTTGGATACATCTCCAGAAGGATTCAGCTTGATGGTAAGCTTTAATTCTTACTTCATTGCACATCTTGGTCTCTATGTTCCTGACAAACCATTGTTTGGATCTTCAGTTGTCACCTTTTACCTTGATGTGGAATGCACTCTTTTCTTGGCTGACATCCTCCTCACTGGCTTATATATATGGAAGAGAGGAGAATGCCCATGAGGAGTATATGTTTACTAGTGGAAGGGAATATCCCAGTAAAATAGTGCTTCCTGATGGCCGTTCTCCAGAAATCAAGCAAACATTAGCTGGTTGTCTTGCAAGAGCATTGCCGGGACTGATTGCTGATCTCAAACTGCCAACACCTGTATCCACTCTGGAACATGAAGTGGTACTGAGATTTCAAAATTGTTTTAAAAATAGTGTTTATTTGTAGTCCCTTATTCCATTTTATTCTATATATAGTTGTGCCTTGGTCATCTAAAATGGTATATGGCAGTGGTTCTTATGGTGGTGTGATTTTGATGGTTTAGTTGCTTAGGTGACCCCTCTTCCCCTGCCAAACTGTGATTAGGTATGTTTATGTATTAGCATGTTATGCTTTATTGTAAGGACTGCTGTATAATTTCTGCTCAGAATACTATGCTTCAATCTGCATGTGAATGCTGGGAACTTTTTAGCTTATCATAGCCATGGTTCTTTTTCCTATTAGGGCTGCTATACTTTATTTGTGATGGATATATCAGTTCCAGTTTCATTGTCCATAAACTATCCTGGTCATTTTTCTGTCTTTTTTCTTTTCTCTTTCAACCCCCCTTTTTTATTAGGAAAAGAAAAGCAGAGTAGCCCATAGTAGGCTACCCTAACCCATCCTCATGGATGATGAGGGAGAGGGACTCTTTCTACCCTTATGTTCATTTCTTAGTTTCATTACATACTTCTGGCTGTCTTTTAATATGCTCTCTTATTTCAATTTTTTTAACCTTCTCATTTTGGTGAGAAATTACTTTTCATTCTGCCCATTCTGTTGTTTTTTTTTTTTTTTTATCGTTTGAGGCTGGTGTTCCTCTTATAAGCTGGTATGTATGCAGGTCTGCTTGCTGGACACGATGTCTTTTATGGATGCACTTCCTCCATTTAGAATGAAGCAATGGCAAGTAATTGCACTTCTGTTCATTGATGCTCTTTCAGTCTGTAGAATTCCTGGACTATCTGCATACTTGACGAGCAGGAGGATTTTGATTCCGAATGTAAGTTTTTTGTTTCATTATCTGTTTTTTGTTTGATGCCTAGTTGGAGACATTACTGCATTTACATCCATCATTTTGATGTTTATTGGCCTTGAAGAAGTTATAAGAGTTGTTTTTTTGGTTAGCTTTCCTACCAACTTTTAAAATGTTTGTCATATTAAACTAACAGCTACCATTGGGTTTTATTAATTATAACAGCATACCAAAATAGCCAATACTTATACCAACGATATCTGTTGGCAAGCCAAGCAAACCAACTGTAAGTTGGTATGAGAAATGATTTCTTATATATTAATTTAGAAAGGCTCTTAAAGTTGTTGGCCCTCTTTGATTAGGAAAAGTCAAGGCATTGCAAAGGATACATGACTGGAGTGGGTGTGAGAATACTATAGTAAGATAGCTGTAGGGTATGATTAAGAAGTCTTGACAAAATTTGATGGAAGACCAGGTTATGATGGTTGCAGATTACATATTTTGTTTCTTATCGGCTATTGCTGAAATTCAACTCAATCAACTTCCTATGCAATGAAAACACGTCCAGCTCAATGTTCATTCTAAATAATGCTTCATCAATTGCTTCTATATTCCTACTTGGATCCTCCTTCTCTTCTTCGAAATCTATTGTCCTCAATTGTGCCTTGTCATCATCGTGAACATAAGATCATCATCGTGAACATATGGAGCTAAGTCTCTAATGTTGAAAGTAGTACTCTGTAATCTTTTGGAAGTTTCAACTTGTAGGCATTGTCATTGATCTTCTCAATGATCTTGGCGCATGCTACGTTCTTGCACAAGTTTGGAAACCTCTCCTTCCTTAAATGTAGTCAAACCAAGTCACCAACCTTAAAAACTTGCCGCTTTCAATTCTTGATTGCCTTGGTTCGATACATCTCGTTCGCCCTTTTAATCCTTGCTCGAACTTGTGCACATAATTCAATATAGCTTGTGCTTTAGATTTGGCATCACCAGGAACTTACTCGTTTCTAGGCAAAGGTATGAGATCAATAGGTAGCCTTCGTTCAATCCATACACAAGTCGTTGATCTTTTCTCGTTGGTTGTCTTCCAAAGGAGTCTGAGTGCAAAACACTCCTAATCACCAATTGTTGCCCTTAGTTCACATTCCTTCTTTCAAATCTGCCTCATACCCTCTATTATCGTTACTAGGTTATTTCTCTTCATCATCAATAAAAGAACCCTTTTCGTGCTCCTCTTCTTCAAGATGTGCCCTGTTACATGCATATTTAGTTTAAATGTCACGAATTGTCATGACCTTGCTATTAGGGCCAGAACTTTAGATATATTCATAGCCCTTGCACTTAAAACACATTCTCGTCTTCCGGAGTTAAATTAGAGGTAGCCTTCCCCTTGTCTTTAAACAAGTTAGCTTTGGCAGTGAACTTAGAAGTAACAATCGTTGTGACTCCACGTCCGCTTCTTTTTTCCTTTTCCACCTTACTCTTGTAGAAAGGATTTAAGAACTTTTTTGAGTAGCTATGCAAGGAATCAAGTGAAGCCTCCAGTGATTGTTACCTACGCAAGGAGGAGGTCAAGGGATACAAGAAGAAAGTCAGAGCAGAGAAGGGTGGGAGATCAAGATCGTGAGATCGAGGAAGCAAAGTAGCAAATCAAGGAGCATCAGTGTCAGACAGAGGAGCATCAGTGTGCAGCCATAAGTAGAATGACGTAATAACAGTTACATGTAAGGATGACCTCACGTAGGAGGGGCATCTTAGTCTTCTTAGTAGAGAATAATTTCTGTTACAAGTTGTTAGGGGACAGTGCATGTGTGCACGTAGGGGAAGGGGAATATTTAGGGGAGCGGGGTACATTGGCAAAGGAAGGGAATTAAGTACAATCTTGTAAAGGAGAGTCCTTTTCCTCTCGAAAGAAAG
The DNA here is from genome assembly GCA_026401315.1 of Dysphania ambrosioides. Lineage (NCBI taxonomy): Eukaryota > Viridiplantae > Streptophyta > Magnoliopsida > Caryophyllales > Amaranthaceae > Dysphania > Dysphania ambrosioides. Next base: position 3,062,305 of record CM048666.1, read on the forward strand.
GGTGAATACAGTCTAGTATCTATAATATCCATACAACTTCCTCACTTGTAATTGCAGCACGCTTAATCTGTATTCTGTTGCATCCCATATCTCAATCTGATCCTCGAGGGAATCCATTGGTTCCTAGCAAAGTGGTATCAGAACAGACGGTTTCAGTGAAGAGAGATGGCTCCGGGAACGAATGCACAGCGGTTGGATGCCATGGAGTCTGAGATTTCGTCGCTGGACACTCGAATCACTTAAGCAATCACCATGGCGATGGGGGTCATTGAACAACGTTTTGTGCAACAAACGCAGGAAGCCATAGAAGGCACAGCTCAATAGATACGAAATGAGGTGGTGACCTTATCCCGTCAGTTCGAAGCACACACCTCGGAGACTCGTACTGGGTCCGTTCATGTAGGGATGGGGAATGAGGAGAATGTTGGGTTGGGATCATGAGGGCAGTTCTCGGAGGGAGGACAGAACCGACTCCACGGAAATCCAGAGTTTCCAAACGACATGGGTAAGGGAAGTGGAGGAGGGTGGAGGTGGAAGAAGCTGGACCTACCCGTTTTCGACGGGTCGAACCTTGATGGTTGGATATTGAGGGTGGAACGTTATTTTCACTTCTATAGGTTAGGAGAAGAGGATTAACTGGAAGCAGCCGTGGTGGCTTTAGACGGGGACGCATTGTTGTGGTACCAGTGGGAACACAGGTGCCGACGAATTACCGGGTGGGAGGAGTTAAAGGGGCTGATCTTACGAAAGTTCCGTTCGCTCGCTTCGGGAAGCTTACACGAACAATGGCTCTCTCATCACCAACAATCTTCCTTAGTGGTAGATTATAGGAGGCGGTTCATAGAATTGCTGGCCCCGTTGGAAGGAGTAGCGGAGGAGATTTCGTTGGGGCAATATGTTAATGGCTTGAAGGAGGAATTGAGGGCGGAGGTTAGATTGTTGAACCCTACTTCTCTAGATGAGGCCATGGACGTGTCACTGAGGGTGGAAGAGAAGCCGTTGGCGGGGCCCAAAGCTCGTGTTGAGCCCAGATATGTGGGTAATTGGAGACAAGGCCCAAACGCTCCCCCTAGACAGAACCTAACTTATTTTACCCAAAATCCCATGTCACACCCAACTCATGCTTATCCAGCTCAGCCTACAATACCTCAAACCGCACCACACCCAGCTCACCGACCCACACAAACACGATTTGGGGGTGAGGTCAGACGACTGTCAGAAAAAGAGTTGCAGCAAAAACGGGAAATGGGGTTGTGCTTTCGTTGCGATGAAAAATGGAACGCAAATCACAGATGTCGGCGAAAGGAGCTTAGTGTATTGATTGCGTGTGAGGAAGAGGATGAGTACGTAGGGGAAGACGCCAGGGAATCATGGGAAACAGAGGTGGAAAAGGAGGAGTTAGTAGACAGTTCCCTTCCAGCTCCCATGGTTTCTCTCAATTCGGTGATGTGATTCACCAATCCCAAGACTATGAAAATAAAGGGGAACGTTAATGGAAGGGAAGTAGTAGTCATGATTGACCCGGGGGCTATCCATAATTTTATTTCGTCGAAGACAGCGGAGCAATTGCTTCTTCCTGTGTTGAAAACCAGAGAGTTTGGAGTGACCCTAGGCAATGGTGAAGCGGTGCAAGGTGATGGGATTTGTAGAGAAGTGGTTCTTCAATTACCTGGGTTGGTAGTGGTGGAGGATTTCTTGACCCTGCCATTAGGTAACTTAGACGTTATCTTAGGCATTCAATGGTTGGAAAAACTCGGAAACGTAACCACTAATTAGAAGACAAAGGTGATGAAGTTTAGGCAAGGGGACGAGCTGGTAGTCCCGACTGGTGATGCGTCGTTGGGTAGGACAATCGTGTCCTTGAAGGCCATGCTGCGTAATCTGCGGAAAGAGGGACAGGGGTACTTGGTGGAAATGAACTTGTTGTCAGGGGAGCAAGTGGTCAAGGAAGAAAATGGGGAAATGCCGGGCGAGATGCGAGAAATCTTGAACAGACATAAGGGATTGCCTCCGAGACGAGATATTGAGCATTCCATTGTACTTAAGGAGGGTACTGATCCGGTCAGGGTTCGCCCCTATCGCTACCCTCAAAGCCAGAGACAAGAGATTGAGAAACTGGTACATGACATGCTCAAGGCGAGAATAATCCAACCCTCTACGAGCCCCTACTCCAGTCTCGTGTTGCTCGTTAAGAAAAAAGATGGGTCATGGAGATTTTGCGTGGACTACCGAGCTTTGAATAAGAGCACCATTCCAGATCGATATCCAATACCCGTGATTGATGAATTACTTGATGAGTTGCATGGGGCTCAAATGTTCTCGAAGCTAGACCTTAAGTCGAGATATCATCAGATACAAGTCAGGGAGGATGACATACCGAAAACGGCTTTCAGAACACATGAGGATCATTACGAGTTTCTAGTTATGCCCTTCGGGCTGTCTAACGCCCTGACAACTTTTCAATCCCTTATGAATGCGGTATTTAAACCTTACTTACACAAGTTTGTTTAATTTTTCTTTGATGATGTGCTCATTTACAGCACAAACTTGGAGGAACATCAACATCTTTTAAACATAGTGTTGGGAATCTTGACCCACCACCAGCTCTATGCCAACTGGAAAAAATGTGAGTTTGGCGAAATGAGAGTGGCATACTTGGGTCATGTTATTTCAGGCGAAGGGGTAGAAGTGGATGAGAGCAAAATTCAAGCAATGTTAGACTGGCCCCAGACCAAGGCAGTTAAAGGAATTGTGCGGGTTCTTGGGGTTGGTTGGATATTACAGGAAGTTCATACGGAACTATGCGCTAATTGCTCACGCCCTAACTAATCAACTGAAGAAGGACAGCTTCGGTTGGACAGAGGAAGTTGGGGATGCATTCCAAAACCTTAAATTGGCCATGACACGTGCTCCGGTCTTATCCATGCCTGATTTTGAGGAGACCTTCATCCTAGACACCGATGCCTGTGACCATGGATTAGGGGCGGTGCTTCACCAAAAAGGCCATCCCATCGCATACTTCAGGGAAGTCGGGCTTTACAAAAGCCAATCTACAAAAAAGAGTTAATGGCAATTGTGTTGGCACTGGAGAAATGGCGGCATTATCTATTGGGTCGACAGTTTGTGGTGCGTACGGATCAAAAAAGTCTGAAATACTTGTTAGAGCAGAGAGTTGTAGGGCAAGCCTATCAAAAATGGGTGGGAAAATTGTTAGCGTATACATTCGAGATACAGTAGCAGACGCCCTCTCTAGGGAGTTTCGTGTTCATCTATGGTCACGGAGTTTGAAGTTCAGGAGCAAATTACGAAGGATGAGCTGATTAGTAAAATAGTGAGCAACATCAAGCAAGGGGTACCGGTCCCGAAATGGTTTGAGCTGGATAATGAGATATTGAAGTTCAAAGGGCGAGTGGTGATTCCCCGCCATTCACCGCTAACTACAACGCTACTCAAAGAGTACCATGATTCGGCAGTTGGTGGCCATGCAGGGGATTACAAAACCTATCAACGGTTGGCTGGCGAGGGTACTGGATAGGGATGCGTCGGGACGTGGCTAAATATGTCCGAGAATGCCCAATATGCCAGCAAAGCAAAGCAACCACCGTAAGTCCACTGGGGCTTTTTCAACCCCTTCCATTACCAGACAAGGTGTGGGAAGACATTTCCATGGACTTCATCGAGGGCCTTCCCAAATCGGACGGGTGGAATATAATCTTGGTCGTCGTTGATCGTCTCTCAAAGTATGCACATTTCTTGCTTTTGAAGCACCCATTCACGGTACCTTCGGTGGCCTAAGTATTCCTCAAGGAGGTTGTCCGATTGCATGGCATACCATCGACCATTGTATCCGATAGAGACAGGATTTTTCTCAGCCTTTTCTGGTCCGAACTGTTCAAGCTACAAGGTACACACCTGGGCGGAGCACTGCCTACCATCCTTAATCCGATGGCCAAACTGAGGTTTTGAATAAAGGTATTGAGTCTTATTTGCGGTGTTTCACCAGTGGAAAACCGAGGTCCTGGTCCAAATGGATATCGTGGGCTGAATATTGGTACAACACATCCTTGCATACGTCGACCAACTACGCCCCATTTAAGATCCTATATGGGAGAGATCCACCCCACCTGATACGGTTCACATCCGGGTCCACGGCAGTAGCAGCAATGGAGGAGCAGTTACAGGAGCGCGATGCGGTCTTAGATGAGCTCAAGTTTAACTTGATTCGAGCTCAGGAATACATGAGGTCCTATGAAAATAAGAAGAGGAGGGAAGACAGTTTTAAGGAAGGGGATTGGGTTTATTTGCGCCTTCAACCCTACAGACAGCAATCAGTAGCAAAGAGAGGCTCTCAGAAGCTCGCTCCAAGGTTCTACGGCCCGTATAGAGTACTCAGTCGTGAGGGGATGGTGGCTTATAGATTGAAACTGCCTGAAGATGCCAAAATTCACCCGGTGTTCCACATTTCACAATTTAAAAAGGCTCATGGCCCAGGGGGACTGCCCATAGCCCTACCAGAATCAGGAGGTGGAGAGACACTGGGGGAGATACTGCCAGAAAGGGTGCTAGGGGTCAGACAGAACAATATGGGTGCACCTCCTGCCACAGAAGTCTTAATTAAGTGGAGGAATTTGCCAGACTTCGAGGCCACATGGGAAGCTTTCGAAGATATTGACTTGAGATACCCCTCATTCCACCTTGAGGACAAGGTGAATCTTGGGGCGCAGGGTATTGCAAGGAATCAAGTGAAGCCTCCAGTGATTGTTACCTACGCAAGGAGGAGGCCAAGGGATACAAGAAGAAAGTCAGAGCAGAGAAGGGTGGGAGATCAGGATCGTGAGATCGAGGAAGCGAAGTAGCAAATCAAGGAGCATCAGTGTGCAGACAGAGGAGCATCAGTGTGCAGCCATAAGTAGAATGACGTAATAACAGTTACATGTAAGGATGACCTCACGTAGGAGGGGCATCTTAGTCTTCTTAGTAGAGAATACTTTCTGTTACAAGTTGTTAGGGGACAGTGCATGTGTGCACGTAGGGGAAGGGGAATATTTAGGGGAGCGGGTACATTGGCAAAGGAAGGGAATTAAGTGCAATCTTGTAAAGAAGAGTCCTTTTCCTCTCGAAAGAAAGGGTGAATACAGTCTAGTATCTATAATATCCATACAGTTTCCTCACTTGCAATTGCAGCACGCGTAATTTGTATTCTGTTGCATCCCATATCTCAATCTGATCCTCGAGGGAATCCACCGGTTCCTAGCAAGCTAACCTTCTTGGACTTGGTATACTTCTGTGCCGGATCGCTATTTTGCAGGCCTCATCAAAAGGACCTATAAGGTTGTAACTCAACCTTCTTTACAATACTAGGATTAAAGTTTGGATTTAATGTACAAGTTTTGAACGAAATTAGTTGGTAGGAAACGTTTTTTAAGCATTACCTTATATCGTTCCAACGAATCCACCACTCGTGCCTTGCCTTCTCTTCTCCTTTTGGTCTTCATATTCTTGTTCCAATGGCTAGCAAAACTAGTGAGCTTTATTATAATTACTTTGAAATGCTTATGATCACCATATTCCTCGTTGTCAAATACACTTTTCACCCTTTGCATCCATTTCCTTAATTTTTCTACTTGTTACTTCCATCGAAGGCTGGGATGCCCAAGCCCAAACCCTTATCATCATCTCTATGATGATTGCGGTTCCTTCTCCTAGGATCATACCTTTCCTCTTTCGAATCTGAGTTGGATTCTATTCTAGGAGTCCTACTAGGAGTAGGAGATGGTCCCCTGCGTTCTAGTCTTGCCAGGACTTCATTATAAATCTCTTCTACTGATTGAATTTTGATGAAAATTGACACCAACAACCTCCAATAAGATAGGGTTCCAACGCCAAAAGAATTACTTGAAAATTTGAAGTAGATCCCCAGATATAGTCCAAAACTTTTGTTCCGAACAACGTAACTCTTTTCTCTCAGAACGAACAAAAAACTGTGATACCTAGATAATGTATTTGATCCATGAAGAACAATACAAATGCGGAAATTTATTTTTCATTCGTTCTATAAAGGCCAAGCCACCAAGATTAGTCTCAAAGGATCGAATTGTTTAAGTTGCTTAAAGAATTAAATCACTAACAACTAAAACAAAACTGGTTGATCTGAAAGCAAAAGGATTAAACCACCACTTTTAAAGAACAACTCACGTTTGTATGCAATAAACTCAAAAAATCTATTTCTAAAATCATGCTTCAACTCGTTTCAACCCAAACCGAGTCACTCCTAGTCAAATACTGAAACAAAAGGATAAGGCCCCTACTTACATTCTGAAATGAAAAAGACTCCTAAATGCGTAAAACATGTAAAACCTATTTCAAGTAGAATAGTAAAACCATAGAAGTCAAATATTTAGGAAAGCAAATCCTAACTAGATTAGGATTATTAAAGATATGATGAGTCCTTAAAGGATGAGGATTCAACTAGCCAGCCTAGTCTTCACGTCCAACTTTCTTCACATGCCGTCGTTTGCTTGCATCCCTAGATTAGTTAGCTTCCAAATTGCCACCACCTGTGTAGTGAACCCAATCAACTCCCCATGCAATGAAGACATGTCCAACTCTACGTTTCTTCTGAATAGACTAAGTGCTTTATCAATTGCTTCTATGTTCCTACTCGGATCAGAGTGTCTCCTTCCTACTGCGGCTTCTTACACTATTTGCAGTGATGCATCCAGGGCTTTCCCAAGTATCATTTTGGAGAGTGCCAACTGCCAAGTATACATTTTAGGAATAAGTGAAGATTCTTATTCTTGCACTATTTATTCTATGTTGAGCTTTATTTTCAGTTCTAGATGTTCATGAATGGTTCTTTCATATTGTAGTTGATTGTACTCTATTTCAATGTAGTTTCCTTAAAATTTTAGCTGTTTGATAGCTATTGTCTGCTTCCCTGTACTTTTCTTATGCTCTCTCTTTATTTATGATCATATTATTGATTATTATGAAATGATTGTAGACTCTAAAAGTGCGTTAATATTTAAGTCTAGTGGGCATAGGGGGATCTCATGGCCAACTCATTGCTGACTTTTTTTCTAGTTTTTTTCGATGTTATTTACCTTGAGTGTAAATTTTTCTTAGAAAATTTTGATGCAGTGAGCATATGTAAAGTTGGTTACTTTTGGATGTTGCCTTAGGTCTTGAATGGTGCCCAGATAACTTCTGAAGAGTATGAGATCATGAAAGATTTTATGATTCCACTGGGTCGTGTGCCTCAATTCTCAATGCAGAATGGTGGTTGATAACTGTACTTGCTGCAGCTTCAACATTGATGTTGCTGCATCCAAACTGTTCGCTAATGCTGCTCAACCGATTCGTTGCATTTGCTTTCTTCTGGTTGCAACAAATTCTTGATACCTTAAAACTCCATAGAAGGACTTTCTTTTTTTCCCCCTCTAGGATGAAAGCATAGTACCCTTTTTCTTTTTTTTGGTTTCATCTCCTAGGAGCTAGCATTACCCAAATCATGTTAATACTATCGAAGTGCCAAACCGTCCTATCTTAGGTTATATTTTGCAGCATTTTTTATATGTTTGAATACCCTTCAATATGTGAAGAATATCAAATATTGTCTAAGGTAACTCTGAGATGGATTTATTATACCTTGCATGCCAAAGAACAGTTTTGGCGAAAGCTAAGACCTATGGAGCAACAATGGCCCAAGTTACAAAGTTTATTTATTTATTTTTGTCATATACAATGCCAGAATGATTTGTATCGTAAATGTGTACAGAACAGTTTGTTGAACTGAACAGGACCTTCTTTCTTGTAATTGTGCCAAGTAGAAGAGATAAAACTTAGCTAGTCATCTTCAGATATTAGGTGTTGAATTTCAATACACAATAATAGAATGAGGAAATTCAGCAGGTGGGGTCCATGTCCATCACAGTAAATTAATAGTAATAAAGGCAAATATGGTTATGGAGGACTAGGGTGTTTCATTCATATTGACTATTCAGAAAACAGGACGAGTACAGGACTCAGATAAGTGATAACCACAGTCCACAGACATGACACCACATCTCTTTCTATTTGTTACTTTCTTATTTACTCTTTTTTATCAAAATTTAATGTCTTTGTCCTTTATTTCTTCTGTTTTTTTTTTTTTTCCTTTCCGTCTTATCCACCTTATCATAATTTTATTTTCATCCGTTGAAAACTTTCCCCCTTTTTCATTTTATGTGGTCTGTGTTTGAGACGAATTCTTTAATTTTGATGAGAGCTACGTCATTTTTATTAAAGTTAATTAGAAATCTGTAAGATCACTGGATATAAGTCTTATCCCGCTTTGAAGCGGATACATTGCTTCAAAACAATTGACATATTGTGTGAAAACAGTGTAAGGCTAGGGCGTTGAACGTTTTTCAACTGATAATAATTTTTCATGAAAAACCTTTTACGGTGGAAAACTCATTTTCATGAAACTTTTTCGATATTTGGTTGTATGGAAAATAATTTTATATTTAAACATTTTTCGTTGTTAGGTTGAACTGAAAATCAATTACTCATATTAACTTTTCTAATTTTATTCTCTTGTCATTTTTAAATATTTTTTCATTTATTTTCTAGTTTTTTGTCATTAGCTAAATTTGTTATGCTAAACAAATATTTTTTTATATAAAATCTACAATATATTTCTCTTTCTATTAATAACATATTACATTATACATAATATCACCATAAAACCAGAGAATCCTAAAAAATTTGGTTCAACATTATAAAAAGACCTTAAGCTAACTATAAAGGAGTATTCGTAATCAAATAAGCAAACCAATCAAACAGGTAAACCAATCAACTGGTTATATGTAATAGTTTGTAATTTTACATTTTAAATTCTAACAGAAAGAAAATTTCTACTCTCATTTCAAATAAACTATTGATTTGCTCACATTTCATGAGAAACTTTCATGGTTCAATTGAATCGGGGGGAAATCTATGGGTTTTTTTTTTATTTTCGACTAAAATGGATAAAATTTGTTCGAATTCATTATATAGTATGATACTTTAATAATCAAGACATGATATTCGAAGAAATGTACTGAATTGATGATATTCAAAGATGATGAAAAGAAACTGTCGATTTTTCCCCCAATTTTTAAGAGAGAAAAAGTATGGAGTAGAGAAAGAGGGGCTACCGAGAAGATGAGAAATGAGGAATGCATGAGTGGAGCTAGGTATGGGACAGGCAAGCACGCAGGCCGATCAGACACACTTTTAGCACGGTCGTGGCACGACACAATACGCTATTCGTGGAGTGGGCCATAGGCCAGGCTGCGGACAACAAAAAAAACTTAGGCATGAGCACGTGAGCAACACACCAATTTGGCACGAGCCACGACCCGAAGTACGCTATTATTTAGTATTATTTAATACTATTATTAGTAATAATAAAATTACTACTACAGTTAATATTACTATTATTTTTAATATTATTATATTCTTATAATATAATTTAAATTATCTAAAATTATATTTTTAATTCTATTATATACGTTATTTTTGTTTTTTATTAAAAGATTAGGCCAGTACGAGACACGACATCTCAAGCATGTGGGCCGTATTAGGCCATGGATCAAGTTTTTGGGGAAAGGTAGCACGACACAGTACAACATGACCACAATTAGGCACGTCATGACACGACACGACACGACAAAAGACCAGTCACAAGTTGGCATGGTCTATGGCGGGCATGACATGACTCGTGCCCACTTCTATGCATGAGTTGTTTGTTAGTTGATTTTTTTTTTGGGAGTGAATGAATGTAAAATTCTTTTACTCCCAATTTTAGGGGAAAATGTTTTCAATAAGGTGTTAAATAAATTTACATTTCAAGTTTTACATCTTATACTTTAATCCAAACCAAACAATCTAAAATAGAAAAATAATTTTCAGGGAAAACAGTTTTACACCTTACTAAACGGAGCCTATATGTGCTACTTCGTGAAGTATTTTTTTAACAAGAGTTTAAGTGGGCATTTGGAGAAGGCTAGTAGCGCGTACTGTGTACCATATTTCTTGTCTAAAACGTGAGACTTAGGGTTGGTTTTATTACTTATTTCAATAAAAATAAATAAAATTCAGAAAAAATAAAATAATTATGACAACATAAGTTTAGTAAAAATATATTCAGGCAAAAAAACTTATTTCTTCCTAAGGTTCTTCTTTTCCTCCCTATGGTTTCTAAGACTAAGGTTGTAAAAATATCTAAATTTCCCAGGAGATTTGGATATGTCTTATCAATGTCTATAATTTCCTTAGATTTTATATTGTAAAACTCAATAAAAAAAATATATATAGTTGGTATGTATTAAGTTTTTCTATGGTGAGATTGTTTATATTCAATTGAAAATAAACTTGAGATTTGTGAATTAGTTTTTTGGGAAAGATTTTTAGGTGATTGAAAAAGAGGTCAATCGTTTGAAAACAAACAAATGAATCATGTGGAAATCATTTTCATGACACACAACAGTTCGATAGACTCCCTCATTGGAGACTGTAAAATACAATGATGTGAAAGAGGATATAAAAAATACACTCATAGTTTTGGTAAAAGAAAGGTTTTTGATTAATTCAATAGTTATGTATTTGTTAAATTTCAATCTTGATGTTATAAGACTATTTTTCGATGAACTAATTTGTTAGTTTTTAAAAGAAAGGTTATATTTTTCAAACAAAATAAATTTAGTCACTTAGAGTAAGTTAATTACCATTTAACCATTGGTCTAGGAGTACTCCACTTGTTGCGTGGCTAAGGTATCAATCCATGACTTGTGAGGAAGGCTGAATGGTTGATCCTCGACAACTTTTCACATCGGTTGGTTGGAAGAGACTGGCAATTTATGTCTACGTACAGTAGGAGATTTGTTATTGATCCAAGATAGTGAAAGACACATAAAGGGAAACGATGGTAAGAATATAGTGTATGACAATGTTCTATACTGAGTTCATCTACTTACGACTTAGCCTGATATTCTTGGCACAACGACTTTAATTCCAACGAGACAAGTAGAATGTGACCTACTTTTTAAATTTGCAATTGTTGTTGAAATGATTTTCAAATAGATTTCTAATAGACTGCACTTTCAAAGTCCTTTAAACGTGAAAACAAACACCACCCAAAGAGTACTCCCTCTATCGCTAATCGTTTAACATTGAGCAATTAATCTTGTTGGAACTTGTTTGTTCATTTAGTTGATTTTTGGTCAAATATTATTAAGCAATAATTGATTACTTTTTAGAGTCTCCTTGATTTGATCGAGAATTCGTCCAACCAGAAGATTCACATACATAGTAGGTAGCTAATCTATTTTGAACCAGTTTTACATCTCCACCTAAAATTCTACCCTTAATTAATGAGCTGAAACTATAGCTTTCTTTGACTCAGAGAAAGTTAAAAATGAACTTGGTTCTTCAAAAGTAGTTTGCCAAATCCATTTTCACATTAGTAATAAACAATATGTAGACGAGGCCTTTGATAATGCTGGTGATATTGTAAAGCACCAAATGTTTAGTGGGACTGTGGGAGCAGAGGGGAGGGATGCAGGCCTTGTAGTGTTGATCTCGAACCAAGGAGCCAGGAGGGGTTCCTTCTCTCCTCCTCTTAGCATTCTCTATTGTCTTGGTCTTGCGTGGGTTGAATTTACAGGATAATATGTGAAACACTCAAAGCCATAGAGTAGAGGCTGACCTTATAATGGAAGAATGAACAAAAGAAAACCATTATAAAGAGCCCATCGTAGTTGATAGTTCGATACTTTGAAGTTTAGAAAGTGATAGCAGTAACCACAATCTTCCCAGATCCTAATTTTTCTTTAATCACTAAGAAGCTTGTGCATAATCATTACTTCACACTTACTTTGTCCCCCAATCCAAGATAAGAGTGCTTGAAAGAAGGATACCCAAAGCATATACCCCTTTTGACTAGAGTACAAATTAAGTACGTGTTGTATTTCTGTAATTTTAAGCTTTAAAGAGCCATGGGCCATCGGTATCCAAAACAATATTTTAAAGGAAAAATTGTGTACTTTCAATACGCTGTTCAGAAAAAAGGTATTCTTAATATATTTTTTTTTATATCCTAAAAACGAGTAAGAAATAAAGTATAATAAAGAAGAAAAATTAGTAGATAATCTAGTTCGGACATGAATAGTATTGACTCTTGTTCTGTCTACCCAAAAAATAGAACTGATTTCCAACTGATATGTAAACATATTTATCCGAGATATCATATTAACTATTTACAAAACTTGACAAGAGATACTAAAGTCATAAAATCTTTCAAAAGCAAAACTGAAGAAAATCTCTCTGAGACACAACAAGAAAGCGCTCCAAAACATGTCACGACCTCTACATGAAGAGCAGATGAAGCGTAGCTTTAGGTGGAACTCCCCAACCCAACCCTTCTTGTTGTAGAAGTTGTGTCAACTTCCCAACCTAAGCTAGCTTTGTCCAATGATTTTCTCTAAACTCCATCAATTTGCACCACCACCTGAATTGTCCCCCAAACTGATCTTCTTAATATTATTGTTGGAAAGAAGAGCAGATAAGGAAAAAAAAAATATTGGAAACAATTCAAAGAGACAACAACTCATTTCTTATTTCAAATTGCAAATTTGGGAGTATAGCTATGGGTCGTGCATACCTATTTATATACTCGTTATGCTTAACTTAAAATAGCAACAATAATAACTATATATCACAATAACCAATCCTCAAATAGATAAGTAGCAATTCTATTATATTGTTAAATTATGGAGCTAATTCAAAATGTGCTTTCCTCCAATGACAACTTAGGGAAAAATCTTGTAGTGTTTTACCGACTTGGATTTGGAATTACTAATGGAAAATTTTAAAAGAAAATTTATGTCTATAATAAAGAAAATGTGTTAATAATTAGTATCGTCATGGATACGAGGAAAGTGAGTGCCCATCTCAGCTCATTTGTCATCATATATTCATATTGGAACCAAACTTTTCCCCTCCACATTCTCAAAATCTCCCAGTTCTTAAATTTATATTTTATTAAGTTTTTGTGTGATAAAAATTAATAAGAAAGAAAGATCGTAGGACCATAAAGTTATGTATGTGAGAGTAAAATTATTAGGACCATAAAATGATGTATATGAGAGTAAATATAATAATTGTCCTATAAAATAATTAAGGAGAGAAGGGATACCAATGATTTTCCATATTTAACAAAAAATTGAAAATTTAAACGGTCCAAAAAAAAAAACATAAACGACACCCTTAATATTGGCCAATCAGCTCAACATTTTTATACTAGATCTCAACATCTTTAAAATAAAAGTAACCGCAAGTATTAGTAATACTATAAAGTATACAATTAATATTTATTTCTTCTGTTTAATAAAGTTCTTTTTATTACAATATTACATTTTTCAATATAAACCTTTGAGTCTCCAACCATTAATATCCCTAATTTTATATTAATAAAAATTATGAAAAGTTAATTTATAAAAATTTACATGATAATGAATCTAACGATATCCACTAAAAATATTTTGTATGTTTAGATATCATGAAGAATTTTGTGAAAAACACAAGAGAGTTTTAACCAAATATTATTATTTATTTTATTTTCCTATAATTTTTCATATTTATAGGTATGTATCATAATCATAACACTGTAACTCAAAGTGAAGTTTGATTAAATTTAAGATGTGAATAATTCACTCTTAATTATGTGAACGATGAATGATCTTTACAAGAATTGATAAAGACAACAAAATAAAATGAATATTTAATTTAAAAATAAATTAAAAAATCCCTTATCTTTTCAATGTCAATATTTATATGCTTTCATCTTTGACTGTCTCCCAACCCATAATGACACTAATACAGAAAGAAGACAACAACAAAAAAATTTAAAAATAAAAATAAAAATAAAATCCGAGGAAAATAACAAAAACACTGAGACACCCTCTTCATCCTCACACTCTCTCTCTCTCTCTCTCTCTCTTCCGTAAGGATCTATTCATCCCTTTTTCTTTCCCTCTCTAACTTTCTCTCTCCTATTTTGCTAATCCTTTTCTTCTTTTTCGTGCTCCTTATTCTGCTATTTTTTCTTCTGTAAGTCCCGCATTTGATCGGTACTTTGATTTCCTCATCTGGGTTCCTCTATTTTGTTGATTTTGAGCACAAAGTTTACTGTTTTTTCATTTTTTTGGGTGTTCATATTTAGGGTTTTGCTATTTTCATGCATTTTTCCCCTCTTTTTTAGCTGTTTAATTGGATCCTTCTTTTATTTTTTATTAATTTTTATGCTGTATTTTTTTCTTTGGTGTGCTAGTTTGATCCTTGATTTTGTTTCTTTTTTTCTTTTATTGTTTAGAATTTATTTTTGGATGAAAATTATGGCTGATTTTTTTTTTAAAAAAATTATCAATGATTATAATATGGGTCAAGCAATATATTAGTGGTGGAAAGTTACAATCTTTGAACTTAGTATTTTGTTTTTATTTTTCATAATTTTTTTGCTAAGTTGAGCTCATAAAATAATAAAAAAAAAACTTTTCGCTTTTACTTTACCTTAATTATTTTCTTTTGGTTTGAACTGATTGTCATCCATGATCAGAGGTGATTTTAGTAGGACCTAAGGATGATTCAGAGAAGTAGTTACTTGTTTTTGTTGTTGTGATGATTAGTTTGGAGAATGCTTAACTAGCATGTCTTTGAGCTACATATATATATCAAAAGTTACTGTTAAAGCTGCTTTCATGAATTCGTGTCATTATTACATTCAACTTTTTAGGAGTTTGACAACGATCTGAAGCTTGAACTTGTTATTCATATGCTTGGATTCACCTCTATTGGTTAATGATCTGATGTTTATTATGCTTTGTAGTTTTTGCTTAAGGTAGTCTTGTTTGTATCGAGATGCATTTATATATAGTCGTGTGAGTGGGTTTCGTCGATTTGTTGTTAAGCTAATTGTGTATTTGTCTTGATAGATGAACAAATTGAGTTAAACGAGCTTTCTGAGTAAATATGGCTTCAGTAGGCGTTGCGCCTACTTCTGGTATTAGAGACTCTTGTAGTCAAGATGTTGATAGGCTCCCCGAGGAGATGAATGACATGAAAATTAGAGATGATAAGGTGAATGATTGATTAGTTCTTCGGTGTATCTTTATTGCTTCACTTGTGGCTGTATGATGTTTGATTGTTTGTTACTCCGTATATGTTACTGATGAGTTGGTTTGGTATATCAGGACATGGAACCAACAGTTGTTGATGGTAATGGCACCGAGACCGGGCATATAATAGTGACAACTATTGGCGGGAAGAACGGACAGCCTAAGCAGGTAGAGTGCTATTTTGACCATGCCAATAGAGTGATATGAACTTATGTAGTTGATTGTCTCAATTTAATCATGCAGATTTTAGCTGTTTCTTTAATACCTTTCTTTTGGCACATTTCAGACTATTAGCTACATGGCAGAGCGTGTGGTTGGACATGGTTCTTTTGGGGTTGTGTTTCAGGTATATGTTTCGTACTCTTTAGTTATGTGTGACATTATTGAGAGTCTGTCTCCATCTAGTCAGTATGCTAACTTATACTCTCATTTTCGTGTAGGCAAAGTGCTTAGAAACAGGGGAAACTGTGGCCATAAAGAAGGTACTTCAGGACAAGAGGTACAAAAATCGCGAGTTGCAGACAATGCGTCTTCTTGACCATCCGA
Organism: Dysphania ambrosioides; assembly: GCA_026401315.1. Classification (NCBI taxonomy): domain Eukaryota; kingdom Viridiplantae; phylum Streptophyta; class Magnoliopsida; order Caryophyllales; family Amaranthaceae; genus Dysphania; species Dysphania ambrosioides. The sequence continues at coordinate 3,078,048 of CM048666.1, forward strand.
ATGTCGTGTCCTTGAAACATTGTTTCTTTTCAACAACGGATAAGGATGAACTTTACCTTAATTTGGTGCTTGAGTATGTCCCGGAAACTGTCCATCGTGTGATCAAGCACTATAATAAAATGAACCAGAGGATGCCTCTGATTTATGTTAAATTATACACTTACCAGGTACAAAGTTCAATTCATAACTTAACTATGTATTGAATCTTCTTTTTTTTTTTATTTACTTTTTCCCCACTTTAAATTCTTTGGACTGGTGATGATTGCATTCTTTGATGAATTGCAGATTTTCAGAGCATTATCATACATCCATCATAGCATTGGTGTTTGTCATCGTGATATTAAGCCTCAAAATCTCCTAGTAAGTCCGTTAGCAACAAATTTGGTTTTGTAGTCAGGTTTACTGAGTTGTTGGCACTTGTGTCATTACCTTATGAGTTATGACCAATATACCCTGATTATGGATGTACACGTCTATAGCCTTGACATTTCCATTGCAAGGCTGCGGTTCAATCCCATTTGGACAGTAGCAGTTGTACTTGTCTAAACCCATATATTGAAATCACTCTCAGAGGTTTTAACTAGCTTTAATTGTAAAAATATGCAGGTCAATCCTCATACACACCAGCTCAAGCTTTGCGACTTTGGAAGCGCAAAAGTTTTGGTATGTGTCTATATCCTAAACCTATTTAGTCAACACTTTCCTTCAGTCATTTATTTGCCTATGTATCTCCTTCTCTTATTATCCTCTTCTCTCATTTGCAGATAAAAGGCGAGCCTAATATATCTTATATATGCTCAAGATACTATAGAGCACCAGAGCTAATATTTGGGGCAACCGAATACACTACAGCTATTGACATCTGGTCTGCCGGCTGTGTGCTTGCAGAACTGCTTCTTGGACAAGTAACTCATTGCTCTCACAAATTTCCTGCTTATTTAGTGGTTGAGACACTTATGTGAGCTTGTATACTAATAATGCCTGTTTTATTATTTTGTCAGCCGCTATTTCCTGGTGAGAGTGGAGTTGATCAGCTTGTTGAGATAATAAAGGTAAAGATTAGTTTTTATGGTCTTCTCAACCAAGGGGAGCTTCCTTTGTCACCTATGCTGACATTGATTTTTTTAAGTATAAGACATTCCGAGGTGTTTCTAATATCTGTTGAAAATTGTTTCAAACTTTTATTTCCATGTAAAATTTGGAGAATTCAATGATTATGTTTTAAAGCCTTATTGAATAGGTCTGTTGTTATAATGTCCTGTGACGATTGTGAAGTCTTTTGCAATGTGTATCTTCTCCTGCATTTAGGTGGCTGTATCACTAGATGCGAGTGGTTTAGTGAACAATGTTTTTTGCTGCTGAATATCAAATTTGGTTGGGCTGTAAGTTGTGAGAGGGTTATAAATGCGTGCCCACTTTTATTGTGATTTGTGCATTTTCATTACAGTTTGGGAACTTGGTAGTTATTGTCCTTGTGCTTCTCAGGTTTTGGGCACTCCAACAAGGGAGGAAATCAAATGTATGAATCCCAACTACACGGAATTCAAATTCCCCCAAATTAAAGCTCATCCATGGCACAAGGTTAATTTCAGGACCTAACATTGTATCTTTTCTTGTTGGATTTTTTTTACGGTTTAAAAGCTGACATTTATTTGCACCAGATATTCCACAAACGGATGCCCCCTGAGGCTGTGGATTTGGTTTCTAGGCTATTGCAGTATTCTCCTAACCTACGGTGTTCAGCTGTAAGTGTCATATTTCAAAGTGTACGGTTTAACATTCTTTAAATTTGCAATCTCTGCTGTATTCTCCTGTTCTTTGATGTAGTTCAGTTTATTGAATTATCTTTTTAGCTTGTTCCTATCCTTATGACCAGTTCACAATATGGTCTCTAATTATGTGGTGACGGATATGATTCCGAAGTTCTAAGAGATTTTTGTTTCCATTTTCAGCTGGATGCCTTGACTCATCCCTTTTTTGATGAGCTTAGAGACCCAAACACCCGCTTGCCAAATGGACGCTTCCTTCCACCTCTGTTTAACTTCAAGCCTCATGGTAAGAACTGGTCAAACCAAGATTTTGTTCATGCTGTTGCTCCCTCTAGGAAATCAGAACTAACTATATTTTCTCCATACACAATTTCTTGGACAGAATTGAAAGGTGTGCATGCAGAAACAGTTGTCAGATTGATCCCTGAGCATGCAAGGAAGCAATGTCCTTTCCTTGGGTTGTGAAATCAAACTTAATGAGATTGTGAAGATGAAAGAAATATATTGCTATTATCAATTATGGAAGATGTGGTTTTTAGATCTATTGAGTATCTATTCCTTGTTATACCTTTTAATATATATTCTGGTTCCCACTCCTGTATTAGTATCTATTTCATTAATGTGTGTTGTAAAAGCAGCTTTTAGAGAGAAAAATGAACAATTGCAAGTCCTTCACAAAGCCTTATGGTCGCCCTTCAACTGTTGTTTCTACATCTAACTGATTGTAACTTGTCTCAGAAAGTAATGTGCAACAGTTTTCTGAAGTTATGTGTGGTGGATATAGTTAAAAGTTTGCTTCCCAGCTTGAAGTCAGCTGTTATGGGTACTGGCAAACAAATGACATGGTGAGAAGCATGGATTTCGACTGTACGAGGCAGTGATTGTTACCTGAAGAACAGAAAGATATTTCTTGTGTAGTATCTGACTGAGTGTGGGTTATAACATATTCATTGAAATAATGCTAATATTATTGTATAAACCCTGACTTCTCCCTTTGTATTGTAATAACAAGAGGTGCGAACATCACATGTCCTTCGGTTACAATCGGTGCAAATGGCGTCAGGGTTTATATGGGGCGATTTATCTCTCACTGATACTGGTTGCAAATATGTCGTTGCGAGATTCACCAACATTTTGGGCTACAATCATGTGTTAACTCAAGGGATGTCCATGATTGATGACAATTAGATGACTACTAGAAAATGGATCCTTAACTATATTCCTGATGATGAACCAACCAAAAATTTTAACAGCGTGGATTAGTATCCCTAACCTTGCTGTAGAATACTTTGACGCTACCTTTCTCAACAAGATTGGATCAAAACTAAGTAAAGTAATAAGAATAGCCATGAACACATCCCAAGCAATAAGGATGTCGAGATTGATTTCACAAAACCCCTTCTCTCCAAATTCTGGTTAAAGCTAGGGCAAAATTCGTGTCATACTGATATTGTCTTCTGAATGTGCTTAACCAAATAAGTGATTCACAACTAGCCATGAATAATGAGGATAACCAAGTGCCTTAGATGATTGCTTTTGACTCCTATTTTGTCAGCTTTGTTACAAGGTGGAGCTACAGGATTCAAGGTTAAAAGGAAAATTCTATATAAGGATGATTAAACCAATATTATTGTATAAATTGGAGTGTTTGACTTTTAAAAAGGAGCATCTTAAGAAGATGAAGATGAGTGTAGTAAATATGTGTATGTTAAGGTGGTTGTATGGGAACACGATTAGAAATAATGATATTCAAAAGAGAGTCGAAGTAGCGAGTGTTGAGGATAAGTTAATGGAGAATCAAATGCATTGGTTTGAGCATGATAGATGCCGAGTGATAGATGCTCCGTTGAGGAAGGTGTTATATTAGGATATTGAAAACCTCAAATGCGGTCGAGGGAGATCGACGATGACTTGGATGGATGAAGTTAAGCAAGATATGGAAACAATAAATTTAAAAGAAAGGTCACTCTAATTAGAAAATAGAAGAGAATGAAGGATACGCGAATTAGAATTTTAATGTATAGAATTTTAATTTATGTAGCTGACCTCATAATTTTGAAATTAAAGTTTGTCTTTATTATTATTGTATACTCTGACCATTATATCCTTTCCTAGAACACGTAACATCTGTTATGCTCATATTTAATTATCGTTTTTCAATTGATATTACCTGCCCCCTCAACCTCTAGGTTATGTTTCTTTTTTCTGAACTCTGCCAAATGTTTTTTTTTTTATAGTGAATGCCTAATTATGTGAATATTGACATATGTGGGGATGAAAGTATCCTAATGTTTGTGGTTTTTAGTTTTAAACAATGTTTGTGGTATTGGATTATGAAATACGGAGTATGAAATAATTCATTATGCTGAATCGAATCCCTCTTGAATTCTGTGATATTGTGGTGTTTATTTTTCTTCCTGTCTGCCCCATGGAATCCGTAGCTAGTTCTCTTTTTTAGGCTTGGTTGAGTGTGTTATTGTGTGGTAATTTTTAGGCTTGGTTGAGTGTGTTATTGTGTGGTCACGAGCCCAATGACATTATGACACTAGATGCAGCCTTGTCTTAGCTTTTATCTTTGTGCTGATTTGAGCTCATCAATGACATCATGCATCTTCAATTCCATGAGAATTCTCCTTATTCTTTGTTGTATTTGCTTATAAACTTGCCTTAGTATTGAAACTAAATGCTATAATTGTTTGACATGCAGCACAAATCCAACATGGGAAGAATTATTTGCTTAGAAGAGGTCAAAATGAAGAGGGTTAGCTGCTGAGCATGCTAGCGTAGGACGGTAGGAAGTATGCAATTTGACGGCAACTGAATGAAACCCACATAGATCGGGACTTGGAGAAAGGGAGGGTATATAAGGGGGACAATACTATAGAGTATAGACTATAGTTCATCTTTTTCTAAGTTCCTTCTGTCAGTGATTAGTATATCTCTGTTATTTGTTTTTCTACTTTCAGTTGGCTATGATTTTTTACATGTATATCATATATATGACCATATACTCTTTACTACAAGAGCCCAAGAGGATATGGCTGGTGTACATCCCATACCCCTGGCACATCCTTTACCATAACGGTGCTTTTGTGTTTGTATGTGGGCCTTCGCCTATCTGTTAGTCGATAATCCTATATTCCTGTAGTCCTGTCTCCTGTGTATGCAATGTGTCATCTTCTGTGACATTCGAATTTATTTGCACAAGTTTGAAACGGAACCTCATGGATTCCAAGTGCTTCCCGTTTTTAAAATTTTTGAAGTTAAATGTCATATTTTTGCCTATTTTTGATTGCTTTAATTTCTTTGTACTGTCAAACGAACAAGTGAATTGGGTGAATGATTGTTTAGCTTGTTTAAGGTCATGTTAGACACCAACTTTTAAGTGGGTTTTGAATAGATTTTAACGTTTAGGTAGCATTAAGTGATAAACACTAAGATAACTTTTAGTGGTGCAATTAATATTGACCAAATGTTATAATTTTTAGCTTTTAGGATGCTTTCGAATAACTCTTGTAAATTTCAATTTAGTATTATTTAATTTAAAGTAACTCAATAGCATTTTCGCCGAATATTAAATTGTATTTTATTTTTTGTAAGTACTCCATAAATTGTATTTTTAATTGACTAAAACTATCATATAAACACAATCAATTAGTTAAACAAGTTAAGTGAGCCAGCCCATAATTTTATGGTATTAATCTTATAACATAATTTTGTGGTCTTAATCTTGTAAGAATAGATGTACTTGTGTTGTGTAGTATACAAATATACAATTACTTGAACTTAAATTTTACTGGTTGGCACAAAGTCGAATGCCTCAGTTTAGTTATCATATGTTGTCATGTCGTCTTCCATAGTTCCATAGGTCGAATGTATGGCCATCAATTTATATGGGAAATGACGCAAAAGTTTGGCTAAGCTCTGTATGTTTGCATCCTGCCAAACTAATGGGGTAAAAATTATGATAGTGCTAATCATTTCAGGGGTCGGCGCCACAGTGTTAATGAGAGTAAGTAGGGTTAGCCATGCCTGGTGGCTGATGCCACCCCCACTTGTTTTAGACTTTTGTCTTAAGATTTTGTGGTTTATAGCTGCTTAAAATCATCACCAAGAACTTTTTATTTTCTTCCCACATTTGATGTCCACTTTAAAGTCCGTCTTCAAATATCAATTATTCTGTTATCATTTCGTTTAAGATCCCAAAAATTACTACACTAATACCAGTATTTAGGTTGGGGAATCAACAAGTATATTCTAGCTACCCATCTAATATTTCTTTTTTAAATTCAACCGTTAGTTGTTGGCCGTATTTTGCATCCATTATTAAATAACTTTTTTTGACTATCTATCGTGTAATATAATTGAACAGGCAATTATGGGGCATCAATCTTTTCATAGTAAAATTGAAATTATTTTTGAAACTTTGTAATACTTGGCACTATTTTTTTTTTTTTTTTTGTGACAAGAGATACAAATTGAAGGCAAGTATTTGATTTCAAGTCTTAAATATTTTTCGTTACAATTTTAATTAATAAGAATTTCTCAGCTAATGTTTACAATTTATCAACGTTAGTTTGTAGATTAGAAAACGTTTGTTTAACATGTTGCATCAACTCTTAAAAGTTCATTCCTTTTTAAATTTTGTTTATTGCTTTCTGTCGATATAGGAAATTGGAGAATCGCATTTAGTTGATGTCATTTCCTTAATATACGTGCAATATAATGTAGGAATGCTCCATTGTTATATTTTTTTTAGGAGAAGGTTATAACAAGGTTTCAATTTCAAAATATTCCCAAAATTTCTATATTTATGTTCTAACCTTGTTTTTATGTCTTTGGACATTGAATAAAAAATAATGATTGATTTCAAAACTTTTTATATCAATGTAAGAGACTCTCATTACTTTTGTGTCAACTTTTTGAGATTTTTCGAAAATATCTCAAAATCGACGTACAAAGTTTCAAAATAAAGTCATTTTTAATGGTTTCAAACCTAATGAGGAAACACTTTCATATTCTTATCAAGTCTTATAAGAAGATATTAGGCCCTAAAAATGATTGAAATCACCCACTTTAACTTGTAACCTCCTTTTAATCTGATTTTAAAAAGTCTATATTTGGGTCATATTCTCCTTTTTAGGAATTCAGAATTATAATAAAAGACCACTATTGAACGTTCTAATTTTATTTTTGTATATTGCTCCTAAATTGTGTATACTTTAAAAAATTCCAAACATTTTAGACTTTTTTGAACTTGGCAAGGAGATAACTCCTGGATATTCTCATCATGATCGAGCTATACATGGCTAGCAATCTAGCATAGTCCTGACATAACTACACAATAACTTTTGTTTCCTTTAAGAGAAGTACGTACTTATAACTTAAAGAGTTTTTAGTATTGGTACACTGTAAATTAGTGGTAGACGTTAGAAAACCTCTTAATACGCCTGCAAGTTCGACGAAAAATAATACAAGTTTAAAATGAATCCAAGGCAAGTGATCATTGAGAAGAATATAGAACTAGCCAAGCTAGTTAGCTAGCTAATATTCTTCCCCAGCATGTTTATGAATTTCAAAAAAACTATGAGTTAATACATATATTTTGGTAATATTCCACCCATTTAACAAAATAATAGAAACTTCAGAAAGCTTCTTAGGAACTATGATCATTATATTATCCTTACCCCAAACACACTCAGCCTGCAAACTTTAGTTATAGTGGTCTGTTCATGCTCACTTCTCAATCATTTTAATACAACTTTGTGGTCAGAATTACTAGCTCTAACCGCCCTATAACACATACGCTTTCCACTATCTCCCATGCATGAATTCTTGAAAGCTTCCCTGCACTCAAAAAAAAAAAAAAATTCTCTACTCTTAAGTATTGGTGATATAGGAATTATGGGGGCGGTTCGAGTATCTACCAGTTTTTATATTCCTCGTGCTCGAACTTGGTCATATTATCATACTCTAAAAAAAAACCTTTTAAACTCGTTCCATTGCCCTATAGTCTAAGGGTTACCCTACTCTAGGGTGCATACTAGCTAGCTACCTATTGGTTCCTTGCACTTTTATTACTTGTTTTCCCTGGCCTATAAATTGGTCAATTTCATAGATTTTTTTTATTTACTAATTTCACCATAATAAAACCTAGAAAGAACGTTGATTTCATCCATATGGCTTTAGCTTATACGTCTATGCTATTAACTATTTTTTCAATATGTTTGTCCATTAGCTTTATCCAAGGAAGAATATTATCGCTAATGCCTCTGCATGAATCTTATAAACACTCCCAAATTTCGATGCCGCCTTCTCAGGCACCTGATAGCCACAGCTACGATCACAAGGTTGGTTACAGTCCTGCTCCTTCTCCTAGTGATGACAATGGTAGTAGTACTAGTGCTCCAGTGAATGTCGTTGATGTTCGGTCGTTTGGGGCTGTTGGGGATGGCTTAAGTGACGATACAATATCTATCAAATCAGCTTGGGGTGCTGCTTGTCAATCAGAAAATGCTGAAATTATTATACCTCGAGGATTTTCGCTGATCGCTTCAACCTTCGATTTTCACTGGGCCTTGCAAATGTGGTGTTGTATTTCAGGTACTCATCTTTCAACTCAAAAACGTCCGGTTACCTAGTTTAAGCTACAACCATCTGAAATTGTTGCCATTAGTAATCACAATGTTAGAGTTAGCAAACTTTGTCACAATATGATTGTTTATTGTGTTACACTTACTGATGAGTGAATTACGTTGGCGCTAAAAATGAGTAGCAAAATGCTTAAGGTAAATGTTTAAGGATTACAATCTTCCTCGACATGTCTTTATATGCCCTCACATCGCATCTTTATAAGAACATAATCAATTATTATAAAATAAATTCCTACTTTATACCTTAAATAAATATAACGGGGATATTTTCTTAATTTCATTTCTTTACTTGATATATATTTTTCTGTATTTTTATATCTTTTATATTTATAAACTGATATAGCAATAGCTCTATTTAATATAACACTACTTATATCTGAGATCTCAATATCCAAATATACTTTATATCGCGAATGAATTAGAAATATTTGATTATGATAATAACTTATATTTAATCCTGGTTAAGCTTGAAGGAACAATTTTGCCACCAGATGGACCAGAATCATGGCCTAAAAATAGCAGCAAAAGGCAATGGCTAATATTTTATAGAACCCATGGATTGACATTCCAAGGTGGTGGCCTTATCTCCCTTGTAAACCTCATAAGGTAATTCACTTTAAAGCAACAATCAACTTTATCATTCCCATTATCAGACAATCAATTGACCCTTGTATGCGTAGACTACTATTCTCAAGGGAATTTCGACTAACAAACTGTATAAATTTCCAAATGATACAGGGAACCAACGGGACTACAATGCCTGGTCCTTGCGATAGTCCAGTTGTAAGTGATATATATATATATATATATATATATATATATATATATATATAAATAACCCTGTGTAGTCCTATCATAAACTAATACTAATAAACTAATACTAATACGTAAAAATATCATCTTGTCAATAAAGGGGGAAATAAAGGTAAAACGAAATAAAAAAAATTAGTTCAACCAACACGTGTTATTTACGCGAGAAGTCAATCCCGTAAAACCAATTCAATGCCTAGAAAATCACTATATGGTATTCCCATGCAGTTGAAATTTTTTATATGGTAATTTTTCACAAAATTTTTTTACACGATAGTTTTTTACAAAATGACATTTTTATGCGGTAGTTTTTTTTTTTTTTACAAATTACCCATTTTAGAATGAAGTGACAAATTAGTTTTATATTTAAATAGTATAAACATTATAATACACTTGACCATGAAGAGTGTTGTCCAATGTCCCATACATGAAACTATGAAAGTATCACCATGATGAAATACCCTAGTTAATATTTAACTCAAAAACTAACTTGCAGGCCATAAGGTTCTTTGGGAGCACAAACCTAACAGTGAGAGGGTTGAGACTCATCAACAGTCCTCAATTCCACATTCGAATTGATGCATGTCAAAATGTTAATGTGGATTCTCTATTCGTCAAATCACCCGCTAACAGCCCTAATACTGATGGAATTCACGTTGAGAATACGAATGATGTGACTATTTACAATTCAGTCATTTCTAATGGTAATTTTTTTGGAGCCTTGTCTTTGTTGGGGCCAAAATCATATTAATTTCTTCACAAAGATTATACACACTAGAATAAAAGTGACATATTGAAATAATAAAAGTTACCCCTTTAAAATTGATAAAGATTGATATATGTTATGTTGAAAAGTACCTTTTGTTATATTAAGAGGTCACTTTTATTGGGAAATACAATAAAATTAATGTGTCCCACGTGTATACAATATTTTTTCTAATTTATTTTACTTAATACAGAGTATTGCGTACATATTTTTCCTATTGATCCTTTAATTTTATGTTGACTTATGATTGTTTTCTCTATGGCTAATCCAGGTGATGATTGCATATCAATTGGAGCTGGTAGTCATAATTTGGACATTAGAAATGTTACTTGTGGTCCTATTCATGGAATAAGGTACTATACAATGTAAAAGTTTTTCTTATTTTGTTTATCAGTTGCCAGAAGAAGAAAAAAAGTTTCTTTATTCTATTTAGATAAATAGATAAGTATAATAAATGTTAAGATTCTTAATAAAATTTCTAATAAAAGGTAAGTTAAGTTTTTTTTTTTTTTTTTTACTACATCTTCGATAAATAATTGTCAAATTATCATACTAATAATCTAATAGGATGTACTCTGTGAATATGTGATACTTTATCAGGTAGAACTTGACCAACTTAATGAAAAAAAAAATCATTGATATGATGTAAGTCTTAATAAGACAGTTTTATTGCCAATTTCACCACTTGTGAACTAAAGAGAAATTTTTAATGATTATATCTATTGTGAATTTTTCTATATTTTTATATCTTTTATATTTTTATATTTAATATAACAATACTTATATCTGATTTTTTAATATCCTGATATAATTTATATCATATATGAATCAATTAGAAAAGCCTCTGAACTAAAGTTGGTAACTAAAGTTGGTAACTTGGAGTTAAAATTTGTGTGTTATCCTGCAGCATTGGGAGTCTAGGAGTCCATAATTCCAAGGCTTGTGTATCCAACATCACAGTTAGCAACTGCCTAATTAGGCACTCCGACAATGGGGTCCGGATCAAGACATGGCAAGGCGGGTCCGGATCAGTATCAGCCGTGACCTTTGAGGGGATCCATATGGATACGGTCCGAAACCCAATTATAATAGACCAATACTATTGCCTCTCCACGAACTGCTCTAATCAAACTTCAGCTATATCCATCAATGATATATCCTATTCCAATATCAAGGGTACTTATGATCCGAGAGGCCCACCGGTCCATTTGGCATGCAGCGACCCGGTTCCCTGCACCAACATCACTCTCTCGGGTTTGGAGCTCTCACCGTACCCGCCGTGGCAATGAGTCTAGTAGTGGGTCACAAGCATAAGTTGGAACCCTTCTGCTGGAATGCTTATGGGATTAACATAGGAGATTTCACTAACCCCCCTGTTTATTGCTTGTTTATTGCTTTGTAGTTTACAAGTTTTTGCTCCCTTTAGCAAATCATATGAGGACAAATAACTGGGTAGTTAAACAAGGTTTCCTATGATGGTATATGTACGTAGTTTTTTTTTTTTATTCCAATAGTTAAGCAACACTACAGTATATGCGATGCTACATTAAATTTAGTAGCATCGCATATACTGTAGTGTTGCTTAACTATTGGAATAAAAAAAAAAACTACGTACTATTATGTTAGAAAACTTAAGAGAGAAAAGGGGTTGGATACAACACTCCAAGCCGCGGAAATACGGTTTTCTATTTGTTTAATTTTCCCCCTTTAGGATCATCGGGTTACCACGAAATAACTAATGATATACAATGGTGAAAAACAATTTACTTTAATGATCTTCAGAGTAAATCAAGAAGAAACTTTGTAATTGTGTTTATGAAGAACAATCAATGAAATATACTGCAGAAAATTTCAGAGAGAAATGCAAGTTTTATGTATTTCACACTTTTTTTCATCCCTCGTCAAATGAAACAAGTTGTCTATTTATAGACTAAATTAATTAGATGGATGATATTTCATTTGAAAAGACACATATATAATCAACTTTATTTGAAGAGATATTTATCTATTCAATTTTAATTGAAGTGACACATCTATTCAGCAAATTAAATCAGTATATTTTTAGACGTACTCTAGAAACTAGACCAACCCTTGAAATAAGATGTTCTAGTAATTAGATGTAGTTCAAATCTATTTCTTAACGTACTATATAAATGATACACGAAACTTGACTAGGCCTAAAAATAGGTTGTTGTAAAGTCCATTAATCTATAAATGTCACAACATATTATTGTTGAATCTCAAAGAAATTGTTTTAAAAAAAATCTAGTGCATAAATATAATTCGGAAATTTATGATCTCTTCATCTGGATTGCTTTACCTACTTACGTTTTCATGTAAATACGAAGCTGGAAAAAAATCTATGAAAAAACTGATCAACAAGTAACATAGTCTAATATAAGAGAAGGAATGCAAACAAAAGTGAGACTTTTCGGAACACTTTCCATTACGAAACTCTATGTTACTAGCAGATATTATTGCCACAGTGCCACGCACAAACATGACAAGGCAGCTACATTAGGTGCCTCAAGCTATACTACAAACAACAATGATTTGCCAAATTAGGTCGTGAGAAAATTTGGAACTACTTTCGATCTACTGCAGCGGCTCAATCATCTGAGGCTTTGTTTGCCTACTTTACTATCATATCTTGGGGTGCAGCTTATGGATTGCCATCTCTATCTACCTATGAGCGTTTGGCACTAAGCCCATTATGTGAGATCACCATGCATGAGCCATTGAGCCACAAGCGACTCATGAGAGCAATGATCAGAGACAGTTGAATTCTTAGGATACACATATTTACATGTAGAAGCATATTTGCAAGATCAGAGAGGAAGCTTGCTTTCATTTTCAAGCTACCCAACCTCACACAAGTTGTCCATGAGCATAGTGTAAGTTACACTATCAGGCTTAACATGCACCACTGTCCACCATATGTTGGAGTAATGCCACTGCCTCTTCAAGCTTCGCATTTTTGCGTAGGGCATCAACTGATTTATATGTGACAACATCAGGAGCGACTCCGTGAGCTTTCATCTCAGTGAACAACTGGAGTGCAAGAGGATTTGCACAATCCATCCATAAGAGTGTTATATGTAACAACATTAGGTAGTATCGCTTTCTGGAACGTCTCTTGGAACATGTTAAGGTATTTGTCAGGGTTTGCTTTGCAATAAACATTGATCATATTACTGAAACTTAAAATATAGGGCTCACAACCAATTTGGGCCATCAAATCAATAAGCTTTTCTGCATCTTTCATCTGACCACGCAAACAATAAGTATTTAAAGTAATGATGTTGGGAGCCACACCTCTTTGAAGCATGAGTTGTAGAATGGCAAGTGCTTCATCGACATTCACGTATTTACAAAATATATCAAGCAGCATGCTGTAGGTTTGAACATTTGGTGCTATTTACTCTCTAGCATCTCAGCCAATACACCTTTAGCCTCTTCCTTCACGCCAGAATTATACGGGCCTCGAACCAATGAGTGTATAAGTGACAACATCAGGTTAGGTGCCTTCAATTTTCATCGCAGAAACCAGGTGAAGGGCTTGGTTTAGCAATATGTCCTTACATAGACTATCAATAACAGTACTATAGATGACAATGTCAGGCTTACAATTCAATGACCTTCAGATTGAGCATTTTAAAGAGCAAATTGAGAGCAGCTGCATTGTTGGGGCCAATCTTACAAATGCCTTACAATTGAATGATTTTTCAAAATTGCTGATGAATTTCTAGTTAAATTTAGTATATATCTTAATTAAAGTGGAAATGTAATGGACATAGAATCTTAAAGAGCCAATATTTGGCAGAAGTGTAAATTAATGTTTGATCTCGATCAAGAATGAATAGAGGCAGCTTCACAATGAGAGCTTTGACACTATTCAAGGGTTCAATTTCAGAATTCAGAATTCAGAACATTTGGGCAAAAACTTCAAACGGAATCAGCTCTAAAACTCGTCAACGTCGCAATCAGCTCAGCTTCATTTCTACTGGCAAACTTTTGCAGCAACTTCCTATTATCACTTGGAAAGTCATTATTGAGAATAAATCCTCTAACTGACTGTATTATAGGTGACATGGTGGAAAAGAAGCCCTTTTCCTCCATTTGAGAATATTGCTTCACTCAAGAGGTCTTTCTTTCAGGGTCCTTCAAATCATTATATCTGCAGACCCTTGGTAGGAGATCAGATAAAAAAATTTGCATATCTCACCTTTTAGACTGCAATGAACCATGAAAAACCATAGAGTTCAGTTTAAAACAGAAAGGAGAGCAAAGCAAACTACCAGCAATCAAATAGACTAAATCCTGCGAGATTAAAGCCAATCATTGTCAGAGTTTCTCAGATAACTCTGGGACGGAAAGCATAATGCAAGCATCAGAATCAAAGCTAGTTGGGGGAATATTATACTAAAAATAAGCCTGATTATAGAAGAATTGCATTGGTTTGAAATAAAAACAGACACTAAAGCTCCAATATCATGACATATCCTACGCTAGATAAGCAAACTTTTATAACATTTCACAGCTTAAATCATCTCTTTCCTTCTTATAGGATTTCCCTGTCTAAAAACTGAAGAAAAACGGCGTCCCATTCAAAGAAGACTACCATCATTAACAAGAACAGGAACAAAATGAGTGTATTAACAGAAAATAGATCAGACAAGTAGGGTAGATACAACCTAAGTTGTGATATCAAATTTCAAAGGCACAAAATTACCATTGCTGAGATGCTATGTTGCCGCAGCTCATTTTCCCTTCCACTGATTAATATTTTCAAGTTTTTAGAGTATATGAAGGTTGGAATGTACCTGAATATGATGTATTATATACATGGTTTCTAAATGTTTATTTTTCCACTGTAGTTGACTATATTCCTGCAGACCAAGCAACACAAATATTCATAATGGAGTGCCTCTCTTGTTATAGTCTAGAACACAGAAAAAAAAAGTCAATGTGGGTCATAAAAGGTTCTTACAGTTCCTCTTCCACCCTA
This sequence comes from Dysphania ambrosioides, assembly GCA_026401315.1. Classification (NCBI taxonomy): domain Eukaryota; kingdom Viridiplantae; phylum Streptophyta; class Magnoliopsida; order Caryophyllales; family Amaranthaceae; genus Dysphania; species Dysphania ambrosioides. The sequence goes on from CM048666.1 coordinate 3,093,054, forward strand.
TAACAACTACACTTCTCGTGTTAGTCAAATAATCAAGGAAAAAAGACCTGATAAAACTATATGAAGGATATTTTGATGAGTATAGTAGATACTAGCTAAGTAATTTGTACTCCGTAATATCAATCCCTTAAGCCTGAACATATTACCGCTGCTATGATGCTCTGTTTCAGATTTACAACAGCTCATCTTCTCTTACACTGATTGAAGTATTTCAGATCTTTAGTTCAATGTATGTAGTACCAGCCACCTGAGAATGTTCTGTGTTTAATATGCATGGTTTCTAAAGGTTTATTTTTGCGATGACTAAAGGAGCATTTTAAGTGAAACTACTATATTTCTACAGTCCTAGTGACTCGTATTTTTATAAAGAAGGCCATACTTGTTATAGACTGAAACTCAGACGAGAAAGTCAGTGGTGATCAATGATCATTCAAGTTTTTTGCACTTCCTGTATCTCCTGTAGAGTAATACTTCTTCTGGTAGTCATGACGAAACACTTCCTGTATCTCCTGTAGAGTAATACTTCTTCTCGCAGTCACGATGAAAATTTTAACTCAAAAATGATAATTCGTATTAATTGTCATAACGATACCATCGTAACTAGGAACAACCAATAGTATGTTCCATATGAAGTAACATAATATAGGAACAGAGCATTGGCCTAATTACAACAGCATGGTACAAAAATAATTTGCATGTTACCACAACATACAACCCGGAGGTCTGAGCCCATAGAATCAACACTTAATTTACTCAAATAAAAAGATAAACAAGGTAACTCGAGATAAACAATTTGATGTACAAGGTTCATAATTCCTAATCCAGGCAAAATCCCAATACAAGTCAGTTGATAAACTTTTGAAGCAGAACCTTGGAAGAGTCACTTAGGTTATCAGAAGCCATCAGGTTAACAAATAGTGAGAAAGTGTCTGCATCAGCTTCAAATCCATTGCTAACCATAAGATCACAATAGTATAATGCCTTTACGATGGAAGAGGGAGTTAGAGGTCGGAAAACCCTAATATGGATTGGTCAGTGACATAGTGAAGAAAGAGAAGGGGATGATCAACAGAAACGGAGTGGAAATGAAAGAAGAACAAAAGAGAGGTACCTGAGTTGAAGAACGCATTAGATAATTGAGGGATGATCTTCATAGCTGCGCTTTCTTTCTGGCTCCTCCAAACTTGCAGAGTTGCTTTGCTTGCCTCCTCGTTCCCTTTTACCGGGCTCAAGTGAATCACCAAAGCAACTAGACCTCCAAAAAGTTCCGTATGCTTCGCATTATTTCCTTCGATCACAAAGAGAAGCAAATCAAATGTATTTTTTTGAGGATTATTTTGGTTATTTGTGGAGGTTTGTAGGTATAATCGCACTAGTTACAACATCATTTGCTTTGGTTTATTAGAATAACCACAACAATTGTCTAAAAATATGATTTTCTTTGGTTCCCAATAAAGTCCGCCACAATAAATTAGAACATTTTCTTCAGTTTTTTTAAAATTATGTGGTCAATTTCTTTGGTCATTGTGAAACCGCCTCAATTAGGTTAAGTTTAGTTAATGAAACAATGAATTGATCGAACATCAATATACTTATAGTCGTTTGTGTCTTCATTTTCCAACTTCCCCTTCCCAAAACTTAGATCTGCTTCATTGTTGGCCTCACTTACCAAACCAACACTCCAGCATTCCAACGCCTAAACATCGGTTTCTAAACTATGAAACTCGATATAAAAAAATCGTCAATATCTCCATATTGATTAATGCTAGGGAGCAAAACAATACAAAGAAAGTTGAAGAGACGCACAAAATGAATCATTCGAAGAATGAGAAAGCTATTCGATTGTACATCACATTGGTTTCAAATTTATTTAAGAATAAAGTTTCGTAGCGTTTGTATGACTTTCACTTGAAAATTTTGGGTATTGAGATTTCCGATTGCTCCGTTCTTGATGATGATTTATATAATGAAATTAAATTATTTATTTATAAGAGTTATCGTGTAATCATTACACTTTTTGGTATTTTTGTTGGGAAAGTGAAGAAACCTGGTATACTTGGATAAGCTTAGCAAAGTGAGGAAATTAATATCTATATGGAGATTAGCTTTCAAGCTTTTTTTTTCCTTTGTTTGGTTTTTGTTAGAATTTATTGACACATGTAGCTAATTGCGGCTATATAACCGCAACAAATAACCAAGATAAGCACCACAAATAAACCATTTTTCTACTAGTGCTTCTTGCAATATCTGCTCAGGTTGAAACATGAAGGTCGAGATAGGGCTATGAAATTCATCTTAAGTTGCTGGAGCATATGACTATATCAAAATGAGGCAATCTTCAAAGGCCAGAAGCCTACTCCTTGGTGAATCTTGACAATTTTAGAAGATTGGAAAATTAGAACTTCTTAGACGACTTGAGGTATCTCCTTTTGCGATTCATACAGGCAAAAGAAAACATAAGAATTCTATTGGTGCTCGAAGAAACTGAAAAATTGGCTGGCAAGTATTATGGAAGTCAATGGATCGTGGAAAATAAAGAAAATATCAAACAAGGGAATATACTGGAAGCAGTCGTATGATGAGTTTTACACAAACATGACGGACTCAAGATTGCTGGTAAACTAATATGGACTTGTCTATTGTTACACTAAAATTTTTGGTTATCTTGTTAGCAATGAAAGATGCCTGAGATTTTGGCGATGCACGAGTCATCAAAACTGATAGTAAATCAGCAGTATAGGCGCTTGAAGACCTAGTTAATAGATCTTTAGTGTTTGGGATACATAATCTAGCTATTTGGACTAAGAAAGATGTCTAATTGTATCTCTTTTCACTCTAAAAAAAGGAAAAGAGCCCCACCCATTCAAAGAACCCTAAGGACAACTCATAAGTGATAAACCCGTTGAAAAGAAATCGTGATCCCCTCATACTTTACTACTCAAGATCAAAAGAATGAAAAGTTAAGGGTCCATTTGATATGAGAGACTAGAATGGAATGAAATGAAGTTTAAAACCCATTTCCGACTAAAAGTTGTTTGGTCTGGAAAAAAAAAAGAATGAGTTTCAAACTTTAGGGGTTTCAAACACTCTCAAAATTCACTTTTTGATTCCTTTGGTTTTAGTCGATATTCATCCCGTACAATGTTCATTCAAACCTCGTCATCCTACTCCAACTTTTGAATGTCACGTTATTATATATAATACTTATTATTACTATAGTTAAATAATTATTATTAATGGTATTATCATTTTTATTTTATTTATAAAATTGATTATTATTATCATTATTATTAATATATTTATAAATTTTATTATTATTATCGTTAGTACTTTTTCTATAATATTAATTTTTACAATTATTTTAATTAGATTTATTAAAATCTTACCGACCTTATAAACTATATGAAATCGACTTGGACTCGACTTGATTATGGCTCGAAAAGTGAGAACCACAAACCGACCCAATCTGACCTGAAATCAACTTGTATCTGATTTCACCTGCTATTCGAAGACCCGAACCCGATATGTGTCCGAAAGGTTATAGACTCAACCCATTACAGACCTGATCCGAAGATTAACCCGAAATCAATTGAACCCAACATATAGCTCATAGTTGACTTAATCCAAAACCTGTTATAACCCGTCTAAAAACCGACCCGAATTGACGTGAACCGACATTGACTCGAACCGAATACGAGCTGACCCAAACATGAGCAAGCAAATAACTGATTTGACTTGAACCAACTTGACCCACCCCAATAAGCCAAATTGACCCAATTTAACCTGAATCTATAAGGATTGACTCGCATGGGTCAACCCAAATTGTCCTATAAACCCGAATTGACACCCTAGTTTTAATATCGTGAATATATAAAAGTAAAAATATTTTTATTATTAATATAAGATTACGGTAATTCATGTTTAAACAAACAACTTTTAAGGATAGTAAATCTAACTTCAGTTGATGAATGAATGAATGTGTAGTATGAGGAATTGAGGATTGACATATGGACAACTAACAGTTGCCCCAATTTTGTAGCATATAATGGTGGAATTGGTGGCTGACAAGCATGTCCAATATGTCATATCTGTCGAGAAGGTTTGCACTTTTTTTCTTACCTTAATTATTTACCCATTTCATGAGTTGGGGTCTGTAGTTTGATTGTTTTTGCTCCTGGTGTTGCTAGAAGAAGGATAGCTTTGAGTCTGTGGTGATGGAGCACCTTAGGATGAATGGTGCTTACTGGGGACTCACAACGTTGTATCTCTTGGGAAAGCGTCATGTCGTGGATCAAGATGATGCTTTTCTTGGGTTATGCAGTGTCAACATGTCTCTGGTCTGTTTCATTTCCTGCTTACTTGAAGTTATGCTAACCCTGATTTCGCTGCTTTTGCTGTCCAAACATGTTTAGTACTCGTACTTTGCACGCTCTGATATTCTTTTTCCTAGTTCGCTTTATTGCTTATATATGGTCGGTCTACATATCTTCTTAAATGCTTTATTGCTTGTGGTTGACTTATGTAGGTGGATTTGGTGGTAATAGTGGTCATGACCCCCATATTCTTTATACTTCAGTGCTGTTCAAGTTTTAGCTCTGTTTGATAAGATACATATTCTTGATGTCGCTAAGGTGACAAATTGTATCCTTTTCACTCAGTTGGGAAGGTTTGTTCCAAAACTAGTTTTGTGCCTTTCAATCTGCAGTGTTTTTCTGTTGCGCTAACTTTATGTATGTTAAGTATATCCTGCCACGGGATATTGTCCAAGATTGTGAATAATTTGCTGAATCTCATTGTTTGAGGTATTTCCTGTTGTGGGCGGTGATCTCTGACCAGTTCTTTAGCTGTGTGTAGTTAACGAAATTTTGCCAGTTTACCTTAATCTTCATTACATAATTAGGATACACTGCTTCTTTTGTTTTCATCAGATAACTCAATCATATAGTAGCAGTGAACACTCGAGTTTGTTCGTTTGTTGGACCTTAATTTTGTAACATAGATATTGTGGAGCTGCAGAATGAGGATGGATCTTTTTCAGGAGATAAGTGGGGGAGAAGTTGATACAAGGTAGGTTTAGAAGTCTCTATCTTATCCTTGTTGCCTGTCTTTTTTTTTTATATAAATAGAGAGTAACTTACTCAGGCTTATTCATTTTTCTAGGTTTTCCTATATTGCAATCTGTTGTCTTTCTTTGCTACGACAATTGGACAAAATTAATGTGGAGAAGGCTGTAGACTACATTGTGAGATGCAAAAACCTTGATGGGGGGATTTGGATGCACACCTGGTGGGGAATCGCATGCAGGACAAAGTATGTTGGTGCACTTTGATTATGATCATTAACTTATATGACCTCATGATGTTGATTATTTTCATTAAAGTTTTTTGTGGTTCATTATTATTATTATTATTTCAAATGCCTATATTGAATTTCTTCTTCTTTTCATTCACCTTGATCGACTATTCATATGAATGAGACCATCTATTTCATTCAAGAGATTTTGTGGTTAAGGACAGTTGATAATTATGATTACACTTCTACAAATTCGGCGTTCCCTTGTCCCAAATAAGAAACACAAGTTTATCTGCAGGTCTTTTGAGGAAATGACCTCTTCAATAATCTTGGAACGATTTTTCTTTTTAGAGAACTTTCATCATACAATACATATCGACTTTTGTAGTATTCTTATTCTTGCAAATGCACTCTCTGAGCTTTACTACTTCTGGTTACTTTTGCTAAGTTCTTGGTTTCTATGCATTTCTTGGCTCTCTTTTGAATTATTTTTGGTGACTAAAATGGTGTAATTTACCATTGCAGTTTTTTGCTGTGTTGGAGCTCTAGCTTTAACGGGTTCTCTGCATCATGTTGACAAGGATCTTCTTGGTTGGTGGTTGTGTGAGCGCCAAGTGAAATCAGGAGGACTTAATGGACGACCAGAGAAGCTTCCAGATGTGAGATAGCTTTTTTCTTCCAAGTCCCTCTAAATTTTTTCCAAGTAAAGAAAAATTACGTCTTCCACAACCAAGTTCCTCGAAAGTAAGCGTCTTAATGATCTGTATAAATGTCGTCCGACCTCAGGTCTGCTACTCGTGGTGGGTACTTTCTAGCTTGATTATGATTGACAGAGTTCATTGGATTGACAAAGAAAAGCTTATCAAGTTCATCTTAGACTGCCAGATTTAGTTTTTTTGTTTTAAATTTAGATTTTGCACTTGTATTATGGAGTATCAGTTTCTGCAATTGTGTTTCCAGTTGCTTGTTCATGACCTCTTTTATCATATCTGAATTGCGTCCAGGATTTGGAGAAAGGAGGAATCTCTGATAGGCCAGATGACACCGTTGATGTTTTCCACACTTATTTTGGAGTTATCGGTAATATGCTAGTTTTATGCCATTGTTCTTTTGATTTTTAAACGGTAGGGAAGGTAAGGTTTTGTGTGTTAGGCTGATTCTGTCTTGTTGGCTTGGCATCAATGTAGGTCTGTCACTTCTCGAGTATCCAGGAGTGAAACAGTAGATCCTGCCTATGCGTTGCCACTTGATGTTGTGAACAAGATTCTAATTGGTTCATCATAACGAAAGCACATCTTTGTATTATATAACCGAAATTCTGAAGCTCTATTTGTTGTGATCTAGCTTACTAGAAAAAATGTACATCACTTACATGAAAAATGTACATTATATACATAAAAAATGTACATAGTATACATGTGAGTTATGTGGAATATACATCACGTACATGAAAAATGTACATCACATACATGGAAAATGTACATCACGTATATAAAAAATGTACATACCTACAGGAAAAATGTACATAGTACACATGTAAATGTACATAGTACACATGTAAATTATGTGAAATATACATAACTCACATGTGTACTATGTATATTTTTCATGTACGTAATATACATTTTTCATGTACATAATGTATATTTTTTTTTCATGTAATGTACATTTTTTTTTGGAGCGGTTCCACCATGCTAATAGTACACCCGATGCACTGATCCATTGTCAATTGGCTTTGCGCCAGACCCTAGGTTTTACTAGGACGTGACGAAATGTTCACCACTATTGTGCGTTCGGCATGCTTTGATCTATTTCATACTTAAAATCATTTCCACAATTAACAAGGCCTTACCAAAGAAACTATATGTGATACTCTATTACTATCCGTCCTATCCGTCCCTCAAAGTTTATCCCGTTTGTCTTTTTAATGAGACGTTTTTGTCTCCCTCCCTCAAATTTTATCCCGTTTGTTTTTTTTTATGAGAAGTTTTTTTGTCAAAATGAGACAATCTTTAAAGATTGAGTGATATTATTCAAGACCCATGTACATAACCGAAAGAAAAAGTTACATCTGAATCCCCCTCCTGAATCCTTTTCCAGCTGACTTTTGATATACAGCCCTACTGTCCAGATTTACTAGTCACTTAACTCACATCATTGAGTGTAGTAATTTTCAACGAGGGAATACATATATGGGCTTACGATACATGGCTCTGCTTGTCGCTACGTTCACATCTAAAATGATGAGCTTGCTGAGTCATCCCATGACATTTGCCGGTCACATCTCCTGAACCATCCTCATATTCATTACAGTCCACCAATTCGTGATGGTGATGCTTTCCAGATTCTGGTAGTAAACCATGACCGTCATGCGGTTGGGGTTGCACCCCCTGAGGATTTGCACCATCAGCACCACCTTTACTCTGATGCTGTCCCTCCTGCTTTAGGCTGGTTGTCTCCTGATCTTGTGGTTGTGGAAAAAACTTGGCCTGTAAACTCATAGTCTTTCTTTCTACTAAGAAGAGTACTAGAGTTGTAGTGTAGTACTACTAAGAAAATTTGTGGATTTGGTAAGTGACGCCAACAGTGGAGTTTCACTCTTTTTAAATGTTCTATTTTCTGTAACCAGTGTAGGTGTCAGTCTGATATGAGTAGCTACAAGATCATATTGCAACGCTGTATATTCCAGTATGTAACACGTTGCTAGCAAATATTGTTGGCTATGAACAGCATCACGCAGGAGTGGGCAGCTGACAGCTGTCAAGCTCGAGCAAATAGAGTTTGGTACAATGCAGTCTGCAGCTAAACGGGCAACTCCCTGCAATACTTTCGGAGACTAATTAGACTTCTGTTACTTCACCATTTATTATTGCTCAGTTGTTATTATGAAGTCATCAGCTTCAGCTGTGTCTATCCACTGTCACAAATTATTTTATAGATTAATATCCTGATGTTATCTCTTTGTTATTATCATATGGTTGGTAGCTTTTGGAGTAGCTTCGCGTTTAAAACATTACTCTATATTATATCTTTGACACAGTACGTTCCTGCAAAGATTGTCCTACCCAATCCACCCAAGTCTCTGAATATTTTACAGAGTACTCCAAACAAGGCAACTATAGCTATTGAAAAGGGCAAAAGTGGCAACCAATATATGTGTCATTTTACTGCCATTAAGAGTTTGCCTAAGACCAGAATCAATCTCTATGGATTGGGTGTTATCTACACGACTTTAAGTAACTAATTTATTTAAAAACTAGTATAGTGTTATTATTTTTTTAATCAAGAGTGGAATCACCCCTTCTTCAACGAATTAATTATTATTTCTTTACAATATTAATAACTATGATATGGAGCTCCCAACTTTATATTATGTATTTATAATGCAGTATTTATGATAGAGGATATCATCTGGGTCCTAATAAGATTTTAAACCCTTCTTCTTTATCTTTTTATATCGAGTAATGTTAAATTAAAGAGAGTGTAATATGTATATAAACACAATGATAAACCATCAATTGTCAAAAAAAAAAAAAAAAAAAGACTTTACCACATATGAAATGTCCATTGGTAAGTATGGGAGTAGATGGAAGGATGGTAATTCACATCCCTACCTACCCAAGATCTCATACATATTTCCGACCCCCTACCCTTGACAGGTAAAACCTACTTTGATCCCCCGTTCCTAACAAATATGAACTTAAATCAAACTCTACGTCCAAGGCCATATATCTATTTTATAGGTCCCTTCTTGTCATATAACCAATGTAGGGTTTAATATTTGAACACTTTCTTCTTTGACTTGAGGAAAAATGTTTATTTAGGCTTGACCATAAAGAATATTCATCTCCTGTAAGTGAGACAAACACACTGAAAATAGGGTTTTACAATATAGTTCACCAACTTGTATAGGTGTAAATCCAAATGAAGCTCTAGGAGACACAAAAGACGAGTCAACCAGATGAATGTGGATGTGAAATATTACGGTGTGATACGTAAGCTCATAGTATGAGGAATATCATCAGCTTTATCCAATTAGGATGAGCAAGTTTAGAATATTCTAAAATGGAAGATGATAGTCGAGATATTTTTTTCGAGATATTTTAGAGAGCTTTTTAGGTATTTAATGGAATAACTAAGGACTTAAATATTTATTAAATTATTTTCTTAATAAATCTGTAAAATAAATATATAAATGACGGTCCATAATTATGATTGGTGCCAAAATACTTTTTAAATTATTTAATTTATACTAAAATATTCTTAATATAATATATAAAATACGGGGTATTAATGGAAAGATTAAGGAAGTTGAGAGCTCCTTTTATACTTGTGCACACTTCATTAGTATGATGTCTTTTGGGAAGTTGTCCAAAAAAAATTCGTGCAGGCTAGGCCCAAAGTGAATAATATCATACTAATGTGGAGTGGAGTGGAGTGGAGTGGATTGGAGTGTGCGTGTGAGATATCAAGGTGGGCGACCCAGGCCCCAACAAGACCCACTTAGCTTTGTAACATAAACCATATGGGCTTTATACAACACAATTTATAACTTAACATAATTTAGACATTGATAAAATGGATTCCATATAAGAGAACTGTGGAAAAATTAATACTCCTCCGTTCTACTTATTTTGCCTATTTGACTTTTTTGCGGTTTTTTACAAGACTTTAGATAATTTTTATATTATCTCCAAATTCGTAAGGCAAAAAAATATGAAAACTTGATGTTATAAAACTTACATTAAAATGTATCCAACAAAATCTCACTTGAATATATTATTTCTTATATCATGATAAGAATTTGTGGTCAATTTTTTTAAAATTTGACTTTTTAAATAAAAAGAATTCAATTTAAACGGGTCATAGGATTCAAAAGTGATTCCAATATGTTGTGAACTTGTGATTCATGATTGCTCTAGGCTCTAGCCAGTTTCATATAATGGCGAAACAGAGTTCCCATTATAGTGGAAGTGTGTCAAAATTAAGAGCATGCTAGTCTGCTATAGATCAGACTAATTTGAGTACGGACTAGTAGCTAATACAATTTATTCACTATTGAGCGGTGGATCTGAGATTTACTCAAAAAGAAGTGCAGCAAAGCGACACCCTGTTACAACCTGCCAGCCTATGTATAGAGTTAACTCTGTAATATTATTGCTGCCCTCCTTTATAGTATACTGCTGTACATATGCTACACACTACTATTCTCTTTCCAAATGAGGCTCAAGCTTCATTTCCGTAACTTAGAAAATACACTCAAATTTACCACTCTGTACTTTTACAATTATGGAATTACTAGGGATCAACGAACAGATCAGTATCTATCAGAATCTGTGGTTATTCTTATTAATATATATAAATCTTTGCGTATAATTTCATTAATAATCCGTCGGTCCGAAAGTGGTGTCGGTAGGACTGAGCACATGATCGTATATAAATGAGAGCATTGGACCTGTTGGTTTCTATGACTGTGTTCTTTGACTCCTCATTATTTTGTTTTCTAAGAAAATATTTTTCTTTCTTATTCATCTTCTTTTTCGTAATCTTGGACAGATTAGATCTAGTGCTACATAAGGTAGGGTGCATATTCTTGGTGAGTTTATTTTAGGAAATATATTTTTTTATATATATAGATATCTCCTTATATATTTTTGTAAGAAAATTTCCTAATTTAAATTTGATATAAATATATTATGAGACATTTTTGTAATTTTATTTTTATTTCTAGAATTAATTTTTCTATATTTTGTATTTTTATATCTAATATAACAATACATAGATCCAGTATAACAATACATATATATAAAACTTCAATATCGTAATATAATTTATATTAGATATAAATTAAGAAAGCCTAAACTTTTTAATAACTATTATATGATTTCCCCTTAAACTACCAATGAAATTATGAAATAAATTAAATGAACCCTTTCATATTTTACTCTTTAGAAAAATAGTAAATAGTATCGAGTAGGAGGTTCGATAAAAATTATTTTATGGATTTAGCTAGATGTATAATACTAGGTTTTAAAATGTTAGAATATTTAGCATACTTTTATTGGGTGATCATAATATAGTACGTACATATCTATTCAATGAATTGAATTTGTCGATTTAATACATACTGAAAGCATCCGAATAAGGCAAATAATACACTTGAGCTGGTTAAGTCGTCTCGTGAATTCATGCTATATATGATTTATGTATATCGAAGCATATATATCCTCCTAATTAATAGTGCACACTTGGATTGGTTTAATTAAGAAAAGACAATTTCAGCGACAAAATAAAGTAATGATTAGGCAAAGAAGGCCTCAAATTCCCAAGTGTAATTTTTGAATGACTGATCTTCTTTGGTATAAGAATCTGCGTGCCCACAATGTTTCAATAGGAATTCCACTTCCTTATCAATTAATTAGGCAGATCGACTTACCAACCCTTTCCATTAAAAAAATATGGACGGGTGTTCTACCAGCTAGCTCTTGAACGTTTTAATTATTTTGGGACATTTTCTTAAGTGTATAATTAAATATTTAGGGAAAGGAAAGGGTTATAAGATGTAGATAGTCGCGTTACCTCTTAAGAAAAGAAAAACAAAAGTGTTTTTATTTTGTTTAACCTCATGTATTTTTTTGAGAGATTATCGTAATGAATATTGAATGCTTATATAATAGTGGTTTATTTGTGTAAATGGGGAAAAACAAATTAAAAATCATATTGAGTAGATAAATAAATTCTTTCAAGTAGTTGTTAGGGTAACCCTAATTAATGTAATGCAATGGTCATGTGGTTTTCCATATGCTTGTAGGCTAATAGCTTACTAGCAAATAATAATGGTTAACTAAATAAATATATCAAGTGGAATAACTTTTGAGATAGCCAACTGAAATTATAAGTCTTAAAATTAGATATGACCAAGTGGTTTATACGTACAAAATATTAAAGTGACGTCATTAAAACGGACGGTCAAATAAAGCCAAATTCAATTCTAGAATGGTAAATAACGGCCTAGAAATGGCCAACGCTTAGTAAAAAAGAGGCAGATTATGTGTATTTAAAAGTGAATAATTATAAAGTACACATAAATAAAAACTCTGATATATTCCTCATAGTGAACCACCTTATCATAAAAAGCGAAACGATAGGTACAATATTCCCAAGACTCCTAGTGATTCATTCCCCGGCGATCAACCCAATTGTTCACATTTCAGACAAAGTAAAAAGCATGATCTCAAGAATCATGCCTGATTACATTAGCATACATTTTCTTCTTTTTTTTTTTAGTGCAAATAATAAGACCTTCCCTAAATAATTTTATCGTTATTACAAATCAAATGGTTGAGTATTTTCTAAAAATGGCTCACTACTTTCCCCTTATATAAGCAACAATAAATAGTCAAAAATTCCTCTTTGAATTAGCGAAATCACGTACTTCAGTGGATTACTTGACTAATTACATTGCACTTCGCACAAGTCCAAGTCCAGATTCAATATTCAAAATTTTAAATAAAAACTGTCTAAACGACACCGTTGGAAATAACGGCGCCAGGAAGGCAGCAAGCCAAGCCCACCAACCTCAGCCATACACACGGAGGGTTGGTAAACCAACCCAGTCCACTCCCAATCCAGAGGGTAAAACCGTAGTTATACCTATACAGCACCCAATCACAGCCACTGACTCAATCAAATCCTACGAAATCTAACGGCTGTAATCTGCCATTCCAAACAGCTAGGTAGAGTTTCTCTCTCCTCATTTCTCTATAAATACCCCGCTTAGTCTTCCCTTCCAACTCGCCTTATACCGGTCTGCAAAACATACAAGACTCGGACTTTCTCCTCCCCCTCATTACCTCACTTCCAGCTTTGCTACTCGGGGATTCTCTTCGTTCTCCAGGTAACAAATAATCACTGGAACTTATGACTTCTGCCTCTTTTTCTCTCTCCTCCTCTGACTTTATGTTTTTGCGGGTTTTTCGATTGTTTACGCGTCTAGATCTGTCAAGTTTTTGTTGGAATGACGAAGTATGATTAGATCTTTGTTCATTTCTTGAGATCTGAATTTATTCGAGTGATTATAGCATGAAAATGTGTTATGATTTGAGATTTGCATTAGGTAAATGAAGCTGTTTTTAGAACGATCTGGATTTGAATCGATGATTTCTGTATGGGATGATTTCTCTATTGGATTGATTGTGCTCTATTTTAGGGTTTATCTTGTGGATTTGAACATGTGAAATCATAGTTTGTGTACGAGATCTGGTGTAGTGATTTGCTGTTTATAGAACGGATAAAAAATTTCTTTTTTTTTTTTTTGAGTTTTCGAGGAGAGACTTTGTAAGTGGAATATTTTGATTTGCAAATTGGAAATTATAGATCTAGGGAATCTAGAGATAGTGGCATTTGTTGGGATTCGGTATACCTTTGGCCCAGATTCAATGAGTATGTGAGGGAGGAATCTTTATTTTTTATGGAGCTTCCGTTTGAAGCTTTATGCTTCTTGTCCATGGAAGATCTGTTCTGTTAGACTGATGTGTGTGGTTTATATTGGTGATTTTGCAGTTTGAGAAATGGCCGCCGCAGTCGACACCTTCCTTTTCACCTCCGAATCAGTGAACGAGGGGCACCCGGACAAGCTCTGCGATCAGATCTCCGATGCAGTGCTTGATGCTTGCCTTGCGCAAGACCCCGAGAGCAAGGTTGCTTGTGAGACCTGCACTAAGACCAACTTGGTCATGGTCTTTGGTGAGATCACCACCAAGGCTAACGTAGATTACGAGAAGATTGCCCGTCAGACCTGCCGCAACATTGGATTCGTGTCCGACGATGTGGGTCTTGATGCCGACAACTGCAAGGTCTTGGTTTACATTGAGCAGCAGAGCCCTGATATTGCCCAGGGTGTCCACGGTCATCTTACCAAGCGCCCTGAGGAGATTGGTGCTGGTGACCAAGGTCACATGTTTGGGTATGCTACTGATGAGACCCCTGAGTTGATGCCTCTCAGCCATGTCCTCGCTACCAAGCTTGGTGCCCGTCTTACTGAGGTCCGTAAGAATGGTACCTGCCCATGGTTGAGGCCTGACGGCAAGACCCAAGTCACTGTTGAGTACTACAATGAGAATGGTGCCATGGTTCCCATCCGTGTCCACACTGTCCTCATCTCTACTCAGCATGATGAGACTGTTACCAACGATGAGATTGCTGCTGACTTGAAGGAGCATGTGATCAAGCCCGTGATCCCAGAGAAGTACCTTGATGAGAAGACCATCTTCCACCTTAATCCATCTGGCCGTTTTGTCATTGGTGGACCTCATGGTGATGCTGGTCTCACTGGCCGTAAGATCATCATTGACACCTACGGAGGTTGGGGAGCCCACGGTGGTGGTGCCTTCTCTGGAAAGGACCCAACCAAGGTTGACAGGAGTGGTGCTTACATTGCCAGGCAGGCAGCCAAGAGCATTGTTGCTAGTGGCCTTGCCCGCCGCTGCATTGTCCAGATCTCCTATGCCATTGGTGTCCCTGAGCCCTTGTCCGTGTTTGTCGACTCCTATGGAACCGGAAAGATCCCTGACAAGGAGATCCTCAAGATTGTCAAGGAGAACTTCGACTTCAGGCCCGGTATGATTGCCATCAACCTCGACCTTCTAAAGGGTGGCAGCAGGTACTTGAAGACTGCCGCCTACGGGCACTTCGGAAGGGATGATGCCGACTTCACATGGGAGGTCGTGAAGCCCCTCAAGTGGGACAATCCCCAAGCTTAAATTAGAGAAGACGAGTGAAGTCTATGCATTCATTGGTTAATAATTTTGATCAATAAGCCCCGGATGTGTCCTCCACAGGCTGCAGCTACTCTCTAACCAAAAGGAACATATGATGCTTTAGTATGGGCTACACCTTTTTTTATGTCGATTTCTCTTTTTTATTTCTTTGCTTACGGTTGAGTTGGTTTTGTTGGAGAAACAGAAAATGGTGTTGGGAGGTTTTGTTGGTAGTTTAAAATGGCAGCATTATGTTAGTAAAGAAGCTGCTGCATACTTGTGTTTTTACAGATGAATGGGATCAGCTGCTGAGTCAGCAGCATCCTAAATGTAATGTGTGCAAGTTGATGGTAATGAAATATGTGCGTTGCAAAAAAAAAAAAAGTTTGTATGGCTTCGTAGCCTTGGCGGTTTTAATATGGGTTTAGTTGAACTTATATTATAAAAAACCGTATACATCCTTTACAATATTTTTCGACATATATGCAACTTTTAGTTCACCGGTAAGGCACTCGTATTGTCACATAAGTAACCCAAAATGATTGTTATTGATTACTTTATTATTTTAAAATGTTGAATTGTTGATTTACTTTGTTGTTGATATTCAATTAGAGAAATAGAGACATAAGATCATAAGTTGATTACTTGATTGTTGTTAGTTAGTTATATTAATTGTTGTTTACATGTTTACTTTTTATGTTAGTCTCTTAATTAATTGTTATTGAAGAGATTAGAATGTTAGTTAGATAATTAGTTTATTGCTATATTAGTAAATTAGTTTATTGTTAAAAAATGATGATTACTTGGTGAAGCTTATATTGTATGAAGAGATTAGAATATTTTTGGATTCTTTCATTTGGTAGATTCCAAACTTATAGCATAAAATTATTAGCAACAGCCACTGTATCATAGGTTACAATCTTATTGTTAATGAAATATGTGCGTTGCAAAAAAAAGTTTGTATGGCTTCATCGTAGGTTACTTGTTTTTCCCAAATTAGGTTTGATTCTTGATTTAATCTGATGTGCATGGTTTACCTGCTCAGCAGATGGCAACTTTTCTAGTTGGGATGGATGAAGAATATCTTGGCCTTAATTTTGAGAAAAAACAAAAGACGGGTAGCATTTCAGTTGGGTGGTGTTTTGAGCTTTGGACTAGACCACATAATAACATTTGAGGGCAGGTATGGTCCAGAACTTCCCTTTTTTCTGGAGGACACATGCCCTTAGTAAAGGATATTAGTATACTATTCCCGTAATCCCTTTCGTTTGGCCTGTTTGGACGAAGTAACTTTTAGAGATATAAATTGATGGAGCCAAATATCTATGTCGATAAAATTATGAAGCTAATTCAAAGGGAGGGACAAACAAAAAAGGAAATCTCGCGAGTAATGAATGACTCATTAGCTAATAGAAGCAGTCCAAAGCTCTCTGTTGTTGAGTGAGATCTATAAATAGTATGTCATAAATGAAGTTATTCTCCTTTGTTTGGGGTGCTTTATAATATCAATATCGTTCTACTAAATTTGATTTATTTTCAATTCTTGAATATAACTACTAATTTCCCTCCAAACAACTATTGCACGTACTGTAACTTATTTGTTTAAAGATTTTCACTATTTTTGTTAGAAAGAGCTGCATACGAAGTTGAGAAGAAACATACTACGTATTAGAGCAAGCTTAGAGCATAATGTTTTGTTCAATCGAAAAGAAAGATTGGACCCGTAGAAAAGTATTATCACTCTGTCTCTAAAGATTACCCCACTTTGACCAAAAAACTCTTGCAGATAATTGATCAAATAGAGCAAATTTTGGAGGACGGAGGAAGTTTTTAAAAAACTTCTAAAATAAGCCTAAATCACCCACATTGGTGCATTTTAAAAGGAGAATAGAACAACAATGAGTCAGCCAAAGCCCAGAGAGTCACGGGCTTATTCCTACCCATATCCAGGTAGATGGCTCGTTGTGTAAGAAAAATAAGAGCGCTCGCAAAAGATGGTGTATGAGTCAAAGTAGAGAGGATGGTATTTCCAAAGGAAGAAATACAACCTAGCAACTTCATCCATTCACGCAGAAGCATTGGCTTGCTTAGGCACAATAACATGGATATTTTTTAAGTACAAAGAAATCATTGTCATGATAGATTCACATAACCTCACAAAGCATTTTGTATAGAGACACTCTCCCTGCACTATGCGAACTTATGAAAAAAAACAAAAAAAAAAAAGTTAAAAGTTTCAAGTTCTAGCTAGTAACGAGATTAACAGGGAACGAGTCAAAGTGGCACATGATATTGTAAACTGCTACAAGAAAGTTTGTTTCAATTTTACTTTTATTATATTTTAGATTTATTGATATGTAAAAAAAAAAAAAAAAAAAAAAGATATGTTGTTTCATGTTTTTATAATTACACCAAAGTTAACCAAAATTTCAAACAATAAGTTATTAAATTTACGGAGCTACTCATTTAATATATGCTTATATAAATTCACATCCTGTTTTTAGGTTAAAAAATTAAAGCAGTTTGTGAAAGCAATAAGATGGATGATTGGGTCTAGATCTTAATTTTATTTTGTTTAGGCCATACACTAGACGTCTTAACTCTACATGTCCTTAATAACTCCCATATTTTAATGATGCAAATAAAATAATACGGACTTGAGGAGGTGAACTCATTGGATTACCAAATACTTTCTTAATCATATTTTAATATCACATCATGATATTTGCACAAGCACAGTAGTATACATCAGTACCAATACATCATGAATCAAGGTTTGCTTACCATTGCCCAAAAACAAAAAAAAAGTTGGCTTAGAATAGAATGTTTTGTCCAAAAAAAACTTAGAACATCTGTACACTAGCAGCCCAACCCCCCTTCCAATAATAATAATATATTAAAATAAAATAAAAAAACACTTGTATCATTATATGTAGTCTGCTACAGTTAAAGTTGAAAGTTTGCGGCTGCTCAATTTTCTGCCTTCTGTAGTACACTAGTACTGGTAGCGAGATGCAGAAAAACGAGAAGCAACTAAGTTCTCATGTAGCCAAGAAATAACCTGCAGATGATGTCAAGAAAACTCATAAGAATGGCGAAAGAGAAAATACGTGTTAACCAAACAATAGATTCATATTTTCATCAAGGATAACGGCCAAAGTAATGAAACCTTACCTTACCAAAATGATGAATCCATCAGACCCACACATCGAATGAGTTGCATTCGATCATCTCCTCTGAAAGTTAAGTTTCCCGATAAAAAATGCAAACAGAAATGAAAAAGTCAGAGGGAAGATGATTAGCATAGCAGCTACTAGGCCGAGACGATCGTGACGGAATCCGAAGTAGTCTTCTATAAACGAAGCGATTGTATTGGGTTTGCCAAATACTGTGATTTGTTCATGTATATCACCATACTGGGAAGACAGCATACCATGTAGAGTCCAAGAAGTTGGACATAGATAAAATAACCACAGCCACCACTTAGGAATATACTGCAGGGAAAACCACTGTATTATCAGTAATCTA
This sequence comes from Dysphania ambrosioides, assembly GCA_026401315.1. Taxonomy (NCBI): domain Eukaryota; kingdom Viridiplantae; phylum Streptophyta; class Magnoliopsida; order Caryophyllales; family Amaranthaceae; genus Dysphania; species Dysphania ambrosioides. Next base: position 3,111,632 of record CM048666.1, read on the forward strand.
CGTTCAAGCTCTTCTTAATAAGATAGAATTATATGTATCAAAACTACTTCACAACTGTAGTCCAAACTTGAAATATAAATAAAGTGGCATGACCTGATTTCACATGAACCATAATTGACTAGACACCATAAACCATATGACTAATACAAAGTATTGATATGTAGTCATAGCTAACTGGCAATATACTTGAATAAGACCTGAACCACTGAAAGTGAACAATTCATTACTCACATATGACCCGAACTAAACCCAATTCAAACAACCTGATTTCTGCCTCTATACAGAATAAGCAGAAACAATCTATCTACATTGGCGTATATTTTAAAACCTCTTCTATACATTTGGGATTTGATATAGGATGATGGAAATTGAAAAGAAATTCATCAACTGAAAAAATTCTTTTGATATTCTGTCATTTGACCGTCTTTTTGGTGATCATCCGTCATATACAGAAAGGGAGTAAGACAGGTCAGCCATAACCATAGGCAGATAGGCTGTTGCAGCTGTTACAATTGCCAAGAGTGTCAACATTACATCAATTGCCAAGAGGTTCCAGCCCATGAGAATATGGGGAGCCTAATATACACAGACTTGCTCCGGCACATTGGCAATAACAAAGTATTTTGACATTAGAAGCTCAGACCTGACATTAGACACCAAGCATTTTGAAGTCAAACCAGAAAGAAAACTTCACCACTTCCATAAAAATGTACTCCCTATATCTGGATTTAGAAGTGTAAGTCACAATGCTTCATCCACTGAATTAAGAATTTATCATGATCCCTTTACGATGGTAAAGTCATACTTCTCTCTTCATTAACCGTGTTAATTTGGCCATTACATACTATTTAAACAATGTGGCTATCCTTTTTAAACATCCCAAAATGATACAAGCGACTCATTTCCGGTAGAGGACATGCTAAACAAGCTAAAGTTATTGTAGCTTAAATTCTTTTATCTGCTTAACATGAACTCGATATATTTCTAGATAAGTTGACCAAAGTCATCTGCAGGAAAGGAAGGATCTCTTGAATTTTGAAGATGTAACATAGACACTTTTGCCAAATATGTCAAAGGCACATTTGAAAGGAGTAACTCACCGGTTGAGGAATAAAAAATCCGGAAAACAAACTCAGCAGTGGGTAGAAAGCTGCTGCTATAATTGCAGCCAGTTGGAAAGTTGGGGTCAAAGATGCGATCATCATTCCAAAGTAAGTGAAATACACCAAAGTACAGGACATGGTGTAGAAGTACCAGAACAACTTGTAGGCCGATAAGTGATACCCAATCATCGGATATGTAACAATTGTGAAGATTAGAGATACAGTAAGAAGATACGGAAGCTCAACAGTGATCTGCAAATCAGCACCTCAATAAGTGAAACAAGCAGTGAAGAGGAATACGATAAATATAAGTAATAGAACAAGTTTTCAAATTCTGATCAAAATCGGCACACAATCACCACAAACCATGCCAAAATAAATCCTCTTCAAAGGAGGTGAGTATATACATGAGAATGATGTTAAAATATGCCTTAATGATTATATGCTTCAAAAGAAATTTAAGACAGGGAAAAGGTTTCTGGTTAATATTTGTGTGTTGAAAATATTTCCTCTAACTTTCAGAATTAGATAACTTCTTGTGACAAAGAAAAAATAGAACCAGGAACTATTTAAATTATTAAAAAAAAAACTACCTGTGCAAAAGAATAAGCCCACAAAGAGTACATCCCTGCAAATCTTTCCCGATAAACAACACTTCTCTCTGTTCCAATGTACGGCAAAATATTACTACAGTTGTTTATCCCCAGGAATAAGGTAGCAGCGAACATCGAACCAAAAATCGTGAACAGACTTTGCTCATCTTTTCTGCCAATTCAATGAACACAAGGCTAATGTAAAAAAGTGTGCGACATTTTTAAGAATAACATGACTAAATTTACAGCTAAAATGCAATCGCATATACAAGTTATATGAATTTAGCAGTTGGAAATAACATACCACATAATTTGTGAAAATCCATTCAAGAGGACTGATTATAACCATACATTTCTGACTGAGAATTGCTTTAAAATTTAGGGATCACATAAATATTGCAAAACAGAAAATTTCTGTCCAATTTTTAAGTATGGTTCCATACTGATACTAGTTTAGCTGCAGGACATCAGATATCTTAGGTAGACAACATGAGGGACAAGCTAAATTAAATTTAGAATCCTTTATAAAATCCCGACTTACATGCTCCTCCCTTTCTGCCAGAACAACAATCCAAAAATAAGAGATGAGACAAAGGTAAACAAGAGGCGAGTCAAATTGTATGAAGGGCTTCTCCAGTATGATAGCTGTAGTTTCCAAAGGCATAACTTATATTGTTCCCAACCAGACAATGAAAATAGGCTTTGGAAATGAAGGTCCTTTGAATCAACAGAAGGAAGACTAAGCTGCTGTACAAGCTCTTCATTGTTCCTGGAGTCAACATGATGAGGGTTGGCACAAAAAGAACCCATTAGAACCAAAATCTACCAGAAAAGAAGAAAGATCACAATCACTAAAGTTTAGAGCATCCGTTGATGAAAACACTTACTGACATAGAACAGAGCGATTGTATACATCTGCAAAATCAATACCCAATTCAATTTCAGCAGAAGCAGAAGTGACCTCTAGCATCCATGTTGCGGGATTATAGTTGTCTCTGATCTTTGGCATGCCAGGTATATTCTATGCAATTTCAAGAGAGAGATCGTAATGAGAAAACTCAGGAAAATCTACGAGGCAGTAAGCATCAAACTTAACTACCTAACAAAAGGATCTAACACAATAATGGAACATTCTGGAAAATATCTAACCTGAAAATACTCAATTAAAATGCTTGATTTCTGGCCTAAAGATCCAGAATAGATTATGCGTCCACCAGTTTTTAAAAGAATCAACTGCAGTAAAATGGTACACACACATTCATCAAATTTCAAAAGACCCAACAATTCTATACTAAACAGGAGTGATAAGGCTGAAAGTGAGAAAAACAGTACAGTAGCTTAAGAAAAATAACAAAACAAAGATGCATAACAGCAACAATGTAAAGCCAGCATCATTAGATAGCTCCTCACATTTGATAAAGATAATCACTGAAACAAAAAAAGGTAATCAGATTATTATGATAATTATCTATGATTCCATATGTTCTTAATTGATCAAGTCAATCAGCTAGGAGAATTGAGATAAATTAAATGGACAGAAATGCAAATAACGGCTTTAAAGCGTATTGTTTATAAAGTTATACATACCAGCTTTGACCAACCATGTATAAAAAAACTTCATACACATGTCAGGGTAGCTCAGTATTATTTGGCAAAGGCTAACTTATGCCATACTATTCTCTCTTTTCTACCAATTGCTTATTCATTCTGATATATGAAATCCAAGTCTATTATGTGATTGAGGTATTTATGTCAAACATACAAAGCATCTTACCTCATCAAATGCTTCAAATATGTCAATACTTGGTTGATGGATGGTGCAAACAACAGTTCTGCCCGTAACAACAACATTCTTTATTGCTCGAATTACAATGGCAGCTGCTCTTGCATCGAGACCTGTTGTTGGCTCATCCATAAATATAATTGATGGGTTGGCCACAAGTTCCACAGCAATAGTGAGTCGCTTTCGTTGCTCAGTTGATAGACCATTGACACCAGGTAGGCCAACTAAGGCATGTTTGATATTATTGAGCTCGATAGTTTGAAGGACTTCGTTGACGAACTCCTGAAATACATTGAAGAGAACTCTGAAATGTAATCTCCAACAAGAGTAGAAATAAGATGTGCAATTATTTCCAAGAAAATATAAATCATACTGTTTTGGTTTTCGAATCAATATTATCAGAAAGCCGAAGCCAGGCAGAAAAAATCAGTGATTCCTCTATGGTAATATTTGGAGAATGTATATCTGTTTGTTCACAATAGCCAGATACTCGAGCAAATGTCTCCTGCACCTTAGGATACCCTCCAATTCGTATTTCTCCTTCGATGATGCCACTAGTTTTCCTTCCAGCAAGAACATCCAGAAGAGTGGTCTTTCCAGCTCCACTAACACCCATTAAAGCAGTGAGAACACCTGGCCTAAATGAGCCAGTGATATCATGCAGAAGTTGGAGTTTCTTCCGAGTAATGCCTTGATCTCTCATTCCCTAAGACCAAAGAAGAATTATTTCAGGTAATGCTCTGGATGCTTATGAGCAGCTTGGGGTTCTCATGCCAAAGAATTTAGGTTTTGAGATTCACCAATGGGGTGTCAATGAAGTATTGCACATTGTGAAATGCTACTGTAAGGGGTTGGAAGGGTAGGATCATATAACCTGCCATGATTGAAAGATAATTCAGGATGTATGGGGCAGCAACAATACGAGTATAGCTGTACATGTTATGAATAACATCCACATAAGCAATACCAGTAAATAAGAAAATGAAGAACGAACATCTAACCTTTATTAGATTCTACGCTACTTTTGTTTCCATTACTTGCAAACTCATTGTCTGCTTGACATGGATTTCCTAATCCATGTAATTCAGAAAGCTTTTCTTGTGAGATAAAAGTTGTTGATGCCCCCGGAGCTACAAATATAAATCAGGATAAAATAAAATCAATGGTGCCAACATGATTAATTTTTATTCAAAATAAATTATCTCACCCTTCAAGAAAGTTAATGCTAAAGTATACCCCACAGTGGCAAGTAGGGAAAAACCAAACAGAGCGCCAACCGAAATCCAGAGAAAGTAACCACCAAACAGTAGTCCATGAGACTGAAGAACTTCTTGACCTATAGTTCTGTTCGAGGGCTGCATTTGCGGATAAGAGTGAGAATCAGCCAATGGCTAAGGATGATGAATAAGTACAGAGTAAATACCATTATGCACCAAATACTTTCAATGAAGTAAACACCAGCAACCTTCAGAAGTTCTCATTCAAAATGACGAGCTAGAGGCCTATAGCTTAAACATTTAGACACTGAAAGCAGATGCACATCAAAGAAACCATTCAACTTAGAGAAGTCCAAGTGGGCATGAACAGAGCACTAATCTGGCTGATGTCTAGTGGGTTAGCCAATTAGGTATTATCTTGGTCCATACTTAGTGCCAACTAGAAAACAGATTTGATCTGATATTCACATCTAAGAATGGCCAAGATGATCTTATAGCAGTGGGCATAAGCAGAACACTGATGTGTTGTGGCTTAGCTAACTAGCTATTATTGTGACCAATACTTAGTGCCAGCAAATTAAAAGATTAACAACAAAGAAATACCAAGGTGATCCAATAGCAGGTTTCTGAAACATATCCTTGAGAAAAGTCATCAAATCAAGGGTCAACCCCTGATGTACATTCTAGCAGGTTAATCTTTCCTTATAAACTTGCATCATGATAGTCATCCTTCCAACTGCTTACCTTTTGCCATCTTGGAGCAAGAAATTCATTAGTTGCAAGACCAATCTCTCCATAAGTAAGTGGCACAACCCAAAATCCCCACCCTAACCATACTGGCATGGAAGCTGCAAGTAAACACACATATTGGTCAGATAATCAGATGATCAGAAAATTCAATCAAGTGAAACATCATAAGTATTCTCACATCGAGGTACTATGAATCCGCTGAATATGTAAACAAACAGTAAGAAGAAAACGGCAGCATAAGTGGAAGCAACTATGGTTCGAAACAGAGATGCCAAAAACCGAAACATGGATATTGATGCCAAGTGCACACCCGAAAAAATAAGAGCTTGGCAAAAGAACCTGCAAAAGACAGTAAATTTTCAGAATTTACACTATCATCCAGTCATCCACAATACAAAAATGCTAAGATTGAGGATAAGAATCATACAGCAACCAAAAAATGACAACAACCATAGAAGAATCCCAGCATTGATGGGGATTAAGGAGGTTTAAATGTATGCAACCTCAGTCCTAACCAGTCAAGACTCATAGACAAAGCAATTTGTATGACTCATAGACTATTTTTTAAAATTTTGGCACAAGGCAAGAGACTTGTCACACTTAGCTAAAGAACACACTATAGTCTAACAAGTGAATTTCCAGATTAATTTATTCTCTGTACACACAACTACATATATACAGAGGGAGAGAGTGATTTCTTGTTGCAAAGGTACTACGCAATTTTAAAAACCAATAGCAAACAAATTTATTCCACTGAAACATCCAGTGCAAGAAGACGCAGCACCACAAAGTAAAATTGGCTCCTGAGTTGGGGTAAAATTTGACTGCCAATTTATTACATACATAAACAAAACACTATATATTCGGAACTCAGCACAAGATTCTTGAAAACATACCTTCCAACTTCTGGAGCATATCCAATGGTATAGTAAGTAAGTGATGTCCAGACAACAGCAAGCAAGATGGACATTGGGATCTTTAAGATAGTGGCTGGGATTGCATAGGCCCAAGCAGGATAGAAATAGAGGTCTCTCTGTTTATAGAAAACAGGAAGTCTCATGACAGTCATAGACACTTCTGGAAATCCATCAACAAGAAGCATGATAAGACCATAGAACAAAGCGCCCAAATAATAATTTGCATGAGAAATATCAACATGCATTTGGGTATGCACATATACTGTCATTGTTATCAGTGCTACGATGGCCAACTGCAAGTAGAAATATCAAGAAAACAGAAAACACATTAGGTTGATATATACATTCAGCTCTAAAATTATACACACTATGTTCAAGGACGGTGGATTCAAGTAGAAGAACTTGAACGTTTTTTTGAGGGAGGAGGGAATTGAAGAAGATATTTGAAGTTTGTACCCATAACAATAGAGATTCTTAGCTGCTGAATAAATAACAATCCAAGAAGAAACTTTTGACAATTTTTATGAATCACACACAACATACACACTCATGCACATACATACAGCATACACGTGTACTACAGAGAATCCATGAAACATGCCAAGCAACATATGAATTTTATTGGTCAAAAGAAAAGCCAGAAAGGAAGAAAAAAAGGTGCAAGCACACTTTAATCTACCTGAATGATTTTAAATAAATACAAAAAAGAATTTCTCTTCATAAGCAGTAATTCCCTAGACAAACAAGCTTTGAAGAGTTCTCCCTTTGGAAGAGAAAACTTTGAAAAGCAGATAGCACTGTTGTCACCCTGCGCCTTCATAGGTGGCTGGAAAACCTCTTCATATAAAGCCTTTCCTATATGCGATGCCCTAAATTTCTCACAGAACATATCCACAGAGATATAGCCATAAAGTTCGTCGTGAAACCAGTACTGTGGTTGGTCTTTTTGTGAAATGACCTGCAAAAAAACGGTATCAAATGGTGAACAAAGGAAAAAAGGAAAAAAGCAAAACGTGAATCACCAGATACCAGACTCGAATACTGTTACCTCCTGAAGAAAGTCAGCTATTCCCTTCCTCTTGGGACATTTGAAGCCACAGGCCTCAAAAAATTCGATGACATTAGCACGTGGTCCATGATATACAACCTTTCCTTCTGCCATTAATATAACATCATCAAAAAGGTCAAAGGTTTCTGGTGCTGGCTGAAGAAGGGAGATCAATGCAGATGCATCTGTTATGTGGACCAACTGTTGGATACATGAGACAATCTGAAAAGCAGTAGAGCTGTCCAAGCCATTTGTTATTTCATCCATAAATAATGCCTTCGTCGGCCCAACAATCATCTCACCTGTATAAGTGCATTAAAACAATGATCCCTCAGTGTGATGGGGAATGTTCGGATTTGAGTTTAAGGACAGAACTTTAGTGCACAATTCAATGAAGCACCTGTAGTCAGTCTTTTGTTTTGACCACCTGAGATGCCTCTCCTCATAGCATCTCCCACCATAGTATCAGCACAGATATCAAGTCCAAGAATCTGCCAGAGAACAGATGTTGAGTAGGGGAATACATGATTGACCGCAAACTTATCTAGATCAGAAGGTAACTAAATTATTTAAATATGAAGTAGGATTTCCCAGAGAGTTACTTTGAGTACATATTCTGTCTGCAGGGAATTCTTTAATCCTTCGACAGCTATTGCCTGTCACCCAAATCAATAGACTCAACAAACACAATCAGTAAATAACATCAAACTTCAGAAGAAAAAATGGCAATAAGAATATGTTACCGTAGTAAAATCAATGATAACTATTCCTGAATTTTTTATGCTTCTTTCAAAAAATTCTCAAATCAAATCACATGTATGCCTTACTTCAGTCATTAATATACACTTAATTTGGAGAGATGTAGCAAGAAAGGAAGGGGAATTCCAGTTCCCCTAATAGGTAATCAAGCAGAAGAGAAAGCACTTAGTGCCTCATAAACCCCCATGAAATCCTTGTGAAAGAGGAGAGGTTTTACAAATAAAGTGATGGACAATATCTTATGTAGTTTCAAGTTTAAAAATACACTCAAGATCAAGGAGCGAGGAAGAGCTCAAAAACTTCTTGTGATAGTGGATTAATCATTTTCTTCAATGACCACAATCAAAGGTTTATGACAGTATACTTTGCCACAAAATCTTCTGAGTCATTAAGCAAGTGAAAAAGACCTACAAAGGGCGAGAATTGAAAGCTTCACCTTCAACGGCGGCAGTTTCAAGTTAAACCCATATCAAAAAATAAAATACTAAGTGAGACACCAAACTAAGCTACTTCATTTGCAAAAATTCACATAGCAAAGGAAGGTTTTGAGGAATTAGCCCCTATTTATCTTTAACCTAAGAAAAAAAAAATTCAGTTATAACGTGAAACAATTTCATTTGCTATGTTGCCTGAGTCGAAAAGAAAATGAGAGTAATCAAGATCTATTTTAGAGATAACTAGCTCAATAGAAAGTTAATCATCCATTTTCTATTGAATCAGTAGTCTCTTTATAGGGTTTAATCAAAGGAAACAAGGGATGAGCAATTTATCTGGAACTGCAAAGATTGAATCACAACTGAGATACCTTCATGTATGCATCTATATCAGGATCTGGTATGATTCCTGCCTGCTTCTCCCGTCTACAGACCTCAATCAACAAATCTTAAGACACGGTGTATTTCCATAATTAATTGGATATAATGAACTGTCATGCAAATAATTCATTACCCAGAAATAGAATAAAATTTACCTGCTCGGCTTCCCACACCTTGACAACGAGCTGAAAAATCAATAGCCTCTCTCACGGTCATTTCAGGAATGTGCAGGTCATGCTGGCTTATATAAGCAGAAGTTTTCTGTGGAATGAATTGTTCAAATTTGTGCCCATTGTATTCAATATCTCCTTTAAGCTGCAATAAAAAGAAATAATATTTTCCCCTTTAGGCTCTTTTTTCCAAAGCAGATAATTATGTACTCCAATCTCCAATCTCCAATCAGATTTATTTGCAAGTCCAGTAAATCCCCATGTTGAAAACTTGCATCTCCAGAACCAGAATCCAAGTATGTACACAGGTAATTATACATGCTAGATATACTAGATAATATCATGGAGCTTAGAAGTATATAAGAGAAAATACAAGCTCATGATATTGAAAATAACCTCCAAAGAGCTGTCGAGGTTTCCTGAAAGTGCCAATAACAGGGAGGTTTTTCCACATCCAGGTGGACCAAGTACAAGAGTCATCCTGCAAAATCACCAGAAAATTCAAAAACCTGTCCGTTTAGGTGATCTTTGGAAAAGGAACCACGTCTTTTGATTCTCAAGTGATGTTGTAAACTTCTAATACAGACTATTCCAAAGTACTACTACCGCACACTAGCAAAACATCCAATTTCCAACCAACCCACCCCAACCCCACAAGAATAGGGAAGTCGTCTAATAATTTAGGAAACATGTGGGGAAGAAAAAGATGTACACAGTCACGTCAATGCTCTGCAAAACATCAGGAGAACTGAAAATGTACGCTTTTCAACTTCCAAAGTATTTCAAACGCTTAGTCACTCAAAATTAAAAAGATAGATTTCAACATTGACAGTTGGTTCAATGCCTCCAACTTATAATCTGAACAATCTTAGATCTAAATCATGTGATGCCTTGCTACTCCCTATAGAGAACCAATGCAATCATAATAATTAGGAATTAAAGAAAGCTTACCCTGCAATCATTCAAATGTTACAATAAACAAGGAAAACAAGGCTTAAGCATCCAGTTTCTTTATGAAACAATGCAACATACCCCAATAAGAGATTTTTAGAGCTTGGATCTTGGTTTCTTACCACTCCCCATGTGTGTCTTTTCTATGCTTCCATATCCCTTTCCCATGTTGGAATAGTGATATAATACCATTTTAAGAACCTCTAATGAAGTTAGCAAATTGCAAAGCCATAATAACTCGATTGCTGTGAGTTTCTATATATAGAATATATTCTACTAGCTCAATTGAAAGTAGACTATCAGCATTGGGAAAGTATAAATGTATGATATACTGTTGTCTCAAACACGTATAAAGTCTGGAAACAATAGCCAGCTATTTTCACACTGCCAGCTGAATAAGGATGTTACAATGTGGTGACTTATACTAAAAGTTGGAGACTTCACCAACAAGACCGCAAATGAATGGTGTACCAGAACTTATTTGCATGTGCTGATAAATAAAGCTTCTGACTTTCAGTTAAAAATTTACGCTGCAAAAAATCTAATCAAAGAGAACACAAAAAGTGCCATGAAAATTGTTTCATATTCAAGGATATTATGTAGCAACAGAGTGACAGTGATCTAACAATCGGCAGCAGTAATTTAACACTATAGGATGAGGAAGGAAACAGATGAGGTAAGGGACACAAGCAACCTTTTACGATGTACACATAAAAACAGATGGTCTTTCTTTCAAAACATTCTTAGCACCAGATGAGGGAAGATCACATGCAAGCTTCACTCTGAAATAGTTATTCTGGCTACAGTTTACCTAATGCTTAGCACAAAGTAAAACACCAAAATTGTAGATCATTTATATACTAACCTCCCAGGTTTTATTATGCCAGTGACATCCTTGATAATGCTAAGCTTTGCTTCTTGCAGCTGAGAACCCAATATCTTGGAAAGAACCTATACAATGCAACAATAAGTCAGAGTAGGGGGCATTGATTAAGGTCCTCATTTTGGTAAATTAGGCATTCTAAATTGAAAACTTAAAAAAATCGAGAATCCTCCTTGAAACCAACACTGCGTAAAAAAACAAAATGGGGTACAACTGTAATTAAACAAAAAGTCACCACTGTACAAATGCCCTTTTGAGCCAAACCTCACATTCTCTTTTATATATAGTATATAGTATATAGTATATATATATATATATATATATATATATATATATATATATATACATAATATGATTGACTATTTTACTGTATATTCATTAAAAGAGGTAAATGGCATCAAAATGCTAGTTACAACAAATGAAGCTCCATGAGATAAGCATAATTACATCTGTAATTCTCCAAATGCTTCACAAACTTACAGAGAAACTGCTTTTAAAAGAGTTCCACAGAGTAGGGAGGGGCTTGCCATCCACAACCTTACACCTTGCATCCACAAAAAGGTTTTTATACTTCACTTCAATCGCAGGAGATTGTAAGCCAACTCTACACAGGAGAAAAGTTATAAAGTTAAGAAAAGACCATAATTCAACAAACCAAAGAGATTTCCTTTCACAAAAGTCTCAAAGCTACAAATTGAGAGGTCCATTTTGTGTGGAATGTATTGTAAGCAATGCATTACATAATGATGATCAATTAACTATCTGAATTGAATTATATAAAAGGCAGGCAAACATCATGAATTCCTTTACTAATGAACTCCATGCTTATGATAAGCTGTATTCCATTATGAGACAAGCACATAGATTTTACCCCTTTATTCTTTAACAAATGGTACATTAAAGTCACTACACCTTATACAAGTAAACAAACGACAATCGATACATCAGTATACGCTGCATAGTGGCTGGAAACTTATATGATTGGTGGACAGAAAGATCACACAAAAAAGCAAATGTGCAATTTTTCTATTAGGTCAAAAAAGGGAATATCAGCTTCATGCAGCGACAGAAAACCTTCACAAGAACTATTTTTTAAAAAATTCCCAACAGTGTTGGTCTTCTCGTTAATGGCCGCAGTTCCAACAAGTATAACAGCTGCAGTGATGCCCACATTAGCCAAAATAAAAGTAGCACCGGCCCCATATGTCATTCATCCTATTTTATGCCAGCCCACTAATTATTTCTTGTATGATTTTTCTTTATTGGCCTCAAGATCTGATTAAGGGAGCATATATAACTCGGAGAACCAAATAAACCAAAGGAAATACTATCTATGAAAATTTTCAGCCATTGATCCTTCCGCCCAATGGTATTTTCACTAGTTCGAATCTTATTTAGCTGGAGAAATACTCAATTCAATATCTGAAAACTAAGGTTGCCATTAATAAGATTATAGAACAAGTAGAGGAAAGTGAGACATGAGTGCAAATCTGAAAATTTTAAAATCTTGAAAAACAAAAGTCTTGCAAGAAAATAAAGACAATAAAGGCAAGCTTAAAACAATAGAAAAATCACAGGGGAATTGAAGCATATACATTCAACTCATCTCATTCATAATTTGAACAGTGATAAAACTTACTTGTCCATTCTTTTCCTAAGTTTCAGCAACAGCTGAAGGTTATCTTGTTCAATTTGTTTGATGAGCTTCTCAATGAAAAGACGCCGGTCCAAAGGTCCAAGCATGGAGACATCAATCATCCGTTTTCCATTGACATTAACCGTTTTTTCTCCATCATATTCATCAAACAAAAACATCCTTGACCTTTGATAGGTTGGTAACCTCTCAATTTTAGCCCATTCCTGTATAAGTTCTTCATCAGGGGAATCCTTCGTAGACCCTAAGGACGTATTTCTTCTAAAACTAGAGTTGTGACTCCGGAATGATAACCTTGAGCTTTTGCCTAGCTCTGCCAGATCAGATTGCTGAGACTTAATTTCATCACCAAACAATTGAGCCATAGAGTAACACTAGGGGAAAGGTTTAAAGAAGCAAACAAGACAATCTAAAACAGGTGAGGCTTTTATGAAGTAATATGCAAGACATGAAATCATTTTATGCACATATAAGACAAGTACGCCACTAGCTTAAAAACCCAATCAACCCTGCATGAAATAAAAATAAACTTTTCCAAACGTATGAAGCAATACATGCAACACGACAGTTACGTGATTCAGAAGCAACTTAATAACAGAAAATGAATAGAATATGATATGATATAATATGATATTGTTACAGCTGGTAAAAGCAAATTTATTTCAGTTTTTTAAGAGGACCCGGGCAGACGATGAATAACGAGGCAATTCCATTGACATAATTACAGTTATTACATTGTACGTTGAATTAACAGTTAAACAATTAACATCCAGCAGTACAGTTAACGTACTTGTAGTTCTATGAGTACATTACAAATTCATTCAGCAGTGACACGTTTAGGCAAGAGGACATTGACATGCGCATGAAGATAACATACTAACAGCAAATTTTTATACTACAAAATATACAGAAAGAAAGATATGTAGATTGAATAGAAAGCAACTCAAAGTAGAGAGATTTCAGACGTATCTATCTAACTAATAAAATAATGACAAGATTAAATTTTTTTTTCATATAGTGATTGGTTTAGTAGCATATTGCATTCAGTAATGTAAGCAACGACGAATTCAGTGTCTGACAGTGAACTGAAACAATAAATAATACTTGTAGAAAGCAAGTGTATGAGATTCTCGTATTGAAAGCTACGTTGCAACGGACAATTGACAGCGTTCACTGAGCTAAACAGATTTTCAAAGTAAACGGTCTGCAACTCTGCATTTCCAACCCAATTATTCAAATACAATCGCTTGATAAACCAGTCTATATTAGGATTCCACCAACTCCTGCTTACCCTAACTCTTAATCAGTACACAAAGACAAAAAAAAAATAAAAAAATTGCTCATTCATAAGTCCGTTGAACGGGTAGATACTCCCTACGTCCAACATTAATCGTCACATATTACATATACTATTCTGGAGTTTCTTAATGAAGTAGTCACATTTTTAACAACGAGGGGTCGACACAATATGACAATTAACACCGGGGCTAAACGAGGGAGTACTATACGTTATGTTATAAGCCCACAACAATCAAATTGATATGGTTTTTTAGTAATCCTAGAACAGATTAATTAAGTGGGTGCAATAATTTTAACTTTTCATGAATATTCTCGAAATTCATTAAATGATATTTAATAAAAAAATAAAGCAGAAAGTTTGCAAGCCGTACAGTAATTAGCATGCAAAACACTAAATAAGATTCAGATATATGCAGATCAATAAGTAGCAAATTAAAATATGGACTGAAGTGTGAAAGGTACCTCGATCTCGTTGAAGCTTCTAGATGAAATATTCCACCTGTTCAAAAAAAACAAAAAAAATTTACAACCCAGAATTCAGAAAGTTACAATTTTGAACAAAATGGAAATAGTAAGATTGCCGAAACAGAGTACGGAGTAATACAGAAGAAGTTTAAGCGCATTTTTGGCAGTAATTATGAGTTTTTACTGTGGGTTTTTACGGCGACATCGAATGGACTTGTTAGAGGGAGTCGACCAGCGCATTAATTTAATTATATTAAATATTAAAGTAAAAAGTGAAAAGTGAAAATTCAAAACATCTTATATTGATAAAAATTTGATTTTTAAAAATATCCAGTGAAAATTACAACTCTATTAACATCTTATATCCAGTCATAGATGCTACATACTCAATCTTGATATTTAATTCGACTATATATGTTATGAGAAAGTTAGGTTAAATTTTAATTTGAAAAAGTATACTGTCAAAATTGCAAAATATGTTGTCATACGGCCATAAATACATGTTAGGATTAATAGGATACGTGTATGCACAAAATTATGTAATGAATGTTTACAATTGATCAAAATTATACTCCTTTTGTCCCATTTTACTTGCCATAATTTCTATTTTAGGTCATCCCAAATTATTTGATACATTCTTAAATGTTTTACCCTAAGTTTTGTCTTTACCCCCACTAATAACCTAAACAACCCCCACCAAAAACCTAACCCGGCCCAAACTAACCCTAATTTCCTCATTTAGTTCCCAACTCCATGTGTTCTACCTCTCGTTTCCCTCGCTTTCTCTTTGGAAATCTTCATCTCCCACTCTTTGAAAACCGTAATCCTCAATTTTCCACAAAATTAATACCGTACGCATCTTCACTAGCCATGCTTGGACAAATGGGACAGTCTGAACCGCTAGAACTGTTATTGTTACTATATGGGAATGTAAGTCTTGGAACATAGAAATAATACTCTACTAATCTCAATTCATCGTTAACCTTGTATGCCATTAGAGGATATTCTGAAAATTTACATTAAAATATATCTAATAAGATCCCAATTGAATATATTATATATTATAACATAGAATTTGTAGTCAAAATTTTTAAAATGAAAATATAGCTACTAATAAAGAACAGAAAAAGTATATATGTTTTCGCGAAAAAAAATATATAAATATATTCTTTAGATATATAATTAAGCTGAAAATTTTGGATGGCATATATTCTCAAATTTGTAGGATTTTACAAGTAGCCTACAATCCACTTTGATGGATCAGTAATTTTACACCACTATTTCATCCATCTAAAGTAGGATCTACATATTCACAACTTCGGTTAATCCAATTCTGAAACCAACTTAATTTAAGATAGTTAAAACAAAACCCGTAATATTATATCATACTCTATATATAGATATCTGACATCCGATCTCCACAATCAGAGTAAACCAATGCCAATACATGAAACAAATTTGAATTGCTTAAAATAACTGTACTACTGTACAACCCCTTCCCCACAAAAATAAAAGGAAAAAAATAGTGTTCACAACTTCTCGCCATACCACTTTCATACACAAATTAATGTCGACCTAATACTAAAAAAGAAGAAAAAATTATGAAGCCAAGGAGAAAAAAATGATACAGATCAAAAAATAATAGACTTCCTACTTTAGAGCTCCCCTCCTGGGCTTCAGTAGACAGCAACAGAAAAAGAAAACGAAAGATGGCAGTCTCGGTGTCGTCAAACCCAGCTGAATTATGTCACCACTCACCATGATTCTCTAACACGAATAATGTGCGAGAAAATCAGCCTGATGCTCGTGGAAGCCGTCTTCCATCTGACCTTTGGTCTGGATTGTCACTTTTGTCCGTGTCCGAGAAATCCCTCTGGGAGGATTCAACCTCTGCGCTATTTGCCCGAGTCCTTCGGTTCCTGCGATCCTGGAATACATCAAAAATACCATAAAAAACAAAGTCAGAATTATCAAGAAGCCATTTCAGGTTGTTATCGCTAATCAAATTCATGGCAACCTTTCTATGTTTCTATAGCCATCCAAGAAAGCCACGTTCTTTTCAACTAAAATCTTGAACTATTTGAACTACGGTGAATTTATTTGTTATGATCACAACTTGTCCAAACCTACTATTTTACTTTTGTCAACATAATACCCTCAACAGTTGAACTGTCATGGACTGAAGTCTGAATTCAAGTGACCTCAAATTTTTAGCCTTGAGATGAATTGAACTAAACTTTATCAGCACTGACCAAAAAATTAATGAATTGAAGTAACCTTAAATTTTTAGCCTTGAGATGAATTGAACTTAAACTTTATAAGCACTGAACTAAAAATTAACTTGTACAAACTGACTTTTTTGTGAGGTGAATAGACCAGAGCCTAGATCATATATATCTAAGACTCAATTTTCAAGGCATTCTCATAAATATAGCACAACAGATTTTCTGATCGAGTACAGACAGCCCCCCTATGAATGACTACATTTTGTAAAGTAAAAATCAAGTGTTTTAATTAGAACCTTGTTCATTCGATAACAATTCCCCATCTCTGAACTTATAAAAAATTTCCTGAATATATCTGAACTAATCAACAGTTGTTAAATGAACTCGGAAGCCCATTTATGAACTTCCCAGAACTTATTGGGTCTAATTTGAATTTTTTTTTTTTTTTTTTGCTTGATACTTGGTCTAGTCAATTCAAATCATGATTGAGCCACAAAACTGACTTTAAGAAGGATCAAAATGGTGTTAGCAAACTAAGAAGCTCCAAATAACAACATAAATGCAGTGTCAGTAACCAACTAAGAAAAAGGCCTTAATGCCAACAAGAAGCCAATAGTTGAGGCAATATAAGAAACGGAACAAGGGATAACTACAAGTCAAAGAGGAAGCCTCCATCAACGGGAGCTTAATAAGAATAAATAAAATGATGAAAACCAATTACTATGCGTTAAAATGATGACTGAAGGTTGATCATAGGACCAAAACGTAACAAGGAAAGATTGCAGCATGAGCCCAACATGAGAACCAAAGCAAATCTGACACTACATACATCTTACACAATCGTACTTTTTGGCTAGTTGCAATCAGTAACAGCTTGATCAATCATTCAGATGACTGGATAATCAATTCTACAGGCTCCAATCACATGATGACAAAAAGAAGTTCCTACACTTATCCAAATACAGTTGATGAATTAAGGCAACAAGAAACTACTTTAAATTACCTATTTCTCACTGCCAAAGCAATGGCAATAAGCAAGTTTTTAGTATCATATTGAACATATCCCCAACGTACAAACAATTATAAACCTATGGCTAGCTATGTGAAGCTTTATTAGAGATGGGGGCAAATATTTGTCTTATCATGTAGCAACATCCAACGGAATCTGTATGCTTAAACAGCAGACACTACAAGGCACCGATCAATAAGATAACAGAACTTATTGTTCTCTTTGTTATCATGAAAGCCTTGATGAGAGCTTCAGTACAAACTTTTTTTTTTCTTTTTTTTTTCTTTTTTTTGGGAGGGGGGTATCATTTTCCTTGTTATAGTCAAGACGAGAAAACTTCTTTGTTGGCAGAAGAAAGAACTAAAATGGATCCCCAGATGGTTTTGAAGAAAAACAAGATTCAGGAAATCTGGAAGTATGATGCACCAGAAACCAAACTATCATAAAGATAAACCTATTTTGCAGTATCAAACAACAATGTCTTTTGCACTTCTCCGGTCTAATTTAACTTTCAAGTCAAAATTTTCTTAACATGTCCAGGATGTAGAGAAACTTCAAGAATCACATTAAGCTAAACTAAGCCATCACTAACCTCTCTAGGTATGGGATACTCCTCTGATTCAAGCATACGAACCACCTGCCCCATCTTGGGTCTCTTGTCAGAGTCTGGATCAACACACCTCAATGCAGTCAGAAGAGCACGCTTCAGAGCCCTAGTTGACGGCTTTGCTTCAATATTTGGGTCCACGACTTCCTCAGACCGCCGACTTCCCACCATCATTTTCAGCCAATCAACCAAATTCACCTGCAGCCATCATAGCAAATCAGGCCATTTGATTTTACCACCTAATGCCTTGAAACAACAAGAGCAAAAAATTCTCATTGGCGTCTTAATTTGCTTTCACTTGTAGCATTAACAGGTGGCTTCCAGTATAAAAAACTGCATGGCCATTTATTAGCTACAAGGCAGCCAATCATATGAACAATTAATAAATAAGAGGGACTACAATGTATGGACCAATTCAACTGAAGATATAAAGTGGCATGTTTTCATATTTTCAAACTATTTTTAGGAAGTTTAGTTTGGCACAATAACAGCCTCTCACTAGATCACGTAACAACTAATACTTCTAGATGGCAACAAGGATTTTGAGCCAAATTTCCAAATGAGATTCGCCAGTAATGGAAACAGAAAAGCATGAAAATAAAGTTCAAAATAAATACTCCACATATGCTACTAAGCTTGTTTGTCTGATAGAGGTTCAAGCAGTAATAGAAACTATATTAAAAACACAGTATTACCTCCTGGGGTGGACGCCCATAGTCCACAGGATCTCTTCCAGTAATTGCCTCCAAGAGCAAGACCCCAAAACTGTAGACGTCACTCTTTTCGTTCAAAAGGCCCGTGTTTGCATACTCAGGTGCCACATATCTGAAAATGAAAAAGGTTGGAAATTTAGCTTATAGGTCAATCCATCTTTCTAACAGATTAAGCAATAGAATAGATATAGTGCACCCACTAACTTTGTCATTGAAGTCAAGATACAGAGGATAATAAAATTTGAAAACAATGTACTTGCATCATACCCAAAGGTTCCCATAACTCGGGTAGTTACATGACTCTTCCCAGCACCAAGAAGTTTAGCAAGGCCAAAATCAGAGACCTTTGCATTGAAATCTATGTCAATCAAAATATTGCTCGACTTGATGTCCCGGTGTACAACTTTTGGCTCAATTGCCTCATGCAAGTAGGCAAGACTGCAAAATAAAAACTCATAAGTTAATCTGAAGCACAATGCAGACCCACATGATGGCAAACAACAGTTTACTCATCCTCACAGATAACAAGAAATCAATCTCCAGTTAAAGAGTATGAAATCAAATTACACCAATAATTTTCCCCACCCTCCTACAAACATCTACCAGGAATCCTATATTCAATCTAATTTTCATTCTTAAAGTCCAAGCCACTTTCCTGTCCACTTCCTCTATCATGTTATCTTAATATTCAAGGTTGCAAATCATCAATAATAAGCTATCATAAATCGCTAGGTTTATTCAACAACAATCTAGAAACCAAACTGCAACTTAACTCAAGATAAGAGCTTTAATATAATCTTGATCGGAAGAACAAATTAATAACACTTCAAAAAACAAAATAGAGGTCTAACTAATCAACACTCACTCAGGAACATTGGTCAAATGTCACTAAGTTAACGCAGTGGTAAAACCTAGTGATACCTGAGGTTCTTTTTGTATGAATAACATTATTTCCACCATTACAGATTATGAAGACATGAATATTCCTAGTTATCAATCATCAAGACAATCTATTACAGCATGAAACCATGAAGGGCATGTGAAGTAGTAATGTCGTCTACTGACAACTACTCAGTATGATATTTCACACATCTAACCAACTTACGCCTTTGCTGTGCCAAGCAAGACCTTCATCCGGGCCTCCCAAGTAAGATAGCCATGCTGACGCATGGCACCATGAAGCCATTGCTCTAAGTTGCCATTATTAACATACTCATACACCAACATCCTGAAAATCACAGGACGACAAAGTCAGATATTTGTTTCTAAGTTTGTTTAAAAAATATACAAATCAGCCATAATATGCTAGGTCATAACCACATTAACACTTAAGCCTATCGCAAAGAAGCACCTGTGAGTTCCTTCAACACAATAACCCAAAAGTCTGACCAAATTTTTATGACGAACATGGCCAATGGCTTCCACTTCAACTCTAAATTCCTTCTCAGCCTGGCCTCTATTAAAAAATAAAAGAGCAGCAGCTTAAATTAAAAAAAAAAATAGCATAGACATGAAGAATCTCATGATTTCAGGAACTTGAGAAAACACAAAAGACCATATCCACACTCACAGGTTATTAAGAATCCTCTTTACAGCTACAGGGGAACCATTGACCAAGCATCCTTTGTATACTATTCCATATCCACCTTCTCCAATGACATTTTCCTTTGCAAATCTGTTTGTTGCAACCTCAAGATCCCTCAACGTAAACCAGTGACCCCAACCCAGATGTGAAAATTCAGGCAGACCACATAGCGGAGAAGGAGCTGTGATTGGATGAGATGACGATGGTTTATACATAAGATATGTCCCAGAACCACCTTCTTCCCCTGATATGGAACTCCCAGTTTCTAGACGATGAAATGAGCCTGACTGGCTGCTAGCATCTCCATTCCTCATTTTTCTTGAATCTCCATTGACAACCAACTTATCGGAATCACGGTCGCTAAATTTGTCCTTGAGCGTCATAAAGTTCCTTTCACTAGAATCATAAGCAGTTGTGGATATGTGCTCTACCCGAATTTCCTTGATCTCTTTGGAAATAGAGGGGATTTGACTAACAGGTAAGTTCCCTCGAGCTCTCTTAGCTTTCTTGCGTGCCGAAAGGCATAGAGGTATAAGGCAAAGTATTATAATGATGAATAGTCCAATAACAATCCCAATTAGCTCCCAAACCTTCAAGCCAAAAATAGCTTTCTTGGATAACTCAGCATTAAGATCAGCCATTTTTCAGGAACGACAATACCTAATAGAAATTCTGGACAGAAGAAAATGAAGACCCAACATTCAGAATCCACATCCCAAACACAATTCTATAAGTAATTTCATCAGCATCAACCAATCTAAATAGCATTCACTAACCAATTTGGGGGAAAGAAAAACATGCATACAGCATACACATTCAACTTCCAATTTCACAAAAACATATCTTGCTCAAACATGCTAATCAATAACCAAAACTACACAAACGAGTGATTACAAGCCCATGAATTGACAAAATTAGGAAGCCAAAATGCGAGACTAAACAAATCCAAAAAGAATTTGGCATCCCTTGAGTCATCCTACATTAAAAACTGAAAATTGCAAAGCTAAATTTCAATTAATAATAAGTTCAAACTCTGAAATATCTGAGATAATGATGTCGGATAAAAATCATGCCTTGATTAGAAACCACCTTCCAATTTTACAAAATAATATCTTGATTAAACAAGTTAAACACAAATATATAAAACTGCACAAACTGTAAATTACAACCCCGTGAATTACCCAAAAGTAAACCAAATGCAGGACAAAACATACCCAGAAAATTTCCAACCTCCCTCTAGAATTATCCATCATCACCCACAAAACTAAGCAGGAAACATCAAACCTGATTTTGCATTAATTAAAAGCTAAATTCATTAAATTAACTAGCTAAGACATGTGGAATAAAAATCACATTTTGATTAAATATGCCACATAATACATAAACTACGAAAACTGTAAATTGAAACCCTATGAATAACCCATTTTAGTAAACCAAATTGCAGGACGAAAACAACCCCATAAAACTGAAAAAAATTGAAAACTATACTCTAAAAAAACCCAACAAAAAAACTGAAAATTGCAAAGCTAAATTTGCATTAATGAAGAGCTCAAATTGCTTAAATACCTGAAATTATAATGTGGAATAAAAGTAGTAAGCTCAGATCCCAGAACTGAAGTGATCACACAAAAAATCCCAACTTTGATCTCCAACCAACAAACTCAGCAAAGCCCATGAATTGGGCAACCATCAAATTTACACGACCTTAAAAAAACCAGTTTAAATAGAGCAAATTACTGGGGATAATTTCTGGGTCCGGCCGAAAATTGTACCAAATGATTGAATCTAAGCTGAAATGGAGCTATCTCCCACCACACTAGTTGGGTCAAGAAAATGTTCAAACTTGATAAAAACCCTAGAATCCCAGAAAATATGGCAACAAGAAAGGAGGTGTGGTTCAGTTGGGAAAAACAGGGACATGGAATATTTATTATTGGGCCTCAGAGAAAAAAATGTTGATGATTTGGGGGTGAGAGTATATCTGAAATTTGAGGGTGTGAAGAGATGAGAGGAGGGGGAGAGGAGGGAGTGGTGTGCTGTGGTGGGTATGAACTTATCAGTGGTAGGTGATGAGACCAATTTTATGGGTCATTAAACAGTAAAAGTGAAGTCATTCAGGTTGGATTGGAAGGCATTCCTTTGGGATTTATCTTTTGTTTTTTTGCTTTTCTTGCTTTTGGATTGTGACTTATTATCAGCCTCACTTATTAGTTTTATTATAGTGCTAATTAATCTAATTAATCTCACCTCTAATTTTTTTTTTTGGGCAACTGATCTCTAATATCTTTAGGTCGATAATTTGAAATTCAGAATATTTGGAACGTTAAAAGAGTATAAAGAGCCAAGATTTGGTTATGATTTGAGTTGTGGCTCTATCGTCTTGTAGAGTTGGTTTGCTTAAGTTGTGATTTCGTCATAAACGAAATAACATTTTAGACACAAAACGTGAAGATGTAAGGTTGTATCTAATGTGTTTAAACTAGTGTGACCTTCAATTTAAATATATTTCTATATAAACACATTAATAATTTGTAACTCAATTATGCAAATTCAGCCTCAAATCGAAGGCGGACCATAGTTGATATTATTAAATCATACATTTAAATATAAAAAGAACATAATGATTGTTATCCTGATAGTTTGTGTACAAGAATACAACAATGTGAAATCATTGAAATTGTGCAACTATTCCAAAACTACGAACGTAACTAAGTACGAAGAACCTCGGCAAACATCATGTGTGATTTAGGGGATACGGTCAATCGGAGTACAACGTATGAAGGATTTCCCAGAGCTCCACCAGCTTGATTATTGGGGTATTATTTAAGAAAATTAAATAAAACGTAGTATGAACTCCACAAATATATCTCAAGGATTAGCAGTGCTACTCCGTAGTAAACTGTAAAAGCTAGAAGCCTAGAAGAGCTAATGTCGTTGTGGAGTTGTCGGTCAGACGTCATGTAAATCAAACTTTAATGATGATAATGATGGTTTAGTGCTCCATTAGTCTAAACTTCATTAATTAAATGATTATCGAGATGACTGCCTGACTGGAGGAGCGACCAAGGGATAAATATAAAGGCGAAAGGTGATTAAGTATGGTGTAGTAATTGTAAAGCTTCAATCCTTTGGGAAAAAAAAAAATTTAATTACTAAATCAAAATTTTTTTTTTATTTGTGCAAGCTCAGACTAATGAAAGCTTTAAAAAAGAGTAAGGTTATATATTAGCCTAAATGTATTTAAGTATTAAACATGTCTCTAAAATGGTATAAATTTGCAAATATGACAAAAGCCTATGTAAAATGTGTAACAAACATCTAAAATTTTATGGTTTTATTTATGCGTTATATTTTATAAATGGTATAAGTTTGAAATTTTTTGACAAAATCACGTGTAGACTATGTGATTAATGTCTATAATTCTTTAAACTTTTCTTTTTTTAACATTCTTATATAAGGCATTTGGTTTGTATTTATCATTTTACACTAAACTAAAGCAAATTCTAAGTAACATACTAACAAAGTGAAAACCAAAAGCATTAGTATTGCAGAACAAAAAACTTTAAAAGACAACTGAAATACTCAATGTATATGTATATATTTTCCAAGTACGTACCAACTCAAATACGTCTCTAACTACAAACTACACATTACTAATTTTGAAAGTAAGGTTAAAATTGCGGAATTTGAAAGTTGTAAATGTTTAGCATGTGAGTAATTTTATATTTTGATATGTTTGCTCGAGTGATAGGTAACAAAGTAACAATGAAGTTAAGGCATAATGAAGAGTAAACAAGTCAATGAAGTTAAAGAAAGTAATGGAGAATTACTATAGCAGTGGATAGGTTGTCCAACTGGCAGATGCTCAGAAAGTATCATGTTGGCAGTAGTAGACTTAGCTGTACCCGATTTGGCAATGTCAGACGTGGCATTTTTATTGTTTCTATTTTTCCCCATTCGTCATTAAAGGAGCGGTATTCCAATGCCTAACTGGTCTATTCATCTTAACTCTTCCCCTATACGTAAACCACTGGGATTTAGCCATGTAATACTTCCAAAAACATCTTTTTGTTGTGGCCTCAGCCCTCTGCTCGCATTGCTGTCTGTTTTCGATTTTAGGTTTCAATCATATTTCCAAAGTCCAATATAAAAGCTTTGATATGGCTGTATAAGTTGCAAGGTTGAATCTATGGTGGAGAAAAAAAAAACCCTATATTTCTGATTTCAGGAAATGAGTACGAAAAATAGTGTCATGGAAGGAGGACGGTTTGTACTTGTTGTAAAACTCATCTGATATTGTCCCTTATGCTACCTCTTCTTTACCTATGAGTACTTGAATTTGTTCATGTATTTTATGATGATTTATTCAAAAGTTTGTCTCACTTTTCATGGGATTGAGCATGATATAGGCTTAATTTATGGAGCTCGTTTACTAAACAAAGTAGTCTTTGAATGTAATCTGATTAAGCCAAGAAATTACAACTACAAGTGGGTAAACTCATGAAGAAGGGCTATGCACGTAAAATCCTTAGTCTATGTATGTGCCCGGTTCTTTTGGTGCCTAAAAACGAAGGGACTTGGAGAATGTGTACTTTCGTGCAACCAACAATGTCACTATCAAATATTGATTCCCTGTGCTAAGGTTTCAAGACATGTGTTGATGACTTGGGTGGTGTCAAAATTTATAATAAAATAGATTTGAGAAGTAGATATCATTAATTAAGGATAAAAAAGGTGATAAGCGAAAGACAACTTTCAAAGCGAAGCCAGGATCATATGAAGAATTTGTCAAGCCATTTAGATTGTGAAGATCTTACATGACTAAATTTTTTTTGAAGGATAATTTTTCAAATAAGATCAAAACCAAAATTGTGAATAGTATTAAAATCAAAATGTTGCTAGTAAAAAAAATGAAGTATATCGGTAGAAAATTTGGCAATTAATGAGTAAGAGAAGAAACATAATGGGCAACATTAAGCATCACCCATATATCTTTACTTTATCATTCGTATTTTGTATGTTTTTTTACCAAATTTATCCTTATTCCATGTAACATTTTACTCATAGAAGGACGTAACTCCTAACTCGGACATTATATAGACGCGTTTTTTAAACCCTTATTTTAAGCTCATGCGTAAAGCTGCTAAGTCGTTCGATTTGCAAATTAGAAGATCTACTAAACAAACTTTGAGGGGATGTAACTTTAGTCATAGGGCTCCAAACGACACAATTTTTTGTATTCTATATATATTTTTTTTGAGATATACGACGCCCCAACCCGTAAGGGATTTGGCCTACTTATTTTGCCAAAAAGACATCTAAAAGGGAAATCATGAAATTTTTTCAATACCTACTACTAATTTTAAAAATATCTAAATTATACAAATTAAGAGAACTTGTTTATACCATGGTGGACTTGACCATTTTGGACGATCTTGTCATGGTTGAATTGTCCATTTCGAAAGATTTTGTATAATTTTTTATACGCAAATCTCATAAAAGGGCAATTTAACCAAATAATATGTAAAACGTATATTTTATATGGATGATAAGTAGAAATTTACCATGGATGTTTAGAATTTAACAATATACCCCGTAAAAAGGTAACTGTAAAAAGTAGGATGATGGGATGAAAAAATATTTTCGTCAAAGATTTTTTTTTGGTTGGCAGTGCTCTTAGGCTTGAGTGGTCGACAACAGCAGAGAAAAACCGAAGCGTGCAAGTGTGCAACCAAAAGCAACTGCTGAAACGACATCGTATAAACCTTCCCG
This sequence comes from Dysphania ambrosioides, assembly GCA_026401315.1. Taxonomy (NCBI): domain Eukaryota; kingdom Viridiplantae; phylum Streptophyta; class Magnoliopsida; order Caryophyllales; family Amaranthaceae; genus Dysphania; species Dysphania ambrosioides. The sequence goes on from CM048666.1 coordinate 3,137,950, forward strand.
CCTCCATCACCAATTCAAATATCTTTCTCTTTACACCTGCCTTGTAACTCATTCACTCGCTACTCTCGCTCACTCACTCGAAATTTGAACAAACCTATATCACGCTTCAATTTATTCCAAATTCAATGGATTCAAACCCTAGAAAAGCGTCAAAATCCCCAATTAACGACGATTTATGGAATCGAATCATCTCCGAAGAACAGCAACAACAAAATCGCAACCGCAGTGATTTCAATCAACGAAAACAACCTCAAATCGTTGTCACTTATCAGCGCCATAAACCCAATGACGCCGCTCCAATCAAACCTTCGAGAAAGTTCGTTCCTCATTTCTCTCTCCTCCAAATTCCGCTTTAATTTCACAATTTCTCAGATTTTTATTCGCTGATCATTGATCATGATTATTAGGGAAGGTAGCAATAATTCAAGTTCAGGAAGTAACGCGAGTCGAGTGAGTTTCGTAGCTAGTAATAATAACTCGCAACGAGTCAGTTGGAATCGTTCGCTTTCAACCAGGTCCAGTTCTTACAAATTTTCTTGGTTTTGTATTCATTGAGGTTAGAAATAGGATGAATTTCTTATAAATGTTTTGAGTTTTGATGGATGTATGTTGCAGAGGGAGGACGAGTATTGCGATTTTAGTCGGAGCGGAGTGCAAGGAGCAGCAACAAAGGCCGCCTAGGAGGAAACCTAAACCACCTCTTCCTAAAGTATGCATCTTTTTTTATTCTTTTTTTTTTTGAAAAATTATACTTGTATTTTTTAATATGGTATTAATTTAGGAATGCTGAATGCATGATATAATCATGGGATTTTAGCCTCGTTGTTGTACTTTGGGTTGGGGGCTCTCGCCTCTGTGTAGACTATATAAACTCCAAGGTGGCAGCAGAAATATATTTTGAAGATTTTACCTTGTTGTTTGTCAGGCTTTGGCTTATACTCGAGGCGTAGACTACATTGTTTCTAATATTGTAGTTATTGTGGTTGACGTTGTTCTACAAAAATACTGATAGTGTAGTTTCCGTGAATCAGGTAGGGTTTTATTGTTGAAAGGGGCTTTACAAGTAAAAATATTCTTCCCGTCATTTGAGTTTTGTTGCTCCATTCCCATATCCTTTGATTAGGATCAAATCTCATCTACATTACTAGCTTTTGTTGCAACCCATATGCCAAATGAAAGCATGAATCTTGTCTTTCCTTTGCACCAGTACATGTATATTAATTAATGACCATATGATGTATCAATCTTTTGACAGGTTATGTAGAGACTTTTTTGATTAGGAATGGTTTCATACTACGTCATTACACATAAACTTATGTATTTTGACTTTGAGTACAATAGGTCAAAAAATGGATATTTGTGTAAACCAATTTTGCAACTTGATGTTATTTTGGTGCTAAAATTATAGTGTTAGATAGTAATTCGTGGAATCTTGAGTCGTTGTGATTGTGGTTGCATTTGTATACATTATTAACAAAATCCTAAACTCTGGTAATAATTGATATGACCTGATATAACTTAAGGATTGCTTAGATCGATCCTATAATTCCCATGAATCAATTTGAGTAGGGTGTCTTGGAAAGTTTCTAGTCTTAATACATAACTGTCTCAGAAAAGGTGAACTTTTTACAAGCTTCCCACAATAGTCTATCATTTCTAGACAGAGTGGTATTGAGTTCTTGTTTGTGTGTGTAAGACTTTTTATTATTACCATTCAACATGTTCTCCCTAGTTCATTACATCACCTCAAATGAAGGGCTTAAATAGAGATCCAATGGAAAGGGTGTTGTTTAAAATAAGCACTCCATTGTATTAATTCTCAAAATTGATAATTCTAATAAAAAGTCATTAAATATGATAGCTTTGATTAAAAAAAACTTTTCTGTTATGTTTATTCACACCTATATAAAGTCTACAAATATAATTTGTCCACACTTTTTTTGTGTTTCTTTATTGAAAAGTTGGTTATCAAACCAAGTCGGAATCTAAAAAATGAATTTGATTTTGTGATTCAACTTTAGATCATAAAAATTTCAGAAAGGTTTTCTATTCGTGGCGCTCTTATATCTGTACAAAACCCCCTCCTCTTGTGTCAAAGGAGACAATTAAGGCCTTTTTTGATGACGGTGTTTTGTTTTCTTAACATAAAGGGAAAAGTAACGCAGTCTCTGAACTTGGAGAAAGAGCGAGCATACTTCCAAGAAGTAGATGCAGATGAGTTGTTGGAAGAAAGTCCTTCCCCCAAAAAATCTGCTTGGGTTATGGGAAATCAACCTGACAATGTAGAAGTACCTCCACTCTGCACAAGGCTAGAGAAGTGGCTACATGCTAGAAGGAAGCATCTTATTCCTTCCAGCACTCTATCCACTATATTGAGAACTCCGGAGGGGTCATTGGAGCCTATTCCTTATAATAATGATGGGTTAACTTCCTCTTACCTGAGAAAGTCTGTAGACTTTTGTCTGCGTAATGTATCTGGTTCGCTCTCAATGCAAGATATGCGCACGCAGTCAGAGAAAACTCACATAGATCTCGAACACCTAGAGAAGGACTTTGATGATATAGAATCTGAAATAAAAAAGCTTTCTTTAGCTTCAAGGCCCAGTTCATTAGGTAATGAAGCATTTTTTGCACTCCTAAAGGAATGTGGACAGTCAGCCCCTTCAACACTGTTTGATGTCTTCGCCAACATCTGGTCAGTCTTTTGTTGGTCTTTGTCACTTTTTGTTATATCATATACGCTGCACAACTTGGTACAATGCCAGCAAAACAAAAACTTTGTAGACAGAAAATTACTTACTAACATACCACCTCATTTTGATACTTGCTGCAGGATCAACTTCTATGTATTTAACATACGGCACCCTAGTTGTAGGCTTTGTAGCTTACCCGTCGTCTGTATATAATGCATAAATGTCAATATTTGTAATGACATTGAAAGTTATGGAATGCTAATGCTCTAAAACATAAATAAATGGCACTGCAATGCTTCTAAGTTCTTGTTAGTTCAGAAGTCTGACATTTGATCACTAAGCACTACCTTAAAAATAATTCATTCATCATTTGTCAGAATTGTTGTAGAAAGATTTCAGGACAAACATCTATTTCTGAATTTGCTGATTTATGTTATGCCAAATTACCAATCATCACTTGACAAGTTAATAGCCCATATAATGAAGTCTAGGGCCTCTTCCACTTACCAACTTGCACTTCCTTGTGTTTTTGCCTTGGGAAGTTGGAATCGCAAATATACAATCCCTTGACTTAAATACATGATACTCAGTGACACAGGAAGTATAGTTAAGATTGGCGAGGGCACATTTGGAGAAGCTTTTATTGCCAGCAGTTCTGTTTGCAAAATTGTTCCTATCGATGGAGAGCTGCGAGTGAATGGAGAAATGCAAAAGGTACTTTCTGAAGCCATAACTCGTATTGTTGCTTTGTGTTCCTTGCTCACTATCCAATTAGGTCATGGATTGGCATCTGACAACTCTGAGCAATAGTCATTGGTAAAATGTTCCCTAGGCTTGTGCTTTATATCTCTCAGTATACTAGGTTAATGAGACAAACCCAAACAGCTCTTTCTTGTTCTTGTTGTTGAATACCTTTCAATTATGAAAAGTTCTTTGCATATATATAGCTGTTCGCATTTGGCTCATCAGATGATTTGCACATGAATTTAACCTTTTGTTACTAGTTATTCAACATCTACTCATTTGAAGAATTATTTAAATTTGATTTCAATATATTGTAAAGACGTGTTCACCTGAAACCTGATATTGTTAACTTTGCAGAGATCTATGGAGTTGCTGGAAGAGGTGATGCTGTCACGGACACTTAATCGTTTGAGAGGGAGTGAGGTTCTTTTTGACAATGCTACCACAACATTCATACTGACCAAAGAGTATGTTCAGTGGAGTGCTCAATTTTCTTTGCTTGACCCACATTAGGAATTTCTAGTGGTTCATTTTGGTGTGAAAAAAGTGCTCTTTAGTGCTACAGTCCAAGAACACAAGCTGGACTGTTCAGTCTATAATGTTGTGTCCTTGTTTGGAAATTGAAGACATGTAGCTAATATTTGAGCCTATTCATCCATTTCAAGGACAACATTTCTCTTTGATTCCATGTATGTTCAACTTGGTTTGATTGTCTCCAACCATCAACCTTAATAAAAGATGGAAAGTTGGGGGAAAGAATTTAGAACAGAGAACATCAAGTGAAGAAAAAGAAAGAAAGACATCAGTCATAAGGACCTTGAAATGTGCAGATGACCAGTAATTTGACACTATCTCATAATGCTGCCTAGTGTTTCTGTTACTTTGTTATTCTAATCTAGCTGCTTGCTTGCACCACCTATAAATAAGCATCTAACAAAACTAAGTTGTAAGTTTCAAATATGTTCATATATGCTAGATTTGATGCTTTTGAGGATTATAATTTTTAACAATCTTCTTATTCAAGGTACCTATCTAACTTTTTTTTTTTTCCCAGTATAAAGGTCTGTCAAGGTCCTTATGATCCCATTCTTCTTAAAGCATGGGATGATTGGGATACAGAGCATGGCTCAGAAAATGACCATCCTAAGCAATTTCCTGAGAACCAGGTTTGTATTCATTTATAGTGAAATGTATATTAGAGTGCATATGCATATGTTTGAGCATTCTTGGATGTTTGTGTGCATCTTTGCTAGACCTTCAGCTGTTAACTACCATAAGCTTATCCTTTTACTATTCTTCCTCGTATTGCCAAGGTTCATGTTTATACTTACTCAATCATCAACTTGCTTGCAGTGTTATGTCGTTTCAATCCTTGAACATGGTGGTGCAGATCTAGAAAATTTTGTCCTCTCTGATTTCAATGAGGCACAGAGTTTGTTAATTCAGGTAATTCAGAAGGATTTTGCCGGTTTAAATGTCTTTTTCTTTTGTTAAAATGTGTCCTTTGAATCGCAGGTAACAGCAGGCCTGGCTGTTGCTGAAGCTGCTTTTGAATTTGAACACCGTGATCTACACTGGTAAGATCATAATAATTTCGCATGTCCAAATCTTCCCGTATATTGTTGTGCTCTAGTCAAAATTCTTTTTTTTCTTCCTAGGGGAAACATCCTTTTAAGCAGAAGGGAGTCTCCTACATTGCAGTTTACTCTTGAAGGAAGGACAACATCCATAATGACACATGGAGTCCTGGTTTCCATTATAGATTTTACTCTTTCTAGGATCAATGCAGGTAAGTGTCCATGTACTTGACGCAGTTGTTGTTTGCTTCAGTATATTGATTTGCTTTGCAATACACACAGGTAACACAATCCTCTACTTAAACTTGTCCTCGGATCCTGAGCTTTTCGAAGGTCCCAAAGGAGATAAGCAAGTAAGAGAATTATTGAAGTACCTGTTTCACCACTTGATTTTGAAATTAATCAATAATTGAGATCTCATTCTTCTTGTACAGTCAGAAACATATCGGAAAATGAGGGAGATCACAGATGATTGCTGGGAGGGAAGGTATGTTTCAGTCTCCTGATAGCATCATGTGTTTTCTTTTCTATCATTTTTATTATATAACATTTTGAAGAGGAATGCTATCAAAAATTTGATTTTAGAAATGGATTATGTAAAGGATGGATTACTTGCTCCAGATTTCATATGGCCTATGCTATCTGAATTCAAACTTTGCTAATATGAATAGTTGAATTGTGAGCCAATGTCAATTATCTGAATGAAACTATGGCTCTTAGATACAAATGTGATAAGGAGTAGTACACCTTGATGGTTGGGAGGCTTGTGTCAACTCTTTAAATCATTGGACACGCATTCAGAAATCTCCAATGTGATAAGGAGTATTACACTGTACACCTAGATGGTTGTGAGACTTGTGTTTTAATCATTGGACATGCATATGGAAATCTCCAATGCTTAGCTGATGAAGAAATAACTGTTTTTGATTGTTTAGTTTTCGTGATGGTTTGCTAACACTATAAATTTCACGTATCAAGATTATTTCTTAGTAAATCGAACAAAATGCTGCAGTTCATGGAGTTTTTTCAATATTCATTTCCAATTTCTCCATTACAAAAGTTCGATAAAATGCTGAATTTGCTTGAAATTCACTGTTGACAGTTTCCCAAGAACAAATGTGGTCTGGTTGCAATATTTGGTGGATATATTACTGTTGAAGAAATCATTTGTGAGTATTATTTCTATCTTGTTGTACTCCAATTATTACTCCATCGTATGTTAGTAAATTGGTCAATGGCAACCTTGTTACTTGCTAAGAGCTCGAAGGAGCACTCATAGTCAGTCTGGTATTAGCAATTCAATTATCAGGCCTGAGTTGTTCCGTAATCCTCAATGTCTTTGAAATGTTGTCTTTTTCCAAGCATCATATTAGTTGCTTGACTTGCTTCTTACCCAATTCCCTAGAGAATTCGGAATGCATTTGAAGCTATGTAACTTGGAGTGGAGAAATTAATAGCAGTATACTCGAATATAGTAAAGTGCACTGATAGTCCATTTTTATTCACTTGTTAGCTGAATCTTGAGTATGAGATTAGATCACTCATATCTAACTTGTTGCCAGAAACGTTCTGGAAAAGATGAAAGAGAGTTGCGGTCCCTTAAGAAGCGATTGAACAGATGTAATTCCGCAAAGGAAGCACTCACAGATCCTTTCTTCAGTGATCTGTTTGTTGATTATGCTGTTTGACTAAAAGCTTGAAGCAAAAACCTGAGGAAAGGAGTGGTGTGATTGCACGAGGCCTTTTGCCGGGACAGCTTCAAGCCATTCAAGTATTTATTATAAACGGATGTGAGTTATTTATTATAAGCATGTTTGTACTCATAATTACGTAAGTTTCTGTTTTTCTTCAGTTTGTACATGCTTCATGCTCAATTGCTCATCATTGATGTAATGAAATGGACTTTAAGAAATTAGGTAATTGTTTAGTGGTTATCTAAGTGGCATATAGAAACTCGAGCAGATTTGTAAACAATGGAAGATAGTTGTGAAATGCCTCTCTTAAGAAACCTAGCCTCAGAAAGGAATCAGAGGATCCTCATTCCCTGAGCCTGTCAGTGGCGGCTGCCGTGCGTTGAAGGTGTTTTATTTTTCTTCAACGCCTTTGAATCTTTTGATTTTCAAATTTTCTGACTTTCTTTTCCTTTGTTGTTTTGGCGCACTCACTAAGTCTATGCATGCGTTATGGTCCATTCTCTTTGGCCCATCTGGAGTTATCTCATCTAACCATAATCATGATGGATATGCGGTAATTTGGCTCCTTTTCATATTAATAATTATCTTCCAAATTATCCACAGAAAAGAGCACAGACCATTATAGCCGCCATCATCCTGAGTAGATTGCGGGTCAAAAGGAAGAATGAAGGATAGATAACTCAGGGATACTTTGTTGATGACAAATAACATGCATGACAACGTCCAAAGTTTTTCCTTTTCATTCGCTGCCTCCCCACACCCGTTCATCCTACTTAAAAAGGAGGATGGGGTAAATGTTTTTCTTTTTTGAAGGAATCCAGGACTTGGATGGCTAACCTTTGTACTGCAGGATCTGTAACATTTTAAAAATCAGGGCCATCCTGCAAGTCAATTACGGAGTACTAAGCACATTTAAGGTCGGAGATACACTATGTCTCTACTGGCTAGAAATGTTGCTCTCCCATAGAGAGGTTGGGGGTTCACTGATCATACTCCTAAAAATGTCTAATGATCCCAAAAGTTGAATGCTTCCACCTCATGTGTGATGTTAGAAGCACATTTTCTCAACCGCAGGATAGGCAAGTCCTCAGCCAACTTGTGAGAAAAAGTTGATTAGACTTGGAAGCAATTTTGCTCCAAAGTAGCACATGCAATAAGATACCAAGATTCTGGCAGATTAGTAGTGGGTTATTATCTGTTAATCACTGCTTAATCCTTTTATATTTGGGGGTTTGATTCTGACATAAAGGCATCCTTTGTTTTTAGGCCTATAATATTATCTTGTAAAATTTCCTTAAATGTGAATGCTTGTTTTGGCCATCTTTTAGCCCTGCTTTCTGCCTTTGTGGAAGCCCTTTTGAATATTAATAAAAGCTAGTATTATTTTATTTATAAAACTTTGTCTACAACCGGTACATTGTTACAGACTATAGAGGCTAGCAGATATGAATAACACTTTTGCTGAAAACTTCTTTTTGTTAATTGCATTCATTGGTGCATGTCGCAGTACAACTTTGAGCAAAAAAATTTTATTGTTCAAGTGCATGGTTTTATTATACAGTACGAGTAATCGTATCCTTACTTGTCAAGTAATCTTGAATTGGATGGATGACGTTGGTTTTGCACTTTGAAACCCATAGTGTGATGTGTTTCAAAGGAGGGTATTTTGTCTGATGCCATACTGGATAACATTGTTTTTGTTTTGATCCATCCTGACCTTAATGCCGCCTTGTTTCTTTTTTCCTTCATTCTTGTTGTTTGTTTTAGTTTTAATAAGTGTTTATGTGAACTATATCTTAATGCAATGACTAGTGCTACTCCTATACTTCTTACCAATTACCTGTGCAAGTGTGACACCAGCATAGATGCGCATTTTTATCACCGAGTTTGCACTTTCAACTTATTTCTTTTTCCATTATTTTTTCAATTCGACCCTTAATCCTCTCAACACTGGAGTTTTAAGGAAGATTAACATGTGAATCTTCGATCTCAAGTAATAGTTATGCTTACGTTTAGCAGAAATTTGCATGAGGCTGTTGTCAAATTGGAACCATCAGAATTATGTCATCTTAACTTTTTCCTGTTAATAAGATATGTCTTCTAAACTTTGTAGTATAATGCAGAAATGTTGATTTGCACGTTATTGGGCACCTTTTAGGCGGAAGTAAAGGTTATCTTTATCTTATTATTTTAAGTTGTGGCTTACATTCTTCTCATTTGGAATATATAGATTTAGAGTCAAACTTTAACCATGAATTCTTCCTAATATCTAAGAAAAAACATAGTTACATGTGGTTTTAAAAGATTTGTCTCAATGTATATTTTTCAAATGTCAACTTTTTATAATTTTTGCAAATACGCAATTAAATATATTTAAATTTAAGTTTATTTTGAGATATATGTAAACGAGTAGACTGGAGAGTAATTGTGTTAGATGTGCGCTAGCTGAAGATATAATATTATTCTATCATTGACATTGAGCAAATTAAATCATATACTAACTACTCACGGATCGATCATGATATGCAATATGCTCCCGAAAGTTATAATCCTTGAAGATGATACTTAAGGAAATGGAAAGCGTGAAGTATTGGTAGCACGTATTTGTCAAGGAATCCACCAACATGACCTTAGGTTATAACCCATAAAAGCTAAAGGAAGACACAAAGATGCTCTAAAATACTGAGGTTTTGTTCATCATGATTTCTTCACTTGTTATATATTAGACGTCTTAGCCCATATGTAACATCACTTATATTGCTTGGTCACGAAGGTCCCAAGAAAGCAGGTCAAAGCGGCTCATGACAAGTGTATGTTAATATGTTATTGACAAATGAATACATCAAGAGATCATGCAGTGTTAAGCTTCTCCTGGAGTCCTACCCATTTGTTTGTTTGACATAACACGACAACTGTTTCCGTACAATAATAAAACCTATACGCCCCTGTAAGACACATGATAAGTATATAAAGATGTTTTCTCACTAATATTTTAATATTTTCAAATAAAACTTATGAAATCGAAAAAAGTACTAATGTTTTCTAAGTTCAGATGAAGAGGTTTAAAGCTATTCAATATCTTATAATCGACTCAAAAGATTCAAAAAAACGAGTTATGCATATTGAAAATTGTCATTAGATAGCTTCAATAACACTTAAGGCCTAAATCCTAATATGATATGATAAAGACACACAAAGCATATGAAGGTTTTCTTACAATGTCTCAGATGGTCTAAAACGAACGAATTTTAAAGGTTATACTCTTTTTATATATATACCTTTTTGAAAAAAATTCATACATTGAAATAAAAGTACAAGATTCTTCCTTTGGGTTATAAAACGATGAATGGAACCATTCAATACCTTATATTTGGTCAAACATGTCTCAAAAACAAGTTTACGAAATGATTATAAGATATTTAAAAACCAGTTAAAATCAATACTTAGACTTAAACCGACGATTTCAATTTATCATAAGGCCTAATATGACTCTATAAACATCAAGGGTTTTTCTCACCTATTGTTCGAATTTTTGAAAGTTATTATTCACAATATTTAAGATATTTTTGAAAATTGAAACAAAGTATAGGGTGCTCATACGATCATGTGAGGAGTTTTAAATCAATTTAATTCCTTATATTTGGTCTCCAAAGGCCATAAAATGAGTTTAAGGTCTGATTGCAGAGCTTTGAAAATTGGTTACATAGGTGTTTAGAATCAAATTAGATGGTTTCAATCACTCTTAGAGCTTACGATGACCCTATAATACCCATAATCAGCTTATAATATAATACAATTAATAAGGAAAATTTATAACTCATAGTTTTCCATTATAACTACATGAATTTAGCAACTTTTAAAGTATACAAACCATAGTCTGAAAAATTATAGTTTGAAAAATTAAGTAGAGTCAAAGATGCCAAAAAATAAATAATATTTAAACTCTATTATATAAAAAATTATGTGATATGTATTTAAAATATTTTTTCCAATAAGTATTAACTATATTTAAATATATGCGGATAAATTTTTCTTCTTCATAATTTAGTTTTGAAAGATTCTTAAGGTTATAAAATGATGTCTATACAATGGTACATTAATCAAATAATGAATCAAATAATTCGATTTATAAATTTTACAAACTTAACTTTCTTTAGAATAAGATACTTGATCTCTATATTTTTTTATTAGTTACATTTTGAGTTTTTGACTATATCAGGACATATAGACTATATGTATGTAGCGTGAAAAACCAAACAACTAGTGCGATTGTCAAAAACTAATAACCTCTCATTAAAGTAAATTCAATTCATATCAATCCCGGATAAGGACATATTAGGTTCATTCTCTTTCAACTTACTTCATATTACAAGTTTTCATCCAATTGCACTAAATTCAATTTTCATGTCTAGTCAAGTTGATCAATTTCAATTTGGTTCATAATGGAGTTTCTAGGTTGAGACTTTTGATACATTTGCAAGTTAGATCAGCAAACATACTAGAAAATGAAAAATAAAATTTAAACAAAGAAATCTTCTTGTGCTCACACAAAATTAACACATAGGAAAAATTTGAATAGTCATTACTCATTACGACTCTTTACAATGTATATATATTACCAATGGCTAACAACTTAAGGTAAAATTTTATTTAATATGCCTAATCACAAAAAATAGTACAAATTTTGTCGAAGAAATTTTTTAATTTCTATTGGAATCACCAACTGTAAAATACTAAGTGAATTTGTTATTCATTATTCAAGTTACAAACGAAAATTACCCAAAAAAAAAACAGAGGTAAATTACACGTCTCCCACGCTCTGTACTCCATAAGAATTATCGCAATGTATCGTTGCCATCACTAAGCACGTGAAAACAATAACCTTTGCCCCATGTTCAGTAGTACATGCATATGAGCATCAAAATACTCCAATCTCTAGTCAGATTTCCTTTTCCTCAATATTCTCATCTACTCATATTCTTTTTGAAAACATCAAAATATTATTTGTATAGTGCTCTGTATTTGATTCTCCATACTTCCTAAAAAATAAATGCTGATTGCTGTGCTATGGAACATGCACCCTCTCAACTTTCATGACACAAAGCTAGTGTCTTTCCCCTTTTCTATTTCACCATATTGCATCAGACCATATATTATAGATTTATAGGTCCCTCTCCCTTTACACTTTATATTGCTTTCTTCCCGCAATCCCACCTTCTTCACCTTTCATTTTCAAATTATTGTACTTCTAATATGTTCTTAAATCATCGACATTTGATGATTTTTACTACAACATTTTGCAAGATACACCAAACTTAGGTATCTCCCCAAAAAGCCACCAAAACCTCTCTTACTTCCTACCATGGCTAACTCAAGTCCCCTGTGCATCCTCATCTTGCTACTCTCCTCCTTAACCATCTTTGCATCTGGTAAGTTCATCATTAACTTACTGTAATTAGCAACTTTTATTTTAGTGTTGAAATCTTCTTCAGGTTACTAAAAATAGATACTTTCTTGCAGGAGCAAGAGTTTCAGGAACAAGAAAAACACACAGAAGATTTCAGAATATTGTCAGAAGACTGGATGATTCAACTACTACTATAACAAACCCAGCAAATTTCCCACCTTACACACCCACTCCTACTATTGTAACAGTCCCAGGTTCAAATCCCAACACCCCAGTAAACGATCCAGCTCCCATAGCTCCACCAACTACTACAGTCCCAGCTACAACCACCCCGACTCAACCCATCACCAATCCTGCTAATCCAGGGAATGTGCCGGTATCAAATCCTCCTTATCAACCGACAAATGCTCCAGTTACGCAGGGCCAAAGTTGGTGTATTGCTAATAGTGGTGCATCAGAAACTGTACTTCAGAGTGGACTAGATTATGCTTGTGGGAGTGGGTTGGCTGATTGCTCAACTATCCAGGAAGGGGGTAGTTGTTATAATCCCAATAGTCTAGCCAATCACGCTTCTTATGCATTTAATAGCTATTATCAGAAGAATCCTTCACCTACTAGCTGTGATTTTGGGGGTGCTGCTGTGCTGGTGAACACTAATCCTAGTAAGTTTCTTGCCAAAAACCCTTTTTTTTGGTTAATAAGAAACAAATCATGATCTTGGACTTGTTTTACGCGGTGTCAGCTAGTTTAGTTGGTTGCGCGACTTGGGGTGGCGCCCTAAATCACTGCCCTATATGACTCTTTACACGCCAAAACAATGAATAAGTTTCTTGCCAATAGTATTAGCTTACTATAACTAAGCTTGGTTGATGAGTTTTAAGATTTTTTTTTTATCTATTATGACTTTCTTAGTGATGAACATAATATTTCCATCTATCAATGTCCAGTTGTATTTACTAATCCTAGATGGAATGTTCTAATCGTGGGAATTTTGGTGTGTAGGTACTGGTACTTGTATATACCCATCATCAGGAACAGGAGCAGGAACAGCTATACCTTTATCAACAACTCCTCCTGTAACAGAAACACCTTCCTCAACATTCCCAACACCAACAACTACATCCTCACCTGGAACAACTGGATATCCATATGGAAGTCCAGCATCTGGGTATGCTATCTTACTAACTTATTAATTACTTTGTTAAAAACTATATGCTATAAACCATAAAACTTTACTTGTTATGTTAACTAGTGTAGTTGAAAAGGAGAGAGGATTCTTGGGTGTCTTGGTTGTTGGCCGAAGGGTCAGAAAAACCACTTGCTCTGTTAGCTAGCAAACAATCATCGCATTCCCATTCAATAATTAAATGGAATGGTTTAATGTATATGCATCGGGGTTATACAGCATATGCTCAAACCCCCTCCCAATTCCTCCCTAAGTGGTAGCCTCAATAGAGGTATTAGAATAATGTTGATTTTGTTTTAAAGTAAAAAGAAACTTCCAATAACAAATTTTTAATCAATTCCTCTTTCCAACTTCTATGCTAATATAAAAGCCAAAGAAAGAGCCATAGTTTGAGGGAGGAGGGATTGTGTCCTATGGTTCCATGATATCGACGCTAGACTAGGTCGTTAGACAAACATGAAACAGCAAATAGTGGTCTGCAGTACTGATTTGTACTAGTAATTGCCAGCCTGCTAGGTACCATTTCAAAAGATGGAAGTATTTGATCATAAACTTTCATCCTAGTTCAAATCCTAATTTTAAAGAACCCATTTACATTTTGTGTATTCCTTTTGAGTGGTGGGGGTTAGAAGTTCGTACGAGGGATGATAAAATCCATCTCAGACAGGAGCGGGGAAAAAAAGCACTAATCTCAAGGGTAATTTTGGTAATAAAAAGACCTTTGAGATGGGATGATTTTGCCTATACTTGAGATTGGATTAGCATGGCTCTGAGTTCAAACTGTATTAGAACTTGAACTTATTCTGTTCTTACATGCCTGCAGAAACTTTGGGTCTCCTCCATCACTGACGAGTCCAACCAACCCAAATTCACTTTTCCCTGCAAGTTATGGACCTGATAGCCCTCCACTTGGTGGAAGCTCTATTCCTGCAGGTTCAGCTGCTCTACGACCTGACATCAGTTTCATCATCCTGGTAGCTTTCTTCTTCACAGGAAAACTGGTTCTGAGTACTTGAGTAATTACTTAATCAGAAGGTATTCGAGAATCCTAGCTGATGGAAAAGAAAGTCATGCTCTTGTACAGATCTTTTAGACCAATGAGAATGGAACCAAAAATATAGTAGTGATTATAGTTTCACATTAGCTTAGGAGGACTTTAAGAGTTTGCAATCAAAAATCCAAGCCACAACTTCAGTTCGGCCAACACTTTACCCTTAGAGAACAGGAGCAGTTCGTAGGGAAGAGAGTTTCAATATGAGATGCTCTAATTTAGGATTAGCTAGATTTTGCAGCAGCCAATTAGAGATGTATAAAGGAAACCCATAATTTGTTGATTCAAGAGACTGTACTTGTAGTTGAGGATGTTCCTGTGCTGTCAAACATTATCTGAAATTCTGAATGATATAGTCTACTTACATCAGAATTCTTTTGAAGCATATTATGCTTAAATAACCGGCTTTCAGAATAACATTACTTTTTAGAAAATTTCTGGTTGAGGCAAACTTCAGAATTTTTACTGTACTACCTATGATTTATCAGAGACTTAAATTTATGGCTTCTTACGTCATTACACTTAGAGATCAAGGCAAATCATTCATAGATTCGTGTGTTTGGAACCAAAAGAAAAAAAATTTGTTACGGTGCTTGCATGTTCATAAACGAGACCTGCAGCATGAATAACCTAGCAGTCACAGGGATGGTAATCTTGCAAGAAATGGCCTGAACCACTCTTAAGTTCAATAATACAAGCATGTATGAGGTACTTAGACTGATAAAATGGTCGCATATCAATAGTCTAGAAATCTTTTTATAAACCTTTGGTTACCACATGTAAGGTAGGTAAGAAAACAGGCGTTTTCCCCATACCCATCTTTGTTGACTTGATCATGAAGTTTCTTTATTCTCTTCCTGCATATCAGCACCACTCTAGCAGAGAGTGATTCTGACATATTACCACAATATTTAATGCAATAGAAGAAATACTAATATTGATGTTCTCACTAATTTTATCATTATATGTAATCCTAATTATACATTCATGTGATCACATGCTCCACCTCTGGAATATTCCACTTACAGAGACATCAAAAAGATGTTCTCTGCCAATGTACTAACTGAAAGATGTGGGCAAAAAGAGGCCCTTCCTTTTTTACAGATTGTGCCTTGGTAGTTATTCCTAATATTCTAATGATGGATTCCTAAGATAAAATTTTCCTCGCATTCGACAAAATACACTTATTAACAGTTATTTACCGCCTCGAGAAAACCACCAAGACCAACATTGACATGGAAACCAATATCTTGAAGTTGGAACTTTCCCAGAAATTCTGCTTCTCGTCACTCTTTGCCGAAACCTGTTGCTTCATAGCTAATTGATCCCTCAGTTCTTTTATAGCCTTGTCCCTTCGCTCCCCCATCTGCCGTTGGAACAAGCAGACAAAATACATGTAATTACAATAAGCAATCTAAAGAACAGGAAAAATGACAAAACAATATTGTATAACAGCAATTCAGCACCACTATGCCAGGGAGAGTGATTCTGATATAAAAGCACAATGACTAAGGCCATGGTAGAAGAGTTTGCATTATAATCGGTGTACTAGTATTAAGGACTAAAAAAACTGACACGAAGTTCCCCCATTTCAAGCACCCAAACATTCTCAAAATCTCTCCCCATAAGAACGATTCGCTTGTCCATCTTGGGGAAGGAGATATCAAATTCCAGAATAACTAAGAACAATTCTAGAGGTGTCATAATCTCCAAATCTATCTTTGAAAAGAAATATGCCATCTTCTCCACCAAATCAAAGACATAACATAAAACATAATGAGCACAGAGTATCAAGAACAGGAAACATAGAGAAGCACTTTTAGCAGATAGGTAGCAAATAATCACTTGAGTGCGGGTAAAATTGACTGGAATATCTAATTTCAATGCAAGGACTTGAAATTACCCGCTGAAGCTTTCTGGTTTGAGAACGAGATTCCTGGAGACAGAACTCTAGTTTCAGAACTCGCTTCTTCAAGTCTTGATCAGCCTTCCGATGCTTCTCTAACTATATATGTAAAAAAATAAAAAAATAAAAAGCTCTAAACATATATCATATATAACTACATTAATAATAATTAAAGGGAAGTAGCAACTGCATGTAACAGTCACCTACCTGTGCTTCCATTTCGTTGATCTTAAGCTTATAATGGGCAGACAGAATCCTGACCTCATCCCTAAGTTTGGCAATTTCTTCATCCTTTACAGACAAAAGCCTGTTCATGTTCTCAAAGTTCTTTGGGGAGACCTCATCTAAGATTTTTCTCAGTTCACAATCCTTGTTGATGCCGGCTTTTGCAACTGCTTCCATGATGTCATGTTCAACTCTCATTACTTCATCTTTTAGTTGCGTCTGTGAATTCTCCCTCACTTGAAGATCCTTCTGCAGTTTATCTAATTGCTCAGCCAGCCTCTTGACACGTTCTTCGTGTTCCTTTATTGAACAATTCTTTTCATCGAGGTCCTTCAGCAAAGTCAAACACTGCAGCTGGGCTGATTGAGCAGAGGTAGCACTTGCATCTGCTGTAGCTCGAGTAACAGTGAGCTGAGTTCTTAGATCATCCAACTCTTGAAGGTACTGTTTAATATAAAACTATGGAGTTAGAATAAAATAAACAGATCACCCAGATCTTGGAGGAATAATATTGATTAAATATATGCAATGAGCATAAGATAAAAGTAAAAGTGACATGAAGTTCAGTAAAATAATAGAGCACAAATATTAAATGAACAAGATACAAATGAAAGACGCCCACATTGGCCATAAAGAATGCAAGATGCTTTGCCAGTTCATATTCTCAAATTTGTTGGAAGCTTATTGCCATCCAATATCTTCATATTAAATGTCATATTTCTCTTCCACTATAGTGCTTTCAGAGATTTTGTTTGCAGGCTGCTTTCTTTCCCCCTGCTTCCATGATTTCCTTTTTTTTTTTTTTGTTTGATTTTTTTACTTGTTTCTTTAGGACAGCCGCATAGGGGGACTTTATCTGCTAATAAAAAGAGTAAGCAGGTAACAAGCAACAAAAATAAGCATTTCTATTATTATTATTATTATTATTATTATTATTATTATTATTATTAACTTTGATTCAAGAAAGTTGTTCTGCCTCTGAACATACATTGTTGAAAACTATTAAGTTATGATGAGTTAATAACATTTTAAACTTATCTTAATAATTTCATAAGATAATCGTTTGGAAGTCTTCACTATGATATAAGGAGACACCTTCAAAAATAAAATTTGGGCCGAAACTACAAGTGATGTTTTTGCAAGTATAAAAGTCTAAGATCTTACAATCAAACATTCATTTACTAGCTTAGAGGTACAGCCATAAAAAGCATATAAGGCAAACTGACAAGGGCCACAGATTAATTGAAAAAAAAAAAATTATCATACATCATTCGATGATTTTATACTTATAGGCATGGAAAAAATGAATGGAATAATGAAAAAACAAACTATGAGCCTAATTGGCAATAAAATGTGGTTTGATTTTCTAGTTAACAGCTTAACATCAACAGTAATTCTATACTAGCTGATATAATCAGGCAATAAGCAAATTGTATCAAACAAACATGGCAATGGTTAACTGATAGCTGAAAGATGTTAGATACAAAGAACTTGATTGTGCAAATCAAAACTAAGGATTTTGACAATTTGCTAAATGTCCTTTTTCAGTATTTTGGATAAACTTATCTTTTGATGCTGAAAACTCCAATCATATCCTGTGAAAACATTCAAATTTCCAGCATTTTGAAAATCCTTGGATCAAATCTAAATCTCAAAATCAATCAACTTATCACAAACACATGTATAAGTCAAACCTCAAATAAAACCCCCAATCCTCAAAGTTTTTGTCAAAGCTCTCTTTAGTAAGCCTAGAAGACTAACTAACAAACAGTCCAAGCAACAAACAATGATGACCAAACAAGTTTGAATATAGTCACAAATTAGAATACAAGTAGCTCATCGTATAACCCTTAGAATCACTCTCTCAAATTCAAATACGTTCAATTAAATGTCAAGCGCGTAGAATTCGAAAAGTATGTAACTGTGTAATGGCAAACAAAATTACCAAAGTACCCTCCTGTACAAAGAAACATGTTTATTACAAGGTCTAAAGTAAGGGTAGACTAGGGAACATAATGAAATTTCAGCATGGAAAACCTAAAATACATTTTTTTTGAGTCAAAAAGATATATGCCAAAATTTCATTAATTTCAATTGAAAGGAATACATCACTTATCCTAACAATGTATTTCTATCTCAAATTGTAATCTCATTTTCAAAATATCTAGGGAATAAGATAGCATTCCAAGATGGCAAGTAAAAACAAGCCTTAAACCTCATGTTCATCTTATTTGTATACACATGCAGAGCCTGACAGTCAAATGTAGCCATGACTCTAACTCAATTAAGAGCAAGAAGCCATGTTTGCAATCATGAGAAGTGTGGTCACATAACTTTGATGCAGCTAATCCAGCAATGGTTAGTACTCTAACATTTATAGATAAGATATTTACATAAGTAGCACATCAATGAGGTTCTCTGCATCTCTCTTAAAAGAACTACCACAGTATTCTTTGACTAAATATTCATGATACTTGAGCACCTTCAGCTCAACCATTATTCATCCTCTTGTATCTCCAACGTCTTGATTTTGCTAACAGTTTATTTTCATAATGTTGCCAATACAATTTTCTTTCTTTGCATGAATATTTTTTTTAAAAGAAAAAGCCCCCTGAGATTACACAAGTAATATAATATCTTGTAGATAACCAATAAGTTGCATTTTTGAGGAAAGAAAGTTACAACTATGAGATTCCTTATTTTTTTAGCATAAGGGCCCCAGGAAAAGGAGACCACTTCCTGATAAAAGTCATATAAATAATCACTTGTTCACTTGTTGATGATTCTCTATTCTTGTCCCCGTCTACCACATAAACTTGAGATTGTAGACTTGTAGTACAGATTTTCATGGACTAAAAGCAACACAAATACCTCAAATAGAAAATTCCATACAGCACCGAGAAAAAAATATACAAATCAAAGGCGCAAATTCAAGTGCTGGCAAGAATTTCAAAACGCACTTCAAGAGTTAGGACATAACATCTTGAAGCAATCAAACCACTACTCATATAAGACATTTAATATGAATTTATACCTACTTGGCAATTAGCTTTTTACAGAAGCCACTACGAAACACTTGGGAAAAACCAAAAAAATGACATGAAAAGATGAGGTAATGATATGGGTCGGTTCAACAAACAATATACTCCGTACACACCTAAAAACAACCACATACCAACATTTTTAAATCCAGTCAATACATTTTTTGAACTAAACCCAAATTGCCCCAGAATCAAGCTAAAAGCATACAACTTTGTACTATTCTTACTCAGTTACCACCTTAATGCATAAATCAATACTCATGCAAACAAAAGCATTTAAAGCAGAATCAGGATCATTGAGTGGTAATTAGTGGTACCTTTTCGGCATAGGAGGCTGATGCTTGTAATTGCTTATTTCTATCCTCCAAACTCTTATGTAATCTATACACCTCCTCTTCCATTCCCTTTGCCTTCGCCTCGGCTTCCTTTTAATTAACAAAAATCAAACAAATTTAACAATATCAAAAACATTGTTAACTTAGTGACGCCAAATCAATGAAAATCGTATCTTGAATATAAGAGACCCAACTTAATCACGCCATTTCACAAAAAATATCAAATCTTGCTATGTGGGTACACTCGTTTTACATGAAACAATTGATTTTAAAATCATAACAATGAAAATGGACCCACATAACAGAAGTAACCCAAATGAAGAAACAACAAAAAGAGATGAAATGATTTGAAATAAAAAGCAGAATACCTGTCTAGTTAGGGTTTCTTTAACATAAGATTGCTCCTTAATAGCAAGACGAGTTCGAACCTCCTTCAACTCAGCCGCCAATGACACCACGTTTCGCTTGAAGTTTTGCTTTTTCTGACTCAAATCCCTCAACAACGGATCAACATCCCTTCCATTTGAGCTTGAGCTCGAATCTGATGAATTGGGTCTCTCAGAAATCGAACCCATCAAAAAAAGACCAAAATTTTCTTTATTTTTGACAATTATTTCAAAAAATTACAAAGACTCATCTCAATTATTACTCCAAAAACTCAAATAAATCACATTAATTTAATGGGCTTTTTTCATAATTGATTTTGGAGGGATGAAAACAAAATGAGTTTGGATTTTCTTTTCTTTTTTTATTGTGATCTGAAATGATAAGAAAAGGGATAGTGTAACTGTAGAAGTGAAGGAGAAATAAAGAGTCGACAAATTTAATTAATCAATTAAAATCAAAGGATGCATGTGAACAGAGGCGGACCCATGATTTTTTATTTGGTGAGTCACAATTGACACTCAAATATGTTCAAAGGGTACAAAATACAACCAAATATTCAAAGAGTACAAAATACAACCAAATGTTCAAATAATACTATAAAATACAACTAAATAGTAATACAAACTTATTGCAATAAGTTTTGTTTATTTAATATGTTCAAAGAGGTATGAGGTGTTACACTAGCTACTTTTTTTTTTTTGTATCAAAGATCAAAATTAAGTGCTACGACTACTTATTGTCCATACAATTTGAGATGTGGGCCAACTCACCCTAGTAACAAAGATAGAAAGGGATTTTAAATTTAAAGTACGGAATGAGAATTTTATAAAACTGTGGGTTCTTTTTATTTATTTATATTTTTTTATCATTTATTTGAGCATTAATAAATTTGTTTTCTAAATTATGGAGTAATTGCTCGTTACATTTATTAAAGATGGATATAATAAATAATTTTATTCAAATTACAAACACGAGTTATAGTCTTATTAATAATAATTAATTCCTCAAAATGCAATTTTTATAATTCATGAATTACTTTTGAAAACCCTGTAAGTATGGTCATTGAAATAAATACACCATATCAATGAGCACTTAACCGTAATTTAAGAGGAGTTGTGTCAAATCGCATCTTGAAGTGTTGAACACGCTTTAGTGATAGCTAAGGGAGGTAATGAACAATTCCATGACTACTTACAAAGTTACAGGGAAAAGATTTCATAGGCAAAAAGACACAATAATGTAAAGACTGAGATGCAAAAAATAAAAAACCAAAAAAAAGGACAGCAATGTGGGTCTTTGCTATTGTACAGTACTCCGTAATTAGCAATGGTACAACTTTATGAGTCTTACCAAGTTTACCACAACAACGTGACATTTGGCAAAACTAGAGCTAGCCCTTTCAACCGTTTCCTGTTTGAAGCTGTGAGGAACAGAGGAAGGCAGGAAGCGAAATCGGGATTTGGGGAAATTTCACAAAATTTTTTTAAAACTTAAATTTTTTTTTTGGCCTTGATGAGTCACGTGACTCACCAGGCAAAGAGGCAGGTCCGCCTCTGCATGTGAATTTGATTGAGGTAGTTCATTAAAGCATTTTTTTTAGTGTAATAAATACATTTAAAGTACCCGCAAGTGCAAGAAAGAACGTCAAATTAACTAATTAGTTAGTCAATCACATAATTATTAAAAGTATCAAGAATAAAAATTTAATATAATTAGTCAAACAACAGTAATTAATCTCATCTCCTTGTAATTAAGTAAACTCGACTTCAATTATTGACGCTTGTAGAACGAGTGAGACACACAGGCTAAAAGAATAAAAACACACCAAAAAATGAATCTTATTATTAAAATTAAAATTAAAATTAAGGAGAAGAAAAAGCGGCAATAAAATCAGTTGGACTGTGAAGAAATAAAACATGCAACAGCAAATACTCAAAAAATATATGAAAGGAAAAAGTCGAACGTGACAAACGCCGGTAGAACTCCGACATACAAAGGAAAGGAAGGTTCGGGATTAACGAGGGATGGGAAAGGGGAGTGAGGGTGGGAAGTCCAGACTCGAGAGAGTAGCGTTCAAATTCTTCTTTTCTATTATTTTAATTGTTTTATAGATTAGCGCGGTAAATTTGGACAATCCCAATTCACAACTGTGTCTTATATTCTCTTTCCTCCACGTGGGTGTCGTTGTGATTTGTGAGTGGTCACTGCTCAGCGTCATGGCGGCGGGTCCCTTAACTCAATTCCAACTCATCTTATTTATTAAAAGTTGATTTGAATTTTCATTCGGAAGTCACCCCATTTCAACCGGATAAATATACAATTCTATTGAAGATTTTGGAAACATGTCAAAATATATCGTGATGTAAGTATTGCCTAACACACAAAATTATGTTCATGATCTGAACCCAACGACTCCCCTAATCTTTTACATTTTTCCTCCTAATTCCCATGCAAACCAACATACACCCCCTTGATTATTATCAACTATTATCCACTAACAATCATCTATAATGTATGAAGTCAACCATTAATTGTTATCAATTTACCTCAAAATATCATTCAAAATCTTGAAACACTTCTAATCCCAATAAATCCCGAGGCGTGTTTTCTAGTTTGTTGTAACACCCTTTGGCATGTCCCTTTACTTCATCCCTATTTGTTGAATCCTTGACAATTGTTTACAAGTCTTCATTTAAAGGTTAATTAGCGATTTATACTTTGACTATTCGATTATCCCTTTTAAGAGTCAATCACAAAACCCCCTATATGTCAAATATTACACATGCAATTATCAACGTAGGCGAATCGACACCGATAAATACTGATTATTATTTTTGTTGAGTATGTAGTAATTATCTTTGACAATATGAAATACTTAACTTTAATTCGTAGAGTCTAAATAAGCAAAAATATCATAATGATTGGGGTCTATAGCCACTGTGACCAAGCTTGTTTGATAGAGTTGAGCTTGTTTGATAGAGTTGGTAGACAACTCACCACCAACTTTAAGGAACCCTTATGAAATAAAGGATCCCTTACAATTTCCCAGCTATAGACTTATAGATTGGATTATGGATTAAAGTAACAGTAACCTAATAAAAGGATGCACTGCAAACTATGGCCATGGAGCCATGTGGGTCGGGTAGGGTTGCACTTCATATGTGCCCATGATTAACATTCAAATATTATTTACCGTAATACCCATACATAGCCAAAATTTTGTGATACGTAGTACAATGCAAAGCTAAACAAATTGCTTTCTGTAAGAGTATTACTATATATGTCATAAAATCAATGCACAGACCACAGTCAGTCATTAATGGTCACCACCAATACCAAGGTATTGTATGTGTAATGTGTCAATGTTACATCATTACTCCATTCACGGGATGTATACGAGGGTCGGTGATCGAATAAAATGCCCCGCCGTTGTTTGGCTACTTGTCTAGCAATAATACAGCAATAAAGTTTTATACAAATAAGAGTTAATTCATTTTTTTGTCCTAATGCTGCTTCATTCATTCCTTTTAGTTTTTTTTTTTTTGTTTCAGAGATCCCAAAACAAATTTAAATTTTAAATATTTTTAATTATGTATTTGCAAAAATTACAAAAAGTTGGTATTTGAAAAATATACATTAAGACGATTTTTTTTAAAACACCATATGATTATGTTTTTTTTCTTAAATAAGTTAGGATGAATTCATGGTCAAAATTTGACTCTAAAATCTGTAGATTCCAAACGAGAAGAATAAAAATAAACGGATAGAGTACTATTTTACGAGTAATTTTCACTTCATATTTTACACCGAGTCAACAAAGGGTCTACTGTTACAAACTTTGAACTTTAGTGAAAGCAAAACTCATTTTCAAAGTCCGCGAACAATACAACTTGTAATTTTTCCTAATAGGTAGGGGTGTGCAAAATAACTGTAACCGTTAACCGTGTATAACCGGTTCATATTAACGGTTATTTTACCGAACCGTTAAGAATTAACGGTTACGGTTACAGTTATGAAATTTTTGTAACGATTAACCATTATTATTTTTTAAAAAAACTAAACTTAAAAGGCTAAAACATGAATAATTATCACAAGTTTTTTTTTATGCATGATCATACCTTATATAAATATGTGTTATTATTATAGTAGAAGACCTAAATGAGCTAAGAAATCATACAAATAACTTCACAATATTAGGTGTACAAGTGCATAAAAACGGAATGAAACAGTTAACCGTTAACTGTACCGTTAAATATCGATTACCGTTATTTAACGGTACGTACGGTTAGTCTTTTCCAATAACCGTTATAACGATTAACCATACCGTTAAGACTTAACGGTACGGTTAACCGTTTATGTACACCCCTACTAATAGGGGAGTACTATGCTAGTTAATGTAAATATAGCGCTTGTTTGGTTGACATATACTAGCATAAAACTTAGAGTTGTTGATGGGTATAAAAATTGTGTTTTATTTTCTTTATTACGCAGTTTTGACGATATAGAGGAAATTGGAATTTTATGGAAACTTAAAGTTTTCATGTAGTATGAACTATGAAGTGACTTTACCAAGGAGGGGGTGTGTAAGTCCCAATATCCATGGAACATAAGCAGTCAAATTACATGGTTGCTCTCTGAATATACTTGAAAATAAATTTGAAAAAGGCTAAGTAAGATCAAAATATATAAAAAATATATAGATCAAATAAAACGACCAAGAATTGTTAATATACTTACTATAAAATGCTAATTCCAATACATTTTTAAGACCACTTTAAAGGAAATACATGTGAAAATTAACTTTTCAATTTTCATAAAAAATTATTTTCGATGAATCAAACCAACACAGAGTGTTAAGGACATTCATACATTATGGTCCTTATAGAGCCATGTACTCAATTATCTATTCATCTTAAGTTTGTTAAGTGTATGTTTTAGTAGTTTGAGAATAGTAAGCAAAACTTTTGATTATTTTTTTATTTATACAACCTTTAACTCCCATTTATTTATATTAAGTTAATCTAAAAAAAAATTTGGTGAAGAATGGTCAACGAGATAGGTGTGCATTGGTCTTAATGGGGGGAAGAGCTTAAAACGAGGGAAACAAAATTAAAAATAGGAAGAAAGATGGTGAAGTATGGAGTAACTGACTATTCACTAGCAATTTTAGGTAACTATTTAGAGTAATTCAATAAAAGCAAATAGGTTTTAAGTGTTGAAAAAATCCAAAGATTTACTTATTAATTGTAAATTTGCTAAGGATTGGATTATTTCCATCAGATATTCTTATTTTTTTCCAGAAAAAATTAAGCTTATTTATAGCTTTTTTTTTTTTTTTATATGTGAAGAAGTATCTCTTAGATTTTCTTTTCACAAATTCAAACCTTTAAACAAGGTATAACTTACTTTTTTATTTTCACAAATAAGTTGTCCAATAGAGTTAAATTATTTTCTAGTGTCATATGTTGGGTTTTGCCTAGCTTCATCGTCCGTTGATGATAAGTGATAATCAATTTTGGAATATCCCAATATAAGAAACCAGTTCATAAGTCTAATCATTATCACTTAAAAAATTATTAAATTAATCTTTGAATTCAACATTAGGACAAACCTAATTTCAAATATTTTGGTTCTTGGAGTTAACTCAAATCTTGAGAATTTTTTGATTTAATAAAATAGATCTTTTTGAAAAAGCACTAGAAATTGAGTCATAGTTCCATATTTTGATAAATGAACTTGTTGAATTGCTGTCACAATTAAAAAAAACCTATATGTAGGGATAGCAATGTGACTGGACACAAAAGTGAGGATTTGCCTCCCCGTATCTGCCAATTAATCACCTGTTCCACCACCAGACCTAGCGCTCGGCAGCCGCCAAACTCGTTCCATGACTTGCTCCGTATGGGCCGGACATCCCTACATACACGGCTACACAACCTTTGACTCCTTGACATCATTTCCCCAATAGTGGCCTCAATCAAAATTCAGAAGAAAACGGGGTTATTAACTTACTGTAAAACACTGCGCCTCATTCTGGCTATCCAGGCAGAGACAGTTCTCTAACTCTGTTTCAGTTCCTGCAACATTCAACGAGTATTCATCTCTTGTATCGTGCAATACAGGTTAGCTTCCTACTTCATCTATGTTTCTCATGTTTAATTTCGACCAATTCAAGTTCTGTTTACCGATAAAAATGAGCTAGGAAACGAACAAGAGGTGCTAGATTTCTTAGTTGCATTGTTTTTTATTCAAAATGGCAGTTAAGTTTACATCTTTGATGATTTCCAGTAAAATTTCAAGATGGGTATTTTCAAGTATGTATTTTTCTTCAATTTCTAGTAAAATTCATGCTCAAGACTGCTCAAAACCCCATCAAAATGTAGATAGGAGTGAGATTGATCCTAGGATACAGTACTTGAAAAATGGGTTTTGCCCAGATAGTTTGATTAAGGTATTGGATAGTACTCATGATCTGAACTCAGCTCTTAAGGTATTCAACTGGGCTTCTCTTCAAAAACAGTTTAGGCATACTGCTGATACTTATTTTAGGATTATATTGAAGCTGGGTTTTGCTGGAAATGTGGATCAATTGGAGGGGTTTTGCAAGGAGATGGTTAAAGACAGGTGTCAAGGCGCGGCAGAGGCTCTCAGTGATTTGGTGGATGTATTTATTGGTAACGGGAGGTTAGATAAAGCTGTCAGAGTGATTTTGGTTATGAATTCGAGTGGGTTTAAGCAGTCTTTGGGGAAATGGAACGATCTTTTAGGTGCTCTTGTGAAGGGGAAGAGGGAGTTTTGTGACGTGTTATTGGTCTATAAGGAGATGGTGAAATCGGGAATTCTTCCTAGTGTTGATACTTTGAATTATCTGATTAAAGCGTTATTTGATGCAAATATGGCTGATATTGCCTTTGATCAATTTAGAAGGATGAAGAAGAAAGGGTGTACTCCTAATTGTAGGACATTTGAGATTGTTATACATGGCCTATTGGCTGCAAATCTATGGAATGAGTTGCTCGATGTAATGAATGAGATGTTTGAAAATGGCGTGAATCTTGATTTGAGATTCTATACCAATGTCATACCACTATTATGTAGAGAGAATAAGCAAAGAGAAGCCATGAGGTTGTTTGACATGATGAGAACTTCAGAGTTTGAGCCTGATTTATGCATTTACTCATCTCTAGTCAAATGTTTGTGCATGAATCTTCACCTCAACAAGGCAAGAGAGCTTTTCCATGAGATGAGAAATGCTGGGTTCAGTCCTTCAACTGATGTGCTTGTGGACATTCTCGAGGCATGCTGTAAACTTGGGAACCTTGATGAGGCAAGGAATTTGTTAGATGAAAGCCATGTCATTGATCCAGCTCCTTTCAATGTGCTACTTCAAGGTTACTGTGATGCTCATTGCTTCCTAGCTGCAAAAGATTTACTTAATGGAATGCTGCACTCTGATGTGGTAGACCATCTATCCTGGAATGTCCTTATTCTAGGGCTTTGCAATGGAAAGTATGTTAATCAAGCTTATGAAATTCTTGGAAAGATGATCAGTTTATCATTTGTACCTGACTCTGCTACTTACTCTGCCTTGGTTATTGGCAAGTGTAATTTGAACAAGTATGATGATGCTTTAGAGCTCTTTCGAATAGTCAGCGGAAAAGATTGGATTTTGGATCCTAATTCTTATGACAAGATAACTAAAGGACTCTGCAATCTAGAAAAGTTTCAAGAAGCGTCTGAAGTGTTTACGTTCATGTCTTCAAGAAATTGTCTTCTTCAATCTTCTTCTTTCAGTAGTTTGATAAAAGGTTTTTGTGCAACCGGAAGACTAGATGAAGCTATCAGGCTGCTAAAACTTGGTCATCAATGCAAGAATCCTGTTAATACTTTAACTTATACAGCTATAATGCATAATTTATTGAAACTCAACAGGCCATATGAAGGTCTACCTTTTCTCTTGCAAATTCTGAGGCGTGGTCTGGTTCTTGACATTGAAGCGTATTGCATCCTCATTCAATGGATGGTTGCTTTACAAGAAACAAATAATTGCCTTTTGTTTCTCAATGATATGATTGGTGAAAGCTTACTACCTGACAGTGAAACACTTGCTAGCCTCTTGTTGCATTTAGCCGACTACTCTAAACTACATATAATATGGATGGCAATAAACAAAATCTGTCAAGAAAGTGATGTTGATCCTAAAATTTTCAACTTGCTTATTAACGGTCTTTGCAAAGAGGGTTATAAAACTGAGGCATGTCAGCTGCTTGATTTGATGTTAGAGAAGGGTTGGGTTCCAGATGCTAGAACTCACGGATGGCTGATCGGAACTGTCTCTAGTGAAGGAGAGCTTCAAATATTAGAACCTGACAATTCAGTCATGCAGGATGAAGTAAATAGCATACTTTCTGAAGGATTAGGGGAAGATTAAACAACACCGTTCACCAAAGCTACGTAACTGTTCCAGATTGGTGAATTTCTACCCTATCTTCCGTTCTGCACGAAAGAGGCTGGCAGGTAATGAGTTTTGTGCTGCATGTATAGCTTTTCATTTCATTACATGAAGTATAATTTGTGCTCTTCTTCTCTTATTTGACTGTGATACAAGAAATTTTTATCAGAGATGTGTAAGTTCAAAAATGGCCAATTGGCGACTATGTTCTTGAATATACCAACCTATAGCCTCCCTAAAATTCCTGAAACACCTCTGCAATCAGGCTGAATTAGTATTTGGTGTTGCCTTCTCATTCTAAGTGTTTTGTCTCTATTTTCAAGCAAGCTGTATATTTTATTTTGATTGGTTGACTCATAAACTGACAGAAATTGAAGTTATTTCAAACTTGGTCCTTTTATCATACTTCTGATGCAAGCTTATTTTTTAGAATTGGAGACTTTCAGTCTGCTAAATTTGAACAGGAGAGTATAGCCACCTGCCGTGTGGTATGTGCATATGTCATTGCCATATGAGTCCACTATGGTATTTGGTAATGCAGCATCTTCCCTGTGGCTGTTGGATGGACACCATATAAAATAAGATTTGATGGTGAAATTACAACAGTGATAATATAATCAAAATTTGAGTACTCTGTTATTAGGATTGAGATAAGAGGCTTCCTGTTGTGATAACATCAACACAAAGAATTTTGAGTACTCCGTACATAATAAGATTCAGGTGTTGCAGAGTTTCACATTTGTCTTGATATGCCACGTGGACCCATTGTTGTGACGGTTATTTTTGTAGAAGCTTGTTGACATTATCACGCAGCTTAACTGATCCCGTACTTGCATGTAGTCTACCTTTTTTCTGTGTCCCTTTAGATCTGAAACTCTGCATTCAAACTCCTGGAGGCTTACAATTGATTTGAAACTCTGCCTTTTTTATCTCTGCCTTTTTTCTCTGTCCAAATGGGACCCATATATCATGTCGTGACTGTTAAGGAGATAGATTTTCCATTATC
The DNA here is from genome assembly GCA_026401315.1 of Dysphania ambrosioides. Classification (NCBI taxonomy): domain Eukaryota; kingdom Viridiplantae; phylum Streptophyta; class Magnoliopsida; order Caryophyllales; family Amaranthaceae; genus Dysphania; species Dysphania ambrosioides. The sequence goes on from CM048666.1 coordinate 3,167,654, forward strand.
TAATATCTTGAACTGGGGAGACAGATGCATGATAATTGGAAGTCCAAGTGTTTCCTGCTTCCAGTAACTGGTTTTAAGCTCTTTCATTATCTTGATGCAGATTTATTCGTGACTATGCCAGAGGTAAAAAGTGGCCTGTTGCCACTGGCCATCTTTACCTTTTAAGTTGACATTCTGCCTCAGTTCTCTTGGTGTGAATGCACTGCCCTCACATGCTTTTCACAACATTCAACCAATCATTTGTTCCTTACATTCTGGAATGCTTCTCACCTGAAATGAAGAGGCCAGTCATCCAATTCCTCTAAATGCCAAAGTAGAACAAGAATAGGTGATTAGCAATGGGAAGTGTGGTGGCAAATTACAAATATTCTGAAGGATGCAACGTCTATATCCCTTGTTCATGTTGAAGATCCAGGATTTGCTCAGTGTAGTTAACTTTGACCAAAATCTGTCATAGAATCTGTTATGATATTGGTATGCCCTTTCGCACCAAAATGTCAATAACACTATTGTAAATTATAAGACAAAGGGAAAAGTTTTCATTTGAATTAATAACATTACAATTCCCATCATCACACAACAAAATCTCATAGACCAATATGATTCATTTTGAGAATGTTACATTCAGATAAATTATATCTACTGTCCCACTAAAAAAAGAGAAACATTCCTTGAAAAAGTGAAAATCACTTTAGTCCAAAAGCGCAGCTCCAATGAAAGCAACATAAATCCAAATATAAAGCTATCTTAAAACAACACCAAATTTGGCATTAAAATTGATCAAAACAGATTGAATTTTTTTCTTTTAATGACATTACAAATAAATTTCAGCCTCCCCTTTTCAACTATTTTACAAGAAAGCAGGCCGGAGGATGATCATTATGATCAGACCAACATCACCAAATTTGACAAATGAATTCCTTGATCAAAACTATATAACAACCTGGTCTCCTACTACTTCATCAATGTAATTTCATCCTTGTGAATCAACAAAGCAAACAACATTATCAACTCTCCATCTCACTAACCACACCATTGCTCTGCTGCCTCGACACCACCGGCACTAAGGTCATCGACCCGTTTCCGTTCCTGTTACCATTACCGGGGACACCCACATTGTGGACCCCACCATTCCTTTCCACCTTAACACTGGGTCCCACCTGCTGCTGCTGTTGCTGCCGCTGCTGCCCTGGAACAAGAACATCCCTCCTCTGCTGCTGTCTGATAGCAGACAGCTTGGATGATAAACCCATTACATGATCAATTGCCTCTTTTGCCCTTTTTCTGGCCAATGCCGCCTCCTTCACCTTCCTATCGACATCGTTCCTCGCCGCTGCCACCGCCCTATTAATCGAAATCGCCGACATCTTCGCCGCCAAAAGCAACGCCCTAGCCGCCCTCTCATCAAGAACTTTCTCCTCCGGAACCTTCTTCGACTGGGAGGGCTCACCCTCTCCGCCACTGTCGGTGGGCGGCTGATCACGATTTTTCCTGGATTTCTTCAAACTGAAGTACCTGAAATTAGGAACAGAGCAAGGAGGGCAAAGGTAAGGGGATTTTGGGGTGTTGGCAGGGACGCACGTGATGTGAGAGACTTTGCTGCACTTGAAGCACGTGATGGTCCGGCTACTGGACGAAGAAGATGATGACGACGGAAGCGGGGGAGGGTGGAGGGAATTGGGGTCATGAAGGTTGTAGCAAGCGGGGCAAAACGACGTCGGATAGAGCTTCAGAACGCAAGAAGTACAGTACTTTCTGCATTCGTCGTCTCGGACTTTGACGTTGTGGACGATCCAATGGTCGTCGGATTTACAGGCAAAGCACCCATTTGCTGCGGTGGTGACGGCGGAGGACAGTGGCTGGTGTGGGGGGTTTTGGGTCATTGTGATTATTATGGCATGAAAAGATATTAGGGTTAGGGTTTGGGATGGAGGGCAGAGCAGAGGATGCAAAGAAATTAGGGTTCTTATTTTTTCTTGAGGGGGTGGGTTTGGGGTTATCTTTGGGAGGGAATTAGTCACCCATCTACTCACTTGGTGGAGTGAGTCACTGAATTGGGGTATGAAAATTGTGAAATATACATATAAATAGTAAAAATTAGATATATTTCAAATAAATTTATAATATGAAGCATCCGCGGTTTATAGTAATATACATAACTAGCTAAGTTCTATGCGATGCACATTTAGTTATAAGTTATTTTATTATCCATTTCAATAATAATAATATTTTTATTTATCGGTGAAAACTTGAATGTGATGATATAAATAAAAAAACCAAATGCTCCCAAAACGAAGTGAAATTAATGATATTATATGACATGATTTCATTATCATTCCTACTTTTTCAACACTATGAATGATCGAAAATAAATTTGTTGCAGTTTGATGACATTTAATTATAAGTCTCACAATTATAAAAATATTTTCATACAATTATTATAGTAAATAATTTAGAAATTTATATAGTTACACAATTTTCTAATCTAATATTAATCCAAAGTAAAAAAATTTGATGGCATAATTAAAAAAATGACGGATTTTTTTTTTTTATGATAGAGTGACATGTGTCCAAAATGACATAAACAAGAGTTTTGTTTTAATAATAGTTATAAATTTGATATAATTGTTATTTGTTACCTTAATAAATTCATTACATTACATCAAGGCCTCATGTAGTAAGAATCGCACATATACGTCAAGCACTTACATGAATATAATCAACACTTAGAATTTAAGTTGTATTTACTCTGATCTTATCCTATAGTTGCATAAAATTTACATTATACATGTTATAGTATAGAATGCAACCAAAAGTGTAGAATTTGGGCCCATATGAGGTAAATGACATACTTCATACAAAAAGTACTTGTACAATACAATAAAGTTTGTTTACATTAAAATGAGGAAGTGCTCTTTGACTAATTCTTATATAATTGAATCTTCCCTTACTCCACAAAAAGGAGAGGACAAAAATAGATCCAACATGCCAATGTTCTTTGGAAGAATGGACATAATAATGCTTCTAACTGATTCTTATATGGTAAAGAAGAGGCCTATTATAAATGGAACCTTCCAGAAAAAAGGTGTTTATAAGCAGAAAAAGTGATGCAATGGAAAGGATTTATGGATATGTGGAGGGTGAATGAACAAAAAAAAAAGGAATGCCAGGGAAGAGGCAGTGCATGGGAGGAGCAGCAACATCAACATCAACATCTACTACATTGTTATTGATCCATCTCATGCTCAACCTCTTCCCTAGCTCCAAGTCCTCCCTCTTCACCTTCCAATATTCCACCCCAAAAATAAATATGTTCATAAAAACTTACCAACAATATGTCGTAAATTTGCTACGATTTTGAAGTAAATGTCAACCAACGTAGGTCGTCAGATATGTTTTATTTTGATAAGTCGGAACCCAAACTTTGGATTGATCTATATATCCTAAAATGGGAAGGAAAAAAAAAATTGGGTTTCTTTGGTATTGGTGACTGAATTTTGTATTTTTGGGTAGCAGTTCTAACTGCAACAAGTGCTATATATAAAGCAGGCAAAACCAAAGTAGCAGAAGTATGAGTAGTTGTAGTACATGCAGGTAATATGATTAGTTGTAGTACATGCTGGTACTTGAATGAGAAGTACCTCGTAAAAGATGTACTCCCAAAGGTTGATGCAGTACAATCATGTAATAGTACTATTTGATACATGTGTACTAGCAGTGGTTCTAACTAAATGAGCTGTAGCTTTACGTTTCTCTTGGATAAGTTGATCAGGTTGGAACACACCAACCAAATACATACTTTCAAGAGAGAAACGTCATTAACGGTATAGATTCCTGTCTATTCTCCTAATAATGGGTCCACTCGGGACAATTTTGAAGACCATTTAACAATGAGATAAGAGAATATACAAACCGACAATATGCATATTCAACAACACAAGTTCTTCCCATCAGCTCATACAGGGCCAAATGAATCAGAACATATACATAGACGCCGATCAAAGCAATGAAAGGAAATGAGCCCCAGAGTTGAGTTGATACAGAATCTGACGCGGAACGGGATGAATGCTCTGTTAATTGGGAGATCTGTTCTGAGAAGTGATGCAACTTTGCTATCGCTTCAGTTATTCCAACTTCTGATATTATGGGTCCTCCCTAAAACATGAAAACAATATAGGAAACTGGCCAATAAAGGATAAAACACTGGGAGATCATTCCAATAGTTTATGCTGATAACAAGGTGTGTACATAGTAAAAAGTACCAGAGTAAGAAAGACGCAACTAACTAGTAAAACATAATAAGACAGCGAATAGGCCGACTTCAACAAATGGATGCAGAAGCTTCAACTATGCAGACGATTCAACAAGATAAATATCAAAACTGATGCACGTCCCACTCAGTTACCCGGACTCTTCAGTAGAAAAAAACAGAAGATCAATACACGAGATGCTAAATAAAAGTCTACAGTCTTTTCTATGTTCTTCATTGTAACCCTGTTTTGGAATTAACAAGCCTTGAGTAAGCACGCAGAGTTAGTCTATCGCATACACATTAGTCCTTGTAAAAAGCTATCAAGAAGCAATCTCTTGCGGCTCATCTCTTTTGCTTGTCAGTCCAGTACAGAAAATATATCAATTGAGAACTCAACAGTCAGAACATTAGATACCAGTAACTCTTTCTGAATCTATATGTATTCGGTAATTACTGAGAAGATGTAAATTTGCTATCAGAAGCAACTCACCAACTCCACAACTGGGACAGGAAATACAGTTCTAGTGAAGTGTATCCATAAGCAAACTCAAGGATATCACACTGCTGCCAACGCATGGGTTTAGCACCTAAGCTTTGATCCATTTATGATATGAACACAAAAATGATACCTTAGACCTCGTGCTACATTCCTCTAAACCCAATAATAGAGAGGTCAGCAAAGTAGCCAAAACAAGGAACCTACAGGAATACCATATCTTTGTCAACAGTCCAGCCATCAAGCATCAAAATCTAAATTTCAGACTGGCAGACTACCTTATATCTACGAGAATGTAGTTGTCACATGAATCACTTTCAATCAACACTGACAAGTCAACCTACACCTGATCCATGAACATCTCTTCTAAATTTCTCAAATTATGCTATTTGAAAACTTATAATGTTATTAGGACACAAGGGGTGAAAGGTGAGGACTAAACATAACAAAAGATGCAACAAACACAACTTATAAACATTAGTTATTAATCTTCTAATGCGAATGCTTCTATATGTGGCTGGTTGTCAGCAACATATGCTTACCATTATGGCTGTTCCATTAAAATCTCTTTGAATGTTGATCTATTGTGTCCAATGCCCTCGCTTCTATTACACTGCAGCTGACGTTTAACAAAGCTCATGTGGGCCACAATGCTTCTTGGTGGGTCAGCCTGGAGGCCGGCATGTAGGTGGGAAGGGTAACTGTGACAGCAGCCTGAGACAAATCATACTGAAATGACCCATTCATGCTAGGGACAGCATTTACAGTCTCAGAATACGTCAAGTTATAGATTTCAACTGAAAGTACCCGGGAAAAATATTCATATGGAGTCCTTCCCACGCAACCAATAACAGTTATGGCATGGCAGCAGGGTAGACCAGTTAATTGCCAGCCTTTACAACTACAATCCCATTGACTAATGCCAACTATATTTATGGTGTCTCCACGTACCTCAAATGTGCTACCAGCTGAGAGCAACACTTGATGAGGAGGACTTTCAATTTTTCCTTCTCCAGTTTTTCTTCCATGGATGGGTTACCCTGGTTAATCACTGGGTTGATTCTGATCTCCGTGAACAAATTAACTCCAATAACTTAGCTCAAATAACACCGACCATCTGTGTTATGGGCAACTCATGCACCTCTGATGCCCAGCTATAAAATATATTGCCAAAGTCTGGACAGATGAGTTATATATTGCACCCCAAAGAAAGCATTTACCCAGTACTCGGGTTCACTTTGTAATTTTGTATGACCCAGTAATAAGCTTCTGTAGCGATACTCTTATTACTGTCTACATATCTCTGAAAACCTTCAAGCTTAGGAGCATAAGCTATGGCATAGAAATCTTCAACCAAAGGCGCTTCACTTCATGAGAAAACTGCCTTCTCAGGACCTTGATAAGATGCTCAGTCAAGTACCTGAAACATTAACCCTCAAATATTTCAGCAATTGATTCCTTCAAACACTTTTCCTATCTGCCATAAAAGTGATTGGGCCAGTCTGCAATGCTGACTTCAGCTTCAATAAAAACATCGCCAGTAATCAGTTTCTGCATCAGCCACAGCAAATGCAACTGGAAAGACACCATCATCCCCATCAGCAGCATTGGCAGCTAGAAGGGTTCCTGGGCATTTAGACTTTAAAGTTATGCTATCGAGAAAGCTCGCAGCCTCAAAATTAGTATCATCTTTGGTTGTAAATGTAGCTAAACTACTAGGATTGACTCCATTATCCTTTCAAAAAAATTTGGTAGCAGCTTATTCGCTTCTTTATAAGAACCTTGCAGTTGCTCCTTGTCAATTTCTTTTCTGCGCCAAGCCTGGAAATAATTTAATAGAATTCCATACTCCTACTTTATGTCATTCAGAATATCCTTGGGATTGTAATTTGGAGAAATTTTCAACTTCTCTTTTATTATACCTGCAGCCCGGCTTGATATCCTGTAGTATGAATACCTCCTTCACAAGTACGTTCAGGATTCATAGTCTTGATACAAATCAGTGGTCCAGTTGATAGCCTTGATGCATGAATTAGTGAATTCTCCATGGACAACCATCTGCTTTGCATATAACACACACGATGACTATCATTCTCTTTATATCTAAATGCAAATAGTTTCGCAATGGCATATCTACGTAAAGCTTCACGAAATTCTGTGACACTATTTAAACTCTGACCAACTCCAGTAATTGTATTCTACCATTGATGAGCAGCTTTCATAAGTTTCTCATCACTGGAGCTAGAGAGGGGCACAGGAGAAATCACAGTTAGCATTTCAATTAGGGAATCAGTCTGGGCCTCTGGGGGAATATTAAGAGGGTAATAAAATGAACATCAACAGGAAGTTTGGTATCCTTATTCACATCAATGAGGGCATCAAGAGGCTTCATTTCCTGAGATAAAGAGGTTCTGCTAGTCCTACATATAAAAATCCCCTAATACTTACACAAAAACACCACTCTAAACAACCAAATTTCAAAAAAAATATCGAACCAGAACAAGACTTACTCCCAATGGCAAGCATATTCGAGCCTTTAGGAACAAGAATTTCTCCAATCATCACATAAATATCAACAGTCGCACCACTATCTTGGAACTTGGTCATGGCGCAAATAGTCCTTATCATTCGATATTGTAACGAGAGTCTTCTACTCTTCTTGTTTCCAGGATAGACATTGTATCGAGGAGCCCTGGTAAGAGTCCTTGACTGGCCCATTTATAAAAATGGTCTAATTAATAATGAGTCTAATGAGTCATTCTCTTAAAAGGTCTTATTTTATTGAGAATGGGCCTATGGTTTCTAAAACTTTTAAACGCTATTAGGTAATGAATTATTTCCACATATTTACCGATAGTCCACTACCAAAGATTGAAGGTGATACATATAAACTATCACACTCTATAGATAAAAATTATACTCTCTTCAGATTCCCCGACCTGACTCGGCCCAATATGTATCTCCTTTGATCCGTTTCGACCCAACCCGACATGTTTAATCAGTAATCCAATTGCATCTCAGCCACCTCCATCTTAAAAGCGTTCAAAATCATCTCATCACCTATATCAGAGGCATGAGCTTTCTTTCCCAACTTTATAGGTCATTATACCATTGTTATCGGTCCCAAACTCGCCCCCGGACTGACATATTGTACAGTTGATTGGTTCGTACATCTCAACTAACCCCCTTCTTCTTCTTTCCGCCAATTTCCATCAAACAACCTCTACCGTACATCCAAAACTATATTTTGTCATTCGGGAAAGTTCCAAATGAGAGAAAAATGAGTGAGGATACATATAGTGTTCATGGTACATTCGAATGTATATTTGACGTCTGGTCCTCTTACAATCTTCCTATGTTCAATCATAAGGGAGTTCACTGAAGTAATTACTCTCGTAACACTTATTCAAAACGGATAAAATCACGATTCCCAATGTCTCCTATCCTCATCTTCATAATCAAGAAACACCCACGAAAATTCAGCAATTATATTGGATTATCACCAAGTACCCACCAATTAAAACCCGTTATACTCTGAGCAGATTTACGATTCAAATTAATTAAAAAAACACTCAGAAAATCTGAGATTGTGAAATTTGCAAGAACGTACGACGGTTGAAAGAAGGAATGATACATTGATACCTGAGAGAAGTAGCAGGTCTCAATTGAGCTGGGACCCACGATTGATGACGGAATTAGCGGGAAAGGAAGGTTAGACAAGGACGAAGGGGAGGAGTGCTGTAGTTCTGATCAGTCGCTTACTCTTTTTAATTTTCCAATAATTTGAAATTATTGTGTTTGCTAAATTAATTATTCCATATTTAGTTAATGCAAATTTCTCATGCCATGCTTATTTTCCCAATCAAATATCACTTCATTTTAATGAGGCATAAATGTGACCTACAAAGCCTAGCAACGCCTGGATAGTACACCCGACGTTGTGCACACAGACCAAAACGCAGGCTGAAAAACATTAAATGCAAACATGTATTATACAAAATATACATGACGTTATTAGGTAATATATGCGAGAAAATTAAATGTTTTCCACCAAATAACAGAGGGATTCATTAATTGCAACAATTAATTTTGAAACGAATCGTCATTCACAAATCCAAATTACATAGCATATCCTTTCTCTCTCTATACAATACAATGACTTTTCACTTTGTTTGTGTAATGTAAAATATATATGTATATTTCTAAGAATGATATGTATGTTTAAATTGTGAGTAATATACGTTTTGAGTAATATTGAAAACATGATAGAATTGTCAACTTTTACACCCTAAATACATAATGAAAATGATATACATCAAATGTGTATATAATGTAATGTACATATTTGTGATGAGGTATGTAAATATTCGTATCATATACAGAGTAATGTATATAATAAAACGATATATGAGAACATTTGTTTAGGCATATAGATTTTCACAATGTATATGATGTATATTTATAATGTATAAATCAAAATGAAATGCCTAAAGAAAATAAAATGGAATACAAATAAAATAAAACAAATAGAACAATAAATGTCTTTTATTCTTATTTTTCCAACGAAAATAGGTGCTTTATTATTTATTTTTGCATGTTGCCAGCTAAATCTATATTTAACATATTCCTACATGCTACTAGCTAGAACCGCATGCATCATTAGTATCGTGCACCCTGATGTATAATATAATTTGCGCAAACCCACAAGCTAATATTATGTTGCGTCGTGTCATTTTTATAACGTGGAGTTGATTTAATCCAATATAATTTATATGTTATGTTAGTTATATCTCAATATAATAATTCAAAAATATCAAAAATTCACGACGCTACTAGGTTAGTTTTGATACTCCCTCCTTCTCTTAATTTTTGTCTCATTTCTATTTATAGAGTTTAAGTTCGAAAAATTTGACTATAAATTTTTATATGTTGTAAGAAATAATATATTTAACTTATCGTGTGTATTTCAATGTATATTTTTAAAATATAAAGTTTTTATAATTTTTTGCCTTATAAATTTGAAAATAAAAATAAATTTAAATATTAAAAATTGTAAAAAGTAAAATAGGATAAGCAAGGACTCCGTGAATATTAGATTCTCTATCCTTTGGACAAATTTGTAAATATTTCACGGGTCAGATACACATACACTTGCACATTTACACGATTACAACCACCCATAAGGCCATAACTCTTACCCGTTTCATCAGTTACGTCACCAACAAAAACAAAACCAATACTTGTCAAAAACAAAACCAATAGTAGGAAGAAGTAGCATCTATGAAGCTTCCACGTATTTTCCTTAAGCATTCAATGGACTATTGCAGCTTGAAGCTTGACTCTTGACACTGATCCTCGTGCTTCTCATGGATTGGATTTTTGTTACAATTATTTCTTTATTTTTTTTTCTCGTAATTTAGTTTGATAGTCTATGCATACGAAACATCATAAAATGTGTAACATCTATGATATTTTTACGAGTCGGTTTGAGGAAAAATGATACGGATAATAATGCTCTACTTTTTTTTTTGTCGTACTAAACTCTAAGATTAATGAATAAGTTATACTTAAGTTTATCACATCAAAAATATTAATCAACATTTGACAAAAAACAGTGAAGAAAGTGACAACTTAGAAAATTTAACAAATCAAAGTAATCCAGTGTACTAATCAGTGGTCTGTCACTATTCCGTAATTACAAGCTATTAACATTACAACAGTTTCATTAAGATGACAGTTTCATTAAGATAACAATTTTAAAGTCTTGAAACTAATTATATTTTAATTTTTTATAATATATTGAATTAGTACTGAACTACTGAGACAGTCTGACACAAACAGATAGGTACGATTATCAGAAAAAATAAATATGGAAATTTCGCAGGTGGGTCCCTAATATAGTAGAGATATTTTTCTGCTCTTTTTAACACCAGAATAGAAGAGAAGAAAGACAAAGGAATCAATCTTTCTCCAACTTTCCAGTTAGTGGATATTTTTAAGAGAGGTAAAAGAGTGATTGAGTCTCAGGTGGTTGCTGTTAGTTCAGGAAGGTATCATTCTTCTTTTACCCTTTTCACTGGTTTTTGTTTGATTTTTCTGGAAATTATGAATATCTTGATTCTTAGGTTATAGTTTGCTATTATTGTTGATGATCATCAAAGTTTTTGCTTTTTATAGTACGGATTAGTATATGATTTACACTGCTTTTTACATAATAATACTATTGTTTATCATGTTCATGCCTTTTCCCGGTTAGTTTGATTGTTTTTTGGGTGGATAATTGACTTTATTTTTGATGAAAAAAATTTGGATTATTTGGATATAAATGTCAAAAGTTTCCATCTTAATTGATGTAGGTTTTGGTTGGGGGTTTAATTCAGTTAGGGGTTCTAATATGTATGTGGTAAGATTGATCAATTTGGATATTGACTTAGAATTTGTAGGGATAAAGTTCTGCTATTTATTTGCTTTTTTTTTAACCTAGGGAAATGATGCAGTGCTGTGATTTGTGAACAGGAAAATGCAATGAAATTGTGCACTTTCATGGACTTTTTTCATATGCCGTTAATGTTTTTTGTGGGGATACTAATTCTTTGGTGTTGATTTGAAATTAGATCTTAAAGGGTAAATAAGAATCGAACTCATATTTTTGCAGATATATAGTTTGATCATTGAACAAAACCCTATGAATGGTCGAATTCCGTGTAGTTATCCTTTATGTTACTTGGACTCTTCTTTAGTGTGTTTCATGCTTTTCTTTTGCTTGCTATTTAGTGAGAGGTGTTTAATCTGAAGGTTTAAGTGAGTGATGAATTCTGAGGGTTTAGTGGGATGAAATAATTTTACCGACTTCTCCATGATTTGTGACTTGTTTACTTTTTTCATTGATGGCTGATTTTGAATCCCGAGAGCCTCTGTTACAGTTTACGAACTGAACACTTATAGATAAGTGGTTTCACTTCTAATTGCTTGTAAGCTCTTATAGCTTTATCTCTTTCTCTTGTTAGATGAGCTTAATCAACAAAAGAATCAACCCAGAACAAAGATACAGTTCTAAGTTATTGAACATTTGATATTTTGTACCGACAACCTGAGACAATCCTTAACCTAGGCATATACTCCTTATCATACATTTGTCGCATTCTATTGTGGTGGTTTGGTTTATTCTGTATATTGAGACCCTGCTTTTTTCCTGGTTTTAGGAGTTTTACTTCGAAAAATGGGTCTCAAGAATCTGCAAGTAGTTCTCTTTTGTTTGGCTTTCATAAGCCCCTACCTTTTTCCACCTAGTGAAGCTTTGGTGAGGATGCCTCTAAAGAGGCGTTCTCTTGATCTTGATACTTTAAATGCAATGAGAATTGGAAGGAAGTTGGATTTGGATCTAGAAGCTAGGAATGCACTTCATTCTCATCTTGGACAATCAGATGCAGATGTGGTGTATTTGAAGGACTTCCTAGGTGCTCAATACTATGGAGAGATTAGTATTGGCACTCCTCCACAAACATTTTCTGTGATTTTTGATACTGGAAGTTCTAACCTTTGGGTTCCGTCATCAAAATGCTTGTTCTCTGTAAGTATTGATTACTATTACTACTATGCTTCTGAATTTTGACTCGATCCTGTGATTAATTGCTTGTTTCGTGCAGATTCCTTGCTACTTCCATTCCAAGTACCGTGCTAGAAAATCTATGACATACACTGCCGTTGGTATTACTGATGTTTCATAATGTCTACCTGTGTTGAATTCAGTATGAGAAACATATGTCTGACATAATTTTGTCTTAGGCAAATCTGCTCGTATAAGGTATGGTTCGGGTTCTATCACTGGTTTCTTCAGCCAGGATAATGTACAAGTTGGAGCCCTTGCTGTCAAGGATCAGGTGTTCATAGAAGCAACTAGAGAAGGAAGTATCTCGTTTTTACTTGCTAAATTTGATGGCATATTTGGACTTGGGTTTCAAGAAATTTCTGTTGGAAATGCAACTCCTGTATGGTAAGCTGACCTCATTACACTACAATCTAAAATTCCATACTTGAAATTCGACTTGCAAAATTTGGTTTCTTTCTCATTCTTCTGGTTTTATTCTGAATGTGCTGATTGCTTAATTTGATGTAGGTATAACATGGTGGAACAAGGACTTGTAAAAGAACCAGTTTTCTCATTCTGGCTCAACAGAGACCCATCAGCTGAAGTTGGAGGGGAATTAGTTTTTGGAGGAGTTGACGAGAAACATTTCAAGGGAAAGCATACTTATGTGCCGCTAACCCAAAAAGGTTATTGGCAGGTTAGTGAAAGATAACAGAAGTTCATTGCATATTTCTTTTCACAGTAATTCTTCTTCTATGTATCAGGTTTTTGTGATAAGGGTACTTTCATTTTGAATCGTCTATAACTCATGCACTTCTACTTTGTCTTTTCAGTTTAATATGGGAGACTTCTTGATAGGAGACTATTCAACTGGTAGGTTTGGATCATGTTATGAACCATGGGGTGCCTTCCCTTTTCAACTCTCTATGGGGGTAAAGGAACATTTTCTCTAATTTTCCAGAGAAAATGTTCCCCGAATATTTTCGTTTTGGATGTTTTACAGAATAATGCATGAATTTCTTAACGTGTTGAACCCTGCTATTTCATTCCTTCAGGTTTCTGTGATGGGGGTTGTGCTGCTATTGTTGACTCTGGGACGTCATTACTTGCAGGACCAACGGTAAGCTTGTAATATTGATGAGTAAACAAGTTGTTTCTTACTCACGTGGATTGTATACTTTTCCCCTCTATTTAAGCTACCATTTTCCAAATTAAAATGTCCTTCATTTAAGTAAACATCTACTTTATCTTTCTACTTTTTCTCTTAAGTTTGAACCCACAACCACCTTACAGCACACTTTTTTTCCCTCAACCTTCTCTATCCTTACCCTTAGAAACCTCTCCATTCTCCAGAATTTTCGTGCAAAAAGTAGATGTTAGCTTATATACTAGAGTAATAAGACTGAGGGAGTGACCTTTATGAACTTCTTGATTAAATTTATTATGGTCTAACTTTTGTTGCTACAAATGTTTTTCTCATTCAGTTTTCCTCACAAGTCTCTTATTTTCAGCATATTGTCACTGAAATCAACCATGCTATTGGTGCCGAAGGTATTGTAAGCAATGAATGCCAAGATATTGTTACTCAGTATGGAGATATGATTTGGGATCTTTTGGTGGCAGGGGTTTGTTCTCTGTTTCCCTGCTCTTTACCTTGTTTTTGCATCATGTATGCTGACTGAGAAACCAGTATATTACGAATTATCTTAATTCTTGTTGTTACTTTTGAAATCATTCCTAGCTAATTTGGAATTTCTATTGTGCAGGTAGATCCAAATAAAATATGCGCTCAGATTAATTTGTGCACCATGTATGAAAGGTTAGGATATCCTTTTGTATTCGTAACTTCTATTTCTCATCAGCCATAACTTTAAAACTAGGTATTTGTAGCTTGTGCATCACAGTTCTGAATGCTCTTTAGTTGTCATTCTTGATTAAATTAGTTAGGAAATTATACTATCCAATAGAATTAGTTATATAATACAAAGTAGTATTTACCTCAATGTAATCTTGAAAGGCTATATGACTTAGGAAACCATGGGAAACCTACACATACACTATGCAGGTACTCTCTCTTGTACTATAGATATAGGCTTTTGCCATTAGTGATGATGCATCAGACATTTCTCTCCTTAACACTCGTTTCACATTTTCACCTCAAGTACACTCCATTACATTGGCCATGGACACTTGATACTCAAGCGATTATCTACAAATGACCTAGTGTTACACCTTTATTTTCCCCTCGTCTTTAACTTAAGCAATTAAGAAGATTAGGAAGTTTGGATGTCAGCTGGCTTAGTAGGTAAAGTCTTAGGAAACGGTACCATCTTCATCACTACCCTTTGTGGGCGGCTCCCTGATCTCAATAGACCCAAATACAAATTCCTAAGGAAGTAGCTTCACAATTAGACCCTTAATTCCCTTTTCCTGTCACTCTTCATTGATTTTCCTAAACCTAAGAAAAATATCTTGTGAACACCCCTTTGGATGATCTATACTTTTGATATTGCTCTTCTCTGCAAATATTCCCCTTTACAATCTCAATTTCATATGATGAGAAACTCTTTTGATTGATCAGAAAGAGTCATCATCTTATTAAACCTTTTTGTTTTTAGTGCTGGTATCGAATCGGTTGTAGAAAGAGATAGCAGGAAGGATGAATTAGGAGCAGATCCCTTATTCTGCACTGCATGTCAGATGCTTGTGGTTTGGGTTCAGAATCAATTGAGGCAAGATCAGACCAAGGAGTCTGTACTCCAGTATGTGAACAAGGTAATGTGCTGAAATATACACTTTGCGCAAGATTATATGTGCCTTGTGCTATCCATATCCACCATTTTCAAGGCTTGATTCTGATATAAAAAATTGTTTTGTGCAGCTTTGCAGTAGCCTACCAAGCCCAAACCAAGAATCGGTTGTCAAATGCGACAGCATCTCCAATTTGCCAAATGTTACTTTCACAATTGCTAAAAAACAATTCACCCTTACCCCTGAACAGGTTTGTTTGCTTTGGCTGATTAGAGAACAAAATGTACCGTTTTGGTATCTATCATCCTAATAGTTTGAGAAAAGTGTGTCACCAAGCAATCTGTTTGTGCTAAGTTAGACAAAACAACTCCTTATTTGTGAGCCCAATCCCCAAAGGGGAAAAGATCAATCTACCATTAGCATATTTGAGTTCAAAAGAACAATCCATATATATGGGACTCTGCAACAAATGTCTAAATTTCCTCAACCTCCGTTTATGACATTTTTGTCTTGGGAAGTAGCGTTATATATACTTTCGATGGGAATAAGCATTTCATGTTGGGGTGGTAGATTGTATTTAAAAGGGAGCTTTAATTATCTAGTGGAATAAAAAATAAATAAAGGGCTTGTTTACGTCTGTTAATTTGGCCTAAGAAAGTTTTTTTGTGTGGTTTGTCTCTTAATGGTTTGAACATAACAGTGACTTGTGAAGCTAGTCCTAGCATCATCAGTGACATTGTATTCTGAACTTGCAGTACATTATGAAAACTGGAGAAGGTTTGGCAACAATCTGCCTTAGCGGGTTCATGGCATTTGATGTGGCTCCTCCTAGGGGTCCCCTGTGGTACGTTTTGCCAATATAAGGCATTAGATTGTCACAAAAATATGGGATTGACTTCTGTTCCTCTCTTACAATTTTATGCTTGTTCTTTTTGCAGGATCCTTGGAGATATATTCATGGGAGCTTATCACACTGTCTTTGACTACGGTAATCTTCAGCTCGGTTTTGCTGAAGCCGCTTGATTGGCTTACCATATCATTCCCGCTTGTGTCATGTAACTTTAGCTGTGTAATAGTATTAGTGGTTGTTTTAGATGTAGATTAAGAACGGGAGGATGGAGCACATTTGCTATGTGCTGCCGGTGTTATGTACCTTTTTCAACTTAAGTTTGATGCATATTTACTTTGTAGACAGCTAAATTCTTCCGAAGCCTTAAGCTTGTTCATACCTATAAGTGGCACTTTTATCATAAGCTGCTCACTTTTTGAGAAAATGTTAAATGTGGCATTGACTCTTAAGGAGTAAGAGTTCTATTGCGCTCTTTAATGCCTGATATGTTCTTTGCCTGCACTTTTCAGGGCACTCGTCAATAATACAAATATAAACTTTCTCAAATGTCAAGGCAGAAGCCTTCAATATTGTTAGCTCTTGCATTTCAAAGTTTGAGTTAATCAAATACGTGTGGTATCTTTCAATGGGTGGACAGTGTACCCGGGTGCACCATGCACTTGGTGCTCCTGGATCAAAATGCATGCAAGATAAAATAAAACGCATGAATAAATATACATGGCATGTCTGAGTAATGTACAGAAGATCTGGGCAGTTACAACACGCATCCCATAACCGTCAGTTTTATGATTTTGGGAATTCAAAACATCACTTCATTGCGCCAACTGTAGAGCAATAATTACTCTACATAGCACTGTATCTTACATTTAGATTTCATTGTTTCAAAATTTGTTTTTTTTTAAAAAAAAAAAATCCTCTTCTCCCTCCATTGAAACTCTGATTTCAAAAAAAAAAAATTGTGCAATGTACTTATGCAATTTTTGGACCATTAAAACTTATGTTCATTGAGAAAACATCATGTACATCGAATTTATATATGATGTACATTGACATAGTACCAAATCGGAGTTCAAAATTGTACTTGTAAATCGAATTCCATAATTATGAACAATACGAATCTAAATCATGTATATCAGAGTTGAAGATTGTGTACATTTTACATATTATATAAATTTTGGTCAGAAAGGAATAATGTTCATTGAGATTACATACTATGTACATCGTACTTATATAAAATGTACATTGAAATGCTTATGTATGCAATGTACATATTTCTGACGTGCAATATACATACTCATGGTGTGTAATGTACATATATCTATTATAAAATGTACACATGTAATTTCTGGACCAGTAAGCTTATGTTCATTGAAGTTACATATAATGTACATCGAATTTATATAAGATGGACATTAAACTAGTATCAAGATTGGAGTTAGTAATGAGTAATTCTTTCATTTTGTCTTTGTACTTGTATTTCATTTGTATATACTTGCATTCCATTAGTGTAATGTCAAATATTTGGGGCATATATCTTAATTAGATATATATTTAAATTGTGAAAATTATACATTGTGAGTAATTAATGACCCATGATT
The DNA here is from genome assembly GCA_026401315.1 of Dysphania ambrosioides. Classification (NCBI taxonomy): domain Eukaryota; kingdom Viridiplantae; phylum Streptophyta; class Magnoliopsida; order Caryophyllales; family Amaranthaceae; genus Dysphania; species Dysphania ambrosioides. The sequence goes on from CM048666.1 coordinate 3,185,189, forward strand.
TGAAGTTCAAAATTGTACTTGTAAACCGAATTCCATTGTTATGAACAATACAAATCTATATAATGTATATTAAAGTTGAGGAATATGTACATTTAAAATTTATATAAGTTTGGGCTAGACAGAAACTATTATTCATTGAGATTACATACTATGTACATTGTACGTATATAAAATGCATATTAAAATGCTTATGTATGTAATGTACATACTAATGATGTGAAATGTACATACATTTGGATGTGCAATGTACATATTTATATCATGAAATGTGCATATGCAATTTTTGACAATAAAATGGGGTGGAAATATCTTCAAAAAAGTGCAAATATATTTCAAATTCAAAATAAACCGTAATTATTTTTCTCTTCACCATTACATGCAAACTTTTGCCATTTTCACACTTATTTTCCCAGTACACTCTAACTCCGGGCTGTAATGTCACGTTCCTTTTCATTTCTCCAATGTTGCTAACAAGCAAATTTCTTCCTGCTTGCATGTGTTGTATGTGACTACTAGGACAGGTGCACCATGTGTATGAGACACCCGAATACACCTTCTAATTTGCGGGTATCCTTAGGGTACAATTAGGTAATTATTGGTAAACTATTTTATCAAAACAAGTTAAAATGTAGCTCCCATAACGTCAGAGTATATATACACCTATACATACAGAAAGCAGAAAATTCCACATCAGGAATTTCAGTTATGAATGACATGTTTGCAGGAATCCTTATTGATTGTCTCCACAATAAGCCACTTTTTAGTTTCTACAATCAGCTTCAAAGGTTTTCAGTAAACCCTTTGAATTTTACCATAGTTTAACCTTTCTCGATTTGTTATTCAACAGATTTTCATTCTGTGTGAGAAAACATTGGGCTAAATTATCCTTTGGCTATGAAAAATTATAAATTAATTCATAATCTAAAATTCTAAATGATTTAACTTACTATTTATCTATTTTGCTTGATACGAAGTACTTGATGACAGAGTAAAAACTTATCTGTTCTTTATTAAACTTATGTTTTACGTGTATATTGTAGCTAGATTGAACTGTTCATTCTCATCCAATCAAACATCACCAAAATGTATTAAAATGTATGACATCATATCAAAAAAAGTGAGAGAATTAGCCTATGTTCATGCTACTCACATTAAAAAACTTGAGGAGTTTTCCTTCTTTGACCAAGGGTATGTTATCTTTGCCTAAGTTAAATGTGATATGGTTTAAATTAGTGGATCGCTAAATACCGCCTGTGATTGTATAAATATTTTATACGTATTTCACATTTTCTTTACAATATTGCCCATATATATATTTATCTAATATTTATATTTTATAACCTAATTTAACCCATTTACTAACCTAATTTACTAATTATCTAATATTTTAATTTACTAACCTAATTTAACCCATTTACTAATCTAATCTACTAATTACCTAACATTTTTATTTACTAACCTAATTTACTAATTAACTAATATTTTTATTTACTAACCTAATTTACTAATTAACTAACATTTTTATTTACTAACCTAATTTACTAATTATCTAACATTTTAATTTACTAACCTAATTTAACACATTTAATAACCTACTTTATTAATTAGCTAACATTTTATTTTACTAACCTAATTTAACCCTTTTTTATGTCACCTATTTGCAAGTCTAATCTAGTAATGTACTTATCTAATCAAGAGCCTAATCTAATCTAGGCTAAGAAGAACATGCATATTAGAAATAATGTGTCTTAAAAGATGAGAAATGTTAAAAAATGATCAACTGTGAAGCATATAAATCCAATATTCTATTATGACCACTCGTTTTGGCACGCAAAATTGCGATCTACGAGATTTTACACTCAAAAACAAACAACCAATTAATTCTTCATAGATTTCGGGTGCATTCCAAGATTTTGGAAAATTAAGAGATGCATATCTCTTAGCCCGGTAGTCTGAACGACGTAATTTTTTTTTGAAATCCCCTATTTTTGAAGGTACTACACAACCATATTTCCACTTAGTAGCCTCGGTGGCCTTATTTGAGATATTGAAAAAAAATCTTTGTCAAGTCATAAAATTGGTTATGGACTCTGAATGAGGCGTATAATATGTCTAAATTGGGTATTTTTCTGAAATCTACGTAGGGAAAATTTTCCAACGGAACGGGGAATTTGTCCACTTATTTTCTCTAAAAAAAGCCTCTTAATGGCATATAATCCATGAATTTTTCGATTTTTAAGGGTTAATTCTATATGAACACAACATATAACATGCAAATCTAAACACAAAGAGATTTTTCGTCTTTACATTAATGTATAACAACTTACGAAAAATAAATAATTTAAACTTATTTTGATTTCTAAATAATTTAAAGTTAATTTACATGGATTTATATTTTATATTTTGATGTTTAATTATAAAGATTATGTGTTGTATTTTGTGTGTTGTTCCGATTTTCAAATCTAAGTTAGGAAGACGGATTGATTGAAATTTGAAAAAAAAAATAGGAGAATCGTATAAAATACACTATTCAACCATGATATGATATTTTAACCCTTGGTAGCTAGTTAAATCATTGTTAAATCGAGACAAATAATTAATGATATGATTAATTAATATTACGTATTAGTTAAGATTACGTATTAAATTAGTTAATATTTACTAATTAATATTTTTAATAATACATTTAATAATATTTGTGTTTTGTAGTTATATCATGTTTAGTAGTTAAATCATATAATATGCTTAGTTAATAATTAGATGTAGTTAAAAAATATTAATGTTATTAGGTTAATACTATTATAGTTAATAATTACAATTCATTTTTACATAAAATAATATATGTTGGTTAATAAAATATAAGATTTTTATTGGTTAATATTACGTATTAAGTATATTGAAGTGCAAAACATTGAAAACTGAGAATAACATTGAAATGAAGTAAAAATTCAGAGTGAGAAATAAAATGAACTTATATTGAGTGGTGAAAGTGAAAATACATGTAAAATATTTACATACAAAATAAGGTCAAATTTAGTAATTAACGTATGAAATACGGGTGATAGCTGGAGATTTCAGGGCGATGTTTAACAAACCAGAAAAGTTTGACTTGACTAATCATAAATTATTGGTTGAAGTTATAGATCAACCTATTATTTAAATATATTTCATTATACAAGATTGCCATAGAAAACGTGAAGAAAATTTTATTGAATATAATGGTTATTTGATCCAAAGTCAAGTAGATAAATAGCCAAATAAATTCAATCCAATTTATAAAAATGATTCAACCTTAAAACAAAAGATATCCACTCCAACCCGATCCAATTAAAACCCGACTGCCACCTTTACGCCCCTTCATTTGATTAGTCTATTGTGATGACCCTCCGAGACTCCCTAGAGTCCTACAATTCCAAAAAAAAAAAAAAAAAAAAAAAAAAAAAAAAAAAAAAAAAAATCTAATACCCAGACAACAAGAATTTAAGAGAAAAGTCCATTGATATAGTTGCAAGACATCCAAGTTAGATCTCACAAAGTTGCAGTGCTGTGCACGGCTGCACACATTACCATCAACATTCATCTTCCTTCAATTACCCTATTACCCTCCCTCTATCTCTCTCCTTTGATCGAACGATGTTAGAGAAGATTGGACTACCTCCTAAACCCTCCCTAAGGGGCAATACTTGGGTTCTTGATGCTTCTCATTGCCAATCTTGCTCATCCCAGTTCACTTTCCTCAATCGCAAGGTCCCTTCTTTTTCATTCCAGCATGCTTATTATACTTTCAATCTCATTTCTTTGATGATGTGTTAGAATTTATGATCTGGGGTTCCTCAAATTTGAGATATTTTTGTTCAATTTGATGAAATTGGATTTCCTAACTTCATTTCATTGATGGGTTTCCTTTTTCATTGAATTTTAGACGTTTGTTTGATGCTAATTGATATGCCCAGTAATTCTTATTTGTTGATGTGATTGTATGAGACTATATATGTTATATTGCGCAATTATGCATTTTGGGTATGGTTTAGTTGTATCAGCTTAGATGATCATTTATCTGAAGAAGGGCATTGTTGGTTTTTTTGTACAGCATCATTGCAGAAGGTGTGGAGGATTGTTTTGTAACAGTTGCACCCAGGGTAGATTGGTGTTGCGGGGGCAAGGCGATTCCCCAGTTCGTATTTGTGAAGCTTGTAAGAAATTAGAGGAGGCTGCTCGGTTTGAGCTACGGCATGGACATAAGAATCGAGCTGGGAAAGGTATTGGCTTTCATTTTGCATGATTATTGCTTCTTGCTGATGAAATAGGAGAGGGATTGGAGTTTGATTTGTACAAATTAATTGGCTTGTATTGCATTTATTATTGGAATATCTGTGGCAAGGGCTTTTCATGGCAGAAACGAGCTTTTTTTGGGGGCAGGGATGGGAGGGGTGTACTGGTGTAGGTGTTAGATGGTAGTATGGTACCATAGCAATCAGATGTCTTGAGGCTCCAGCCTAGGATGGAATAAGGAGGGATAAAATCCTATGAATTTGTGAAGAAGCTTTTTCAGCCGCAACAAAGTGGAAATCACAGGACGGTCATATGAGATATTTGAAGTATGGTTAGTCCTTACTCCATAGTAAACAAGTGTTGACATTTGGCCATGGGAAACTCCACCAATAACAGCACTGTTTAGAGTTGATTGGTGTTGTTGCCAGGAACATTTTATACCATCTTAGAGGTTCTTTCTGGCCTTTTGAAACATGGTTTTTTAAAGTCCGTGTTTTCAGCTAATGTTGATTGTCTGTGAACAGGGACCTCAAAACTTTCTTTAAGGAATGTGGATGAAGTTATGAATGAGATCTTGGTGAATGATGGGAAAGAATCTACTCATATGGGATCTAGTAAGGAAATTGCTAGTGAAGATGAGGATGATCTTCTTGGTAGTGCATCTAATGTCAGTAATAACGAGGTGAATTCTTTTACTCCTGAAGAATTGCGCCAACAAGCTTTAGAGGAAAAGTACAATTATAAGATCCTCAAGGGAGAAAAGAAACCTGCTGAAGCTCTTCAAGCCTTTAAGAGGTCAAGGGAACTTGAGCGGCAAGCAGCTGCATTGGAACTCCAGTTAAGGAAGGATAGGAAAAAGGCTTTGGCCACTAGGAACACTACTGATTCGCAGAAAAGTCAAGGCACATCTCCTGAATTAGGCACTGGAGATAAGTCCATGGGAGTTAAGGTAAAGGATGATCTCACAGAAGAACTCAAAGAACTTGGATGGTCTGATGTGGATATTCACGATGCTAGTAAGAAACCAGCCCCAACGAGCTGAGAAGGTGAGCTTCTCAATCTAATTCAGGATTCTGGTGAAAGTAGGCCTAGTAAAGTGTCTTCTGGTTTAGACAAGACTCAAATAATTGCCCTGAAGAAAAAGGCTCTCATGCTTAAGCGTGAGGGGAACCTTGCTGAAACCAAGGAAGAACTAAAGAAAGCAAAAATTTTAGAGAAGCAACTTGAAGAACAGGAATTTTTGGCCGATGCTGATGGATCTGATGATGAGCTATCTGCTTTGATTCGTAGTTTGGATAAGGATGAGAAAAAGGATTTTTCTTCTGAGTTTGATATGGATTCTGTATTCGATTTTAATAATCTTTCAGTCTTTGGTGGTGATCTTAGTATCAATGAAAATTTTGAGGCAACAGAAGATGATATACATGATCCAGAAATGGCTGCTGCCTTACAATCACTAGGTTGGACTGAAGAGCCTGTTCCCTTCGATGACATTGTACCTCAGTCCCCTTCTGTTGATAAAGAAGCACTTTCAGATGAGATCCTTAAGTTGAAGAAAGAAGCTGTAAGTCAGAAGCGATCTGGGAACGTGGCAGAGGCAGTATCGCTTTTAAAGAGGGCCAAAGCTCTTGAAAAAGACCTTGAAGGGTTTGATGCTGCCAATAGAGCTGAATTTGATTATATCTCTGAGAAAGAACCTGAATCAGATAGATTGCACTCTAGAACTTGCAACATTATCTCAAATGCCAACAGGAAAGCACCAGCAAAGAGTAGATTTATGATTCAGAAGGAGCTTCTGGCGCTGAAAAAGAAAGCTCTTGCTTTAAGAAGGGAAGGGAAACTAGAGGAGGCTGATAACGAACTGAAGAATGGAAAAGTCCTTGAGCAGCAACTCGAGGAGATGGATAATCATTCCAGGGTGGGCACTCAGTTGAATGTTGGCTATGAAATATCAGACCCAGTAGGCGAGCACCTTAATTTATCTTCTTCTCTTGCTCCAGAGGATGACCAAGGTGATGTCACAGAGCAAGATATGCTTGATCCTGCATATCTTTCAATCCTCAAGAACTTGGGCTGGCAGGATGATGGCAATGTGAGTGTGATGCCCTCAGCTGCTGTGTCGAATAAAAAGGCTGAAGTTTCTTTGGAAAGTAGAGATGCTGCTTCTTCTAGTGATACAGTTGGGAGACGAAGAAGTAAACAAGAGATCCAGAGGGAACTGTTAGCTTTGAAGAGGAAGGCTCTGTCCCTCAGACGTCAAGGACAGGAGGCTGAGGCTGAAGAAATACTTGAATCTGCAAAGAAATTGGAGGAAGAGTTGTCTGAACTGGAATCACCAAAATTAGAGATACTGGCTAATTTCTCTGAGCCCCAAGCTGAGCCTGAAGCCACAACACTAGGAAGTGTTCCTGAAATTACTGAGCCTATGCAAAGAGGAGCTTACCAAACACCTCTCAAAAGACCAGCTGAAGCCAATGATGCCACAGAGAAGCACCAAGTGGTGCAGGCAGCTAATCTTGGACCAAGCCTTTCCCCTAGTGTTTCACCAGATAATAAGAAAAGTCCAGTCCAGCAAGAGATTCTTTCTCATAAAAGGAAAGCACTTGCTTTGAAAAAAGATGGGAAAATGGCTGAAGCCAAAGAAGAGCTTAGGAAAGCAAAGTTGTTGGAAAGAAATTTGGAGGATGACAAAGCCCAGAATCCCACAGGTCTCGTACCCATGGAAGTCTCTTCTTCCATTGTGTCATCTACTGATAGGGAGGAGCATAGCACATCCACTTCCACTAAACCTGAGGAGCAGGATCCTCTTAGAGTGGTCCTTAAACCAATGTCCAGTAATGAGCGTCTAAAATTGCAGAGAGAGTGCCTTAATCATAAACGGAATGGTTTGAAGCTACGTAGAGAAGGTAGGACTGAAGAAGCAGATGCTGAACTTGAATTAGCCAAGAAACTTGAAGCCCAGCTCGAGGAAGCTAGTCCTCCAAATCCTACCACTCTTACACCTAATGACGAAGGACCTGCAATCGATGCATTCGTTGAGGACCTTTTTGACCCTCAGCTCTTATCTGCCCTTAAAGCAATCGGTCTACATGATGCTCGGTTGTCTCACAGACCCCAGTAAAGGCAGATCAACCCTCATTAAGTTCCATTACAAATGAGAATGTCAATCAAGAGAGAGTTCAGCTAGAATCCCAAATTAAGGCTGAAAAAGTGAAAGCCCTGAACCTGAAACGCTCAGGAAAACAAGCGGAGGCACTAGACGCTCTACGTCGAGCCAAACAAATGGAAAAGAAGCTTAGTTTATTATCCACATAATAGAGATTGTTTTATAGGCTGGATTTCACATGTATTCTTGAGGATAACCAGACAGAAAGTTTTGTCTAATATGCCAATTCTGTTCAAATTGGATGAATGAAAATGTAAAGCTAAACCATATTTATTGTATCAAGCTAAACCATAATTCTGTGAGTATTATGTATATTTGTCTCCTCTTTCATAAACTCAAGATCCATATATCAATGGGGCTTCCCCTTCACTCCTTTCAAATTTCAATACCATTAGGCAAATCCCTAAGACTATCAATACCACGACCTTCACCATCCATATTAATTTCAATACTACTACTTATTAAACTAATCATACTATGGAAAACTATGTATAAATAAGTTCTACTTTCAATTGTTTTGCTCAGCTTTATCAATTATCAATCAAATACCACGTGAAAACTTGTAGTTTCTCATTTCTGTAATTCCATAGTTTTACTTCTCCATTACTTTTTACACCTTAAAACCCCAAAAATAGTTTTAAACTGACACTTTTGTTTCCTCTGTATCAGTGTCGTACATTTTCATATTTGGCACGGGAGGGTCGTGGAGAAAAATAATAAGAAAAACATGTATTATCACTGTCACTCTTCTCATGTCCCTATGTGCTACGTTATCTGATGCGGTTACTATTATATTATCCTCTTTTGGAGCTACTTTAGTAATCTAGATCATATTCATTATTTCTACTCCGTATTTCTTCGAAATTTTGCCTACCATTTCTTTCTGTTTTTGTGGTTGCACGATTTGCAACTGTTCCACCTTTTTTTTTTTGGCAATATTCTCAGTTTTGTTCATGCATATTTTTCCATATCTTACGTAATTTCGTTTTTCTGTTTCTGTCCAAGAAAATAGGTCTCAAAAGTATCTCCCAAATTCTGTGTTTTTGGGCATCAAATATATTGTGCTTTGCTTGCTTTTACAACTTATGGATTGGTGTTCATCAATCTCAAAAGTGTTCATCAATCATCAACTTCATCATGTTACAATTACGGAGTATTAATGAAACTAGACTTGCTAGGAAGATTACTGGTCCATTCGAATTTTGCGGTTATATTTGATACTGCAGTCTCCTACCTTGGGTTCCATCTGCTAGATGCAACTCTTTATCAAGTACATTAAGGGTGCTATTGAATTTTGTTGGTTGAAGCCTAGAAGTGTTTATACAATGTTCTTTCTGTTCGAGTTGTGATTATATTGGTTGACATATAAATCTTAGGAAAAATTGACACCATTTATCTCAAGCTTGGGGTATCTTCCAATATTAATCTCAAGTTTCAATTATATTTTATTAATTCCAACCTAAACAGCGAACTAATCAAACAACTCCTGAAGTATCATCATCAGTTGCGGATGACCTCTTATGCCGTGCCTGTCAGAAGACAGTAGTATACTGATCTGGATTCAGAACCAGTTGAACCAGAGAAAAACCAACGAAGTAATATTGAGCTTTGTTAGAAAGGTCATATCATGCCCTGAATCTTGCATATTCCTTTCTTCTATTTTAAACTTCCAAAGCTTCATCAGTAAAATCTAGTTTTTTCCAGTTCCTACAGGAAATGTAGAAGTCCCCTGTGAACATATCCCACTCATGCCAAACTTGACACTCAACAAGCCTATCATATTCACTCCTCAACAGGTTTGATTAGTTCTCTGTTCAAGTTGTCAAATACTCAAGAATAAGCTTCCTATTTGTTACGATCACCAAATATTTTTGCTAAGTTATCTGAGGGGTTAACATGATTCATTTCCAGAGAAAATTTATTATAACCTTGGCAGAGGTTAAGGCGGAGTGACTTCTCTACCCGTCCTAGATAGGACTCATTGGATCCTCCTAGAAGCATTTCATTATGGTGTTAAATAGTTGCTAATAATATTTTGAGTTATATTTGTCTATACAAGTCCTAGGTGCTAATAATGTTCTGTTACTTATATCTGTGTCCATTGATTAATTTCAGTACATTCATACAACTAGACAACATGATAAAAGGATCTGCCGGAGCCAGTTTTATGCATTGGATCTGCCATCTCTTCCGGGCTCATGGTATGCTAATGCTTATGAATATAAGATGTTTTCCTTGATACACGAGGTCTTCTTGCAATTCTTCATTCAGTTGTTGCCATCTATGACAAAGGATCTTTGGAAATTTATTCATGTGAGTGTACCTTTCTGTTTTTGATTTTGGCAACCTAAGAATGGGCTTTGCTGGAGCCGTCTATTCAGCTCATAAGCTCCCCAGTCTGTACAAAATTTTCGATGTCTTGTTGTATATGCTTAAAACTGTGGCTATAAATGTCAATATTACTGTAAAAAATGTGTTCTTCGTAACTGTAATAAATTGTAAAGCAAGTATTGGAGAGTTGAATATATACTTTCCGATCAGGTCTAATATTATCTAAAATATATCTGAACCCATTATACTCTAAGTTGCAAACTTGCAATTTGCAAGCGCTTCAAAGTTTCATTCTGAAGATCAAAAAAGCCATTTTAAAGTACTTTTGCATAGTCATTGGCTAATTGCACCGATAATCTTTTAATCTGTCAGCTGGTTAAACAGAATAATATATAATGGTTGAAAGAATACAGTTGCAAACCTTAGCAATATCTTGGACAAAGGGATCCGTAAGTGCGGCCAAACAAATAAAAAGAAGCTTAGCAACAACTACGGATCAGAAAAGGAGTAGGATTTATTGACGTTCCCGCAATCGAATTGCAAAATAATACACTGACGGTATCTAAACTCTTTCAGATGCAAATAGAATCCCAAACAGAAGAGAAAAACACATAAACAAGCGGGGGATATGTTATCTAATCAGCATCACTCAAACAGCCAGGTATTTGGTTAGCATCAAAATATAGTCATCAGGACTGATCTTCATCACTGTCATTCCCGAAGATAGAGGCCACTGTTCCTTTTGGCTTCTTAGCGGCACTGCTGAATGAGCTCTGTCAAGAAACAAAGAAGATCGACAAGTGTTAAGAGCTTATCACCCTTTATATAAGACAACCAAGATTGTATCACCAAGTATGAAGCAAGAGGAATCGCAGGCTAGTAGCTACTATATGAGTTTGACATAGTAACACCTATGGCACCGTACCACACAGTATGAATACTTTATATTGTTGTCAAGCTTAAGAATCTTCTATTAGTGGACCAGATTTCACACAGTTAATGATACAAATTAATGCTCCCTTCGAATGATATTAGTTGTCACATTGTCTAAACACCTTATAATTAAGGATAGGAAAGATATGATTTTTGTTTTCCTGTGTAAAGAGAGCCGCAAGCAGCAATTGATGTAGACGGTGTCTTTAACTAGTGAAGATAGTTGGCATCCAAAAGGACATGATCTAACTTCACTAAAGGCCATCTATGAAATTAATGTTATTCCTAACCTTACTCAATTAGTGGCAAAATACAATTACTAACCATTTACGGTTATAGGATATTTGACACCATTTCTAGACATCCTATCATAGTATTATGTGATCATAAAAGCCAGATAGAGGGAGTACCAAACTTCTAACAGCTAAAAGGCGGAAACATAAATTCTCGATAGAATTAATTGTGACAAGTCATCCTAGTTCCAATAGCAGCCACTTCCAACTAATACACATGACTCTATATGACCTAAAATTATCGCAAAATCTTACATACTTTAGATGTACCACTTTTAGCAGAAAAGCCGAACTTCAAAGCTTTCCGCTGATCATTATCGACAGTTTCAGTAGCGGCTTTTGTTGCACTGGAAACAGGCGCGCATTCAGACTGCTCTTGCTCTTGTACTTGCTGCACCTTGCGAGCATCAGCACTGATCATCCAAAAAATTTAGTACAAGTTACAAAAAAAAAGGATCAACCATATCATCAAAGAGAATCATAAAAAATAACCCACATTTGAGCAAACTTAGCCATTTCCTTCTCTTGTCGTACCAATTCTCGCTTTAGTCGGTCATCGCGTTTGCTACCATGCATCACTCTCATCTCCTTAAAGCGCTGGAAACACAACAAATCAGGTTCATTAGACTGGGAAAGCTGCACGTAGAGGAAGTGCAACATATCAAACATATGCTGAGTTCAATGGGTACCTTTCTATGATTGTGATCATAAGAGCTCAGGTGAGCTTCGAATTCCATAGCCAACTTATATTGCTTGTTACACAGATCACAGAAAAACACTTTGCGTATTTCTTTCACCTCTGTTTGAATTTTTTGCTCCCGTTCTGCCAACACCTGATTTCATATGTGCACGAAGGAGGCGGAAGAACCCACCAGGTAATAAAAACTGCACGAAATTCTCAAGAGCTTCCAAAGTGGATGTTGGCTTATCCTATATCATTCCCCTCAAAAGACAAGCATATATTGTATATGCTGCCTTCTGTTATTATTTATAGGTTTCACAAAAAGTAATAAATCAAACCACTTTATCTCATACTTCTCTTTCTGGCATTAGACTATTAGAGAAACTACACAGTAAATTAACAATTTGTTGGAATACCTCTCTCTTTCTTGCAACTTCCTCTGTTTCCTCCACCTCAATGTCAAGCTTCCTGCGTTGTATGTTTTCTTCTGCAGTGAAGTAATCATCTTCTTCTTGCTTTCCAATTCCTAGTTTCGGATCTCTCATGCCCGATTTGATTGGCTCAATCATACCTGTAAAGATCAAGGATGATAAATTTCTTCTAACATTGATAGCAGTATATCAGTAGACAAACATCTGAAAGATAACATTTTTAACCCACAAAAACAACAACAAAATCAGAGGATTAATGTATTTGGATTATTTCAGAATACCACACATCTACTGCCCTAAAATTCTAGGTGCTAAAGACCTCAAATGTTATCCATAACACCTAGCAATAAGGAGTTAAACACTATTAATACCGATTTAGAGTTATGGTATCATAGCTGTAGACAGTAGGTGTTCATATTTTGAGGAAAAGAAAGATGTATGGCATATGAATATAGAGTATATGTCATACCTAGTTCAACTGTCATCTAAAGATTTCAGTATGTATTCCTAAGCCAAAGGAAAGGATGGTGAGGGGATGGATAACTACCAAATTAATTGAAGCACGGCTAAAACACTTCCTCCCCCATTAGTCTATGACTCCATGTGTTCCAAGGCAAGACCTCTCAACTACTCAACCATGCAATGAGGGGTAAGAAGGATGAACAATCAGATCTCGAGATAGTTGTTAAATAGAGAAAAATCTGCAACCAGCTATGATTTGTACCATGCAAAGAGTCACTGATATGATTTTAATTGTATGATCTCTATTCATTAACAATAATGCTTGCTAGCAATAGTTTAGTAATGTCTCATCAAGTGTCCCTCTCAGTGAGGCAACAAATAGTAAAATACAGATGACTGACTTGAGGATTGCTTTCTTTATTTCTCTAAAAAAAACTTATGGAAATAATCGGTACTACTTAATGAAAATTGTCCTGATGCCTAAGGACCTATCTTTTCATTAAAACCCTTAAACTTATCAGCCCTTACCCAGACGACCAGACTACTGTGACATTATGAGATTAGAACCTTATGATGGATAGGTTAAGAACAAGAACTAACTGCATACACCAGCATCTTTGGTAGACACCACAGTCCTCATGAATCATGACCATGAGTCCATGACATTACCCAAAATGTCAAATCAAGATGCAGCACCACAAGCAGGATGCACAAACACATAGGCTTGGTGATTTGGTATAGTAGGAGGAACACATACCCTGCTCATCCTTTCCCAGGCCCTTCCCTTTCCATCCCATTTTCTGAAGAAGCTTGAATCCGATATTAGATGAAGACATTTGTCGGTCCTCTGATGCTTGTTCAACATGATCCAAATCAACGTTCTCAATAGGCCTGTGGTTGATTGGCAAACGAAAATCTTCGCGAAAATCCTCACCAAATGAATCCTAAGAAACAAATAGATCCAACAATGAAATTATGTAAAACAGGACATGCTAAAATGTCAAACAGAGCCAACTTTTTAAAGATCTAATCAGAGCATGATAAAAAGAATAAGAAGCAGCAGCTAATAGAACAGTAAAGCACACCCAAAATTTTCAATCCTCACCAACTTGTTAAAGATTCTACTACTAGAGGGAAGAAAGAAATCATAAGTAATGGCAACAATATCACCAGGGTTCTTGATAGTTTTGAAGATTCACGACTTAGTTCCCAATAAACAAAACGGAACATTCATTTATTTAGGTTGTAGTTCATTATTAAGGGGTTGTCCCATACAGAGCTGCAAGAGCACACTGATTGCTCTAACAATGTAAACCTCATGTCTCATGTAAGAAAATAATTAACCTCTTCCTTCTCATGTTTTTTGTCTCGCATGCTTGACCCTGCTGCACTGTAATTCCATCTATGGTCCATTTGACCCTGTAAGATGACAAAAAAAAAATAAAAAAAATCACTACTCTGGTGGCTATTGCCCGAAAAACTTCATCGATTAGCAGAGAGAGAAAGAGAGTGAAGATGTTCAGATATAAGAAATTGAACACCATTCCCGGTTCAGATTCAGTATGTAACACATTAAAACAGAGAGCAGATTTTTAAAAGTATCTACCGATTCCAAGCAATGGGCAGATTAGAGAAAGCCATTTGAAATATACTGTGAGAGAAATTGGTAATACAAATTTGAATATGACAGCTCTGTGATTTCTATTAGAATGTAATCTTACAAAGTCAGACAATAGCTACTAAATCTGTGTTCTGCGGTAGCCATTTTCCAAGGATTTCTGCTTTGCTCAGCAGCGTGAATTCTAGAGCTACCATTGGTAACAATGTTGAGATATACAATAAGCATTTGCAAGTTGGAGAAATAGGGTTTTAATTGATTCAAGTATTAAAATCTGGTCTGGTCCTTGGTTCCTCCTACTACCACAGTACCGCCACCACCTAATTGTCTACGTGCACTTTAGACACTTGCGATCAATAGTAAAAGACCATAGTGACAACTGACAAGTAGCACAAGAAACTTCTCCACTCACTCATTACAACTTATCAGTGCGTACTTCCTCCAGTCTCAGACAGTCAGCAACTAGATGTACACAGTTTACAATAATTACAGGCAGTTCACCTTAAGTGATCCAACTGACAAATCCCAGAGTTGGAACTGAAACAAACACCTATTTTCATCAATTAATTCAAATCACAGTAACAACCATAGATTCAATTTGCCCCCCCCCCCCCCCCCCCCCCCCCCCTCCCCACACACACACACACACACACACACAGAGTCAGTCTAAACAAATTCAAGAAGTGTTCTTCCCTGGCATAGTAGTTAATACAAGTTTCTAACAAAAAAAACCAGAATAAACAGGAAATTTTACAAGAATGGTAGAAACCAAAAGTCAATTCAAATCAAATTACTTGCTAAAACCAAATACCTAAACAATAAAATCAATACCCAACTCATGAGTCCTCAATCTTTTTCATGAAAATCCAATCTTTTTCGATGAAACATGCTAATAAACAAAAAGGGTAAATTTTTATCAATACAAAACAAACCAAAGAGCAAAAATATCAGCTCAGACGAAGCTACCAATTCCAAACGAAACACATCAAACTACCAGCAATTGAGGATAAACCCTTAATGGGCAAATTCAAATCATACCCAGATGATAAATTGGGGGAAAATACAATCAAGTAGATCTTCTGACGAAGTTCATTGAAATAAGCAAAGATCAATAGATATTGACGTTACCGGAAGTGCGACGACCAGCCTCTTGCTCGGTGTCTCTCTATGGGGCGCTGCGCTCGTGTTAGTGTTCTAAACTCTGCGTTTCGAAACTGAGCAATATGGTATGTGGGAATGTGGGATATCACACAAACTCACAAAGGTATGTCCGTATGCGTTTGAGTAAAATCAAAGATTATAATTGTTTTTATCGATCAAAATACTATAAAAGTTAGTCTATTAATCTATTTATGCTGAATACAAAAATTAATCTATCTATTAACTATTTCATAATATTAAAATAGAGTAAATTAAAGTATTCCCCCCCCCCCCCCTAACTTCTCTCCAAAATACGTTAATTAATGCATTGGAAATATGAGCATATTCTTATTCAAAATTATTTAAAGAAAATCATAATTTGCAATGAATTTTTATTTGTTTATTCATTAATATTTTGGAAATACTATTATGTATAAATGCTTAATGTATTTTGCATATACTTTTATTTGGATTTATAAATCAAACATGGCTCGGTAATTATGTAACTCACTTAAAAGATGAATAACATGTAAGAAGCTCGAAGGAGACTATGTCAAGTAATATTTTCAAAAGGATTTCACCAATATAGAGACGATGTATTGCAAGTTGTATTCATAGTCCATATTAGATCAAATGAAAAAGTACACTTTTGTACTCCCTCTATGTTACATAAGTTCTTCCTATTTGTTTTTGCGCTGATATTATCTTATTGAATGTTTGCAAAAATTATAAAAAGTTGACATTTGGAAAATATATATTGAGATGAATCTATCAATACTACTACACGATTATATTTTTCTTATTTATTAGCGATTTATGGTTAAAGTCTAACTTTAAAAATAAATTTTAAACGAGAAGAATAGAAAGAAATGAAAGAGGTAAATGATAAAATTATGTAATGAATTGTATTGGGGCTCTAGACATGAATTTCTCGATATTTAACATTAGGGATTCTACAATTCATTGGTGTTCATTAATTACCATATTAATTATGTAATGACTATATTAATTATGTAATGACTGATTGAATATGTCAATAGCAATCTATAACCCATTTGCAATATCTTGTGGCCACCTATCCTTTGGTGTTCGTGTCCAATGTCCAAAGTGCAATACATACAAACTCAATGCAAATGCAAGGAAGAGAATAATGATACACTCCTACAAATGCAGATTATATGATTAGGAGTACTATTTATTAGCAACGTATTATCCATTGTACTTAAATGAGTGATTCATTATGAATGTTCATCACAATGGTAATTTAAGTTCATTAACAAGTAAAAACTTTGCCTCTATGAAATCTCTTAGCGAAACACAACTACACAACTTGTCGGCAATCGACCACACTTTAATTTGGTTCCATGCAAGTTGAATCCTTTGCCTCTACTACTGTTGCGTCTCTCCTCTTCGAGATAAGAAGAATATCTTAATCAAACGAAAGTGCCAACAAATTCACAATCTTCATAGGGTTGGGTTGGAGCGAAGACTACATTATATTCTCTCACCGGGAAAGGTAAAGTTAGGGTTAGGGTTTAGCAAGCCATCCAACAAAGATTTATCCAGTTCTTGTTTGGAATTGGTTATCTGTTTTGATGGTTGTTAGATATGGTTTTAGGGGAATCTCACAAAGGTTTTATTTGACAGGTTATGCTCTTATTACAAGTTTTGATTTTGTTTTAGAGGATGAGCTTTGCACCTTCACGTGACAATGGGAATTTTTAATGTGAATATATTAGGTTGTTGTGTTTTCCTATTCAAGTTTTAGTACCTTAGTTGTTTGGTTGGTTGTAGTCATGGTTATGGTTGATTGTGAAGAGTTCACGGGGGAGTTATGCTTCACACACTTTGATGAGGACTATCCTCCAACAAGTTATTTTGAATGGTATGTTACCTGAAAAACCCAAGGGATATTCTTTAATCTCGTGGGCATTTTAAAATAAGATAACACTCACTATAAAAAAAAAGGTGCTCATAGTTTGGCTATTGAGCAATACTTACAAACAACAAAGATTCTCTCGTTTGTCACAATCTGAAGTGATGAAGAGATACATATATACTTAGTTTGGCCATCACAACTAACCTAAAGTTGGATGCTTGTTTCTTTAATTATGGGGATTTTAGTAAAGTAGGTGAGCTATATTCTACAATTTTATACTATAACCTAGAAAGTATGTAGGCAATGTATAGAAGAGCATTGGCAAAACTGAAATCGCAAAAAATAGAGTCGATTTTCATTGAATTTGCTCGTGCACTTCTTATTGACCCAAAAAACAAAGATTGTGATAAAAATTGAAATAAGTGGTTATTATTTTGGAATGATCATAAGAGTACTTTGCTTTCGCTTTTCAAGTATTAAGTGAGGAAATGATTTTGCATACGATCCGACATGAATGTGATTGTTAAGATAAAGTGGAATAGAATGAAGAAAAAAGAAGGAGAAAAGAGGCTCTCTTGATGTTAATGGTTGTGTGGCCAACAGTAAAGAACATGAAGTCCATACTCTGCCAAAAAAGGAGAAGGTTGTAGGCAACACTTTTGATATGGAGGATAAGGTCAACCCCCCTTCTCAAAATCCAAAGCACGATGTTATGGAAATTAATTCAATTCTCGAGCAAGTTGCTTTAGAATATGCTAAATGAAAATTTTGCGGAACCCAAATATCGATTCTTAAACCGAAAAAGATAAGGTTTTATTATTCACCTCACTCATACAATGTATGAGATGATAGAAAAGGGAAGAAAATTAAGTTGATTTTGCCCTTCCCAAAAGTGTATGATTAACATTCACATTTTAAGTCAATCAAGGAAAATGAAATGTGGAGATGCATGCTAAGGCAAGACATTCACCAATGGAGCTCAACCAACCCCCTCTTGAAGAACATCAAATGGTTGAAGGGAAACTCATGTGTGAAAACAGTCTCCATTTGGCCACTGAAGATATAACCATGAGTATAGCATCACAAGAAACAATTTATATTTATGTACCTCCTTCAAATGAACCCCTTAATACTTTAATGCATGTTGAGTTCATTCAACAAAAGGTCATCATGCTTCCCCTCTCAAATTAAGAATGAAGACAACTACATCACCGTCTCCATCTTAGAAATAGAAGGAAAATTAGTTATGTCATTTAGGAGCAATCCCGCAAACCCTCCTTCTACAGTTCTACTAGTAAAAAAAAAACTTTGATTTTACATGATCAATGTCGGCTCAAAGAGGAGTTCATTTCACCTAATTGAAAACATTTGTTACACATCGCAAGAAATATTAAAGTCCTACCCCTTGTGTTATAATGAGTAATGTAATTTTTGACACCCTAGTCTACAGTTGTACTAATAGTCGTTAGTTTGCTATTTATAAAGTTTTCCTCATGTCAAATTTTATTTTATAAATGTTCATGAAAAATAGACAAATATGGAGTAATATGCTAAAGTAGTTGTACTTTTTCTTATAAAGGGCTAATCTAATGCAATGGGTGGACAGTGCACCCGGGTACACCATGAGCATGGTGCACCCGCTCCAAAAAAAATGTACATCACGTACATGGAAAATGTACATTACGTATATGAAAAATGTACATTTTTCATGTACGTGATGTACATTTTTCATGTATGTGATGTACATTTTCCATATACGTGATGTATATTCCACATTACTCACATGTGTACTATGTACATTTTTCATGTATGTGATGTACATTTTTTTGAAACAGGTGCACCATGAGCATGGTACACCCAGGTACACCTTCGAATTTGCGAATCTTAATGTACTTACCATACATATTACACCAATATTATTTAACTAATGTTAAGATTTCTAAATACTCTATCATAGATAAGAATTAATAATTAGAGTATAATAATATATAGTCTCATACAACTATGATACATTGAATTCTCTTGATGGAAGTTTCTTATGACCTAACATATTGGAATAAATCTCAGAAGAATTTAGCACAGATGATAATACAATGTTGTTCAATAATAAGAAAATGAACATCTTTTGACCAAATTAGGACCAAACATGCCCAAGTTAACAAGCAAAATTCGTCCCAATCAACCGAACAAAAACAATGGGATTATATCATAAAGTTTGGGATTCTTTCTAATGCAAACAAAACTACTAAACGTGATTACAGCAAGAAATTATAAGAAAATGCGAGAAAGGCAAATATATCTTTGCTTTTTTTATTTTTTATTTTTTATTAATTAATAGTGTCGTTGTGATCTGGAGTACTATGAAAAGGAGATTGTCTGGCTACTGCTTTATGTTTCCAGTAGCATTATTGTACTCACTTCCTTTCCAATTATACTATGCATTTGGTAGTAATAAATCCGACAATTAAGGTATTTATTTCTAAAAATTGTAAGCAAAACGAACAATTCTTTATTTAGCTAATTGATTATTACAATGAAAATATCTAAATTTGTTCTTATGAAAGTTATACTTCAGATTATTGTGAATCTTTTTACACGGAGATTATAAAAAAAAAGAAATAACACATGGTTCATAATAAAGTTATCTTATCACGTACGAAATTCACTAACATTATTGCATTAGTCCAATTATATGTTCATCTTCTTTATTCCATTCTAGGGTTTATGCTATCTAATACGCAACTAATCAAGGCGTTGATTGGTCCCAAAATACCTAATGTCAAGGTATTCCATGTTTCTTAGTCCAGTTTCTCACTATTTTGACAACAGAAGTACTTAAATAACCCTAATTGGACAATAAAGAGCCATGTGAATATATGATAATCTATTCAAAGTGTCACTATATCATCTTAACTTAAATGTATTACTCCATGTGTATGTAATGTACGACGACTTACATATAATAACTAATGTAAAAATAAGATTTAATTCTAGAAAATTCAATAATTACTTCATATAGGAGGAGTCAGAAAAATATTAGGTACGTACTTGATCAATGCTTTATATAGCTAGCTAAGTAGCTAGCTTAGGCTGATGAAGCAAAATCTTGACGAATTATCCGAAATCCCTAATTAAATTTAGCCACGTCAAGCGATAAATTTCTAACTTGATTCCTAGCTAATTAGCTAGATATAGGGCCTATTACAATTACAACACTTACACAATTGAAGATGTAATATAGAAGTATATTTATAATCTACAAAATAGGCTTCTCATGGCCTGGCAGTATAATTGGTTTTAATTAAGAGAGAATATTGTTAGGTGTATTAGATAAGGTTAGCTTAAACAATAATTTTATATAACTTTTTAGTACTCTGTATTAATTTTTTATATTTTTTTTTTGTGATTTTTAAAACTACTAATTTCAAGTTTAAGTGTTATAACTTATAACTTATAAGTAAAGTTAACTTTCCCAAATGATCGATTTTCATTAATTCTTACGTGACATTAATGAAAAAAATGGTGAATGTATAGGTAAAATAAAGCCAATTTTGATTTGATGGGAAGGCTGTGATTAATAATAAAATAAGCATGATTACTTACTATAAGCACATGGATATGTAATTATATAATTAATTTTTTGACAAACTATCTTTACATTTTTATTTTATATTAATTAAGACTTAAGAGGATGGGTACGTAACACATTTATAAGTCATTAACTTACTTCACCTAGTAATAAGGCGGGACACTAAAGATCGTAAAATATATAAACGCGTTTATTTACACTCTTTTCCTTATAATTTTACGACTATAACCTCGATTTAATTTTATAATACATAGTGTTCTTTCTCGTTTTATTTCAAACAACCCCACAAAAGAATTGTGGGAGCTGAATACTCCAATGACAACTAAAGAATTGAAGCAGATCGAACAAAAGTACTATTTACAACATTAATTTATTATTATAGCCCACCTAATTGTAGTTTCTAACAAATGATGCACACACGTACAATCTCCACCATCAAACAATGATAAATCGGACGGCCTACATTTCTAGATTCTCTACCGCCCACCGTGCTCATATTGGCTCCTTATAGTATAAATACTGAGAGTCATACATGCAAAATCATACCAAAAAACCTGCTACTCAGATCACTAAAGTTCATACATACAATATATCCTCAATAACTCCATACTCTTTGGTGATAATTCAATCATACGTTAAACCAAGCTAGAAGAAGGTAAATACTAGTAAAAATGGGATGCGGCAGCAGCAAGCAGGGCAATAAGAAGGCTACTTCAAGGAGTAATTATTGGGATGAATCTGCGCCAAGGAGAAAGGTGTTCCCTAGCGACGAAGACAGAGGCTATTGGGTGGCCGAACCCGGCATTGATCGTAGAGCTTCGGATTTCATTGCTAAATTTCATGAATCCCATAGGTTTGAAGCTCAAACTATGGCCATTCCTAATAAGTGACGAGCATATATTTCGCAGTTGATAATGCTGTTTTATACGATGTCCTTTTGCCAGTTTACAATACAATCAATTCCTTGCACTATTTAATTATGTATGGAGCATTAGCTAATTATTTATTTAGTCCTTTAGAAATTAAAATAGGCGTTTTCTTTTTTGTTACTATCACGTATTTTCTTACGGTGTAGTTTTTTTTTTTTTTTTTTTAAAAAAATTTAGTAATAATAATAACATTCACGTTATTACCTACTCCATATATATTTTCATTGATATATACATCGCATATATTTAATTATGTATCTAAGTTTTATGAAAGATGATAGCTAGAAACCCACGTACTCTTACTATTGGAAGGGGTTGGAAAATATCAAGACTTTATTATAAAAAAAAGACTGTCAATAGCTTTAACTAAGATGAGTAACATTAAAGCATAATTAGTTTTGATTATTTTAATTAGTGAAAAAAAAAAGCTTCATTCTCATGCTAGAAAAGAGGAAAAAGTGGCTTTTTAGGTCTTAGAATTTTAAGAAAAATGTTTAAGAGATGTTTATACTGAGGAACATATATTATACGATTGTACCTAAAGTACGTTCTATTCCTCATTGACAACTTTTACACTATTGAATGTTGAACTTCAAGTGTTTTAAATTTCCCCCATGTTTCTTTTACTATTACACTTTTAAAAAATTTACTTTCTGCTGCCACTTGGCCTACACAACTTGATGGAATTAAGATTTTTTTTATCTATATGTCACATTTGATGATTTGGAAGGTAATTAAGAACCAAAAGCTACTCATATCTTTAAGACAAAGGAGCCGAAATTGTAATAATGAATTTAGTGCTGATTACTCAAGATTATAATCTCATCAAAAGTAACTTTAGGTGAATCGAGTTCAATTTGCATATCATCTGTTATAATATAAAACTTTATCTTATGGTTATAATCTCATGAAAAGTTTAACCTAACTTGAGAATGATTTGGTTATACCATCAGATTTGTAATGCTTGCACTAAATATTTTGGGGAAACTTAAGTTTTGAAGGGAATATAATATAATATAAGTGGATTGATAGTTTGGGTTTACATCTTCTCAACTCCATTTGAAACCTGACCTGATTTTATGGCTTTAAAAAATTGGGACTAGCTAACATATTAATGGTGACATGCATTTAAAAAACTAACTAGCCAGGAGGCCTAAGATGACCAATATTTCATGATTCCTAATTTATATATGATATAATTATATTATAAGGCAATTTCACAATTTTATTTTTATACCTAAAATCATAATATCTATATCTGATATACATTTTCCTATATTTTTATATCTTTTGTATTTGCATATTTGAAATTACAATACAAATATTAATATGACAATTACTCCGTAAGAGTAAAATCTTATATAACAATACCTATATATGATATCTCAATATATCATGTATGAATTAGAAAAGCATTCCAATATAATGTTAATCATGACAAGATACATTAGACTAGACTTGCGTCTCATTATGATAGATTTGAGTGGTAAAATCATGTTTTACCACTCAGCTCATCGATCGATTCCACAAAGACCATGAAGTGCACCTTAATAAATGTACTTGACTACTTCGATGACATGCTCAGAAAAGCTCTACCAGTAGATCATGCATGGTTATTAATTAGCTATGCAAGGAATTTTGAATCTCATACAATAATATGTAGAACTCTACTCCAAAGTAGAACCTTTAATTTATTCTCCGATGTCTACTAAAGATACTTCACAACCACTCCCCCTTTGCACCCTTAGCTAAAATCGTCCATTGCAGTCTCCTACAACACAATTATATTCCTAACTCTAGTTCAAAAGGAGAAACAGAAAAGAAGTAACCAGTAGTAGCCAGGCTGTGTATTTTAGCTTTCTATACCTACATTGAAGGACAGCCATCAAATTATGACAACACTGATCGATCACCTTTTCAATGATCCCTTTTTTTTGGCCCTTTGTATTCCTTGTTTTGTTGCTTCCCAAATTGGTATTACCTTTGTGCTTGCTAAGCTAGCTCAAGGTTTTAATTAAGCTCACTAATTCTATTGTGTAACTACTGCTTTTGTTTATTATTATATTCTAATCTTAAAAGACTGGTTTTGATTTACTATTCCACTCTATAGAATGTGCAAAGTGCATTGCAGCATGTCATATATGCATAATAATTTCTTTTATTCCCATAATAATTTGTCTCATTTGACCGCCTTTAAATAGACACAACAATGTTTAAAATAACACATATCATCTCAAGTGTTTAAAAAAAAAAGTTATGCATTATGAAATTAGAACAACTTAATTGTAAGATATTGAAATAAGCACCATGAAGGCCCACTTTATGGTTAATAAACTTAGATATTTAATAGAGAATATATGAATGTTAAGCCACAGGTTTTTGTTACTTTGTTATACTTAAATAAATTAGTTGATACATTAACTAAGATATTTTGTTTCATATTTCGTGTTATAGAGTAAGAATATAATCCTAACACTATATCGGGCTATAATAAAAAGTAACAAAAAATATTACAAAAAAGTAAAATTTAAGTTATCAGATTACCTCCATTTTATATCTATTGTTAAATCTATATATATATATATATATATATATATATATATATATATATATATATATATATATATATTAGAAGACAATAATATTTTAAAAAGTATATATTATCGTCGAAACTCAATGGAAAATATTATTTTCTATCTCAAACTATTTACAAGATTAACATACTAGATTGAAGATCTCATAGGTCTAAAACTAATTCAAACAAACTATACAAAATAATTGGAAAAAAAAATCCCATCTCAAACTTAAGTATGAAGTTATTTGGAATTCTCAAGCTCTATTGGGAAAGAAAGCATGAAGTTGCTTCAATCTTACAGCCAAAACAATTAACATAGTTAATTAGAAAAATGTTAATACTCCTAAAATATAAGATACTGGTATCGTATTGGATAGAACTCAAACTAGCAAATGGTTCATTTATAGGTCTACAATATACTCCACTAATGCCAAAGAGATGTTCCTTTTTCATTGTCGACCAACTCCCAGAGGCCCAAACTATTATTGTAAGGCGAAATCAAGCTTCTCTTTCACGCTTGATACTCTCTTTAGACCATCCACTGAGCAACAACATTATTTATTACTGTCAGCTTGCCACTAAAGAAGCTAAAAGTGCGACCCTGGCTTTATACTTCAATCCTTATAGTTAGTTCTATACTATCTGTGATTATTCCTTCTTAATTCGAGACTTAAGTATTACTTAACGTGATTCACGTTCAACATTAGTATATAAATCACCTAATTATTTTGGTTAATAAAATGAACTTGGTTCTTGTTTTTGTTCTTCTTGGTAGTGGAGTATGAGTTAACTGTATATTATTCCTCTTCCTCTCCATTCCATTTTCTTAAAATTTGGTAGATCTTCCACTCTATTCCGAAATAGCAGAAACAATGGATGTGCATGTTGTACTCCGTTTATTAAAAGACAAGATATGACATATGACTTTATTCTAGAGCTAGCACTGGGCTGGGCTGGGCTGGGCTGACGTGAGGATCAAGCAGGCACGCCCATCCCGACACGATGAATGAAATATAGGTCGTGTTTCGGTCACGAGCACGGCGGGGGACACTATTATATTATTAATTTACTTTTGTTATAAGTATTATTATTAGAAGGGAATTATTTTTTCCCAATTTTAATAAGTACTTTTTATAAGTAAAAATTAAAATTGTGGTTTAGCACGACACTATACGTTAGATATGTGGGTCATGTCAGGTCGAGGGCAGAGTTTTAAAGAAAGTAGCATAACACGCACCACTCGATCACAATTAGACACGGCTCGGCTCCACCCGTCAATTCTTAGATAGTTTATACCCGTCAAATCTTTTGGTCATCCAAGGGACAGGAGACGAAGAGGCTCCCCCAAATATGGAAACTACAACCTTTATATTATGCTTTACTAAAGGTAACCAAAGCATGAGTTTTATTCAAATCTTTGAACGTTCAATTTCGGTAGAAAGGCACCTCTCATTCTGTGCATGTTCTAATGCTCTAGATGAATCAAACTGCTCATATATCAAATCTATGGTCAACAAGTCAATGGTCACAAATTATAAGAAAATATTGAGAATTTTAATGCCGTGCTTTTTCATATTCTCCCAAGTGCAATGAACTAATTCCAACCTTAAGAGTCATGTCAAACCCAAGATTGAAGAGTCAAGTCTAATTTTCTAATTCAATATATTTCTAATCCAAATATTCTAATTGATGGACCGAGAAAATATGGGAATCTTATTATATATGCTGAAATGAGGACCATAATTACATTTTGAGGATGATTTGTTACCAAACCATGCAAAATCAAACAGTGATCAGTACTTATAAAGTTTCGTGAAACTTGTTTATTAGAATCTGGATATTGAATTGATGACTTACTATTCAAATTTCAAAGGGAATGATTCTTAAATAAATTCAAGGTCATGGTAAAATAAATTGTCGTATATCACTAAGTCATCACGGTATAAAGCTAGGTCTAGAAACCTCAGGTAAAAGGATACATGATTGCTTCACCTTGATCCATTTAGTCTATCTTCGTTACTAGAGTTGTTTCTCAAATCAGACTAGTTAACGATTATCGAAATTTTTGTCAAAATTTATAAAATAAGTTGTGCATGTTAACTAGTTTAATTGGCTAAGATATTGAAATTGACATATTAAAATTTAGGATCAAATCTATTTGTCACTTGTATGTAAAACCTTTTTCACATAAGAAAAAAAATGAGATGTATAGCATATTAGCATGGTATGCCCATGAGAAGTCTTCATAAAAAAAAGTTAAGAAAAGTTGCCTATAGAAAACTTGTAAGAATCAAATTATTTAGAAACAACCTTTAAAATTTTTTTGGCAACATAAGTCCAAAATTAAAAAACTTTTTTGCTAAGTGAAACCATAGTACACTTCCGAGTTCAGACATTGGCTCTTACATTTTGATGTTGTCTTTGAAAACCCACTTGCCCTCCTTTTCCTTTTCTTTTTTTTCCCTGTTTTTTTTTCCTCGCCTTTCTCACGTCTCCTTCTCTTGTTATGCACACTAGAGAAAATATGGAGAAAAAAGGGCTGAAAAGGGGGATCATGATCTTGCTTACCGGAGTCAATGTTGGAAAATACCCTATGATTCACTTTGCAAAAAAAAGTAAATTAGTTTTGATTTCATTTTGCCAATTTTTTTTTAAAAGGTTGCTTTTCACAAAAAATGATTTTTAAAATATTGTTTATGTCAAGTTTTCGAGGAAATTAATCAATTATTACATGGTATTATGGTCTCATAATTGGTTTTTAAAAGATTGGCCCTATGGATCTATTATACAAGTAGGATCAATTTTTAAGGTCTTTTGGAATGATTTAGGGAAGATAGGCTATGAGTTATTTGTGATATAGATTCACCACACAAATAGACTAAGCTACCTAGGGCAAATCAATTAAATCTAAGTTACAAAAAGCCCCACTTAGAATGAAGTTGGGTTCCTTATAACATCATTCAATCTTGCCAAGATTGAATTAGCAAAGATAAGAACACGATTTTACTCAAGCTAGAGTGAAAAATGAATTATGAACAAGTGTTTGCGTGTTCTATCTCCAATACTTCAAAAGGCGGGACATCATTGAGCTTTTTTTTTATAACCAAAGTATGAAATAAGTAGAACCTCCTCAAATCCTAGTACTTTACGCTAGTACAAGGGTTGTTGAACTCTCAAAAAGCAACAAAGAGTAAAAACTTTTGACTTAATAGCCTTAAATTTGGCTATAATATAACTCATAACATATTCTAACTGAATGCTAACTAAATAAACTATTTGCATGCACGGGATTTGGATGGGAATCACTTTCTTTAGGATACCTTGGGCTAAAGCTTAGGATTGGGCTGCAAATAAGTTCTTCCAGTACACTATGCCCTTAACCTCATTAGGATTTGCAGCCCAATCTCCGTTTTTGAAACCAAAGGGTTTCTTCTTGGTTCAAAACCTCATCGAACTCATCTCTTAACTTCCTCTCCAACTTGATCAATGCCTATCCCTCCTCTATGACAAAATTATTTGGATGCCTTCTAATCGAGCCCAAAGTTCGGATTTTTTCCTAAGGTTGTTGTGAAATATCTCTTTAGTCCAAAAAGTCAAATTTTCAGCAAAATCACCCAAGAAAGACACCAGTGGAACGATTGTTCCAATATAATATGATTCTGTGTATAGAAAGCCTGACCCGATCGTCTCAATCTCACTTTCATTCCTGCTATGTACGTTGGATTGTAAGCTAGCCTTCCATTCATATCTTGCCTAAGACGACTATGACCTACAAATAAAAGGAGTGGCTAACATGGAGTATGCATTCCAATTACTCTCATCTTGGATGACAACAACTAGAGTTCTTAAACCACATGCAAATTAATACAAAACAAATATGTAATCACTATTCATCAACCGTATTGGTTAAATATAACTGTACAATAAGAGGCTTTCCTAATTCATACACGATATAAATTATATCAGGATACTGAGATTTCATACAAAAATATTATAATATTAGATATAACTATTGTTATATTAGATATAGAAATACATAAAATAAAAAGACATGAAAACATATATCAAATATAGACATTATGATATCATGATATAAAAATAAAATTACGAAAATACTCCTTGATATATTTATATCATATATAAATTACGAATTTCTCGTATAATAAGCCACTAAATAAATATGATTAAGGGCCGGTATTCTTCATGTCATAGCTAGCTAGCAATCAACAAGTCAAGGGCCATTATGTTGAGCATTTAGAAAGAATTGAAGTGGAGCATAGGGTACAGTAAAAGGGGATACTAAAGAGGAAACGAAGATATTAAATGAGAAAATAAGGGGGTCATCATTGCAAGAAGGGGTCTCCGGCCTTTCCCCATGGGCCATATTATAAATCAACAGAGTATATCTTTCCATAATAATATACCACCAATCACTTTTCCACTCTTTTGGTATGATAATTGAAGAATCATATATGAATAAAAAATCTTGTATTATACACTTATAATTTATAACGGAGTATAATTTTCTTAAGGTGGGGTATTGTGTCAAGGGTGAATTCTTAATGGTCCATCAATTTATAAATAATTTCGTTGAAGATGGTCTTATATACAAGAGTAATATAAATTATGGTAAATTCACAAAGATTTTTGTTTGGTTTAATTATTCTTTAACAAATAGGTGATTATTGTAGAATGTATAATAAGCCCTTAAATTGGGAAATAACTTTCTTGATTCTTTGGTATTTAAAGTAATTAGTTTAAGACAAATAGACAATGAAGTTGAGTGAAAAGAAGGATGAATTGAAATAAGGAATAATGTTGTTACAAAATCAAGACCTTGTAATCTTTGTCATTTTGCCAATTGCAGTATCCTCACCTTTTGTTTGCAGAAACCTTTGTATTGAATATATTTCTAATAAGGGAAAGGTAATTGCGTCAGAATTGGAGCCTTCAGAATTCATTGTGTATCTATGTATATATGGAAAGGCTTGAATATATATATATATATATATATATATATATATATATATATATATATATATATATATATATATATATATATATATATATATATATATAAAGCAGCACCACATTTTAAAGGTATAGGAAATAGTACCAAATATAATCTTAGGAACACCTAATGATACAAAATTACGGTGTATATTACAAAGTTTTTGGAAACATCGCTGTGGCAATGGGTTGTGACTTGTGAGAAGGAAAAGGAAGGTTTGAGAATTGGCGAGAATGTCATTGTGCCCACCCAAATGACAGTTTATGCTACTTTTAATTTATACACTGTGCTCTAAAGTTTTTGCTACTTTTAATTGGTGGTAGTCCACGTACCTGAGTCATACTTGGTGTACGTTGTTCTGGTGAATTTACCCATTTAATAATGTATTTAATTTAACAAATTTATATAAATTTGGTTCAATTTATTTTCTTTAATTATTGTACTGTCACTATTGAGGTATCATTTGTAGAAAAATATAACTTTCTGGATAGCGTTATTGTTGTTGTTATTATTATTGTTATAACTATTTGAGATAACGTTATTAAGTTATTAATTATTAAAAGCAGAAATTTAAAACTCAAAATGAATGTTAACAATTATTTTGTAAATACTCTCTTCTTTCGGTTTTTGAGATAAAGTTAATTTTTTAAGAGTAGACCAAAATCGAAAGATGTTAGTTTTATCATTAACTTTTTTAATGATATAATAAGTAGAGAGAGAGAGAGAGTGGGGTAGGGGAGGTGTGTTGTCCTTTTTTGCTCCAAAATTATCCATCGTTTACGTGGGACTTGTTTTCCAAAAGGTAGGAAATAAGATTTTTCACCAAAAGTTTAAGGGAAATTTGAATACAAAAAATTGAGCCATCATTTTTAAACTTACACTGCCTATTAGAAGAGCTTATATAAGCATTCAAGGTGGTGGACCAAAGGAATAGAGAGAAGATCAAGCAACATACCACCACCAACTTAACAACAAGAATCTCCACCTTGAATATTATCATCGAGAAATGTGAAAACTGCCATTTATAGAATCCTTTCCTAGCATAAATAGCTTCCAAACAGACCAACCATAAGTAGAAAATGACCTTTGTGGTCATGAGCTGTCTCTTGGAGGTTTTTATCAAGAAAATACCATTGGCAGAGCCTCTCAACCAACGAAGATAGAGGCAACAAAGGCAGTAGGCAGCATAAGCCTCACATAGGTGGGT
Organism: Dysphania ambrosioides; assembly: GCA_026401315.1. Classification (NCBI taxonomy): domain Eukaryota; kingdom Viridiplantae; phylum Streptophyta; class Magnoliopsida; order Caryophyllales; family Amaranthaceae; genus Dysphania; species Dysphania ambrosioides. The sequence continues at coordinate 3,215,707 of CM048666.1, forward strand.
GCACCAGAGGCACAAGTACCAGAAACATAAAGCACAGAGGAATGGGCAGCAACAGCACAAGGACCAGAAACAAAGAGCACAAATTAATAGGCAGCAGTGGCACAAGAATGAGAAACAGAAAGGACAAGAGGAACAGGCAGTAGATGCACAATCAGAAAAGAAAGGCACAGAGGCACAAGAACCAAGGTCAGGCAACCCCGATTATGAGGCAACCATGGAACAGGCTACAAGGGAAGCAATAGACCTAATAACCAACATCACGGAGGAACTTAGATAAGGTGAAGCAATAGACCCAATAACCAACATCACAGAGGAACAGAGACAAGGTGAAGCACAAGAACCCTCAAGAAGCATCACAAAGGAACAAGCAATAGAGGCAACAAGTCAACCAAGCTTAACTCGGACAAACATGAATAACGTCCAAAGATATGAATGCATTACCAAGCTTTTAAACAAGTGCAAAAATTAGAAGTTACCATGGGGTTACATAACAGATTTAGCCAATACATTCACATGCTCAAGGTGGACTATTCAAAGGATATGGAGAGAAGTCAAGAAAAATGTCAAGATGCAACAAAGCATGAAGATATCAAAGAAATACAAAGGAAGAGTAGGCAAAAAGGGTAGACAACTAGTGATGGAAGATCTATTAGCTATTCCACTCAAAAATAAAACAAACATCCAATCATTGGCAAAGGCACTCGATGTAAATAAGAGCACATTTCATATGTGAATTAAGAGAGGCATGATAAAGAGACACAATAATGCAATGAAACCAAGAACAAGCTATAGAGATTAAACTGGTGCTTGTCTTACCTAATTAATGTCTATATGTTGCCCAAATTTCATTACATATATAACTACATACATGTTGATGAGAAATGTTTTTTTATGTCAAAAACAAGCCAAACATACTACTTGACACCTACTGAATTAGAACCATACAAGCATGCAAAGTTCAAGAGGTTCATTACCAAAGTCATATTCCTGACAGCAATGGCAAGGCCAAGATTTTTAGATGATGGAAACTGCCTTTTTGATGGAAAAATAGGGTGTTTCCCTTTCACACAAGAGTTGCCAGCACAAAGAAGATCTATTCACAAAGAAGCTGGGACATTGGAAATTAAGCCAATCAAGAATATTACGAAAAGAAGTTGTAAAGGAGATGTTCATCAACAAACTTATTCCATCAATTAAATACAAATGGCCAATTGATGCAAGTGGTAACATCAAAATCCAACAAGATAATGTCACACCCCACATATTACAATATGATCTAGATTTTCAAGAAGCAGCAAACACAAATGGTTTTCATATAGAGTTGGTGTCTCAACCACCAAATAGCTCAAACACCAATGTCCTAGACTTGGGTTTCTTTAGAGAAATTCAAGCTATACAACATAAGCAAGCACCAAGGACAATTAAAGAGCTCATTGGAGCCATTAATCATGCATATGAAGTGTTTAAAACAAGAATCCTCAACCATGTTTTCCTTACTTTACAATACGTGATGCTAGAGATAATGAAACAACATGGGGGAACAACTACAAGATACCATATATAGGCAAGCAAAGACTTAGAAGAGAGGGGGTTCTACCAGTAGCAATTGAAGTATCAACACCATTAATAAAGGAGGTGTTTATCATCATCAATCCAACAATACTTGAGCATGAATGGACTACTAGTAACTGAAGTAACAAATGCAAATAAGGAGAGCACAAACAACAATCAAGAATATGAAGTCAATGCACATGAGCCAGATGATTTGATTCTTGACCTCAACTTAAACTAGTATGTAGCCATTGTTCTTGACACTTTTGTAAATCAATTTTTCAAACATGAATTTGTCAAAATTTCAAATGACTTTAGGGTTAGGAAACTTTTTGGAAATTATTTGAAATGCTTGGCAATTTTGTAGTATGGACATAAAGTAAATCAACGAATAATGATATATGTTGAACACGACTTAACCCCTCAGGTGAATGCTTTTGTCAACATATAGCATGAACATGTTTTTTAGACAAATAACCTAGTATAACTGCAAGTGCATGATACTGTTGGTGGCATATGACATCAATAAAAATAGAGGCTAACAACACATATGCATGCTATTCAAAGCTTTATCATCATTGGGATTACCTCTCTCAGATTTAAAATATATTTCAAAGCTTTAGTGTGTGTTAACCTATGTGATTGCCACCTTATATGCCTCATCAATCAAATTTGCACTTATAGAAATGGGTTCTCTGTCCCAAGAAAATAGTGTACATGCTATTCAATCCACACTCCTTCATCATTAAGGATCTACATGCAACCTAGAACAAATTATAATAATCTAAATAGAATCATGATGCAAGAAACAGGAACAGGATGCAAAAAGTCAAAGAAACAGAAAGCACATACTCAAACAAGGCACGGGAAGCAACAAAGAAAGTAATGATCCAAACAACACTCAAACAGAGAACAATAAGCAAAAAATAGAAACAGATATTTAAAGACATAAGAAACAACCACCCAAGATGCATAAAGTAAACGAGTAAGATGTCTAAAACATATTAATAAGAAAAAAGTAGGAAACAAATGAACAAAACTAGAATGTTGAATAAAAAAGGAGACATACACTGAAACAAGAAGCATGAAGTAAAAAACCATGACAGAGATGACCTAAATAGGATGAACATACCAACATCATGACCAAAAAACAAAATGATGGTGACCATACCATAATCATGAACAAGAATTATGAATCATACAGCCAAACAAGACATAGGAAGCAAAAAATTGAATTATGTATTCAAAGACACAGCAGCAAACCACCCAAGATTCATATACTAAAAGAAACAGGAAACCTAAATAGAATAATAAACAAAACACAGGAAACACATGACCACTAGAAAGATGTACAAAAAACAGGAATCATACCCTCAAACAAGAAATAGGATGCAAAAACCATGAAACAAAAGACCTAAAGAAGATGACCTAGACATAATCATGAGCCTCGAAGATAATGATAATGACCATAATTAAATCATGAACAAGAAACATGAATCATACACTCAAATAGGACACATGAAGCCCACTCTTTAAAAAGTAACTTTATCTCAATGGAGCCAAAAAAACGGATGGAGGGAGTATGTTGATAGACACAACAACAAACAACCCAAACAACATATACTAAAAGAATCAGATGTCCTAAACAGAATAATGACAAAAAAACAGGAAACAGATGACTAAAACTAGAAAAATGTACAAAAAAGGGAAGCATATACTCAAACAAGAAACAAAAAGCAAAAAACATGAAATAGATTACCATGACCATGAAACATGAAGCATACACTCAAACAGGACAGAGGAACCAAGAAATAGAAATATATATTGACAGACACAAAGATAATGTCCAAAAATAGGGAAACAAATGACTAAAAGCAAAGTAGTTGAATATCATCAACCAAGAACTTTCATACATTCAAACAATGACCCAATAAGCATACACTCAAACAGAAACAGGAGCATGCACTAAAATAGGAAGCACCATGTGATGTAAACATAGTTATGAACAAAAGACACTCAAACAATAATGTATCACACGCAGAAAAGACCCACAGACCTAATTCAAATGCATGAATGACACCCAAAAATGTAAAAAGAAGAATGAGTGAGAAAGAGAACAACCCAAATGAAAAGCTTGAATCTCACCCAAAACCCTAATCAGTAGCATGGATAACAAAGATAACACCCAAAGATCTAAAATCAACAAATCAAATTATAAAAAAACATAAAGCAAATAGTAGTCAAGAGAACTCAAAAATAACCAGATCCACTTTAATAGGGGCAACAATAAAAAATAATCAAAAGAAACATGAATCACACTCGAACATCATCAGATAAACCAGATCCACATGAATCAAAGCAAAAAAAGTAAACATTTTGGGATAAAATAATGAAGTAACAGAGAATAAGTCTAAGAGAACTTCACTCGGGCTTCACGAAATACAAAGGGACAAGCAAATTTAACATATCATAGCTGGGTCTAGGGGTGTAGCCAGGAGGAAGCCACACAGTGTCCTTATCTTTCAGTCCCTTATCGGACGCAAGACCTCCCAAATTCAAGCCCTTGCTCCACTCAACGTACCCCCATTCAAGCCTCCTCTCTGCCCTTCTTTGCTGCTATCTTCTATACTCAGGGGTGGACCAAACTTCCTCCGGAGTCTCTGGCACCACCAACTGGGGAGGTGGTCCAAAAGGAGATGGTGTTTGGTGAATTGGTAAGGGTAGGAGGAGTGGAGGAGTGCAAGGAAGTGAAGGAGAAGGACAATGGAGAGGCGTACAAGGAAGCACAGAATGAGGAGTGCGAGAAAGCGAAAAAGGACTTGGATGTGGAGAAGGGGGAGTGTCAGGCATGAATTGGAAAAATAGTCCACAAGAATCGCTCCAAATAAGATCACACATGATGATCTTACCAAAATCAACAAGAAACAAAGGGAAACCGCAAGAAATGCTCACAATAGTGGAGTGAGAAGTGTAGATCTACCAACAAAACGCACCTCAAAATGGAGATCAAGAGGAGATGTGAATTTTTGTGTAATTTTTGGCAACAACTGGTAGCAAATGAGCTGTAGATCTAGGATTTACGTATGCACGAAGTGAGAAGCCGGTGGGAAGATCGAGAGAGAGTATGGCAGAGATTAGGTTAGGGTTAGAGAAAGAGAGGGAAATGTTAATAGAGGGGGGGAAGTAACGAGAGCCGTCTAACACAACAAAGCCAACCCTCATTAATTACTAACACTGGGCTTAAATCAGCCCAACTTTTACCAAAATAGGGAATGTAACAAACATTTCAAGACAACCCAAAGAAGCAAATGGGGCAAAATAAACCAGACGGAGAGAGTAGGAGGGTTTCAAGTGATTTCATATAAATGATGGCTACCAAAGAATCAGCTCAAAATGCAAAGTCTTTTAAGTTTGGTCTTATGAGCAATGAGCTTAATTAAGAAATAACGCAACTAGTGGACTAGACACCAAGGTGCCAATGCTAGTATGTAGCAAAAAGTGAATTCGAATTATTTTGGGCTGAACCACAAATGGTCTCAGCATTCTTTAATTCAACCACAAATATCATGTCTTGGACTCCTGGTTTAACCTTTCTTCTTACATCAGTCTCAGAAATTCCTGGGTTTTGTGCATAGGAATCATAATAAACAATAACAAAGCATTATGAAAAGGGTTATCAGAAGAAAACCAAACTTCAATGAGCAAAACACTTGAAAAATTGATCATTCGAGGACTTAGCTAGACCTCACAAGCTTCAATGCTGGATTTCATTCTCATCCCGAATCATATTGTTTATACAACAGTAGCATCAGAAGATCAAAAATGTTGTCTAACCTAACATACATAGGCATAAAGCTTAATTCCCATCAATATTCCTACAGCCTAGCCATGAAGCATTTGTTAATTGCAACACTGTGCATGGTCTCATCCCAAATCATATTGTTTATACAACAGTAGCTAAGTTATACTCAAGTTGCCCCTAAATTACTAGTCCACTATATTAGATAGACTGCGGGGTGACCGCTTATGTCAAACGTACTTTAACAGTTGAATTGAAGTCTAGTTCTGTTATAAGTTGAAGTCTAGTTCTGTTATATGGAAATCTGTAATAAAACTTCGATCCTATGTGTTTTCTCCACGAAATATAATCTCAATAATGGAGTAATACTTACAATAATACAAATAGTATAATGGGTTGATCGCCATAGACTACATACTGAGGGGTGAATATTTTCACCCTAAACTTAAGAACGAAAAGTGGGTAGATAACTTAATAAAATAGGTGACCATGTCATGATGTTACTGTTATAAGAATTAGTGAAGTTTTTGTACGTTACTAACAAATTAGTTGATTGGATATAAGTGGATTCGGGAATGCTGCATCAATCATGAACATATATGGGATTCTGATTCCTTCCCATTTCTGGATTTACCCAGTTGGACCACCTTCAACACTGCTCTATCTCTATTTATCCCTACTCTTTTTTTTTTTTTTTTTTTTTTTTTTTTAATGGCAATATCAATATAGCTTCAATGCTGGATTTCATTCTCATGATTTAGTGGCCGTTATTATAATTATAATATCCTATGGGAGGAGGGTGCAGCTCACAAGCTTTGCTATGATTGGCTATTCCAAAAATCTCTAGTGAGGTCACACAACACCATGGCTAACCTTAACATGACACGATACGATAAGCCAACGGGCTAGGCCAGGCCATGAGCTTGATTTTTGGGAAAAGAGGCACGGCACGACCAACACTGCATGCCCGCTCAGAGATTAGGCACGATCCGACACGGGGCCGGGGGTCTTAATCCTAGCCATATTTGAAACTAAGGGTCGAAAAATGGAGCGCAGTCTCTATGAATGCAACGAAAATAGAAGTGGACCTGTAAATTAAGCTCATATAGGTCCATTACTATATATTAGTGCTGTTTATGGTTCCTCTCTTTTCTGTTTATCTGGCAATAGGATCGGAACAGGGAAGACAATGATGATACGCAAATTGTGAATCTGGTTGCTGGTATTATAAAGAATGTCGCCACTGGGCTTATTGCATTTCTCCTCACTCATTCCCATTTGTTGATAATTTGGAGGGGGAGCAGAATGTGAGGGTCACAACTCACAGGTATACCCTGATTTTTACGATATTTTGGAAAATATTTGGAGATATACAGCACCTTTCCCATTTCTTTAAACTCACAATTTAAATGTAATATTTGGAAATTATTGGATACATCACAATTTAAACGTAGTATTTTTTATTTTTTGTTTGAGACATTTGTCTAGAAATATCAAGTGGTCTATTATTTTTATTTACTTAATTCCTTATGTGTTTTGATTTGCACACACTGCTATGATACCCATCGTTTTAGCTTATTTATGAAATTAAAGGTGAAAAATAATATTTACAAGTGCTTACAATTCATAACCAATATATTTGTTTAATTAAATATAGAAATCCATGTAACATTCATACATTACACAAAAGGAATCATTTAAAATGAAACAAGAACGATTTAATATAATTCGAACACAACAATAACAACCAATCGAACTAGACAACTAATAATTTTTTTTGCTTAAATCTTCATCACCAATCAACATTCCTTTTCCAATTCTTACCTGCACAAAACAAAAATATCCAACTTATCAAATTTTTATTTTTATTTTTTCGGGAACCATCTTGTCAATATTAAGATAATTATCATTCATCTAATACTTATTTAGTATATATATTAATATTTCTAAAAATACATATTGTATTATGGATACAGATTGAAATATGTTATTTCAAAAGGGTAAATTTTGTTATATTTAAAGATAACTTTTGTTGAAATATAATAACTTTATTGTATACATTTGCTTATAAAATCCTTATAAATGATAATTCTGATAACCCCACATATCTTGTTAGGAAAATTCGTTATACATTTGTTTCTCCTAATAAAAGTGGTCTTACTGTACTGTAGTATTTATCAGAACAATCAACACTGGCAAATAGGTAATCACATGTCAGTACTGTATTAGCAAAAATCCTGACAAATACTGATATATTGGTGTATAATAATTCCTAATCATTTGATCAGTACTTTAAAAAAAAATATAGCATTACTCTTAATAATAATAATAAGATAAAAGCTTTCATTTTTTCAAAAAAAAAGACATAAAGAAGGGATGAGATTGTCATACAGGAAGTAGAACAGAGTCGATGATCACTTGGTGATGACCCAGACAGCGTATATAATCCCAGGGATGTATCCCAAAAATGTCAGGACCAAGCTGATCCAAAACTCCACCTGTCGATTCAATTTACAAAATCATGAAAAATGTAAGAAATAATGTATAGTCCACATACTAAGTATTAACATGACAGAGGAACTGTGTCTTGGTACTTTTCGAGCAAATTATTTTAAAGAAATATGTCAACTACCTTAAAAACAAGGATTAAATCAAATCTTATAATCCCATATCTCGAAACCATAGCTCCTTCGATCACTTTCCGGATCATAGAATGAAATAATTCATTCATAATATATGTTTGACAAAGTTATTTAGCGGAGAAGAACACTTTGAAAACAATGTGCATGCAAGAAAAAGACTCAAAGATGAGGAGGATCAGGCATTAGAGAGTGCGTTGTATACATACCTTGCATCCAAACTTCAAGAAAACACCAAGAGGAGGCAATATTATGGCTAGCAGAATGTCTATGAAAGTTGCTGTGTTGTCTGACATGTTATTGTGTGTGTTTTGCTGGGCTTGATATTCTGATTAGAGAGAAAGAGCAAGATATTTTATGCCAACTACGACCAAGTGATCTTCGGGGCCGTTGCTATTTATAGACAACTCACAACTACCAAGTTGAAGTTGCATGCGCATCGTGTCAATATCCCATTTGGCCACCTGGTTCTTACGCGGTTAAGTAAAGTGGGTTAATCGAATACTTAATTTTCTTGGACATATCCGTTTAGAAAGTGGCAGTTTCTGATTATGAATTTATGAATTTATGATGATGACGGATGACCCCCCAATTTAGCCATCTTCTTCAATAATATAATTAATTGTTACTATGTTACTTTCTTTCAAAAAACAATATTAATATGTTACTCTATAAATCTTTTTATTCATTTAAAATATAAGTTGTTGCAGTGTTACTCTTGAACTTCCTAGGATGATTTTTCACGTAATCACATCTTATTAAGTTGTTGGTGTATTATCCATATTGACTATATGGTAATTAAAATCGAAGTTAATAAAGTAGATAGTTTAAACAAAGTAGATAGATCTAATTATCATCAAGCGGAGTTAAAATTAGACATTGTTTACTTAGCAAAGTTGATTAGATTCAGCAATGGAGGGTGCATCTATGAATTAGCTATGCATGCTCAAATTTCTTAGTTGTGAAGTGATAAATTCGAGCAATCCTAAAATACAAGTGGAAAGTGCTGCAAATTAAATACATGATGCAACAGGTTCAGCAGCGCAAGATGCCCTCCTAATATATTTATGTACTAGCTTAGCTATAATATGCTGGAGTATCTTGCAAGATCGAGCTGTAAGGTGGATGCTGATGGTGCGTGTGCAGAGATGCTTATTCCGTGATCATGAATATGATCAAACTTGGATACGAATGCTTCCTTTCTTTGATTAACTGGAAAGATGCTTTAACTTCTAATTCAATTTTAAGAAATATGTACATTACTATGGACTATGAATCTTAATTTTCTTTAAATGGAGCTACATATTGTGCAAGTTTGTAACCACAAATTCCACATATGAACAACATATCCGATATACAGCTGCTATAGAAGTTCCACCTTTGCCAAACAAGTATAACATCTTATAACACAAGCTGATCTTTCCTGCCTTCATTATTCATTAATTCCGAGTCTCTTAAAAGTATGTGGCCGGCGCCCCTCCATCATCTGTAGTCTAAGCCTGGTCTGTCCTACACTAATCTAGACCAACAAGCCGGCCATCATATGGATATGGGTTCCCCTCCTGATCTTTAGGAAGTAAATTTTAATCTAAAACATAGACTAACACCGTGTATGAATGCATCATGCATGTACGTTCATGCATCTTATGAAACAAGCCATTATCAATCAAGTACTCGCGTATTATATTTTGTCCTGGAGACATGGATCGAGGGAATGGACTACAACGTGACAATGTTACTGACATTAAATTCCATGTAAATAAAGAGTAATTTAGTTTTATATTCTTTTTTTTTTTTTGGGGAAGAAGCAAAGTCTGAAATTAAATACTGCCGAAGCCAATGCAAATTCTTTGTATACAACTATATAACCCCCCTTTCAAGCCTCAAAGGCTCTCAGGGTAACATAAATTTGTGGGTTTGCTTTTGACTTTTTGCACATTTAGCTACTCAATTAACCTGGCACCAACTCACCACTCCACTCTTGTCACTTGACATAGTTGGAAATGTCGCATCGTTAAGAAAGGATTTAAAGGAATGTGAAGTTTAGGTATTAAGAAAATATGGAGTACACATTTTTGATGATCAATTTACAATAATTATTAATTGGGTCTTACTTTATTTGGCTTTTACTGGGTCAAGTCGGACTAATGATGGAGCAATAGTTTAAAAGGCTTTTGAACACTATAAAATAATGAATATTTTCTACTTGTTTGCCAATGATTCCTCCATAGATAAAGCTATATTCTCTTTGTACCGATCCGACCCGACTTGACTCACTTTCCATCTTCTTTGGCCCAGTCCAACTCGACCTGTTTGCATCTTCTTTGATCTCGCATGGCCCACCCTTTTATTTGTGACCCTTCCCGACCCTAATCAGACTCAATACACAGGTCTAATCACTACCGTGTTAATTAACTATACCATGTATGATGGTGTGAATTACGAGTTGTAGAAGAATCAGGTGATAAGATGAAGTGATGTGATGGGTGAAAAGTTATTCTCAAAGATGGGTCGTTTTGAGATAGCTAATCAATTGTGTTTTGATATTTGATACACACCTAAACAAAAGGGTTGATATTATATATTTATATTCCAATTCCATATAGGACAACAATATAAGACAATTAAATTCCATATTGGATGAATTTTGGATGACATTGATCCATGCATACAGAAAATCTCCACATAATCAAACCCGTTTGCCCAAATTGTTACCTCTCCAACCCATTATCATTGTAGGCTTGTGGCCTCATATTATCAAGCCCACCTTTAATTCCCATGCTTTTATTGGGAGTGGGTTGGTGAGCATGTATGCTGAGTGTTGTGATGTGGTGAGTGGCTGAGTGCTTGAACGAAACCTTGCTTTTTGGAACGCTATCATTGTTTGGTTTTGGATAATAGGGTTTATGATGGCCTGGTTTTAAGGTTTAAGGGGGGTTCTCAGGGAGACATTGATAGCTCCTGATGAAGTTAGAGCTTCGAGTGCCGTACCTTGGTAGCTTGAGCTAACAGGGATGATTTTTTTGATATTGGAAAGCAAGTTTATGATGTTGTATTTAAGCGTGGATTGATTGCTTTGAATTATGTGAAGAATTCGCATATGATTAAGTGATTAAGTATTGTAAGCGTCGATCATCTGAAGATGATGTACTGTTGTTTACGAATGCTGCTGTAAGGGATGTTGTTGCATGGAATGTTAAGATGATGGGGCTTCTCCAAATTAATGAGTTTGAAGAAGCTTTGTGCTCACGAGGAGCCAAGGATGCATTGCCTGATGGGGGTATCATACTCTAATGCTCTCAATGCTTGTGCTGGTCTTCTCTAGCTAGATCGTTGATCACAATGTTTGCCAAATGTGGAAGCGTGCTGGATGCTCTCAGGTTGTTTCAAGCAAGGAAAGATCCAAACGTTGTACCCCTGGACAGCAATGATTTCAGCTTTGCAGCAGCATGGATGCTTGAACCAAGTAATCAAAATGATAACATGGTGCAGCAGGGGATAAGTCTTGATTATAAAACTTTTGTAAGTGTTCTTTCTGCTGCTGAAGCTGGTAAAATGGAGGAGGGATTTGCTTACTTCAATTCTGTGGAGTCCGTCGCAAGGTGAACCTTGGTCATTTACACTACATTTGCATGTTTGACAGTCTCGGGCATGCAGGTCGTTTGGAGGAAGCAGATAGGTTCATAGAAACGATGCCTATGGAGCCAGGTCCATCTATCTGGGGGGCATAGCTTGGTACCTGCAGGAGTCTGAGAATTTTGAAATTGGCATGGAAGCAGCTGAAAAGTTTTTTCAGATTGAACCTAAAACACTTAATGGAAAATCAGAAGAGCCTAACCCAGGAAAGTATGTTATCCTTGCTTACTTCTATACATGTATCGTAAAATCAGAAGAAGCCTACAAAATTAGGAGGCGTATGGGAGTCAAAGGGTTGAGAAAGAACCATGGATGCAGCTGGATTGATGTTGACAACACCATCTTTGTATTTACTGCATATGATAAGTCACACTGAAGAACACGGAAAATGCACAGCCTACTAGAAAAGTTGAAGGAACTATTGAAGAAAAGAGGCTATGTGGCTGAAACCCAGTTTGCTACCAATGACACAGACAAGGCAAGGAGCTGAGCTTGTGGCTTCGCAGTGAGAAACTAGCACTCGCATTTGGTCTACTGGCCCTCCCTCCCAGCTGGGGCTCCTATTAGGATGAAACAGTCTGAGATTTGTGGAGATTGTCATACAGTTATGAAGTGTGCTTCTAAAATCTTTAATAGAGAAATCATTGTTAGAGATGTCAAAAGGTTTTACCATTTCTCTGGTGACAGCTGTTCCTGTAAACATTATTTGTGAACAAGATTAGTCATATTCGGATGCAAGCTTGCAAAACATCATTGAGGCGGTTCTCCCTAATCCCCTTCACTCTTTTTATATTTTTTTTGGTGCTTATATTTGTTTGTGTCGGTATTTCCTGGAACTGTATGGCTTGTATGGCTTTGCTGCTTGAAGTTAAGCTCCCTGATCATGAATTCAGTGCAAGAAAACCCCTGTCTCCGTATAAAGTAAAACTTGGTTATTACCAGTACATGCATATCATTTCCAGAAGTCATAATAACATTTCAATTTGTGTTCTCAGTATTTATGTTTCATTAGAGCTGTCAGCACTGCATTTCAAGTTTGCAATTCACAAGTTAATTTTATTCTAAGGTGAAGTCTTACCAGATCAAGTTACCTGACATGTATGGTATCTGTCTTCCATTTTGCATGTGTAAAATTAGGTTTGTGGTTCTAATAATTTATTTCTAGGTACTATATGAAATGAAATCCTTGTAGTGCTTTAATATCTTGCTGCTGATATCATATAGGTTGACCTTAGCTTGCAGAGGAAGTTGGCCTACCTTGCTGAGCTTCTTTCTGTTGAGAGTTGTTAGTCCATTGTTTTCTTAATAATGTGTCACTTATTTCAAATCAATGAACTACAGAAAACTATTAGGTTAATCTTTAGATATGATATGGCTCGATAAGGGTTCTTTGAGGGGTTCTCAGGTCTCAGATTTATGCTGGTCTTTAACCTCGAAGATTAACTAAAACTTCCTCATTATGTCATAATGATTCCAGTAGAAGTTCAAGCTCAAAGGGAAGTGAAATGAAAGTCTAGGTAGCCACTATATGTATGTTTGTTGTGCAGTGGACCTACTTGGCATTGTCTTTGTATTTGAGTTGATATCTTACGCAACCCAAATCTATTTATTATACTTTTACATGTGGGACAAGTTGCTTAGGATTATTATTAAGAATAATAGAAGTATCAACAAATATCTTGCTTTCTTCCAGTGAGATGAATAATGTTTCAATCCTTTCCTCTATATTGTTTGTTGGAAAATATCTCATAAATTTGAATGAGGAGCCTTTAACCAACGGATTATATGTTATGTTTTCATTGTTAAAACTCTTTAATTTGAGTGTTGCTACTTATTTTTAATCCAAAACAGGAGAATAATCATGTGATCAAATATGCTAGAAGTGAACACTGATTTTATTGCTTGCCTCTGCTACTCTTTTGGTTTTATGGCTTTGATCTCTCTGAATGAGGTATTGATGGTAGGTTTTCTTTTCGTGGGAACATTAACAAACTCTGACTGAAATTATTAGAGATAAATTGTCTGTCCATTTAACTCAAACATAACTATCTATATATGGGAGCAAAACTATGCTGTGGCTCAAAGTCAATGGCGTTCTACAAGCTCTCCGTTGGCAGTGTAGAGTTAATTATGAGATGGGTGGGGTTGGGTAGTGTTAATTACGGGTCTGGGCCACACCAGTCCCCAAGAGAGTCTACTAATAAAGTTAAAAAGTGTTTTATTCTAAAATCATATGTCATTAGGAGGAGTTGTCTCTCAGCCTTATAAAGTATTTAATTCAAACTCATTTAATCAACATGAGACAATTGGTCCCAACTCACATGTGAGTTTATATTTTTTAACAGTTTGCGGCAATAAAGTCAGCCCATTTTGAAGCCAAACCTGGAATTATTATAAAAAAAACTATAGGTTTCTAAAACTATCTTCAGGGAAGACAAAAAAATTCCATCTGCTGTTTGAATCAGGCCGGGACAGTTCTGATCAGTAATAGCTAGTGGTAAAGGTGTGTGCATCTGAATCTACACGGTGTGCTGAAGGCATGATACAGGCTTGCTGGTGGCTATTATAGTTTAAAAAAATTAAGTCGGCTAAGTTGAGTTGTTTTTGTGTTATTTTGAAGGATCAAAATTTTGGAGCACTGCCCTTCTCAACTTGGTGGTGGACCTAAAATATAGATGCATTTTTGTCTGTGATAAAGGTGCTCAGTATGGGCATAACTTAATACCTGCAGCAGGAGGTCTGTTGGCAGGAATTGGCAACCATTTCACACTGCTTGACATCTTGTCCCAGGTGATGTATACTGCCTAATATTTTTTTTATGTTTGCACTGAATAGCTGTTGCAATCATTTGACCTTCATTGTTTTCACTTTTTCTTAAAATTAGTTGCCTAACAAAATTTTTTATCCTTTGTTTGTCTTCTACAAGTTGCATAATGTTGTCTTTATGCTAGCTTTTAGCCTAAGGGTAATCACCAAGGTGAAAACATCTACATTAGAGAATTTATACTCTGAAAGACTAAAAGTATATACTCTGCATGAGTAATTGCATCTCTAAATATATGTTCGTCTTTATACATTTATTATTTTTTTTGAAACATATGGTGCAAAAAAAGTTCACTCGCGTACGATTTCCCTTGACTTTACAAAGTTGTTTGGGGTAAAATTGAAATTTCACTAATTCTGGGAAACATTTTTGCATCTTGAACTAGATCAATGCATGTTATTATATACTACAAGTATATTCTTGCATGACCTAGCTTATTACATCATATTCCTTTCGTCTCCTAAAGATTGCCCCAGATATGAATTTTAGAGGGACAACCCAAAAAAAAAAAAAAAAATCTTTAACAGGATGGGGCAATTTATGGGAGACGGACCAAAATGAAAAATGGGGCGATCTTTGAGGGACGGAGGGAATACATCATGTTATTATATACTACTTCCTCCGTTCTTTTTTGTTCTTTCTGTATTCCTCATCTGCAAATTTCAAAAAGATTTTCCCATATAGAATCATTCTATTTTAGTCTAATTTACTATGACTAAAATAACCTCTATTAAATAAAATTGTTGACGAAAATAACCTTATTATCTACCTGAACTACCAAAAATACCCAACTAACCATAAAAGTTTCCTCCAATATTTACTCGTAAGCAACTCAGTTATAAATTCTTATGAGTATATAATGCATGCCCTACTTAAATCTTCTTTTCAAGGGAATCTGATTTTCTTTTCATATTATTTTAAATTTATTTTAAAGAATCTTACCATATTTATTCATGTTTTGGTTTCTTCCCTTATTCTAAATGGGAAGAACAAAAAAGATTGTAGGGAGTACAAGTATATGGGTAAATTTATGCTTCAAGTGACTTGACTAGTTCTAGATTGTTATTACTATTAGTTTCTCTTTAATCAACAAAGTAGGTTTTTCTGGACATTGACTCTATATTTTACAAGATTTTTCTAGACATTCACACATCACACTATATATTCTATAAGACTTTTTCTAAATGACTTACTTTTGACAGAAACTTTGTACTCCGTAGGTTATTAAGGGCGGTAGTTGCTAAAACAAATCTTAAAAAGGCCGTATTCTATAGATTTAATCACCAGTTAGTCTGACTTATAGTCTTGTACAACAATACGTGGATTCTAGTGTTGATCACTTAGACATCTGAATGTAGGTGATCACTGCCAAGTCTGCCATTCATATCAGATGCTGCACTTTGTATCCATTTCTAAAAGCCACGGTAATATATTAGACATTCGAGTCATGACTCCGTAATTATGAACAGGCCTCCTCCCATGTACAGGCTTGCAAGTGGCGTAAACATAAAAGTGGGTCGGATCTGACCCAGTTTTAACTAGGCCGGTCAAGGGGTCTCAATCTATTGCACACGCCTAAGTCCAGTGGTAACAAGTGAACTTATGGCCTTCCTTTATGACTAAAAATCTCACATTAAAAAAATACATATGTAGATGAACATGAGTACATCACATATTCACGTAAAGTTAGAGACAGTTTTACAGGTTAGGGAGCAGAAAAATTTATAACAGAGGTGTGCAACACGAGCTTCCTGGGGGACCACACAGCAGCTTGCATTGTTTGCTCTGAGAGGTCTTTCAGAGCATAAAACTCTTGAGACAACATTTCTCCTGTGAATTCATGATGTACGATTGTAGGCTATATATGAAGATATACATATAACGACACACTAGTAGGAAGAAGGAACTAAATGCTGGTTTGCAGGAGCCAAGAATATCATCTTCAGATGATACAAAGTGAAGAATTGCATCAGATTTATCAACATCTTTTGCTTTGCCTTTATGTTAAATCAATACTAGAATTTTTATGACTGAAAACAAAAAGAAAAATTCACTCCAGATGTATGCATAACTCAATAAATGTAAATTACTAAACACGCCCTATTTTGGGTTCATCCCCTGAAACTGAATGCCGCGTGGTTGGGCAATTTTGTCTTACAAATACAATTGTAGAAGTGGTGGAGTCCCCAATCCCCAGCTAAAGCAGGAAGAGAACAAGTTAAGTAAGGAGGGCATATTGTGAGGTCAGTGCCCTTATCCCATTGGGAATCATTTCTTGTTGTTTACAATATCACTACCCAACCCCAATTCTCCTCTGTTTTCTTCCACATTTCTGTATCAGGCGCTCCATTATTGCCACTATGCAGTTGCTGCTCAAGTTGTTGCTTTGTGAAATTTTTTTTTTTTTTTTTTTTCGCTTGCTTCTACTTGCAAAATATGCATGTTTCACCTCAGCAAGTCTCGTCTACGATCCCCTCTAGGTGCTTAAAATGTTTCATTCTTTCTTTCCTTAATTTTGTCTTTTACTTGCCACATTTAACTTTTTTTGGTGAATTATACAGACAGTAAAGAACTAACCGGTGTTAGCAGTCTATTCGAAAAAAAAAATATAGTTATCTGGTATCTTATTATATTCATCTTGATATAGATAGTTTCAGTACATTAAAATTTTTATAATTTTTACTTATGTATGTATAATTAAATATATTAATGATTAAAATGTTGAATGACAAGGTTGTTTTAAAAATTGTTGCAAGTAAAAAAAATAAAATATGATTTAGTTGGTGGAGGCAAAGTTAAGGGTACTTGTAACCGTTAAGTAGACATTAAACTCTAATCCAAAGGGTCATGAGCCATGTATAACATTTGGGGGAATTCCGAAGCGAAGAACTATATACTATATAGTACATACTTCTTATACATACATACGAGCATAAGTTAACATTTCAATCAGTGTTTATGACAAATAATCGGAAAACTATTCATTCTGAGTTTGTCATCTTTATTTGTATGATAGTCCTTTCACTATTGTGGATGAACTCCAACGAATAAGGATAAGTTTAAGTTGCTTTATTTTAATTTGTAAAAAACTCCAACGAATATGGTGATGAGTTTGGGATGGTCCAATAGGTTTAGAACTTACACCTAGAGACTTGAGACTTGAGTAAAAGCCAAATGTTATGATTTGGTGGGATTGGTACAAAGATTAACAATTCAAATGAGTGGTGGAATATTTAGAGCATGGGCTATATGAGTATGTGCTGGTCACTTTCGAAAATAAGCATTGATTGAGAATGGTGGAGAGACTGGTGGACACGGTGTTAAGTGATGACAATGGGCTGGCAGCCAAGCATAAATGCATAACGCATAAAATGCCAAGTCACCTGAGTTCACTAGTCATTGTCTTTGTAAAACTACCAAATCTTAAAGGAGAGAGCCCTGAGACGTTTCAATAGTGCGCAGTCTTTTTCAATACTTGTGTGGGACAAATGGCTTCCAAACCACTCACATGAACCTAGATCCTACATTACTCTTTTATAGGCTAAAATTACATCTTCCTCACGTGAATATCACGTTCCCTCCTCATTTTGGGAAACTTAAAGCTACTACTTCCCTATCATTGGATAGCTTTGTCATGTTTTTTTTTGTATTTTTAGTTGACTTCTTTCCTAATATTTGAGAAATTGTGGAACGGTCTATGCACTGTATCCGGACAAATTGAATTGCTAACAGTAACCATCAAAGCTGATATATTCCAAAATATAAAGAGAATCCTAATGGAACTATTTTTCTAAAATTATATCATTTTTCTTGTAAACAATTACGATATTTCCTAATATTCTACACATTCTTATGTATGAAAATACAATATTAACTTCTAAATAAAGAATTTTTGTCAAATATAGCTCCTACATTGAACTTGTAAACGATTATAATATTTCCTGCCTAATTTATTCTACGCATATTTATAGTTAAAGAGAAATTTGTCTAATAGTACTTACATTAAACTCCTCGTTATAAAATAGCACTTTAAAAAAATGTTTTTTTTTTCCTTCTTATTAGTTTTTTTTTGCACATTTCCTAATATAAACTTAAAATTCAAATATTTTCAATTACACATTTGTAAAATTATAAAAAACTCATATTTGAAAAATATACATTGAGACAAATCTATCAAAATATCAAAATTTGAATATGTTTTTCATCTAGATTAGAAAGCGTAGTCAAAGTTTGACTTTAAAATCTACAAGAAAGAAAAAAAAACAAATTAAATACCTTAAATTTTTCTAATATTTGTTTCATGTTTGGTCATTTTATCAAGTTTAATAAATAATTGGCTCCATCACTCATCGTCTATCTTTATTCAACATTGCAACTTCATTGGATTGACAGTATGTCATAATATGGAGAGTGGCAACTAGTACAATTAAAATATGAATGCTGTGAGTTGGAAAATACTTTAATTTTCAATTGACAAGACATAGCAAAATATTGTGTTCATTATTATGTATATTAAACATAAATTGAGCTTTAGATGTTCCCCTAAAAAAAAAATTAAAATA
The DNA here is from genome assembly GCA_026401315.1 of Dysphania ambrosioides. Lineage (NCBI taxonomy): Eukaryota > Viridiplantae > Streptophyta > Magnoliopsida > Caryophyllales > Amaranthaceae > Dysphania > Dysphania ambrosioides. The sequence goes on from CM048666.1 coordinate 3,234,718, forward strand.
AAAAAGATTTGGATTATATTTGACTACTCTGGTCCTCATCCAGTCATTCTATGCGGCTACGTGGCACACATCAATGCCGTACACGATACACACCATAGGCCCAAATCTTTTACTTGGCTTCCTTGGCTCTACGCGAGACCTCTCATCTCCGACTTGTGGGGCTCCGGGACGAGGACCTCTCGCTCCTTCTTCACCACCTCCTATATCGTACACCTTCACTACTATATTTACGAGGCTTATCAGAGAATTTTGTTTTTTCAAAAAGAAAAAAAATAATAAGTGAATGAATCTAATTTTTAGTAAAAATAAAATTACTTCTTTTTAACTATAGTGCTCTAAAATTCCAATCAAGTCTTCTTTTTTAATTCCTCCAAAACTCATTTTACGAAAAATAATACAGTGATATGTCACAAAAATATGTATTATTACTAATTTTTTACACGATTTTCGCTTTAAAATTAGGTGAATTTAAAATATATTTATTTTATCAACATTATGAAGATTTCTTACTAGCACTACCATAAAACTACTCTCTTTATTTTATTTTTCTAATAATATTTATCGAAGATATATTAATAACCTACATTTCGTGCATTTGCACAACGGACACATTTTAGTAATCAATTACCTACATTTCTTTGGATTACTTTTGCATTATTTTAAAATTCAGAGCTTTTAGAGTTGTAGCCAAAATCACATATCACATGTTTATCCAAATAAATGTTTTACGCATAACATATACTTTGTATGATCAATAAGAAACGTAAAATGTACAAAATTACTTGGATGAACAAAAGATTTAACGTACTCCATATAACATTTGGAGTATATGTTATGTGTAAAACACTTTATTTGGATGTGAAATGAACAAAATTAATTTAGAATGTTATGTAAATTTATAGTAGTTTTACAAGCATATTACATTTTAAATTGTAAATTAATTTAATGATCAATAAGATACGTAAAATGTAAAAAAATTAATGTAAAATATTAAGTACTCCGATCCGTAGGAAATTTTGTCGATGGGTCGGTCCTTGATCCATCCTACCAAATAAAGGGGGGTGATTTGTTGTCTGCAAATTATTGATACCGAGTATGCTTTGTTTATCTTTTTCTTTATCTTTTGTTGTTTTTATTGATTCGATACTGATAAAATATTAGCCATGATCCCAACATTTCCGAAGAGCTTGAAAATTGAGGCACGACATTATTTTCGTCAAATACTAGTCTATTCACAATAGTTCTTGATAACAAATGGATCTAATCATACATCCTTGCCTTTTTTCTCTATTTTAATGTAATATAAAGCTTGGCTCGAGCTCATAAATAGGCGAGTCCGAGCTCGAGCCGAACTTTGAACGATTCAATCCCAAATACCTCATAATTTACCTCGGCTTATATCCAACCCTATTCAAAGGAGTATGCTCTTGAATAATGGGCCCCGTCATGTCGTAGTGGGTGAATGATACGGAAAAACCGAAGAACAATTTTACAGAAACAGTATGGCAAATGGGTAAAATAAATTTCTAATGCAAGCGAATTTAAAAAAAAAAATGTAGTTTAGCTTTGAACATTTAGAAGAGCTCTTTAGGATTGATTATCATTAACTAAACTTTAAACCGTATAACTTGCTCAATAACCTAGAGGTAATTAAATTAGTCAAATTAGTTCATTTAGCATTGTTAACTACAAAAACTTAGCATTTGGAGTAATGAGGACTGACGAAGTAGTAAAATAGGTAGTGAGTATGTGTGAAGTGTAGTATGTTGAGACTATGGGCCGTTTGAGTAAAGAATGATAAGATACTAAGTATGAATTGATAAAGTTTCTTAGAGAAACAAATTAAAGGATACTAAAATTAGTAGTAGTTGTGAATGGTAATGGTGTAAACAGTCTTGTTATTTCTATATGATTTTGTGCCATCGATCCATGGTTTAATTTTATCTTTCAAGGGATATGGATATCTATACACCTCTTCTCTTTCAACACAAGAGTAAAATTAATTACAAGTTAAAAAGGAAAATTGATGTTTAATAATACCAACTGTTATTGATTGATGTTGGAATGATACCACCTTTTGAATTTTTGTGCTAAATGATATGCCGATAATCGAAGTAAGAATATAAGAGACTATTTTGATTTTGTCACACTACAATTTTCTCTAACTACCGAGAATGAGATTGACAAAGCATTATCGATCAACATGATTAAAAATTTGTTTGAAAAAAGTATAAAGTGAATCCAACTTTACTTTCTTAATTAATTAATTAGTTTACAAATGAAGTACAAAGTTAAAGATTAAATAACAAGTGGGGGACATTCTAATCATTGTTAATCTCATACTTATCATACTAATCATAGTCTTGTACCTCCTATGCTCATACATCATAAATCCAAAGTCTCTCCAACAATCAAGGGAATAATGGACTTTTTAATAATTTTTGAAAAATCCATCTGAACACATATAGAAAGTGGCCCAAAGTTAAAAGACAAGACAATTATTGCATGCCATATTCTATTATTATAGATCCAATCTAGCTTGGATGATTATTATGGTTTGTCAAATTAAGATTGAAATTATTTCCTTCATTCATTAGTATCAAGTATCAACCCCACTATGTCATTAACACTACACAAATTGATGAGACTTCCATTTAATTTGAGGGGAGAAAATGGTGGAATATATATAGTAGGGAAGAAGAATGATTATTGCAAGTTAATTGAACAATCAGGAGAAACTTCATCAATTCAAACTTGTAAAAGTAAGTTGCAATAGTTCCTATTATCCCACTACACTATGAATGTATAGTGCAAGTGAGGAGACAAAACCCACTTTATTGTCAATTCTACTTGGTAATTTATTAAATATGGTAGGATGCATTATTTTAGCCACAATGACTGTTTGATTCTAAGAGATATTTGAGACTATTGTAGACTTTGTAGTAGAGTTTATGTACTAAAGACTTAACTACTAATAACATTGATGATTTTCTTTACTTTTTACAATTAATTAATTAATATTCAACTTCTATTATTACTTTTATAATTAAACAATAGAAGAATCAAAGTTTACCCTGCTATTAAGATCATACGAAAAACATTAAACCCTCAATGAGCCAAATTTAAGTGATCTTCATATTTATGAGACATAGGTCAATTTTATATTAAAAAAAAAGTATAATATTGAGTAATAATTGTTTCAAGCATATCCTCTTATGCTCTAGAAATGCCAAGTAGAATTCTTGGCATAAAAGGAGGGTTGGATCAATAATTAATAAGCTTGAAAGTTAGGGTTGGATCAACCTAATTCAATCCTCATGCTCTAATAATTATAGCATTGCAAATATACTCATTTATTATGAGCTAATAGTAAAAAATAATAACAAGTATAAATTCATGTAAAATTTCTCCGTGAATCAATGATTTATTTCATTTTCTACACCCATATTATACATATGAAAACTCATTTGACTTTTACGGTTTCCAATACACGACTTTAAACGTTTTTATTTTCAAATCCGTAAGACAAAAAATTATAAAAACTTGATATTTTAAAAATTTATATTGAGATACATCCAACACGATCCCACTTGAATATACTATTTCTTATAAAATGATGAAATTTTATTGTCAAACTTTTCAAACTTTGACTCCAAACAATAAAATAAGACTTTTTTTTATAGGGACGAAAGGAGTAACTAATTATTATCAACCAAATTCTCGTTACAGGAGAATGTACCTTGAAACCAAATTTTACACTAGCTTGTTACCAACTTAACCCCCACCCCCGACCCCCCTTCTTTTTTTCTTTTTTTTTTTTTTTTTTGCTTCAAAAAAATAAAAAATAAAAAATAAAAAAATTACCCCTTTTTATAATTATTACCCCACCGTACATAATTGGCGGGTAATAATTTTGACGATTGCATAGTAGTGGAGTAGTGGGTTGATAGAATCATAATAGTACGGAGTAGAATGAAAAACGGTAACTTAAGTCAGAACCCGAAAAATGCAAAATGATAGGTACCCTTGTTAGCAAAAGTATCCAGTTCTTGCTGCCTTCTCTGCTTTTGTTTGCTCCTTTATTTTCCCCATTTCTTGGTCCCTCCTCAAGACCTCAACAAGCAATCCTTTCGCGGTCTACTACTACTACTACTTCTACTACTTCTACCCACCTCCATTCCCTCTCTCTCCTCTCATAGGAAGCTTCTAGATTTATGTGAATTGTGATGAGCTACTTTTGAAATCTGAAAAACCATAAAAAAAGTTCAAATTTTCTGAATTCCCAGAAATTTTGTGCTCTTCGCTATTGATTTTTCATGATTGATTGTATTGGGTGTTGAATTTTGAGTACTTTTCGCGGTGTTCCTCCTATTGCTGCCATTTATAAAGGTTGGTTGCTAACTCACTTGGATTTCTATTAATATTGATTAATTCTGGATTAACTGATGTGGGTTTTGTCTGGGTATTATATTTTAATCAAGATTGTATCATAAATATTTTTTTAATGTTCTGATTAGTGGGATTTGTCATATAATATATGGTCTTACATACTGTGATTAAAGAATTCAGTTTGACTATAGTACACCTTTAATTATTCTAATTGTTGTGATTAGGACACCAGTTATGAGAAGATCTCATTTGGGACGTGTGTATTTTAATCGTTGAAAGGAGTTCCATATAATTTTATACTAGTATATGCCACTCATTTATGTTAATTTAAGCAGGAAATTTAACTAAAAAGTGTTGAGCTCAATTAGTTGTGGGAACATTGTTCTTGATGCAAGTTACCTTTGTGTTTGTTTTATATGATGAAAATTTGAGGTTTGAAACTGACTTCGGTTCGGAACTCGGTTGCAGACTTGGTTTATCAAGAAGTTTATGCTGTGGAAGATACAGTTCGGAAGAGCAATATGCCTTTAACTGAGCTAGTTAGGATGTTCAAAGGGAAAATGGAAGCCAGCAATGATGTTGTTGACTCTAATTCTAAAGATCCTTCTTCTAGGTACTCTTAAGTTTGATGGATTTCAAAATGCTGTTGTAATTTCTTAGGCTGTTTTTATGTCTTGTTTTGTTCTTTTTTTTAAAAAAAAAATTGTGTACTTATATTGCTGTGAATTTTTGGGAGGAGTGGATACAGACCAGAACCTGATTATGCTGAGCTAGTTTGGGAAAATGGTCAGATTATGATGCAAGGTAATAAAGCTAAAAAAGGACCCATTTCAAACAATTTTCAAACATTTGGCCTTAAGCCTCAAGATTGTAGTAATGGTACGAATTGTTCGAAAATGACCAAGATTGGTACAATGGATTCTGTAATGGGTAATTACTCATTGTCTGGTCCTTTTGAAATGGGTTTGGATCAAGATGTTGACTTGGTGCCTTGGTTGAGTTATCAAATGGATGAACCTTTGCACAATGACTATACTTCTGACTTCTTGAATGAGTTATCGGGAGTTACAATTAACAATCTCCCAACGGAAACTTTATTGGAAAGGAAAAGTAGTTTTCATGGTGATGGCCATGATACTTCCATGAGCTTGAAACATAGCAACACATCTAAGGTTATTTCAAGTAATGAGAAGGATAATGTAAATGGAAATAGTGAGGTGGCACAGTTTTTGTTGCCTTTCCAGCATAATGTCCCCAGATCAGGTGTTTCTGATGTCACTGGTAACACGGCAGACAATACCCACCATGTTATTTCACGAGACACCTCTCTCAATCCATCTTCACTTACTGCTTTTACCAGCCTGAGATTACAGAAGCTTGATGCAGGGCAACCTAGTACTTCTAGCTCGGGCTTTACAAATTTTCCCTGCTTTTCGCGGCTTGCTGCTCTGTCAAGAGCTAGTCATGTGACTGTAAACCCCTCAAAGAGGATAGAGAATGGAAATAACAGGTTCAGTTTGAGTAGTAGTAATCCTGGTAATTCTACGCTGGTTAATTTGGATAGTGGTTGCTCCCATAAGGAAATAGTTTTTCGCAAACAACCATTTATGGCACAAGCAAATGGCAATTCAGAAGCTTTGCCCACAAAGCCTACTGAAGAGATGCCCGCAAAGCCTCCTGAGGAGTTGCTTTCTGCTAATCAACCTATATGTAGTGAAGACTTTGCTAAAAATCACACGTCATATAATCAACCATGTGATGCACCAATGAGCAAAGTGGATACCTGTGGTGATAGGAACGCGGTGCCAGTAGTTGCAACATCTTCTGTATGCTCAGCCAATAGTGCTGAAAGAAATTCTAACGAGCCTGCACGTAAATCGAAAAGGAAATCTTGTGATACTACAGAATCAGAAGATCCTAGTGATGTAAGATTTTTTCTTCCTACTCCTGGTGAATAATCTTTATCTGTCATTCTGTCAAATCTCATCATAAGCTGGAAATGAACTAACTTGCAGGAAATTGAAGAGGAATCAGTGGGTGCAAAAAAACCTTCTCATGGCCGTGGTGGCTCAAAGAGAAGCCGTGCTGCAGAAGTGCATAATTTATCTGAAAGGGTGAGCTGATATTTCGCAAATTAGCTGCTATAGTGGTGATAATTGGTTTGGGGATCTAATATGTGCCCTTTGGAACATTATTAACAGAGACGAAGGGATAGAATTAATGAGAAGATGCGTGCATTACAAGAGCTCATACCCAATTGCAATAAGGTGCTTCTTTTGTGGTGTTTGATGCCCTTATTCAGTTATGCAGTGCATTATTTTTTAGTTGCAGTTAATGAAATTTCAATCAGTTCATATTTTATTTCTAGTGTGTCAACGTCGAGTCAGAAAATCATAGTAGGATATTTGATTAGAGCTTTACTTTTCTGTTCTTTATTAATATGGCTCTGCTAAACTATTACTTTCCTGACACAAGGCCGATAAAGCTTCTATGCTCGATGAGGCTATAGAGTATTTGAAGACACTCCAGCTTCAGGTACAGGTGAGCTTTCTTATGTCTACTACTTATTTCATTTGATTGCTGTGGCAGCTTATTTTGTGTCAAAGTGATGAATTAATTGAATGGTAATGAAGTTTATGTGTGATATTGCATAGAATGTTGGATGTCCAAGGTAATGTCTCTATGTTGGCAAATTTTTTTCCCATTTGTTTTCAGTATCATTCGGAGATGTGGATAAAGTGGTGATGAAAATGAATGAGGGGAGAAATTTCTGCCTAGATAGATGCTTTTCATTGGACATTTAAACCTTTCATTGCCGTTCCCTTGATTGTTATTTTACACCTAAAGGTCCCTAAAAATAGGGAAATTCATTGCTTACATCGATTTATGGTCATTATGGATGCTTGCAGATATTATCAATGGGTGCTGGGTTGTATATGCAGCCCATGATACTACCTTCAGGATTGCCACCCATCCAAGGTGCACATATGCCACATTTCTCACCCATGGGATTCGGGATGGGCATGGGAATGGGCTTTGGAATGAACATGCTAAACTTGCATAGCGGCACGAAGATGGTACCTTTTCAAGGTCCACATCATCCTGTACATGGAACTGGGCCCATGTTCCAGGGAATGCCAAGTTCTAGTCTTCAGGCATTTCCACATCCTGGTCAAGGATTACCAATGTCCATGCAACGAGCCCCTATTGTCTCTGTTCCTATGTCTGGAAATCTTTCAAAGATACCCATGGGAAATGCCTCAGGTGTAGCTGGGGCATCAAATACAGCACATTTTGCTCCTTCCAGTACTAAAAAGGATGCTAATCCACCAGTAATTTCAAACATAGGTAGCAGCAACCTTAGCAGCTCCATGAATCAGGCAACTAATCAGGTACTGGCAAATTATACCACCTCCTGGATGTTTTTGTTTTGTGACGTAACTGGGTGTCAGTATTAATAATTGATCGCCAGATATTTTTCTTTGGTCTCTGCTGACACCTGAATGAGTGGGACTTGAGTGTTTCAGTAGGAAGAAATTTTACATCAGGGATCAATTATTGAACTACACTAGGAGTCTAGGAGTAAAGTAAAATGACAAAGTTGGGTGCTAGGCTGCAATAATTATCATTTTAGATTATGCACAAGTTGTCAAGAAAAAATTCAGCATTGAATTTCAGATGTTCTGGTGCATTATTATCTTAAACAAACATATTGATGCTTCCATATTTTAAGTGGTTTGATTTTATGGAATGAGAAATGTTAATTTAGATGGTATATAATATGTAATGGAGGCCAAACCGGCTTTTTATTTTGGAGGGTTTTGGTGATGAAGTATGATTTTGTGTCTACAACAACCCCTTCACCGTATCGTCTTAAATGTCTACAAAGGCCACTCCCCTTCTATACTAGAATATTTGTTCTTATGTATGTATTCTAATTGCAGGCATCAAAAGAAGGTATTGAGCAGTCTTCTTTGTGCCCTAATCAAGCTCAAGGTGTTAATGCTTCAGAAACTGCTGAAGCTGCCAGTGGCTAAGAAGCTCTGCATTGCTGACTGGAAATTGTTACCAGAGTTTGAGGGAACAGTGGCAAACTCAATGTGTCATCTTCATAAAATGTACAGAGTATTGACAAGTAACCTGTTTCTAATGTATATATCCCTTATTAGATGCTTACATGGTTAGAGAAATTATCAGTTACTGTTGTGTGCTACCTGGGCCTTTGTCGAGGGGAAGCATAGGATGTTCGATGAAAGAGTGACAATTCTAACTGAAGTGCAGAGTTTTTGCTCTCTAAGGACACTGAAAACTTTTTCTTTTATAGATCTGTACATTACATGAAGATGACATTGTACTTTGTCCTAGTGCTGATCTCCCAGATGTGTACATGTGGTTTAGGTGTATATTTTCAGTGCAAAAGTTTTTGTATTGTTTCAGAAGGTAATAGTATAGTATATGAAAGGATTATTGTCATAGAACTTTGATAAATCAAGGGAGCTGTGTCCCCTTACCTTTTCTTACAATGATTTGTAGTCTTAGTAGTGGAACTTACACCACTGTAAAATTGTAGTTTGAGGAGATGATTCTGTAGATCAGGAGATGTGCTGACTGTATGATGTAAAATGAAATAATTTAGACTTGGATCAATAATTTTTTTTCTTTGTAAATGAAGCAATTGTTGATGTTCCTCTTTATGTCAATGGTTTGCATGAACTGATCTCAAAAGTCAAAACCACATGGCATGATTGTAAGGTAACATTTCTTCTCAGGGTTCTGGTCTTCTGGATTACTATTAAGCTTCCAACCAAATACCTCGTTGCCTGTGATACTATGATTCTATGAAGGAGAACATGCATTTCTGTAGCTCAAACTTGAATGACTGGTTTTCTAACGTATAAGGTGCCGAAGTGGGAACAAAAATTATACTGCAGAAAGAAGTTACTAGTGTATACATATCGTCATATCCTTAAAAACCTTGTTTCAACCTTAAAATGATAAGCTACCATCTAATGAGATAAAGCTCCTCAGTTTATTGGGCAGAAAGAGATTAAGAAAGTGTTCACGTACAGAGGTATTCTCAAAACCCATCTCAATCTGAAATTGATAAGTTTTATTTTGGTTTATAGGTTTCACAAAGTACAATGATATAGATCACCTGATTTACTTCCATAACTGTGAGTCTGTAACAACTGGACAATTTAAGTGCATCATATAGCTTCATTAAAACAGGCATTTCAAAGTTACTTTTTGGTACTAGGTGTGATTGCACATAGCCTTGGAAAACCCACTGCCGAGTGCCGATCCAGAACAACCATATTGCTACTGATTATAGGGACTGACACATATGCACACTCTATGTCTGGATATAATTTCAACTAGACTTTAATCGGTTCAGCAAGTCCTTAAAGTAGTCAATTCATGGAAGGTGAGCTTTAATAAGAAATATGGGAACCATTTCTTTATATCGTAGTTTAATTAATGTTTTTGAACATTATTCCGAGGATTTTTGTTATATTAGACACAATTATATTTGTGTTGCAAAATAGTTGAAATGGATTTTTACAGTCAAAGTAGATGGATCTTATCATTTTTATGGCCTTATATGTCTCAATAATATTTGTGGTAATCATAGAAATGTCTTCCCATATAGGTCCAGTATTAACCAAAATGATTGAATTTTGAAGGTTACCATACATTATTTTTAAATTATTTTCAAAAAAATGTCTAAAATTAAAATAATGGGGAGGTTTGCAACCATTTATACCTTATATTTGATCTTCAAAGACTCTAACGATCATTTATACCTTATATTCAATCTTCAAAGACTCTAACGAGTTTGAGAACCAGTTATAAGAGTTTTTGAAAATTGGTTAAAATGGATGTTTAGAATCAAAGTAGATGATTTTGGTCACTTCTAAAGTCTAGTATGACCCTAAAACACCATGGTAATCATATTTAAGCTGTCCTCACACGAGGTACAAAATTTTCTAAAATGACATAGTTTTGAAGGTTGATATACATTGTTTTTGAGTCATTGTTTGAAAAAATGTTCAAAACTGAAATAAAGGTACATGAACCCACTTATGAGCATAAGGAGGTTTAAGACCATTTAATTCAATCTCCAAAGATCCTAAAAATAAGTTTGGGACCTAATTGTAGAAAATATAAAAATAGGTCAAAATGGATTTTTAGAGTTAAAATAAATGATTTCAATCACTCTCAAGGTCTAATATTATCTTATAAAATCCATGGTAATTATATCAAGGTGTTCTTCTCCAAATTTGAATTTTCCACAATGAATTTTGAAGGTTTTAAAGTCATTTTTGAAAAAATATACAAAGTTGAAATAGAGGTACATGATGCCTTATAGGTGCATAAAAAGTGTTTTGAAACCAGTATTACCCTATATTTAGTCTGCAAATACCTATAAAAAGAGTTTATGACCCAATTATAGAAAATATAAAAATTAGTCGAAATGGATGTTTTGAGTCAAAGTATATGCTTCCAATTACTCATAGTGTCTAATATGACTCTATAAGACTAGTGAGATGCATATCAAGGGTGTATCCTCATTGTATTCAAAATTGTCCAAATTGATTGAATTTTAAATGTAGTACATTATTTTGAGATATTTTTGGAATTTTTTTGAAACTGAAATAATGGTATTAAATTTCTTTTAGTGTCCTATGAGAAGGTTAAGAACCACTAATACCTTATATTCGGTCTCTAAAAACCCTAAAAAGGATTTAATGACCTAATTATAGGAGTTTTGAAAATTGGTGTAGTGGATATTTAAAGTCAAAGTATATGGTTCCAATCACATCTAAGATCTAATATGATCATATGACTCATGATAAGCAAATCAAGATGTTCTCTCACCAATTTTGAAATTGCCCAAAATCATCAAATTTTGAATGTAATTATACATTTTTTGAGATAATTTTAAAATATTTATGAAATATAAATAAAGGTACTCGATGCCTTGTAGGGTTATATAAGGAGGTTTGGAATTATTTTAACACATTATATTCGTTCTTTAAAGGCTCAAAACAACGAGTTTAGGAGCCAATTATATGAGTTTTAAATATTAGTTGAAATAGATATTTTGAGTGAAAGTAGATGGTTCTAATCACTTTGATGTTAGGATCTAATGTGAACCTATAAGATTCATAGGAAGTATTTAGAGGTGTCTCTCACAAGTCTGAAATTGTCCAAAGCAATCAATTATTATGGTTATTATATATTATTTTTGAGATTTTTTCTAAAAAATTTTGAAATTAAAATAGAGGTATTAGATACCTCCAAGGATCACATGAAGAGGTTCAAAACCATTCAATTTTTATATTCAATCTCAAAGGCCTTGGGAAAGAGTTCATGACCTAATTATAGAAGTTTTGGAAATTAGTTAAAAAGGATGATAAGAGTTAGAGTAGATAGTTCCAATCACATCTTGGAACTAATATAACCCTGTAAGATAGTTGTAATATATCAAGGTGTTCTTCACGATCCGATATTATCTAAGAAAATTTGGTAATTTATAAACTGTTTTTGAAATATTTTAAAAAAAGTTACTAGATGCCTCCTAGGGTTATCTTCAGAGGTTTGAAACCATTCAATAATAACTCATATCTAGGTGTTCTCGCTAGGTTTGAAATTGTTCGATATGTATGAATATTGAAGGTATTTATACACTATTTAGTAATTTTTGAAAAAAAAGCCCAAAATTGAAATAAAATTATTGGATGCCTTCAAAGATCATATTCAAACCCTTCAATATCATATATTTTCAGTTTTTAAAGACCTTGAAAACAAGTTTAGGTTTCAATTATAAGAATTTTGAAAATAAGTTGAAACTCCTATGGCTTACTATGACTCTATAAGATTCATGATAAGCATATCAAAGTGTTCTTCACCTGATACGAAATTATCCTAAATTAATGAATTTTAAAGCTTATTATACATAGTTTTTTCAATCATTTTTGAAGTCTGACCAAAATGTGTTTAGGAACCAAGGAATTAGAAAATATGTGTAAATATATTTTTTTGATTCAAAAGATGAAGAACCGAGGAAACAAATAGGATAGGTGTAAATATATGAAATTCTCATTTTTACATTGTTTGGTTGTAATAAGGAAAAATTGTGGAGAAGGAAAGCTAAGTAAATATGGGGAAATCTCTTAGTTATATTAAACTATTTTATTTTCAATAGCTTTTCCCTCAAATGTGAAGGAAACTCCGTGAAAAACAAAGTAAATAATATTATAGTTGAATTTAACCTTAATATCTATGAATTTTTATAATAATAATAATAAACCATACAAAAGAAAATTAATGATTTACCTACGATTCTACAAGTTTATTTTTCCACAATTTTCTATAGATTTAGCTTTTCTCATATTTCCACCAAAAAAAAAGTTTTCCAAACATAATACATGTTCTCAGGTTAATAAAAACGTGCAGTCGTTAATGGTCACTTGAAGTTCCTTGAAATTGTTCCAAATAAAAAATTTCCTTGAATTAGCAAAAAGAACTCAATTCCACATCGGTTAAGCAAAAGCCTTAGATGCTTTGATGCCGATGCCCATCTATATGGTAGAATGTACCACAAAAAAAGAAGAAAGAAAGCTTAAACGATTTGGTACAACTACAACCATCCAGGCAAAAAGCATGCGCGTAAAGGGATTTACTCCTATACGGAAAGAGGTAGAGCGATAAAAATATAAAAGTAGAGAACATAAAATCAGTCCGAATCATGTGCTATTATTGAACAAGAACAAAGTTCAGGCAATCAAAGAACTTGATGACAGCTCAAGCAAATATTAGTTAAGCTGCAAATTAACTCAGTAATACCAATTGTTTTGGAGAAGCTATCGTCCCAGTATTTTATCCTTGAGTTGCTTATAGCGTTCCTCAAGAATCTCCCCAGGAAATAGCACTTCTAATACACAAACCAAATGGTTGTTTTCTGGACTATTATATCAGAGTTCAACGTATATTAGAGTTCTTGTTCTAACAACATATGACCAGGAAACATGCCCAAGACCAGGTGCTGGAAATGAAAGCAAGCTCCAAGGTTTTGACATCCATCTTCGCTAAAAAGAACAATGCACAGGCAAAAATGAGGTCCTGACAAACTTCAGATAGTCTCATATATTCATCTCTTCCAATTCCCCTCTAATGCCTCCTCTACTAGATGCAATAACAGATAACAACGACTTGCTACTTGAATTACAAGCCTGTCACACTTGGTTGTTACCGGTCCCATTGTGGGCATTACTCATCCTTTCTACAGGCTCACTCACATTTCCAGCTACCATTGGAGGATTGCCCTCTGCCTTGTCGAACTGGGTACTGAGCCCTCCATCTACCCCTTGTGTCTCCATATTGCAGATAGAAACAGGCTCTACGATGACAAAACCATCATCTTCAAACGCTTCCCCCACAAGATGGTCTGTTTTTTCCATTATGGTATCAAGAACATTAGTATCATCCACATTCTGCTCCTTGGCAACTTCAGACTCTTTGGAAGAATCTTTGAGTGGAGCCTCAGAAGTAAGAAAAACACTCAGTGTATCTGCAATTGATGCCACATCACCATCTACATGCATGTCATCTTGTAAACTAGCTCCATTGACCACAACAGCAGCTTCCCCATCCCGCTGAAGTTTTAGTTCATTCGATGAATCTACTTCCATGGTGCTTACAGGCTCATTTTCACATCTTGGTGGAGAGACCTGATTAGTTGCTTTCTCAGCCAACTCTTCTGCTGGTTTCTTTGCTTCAATTTCTTCCACTTTTTGAGCTTGCATTTTGTAATGATCCATGAGCTGCTGGATTCTCTCCAATTCAACAACACAGTCACCATAACGTTTCTGCAAAGTTTTTTCCACCTCTTTCTGCTTCTGAACTTCTTCCCAGAGGCCCTTGATCCTGAATGATGCTGCCAATTTTTCCTGTCTCTGCAAAGCTAGGAAGCAATCCAATTCAGTCCCAGCAGTGTTCATCTGTTTGAATGTGAGCTCGATTTGTGTATTCAGTTTATCAGCTCGCATCTGAAATACATAAGTATCAAAACTTAGCATCATCATGGTTAGGTATTAGGTAATACTACTACATGCACTCTGTTCCATAGATAATCTTACACACACAAACACAAAATCAGACAGCCTGTTGTCTTCTTGAAAACTAAAATCTGAATAAATCAACACGGTAATCAGTCACTCTGGATTAGAAAATATGTAGCGAACGCCACATCAGAAGCATTCAAATCTAGATACATGAAGAACAGGCAAGACCATATTGTATGGATAATTCTCTTTCTACAGATACAAACTAGTTAGAAAAGCATGCCAGAAAATTGAAGGTTCAAAGATTTCCAATGCCAACATATCTAAAATGCTCCAAGAAATTTTATACCAAACAGGAAGCATTAAACTAGCAGCTTCACACAGGAGGTACAGATGTCTGCTACTCTCCAAGTCTGTTTACTCCCAAGTTCTTGAGTAACTTGATTCACTATTACAACTTCTAATGATCTTCAGGCTCAGCAAACTATTAATATTGTGTATCGAAGGAACCAAACTATTCCAACAATACTTTATTCCAATGCAAGATGGAAAACTTTACTGTCATCAAAGTTGACATGCAACTTGACCAAAAAAATGGGACATCACTAAGGACTACTCATTCAAATGTCTACATCATGGCATAGACAGCCAGGATGTTGATACACACTACATAAAGCAGAATATTGTTCAGAGGTCAACGACTGAATGATGTGACATATCAATCCATTTGTGCAACATGCAATTTAAAGTCTGAAGTTGCTGAATAGGGGTGGCAAACACATCAGGTTCGTGTTCGGGTCACCTACTTTCGGGTCAGCTATCCCCCAACCCAAACCTGATCCATTTAAGTTTTCGGGTTGAAAACCTCAACCGAACCTAACCTATTTAATTTCGGGTCGGGTTTGTGTCAATCGATTTATATTTTTGTGTCGAAAATATCAACCCTACCCGCTATTTTCGGGTCGGGTTGGGTCAGTTTTTGCCACCCCTGTTGCTGAACACATGCTATCCTTAGAATAAAAATTCCAATATGATCCTCTCCCAACAAAAAGGGGTGAAAACTGGAAAAAAAAAAAAACAAACCTTGTAACCACGAGTAAGAACTTCAATTTTTTTCTCAATCCGTTGTGCCTTTTTATTATCATCATCCATCTTCCTTTTAACATTTTCAAATTCGCTATGTAGGGCAGCAAGCTTCTCTCCAGTTCCAGCCACACTGGATAGACCATAAGCATTACGAGTGGGAAAGTACATCACATCATTCAAACAAGTTTGGTGTGCCTCAACAAAATCATCAAGGGTTTCTTCCTGATGTCCCATAGCTACACGTAGATACTGAGCCTCTTCCTCAATGAAAGAACCAGCCTGACAGATTATATTACAATGTCAGTATGAATTAAAAGTATTTGATAACACTCACTAAAAAATGAACAGCAATAAATGTGGACATTAGACCACTACATTAGAGTTAGATTTTTGTACCTAACTGAACCATGTCATAAAAAAATCACCTCACTGCATCCAATTTTGAACATGCTTAGTGCATGGAGCACAAAATGGAAGTCATGCTTGAAAGGTAAGGTTGGGAATAATGAGCAATACATTTTCACCATTTAACCCTGTATTTTTTATCTAGTGATGCACATGATGTAGTAGATCTTCTAAAAAGTAGCATTTATTATTACCAAATTAAAATGCATATATTTCAGCTTTAAACAATGGTTACAGAAATGTATGTCACACACCTTCCACAGTTGAACAACATTAAAAGAATGGATGCATCATTATAGGATCTAGATATTTAGTATGCCAGATACTTAGAAAGAAAATTTTGTATAACTTGGACCGAGTATTTTGTCAAAAATGAGATTTTTCTATCCCAACATCAAAAACAGACAATATGGTATAGCAAATTTCCATTTTGACCAGCATTTGACTTATTTCGAAAATGTTTAATTGCAGAGTATTTCTCCAGTATATCTCACATGGCGCAACTCCCTTAACAAGGTATTGTGTTTGGCTAATTTGCCTAATTGAAAAGTAGAATCACGATTTATTACTGATTTTTTCAAGGTTGATAATAGACTTCTATCAGACATAAATTAGTGTACTCTCTCTCATAGAGTAGTCATCAAAGGGAGGACCCAGACAAGATATTAAAGGCCTCAAAATTAATGTATCAACATACATAATTCATCTACACTCATACCCTTAAAATATGACAAAATGCATTAGTTCTACAGTTTACCAATAACTATCTCAATGTTAGTTACTAATCTTATTATCACAACAAAAAGAGCATATGCTTCTCCGACAGCAGTAAGAAACAGAAGCACATTGCTCCCCATGACCCCTAAACAACATTCCTTTACCCTGCAAAAAAAAGGGTCATCTATCAAGGAAGTGCCTCAGGAGAAGAAAGACAAAATGAAAGATGCGAGTGTGGTAGCCAGTAGACTCATTAGTGAATGGACTGAGGAAAGCTGCACAGCTCAAGGTCCATAGAAAAACTATATTATACCATTTGCCTCCTGCCCTAAATTAACAAAATGAACCTAGTTAGAAAGGTCTGAGGATGCCAAGATGTACACAACTTTCTAAGTTCTAATCTGTAAGACCCTACACCCTTGCACAATATCATTATGAGGTTTATGATAGTATGGTATTCTCTCCTCAAAAAAAAAAAAAGGGACAATTTGCACACTGAGGAACATGAAAATCATGTAATTAAATAGCCAAGAGAAGGATGGCATGAGATAAACGAATCATCACTAGAATCGCCTCCCTATTTGCTAGTAAGAAGAGTCCACAAAGTTCCATTCCATTTCCATCAAAGTAGATAGCACAAATTTCAGGTCTAGGATTTTAGAATACAAACCCTAGATTTGAAAGAGAGTGATAATTTTTTTTCCCAAATCAGACACATTGTTCCTGTCTTACTCATCCCGACTCTAACCAAAAGTCTTTGTCCATACATGGGGCAAGTCATATCAAACTAAGTATAACAGGGGTGATGAGCATCACTATTGACTTTATTGGCTTCAAACAGGCTTATACAACAGCAAAAAAACCTTAGGCAACTAGGATCCCACACATTTTGGATACATAGGTCTAATAAAGAAACAAAAAAGAGCCTTTATCTATGGCATTCATATCACCTGTAAGGATGAAGTATTTTGAGAACAGCAACTGTTGCAATTTTGAGACACCTAGTATTTTTATCCTTACAAATTTGCCAATCACTCTCCCTTGGAAAGGACAAAATAGAACAAGGGTTGCCTTTTCTTCATCCTGCTCCACATAACAGTGGCTAACATACCTACTACTCGCATATATCTTGCCATGAATAAGGTTGAGAAGTATCAGACTATTATTATACATACACTAGCTAATTGTCTCCGCCAAAAAATACCAAACAAAGAGGAATGGGCCAGAAAAGTTTCAAACAGTAACACAAGGAATTTGACCAACATGTAGAGGCTTTATGGAGAGGATATCATCCATTATGTCAGAATACACAGAAGCATTCTTTGAACAAACAGGTTTCCAATTCAAGGATAGAGATAGAGGAGATTAAAAAAAAATTCCCAACGTAAGCAAGAGATATTGGCGCTAAACACTTGTTCCCGTATACGCAAAATGACCAAGCAGCCTCCAAAAGTGAAGGTATTGTGAGCAACATAAAAACATAAGAAGCCAGCAAAATTGGAGATGGCTGAAAAATAACTAATGTGAAAAATAACAATGGCTGAAAAAATAGAACAATAGAATCTGCAAGGAGAGGAATATTTGGTCAAAGAAAGCAGCTATATAGACAACTAAACACCTTCCCAGATCCCAGACTAAATGGAGACCCTTAATTTAACGGAATGAGTCGACGATTGTCCAATTACAATAGATGCTACCAGGAAAGAAAATTTTAAATCTCTTTTCCTTGACAAATTATAATCTCTTTTCCACCCAATCATTTGATGCACACTTTCTCTGCAAACAAAATACTGCCTGCCTCGCTTTTACAGGAATGGCATAGGTATTATTAAAATATCTTGTCATTTACAAAGCCAGCAGTGCTCTATATTTTATAAATTATCATAAGGAATTGGTTTAACAAAAATAATTATGACTATTGGGCTCCAAGGATATAGATTGATGAGCCATCATAACAGTCAACACAGAATATCACGTATTAGACGCACTGGACAATGGACATGACGTTTAATATAGAGCTTCCTTTCTACTGTGTTCTGGCAAAGTTAGCATCAAGAACCTTCCATAGATGAACTGATTATCAACAGGGATAGAAAAATGAATTGAGTACTATGCATCAAAAGATACAACAAACTTTCTGGGATGGAATATCATAATAGCTGTGGATACAGCAGACTTCATCGAAGTGGTCATTTGTGTGCTTCACCTAACATGATATTTTCAGGAAAATAAAGACAGGCTCTGAGACACTTCATGTTAAAAGTGATTGAACCTTAGTCCTGAAATTTGGATATGGTTTGCTTCAATTCATGTGGAGGTAGAAACACAGCAAGTATTATCTTTCTGTAGGACATCAGATAGCATTGTCTTAAGCAAGGTTCCTGGAGGTAGATAAACAGTATATGTATTCTAAAAGGTATAAGCAGAAAAGGACTATGCTTTTCAATTAATAGCTTCAATTTTTTTTTTTATAGGTAATAAATACAACTTCATTAATGAAAATTTGTTACCTGACAGCTGACACCAAACTTAGCAATTCAGGTTCTATAATACACAAGTAATATATATAAAACTTTTACAATTAAAAGGAAACATAAAAGAAACCAGTAGAATAGAAAGATACCTCTTTCAGCTCATCTTCTTCAAAATCCTCAACTACAGGTACTCCCTTAGCACTTCGCTTGGCTCCCTTCTTTTGCTCTTTATCAGTAAGTGGATACTTGGCATTATCATGCTCCAGCAAGCTAAGCAATTCTTTTCTTACCATCTCATCTGCTTGCTCAATATCAGTAGGAGGAGCAAATGAGCTCTTGTCTTCCCCAGCTCTCAACAATGAATCCCTAATGAGCTCCACAGAAGCAGCTGGAGGTCGAGGAAGCTCCCTTTGCAACACTTTCGATCTCTTTCTCAGTAATGCCTGCAACCTTGCTTCTTCTGCAGCCTTCTCACGAGCTATCCTATCAGACATATCTTCTTCAATCTTCTCCTCTGGTTCTTCAGTATCCTCAGGTTCTGGACGAACAACTACCTCATACTCATTCTTGGGCTCTGGAAGTCCGCTTAGACCCATACGCAAATTTCTCTTTAGTTCAGCTTGTCTCTGAAGTTCAAGTTTTGCACTATCATGCAAATCAATTTCTTCATTAATATGAAGTTCATCCCTGATAGGAGTTCCTTTAGGGGTCATACCAAAGGAACTACCATCCCTGGAGGGAGTCATACCAATTCTTGGAGTAAGACCTGCTCCTCCAGGAGTTGCTGAAGGAGTAAGCATAGGATTAGGAGTTTGAAGATCCCTTTTCTTTGGAGTGACACCAGAAAAATCGGATGGATGCAACTCTGGGTTGTCTCCTCCAAGCAATGGTGTTTGGGATTCCCTCAGTCTAGCAAGATTTTCAGCTTCCATCATGATAGCATCACCCTTCCCAGCAGGAGTTCTTTGGGGAGTACGCACGGGTGTCATCCCCTGTCGAGGTGTCTGAGAATAATTTGCAAGAAGAGCACGGGTTGCACCACTACCTTCAGCAAGTTCCTGATTTCCAACCAAAAGATCACTAGCAATACCCATTCGTGCAATTTCTTCCAACTCCTGGTCAGAAATCTGTGGAGGAGGCAGCATAAGCTTTGACCTCTTTCTAACTGTCTCAGGGTCATTAAGCTTGTTGGCTTGCATGATTGCCCCCGGAGCATCTTGCCTCTCAGCAATCTTATTCTTTGCAATGTCTTGTTTCCTTAATCGGGCTTCCCTATCTGCCCTTCGCTCTCCTTCAAGTTCATCAATTGTCGTCGGAAATTTAGGCTGCTCCACAGGCCTATCTTCTTTAGCAACATCATAGAACCCTGGTGGAGGCCTTTTCTCAAAGGGAATCTCAGCATTATAATCTATACCCTTTCTTTTCCTCTTCCTATGCCTGACGTCAATGCCAGCTGCCTTTAGTTCTCTTCTTTTCTGCAAAGAAGCAAGCCTCCTAGCCTCTTCAAGTTGCTTCTCTCTAGCTTTTCTTTTAGCCTTTTTACCCCTTGTGTTGGCTAACCGAGCTCGTGCTTCAGAAAGCATTTCTTTCTCATCTTCATCCATATCAACAGGATCTGGTCGTGCAGGCTTAGACTCTGGATTGGGATCAATTTCTCCAGGACGCAACTTACGTGGATCATCTCCCGGTTCATAGTTATCATCCTTAGTACAAGCTGCATCAAGAAGTTTCTCATATCGCTCAAGACACTGAGATGGAGTGCGACCAACAATAGGTGCAATAGTCCTCCACTGCGTTGGCATAAGCTTTGCAAGATGCAGTAGCTTTTCATCTTCTTCTCTAGTCCACTCTGTCTACAAGTTTCAGAGAGATCTAAAAGTTCATTCATGTAAATGTCACAAGACTCACAACAACAAGAAACTAAAAACGGAAAGACAAGCAAAAAAAACTTCATCCAAACCTTTCCCACTGCAATCGCTAGTCAAAC
The DNA here is from genome assembly GCA_026401315.1 of Dysphania ambrosioides. Classification (NCBI taxonomy): domain Eukaryota; kingdom Viridiplantae; phylum Streptophyta; class Magnoliopsida; order Caryophyllales; family Amaranthaceae; genus Dysphania; species Dysphania ambrosioides. The sequence goes on from CM048666.1 coordinate 3,255,843, forward strand.
ATGACCAAGAAATAATGTTTTCAATTTAAGAAACAAGCAACCTTAAAAAGGAAACCCAACACAGACTGCTGTTTTAAATCAAGCAATAATCAAAACGCTTCTCAAAAAATTTACCTAGATACTACCACTCGAAACACTTGCAACAACTTAAGTGCATCAATATTTCATGACACAACAAATTTGCAAGCTCCATAGCCAATAAAGTTCCAATCTTCTATAATCTTAGAGAAACGTAAACGAAAACCTCCCCACCGGCCAACCCCCGCTCCTCAACGAAGCAATGATCATAGACGCCACAACGTCTAGAACTATTCTCAATTCCAATTTCTAGACAGCCTGCGATTAACACGACAAGGAAACCACTCAAATCATCATATTCGCAACCGAACTAATAACAAAGACACGCATCAAAACCACATTACATTTGAATAATCCACTCACAGTAAACACAAAATCATCACCATTAGAATCCTAAACCTAAAAAATAGTAAGAAAACCGACGAATTCAAAAAGCGAAGATAATAAAATTGATGTCAAATGCAATACCTTCTTAATGGAAGGGTCAAGCCAGTCATACCAGCGAGCTTTACATTGCTTAGCAGATTTACGAACGAGGAGAGACGAAATCCGGGCCCATTGATTCTTGCCATATTTCATAACAGCAGCTTTAAGGATTTCATCTTCGGTGTTCTTCCAAACACCTCCTTTGATCATAATCCTCATCTTGATTCCCTTTTACTGGTTCAACTACAATTAATTTTGCTTTTTTATTAGGGTTTCGAATCGCGAAGTTTGAATTAATGAAAACCGACTAGGTTTGCGGTTAGTCGGTTTGTTGATTGCCGTTCCTTGGGGTTTTGAAGACTGTAGATGGAGGATTTTCTAGGGTTTATGAGCTCGGTAATTGACGGCAGTGGCAGTTTTTTTTGGGGGGGGGGGGGGGGGGGGAGGGGAATGGGGTGGAGCGGAGCGGAGCCGAGCGGACTAGGGAAGCAAAGAGAGCAAATTGCCAAATTTCGGACTTTGTCCGTACGTTTCACGTAATTCACATGTATACTATATATATTTTTCATGTATGTAACATATATTTTTTTGGAGCGGCTGCACCTTTAAATTTACGTTTGTCCTTGCCTCCTTGGTCGCGATTGCGACGTTACTTCCGATTAAACGGGTAAAAGTATGGGTATTTATTGAATTAAGCTATTTGAATTTTTTTCAGTTGAAATTCAACCTGTCTTAATTTCAATCGGTAATTTAATAAGTGATGACTTACTAAATGTAATCTATTTATGATGTAATAAGGGGTTTTTGTAATGTATTCCTAAATTTTAGGAAAGTTGTTAGAGCAAAGTTGTGTTTATATATATATATATATATATATATATATATATATATATATATATATATATATATATATATATATATATATATATATATAATTTGAGTTTTTATCATAAGAAACTGAAATACAAATTCTGTTTTTCTTCCTACGTCTCTCCTTGTTCTCTTTCTCTAGTTTTTCAATAATTCTCAATCTTCTAGTTTTATCTTGCTATAATCTTACATCAGAGTTCAGAATTACTTGAACTCTTGAATTCAACTAGTGAAGTGAATTCAAACTCTATCTTAATACAAGCAACAATATGTATACAACTTTGCTCTAACAACTTTTCAGAAATTTAGGAATATGTTACAAAAACCCTTTATTACATCATAAATAAATTACATTTAGTAAGTCATCAAAAGTGGCGCTGAATAATTTTAAAACCTGATTTGAAAAATTCGTAAGAAATTTGATGTTTTATATATAGTATATATTTTACATAAAAATATATGTATAATAATAATAAAAATTCTATTTTTATTTTCCAACATGGGGAAAAAAATTTAACTTTAAAAATCAATGGGTAAAATATGTAAAATATAAAAGAAGATATTTTGGCCTCCGATTAAACAAACTAATGAGATCAGATGAGACAACTTGCAAAATCCTCGAAATTTACTTGGTAAAAAATTCTGCTAAACCTCAATTGGAGTGAGATTGATTCAAACTCAAACTTAATATTAGTGAGTTGATTTGAGATATTTAAAATTCCATTTGAAAACTTGTGAGAAGTTTGAAAAAATAAATTTCATATAGCATAATATGCAGTATATCTAAATCTGACATATGCTCTACACGAGAGTGCTATTAAGATTTGATATGAGACAATTTGTGATATATTCAATATCAACTCGATCAAAACTCAGCTATGTCAAATCTCAATCAAATTTGAAGATTTACTCAAAATGTAAAGAGCCACAAATGGTAGAAAAAACCCGACAATTGGGGTTATCCTACACTTGGAAGAAGTCAAAAAAGGAATAATATAGTGATAATTTTAATATTCGTCGAAGTAGTAAATAGGAAAGAAAATGAAAATTGATAAGTACATTTATTTGTACTTTTCGGTGTTGATTTAAACTCCTTTTGAATGAGTTTTAGGTGATTTCGGGTTTATTTAACTGAATTTATGCTAAAAGTCCATAATTATATTTTGGCTCTAATCATGTTGATTATTGCTAATTATTAAGACTTTTTTAGCATAAATGCATATTAATGGATTTAGCATGGTGGAGTATTGATTTGTAGGTGAAATTTGGGCCAAGAAAAGAGAAAGAAGAATTAGCCCAAAAGCTATTTCAAAATAAATAAATAAAGTAAAAAAAAAAGATTAGTTATTTCTTTTTTTTTTTCTTTTAAAGTTTCTTTTTCTCTTTTCTCTTTTTTTTATTTTATTTTTCTGATTTTGGGTAGTTAGTTTTCCTAATTTCTAGGTTAGGGTTTTAGGAGGAGTTTTCTATTATTCATTATTCTCTATTCTAGGTTTTTGGCTTCTTCTTCTTCCTCTCTTCTCTCTTTTTCTAGGTTTTAGTTTTATGGTTTTCTTTATGTAATTCTCCCTCAAAAATATTGCTACTCTTGAATAATCAAATTTCATTCCTAGTTTCATTAACAATTTCATTCTCAAGTAAGTTTTCTCTAATTTTTCTTTGGTTGATTTTATTTGTGTTTATTTATTCATGCCTCTTGTTATTTAATTTAATTTTCTTATAGTTGTATGATTTCTATATTTATGCTTGATTCTATTATTGTTCATATGTCTTTAATTATGATTAGTGGGTAATTTCTTTTCTAGGATGTTAATATATGAACCCTAGTATGTATTAAGTGGATTCTCATATCAACTCAATGTCAAATTAAGGTTGATTTATTAGGTTGTTAAAATTGATCATTAGGTTAAATTCATTGGTTTAATTAGTCAAGAAGCGACAGCTGAGATTAATTACTTTCTTTGTCTTAATGATATTTGCTATTTAATCAAGAAGCGAGAGCTGAGATTAAGAGGGCTACACCTAATACAATTAGACTAATCAAGAAGCGAAAGTTGAGGTTAGGATAATTGAAGGGTTGTTTGATTTGATCATTGATGTTGGTGTATTTGATGAAGGTTAATGCATGTTAGTGGGGATGTATTAATATCCTAGGCTTTTCTCTTATCAATATCACATTTTAATATTTGCAATTTTAGTTATTAGTTTCACTAAACGACTCATTTCTAGCGTAATCTAGTAAAATTGAGCTAAGTTGACCCTATATTAGCTTCCTAGAGGACGACTCGTAATTGTACTGCAACAGTCGTGCACTTGCGGTTATAATTAGTGACTAAAAAAGTAGTCATCAAAAATAGAATTCGTTTCTTCGTCTTTACATAAAAAAATATAGGAGTAACTAACTGTGACACACACGTAGGGAAAACCTTATAACGCATTCGGATTATGAAGCTTTATTTAAAAAGTGAGAAAGCACCTTATGAAGTAGCATTTGAAATGTGAAGAGGACTTTGTTTGGATTACACCGTCACACATGGCATTAACTAACACGTGTTGTTAATAAATGCTATAATTACTATTTTAAAATTTTCCTTCTATATGGATTAGAGGGTTAATTGGAATTAATTTCATGTGGTAATGAACACTAGGATAAGACTGGAAGATGAGCTAAGATTAGAGGAATGTGTTGTCAATCATCCTTCACATAATCAACATTTCATCTTTCACCCTTTCTGATCTTTGATATGATTCTCCGCTTTAATTTTCAATTGTTAGGGCTGTATTTATCTAATTTAGAATTTTAGAATCATGATAAATGATTGAATGTAATCTTTAAATTGTTCGATTTAGGACTTGATAATCAGTAATGACATAGTTAAGAGTTATGAAATTCGACATTAATCGGTGCATATATTGTGATGTCTGGATTTGAATGAATCAAGATTATATTATATGATTGAGGGATAGCTGAATTTAATATTTAATAGTCACCCACGACTAATACCTTATGTTATCCTGTACGACCCACATCCCCAAACAGTAAAGTGTACTATTATTCAACAAAGGACTCTAGGAACATTTTAGTTTAAGAGGATAAATGTGATGATAGCTTTACTCAAGATTTTGGTTTAGGTTGGGAGTAATATATTTAAGATTGTTATTTGCCACACAATTAGATCAGCTTGAACAATAGACAGCTCTAAGATCTGATCAAATCCTGAAAGTCTTTTATGGTAAACAAAGTTCCTAAATCAACAGCTATGACAATAATGGAAAGTGTCTCTTCTAACTTAGGCGAAGCTTCTTTCCAGAAGACTGTACATCATCAAAAGACGAACTATCGGCGTTTTCACCCTTATCCCCCTTTTCACCCTTTTTCCGAGCAATGATCTTATTAATCTTGTGTAGATCGTTGTTGAGCTTTTGGTCCTTGTTCTTCCGTGTTTTTCTTCCGTCTTGCATCTTCACACCAAACTGGAAAGCAGCCTTTGGCATTGCTTCCTTCGACTCGTTGTACTGGGCCCACTCCTCCTCTGTCTCGAAGTCCCACCGATGAAGACGGCCTTTGGCCTGATAAGCATTCAAAAATAAATGCAGCTCAGTGTTAGTGCTACAATATGAACAGAAAAACATCATCATCATCAGGCAGCACAACACCCATACTATTCCCTAGCCCGAGTTATATTTCCTGTATCCAAGTCCATGCCCCAGCTCAATCCAACAGAAAATAAGTGAAAGCAAATAGGCCAATAGGGTAGGGATAGGTCCAGCAACAAAACTCAAAGCTCCGAGAAATATTATCATGATTTTTTACCGGTGACTTGAAAATTAAGCACTAAAACAATAGACACATCACTAGAGAATCATGCAGGCAAAAAGTAACATGGAGGAAGGACGAGGAATCACTTACACGCCCACCCATATCCATTTTTGACAGGTCACCTTCGTCATCACTGTCCACAATCTCATGATTATATGATTGATAACCAGGGTAGCATTCAGAATAACTTTCAGATATGAAGTTGGGATCCTTTTCCCGAGCATCTTTTTCCCTCAGTTGTTGAAGCCTTTGATCATCTCGCTTAAACACGGACCCCAATCCTCGATCCTTCTCCTCTTGACTCATGAATCGTGGATCTTGAAGCATGTTTGGATCTTGAAGCATGTTTGCATTAGCTTGCATATCATAAGCCTGCATTTGCTGGAGATATTGATCAGGATACGCCAACTGATCAGCATATTGATAATCCTGCCACTCCCCCTGGTAGGCACCATCTAAAGATTGAGCGTGTACAACAGCAGCATAACCATTCTGAAATGAACCACATAAGAACAGAACAGGCATAAGACTCTAGCACATCCATATGCTATCAGAATTCCCGACTGCATAAAACAAATGATCATTCCCGAACAAACTTACAGCCTGATTCCAATCTTGGGAAGGATCAGCTGGTGGCACTGGTCCATAAGCAGGTTCATTGAAGTAAGAAGTCCTTTCCTTGTTCCTAGGAGACTCTTCCATGTCTTCTGAAATGGGGCTTTGACTCATATCTCTGCCTGGGACTTCATAGTCAACACCAGCACCAACAAATATATCATCGTCTTCAGCTCGAGCAACAGCTGGGCCTTGTTTATCTCTGGTATCGAGAGTATCCTTTATAAGAGGTGGGGGTGGCAGGGGAAGATTTTCTCCATTCTGATTCTTTGATGACATGCCATCAGGCTTCGTTGGTTTTTCAAAACCATCATACTCATTGATAATAGTTGTGAGTTTTCCTGCCCAATGGCATAGAACAGAAAGGGGGGAAAACAAATTAGTTCCAGGAAGAAATGCAAAGACAACAGAAGCTGCATGAAGTTGTAAGAGCCATGTGCATTACTGATACCATTCACAAAATCACAGAGGAATCTGAAGCTGTCGATATAAAGCACATCAGAAAGAAAATAACCCAACCCCCTTTCAAAAAAGTAGAAATATCGCCACACAGAGCAACAGAGCCCCAAAGTCTGGTTTTGCCATTTTTTTTTAATAATTCTTTCATCGAGGGTTAGGCTGTGTAATAGACTGAAAATTTGACGATAGAAGATAGAACTCATAGAAGCTAATGGTAGAAGATGTTGATTACTGGTAATAAACTGACCTTTGACATCTTTCTCCTTCTTCTTTTTCTTGAGAACCTTTCCAGATGATCCTAGACGGAGATAAGACATAATTTTTGCAATCCGGTCCAGCACAGAACCATCAACATTAACAGTAACCATTTCCTGCACAAGCAACCATCTCAATCAGATGAAAGATTACTCAAATATGAACAATACATGAAAAGATTACCAACCTCAGGTACTGGGCAGTCAGCTTTACTTCTATGCAATGTAGTTGGAATATCATGAGAATAAACATTTTCCTACCATGCAATAAGAAGTAAATTAGGAGTACATCCATAATACAAACAATAAGTCTAAACAAAAGCAGTCTTCTTAAAAGCAGTTCTTCAAACAAAAATCTAGATGAATCGTAATTCAGATCAAGTTTTCAAAGGGCTCATTTAAACATTACTTAACCCAGTGCTCAGCACAAAGAGCTTTGCATTCAGACATCAGGATTAAATTAGGCAAAAGAGATAATTTTGTCATTTGAGGATCATAAATTCATAGGTAATTGCAAATAGTTCGCAATAGGGATTATAAAATAATTTATTATAGATTTATACATGATATGCATAAAAATCTAATGATACTTGCTTCTTAATTGCCATAAAAATGCAGAAACAACTATCTAAAATAGGAGTTGCCATTATAAAAAAATTTCCAATGAGATAAAAAAGAGTTTGGAAAAAATACCCAAATGATTAAAATTCTATCCTCAGAGGATTCTTTTTCCAGATGTCAGGTATAAATCACTCCCTTAAATCTGTTATAATAAAGAATTAGAAACAAAACAAAACAAATGAAACGTCTTGAAAGACTTGCAACATTCTTAATTTAGAAATAACCATAGATAAATTTTTTTAAAAAAAATCTGAAATAGAAAGGCAGTGACAACCACAAAACTTGTGTCAATTGCCACAAATCTTTCATGATTCTCTAACATTAACTCGGAGTCTAATGAAGTATTGGACTTGATATCTGCACAATCTAAGAAAATCATGATAACACCAATCCAGTAACTTACCATGTCAAAAATAAATGACATTCTTCCAGGGAGAAACATTTCATTTGTTTTGACAACACTCTGAGGCTTGATCATCCATTGATACACAGACTGAAGGAGATTTAAGGGAAAAAACAGTAATCAGGGAGCACACAAACTCAAAGCAGTTAACATACTACAATCAAATAACAACATCTACAAAGTAGAAATTTTAAATACCTTTGCAGTTGCTGTTCGGAATGAAACAGGCTGGTCGTCCTTAGCTGGTCTGGAAACAACAAAACTTTCTTTAAGGGCAAACATGGAAGCAACCAGATATGACTATGAGCACTCACCAAAAAATAAGAAGAAGAAAATAAAGCTAAGAGCAACATCCATCTCGGGTTGTTATAGTAAGGTGTTTCCAGTGATGAGATCTATATTGATCTATCAATAAAAAAAATTTAAGTTTCTTCATATGATCACTATTTTTGGCACTTCATATTCAAATGGTGAGACACACTTAGGGATGTGAATATAGGACCACCTCTATTTGTAGTTTTTACGATTTCTTTGCTATGAAAGGGGTAAGTTTAGATTGCAAATTGTGACTATCTCATCTCCAAAACAAGAAATGGAATCATAGAGAAAAGTGTGAAATTTTCAACCTTAAGACCATTGTTGGAGGTGGTCCCACAAATCCAATTATTAGCAAACTAGATGTATAATTCACGCATAAAAGAGAAAGCAAAAGCCTTCACCTAGTTTTTCCATCCGTTTCTTCTTCAGCTTCTGGCTTTTTGTCCATCTCACTTCTTACTTTGTGAAGTAAAGCATAATCCAAACCCTTGACCAAATGAGTATGCTCCACATCACCTGGATCAAACATGACGAGTAAAAATGAGCAGGAGTTCAGAACTAGAAGAGTAGTTTCAAGGAAATAGAGCCAAATTCAGTGAAATTAAGAAGATACAAGAAACTCTCAAAAAATAGAAAAATTATAAATGTAAATCTGTGAAGCTGTGAACAATATAGGGAAAAAAAACCAAGGGCTATGAAGTTGCTGATAGTTTATAGATTCATAATAAACAGCAACATATAAAATAATCAAATTAAATCCATCACTATAATACAACACAACATTGGATGTCACGTTACAACAACCAATAGGCAGTATGCAACAGGGATTACAAATGAATTTCATTCATCCAAAATTGCTTATCAAAAGTTGAATATAGTAAAAGTATACAAACCTCCAAGGTACTTGCTCCGCTCAATGGCCAACTTGTGTGAATCAGCTGCCCTGCCAATTAAAAAACAGCAGCTATTAGCATACTAATCAATTTTAAAATGCTAAAGAGAAAACTAGATACAAGAGCCCCACTTAAGATCCACATTGCCAGGAGGAGCAACAGCATGAAATCCAAGATCAGCAGGCTCATAATCAGGATTCTGGTCTTCTCTCCGCTCCTTAGCACGATCACGATATTTTGGCAGTTCCACTTCTTCTGGCTTCTCCTCCCTACAAGACATAATAGATAACAAAAGTTACCACTACATCACCCATGTAAGTCATCATAAAAAAAAACTCATAAACACTGTTTGGACAATAAAGCTAGAAAACATAAGTCGTGCATTCAAATTTTCACTGTTATGAAATTGCAAGGTTATGATTCATGACCAACAAACAAGGGTATAAATGAAACACATTATTCAACATAACCTTTCAAAACAAGAGGGTTTTGACAGCACATAAATGAAACAAATTCATCATTATAAAAAGTGTTGCAGTGTACCGCTTGTAGAAACCAAACCAAGCGGATACAGATTTCCTTCATCAGCAAGTCCAAGTGAATGATAATAGGAGTATGAGTATGTTTCTTAACATATCACCAAAACTAGGCATTGATAACTTCTACACAAATAAACCACAAAATTCTCAACACCATGTTGCATACATGTAACTCCATCTCTTCAACGCAATCACTTCAAAAGTAAAAATAATAAGCAGATTCACCTCAACTCCTAACTAAATTCAATGGAAAAAGAGCTTAAACTTAGCTAACTCCACTAAGCACTGGATTCAGACAACTCATATTCCATAATGGCAACATATAACGGTCTTTTCCTTCAAACTCGGTGACATGTTATATACCATACCACCACCAACATCATTCAAACAAAAATTCTTTCGTTCTTAGTAATTTTTACAACCATTATTCCCAATATTCTGTACTCAATACAACAATTAAAACCCATGAAATATACAATTGCATTGAATTCGACACGAGCGCATTTCGGTCCCGATGTAAAGCTAAAGTAAAGAACAAATAACAGATCCAACTATAATATTCATGTGAAATCAGTACAACAATTCAGCATATGCACAACCATATTTTCAATCACAATAAAATATAATAAGCATAATCAAGCTAAGATAAACACCAAAGTAATTAATTAATAAAAGTAGTAAGACAAGGTGGTTACTTTCGTCGGAGTGCCTTCTCTTTGTGATACTGCTTCTCTTTGTTGGACGGCATTGAATGATTCTTAAATTAAATTGGGGTTTTTTTTCAAAATTTTGAAACTTTAATTTGGATTTGAATTGAATTGAAGAACTGGCAACGAAAATTAGGAGAGAGAAAATAGAGTTGTGTGAAATTTTAGGGCTTGTGGGTTTCTGATTGCAGAGGTGATGTTTTCTCAAGGGAGGAGCACTGTGATTTCTCTAATCTGAACAACCGACCCGACTATTTCTTTAATATGAGATACCCACCCGACGATTGGCCCTTTATAGTCTTATCCAAGACTCCAAATTAATTACCTCGTATAATATAATAATTGATGCCAAATACTTATTTTATCATTCTTAAAAGTACTCAATATTTTTGTTTCAATTTAAAAAATATATCAAAAATATATATAAATAACATTAAAATTACAGGAAAAGAATATGCCATCATTGATCTTATCAACTCATATTAGACCATTTAATTGAAAGAATATATTTTTGACTATAAATATTAATTTCAATCAATTTTCAAAACTCGTATAATTAGGTTTTGAATTATGGCCTTTGAAAAATAAATATAATGCATAATTGTTCCAAACCTTGGTGGTAGTACATTTATTTCAATTTAAAAAATATCTCAAAAAATGATTTAAAGTAATCTTTAAAATTATGTCATTTCGAATCCAATGAGAAAATACCTTAATATAAATATCATTGATCTTATAAAATTATATTATTGCTTAAAAATGATTGAAACCCACCTATATCCATTTTAATCAATTTGTAAAATTCAAACAAGGATGATGCCTACATCTAATTAATAAAAAAATTAATATAAATTAAACAGAAAAATTAGCCTAAAATAGATCGTGTTTCTAAACAGTAAAATTAGGATAACCGATCGACTGTTCTACAATTCTACAAACAACTCTTATGATCTACGGGGACAACTATTTTGCATGTACGATGATTAATACTACAAAGCTGACAGCTCCAACTCCTCAGAGCTCTCCATCTACGTTCATCTCTTCCTCCATGCCACTGTGCGAAATTCTCATACCATTGTTTGGTACTCTCCTACACTTAAGAAAAAGAAGCTTCAACGTTCTGGGGTTTGGTAATTGAGGCTGTTGAAGGTGGTGCGTGCACCATTAGCATTTCTCCTGCTTTAACGTTATAATTCTCATCTTTTACTCATTTGATTTCATGCCCATATTCTGTAATTTGGTTGAATTCTTTGAAATTGGCTTTGTTGTTGTGCCTGAATACAAATACTACCCACAAATTCTCTATGTCTTTGCATGCTTCTTGTTAATGCCCTTTTGTACGTTTGCTCTGTGCGTTCGTTCTATCTCGCAAGCAAGCAAAGCAAAGCCGCATGAGTATTTGGCGCTAATGCCATCAGTTGTTGGGAGAGTGAATGATAGATTCGCCATTCTCCTCCAGGGCTTCTTAATTAAGAAAAGAAAAATATGACTTGATCTCATTAAAGAGAACAATCAAAGATACATCGAGTCTCTTAAATTTCACGTCATTGCATATATCTATATTCGGACCGAGCGTATTAAAAAAAGACACAAGTTTCAGCTTTGTTTTAGCTGCATTATTATCACCTCGATTTATGTGACTATGTTGTGATTTGGGTTGTGTGTGATGCATTACAATATTGATTTGGTGTAGATTAATACCTTCAATTCTTATTTCACACTTTTTTTTGGCTGAATTAGTCTCAAAGCTTTGATCTTGATCCCTAAGGGGGATTGGAACAAGTTGTTTCTTCTTTGGTTAATTATTATAGAAGAATAATAGTTTTGTTATTTATGTTTTGAATGATACAGCATATATATATATATATATATATATATATATATATATATATATATATATATATATATATATATATATATATATATATATATATATATAGGAAGCTAGATATATACAAGTCTATAAATAAAGAAAATAAATCCCGATGATTAAGGGACAAATATGTATAGCAATAATGTGCAGAAATTACTCCTTCAATCATGGAGATTATGGGGGGATATTGATGCTGAGAATATGGAGATCTGCATTCCGTAATACGCCCCCTCAAAATGGGCTGCAAGGTTGAAAGCCCGATTTTGTGAATTAAGGTTGTGAACGAAAGACGTGATAGGGGCTTAGTAAGAGCATCAGCAAGTTGGTCATTTGTGGAAATATAAGCAACACTCAATTTTCCATCGTGGACATTTTCACGGACAAAGTGGTAATCTAAGGCAAGATGCTTCATGCGAGAGTGAAAAATAGGATTAGCACTGACATATGTAGCACCTGTATTATCACAGTAAACTACCGGAGTAGAAGATAAAGGGTGGTGTAGCTCATGCAGCAGATTTTGGACCCAAAGAAGCTTAGTTGTGGCTGCAGCTACTGCCCTATATTCAGCCTCCGTAGAGGACCATGCTCGTGTCTTCTATTTCTTTGAAGACCACGAAATTGGGTTCCTGCCAAGATAAAAAATGTACGCTGTGGTGGATATGAAATCATCCGTGTCACGTGCCCAATCAGCGTCAGAGTAGGCATGAAGGTTTAAAGGAGAATCTTTATGAATAGGAAGCCCCATTGTAGATGTTCCTTTAAAAATAATGAAGAAGACGATGCAAGGATTGCATGTGGGCTTCAGTGGGACGTTGCATGTATTGAGCAAGTTTATTAACTGAGAATGCAACATAAGGGGGAGTAAGACTCAAGTATTGCAAACTACCGATTAATGCATGATATTGAGAGGGGCCAAGGAGAGGTTTTCCGATAGCGGTTAAGGGAGGATGGACAACAAGAGGTGTAGAAGTGGGTTTAGCATCCTCCATATTTGCTTTACAGAGGATGTCATATATGTAACGGGTTTGACTTAAGAATAAACCATTTTGGCTGGGCATGACTTATATTCCCAAAAAATAGGATAGGTTTCCTAAGTCTTTGAGAGAGAACCGAGAAGCTAATTTGGCGATGAAGGACTCGAGAAATGTGAGCACATTACAAGTGATGATAATGTCATCGACATATCCTAGTAAGTATATGATGACGCCATTAACAAATAGAGTGAAGAGGTAAGGATCAGAGATTGCATTGCGGAAGCCTAGGTGAAGTAAGTGTTGGCGAAGTTCGGTAAACCAAGAATGAGGAGCTTGTTTTAAACCATAGAGGAATTTGTTTAGTTTGCACACATGTGCGGGATATTTAGGATCAACAAAGCCAGGGGGTTGAATTGTGAAAACAACATCGATAAGAGTGCCTTGGAGAAAGGCATTGTTGATGTCAAGTTGACGCAAGGGCCAACCATGAATGACTACAAGAGATAAGACTAACCAAACTGTGGTAGGCTTGAGTATTAGGCTGAAGGTTTCCCCATAATCTATACCAACTCGTTGGGTAAAACCCCGAGCTACATAGCGTGCTTTATGTTGGATGATGGTTCCATCCTTGTCTCGTTTAACACGAAACACCGATTTATAACCCACTACGTTTTGGGAAGGAGAGGAGGGAACAAGAGACCATGTATTGTTTTTCAATAGGGCATGGAATTCAGCCTCCATTGCTTTCCTCCACACAGGACTTTTTAATGCTTGGGTAATGTTTTTAGGAAGGTTAGATTCGTGGACTTCGGCATTAAGATTGAGCTTATTGATTGGTTTTCTAATGCCGTGTTGAAGACGGGTAACCAATTGTGGAGAATGTGAAGGAGATTGCGGTGGAGGAGAGTGAGGAGTTAATGGAGAGGGAGAGGAAGAGGTGGAGTTTGTGAAAGAGGACGAGAGAAGTGCAAGTGAATGTGATGTAGAAGAAGGTATAGGCACTTGGGTAGAGGTAGGAGTTTGTGGAGAGGGTGAGTATGATGGAGATGGCGATGGCAAAGATAATGTGGGAAGTGAAAGAGGACTGATCAAGTAATTTAGTGGCATCATGAGAGAATATGCTTAAAGAGGCAAAAGGAAACATTGTTTCATTAAAGTGAACATGACATGAAATGCAAATACGGTTTGTGGAGAGATCAAGACAGTAGTAGGCACTTTGAGTAGGAGAATAGCCATTAAACACACACGGGAGAGATTTGGGTTCAAGTTCATGGGGAGTATAGGGTTTAAGCTAAGGATAACAAAGACACCCAAAACTTCAAAGTTTACATAATTAGGATAATGACCAAAAAGTTTGTAGTAGGGGGGAAACATTATTTAAAGTAGGAGTGGGAAGCCTATTTATCAAATAGGCTGCAGTTGAGGCAGCATGTGACTAATATTCAAGAGGCATGCTTGCATAAGAGAGAAGAGAGAGAAATGTTTCAACAATGTGTCTATGACGACGCTCTGAATAGCCATTGTGTTGAGGTGTATGTGGGGGAGTGGTAAGATGAGAAATGCCATCAATGGTACGGTTAGATAATGTTGGAGAGTTAAATACTCACCCCCATTATCCGAGTAAAGTGTTTTGAGGGGTTGTTGAAAATATTTTTCGACAAGAGCATTATATCGGATGAACACGTGTTTCGTGTTTGATTTTTGTTTTAAATTGTATAACCAAATATATTTGGAATAATGGTCAACAAAAATGAGATAATATTTAAAACTGTCATGGGAATAAACAGGTGATGTCCACAGATCAGTGTAGACATATTCCAACGGAATAGTGGAGACAATAGAGGAGGTAGAAAAGGGTAGTTTATGACTTTTATTGTAAGCACAAGAGTTACAATCTAAAGTAGAGATACTAGGGGCATTAATTTTATTTTTAGAAGTAATAAGCTGAAATACATTCCGGGACGGATGACCTAGACGGTGGTGCCAGGCAAGGGGTTTATAAGATCTAGTGTATCACCTTGGGGAGCTCCTGTGCTCTTTGTGAAGAAGAAAGATGGAAGCATGAGGTTATGTATTGATTATAGGGAGATAAATAATGTGACTGTCAAGAATAAGTACCCATTACCCAGAATAGATGACCTATTTGACCAGTTAAAGGGGGCTAGCATATTCTCTAAAAATTGATTTAAGATCGGGTTACCACCAATTGAAAATCTCTGATAAGGACATCTCAAAGACCATATTTAGAACTCGTTATGGGCACTGTAAATTTACAGTTATGCCAATTGGGCCAACCAATGCACCTGCTATCTTTATGGATCTAATGAATCGAGTATACCACAAGTACCTAGACAAATTTATAGTAGTATTCATTGATGATATTTTAGTGTATTCGAGGAATAAGGAAGATTATGCCAAAGACTTGAGAACCATTGGAAACTCTTAGGAGAAATGAATTGTATGAAAAGTTTTCCAAATGTGAGTTTTGGTTAGAGAAAGTAGCATTCTTGGGGCATTACATTTCCAAGGAAGGTGTTTCGGTAGATCCCGCGAAGATAAAAGTTGTTAGCGAATGACCTACTCCAAAGAACTTGACTGACATTAGGAGTTTCTTGGGTTTGGCAGGGTATTATAGGAGATTTGTCAGAGACTTTTCCAAAATAGCCCGACCTATGACCACCTTGATGAAAAAGGAAACTAAATTTGTATGGGATGAAAGGTGTGAGTTGGCTTTTCAAATCCTCAAAGAGCGGTTGACTATCGCACCCGTGCTAACATTGCCCAATAAAAACAAAGGATTTGAGGTATATAGTGATGCCTCAAAGCATGGGTTAGGATATGTACTGCAGCAAAATGGAAAGGTATATAGCAAGGGGCCTACGTGTCACGCCAATTGAAGCTGTATCAAGCCAATTATCCTACTCATGACTTAGAATTGTAGCGATTGTGTTTGCTTTGAAAATTTGGAGACATTATCTGTATGACGTCACCTGTAAGATTTTCGCAGATCATAAGAGCCTCAAGTATATCTTCACTTAGAAAGACTTGAACATGCGACAACATCGATGGCTAGAACTAATTAAAGACTATGATTTAGATATCCAGTATCATGAAGGAAAATAAAATGTGGTTGCAGATGCTCTTAGTAGAAAATTGAGTCATATTATTAATGCCTTAGTGGTGGCCGATGAGTGGTGTGAGGAAATGAAAAAGTTGAGTCTTGAAGTTATGAACCATGTGGAATTAGAAAACCTCTTGAATTCTTTATCCCTAGAACCATCTATTTTTGAAGAAATTAAGGAAAAGTAAGATAAAGACGAATATTTAAAGAAAATTAGAGATAAGGTGATTACTGGGGTAGAATCTGATTTTCAAATTCATGAAAATAGTAGTTTGAGATTTAAAGGGAGATGGTGTGTGCCGCAAAGATGTGAGGAGGTCAAAAGAAAGATCATGGATGAGATCCATAATACTCCTTATTCAGTGCATCCTGGAGGCGAAAAGTTGTATAAAGATTTGAAGCAGATATATTGGTGCCGAATATGAAGATAGAGATAGTTGAGTATGTGTCTAGATGTCTAACGTGTCAAAAGGTGAAAATAGACCATAAAAGACCCATGGCGAAGATGCAACCTCTAGAATACCTGGATGGAAATGGGATTCAATTTCCATGGACTTTGTGACTGGTTTGCCAAAGACTAGAACTAGAAATCACACAATTTGGGTGATTATGGATAGACTCACCAAATCAGCTGTATTCATAGCGATTAAGGAGACTTGGAAGAAAAAGCAACTAGCTAAGGCATATGTGACAAATGTAGTTCGTTTGCATGGAGTTCCTAAGAATATAGTGTCAGATAGAGATTTGAGGTTCTTGTCTAAGTTTTGGCAAAAGGTGCAAGATAACCTAGGGACTACCTTAAAAATGAGTACAACCTTCCATCCGGCAACTGATGGGTAGACGGATAGGACGAATCTGACTATGAAAGATATGTTGAGAGCTTGTGCGATAGATTTCCAGGGTACTTGGGAAGATCAGTTGGATTTAATAGAATTCTCATACAATAATAGTTATCATGCTAGCATTGGGATGGCACCGTTTAAAGCACAGTATGGAAGGAAATGTAGAAGCCCGGTGTGTTGGAATGATATTGAACGCATGACTTTAGGGACTGAATATATAGAAGACATGGTGAGTAAAGTAAAAGTGATTCAGCCGAGGATCAAAACAGCACAGGATAGGCAAAAGAGCTATGCCGACTCAAAAAGGAAAGAAGACGAATTTAATGTAGGTGATAAAGTCCTTTTGAAAGTCTCGCCTACTAAAGGTGTAATGAGATTTGATAAGAAGGGAAAGCTTAGTGCCAAATATGTGGGGCCATATGAAATTCTGCGACGCGTAGGAAGTGTAGCCTATAAGTTGGCCTTACCGATGGAGTTCGAGAAAATGCACAATGTCTTTCATATTTCTCAGCTGAAGAAATACGTGCCAAGAGAAACCCATATTCTGCAACCGGAGGCTATTCAATTGGACGAGTCCCTAGCCTATGAAGAAAGACCAGTCAAGATCTTAGATCAAAAAGTGCAAAGTGCCCGAAATAAAGACATACGAATGGTAAAAGTTATATGGTCTAATCATGAGTATGAAGAAGCTACTTGAGAAACCGAAGATGCAATGAAACAAAAATATCCCGAGCAATTCAACGAGGTGAGTTACGGGGTCATAACTCTTTTCTTTTAAGAGGGGTAGAATGCGTATAAATTCGCGCTTTTTATTGTGTTTTTACAGTATTTTGGGTGCAAATCAGTGGAATTCGTAAAATATCTATGTTAATTATAAGAAATTTATAGCAATCTTTTCAAAATTCTTTAGTGTTGGGGTTAAGTTTTGGGGACAAAACTTCTTTTAAGAGGGGTAGATTGTAATCCCCCGAAAAATAGGAGATTTCGATTACATTTTATCGAAAATATTAACTATGCATTAATGTAATACATATACTCTACATATATACATAAATATATGTGTACATACATATTTCCAAAATAAATTGCAAAATATTTTATTCCTTTTAATTAAAACTCTTTTCAACAAATTATATATATATATTTTTTTATTTTTTCTAAGAAACCAACTAATCCTAAACTACCTAAACCTAGTACTACTATTTTATCAAAACTAAACTACCTAAACCCAGTATCACTATTTTATCAAAACTCAACTACCTAAACCTAGTACTACTATTTTATCAAAACTAAACTACCTAAATCTAGTACTACTATTTTATCAAAACTCAACTACCTAAACCTAGTACTACTAATTTATCAAAACTAAACTACCTAAACCTAGTATTACTCTCTTATTAAAACTATACTACCTAACCCTAATCCCATTTATTTTCACAAGCTCACAAAACCCTAAACACTCTTCCTCTCCTTCTCCCTCTCCTTGCTGTGCACCCTCAGCCGTCACCACCCAGCCCAGCTGTCGCTACCTCTCCCCTCCCGTCCTCCACCACCGTTGGTGAGCCACCGACCTTCCTCCCTCTTATTTTTCCTTTGTTTTCTCTTCTTTTCTTCCTTAATTATTATGCCCTAGTATACATGTTTAATAAGTTTTTATATGATTTTTGTATTGATTTTATCATGGGTTAAATTTTAATTAAAAGTGTATAAATTTTATATTCTAGAACTTATTTTATGCATACTGCTAGTTTCATAAGATTTTTATGCATAAATATTAATGCCTAGGCATGCTAGTGCCATAAATTAGAGTTTTTGATACTAGGCTTTTGATTTTCACATAAAACCTTAAATATTTTGTGGATCATCTATGTTAAATTTTATGGGGTTGTTATTTAAATAAATTTTCATATTTTATGATCATATATTTTGTTATAAAAATATTAGTTTTCATGATTTAAGGCTTAGATTCTTATACTAGTATTTGGTTCATGAAATTTTGACTATAGTATGAAATATTTTGTTAAAAATTTAATATTAAGGTATTTGAAATAAAATTTCAGAATATTATACATAAAATATCATGGTTTAATTGTTGAAAATTTCATGTTTTAAAGTTTGAAAGTATATACTATTAGTATATACATTAGATTAAGACTATTCTAAGATACAATTGGGAGTAATTTGAGTATACTACATAAAATACAAATTTTCAAATTTTAAGAGTTGTAAAAATGGAGTTTCATAACATATATTTTAATGAGTTTACAAATAATATATGTAGTATTATGTTGGAGATACTAGATTATGTTTTGGGAGACTTAAAAAGATATTTTGGAATTGTTTTAAAACCCTAGAAAGATTAGTAGGATTGCTGTAAATTTTGGGTAATGATGTATTGATTTAGGTTGTATAATTTGGTGAAGGAGAGCACTTTGTAGAAGGTGCTAACTAGTAAGGAAAGTGGCCACCCGTGTATTTTACTCCAGGTACGTCCAAATTACGAAGAACGTTACCCTTAGGAGCATGATTTAGGATGAAATGCAAACTTAGTATCATGTTTAGGGAACCTTTTGAATGAGATTGTTTGGTTATCTATTTGAAAGAATTCATGTTCTTTACATTAGGGGCATGTTTTGGTATTGTTTGTGAGAAATCGTTATTAATTAAATTGGTATTAATTTGTTAATTAATTCATAAGGGTGTTTATTTTTACTCTTTCATTACTGATAATATGATGGAAGTAAAGGAAAATCTTTTTAAGTCTTAATGACGAGGGTAGTTGACTTTGTTCAACAAATTTAACAGTCGATATTGAAATTAAAAGGTTAAATATTACAGTATAACAGAGATTGATTGTGTAACTTTAATGTTTGCATGTGTGTGATGTGGTGATTGTGTATATTGAATTTAAACAGTAAATCATGTAAAGAGAAAGAGGATAAGCAATAAAACCTCTAGGCTAGTGCACGTCTAGAGTCTTGACAATCAGGGGTTGGAGTTTCACGGGGTATTATCCGTGGTTTTTATTAGAGGCCGTGTAATCTACGAGTCTCCCTTTTATAAAGTTTTAAACTGAAAATTGGGGTTAGTTGAGATCTCATCTAGTTATGGTGACGGAGTCGCGCCCGTTTACTATCAGGATTTTTATACTGTATTTTGATGCTCTCCGACGGGAGTGCATGAGTTATTTATCTATTTAATGTCCTAACTAGGACATGGGGGAGACAACCTAGTCTATTGCTTATTCCAAGTCATTAATTAATTTATCACATCAGTTGAGTAAAATGTTGCGTGATACATTCTTACATTTTGTAATTATTCTTATTTAATTATTATTTTAACTGTTATACTTTGTAATTTGTATGTACCCAGCTTGCTGATTACGTGCTTTGTGTGTTTTTGGTCATGGCTTTTGCTTATAAATGACACTGTGATGATCCAATACTTATATTTGTATTATTAGAGAACAGATTATTAACAGGTATCCAAACGAGCATTTATACATGGGTGGGTTGAGAGGAGCGTTATTTTAATTTAGATTTCAGAATAAATTATGTTTGTTTGATTTGATTTTAAACTATTGGTTTTGGATTAGAGGTGAACATTATTGGGTACATTGCAATAAGGGCCGTAGTGTTTCCAATTTGTTATGTTAGGAGTTTGTTTTACATTTAATGTTATTTCAAAAGTCTTTTGGTTTTCCGCTGCAAAACTCTGTTTTATAGCCTTAACGTTTGAATACGTGGCGGTAGCACACCGGTAGTTTTCTAAAGGTTTGGTTTTCGGAAAATAGGAATTACCGGGGTGTTACAGAAACACATAGGAAATCTGATTCTAGAGTTGGAATAATACATCCCAATGTTAATTGTGGGAAAGAAAAGTATTGGCAGCAAAGTATTCAGAGCTCGTATGCTTCTCATGGGGCTCTTGTGCTCAACAGAAATGATGATGTTATATGATTAAGGATAAGTTTTATACTGCCTTTGAAACCACTACGAACATTTGCCCTTGAGGATGTGAACAAAGCTAAATATGAAAGAGATCCTTGAATCCCAGTGTGGTGAAGTTGATGAGAGAAAGACTGGGTCTAAATTGATTGAAAAGTCATTTGATAAATTTACAAGAGCAATAAACATCAAAAGAGCAGGCTAGTCAGAAAAAAGATTAAAGTTTCTGTGGTTTATGTTTCCCATTCATCAATTCCTAATTTTATTTCCATGCACGAGTCTGATTTTGTGCAATGTTGTTTGTTTTCTTGTAAGTAAACCTGTTCAAATGGGTGGAGGCCCGTTAAGGGCCATAATGGGTCAAGTCGGGTCAATAATGGGCCTATAGTTTCCAAAACTTTTAAACACTATGAGGTAACGAATTATTTCCACTTACTTGCCGATAATTCATTACCAAAGATTGGAGGTGATACACGTAAATTATCTCTCTCTATAGATAAAAACTATACTCTCTTTGGACGGCCCAACCCAACCTGTTATATGTTTTCTTTGGCCCGGCCCAACCCGTATTGTATCTTCTTTGACCTGCCCTGGCCCGACCCGTTTTACTTGTGACCCATCCCGGCCCTAACCCGCCCCAATGTACAGGTCTACTTGCAAGGGATCGATAAATGCAAGACGAGAAGGGGCAATTTTTGGCAATGAAAGGCTGATTTGGTGGTGGTGATCCTAACGTGTGGACTATCAGATATAGATCATGTCAACAATTGAAACAAAAGCTTCTGCATGTACTATGGCAGTGAAAGGCTGAAAGCATTAGTGTAGGATTATGCACAGTTTATATATTTCTTCTGATTAAGCTTGGTTTATGAGTTGGTGAGTTAAGTGCACTTTTTTGATTTTCAATTTAATGGAATGTTATTGCTAAGATTGTAAGTATGTTCCTAAATCCTTTAGTTTTTTGTCATTACTCATGTGCCTCCTAATGAATTATTTGGCATGAAATTGAGATACAAAAGGAGTCAAGTATATCTTATTTATCTATTGAATGTAGTTGTTTTTGCAAGTGATCAATCAATCGGAACCATATATGGCTAGTCCACAACCTAAGTCAAATGCTCTATATTAATTAAAATGAATATTGAGTATATTAAAAAAACAACAAAAATTTATATCTTTATATGAAATACAAATAAACACACAAAAAAATTAATACCCATAACACTCGGTCTAATCCCCAAAAAAAATTGAATAGACGACAGCAAATCCTATAGGACCAAGTGACCAATTGATGAGTATGGAATCTACTAGTTAAGACTCTAAAGAGTTGAAGACTTTTAATTCCAAGGTGAATTGTGTCGCGTTTATGATATATGAGTGCATGACACCTCACAAAACAGAAATATATAGTAATGGCGACGATGAAGAAGTTGGCAAGAAAATTCAGCAAATCCCTCCAAAACCCAAATTCCCACGACGACAATCTCTCTCTCCCCACCATCGACGATGCTCGCCCAATCGACACTCAAGGTCTCTCATTTCTAGGGTTTGGTTTTAATTCCCTATTCTATAACCCCGCAAATCTAACTGCTAACATTTCTCTTTGATTTTGCAGAACAAGAAGAATTGGTGCGATCCCTTGAAAATTTACACTCCCAACAAAGCAAATTATGGAGGGTATTGCTCAGAATCCAATCTTTTTTATATTTTTTTTGTTGAATTAATTGAATTTTGAATTGAGTATTTAATTTTTTTATTCTTGATTTTTTATTTGATGGGTGTTGAAAATGTAGAGTATATTTTCTGGGTTGCTTTCATGTTACATAGGGTTTCTCCTGTTCTCCATTTATCATCAAGCTGCTTATCCTTGGGACTTGGTAATTTTTCTTTTCTCTACTCTTGGCATTCTTAAAATTTCAATTTTAGTTACTTCGTTTTGATTTTTTAGTTGATTGTATCGGTTTTGTTTTGTTCTGTAGTGCTTACGTGAAACAAGTTGTACCCTGACTGGAAAAGATGGGATCATACCAATTGAATTTATATAAGTGGGAAATTATTTGTTTTGGGATTGTTGTTGGTTTTTCGTATTTATCGTGTTTTGAAGAGGGTGTACTGCTTACTTTGACGAGGTAGTGCAATTGGTGTGTCGAAGAATGGTTATAGTCTTATAGAGTTATTATAAAAGGATAGGAGTATGTTGTTGGATATTTCTTTCATGTTAGGAGAACTGTAAGGCTGCTGTTTGTAAGAGTATGTGCAATGAAATATTGTTACCTAAAAACTCAATGATGGCAACAGCGTGTAAGTTGTAAGGGAGTGAACTTCTCTTTGAGTTCTATTGAGGCAAGAGATGGTGTAGTTCTACTTCTAAGTTTTGGTCAATGGAACGGAAACTGAGAGTATTTTGTATTTGCTTATAAATGGAGGTTCTGAATGTTGTGGGTTATAGGAATAGTTACTTGTTGGTTTAGGAAGGAATTATGTTGACAACTCTTTACTTTCTTGGAGATATTGTTCTGTGTTGATGGTCAAACCATTTCCTAACTTGCTAATTGCTACACTTGAACAGCGTTATCATGCTTACTTCATGGAGGACATTGATTCACGGCTTATCATACTTTCAGGTTTTTTTTAATCTTGCCTTTTTCACCCTCCTTGAACCATTGTCTTACAATTCAAACACTATCATTTAACCGAAGCTGTTTTCACAGGTTGTGAGGTTACTTATGCATCACTTTTATGTATATCCCCATTAGACAACTTATTTCTTATTGTAATTTTATGAACATACTTCTTTTGATGTGCACATGATTTTGGGAGAGAGAGAAAGGGAGGAGTGTGTATTTTTTTTATTGAATTACTGTTAACAAGAGCTTAGAACAGTATTGTTGATTGCATAAGCATGAATTCCTTAACTCTCCCCAGCTTAGCTAAAGCATATAGAAGAATAAATTGTCTTCTTAATCCTTTTTTTACCATCTTTGTCCTTTAAATCCATGACTTATGAGAGAAGGAAGTATAGGCTGTGTCATATTCTTTTTTGTTTTTTAAATCTTCCGCTTATTTTGTCTCTAAATGTTCAGTGCTAAAAGGAAATGCTTTGAAAATAAACTCATATCCCCACTTCCAAATGTCAATTAGAGAGAAGAAAATGTATCGTAGTATAACTCTTTTCCACATGTTGTCACATAGCCTGATACGGCCAAAGTTTTTGCATGGCTGACAAATCTAAGGAGAAACATTATTTTGCATTCTCTATGTCTCCCTTGATCCCTTCATTATTTTTCAATAAACTAATAATTTCTGGTGCAATTATCCTTGATCTGCTCCATCTCTAATTCAACTTCCAACAGATTGGTTAGCTGTTATTGCATGTTCAACAGCCATTCTAGGGCTCATGAAGAGTTCAGAGCACCATAGACAGTGGATTTGGTATTCTGTCTTTGGTGGGATAATACTTGCTGTCTTTTGGTTGTACTACATGCTTAGGTAAGCACAAATATTTGCTGTCTTTTGGTTGTATTACATGCTTGGGTAAGCATGATCTTTTCTTCTATTTTATCCAAGTATCAAATAATCATTTTATACCAATCTATAATCTCGATAACCCTATTTTGTGACAAGACAATTGAGTATA
Organism: Dysphania ambrosioides; assembly: GCA_026401315.1. Classification (NCBI taxonomy): domain Eukaryota; kingdom Viridiplantae; phylum Streptophyta; class Magnoliopsida; order Caryophyllales; family Amaranthaceae; genus Dysphania; species Dysphania ambrosioides. The sequence goes on from CM048666.1 coordinate 3,280,240, forward strand.
GTATTTGGAACAAATTACCTTGTTTACTTTTCATCTAATTGTTCAGTCATGTATTGTAGATTGCCAAGGTTTCGGTGGGACATCATTTGGCTTCCGTTTGGTCCCCTAAGGTTCTTACTTGGAGAATTGAATTGGTCCCTTATTAGCCTACTTATCTCATCGATTTCTGACATTTGCTAAATGGTGTTACAATTGTTGCCCTGCAGTGGTGCTGGGATCTGCCTTTATGTGGATCATCTACTTCGTGAATCATCTGAAGAAGTTCGAAAGCTTAGAAGTTATATGTATGCTTACAAGGCAAGCTAAAACTTTATTTTATTGTGACTTTCACCATTATCCCTGTTGTGGTGTTGAACTGATCTGTAGCTCTTGCTTGAGAAGATCATGATATGAAGCTTGGTTTTCAAGAGAAGGTTAAGGATTTTGCAAGGGTAGAGTGTGTGTGTGTACCTTAGTTGGTACTGTGTCCATTACATGTAGTTTTCTTGTTCTCTTGACTGTGAGTAAATGATGTAGAAAACGGATTTTATACTAGTGGAACTACTTTTTTTAAGCTCCTCCGCATTGTGTGCTCATTTTTAACATCAATTATGATATCAGTAAGCTTAGTTCTTGAACAACTTGTTAAAGTTCAATTGTTCTAGATTCCTCACTCCAAATGTCACCTAGATTCTTTTAAATGTACGCCCGTATTATTTCCCCTCCCTGGTTCTGTAATTAGATCCAATGTAACCTTTTGTACATAAAATAGAGACTGGTAAACTTCATGCCATCTGAAGAAGAAAAAAAAAAAAAAAGAAAAAAAATCCATATCTTAAGAAGAAAAGGACAAAAAAACTTTCTAAGAGCCCTAGAATAAATCTCATGTATCCCTCTTGCAAGGTAAGCAAACTCAACTTTATCAAACTCATAAAAGCTTCACTGTAGTGAGATTGGCACAAGCTTGAACTTCTAGTTTTGAGCAAATTGAACTTGGCTCAACAGATTTAGGCTGAATTTCTAAAGCCTTTGACTCTGATCTACTTGCCTCCGTTTCTCTGCATCTTGTCTAGTTGAAAAATTAGTTACACAAGCCGACTGGCTATATCAATATCCCGAAGTGTCGAAGTCTACTAAATTGAAACTTCATGCTTTGGAATAATTATAAAGCCCAGATTTGCCTTTTTTCCCTGCCTCCAGCAGTTATTAAAGAAATGCTGCAATGTGCCTCAAACAGATTGTATTAAATCATTTGAAGACAAGAGACTCATGCATGAGTTCAATGGAATTTAGCAATTCACCTTCGATTGGAGCTGTCAGAAAACAGGATGAGTACACCTTTCCAGAAACTTATATTTTATCAGAAAAAATGAAAGAGCAGATTTTGAATTGAAGAGGTGAGAAGTTTTAAAAACAAAGAGAATGAAATAAAGTACAAAAAAAAAAAGCAGCAATCAGTAAGAATGGAGGCAGACCTGGAACTACAAGAATAAGTAAAACAAATCATTTCCTGGAAACGAAAACCCTTCCCCGACTTCATCAGAAGCACCATCAAATATTGTGCACACAGCACACCCCATCCTACATTCTGAGCAGTTGAGCCGATTTGGCCTTCAGACTAGACGGAAAATGGTGCATCAACTAGGGCTGGCAAACGGATCAGGTCAGATTCATGTTCGGATCACCTATTTTTGTGCCAGCTATTCCCCAATACAAACCTAATCAATTCAAGTTTTCGAGTTGAAAAACTCTAACCCGAACCTAACCCATTTAATTACGGTCGGGTTTGTGTCAAGCCATTTAAGTTTGTGTCGAAAATCTCAACCCTAACCCATTATTTTCAGATCAGTTTTGGGTTGGGTTTTCAAGTCAGGTCAGTTTTTGGCACCCTTAAGATTTGGTTATTCAGTAGAGTGGCTGAAGAAAAAGAATTAGGGGTTGAGATAAAACGACTGACAAATTAACAGTAGATTAATTATCTTTTATAATTTTAATTTGAGCTTGGAGTTTAAGCCAATTGACTAAGCAAGTATTTTTTTTACTTAGTATAGTTTTGTTATCAAGTCAGGTCAAACCCGACCTGATTTTGACCCAAAAAGAATTTCAAAATAAGTGAGTCACTTTCAGGTTAAATTTTTAACTTTAACCTAACTCATTTAATTTTAAATCGGGTTACTGTCAACCTATTTAAGTGTTCGTATCAAAAATCTCAACCATAACCCACTATTTTCAAATTATGTTCAAATCGAATTTTCGGGTCGGATCTATTTTTGCCACCCCTAGCATCAACAATCAAATATTGTGTTGAATAATAATATCAAATTCAGACTAGATGGATAGAACAAGATAAGAGCCAATTGCAAAATCAATACATGTTTCAAATTTGAACGATTGGTGTTGTTACTAACAAAACAAAATCAAAATTCATATTTAGAAAGTATCTCAGGGCAATAAACATCACCACAGACCTGCTAATGTTCAAAAAAGCCTTAAAAGAACAACACAAAACTATCTAATCCTCTCATGAAAATCTCAGCTTAATCTTCGTCTTCAATAACCTTAGTACCAAGACCCTTCAAACCCTCAGCAGGAACTTCAGCTACAGTGACCAAGGAGTAGAGCTCTTCCTTGGCATCCTCATCATCATTTCTCTTCCGGGCAATACGGACACGGATTCTCCTTGGCACACTCCGGATACCCCTGCTCCAGATCTGTTTGTTAAGCTTGACATCTACTCTGACATCCTTGGTACCCATTGCCTTTTCAGCAAATTGCCTGATTTCCTTGATAGCATTTGGTGCCTTCTTCTTGAAAGTGCTGCCAGAAGACAAGTCACGCACAAATTAATCACTTATGTTCTGTGAAGTCTATAGATGGTAAAAAAATATAAACTTACAAAAAACATCATCAAGTTTTATTCATAATTTCAGAATTATGATAGAGATATAACAATGCAATGGGATAAGACAACTGATTAAGGGAAATTCTTGATACACATTAACTACCTCTGATCAATAAAAGAAAGCAAGGTGAACTTGAATGTTAAACGCTGCACTGACAATTCATGTTCTATTACTGACACTACAAAGACTTATGCATGACCCAAGTGCTCTAACCCAAACACTAATTCATATACTTAGCAACCAACTAAATAAAGCTGTAAACAATCACCGAAGCTATGCAAGCAGTGTTCAAACCACAGGCACTAGCTGATAGAAGTTAAAGCAATATTAGAAAACAAGCAGTACATATAAAGACCAGATATTCAGTTCAAGCAGAGTTTAGACAAATATCAGGGTTCCTGAAACAGATACCACGTTCAAAACATTGAATTTTCAACAAAAAACACAAACTCAGTTTTACAAAACAAATGATTCATAATTCATGATAAATATCTAGGAAAATACTTAGGGAACAAGGGAAATTTCAGGAACAAGATTATTGGGAATGCAGTTCTTCCACAAGAAAACAAAGCCTTAACACTAACAGCCTTGAAATGCTCGGATGATCAAAGTCAACAACCACATTAACTTTGACGAAAATAATGAGCATAATCTCACTCAGATCAAACATAGCAATTGAACAACTAGGACACAAAATCATACGCTATCAACATTTACTAAAAAACATGACAAATTCAGACACCATAACAAAATGAATCCCAATGTCACACCCTAAACCCTAATATACAAATACCCATCAAAATTGAACGAACAATTCCTACATAAAAATCAAACATTTCGGCATAAAAAAATCCAAAACCCAAACACCCAAAACAATCGAACGCAAACCCACAAATATTAAGGTCAAAATAACAAATCCCAGATAACAAAAACAATCATTAAAACCATAAAGTAAACAAATTTGGCCCCTCAAAATCACAATCAAACCCTAATATAATAAAAAAATAACTGCTATTGCAATAGATAGAATCAAAGGGAAAGAGAAAAGGGATGAAGAAAGTACCATCCATGAAGACGCTTGTGAAGGTTGATGGTGTACTCACGAGTGACAACTTCTTCCTTCCTTCCTTTAGTTTTCTCAACCATTTTCGCTGTCTTCTTCTTCAAGCGAAATACCTTACCTTCCTGTATTCAACAAACAATGTTCAATAAGTTAGTGCAATCAGATCAGCCACTGAAATCTGGGGAGAGTAGAGCAAGGATATGGAGGCGATGGATAAGAGAGAAAGAAACCTTGGTAGTGTGACGGCAAATGGAGAGGAAAGCAGAGAGTGCACGGAGGGGAAGGCTTGCGTGTATAAAATGTGGGGAGGCGAGCAATACAAAAACCCTAGTGTGCGTCTTTGGGCTTTACGTAGGAGGTTTTGTTTAAGGTGAGTGAAAACTATGGGGCCTCATATTATGGGCTCAAACTTGGTTTTGATACCGTCCAAACCCTCACCAATCTATTGGAACCGTATATATATTATATACACTATATAGACATAAAGTACAATAAAGTTTGTATTCGGTGAATATTACCCTTAACATAACATAAGTTACCCATCAACACAATATATGTAAATTTTTATCAATTTTAAGAGATAACTTTTGTTATTTTAAGGAGTCACTTTTACTAGGATATTATTGTATCGCTTGTGTATACAAGATTTTGTGCTATCAGAAATTTATTTTTTACCGACCTGCAGATCAAGTCGCTTATAATCGGTCTGGGTCTGTACTTGCGCATAGTGAATTTGTCAATCAAGTGTTCATGTCAATTTAAGTATCGAGTCCGGTCGGATGGAGCTGGGTTTGTTCGAATAATTTGTGGTTGGAGTAGTTTTTGACAAGTATAGTGTAGAGTCTGTAGACGGGAGATATTCTTTGGAGAGTAGGACTAATAGATAGTGGGAAGTGATATGCATGATTGGAGAAAATAATAAGAATTAGTGGTTTTTTAATTTTTTTTTAATACTTTTTACATTAACTCATGGATTTCTTGCTTTAAACACAGAAATTGAAAAAAGATACTAAACATCATACATATTTTTCAAAAACAGGAGTATTACCCTTTTTTCATTCTGGTTGAAAAAGGTAGATTAGAAGCGAGCCTATAATCCGTGTATATTTGGTTCTTTAATTAACACAAGAATTTAAAAGCCAATAACAGCTAACAAAGCCATAACACATGCCTGATTGCATTGCATCCATGAAGTTAATGTTAATTTGATATTCATGGAGCTTCACTAATCACTACCAAGGTTTGCGTAGTTGAGTAGGATTTTACACAAGATAAACTCATAAAAGAGCCCCCAACCATCATCGTATAAGGGGTACTTGAAGTTTTTTTTTTTAAACTAATCGAATTTCAGTTGAGTTTTTAGTCATGCTTTTTGATAATATTCGTACAGCAAAGAGTAATGAAACAAGTATAAACAAGAATAATGCTCAGGATTCCTAAATCCTAAGCTTAAGCAAAGTACCAAAATTTCCAGCATTGAGTACTTTATTTCCCCCACATTTTTTTTTGTAGATTTATATAACTTGGCTCTTCCAGGGGTTGCAAATCCTAAACAATATCGAAGAAGTTTGATGGCCAAAATATCTTCAACAACTCGGGATCGAAGTTGGAATTTCTGAAATGACATAGACCACGCACAGAAAGTTGATCCCATGGCAATACATTTTGCATAAATCTCTCCATGGATTGACCAGCAATACCTAAGTATAAGGACACAGGGGAGGAGAATGAGGGCATTAGCAGTAAGTGGTGGTGCATATAAATTAAGAAGGGTGAAGGAAGGATGAAAATGTACCAAGAACTTGAAATTCCTCATGCTTCTTTTTTAGTAATCCTGTAATTCATAAACACATGAAAAGTGAGGGCTTTACAAGATAAAACAAAGTTGAGGTTGCTTCAGTTAAAAAACTCAGACAGGACTATTTAGTTATAAAAAAACATTTAAAAGCTTGAAACCTAAATAAAATCAAAGAAATTAATTATCAAGCTGCGCATAACGTCACAATCAATGCTTCCAGTCCTACGGCAGCACCTCTTCTCCCTTCAAGATATCTATCTTACCCCCTCTCTCCATCAGTCCATCACCACCAGAACTGATGCTAAAACTTCCTTTGTTGGTTCCATTAGCCCTTTTCCCACACACTTATTTCATTCATAATGCTTGCCCTGACACCTTCACGGTGCTGCTTTCAAGAAACCATGCCCCTGTCTTAGTGAACACCTCCCCCTTTGGTCTCTCGGAAAACAAAGGGCAGTCTAGCACACATGATTTCAGATTCAGACTTTTGTTTAACATTTTCTCCACTTTATCCTCCCTCCAATTCACTAAACACTTGATTAGCCACCACCAAGGCATTAGCACTAGGTTTTAAAGGGCAATTTGCTAAGTATATTTTTTTAACTGGTTAAACAAGCAGGGAAATTATAGTTCTAGTTTCTCTTTTTTGGTAATGCTTGCTCTCCAAAACAGAGTGATACAAGAGATACAGAAATGAAGAAATCCAGCACTCATATCAAAAGGCCAATTCCAATCAGAATGCAATGCCTCCTATTTACCTTCACATGAAACCTAACCAGTTACCCAGAAATTGGGAAGAAAAACATAGCAGTAATATAAGTTGAATGAATCTCAAAGTAGAGATTAACAGAAGCAATTGTACAGTATCTACAGATAGTCAAACTTGCGAAGTACCAGAGGGTCAGGCAATGTGCCACACTTGGAGAAGGCTACCTTGAATTGAACAAGGCAATGATAGAGAACCTATATCGAAAACGAAAAACCACAGCACCCCATTCTTCATTGTACTTCATACCAGAAACTAGGCATGAATTCACAATAACTAGAAAGATTGTGGAATAATGTATACAATTACCAGTAGAGAGCTCATTTAGCCTCATACATGATGCAAATCACTGAAAAATTGCTTTATGTTATTTTTCAATAGGAAAACATAGAAGAGTTGCATGACACAAAACAAGAAAAATACCAATAACTAGAACTGCTCTTTGAACGAAAGAGATGGATACATATGAAATGTTACACAATTCTACATTTCTACAAAAAACATACAGATAGTAAGTCACCTGAAGCAGTAGATTCCTAATGCAGCCGTGATTTCTTGGATGACTGACGTTGCAAAGTGCAAGTACAAACAAGCTGCGCAAAGCCAGAAAGACCCACGTTAACCAAAGTAATACCAAAATGGATTGCGAATTATGAAATGTATATCCTTCTTCCAAATCAAATCAGAATGATTTCAATAAATATTGATCAAACTAATAAAATAAATCATTTAGCACTGTATTGAAAATAATATCTATGAACAATGATCATGGCACAGCAACAGGAACAGGAACATATTTCACAAGGACTGGGCTTAGCGCACCCAATTCATAAAATCATCTGGGGTTTAGACATGATACCCAGGTGGAAAATTTTTCTTTACTAACCTACGGGGTTCTAGCTACGAAAGACTAGCTTAGAAAGAGGAGCATTGAAGTTGACCCTCTTTGCTCTATTTTTCAAATAACGATGAGACTCTACAGCACCTCTTTAGGGAATGTGCCTTTGCATAACAGGTTTGGAGGAGTAGACTTTGGGTTTGCAATCAAATAATGAAGGAAATCCCTCCTTTAGGGAGTGGATTTCTAGAAATATCAGGGTTAGGAGTGATTGAATTGTGTATTTTGTGGCTTGTTTGTGGTCAATTTGGTTCAAGAATAATGATTGGATTTTCAGTCGTATAATCCCACATTGGGTTCAGTCTTGGCAAGGATATCTAGAGCAATCGTTCAGCACTGCACTTTCAGGAGGGTAGGGAAGCTCAGCATACTTCCCTTGCTTTCCGTCATCAACCTGAGCAGTCCCACTGCCCTCCCCCTAGGTTCTATCTTGGTCATCTGGGCAAGAACGGTAACACATCGCACTTCAGGCTACAGATTGATGGTTCCTGGCATAAACCAACCAATTCTGCAGGAATGGGTTGGTGTATTTTGGAGAACGCTAATGTCATGCCAAATGGTAAAGGGGCTTCTGACAAATCCTAATCTAGATAGGATTAGTAAAGATATGATGAATCCTAGAGGGAATAGGATTCAACTAGTTGTCAACTTTGCCTAGATGCCCAAGTAAGATGAATCTGCCACCTTTTGTAATGTGATCATCAAGTAAAGTGTACATGAGAATTCCATGCATGCATCTGCATCATTTTGGAAGCTTGTTTTTAGCTCTCTAGGAAGAGGCAAAGGCAAAGGCAAAGGCAAAGGCAAAGGCATGTTTGCAGGGCATGCTTTGAATTTGGTCCCTTCAGCAACGGAGTGTAACAAATCTAACAATTCTCACAGACTCATATATCTTGGTAAGTCTCCTTGGAGCTTATGATCGTGCTATTAGGGCAAGGCTTGATTTAGTTAAATTTCATGATGTACTTTAATTCTTCTTTCAGTTCTATGTCAAAAAAAAAAACGAAAATAAATTCATTTCCATGATACTGTTCTCATAGGATCGGAGTGGGGATAGTGTATATAAAATTTGGCAGAGTAGAACCGCTAATAGCCTAATGAGGTTTATAAAGGAAACCCAACAACAAAATCAGTAACATTACCATATTAGAAACAATAATACTATAAGCATTCTATTAGATATGTATCAAAAAAATTTAAGGCAGGAAAACCGAAATATTTGAGCATTTTATATTCAACTCTAGTTCAGATTTACATTAAAAGACTATTCATTCTACATGTAGAAATGTTTTCTTCCATAACACCGTGAACTATTCAGAACAAGTTAATGCTAGCACCTAAGTCAAACAAAAATTCAAGGTGACATCAATAACCAAGAAAAAAACTAGCTGCGAAAGGGGTAACATGTTTTTTACCGGTATATGCACAGTAACCAAGCAGTACAAAGAGCTCATCAATTAAAGGAACCCTGTAACACGTTAAAAGATGGGAATTCAATATATTGAAGCAATAAATTTCTTTGTTAGTCATAAAATAAAATGGCAAAACCTGACAGGTAAATCTCCTACCCATCATTTAGCCTAGCAGTCAAAGCATTTGCAATGGCCAGAGGTAGATACAAAAGACACTGGAAGAAAATCATCAAAGAATTAGTCAATGCGCAGAACAGGAATGTAGATTTGAAAAAAGGAACATAAAACAAAACACATTACTCCATAATCTGTATTATATTACTAGTTAAGAAATAAAGATACACACTGTCCTTTAGTTTAATTCGTGCAGAAACTCTCCTCTTAATTGGTTTTCTTGTTTTAAGTAATGCAGTGCACATACATGAGCCAACTTTGTTTAATTTGTTTGGACCTTTGTAGTCCACATCTCTACTTACGTTCAGAAGTTGTAAGATAGTTAGACTATGCCTTTGGGCTTAAGTAACCTTAGCTTCCTCCATCCATGACCTTTATTCTTTAAATAATAGTTGCCTCTAACACAACAGGTAAGCAGACCCCGTCCTTATCTCCTCAAGAGAAAGAAAGAAAGAACCTACAAGCAGTTATATCTCTCTACTTAAAGGCAAGTCTAAAGAATGCATGGATGATAGCTTTATAGGGCAGGGGTGTGGGAGAAAACAGGCCTCTCCCACTTGATATTTTCTCACATTTCTAATTTGGCTAAATTGAACTCTTATTTCATCGTAAAAATATCCATATCGGCGCAATTTTAAACTAATGCCTTTTTCTCTTTGTCTAAGAATGTCATATTTTCTAGAGTCCTTTTAAATACTTTAAACATCACATGCTATCCCCACTTATGTTCTAGCATTAATGTTTGTACCAAGCCCTACTATATAAGACAATAAGGGAAGGAGGGTCTAATTTCCAAATCATGAAGCAATCTAGGATATCACAATACTTGATTCAACTTTTTTTAACCTTTCGGTAGGAGAAATTAAAAATTCTAAAATTCAACCATTCTGAAGCATAATGGCCAAGTTGTAATAGACTTGGAAGTTTCTGTTCTAAAAAACTTTGTTATAGAAAGCCACAATAAAATCAAGTCTTTCTCACCAAGCTATCCTATTCTATATGTAACGGTGGATATTTGACATAATAAAGAGAAGGGAAGGGAACAACTAGAAAATGCACATGAATTCATAGAGTCTTCTAGATACTACCCCAAAAAGATTATCAATCAGAATCATACCATACACATGCTAGTTTTGAGACCCTTTGGCTCATCACATAAGTGAGACAAAATCATCCTTCCCTGCAAGAACATATCACATCAGCAAATTTCAGACAAGAGAGTACAATGGTATAAATATACTGCAGCACAATAATCTAACAACTAGAATATGTCAGATAGTTCCCTAAAATAGCTTTTATGATCACCTACCACAAGGAAACCAAAAGCAAGTCCAGTTCCCACTACAACAAGATGGGGATAACTGCCAATTAGATCAGATGGAGACAAATAATCCCTGCAGGGACATTTTTGTTACTACATTGAGACAAGGGATCCAAAAGAACATCAAGCAAGTCAAGGGCAATGAATTTATACCAAACAACAACTCCAGTCATGAGCAGCGCGAATGGGTAAAGCTGACATTAACATCGTAAAGAATGAGTTCCAGATTGCAAGATATATAAAAATCAACGGAAAGCGACAAAAGAAAAGATGGTAGGATAACTACCATAGCTAATGCAAGAAGCATACTTCCTTTTTTCGTTTTAATAATTACGCTATAGACATTCTGTATGCTGCACAGGAAGCGTAACAAAGATGAGAACATTAAAGGCAATACGGGGTTAAATGTCATGCTGATAGAGAACTGATTTCAACAAATGTGCACTACTACAATGGTCCCTGATTCTGTCAGCAATAGCAAATTTATGCAAAAAGGGATCAAACCAGATTTAAGCATGAATGGAATAGTTCCCTTTTAGACAAAATCTGATGAAGAGCCTCATATCTTATCCCAATTCATCATGCAAGTTAATATAAAGTTCAATATTCTACTACACCTAATGCAAGGAGAAACTACACAAACAAGTTAGAGATGCATAGAAAAGAATACCAACTTGAATGCAACAGTAGGTATCACACCAGAAGCTATCATTAGGTACAATGCAGCTTGGTACGTGGGGATTCCTGAACCACATAGAAAAATTGGGATTCAAAATTCAAGGATGCATCCAAATAGAAAGAAATAAAGAAAGAAAATTCAGCTTCACATACACAAGCACTAGACTATTCTAAGAAAATCTATGTATGATTACTCAAACCATATACTTCAGAAATCTAAAACAGCAAGAAGATTACCCAAAGATTTATAAAAACAGAAAGCATAGACTATATGTATTTTGCATATAATACATTTGAACAAATTTTAGTCATTATCAGCAAGACTTTGGAAAATGTAATAGAGTGCTACATTACCATTGAGAAATGGCATCCAGCTCAAGAAAGGTATTGATTTTCCAAACTGTTGAGCCCACCATTCAGCACCTTGAAAGCAGCAAAAATTTAGAGATAAATAATAGACAGTAAGAATTTATTACACAGTGAAATATCCGTAAATCCTTAAACGTTGACACTAGTGTTACCTGACTGGGTACGGGTTCACTACAAATTAGGCCAAAATGAACCACATTCACCATAATTGTCCTTTTTACAATTTGGAGTTCATGGAGGGATTAACGAATCAGGTAACACTAACATGGTTTTTCTTTCAATAAAACAATTACTTGAGGTGTCAATCAACTAAGCACTACAAGGATATCCAAGCATACAAATGATATGAGAACTTCTGTAATTCACAAGAAGGGCTTACCAACAAAAGTTGTGAAGAAGTGACACATGTATATCAGCATGAGGCCTTCAGTAGGTCCATTGATAACGGGAAGAATAAGAATATTGGTGAAGTAGCTGAACATCAGGAAAGAGAGAGAGAGAGAGAGAGAGAGAGAAAGGGGCCAGTTAAGTAACAAATTGGAAGGAAAAAGAAGATAAAGAAAAAAGAAACCAACCTTCTAACCATAGAATCAAAAACCAGTAACTTAAAAGCAAATGATAATGATGGTGATAAATAGAATATCATCATCATCAGTAGCAACTAAAAATTTATAGTAGAAAGGGATACTAAACAAGATGTCTCCTACTTAAGGTACAAGCAAACTAGACTGCATACAGAATCATATGTTTCATGGTACAAATTTCATAGTGAAGCAAAAGGTAACAACTTGTACCCCATTCACAACCCACAGAATTTTGTCATTAATCAAACAAATGTATATGACAATGTACCCCCAGCACCAAATCCAAGTCACTTAAATAATCAAGGCAGCAAAATTTTGATCTCATACTTTTCCCAAGTCGCACCATAAAAGGGAATTGCAGCAATTGCCCAAAACCAGAAAGTTGCCCTTCCACACATAGCTGTACTCCCAAAAGCAAGGGCTTCAAGCTGAGATGAAATAACAGAATTAAAGACTGTCTGCTTCAAAACACAAATATACTGAAGCAGAACACACTTACAGCACAACCAAGAGCGTCACATCCTGCAATGCAAAATCAGAGACGTTCAACATTACATTAACTTAGAATCAAACATCTGTTAAAAGCGACTCATATCCTGATTACACAAGAAGGCCAAAAGTTAAGATGGCTTGGAATTAGTGAAAGATATGATATTATAGGAATCGAATAGAAACTTACCATGGTCAAAAAGCTCGCCCAATGGACTTGAGGAATTGGTCCGTCTTGCTTGCTTCCCATCCACAGCATCGAAGGTCTGAAGTATGTGAATAGAAGAGAAAGAGAACGTAACTTATTCATAGGCCAGTGGAACAAATGCAACAAGAAAATGTGCAATACATCTAACTTAGTACAATTTCTATGTTTCGCTATACTAACTAGGTAAAGTATTCCTTGGGTGCCAGACAAATAACAGCTCCCCTGTGGGTAAACTTCAACATGGACCATTCATCAAAGACATGTAGCAAACTTGAGACTCAAGAAAATCCAAGGAACTTGAGTACTTGACAATGTAAGGATCAGCTAAAAGCTTACTTCCCCCATTCTTGAATACACAACAACAGAACAAAAGCTAGCTACCAACTCTTCAGTCAATAAAATCTGGAGAAATCTATTAAAACACAAACCCATAGGGGTGTGTGTCATTCTCACATTTTCTCCCACAGCAAGATTTCTAAGGTTCAAAAGGTCATCAAATCTGGGTATTCAAGGGAGTTAGTTCCTCATAAAAGTCACAGCCATATTTGGCTCTGTACTAAAGTTCTTGAGATCAACAATCACATCATTATAAAAATTTAAGTATCATAAGAACATTAGACATCAGTTTAGCAATTTTGACATCATTCAACAAATATAGGCATAGTAAATAAATGCAGATTTTACACTTAACAAAAGAAATTACATATAAGAATTTGAAGTGTATGTGAACACAGGACATTGACAACTTATTGTCAAAAAATGAAAAAATGAAATTTCCTCCAATTTCCAAAATTGAACCTCAATAAAGTCTCTAGCCCATAAGAAGATAAATAAGTTCTATACCCCAATGAAAATCTGAGTAGACCCCTAGAAGGCACGTAAATTTAAACCAAATATATCAGAAAAAAAAAATCTCACAAATATCAGTACAGGACAACTAATTCTTACTCACTCCAAATCCCTGAAAACACATCTGCAACATCCACCACAGGAAAGGGGAAAATCCACAATTGCCAAGTAAAACAAGCAATTTTTTCCAAAGATTAATTGAAATCACCAAGTTCCAGTTCTTAATTGAAATATATATCGCACATTTCCAACAGCTCATTTTCCTCTGCTGGTCATTCTTTACTAAAACTTTAACATGAAGGCATCTGCACTCCCACATTGTAAATAGGTATTTTAATTCCTAAAAACAGTGTTTATTTACCAAGAAGGGAGCGGATATCTCTAGTTTCTCACTTTACATGAACCACCATTCCATCAACTATGGATTTTGATATCCATAAGAAATTCAACAAGCTAGGCCTTTGATTACAAAGAGAACACTCATGGATGTATAAAGGCTTAGAACCATATACTAAGCAGCACAATGAGTTGTCAACATGCCCATTGTATTTGAACTGGTAACAAGGACAGAATACATCAAGCCGTCAACTGTCAGACTTTAGTACTCTATTCGTAGGCATTTGTTGTCATATATTTGTTTTCTGAAAAAGCCTTCCTGTTTCCTGGGTGAGTAACTGAGTACGCAAAGTTTTCTCCACATATATTAAGGGGATAAGGATAGAAGAAAGAACACCCAATAAAGTAACATGAAAATCAACAAACACTTTGCAAGAAAGAGGTAAGTAATGTAAGTCACTCATAAGGGAAAACCTGGTATAAAAAGAGCAGCAATCCATGCATGAAATGAACCCATCTAGGTGGAGGTGAATCCAGACGAGGTGAATATAGCTGAAAATGAAAACATTTCATTAGCGAGAACAAAATTAATTCAGATCCATCAAAAAGCATAGACATTATCAATCTAACTATCTCCAAGAATCATACAGCCATATTTTTGGATCACTTCATACTAGACCATTCTTGATGTGACCAAACTGGAGCATGTAGATGCACATTTCTTAAATGAACTAAACATTGATGCACTCACGCACTTGCACAGCTAACAGAGTCAGTTGTAGCACATCTATTCTACATGGAAATTTATTTGTAGCAATATTACCATCACCCCAATGCTTCTGAAGAGGCTCCGCCTCCCAATCTGGGAAGGGTAAAGAGCGGTCAGATGTTCACGTCGCTATCCCAACAACTACGAAGGGTTTCACAACTGACCCTTAACATAACATAAAATAACATCACTACCCTTATAATATCAAAAAGTAGTATATTTGCCCGAGCAATTTTAACTTGGTTAATTCAAAAGCCAGATAATAGTGTATACAGACTCCGATGGAATTTGTTGGAGATAACAAACACAAGCGAAGCATACATGCACAAGTTCAAATTGGCGAGGAGATCCCATTGAGCTTACATAAACATAAGAAAATACCTTAAGACAACAATGAGTTATAACATAGTTGATAATAATATACAAAGACAAGTCCTAGCATACACCAATATCATGTACATGACAAGTTGAAAAAGAACTGAACTTCAACCTCATTAACATGGCAAGTTGAAAAGAACCGACCTTTATTTACATGCCATGACCTAGCACCAAGATTGATTTTTCACTCAATATACCTAAGCACCCAACAATATTTTTCATAGTATGATAAACAATTCCTTCTCCAAAAAAAAAAAGAAAGAATAAGAACTTGAAGCAATGTGAAAATTCTCTTCACTTACATATCCAAGCAATGCAGAAGTTATTAAGAACATGAATCCTGTAAGTGTTATCTACACCAAAATTACAGATAGATTAAAGAAAAACAATCTTTTAAGAAAAAGAAGAAAGATTAAATAAAACAAAATGTAAAGAAGCCAACAAGTGATACTTACCACATTTGGACTGAAGAAATGTCCAGAAATGACAAAAATGCACAATAGAATAGAGAGTTAGCAACTTTAAATTACTGTAAATAAGTTAAAAAAAAAAAGAGAGAGAGAGAGAGAGAGATAACAGACAGACAGAAACAAACGATTGATACAATAGTATCCAATTGTTCTATATAAAAGGATTAATATCTAATTGATAGATCAAAAGAATAAAAGAGTGAAAGACAAAAGTGGATACTTACGGCATCCAGAGAGGGAAAAGATGCACAAATCGAGTCCAGAATGGTTGTAAGATATATTTGGCCACATATGAGTGATCTACACCACTATACTTGTGCTTATGTAGCGCTGCAACACCGTGAGTACCAATATACCCCATTCTTCCTTCTCTCTCACAATTATTAGTACACCAAAAATTGCGTAAACTTCAGATACAGCAAAGGCAACCTACGCAACACATCAAAATCATAAATTACTATTCATCAACTGACTCCACACACTACAAAATCAATCTGGGAAAGAAAACACTTAGGTATGAAATGGAACTAAAACTAGCTAGTATAAAATTCGTATTTTATCAGCAAGGAAAGCGTTCACAACATAATACATCAAACGGATAGCCGCACATAACAAGAAGACTTAGTTAGGGCCAACTTGGTTCAAATGAGCCCCACGCTATAGCAAGTGCTGATTGAAATTCATAAATGTTTGGATGTCGCATACCATGCGTACAATACCAATACCATACACAATTCAAGTAAAGCCCCATATTTTGAATTCGACCAATATCTTCATCTTTTAAGTCCCAGTAATATATCACAACTCGCAAGACTTCATGACTACCATTTAACAACTCTAAACCCAATATGATTAAAAGAACTGAAAGCTCACTATACCACGAAACCGATACTGATTACACCTAACAAGGTTACCCAAAAAACAACGTTAACAAAACTCACCAACATATGACTCTCCCATCCAGCCAAAACACATCACTCTACCTCTCAAGCAAAGCTAAACCTCATCAAATAAAACCCGATTTGAGTATTGAACCATTGCCTACGCTAATCCCCTTAGTACCACACAAAAAAAATAAAAAAATAAAAATACTAACATCCATACGTTACACAACATTATCACAAAAAGAAAAAAGAATACAAACACCCACATGTTACATAACCAAACAAGGCCACTAAATCAATCATACCCCAGTTCATGTTAGCATTATTAGAGCAAAAGCAAGCAAATCTAACATCAAAATCAATTCAAATGAGAGAGAATAAGAGGGAATCAATCAAATCTTTGGAAATAAAGATGAAAGTCAAGATCCCAACTTTGAGCACTGACCAGTCAAGGAGTATCGAGAGGACGGAGGTGGTTGCCGTCAGGTGCCGGAGAGGGGGAGAATGATAATATGAGGGAGGCTGGTGGCGGGAGAGTCGAGGCAGGTGAGTCTGAGCACTGAGTTCCTGTAGTTTTTTATGTTCGACTGTTCGAGTTATGCCCACGTGTTGACGTGCCGTGAGACAAAAGTATGGGCTTCAAGAATACGCAACACATACAAATTTACAGTCTATTATTGAGAGTTGGGGAATCTTACTTTGAGGAGAGGGGCATAGCCGCATAGAGCCATGAGGGGATCCAGCTAAGGTCCATTAAACACAAGTCCCCGTAAAAGGTATGATTCTCCAGCCAAAATGGACCTGTAAAATTGTACATGTCCATAGTCCATACCCATTTAGGATTTTTACAGTATTAATTTCTTGCTAGAGTCGATGAAACCACTTGAAATGCAGCATTTTATCAGAAATTATACAGTGATTGCAGTAATTTTTACAAGAATGGTGAAATTTTTACAAGTAGGAAAGAATGACTGATAAATGTATCACCTCCAGAGCACATACACCATTCACTCAAAAGTCAAAACTTCCTCTACAAACCATTGATGACTTCCAAAAGTGCGGAAGTATAATACAATAGGCCAAAAGCAAACCACAAAACATGATTTTTGGTTGTTCGACAACATATAAAAGCATAAACCAAGCCATTTACCAAACAAAGGGATCCACTATCAATCAGACAATCACCTCCATCATCAAACTCACCCTGCACTTCCTTATATAATCTAGCCAGCATAAACTATTGGTATTTTCCACAAATCCAATGATACAAAGCATCAAATAGTCATTCCCTAGTCCTAGAAACCTGGAACTTCACTGAAGATTTGAAGTTCAAGGGATGCTCAATTTCAGTGATTCAGATATCATGTGCAGAGGCGGACCCAGAAATTTTTATCTGGTGAGTCACACTCGATAATCAAAATTTTTTAAGAGTTTAAGACATTACCTAATTATCTTGTGTAATTGTGTGTTGCCGACTTGCCGTGTTGGGGACTATGTAGGCCCGTTCCTAATATTTTTGAGGCCTAGGGCAAAATAAAAATCGGGGCCCTAATTAACAAGTCAAGTATAAAATCAAAATTAAGGGTGGGCAAATGATTTGATGACAATATTTATAATACAAAATTTCTTATTGTAGATTAACATAATTTGTAGAATTCTAGCTACTAGAAAATCAATATCAATAGTCGTATTATACGTATGTGATAATGTTGTATATTAGTATTACTGTGTGTTTATGTATTGTCATTGGTAGTAGAATTCTATATGGTGTAAGATGGAATCATTGAAAGAATGGAAGAAGAGAGGGGTCCAAAAGGTAATTAGCAAAACTATATATTTCTTCAACTCTAATGATGTAATATGTACTTATTGTGACAATATTCTTATTTATGTAGATTTGATTTCTTATTGTTTAGTTGCAATTTAATAGAATATTTGCCACTCAAATTCATAGATGTAACCTAGTAGAAAAAGGGGATTATCCCAAATATTTATCTTCAAAAAAGCTTTATCTTATGGACATAACATGAATTGAAGTACAACGGTGCAACTCCAACTTACAACTTTGCCAAAATAAAAGTTTATCCTATTCAAACACACAAACAGTATAGCAGTACTCCCAAAAAAAAATTTATCCTATGCAAACATACAAACAGTAGGCACGATACAACTTTGCCAAAAAAAACTCCACGGTACAGCAACACTAGTAAACTACAACAGTACATGAAATACTGAAAGAGTAAAATCAGTAGTACATGAAATTCTTATTGGGGCTTGGGCCCTGGGCGAGCGCCATATCTGCCCTGGCTCAGAGATGGGTCTGGGACTATGGGAAGTGGTCGAGTGGGGACTGGGGAGCACGGAGCACCGCCGCACCGGAGCAGCCTGCAGTCGTGCTGTCCGCTGTCGCCTGTCGTAGACTCCGACTCGTAGTGTCGTGGTCTTATTGGTCTATTGCCTTCTGCCTTACTGCCTACTGGAGTAATGGGAGTCTGGGACTGGGAGGCCGCCAGGGAGAGGGAGGTCGTGCAGTGGGTGGGCGGGTGCTTTGGAAATTGGAAGCAAGGAAGGGAACTAGGGATTTAGGGAGCAAGGGAAGGAACACTCGGGTAAGGTAGGGAATTTTTGATTTTTTTTTTTAAATACTTCAAAAAAATTTTGGGCCCTGATCATGTGTTACACCCCTGAGCTTCTTTAAAGCTTTGAGTTTCGTGAGACGCTCATAATTTTCAAGAATCTTCTTCAAATGAAGCATACAGAAATTCAGTTGCACCACATAAATTTTCATTCCTATAAAGATTAAGTTGATGCTTCCAAAATTATGTAGCCGTTGCCTACAAACAACTTTTGCAAAAAGAAAATGAGGGGCAATCATTTAACTCTCTGAAAAAAGGTGTAGACTTGACAGACAATTGGAATATGGATCATACTTCACAAAGCAACATTAACAAAATATAACGAAGGCCAATAAAAAAAAACCAAATACGGTTTTTCAATAAACTAGCACACATTATAAAGTCATAAGATTATAAAAATGAACATTAAGGGCATCATCAAGGCAAAAACGCCTTACACAATTGGTAAACTCGATACCAATGCTTTCCTTCACTGTCAGTCGGAGTGAGCAACGAATACCGTAACACTGGAAGTGCCCAAGGGTCTCAACTCTCAAGTTGGAGGCCAGGAGGCCAGGAAGGAGAGGCACACTTTTACTTTATACGGGTGATTGGTACTTGGAGAATTGAGATTCACGATATAACTCGTTCATTTTACTTCCGTATTTCATTAGAAAAAATGAATAAATAAGACCGTAGTCTTTGTTGTTTACTGCTGATATAGTGATATCGACCAATTAACAAGGTAAGTAGTAGGGGATAAGATATCGACCTAACAAAATTAGAATAATCGGTGTCTCATTTTAATTGCCCCATTTCGAAAAATAGATAAAATTTAATTGCCCCATTTCGAAAAATAGATAAAATAAAATGCAATTCTCGTAAGAAGAATAGAACTTGATTATAATGCTTCAATAACAATTCAATTTTCAACATTTATCAACAAGAAAGCATACAAATACAATGACTAATTCACACTCTTGAAAAATAACAGTGCTAAATTAGAATCTCAATGAAACAACAAATGAAATTATCAAGTTCACAGAACCTCAAAGGCTCATACCTATAACCTTCTGTGTATTCACATTCTATGAAACACATTACAAACAAAAACAACAAACACCAAGCACAACATAACAAACACCAAAAATATGATACATAAAGTTCGTTCAAAAAAGACCTTCAAATTCAACTCACAAATCACCCTTGCTAGCATCAGTTGATATTGTCTTCGAGGAAGGAGATTTCCCGATGATCGCCTTCTTCGCTTTCACAAGAGAGCTCTTCACCTTGGAAAACATAGTCTTTGTAGGGGGCTTGCTTACAGTTTCCTCTTTACTTTTCTCTTTCACCTTTTCATCAGAATCCTTAGTTGCTGCTTCTTCCTTGGCAACTTCTTCAGTATGTCCATTTTTCTCTGCTTCAACAACTAGAGATGTGGCTTTCTCTTCTTCTTCTTTCTTCTCCTCTGAAGGTACTGCAGGAGGAGGAATCACCTCAACATCTCTGCTCATTTCAGCTACTTCTTGGTTCTGAGTTGATTCTTCTGGCTTGGTTTCCTCAGTTTTCACTTCTTTTTCTTTGGTCTCTTCTTCTACTTTCACTTGTTCTGAAGCTTCTGCTGTTCCCTTCACAGTTTCTTCAACATGATCAGTCTCACTGTCCTCCTTAATCATGTCTCCTAGACTAGCCCTTTTTGTAACTTCACCATTTTCTTCTTTTTTCTCAGTTTCAGAAATAATATCTGAGCTTTCGACTTTTTCTGTCTCTCCACCGCCTATCTGCACCTTCTCATTTAAAGTCTTCGTATCTTCAACTGCCAGTGCATTGTCAAGCTCACTTACTTTCTCCACTACTTCAGATGGTGGCTCTTGCTTTGACTCCTCTACATTCTTAGGGTAATCTACAGAGGTTAAATCTTTCACATTCACCACTTCTTCCACAGTTTCAGTATATGGCTCTTGCTTTGACTCCTCTACATTCTTAGGGTAATCTACAGAGGTTAAATCTTTCACATTCACCACTTCTTCCACTGTTTCAGTAGATGGCTCTTGCTTTGACTCCTCAACATTCTTAGGGTAATCAATGGAGGCTAAATCTTGCACATTCACCACTTCTTCCACTGTTTCAGTAGATGGCTCTTGTTTTGACTCCTCCACATTCTTAGGGTAATCAATGGAGGCTAAATCTTTTACATTCACCACTTCTTTCACTGTTTCAGTAGATGGCTCTTGCTTTGACTCCTCAACATATGTAGGGTAATCAATGGAGGCTAAATCTTTCACATTCACCACTTCTTCCGCTGTTTCAGTAGACGGCTCTTGCTTTGACTCCTCGACATTCTTAGGGTAATCAATGGAGGCTAAATCTTTCACATTCACCACTTCTTCCACTGTTTCAGTAGATGGCTCTTGTTTTGACTCCTCAACATTCTTCGGGTAATCAATGGAGGCTAAATCTTTTACATTCACCACTTCTTCCACTGTTTCAGTAGATGGCTCTTGCTTTGACTCCTCAACATTCTTAGGGTAATCAATGGAGGCTAAATCTTTCACATTCACCACTTCTTCAACTGTTTCAGTAGATGGCTCTTGCTTTGACTCCTCGACATTCTTAGGGTAATCGATGGAGGCTAAATCTTTCACATTCACCACTTCTTCCACTGTTTCAGTAGATGGCTCTTGTTTTGACTCCTCAACATTCTTAGGGTAATCAATGGAGGCTAAATCTTTTACATTCACCACTTCTTCCACTGTTTCAGTAGATGGCTCTTGCTTTGACTCCTCAACATTCTTAGGGTAATCAATGGAGGCTAAATCTTTCACATTCACCACTTCTTCCACTGTTTCAGTAGATGGATCTTGTTTTGACTCCTCAATATTCTTAGGGTAATCAATGGAGGCTAAATCTTTCACATTCACCACTTCTTCCACTGTTTCAGCAGATGGCTCTTGTTTTGACTCCTCAACATTCTTAGGGTAATCAA
The DNA here is from genome assembly GCA_026401315.1 of Dysphania ambrosioides. NCBI lineage: Eukaryota > Viridiplantae > Streptophyta > Magnoliopsida > Caryophyllales > Amaranthaceae > Dysphania > Dysphania ambrosioides. The sequence goes on from CM048666.1 coordinate 3,302,169, forward strand.
TGGAGGCTAAATCTTTCAAATTCACCACTTCTTCCACTGTTTCAGTAGATGTCTCTTGCTTTGACTCCTCAACATTCTTAGGGTAATCAATGGAGGCTAAGTCTTTCACATTCACCACTTCCTCCTGGACTGGTTGATCTGCTTCTACTGTTTTCTCAGATTTCTGGCTACCCTCTTCAGCACTTGATGCAACCACATCACTGGTTTTAGCAGCCTCTGAGGCAGCTTCTTCTTTTGCATTTTCTTCTTCTTTAGGCTCCTGTTCCTTAACAGCCTCAATAGCCGCTTCCTCTAGCTTTGGGGCATCTTCTTTCTTTCCGTCCTCTTGAGGACTAGCTTCTATCTCTTGCACAGCTTCCTTTTCAGCTACTTCAACAGGATTTGCTTCTATACTTCTCTCAGTCACCTTTTCAGGTACTTCAACAGGATTTGCTTCTATCCTTCTCTCAGTTACCTTTTCAGGTACTTCAACAGGATTTGCTTCTATACTTCTCTCAGTCACCTTTGCAGCCACCACTACTTCCTGAGGTTCTTCCACTGTCTGAGGAGTAACCTCTACCGTTGAGTTGACAACAGCAATGTCTGTGGTTTCTACAGAACCATCCTTTGGCTTCTCTTCTTTGCTCTCTTGATCAATAGCAACTTCTTTCACTTCAGCCTCCTCTTGTTCTGGCACTTGGACAACTTCTTCAGTACTCTCTTCTACTTTCTTTACCTCGAGAGCCTCTACATTGGATTGTTCTTCAGCCTCTTTTTCAACAGGTTCGTCACTTATAGGAGCCTCAGTTTCTTTCTCCTTCGCTTCAACCACTTCTTCAGCTTTCTCTTCATCCTTCTTCTCAACAGCCTCTACTTCTGCTTGGTCCTCTTTGGCTTGTGCTTCAACAGGCATTTCAATCTTAGGAGATTCGCCCTCTTGTTCTTTCTCTTCAACCACTACTTCTGTCTTGTCTTCACCCTTTTTCTCAACAGCTTCCACTTTGGGTTGCTCCTCTACTACTGTTTCCACAGGAGCTTCACTCCTAGGCTCATTTTCGAGACTTTCTTCTTGCTTCACTTCTGCAACAGCTTCTGATTCTGACACCGGAGCATCAGTTGCACTCGCCTTATCTTCAGAAGCCACATCCTCCTTTATCTGATGTACCTCAGTTTTTTCTTCTTCGATCTTAGGCATGTCTGTTTGCTCGGTTTCTTTGGTCGTGTCAGAATCAGTGATTTCTGGTTCAGACGATTTGATCACTTCTGGAGTTTGTTCCTCTACTTTCTCTATCACTTGTGATTCCTTTTGATCTGCTTGCTTCTGCAGTAAATTCAAAAGGTAATGTATGTGAGCAAAAAAAGAAAAGGGCTAAAATACAAGAAGGATTAAGATACAAGAAAGGAATACAGTATGCACAACCTTAATAAAACCAAAGAAAAAGCAAAGCAAAGGCTGGAAAAACAGGAAAAGGCAGAGGAAAAAAAGGCAGAAAGTAGACTGATTGATATATATTGCTCATAAAATGATATGGTCAAGGAACAACTTATGGGAATTCTATGTTACTCTCTTTATTTTACTTCAAGCCCGTGTCGAAATTCTTTAGGATTCGACATAGTTATGGACGTATACGTGACACTTTATTTTATACCAAACTTATTAATTAGCCAAGTCTAACACATGGATGCCCATTAACTAGTCAATCAACTTATACTGTAAGATGAAAGAACATTAATTTCGACAGTTAGAATTTGGATCACATCAAATTCAGGATGCTCTAAAGAGGTCATGTTTAAGCTTTGATCCACATCCATATTCTATCATACATGTTCCATGACACTGCAAATATCTTCCATTTTTCTATCTACTATGTTACGATTATGCATAGTTAGCAATTTCCGAGAACCAAAAAAAAATATTTCTCATCGTCTTGGTACTCAAAAACTTTGCACAAAACATTCTCATCCTTCACCACCTATACCCAACCTTTTCCTTCCATCTAAGGAAGCACAAACTATATATTATTAACTTCACAATCAACATAAATATCAATAAACTAAGAGCATATAACCCAAAATAATAAAAACTTGCTTACATCATACAAAAATTTGATTCACTTCAAATTTCACCAAGTTTTTATGCTTCTAAGAACAGAGCATGCATATCTTAAACCAACTTAAGTAAGGAGATCCACAATTTCATATCATTTTCATGATCAGAATTGAACCCAGAAGTTATATCAAAGATTTTGATATACTTTTTTTGATTAACCATAATTTTTAAAGCGTATAAAAGTCAAAAAAATTGCTAAAAAAAGGAAAAAATAGAGAGAAACAAAAAAAAAGTTGGGAATTTTTTTATACCTCTTCCAGTTGTGGCTCAACAACAACATCAGCAGGAACTTCCGTTGACATGATTTGAAACTATGATACTAAAACTAATCAACTTCAGATGATAAGCAAAGAGAAAAATAGAAGCTGTGTAATTATTGTTATTGATTAAGGGTGAGTTTGGTAAGTGATGAAAAACAAGAAAGGAAACTTTTGGAATTCTCACAATAATAACTTTAAATAGAAAGGAATAAGAAGTGGGTTAGGCAGAAAAAGAAAGAATAATCAAAGAAGAAGAAGCAGGAGAAGTAGCAGAAGAAGAAGTAGTGTAGCAGCAGCTAAGTAAGAACAGCAAAGTTCCTCACTGGAAAGTGGACTGATTTGTGGGTTGTGACAGATAATCACATGGACTGCTAGCTCAGCTTCATGGACTAATTGGATTCCTATTTCTATTTTTTTTTTCCTTTTTTTATTTTAAGGTCCCCCCTCTTCCAACCCATCAAAATTCAATTATATTGATTTTACACAAGTGACATCATGTAGTCATGTATCTGAATATTATTGGAATGAAATCTTTGTGATTTAAGTGATTAGAGACTCGTATTGGGTAATGTTTGAAACCCAATACTTAGGCTTTGTACACTCAATATAAGGTTTGAAATCCAATACTTAGACTTTGTTTTTTTTAACTACAGAGTAGTTCATATAAGACTTGATAGTATAAACTCAATTACTTTCCCGGCCTAATAGTTGGTAGGTAGTTCTAATTCAACCCATCGAGATAAGTGTTGATAGTTTTTGGATTATTGAGGTTTTCGTCACAAAGGCATAGTAAGTCGTTATCAAACGTTACCAATAACAAGGCACGAGATTATGGGTGGCAATGGATCGGATCCGGATTTATTTGGCCAGATGAAATCCATTAGATTTAGGTGAAATTATTAACCCTACACGAAATACCATCAGATATAAAAATATTTCAAAACATTGTCCAATATTTAAAGTATAATTCTTAGTTACTCAAAAATTCGCCTTTGAGTGTGAATTTTTTTTTTTAAACTAATTAACCAGGGCTATTATCAATCTAAAAAAGTTAAAATAGTAAATTCAACAATTAAAACACCACCTCATTTTGATAGGGCGAACTCTAGTTAGAGGTGTTCCTTCTCACTTTAATTATACATAAAAACCTTATCAAGAGAGGAAAAAAAAATTCCAGACAAATGTAAACATAAAGTGATCACTTGTTCAAAAACATAAGAAAGTCATGAATTTGAATTCATCTAATACAAAAGTTTGCGTGTAGTTCAAAAGGTGATTAGATCTTTGGGACATATTTAAGCCCCCAAAACAATCAATACGTAGGTTAGGAAATGTGAAGAGTTATATTTGAGCAATCAAAGTTAAGGACGTAAGATATTAATTTCAAAATCTTCATTTCCACAGACAAACCAACCCCATAGCATGTTTGAATCGAACTAATTATTAGGAAAAGGTATTAGCAACCCCAACCCCATTAAAGATCAACTTAATTAATGTCATGAATAAAAACAAAATCTTGTATAAGACATACTTACAATTATTGTAAGATTGGATGTTTATACATTGCTAAGGGCTAAAATATATTCTTAGTTAGTTTTTCTATACATAATACTTAACATTTCATGATGCATTATATTGTTAATCATTATAAATTCGCCTAATTATTAAAATTCCAAAGGAAAGTAGGAAACTACAAGTATGTGTATGGAGAAAGCAATGCAAGGTGACAAAAGTTCGGGTGGGACCAGACTGCCTTTAATTTTGGCTTTCAGGTTAGCTAATTGAGTAGATCCACCTCCTTAAAAATTTTATATAGCAAGTGATAGACTTAAAAAAATTGGGAAAATTATGTAGCGATAGTACAGTAAGTTCATTGGGCAGATGACATAAATGTTTGAATTTTGATTTTAAAAGCTAGAAACCAAATAATTAACGGCCTTAATTTCATAATGGGCCCAACCATTGAGCATTTTGCCAAGCTTAGACAGCTCATTTTCCACACTCACTTTAGAATTATGTGATTGCCATTGCCCATTTGTGGTTTTCTTTTCCTTTCTTTTTTATTTTGGGCCTTTTTGCTTCTCAATCAATGCTCAATGCTCTTCCTTTTTTACTTAAATTCTAGTGGTACTATCTAAGGAAATTGTTAAATATAAGCCTCTTTTACTAATAATTCCCTACATTCGATTCATGTAAGTTTTATATATATATATATATATATATATATATATATATATATATATATATATATATATATATAACTATAAATTGCTATTTGAATCAACGCTTTTACACAATTGCTAACAGTTGATGATTTCATACATAATGCAAAAAAACAGCCCGAATTCCACTTATAGTCAATTTCAAAAATAATTTCCTATGTACTGTCCACGTAAGCAATTTAAATCAGATAATTTTTTGATTAAGTTAGTGTCAGACTGCTAATTCAATTAGCAGTTTATAAGTGAATAATAGTATGCAGCAACTAAAGTTAGCAATGTGTAATGTCAATAGTTAATTGAATTAGTGATTTTTTAAGCTGCGAATTAACGTAATTAGAAGCAAAAAAGTTATAAATACATGCTTATGTGGACCATATGCATGGAATTATTTGTAAAAGAGGCTTATATTTGAAATTTGTATTTCTTCCTAGAATATCTATGAAAATCATTCAATGAGGCATGCCCTATCACAGATGTCTAACTCTCATATTCATATATATACTACTTTTTTATGTCATATAAGTATATTTAATTACGATGATACCCTTAATATCCTCTGTTATTAATACTTATAAATTTATGAAAAAAGGATAAAATTTATATTATTCTAGGTGCATTTTCATGGAGAACAGGGGTTAAGAGGGTAAGATATTTAAGTGAATAACCTTTTCTTGATAGACGGGGGATGATTTTAAAGGGCATCGTTTTGGGGTGAGAATGATTGTAGTTTTACTAAAATTGAATAAGAATAATGTAAGAAATCATTGAAATTAAATTTGTTGATCATACCTTTCGTTATTTCTCTCTTTTTGTTTACATTCCTTCATTAATAACTTCTTTGTTGGTAAGTAGTTTCTATCGTCTCTTAGCTTTTTGAGAAGAGAAGGAGAAGGAAAAAGGAAAAGGAAAAAGAAAAATGTTAAGAAAGTAGAGAGAGAAAAATAAATTTTGTTATAACATACATAAAAATAAAAGATAAATGAAGAGATAGAGTTGCAGTAAAAATGGGATAAGACACAAATGACATGCTAAGTTTCTTATTTCTAAAATACACGTTGTAATTTACTATAATTTTGAGCCCGAAACCAACATGTATATTTTATATTCGTATTTTGTATATCTTAAATTCAATATTGTTAAAGTCGTATTCATAAAATTATGCACGTAGTGCTCTTGGGATCACAATAAAACAATAGGCCAAAAATAGGCCATAGAGCTTATAAAATCTTCAAGGGACAAATTAGGTTAGATTTATTTTCCTCCCTCGTTTTCTCGTTCCCATTTGCAAACCTAGAAGCTATGCAGCATAGAAAATTAGAAAGGGAATAATGATACATTAATGGTTTTGGTTGAGAATTTAGATCAGTAGAAGAAATTGTTGACGGCAAGGAGACCACTGCGGAACTGGCGATGCTGACAAATGATGGTTACGTTGCGGGTATCTTTCTTCCTCTCTTTCCTCCGCAAGTGTTTCGAATATATGTCTAAACTTCTATGTGTATTATTTTGTCATAACCCTATTTACAGAATTCATGTACTAAAAGTGTGTATCTTAAGTTAAGAGACTTTGCCTTAACTTTTTCTCTATACATCTCTCGTCTATTCCGAGCAACGATTAATGTAGATGGAAATTGATCTATTTCCAATACTTTAATCAATTAAACATAGTTATACCAACATTGCAACAACTTAATATTAAAGTTTTGATCTCGTGATCTTGATGAAAGTCCATGAAGGTGTTGCCTTTGAGCAATTTCTACAATTTTTGTTACTACACCCACAGGATTAGGCATGATCTTAAAAATGTACTATATATATCAGTTTATTCCAAAAACGCATAATATTTGTAGTAAAAAATATATAAATAATATGATATCTGAACTTTCTCATCGTTTATGGTCTGCAGCACTATATTTTTCAATATTATATACCGTATTAAAATAAAAGTATGTATTTTGAAAATAATATTTAGAAGCTATATATCATAGACATCCCTTCAAATAGAAACAATAAGTTCACATCATGTTTCAATGGTGAAATCTAGTCTATTGTTATTTTATAAAGCTTACCTAGTGAGTCATAGCTATAAAGAATTCACAAGCTAGACATTGTATAATAATTACTTTTTTTGGTAAAACAAAACATTCGTCAGAGGTGTGAGTTATAAAATTGAAGCAGCAGTGTCTAAATGAGTACTCCGTATTATAATTGTGTGAATTATGGAGTAATTTATTAAGTGTTAGATGATAAATACTTCATTTAACTATGTTTAGATGTGTGAGTTGGGAGCTGTACCTTAAAAGTATAACCTTCCTTTAAAAAAATTTGACCAAAGACTGATGATTAGTATGATACCGTCAAACCAGGTCAGGCTGCGCTGCCGACTATTTGGCATGTAAAAAATAATGTGATACGAGAGGCCTGGTGGATCCTAATTCCTATTAAAGTCTATGAACCCTCTCAATCGCTATTACATATCACTCCGTCCCCTAAAAATTGCCCCATTTTGACAAAAAAGTTTTCACAAAAAATATCAAACGGATCAATGTTTAAGGGACGGATGAATTAGTCTTTTAAGCGTAATATTATTCTAAGATATTTAGAGGCTCGAATATGTTCATATCCATTACCAATTATTATATATTGTATAGTTTTCAATCCTACTCTTATGACCCTAAAAATCACCAATTATCATTCAAATAATTCAGGATATTGTTAAAAAATGACTCAAAAGTAGTGTAGTAATATCTTCAAAACTCGTTCATTTCAGACAAGTACGGATTCGGTGAAACAACACATGATATAGAGTCATTGTTAGCCTATCTATGAGTGATTTGAACAATCTAATTTTGACATACTCGTAAACATCCTTTTCAATTGATTTTCAATACCCTTAATACAATTGGGTCATAAACTCTTTTAAAGTCTTTGGAGACCAAATATATAATATTTAATGATTTTAAACCTCCACATATGACCCTAGGAAATTAAATTACAAAATTTTTCAAAAGTATATTAAAATAATGCATAAAAAAATTTCAAAATTAAGTCATTTTGAACCATTTTGAATCCGATGAGTGATACCTTAATATGCTTACTATGGAGTTTATAAGGTCATTATCAGAAGCATAATGAAGATGTTCTTTCATTAGGTCTTGTCTAAAATAACTGAATTTTGAAGGTTATTTTCGAAATTAACCAATTAGGTCTCTAAAAATCATAAAAATATGTTAAAAACTCAATTGTAAGAGCTTTCAAAATTAGTTGAAATGGGTGTTTATTGTCAGAGAAGATGGCTCCAATAGCTTTTAAGGTCTAATATGACCTTATAAGACCCATGATAAGTATATCAATGTGTTCTCCACTTGAGCCCGAAATTGTCCAAAATGATCAATTATTTAATGTTATTATATATTATTCTTAAGAATTTTTTTTGAAATATTTTCAAAATTGAAACAGAGGTTATAGATGCTTACTAGGGTCATAAGAGGAGTTTTGAAACAATTCAATACCATATATTTGGTCTTCTAGGCCTTTAAAAATAAATTTACAACCCGATTACAAGAGTTTTGGAAATCGATTGAAATGAGTATGTGGAGCCAAAATAAATTTATGACACAAAACTTTAATCAATTAAAACTAATTGACAATGACAATCATAAGGGCATGCAACTTGTACTATTCATATTGAACAATTAAACAATTATTCCAAACACCATCCATTCTTCATGAATTGTCGCTACGCACCAATTAGGTAAATTTGAAAAAAAAAGTTGTCATCATTCCTAATATCATAGTATTTCATGAACACTAATTTGTTCTATTTTTTCTTTTTTGGGAGAAAATTTTTGAATATTTTTTTTTTTAAAAGAAAAAAATTTCTGAATTCTAATGCTAAATAACTTGAAAGTGTTATAAAATAAGGGGAAAGGAGAATAATAGAGAGAGATGTAGATGATAATTCTTTGTTCCTATTTCCAACCTATTTCAACTTAACCATCTATACATATATATACATGATATAAACAATATAACCTATGTGGACAATCAAGAGTCCATTCATAAAGGGTTACAATATGAACTAATGGCATATAGGGGTTACAAGGAAGTTAAAAGGATAGTCATATTATTGAGGATGTTACAAATAATAATGGGCATACAATTATTATTTTGTAACACTCCCCCTTGGATGCCCATTATCTAATAGAGATTTAATGCGCTTATATGCTGCCTCATTAGAAACCTTTCCAGGAAAAACCTTGTGGGAAAAAACCATGGATAAGGGAAAAATAATATAACGCGCAATTACTCCCCCTCATTATCATATCACTGGAGATCTTTGAGACGACGCAATCCAATATGATAAACTAACTTTTTAAATGTTGTGGTTGGGAGAGCCTTAGTGAATAAGTCTGCTAAATTCTCACTTGAACGAATCTGTAAAACATTTATATCCCCATTCTTCTAAAGATCACGAGTGAAGAAAAATTTGGGTGAGATGTGCTTTGTTCTGTCACCTTTGATGTATCCTTCCTTAAGTTGAGCAATACAAGCTGCATTATCCTCATATAGAATTGTCGGTGCCTCTTTCCCATATGATAAACCACAAATGCTTTTAATATGTTGAATTACCGACCTTAGTCATACACATTCACGACTAGCCTCATGAATTGTCAAAATCTCATAATGATTGGAAGAAGTAGATGCAATGGTTTGTTTCATGGAACGCTAAGAAATGGCAGTACCACCATATGTGAACACATATCCAGTTTGTGATCGAGCATTATGTGGATCAGATAAATAACCTGCATCTGCAAAACCAATCAAATTTTCTTTAGATATCTTAGGGAAAAATAAGCCCGGGCCATATCCTTCGTACCTTTAAGGTAACGAAGTATATGTTTAATCCCATTCCAATGTCTTTGGGTTGGACCTGAACTAAACCTTGCTGACAAATTAACTGAAAATGATATGTCGGGTCATGTATGACTTGCAAGGTACATTAGTGCTCCAATTGCACTAAGGTATGGTACTTCAGGACCAAGAGTTTCTTCATTATTTTCCCGAGATCGGAAAGGATCCTTATCTACATCAAGGGATCTTACAACCATAGGGCTACTCAATAGATGTATTGTATCCATAGAAAATCTTTTAAGAACTTTTTCTATGTATGTTGATTGATGCACAAGGATTCCATTCTCTAGGTGCTCTATTTATAACCCTAAGCAAAACTTTGTCTTTCCAAGATCTTTCATCTCAAACTCTTTCTTTAAAGAATCAACAGTCACCGAAATCTCTTCAGGAGTTCCAATGATATTCAAATCATCAACATACACTACAATTATAACAAATCTTGATCTTAATTTCTTTATAAAAATACATGGGCCGACAGGATCATTCTTATAAACTTCTTTTAACAAATACTCACTTAGACGGTTATACCTCATACGCCCAGATTGTTTCAATCCATAAAGAGATTTGTTCAATTTAATACAGAAATATTCTCAAGAACTAGACTTTGCTACTTCTGGTAGCTTAAAACCTTCTGGGAGCTTCATATAAATATCATTATCCAGTGGGCCATACAAATAAGCTATGACTACATCCATCAAACGTAAGTCAAGTCCTTCTCTTATTGCTAGACTAATCAGAAATCTGAAAGCAGTAGCATCCACCATAGGAGAGTATGTCTCCTCATAATCAATACCAGGTCTTTGTGAGAATCCTTGTGCAACTAATCGTGCCTTATGTCTTACAACTTCACCCTTTTCATTTCACTTTCGCACAAAGACCCATTTATATCCCACTGGCTTTACACCTTCAGGTGTACGGACTACAGGTCCGAATACTTCTCTTTTTTCAAGAGAGTTTAACTATGCTTTAATTGCTTCTTTCCATTTTGGCCAATCAATTATTTGTCTACATTCTTTAATGGATTTTGGTGCATGATCCTCATTATTAACCATAACATCTAATGCTACATTGCATGCAAAAATATCATCAATGTCGATTTGATTTCGGTTCCATATAATTCAAGACATGATACAATTTGTTGAAATTTTTTCATTATCAGGTACCTGAATTTCTTCTTGTATCATGTCTAAAGTCTCTTCTAGAGGCCCTTTGGAAAATTTTTCTTCAATTTGACCATCATCAATCATTGCTCCTTTTCTATTCCGAGGATTCTTATTTTTGGAACCTATTGGTCTTCCACGTTTCTGACGTGGTTTAGACTCATTACCCCTAAATTTATTTTTTGAGACATCTATTTTAAATGGAGCATTTACAGCTGGAATATGTGATTTAGTCACTCTTTTGGGGTCAGCAAATGAGTCTGGCAATTGATTTGCTAAACTTTGTAAATGAATTATCTTTTGAACTTCCAGTTCATATTGTTTGGTTCGAGGATCAAGAAAGGATAATGATAATTCATTCCATTTAATTTCCTTTTCCAGCTCTCTTTTTTCTCCCCCTAATGGTGGAAAAAGTGTCTCGTTAAAATGACAATTTACAAAACGAGTCGTAAATTTATCCCCTATTGTAGGCTCTAGGTATTTAATTATTAATGAGGATTCAAATCCAACATATATCCTTAACCTCCTTTGAGGGCCCATTTTAGAGCGTTGTGGTGAAGTTATTGGGACATAAACCACACATCCAAAAATTCTTAGATGGGAGATATTGGGTACCTGGGCATAAACCAAATGTAATGAGGAGAACTTGTGATAACTTGTTGGCCTGATGCGAATTAGTGTTGCTGCATGTAATATGGCATGTCCCCATGCATAAATTGGAAGATTGGATTTCATAAGAAATGGTCTAGCAATTAACTGAAGACGTTTAATTAATGACTCTGCCAAATCGTTTTGTGTATGAACATGTGCTACAGGATGTTCAACACTTATCCCAATGGACATGTAATAGTCATTGAAAGCTTGAGAAGTAAATTCACCAGCATTATCAAGACGAATAGTCTTAATAGGAGTATCTAGAAAATGTGCCCGTAACTTAATCAATTGGGCAAGTAATCTCGCAAACGTCAGGTGACGAGTTGATAACAAGGACACATGTGACCATCTAGTCGATGCATCGATTAAAATCATAAAATATCTAAATGGTCCACATGAGGGATGTATGAGCCCACAAATATCTCCTTGTATACTTTCCATAAAATTAATTGATTCAAAATTTATCTTAGCTGGTGATGGGCGAATTATCAACTTGCCTTTCGAGCAAGCAACACATGGAAATTTATTATGAATAATCTGTTGGCTCTTCAAAGAATGTCCATATGAATTCTCAATTATTTTTCTCATCATTATTGAACCGGGATGGCCTAACCGGTCATGCCAAACAACAAAGTTATCATTAAACTTCAGGTTTAATATAGCATGAGTTTCAATAGCATTGATTTTTGTGTAGTACAAACCAGTGGAGAATGTAGGGAGTTTCTCCAAAACATGTTTTGTGCCTTGAGTTATATTCGTGATTTGAAGATATTCATTATCTTCTTCATTGATTGTCTCAATATGATAACCATTATTGCGAATATCCTTAAAACTCAATAAATTTCTTTGAGACATAGGGGAGTATAAGGCATCAATTATTTTAATTTTAGTTCCCCCAGGCAATTTTATATTGGCTCTTCCGAAGCCTTCAATGATATTTGTACTACCTGATATGGTACTCACATTAATTCTTTTCATCATCAAATGAGAGAAATATTTTTTATTTTTAAGTATTGTATGAGTAGTTGTACTGTCAGCAAGACATAATTCTTCACCATTCATAACAAATTGAACTTGAGTAGTATCCATGTTCTTCATGAAATAAAATACATGTTAAAAATTAAGCATAATATTAATGATGATAAAACAATAAATCAATAAAAAAAACACCCAAATAATTCATAAATTCATAAAGCATAAAATATCCTTATTACAACCAGAGAAATTAACATAAGTAAATCACTAGGTTAAGTCTAATACTTAAGGCTGACACAAATTGATATAAATTTAATTATTTCCTTCTGGACTAGTGAAGAAATCAGCAACTTCTAAATGGGTTGTATTGCCAAAATCAAAATTATTCCTTTTCGAAGAAATAAGAAAATCGAAAACTTCTAATTGATTTGCATTACCAAAATCAAAATCACCTTTACCATCTTCAAGAACAAGGTTTGCCTCAACTTTCTTTCCTTTCTTCAATGATTCTTGGTAAAGTTCAACGAGATGCTTTGGAGTTCTACAAACCCGAGACCAATGGCCTTTTACTCCACAACGATAACACATATTGGTCTCACTTCTCTCTTTATCAACTTTATCATCCCTACATTCCCACTTCTGGTGAAAATGTGAGTTTTTGAAATGACCTCCATGGCCTCTACTATATCCATGCCCACGACCACGACCGCGCCATTGGCAATGACCGCGACCTCTACCTCGACCACCACTATTGGAATAGTCAATATTTTTAGTTTCTTTCCCATAATGGGTTGTCACATTCGCTTCAGGGAATGGAGTAGAGCCAATATGACGTGATTCATGATTTTTCATTAATAGCTAGTTATTTTGCTCAGCCACAAGAAGACGATATTAATTCGAAATATTTTTGAAATCCTTTTTCTCTATATTGTGTCTATAGGACAATATTATTTACATGGAAAGTGGAGTATGTCTTTTCAAGCATTTCTGCATCAGTAATATTTTCTCCACATAATTTCAATTGAGAAGTTATTTTGAACATAGCTGAGTTATATTCACTAATAGATTTAAAATCTTGCAATCTTAAATTCAACCAATCATAATGATCTCTACAGAGTATCACTGTTTTTTGGTGGTCATACCTTCCTTTAGATTACTCCAAATGATTTATGGGTATTTCATAATTAAATATTCATTTTTGAGCCCTTCATGTAGATGATGGCGAAGGAATATCATGGCTTTAGCCTTATCTTGAGGTGTTGCCTCATTCGCCTCTTTGATTGTTTCACCAAGCGCTTTAGCATCTAGGTGTATTTCAGCATCTAACACCCATGATAAATAATTCTTTCTAGTAATATCAAGGGCCACGAATTCAAGTTTGGCAAGGTTCGACATATTTTAATGATGATATATGATTTTCGGTAAATGTTTAGTAATCTTACCCAGTTGGCTAGTAATGGTGCTGATAACGTGTTATAAAATAAGGGGAAAAGAGAATATTAGAGAGAGATGTAGATGGTAATTCTTTACTCTTATTTCCAACCTATTTCAACTTTCCCATCTATACATATATATACATGATATAAATAATGTAACCTATGTGGACAATCAAGAGTCCATTCATAAAGGGTTACAATATGAACTAATGACGTATAGGGGTTACAAGAAAGTTAAAAGGATAGTCATATTATTAAGGATGTTACAAACAATAATGGGCATACAATTATTATTTTGTAACAGAAAGAGGCAATAAATGTGGCTCAAGCAATGAAGAGTGTTTTGCAAGAATAGAGGCCATGTAAAACCTACTCCGTAGAAATATATGTATCAACTACTCCGTATGAATGTACGATGCTAGACTTTAGACTTGAAAAAAATACTACTATACGTGGTTGTATTATTTATAGGCATGTAGGCATCTAACATTTGTGATATGGGATTTGCCGGTTCATGAGTGATGGCTCAAAGCCCAGCAAAATCCATATGGATCTGGTAGCCTCGATTCTGATATTGGAGGGAATTCTCCTAAAAGTGAAGGCAGGCCCAATATCATCTACTCTCATATTCCTATTTCCTACTTCTTTGATGCTTAAATCCTAATCTCCCCAAATTGGGCCCTTAACACATGATTTTCAGTGTGTAAAGCCCATTTTGCATAATGAAATGCCTTATCACAGTTATTACTGGACTCTGTTATCTATTATTTATGTTATGTTCAATATCTTAACACATTTCTGAAATTGCTCACATTGCATGCTCAATCTCTCAAGGACAACAACCCAAGCAATGAAATGTACCACTCACAGCATCAGCAGTAGATTCAGCTTCACGGTTGTTCATCATAAACACATAACTTTAGGCTGACCACTTTCATGTCCATTCTCACTTCCATTGCTATCTCTAGGTTGGGCAAAGTTGGAGCTGTTAGAATGTTTGGCCTACTATCCATTGGATGGAGCTTTGCTAGCAGTCTGACTATCAAAAAGGCAGGCCATTTATGAAGCTTGTCGATCTATAAGTCTCATAGTCTTCCCAATAGTTTTCTTCATAGCCTTGGAATGAGTAGTCAGCGTATAATATTCATGGTATAACACCCTATTCTCAACATCACCCTCAATCACATTGGCTAACTTGTCAAATAAAAAGTTTGTATAAATTTAGCGGTATTTGAGCTGAGCAAACTAGTCTAATAATGGCCCGGAATTACTATTACAGTTGGGTAGGGTAAACAGTAACCCGTTGGAGATACATACACCAACAGAATTGGAGTGAAAAAGTTATATATCCATGGTGACTTAATTGGTGATTTGTCATTAACAATTATTTTTAAGGTCGATAGTTGTAATACGCTACATAGGATTCCTGATTTCATACTGGTATCATTAATTCATAAAATATGGTCGATACTTTCAAATGGTATTTGAAAAGTAAGATGTAGAGATGGCATTGGTATGAAAGACTAAAATTGCTTTACGGTGAGCCATCTCCTATCTGTTATGGTAGAGGTGGCCTGGTCAGCCCGACGAAAAATGGGCCGGTTACAAATTGAAAATTCTTAGTCCATCCTAGTCCGACTCGTCCTCATCACGGGCCCAGCCTGACCTAGCTCGCATATCCCCTTATGTCGGTCCGGCCTGGCCCGTTGGCCACACTATGGTATGGTAATGAAAATTTCAACACGTACTTAACTCTCGAGTATTCTCAGGCCTTGACTAAATTTCCGTCGGTGTTACCTGATTAAAGAAACTTTTTGATTAATTATTTGAACCACATGACGAAGAGAATAGGTAAGACATTGACTTCAGGTTACATGTCTCCTACAAGGGAGTGAGGTAAAAAAAAAAAGTGTAAAACAATAGTAAATTAAAAAGAATTACTATAGCCGTTTTAATGCCTAATTAGAAAAATAAACATTTGATTACATTAGTTAGGCCCCTAAATGAAGGACTTAATTGTCAATTATGATGGGATTGGAGTCCCAATTGAACGAGATTGGAATGATAAACCTTTTATCACCCACAGTTTACACAACCAGTGAGGAAATCCGAAATCATTAGTAAAGGATCTTAATTAAGTGGAAAACAGAAAAAAAAGAGCTTGAAACATATTTTTGAGTAGAAGTAATTGTAGGAAAATGACACTATGATTATCCAAGTTAATTAGTTTATTTACTGTTAAACAAGGAGACTATTCAGATTTATACTTTTTAAGCAGGGATAATAATCATGATTATGCATAAAAGGCGAACCATATTTTCTGGAAGAAGCTGGACCAAGTATTTCCCAAATGAAAAAAGTCTATTAAATTACTTTGGGAGACAAGCATAAAATTTTCAACCAGACAACAGATTCTGTAATCGATGATAGTTAAAAGTTGCTAGTAATAGTTATAAGTTTAAAGTAATTTTATATGTGACTATATTCTAAAAAGTAAACTTTTTTTTTTGTTGTTGTTGAAGGAATAGAATGTAAATTTTTTTTAGTTTCATCGTGAGATTATTATAATGGAGACGGGCTTAGCTATTCGGATCGGATCGCCAAAAACTCTTTTATTCTTGAATATTATATTCATGTAATTTACATTTTATTCTTGAACATGCGGAAGACAGGCCATTGTTATTTTTTTTTTTTTTTGTTAAGAAAAACGTTAGTTGCCAAGTTTTATTAAGAAATATTAAGATCCGTGTACAAAGAAGAAGAAAAAATCCAACATGGAAATATATCCTGCTCAAATTAAGAAATTTCTGCAGTCTCGGCTAATTATTCTTCTTATCCTCATCTAACAAACAAGAGAAAAGTAAACATGATTTGACTACACTCTTAACTCTAATTACTTAATTTTGTATTCAGTATATAAGAAGCTTTTAGGATTGTATATAGAATGGTAAAAAAAAAAAAAAAAAAAAAAAAAAGATGTATGTAGGCAGAGGCGGATCCAGGATTTTTTACATGATGAGTCACAATCGATAATCAAATATATTCAAAGAGTACAAAATACAACCAAATACTTAAAAAAAAAATTGGCCTTAGTGAGTCACTTGACTCACCATGCACAAGGGGTTGGTCCGCCCCTGTAGGGTTGTACATAGGAAGTTAAAAAAGAAATTTTTTAAAAATACTTAACATTAATATCAATTTATAAGTGATTTTATTTTATATTTTCAAATTTGTAGTATTTTAAAATTATATTTGATGATTATATATACCATAAAGATATTATATAGAACAACCCTTATTTTTATCAATTTTTTTGAGTTAAGTTTCTGATCACCGTCATTGATGAAAACCTCCAGTGTATAACCTCAACTCCTCAAGAATATAAAGGTATAATAACTTTGAGTTCGATATTTTTGCGGATGACTGACATCTATGGACCAAGTCGTTTTATACTGAACCATTAGTACTTGTAATTAGATTTATAGTACAAGTAATCATATTATTAGCATCAGTACCAGCTATCGTATGCTTTTTCTGTTTTTGAAAATTGCCCTATTTCTATTGATGGAGTCAAAGTTCAAAAAGTTTGATTATAAATTCTCATCATATTATAAGAAATAATATATTCAAATGTGATCTTATTGGATGTATATCAATATAAATTTTTTGATTATTAAATTTTCATAATATTTTGTCCTATAAATTTAAAGATAAAAACTTTTGGACTCACTTTTTGAATATGCAAGTTGCATGCTTTTTCCTGGACTTCTAGTAGTGCACTCTTGCATTTGCCACTTGATTTGATTTATGTTGTGCTACTGTTAAACTGGTTATTTCTACCTAACTCTTTTACTACTTTCCTATAGTTGGAATGAGGAAAAGATATATATTCCTTTTGCTAGCTAAGTTATGGAGTAAAATAGGTAAAATATCTTATCATATCAAGAAAAGCAGCAAAAAAAAAAAAAAAAAAAAAATGAAAGGGTTAAAAAACAGTGATTATGTACTCTGGCCAATGATTGTAACTGAGATATGAAGTTTCCACATTGAGAAAGCAAAGACGTGACTTTGAGGCGTATTGGTCATCATCTTTCATCACTTTGTTACTTTGACAAGACAAAAGATTTAATTATACTTATTAAGCTTTGATTTAACTAACACTTATTAGCTATGCATGTGATTATGTCCCTTGGTTCATCTTAAAAATTAAGGGCCTAGTATAATTTGACACCTTGAAAATGGGTTATGTCATCTCAAAAAGTCTCCCTTCTTCATCTTCTCCTTCTTTTGAGCCCTACAACTCTTTGTAATTCAAGCAAATTAACATGGGTTGCTTCCTTATCATATTGGCTACTTTCAAACTACATGAGTTTTGATAAATTTATACAAAAAAGATTCAAATACTTTAAGATAATACGAATATAATATAAGTTAAAACGAAATAAATGTAAAATATATTAACCGTATTATAATTACCGTTATTGTGTATATAATTTATGCAAGTATACTGTAAAATCAAACCTAAAAATGCGTTACTAATTTTGAGATAACTATTCAAGTTGCTCAAACCTAGTGTATTATGCTGTAAAAAAACATAAACTTAGTATACAAATGAGGATTGATTTGTGAGTGTTAGGGATACAAATAAATGCAAGGACTTGTTCAGCTTGATTCGTATTTGACCGAGTTCTAACTAAGTCGAACCTCAATAGTTTAATCCGTCAAGCACACCTAGCGGGAGCCCTATTAGAAGGGTTTTCCCTATAAGTTCAGCGGTCAGAAGACTTGGTTGTGGTAAAGTTTGTAATCTCAGATACATTAACTACTCCTCCATATTGGATTTCATTAGCTACCTGGTCTTAGATAGGGACCAATGTATCTTTGACATGATGAATTACACAATTTCAACAAGCCTATGCACAAATCAATATAGGAGATTATAATTACACCAGTTCCTCTTTACTGCATTGGATCCGACAACTCATTATTATATCAACCTATTTTCCCGCCTTTAAATAAACTTTATTTTCACAAGTACATTATATCCTTTTCAGTTTACCATTGTTCAAGTTACGAAGGGGACCGCTAATAATGAAAATTATAACTTGTCTTTGAAAAGTAAAGTTTAAACATAGAGCCCGGCGAAGATAGAAATATTGCACACTTGATGTATCCTTCATACATGTCCCCCTTCACCACGCTTTGTACTAGTTCACTAGTCGCATGCAAGTGACAAGAAACTACCTACGAACGAACACCAACACCTGAATGTATTATGTATGTGTGTACTGATGTGTAGTATTAATTACGTAGTCGAAAAGGTTTAGCATAACTTTATAAGCCTGAAACATGCACTTCTAGGTTTCTAGCTTGAAGAGAGTATGTAGGAGATTTTGGGAGTGCGTACAACTGTCAACTTCTAGGAAATATATATCAAGGGTCGGGGACTTTACGGTTCTGACAAGTTTTCACTTATCAGTAGTGCCGGCTGCCCATATGGCCTGGCTCTTCGCTTGCTGTTATCTGATGACTGATGACTGATGAGAGCCCCTTCAAATAGGACTGGGTATGGGTCCTAGCTCCATAGTGAACTCCATGCTTAGAGGAAATGTACAAGAACAAAGTCACATATTACTTCCCAAAATATAGAATCGGTAATACAAACTAAAAAACTATCTTACGTGATCATTTATAAAAATGTTTCTCCTTTGTTCCCTCTTATCATATTTCACATCTTTTTCTAAACTCATTTTTTCTATGATTAATTGACGGGAATAATCCATCTTTTTCTCGATTCGCTATTAATAATTCAACATATTGCTTATTCCTAAATAATTCAACCTTTGACCCCAATCCGCTTTTATTAAGTAATATGAAATAGTAACCTACAATACCGGTCAACTACAGGTTATTTATGTTTTTTACTTTTTTACTTTTTGTTTTTCCTATTTTTAATCCCCTTTCCCTTTCTAATCCTTACTCCCCCTCTAATTACATTCATCGGAATTCAAGCACCCAGATTTTATTTTGTGAGTGACATCTTGATCAATGTCCTCATTCCTATAAAGAACCGTTCTCAAGTATTTGAAGCATTTCCTTAACAGTAACTCTTCGTCACCAACAGTCATACTATCTTCCCTAGACTTCCTCCAATGTTAAAATAACACTCCATATACCCTGTTTACTCCTACTAACCTCTAGATTATAACATATGTCGCTATTTCTCTAATTTAGGATTGACCTCTATGCTAGTCTCGTCCACAAGAACAATATTATCTGCAAAAAGCAAACACCACCATATCTTGTCCTATATAAACCTTATTACTTCATCCAAGATTGTCGTAAAAAAGAAGGGGACTAGAGCAGATTATTGGGGTATTCTAATTGTAATAGGAAAGTCCTTGTCACTCCATCACAACTTTTGACATTTATTGCAACATCCTGATACATACTGTTAACTAGGTCAATTTACTTATGTGATTTGCCCTTCTAAGTCATTATCTACCATAGTACTTTTCTTGTTACCTTGTTATACGCCTTTTCAATTCAATAAATATCGTGTGCAAATCTTTCTTCCTTATACAACAATGTTCCAATGAACATTCGCGTAACAAGGTGAGGTTGTGAATACATAAGCACAAGGCATACTACTCGTTGTGTAATCTAGATTTGGGCATATGGTAAATTTTGAGCTATCACCAATAAACAAATTAAAGATAACTCTCACAACATAATGATCGAGATCTTGTGAAATAAAAGAAGTAATAAATTGAGATTTCATCAATACGTCATATATGTTACGAGTTCGTTCATCGACAGTTAAATACATATTGGTTTTCAATGGCACATTCATAATTATGAAATAGGGTATGCACGATTATGATGGAGTACAGTTACAAAGAAAATACAAAATGAGAGTCTAGGGTGCATTGTATCCACTATTCAAATGTGAAGATAAAACAACTCAAACAAGTACTCGTTAAAATTTTAGATTTCGTTCCCACGTACACAACCTTTGTCATATGTATTATTCTCTAATCTGGATTATGGCCCTCAACCAACGAATTCCCAAACCCACGTTGGGCTCACACTATTGAACAACTCAGATATGTAATAATATTGATGATAATTTCAGTTTTTCAAGTGAAATGATAATTGTGGATTCTTGAAAGTTGGATATAAGTAGTCCCTTAGCATCAAATGTTACAGAGTATTCAATTTTTTTTACCTCCATGCAATATTACCATCATATTTATTTACTGGATATCAACTAACTAGTTTACTCGATTAAAGTCTTAAAAAACGATATTCAATACCTGTGATCAAACTCTGTCTATATCAGTTATCAAGCTCTCTTTGCATAAAATAAAATAAAATAAAAAAAAAAACAATCACATTTTTCCTCAAATTTTGTCGAGCTAGCCAGAGCACTCGCATAACTAGATTTCAAAATCGAAGTGGGATAGATGAAGTGAGAACATCGATGTGATTAAAGAAGCAAGGATATGATATAGTGAACCAAGTCAATAAATGTTGTATTAATCATGGTGATTGTACCAGCTAGCTTGGACCACAACCCCCTTAAAACTCCATTTAGTAGGGCGTAAAACGTTTTCAACTAAAAATGATTTTCCATGGAAAACCTTTTACCATGGAGAACTGATTTTCATGGAACTTTTCCGTTGTTTGGTTGCATGGAAAATGATTTTACATTAAAATATTTTCCTTTGTTTGGTTAAATTATCAATTACTCTTGTTAACTTTTCTAATTGTATTTTCTTTTTATTTTTTTAACTCTTTTATTTCCGTTATATAATTTAGTTGTTTGTCATTAGCTAAATTTGTTATGCTATAACAAATATTTTTTATAAAATCTATAATATATTTTTTCTGATCTATTAATAACATATTACATTGTACAAAATATCGTCATAAAACAAGAGAATCCTAAAAAATCTTGTTCAACACTATAAAAAGACATTAAGCTAACTATAAAAGAGTATTTGCATTCGAATAAGCAAACCAAACAAATAGGTAAAAGTATTCACAATTAAACACTTAAACCAACCAACTAGTTATAATGTAATAGTTTGTACTTTTACATTTTAAATTATGACAAAAAGAAAATTTCTATTCTAATTTCAAATAAACTGTTGATTGTCCACATTTCATAAGAAAAATTTCATGGTTTAATCAAATCAGGGGAAAATCTAAGGATTTTTTTTATTTTTTGACTAAAATAGATAAAATTTGTTCAAATTCATAATATACTACGATAACTTAATAATCAAGACATGAGATTCGAAGAAAACGTACTAAATTGATGATATTCGAAGAAGATGAGAAGAAATTGTGGATTTTTCCCCCAATTTTTAATAGTGAAAAAGTGTGGAGCAGAAAAAGGCTACTAAAAAGATGAAAATTGAAGAATGCGTGAGTAGTGTTGGGCATGGGCCGAGCCGGCACGCTTTTGGCACAGTATGACACGAGCAAAGTCATGGCACGACACGACACGACATGTTGTCCGTGGAGTGGGCCACAGTCAGGCCGCGAACCGAAAAAAAATTTAGGCACTAACATGCAAGCGGCACGCCAATTTGGCGCTAGACACGGCCTGAAGCACATTATTATTTAGTATAATTAATATTACTATTATGTTTAATATTATCATATTCTTATAATATAATTTTTATTATCTAATATTATTTTTTTTCAATTCTATTATATATTTTATTTTTATTTTTTGTTAAAAAAATTAGACTAGCACGAGCCACGACACGACACGTCAAGCACGTGGGTTGTGCTAGGCCATTGGCCGAGTTTTAGGAAAAGGTAGTACGACACAACCACAATTAGGCACGACAAGAGGCCAGACACGAGCCGGTACGGTCCATGACGGACACGACACAACTCATTCCCACCCTATGCATGAGTTATTTGTTAGTTGGTATTTTTTTGGAGTGTGGATGTAAAATTGTTTTACTTTCAATTTTAAAGGAAAATGTTTTTCATAGATGTAAAATGAATTCACATTCCAAGTTTTACATCCTATATTTTACTCCAAACCAAACAATGTGAAATGGGAAAATGTTTTACAAAGAAGCCTAAATCATAGCCATGAAATCATCAAATAAAATGCAACGCCATTGGTTATAATTTTAATGGAACTACTCAAGTGTGTCGTTGATGTGAAAACTATAGAAATGTAATTTCATGGGGATAAGCAATAATTTCGAATTTTGATTAAAAAGGGAAATTAACCTTAATATAGGTTCATCTGCCATTATCAAATTGTCATTTGAATTGTAAGGGGACATAATCCATATATCATTGAACACTATAGAGAGTGGCACCATCCTATAAAAAGACCTATCTTTTCATTGAGCCTCCTTCTAATTGACAAGAAATAGCAACCATCACAAAACATGATGGATCCACAACATTAAAAATCTTTGGCTATTCTTCTTTTTGTAAATCCTCTCAAGATTAGTTTCCTTTTAGGATATACGCTATATAGTGGTGGACCCACATTTAGTACGTGTAATTGCCCTTTTTCTGTCAATCTTGTTCCTCTGGCGGCAATCCCGAATAGTACTACGTGTCTTTTAATACTCTATTTATATTTATTGAGTTAAGCTTTAAAAATATTGAATATAAATTTTTATCATGTTATAAGTAACATTTTAAATTATGAGATATCAAGTTTTAAAAATATCAAATTTTTACAATTTTTTTTTTACAAATTTTGAGATAAAAACGTTTTAAATTATGTATTTAAGGCTGTGAAATGTCAAATTAGACAAAAAATAAGGAACCGAAGTAGTAATTTATAGTAATAAGGCTTGATTTATAATTTCATAAAAAAAAATTACATCATATAGAAAAATTGAACACAAGATTTGCAAATATTTAAAAGTACGATACACGAGATCGATTATTAATGGAGCATCTCTTAACTATATAGGCTTTCCTAAATACTCTTTTCTAAATTTCTTATTGCAAATGGATATAGTCTAAAAAATCACAGTAGTCAAGCATTCTACAGTCCATTTTTCTAGGTTATGGAAGTACCCTATTAGTTATTAATTCTTTCATTCTTTTTTATTTGTCACATTTATTTTTTGTACAGTATTTAAAGCATACATTACAACTATAATATCTATAAATACGTATTATAAAAAAAATATATAAAATTTACATATTAAAAAATATTCTTCAAGACAAATCTAATGAGATATCACATTGATATATTTTAACTTATATATTAACGAAAACTCACATTTAAGTTTCTTACTATTCAAATGAAATATTCTAAATAGGACAAACAAAATGGAACAAAAGGATTACCTTTTTCAGTTTAGCAATATAGTCCAAAGCCTAATTTTATAAAGCTCGCATCATTGTATAAGAATTAAGAATGCATACATTATAGTATTATATGAAAGAGCTAGATAATAGTCGTTGTTGGATGTTATCCTCCAGAAAAAAAAGAGGGCTAGATAGTCAATGATTAGTAGACAATAAGGTGACAAGGCTATTACCTAAATGACACTTGAAAAAGGAGTTTCTATTTCATAGTTGCCTCAAGACTTTCAAATCACCCCCCCAAATTGATTAAATTACTCACCACCCCTAAACCTAATTAAGGAATCATAAAAATAAGATTGTTGGATATGACAAGAGGCTAATTAATTATGTTATTATGTACATATGTGACTTGATCCTCTTCACATGTAATTTAGTCTCCCCTAAATTCCCAAGTAGTGGATCAGAATCACCGTCAATCATATTTCATCCACATCAAAATCTTGACATTGATCTTCATGATTAGACTTTCTTTACATCGACAGCTTCATTACCAACTTCACTTGATAAAGAATATTTCTCCATTGCATGAAAGTATGAAACCAATCTTTTCACAGTAGCTGTTATAAGTTTATAAGGTTGTTTCCAATTTCCATGCAGCGCCCACATCACTTTGTATAGGTATCGTAATGCGACCAAGATCTATGCTATAATGTATGACCAAATTAGTTGTTACATTTGACTTTTCATGATTTCTTAGATACAATTTAAAATGTTTTTTCTCTAAATTTGTAAGAAAAAAATTATGAAAACTTGATATTTAAAAAATTACTTTGAAATGCATCCAACAAGATTTTATTTGAATATATTATTTCTTAGAACATAATCAGAATTTATAGTTAAAATTTTAAAACTTTGACTTTAAAAATGAAAATATAATATGTAAATTGGGACGGAGAGAGTATCATGGAATCATGAAAAGTGGAAATCCTTACCAATTTCGTGAATGTCTCGTATAACTTCCTATCTTTTCTCGGGGTCGATCAAAATATGCACATATTTTCCAAGCATTACAACCAGTTGTATCAAATTAATTAAAGACGTGTATCGATCTATATAAATACGTAAATATGATTATAAATATACAAGGAGTTAATACTTTCTTCATTTCATAAAGTTTTTCATTTTAAATTGTTTCTTTTTATAGCATATTAATAACTATTATTTTATCATTATCTTTTCCACTATATAGGTCCACTTTAACTATTTGATAAAATTAATGTCTCCGTAACTATTCCACTCTTCTATAAAAGTGAAAAATGTTCACTTCTATTAGCTCAATATTATTGTTTAATTTTGTGTGGTTACAGTCAGAAATATATATATACGAAACGGAAAAATAGGTACATGCCATGAATACGCCACATGTATGTTCAAAACACCACCTGATCACCACAAGTCCATAACTAGGGGTGTCAAATGGATCATGTCGGGTCGGGTCGGGTTTGTATTTAGGTCACCTACTTTTGGGACAGCTATCCCTCAATTCGAACCTGATCCATTTAAGTTTTCGGGTTGAAAACACCAACCCGAACCTAACCCTTTTAATTTTTTGGGTTGATCCGACCTGATTTTGACCCGAAAATAATTTTGGGTTTTGTGGGTAATTTTCGAGGTGGAATTTCCAACCTTAACTTAAACCATTTAATTTCGTGTCAGGTTGGTGTTAACCCATTTAGGTTTTCGAGTTAGTTTGGGCTACCCCTGTCCATAACTCACAAGGATGTATGTATCTCAATCAATTAAATTTCCTTAGAGAAATGTTTAAACAAAGAATGGAAGAGTAAAATACAAAATCAAAGAGCACTATAATGGATGGTCCATTTACAGAATATAGTTGCTTGATGATGCTGAATAGAATAGAATGAAGTAATCTCAGTTTAGGAGAAGGGAACAAAGTCATGTAAAAGGGAGATGTAAAAGCATAAGCGAGATTCAAAACTAGTTTCCATATTCCAAAGTCATGTCATAAAAAATGGCATAGTAATTGACTAATCGTGGAGTTGTGGCCCCTTGTGGATGGTATTAAGTAGTAACCAAGATTAACTATATACTTTGATACATGGTAATTGTGGGCCCAATCACATCCTGCTGAAAAACCTGAGCCGAAGAAGTTGGGAATCCCTTTCTAGTTTAGCTCAACTTGGGTACAATGAATAAGCACTGCATTCAACGTTGTTTGTAGAAATGGAATAATGCATAAATGATTAAGGTCATCCTGTAAGGCACTCAAAGTAGCCCCTTAAACGAACGCATGGTTGTCTCTGGGCTTATATTTGGGTGACCTGGTCAAAATTAGTATGTCCTGGCTGTGCATTTCTTGACCCCACTGTCCTGCCTCTTGCAAATTGTTGGCTTTTATACATTTTGTACGTGACTTCTTCCTTTATGTCGTTTTACTCTGCTCCGGATATCAGATATCCTATTATCATCGTGCATATTAACATCTTGTATTTGGCTAATCTAGTTAGGTGCTTTAATTTATCAATTCATTAAATTCAAGTCAACCCACGCATATGGCTCTACACTTTGTTAATTTGGGAGGTTATCGCTGTGCCCGTCAAAGACAGCGGTTTTAAGCCGGGTAGAACCGCTGCTCTTGACAGCGGTTTTATTAATGCCCATACTCCACATGTCAACATAGTTGACTTAAAACCACAGTTACTGACAACGGTAAAAGTCATATTTTGAATTACTTTTGTGCGAGGGTCAGGTTTCTAAGTATTTATTTTAAAAAAAGGCTAGAAAAAAAAATAGCCTCAGCACTTAAGTCATGGAGGTATGTACTTAGTCCATTTTTGGATCGTTAGGAGATTTATAGTATTTTTTTTTTTTACCTAATCTGTACAAGAAACTCAAAATTGAAAAAATCACATGTATGCATTTTATTTTGTGAAGGAATTTATTGAATGCGTTTTAGTGTATGGGATAAAATATGCAGAAAGACAATCTTGAGCTTGAGAATTTGTAGAATATGGTGAGATTCTACACAAATGATGTCTATAGTGTATATGGTGCACTCACTATGTCAGTAAAATATGAGTAGAAACTTTGTGAATTACATAAAGATCATACCCAAATGATGTGAATAATACGCGTGCATCATATGATGATTTGTCTCACATACACACGTGCAAGAGAAAAATGTACTATATGTAGGATTACCACATTAACTTAGTTCAACTAATATAGTAATATGCACTAATTACCTTATGACAGTTATCAGGATATATATTCGAGATATGCAACTATATATATCTTAGAAGATAAATCGGTATTTTTTTTTAGCTTATACTTTTAAAAATGGTAGTTATACTATTTGCAAATAAAGTTGTAATCGTAGAATATGAAGTTGTATTATTAAGAAATAAAGTTACACATAATTTTATCATTTGTGTAGGCTTATCTTTATTTTCATTTTTAAAATAATACTGGTTGGATCCTAAGTCACAGTATTTGCAAATAAAATTATACTAAAAAAATATGAAATTACACTAGTAGAAAGTAAAATTATCATTTATATATGAACTCCATTCATATAAAAAAAATTACGAGATATGTGTACAAACATATTTCAAATATATCTTTGAAATTCCTAATTACCCTATTTCTAAATATCATACCTACACAGAGGCGGACCCAGGATTTTTTATCTGCTGAGTCACAATCGATAATCAAATATGTTCAAAGAGTACAAAATACAACCAAATGTTCAAATAGTACAAAATACAACCAAATGTTTAAATAGTACAAAATACAACCAAATGTTCAAAATAATACTATAAAATACAACTAAATAGTAATACAAACATATTACAATAGTTCTCGACGAGTTTTCATATTTTGATATCGATTTATGATATCTTCCAAGCTAACATTCAAAAACAAATCATTCTCCAAGTAAGTAATCAAACAATCATTCAACATTTGATCTCCCATGCTAGTTCGTAGTTTGTCTTTCACATGTTTCATGCCAGAAAATACCCTTTCCACACTTGCCGTTGCGACGGGAAGAAGCAACACCAACTTCAAAAGTAAATATATTCTATCATGAGTTTCATACAATCCCGTTTCAACCAATTTGATTGAAAGCTCACTAAGACCCTTCAAATTCCAAAATCTTTCATCTCCTCTAACAGCAACAATGTAATTATCAAGTGTATGATCAAACCACATAAATTCTGAAATCGGAAATTCATTAGGATAGAATTTCGCAAGCTTAATCAATTTTTCCTTATCAAACTTAGAAAATCGATCCACAGGACTCAAAGAAGACATACACACAAGTAATTCTTTAGTTATTTCGGGAAATCGATTTTCAAGTTCTTGCAATTGAAGATAAATAACACCAAAAAAAACTTCAACTCGAAAATGATGTAGATTAGACACTTGAGGGCCTTTACCTCTAAACAACCTCCTACCTGGAACAACATATTTATCTTCCATATCTGGAACTGCAATGTCATAGTCATTAATAAAAGAAGTGACCTTTTCCAAATGAGAATCTCATCCTTTATCTCTCAGTTTTTGCAAATTAATCTTGGTTACATTAACCATGGCCATTGCATTCACAATGTCCTACTCTTGCTTTTGTAAGGCCACATTCAAGTTATTTGTTATCCCAAATATACTCACCATCAAGTGTGCCACAAACACAAAATCAAAGGACATCAACAAATTTGTAAGTGTTTGAGCTCTATTAGAATCTAGTGCATCAGATACTTTTCCAATATCACCAAGAGAACCAAGGATTACGGGGTATAAATCAAGCACATTCAAGATTGTCTTGAAGTGAGATCCCCAACGAGTATCACAAGGTCTACCTAATCCACGTTCTTGATTTAAACCTGAACCCGGTTCAAGTTCACCTAGAGACAAAGCTTCCACCACTCTTTAAACTTGATTTCCACGAAGAAACTCTTTCCTCTTTGGTGAACCCCCCACAAAATTCAAGAGAGGTGCAAGTACATCAACAAATAACCAAGCACAATCTGAATTCCTTTTAGCAAGTGCAACTTGAGTCAATTGGAGTTGGTGAGCAAAGCAGTGGACTGGGCTATTTGCCTGGTGAGTCACATGACCCCTCAATTAGTGGTACATGAAAACCTACTCTATAGGCATATGTGTGTGATTCAAATGTAATTGATCATGCTCATATTCTAGTGGTACATGATTGTCTACTCTCTCTATATATACATGCGATACAAATGAAATTGATCATGCACAAATTTTCAACAAATTTTTATCTCGAATAACCTCGTTTACCGAAAAAATTAAATTAAAAAATGTACTTACTTTTTCCCATGAATTATCAACACTCCAAATTAAAAATAATCATGACATACTTGAACGTTTTATTTCAATTTTTATAAATTATAAAATTATGTTATCTTCATTTTTTGTACAAATACTAAAAAAAAAAAATTGACTTAATTTTCCCCATGAATTATCAAAAGTCCAAATTAAAAATAATAATAATGACATAAAGTATATCGTCCTCAGGGTAGAAAGGTGAATGTGGTTTACACTTTATATAGTCATACCACACCTCATCCTGAAGACTATTGATTAAGAGAGCATCATTATTATTCCCATCAACATCTAATAATGATTGTGTTAAGAAACAATAATGCATATAAATTTGCATATATTATAGAGAAAAGATGGAAATGGGGATTAGGGGAGGCACCAAATAATCAAGAATTAATACAATACCCATTAATTCTAAGGAGACAAAATACGGATTAGAATTTAGAAACCCCCCAATCATCAGTTCTGAGGACTTAATTCTATTTCATGATTTTTGGTACTATCAATATTAGTCTGTCACCGACATCATATCCCCGGAATCATGTGAATCAATGAATCATCATAAGATCTTCTTATACTACATACATCTCCTATGTTCTAACCAATGTTTTGCTCTAACAAGTTTATTATTACTCCCAGCGTATATGCTCTTATGAAAAACAAATACAATACTTATATTGCTAATCACAACATATGGAATGGATGTTGCATTCGGTGCCACAAATTAGAATCGGTGCTGTGACTGTTCTTCTTCTGGATGATCAGCATTTTGGAATTTGGACACTATCCTTCCTAATCTGACCCTTTCATTTTCTGCTTTTTTTTTTTTTTTTTTTTGGATCTGTATGCCACATTCCTGGATAGTACCAAACATTCATAGAACTCTGACTTTCATTAGTGTTTTAGATTCGATAATATATAAGGTTATTATATGACTACTAAAAGTTACCCCTTAATACCATAAAAGTCACCTTTATAGTAAAGGTTATTACAATTTTAATTGATAAAGATTAAGATATAATTCAAAAAGAAAATGATGATAAATTGTACAAAAGTTATCCTTAATAAAATAAAAATCACCCCTTCATTGAACAAATGTGACTTTTGAGGTTTTATTATATAATATGTGGTTTATATGTCTCTATTTTATAAAGTTTTGTTTAAAACAAAATCAAAACCGATCCAAAACTCACTTTTCATATGGAGAGATAGGATTATCATTAATGAATGTACTACAAGTAGACTTGTGTATTAAGTTGGGATGTGTCACATGCAAAATGAGTCGGGTCGGGGCCAACGGATATGCTAAATGGGCCGAGTCGGGCCGGACCGTCCAAAGAGAATATAGTTTTTATCTATAGAGGGTGATAGTTTACATGTATCATCTCCAATTTTTGGTAGTGGACTATCGGTAAGTATGTGAAAATAATTCATTACTTGATAGTGTTTAAAAGTCTTGGAAACTATTGACCCAATAAAACAAGACCCTTAAAGAGATCGACTCATTATTGATTAGACCATTTTTACAAACGGGTCGGTCAAGGGCCCTTAACGGGACCCCTCCCATTTGAACACCTCTAACTATAAGTATATTAATTAGGTTTAAGATGGAACCAACTAAAATTAAACACTAAATGAATTTCGGTATATTCTTCGAATCAAACTTTGATTGTATGATCACCAAAGAGTTTAATCCGGATAACTCCATTAAATGTTGAGGGTTGTAAGTACTTCACCACAAAGAAAAATGAAGAGTATCAAATAATAAGGAACATTTTTGTAAGAGATTGATGTTAAAAATAAGGGTAGAAATTAATCAATATGTGAATAGAAGTTATTTATTTCAGTTTAAACGTGTATGTGTTGCTTTCAGTAGTTGTACCGTTGCACTTCTTATTTTGTGTACAAGCGTACTACTACTACTCTACAATACGGAGTAGTAAATATTTGCTGGATCTGTTGTTGACCTGACCTACATTAGTTCTGAAACTCTGAATGCGTGCAAGTGACTGTTTCATTCAAGAATAATCAACTTACACTGTATTATTTTGACTGGCCTTGTCACTT
This sequence comes from Dysphania ambrosioides, assembly GCA_026401315.1. NCBI lineage: Eukaryota > Viridiplantae > Streptophyta > Magnoliopsida > Caryophyllales > Amaranthaceae > Dysphania > Dysphania ambrosioides. The sequence goes on from CM048666.1 coordinate 3,333,621, forward strand.
ATTGTTGCCTAATGCGTAGTGCCTACTACACTGTCGGTTTATTAGGCTTCGTGTCGTTGCATTGGACTCTCCAATTGAAGGAAATTTGTCCGCTTTTGGTCCCATTATATTTCTGGGTATCATACACGGAGTACCTAATCATATCAACGAGGTAAGGTAAATTTTCCATGAAAATGAGATTTTTTTACTGAATGAAAATAAATAATTCTTCCTTATATTTTAGTTGGAATGGTATTTTTTTGTACTTTTGAGTTGGGAGGTGTATTTTTTCTTTTAATATCAAAAGAGAAAATAAAAAAAAAAGTTTATTTTAATTCTTTGGTATCTTCGTGGGACTTCATGAATGGGAACGTATTTTTTTTTTATAAAATACAAACATCATGGACACAATAATTTTTTAATCCCTCAAACCCCCCAAAAGGTTACATGTTGATGGTTGAATGCTTGATGTGGAATTTTCCTATTAATTCAAGTATTCACTCTTTTATTCAATACATTTTTTAAACAAAAAAGAGTACTCCCTCCGTCCCCCAAAGGTTGCTCAATTTCTATTTATATAGTCAAAGTTTAAAAATTTTGACCACAAATTCTTATCATGTTATAAGAAATAATATATTTAAGTGGGATCTTGTTGGATGCGTCTCAATGTAAATGTTTAGAATATCAAGTTTTTATAATTTTTTATCTTACAGCTTTAGAGATAAAAAGGTTTAAAGTCGTATTTTGGAGACCGTACAAAGTCAAATAGGGTAATCTTTAAGGAATAGAGGGAGTAATGTTTACTTGTTGTACTTATTTTTGTATTCATATATGTATTATGGTCTATTAAATTCATTTAGACGGATTCTCATAACTTATTTCGCCAAAAGCCCCCTAAAACATAAGAAATGACCCTAATTAAAGGATTGATATCGTCATCATACCTTTGTACCTATTTTACCTAAGCTATTTCTTCGATTTTCTCTTATGATTATTTGCTTTGAAATAATTGTTCATTTTTCCTTATTTGAAATGATTCTACTGTTCGAATAACTCAAAATTCAGAGTAAGTATTACTTTTGTCAATTAATGTTATACGTTAATTGCATAGTATGTATGCAATATGATGATGCAAGGACATAGGTAAGTAATTCACTAATTCAGTATAATTCCTAACCATTACATGCTGAAGTCAACAATCAAACTTGTATCATGCATAAACAAGCTTGTTAAGCGGTGAGGGACATACCATAATTGTTTGGAGCTCAAATATAAACTAACATTAAATTTCAGCATCATATAGATTCCATGAACACAAGTCCTCCAACCATTTGGACATTTTTTGGACTTTTTACTATTCAGAACGCAGACATTCACTTCATACGATTAATGACTAAGTCGTCTCATTTAACAATCTATAACTATTACTAAAACAAAACTCTTGTTTATGTCATTTTGGACACATGTCATGCTATTATAAAAAAAATTTCTCCCTTTCTTTAGATGATGTCTTTAATTTTTTTCTACTTTGCATTAATATTAGATTGAAAAATATTATGCATAGAAATTTGTGGGACTGTATAAATTTCTAAATTATTTACTATAATAGTTGTATAAAAATATTCTTATAATTGTATGACTTATAAGTAAGTGTTATCAATCTGTAAAAATTATGTTCAATTAATCATATTGTGTTGAAAAAGTAGAAATGTTGATGAAATCATGTCATATTAGATTATTAATTTCACTTTATTTTAGGAGCATTTGGTTTTTTGATGCATATCATCACATTCAAGCATTGATAAGAGTATTCCAATTAAATTTTCTACTTTACTTTAAAAGATATGAAATACTATTTGTAATTCTATAAAACCTATAAGTTTTCACCTATAAATTAAAATATTATTATAATTGAAATATATAACAAGATAACTTATACTCGCACGGGATTTACCTAATAAAATATTATTTTAAAAAGCACTTAAACATCAAAAATAATTTACATTAGCAATTAAAATAATAACTAAAGTGTTTGAGGATTACAAATCCATAAATTAATTGATTGTGCCGACAAATGATTAACATACAAAGTGGAAAAAACATGCATTATCATCATCATCATGATGATGAAGGGGGATGAAGGGTTTGACTTAATAAATCACAGCTCATGTAATGATAAGCTCATGAGTGGCATAAGAAGCCTGTTATATATAGATATTTTGATCATGAACGAGGTATGGGTATTTTTCAGGAAAAAAATAGAAAAAGATTGAATGAAAAATAATTTATTTGATTAATCAACTAGTAATTTTATAAAATTATATTGTTTTGGACATAGGAACCTTTCGTGTTATTTTATATGATATAAGCATAGTAAGACCAATGGGGACAACTAACAATGCACGCATAATGGGGGTAGAAATTTGAGAATAATCATTGGAGGACAAAGGTTTAAATTAAGAGTTATGAGTTGCAAACTTTGGATAATAATCATATTATAAACAATTAGAAAGTTGAATAAAGAGTTATTATAAATGTAGTTTTTTTTGGAAGTTTCTATATGCCCATGCTAATTTATATCTTCTTTCATGTGCTTGTACCTCTAACTATGTTTCATGTAATTGCACTTAAATAAGCTACCTTTTGTGGGTCATCCTCCTAGCTTGAAACTAAAAATACATACTTTGTGAATTTCTATATTTTGCTTAATTAGTTTAATTACTCTTCTATTTAATCAATGCATGCATTTCCTATGTAACTTAGACCACTATATATGCATATTATCAAAGAATAAAAATGTTATTTAAGTAATCAATTATTGTACTCTGTAGAAGAGAAGAAATTGGATTAACATATGATAAATTCCTAATTTTCATAATTTCATTGTTATATTTGAGATCATAACGTCTATATTTGATATACGTTTTTCTGTATTTTTATATCTTTTGTATTTTATATATGATATAACAATAATTATATCTGATATAACAATACATAAATTTGAAATTTCAATATCCTGATATAATTTATATCAGGTATGAATTAGAAAAATCTCATTATCGTATAGACTTTATAAAGCGAACCTAGTATTGTGGTTAATTGACCAACGCATAAGCAACGCTAGCATAGTAGTATGGGAAGAAGAAGGCTGGCAGGTTGGGACGTTGGGCTAATGATCGAAGAAGGTTGCCAGGTTGGGTTAGTAGATCATGCTAGTTAATGCTTCATTAGGTCGTACGTGATTGCTCATCTAGTAAGACGTATGGGCGTAAATCACTTTAAAAAAAAGATGAGCAAATTTAATGATGATATGTATCAACTACCTATATATCATGATTCATGAACGGATTTATGAAGGGCCCTAATATTCATATGAAAAATGGGGATCATTTGATGAAAACATACATTACGGATTTACGGAGTACAAGATTAGGTATTGCATACTAATATATACTATGACACCCTTGGAATTTTATAGGCTATGTCAATTCAAAATCTATTTAGCTCATTACAGCTCACTTTATGAGATTATTGGAATATGTGCACGAAAAGTCGGAAATAATGGAATGCATCCTTTATGTTTAAAATGAAAATTATGTCGAGATACTCCGTACACTACGCATAATTGTGACATTCTCTTCTCTCACAAGCTATGGTGCATACAAGTATACAACACACAACTACTAACTGATAACTTGACCTATGTAGGCATGACCACAATGTTTGAACCAACTCTAATAGTCCTATTATAATTTTTAATTGAAATAGAGATAGTTCGTAATAGTATATAGGCAAAATATAAGGTTGATACTAGCCATCTTATTAGTTGATAATTTTTTTTTTTGAAAAAAGCTATATGAAAACTCTACCCAATACCTATTTTCAATTGAATTTTAATTGTTTGCCCCAAAGATACTATTCTTTTGTTCAATCAAACACATAAAGAATTTTTTTAGCTATAAAGGAGTGTAGACTACGTTTAGAGAAAGTCAGTGAGTTCGCACTAGCCCAACCCAGTTATGTTCCAGCCCACTTAAAATGTGGGTCAGTTACGAATTAAAACCTCCAACCTAGTCAGCCTGACCCCAGCCTGCACTAGCTCAAGCCCAATCTATTGCGACCCGTCCATACCCTGGGTTGGTCCTAAGCCCGGCCCGACTCACTAGCTACATCTAACTACAATGAAGTGGGAGTATACACTCCGGAGATGAGACGCGCTATACTATCTCATAAGGTTATCCTTGTCTAATAAAAAGAAAAGCATAAAAATGTTTCAGGATTATATATTTTAATGAGGCGAGATGCAATTTGAAAATGCTTTGCTTAACTAACAAATATTTAAGTCTAGTCCCTTTCAAAATCAGAATTTCCTAATCGCTGTCTAATTAGAATTAATGGTGCAATTACTATAGTACAAAAGTATACTTAACCCTGCAAAGCCAATATGGACAACTTATGTAGCATGTATGCTCTATTAATCCATCCAAATTTTGTCTCTATTATCTATACACAGTGAAATGTAGTATTAGACACAAATATTATTGCTAGCTGCTATTATATCCTATCTATTTATATTTGTTTATACTAATTATCATGAGATTTAGGAGCTGTATTTGTTTAGAAGATTGAAAAGAAGACAGTAAGGAAGAAGAAACTTGGGATATGTTTTAAAACTTTAATCTAAGAATGATGTACACTGTTTTTGTACCAAAAATGGGATAACATAAAAACTTTATATTAAAAAAAAATATTATTGTTACCCAATCCATGAATTATTCTATTTAATTAATCAAAGGAGAATAAGAAACATTTTCTTAAAAGAGTTTGATAAAGATGGTTTTGGAAAAATTATCCAAAAAGTGAAAAGCTTAAGGGAGAGGACTTAAAAAGGTCAATTCTTTTTAATAGTTTCTGCAATCTTTGTTTGTCAAGAAAAGGAGGGAATCAATAGTAGAAGAATTAAAGAAGAGGATTAGCCTGTTTCGTGTGGGTGTATAAATATACATGTTTTTTTTAATTAATTAAAATTTAATCAAGATTATGGAGGGTTGTGAACAACCCCATGTTAGCTAATCATAGGTGGTTATATCTTTAGAGAATATTTTTCCCATTTGAGAATCTTCTGCCTGATTTTGGATTAAGAGACTCTAGGATAGACTTGTTTGAATCAGGGGAAAACGAATACAACTTCTATTATTTTTCTTTTGATGATTCCTTTAAGAAAAGGTAATGTTCTCTCTCTATAGACTTTTTTTTTTTTTTTTTCTTTCAAAAAGATGGTAAAGATTATGGGTTTACAATAGAAATTGTGTGGCTTATTTTAGGAGGTAGGGTGCCTTTTATATTTGATGCAAATAGATATAGGTGATTATGTATAATGTAAAAATATGAAGATAATCAAGTTTCAAATATAAGGCTTTAGTGGGCTATACATACAAAATTATTTACAAGAGAGACATATGAGTGAAATTTGGAATATTTTTTTTTTTTGCTTTATGTATGGAGTTCAATTAGCAGTTTATATGGATCTTATGGGGAAATCTTTATAAAAGAGGCTAATATTCGAAATATGGACTTCTTCCTAATTATCTATATAGAATTTTGTCTTAAAAGTAATTCCTACATGAGATAGCTAAGTAATTTTTATGAGAATGAGTTTTGTACAAAAGAAATAGTTGGAGATTATTGGATGTCTTCTTTTAAGGAATGGGATAGAAGCTCATGCTAGAGATCTTGAAGTGTGGTAATTTTTTTTTACTATAACAAATACTCAATACATGATAAATAGACATATTCATTGGGTCGGGTTAGGGCCGAAATGAGTCATATGCAAAATAGGTCGGGCTGTGCCAAAGAAGATGCAAAACAGGTTGAGTTGGATCGAGTCAAAGAAGATACAAAACGAGTTGAATCGGGTTGGGCCGTCGAAAGAGAGTATGATTTTTATATATAAAGGGTGATATTTTGTATGTATCACCTCTCATTTTTGGTAGTGGACCATCGACAAATAGTGAAAATAATTCATTACCGGATAATGTTTATAAACATTGTAAACAATTATTCCATTATTGACCCATTATAGACCCAATAAAATAACTCTTTAAAAAATTAATCTATTTAAACCATAATTAATTAGACCTTTTTTACAAATCTACTGATAAATCTCTAATAAGCGGATTGATTGGACTTGAATACAACATAGTTTAATAGTAAGAGAACCAACCTTAATTGAAAAGTAGAACAATCGCTCAAATTAACCCGTTTAGGATTGGTGAAATTTGAGCTCTAAATTTTGTAATGGAAAGCCAGAAAGGTAAAGTCTATACCCTTTGTTTTCCATGGAGAAAGAAAGAAAGAAAAAAAAAAAAAAATTGCGTCGTGGTTTATTGAATGAAGAAATCACGACATCCAGTGTTGCATGTAGGGACTTACAAAATCTGGGTCACCAATAAATCTGTACAGATTGGTGATCCCAAGAGAACATTATCTGTCTCTAAAGTTAAAATTAATAGTTAATCTAATTATAAGCAGTAAATTAAGATGAAATATCTGCCCCCACAATAGGCAAAGGCTACCCCATATTATTAATTTCAAACCTTTGATAAGACTTGTGCAAGTCATATAGGCGTAGAGGGGGTACGGCACAAGCCCGTTACGAACCGGGTCAGCTCATCCTTGACCTTTTGGTGTGTTGTGTCGTGTCATATCGTGCTTAATTGTGGTCATATCGTGTCGTACCGTATCACCTTTTCCTAAAACTTGGCTCATGGCCTAGCACGACCCACGTGCCTGCCGTGCCATGTCGTGTCGTGCTTTGTGTTTGCCGAATCTTTTTAACAAAAATAAAAATGAAGAGTATAATAGAATTGAACAAAAATAATTTTAGTTAATTTAAATTATATAATAAGAATATAATAATATTAAAAATAATAGTAACATTAATTGTAGTAGTAATAATAGTATTATTACTAATAATAATAGTACTAAGTAATACTAAATAATTGTGTTTCAGACCGTACTTATAGGTCGTGTCTCGTGCCAAATTGGTGTGCCGTTTGTGTGCTCGTGCCTAATTTTTTTTTTTTGCTTTTGCGGCTTTGCTTGCGGCCCTCTCCACACACAGCGTGTCGTGCCACGACCGTGTTCATATTGTGTCAACTCGATCTGCGTGCCGGTCTGGCCTATAGAGTAGTTCATCCATATCCACCCTTATCCCTCTAAACCAAGGCAAAAACCAATGAGGGAATAAAACTAAAGATACTCATAGTAACTACTCCTCGCCTCCCTCGTATGGAAAAAACAACTAAGGTTATGAGAATATCAATATGAAATAAGATATAAAATAATTTTTATAAAGAAAAATATAAGCGGCACGAAGTCAAGGATGGTAAAAAAAAAAAAAGTGAAAGTACAAAAAACATATGAAAAATAATACTCCGTTGTTAATTGTTAAATACGGTTAAAAATGGAAAAAATGGAAATGGTTAAATCATGCAAGGGAGATGTGACATATCCTCTCCTGAAGGGGCTCCTATAAACCAAGAATCCGTAGCAGCTGCCACTTCATTTCCTCAACCCTTGTTATCTCTCCTTCTCTCTCTGTCTCTCCATCTCCATTCACCTCACCTCATTATTAGTACATTTCAAAGAGAGAGGTTCGATCAACCTTCATTTGTTTGCTGCAAGCTCAGCTGACGCTCCTCATCACCCCAACAACTCAAACCCAAAAGTCATTCACATTTGTTGACAACTCTTTGAAGCAGATTTTTATACAGCATTGCGCAGAAACAGATTATATTATACACATCTACTCAAAGTTTTTTGTTAATCATAAACTATACTTATGGGTAGGCATTCATGTTGCTACAAGCAAAAGCTTAGGAAAGGCCTCTGGTCTCCTGATGAAGACGAGAAGCTTCTTCGACATATCTCTCAGTTTGGCCATGGTTGTTGGAGCTCTGTGCCTAAACTTGCAGGTACTATACTTTCATTTTTTTTTTTAAAAACAAATATGTATTTCATCTGTATGTTTTTGTGTATGTTTATATCTTTTCTATTCCGATGCTAGATGCTGTTATTCTAGCAACGGAACAGGAATATAGACTCGTATCTGAGCAATCAGAGGCGAGATCAGATTGCCTGCATTTAATAGTAACTTTCTTTACTTATGTTGAATAATAATCATTGCACAATTATGACAATATAATGTGTTACCCAGATGGATGATCTTCCTCTACTTTTTATGGCCTTTTTTTTAAAATTTTTTACTAATGATTTGGGCAGGTCTGCAAAGGTGTGGAAAAAGCTGCAGGCTAAGGTGGATTAATTACTTAAGGCCTGATTTAAAGAGAGGAGCATTCTCACAAGAGGAAGAGAATTTGATTGTTGAACTTCATGCTGTTCTTGGGAACAAGTATGTATTTTTTTACTCGTTTAATTTCTTCCTTTACAAATGGATTTTTGATGGATGATTGGTGATAATGTGATATGCTGTTATTTTCCAATAATTGTGTCATCTCTCTAAGTTTTCTACAATTTTGGGCAGATGGTCTCAAATAGCAGCACAGTTGCCAGGAAGAACTGACAATGAGATAAAGAATTTGTGGAATTCTTGCCTTAAGAAGAAGCTTAGGCAAAGAGGCATAGACCCAAACACCCACAAACCACTATCCGAGGTCGAAATCGAGGAGGAAAAAGCAAAATCGAGCAACAGCAACAACAGCAGCAACAGTAACAGCAACAACTGTAGCAGAAAGACTGATAAACTATCAATTTCCAAAACTATGATCAACAATGACAACACCACCATAAACCTAGCCAACAATAATAAGATCACCTCATCTTTGGCTCGGCCTAATGCTAACAATTCTTCATCATTCTCCCTAGCACCCCCACCATTATCGACCCACGAGTTCTTCCCAGATACCTTATACGGCTCCTTCGGGTTTCAGAACCAACATGCTATATGCTTCGGTTCATCACTCCAACCACCTACCCCAAACGTTACTTCTTCGTACGACAACGAGAACAACAACAACAACAACCACTGTCAGTACTCATCTATCATCCCATTCATGTCCACCACCGACCTGTCTAAGGACGTGTATAATGGGTACCAAAGTATGGATGTGGCGACTACAACCACCACTACCACCACCAGCACAAGTCATGAGAGTACAAGTACAACTACAAACAACATCAACGATCACCTCAACAGAAGCAACAACATCACAAACTCGTTTTTCGACAGCTTTTCGTGGGCTGCACCATCACTTGCAGCAGATGAAAAATCCAACAAAGATGTTCAGATTAACATTACTAATAACATTGGATTAGAGGGCACCAATCAAGATGAGATTAAATGGTCAGAGTATTTACAAAGTACTACTCCATTGTTATTAGCTAGTACTAATACTAGTAATAGTACTGCATATGGTGAGATTAAGACTGAAGCATCATTACTCCCCTTCACAAGTCCCTCATCATGGCATCAAAACCAGCAGCCTTTGCCTTCGCTGCCGCCTCCAATGCCCAGTTTTCATGGTTCTGATATGTATAACAAGGATTTGCAACGGCTAGCTGAAGCATTTGGTCAGATTTTCTGATCTTAAATATATCACCAATTTTAATCAATTTAATGGGGGCGGGGAAAAGAAAAGGAGGAATTTTTTTCATATAGGGAAGATTAATAATAGATTATATTAATCTATATATATATATATATTTATATATATCTATCTATATATATATATATATATATATATATATATATATATTTATATATATATATCTATCTATATATATATATATATAGATTGATAATTTTTTAATAATTTTTTCTGAATTCTTTCCTCCTCTTCTTGTTCTTGATGCTCCTAAAGTGGATTGCGTGCTATAGAGGCATTTTTTTTTTCCAAGTATAAAATTTGATTTCCCATATTGTAAATAGGACCATATACATGACATTTAAGGGGGGTAATGGAATATTTGTGTGAATTATTATTATTACCATTGTGATATTACTATTTAATATTTTAATTCGATTATTATTATGTGTAAATTTTGACTAATGTTAACGGTATATGCTATAAGCAAGCTCTAATTTCTGACTCAAACCACACCCGAACATAAAATTAGGTAGTTTTGGTTGGAGTAGAGTTAGAGACAGAATGGTAAGAGTCTAGAGAGGGCTGTGTAATACTCCGTATGATTTTGTAATGTTTCGTACATGACGAGCCTCTCCATTTGGCTTGGATTCAACTATACTAAAAGTTGATAGTGATAGGAAAAGATAGTGACTTGCCTGCCCCAAATGCTATCTCCTTTTTCATGTTTACAAGTCTCATTCTTTTTAATTAAATGTGGAGTTTTCAAATTAGCCCTATGAGATTGTGGTCCTTAACTGTTACAATGTTGATGAAATCTCTGAATTCTTAACTTTGGATAATATATACCTTTGTGAAATGATGCAAAAAGTTATACGACATATAATACAGGAAATTTATTAGGTACGCTTAAGAGTATATGTACACTTACTTTTATTTGTATAACTATAGCAGAGGGTTTTGACGTTGATAAGTTGATATTATAGATATTTTCATGAATTGGGAAATGCAATACTAATCCTTCATTTTCATTGGGCCGCTGAATTTTCTTGTTGATGTTAATTATGATAAAGCACATGATGAAGAATTTCTTAAGAAAGGGAAAGGGAGGGGGGAGCCCTTTGATGATGCACAAGCATTTGAAGAATCCATAATCCTTGAATGGTTGTCTATTCATTGTCCCTCGTGGATGAGATAGTTTTCACCCTTTTGACAGCGTCTATCCCCAATCCCCCCCATAGAATTGTCAATTTTTACCTTTTCTCATTCCAGATGAATGATAACTCATAGCCTTCCCGTCATACATACTTCTTAACTCAATAGGAAATTTGAATTTTTCTATTTTTTTTTCACATTTCTAAAACAAACTTAATGAAAAAATAAATCTAAACAAGCTAAAACGATCTAGGCAGCATTCACCTTCTTATATTGAGCTCCATATATCCGCTTGATCCCGTTCCACCTTGAAGATACCACACTATTGAAAGAGAAGGCTCTTGTCATTTAAACGAAGAATGGTGTTCACAAATTTCCAACGGTACTCCATTCTTGTCCCAAAGGACTTTGCATGTAGTTATAATTTCAAGATAAATAAAAGGCACACTCTAAATTAAACCATTGGAATTACACGTCCTAGTTACGTTTGTGAATAGAAAAATAACCACGATCTTGATAGCAACCACTAAAGTATGTAGAATTGTAGACTGTAGAGTACCCATGTGATCTTTCTTCCCTTTCTCAATAGGAAATTTCTCTACAATAGTATGACTAGGTTGCGAACAATTTTGAACAAGCAACCATTCTCGTAATTTTTTTTACCACCAAGTAAATCAAATCAAAAAACGTCGTTTTTGGTTACCAAATTTTCTTTTGTCTTTCTATAACATTTTTACTGGATTTTTCTAAATAATTATCTATAAAAGAAAATCTTGATCAAAAGTACGAACTATGTTTTGGTCAAAATATTGAAGGATAATTGTGTATAGAAAATTATCATTATTTCAACTAGTTGAAAAATAGACTTATAAGAGGTTGGGATTTAGCAAGTCCTTATTTCATCCCAACTTTCGATTGACATGCTAAGTATTCAACGTCTTGCCAAACACATGAATTATTGTAGTCCCTAAAGGTATTTTAACACAGAATTTATAGTTCTTGTTCCCATAAGTAAATGATGGGGATTATTATTCACCGCCCCCAAAACACTCGAACCGTCCCATAAAATTCCACCATTGCCCTTGAGCTTTCCAACCCTCCCTCATTCTCTACTCCTCTCTCTAAGTCTCCTCCCCCCGGACAGCTTGCCGCCGCCACCAGTCGGAACCCGCCACCAGCCAGAAGCCGTCGCGCCGCCACAGAACCTCGCCGGAAATGAGTCGTCGTCCCGGAAAAGATATTGCATCCTCCATAAAGGGAGGAAGACCACTGCGTTTAAGGGTACGTTTTTAAAGTTTTTTTTTCTTCTAATTCGCCGGCGGGGAAGCTGTCTAAAAATTTCGGCCATCCCTAGGCCAAGCCGTCTAATTTTTTCGGCAAGCCCTAGGGTGGGCCGTCTAAAATTTCCGGCCACCCCTAGGGCAAGCCGAAAATTTTAGACGGCCCGCCCTAAGGCTTGCCGGAAAAATTAGACGGCTTGCCCCCCGCCAAATTTTTTTTTTAATTTTTATCGTTAATTATTGTTTAAGTATTGATTATTGTTGTTAATTTTGTTAGTTAATTATTGTTTAAATATTATTATTGTTAATTAATAGTGTAGGTAGTTTTAGATTATAATTATAAATGAGGGTAATAATTAATACCATCGCTGCCAAAATCTTCTGTTGGAACCTATAAAAATAAAAGAATTTTAAAAAAAATTTCTTCCCGAGGGCTAGCCGTCTAAAAAAAGGTCAACCCATGGGCTAACCGTTTTTTTAGACAGCTTGCCCACCGGCTTGGCCATTATTCCCCTTTCCCGATCTCAAACTAAGATTTTTACCTCCGCCCCCCGCCAAAAAATCATTCTTTAGCCCATCCTTATTTTCGGTAATTTCCGGCGTTCCGAAAAGCGATTTCCGTCAACTAAAGAACGATTTTCCGGCCACCACGGAGGTTGACGACTAGTGGTCGGGAAATTTAGTGGAGTTTTGTTATTGTTACGTTTTTACAAGAAAGTGAAGTGAGAAATAAGAATTGAAGTGTACGATTTTAATAAAAATTAGTCAAAGGGCGAAATCGTCATTACGGGGGGCGGTTTGAGTATATTTGGGGCGGTAAATAGCGCTCCACTAAATGATTTGCATTCATCGTTACAGCTATTTAAGAGTAAGTTAACCATAGTAACTTTCCAACATATTACTCACTTCGTTACTTTATATTTGCTTAATTTCTATTTATAAAGCCAAAGTTTAAAAAGTTTGACAACAAATTCTCACCATATTATAAGAAACAATATATTCAAGTAGTCTTATTTAATGCATCTCAGTAAATTCTTTATAGTATCACGTTTTCATAATTTTTTGTCTAACTGATTTGGAGAATAAAAACGTTTTTGTATATTGAAGCCCGTAAATAGTTTGATGAGGCAAAAAAATATGAATGGAGGTTGTACGATATTCTCCATAGTCCGTACTATATTGTATAAAAAAGTATATGCAATGAGATATATGTGGCCATATTTCCCCAATAGCACATTTTGTTTTTATTATTTATCCTTATGGCCCCCAGGTAGGAAAGAAAAAAAAAAACCTGCGTAGAGGCACTCCTTGTTGATTATGATACCTCTAGGACATAGGAAGGAAACTTCCAAATGATGATTATGTTAAGCATAACAGTAACGTATGCTTCTAGCAAGAAACTTTGATATTGAAAAATCAGGACGAATGGGTCCTAATATACGTGTTTCTTATTGGAATTCCAGTTTTACCCTTAGGTGTGCCTCATAGGTCCTTGACAAAATGAATTGCTTCCATTTTTCCAAGAAACAAATTACTCCCTCTGTCTCTTATAATTTGCCCCAAGTATAAATTGTCACTTTTTTAAGCCCAAAGCAAAATGAGTGGGTAGTGGGCACATGGATTATTATTTTTCAATATCAAATCCAGAATCTAGAAGCCAACATCAGCAAAATCAAGGTAATGTACCATGTTCTTATCAAGTGTCAGCATATGCATCAATAGAGGGTGTAGGGGGCAAAAGGAAGGATATGAATGAAGAAGAAAGACTAAGATGCATCAAAGAACTCCTAAAGGAATGCAACAATATGAAATTGCCACATGAGTACATAGAACAAATTGCATACAAGTATAAATGTTCAAGGTGGACAATACAAAGATTATGGAGAGCTGTCAAGGATAATGTAACTAGGGGAATAGACATGAAAGTGACCAAGGACTATAAGGGAAAAGTTGGAATTAAGCCACTGAAACTAGTTGAGGATGATCTCATGTCAATTCATTTCAAAAACATAACAAACATAAGATCTTTAGCAAAGGCACTAAACATGAACAAGTCCACTATCCACAGATTTATCAAAAATGATCAAATCAGAAAGCACTCAAATGCCATGAAACCCACATTGACAGAAAAAAACATGGTACAAAGGATACATTGGTGTATATCACATGTAGAGAACATAAATGTCGCACCACAATTTAGGAACATGTATGACACAATACACATAGATGAGAAGTGGTTCTTTATGTCTAAAATTAGCCAGAATTACTACTTAGCCCCAACTAAAATAGAGCCATATAGACATGCAAAGTCTAAAAGATACATCACGAAGGTCATGTTTCTCACTGCCATAGCTAGACCCCAATTTGATGGAGAAGAGACATGCGTAATTTGATGGTAAGATTGGGTGTTGGCCCTTTGCAACAGAAGAAGCAGCAAGGAAAACATCAATTCACAGACAGGCAGGGACTTTAGAAATGAAGCCATTGAAGAACATAACAAAGGCTGTGATTAAAGAATACATCATCACAAAATTGATTTTAGCAATAAAAAGAAAATGGCCTATAGGATCAAGTGGTCAAGTAAAAATCCAGCAAGACAATGCAACTCCTCACATTTTCAACACAGATGAAGATTTTAGAAGAGCTGCCAATTCAAATGGATTCAATATTGAACTAGTGTTACAACCTCCTAATTCTCCAGATCTAAATGTTTTAGATCTTGGTTTTTTTAGAGCTATACAGTCAATACAACATGAGCAAGCACCAAAGTATGTGAGGATATTAATAAAGGCTGTTAACTACGCATTTAGAACTTTTGATCCTAAACTAATCAACCATGTATTTCTGTCATTACAATATGTTATGTTAGAAATCATGAAACACAAGGAATGCAACAACTACAAGCTACCACATCATGGTAAGAACATAATGGAAAGGGAGGGAACCCTTCCTACATCGGTTGGAGTCCCAACAGCCTTACTAGAAGAGAGTTTCAGTTTATTGCTAAAACAACATTTAAGGCTAACTACACAATCTAAAGATCACATAGATTTGCAAAATTAATTGAAGTACACATTGCAGGGGATGATGTTGGAGAAATGATTTAGAAAAAGAAGTTGTAATGAATGTATATGGATGCTTATTTTGGGAATGAATGTATAATGAATGTCTAATGAATGTATTTTGGGAATGTGTATGGAAGCAAGTTGTAATGAATGTATATGGATGCTTATTTTGGGAATAAATGTGTAATGAATATCTAATGAATGTATTTTGGGTATGTGTATGAATTTAATAAATGCTTTTTAAGGGAATATCTACTGTCTTCTCAGCATATAAGTTATTTCATGACATTAATCAAACAAATCAACGTATGTCATTAATGCAAACAACACTTACATGACAAGTAGTAAATGGTGGCTTATGACATCATATGTATTTTAGGGCATTAGTAGTCTAAATTAAGTCAAAGACAACTCATTCATCATAGAGATATAATCTCTCAGGTAACACATTCATATCACAATTGAATATACTCAATGCCCTAAACATATGCCTCCCTACATGCCTCTACATTGTACTACATGCATGATTAGTGAAGGATCAATGGCCTAATATAATTAGTTTAATGGTGTTCAAGTAATCAGTGCCCATTGCATCATCGAGGATTACCTAATGCCAAGAAACCCCATATTGCATACTAAAGGGCATTATACTAAACCATGTACCATACTTAGGGGAATCATGAAGCGGATGGGATGACCACACAACAACACCTAAAAGGGACACAACCACACTAACAGGAACATCACAAGAGCAGCAGGGACAGACCAATACCAAGAAGGACACTACAACACCAGGGACACCACAATGGATAGGAAAAGAGCACCAGGGACCCAAAAACAATCAGGGAATAAAAAAACCCTAATGGACAGGAAAAGAGCACTAGGGAAACACAAACAACCACCGGGAACACACCAAAAATATACAGGACAGAAGAAAACCACCAAGGACCATCACAATAGCAGGGACACACCAAGGGACAACAGAAAACCACCAGGGGCACCTAAACAACACCAAGGACACCTAAACAACACCAAGGACACCTAAACAATACCAAGAGATACCCAAACAACACCAGGGTCACTTAAACAACACCAGGGACACCTAAACAACACCAGGGGCACCTAAAAAATATTAAGGGACACCTAAACAACACCAGGGACACCTAAACAACACCAAGAGACACCTAAACAACACTAGGGGCATCTAAACAACACAAAGGGACACCTAAATAACATCAGGGGACATCTAAACAACATCAGGAATACCTAGACAACGCTCGGGGACACCTAAACAACACCAGGGGCAACTAAACAACACCAGGGACACCTAAACAACACCAAGGGACACCTAAAAAACACCAAGGATAGAGCAAAACCACCATAAAAAACACAAAGAAAGCCACAACAACAACAAGGGGAACAAGACACATGAAGACAACCACTAGGGGACAACAACACGACAAAACCACTAGGGGATAATAGTAGGGACCAAGGATAGACCAACAACCACCAAGGACACCCAAACAACACCAGGGACACACAAAAAACCTAAGCAACACAAGAAGACCACCATAAACAAACACAACCCAAGCCACAACAACAACAAGAGGAACATGACACAAGAAGACATCCATAAACGAACATAAACTTACAACATCGAAGTCTAGGAAAAAAAACGAACAAATTAAACGAACATCATGGTGTAAACCAACAAAAAAACAGAAATGAAGCAAGTACACCAGATGGCACAACATAAACCAGATATATAAAGCAGATCAGGCACAACATAAACTAAATCAACTAGAACCAAATAGGAAATGACAAATCAAAATAAACATAACAGAAAAATAGATCAAGAAAATTAAAAAGTATAGAGAATCTAATCTAGGGTTTCCTCAAATAGTCAGGAACCAGCAACTTCAACGTCTCGTGACTAGGACCAAGGACGTAATTTGGAGGGAGCCATTCAGGCTCAATATCTGACTTAGAACCGTCGAGCTCAAGATCTGACTTAGAGCCACCGAGGTTTAGGCCATTTTGGCCTAGAAATGACTCCCACTGCAACTTCCTCTCAGCACGCCTACCCAACCTCCTCCGGTACTCTGGTATCGACCAAACCTCTTACGGGATTTTAGAAACCACTAGATCTAGTGGAGGAAGGCAGGGTGAAGGTGTCTGCATCTTGGGTGGTAGAAGAGGTGAAGGAGGGGGAGTACATAGGTTAAAAGGAGGGGGAGTGCATAAGTTAAGAGGAGGGGGAGTGCATAGGTTAAGAGGAGGGGACAACTAGTAAACAAGGCGGAGGAGGAGGAGATTTGGAGGGTGAAGAAGGCGGGGTATAGGGAGTCTCAGGTACAAACTCCGACCATGGGAAAGAATCGAAGAATTCGGAGTCACCCATGGGGTATTAACACAAGAGCCATTGAAGAATCGAAGACGCAAGGGATTCAAACTCCGACCAACAAGGTATTAACATAAGGGATTCAAACTCCGACCAACAACGCGAGGGATTCACGGAGACACAAGGGATTCAATGGAGGATAAAGAATCGAAGTATCGTGTTTGTATGGAAGTAGATCTAGGGTTTTCAGGAAGGAGGTGCAGAGGAAGATGGAGTATCTTCTAGAGAGACCGAGTGATAGTGACGGCTTAGAGGAGAGTTAGGGTTAGGTTAGGTAGGTGTGGAGGGAGTCATTAAGGAGTGGGCCAAATGGCTTTAGGCCATTAAATGATTAATTAACCTCAACTTCACACAAATCAACGCATATTAGGTGTAATTAAACACTGTCAAACTTTACTAAAAAAAGAAACGGGACAATCGTTGAGGGACAACCCAAAAAAGAAAATGGGGCAAACTATAAAGGACGAAGGGAGTATAATGGAACACTATGTAATCTTATCTGCCTGTATAGGATATTGCATCATGCAGCATATATAAGATATTAATATGTGAATATGTCATGACCATATTCGTCATTTGTACACTCTTATCACCATTATTATGCTTCTTCATCTTGCCATTATTAGGGGCTACAAAGTATTTTATATTTCCCGCATTATATACTTCGATATGGTACACAATGGGACTCTACTGTCTACAAGCTAAGTCTATATGTTTACAAATTCTGGTCGTGTTGTATAGTCGAAGGATGGAATTCATTATCCTTTGTTGCCTATACTTGTCAAATCAAGTTGTCGTCGAGCCGGTACACTAGGCCGAGTTACAAAGTCAGGTTCAATATATAGGACGATTTTTGCAGATCATTTACTACTTCAATCGTACACATAATTTCATTTATTTTACAGATTATTGTATGTAGCTATTGTTGACATTATATAGGCAGTGGTAGGCAGAATACAAGTTACGGGCCCCTTTGTAAAACGAACTTCACACACTGAAAAATAAGTCCCATAAAAATCCTTAAAATATTACAATAAAATAACATTTTTAGTGATATTGGACGAATAATACAGTCTTTCCAAACATGAATAAAAAAATATATCAATTTTTTTTTCTTCTTCAAATTACATAATCAAGTATTACTACAATCAAATATTTTTTAAATATAACAATCAAATCCCAACCTTGGACCATAGGCTGCCGCACATTTCACCTATGCCCATAATTGGATTACTACAAAGTATTTACAACTTTAAAAAAACACATTCTACATTTCAAAAATTTGAGAGTTTTTAAGATATATCCTCGTCTCAACTCAAAATTTGTGAATTCTAGTTTTACCTAGGACTCTTAAGAGTGATAAGATTGTATGGCAGCTTTGTTTCAAGAACTTTATTAGAACAAGGAAGAAGGAAGACCTACTTATTTCTGGATAAATAGCTAGGTTTTTGCTAAAATGTTCAAGGAACTTCTCTAGCCTTGAGGGGGCCATTTACAGGATAAATTATTGTTGGGTTCTCTAATCTCTTGTTCCCCATTAATTAATGATTTGTGAAGTGAAGATGTTGTAGTACACAAGGTTGTGATTAAAACACGTCACATTTTGAAATTAACCTAATACTGTGAAAGACTTACATCCTAAATGCAACTTGATGCAACAAAAATCTTGACTATCTAAACTGAGGATCTTTAAAGTAGCTGTAAATCTCATAGTATGCAATCGTGCACAGTGTTGTGAAAGGATTAAAAAAAAAAAAAAAAAAAGGACTCATGGTTGTGTGTTCCCTAGGTTCTCCTCTATCCATTCTAATACCGTGTGCAATTTCATATTGGGTGCTCTATCCATCTAGAATTAGGTGTCACATCACTATTGAAAGTTGAATTTGTAATAGCTAGATCCATATTCATTACTTGTTGCGTATCTTTTTATTTGCTATATTTGACTTTTTACGGTATTTAAACCACAACTTAAAACGATTTTTTTTCTAAATTCGTAAGACAAAAAATTATAAAACTTGATATTATAAAAATTTACATAAAAATGCATCTAACAATATCCTACTTGAATATATTATTTTTTATAACATATTTAGAATTTATGATCAAAGTTTATAAAATAACGTCTTAATTATTAGGAGTGACATGGGTAAAATGTGAAGTACATTCAAACAGTGCAATACAACATTTGATACGTAGTATAACAATATTAGTTAACCACGATGCACCAATTATGCCAAGTTACTCATGCCATCCAATTATAGCTAGCAATGGACCGGTTTAATTAGGCCATTTGACCACTGTCTTAGGGATTATGTAAACTTGTTTTAAATCAATTTGTTCTCTATATAAAATTACTCATAACTCTATTACACTCGTCTTTATTGGTTCATATCATTAGAATAACTTATTCTTTTTTTTTTATTTATCTAAAAATGTGAGTTAAAGTCAATCATGAAATTATAGAATTAAGAAAATTGTTACACCGAGGATTTCGTGCAACATATGAGGTCAATAACTCAGATTCCGATTTCAAAACAGGGACATTGCATATTTAGTGAATGCATTTATGAGGAGAATATGACCCCCATGAACCACCAAGCTAAGGACCACAATGCAACTCACGTATACATTGTCCAATCAATTGAGGAAGCGAAATTCAATGACATTTAGCAAGTTATTTGTGTCCAATATACATATTTATAATCACGAAGCCAACAAACTGTACAAATTTACTTTAAATTTTTATCTATATAGAGTTTGATTTTTGGATCGCATATATTTAACATTAAATTTTTTGATAAGCATTTTGATAGTATTCAACAAAAACTAAAGTATCAGGTTTGATAAGCTCTGTATAAATTACCTCAAAACTTTGCACTTCAACAAACCTTTATTACTCTTAATGGAGAATGTTATAGATCCAATGACATTTTGCGAGTATTTCGTAATAATTGCAAAATAGACAATAAACCGAGTTTACATGTAAAATAAATTATACTTCGTATGTAATACTCGATATAAATATATCACAAAGAAACACTAATCCCCGTGAGTTACATATATTAAAACTTAATAACATTGTATTATTTTCTCATGATGTTAATTATTTTTTCAACTATTTATCAATGATTTTGTTAATTTTTTACAAATTACAAAATTCTTTGTGTAAGTTTATACGATCAAATCTAGACTCAACCTAATTTTTCACAAGTATAAGTCCAAGCATTTCATCAAAGTTAACTACTAGTACCACAAATGAATGTACACAACTTAGAGGCAGATGTTTTCATAATTTAGAGCCAAACATAATGTCAAAGGACTCGAAAAGTTCAAAATTCCAAGAGTGATACCATACCCCCCCACAAGATAGGCGGATCCGTACATGAAATTGACAAAAGACGAGGGCAAAGGGAGGCTAGCGAAAGATAGTTGAGTTGAGGATGTCCCTTTCATATAAGGGTATGGGGGGTCACAGCCTCACCACAGGGCACTTTTGGGCTTTGAACCTGTGTATGCCCACGTGCACCCACTTACACCAAGACCCGAAGAATTATTTTGGATGTTCTTATGAAAGTTTCATAATATGGTAGGAATTTTTTATATTATAAAGTTGAATAATAAAACCATATTATAATTGAATACAAAGTGATATGGGGCTACCAAAATAAAATAAAAATTGCATGGTAAGAATGCATGAATGTACACACGTTTTTGTCTTTGTTGAATGAGTCCCCATGTGAACCAAATTATTGGATCATTCATGTTCTTTTGTGAAGGCCCTACATAACTTCAATGCGTACTTGTATAATAAGGATAACCTATACTACTAGAGTTTTTTAATTTTATTGCAACAATCAACATATTGATTTGATTGGCTAAGAATTGAATGTAGAGAAAGAGAGAAACTTAAATCATCATATAGGCCGGTCAGCTCTCTTTTCATTTCTTTTCTTCTAAGACTTTGCTAGCTGGTTGTATGATTGTTAAGTCTTTGAATTACCTGTCTTGTATATTGGCAGGAGCTGTGACTTTGTTCTTTCTAGGCTAGCCGTTTGTGGCTAGTAATATCTAGGGGGTGGTTGGTTGTTGTTGTTTATAGGGACTGAGGGGAAGGAATGACGATTAAGCATGTGTATGGATACTAAATAGATGAAAGAAACTTATTGTATAATCTTTTTGTGATGTCTAAGTACACGGAGTATAGGTTTTATATACAACTTAAAAGAACAGATGTTAACTATTCAATACTCCCCCTCGAGTGGGAGCATAATGCTTATGAAAGGGAGTTATTTTAGTCTTTGGTGAAAATGTCAGTCAATTGTACAGATGTTTGGATAAGAGAGGTAAAAACAACTCCAACAAGAAGAAGCTCATAAACAAAATAGCAGTCGATCTCTATATGTTTAGTGCGTTCTTAAAACACTTGAATAAAAGCAATATGAAGTGAAGTTAGATTGTCATGATATAAATGAACAAGATGATGACATAATGTTGCAAGAAAACTCCATAACCACTTAATTTCTGCCATTGAATGATATTCTGCCTTAGCAAAGGACTGTGAAACAGTATGTTGCTCTGATATCATGTAAAGAAAGTTGTAATTCTTATGCATCGATATGAATGATTTACACTGATTATATAGGTATTAACATTACTAATTTACAAAGTGTTATGTATGGCAGCTACGTAAGCTATGGCCTTGATTGATTTGCTGACTTTTGTGATATCTTCCTTGATTATCTTTGCCATAATTGTGAGATCTTGTTGACTGTCTTACAGAACCAAGCAAGAACGAACGCTGAGTAAGTGAACGGAATATGTTGCATTTAGTAAAGCGATAGTCAAATGTATGAGTTGCCCAACCAACATAGGATATCGAGCAGGATCAGAATACAAAGGGCCAACAGAGCGGAAGAAAGTTTATGATTTTGCGGCAACGGAGTTTCAACTGGCTTCCAAGTTGATTGAACAACCTCCTCCAAAACATCAACAACATGCCTTGGTTCACAAAATAACATATCTTCATGTGACCCTGCACTCTCAATGCCAAGGAAATACTTCAATGGACCCAAGTCTTTGAGCAGAAACACGTATTAAGGTTCTTATAAAATACTCATTCAAATATGTATGAAAACATAGACAACACATATAAAATACTTATACAAATAAGTACAAAACACAAATACTTATACAATAAGCAGCCATACGCACGCACGCATGGGCAGCTTGGCACATCTCCTCGCAAGCTTGGACTCGGCCCATGGCTGACCGATAAGAACCTCAACACCTGAGCACATTCTAGAGCTGAAAACGGGTCCAAAGCAGCACCCAACTAGACCCAAAACAGTAACAAACACACAAGCACAACACACGCCCAACACTGACCGAAACTCCAATCGAAGCCCACTTTGGGTCAGCCGGCCCCGAAGTCCTATGTTGGTCATGGTCCTGCTGCTCATGTAGTGCTACAGAGGACATTAGGATCGAGCTGTTGACCAAATACTATAGGCTCTTGTAGAGACATAACTGGTTGCTGCACAGACACAATGGGCTACTGTGTGGAAGTTGATAGATGTACTGATGTAGAGTGTCGTTGATCTAACATGCGGAAGGAGGAGTACTCGTTGTTCCCTTTGTCATTGTAGGAATGTAGATACGTAAAGCGGAATTTCAAGAAACATTTTCTTGCATCTACAACAGGATCTCATGCACATTTCAATATGAATTATAGGATTAGAATTCCATACCCTTGAAGCGTGTTTTCCACAAAGCGAAGAACGATTCACACTTCTATATGGAGATCCTTAGAATACCAAATGTTGCTCCTCTAGTGTTGGTCCACAAACAACGATTGAAACACCACGTATGCTAGTACGAAATAAGGAACAATTCCTTATTGCTTTTGTTGGTGATGGCAAAGAGAGGGGAAGAGAGCTTTTGGAGTATATGGCTAAGTATGAATGTTGAAGTGGTACATCTTATGTCTCATACTTATTCTTATTTATAAGTAACATCTATATGTTACAAATAACCTCTTTAGTCCATACTTCACATAAGCATGACCATTTAGCTTCTTAACCTCTTTTGCATTTTAATTCAATCATATACTTATATGTGTGACCTCATAGGACCGGTTTATTATTAGTCGTGCACTAATAAAATTAGTTCACAAATCATAGTCGGTTTCTAGCAAAACACTATGATTACCTAAAATAATTGATTATATATATCTCCATAAATTTGTCCATGTTATACTTAATCGTTACACTTGATCAAAGGACATTTTCCTTCAGTCATCGCAATCATTAGTATGGATTTGTAATGTATTCTCTATTATGGGAATAAAATCCTATTCCGCACATTTCTTCACACTCTCATGAGATGAATTCTGTTATCTTCCAGTAGCTTGGGAAAATTGAACGTCACGAGGAACAAATATTTCTTTGATTTCTAGATCATTTACTCACCAACCTTTTTGACCAAGACGGTAGCCTAAGAAAACGCTACGAGATGCTATCCTTATGCCTTGGTTTGCTGTGAACGTCGCATAGAAATCCAAACACCTTTAGCGAATTAAACCAAGGGGAACCAAACAGCATTGCATAGGTAATTTTTCCCTTCAAGAACTTTGGTTGGAGTTCGATTAATTAGATTTATTGCAGCTTGGACACCCTCTCCCAAATAACGCAACAGAAGAGAAGCTTGAAATCTGAGTGCTCGAGTCAGTTGTAAAATAGGTTTGTATTTCCATCCAACCCGACGATTTTATTGCAGAGAGTTCCTATACAAGAAGAGTGGAACAAAATTTCCCGTTTCCTAAACAGTTGAGGTGTTATAAAGCGAGAGTTCCCTAATTCATATCCTACATGAAAATTTATATTTAGGAGCGCAAAAATTGTTTTATTTAAAATTGAAATTTCATTATATAAAAATGAATTTATACTAATAAAACATGATCTTATACTAAAATATATAATAAAATTGAACAAAATTCTCATTGTTTTCACGGGGTTAATTGGTTGACTTTTGGTGTTTTCTATATTTATTGTTTACTAATGAGCACGATACATTATTCACAAATTTGTAATTTCTCAATGTAGAGGCAATGTAGTGAACTCCGTACGATTTTGATCGGACAAACTCGACTTCTCTGTCAAATTAGTTTCTAGTTAAAGAAACAACCTTTAACTTCAGTTTCTAGTTGAAGAAGGTGGACTATATGGTCCCCATAAATTACAGTGAACAAAATCAAACAAATCCTTTGCTTTATTGTCATTTGTCAGATTGTCATTGAGGAAACCGTGCGAGTTTGTGCAGCTCTGAAAGCAAATATCACAAGTGCCTAGCATCTTCTTGATGTGACTATTTCCACTAAAGCTTGAAATAAACGACATATTCTGACTTGAAGATGACCATGCCGCTGATGTTAAACAAGTGATGTATCCTTTGTTGTTGCATTAAAAAACACCAGCTTCGTCACCGGCCTGTAATAGTTAGTACACCCTATTTCGGAACTCATCCGGTCCGATTGGGATCGTCTCTGTGCAGTACTGAATGATGCACACTTCATCAGTTAAACATCACAGTAGCATTGGTATATATAATTATCTGGCCAATGGAAATAATGTTGCATTGCAAATATAGAACATATAAAACATTATGAATAAGTAAGTTCAGATTCCAGCGAAAGCTTCCTTGTTTGAATACAGAATTTGTACTCCATTAGGATGTTACAGGTCGAGAGGGTAGATTAATAAAATCAAGCGAATGATCAAGAGTCCCCGTCATATGTACATTGCATATAGTAATCATCGTCAAAATCTATTTGTTAAACCCAAGATTTCAGCTAGGTAGTTTTTTTACGTCATTTTTGTTTCATAAGGTAGTTTTTTTAAAATAATATTTTTGGTTTCATAAGATATTTGTATGCAACATTTTTTTTATAAGGTAATTTCTTACAAACAAAAATAATAATATAAGGTAGTACTAGTAGAGAAACATCTATATGATGCGGTTTTCTATATTTAAACGTTGCGGTTATTGATACGAAATACATATAGGCGAATCACATGGAAAAACAACAAATGTTGCGGTTTTTTAGACACAACAATAAAAACACAAATGCTGCGATTTTTTGAAAAAACCACAACATATATATCCAATAAATGCTGCGATTTTCCCAAAAAACCGCAGCATATATTTTTGAAAAAAATTTTAAAAATTATTATTTTTTTCATTATATGCTGCGGTTTTTCAAAAAACCGCAACATATAATGGGTGTTTTGATTTTTTTAATTATGAAATTATATGTGATGCGGTTTTCTAGTATAACCGCATCACATATAAATTAAATGCTGCAGTTATATTAGAAAACCGCAGCAATTGATGGTTTTCTCATAAAAAATAGGTCATTTTACGTGTTAATTACATATAAAAGTATATTATTAATAATTAATATCTCTCAAAATTGTTATATTTGAAAATCTAATTGTTATATATTATTATACCACATTCAATCAAGAACATAATATAATATAAGTTAAGAATATCATGCATAATTTGTTAGAAATAATATGTCATAAAAGATAAGAAAAGTTAAGAAATGATCAACCGTAAAGCATATAAATCTAAAATTCTATTATGACCACTCGTTTTGGCACGCGAAATCGCTATCTACAAGATTTTACACTCAAAACAAACAATTAATTCATTCTTCATAGATTTCAGGTGTATTCCGAGGTTTCAAAAACTTCGGAGAGGCACATCTCTCAGTCTGGTAGTCTGAACGGCGTAATTTTTTTAAACCCCCTATTTTTAAAGGTACTACACGACCATGTTGCCCCCTAATGGCCTTGGTGACATCTTATTTGAGATATTGAAAAAAAGTTTTGACAAGCCATAAAACTTGCTACGGGTTTCCGAATAGAGCTTATAATATGTCTAAATTGGGTATTTTTACGAGATTTATAAACCAAAAACACTCCATAGAGTGATTTGTCCACTTATTTTCTCCAAAAAAAGCCTCTAACACCATATAATCTATGAAATTCAATTTTAAAGGATTATTCCTTCATAAACACAACATATAACATGTAAATCTAAACACACAAGAGTTTTTCATCTTTACATTAATATTTTAACAAATTACGAAAAACAAAAAATTTTAAAAAATATACTAGGGTTCAAGGCATATGCAAATCTTAAGATTCCGAACTTTAGAGTATGTAGATTTCTTCAAAATGGGAGAGATGAGTAGGCTTCGAAACGCTTCACTACGCCATATCCATGGAGGCACGAGTGGGAGAGAGGAGTAGGCTTTGAAATGCGTGAGGAGGAATGAATTATGGGGACTTTAGAAAGAAGTTAGGGTCATAGGTAGGAAGTACAAGGGATTTAGAGTGGAAGATCTAAGTGTACTACTATGTGTATTTAGGGTTATGATACTGGAAGCACAGGAAAAGAGTATATATAGTGAATCACAAGTGCTGCGATTTTTTAAATAACCGCAGCACTTGTAATTCACAAGTGCTGCGATTTTTTAAATAACCGCATCACTTGTAACTCACAAGTGCTGCGGTTTTTCAAATAATCGCAGCACATGTAACTCTCAAGTGCTGCGGTTATTTGAAAAACCGCAGCATTTTGTACTAATGCTGCGGTTTTTCAAATAACCGTAGCATTTGTTGTTTCAAGTGCTGCATTTATTTTTAAAAAATCGCAACACTTGGTATTAAGATATATTTCAAACCATTAAGTGCTTCGAATTGTATATAACCGCAGCATTTGTACCGAAGCAATTAAATGATTTTTTACTAGTGTAGTTTCTTGTTGAATGGGATGAACTATTACAAGAGGGGGTGAATTGGAAGTGTAAGTTAATTAAAACTTTTTGCGGAATTAAACTGGAACTTGTAAGCAGAAAAGAACTTGACGAAAGGAACACGAGATTTTAGCGCAGAAACCCTTTGTGCCCAACTCAAAGTGAAAAACTATGACCCATTCGGGATTTCTCAATTCTTTCACTAACAGGATAATCCTCGATTATAATCTATTAGCTACTATCAATTCGAGTTCTACTCAGAACTGGAGTTCCACTCTCTAACTCTCTCTTGTTCTCATCTCTCTCCAGACTTTACTTTAATGGCATGCTTGGGATGAGAGTAATATATTACTAGGGTAACAAAAGTCAAATATAAGAAAATAAATGTGAATATAAGGAAAAATAAGAGAGTTGTGGTGTGATTAGAAGTAGATTATATAATGATGGTGTGTTGAGAAGTAAATAAAAAGGAACTATTATCCTCATTTAGGGGGAAATTGTTACACTAGAGGGAGGGTGAGTGACTATTATCTCCAAAATGAGGGTAATAGTTCCCTTTCTTCTACCTCTCACCAAACCATTAATATTTAATCAACTTGCAAATACATTATCACTTTTTTATTTTTTCTTAGATTCACATCCATGTTTTTAAGTTTGACTTTTATTGCCATAGTAATACATTACCCTAATCCCAAGCATGTCCTAAGTCTTTTACAATATCCCTCAATCTTGTCACCCTAGTTTAACTCAATACTACTCACAAATATTACAATAAAAAGTGTTTTTCGTGACTTTGGAACTTAGCAGAAGGAAACTTGCTATTTTGAGCTTCAATAACTGACAAAAGAATTTTTCTCTCTAGAAAACTTTTTTACGTGAGTCAGTTATGTATTGAATAAGTGAGCAAAATCCTTTATTTATATGTAGCAACCAAGCTTCCATGCATTCACATACTTCCTTAAATTAAGGAAAGATAATGATGTGCAAAGTGTTTTGATTTCTTCAACTATGGGAATGCTGTGTAAAGTTGCCGTGAGAAGTGAAGTCTTTTATTCAGCAAAATCTTTTATAAAGATAGTGGATAAAAATAGTTTTGATAAAAAGATAAGTATCCAATTAAGAGGTAGAGTTAAATTAGGATACTTAGTCTCCGAAAAGATAATTATCATTCAAACTTACCAAAACGTTTAGAGTGAAATAGGAAAAATTAGTTTTCACAAAATCACGTAAAGATATTTTGCTGAAACTTCCGAAAATCAATTTTCATAAAATCAATTTTCCTAACTAAGTGTTTAAAGCACCAAAAGAACTTTGACTCATTGACTTAGACTTATTCATTACTTGTTGCAATCAGCTAGATTCCTTGTCACTTACATAAATACTAAGTATACTCCTACTTAGTCTTCATATCTTCTTGTCTTGAAGCTACCTCATTGTTGTTTCAATGAAAGTACCTATTCTGGAACTTATCAATCAACATTTGCAATTATTCGGTCCAAGTCTTGATTGTATTTGACTTTTGTTACTTAACGGTTTTAAACTTTCCTTTGCTTCTACTTCAAAACATGAATAAAAAAACCTTCACACACTAAACAAAAATCAAATACGTTTGCAAATCTTGTCGTCACCAAAACCAAACACCATTTCTTACGAATTTTCTATGTTTTAGTTCCGGTTGTATCCTTGACATAAAGGATTCCCATAAGTTCTCACTGTTCCTTTTCCTGAAGAATACAGAATACTCCCTAGGTTTTTAGCCGTTTTTACTAGCCAGTTTCTCTTCTTTATTCTCCTTGTTTTGGAGATACTACTGTTCAACTTAGAGGAACAAAATCAGACTCAAAGAACAGCAAAAGAGAGAAAATGCCTGCTAAATAGAACCAATTTCCTTTGCTGATTGGATACTGCACAAGAAGTTGTTGAAAATCCTCAAACATACAACATACTACAGATTCTGCTATAATGCGTTGAATTCGGCTATCAGGCAAAATGTACTAAACCACTCTATGGCTACTAATAATATGGCAAACATTCTAAAAATACAATGGTCAGCCAAATTTTAGGCCCCCATAATCAAATCTTGAAATTATTGCTGATTATCAAATAACATCAAGTTACAATGATGAATTCAATGACCAATAGCACTAGCAGCAACAATGTCTTGTAATGAATCAGTAAGTAGGATGAGGCTACCGGAGGCAAATCTGTCTCATCGAAATATCAAGTTGTGGCAAGTATTATCACAAGGGTATGCACAATCAATCAATTTAGTGGCTGCTCGGTCAAAATACCAGTCTCCAACAGCTATAGCCACAGGCTGCAAATCATTTGACATGAAGAAAGACACAGAATTCTTTAGTCACTGAATATTTTATAAAACATGAGCAAAAATGAAGTGATCCAAAAACAAAGCTAGTGATAGAGTTCATCTGGTAAACCAGTATTTATCAATTTCACATGAATTTATCAATTTTACATGACTTGGTGACATTTTCTGGTTTGAGCTGACAAGAAGATGGCCACATATTCAATCTAGGTGGTCTGGTAACTTTTAACAAGACAAGCTCAAAACGTCCACCAAGTTGTGGGAGGTCTAAAAGTCTGCAGCCTTACTTCTAACCAATTTAGACTTGTAAAGAGACTGATTCTAGATATCGACAAGATAACTAAGGACGAACAAAAGTTAATAAACTGACAACTATGATAATGAATAGAAGAATGTCTTGTCAACCAGATTTTTCAGGTAGAGCATCAAGTATTCTATGATTTTGTATGTAGAAGGGATCACAGATTGAGTTCTTGATTACTAATGTAATGAATACAATATTATACAAATAGGTCCACAAAGTCAATAATTGTGGAAAGTATGTAAGAAATTGAACGTGTCTACTTGTATTTTGGTTCCATAAGGAGTACCAATAAGATAAGAGTCAAACCTTATGTTAAAAAACATGGCATCTTTTGTATTATTCTGTAACCCTTCCTAACTAATACATCCTAAAGAAGCACATGCAAGCCTTCCCCACAATCAGCCCTCACATCAAGAGCTTATTCTCTCTCTAACACAGAATATTGATTTATAGATTCTATACTCTAGCAAATAAGAAAACTTCAACTTATGAGAAATTATATTTTTATGAATTACGCCTATAGAATTGACCAAAAGGCTCTATTAAATATTTACAAGCAAATTTCATGTGGATATGACTGCTGTAACATTGAGGAGATAGTATGTGAATTGCGTAAAAGCTGAAGAAACTGAAAGATCCAATTACCTTATTTTGGAGAACAGGAGAATCATCAGCAAACCATGTGTCCTGCCTCTCAGATTGGCAGTGAGAAAAGCATGAATTGATGAATAGACCATTCGACCTGGTTCTCAAGAAATCCTTCACTGAATTTAGCATTGAAAGTCTAAATCCTGTGACAGGCAATTACAATAAAAATTTCAGAAGGTCATCAACAACTGAGTGATACAAAATGCTTAAAGTTCGAAGAAAGTTACTCTGAAAAAATTGGACTTGTGATGAAGAACAATGTGCATGGTTCATTTTGCATTGATCCCATACGTGGTGAGGATCAGCAGTTTTTGGAGCTAAACTAGCTTGTACCTGATTTTATTACCAAAGGGGGACTTTAAATACTTTAACAAAAATAACTTGACAAATGACAGTGCTAGATACATGTTCAAATTTGTCGAAACAATCAATCAACCTGCCATGAATCATAAGCTGCATTGAGAATGAACATAGGTGTCTTGATGTTGGTGATTAAATTCTCAGGAAAAAAGCACTGCAAACACATAAAGACTAATAAGTATCTATCCGGTGCAAGGGAGTCTGGAAAAATATTAAGGCAGAATATTGCTAGCACTGTTGAATCCAACTAAAATTATATCTGAAACCATACATATTGTCTGAGCAACTGAGAGAATAATTACCAAAGTTGGATCCATATGGTTAGTACAGGAAGGAGGCAGATTCTTCTCCACACCCTGCATGACAATTATGAAGCTACATTAGAGTAACTTCTTGGGCGTAAAACCAAACAGTACAAAATCTTAACGCATCCAACATATGAGTAACAACAGTAAATGTGTTTAATTGACACTAGTAATAAACAACGGCAGATATTCCTTACATATAGGTCATCTCATAAGGACTTTCTTACATCTAGAAGTACTAGAGTCAGATAGGTATTTCAGGACAATTGCGTGGATAATATAAGTTCAAGTAGGTCATATCAGGCCAAGTAGTCTAAGCACATATCACTATCAGACACTTATCAAATATCCATTATTCTTGTGCAAGCCAGCAAATTAACAAAATATTCTAATTTCCCAACCCCACGCTCTGCTTTTACATTTCCAAAATGTCAAAATAAAAGCATCCCATATTTTCAAACTTTTGGTAGTAAGACAGCACAAGCAGTTCCTGCCAATTAACAGCATGTATAACTCTACCAAAAGTTTCCTGCAAATAAATCAGATTCTCTGAGCACTTATAAAGCACCACAGAGTGTACGGATAACATGAAGACTCTCATCCATGATATCAGCTTTTGCACTAAGCTCGAAATGTCACAAGACTCATATCACTATTGGCAAGAAAACAACAGCCATAAAACTAATACTTTGACAAAATTGGAATATTATCCTCACCAAGTAAGTCACCACGCCATGGTAGAAGTCCCTTAAGGTGTGTCCACCTGACACGTCCTTTCTGAAATGCCAAAATGTCCGAAACATACTTAAAATTTGCTTAATGTTACAGAATCCAACAGTACTAGCAGTAACATCATAATTATCAAAAACTACAGGCAACAACAACAGTTACTTACGCATCCATGAACAATCCTGCATCACTCAGGCACTTCACTTTTGTGTGTCCAGTGAATAAGGCTTGGAACTCATCACAGTGCAATATAGATGCTAGACCCCCAGCAGAACATCCGGACAGAAGAGCCTGATCTGCATCACGCATACCCTTCCCCATGAATTCCTCCATGGCAACTGACCATATGCGTTGACCTCTAAAAAACATTTGGTTGGCCTGCAC
This sequence comes from Dysphania ambrosioides, assembly GCA_026401315.1. Taxonomy (NCBI): domain Eukaryota; kingdom Viridiplantae; phylum Streptophyta; class Magnoliopsida; order Caryophyllales; family Amaranthaceae; genus Dysphania; species Dysphania ambrosioides. Next base: position 3,365,982 of record CM048666.1, read on the forward strand.
ATGTTTTGCAGCTCACTGTAATGCACAGATTTGACAAACCAAGAAGGCAAATGGGAAGGATTGGATCCCAATTCTTAGTAATCCTAGGGGTATATAATGCTTTTCTTTTTCTCTTATACAAAGTGCCACTATTAACTCAAAATTTTAATTTCCATCAAGGACTCATCTTATAATTGATTCTAAAAAGTTTTCAATTGGAATTGATCCCAACCTCATCTTGGCCTTCTCCAGCAAAAGAGGCACCATCACAATATCGAAGCTTTATTCTATTCCAGTTGAAAAAATCTGCACAATAATATGGTAACCTTTGGTAAGAGTATAAAGAAAGCACTGACACCAAAGTGTACAAGAAATCCTAAACCTCAAAGAAAAGGGAAGATCAACATGACAATAGAAATGATTAAGACCTGGATTTTCCTCAGGCTTATTGCTTAATATTCCTGTGAATGCTAACATCTTTTCCATATATTTGGATGACCCACGTCGAGTTGTCTTCCGGTATATACATGTTCTAACATTATTACACCAACCTCCACCCTACAAAAGATAAAAACATCTAAAGTCAGTGCAAGATGCAGAAAAAAATACTACCACATCCAACAGTTGCAGACCAAGGCTTCAGGCTAAAATTGTGAAAAAATTTAACAAAAGTTTCAAAACTTTTCTTTGTAAGCACTTCACATGTATCTGACAGCAAGTCATCTAGTAGTAGTCTAGTCAGAGAACGTAGTACCCGAATTTTCAGAAGTCTATAGCCCAGAATTATCTACACCAGTCACTATTAATTTTATAATTGATTATGTAGGAATTTTATTTTAACATTTTTAATAGGACGTTTAGAGGAGTGCAAAGAACCACAAAAACTAGTTTAGAGCTTTGTAGACCATGAACCTCTGTAGATAGAACAGGAACATATTCATCAAATTACACAGTACGCACCTCTAATTGGATAAGCCAACTGTTCGCCCCTGACTCAAATCCAGGATCCCAATGATAAGCAGGCAATGTTCCATCCAAGCAAACTGGAAAACAAAGATATCACAAACAGAAGTAAGATAGAGTTGTGACTGAGCTTGAACTCATGAAGTTCAAGCAAACTTGAAGTAAACGAAGACTGAAATCATTAAACTCAGCATGACAGAATTTATGAAAAACTAAGTACTTTAATGCCATTAGGTAATTTGCCAAAAAAAGAAAATACATTAGGTAGCCCAAGCATGATAAGTTGGCAAGGAGCTTTCTTAAGTAGACTTTGAAAGTGATAAAGATAGAGAACTACAATAAAATACATCAAAACAGAATCGGTCACATTTTTCAACCATTATAAAGTCCCAAATGACTAGTCAACACCAACTTAGCCTTCTAATAACCCATCTTACAAGGGGAAAAATTCATCAGTCTATGGTATTCAAACTGCTGGTATCGACCCAGACTACCCATAAACCCAAATGTCATTCAGCAGTCTGCACTAAGTACACTTCATATTAGACCATACTCTTTGAATTAGACAAGAAACAGGCATGTCCTACTCCCTAACAATCAATCCACATACATACTAATCATTGTGAAAAGCGTGAATATCATAACCGTAATAATCATATTTAATGGAGTCCTGCAGAGTGGGCAACTGAGTATAACCCATAACTGCATCTACAAAATTGTGAAAATATACATCAAACAACAACTCTGCAATTATAAAAGGGAACAACAACATGAAGGTCCATTTGAAGCTTATGTGTGCACTCTCAGGGTCATTAAATGAGTAGTATGTTTCATTAAAGGAGGAGTCAGATTGTCAGAATACACCATTTTTTTTATTAATCAAGCTACCATTCAATTTATTCCATCACTTCTCACCCTAGTCTTAAGTTTCACTCTTTTCAAGCATTTTCTGAGCTAGATAAACTAAAACTCGAAAATCCAACGACTCAAACAGAAGAAAGCGTTAGCCTATTTCCTTTAACTTTATGTGCGAAACAAGCAAAGATCTACAATCGCAACCAATGAATGCTACCCAACTAGACTCAATAAATTAAAGCCTTACGGAGTGGTAATAAAAAAAAAAACCCCGAGAATTGTTACCCTTTGCAACACTCTTCAAATTAAATCCTAACAAGATTTGCTATTCAAGAAAAAATTACAAAAGAATTATAGTAGAAAAAAATTACCAGCGCCCTTGGAATCAGCTCCGTCAATGAGAGTAAGAGGAACCATAAGAGGTTGAGGAGCATCAGGAGCATCATACGACTCCAAGAATGAAATGTGAGTTACATTTGCATAATCAAATCCTTCCACAAAAACCAAGCATGTTTCCAAACACAACAACAAACCCACAAAAACCCACTTCCCAAAATCCATTCTTTTTCCCAAAGTCTCTTGCTTTGATTGATTCCAAAGTAAAAAAAATGTAGTACAAAAACGGTCCAATTTATATCCCCAGAATTGAAATGTATTATGATTATACAGTATGATTTATTGCCAAATTCTAACACAAAAAATAATTGGATGAAGTATGAATGTTTTTTTTTTTTTAAGGTAGGATTCTGAGTGAAGTAAGGTATGAATATTAAAAATAAAAAATGGAAAAAAAAGGGGAATCTATTACTATCCGTGTTTTGGGGTAGATTTAACAGAGAGTGTCAGACACACTGAGAAAGTGAATAATATGGGTGAGGATCTTGGTTATGTTGTTGTAGATATGCTCATGCTATACTTTTTATTTAAAGATGATTTAAAAAGCATAAATTAACATTAGAAAAATATTACTAATTTGTATTTTGTATTTTTTGTTTTGGTGGGTATTGTTGAAAGTTGAAACTTAAAAGTTAGTTTTGAGCTAATAGAATCATATCCTATTATCATTTTATTATGTTATGTCGTATCTAATTGCGTCGAGTCAATAATTGTTATTTTGTATCTTATTTATATATCGGAAATAAGTATAACAATTGTATTGAATGAATAAGGAGTACCCACAAGATTTGTTACAACTAGTTGGGAATTCACCTAATGGATTATTAAGAAACCTTTAAGGATTGATTGTTATCTACCACAAAAAAATCTCGGCATAAAAAAAAATAATTTAGATAAAGTTTTGTTTGATTTATTAATTTTGGTGGCTATTTATTGTTGAGCTTAACTAAACGCTCACGCATCGAATGTACAATAGTCAAGTGGAAGTAGTGGTGGGAAAGCTCAGTGGTTGATAGTATTACCTGGCTTTCACACATGCTAATGACAGTCATAATCATTGCCGTTGGTGTTGGATTGTTTGATTTTGATGTACGTGAGTTTTTCGCTTACGCAAACTTCTTTGAGTATAGAAAGTGTCTGGGCTACATTTACTCTATCGGAGGGAAAATTATTTATATGAGTTGTATCATACTATCATAAATGCTAGTCTATTCAATTGATTCAATTTTAGCCACTTGATATGAATCATATAACAGTCATTTTCTTTGTAACTTGTTTCATGCTTTTATTTCCTTTTTTTTTTACAACTTATTATTTCCCTTATAATAATGAGAAATATTATTAAAGTATTGACGTGAAAGAGATAATTGATTGAGTTTGTTAGGATGATGGTAGAGTTATCTTACCTAATGGCCGGTGTGGTAGTGAAGAAGAGATTAAAAAGAGAAATCAAAAATTGATTCCATACTACGTACATAGTGAATTGGATTTATCATTATAAAAAATTGTATATAGTCCAATAAATAACTTATAAACCACCCCAAATAATAACACGAATATAGATATAACTATGTAAGTCATGTAACTCGAAGTCATATAGCTCCAAGTCACCTTATAAGTACCACCTTAAAACCATATAAATTATAACAGGCTAAAACGTAGCATCCATCACAAAACCTTTTAGTAAGATAATGTATCTTTATGACCTCAGACCTATTATTCAGTAAGGTCACCAAAAAAAAACTGGGCGTGAGCGTGAGGTATGGGTCTAGTGCGTTACACAACTCAAAAATCCTCCCCTTTTTGGGTTTTCGACTTGTTGCTCTTTACTTGTAACATTATGCTCATGGGGATTTGCTCAAAAAAAATGGTATAATAACACGTGGACATGAATAATGACAACTCGTGAAGATGTTAGCTACAAATAGACCTCTTCAGATAGATGGGGTCTGTTAAAGGTCCTTGACCGACCCGTTTGTAAAAGGGCGTAATCAATAATGAACCTAATGGGTCGGTCTCTTAAAGGGTCATGTCTTATTGAGTTTTTAATAAATCAAGTCTGGTCAATAATTGGTCTATAGTTTTCAAGACTTTTAAACACTATTAGGTAATGAATTATTTCCACTTATTTGCCTATGATTCATTACCAAAGATTGGAGGTGATACATGTAAACTATAACCCTCTATATATAAAAACTATACTCTTTTTGGACGGCTCGACCCGACTCGGCCCATTATATATCTCCTTTGACCCGACCCATTTTGCATCTTCATTGACTCGATCAGGCCCGGTCCGTTTTGCTTGTGACTCATCCCAGCCCAATACACAGGTCTAGCTACAAACGAACCAACCCCGAAAATAGTAGAATTTATTACTTTGCAATGGTACAAGATTAAATTCCTTGTTATATATAAGATTATTTCTGATTTGTTAGTTGAATTATATAGCTAGCCAAATTGTGAGTCGAGTAGGTTGTTTAATGGATATCAAAGGATATGGAATTAAAATAAGTATATGTTGCCATACTCACTTTGACCCTTGTTATCCTTAATATTGATTAGTTTTTATACCTATGAATTGCACATGCATACTTTCACGCTTATGATAATCTTAAGTCTTAAATATTCATTGATCATTAGCTCTAAACTCGGAATGTTTTGGAGCCTAAGACCCTAGGAGTTAACGAGTAACTACTGCCCTTTGCTAAATAGTCATATACCCACGTACTTTATAAACTTTTTTTTTTTTTTGGCAATACTAAAAAGAACAATAAAAAACTATAAACCCGTTCTAGCTTTTATAGCTAGATTATGGGCAACGATTACAAAGAGTCTAGCTAGACACCTTGAAACAAGTTAAATGAGAATTTAGTTGTCTCAACAACTATGTCTTCTACCAAGTTTCTTAATTCCTTGGGAGATTTAGTAGGGTTGCCAAGAACTTTATTCATCGCAGTTACTTGTTACACACCTAACACACCTCTGTCATCTCCCACATATTTTGGTGTTGCAAAACTGTAGGTAAATAATTTATAACAGCAAAGATGGTTTGAGCGGTGTTCATGGGTTGGACGATTATGTGTTGCTCCAGTTGCGACATGTGAGTATATTGAGCGTCCTTTAGCAAGTGCTGTGACTGTGAGGGACCACGAAAGTGGGTTTGACTTGGTGCGCTAGATGGCAGTGAGTGATCTTGGCTTCTTATGTCCGTATGATAGTGATCGATGTCAATGGGTTCTTTGATTTCTCTCGGTGTTTTTATCAATTTTTCAATTTCGGGAACAAGTGAGTGTTAACTTTATGTATAGGATCGACTAATAGGAGCAGGAATATTAATAATAAGAGAGTGTTCTTATTCCAACATGAGAGCCAATATTATTGAGCGAGGATAATGGCTTGAATCTTGTGAGGTGGTTTCTTTAATTATTAACCGTACAAATAAGGTTACTAGATTTGGGAATGGTTTACAAGAAATTTTTTTTCTACGCTCAAGTTAGAGCAATACGTACTCAATATTTATTTAAGAGGATCCTCCAAGATGAGTACTTTTATTAGTTTTGTGTTCTCATAATAAACATATCTATGTATGACAAATAAAATAGTAAACCCAAGGATTAGATCAAGCATTGAGTGAGTTCATCCTCAAGTGTTGGTCACTACTCACTACCAGAGGGGGTTGTGGAGTTGCGTTGTTTCCAATGTTTCGTTGGTATTGTCTTCTTTTGGAAGCATGCATGCATGATTAATTCGTTTATACCGAGCATGGACAAGTAGGTGTCACGGACCCTTGTCATTAGTTGTGAGTTTGTTATCATGATTCATGATTATGAAAACTTCCCCCATGAGTATAGCTATAAAGGGTACAATCTATTATGTCTATAAACAACATTGATCATCTTATTGTACTCTAAATTTCAATAAAGGTAACATTAGTAACTTAATCGTTATTTACTACTCCATCTTGTGTACCACAGTACTAATTTTACTAACATATACCAACTCATTGCTTAATGTCTAATCAACTAAATTGGTAATTACTAGAGTATGTAGCCTCCATACAGGGCATAAATACTTAGGTTCCCTGTAGTTGGAGATATGTACTCTCTAAACTATTACTACAAATTTAAACGATATGAAAACAACGAAAATAGATTTAACATCAGCCAAATAGGACGAGAAAAGACTCCTTATTATTGAATACTTCGTGCATAAACTCGTGAGGACGTGACTAAAGAAATTCGTTCTAAACAGTACACATGCCATGTGATAAAACTTTATAGACAACAACTTCACTTTTTAAAAAAAAGTAATCAAGAAAGACGTGATGCAAATTCTATATCACTTCTCAATCTAACGACAATACTTAGAAGACGAATTTATAGGCAATATTGGGAGTCTAAAGTCTTGCCCTACTAATTAGTGTCGTTTTTAAGTTGTAGATGTGGACATTTTATCCTACATAAACATACATAAATTAAAGTTAGCTTAATGATGAAACTAATTGGATATTGTGTATGGTATGGTGCAAAGTGCCATAATTTTTTTTTTATTAATTAAAGTGCAGGCTATAGGTGATGATTTAGATCAATAGTTTTATTAGAAGAAAATGTGGCATCTAGGGGGGGGGAGAGAGGGGTTGTCTTTTATATGAGATTATAAACATAAGTTTGTAAGTACATAGAAAAGATGAATGAATGACACCTAAATTAATTAATGGATCATGCCATGTATACTTAAAGAGTTGTATATATCAAAGTAGATAGTCGAGGGGGTGAAGATTGAGAGGGAGAAGGAGTTGGAGGGGTAAGGGATAGAGAAGGGATTATCTTCTTTAATGAGATTATACTACAAGTCTACAAAGGAAGTTGGATCCATGACATCTAATTTTCCATCAAAATTTTGTGCATATTAAATATGCCGGTGGTAAACATGTTTTTAAAGTTGTGTTAGAGTCGCATTTAAAAAATCACATTGTATATGTAAAAGTTAAAATGAGAAGGGTGCTTAATATGAAAAGAATGAGAAGATATGTTAGTCCTTCATCTCATAGATCCAACGCATGACATTTTACGTACATATAATGACCTTTTTTAAATCATAGTGACCAAGATATTTTTTTCACTTATAGTGACTATTTTCATCATTATAGTGACCTATTTTTTACGTGAAATCTCATGTGTCGGATCTTACCACTTAAAGAGTCAAGATCTCTTCTCATCCTTCTCATTTTAAGCACCCGTCCTATTGGATCTCTGCCCCTCTATACATTTGACCTAAAGTTTTAAGGTATGTTTGACTAAAGATTTTGTCACAATATAGGTGAAAATCACACATCTCCCAACCTTTAAAAATTACCTTAAAAAGCTTGGTTCTTTGATCGTATGTATTAGTTGGGCGGGGTGTTAAACACTCATAAGAGACGTGATCGCCATCTCAACAACACCTTTACCCTTTTACGATCGTATTGACACCAACTATCCTTAGCTTCTTAACTAGGATCCTATCGGGCTTGGATCGAAATATTTTTGTTTACCGCATAAAGCTTTTTTGGTTGACATGAGAATGAAATTTTTATTTAGGATTTTTCTCATGAGTATTAAATTTCTATATCAAGTTCTTAAGAATTGACATTAAGGAATTTGCAATTCCTATGAAATCATGTTGGGTTTAATTTAGTTATATTTTCATGAATTTAACTTCTTTTGTGTTAATTTACTAGTTGTCCTAAAAAGATTAATTTTAAACTACTTTTAGAAGAGTAATCATGAATTCACACAATACATCATTATCAAATCAAAAGGGACTTGTAAATAAATTTTTCATATTTTATGGGAATTTTCAATTCATGCTTTATTATTTTTTTTATGGTCAATAAAAAAACTATCCCATCCCCAAATTTTCAGGATTATTAAGTTTTCATAATTTTATGTTGTCAACCCAACAACCACAGATGTAAAAATTCGAAGAATGTTTCCTTTACCCTTAGTCAAACTTTGAAAAATGAGGAGAATTTTTTGTCATTAAATGAAAGATTGTCAATAGATCCAAAAATAGAAGAGTTGAGCACAACATAAAAGCGTCATATAAAATAACACTATATACAAAATTAAAATTGAGTAGTTTAAATATCTCGAAAATATTTTTTTAGAATCTCTCTAAATTATTCTCCATATTTTTTTGTCTTTATTAATGTAGTTGAAAGATGTTATAGACAATAAAACAATACACACTTAAATGAAAATCGGTTCGATTTCTAAAAATAATCCAATTATAGTAGTTATTTATTTTTTAATAATTGCATGATTTGCATCAATGATTCGAGTGTGAGTGTGAGTGATTGGATCAAGTAGAGTTCTTATTTTGGGCTTCGGTCAATAGTCCATTTTGCAAATCTGCTTAAGCATCCCGCCAATTTCATAAGATGGGCTTTGTCATTTGTGCATGTGAGTAAGTGACTATGTCCAAGACTAATTAAATTCTTCGGGCTAGGCTCGGACCAAGAATGTATTCGGGCATAAAGTTATTGTCCATATCCCATATAAATCGGGTTTTGCGAGTTTTTGGGGTTTTGCCGGGCCTATTTTACGTTACTATGCTTTAATTAGCAACTAAACTTTGTAAACATCAAGTTCCTAAATCTTTCAATGATAAACAAATGGAATACATAGTAGTATAGAATGTAATCTGAAATGTTTAAGCAACGTAACTATGACATGCTATCTAGGAGAGACCAAGTCAAAATCTTTGTGTACAAAGGTATTTTACACAAAAAAACTCATGTTACAGATGCATATCTTATGTTTGAAAGTGCATCATTAAACGCTAAGTCAATAAGCCAGCCAAGAGTAGGGCCCATCGTTAGCGCAAGATTTATCAATCTACAGGGAATGGTACTGAAGAAAGGGGTGCTAAAATCGCATTATGAGAATGAAGGTTTTAGTATCAGGTAGAATAAAAGGGATTGAAAATCCCCTATTAAGATAATGAAAGTTTCTAGGAAGAGAGTACATTGGAATCAAAATCTAATATACAGAGGTGTGGATTAGGTAATGTCGTAATGGCTAACCGCTTACATAAGACATATATTCAGCATGCCTTTTAAAAGTCTGAAAGAAGTTTTTAATTAAAATTCAGGTCAGTCGGGTTGGGCTTCGGGCTATGCATCACTACCTAAATCCATCCCAATAATTTTCGGGCCAAAGTTTGCTTACCCAAACCCTAATTTTGGGCTAATTTTGGGCTAATTTTTAATGTCCAAACCCGGACATTTTTCGGGTTGGGCCGGTCTAGGCTAGCAGGCTAGGCCATTGTTGATCAGGTATAGGTTGGACCATCCCCAAATCCATATACTAGTAAAAATATAGAGTCTTACAAGTACATTTACCCCAATTTTCTTATTGGGTTATCCCAATAAGATTGCCCCAATTCCAAATGTGGTAAATTTGGACCAAGTTAAGTACTCTGCTGATTTCATTTGTTTTGGACAACTTGTGTGTTAAAACCCAAATGCTTGGGTTAACTGCATCGGCCCACGTGCAAATGACTCCCTCCAACTTATATTCCGTAATTCGTAACTAACCTGACATGTTTTAGCAACTTAGCATACGAATTATAATGTTAGTATATCAATCCTTCATCTTTTAAGATTCTTACCACAGGTTATATGGAGTTGATTACATACCAGGTAGAGTGGAATTAGAGCTTTCGATATGATAGCTCATTCCCGAGGAGAAGAGCTAAGAGAACTTGGTTAACTTCGGTCCATAACATTTTTTGTTGTAGTTGTGGGTGTTATCCCTAATCTCTTAATGGTCCTTGGTATGCAACTCAAGTCTACTGTGACCATTCCATTAAAATGAACCGGAAGAAGAACCAGGAGCATTTAATAACATGCAATTGAAGATGACCCCTGCTATTTACTTGAACGCAACCTAATCGGCTCACATGTGATGTCTATATATATAGCTAATTTAATTGTCTTAGCCTTGTATTTGATCTAATAGAAATTTCATCTGATTACAAGGCCTTGATATGCTAATGTGGAGGATGTATTGAATTAAGAGCAAATTATGGCATGCTTGATGATGATTAAAATAGAAAGGGATGACTCTAATATCTAAAGAACAAGTGAGATTTAACTTTTAATTATATACAAAGACAAGTAGAACATCTTACATGAGTTTTCATCAACACTATGAACCATTATTACCATTGTATTTATCATTCTTGTATTTTTAAATAATTATATTAGTAGTGCATAACTTCCAAAAATAACAACAATACTGTTACTATCATTTTTATCCTTATTCCACTCTTGAATATTTGGGTCAAATTGTATGCCCTCTGTTCCTATTATATATATATAATTAGGAATTTTAGTGAATCTTAGATGAGTGAATAATTAATTTAAATATAATACAGATAATATTTAATAATGAAAAATATTATGGTGATTGCCATTAATTTTAAAGAGGAGAGAGGGTGAAAAAGATGGGTAATGATAAATATTGGTGAAAACTTACAAATCGGTCAAATTTTCATTATAATTTTCATCTTGATCTAAAGAAAATTTAAGATTTTAATTCTTTAGTGAGGATAACTTAGTTATAAAATAATTACATAAGTAAAAAAATCACAATAGGAATAACTTTTGAAACTACTTATTTTAAAAAGCAAGAATAACAAAAAAAATTAGGTCGAAGAAAGAAATATATTACATTATTCTAAGTGAGAAAATTATATCAGATTGTTATTTGTACTTAGCGAGCAAAATACTCAAATATTAACATCTTCTAAAGCTAAGAGCATTCCCACCAATGGTCATATTTTTCCTCATGCATGAGGAAAATGACACATGGGGGAAAAAGGGACACTACATCAATGAGGATAGTTTCCTCATGCCATGAGGAAAATCAGATTTCCTCATCAAGTGAGGAAAATTTCTTTTCCTCATCAGGAGTAAAAAAAAAATGCTGATGTGTAAAGTTGTCCAATCAGAAGCTGCCAAGTGTCAATAACTGACCAATCAGAATAATTTGTTTAATTACAACAATTATATTTTCAACGGCTATTTTCTTGAAATATACTTTATAAAAATTAAAAAAATTGTATCAACGGTCATGAATTTTTGTGATCTATAAATAGACATCCATATTGATATAGTTTTGCACAACTTTTGTTTTCTCCTTCATACCTCTAAATTGCTTAACTTCAATTATTATTATTATTATTTTCATATTTCTTTGCAATATTTACTTAAGATCAACATTATTATTCTTATTCTTATTGTTTTTGTTGTTGTTCTTCTTCTTATTATTATTATTGTTATTATTACTACTATTATAAGTATTATTATTACTGCATGTTTGGTAAGTAAATAAATCTTCAAAAAAAAAAGAAAAAAATATGGATCCTAATTTTTCTAAAAATGTTTATGGTTTTGATGATGATTTCATAAATCATCCTAATTTTAATATATTTATGCAAAGAAGGGGAGGGAATTCATCTAATTTATCTCAAAATATTCCACAACAAATCCCTCCACAAAATTACCAAAGTTATATTCAAGCTTCTAGAAATAATAATCCAACCTCTACACCCATGTACAAGAGAAACAACAGTCAATATGACGAAAATGAAGATGAAGACGGTGAAGAAAATGTTTCGAATACACCATAATACCCATTGGAGCCGATTATATCGCATCCGTTGTCCTTCAATCCAACTCCACCTCTACAAAATTTTGTGTCAACCAAGTCAAATTGGTCTATTAGAGAGGATGAGGCTTTGATTTCAAGCTACATGTTGCATTGTACCGACAACATTATGGGTACTGGCCAAAAAGCATCCGACTTTTGGAAACAAGTGTATGCATCCTATGAGTTAGCTCGGGCCAACAGACCACATGAATTGCCACAACGAACAATCAAAATGATGGAGAATCGTTGGAGAAGATTGTCACAAGACACCATGAAGTGGGTTGCTTGCTACGAAAAATCTCAGCGATTAAAGGGGAGCGGCATGAACGAGGTAGATGAAATTCGAACTGCCCATGTTCTTTTTCGTAATTCTCATAAGAAAAATTTTATGTTTGAGAATGTTTGGGAGATGTTGAGAAAGTACAATAAATGGGAAGAAAAAATGAGGTGGGCTACGTAGAAGAAAGAGAGGGTCCAGGTTACCCAAGCTTCCGATCCTGATAGTTGTGGTAGTGGTAAGAGAGTTAGAGTTGATGACGAGGAGACAATTGCTGCAGCTAGTGGTTCTTACATGTCTGTTGGAAAACCTCGTCCAGATGGTGTGAAGAAAGCTAAGGCTAAGTTACGAAAAGCCAAGGGGGTCGAATCAGATAAGGTTGCATTGGCCATTGGTCAAAGCCTAACATCATATTCGGAACTTAGAGGCAGTGATATCAACCTCAGAAAAGAGAAATTGGAGTTTGAAAGGGCAAGAGAAAGGAGGAAAGAAAAACAACTAGAGCTTGAGCAAGAACATATTCAATTGGAGAAGGAAAAAGTTCAAATGGAGAAGGAAAAAGTCATGATGGAAAGACTAAAATCGAAGTTTGATATGTTGCAAGTGTTGATGTCAAAAACTTCTCTAACTCCCCAAGAAGAACAATTCAAACAGAGATTGATGATGGAACTAAATTCCGATAATTAGATTATAGATATGGAAATTCGTTTTATTGTTTTAATTTGCTTGGTATTGTTGTATGCTTTAATTTAGTTCGAGTGATAATCTTGTACTAGTTTGTGTTAATTATGTATCAGATTGTGTTTTCATTAATCTAAGTTTATTTTACTTTGCCTTCATTACTATCTTCGTGTACTGGACATTTTCAATCTCCCTTTCTATTTTGTTTGATTTTCAATTTGAATCTTTTTAAATAATTATACTTTTCAGTGACTTGTATACATCAAATGATAAATTCAATGACTGCAAATTTCACATGCTCAACTTCAGCATGTCTTTTTAAATAATTATACTTTTCAGTGACTTTGTATACATCAATTGATAAATTCAATGACTGCAAATTTCACATGCTCACTTGCAACATGTCTTTTTAAATAATTATACTTTTCATTGACTTGTATACATCAATTGCAGCATGTTGCATTGTTATTCAGTCATAAATGTATGGTCATAATCATTACCATTGAAAAATATTACATGTGTTGTTTTTTTCGTGGGGTAGATTTAATGAATTCTTACTATTCATACAATAATTTGCATACATGAAAAGTAGGAGTATAGTTGGCAAGTTGTGTATATAATCGTATATAAGAGAATGGTATTCCCACACTCAAATTTCTTACGCTCAAACACTATAAGCTAAAAATAATATTGTTCCAAAAAAGTTTTAGCTCTAATTCTTCTGATGAAGAACTATATCAAGAGATTGATCATGCGGTTGATGACTATGTCATCCCGTATTTATCAAACTCCTTAATTCCCCGTTCTCAACCACGAAGACAATATAAAAAGAATGAGGGTGGTGACACTATCATTCTTGAGGATCGAAATCGTGAAGAAGGGCATCGTCGTTTGTTTAATGATTACTTTGGAGCTCAACCGGTATATAATGAAAACATGTTTCGGCGGAGATTTCAAATGAATAAATCTCTTTTCTGTCGTATAATGGACACCGTGGTGGCAAATGATGTGTTCTTCCAACAAAGGCCAAATGCTACTGGAAGGTTGGGTTTATAAGGCTTACAAAAATGCACTGCATCTATGAGAATGTTAGCTTACGGGTTAGCTCCGGATGTTGTGGATGAATACCTACATATAGGTCAAACAACGGCAAGATTATCACTACATCATTTTATTAAAGGGGTAATCAAGCATTTTGAAGCGGATTACTTAAGAAGTCCTACTAATGAATATTTACAAGGAATCCTTCATCAAAACGCAAGTCGAGGATTTCCTGGTATGATTGGTAGTATCGATTGCATGTATTGGGAGTGGAAGACTTGTCCTACCGCATGGAAAGCGCAATACGCGGGACGAAGTGGCAGAGCAACCCTCATACTCGAAGCTGTTGCTGATTATGATTTATGGATTTGGCATGCTTTTTTTGGCATTTCAGGTTCATGCAATGATCTTAATGTTCTATACTGTTCTCCTGTTTTCGACGATGTTTTACAAGGTATAACACCCCCTATACATCATACGGTTAATGGACATCAATACAATATGGGGTACTACCTTACTGATGGTATTTATCCAAATTGGGCTACATTCATCCAAGGAATAACTCTTCCTCAGACTAATAAGCAAAGACTTTTTGCTTGTAAGCAAGCAGCAGCCCGAAAGGATGTTGAACGTGCATTCGGAGTTTTACAGGCGAGATTTGCTATTATACGACAACCATCTCTTGCGTATGATGAAGACATATTAGCCGACATTATGAAATCATGTATCATTATGCACAACATGATAGTTGAAGATGAACGGCATAATTATATGCATTATGAAGAATTACGCAAATCGTATGAAGATCGTCCTCAACCGCGTGCAAGACCAAGAATGAAAGCTAGTACAAGTGCAACAGTAACTGATGAAGAACCTTTCGTGTTCAGTACCGGACGACCAATTAACATAAACAACTACTTGGAGAAAATAACTACTATACGTGATAGACAAACACATGAATCTCTTAAGCATGATTTAATGGAAAACATTTGGCAAAAATATGGCCAAAACAATTAGTAAAATGGTAGTTCAGATTTGAATCCATTGTTGTATTCCTTCTTTTACTATTTTTTATATAACATAATTATTGTGATTTTTCTAAATATGGAATTTCATTGTTGTACCGTTGATTTAATATTAATTTAAGTTAAAATTTATAATTATCACATTCGATTAATTAATTATTTTAAATTAATTAATGTTAATTATCAATGTAAAAATCTTAATTAAGTTAATTGACGTCATTAATATTTATAAATATATGGTTAATGTAATAATCAATATAATTGATATAGTTAAATATGAGATAAAAAAATATAATGAGATATGGTTGAAAGTAAGAGAGAGAATAAGTGGGTAGAGAGAGTGATGAGGAATTTTTTTTTACTCATTGGTGGGATGAATATTGGAAAAAATTCTTATCCATGGGAAAAAGTGATGTGGAAGAGGGAGAAAGTGGTTAGAGAGATAGGGATGAGAAAATTTTTTGCCAATTAATGAGAGTGGTCTAAACAAGTACAAATAACCATAAACTTGCCACAGTACACTCCACATATGGATTGAATGGTTGGCTAATCAATCAAATCCGACAGAAACTTTAAAATCTAAAACTTACCCATAATTTTGTGCCTCATTTGATTTTTCATTATTTTTAAAGCATAATTTAAAATATTTTTATCCATAAATCTTTAAGCTAAAAAATTATATAAATTTGATATTATAAAAATTTACATTAAATGCATCCTATATGATATCTCTTGAATAAATATTATTTTTTATAACATGATGAGAATTAATGGTTAAAATTTAAAAATTTTGATTTTATAAATAAAAATTAGGATAGAAATATAGAAAAGAGTGAGAAAAGCCTTAAATCTTGAAAAGGAAAAAAACGAAGAAAAGTACTCCTACAATAAGTCCGCAGGTAGTAATCAGTCAGCCATTCAAAAGCTTAGCGTCTTCAATAAGCCTTACGTCAATTAAATATTATAAATACTCCGTACAGAACTCATTCGAAGACTCCATTTGCTTTCACATCCTTAGTCGCCTCTCTCTTTCTCATCCGCCTTCCCAAACGCCCCCGAATTCCCTACTCTCTCTCCTCCGCCGTAACCATCGTTGAATCCAGGTGAATTTCCCGATTCTATTTGGATCATTGCATCTATCATGGAGTTTTTTTGGATGTTAATTGTTTCCATTTTGTTGACTTTTTTTATTTATTATTATTTATTTTATTTTTTGTGTAACAGTCGATTCTAGGGTTTTGATTTTGATGCAAAAGCTGTGATTTTTTGTGTTCGATTATTTTATTGCTACAACTTTAGGGATTTTGTTTGTTGATTGGTTCGATTTTGTTGATTTCTTTGATTTCGACGATTCTAGGGTTTCGATTTCCCCTTTTTTATTTACGGTTTTTCGATCGTTGTTTCAATTTTAGGGTGTTTGAGGGTTCAAATTGTTAGTTTTCCGTTGATACTTGATTCTAGGGTTTAGGTTGATTGTTTTGAATTTCAAGGCGAATTTTGCGATTTTCATTGTTGATTCTATTTGAAATTTGAGGGTTGTTCTTTGTTGAGGTTCTGGTTGGGCTGTCCGATTCTAAAAGTAAATGTAGTGCATTTTGTTGTTGGTTTTGTATAAATTTTGAGGCTATTTTGTTTAAAAATTTGAAGTATTGGTAGTCAGTTGATTCTAGGGTTCTGTTTGGCTTGTCGAGTTTGGAAGAGAAAGTTTTGAATTTTGTTGGTGATGATGTGTTGCTTGTGATGTATTACAGGTCTCCATGTCTATTATCAATCTGAAGAAGAAAAATTTGTGGATTCTTCTTTTTGATTATTGTTTCTTTAAGAGGGGGCGTTGGTGGTGGGCTTCTTAAATTTTTGGACTTGTTTTGGTCATCGAAGAGTGAGTTTTCGTTTCTGATCTCCCTCTTCCGATTTTGATTGTTGACACGATACTGCATCCTTGGTTGTTTAAGCTGCGATTTTAAGCTACGATTGCTCTGTTAGTAAACTGCTGCTATTTAGTCCATTCAAAGTTTCCGATTCGACAAATTTTAAAGTAGACTGATAAAAGAGAGCTCTTGCTCTTAGCTGGTGTGAATTTAATCATGGAAGGTTTGTTGGGTAGTAAGTCGTTTCCCCCAGGGTTTCGATTTCACCCCACGGATGAGGAGTTGTTGTTGTTTTATCTGAAAAGGAAGGTTTTGGGTAAATCTATGAGTCCTCATATGCTTGCTGAGGTGGATGTGTATAGGTATGCTCCCTGGGATCTTCCTAAGATGGCGTGTTTGAAAACAAGGGATATGAATTGGTATTTCTTCTGCCCTAGAGCTAAGAAATACCCTAATGGAGGAAGAGCCAATAGGGCTACTGAATGGGGATATTGGAAGTCAACTGGGAATGACAGGACAGTGATGTATACTTCACGTCCTGTGGGGAAGATCAAGACTTTAATCTTCCATAAAGGGAAGGCTCCTAAGGGAGAGAGGACTGATTGGGTGATGCATGAGTATAGGTTGGAGGATAAGGTGTTGACTGAGAAAGGTATTTTCCAGGATTCTTATGTCATCTGTAAGATCTATGAAAAGAGAGGTTTAGGACCGAGGAATGGGGAGGATTACGGGGCTCGGTTTGTGGAAGAAGAGTGGGATAGTGACTCTGAGGAGGTTAATGTGCCGGTTGATGGGCAGGAGAGAGATTCTGGAGTTGTGTTGCACGATACGAGATGTGGTCGTGTTGGTGATGACCCAAATGGTTCTGTATCAGGCTTAACTGCTGCTTCTCCTGGTGGTACTCCAATTGTGGCTGCAGCTACTAAAGTGGGTTTTTCATGTACTACCGATTTTGGGGGTGCTCCATACAGTATTACTGGTAATGTGGTTACACCATTTATCACTTCAACTTCTGTGGGCATGCTAGATGTTACTCCTGCTCCTGTTGATATTCCAATTGTTACTCCTGCTTCTGTGGGATCTGCAACTACTCTTAGTGCCCCACCTGCTTTTGTGGGTTCTGCTGCTGATGCAACTGCAAGTACTGAAGATGAGTTGGACAGGCGGCTGATGCAATTTACTGAGGAGGATGTTGGCGGTATTTTCAACGAGTTGGGAGATTTGACTGATCCTTCTTCGATGAATACTGATTGGGATTTCTTCATCGAGATGAATGACCTACTAGACTGAGTTATTCTTCACGCCCAGTTGATATGTGCAACCTCTTTATATCGGTGTTCTCTTATTCGAACCCACTTTAGATTACGTGTATGTTCCTTGTTATTATATGTATGGATGATACGGGTGTGGTTAAATATTGGTATGTATGATATTCGTGTTTGTGAGTTGTGACATTTGTGTGGGATTGCCTTATGCTTTGTTGATAAAATGCTTACAAATTGAAGTTGGATTTCAACGATATGATGTTAACTAGTGATTTGTCTTGTCTTGTAGCATAGTTCCTGATTTCGAATATACTAATCTCCCAACCTTTTCCACATTATCTCCTCTCTCTTTCCTACCCGTGACCCTGACTCATCTCCGATCTCCATCACCAGTCCTCACCTCAGAGGCTCAGCTCAGCAGCCTCCGTCACCTCCCCACTCCACCACAGCTCTGCGCCTCTGCTGGTCTTTTAAAAACTAATTATTGTTCAATTCTTGGTTAGATTGGGAAATTTTACAAACCATTTTCTTCTTATCATTAAAATTAGTTAATTGGGATTTAGAAAGATTTAAAGGTGAGTTATGAGTCCGATTAGATCCTTTTTACAGCTCCATCGAAAAACCAGCTTATAGTTTACTCTTAAATCTTGTAAGTTTGAGCTCCCTACTTCTAAATCACTAACATTAACATAATAGTTCATAACTAATATCAACGGAATGAGACCTTGCCGAAAGCATGTTCCATATAAACTAACGAGTGCTAGGCGATCCATATAAACTTTGAACAAAAACTACGAAGTTTGTTGCTAATAATATCTTGGGCAAAAGGGACTCTTCCTAGCAATCTGAAAGGAAACAAAAAAGCGCTACAAAAGCAGCATAAGGTTACACACTACTACAGTACAGTGCCTACATTAAGGGCATAACTTAAAATGGTGCACTGAGCACCTCCCTTAATGTGTCGAATGTAATATGTTGATTGCTGTAGGATGGATATGCGCACTCCTCCTCCGCTTCTTCTTCTTGTAAACAACCATCCGCTTCATTAGCACATGTGTTTCTGCTTCCCGCCGTTGCTATGGGTACCATACCCTACAACGTAACATCAAGTAAGAACATCATTTAGGTACGGTTATTAATCTTGGGCCTCCATGAATAAGATTCACGCTTCCAATGGCATTGCATGTATATACGAGTGCATGACCTTCTAAAATAAATGTCGAAAACCCTTCCAGGCTAGTTTCTCGTATTCCTTTTTAGTGAAATGATATTTCTACAACATGCTATGTGTAACATATATGCGCAGTATGAGTTGAAGATATGATATGATTTTGTAATTAGGCGTCACTACAACCTCTCCAAGTGAAGTGAACCTTTACATACATACCTCTGTAAATATTTGACTAGCTTCTTCTAAACTCCTCGAATTCACTATGTACAGAGCTGCATCCTGCAAAATTACTTCTTATTTTCATGTTAAGTATTGAAACCATACGGTTCAGATGAAAGGCAAGAATAATTCTGCCTCCAAACAAATCAAGTAGAAGTTATCTGATTAGTATACATAGCAAATTAGTAAAAAAAAATCTCGCCTCTGATAAATAATTTCCTAGGTAGATATGGTACACAGATAGACTCATGGGAAAAATTCCCGCTCCCTAGCCCCTGGTTATTTGATTCGAGCAAACACGCACTCATGCATCCCCACATTAACACAACCAAAAAAAGATGAAAACCACAAATCCGAAAAACTTCCTTATTTATACAAGGTGTTTTAGTTGGCTTTAAAAAAATTCCCTAAATTTTCAAAAATATCCCACGGTGCAAATTCGAGACTTTCTTAATTCATATATGAGTATTGTTATATGATATATTGTGATATACGATATGTAATTAGTGTTTTATAAAATATAAAAATACAAAAAAATACATATTAAGTATAGATACGAATCTTATATAAAAAAATAAAATTATGAAATTATCACTGGTACAGATATAAATTAAAAATTTCTCTTTTAGATTCTACGTAGTCGTCAAATGGTGTCGATGATACAAAACCCATAATCTGTCAAAAAGTAATAATCCTACATATACGCACAAGAGCTAGATTGAAAACTATCAGCAAAATGCATACCCTTGCAGATTGAATCTGCCGGAAATTAAGAGTACGAGGCTCAGTTTCCATTGATGATTTTCTATCAATCCTCATAATTGCTACTTCTGTCATCTCTTTTGATTTAGAAAAATTTAGGAGAAAGGGGTAGAGTTCTAATTTACGTGATGAGACACCCAAAAATATTATAGGCCGGTTTTATAGTATGACAATCTTAGGCCATTTCTTGTATTTATATACTTCCGTTGTCGGCAGCGAAATAACACTTTAACTGATTAACTACTTGTGCCGGTGAACCAAACACTTTGCTTAACGTGGCAAGTTTTTATCTAGCCACGTGGTAACCTAGTATCTGTCCGATTAGTCACGTGGCAAATGGTACTATGTTCTTGGGTATATGCAAGTTCTATGGAATTTGATGACGTTGAACTTTGCCTAATATATCTGGACCGACGTTTGAACATAATATACTATAAAATAAGATTTTTGGTATGCCTTGTAATATATTGCCTCGTACTGAACAAATAATTTGGTGCCACGAATTTGTTTTTTCCCGAATTTTGAGAATTTTTAAAAAATTTTGGGAAGTTAAAATGGTTAGCAAATTGGTGACAACAAAATTGAACGAGACCTACTTTACAACGTTACGCGTGTAATCTTGTAATTGTTTTACACTGCTTATTCAGTTATTCTGTTTGTTTCTTCGATTATTACGTAACCCCATGCATCAAATCTTAGAACACTAACTTAATTTCCCGGTTCCAAGTCATTTTGTTCATACCCCATGATTTAATACACACTCTTGATTAGATCATGTACAATGTGAATAATATTTTGCCTCTCAATGGGTCGAGCTGGTTTAAGGAGTTCTTAGTTCTAGGTATGGAGGATGATAATCTGTATATATCACCCTCAATCTTAGATAGTTGACCATTGACAATCTATTATTGACCTAACTTAACCCATTAAAGGCTCAATAAAATATTACCCTTTAAAATAACGACCTAATTAAACTCATAATTGATTATACCCTTTTATAAACGAACTAGTTAAGAACCTTTGATGAAGCCCCTCCCATGTGAACAAATCTAATCACAATATTAATATTTTAATTTTTTTAGAATAAGAGTTTTTCTACTTTTATCTTCAATAAACCGAGACTTATTTCCAACAAACTGAAAAAGGATTTTTAAAAGAAAAATAACATTTGAGAGATATTTCAATGTACTATGTCCTCCAACTTGAAAATAGTTTATTGTTCAACTCAAAAGAAGTTAGAAAATAATTGGAAGCAGTATATTCTAAAAATTGAAAAAAGTGATTAGGAGAAAACCTCATATTAATGAAGTAAGACTACATCTATTTTACAAATTGGAAGTCACCAATTTATAAAAAAGAAGTCCACGTGATATTTGGCTGATGCTCCGTATATATAATATGTACATGACTGATGACTGATGACTGATGACTGATGACTGATGACATGCCAACAACAAAAATCCAAGAAGACATAACAGTAAACAGCAAACAGCTTTCCCTACACCCAACCCAACCAAAGTACATCAAAATTCACTTATTTAATTAAGACCAATCAGCGAATTTAAGCTCTCTTGAATGTTGATAATGTCATAGTGATACATTCATTCCCACCTTCAAACACCTCTGAGGCTCCTCTCAAAACTGATAATCACACACAACTCAGCTACTTCAATTCAACTATAACAATTTTAATCAATCCAAGAAATCTCCCAAACTATTCATTCCTTTACTTCAACACTCCCTCTCTCACTCAATTCTCCACTTTGCCTACTCATACCCCTCCAATTTTCTTTCATCCTACCCGACTTCAATGGATCACCGGAACCCTGCAAAGAGTCGTCGCCGGAGAACCGCCGCGACAATCACTTCAAAACCCTCTTCTTCGTCATGGTGTTGCTCTTTCAAATCCCCTCCTAAATCCCCTGAAACCCTCTCCATTCCTTCCTCTAAGACCCGCCCCGACAAATTTGTGGCCCCTCCAATCTCGGAAACTCTCTCCAAGTCCCTTGGCTCCTTCCCAAGTTCACCTCAGAGCGCTAAATCTGGGTTGAGTTTGGTGGGTCGGATCGACAGGCGTCGGATTCTCTCTCCTGGCCGTGTCTCCCCTATTGATTCTGACACGATCCCGGCCAAAATCACTAATGTGGGGCCGGCGCAAGGACTGAGTCACGAACTGGGTTCTATTCGGAAGGTGGGTCTGGGGGACGTGAGGGAAAACGTGGGTAAGGAGGAGGATGGTGGGATCAGTGAAGAGGAGAGAGAAAACGAGGATGTATTTGATGTGAGGCTGAGTTTGAAGGGGAAATATGGAGGTGGGTGTTTGGTATTGGAGCTGAATTCTAAGGTTTTGAAGGAAAGTAGTATTGTGTTTGATGGGTTGATTAGGGAATCCAAGAAAAGTTGTGGGTTTTGTAGGATTGAGGTCCCTGAGGTTGACAATTTGGGTGTTTTTAGGGAGACTATTGAGCTTATGTTTGAAGATGATATCTCCAAGAAGCTTATCAAGATGGGTGCTTTTCGCGCTATCGATATTCTTGAGGTACATTCATTGTCTTTTTTTATCTCTTGGAGCTCTTTGGATTTGGTTTAGTGTTTCTTTTGAGTATTGTTGCTTGCGAGATGACTTAGGAATCTAATTCATCAGAATTGATGCAGAGAATTTTGTTTATAATTTGGTGAAGGATGTTTGAATTTCCTCAAAATTTGTTTCTAGAAGAACTCAATGTTGTTACACATGCATGTAGTTGTTTCCCCTCTTGTATCTGTATTTCTGTATTTACTACTATGGGAATTTGTCTTGGTGCTAGAGTAGATGTGTGATTGTAATGTTGTTTGTGTTGAACTTGCGTGTATCTGCTACTTAAAACAATTACGAAACAGAAAGCGTACTGTTTTTTAGCCTAACAATTGTTATGTAGATTATGGCCGTCGATAGTTGGATATGGGTACTTGAGAATTATGATATTCTAGCTTAATTAAGAAGTTTCAGAAGGTTATGGTTTATGTAAAAACTAAGAGGAAGTGTAGTTTTGAGGTGTGCATCACGTCTAGGAAATATTGCAATGGATGAATCTTACTTTAGAAGTTTGAATGCCTTGAAATTATTTTGCTCTTGATTTGTTACTGATTATTGTGATCAAAGAAGGGGTGCAGCAATTGGTTTTGTGGGGGACTGAGAAGCTGATGGATTTTGTGTGGCATTCAAATTTGTGACCTATGTATATGACTGGAGAAATATTTGTAATTGATACAGTGTGCGAGTGAGTGGCAGAGATAGGATGGGATGGCCTTCATGTATTCTCAAGCTCACATTCTGCATCCATATATTCGTTGAATGCTGTAGTGGTGTATAGTGAAAAAGGGGATCTTCCTCTAAAAATGGCTGAGAAAGTTGTGGATTGCACGTTAGTGAAAACCTTTGAAATGTTGGGAAGAAGTTTCATTAGTTTGTCATAAATATGTCACTACTCTATTTTCTGCTCTGTTTGCCATTATGTGTATGTGTAACTACTGCTCTTGTTTGATGGCCTACTAGAGCTAGCATAACATTGACAATTTACATTCCTTAGTTTGAGAATGTCAAAAACCCTATACGTTTAATAAGAACTTTTGACGTGATGAATATTGGAGGATTCTTATTTTGAATAGTTATACGTGGGTGGTGGCTGTTCTGGTTAATGGTGATGTATCTTTTGTAATATGTACTTTGTATTATTGTTGCTATTTCACATTTTGTCCTGCTGCATTAAGTTTTTAGTCAGTTATTGATGCGTTGCCGGATTGAGAGTGTATGATGTGCATATAGATGCTCTTAAGAAACCTGCCAAAGTTGTTCTCTGATATTGATTTTTATTAAAAAAAATAAATAGGAACACATCTACATGATTCGTACTGCTTGCACAAAATCTTCTCACAGATCAGAAATTTTTTTGACGGTATATGTTATATTTGTCCTGTAGGGATCTGCAAGCATCAAGTTCAACAGAGGTGTTCTATCCTGTTTAAAGTACCTTGAGGCTGTTCCTTGGACTGAGGAAGAGGAGGAGAAGCTGAGGAGGCTATTTACAAGGTTCAAGTTTGATGATGCAACTAATAGTGAGATATTCTCTAGGCTCAACCTCAATGACTCCAATTCCCCACAGCAAAGCTTGGCCAGCCAGATTGTTCGTTCCATTACCACTTGTGGCAATGCCAAAGCAAGAATTGAGCTTAAATCAATGGTTAAGGGTCTCTTATCTAAAAGCTCAGTTTATGAGAAAGACTATCTTGACGTCACCAAAGAGGATCTCTACTCCATCTGTCAGTGTTGCGTAGCTTCTCTAGTTAGTCTTTTTCAGGAGGCTACTGACACTGCCCCTCCTGAGCAATGTAGTAGCAAAAAGAACCTGGAGAAACCCTTGATCGAATCTATATCATGGCAGGTTGATAACATTAATTGGTTATTAGAAATATTACTTGATCGGCAGATAGCAGAAGATTTCGTTGACTTGTGGGCCTATCAGAAGCATTTGCTAGAAATGCATGAAAAAGCGTCTCCCATGATTAGATATGAATTAAGTCGAGTCTCAGCAGTTCTGTTTGTTGCGATGGGGACGAGAAAACTACAGTGCCAGGCAGAATCGAGATTTGGGCTTCTCCACGCATGGTTTAGTCCAATGCTTCTGGACTTTGGTTGGTTGCAAAGGTGTAAGAAGGGATTGAATGTAAGAGAGTTGGAGGAAGCTATGGGTCAAGCCCTCCTTACGCTTCCTTTGAAACAGCAGTATGCATTGTTCATGGAGTGGTTTAGATGTTTCTCTAAGCATGGAACTGAATGCCCTAATCTTACCAAATCTTTCCAGATTTGGTGGCGAAGATCCTTCTTAAGAGGCTCAGAAACCCATGCAATTGAATCACGATAGCTGCGTTTCTTAGTGTTTTTTCATTTTATTTTTTCCGGCTTGTGTAATGTGTTGCAATATTGTAGGATTGGCTTTGTAACATAATAATGTAGTTTGTGTAGAAAGTAGCAAGCTTGTGAGCAAGGCATTTATTATCAAGCCTTGTTCTTTGCATAAATTGATTGTTTTTTGCACTACGGAAGGAAAAAAAATGGTCCTTTCCCTTCTTGGCCATGAAGGCTGAAAACAAGTTTATGACTCAATTATAATAATTTTAAATGTTAGTTGGGTGTTTAGTATCAATATAGAATGTAATTCTACTAATCAATTGTAAGTTTATTAAAATGTTTTCTCACCTAATACAATAAAACAATCGAATTTTAAAAATAAACTATTATACATTAGTATTGAGATATCTACAAAAAAAAATTGAAAATTTAAAAATGAAATGCTCGACATGTTAAAAGAGTTAAAAACTTAAAATCATATTAAGTTTGAAATATCCAAATAAAGGGGAAAAAAAATCAAACAATCCTTGAAACATATTAAAGGCAAAAACGACACACATTTCATAATAATTGTGCTATTTTTGTCCCTTCCAAATTCTAATTATGACTTCTATCTAAGAATATGTAAAATAGCTTTTTGAGATCCTAGTATAGGATACAAATCAAATTTTCAGAAAAAGGGAAAACAAATCAAATTTCCTCCATGTATGATCCATGAACTGTTTACGTTAAAAAAGTTCAGTTGCGCATATTATATTCAAAGCAATGAACCCAAGAAACAACAATAAAACAGCCAACGCACTTTAGATTATAGATGGTTCTTGTTGTCAATCAAGAGCAGATGTCTCGTTCGAGATCATCTAATCCACAATCTTTCAATTCCATCATCTCATAGAACGGATGAACATTTTTGTTTTTTTGCAAGTACTGACAAGGCATAAATCTTGCAAATACGAGTTAAGAAGTAACCTAATCAAACCTATTCTAAAGAAAGGTGAAAGATGGCAATAAATCACTAGAAGCTATTTAATAAAAGGAAAAAAAATCAGTAGAAGCTATATAATAAAAGGAAAAATTCACTGGAAGAAAAAAGGTAGCTTAAAAAGCAAACAAACAAACAAAAAAAAAAAAATTATATGCATGAGCCACGAGATCACTCAAGAAAGAGGCCAACTTGATCACAAAACGAATACAAAAATTCACTGAAAGCTAAGATGGCAAGCAAATAGCAAGTGCCACTAACAAGTTCCAGCAAAGCCATTTGACATTCCTCAAATTGTACTTCGAAATTTACAACTTAGATGCTGGTGTCTGAGGTCTGAGGATAAATAATAAAAAAAAGCTCGAGACGAGCATCTTACCCTTCGCAGACTATTTACAGTGTCAGGGTTCGGACAATGAGTGTGAGAGTACTGACTCATTCTGAGTCGAGGAGGGTAACCAGCCAGCCAAAAAGCTTTTATAGGATATGAAACAAGGAAAAAGGACATACACAATACACGATCCCTTCATGACCAGTTCAGCCTGGTGGTATCTACTTCCATAATTTTTTAAGCCGGAAAGGAAGAATACTCGCATCCAGAGGACAAATCAGACTGCATACTCACTTTATCCTCTTCCATTCTCCAAAAGCACTCTATAACATAGCCAGTGCTCACCTTGACTACATTAGCACAGAGCCAGTTCTATCTAAGTGCTTCCATTGAGAGTCAATTCTGTAATCAATTGTATGGTCAAGTCCAAAGACCAAGTGTGCCATCACAATATCCCATTTAAAACTCTCTGATAATAATCATACTGTCTTGTTCGCCATGCATCTAAACTGCTGCTTATCAAAGATAATACCAAGGAGACGCATTGCTGCCACACATAATTACTTATCTAAAATTAAAATTATGCAACTAGAAACAAAAAAGAAGAATGAGAAAAATGAAGCCATCAAACCTCTTCAGTAAGACTTAAATGGAAACGTTTTCTCAAATTTTGAATGGTACGTTGGCCACCTTTAAAGCATGGAAATCCAGACTCCTGAAACAGATAGTGCAAGTACACATAAATGGGCCATCAGAAGAACCGCCAAGTGAGAGTTTCTAACAAAACACCGATCAGTATTTTCGGGGAAAAGAAACTCACAAAATTATCCAGTGTTGGTGGATAAAGAAATTATAAAAAGCAGAAAAAAAAATAGATCATGGTAATGTTAAGATGGTAAAGAAATATTGGAAGCAAAATAGAAATAACAAAGGTAAAATGAGTGGTGAAAAAAAATCTACAATTACTTTTACTTTCGTTGATGCAAACAATAAATTCCAAATATCACAGTGAAACTAAACTAATATTTACTAAAAAAAATTACAAATGAACAGAAGTACCAACAAACAAGTAGGAAAAAATGGGTGGAAGAAAAATAAAATACTTATTTGACCCTAACCTGAAGCATCTCCACAAGAAGGATTATACGCTCTGCATGCTTGCGACAAGTGAGAAAACCTTGGATGCAAAGAACCTGAATCCATACGTAGTATGCTTTGTTAGGAAAATTCCCTCATGCACTATTTTCATGTAGTAAGAGATAAGGATACATACTTTAAAATAATCAAAAAATTCACTGGGAACACCTTCAGCATCAGAATCCATCACCTAAAACAAACATAATAATGTTCAGCAGTCACATAAAGACCAATCTACGCAGAAGTGTTCAAACATATTGATCGATTTATGAATAAAGCATAAACACGAAACAATAAAACCCAAGAACTGTACCTCAAGCAGTTCACGAGTCAACTTAAATGGTGCACTTTCAAAATTAACACCCCCAGGAGAGTTTGACAGCAAGAATCCAAAATCAATATGTATTATATGACCCTCTTCATCCAACAAAAGGTTACCATTGTGCCGATCCTTGATCTATGGAAAATAAGAACCACAACATGAAGTCAGAGGTCCATTTGCAGCCAAAATAAACCAACAAAAGAAGAATCAGACATAATATTTTTTCTATATGTCCATTTACATATCACAGGATGTAATCTGACATTTGAACACCAAGAAATGGAAGACTGAGAGTACAAGAAAAGACAGTTGTTAACACCTGCAGAAGGTAGCAGACAAGAGAGTATCCTGCCATACTTTCCACGAAGTTCCGCTGCAAAAAAATGTAATAGATACAAATGTCACTGGGCTGAACAGAAAAAATTATAAACATAGTTCCTTCAAAATACATATGCCAACCTTAGAGCATGAAAAGTTTAAAAGTTCCATTTATTTTTCCTTTCCCAAAGCAAGTAAAAACAGAGATAAACACATGAGCTTCAATACTTTATGATTCTATCCATATTTAATGTCTCTTGTTGAAGTAACCGTATAATCAGGGCGAGGAAAAAAAATGCCATTAGATCACGTGAACTTTAAAAATTATTGTATCCTTCAAAAATTATGCAATTTACCAGATGCAAATAAAACAATCCATAAAAATAGAAGTATAAAACTAAGCAAAAAAGCAGTATCGAATATGGGCCATAATAATGAGCATGAGATGTGCCTGCAAAAGACAGCTTCTAGTTGTCTGAGTAAAATCCATCTAGTGGCAACTTGCATCTTCTAAATGAAATAAAATTTTGATATAATACAGGCTAACAGCTAAAATACCTGAGCAAGCTTAAAACTTGGGGAGTTTTCCTGATACTTTGCATTGAAGAAATCACGTAAACTGGTGACATTAGAATATCTACTCTTGATTGAATGAATTGAGGCCTGCACACAATACAGCCCATTAACAGAGCAGATGAAATATCAAGTTAAAAGAACTAGTATCAATATACTAATTACCGTGTCAGGAATTGTCTCAATAAGGGCGGTATAAGATGAGGTTACCAAGACCTCATAAGGGCGTAGCCATAAAGGGAGTCCAGCTTCTTGGAAAATATCTGGAGTAACAAAGTTTTAAGAAGAGTAATCACATACTAACCAAGAAAAGCAACACTAATGTGGCAATATGTAACTTGTACAACAGCTGAACCGTGAAGGCCAGGATAAGCATAAAACTAATTAAGGTCAGATATTTTGGCTAATGACCACCAAAACAAGTCATAGGATCATAAAACAATACACCAAATACTAAAAGTGTACTGCTATGACTTAACAGTATACAAATCAGCCTATACATATCTTCAAATACAATTCTGAGTAATGAAACGCCCTGCCAGCTGCTAGGTACTATAAACCTTAAGATCCAGAGTTCCAGACAATCAAACAGAAACCAATTATTGTGTATAATGGCAAAAAAAATTTAAAAAAATGTAAGCAACTTTAGAGGCTCTGTTACAAAAAAATAAATAAATAAATAAATAAATTAAGGTTTAGAGTACCAAAGAAGACCAATCAAAAGATTCCATTGTGAAACTCCTTTTACCATTTGTGACTGAAAAGGAAAGAAACCACAATGGCAATTTCAGATTTTTGTTTGTAACTACTATTATGTATAGCTTGCTCAAAAAACAAGCCAATTATTGTTCCTTATTGTAGGATTGCATACCTTTATGTCCTCCCATAACTGTGGTAAACCATGAATTTAGTCCAGTCTCCAGTGAGAGGCATGGAATATTAATTATAGATATGAACCAAGAAAAATAAGAAAAGCATAATAAAAAAAGGAAGTCAAACAATCAAGAATTCAAGAATAATGACTTAGGTTGAGTTTTTGAAGGGCAGAGGAAGAGGAGTGACTAAGAGCTTGGAACAAAAATAGGGAGAGACAACTTGTTTGGTAGTGGGGATGTCGCACACTGCAAGGAGGGTCTACAAGCAAGAGGATTGGAAAGTAAAGCTAGAAAAATACTGAAGATGAGGACTTTCTGCAAAAGGTTGAATAATTACTCACAAAACTACCATCGGATGGCCTAATGGCCTAGCAAACTCACATTACTTCACTAGAAATCAGGGCATCAATAAAGTATTGAAACAGCAGCAATAAATCTAAATCGCTCAATGTTCCTCCCAAAATAGCAACAAGACTACCTCACTGACCAAATATAAACCAGATCATCGCAACTAACTCTCAAGGGCTTGAATAGGAAGCATGAAACCCTACTTACATATCCTATCCATTCCTTTGAAGGACATACCTCTTTTTAATCAATATGTCAACTCATGTAGAGTCAAATTCTGGAGCCAAATGCATTTTTTCTTAATAGACTTCCCCATGGGTTTTAGCTACCAAAATTTAGACCTGCTTATTTGGTCTCGGCATGATCACAAATCGCTACGTAATCAACGTAAAACTCCCAAACCTTCACCACACAGCCACAGTACAAACACCCACAAGAACACTAGTTGTTCAATTTCCAAAAGTCTCCTGTTCACAAAGGATTGTGGACATTTGTTTCTCCCATAATCAACCTCCCTCCCTCCCCCCCCCCCCCCCCCCCCCCCCCAAAAAAAAAAAAAGTACATTTCACAAAATCCTAAGACAAGGGGAGGAACCTAAGAATGGCAAAGGCTCAAAACAGCGTGAACAAACGAAGGAGAGAATGGATCCCCTTACCACAAAGAAGGCTCTAAACCATCTTCACAAACAACCCTAAACAAAGAAAAGCGTAAAGTAGAAATACAAGGATCCACACCACACATATGATGTAGGTAAGGCAAGGATCCATATAGCTAAAGAATCAGAGCAAGGTTGTAACACAAAATCCACTAGAACTTGAAGTCACATTTTACTCCCCCATCAAAGACAAATACATTTGGCTTCCATGAGTATTGGATAGGGGGATCAAATAATTATAATCAAGTGTAAAGACATCTAAACCTCTCAATGAAACCATAACCTTAAGCCTCACCTTCTCACATAAGTATTCTGATTTGCTCCTGTAACCCATCTTGAGGGAACATATATCCTTCATATCTCCTATCCCTATAAAATAAGCTTAATGTCAAGGTACTGACTGCCCAGCAGACAGGAAATCTCCCATAAGAATTTTAAAAAACAAGTGTTTAAGCCTAGCAGACATACTACGCCTAGAAGACATATTTTTCAGCACCATGACTTGCATTTTGAAGTCCAGAACGTCATCAAAGGGATATAATTACACAAAAGAAAGAGAGAAAGAAAACAAGCAAGAATTAAATACATTCACACATTTGTGTTCCTAGATTGCAGAAGCATAATTTAAAATCAAAATATGTTATGTTGAACCATGGGAGTTAGTGATGATAACACACCATAAAAATGAGAGATAAGTTGCACTGCCAAGTGCTCCTGTCTGCAATCATCGCCACTCTTCACAATAACCTACAATAGTGTAAACTGGAGTCTCTTAATGGGATGATAATACTGATGTAGCAAATTATGACAAGATGTATCGGACATTTTCTGAAACAGATTAAACAATGACTAAGATATTTGAGGGCCTAAAATACTATTTTACTAAAGTAAACAGTTGTTCCATCAACAACAAATGGAAAATAAATCTCTAGCACCCCCCTAGAGAGAGAGAGATGACATGAAGTATTGTACATCATGTAGTTATTCATAGCAAAAGAATCAAAATAAACTTTTTGCTAAGTTTATGAGGTTTATTCAAGCAGCATGGCAGGAGCTTTAACTTTAAATTGTACGGAGTATTTAACAATTTAACACCAATTCTCAAAGTTCAATGATGATTAATAGTTGAATGAAGTAACTATGTCAGAGAACCTGTAAAAAATCATTTTCTGCACTAGTACAAATGGTAAGTGGAAGACATCATGCAGATATTAAAGTTATCAGCAGTTACGTAGTTAGTCACAGATTAACCACACTCCAAAAGAAAATCAGACTAAACTATTGACTGCAACTTACAGAGCGCAAATCCCAACCAGGCAATTTTCCATGAACTGAAGCTTGGCGGATCCTCTCCTTTTTCACTTCCCAAAGTTCACCAGACAATGCATCGGTGGGTTTTGGAGGACCACCATTTAAAACCTGCACAAAGAGCAAGAACCACAAGAATGACTATTTTTCCCTGCATTTTATGACCACAATAATGCTAAAACAAACAAATAGACACAAGAGGAAATTTCAAGAACCTTGTGTTGCGTGTCTGACGATTCTTGGCCAGCCCCAGTCAGAGATAAACCAAGAGGAGTTTCCCCTTTAGCAGCTGCAGCCTGAGCAACAAGTAGAATTAGGAGTGTTTTAAAGCAAACAATAAATAAGGACATGACATGGAATGAGGATGTTAAATTAGCGGTTAAGAAGAAAAGAGAATGCTACTTGGCCATTGGAAAATCTAGAGACAAAGAAACTGTTGCTAGACATAGAGCACTGTTGGAGAGGCTAGGACCAAGGTTTATAAGGATGTTTACGATAAATTGAACTCTAAAGAAGGGGAAAAGGAGAACAATGGGATAGCTCAGAAGAGACAAATGTTGTTAAGGATCTCTATATGGTTAAGTCTATGAAGGATAAAAATCAAAGGATTCTTGTTCGGAATGGGAAGATCAAAGGTAAATAGAGAGAGTATTTTGACGAATTGTTCAATAAAAATAGAAAGGTGTATAAGTGACATCATCATTGAGGAAATTGACACTAGCTAGGAGTATATGAGGAGGATACAAAAAGGGGAAGTAGGAGAGGTATTGAAGAGGATGAAATTAAGTAAAATGTTATTTTGTCAAGTGGTATTCCAATTGAATTTATGGGAGAGAGTGATTGAGTAAAGATTTAGGAAGTGTGTTAATATTTCGAACAATCAATATTGGTTTGAGTAAGATCAATTTACCACAAAAGTTATCCACCTTAATAGGAAAAGGTTGGAGCATCATCGTGTAAAAGATTTACATATGGTATTCATTGATTTTGAGAAGATATATGATAAGGTACCACAAGAAGTATTTCGGCGGATAATGGCTAAGGACATACCCTATAAGTATATCAACCTAGTTAAGGATATGTATCAAAAAATTAAACAAAATGTTAGAAACTACGTGAAGAGACAAAAGACTACCTGATTACAATTGGGTGACACCACCCCCCTAAGCCCCTTCCTTTTTAGCGACAATCTCGGACGAAGTACCGAGGTTAATACAAAATGAGATATCATGGTGTTTGTTTTTTGCGGATGATATTGTTTTTGTAGATGATACTATCACAAAGGTAAATACTAGGGTAAAGTACTGGAGAAAAATGTTGGAATCTAATGGTTTAAGAGTTAGTGGGAGTAAAACAAAGCATACGAGTGTCATTTAGCATTAGGAGGAGGCAAAATCAAGATACTATGACTTTGGATAGCAAGCATTTACCTATAAGCATATGTTTCTAATATTTGGAATTGATTCTTTAAAAGAATGGAGACATTTATCGAAATGTCACTCATAGAATTAAATCAAGACTATTGTGTAATAATAGTGTATCCTTAAGGCTAAAAAGAAAATTCTACAGGAGCAACCAGCAACCATACAGGATATGGGTTAGAGTGTTGGACTTTCAAGAAGGAACATATTAAAAAGATAAATGTAGCAGAGATGCATATGTTAACGTGAATGTGTTGAAACACTTTAAAGGACAAAGTTAAGAATGTGGATATCTGAAAGAAAGTTGGAGTAGTGGACATTGAAGATATGGTAAGGGATAATCGGTTACAATGGTTTAGGCATGTGAGATGCTAAGCATTAAATGCAACGTAAGGAAGGTATAGGGTTGAAGTAATTGAGACCACAAGCACCATCTTCAGAGGCCAAAGATGACTAATAAAGGGAGTTGAATAAGATATTGAGAAAGTGGGTCTAGAAGAATATGTGGCAAAAATAGGAGAGTGAAGGAGGATTTCTATAGAAGATCACATGAGATAGATTCTATAAGGTTTGGCTTTGTTGTTGTAGATAAGTGGCTCAAAGAAATTGAAGGAAATGCAGAAAAAATCTACTTCATGAAAAATAACATATAGTAAATAAAAATTTGACAAAATCAGAGCATCATCGACAACAATGATGAACATAAAATAAAATGGAGCAAACAAGAACATAAACATGACCATCGCACAGTTCAAAAGAAGAAAATAGATGCCCATATTATCTTATTTATAATTTTCCAACTCTTCTTCCCAAAACTGTTTCTATGTCTAAGCAAGGACATTAATGAACTGCATAAAGTGGCTTCTCACTACAATCCATCTCCAAACACCAAACAATATACAGAAAGGGAAAGTTTAGGGAGTTTGTACCCATCATAAAAATTACTGGACCTTTAAGAAATGAAACCATAAACCATTTTGTACCAGAAAACTCCTGCAGCTACACTTACCTATTTTTCATAGTCCAAAGCCACATGAAGAGAAAAATATGTATAATGCAAGAGTACCCATAGAAAAAATTCCAACTCATCAAGATAAGCATAGAATTTCCAACATCCTCATATAAGAACCACGCAATTATATATTATATTAAACATCAATCTACGTATACACTCAATAGTAGTCAATCAGTCCCTGCAAACATACTCTACTTCACAACGACCATAAACTTCCAAATAAACCTTTGATGTTGGGTATTTAGGTAAGTAGGGATCTATGGTAGGTGGTCAACGATCCAAGACAGAAGTCCATCCAGTAGCAGAGAAACTTCATATCAAAAGAGGACACATATGATAGATCATTATGCTAAAGGCTGCAACCTCAAAAGGTTGTAGTGAAAAATGCCAACTTCATATCAATGATGTGATGGAAGTTCCCTATATAAAATGATTCTAAAATCAAGTATAAAGATCAGAAAAATATCAATCTCAGAAAAGATCTTACACTATACTGGAAACAGACAGGATTAGCAAGATTTCGCACCTTTACTTCTTCCATAGCTATCGTACTTGGTACACGGCGATGCTCTTTTCTACGTGGAGGCTCTTGATCCTCCATGTCTTCGAATCTAAGTCTAGGATCAGCAGTCAACACAACTCTGACATAATCCAGATCAGTTAGTTGCCCAACCCTCAATAAATTACCCTGTCCATGGAAAGGCTGATCATAACATTGATCCTCCACAGATAGGAAAACACTAACAAACTTTACTTTTGCTTCCTTGAACTGACCCATAGCTCTATCAATCACTTGAGAGGTTGATTTCGACATTCTGTCATCATTAAGGAGGTAAGTCTCTTGTACTGTCCCCAATGGGTAAGCCCATGGAGGGGGCTTTGGCAATAGTGCATCTCCATTTGCTAGAGGAATTCCTCCCTTAGATGACTTTTGTGTGTTTGATGTATCCTTGACATAACTGAAAAGGACTTCAAATGTTACTAGAGATTATAATTTATAACAATCACTCAAAAAAGAAACTGAAAGAAAGAACAATACCTCGGAGCTTCACATTTCAAAACCTCAACACATATAAGGTAAGGTGCCTTCTCTCGGGAATTCAGAAGCACAGCTTCATCTTCGGGTATATTGAGTACACGATAAACCCCTTTCCCCATGGGAAAGCAAACACCTGCAAACAAATAGATTCCCTTTAACCATAAAAGCAGGAAACATCTTTATATTTGACACATTCATTAAATAGGTGCATAAAAGCTGCACCTCCTCAAGATATGCATATAGACAAAAATACTTGGAGCCAAATTTTAAATTTGAAGAATATAATCAAGCGAAAATTATTGTTACCTCCATTCGTCTGAGCTTCAGCCACATGGGAGTTGATCTCTGAAAGGGACTGAACATATAGGAATAACATATCAGCAGCCAATTACAGCTACATACTGAAATTTAAGGCATTATTCAAAGGCACAAAACGAAATCACAAACCTCACAGAGCGCCAATTTGCGATCTTCAACAGGAAACACATCCACCAAGCCAAAGGAGGTTTCACAAAGAGCATGAACAAAGTCCAATGACTCATGATATGCCCCTTTACGGAACTGTGATGCAGTACTGTTAGGAAGGGGAGGCTTTGAGTTTGTTTTTTGATTTTGTTGTGAGGGTGAATCAACTGAACCAAGATTTTTCTGTCAAATTAAATGACAATGTAATAAAGATAAACATAAAAAAGACAAGAAAATCCCTACATGTAAAATAATACTCATAGTTCAAACAACACTAGCACTTGAAGATGTGAACAACTCAAAATCACAAGTCATATGTATACAATGTATTGACTCCTCCACAGTCATTAATTTTGTGGCATGAACAAAAACATAGGAGTTACAGAACGCCATACAATCTCAATCTTCTTAAAGCAAAGCTCTTTTGATGTCATCCAACTTGTCCACTTTCATCAAAGAGAAAAATTACCAAGAGCTGAGTAAAATACATATAACTAAAGTACTTGTCTGGAGAATAAGTTCAGCATAACACAAGTAACAGTCCACAATTTTATTAATACTAATAAAACTTTCCCTATCTGTCGTGTGTTCATTTCGGAAATACAATCAAAAGTCATTCAATCTAACCAAATCGTGTAATTAGTTAAAGCACACATTAATCACAGTTTTGAAAGCCTGTGGCAATAATAAATTATCGTCTACCTTCTCTCAATATTCAAATAAAAAAGGGAAATAGTCGACTAAGCTCTTTTACCTTTTTCAATCCAAACAGCTCAGAGTCTTCCACAGATCTATCACGGTCTCGAAACAACTTGCGAAAGAAGTTTTCTGTTCCTGGACTGCCTTCCAAACCATTTGCATCTAAAGCTTTAGTCTTTGCCTCTTCAGGATGTACACGAAACAACCGGCGAAACAGCGGAAAATCTGAAGATTCATCTTCATCACCATCGACAAGAGCCTTGTCTTCATTGAGGATGTCATTCACATTTTTCTTCTCCTCAGGCTTCTCCTTAAAGAGTTTGCGGAAAAAACCTTCCTTCTCATCATCTTTGTCATCTTTCCTCTCCTTTCCATCCTTAAAAAGCTTAAGAAAAATTCCTTTATCTTCAACCTTAACTGACTTAGAATAATTTTTGTCTTCATCTTCATTACCCTCATTCCCCTCCTTTTTGTCCTTAAAGAGCTTCTTGAAGAATCCTTCTTTCTCTTCATCCTCAATCAATTTCCTAGTCCCATCCTTGTCATCTTCATCATTTCTCTCATTGCCATCCTTCTTATCATCAAACACTTCTTTGATAATTTTCCCAAAGAAACTCTCTTTCTCATCATCATCAATCAACCGAGAAATTGACCTCTCTTCAGAGTCACTCTTACTATCACGGAAAAGCCGCTTAAAAAACCCCTCAGAACTGGCTGTCAACTCCTCATCCTCATCCTTACTATCCCTCAACAGTCTTCGAAAGAATCCATCCTTCTCCGAGTCATCATCTTCCTTCTCAGCCGACTTCCTAAACAGCAAAGCATCCCTAACTTTCTGACCAGGCATAAACTTCTTAATAAACTTATTATTCTCATCGGGCAACATCTTTCTTCCATCATCACCCATATTAGACCCTGACGACGGTGAAAAAGAGAACGACTTCTGCATAGGTGGAGACGACGCCAACGACAACAGCTTCTGTTTCGAAGAAAGCAACTTATTAAGCATCTGATTCTTCCCCCCAGACCCAACCCCCTCACTACTCAAAACCTTAATAAGAGGCGGCCACTCTCCCATCAACGTAGCAGCAATCTGACACCTCTCCTGAATCCTACTAATCCCCTCATTATCATCCGAATCCTCAATCTCTGCCATCAAAAACCAATGCACCTTCAACGCAATCTTCAAACTCTTAGACGCCACATCAATCACAAACTTATCCAAAGATGGACTAGGTTTATGCACCATCATATAACATATCTGAAACAAATAGCTCTCAATACCGGACAACGGAAGTGTGTACATCCGATTGCACAAATAATCCCTAACACCGGAGTGCTCGTGTTTGTACAAGTAACTAACAGCAATCCACTCACAAAAGAAAGCAGAATCGAAAAACCGAATAAGCCAGCCATTCTCCCCTACAGTCGCACTACTAGCAATCAAGTTATTCCTAGTGATCTCCCTAGGAAACTCATCCGGTTCACCAATACTAATCCCTAAGAAACGAACCATTTCCTCAATTATCTATTTATCATCACAAAACCCTAAATTTCATCGGTTTTCGACCAAAACCTGGCAGTACATTGATGACTGCCAGGTTTGCGAAATTATTCGTATGAAATTATGATGATGATGATGATGATGATGATAATAATCGAATAAGTTGGATTCGATTGAGTTGTAGTGTGCGATTGCAGTAGCAGAAATTCAAATTGATAAGATGGAGACTATAAAAATTGATGAAAAGTTGAGTTGTTGGATTGGAGCTTACGAATGCTGAAGAGACGAATAGAGATAGAGATAGAGAGGAGATAGCCGGGAATTGTTGCCGTAGACAATGAGATGAACGAGATTTTCCGACGAAAGGACGA
This sequence comes from Dysphania ambrosioides, assembly GCA_026401315.1. Taxonomy (NCBI): domain Eukaryota; kingdom Viridiplantae; phylum Streptophyta; class Magnoliopsida; order Caryophyllales; family Amaranthaceae; genus Dysphania; species Dysphania ambrosioides. The sequence goes on from CM048666.1 coordinate 3,404,434, forward strand.
TCGCCGGCGTCGTTTTTGTTGATGAGAGAGAATTGGGAATTTTTTTATTTTAAGAGCTTTAGTTTTCTCAAGAAAAGGCGGAAGATGGGACAAAGGATCAAAGTTATGTTTATTTTTTTATTTTTAATTAATTGTAAAATTTGAAAATTATAAGGGATGTGCTAACGTGCGCATAGTGTGTATGTGAGTATGTGAGGTAATATGTCAAAATCTTTCTGTTTTGTGATTGATGATGTGAAATGTAAACGTGAGACGGTCGTCTCAAATTCAGACACTAGAGCTGTTTTTTTTTTTTTTTTTTTTTTTTATTAAAGGAGGCATGAATATAATCTTCACAGAGGACAATAAGTTATTGCATAATGAGATGGTCGAATAGATAAAATTTTAATAAGCGATTGTTGGCATTTGTAAGAAGCCGTAAAGAACAAGATTTCAGTGCCGCTCAAAGGTTTAACACAAAAAGGTTAGGTTACAATTATCAATTTAGTGTAAAGGTATGCAAGCTTCCAAGTCGTATGAAGTAAAATGCTATTCAAAATAGGGGCAAAATAATCATGAATTGTTCAGTATTCAGTGAGCCATCGACAAATTAGTGGGCCTTAGTATTGCTGAAAAACTAGCAGTGAAAGAAATGAGTGAGGCACACATGAAGTATGTGAAGATACTGGAAGTGATGTTGGAGCAATATCCAAAATACTAATTGAACAAAAGACGCATCTACAACGTAAGACATAAATAAGAAACCCGAATTAACAATTACTGAAACAAGCAAAAAAAATATACGGTACTACATTTAAACAATATAGGATTTTAGTTTTAAACTTGTCCAAGATTCAAAACAATCTAATCTCCCAACCAGAAAATGCAATATTAATAATAAATAGATGAATAAATAAGAAAATTTATTAAGAAAATAATTCAAATTTCACTTTTGAAAATCAGTATTGGAAACAAAGAGCTAAATACAATAAGGTAAACTTACGATATTCTAACTCCAAATATTTTCAACTAACTTTCACAAGATAGAATTAGCATAAAGGAGCTAAGACACAAAGATTGAATTTCTTATTCAAACATGAAGACATTTTGAAAGTAATTGAAAGAGAATTTGCTCAAACCAATCACCATAGAAGAGAAAAATAAGGAATTAACCAAGGTAATTTCAGACTAAGAAATCAAGGAGTTTATGTTCCAATTAGACCCATGTAAAGCCCTAGGGCAGATCTTTTATAAAAAAAAATATTAGAAGAAAGTAGGAAAGTCACTTATGAGAGCCATCAAAACTTTTTTCCATTCGGCCAAATTTCTTAAAAAGTTAAATCATATATTTTTGCCTTAATCCATAAAGTAGATAATCCAACTAGTTCAAACCATTCTAGATCTATAAGTTTATGCTCCATGATCTACAAGGTAATTTCCAAAATCATTGTAAACATACTTATAAACGTCCTTTGAAAAATTATCCTCCAGTATCAAGGAACTTTCACCCTCGATAGATTAAGAACAAAACATCCTTTTAGCTCATGAAGCTTTTCACTCATTCAAAACACAAGAATGGGAAAGGTGGAAGGCTAGCAATCAAACTTTATATGGGAAAAGTTTATGAACCCCTTCCTTACATTTGCATACATCATGATTTTTGCAAAATCAACCCTCAAAGCTGTGTCATTATCCGAGATATACTAGGCCAACTTGTCAACTATAGCAAATCTAAATGCACTAAGAACATCACAAACACTGAGAAAGACATTTTCAAATCCATTCTTTTGATGAAGGAAGCAGACAACTTAGTAACTACCTTGGAAATTTGGAATCTTGAATGCCCAATAATAGACTAAAAAATATACATGTTCAAATGGGAGGGGACCTGATAAGGGCCCTTGGCCTGGCTATTTGTAAAAGGGTCTAATCAATAATGTGTAATCCCCCGAAATTTTTTATATTTTGATAACATTTTATTGAAAATATTTTCTATGCATTAACAATATATATACTTTTCATATATATATATATATTCTCAAAATAAATAGCAAATTATTTTTATTAGTATGTTAGTATTTATTTAAATCTTAAAACTAAAATTTTTTTCTACTAAGAATCCCACTAAGCCCGAAATACATTAAACCTAGTACTTCTTAACTTCCTAAACCTAAGCAAGTTTACCTAAATTTAAACACCTCATAACATAAGGAAAAGATAGCACAAAAATCAGAAAAATAATCCAAACACTCAACCCCTTCAAGCCAAGCTTCCGCCACCTCCTTCTCTTGTCGCCGTCCACGTGTCGTCGCATGCCGCCATCGGTGAGCCACCGGCCGAACGACCGGCCTTCCTTCCTCTTTTTCTTCCTTTATTTTCCATTCTTTTCCCTTAATTCTTATGCTCTAGTATGCATGTTTAATAAGTTTTTATAGGGTTTTGTATTAATTTTATTATGGGTTAAATTTATATTAAAAGTATATAATTTTTATGTTCTATAATTTATTTTATGCATGCTACAACTTTTCATAAATTTTTATGCATAAATATTAATGGCTAGACATGCTAATATCATGATTTAGAGTTTTTGATACTAGGCTCTTGAGTTTTTACATAAAATTATAAGTATTTTGTAAATTATCTATATTAATTTTTATAGGCTTGTAGTTTAAATGAATTTCCAGATTTTATGATCATATATTTTAGTATAAAAATGTCAGTTTTCATGATTTAAGGTTTAAATCCTTATACTAGTAATTGTTTAATGAAATTTTGACTATATTATGATGTATTTTGATAAAAAAAATTTAATATTATGGTATTTGAAATAAATTTTCAGAATATTATACATATCAAATCGTGGTTTAATTGATGAGTTTTTCATGTTTTAAAGCTTGAGATTATATACTACTAGTACATACATTAAATTAAGAGTATTTTGTGATACCGTTATGAGTAATTGGGCTATATTATATTGAAAATAAATTTTCAGATTTGTAAAGTTATAAAAAGGGAGTCTTATGATATGTATTTTAATAAATTTTCGACTAATACTTGTAGTATTATGTTTGAGTTACTAGATTATGTTTTGGGAGACTTATAAATATGTTTTGGAATGGTTTTAAAACCTTAGAAAGTTTAGTATAATTGCTGTAAATTTTGGGTATTTGTGTATTGATATAGGCGATATTATTTGATGTAGGAAATCAATTCGTAAACGGTGCATAACTATAGAAAAAGTGTTCATTCGCTTGGTTTACTCAAGGTACATATGAATTACAATACCTTGACCTAGAAGCATGAGCTAGGATCGAAAATGAAAAGCTTGATTTCATGATTAAGAAGTTTAGAGTATTATTGATTATGCATTAATGTGTTGTACTCCTTAGTTTGGATTGTATTAATTATATTTTGGTATTGTTGTGTGATGATTAATGTGTAATTATTAGCACTAATGAGAATGTAATTGAGTTTGGTTGATGGATCACAGTTGATTCACATATAATTAATTGGTTAATTAATCAATGAGGTTGTTTAATACATCTCTTTCATTATTAAACTAATGAGAATGTAATTACGTTTGGTTGATGAATCACAGTTGATTCAAATGAGATTAACTGGTTAATTAATCCATAAGGTTGTTTAATGCATCTCTTTCATTACTAATAGTATAAATTAAGTACAAGAGAATTTCAAGTCTTAATGATGAGGGTAGTTCACTATGATAAATAGGTTAAAAATTTAAGAAAGAAATTAATAGGTTAAAATTACAATATAATAGAGATTGATTGTGTAACTGTAATGTTTGCATGTGTGTTGCGGTGATTGTGTATATTAAGTTTAAACAATAAATCACGTAAAGAGAAAGAAGGATAAGCAATAAAACTCTAGGTAGGTGCACGTCTAGAGTATTGACAATCACAGGTTGGAGCTTTACGGGGTATTATCCGTGGCTTTTATTAGAGTCCGTGTGATCTACAAGTCTCTCGTTTATAATGTTTTGAATTAAAATTGGGGTTAGTTGAGATCTCATCTAGCTACGGCAACGAAGTCGCGCCCATTTATCATCTGGATTTATATTATATTTTGATGCCCTCCGACGGAAGTGCATGAGTTATTCATCTATTTGATGTCCTAATCAAGACATGAGGGAGACAACATTTTCTATTGCTTAATTCAAGTAATTAATTCATTTGTCATGACACTTGAGTAAAATGTTGCATAATGTACTTATTTTTTATTTAAAATGTTATTTCAATTGTTATACCTTGTAATATGTATGTACTCAGCTTGCTGATTACTTGCTTTGTGTGTTTTTGGTCATGGCTTTTGCCTATAAATGATATTGTGATGATTCAATATTTACAAGTATCATTGGGGAGCAGATTATTGACAGGTATCCGGTTGAGCATTCATGCATGGGTGGGTTGAGTGAAGTGTTGCTTTAATTTAGATTCAGATTACTTGCATTTGTATTGAGTTGATTTTAAACTGTTGATTTTGGATTTGAGTTGATTATTATTTTGGTATATTACAGTAAGGGTTTTAACGGTTCCTGTTTGTTATGTTAGGAGTTTGTTTTATGATTGATGTTATTTCGAAAAGTCTTTTGGTTTTCCGCTGTAAAACTCTGTTTTATAGCCTTAACGTTTGAACACGTGGCGGTAGCACATTGGTAGTTTCCTAAAGGTTCGATTTTCGAAAAATGGGAATTATCTGGGTGTTACATAATGGGCCTAATGGGTCGGTCTTTTAAAGGGTTATATTTTATTTGATCTTTAATGGGTAAAGTCGGGTCAATAATGGGTCAATAGTTTTCAAAACTTTTAAATACTATCAGGTAATGAATTATATTCACTTACTTGCCGGTGGTCCACTATCAAAGATTAGAGGAGATACATGTAAATTATCACCCTTTATAGATAAAAACTACTCCCTCTATGGACGGGCCGGCTCGACTCGGCTGGTTATGTATCTCCTTTGGCCCGATCTGGCTTTTTTTGTGATCCATACCGACCCTGACTCGACCCAATGCACAAGTCTACTCAAAAGTAACTAAAGAAACTTTCTCAGGTATTGTCAATTGAACATAAAACCAATCAACTCTTAATCCAAGCGAGAAGAACAAATGTTAATTCATTCTAATATAGCATCTAAAGCAAATTACCAAATGCAAAGTATTTTATTTTTTACATTCCGAATGCAAAGTTTTAGGTTAACAATAAACTAGGCCAAAACAATTTTTACAGAATAAAGACCCGAATAGTATCTCGCCCAACCTCATAAGTTGGATATATAGTATCTGGAAGCCAAAATGCTTTAGGAGGTTTATCCTAAGGAAAGCCAAAACTAACAATAAAGCAATGCAATTCAAACTGCTTTGGAGAATCTTAACATGCGCTGCACAGAAACTCTTTTGTGTTGACTGATAGAAAAGAAATACCTTAGGTAAGATTTGATTTTAACCCCCTCGCCCCTCCTAGTCTTAATTCATTCTGACAAAGGAGAAACTTCCGCAAGGAACATGGCCAAGGGAGTTGCCAAGCCACCAGTGCTGCAGACTTACTCTAGGAGGAAGCAAGGGCGAGGGAGACAGAGGCATGAGGAGACAGAAGCATGAGGAGACAGAAGCAGGGAATGGTATAGAGCAATGCAAAGAACCGGTGCACAAGGAATCTCAAAGAATCAATTCTGTTAGACATAATTATGTAAATAAAGCAAGTAGCATTGGGGAATATTATTCTGCTAGAGAAAGAAATGATTTATCTGTATTTAAGGGGGAGGGGACTGATTGTAGAGGGCATCCAAGAATTCTGTTAAGCTTTGTCTTACATTGGAGAGTGCCCTTTTCTCTCAGAACCAAAGGGAATATACATACATATTTACATATTTACAGTTTTCTACTCTTTCCTATACTTCAATCTTCCTGTGCTTGCAATCCTGAGCACCCAACTTCACTGCAACTCACTGATTTCCAGCAACTTCCTTAAGCATCAACCCATTTCTCAAAAAGGAAATATAAGTACGGAGTCACTTACCTGTTCCATTGTATTGAGAAATTTGTAATCACCATATAGAAGGTAGCAACCATATCCTTAGCATTTGCTTTTTTACTGTAGATGTATTAGAAAATCTTGACAGAATAGGATTTGCTCAGTCTCCCAAAATGGATCCTAACTCGAACATCATAACTAACCTAATGGAGCTGCAACAAAAGGCGGGTACAATCATAGTTGAAAAAGTAGCCACAAATTGGTGGTTTCTTTGGTTCCATAGAACTGGAATTGTCTTTACGAACGAAGGTAGTAACGCCCAGACGGCGTGCAATCAATTCCATTCAAACTCTTCATAGAACCTGGATGAACCCAGATGGGGATAACCAAAACCTACCTCTCTGAAGGTTTCCAGTAATGAGAATGCAGCCACTAGTGCTATAGATGGGAAAGAGGCCAATTGAAAACCCCCCAATAAGGGTTCCTTTAAGCTAAATTTTGATGGTGCAAAACAAGCAACGGTTGTGGACTTGTGGTCTATGATTTGTTGTTAGAAACGAGAAAAGGGAAACTTATGTGTAGGGAGTGTTCATTTCTACATCATGCTAAAGCTATGGCAATGGGATGCAAAAATTTATAGATTAAGAGCGGTACCTTAGGGGTTCATCAATTCTTAGAAGCCGTAGCATGCATGTTCCATGGGAGATCAAGTTGCTCATTGAAGACACCTTAATGGACATCAAGAAGCTCCAAAGACCGGGAGGCGAACTAAAAGCCAACTTCATGGCAGCTAAGGCATCTTCCACAATACGATGTCCATCTAGTTTTCGGATTTTCATCCTATCCTCTCACTCATCCACAATGATGAATTAGTTCAACTCTCCGGGATTATCCTAGTTTTTATTTCCGAATAAAAAAAAAGTGGTTTTCATCTCATAATCCTTCGATTCAGATGACAGTAAATGAGGGAATTGAATCTGAACATACATCAACCTGAAACTTCAGGGTACAAAATAATTGGAAGTGACAAATTTCCTAACCATACTCTACAGTTTAATGCAATCTCCTCTAGTATATAAACAACAGATTTCGCCCAAATTTCTACTGAGACATAAATAATGATGATGTCAAGGTAACGGATATAACTAATTTGCAGTACAAAATTACATGATGTGAGAAATGACCTACACCTGGGCAGCAAGTATTTCATTCCATGTATCAGGAATTCCGGGAAGGCACCAATGCAGGCAATCTTGAACTCCAGAAGATGATTTTATACTGTACTGTGAAATATGCCCTTCATCTCTTAGCTGAGAGAGAGCCGTTATATCCAATAACTTTACTTTTGTACCCTTGACAGCACTTGCAGTAATCTGATCACTGGACTCTTCCTGATTTACTTCACTTCCTCGAGCCATAGGAGTTGTGTTCTCACAGCTACCCCCAGTGTTCCATTCCCCATTAAAAAAATGCCTGGGTGAAATTGTCCGAAAAAAGGCCTTAAGGTGGGGATGAGAAGGAAGCTGTGAATCAAGCCACTTAGTAACACTGTGAATTGTAAAATTCTTAGCATTCCCAATCATTGCCAACCTCCTGTTCTGATTAGGTTTACCATCAACATACATCACCCATCGATTTGCATTCACCTTACCTCTATTCCAGTGATGGCCCGTATTAAGAATCAGAACATCAAACTGGTGAAGAAAATGCTTCAAGAAAGATGGAGGGCGGTCCAAATGCATGGCAACTTCAGAGGTCAGGTCATTAGGTACTAGGTCACAGAGGCATGATGACCAGTAATACAGTATAGTGGTGTTGGTTTCCGGAAAACGAAAAGCCCAACCATTCGGTCGAGAAGCACCATGTGAGGTAAAACCGTACTCTCTTCCCACATCTTGAACTTCTGGTAACTCTTCACCACCAGTAACCATACACATGAGGGACTGGAATTGTTGCCTGCCTAGGGAATCACCAACAAAAGCAATTGTTTTATCCTGCATTCTGCAAAATTAATATATCATTTTGAGTCAGTTGTATTCTCATGCAAGTAATCACATCAAACTAGAATTTTTTTTTTATCATATAGCAACACATTTAAAAAAAAAAAAAACTACTCCGTTTTTCACTTGCCAACTAATAGAGAAAAGGAAAATAGCAGAAAACAGTAAGATGGAACCACAAGTGTAATTGGGGATACACAGAGTATAACAAGGCAAACAAACATACAAAGCAGGGATATCACAAGAGATAACAGAAATAGGAGTGGATCAAAATTTCAATTAGGTATGATAGCTGGGGTAATTAGCGATTAAATCAAGATCGCAGCAAGTTAATGGAGCTATAGAAATTAAAAAATATATATATAAAAAAGGTATAACTCAACAGTCACTGATTTCTAGGTGTACAAGACAACCTATTCTTAAAGATACAAGACAAAACATTTCCATGCATAATTCAGAGTTTACATTGAAATGAAATAGTTAAACCAACTTTTAGAGATCTTTGGCACCAACAATACCCATAATCTTTCACATGGAAACTAAGATCACAATTTCCTCACCTTTTCAAAAATGCAGCACTTTCAAATTCTAGCATGTCACAGTTTGATGGTTGCCATTTATAAACTTCATAACCAAAATCTGGGCGTTGCGTTAGTCTACAAGCCCACATCTGCGATAGCCAGAGCTTACAATTTGAGCCAGAATACAATGGTCGCCTCTTGTCTACAACCCATCTACCCTTTGCATAATTACAAACTGCCAAGGAGAAAACATAATGAATTAGCATAATACTACATATATTTGCAAACTTTGCAGAAGCCTAATTTGATCACTAATTTCAGAGAAGGGACTAATTTGATCTCTAAGTTCACAGAAGAGGCAGTCAAACGAATTTTATATAGGAGGTGATGAATAAAGCAATCAACACATATTCTCTACATATGGCATAGATAAACTAGGATCATCCAATGCAACATTTCAAATTAACGTCCCCTCCAGTGGAGGAACACAAATGTGAGCCAGAATCCAGCATTTCCCCAAGTCAAAAACAGGGGTACAGGAGGACTACTGCAATTTAGAGAAATTGAATCAAAAGGGAAGCCAACAGAAATCCAAGTAAACCCCACCAAATCAAAACACCTTAGGCCATCAGTCACATTCCTGAACTAAGAAGCAAATTCTAATAACTAATCACATCCAGGCCTAAAAATGCTAAAATAGCAAGCAAACGTCAGCTAAAACATGAACATTTTTTAGGCAGATCAATAAAACCTTGTCATATCAATCATCATGAATTCCACAAAGATAGCCCTTAACCCATGAAAAGTATTTAATTACCTTTGTTAACAGACGAGGAGTTCTTCCCAAGAGAGGATAATGAATCTTTGACGTCTTCTACAGCAATAGAAGACTCTTCAACAACAGATTTTATATTTTCAACAACAGGTAACTGGGGTTTTAATTTATCTTCTGTTTCTTCTTTATCCTCAATTTCGGGCGTATGTTGTTCTGTAGTTTCTGTAGTTACTGTTGTTTCTTCTCTTTCTTTGTTCACATGTGGATATTCTCGAGCAGGATGATCTTCTAGTTTTTTGTTGAGATCTCCAGAGATGGGTGAAGCTACCTCCACCACATCTGAGTCAAAAGCAATTAGCATACATCAGAACAGAAAGACACAACAGCATCCTCTAAACACCAATTCAACCAATCACTTAGTAAGGAATACACACCCCAACTCTGAAGTCAATACAATGTAAAAATTCATAAATCTTCTAATACAATGATACTAGCTTTAAGAGTCTTTTACTCTAAAAAGAACGGGAAAAACTGAATGCTCAAGTGCCAAGTCACATAACACTCCATTACCATGCCATTCAGCGCTTATAGAGCAAAATACAAGTTTCGAAGAACCAAAAATATAAAAGATACATGGACACGAACCTGAATGTAAAATCAAGTGATCTTGGGAAGTTACTATACTCGTGAAAACAGGTCTTCTCTCATAAGACCAAAGAAATACGGTCATGCAAACGACTGCCAGCAAAGTAAATGTTAAGTGCTTTCCCCTGGCTCTCTGGAGATGTCCTCCCTTCATTTCTGCAAACACACAAAAGCCTATCTGGCTGTCTCACTTCATCTTAATATAAAACACCAGAAAGATTGATAAGTTATCCACACACCGCCTCTTCCAACTACAGAAGACATAGCCAAAAAATTAGAAGATGCAGAAAAAGCACATAATATTTACAGTACATAGAGCTGATAGTTACAAAACAGAAAATGAGCGGATCAATATGAGATCATATGTACCACAGGGTTTCAAATTCATAAAGTGCACAGTGATTAATGTGGGTGTCATTTAAATATGCATATAGCCATTATACAAAGATCCGAAAACATGAAAAAATAAATTGGTGTAAGATTAATAAATGTTTGATGCACTAGTAGTATCTATCTGATTGCCTGAACAGAGTAACAGCTAAATCTACAGGTTTCTATATGTAAGTCATAATCTATACCAATATCATATTCAAGTCAGGTAATGGTGCTCAATCAAAGATATACTGATAAAGCAACAGTGACGCGACCCATACAAGATCTCATCACAGGTGGTATCTAAAGACGTATAGTTGTACATAACCCTCTTACTTTAAGCCAGTACTAGACTTGTGCATTGGGTCGGGTTAGGATCGGGATGAGTCATATGCAAAATGGACCAGGCCGAGCCAAAGAAGATGCTAAACGGGTCGGGTCAAAGGAGATATATAATGGATCGAGTCGGGTCGGACCGTCCAAAAAAATTATAGTTTATATTTATAGAGGGTGATAGTTTACATGTATCACCTCCAATCTTTGGTAGTGGATTATCAATAAGTATGTGAAAATAATTCATAACCTAATAGTATTCAAAGTTTTGAAAACAATAAGCCCATTATTGACCCGACCTGATCCATTAAAGACCTAATAAAACATGACCCTTTAAGAGACCGACTAATTAGACTCATTATTAATTAGGCTCTTTATATAAACGAGTCGGTTAAGGACCCTTAACGGGACCCCTCCCATTTGAACACCTCTATCCAATACTACTACTACCTAATTCATTCTGGAAAGAAATGCCATAATATCCAAGTCAACTAGCTTATAAATTAGCTCATCACTATATAAAATCTCGTATGTAATTTAAAACTTCTGCTAAAATCATTGAATCTAAACTATTACTAAAAGAAAGAGATAACAGAACTTCCGTTCCGCAGCAAATTCTCAAAGAAGCAGTTTTAATACTAACAATGAATCTTAAATGCTACCCATGATTACTTAACACATACTTTAACACAAAACGAACTTGCAAAAACGATAATTCGACAAATTATGCTGTAATAGTCACTATCAACACAGGTAATTGTCATAACAACTTTTGTTTCCAAACGCTCTGCGGCATTACAACATTCGAAATTGAACTATTTAAGCTAAACGACACAACATTTAATCACTTTCATGACTAACCAGTTCAGTTACAAGACCAGAAAAGTAATTAAAAAAAAAAAAAAACAAATCTTGCGAGTTGAACACCCAATTTCATTGACTTATTCAACCTTCTACCATACCACAATCAAGAAAATAAAAAATCAATCCCGCCTAAGCAAAACCCATCTAAAAAAGGGAAAGTGTGCTCAATAAAAAATAAGCAATCAACAAAATTAATTTCTTTATAAAAAAAATTGAGGAAAAAAAAATTACATCCACCTAAATCATAAATCACAAAACCCTCGTCTTCCCAATTGGATGTAATTTATACACAATTTTAAAAAACCAAACTTTTTGCAAAGCAACAGATTGTATAATCTGCTTAGCAACATTACAATCATAAACATTCATAACTAAAATATGTTTTTTCAAGAACAATCTAAAACAATTAATTAACAACCCAAAATGTATGAATTCTAAAATGGGTAACATCCAAAATCAAAAAAAAAAAAAACGCAAGACCAATGCAGCATTAAGCAAGAAACTTCCAGAAGATAACAACAAATCTGGGGTTCAAAAAAATACAGTATATACCCCAAAAAAAAAATATTACCTGAAAGAAAAAGAGGTTCTTCCTTAGATTGGAAGGTGAAGTAGTGAGAAAGATCCTTTGAATTGAGGGATGAATTGGGTTTAGGCTTATATTCTTGATCAATCAATCAAGAGAGGAAATGGAGGAGAAAGAGATTTAAGGCGCACAAAAATGGCGCTTTGCCGAAGATCCCTTGTGAGTTATGGAATCCTATTTATAAGTGAGTGCATTGTTCATGTGTTTGTGACTTAGTGCATTTATAAATTTTGAGAAAAATAAAATTGAAAAGCAGATGAGATTATGAGAATACAGAATTGATCCAACTATTGTAGTATCGTACAATACAACTTTACGAATACTTTATAAATGCAACTTTGATATGGTCACGTAATGCGAATAATTTAATATGTCCATTACGTTTTACGAGTTCTTCATGTTATTTTTGTAAGGAAATTGAAAGTCCAGGTTTTTTTTCGTGCTAGGTTGGTCTTTTTCTGCCCACATACATACAATAAATTAAGGTTATGCTTTATTCATTTGTAGAAATGTCATCATAACAGGTTCCTAGATTCTTAGTTCATGTGGTAGAAATTCTCGTTATTTTTATATTGGAGATTATATCTAGGAGATTACATAATACATTATTTTATTTTAAACTTATGTCTATTTTAATTAACCTTTTTATAAATGTATATACATTTTTAATTTAAATTTGAAAAGTTAAAGCATATTTATATAATATATATATATTATTCCCTAAAGTTTTATTATAATTTTTTCTATGAGAAAAAAATTGACACATCAAACCATAAATTGGATTTCTAAAGAAGGAACTTGTCTTTTTAAAAAAAAAAAATCAAATAAAGTTATAAAATACTAAGAAACTAAATTGGAGAAGCAAAGTCCCAAATTGTGTGCATCCTTCACTCGATCCCTCTCCACCTTAAGTTAGCGCATTCATTTAGAATCATAATATTTAGGATCCATTGCTCCACTGCCTAAAATAATGCTAAAAGACATGCTAAAGCTTCCATTTGGCTAGGGCTATGCAGGCAGGGGTTGGTTTATCTCTCAGCATGATCAAGGAATTTGTCAAATATAAGAAAAGTGGGGATAAATAATTGATAAAAACTTTGTTCATAATGATTGAAAAATGCAGTATGTTCAAGCTAAACTTTTTAAACTCTTTAATACCTCTTGTCTCTAAACTATCGAATGACAATACTTCATACTTTACGTGAAGCAATCACTAATACGGACTACTTTGTACGTAGTACTCTATTTATTTTTTGAATTTTTTTTCTCTGTTGTGATGTCATGGGCGGTGAGACTTACGAACGAGATTAGATCATTGTGTTGTATACAATCCTTTAGATTCAAACTCACTTAACAAATTGCATCCACATTAATTACTCTATATCATTATCCATTCTTCTCACACAGTGCCCTATTTAACCCAACCATAACTATAAAAGGCCTAGCCTTGAAAATGTTACGACAGATCACATAACAGAAATTGGCGAACTATACAATTTTGTACGAGGCTGGTTTTGTTTACTTTAAATTAAGAAATGACAAAAAGATAAGTAAGAAATTATCGAGCATAAGGAAATTTTGACGCAAAAAGAAAAAGATTGAAATGTGGGGAGAGGATTTTTAAAGAAGATTCACTGGATAAAAAGGAATATATTGGATTCATTTATGCTTAGGAGTAAGAAGATAGAGGATGTTACTATGGAAGAGTGGAAGACTAGCAAGGTCTCCATAGATTGATGGCGTGAACAATGAATTTGTCAAATACTCCGTATAGCCCATAGGGTTGGTATAAATAATTGATTTGTGCTTTATATATATATATATATATATATATATATATATATATATATATATATATATATATATATATATATATATATATATATATGCAATAACTAATATTTAAAAATATTCCATACGTTTTTTTTATTCATATGTTATATCGGAACGACATTTGATTATTGTTGTATTAAATACAACCCTTAATATTTTCAAAACTAACTATATTTGCAAATTGCATCCACATTACTCTATACATTGTATAAATGAATTAGCTTATGAGAGGGAATGCTAATGACCTTTAATTGAAAAACTTGATGCATTTTGTCAATGGATTCTGGCCTTAGAACTTTATATTATACAATTACAATGGCATATTCCATGCATGGGTCAACGTTGACACGTTCAAGCTAAAATGAAATTCGTCATATTGATTCTTGTATCTGCTATGATTTTATTAAGCTTGACGCTGTCAATTTTTGCGATCTTAATGCGGTATTAATTATATATTAATCCTAATTTGTTTAATTGTTTAGCAGTCCAGCGTTTACTCAATAAATTTTGGATGGTTGGGTTGCAGTTTTGATATATGTATTGTTTAAAAAACTAAAATCAACCTCAAGTTACCCACTATTGATACTCTAGTTGTGTGCTCATATTTAAAAATATATAAAAATATTGTCTTGGAAAATAGCCTGTCTTTTTAATTCTCATAAAATGGTTTTACTATATGGTTAAATTTGCCTATTAGATGGTAATTAAGGTGTTGAAGTAGTATGTTGGATTGGATGACAACTTTACAAAATAATTAATAAATTAAACGGAATATCATTGTAGTGGCTTGGTACATGAGGTCACAAGATTTGTAATTTCAGTATTTTGGTTATGGATGTGACCCTACAGTAATTTCTTATATGAAGTACTGTGTATAAATTTGCTGTTCCAAGTAATTTAGAAGTGGGGGATTGAATTAGTGCTAGCATTCTTGTATATGTCCAATTAAATACAATTTATATTTATTGCATCTTTTAAAAAAATTTAATCAAAGTAGGCCACCAATATAATTTCGTTTATAACTCAAAATAAGATAGAAGAAAATAAGATGTCAACCGAGAAGAAATTCGATGTGGAAGTATCACTGGTAGGACCCTATACAATTATTCTCCCCAAAATGAATGGGTCCGAAACGGATGCGTTCACTTTGTTTGTCCAGACATAGGCACCTGGCTTCATTCCTCGAATCTTGAATCCCACTAGTAAAGACCCTATACACCAACTATTGCACACAGTCATTAATTTCATCAAACGGATGCATTCACTTTACTTGTCCGAACGAAAGTATGATCTAGACATAGTTGCGTAGCTTCATTCCTCGAGTCCTGAGTCCCACGGGCCTAGATGTTGCCATGTTGGTGAAAAACCTAAAGAAAGTAGTTGCGAGTCCACTTCTTAGCTTAAGTGGATTAGCCATTTTCCTGTTGTAATACATAGGAGACGTTGTGATACCCACAACCCACCTATTCGAACTTGGAAATTCATTATTAGCTTAAAGAAATGAAAGGAAGACTCGCACAACTCTCGTTTTATTAGCAAAACGGGTAACGACATCCCTCCACTATGTTAGTAATTAAAGACGGAGTATAATATAAGATAGGTGGGCCTAATGACAGACCTACAGTTGTTGTCATAGGATGGGACGACAAGTGTGTGAAAATGCAATGAACTGAACTTTTTCATGAAAGCAAATCTACGCCTACTACTTGATTAAGATTTAAGATACATTAATTATATTATGACAAAAATGTTGCAACGCATCGAGAAAAAAACGGGTAAATAAATGTTGTGAAGAGATTCGTGGACAGATGAATGTAATGCTAGGAATATTAAATTGACTATTGCTAGATCTGGCAAAATTAAACCACTTCCATTCAAATAATCGAGTCAAGCTTTATCCGAGACGAAGTTCATCAGAACCAAAATTAACATCAACGAATTCATTTAGCATAATAGCTAGTGGCATAGTGTAAATGATAATAGATGTGATCTATTGAGAAGTAATAATAGACGTGATTTATTGAGAAATAATGTGAACAAGTTTAGAGACTTTAACTAATATGAAGTGAAATGTCTTCATACCCTTATAAGTAAAAATATTGGCTAAGAGTCTGAGACAATAGTAGGGGTGCACCGAAATACCCGACCCGACGGGTATTTATTGGGTTTTAAAAATAATTTTGGTGAGTTTTAGAGTCTTATTATTGATAGTTAGTGTAATAATAATAATTACAACTTACTTCAAAGTCATACGGCTATCACTTAGTACTCTATCTAGCTTACTTATAAATATTATTATTATTATTATTATTTTATCTAAATATTTTTTATTATTATTGTTATTAATTCTTTCCGTAATTTCAAAATTTCATGTAGACGAACACCGACACGGCAATGACTGCGCATTTACGCTAATTTGTTCCATTAACACCACTTACAATTTCACAAATATTACAGTGGACACTAGTTATGGCCCATTTTGGTGTGGGACCCGTCAATATTCACTCACTCATAGGTGAATCGCTAATGCACCATCTCATTGAGTCATTGGATCATCAATTTTTATTTTTATTTTACATTTTTTTTTACCCCTTAGGCCCTTAATGTCCTTAACTCTTGAAATTCTTCTTTGCTATAGATTACTAGATCATCTCTAATACATTGTATATTCAAGAAACATGATGTATCAACTCACGTACTCATGGCATAATATTGGATAGAGATGTTTACGATTCAAATTTTTAGAAAATGGAAAAATAATCTATCAACACTGAGATACTATTGATAATTTTTATCCAAGAATAAAAGAAAATACTAACCATTAATATTGATAATATTATTTTCTTAAAATTCTTGTTAAGGAAGTGATACAATAAGGATCAAGATTACATTTAGTAGATTTGTTCATTTGCATTTTCTTATTTAACAAATAGTAAAAATGAGTTAATTTATACACTATAAATGGTTGAATAAGCAACAACTTAAAAACTCTATTGTAAGCCCTTAATTGTAGAGTGAGACTTACTTCATAGTACTTTATTAAGACTTACAATTACTCCACAAATCTTACGCTACTTATAATTTGGGAGAAACACTTGAAGCCTAACAATAAGTTCATGATATAAATTAGACCTAATAACATTATCCATTGAAAAATAATCTCTCAATTAACTTACCTATTTAAGTAATAATGATAAGATTTAGTATCAAATATCATCAATAAAATTTCAACCAACAAACAAAAAGCTACGGACACCGATTTGAGTTTTTAATTAGAAGAAAAACTTCCAAATTTGACATAGAAATCAAATCTACGCTTGTTTAGATTTTTCGTCACATTCAATTACTTTTCACAAAAAAAAAAACAAATCTCAACTATGTCATTATATTTTCCTCAAACTTACGGCGCCTCCCATGATTCACCCCTTCAATTTATGTCAAATTTCTTGGATTTTTTTACGATTTTCAAAAATAGATTTCAGCCTTGTCATTATACTCTAATGTCTCATTTGACTTTTATGATTTTCAAAATACGACTTTAAATGTTTTTATTTTTAAATTTATAAGGCAAAAATTATAAAAATTTAATATTCTAAAAATTACATAGAGATGTATACAACAACATTGCACTTGATTATATTATTTCTTATAACATGATAATAATTTATGATCAAATTTTTTAAATTTTGATTTAAATAGAAGAATGTGGCTTTTTAACGTGATTTTAGGAGTATTCTCATAATCCGTCATCCGCTATATTATCTGCCCTCTTCCGCTGCTAGCTCACTCCCACTCTCACTCTCATTCTCACTCTCACTCGCACTCGCAGCGTCCATTCTCTCTCTCTCTCTCTCTCTCTCTCTCACATCATTGAGAGAGAAAAACTTAGCATGATCCTTATTTTTAATTCCTTAATATTCCCAGATCCAATCAAGGTACACCCCCATTTTTTAAAAAAATTAAATTTTGCTAGTAGTTGAAGATCTGTGTTCAATTAATTGTGTTGTAGTTTTGCTAATTCAGTTGCTAATTGTTAATTTTGCTGGTTTTTAATGTCATAATTCTGGGGATCTTTGTTGCTTGCTAACTATACTGTATAGTGTATAACATATAGATTTGTATGTCACAATAATACATAGTTATTACTTATAACATATGATTTGTGATAGATGCAATGCCACATTATGGTCGAGAATTATTCAGTTAGCTTGCTTACTTGCTTGGAATTTTACAGTGTTTAACAGTATGATTTGTTTGAGGGCTTTTTAGGGAGTTAGAATGTTTGATCTTTAAGTTGATATGGTGTGATTGAAGCAGGGTTATTAGGAATTTGAGTGAACAAAATTAAGAGGTATGGCGACGGGGAGGTATACGAGGATCGATACCAAGAAGACGTCGTTCAGCTATTGTTCAACGGTGACTGTGGTGTTATTTGTGGCTCTTTGTTTGGTTGGGGTATGGATGTTTACATCGCCTTCGTCGGATTCTGCTTCTCTGAGCATTGATGTGCCTCAGGAGAAACAGAAGACTGAGGTGAAGCAGGATGTAGTGAAGGAGAGTGGTGAGAGTCCTGCTCAGCAGTTTGAGGATAATCCTGGTGATTTGCCTGATGATGCCACTAAGGGAGATAGTAAGGTTGATTTGGGTAATAGTGAAAGCTCGAATGAGGGGAAGCCGAAGGAGGGTGAGGGAAATGAGGAAGTGAACCTGGAATCTAAGAAAGAGAATGGACCTGAAGAAGTAACGGCGGAAGGGGAGGTGAATGATAGTTCTGGTGAAAAGGCTTTGGAAGAAGGGGCTGGCGAGACCAAACCAGAATCTGATGAGAGTAAGAAGAAGTCGGAGGAGAGTCCCACAGAAACTCAAGAGGAGACGATAGAGGAGAAGGTGATGGAAAATCAAGGGAATGAATCTGATGATAGTAACAAGGAGGAGGGAAAAGCAAAGGAGCAGAGTTCCCAAGAGGTGTTTCCTTCGGGGGCTCAGTCAGAGCTTCTGAATGAGACTGTGACCCAGAATGGTTCTTTCTCGACTCAAGCTGCTGAGTCGAAGAATGAGAAGGAAGTGCAAAAGTCGGAAACTCATCTGGAAGAATATTCGTGGAAAGTGTGTAATACAACTGCTGGGCCAGACTACATTCCTTGCCTTGATAATTGGGATGCAATCCATCACTTGAAGAGTACTAAGCATTATGAGCATAAAGAAAGGCATTGCCCTGCTGAGCCTCCCACTTGTCTTGTTCCTCTTCCTGAAGGGTATAAGAGACCGGTCAGGTGGCCTAAAAGTAGGGAAAAGGTAGACAGACATGTAGTCATTATTTTGCAAATTTGATGTTATGTCCTTTTCTGTTCCCTTGCTTAAGGAGTGTTTGATGTGTTTTTGCAGGTCTGGTATGCTAATGCTCCACACACCAAGTTAGTTGAGATTAAGGGGCACCAGAATTGGGTGAAAGTTAGCGGCGAGTACCTCACTTTCCCTGGTGGTGGAACCCAGTTCAAGCATGGAGCTCTTCACTACATCGAGTTCATTGAACAAGTGAGCCTCCTGTTTGCTTCCCTCTCATGGAATGCTCTTTCTTGTTTTGACTCATTTAGCATGCTTTTTTTTTTTAATGGAATTCACTTGTGCCTTGTAGTGTAATGCTACAACATCTTGTAACTTTCGTTACTCTTGAAATGTCTTTAGTGCTTCTGTGCATGTATGTAGAAAGTAGTCTGGAGATATGTTTAAGTGTTGCTTCCATCAGTTATTTGCAGGACTAGTTGTAGAAAAAGAATAATAGGTTTGACTATGGTGACAGGTTGATTCCTTTTCTGAGCGTTATGCTTGCTACGTTTCTTATCATGTTCTTTGTGATATCTCCTTAGATGTTACCCGATATTGCATGGGGGAAACGATCGCGTATTGTGCTAGATGTTGGATGTGGAGTTGCCAGCTTCGGAGGTTTCCTCTTTGAGAAAGATGTTCTAACCATGTCATTGGCTCCAAAAGATTCACATGAAGCTCAAGTGCAGTTTGCTCTTGAACGAGGGATTCCAGCTATATCAGCTGTGATGGGAACGCTGAGACTCCCCTTTCCAGGGATTGCTTTTGACGTCGTCCATTGTGCTAGGTGTAGGGTTCCATGGCATGCAGAAGGTGAGTTAAACATTTAAGTCTTGTTAATGGTTTCCTATAGGCAATTTGGTTAATTGTGAAGTAAAGTTCAGTGACATTAATTCAAGCACATGTGATTCAGGTGGAAAGCTTTTGCTTGAACTAAACCGTCTGTTGCGCCCCGGAGGTTATTTTGTGTGGTCTGCAACTCCGATTTATCAGAATCTTGATGAAGATGTTGAAATTTGGAAGGGTAAGTTCTAAGCCACTTGTCAATTAGTGAATGATTTTCTTAGTTGGTTTCTGCTTGGTTAATTGTTTATTCCATCTTCATTAATAAATGATTTTGTTATTTGATTTTAATGTCAGAAAGTTGTTTGTTTTTTATTGACAGCCATGTCTAAACTGACTGAACAAATGTGCTGGAAACTCGTTAAGAAGGAGAAAGATACAGTGAATAAGATTGGTATAGCAATATATCAGAAGCCATTTACTAATGAGTGTTATGAACAGAGGTCACAGGAGGAGCCATCGTTGTGTGACAAATCTGATGATTGCAACGCTGCTTGGTAGATTCTTTTATGTCTATTTTACAGTTTATCTGAAGTTTCTTATTGAGATGCAAAATGAACTAGTATTTATCAGCCTAATGGGAATTTTTTCTCCATGGAGGGTGAAATAGGACTTTGTTGTTCCTAGATTGTATTAGGTTTTGTTTACCACAATATTGACACTAGTTAGACATTAGTATTATAATACGTCATTTGGGTAAATACAAACTTGTCATATTACTATTCTGATGAGTGCTGAATTTGATTGTTGCAGGAATGTCCCCTTACAATCATGCATGCACAGAGTGCCAGGAGGTGAAACAGAACGTGGGTCTAAGTGGCCAGAGCAATGGTCGGCAAGACTGCAGAAGGCACCTTACTGGCTAACTAGTTCCCAGGTTGGTGTTTATGGTAAGCCAGCGCCTGAGGATTTTACTGCTGATAATGAACACTGGAAACGTGTGGTTAGCCAATCATACCTTAATGGCATTGGTATCAGCTGGTCTAATGTGAGAAATGTGATGGATATGAGAGCTGTTTATGGAGGGTAAGTTTCGTTTCCTGTGATTTTGTTTTTATAATATTATTTGCCTATGCCATTTCTTTTGTGGATTATCTTTTAACTCATTTCCTTGTTCAAATAGGCTATAAAGGCATTTCTTTCTCATTCGAATTAGAAGAGTACACTTTGATATACCAATAGACAAAAAGGATTACCTATTGGCTCATGAAAGATCAATTGTTGTTTCAAGGTTTTGGAAAATTATACTTTATTCTTATTGTCAAGTGGTTTGACTGTTGGATTTGGAAAAAAAACCCACGTTGATAAATATAACAAAATTATAGTGTGTTAAGGTAACTACATTACGTCGACGTCAAAAACACTTTAATCTTTTATGAGACAATCACATTTCTACGTTTAATCTTATTTGTCAGTCTAACTTTTTGACATGCTATTGCTATCCAC
Organism: Dysphania ambrosioides; assembly: GCA_026401315.1. NCBI lineage: Eukaryota > Viridiplantae > Streptophyta > Magnoliopsida > Caryophyllales > Amaranthaceae > Dysphania > Dysphania ambrosioides. The sequence goes on from CM048666.1 coordinate 3,425,949, forward strand.
AGCTTTGCTGCAGCTCTGAGAGACTTGCAAATCTGGGTTATGAATGTAGTGACTGTAGATTCACCCGACACACTTCCTATTGTTTATGAACGTGGTCTCTTTGGGATTTATCATGATTGGTGTGAATCGTTTAACACATATCCTCGATCTTACGACCTACTCCATGCTGATCATATCTTCTCGAAAATAAAAAAGAAGTATGTTCTACGAGTAAAATTACTTTTACCATATTTGGACCCGTTGAATTATTCTAACTCAAAATTACTCTTTTATTATCTGTATTCCATAGATGCAACATGCCAGCCTTGGTTGCAGAAGTTGATAGGATCTTAAGACCTGAAGGAAAGATCATAGTGCGTGATAATGTAGAGATCATTAATGAGTTGGAAACAATGTTCAGATCTATGCAGTGGGAGATACGGATGACTTATTCCAAAGACAAGGAAGGCTTGTTGTGTGCCCAGAAAACTCTGTGGCGTCCTCAAGAGGTGGAGACCCTGAAATATGCTCTCATGTAAGCTCAGATCTTGTGTTTGGACGGAATTTAGCTTAAAAGAGTTGTGCCCCAAGTCTTACATAGTATGATTAGGTATTCTTTAGTAGCTAATTGCATGTTGTTAGTAAACTGTAATTTTTTTTGCCCCCCCCCCCCCCCCCCCCCCCCCCCCCCAAAAAAAAAAAAAAAGAAAACAAAAGTTCATTCTGTATAGGTCTGAAGGCCCTGACCCATTATGGGTTTATTGTAACATTATATTAGCTTCTTGGCGAAGACATACTGAATTTCTGCAATCTTATAGCCACAAAACTTTTACTCTTGGGTAAATGCTGATAATTTGAAATCTTGTTACGAAGGATGGCTTCGTTCGTACTCTATACAATGTATTTAAGCTATCACACGAATTGTTATACATTCATTTTCAACTATGCCTTGGTCCGTTGTACTGCCGCACTGCAACCGTTTGAATCTTTGGTATATATCCATATTCAAGAATAAATCTAGAATTTTGATGTCATTGGTAGAAAATGACTAATTTCTCAATGAACTAGGAAGAGTGAAAATGACAAGTACAGAAAAAGATAGACTGCTCTATATCCCAAGATGTTCACTTTTCTTGGTCTTTGATGCATATTTTGTGTTTTTTTGTGACTGATATTCTTACGTATTACATGATCATTAATTAGGCATATTGTAAGGCTTGTTGAAAAACAGAGGCATGTGTATCTAATATCTATAGCCTGTTGGTCCTGATCACCAAAAACAAGGCCTGTTGGTAAATTTTTTAGCATTACTGATGTTTGCTTTAGCTGCCCCTCAGTTCTTTGATTATCTGAATTCAGATGTACCTCCTAAACTGCATTCAGATGTACATTTGATTTTAAATTACTTTAGATGTTTTTCCAATCAATGATCTGTCGGAGTTTTCTCAAGTTGATTAAGGTTTGTCACTATATGCTCTACTAGTATATATTCTTCTACCAATGCATTGTTGCTTCCTCTATCATCTCTTTCGGGGCTGGAACAGCCGTTTCACTAAGCCGTTCTCACCAAGTTCCATTCAAAAGAACTACAAGTTGGCAATTGGCAAAGAGGGTGGTAGGATGGGACACTTCTTTAAAATTTCAATTTTAGTAGATTTTGTCATTGTTATTTAGTTTTAATTATGAAATAATAGCGTGTGATAATACTTTTCTAGAAAGATAAAAAAAAAGATATAATTTAAGCATACATGCGAGGGGCAAAAAAAATCTGCTTATTCCAAAGACAATGAATTCAACATTACTAGCTCTTGTATTCTTTTTTTTTTTTTTTGGTGAAATGTTCATATGTTATATGATGCTTGTACATATTAAAGGGTCTATTTATTATCTTATTAGTTGATAGAATTATGGTGTTTGGAGTTAGTTTGTTTCCGATTCTAGTTTTTGAAGCTTTGATGCCATATTGAAAGAATTTTATGACAAAACATATAAGAGGAGTTGTCTTCACATATTTGTAAAATGTGGATTGATGGATATTCCAACTCAGAAAACATGGCTCACGTGGACAAACAACAGAAAGGGAAAAGAATGTATTATGAAAGAGTTAGATAGGAGATACTACAACCACGAATGAAGATGTCAATTTCTAGATGTAACAATTATGTTCCTGCCTATTCTCCTATTAGACCATGGTCCAATCATCATTGACACATCACCCACTCAAACAAAAAAGACTAGGTCGTATCGACTTGAGACATGGTGTTCGGAGTTAGTTTGTTTCCTATTCTAGTTTTTGAAGCTTTGATGCCATAGAAAGAATTTTACAACATTTTGTGTCACATATTTAATTTAATCCCCGTTTAAGATGGTTTAGAGCATTAATGCACGTAGGAAAATACGGAGTAAGATATCAAGGAAGTGTTACAGGCCTAGAAGAAAACAAATAACTTTGTATTTATAATTAGGGATTCGCCTCTCAATTTCTTGAACTCAGGATCTTTGGCTGACACTGTACTATAGTGGCAGGTTCAAACAAATGCAAGGGCCCAGATTTTTTTAATTTTTTTTTGTCTTGGTTTGCATTTGTCCTATTATTTCTGTACTTATTTCCATGGATCTGTTTGGTGACTCATGATTGTCCAAAACCATCTTTTCCCCTATGTATAATACCCGTAGGCACGTACGTTATTAAAATGATTTTTAGGTATTTACCAAACTCAATAATAAAATAAAAGACATAAAAGATTATGTAATAGATAGTTTTCAGTCATACAGTCCGATTTAAATGCTGTGATCAAATTAATTGAATTTTTTTTTTATCTTCACTAACTTTTTTTTTTATCTTTAATGTTATAATATGAGTTATATATTTATGTATTCAGCTTTTCGAGGGATTCTATTTAAAGTAGTCTTTGTATCCTAACTTTTGTATTTCAGCTCCCTATTAACATATCAATAAAATGTGTTCTATCTCTGCCTGTGGACGTAGTTAATATATTGTTAGTAAACCACATAAATTTTGTGTGTTTGTCTAATTTTTACCATTATTTATCGTTCTTGCGTTCGTTACAACACTTAATTATTACTACTTGCATGGTCCAACAAATTAAAAACTATCAATAAAAAATATATAAATATGCATAAATTATAATCCGTATCAAGAAACTTTTTATACAAGAAGAAGAGAAAACAAACAAACAAGAGTAACTAGAAAAACTCTCATTTTCTTTTCCTTTTATTTGGGATGAAGCCATAGCTAGTGAGGAAGAGCTAAAGAGTTGCTAAAACAAACTTAGAAATATATTATTATGCATAATGTACTATTATGCTTGGAAATTAGACGAATTGGCAGAGGGTAGCCACTGGAAAAAGCTTTGAAGGGTAGTAACATCAGCCCTATAATGTTTTTGTGTGAATTCCAACAACTGAGGCCACTTAAAATCAGGGTATCTCCTACTCTTTGTCCCTTCTTCTCTGTCAAACAGATCCTGTGGGGGCCTCACTGTTTTGTCTTCTGTTGGATTCACAAAGAAAACCAATGACCTTCGTTCTCTCTTCTTGTTCACCACTGCCCTATGCAAGCAACTCTTGTATATCCCATTAGACAATGCCTACACATTACATACACGTCCAAATTTTTTTAAAACAACGGAAGCTCGCATTTTTAGGTTATTGCATGAAATTCATGCAACTTATTAATACACATTGAAAAAAGATATACATCTCTTTAATCATGAGATGGCAATATTTTGGCTCAATAACCATTGCTTGACCTGTCTTTTTTCGGGCTAGATGGTTTGATAATCTCATAAAAATCCTTCTCTAACAGATGTATATACGTATTTAGGGTATTTATAGCTCTTTAATTTTTTTTAAATTATAAAAAATAAATTACTCTCGACAGAGGTTTAATATAAAATATAAAAGTTGCAATAAAATCGAGTATCTTTATTATTATATGAAATTTAGTTTCTATGAAAAACAAGAGCAATGAAATGAATATTACTTCATATCAATCCAATTAAAAGTGGTATGAAAGTTTAAATTATTGAATGATAAAATTATCTCTATTCCCATGTTATTTATTAGTTATGATTGTCAATTTACAAGCAACTTGGCAATTTGCTATATAGTTACCCTACACACGCCATATTGTAGTACTACGTTGTTGATTTTATCATCAACACAATTAATTAGATATGACCTACTTATAGTACAACTTGTTTCATATAAACTTATTACGAGTTCAAAAAACTATGCCATGGTTCAACAATTATTACAACAACAACAACAACAACAATAATAATAATAATAATAATAATAATAATAATAATAATATATTCAACCCTAGATTACATACTGTCACTAAAATATTAAATACATTTTGTAAATAGATTTTGATTCCAAATATATGATAAAGTCAATATTATATTTTACTATACTTAATACTACCACTTTTGTATGAAGTATTTATGTACTATCGGTCTATTATTCTAGTTTTTCTAGAAATCAACCACTTTCTCGGTGGATTTTATTAAATTAGTCTCAAATTATATTTTTTTAATATGTAAATTATTTTCATAATATGTATTTATAAATATTATAGTTATAATATGTACATTAAAATATGTGTAAAAAACAAATATGACAAATAAAAAAAAGTGAAGGTAGTAGCATGCATTAATTGAAAATATTTACCATGAAAGTGTCTCCTATGTTAATGACCAGGGCATCTTGTCTAGGTCGTACAGCTTGCCATTTGTTGTTCGCAAAAACTTCAAGCCCACCAACCTGGTCTTGATGTAGAATGGTCAAAGAAGTCGGGTCACAATGCGGGCCTGTGCCAAAGGTTAGGCTTGGTTCTTTGCATGGTGGGTATGAGTTGCATCTCAAAAGTGAATTCCCATCTTCATAGAAATTCCTGAAATGTTGTCTTTCTACTCCCAAACTTATACCCAACAACTCAAATATTACCAAAGACAGATCCTTCATTGCTTCACAATATCTTTGATACACCCACCTGCGGAAGAAAGTGTGTACGAATTAATTTTTTTTATCTTTATTTTAAGAAAAATTAAAACGTTTTTTACATATTGCAATGGTCCGTTATGTGTAGTACTCCGTTTAGGTAAAAAGTAAAATAATGATAACTATATGAAACAAATTATTAGGAAAAAGAACTAGGACTATATAGAAATATAAGAAGGCAACATAAGGTGTACAATACCAAGTAGTAAATGTGTATTGTAGTAAGTACTTCTCTTAATTTTTACCCCATTTCTATTTATAAAGTTAAAGTTCAAAAATTTTGATCATAGTTCTCATAGTGTTATAAGAAATAATATATTTAAGTGGGATATTGTTAGATGTATTTCAATGTAAATTTATAAAATATCAACTTTTTATAATTTTTTTTGTTTTACGAATTTAAAGAAAAAAACGTGTAAAGTCGTATAATAACACAAACAATTAGGGAAGAGCAGTAGTAACCTTACCCTGTAAATTCAAATTCCTCTCCCAATGAAGATTTGATATAATTGAGCACAATAGGCAGATGTGAGTACATGCCACCATCATCACCTACGTAATTGTACCCAAATGAGAAGGTCTCTTTCCAAGGAAGTTGTTTAGAGAATCTATGAGCATGGGCACCAGAGTAACCCCACATTTCCCCCTTGTTCCTCTGAACCCTTATCTTCTTCTCCATTGGCAGCTTAAAGAGCCCATCCATTTGGTCATGGGCGGCTCGGATGAGGCTCGAGTCGACCCCGTGGTTCGTAACTTGGAAGAACCCATGGGTCAAACATGCCTTATTGACCAGCTCAGCAGCTTGTTTGATGGCCTTTTCATCACCCTTAAAGAAGCCTTCCAAGTCAACCAATGGCTCATTGAGCACATCACGGTTTTCTTGTTGGTTGGGTTGTATGGAGTCGAACCCGGGCTCTTTGGCCCATATGAACTCTTTTGGCAACTTGGGTTGGTTTTGCATCATTGATGGATCAAATACTACGCTTTCTTTTGAGCTCACGATGCATGGTGAAGACATATTTATATAAGCTAAGTTCTTTATGTGATTGGAAATATATGCTAATAAGTGTAGTAGGATGAAGACTAGCTAGTTAGTACTAAGTTTTAGTACATCTTTCAAGTGCATTTCAATAAAAAATGTGGGTGCTATATATAGTGAAATTTTGTAATGACATATTTAATAAAGGGGGCCAACCATCGTGGTCCATTGGGAAGTACATTGAGAAGGGGCTAAAGAAGATGAGGTCAGGCTAGCATAGGGAGATGTTAACAAAACAAAACATACGTCCACTTATCCTTGAAAAAAAAAAAAAAAAACGTACGTTTTATCTTCCACTAGGCTACAATGTCTGCTCTTTGCAATGCTGCGGGTTTTATCTCTTCTTCTTCATGTGTTTTTGTTCTATTGTTAGGTTTTTGTTGCTATTAGAAAACTTGCTTGTTCCCTAGGCCTCTCTTGCTATTATGTATGTACTTCGTTTGAAATTATCTTCCTTGGTCGCGTCTCATAACGATGCATCCCTATCGTGATTTATATAAATTCATTAAACAAAAAGTATTTCTTTATACAATAAAGTTATTATATTTCTAGTAAAAATTATCACTTAACATAACATATGTCCATTTTTATCCTTTGACCATGTATCTTTTGTTATTTAAAGGGGTCATTTTTAATGGGATACACTAAATTTATTGTATTCCGTGTATACAAGACTTTGTGTCAATTAAATTATGACGAGTTTGGAATATTGTTACTTTTTTGGTCAAAATATATGCAAAGTGAAATTACATTATGATCTGACTTTATCCTGAATATTATTAATATGAATATATGCAAACCATATAGTCATAAATTTAGCCTATTTTTTTTCTCAATTGAACTTGAATTTATTTTTTTACTTAACTTAAAGCTATATCCAATTTGTTTTATTTGATATTTTTTTTTTCTGATCTAATTTGTACTCTTTTGATAGTCTAATATGAATTGATTGCTTTTAATTTGATACAAATTTATAGTATTATGTGAATATGGATAAGACAGGTTGGTCTTATCAATCTAATTTGAACTTCTATAATTTGATCTTATCTTTTCTGATTGGGTATAATTTCTTATGAAATGCTCACTTATTTTCTTAAATAAGTTGAAATGAACAATAAACTTATTATTCTTACTTATCTATTTTCCTGGAATAATTATTTTATGTACTTAATTAATGTTGCTAAACTTATCTTATTTTTATTGAAAACTTGTAGATTGAGGAAAACATTAACTTATTTGGACCTCTTATTCTAGAACTCACGGAATTGAACATATATATAAGGTGAGTCGAACAAAGCCTTGTTATATTTTCGAAATTTGTAATATCATAATTTGTTGTTTCAATAACAAAAGTTACATAAATTATTTTCAATTTATTTACTTTCGTAAACATCAAAAAATACGATCTCATTGTCTCCTACATACCAACATACAACCTATGCAAAATCTCCACCTTCATATCGAGAATCAGGTCAGTAATCGATACGATAGAGGTTGAAGATAAAACTAATAACTTATGTAACTACTAACTTTCCATTTAGTTTGATAGCAAAGATAGAAATAAAACATGTTTATGAAATTTTGTTGTTGCATTTTCTAGGTTAAACATTGTATGAATATAGCAAATGTTGTATATACTACATAAAAATAAATCATTGCGACAACAAAACCCTTTAAATACACTGATAGATAATATATATATATAGGAGAGGGATCCAATGAGAAGGGTGCTTAAAATAAGAAGAATAAGAAGAGATCTTAGCCATTCAAATGATAGGATCCAACGCTAGAGATTTCATGTAAAAAAAATAATTACTATAACAATTAAAAATGATTATTATAATAATAAAAAGAGTAACTATAATAATAAAAAGAGTCATTATTGAAAAAAATTATTTGGTCACTATGAGTTAAAAAATGGTCACTATGAGTATATAAAATATCATCCGTCGGATTTATGAGATGAAGAGTCAAGATGTCTTCTCATCCTTCTCATTTTAATTATCCTTCTTATTTTAACTTATATATATATATTTCAAATCAATATAAACGAAGTAACATTTACGTAAGAATGAAAACAAAAAACATTCCTATCAAATTTTAATTGAAAATTCTACATTTCATTTCTAGTCACTTAGTTATCCATTGTTCAAACTATGTTGTTAATAATAACAATAATAATAATAATAATAATAATAATAATAATAATCAATAATCACGTTCTTGAATAGCCAAAATCATTCAAATGGACCAAGAGTTTAATATGAGTTGGATCATTCAATTCGGTTTGACCCATTTGAATTAAAAGGGCCATGTTGTGCAAATTGAAAAGCGAACGTTTCGCTAATGTCTAAAATTTTCACAAAAAATTGATAGAAAATTAGAAAAGCGTATCATGAATATGTTGCTATTCGTAAGCACATACACTACGTAGATTATGTTGAATACGATTTCGATTGTTTCATAATATACAACAATTGAAGAGCGTATATTTTAAGTCCCACATCAACTAAGGAAGAAATAATTGTCAAAACTTATAAGTAATCCAATTCTATATTAGTATGAAATTTTTTGAAAGATACCAAAAAACAAATCTGTAAGAAATTGGTACAAAATGAACAATATCATATTAATACGGATCACTTATAGCTATTGAGCGGCCAACAACAATAATAACATAAATAAGAAAACAACTACAACACGGCCTAAACAATGAAACTACGTGTTCGTGAAACATCATATTTTCGTACCTCCATAATTAATTTACGTACATTTTAACATAAAGAGAAAATGTATTGAAAGAACAAGCAAAAGTTAGAAGTGTCTGGAACCTGCATAATACGTACAAGAGGCAATACAATAAATCCAAAACAACCATCACGTGCTCACATTGCTACTTAGGGATATTTGCACACGTACACCTTCTCCTTACACTTTCCTTTTGTGGAAACATGAAAGGAGAGAGCCCACCGCCCTCGCTATCGGTGCCAAGGACCGAGATGGATCACAAGTAAAACAGACCGGGTCAGGGTAAAGAAGATGCAAAATAGACCGGGCTAAATTGGGCCAAAAGAGATATATAATGGGCCGAGTCGGACCGTCCAGTATAATTTTTATCTATAAAAGATGATAGTTTACATGTATTACCTCCAATCTTTAGTAGTGGACCATTGGCAAGTAAATGAAAATAATTCATTGTCTAATAGTGTTTAAAAGTCTTGAAAACTATTGATCCATTATTCACTTGATTTGACTCATTAAAGACCCAATAAAACATAACATTTTAAGAGACCGACCCATTAGGCTCATTATTAATTAGACCATTTTACAAGCGGGTCGGTTAAGGACCCTTAACGGAGCCCTCTCTCATTTGAACAGGTCTAGTGGCAACAATAATCAAACTTGATCATCATCATACTACTCGTATATGTGAATTCACTATTATTGCATTTCACATGAGGATGATAAAGGATATGCCAAATGAAGCAGCTAATTAAACTTCAGGATATGGATTGTGTAACTACATACCACTACACTAAGAGGTTGCTTTTGCCAACCAAATTAAAGATATATATCTCACGCATAAGTTAAGAATTTTTTTTTAATTGATGATCAATATACTTTACAAAAGAGACTTTTCTAATTCATAGATATAAATTATATCAGGATATTGAAATTTCAAATATAAATATTGTTATATTAGATATATGTATTGTTATATCAGATATTAATATTGTTATTTCAGATATAAAAATATAAAAGATATAAAAATAGTTAAATACAGAAAAACTCATATCAGATATAGACATTATGAAATCAGATATTGAAATAAAATTATTAAAATACACCTTAATATATTTATATCAGGTATAAGTTAAGAAATTATGCTTTACAGAGTGTTTTCTTTGTATCGCGACTACCAAGAAATTATTCACTCTTTTTCCGTTTATATTCGTTTCAAAAGTTTCCTTAAGTAATTTGCATTTTTTGCTTTAATTATTGTGAAGGAAATAACATAATTTCATCTTTGGTGTTCATGGGTATGGTAAATGAAAAGAATAACAATGAGCCAATAGAGTAACTAAGTTTAGCTAAGTATAACCGTATGAGAAGTTCTACTTACCTAATGAAATTTAGTTAAACAACTTTCTTAATCTATTTTGGGGGGGAAAGAGTTTTTATGGAATTAAGAGTGTGGCTTTCCATAATTTGGCAACTTTGCAATCTCATCCATCTTGTCTTAGATAAAGAACTTTCACTTTAATATAATTTTATATCAACCAAATACCTAAGGAGATATATGTCGAATTGAGGTTAAATATCAACATTTGAACTTTGAAGTTACACTATTTTTCAGCTTAACCTCTTGTAATGTCCAATATCCTAATAATTCATTACCGTTGCTTAAACAATTATTGTTCCTTTAGTGTACTTCTTTTTTATAACAAGAAAAAGGCTAATGTTTCTCAAAAAAAAAAAAAAAAACCCTCAATCTATCTAATGCATGCACTTGCATTTTACAATTATTAGTTAGAGAACTGCTCGATCAGTTTGAATTTATATATTCAACTTGTGATGAACGTAATTCAACTGAACTCGTAAGCATACAAATACAAAACAAAACACAAAATTTACCAAGTTGTCTGCCCGCTGGATTATGTTGGATAGAAGGCTTTTCTAATTCATACATGTTATAAATTATATAAGATATATCTATTGTTATATTATATATTAGAAATACGAAAGATATAAAAATACATAAAAACTTATATGAGGTATAGACATTATTAATTATGACATCAGATATAAAAATAAAATTATGAAAATACCTTAATATATTTATATTAGATATAAATTAAGAATTTATACGCTAGAAAGTAGTCACTGAATCACTTTTAAGTGGGAAAATGCTCACCCCAAAAATTATTAAGTTACCACTTCGTAAGTGTATAAGACCATAAGTCATCTACAAATAGTCCCTCCTTTATTTAGAAACATTTGGATAACATTGTTCTATCACTTCAATGTTTTTTTTTTTTTATTACCCCTTCAACTCACATAAACTTATGATTTGAAAGTAGGTTGTTCTTTATTTGGGCCACAATTTTCCAAATCATACTTGTATTATTATTTGACATGCAACTGTTTGGAATTTTAATTTTGCTTTGTTTTTAACTCGAAAAACTTCCAGAAATTGCATTGCCACAAGTCAACAACTGACATAGCATTAATTTAGTTGTCTCAACCCATCTCCATTACAGCAAACATAGAAAGGAAGGAATTATATTCATAACATTGCTGAATTGCATTTTGCGACCACACTGACGAATGTGCAGTTAATTCATTGTTCAAATTCAGCATATTGCTTCTCATTTCTCAAGGATATATAGGCTAAGCTAGCTTGTGTTTATCATTTGATCATGCTTGGTATCAGTAGCAATATGACAATATCAGACGGAGTATGTATTTTTGTAATTTCATTTCTATACATGAGATTATAATATCTATACGTAATATATGTTTTTCTGTATTTTAATATCATCCGTATTTCTATATCTGATATAACGTACAATACATATATTTGATGTAATAACAAATATATTTGATATTATAATACTTATATCTAATATCATTATCATAATATAATATATATCATGAAACCCTCGTATCAGACGTTGTTTACAAAGTGCATGTTACATCCAAAGAAGGATCTGAACGAATCACATAACTTAGTGTGCGAATTAGCGCATGCATCTCATGCGCGTACGTGGCCACAAAATGCATATAATGACACACGTAACCTCATGCACGCATGACAGTACACACCGAATGCACAGAAAAATAGCTGGACTTGACTGTCCAATGCCATAATTAATCTAAATGATCAAGTTAAAACCACGGACAGGGTTCAACAATCCTAACTCTTCTTTGTCGTTTGGAAAAGTTCCATCCACTCCGAGATATTTCTAACAATCATGTACTCCTTCCGTCCTTCGAATATTGACCTGTTAGACCATTTTTTGTGAGAACTTTTGGGTTAAAATGGAACAATCTTTAAGGGACGGAGTGGTATAAAAGTCAACACGTTTTGTGAGTTTTACTCTGATGGATAATAATTGAATAAATACTATATTTTATTCGACTATTCAAGACATAACATATCTTAACCATATAGAAATTAAACAAAAATGGGCCAAGATGTCTAAAATCTGAAATGCAGAAAAGTGCCATCAACTGAATTGTTTCTATTGGTTGCCCCTCTCTCACGTGGTTCATCCGTTCATGTCCAGGAACATGCAAGTCCATTAATGGTAGATGCCAGTTAACTCACATGAAAACTCACTGGTCCAGAGGTTGGATAGCAATATTACTGACTAATTGGTCGAATCAACAATCAGTGAAAAAAGTCATTATCTGATCCTTTGTGCAACAAATAATTAAGTCAGGTACACGTGAAGGTCCCGATTTTAGGATCTCTAAAACAAAGCGTTTACATCATTTTGTCCCTCTCAAAGAAAAAGCTCTATTGTTAACTGTTTTGATGTTTATGGTTATGGGCCACATTGTATTAATAATCAATTAATCATAATATGCCCTCATGACCTCCTATTCTGTTTGCCACTCATTTGAATCTTCTCTTCTTTCTACCCCTTATTAGCTTAATTGAGATCACAAGTTTGAGTGATGGAGAAGTTTAGTTATTTTAGTTGATTAAAATTTTAGTTCGAGTAATTTAAAAGTCTAACCTAATGTACGTACATATGTATGTAAAAGGGTGTATTTCCCTTTATTTCTTTGGATAAATCTATTCTCGTTTATGTGCAAACTATATAACATGAGATAGGTGGACTGCCTTTACCATAACTAAGTAAAAAATCTTGTCTTCTATAGGTTTCCTTGTTAATAAAATATTTCATAAATTTATAAGTTAATTTTTGTTGATATACTATATCATTAAAATTATGTTTGAATATAATGGAAAAGTCTCCTATATACCATGCTTTTGGTTTATTATTAGGCTAGTAAGGCCTTAGGTTAGAAAGCCATGAGCTTGCCCATCTCGATCAAAAAAGTGTGAGCAGAAAAATTCCAACATTAGAAAAATCCATTCACTCATTTGCAAGAAATGAGCCACTTATAAGGTCAGTAGATTGGTCCAACCCTACCCATTATCACCTTTCACCTTAGTAATTTTTATAGTGGTCCTAATTTCTCCCAAACCTCTATCACTCACAAAGTCACAATCACCAGTCCTATGCAAGCCTTATTTGGCGAATAAAGTATTGACTGTCTAATAAATGAAACCTTTATTTTATGGTGATATGAGCCAGACTTTAAATAGTGGATCATTTCCAAATCTCTCAAAAAAGTTGCTCAATGTAACTATAGGTTATTTTAAAACATTTATTAGTTGAAATTTTAGAATAAAAGTTTAAAATAGTCCACATCCGCATTTGACAAAGTTGACTTGGCAAGACACTTTATCATAATCTAGTCAGGCACTTGTTTTTGGGAATCTTCTAACCTTTTTTTTAAAAAATCGAAAAATAACCTCACATTGAAAATATTTTGAAAAAAAATCCTGAATTTTAGGCTCGAACTAAAGTTGTTATTTGGCTTTTATTTGGATAAATTATGGAATAAAAATGAGTAAGAAAAAGTCGTATCAAACAACCGCTTTTAATTGGGATGTCTTTTCTCATTGCCCATTTTGCCTTACATAACCTATCTCAGATAAAAGTCTTCTCAAATAGCGACTTTCATAAATAAGAAAAAGGGTTTAAGGAGAAAGAAACTGGCCAAGACATCGACTTTAATAATGCATGAAATATGAAAGTCATTGGCCCTTGCAGTGACTTTTAATCACTATGGAATTACACGAGTTACATCTGAGAGTCGGCCATACTAATACAAGTTTCAAATCATACAATTGTACTTTACTCTGAAAGACAGAATGCATTACTAAGATTCGAAATGTCAAAACTTCATTTCATCAACTGCCCCGATACATATGGCACAGTCACAACTGACAACAACAACTTCAATATCTATAATGTACGAAAGGAAACAGCAGTTTCCTCACAGCATGGAATTAGAGATATTAGTGCCACAATAGGTTATTGACATGGTGCTGAAGGCAGGAATCAGATACTGAGCACCAAACTTTAACCCCGTCCAACTCAGATAAGGCCTAACCGCTTTTCAACTGCCATATAGGGAACCTTCCCCCTTTCATGTGACTGGAAAAAGGCAGCGTCGTGTCTAATCTTCTGTCCTTTCCTCGATCTTGTGTCATAGTGTCCTAAGGTTGAGCAAAATGCCAAAATAGGTGCTTGAATTACTCTCAGGGAGCATGAAACTTCAAGTCATAGACAAGAGACCAATAAATTCCTGGCATTCTAAGCAATTAAATCAATTACCACTTCCCCGAGTTAGTTACAAAGCAATCTTCATTTGTTCGAATTTTTTTCTTGTTCTCCCGTCCACAACCATAAAACTCAACCAGCCTTGAAACTGCAAATGGCACATTAAAGAAAGCTAACTGTACAAGTTACAACCCTCTTGGTTCAGAAGTTCCACCTATCTAACTGAAGCTTGGCTTCTCCCATGTCTTTTTGTGCTTTCTTTCTCCGATAAAATATAGGGCAATCACGACTGAAGGAAAAGAAAAAAGCAACATGAGGAACGCTTTAACAGATTGCATTTTGAGGTATATAGTCTGCCAGTCAAGAGAAGCAGAAGAGTGGCCAACATGACAATTGATAAGGAACTATGTGCAGCAGGTGTCAGGTGATGAGCTTCAATGGTAAAAAATAAAAATAAAATAAAAACCAAGGGGAGGGGGGAGGTTATTGCTGAAAGCATCTGAGGCATAACATCACAGACCTTGTACAAAGCACATCCTGGTGAAGGGAACCTTGGCACTCCTGGCATTGAGTCCACAATCTCCCAAAAAGTGTTTCTAACTCAGACACTGAAAGGAATTAAAGTTTCTGATAGTTAGCATTCCAAATGTAAAACGACATGCTAAATGGAGGTATAAGATATCTTACATACCATTAGCTACTGTCTTGCAGTAAAGTTCAGCTTCTCTTCCCTTACAATGTGAGCAAAGAGTTTTGTTGGAGCCGCTAGTTTAATAAAAGCAAATATGTCAAAAAGAAATCAAGAGGCTCAAGTTCCCCACAAGAAAAGACAAAAAAAGAGTGCATATAATCAAACAAAAGTCAAACTCAAGGTAATAATTTTGAAATAGAAAGTGTGACGCGCTGAACACTAAGATATCTTGACAAAAATGCCAATAAAAGCTTGAAAAGGACTTGAACAACAACAATTGAGTAAACTTACAACAGTCATGCAAACGGGGGTTTACAATAGAATACATAAATCAATGAAATGATCAAACACCAATCATGCAATTGGGTATGCCTCATTAAGTTAGATACCCATTTGGAAAAAAGGCACATGGATGAAGCTACAGGTAAACATGTTTGCACCAGCAACTATCAGCCTACACAAAACCGCTTTCAGACATTGCCTCGTATTCAGTGTATCACTGAAAAGTTAAACAGCAAACTATATACTATTTCAGAACAAGTACAGGGGCGCAGCTCTTGTATAAACCCTCTCCACTTTCCTTCAAGATAAAATAATTTGCAGGAATCAAGCAAGACCCAACTTTGACGTTTGTCAAGGTGAATTGAAACCACCCACCAGTCCAACACCTAGTATGTAATGCAGTAACACCAAACATCATAAATTTTCCTTTGCATCACTGCTTGTCTAGCAGAACAATAGGGCGAATTGTGATTTCCAATCAAGACCAGGTATCCAAATGCCTCCACTTTGGCCATATAGACTGGATACAAATCACAGTACATTAAAAATCACCTGATGTATTTATCAACACATAGTCCACATTATCCTGAAATCAATACATCAGGTCCACATTATCCTGACCAGCATGTGACCCCCCTCGATGACAGATCCCTTTTCCATCCACGAGAGTGAGAGAGTTCACACAACATAGATATTCTAGACCAAGTCTAATTTTAAAAAGGAAAAACACAATGTGGCAAAATGTTACCTAATCAATGCTTTGCAGCCAATACACGTGAGTTGTTTCTTGGCAAATTTCATGATGCCGCTGTTTGAAGGAGTGGAGATGGAGATGGATCTCGTGTGACTACCATGAAGCAACTCTCTGCTTGCATTTTTCAAAATTGGTTCAAAGATCCTCAATATGGGCTACAACATTAGCACACTCGTCAAGAGAAAGTTCATGAAAGATATAAACTTTGAGCAGGAAATAAGATTGAGCTGAAGTATTACTTACTTTAGTAATTTGATTTTCAAGGTAATATTGAGGGTCTATAGGTATGTTATTTTCCAGTACATAAATTGGATCCTCTGATTTTTCATATGCCTGTTAAGAATTATTCAATGATTTGAAAACATGCAATTTATAGCCTACAATACATATGAACAACTTCAGGACAAGTAAATACCTTGGCACCTTTGGCAGCTTTAATTATGACATAAGGTACTCTATCACCAACACTGGGAGCAGTGGCAGCATCTCTCTGTCAAATACAGAAAAGAAAAAAAAAAGGAAAAAAGGTTTTTATATGTTATTTTGAAAGTCTAATTCTAATAGATGAACCACCAGCTGACTTGTATCGAATTCTGAAGAAATAAAGAAGACTGATATTATGTTACTAATCAGAAGGCCGACATCAGAAAATTCTATATGTGACTTATATAGGGCCTGTAATAGCTTATAAGATAAGCAAAGGTTTAATATGGGCAAATGCCATTGGGATGTGCAGACTGCAAAAACCGCAACAAATTCCCAAGCTGAGTAATCTTATTGTATTCTCATTGTTACAGTTTACTAAAACAGAGAAGAATGCTCTTGTTCTATAAAATCGCCAACTAGCTCACAATCCAAAAAAAATGGACAAATACACTTGCACAGGTCACTATACCAAGAAACATACAGTTCAAATGAAGTGAAAGGTCTGCTAGTCCATCAAAATATATAAGATGGCAACTAGATAGTTTAAGCACATTGAAAGAAGGATCTTGATACCCCAGTGACAAGGTGGGGAAGAAAACAGAATGAGGGATAATGAGAGAATAAGAGGGCGAAACTGGATCCACACACTTTCTAGCCCCTCCTATTAATTCTGGTCACACATGAAAGGCTCGTGTTGAGATTCATATATCTCAATTGCAATGGAAACTGAACCGGGTTTCGTTGTCATCAATTATTAGCTACTATCAATGTAATACATAAAAATCCACTAGAGACAAATAGACAGGATCTGGACCAAACCTTACTGACCATAGAGTTTTGAGATTTTTGAGGCCAAGAAGTAAAACTTAGATCATTAGATTAATACAGATAACACACCTTGCGCATACGTTCAGCAAGTTCAACATGAGCTGCTTTTACTTCATAATTTTCTCCTGTTTTAGTCAAACCCTGAAAGAAACTAATATTAGCTTAACCAGACAGAAAATTAGAAGTAATATGAGAATAATATTAAATACAAAGTAAAAAATAGGGAAGCTAAGCTTCATGGAACTAAAGAATATCACAGTAGAATCATGTTTCCCACCTTTGTAATGACCAATAACGACAGGTCTAGACGATTCATTAAAAGATCTGAGATGGTATTTTTGACATACTGGACTGCTCCTGGGACATCTCTGTCAATAAGTATCTTATGCAGGCAATCATTGACCAAATTTTTGACCAGTAAGCAATTATCTCTCCTAACAGTTTCAATGCCTGTCAATTACAATTGACAAATGGTGCAATAAGAATGAGAAATCAATACTAAGTTATAACCAATAGTAGGAAATTTCCCTGAGAGCCTAAATAAAAAGTCCCATATTTCACCTTTCGTATCCATTTTGTCATATTTGTCAGGGTTTGTCCAGTAAAGGCCAGCATATCTCTTCTTGCTAATCAGCAAATATGGAAAATAGACCTTCTCAAACTCTAGTTTGATGGGCTGCAAGTGACACACACAAATACGTGTAAAACAAACAGCAATACAAAAGAGAAAACAGCAAGAAAATACAGTTCAATGAAGTCATTTATTCAAAATAAGTATCTAACATTTTTTACATTAAGCAATCCACCAAAAAATACAAACTCAATTTTATAATATTCAATCAATTGTTACAGTCAAAGTATTGGCATATATGATGGTTCATTAGTGAGAAGTTGAGAACACTCCATGAAATGTACCCGACCCATCAACTTTGACAAGTTTGTTCATTGGTTGTGTCTTTCTGGCTGCAGAAAAGGGCTAGACCATTCTAACAGTTTTGTGATAAATTAGTAGTTTCTAAAAATAAGAAAACAGAGAGAGAAAAGTACAATGCCACGCGACATATACACCTGCTGTCTGGTGCAAGAGCTGCTTACAATAGCTCAGGAATTGTCAAGGCTTTCTTCCTGTAGTTGCTTTGTGTAGGGCCACGAGAAAGGATTCTAAAGAAAATTGAAGAGACATCCTCTAAAATTATAAATCTAGCATTTACCAGAAACATGGACTACTTGTGCTAGAGAAACTTCAACAACATCACTCAAGTTTAACTTGCTGACAAATTCACTGTTTTTAGCATCATAGAGCAATTGCGCAAATGTAAATTTCACACTTCTATAGTGTCACTCTAGTTTTGCAGAATTAGCCAATTGAACTCAATTCATTAACCATTTGAAACCTGTAAGCTTCATAAACATGAGAGTTACGACTCCAAGACGTATTACATTCAGTCAGGACTACGATTGTGGGAATGAAAGGGCTTACCATTAGCAAAACTAACAGATAAACATTACAATACACTTGTTTTTGCTACTTAAAAGTTATAATATTAACCCTGTCCCAAAAAAACTTCCTGTTAGATATTGGCATGGAGAACAAGAAAAGTATATGTGGATAAATAAATGTAAAGTGGATAGAGTGATAAGAACAAGTAGTAAGAAAATTGTTGGAATTGTGACAGAAAAAATTCGATGTGATGAAGGGTGAAAAGGTAATAAGAAAAGATCAAGCTCAGATCACAAATGGGAAGAGATATTTTCTATCCCAATCAAAGGTTACCAGAATATCTTTTGAGGACACCCCTAAAAGGACAACAGACACATCTTTTGGGAACAAGAAAAAGGGAGTACTACAAGTAACTTGTCATCAATTCCATACATCCAACATACATGGAGAGATCTTAATTAGTATGGACAGAGACTTACCTTTGTGAAAGTGCCACTTATATATTCAGCAGCTTCCCTTCCTAATTTCATGGCTTCTTCAACAGTAGAAACACCAAACTGTACCATAACTGAATCTGTGTCTCCATAGATAATCTGAGTTGATAGAATACAATTAAATAAATCACAAACATGAAAAAAAAGGTCCAGTAAACATTATACGAGTTCAAAGAACTCTCTTAATTACTGGCAAAACTATATTATTGAACAAAAACCCGTAAGTTTAGCAAAGAAGAACTGTGGCATAATCCGTGAAATTGTGACAGCATTTTAATATACAAATAATTATTCTATTTTGAAAATTTAGGGCATTTAAGGTGTTGACCATTAATCAGAAAACACTTGGAATTAGAAATAGAGAGAGTAAATTTATAACTTAGCCTTCTTATATGAGCCTAAACCTAACATGCCATAAATATAAATGTATGCCTCACATACTTCCATTTCCATGATAGAGTTTAACAGAATAGTCTTCAGAAGAGTTTAAAATACCTCAGCATTATGCTCATAGCCTCCAACAACATTAAATTTATCTTCCACAAGCTTCTTTGTATGTTCAATCATCTGGCGACCTTATTATGTAAATCACCCATAAGCACAGATAAGTGAGTTATAAGCTCCTATGGTACATTAGAAAAAGAAGGAAAGCAACGGAAACACAACAGAATATATACTATGCAAAAATAACAGCCTTAAAAAAAGTAGCGAGTTATCCAAATCACCCATAAACACAGATAAGTAAGTTATAAGCTCCAATGGTACACAAGAAAAAGTAGGAAATCAATAGAAATACAACAAAATGTCTACTTGGAAAATTAACAGTTCAAAAAACTAGATCTCTGACAGCATTATGGCTTTGCATCAAAGTCCTATGTAAATGAGTCCAAGAGGCAGACCCTGTCACCTATATTCTAGCTTTATCATCAAGAAAGACAGTTTAAGAAGATAGATGGGGAAGTACAGCAAAAAAAAACTCATAGGAAAACAGAGTGGCAGAGAGAGCCATAAAAAGTTAAGGAAATGGATTAGAATCGCATAGAAGTAATCAATACCAACATCAGTACATTGCAAACAGAATTTCTATTGAACATCTAGCTCATATTTTATCAGATTATCAAATATTGACCACTCTCCCATCAGTTGTAGCGGAGTTGCAAAACAGTTTCTGTATCACTAAACTCAACAACATTACATTGAAACAGCTTCAGTGAAATTCGATCTACCCTGTGGACTGGTATACCTTAGTTTATGGAATGACGTCATCTAAGGCTATTCATCCAGTAGCAAGGAGCTTTTTAGGCGCAAGGGTGAGTATAGTTCTAACCACTCCATACCACACTTAGGTAGCCCCCTAAAAGAAGCTTTTGGGTCAAAGTAAGGTCATAATTCAAATCATTTCCATGATCAAGAATTTCCATTTCTCATCCAAATACCTAAATGAGATGTTGCAATAAAAAGCCAAAAATAAGTTCAAGCATAAATTACCATAGCTTGTGACACTTGAAGAAATTTCTAAACATGGTAGCTGGCCAACCGAAGCTCCTGTAAACCCATAAACTGAATTTGCACTTATCTGAAAGGAAAACAATATGAAGCTTAGAAAGAAATAATCAGAGACAGATTTCTTTTATTAAGAAAAAAGGCCTCAGGCAGCAAAAACTGGAGAGAAATTTTTTAAAATTATAACAATTATTTTTCAGCTGCTCTCAGCAGCTAATCCTAAATATCATGAATATAAATTGCATAGGTATTGTTAGAAGGAAAGGTATACCTTCAAAGCCAGTTGACGACCATCAAGGACAGCCTTCACCAGAGGGTCTTTAGCTTCCTACAGTCAAGCACATGATCATTAATGAATACAAATAAAGTCACATAAACATTTAGCAGAGAGAAGCAACAAAAAGAACAGCAATCAAGTATGAAGAAGAGGGACACCTTTAAATCAGCTTTAGCCCTTTTACGAGCACTTAGGAGCTCTTCGAGAATTTCTGGAAGTATTCCCTAATGGGAAGTTGCAATATTTAGCAGATATTCATAATGTCAAAATAATGTGAAGTTCTTACGGGTCAAGACTTATGTCAGACCCAAGGACAGTAGATGACAAGGAAAACAAAATTCACCTTTTGGAGCTCTGGCTTAACAAAGATTTCACCAGAAGGAGTCTTGTTAATACATTCTGGAGGTATATTGAGCTTACGGATGTCTTCTGGTGTTACCTTAAAAGCACAAGTAAAGTGAATATGGTCAAGAACCAAGTAGAACCCTAAATATAAATGTTTCGAATAACAAAAGAATATATATGATGACAGGATCAATGATGCCTGCTATTCCAACAAAGAAATTTTACCAGTGTACAATAGCATAAATTATATGCCATCATAATTGATGGATAAAGTGAAGCAAAATCCAGTGTTGCAATTGGCTTCTCATAAAACCCTGCTCGGGCCTCTAGCACCTACATCACATACAACAAAGAAAAAGGAAAACTTCAAGGCTAAAAGATTAAAAAATAAAAACAAAGTACATCACCAAAAGCTGTGTTTTCAGGCAAGGTAAAGCAAGAAAAAAATTCATATACTACATATGTTGGCCCCACAAAATTTGTGATGTTCCTGATATTTATCCAAGTCCCTCAGTTAAATGATGCAAGATAAATACTAGTTCATTTGTTTGGTTATTTTTCCAAATAAAGAGTCTCATTAATGCATTAAATAAATCGTCCAATCAGATCAAAGTGCAATTAAATAACCACTTTGATCAAACAAGGCTTTCTAAAGGTTAAACTTACAGTTGCCCCTTCATAAGTTCCTTGTTCAGAGCCAGCATGTTTGGCATTGGGTATAACAAGGTTCTTCTGTTTTGCCTTCCTCAGAAGTTGAGATAGAACCTGCAGAATAACAGTAACTCAACTACAGAATGAGAATAGACAAATTGTTTGGCATATAGCTGTACGCATATAAGTAATATAACCTTAATACTTTGCCCCCTGGAGAGGAGAAACGATATAGGAACTCCTGTCACTCTGGCCATTTCAACATAATTGTAAATGAACATCAACTTGTCCATCAACCGCTGAGGAAGGTATGCATCCTGAAATTCATGAAAGACAGCATATCAAACATGTTACAGAATATATTGTCTAGCAAGTAGTAATCTATACATAATTCCAATACCGACAAATCAAGAAACTTGATGACACACTAGTGATAATATCTTAATAGAGAGAGGAAAGGGAAAAAAACTAACCAGGCTTGGGTTCAAAATAAGCACAAATATCCTAAGCAGTTGATTATTTACAGTATTTGGCAAACTTTTATGCGGACAAATTTCCCATAAGACAGATTTCAAAAGTGTACCTTTAAACAGTAAACAGCAAGACGCCTCCTAGTTTCTGCATTCCCATTTTGTAGGTCAGATATTATTGAATGATGAACATCTTCTTTCTGCACAGAGAAATGCCAGATGCATAATTTGAAAGTACATTTCACAAAGAAAAATAATTCCACAGTCAACTCCTCTATAAGTTGTAAAAAACATCAAATAAATCATGTATTGAAAAAAAGGAAAGAGATATAGAGAGAGTCAAAATGAGGGACATGTTGATATCATAATTCCCAATTTATAGGAAAGGTTAAGAAGCCAAGAATTCAGCTTCAAAGGAAACCAAATTGCATGAACACTAAACATCTCAACATACAACCTAACACCAAAATGTTTTCAACTCTGAGTAGCATCTGTCTGCACGAATCATAGGAAAAGCCATGGTTCCACTTTAAATTGACACCACATTTTACAGAACATAAGCATTTAAAGAAAGTTACCATTCATTATCTAACTTTGTTGAAACTCTTTTATGAACAGTAAACTAACTCTACCCAAATGAAAGAAATTTAACAAAACTACCATTAAGACAGTGAGTTTAATGGGGCAGAACCAGAACCAGTTTCCTGCTACAAGTGGCACTTATACTTACATAAATACTACGCACTGTATAAGCCTACTGCTTGAAGTCAATTTACAGATGCAAACAGAATGTTTTTAAGATTCAGCAAAAGAGAACAAAACATGCTTTAGAACAAGAGGTAAACATTTTATAACTCCAACAATGTGTATTTACAACAAATGCAGAACCTAAACCCAGTTTAGGAAATATATGCAATGCTTATCCATAGCCGTGCATTGCATAGTACAGAGTCTCCAGACTCCAGAACCCCGGTATCTTTAGCACAACAGAAACATGTTAATAATTTGTACTGAATAGTAGATTCTTTTAAAAATGCATTTACCTGCTCACCAAGGAAATGTGCTGATACAGAATTAAGAGAATATGAACTTAATTTATAGTCTCTTTGCATAGCCTGCAGCAGAAGAGAATGGCATGAGTCTATAACTGAGGAAAGTGTCAGGCTAGTTGAGTGGTAGACTAGGACAAAGCAAAACCTGAAGCAAATCAAACTGTAGTCTCCCTTCAATTGCAACCTCCTTACTTTCTCTTATTCCATACTGCCTGTAAAGCAAAAGCATCAAAATATGAACCAAAAATCCCTAAAAATGTGAAGAAAAAAGCCATTCAATCAAAATAAGAACATATGATATGTCATTTCAATATGGCTTGATGACATCAATGAACATGCTGAGGTGCTTCAAGCAAGGTCATCATATCACACAGATAACAGTCAGTAAATCTTCTATTACCATAAGATACAGAATGAAAAAAGCCGACTCATCTTTTCCAGATTATTTATACCAAGAAGCTGGCTGTACTAATAGATTATTCTAGCAATTTTTTCTGTACCAACGTTGTTCAAGGCTTCATTTATGAGTAAAGATGAAAGCCAAAATGAAACTTGTTAAAAACCTCTGACCAAAACCCCAAGGGAGAAAAGGAGGGGAAATATCAAAATTTTCCAAAGGAAGATGGAGATCAATTTTGAGGATAATTATAGCCCGATAGCAAGAGATATTATATTTCTGAAAGTTCCAAAATAGATGATATCCTGAGTAATATTTCACTGAAGATGCTGAAAGTAATTGCTGGAAACACATATTTTAAGTGATCTTTGTAATCACAAAGGTAATAATGTGATCTTTGTACCCAAGCACTTTTAAGACTAGTTGGCAAATGTGGAAAATTATATACCCTAAATTGATTCCAGTCCCGATAACTGGCAAAAATAGCAGAACTTCTGCTAATGTAAAATACTTCAACTCTTATTGTTTGTACTTTGCATAAATTTAATTTTCTTTAAGATATATATATGGAAAATTAGAACTTATTACACAATAGTATAAGTATAGGAAAAATGAAACATTACATGTGAGTATCTGATATCTTGAAAGCCTAGAAAATGTTTTGGGATATTCCAAAAAGAAACAACATGCATACAATATGGAGTGAATTATCAAAGAAAATACAGAAAATTCTCAACACTTAATGTACACCTTGAGGAAAATGTCGTATCTTTGACACGAACCCTGCTGCTCCTTATGCGACCAAGAATAGGAAACTCCGCAATTCCTAGTGCACTTGCTCTCTGTCATTAAAAATAATAATGCATCTTGATAAAGGCCTTTAAACAAACACGAGTAGCTGAGGAATGAATAAAATGTATGTCATCTCCTATACATCAAAGGCACACTGATAGCTTAGGTAAGTCCATCAATATTCAATTCGCCCAACTGTCTGTCATTTAGACATGAGAACTCGCAGAGATGTAAAAGAGATTTACCTGAATAAGATATGGTAAATCAAAATTGCAGATGTTATATCCAATGATAATGTCAGGATCTACTTCTCGAATTAAATCCTGCAGATAGAGCATAAGAAACTTAAATCATGTAGCAAAAGAACGCAGGGGTTTAATCATATAGAATGATAGACACATTATCCCAATTCAACATGACTAACGAGGATAAGAAGGTATTGATATAATCTTAAGCTAATAGGCAAGGACTTGCATTCAACAAGGATAGTCAAGATGCTACCACTGAAAAAACAATTAAGACATTAGTCACCCTCATTAAACATACTGATTGACTAAGGCATCTACACACTTGCTTTTCAATGGAAACCAGCAAGGTAAAACAGTTAAGGAAACAATGCCAGCTTTGTAAAAATCAGGTATACCACTCAATACAAATAGACTAGCAATATATCATTGACTTTTAGATAGTCTTGATGTTTACAGCTCATGTCCCTTAGAGAACCTCCTGCGACACTTGTTAACAGAAACTCAGACAGATGCCTCAAATTTTCTGGGCATTTTCCCATAATTAGTGCCTAAAGTATCTAAAATTAACATATGTATTAGTAGACTAAAGCTATAAGAGGATCTTTAATGCTTCCTCTCTTCATGGAGTTGAGGGCAAGATGTTGGATTAGGTTGAAACATAAAGGATTAGTCAATAATAAATCTACTAAGATGATGTCCTAAAAATCAGGAAAACTGTCTTGACATATGACAAATACTACAAGCTCCGATCCAAAAGAACAAGAAAGTGGACTTCAACAACTTTACCCTCCAAGCAAGCAACACTTCTTTTTCACTATCAAAGGACATGACATCAACGCCAACGATAGGAGCACATGACTTAAGGGTCATGACATTTCGAACAAATGGCTTATCTTCACCTTGAACAGTTACCAAATTTGCCACCTGCCAATGGAATAAAAACTCTTGAGTGAGCTTACAGAAAGGCAGGGTCAAGCCACCAACTTTAAGTGGATCTGAAAATAAGGTTGGCAAATCAAAAGACCATTTCACCTGAATAACAGGATCATGAGTAGGCTCGGGAAAAAGACCTTTGCGACCAGCACACTCAATGTCAAAACTAAGAATGCGAAATGGAGCCATCTTCGAAAACTCTCCTTCCGGATCGTGGCTAATCAAGTCTGTATATCTAATAGCAACATCAAAGAAATCCACAAGAAAAAAGGGAGAGAAGGATATAACACTGCTATTTCTTCCTCCTTATGAAATAAGAAGAGGAGTTATCCATGAAAGTACTTAAAATTCCATGAAGTACTTTAGAAAAAGGAAAAAAAACAGATATCCACTAGTAAAAACTAAAAAGGATACAAGCAATCAAATTCCAGCTGGCAAGAAGACAAGTTCTTCCCTGTTGTCCTATATTTTCCAACAGGAACCTCAATCCAGTTCCCACCAACAACATTACGATCAATCATGAAACGAAGAGCATAGAGGACATTGCTTTCGTATGTCATGAAACTCTTGGTCCCGAGGCCGTCAATTTGTATTCCTCGATCAAGAATCCCTGGCATAGAGAATATGAGACAAACTAGGCTACACATAACCCTAGAGTTGTAGAATACAAGCAACAAAGAACAATTCATTACTACAATAATAAGTCAAACTTCATAAGATAAACTAACATCCCACACCAAAAGACATGCAAATTTTTATTTCCAATCTCCTTCAAGGGTGGTGACAGAATCAGAGACAACAGTTGAATTAACTAAATATTTACCACGACAAGTAGCAACCATAGAAGGCAATGCAACCACAATTTTCAGAAATGGATGAGAACTTTGTTGTTGATAAAACATTATGCTCCTTCTCTGCACCAACTCAATACGTGAAACAAATTGAGGAACCTTGGCATTCCTATTTGCCTCCTTCATTCTCCCCTGCATCACAGAAAAATAGATGACTCAAAATTAACCATATGGCTGTGTATAGAATCATTGATTTCATATCCCATCACCCAGAACTTTCAGGGGTATAAATTGTTAGCAGAGGAAAATAAAAAGCCACTAGTAAAGACAAAATATATTACCTCCAAGATTTGATGAAAATGGGATATATCATCTGGACCCATCCCTGAAGGGCAACTTATGTAAAAGTAGGGTTCAAATCCATGAACATGGCAGCAAACACTGTGTCCTGGTTGGTAGAGAAAGTAAAGAATAAAATGAGACGCTTCTATTGCTCTAGTGAATTCAAATGACTGATATCAGACACCAAGTATGCAAACATAATTGGCATATCCTACTGCTTAAGAAAACACTGACAATATAATCAGGCTCTATACATCACATTATCCCAAATAAATAATTGAATAAAACACTACTGACATTATAACCTTCTCATTAGAGGATCATCCATGATGGAGACAAACAAACAACTGTACAGTTATATTCTCAACTCCTGAATCTTCCATACCTTCCAAATTTCGAGCATTTCCAATCAATACATTTGACAGTAATGAACACATAACTTACACTGGGTGATTAACTAAGAAGCAATGTGAGTTATCGTGTTTCAGAAAGAAGGAATCCAAAACTAAGCATTTAAATAATTTACATCAAACTGCAATCGCTGGAAGGAAATTATCCAAATGCATAAGACTAATAAAGCAAATGTATTTCTGCACGGGATTTCTTGCCTAGTTCAATATGAAAGTACCTCACGACGCAGTAAATTTATAATAAAGAGGAAAGCCACTTGACATCTTTCATATTATTTGAAGGGACCTTGCTATTGGCATATCATATCATGTTTTCTTCATCATTTTGAGTCTTTTGAATCCTATTATCTGCCACCAAATACCAATCCAAAGAAAACACAGGAATCAATTCCCAGTCCCAACTTGCAACACAAAATGGCATCTTTCTACCCGCATTCAACACAATATCAAACACGACAAGTCTGCTCAAATCACCAGCTCTATGTAACACGATCAACGAGATCTGGGAAACCTTCATCTTCCTTAGATAATTCTAATTCATATCCTAATATTAAATATTTATCTACTCCTTTCTGTCACAGAGTCACTGGACACAACTCTTCATATCTCCTTGGACACAAAATGAATGAAAAAACTACGACCTTGATCATAAAGATTTAAACTTTGGAGAAGAGTGAGTCCGACAGAAAGATTACACCCTAACTAGACACCTAAACCCAATTTTTTTAATGTAAATAGGAAAAGGTTTGCAAATATATAGCCTTTCCATTCGTAAATCCTAAGAAGATGCAGCAATTTTGATACTGTAAAGCTATCAAATTCTAATAAAAAAAATTCAATCTTTTCCCTATCAATTAGCAACATATTTGTAAGCCAGGGAAAAGACACAAGAGAACAAAGCTAAACCTTCACGAGTAACGCCGAAAATCCGAATAATCGCAGTGGAACCACTCCGATTAGGCAAAAGCTCCTTATGACAATCTCCAATAACATAATCAATCTCCAATTGCTGGAAAACTGCAAAAAAATAAACCCTAAAAAATCAATCCAAATCTTCAATCGACAAAACCCTACCCTAAACCCTAGAATTATCACTCCAGAAGAATCAAACGGTACCAATACTCTGGGACAGTGATTTGTAGGAAGGAGAAAGCTCAGGGCGGGCCCACTTAGATAGGCGGGCCAGCTTAGCAGAACGCTCGTCGATGTCTCGAAGAATTCGGGCGTCTTCTTCGATGAGGTTGTCGGGCAAGTAAACATCCTCATCGACGTCCTCTTCTTCCGTCGTAGCATGGTGTTTCGGAGGCGCTGGTGACGGTTGTTGTTGCGGGGGTGCTTGACGCTTCCTTGAGTTCCCGCCGTTCATAGCTGCAGCAACAGTTGATGAGAGAAAAAACGGAAGGTTTCCCGCCAATTTTATGGTCGCAGGTTTATTTTTGTAAGTTGGGCTTCTATATATACAAGAACCATCAAGCTCCTAATCCGATGAGGGGTATTTTTGGTGCTTACGGAGAAAATAAGGGGTATTTTTGAAAACAATTCTACAAAAACTATGGTTAGTTTATGTCCCAATGTCTGTACTCTGTACAATGCAGGGTTTTTTTCTTGATTTCAAAAGTTGGTCTTTTTTGTTATTTAAAAAAAGATTAGTCTAATTTGTCTATGTAATTTATAATGCTTTTTACAATCTTGTTTCTACATTGATATTGAAAATATATTTTATGTGTTTAAACGAGTTTTCAAGCCAATATAAAAATTTGTCAATTGTGTGTAAACTTGTCGTTAAACTATCAAAACGTTGCAAGTAAAAGATAATAACATGAAATATAATAGAAGTCTTACCCGATGTGGCCAACCATATAATGTATTGGACAATTTACTATCTGATGGATTTGCTTCTAATAGCTTATTTGTGGTTATTGATTCATCTTTAAGCGAAAATATATCAACCCTTATATAAAACTACACTAATTGGCTCATATTAGAATTTTGTTCTATAAGTTATAATTTGAATAGATGCCAACTTGTTTAGTTCGTTAAATTATAGAGCATTCATGCCCAAATTCTATCACTTAATCCCATTAAAAAATTATTTTTAAAAAAATTAACCATGAGTTCTAATTTGAATGCGTGGATATTGATAATATGGTGACACATTCTAAGGAAAAATTTCAATGTTTGTTAGCCAGCGTCATCATGTCAAGAATTCCAACTAGAGGTGAATTACACCCAGAGGTGACAGATTTTTTGTTCCAATTCTATGAAATTAGAACTATAATTGAAACCCTTTACAATTGAGCTAAAACTGGGACAAAACCTAAAACTAGCTAGCTCTAGCATGGAAAACTTAGCATGATCCCTAATTGTTTCAAGCCGTTACTCTGTAATTAACTTTATACAACATAACTAATAAATTTCATCAAAAAGTTCTTGAGATGATCCTATTGGAACAAAAAAAAACCAAGTACTTCATCCCAACCAGTCTAATACGAAGTTCTAACCGCTACACTTTCATGTGTAATCAACCACAAAATCTACAAAATAGTACATTTTAATCACATATTGTATGGAATAATACAACAACAAATACAAAGTTTAATTCGGATCAACTACATGAATCAAAAGTCTATTTTCTTCTAAACTCACTTTCTCCTCCAGTCATCTTGATAGCCTCGACCGCATCTGAGATTTTTATTAACCCTCCTCAAATTGTATGGAGTAATAAACAATAAAATATTAGAGTTTGAGCAATTGAATTAAATTTTGGGAGTAATTATAATGTTATTAGAGTTATGGGTCCAAAATTCAGGAATCAGGATCAAATCAAAACTAGACTACTCTCATATTTTTGGCTCTAAAACGGATCCTGCCAAATCTGGCTGTATCTGGAAGGTCGCCAATCGTGAAGCTAGGTGCCTGACTTTTTGCTGACTTCTTTGGATGACAAACTCCAGTATACATTTTATGTACCAGACTCTACTTAAGCAGGGAGATATTTAGTCCGAACAGCATATGTCCTTCCAGGTTCTTCTTACATACATCTACGATCAGTCTCAAATTAAGCAAGTTGTCCTGTGACCCTGTCATGTAGCAGAAAGCATTAATTTACTAACTTAGAACACAACTGATTTGAAAGAGCAGAAAAACGTAAGTTGTATTATTACCCAAATTTCACTCCCAAAACAATTGTTGCTTCTTCATCCCCAAGAATTGTACTCTTTGCTCCTCAAACAGGCTGGTGATAATCAAGAAAATGCGCAATCAGAATCCAGAAAATAACTTGCAATTCAATACAACCAGATAAGGTAATGAAATTACATGGAGAATGATTGATTGCAAAACCCATTTTTTTTATTTTTAAGAAAATTGTGATACAATTTGAGGGATAGCCAGTAATACCATTTTATTTTGCATATTTTATAGATTCGATTTAGAAACTAAAGTTTATGCGATATGATTGAGTTTGTTGACTCAATACCAACATACTGATGCTGTTGGAAACAGCACCACAAAGCATGGACTTGCAGAAACTTCAAAACAATTAGAACTACATCTTTTAACCAGAAATCCAGACACAGAGTAACCAGGGAAAATTTACTAGGCATTGAAAAGGTTCATTATATGATCATCTAGTAGCGAAAATAGCAGAGAAGTGAATAGCTACTAAGAAGATGAAAACAGTTTTCTGCCAACTTCAAGGACTGCAAAAACAAAGACAACTGGATTGTAGATTTGATACTATATCTCCGTTGCCTAATTTTAATTCATAAATCTTACAATCTTTATATTTTTCATGAATACAACCAGAATAAGCTGCCATGCAGGACTGGTCAATTGTCACCAGCACACCATACTAGTTTGCAAAATTTAAATGTCCAAGCATGACAATGTAGTTCTTCAAAAGCATTTCACTAGTACTAGAGCATTTGCATAAGCCAAGACACAATGTCCATATATGGTTCCATAATGGAATCAAACTCTAAAGATATGCAAGGGTAAAAAGCTTGGGCAAGAAGGGTAAAATGCTTGGCACATATAGAACATTGCCGACTGTAGGAGAAGATTACCCCTCTAAATTAGTATTTTGGATATTTTATAATTTTGTCTAACTGTCAACAAATGGAACATCAAACAAAAGGATAGAGGAACAACTAATCTGATTTCGGAGTAAAATCCAGCCATGTTACATAGACAAAGCACCAATAAAAACAAATCACTCACACTGCTGCCAACATCTTCAACATTCACTGAAAACTTAAGCTTCAACTTTCTAAATTCCATGACTTGATCATTTTCCCCCTTTCTGACTTTAGAACTGGAAATAGGGAATAAATGCTAATAATGGCAAAATAGCAAGTACCTGTTATGAAATTTAATATTTATATCCAATTTGTAACATCAAGTGCCGATAGTAGCGACCTCGGAAAAGTCTTTGCCACCGAAAACGCAGGGAGGTGAACCAGTTCATTTGTAACTGCTCCTGGACAAGCCTTCAGAGATCCAAAAGAGATTCAGCACATTAAACCCACATCTGTGTTATTTTTTATTATTTGAATATTACATGAAATTCAGCACATAGTATGTAATAAAGGTCCCCTCTCAAAAAGGAACATTAAAATAACAAAGCATGCCATTCCCCAACCATATTGCTAATGTAAATAAACTTCAGCAGATTATAATTGTATATAATTCATCAAACCTTTTTCCCACAATACTAATACTTGCAGACAAAAAACATTTTTTCTAACTACCACATACAACAAACCTCAAATGACCACATTGCATAAAGCCAAACCTCTCCACAAGTACATGATTGTATCTAACACGAGATAAACTGCCTCATTATAAATAAAAGTATCCCTGATTGTTTCATGTTGATAAATTCAATCAATACTTAACCAACTCACCATCTCACCAGGCATCTCTGCATACCACGAGATACTGGGCGAATGAAGGATGGATCCCGTTGAGCATAAAGCACGCCCACCTGAATCATGAAAAAACATTAATTCAATGCATTCATAGAAGAGGAAGAATTCAAAGACATTAATGTCAATCAGGACAAAAGTGACTAAAACAGATCCTAAAAGAATGACTCAAGGAGTAAGCCATAATCAAAACTATAGTGGACCCCTATAACACACCATAGATGATTATTGTAATCTACAAATAGGAGCAAAATATATGGCATATCTACATAGAATGCATTTGCGACGTAAAATGAAACTACGAATTTCTAGCTTCCATCCTTCCTCACAAGGCTGCAAGCATGGGTCTTTTAAAAAGAATGGGGCTGAAGATACCTCTAACAATGCTACAGCTGAAGGATCATCAAAGATTTCAAGGCTGCAATCAGCAAAATAGTTGAGCTGCATCAATAAAAAGCAAATAAAAAAAAAGGTAAGGCTCAACCGTGGATGAGAATAAATGCAGAAAAGATATGTTCTTCAGCAGTGAAAAGAAACAATAAAACATCCAATTAGATTAATTGTCAAAAAAAAAGGGAGTATGATAAATACTCATCACGTGATATCAACAAATTGTAACTACGAACCTAATTACCATTGATAGATGATTCTCTACCTTTAATTCAAGAGTAATACCAACAAGGGCCTTCATATATAAATAATTTTGATCACAGTAACAGAATTCACTAAAAGGAAATACAACAATTGACTTTCCGATCTATCGTCAAGCTTCTCAAGGCCATCCTCACTCCTGAGTAATCTAACCACAAACAGTAATGACTTGTCCTTGGGGTCTCTTTTCATGAGCAGCAATTAAGGCAAGGTGGCAAGCCATTCTTGTTTTCAAACCAGCCAATGGGAATAGAAGTCCTTGAACCCTCCAACTGAGAACCGCACTGTTTACAATTCTTCCAAAGTCCTAAAAAGATAAGGATCTAAGACCAAGTCCAAAACAATCCTAACATTCTCCAGGAAAAAGAAAATGCAAGCAATTGGCTTAATAAAACCTGAGATTTCAGCTGAAGGGTTAATGCTAGCCATTTTGGAATGGATATGATCTTGAGATGATTGAACGGGTAAGAAATATGGTGCCAAAAAGTACAATACTGACGAAAGAGGTTAGCTAGTAATAGGAAATTCTTGGGAAATTGCAGAGCTAGATGCAGAGCTGTGTGTACATAATCCGCAGAATAAAAAGGAGGAAAACGCACATCAATAGTACCAGCAATAAGAAGTAAATCATCATTAAAAGAGAAGGGCATCAGGTACTAAGGTAGCTGGTGGAATAGTCAATAAAAGCCAATGGTACAGTGTTTTATGAACCGCTGAAGATCAGCAGTTGTCATTCATGTTTGTTACTAACCTTATGTCCTTACAACAATTTACATACTGCTACAATTCCAAAACTGACTATAATCTTCCCCAAAAACCCAAAATATAGGTAGTAAAAGTTTCTCACTTCATAAGCATGATGATTCGAGGGCTGTATCAAGTAACACAAAAGGAACTAGTAATTCATGACTGATAGGAATATGAAATACCCTAACTAGGTTGCAACTCAGCATGTAAGTGAGGAAAGGTGTCAAGTCTATAACCTTAGAGAAATTGATAGGAATTGGAATTCAGCAAGAAGGTAGAATAAGGAAAAATATAAATCAGAAAGTTGATGATCAGACCATCATAGAAAGCTTCCCACCCACTACAATATGAGAATGTCAGCATTTTATTAATCAACAACATACTGAAACCACAGATAACAAGAAGGCATAGGATTACCCCAAATTCAGCATTGGCCAAAGACTGCACAAAATCCATCAGTTGAACCTTAGCCCACTCTAAACAACGAATTGGGTCATCTGTACGTGGAGGATGCCTCCAAGGAGCACCAAAACGTAATTTATCTTTTGGTATCTTTCCATTGTGTGCATCAAGGGCAAATTTTTGTAGAAGTGACAATGCTTTGTCCATGGCTGGATTTACCACAGTTATCTACAGATCAACAGCAAATGAGTTCAAATAAACTACAGTACACAGGGACAATTCTATAGCAGAATACTTAAGATATTGAAAATAAATTATTTTTCAAACATGAAGTACAGCCTTATAATGAACATAATTAATGCTTTTTCTTCATTTAGTAATAGTTGGGATATCTCAATATTTTAATATGGGATGGATTGCAATTAGCATTTAATCATTAGCAAAGATAACATCATCCCAGAATAAAATTCCTAAAATGTCAATTAGGAATGACAATACATCATATAGTCAATTTTATCTACTGCTTAAATGGCTTTTAGAGGTGATGTCTAATGCTACCAATAAATATCAAATCTCATAACTCCAGAAAATTGTAAGAGAGTTATAAGTAAATCCATGAAAAACAAACAAAGCCTACCTGAAGATATGCCAAATAAGCATCTACAATATCCTCAAAGGAGCTGCGTCTATGATCCATCATACTGCATGAAAAGAAGGCATGATCAAAAATCTGAATGATGAAAATGGGATAGGTTGTGTGAACTACGATGCAGCAAGTACTTTGTACACCACCTTAGTTCACTTCAGACAGAGGAATAGAACAATATCCATATCAGATCAACAATTATGGATTATTTGACAAGCATTACAAGGCCTCTGGTTCAAGATGTAACGCCCCAATATTTTTTTATTTAAAAATAGAAGTCATTCTACAATATCAATGCTACATTAAATAATATCAATAAAAGATGATCAGTTCAGAATATAAATATAATGTCAATTCATCTCACCAATACAATTTTTACTGAAAAAATTCACTTAATACACTTGATTCACATGCCTTAAAACTTAAGGAAGGACGATTATCTTTTATACAGTAGGCAGAAGGAGAAGGAAAGAAGAAAACCCCACCCACTTCTAAAGAAATCACGACCTGAACTTAAGACAGCCTATAGTGACAGATAGCTGCAGACAAATCAATATTCAACAAGAGAGCATAAATTTTTTGCATAGTTATTCCTAACATATAAAAAAAAGCATGGACAGAGAATAAAAGAACAAGTATGTATAAGGGGGGAAAAAATAAAAGATACATTCTATACTTCTCTACACAAGAATGACTGAAGAAACAAATTCACTATTGCATAAACTATAGAAAGATATTTTGTTCCGAACTTCGGAAAAATACAGAGGTAGGATAAAATTTCTAGCAATTACAAGGTCACAGGTCTTGTGTTTGAATTATTAAAGAAGGTTGTCTGAAGTTACACAAGGTTAATAATTGCACCTTGTCTTTCAGCAAATTAATACCCCAAACAATATAAACAACTAATAGGTGGTCAGTAACTTAGTAATAGACTAATAGGGATCTAGGTTTTCTTTTTCCAGTTTACTTTGTATTCAAATAGATAGTTCAATAAGAGAGTTACTGTAATTTGATAACTCTAGTCACAAACAGTTGACTTTTATTAAGTAAACAAAATAAACTTAATCTGTGTATTTCTTAAACATTAACCATCTCTTTGCAATTAAAAAACCTAGGCCAAAACTCTTAAATATTTTAATAAGTAATAGAAATAAACCAACAAATTGAATATGAAGACAAACTCTGTAATTGTCACGTCACACGATGCGAGGTTTATTCATGGTCATTTTCAGATTCCATTGAAAATGTATAAGATGGTGATCATAGGAAATTATAGGATTCTGACCAGCATAAAAAATACCAAACCATATACTTACTTGAGATAACGGTCACTTTCTTTTAGTGCATGAAGTTCGAATAAATGCCGTGAGTTTGGACCAAGCACTTCAGTAACTATTGTCCACTGGATAAATAGACACGAATCAACAGAAAAAGATGTTAAAGCAAAAAGGCGAAATGAATCCATGGCAATAGTGTGGTCTCTTTGAAGTTGCAAGTTGCAAGTTGCAGTTAGCGTTGGGAAAAAATAACTATCATAAAGCATACAGATAAGCATGATATAGAGAACTTAAGCTGCATCAGCTCACCTCTAAAGCACTGAAGTAGTCAGGCACCATATGTAATCTACCTTCATTGGGCGTCCAACCAAAGGTCTATGATTCAGAAAACAAAATCATCACTATCAAAGAAAAATGTAAACATCCTCAGCTAATGCAAGAAGAGATAAAGATATTGTTATATTTTCTATAACCATTAATTCACTGACATCACATGTGAACCATGTTTTCATAAATTTGTCATTAGCTAATAGACACATAGAAGCTGACCAATACAAAGAATTTGACCAGATCGGGAGAAATTATTCCAACTTACTTTAATCAGGGGCTTGTTTTCTTCACTAAGAATCCAATATTAGGCAAGCAATAATTTTGTACAAATTACAAATAATACAACTTTTAGGCCCCAGTAACTCCTTTCATACAGCCAACATTCTAAAAAAGCATACTTGCAAATTAGATGGAACTCTTACTGCCTGCCCCAATATGGACCACTTCTCAATGAAAACAATCAGTTTGATCTGAGCATGGCTCTTAGAATACATAGTTGAAGATTTCCAACAACCCATCATATACAACTAGTGCAGCAAAGGTCATCCAGTCTCTGGCAACTTAGGATGCAGAAGTTTTATTTTTCAAGTACAAATAGGGTTTACCAATCAACTATGAAATCATAGGAAATAAAGATTTGATGTATGAGAAACCTCAGGAGCAAACACTCAAATATTTCAAGTACTACCCACATCTATCCCTACTGCAAAAATCCAGCCCTTAGTCTACATCCATTTACTTGGATAATAAGTTAATAACATTCAGAATCTCAATGACTGGAAGGGAAAGGCTACAACACGCCAACATTCAAATGGAAAGATACATTTTAGAAGAATAATGACCAAATAACAAAGGGTGAAAGGAGTAGGAAACAATATGTAACAGCACTAAATTTTCACTATAGAACAACAAATCATCTTCAATCCCCAAAAAAAGAACTCTTGATCTGTAGACCAGAGTAACACAACAAATTATTTGATTTTTGATGCTCCTCGACAATTTTTAGCTTTACCAAATGAAACGTGTTATACATTATACTTTAAAGTACAAGCACTCTTTTACTGAAGGCTTTTTCATAAAGTTTATGTCAATGCGAATGGAGATGCTTTAATGGAATCTTAAATGAAACATATTTTTGAAATCTATTCCTAGACTAATCAAAAAAGAAAACATTATGTCCTACTCTTTTCACTGTCTACAGGGTGGGAGTGGGGAAAAAACAAAAACAAAAACAGAATCAGTT
This sequence comes from Dysphania ambrosioides, assembly GCA_026401315.1. Lineage (NCBI taxonomy): Eukaryota > Viridiplantae > Streptophyta > Magnoliopsida > Caryophyllales > Amaranthaceae > Dysphania > Dysphania ambrosioides. The sequence continues at coordinate 3,463,712 of CM048666.1, forward strand.
TGTTAATATTTAATGAACATCCAAGGGTGTGTAAGGCATCCCTGAAGATCAGAATTTCAAGTACTCCTGTAGTTGGAGCTAAAGCAAAGCATTATAGCAAATGCAATCAAGAAATGCTTGCTAAAATACAATCACATGCTAAGCATCCAATGTAGGGACGGGGAAATTTAGGCAGAGAATAATAATTCTGTTATTAGTGGCTTAAGGAAAAAGTTAAGTTAGGAGGGTAGAAACTATATAGATAAGGAGAAGAGGAAATTATGTTGAATATTGATGTTGATTGGGAGAGAATGCTTCTTGACTGCTTGAATATCCTTTTATATGGCTGTATACCAGATTTACATCATCAAAGTTCATCTTCTGCTTTCAATCTCACATTACATCTCTTATTTTTGCCTCAAAAGCATCACTTGTACAGGAAAAAGGAAGATAAAATAATATAAGAAATGGAAATCAAGGAGAGAGGGAATATACCAAGATTCACTTACCTCACGAGATATAAAAATGTCTGGAAACCCAAAATCAAAGTAGGCACGATATGAATAGTAGCTGAAACATGCATCAGCTATCAGTTCATAAAATACACAGCAGATCAAAGAACAACTAGCAGGTATAACTATGCAAGACAGAATTTTTGTGAATCTCCGTTGTATTAATTCAAAAAATACAAAGTGGAACCAATGTTAAACAGGATTTTAAGGGCCTTGTTTTCTTCATCTTAAGAAAATAAGTTCAAAATAAGCTTAAAAGGGCCAACAGGTTTGGTTAAATTAGGTATCTTCTGTAATTTCAGATAAGTTTTCTCAGAAATTCTTATAAAAATTCAGATAAGTTCGGTTCCATAAGATCAGATAACCAGTCACCTAACATAGGAACAAGAAAAAAAGCAAAGTCATAAACATACTCGATTTACCTATCAGATGTTACAAGAATGATAGGGAGGCACATCTCATTCGCCCCCAAAGAAATAATCCTCCATATTAAATTGTCATGGTAAGCTGGTGCATGGACTGTAGAATCGTCTGTCGAAACTGCATTCTTCAGGACCTCAATATTGTTTATCACAAGTTTCGGCTGTTGGGTAGACACTCAAATTATTACCTATAGTTAGAGAATCACTCATGGAATTACACTAGCGCAAGCAGCACAGTCGATTGTCTAACGGTTTAACCATCAGTACAAGATTATTAAGGAAAAAAATTCATAGGAAAAAAGCAATGAGCAGAACTCACATTCTAGAAATGAAACAACAGAGGGAACCATCTTAAGCTCCAAAAACGAAAAAGACATTCTTGTATACATGGAAATCAGTCAAGATTGTATTCAATTGGGTTAAGCAATACAAAAGATTACCTGAAAATGATCGATTTCAGAAGCTGAAGACAACAACTCTAACAGCAAATACGGCCAATCAGTAGCCAGACATGTCAAAGATCTCGAAAACCCACCAGTCTTATTCATATCAGCAGTAGCCTTAGCTCTCCACAGTTGCTGGACCCTTATAACCTCCTTTGCCAATCGCAAAGCAACAACAGCCTCTTTCAAATAAGACCTCTCCTCAACAGTCATCCCTTTCTTATCACCCACCAAGCCAACTAGCCCCTCAATTTCCTTACTATTCAGCTTAGCAGAATAGGCAAACACCGCCCTGTCCCACAGCACAGAGGCAGAAACCTTACTCGAAAGCACCCCAAGTTTCGTACTTGAATCCGAGGATTCCAAAATATAGCAGAGGGTGCGATTAATTCCATGCCACTTGTTGAGGGTAGTGAAGATTTGATGGGATGTTATTTGACCTAGCTGGATTCCCCTCTCAGCCATGGATTCGAGGCATTTCTCCAGGTGGGTCTTGAGGAGAGAGAGAGGAGGAGCAGGCGAAGAACATGAGGACCAAGAACTCCAAGGAAAAGAAGCATTGTGAGAAGGATGGTGTTCCTTGATAGGTTGAGCGAAATCAATGTATCCTGTGATGTGGGGTCCCTTGTTCCATTTCTCCATAAGACCTGCAGAAGGACAAGATGATTAGAAATATGAAATGTCGTGGGACAGAGAGAGAAAGAGAGAGAGAGAGTATTACGTTCAAGGATTACAGTGGTTTTGCCAACACCTCGTGGACCATGGAGGATAAGAGGCTGGTGAACGCGGTGATGCTGGACATGGTTGTTGAGGACAGTCTCCAGTAATGGCCTTGATATGATTCTCCATGCTTTACTATTTGTGTTCATCATTTCACACCTACCTTAACTATTGATCAGCCACTTTCTCCAAATTCGCAGCCTTGATTTTCTAGCAAGAGAAAAGGGCATTATATTGGCGGTGCCAGGATTTTGGTGTTATGGGTTTGGAATCTACTAAATGATATATATACCCAACGACAAACTTGCTAGTTTAGCCACACATGTCCGACAAGCAGGAATAATGCCCGAAAATGGAACACTCCCAACCCCTGTACCAATAGCAAGAGTAATAACTCAAAAAAGTACAACTATAAAGAGTTAAAGACTAACCCTTCACCTTATCACCTATACTAACACTCATTACTAACATGCATCATCCTAGCTTTAATTCCATACCTCTCCCTTCTTTTCTCACCATGAGTTGTATTCTTTCTTTTCTTCACTATTGTGTCTTCCGCTATTTAAAGGACCCTCTTTGTGCCAAAACCTCCTAACTTTTACTGGCTAAATTCTATGTACATATTTCTCTTAATTTGAGTTAAGGTTTTACTTAAGTTATAGTTTGTCAAAATCTTCATATTTTGAAGCCGTGTTCTTGGCTTTATTCTACTTGTATTTTCTTGTTTGTCATCATTGGAACTTCTGGGCTTTCCTTTTGAATCTAAAGTAAAGTTCATGTTTTCACAAGGAATACCATTATGCATGTCTTCACATAGAACTAGAATACCACTACCCATTACATCCAAACCAAACTTTGGATGAAAACCCACTACCATTTTATCAAACGCATCTACCTCATTATCATCACAACCCCTATAAATCAGCAATTCAACATTTAAAAATAGCAAAGTAACCAATAACAATCATGAATCATTCACTTCACAAATGACCAATTCACATAATTGATAATTCTCAAATCCCAATTCAAATCAATTGAGGAATAAGGAGACAATAAGAAGTGCTTACGGAGTGGGTGCCGTGCCAACGTGGGACGGTGGAAGAGTGGGTGGCGTGTGGCGTGCCGAAGCTGCGGAGCATAGAGTGGGAGAGGGGGCGTGCCGAAGCTACGAACTAGCGGAGCAGACAACAGAGATTGGGAAGCCGAGAGGACTGCCCGACTGGGTGGGGGGCAGGGGGAGCGCCGGCATGAGTCAAGCTTCGGGGCTTGGGGTTAGGGATTAAGGCTGCACGAGGACAAATGAGAAATGAGAAAGAAAGAGAGAAAGAGGAAAAAAAGAAGAGTGGAGTGTTAGAATCGAACTCGGGTGTGGATGTGGGTGTGGGTGCGGAAATGAGAGTGCTTTACTTATCATTGAGAGATTAAAATTGCATATATTAGAGAATATTGCAACGGATATATAAAGTTTTAATATGGTTCAGCTGAATCTGTCAAACTCGTACTAAAACAAGCAAAGCTTTATATTGATGATGAGGTCTTTGAGGGTTGTGTTGCTACACTTAGCAGGGGAATGGTACGAAGTGGGTAGGCAAGAGTGTGGAAGTGAATAGTGCAACTGTGCAAGCCTGTAGAGCTATGGAGCTAGGGGAGCCGAGGATGGGAGGCAACTGTGTTAACGGCGAATCTGCGAGGGTGGTGGTTATTGATGATTAAGGATATTTGCATCAAAAGGGGAGTATCTGAGTAATCGAGTGATTTTGAAAGTTTGGCTAATTTAAAAAGAAATTTGGGTTATTTGAATTCATAAGCAAGGATATGACATTATAAATGAAATTATTAAAAAGAAAATAAGCTTTTATATGAGTTACTTATGAATTCGTCACTTGAAGTGTGTGAAAAATAGAAAAATTTTGTTGCTTCAGACGGGGAAAAAAAATATATTAAGTGACGAAGTATAAACAAATCACCTAATCTTCTCCGAAAGTTACAATTGATAACCCAAAAAAAATTGCAAAAAAAATATAACCATGAAAACAAAAATCAACCTACTCTTAAGTACATAAATAAATAAAAAATAAAAAAAATAACACAGCATAATCAAATTATCTAGATAATAAACTCCTCTTTAAAGCATAACCAAATCAATGCAAAAATTTGTATGACAACTTTTATGAACAAGTCAGCTCCTCTTTAACAAATTAGCAAAAAGAGTTCTTTTTCATCGATAAAATGACGATCAATTCTCACACAAAGAGGGTCCTAATCAACATTTACAAATCCTCTTTATATGAGGAGAGAAAATGGAAAAACTCCAAGGGGCATCCTCATCCTCTTCACTATTCTCTTTTATTTTCTCTATTTAACACATCATCTTCTCTTTTCTCCACGTCATTTTTCAATTTTTTCATCATTATCCTATTCCTACGGTTTGTCCACCATCCAAGGGGATTATCTTCAACTGTTTCCACTTTTTCTCTCTTACTCACACATACCCCAACACACATTATTTTTCCTATCACCAAATTTAATAATTGTTATTTATTTAATTATTGAAAGATAAATACTATTTACCTATTTACTTTGTATAATCAATTATTTAGCCAAAGTTGGATTCATTGGTGTAGTTTGATGATCAACGTTTGGAATTCATGATTACTAATAATATTTGAATCAAAAGGGGTGTATTTGGGTTATTTTGAAGGTTTGTATAATACGAAAAGTTAAAATTGCTTCCATCGTTTGGATTATTTGGATATATAACAAATGATAAGTTGAAATTATCAACAAGAAAATGCGATATTAGATTGGTAACTTATGAAAATAATTCTAAGAATAAAGAAGTGACAAAATACTAGAAAAATTGAAGTATGTGAAATATAGGCAAGTTTAGGTTTAGAGAAAAAAAAAATAAAGAGTCAGTGAAATTATTTTTAAATTTCACTTTACCAATTTTTTTATTAACGTTTTAAATATAACAGTTGCAAAAAAATAAAAGATAAATACAACAAATCAAATGATGATACATGTACCACTTTTATTATAATTTATAGGGTCTCTATACATATTTTATTTTTACTCATTTCTTTCATTCTTCACCAGCACTTCTGTCCTTTTTTTTTTTTTTGGCTTTCCTTCCCTTTTCCACGTAAATTCATCATTTTCACCGAAGGATCAACCCAAATCCTCCTGGCCAAGAAGATGCTCAAGTTTTCTTCACATTCACAAATGTTCACATTAGAAAGAGATTGAGTGCTTTGAGGATAGTTCATCCTCATGGTTGTCCTTGCTCTAATACTCATAGCCAAGAGGATCGACTCTATTTCTCTTGGGCATGAGGATGCTATTATGATTCTAACAACTATGAGAATGCTTTAAAGAAAGAAACAGTGTCATGAGGATGGACAATCCTCATGAATATCTTAAGAGCGTGAACATTCATGGGACATTTTCATCCTCTTCTAAAAATTTTCTCATTTTCTCCATTTGACACATTGTCTTCTCTTTCCTCCATATTATTATTTAAAACTATTTTCATCATTTTTTCTCATCCTCTTCCTTCAATTTATCCATCATTTTATTTTGCTTTTTCCTTCCTCCACACCTCCACTTCATCTCCTCTTCCCCATACATTTCACCATCTTCATCAAGAGGATCAAGCCTAATCCTGTAACACCCCGATAATTCCCATTTTTCCGAAACCCAACCCTATAAGAACTATGGGTGTGCTACCGCCACGTGTTCAAACGTTAAGGCTATAAAACAGAGTTTTGCAATGGAAAACCAAAAGACTTATGAAATAACATTAAACGTAAATCAACTCCTGATGTAACAAACTGGAACCTCTACGGCCCTTACTGTAATGTACCAAATAACGTTTACCTCTATTTCAAATCCATCAGTTTAAAACCAAATCAAACCAACATAATTTATTCTAAAATCTAAATTAAAATAACGTTTTTCTCCAACCCGCCCATGCATGAATGCTTGTTTAGATACCTGTTAATAATCTGCTCACCAATAATACAAATGTAAGTAGTGGATCATTACAGTGTCATTTATAGGTGAAAGTCATGACCAAAAACAGACAAGGCACGTAATCAGCAAGCTGAGTACATACGAATTACAAAGTACGAGAGTTGAACTGATAATTAAATAACTATAAAAATGTAAGAACGTATCATGCAACATTTTACTCAACTGACACGATAAATTGATTAATGATTTGGATTAAGCAATAGACTAGGTTGTCTCCCCCATGTCCTGATTTGGACATCAAATACTCAAATAACCCATGCACTCCCATCGGAGAGCATCAAAATAGAGTATAAAAATCCAGATGGTAAACGGGCGCCACTCCGTTACCATAGCTATATGAGATCTCAACTAACCCTAATTTTAAGTTTAAAACTTTATAAAAGAGAGACTCGTAGATCACACGGCCTCCAAGAAAAGCCACGGATAATACCCCGTGAACGCCAACCCCTGATTGTCAATACTCTAGACGTGCACTAGCCTAGACTTTTATTGCTTATCCTCTTTCTCTTTAAGTGATTTACTGTTTAAACTCAATAAACACAATCACCACAGCACACATATACAAACATTACAGTCATACAATTTATCTTTGTTATACTGTAATTTTTAACTTTTTAATTTCAATATCAACTGATAAAACTGTTGAACCAAGTCAACTACCCTCGTCATTAAGACTTATAAAAATTCACCTTTACTCCAATCATACTATCAGTAATGAAGGAGTAATAAGAAACAACCTCATGAATTAATTAACAATTAATACCAATTTAATAAATCACGGTTACTCACAAATAATACTAAAACATGCCTCTAATATAAAGAGCATGAATTCTTTCAAATGGATAACCAAACAATCTCATTCAAAAGGTTCCCTAAACATGACACTATGTTTATATTCACCCTAAATCATGCTCCTAATTAAAGGTAATGTTTTTCGTAATTGTACGTACCTGGTGTAAAATGCACGGGTATCCACTTTCTCTATTTTTTTTAAGAACCTTTTTCAAATTGTTCTCCTACACCAGATAATATAATCTAATTCAATATACCAACAATACCAAATTTACAACAACCACACTAACTCTTCTAAGACTTTAAAATCATCTCAAAATACGTTTTTAAGTCTCCCCAAAACACAAGTTAGTAGATAAAATGTACTACTACTAGTGTTAACTGAAAGATTATAATACACACCAATGCTCATTAATTAGTATCAAAGTTTATCGCTCATAAAATTCTACGGCATTTTCCACAAGTGTAATTTATGAAATAGGCTACAAAATACAATATGACTACGCAACATTACTCATAGTCAAGGTCATGTATCCAACAACTCATTTGTACTCATACGTCTTGATTTATACATTTAAAACGCCTCATACTTGAACAAAGACGGGGCGGACAACTAATGAGCGAGTACAAAACTATAAAAATAAATAACTAACTATATTCCAAGACCAACTCACGAAAATAAGAAAGGGATGACAGTAGATGATCCCATCATTTTATAGCTAAATTTCAATCACTTTACCCATCAAACATACACACCTTTACACAAAAACATCCTCGGTTCTCTGCCATCCCAACATTCCCATTTACTTCAGACATGAAATTATAACACCAGTCATAATGCCTCAAATTCCACGGCACATCCAATACATCACCCAACCTGACAACCTTAATGAACACACCTTCAACTAAATCATTCATCCCAATCAAAATTACAACCCCAAAAAAACAACCATAAATCACAACCCAAACAATATAAACAAACACAATTATATAATTTAATCCCACATGCACATGAATACATAAAATCAAGAGAATAAAGTGAAAAAGAGAATGAAGAGGGAGGGGGAAGAGGGTGTGGTCTGCTCACCGGCAGGGCGAGGCGGGGTCCGGGTGGCAGGCGGCAGACACGGCGGCAGCAGCTCCACGGTCGGCTGGGGTTCTGTGAGGGAGGGGTCTTCACGGGTGGGTAGGAAGGTTTTTTTTTTCTTTGCTTTCGGGATTTTACGGGGGTGGGGAATTTTTGTTTTTGACTTTTGAGTATTTGTGTGGGGAGTTTTGTTTTGTGGGGGAATCTCACGGAATGGTTTTTTTTTTTATGGGAAGGTTTAGGTTTTTTTTTTTGTGTTTATTATTTAGGTGTTTTGTAAAGTGGGATTTTGTGAGAGAGTTTCGGTTTAAGGAACTTTAAGTAAGATATAGTTTTGGGTAGTGTAAAATTTAACTAGGATAAAATTTCGGTAGTTTAGGCTTAGCGGGTTACTTAGGAAAATAAATAGATAATAACAAAATAATTGATCAAATTCTCTCCACAACCATGAGGATTGTAATTAGGAAGAGAAAGAGAGCCATGAGGGCGGGATTTCCTCATTGTTGTTCATGCTCTAAGTAGTTCCACTTACTCCATTCCCTAAAATGATATTAAATCCAAACATAAGTGTATCATCGTTTGACTTAGGTGTTAAAGACCCATCTCCAATCTCCCACCATTGTAATTCACCTTAATGTTGAATCTTTTACCAAGACTGTCATCACCAAATAAACATGAATCTTATCCTATATATGAATATATTTTGATCATTTGCTCGATGATTGTAATTTTATAAGGGATTGTACATATAATTCACAATACTATGATCTAGCAACTAGAGAGCGATTTTATGGTTTGATAATGTAATTGAAATTGTTGAATATTTATTTTTTGTTGGTTATTTATTAGATTTACTATCATAAAACAAACAATATAATAATGTGAAAAACAATGTCTCTTTTGAATTAAAATTTTAAAAATTTTCTTTCCAATTATTAGTTAAGGCTTTAAGACATATATGTCGTTCTTATAATTATGTCACGATTTGTACCTATTCTATGTACACACCCTACGCACACATTGGGTGTTACTAAATAAAGTTGGTTTATTTTATAAGCATGTGGCATATAAAACGTAGGTGGGAGTATAATTTATCCTAAGCTATAGTCACCTTCTGGGTTTTTTTCTATGACACTGACATCCAAAAAAATGACAATTGAAAATACTTACATAGCATGGTTGCATATAATTGGTATAACTCGTGTGGATATTGAATTACTTTATAACTTTAACTATTGGTGTTTATAATAGAACGTGGATGAATAATTTGGATTGACAATGTCTTCGTGATAATGAACAATACATTAAACATGGTAATAAATTTGTTACCTATTACATATAATTTCCATAAAATGCATATTTACAAATGTTGCACTGAAAACAACTTGAAAGGAAAACTTTTAAATCATTTTGGAAAACAAGGCTAGAATTGTTAAATACTCTATAAGTAACCACCACTTACATGTTAAAAATTTATAACTAACAGAATTTATGGCAAATTTAGCATTAACATAAACAAAAGCAAAACATACTCATAAAGTTACTAAAATTTAGAGATCCACTTTCTTAAATATATTTTAGGAAAGTTAGAGGAACATTAAATACACATGTAATGTTTATGTGTGCTTTTGTCATAAATTTCCAAACTTATATTATTTTAGAAATATATTTAATACTTAACTATATTATGATTATTCGTAAAATTACCTAAAAATAAACACTCCAATAATTTATATCCTCTACCACTATTGGTAACTATAAATCTATAGGCGACCAAACTCAGGAGCCCTATTTTATACTTTCTTTGTTATAATATTTTGTTTGAAACAAAAGCACTGAAATATCATTATTCATGAAGGTTCATTAAGGACAGTATTCACAATAGCACGACGAAGAAATATCATTACTAACTCAACGTTTCCTCTCGTATTATCATTGTCACCAAGTGAGCTACAATATTACAACTACGTTTAACACGATAGAAGATACAAAGAGAGCTCTACCATTTCTAATATCGATTATATAACAGTCTCTGTTATAATATTTGTCACAAAATACAATAAAATGAGACAAACATTACTTGTCTCCGGGTTTTGTAGCATGAACATGACAAATGAAGTAAGCAACCAAAAGTGGATAAGCCCAAACCATTTAAATTTCAAATTTGGAAAACACACGAATAAGAAGTAAAGGGGGAATCGGACACATGGCATAATAAATACGTCATAAATTCGTCAACATAAACCCAAGCCCTAACCTTTCAAAAATATTTCAGAACTTCACTCAAGATTACCATTATTCAACAAATTACCTTCAAATCTCGCACTCCGTCTCCAAATTCCTCGTTCGACGATCTCTCTCTCTCCTGATGAACGCACGGAAGCTTCTGCTGCACGAGAAAGTTGAGGTCAGTGAATGTTCGTCAGTTTAATTCAATCGGATGTTCCATATTTCGCAATTGCTGATTTCGTTTTTCTTACCGTTGATTTGACCTAATTTTTGACGTGATTTGACGCAATGCTGGTTTCTTTTCGATTTGTTGAATTTTTTGAATCAGAATTGACATGGAATAGAGTGTGCTGTGCAATTTGATCGAATTGAGTCGGAATTTTGAGCTATAAATTTTGTTGGTATAGATTAGGTTTTCTGTGAATTATTTAGTTTTGAGCGGTTTTGCGTGGATTACGCGGCTACTGGCTCTGTTAATTGCGCTTACGGTTCGTTCTCAGTAATTGTTGTCAATTGGTAGTGTGGCGCACTGTTGCGGTTAGTTTTTGATAAAAACGGATTTCGTAGAGAAAGAAGAAATTGAATTTGGGGTTTGTTAGAATTGAACCTATGATGAGTTAATCATTTGTGAGTTGGACTTGCATTCGACATTGATTTAGAATCGGTTCGAATTGTGTGGGATGATCTAGTCGGAATTGAATCTATGAATTGGCCATTTGCCAGTGTAGATTCGGGTTTTAATGAATTGTTTAGTTTTGAGCAGGTTAGGGTAGATAACATGGTTGGTGTCACTGTTAATTGCACTTGGTAGTTGCAGTTTATTGGTGATATGTCACAGTTAATTTTCGATAAAAAATGGGTTTCATTGGGAAAGGAGGAAAGGAATTTAGGGTTTGCTAGAATTGAATCTATGGCGAGTTACCGCTTGTGAGTTGGACTTGCATTTTCCATTGGTTTGGAACGGTTTGAATTGTGTTATTTGGAGTGTTTTGTAGTTGGAAATTAATCTGCAAACTGGTAAATTGTTGGTTGGGTGTGTAATGTTTGTCCACGGAGTATTGGAGTCTATGTCAAGGCTAACAGGTGAATGTGTTTTAATTTTGCAGATATTTTTATGCCTTCCCTCTGTATATATTTTTTGGTCATTTATTGTCTATGCTCTTTCATAGTTGAATCTTATATTTGTGTTCTGTGCTACTTCTTTTTGTTGGTCTTAGAGAACCAGAGATTGATTTAGTTGTTCATAGCTTACTATTCTCGCCCATTAATTGACTTAGAAATGTGATTCTAAAAGTCGTTACTGATGATATAACAATATTAATTTTTTTTTCTTGTGGTTATTAGGTGCGGCAACTTGAGGAAGGTTTAAGGGGGTCATGGCACCCTGGTGTAGTTGTTGGTGTTTTAGAATCATGCCGCAAAGTGGAGTATGATGAATTGTTGTGTGAATCAGGGAAAGCCAAGCTCATAGAGTCAATACCTGTCACTGGTGCAATAGAGGGTTTTTACCAGCGCCATTGTGTCAAATTTAACTACCGTGGTCGAATTAGACCCATACCACCTATTCCACAAATTTGTGCAGCAGATGCAAAGTTAAATTTTGGGGTCTGTGTTGATGTCTTATTTAAGGAGGCGTGGTGGGAAGGAGTGATTTCTGATTTTGAAGAGGGTGCAAAGGAGCGTCGTGTTTATTTTCCTGACGAGGACGATGAGCGCATCTTTAAAATGACTGATTTGCGGGTCACTTCTGAATGGGATGAATTCACTGGTCAGTGGAGAGAAAGAGGTGTTTGGACCTTAGTAAATCTTGCCAAGGAGCACAAAAAAGATGGTCATGTATTTCGATTTGTAAAGCGTGTCTGGTCCCGTTTGAAAGTACACTATGGGTTCCAGAAAATGATTTCAGAGTGGACATGTGGTGCTTATTGTGTGTGGAAAGAATACTTTCGGGAAGTTCTTTATGATATGTCTTCTAAACCTGGAGGAAAGGGCTTTGCTTCTCCTAGAACTTCTCAAAAACATGCAGTGAAGAAAAGAAAGCGCAAATCTAAGAGGCCCCCGAAAAATCATTTAAACACTTCTGTATTGACTAGGTCAATGCAGAAAAGAAAAGAGAAAGAACTTAGTCTTGCGGTTAGAACAAGGCGTATGTGTTTGAGTGAAGCAGAAGATTCTTTGATTGCTGCTTCCAACAAAAATATCTGTTGGTCTAAAGATCATTGCATGCAAAATCAATCGGTGACTGTTGATGCTTTCGTAAATACTGTGGTTTCAAGGGATGGTGACAATGGTGAGTTTGGACAGGCTCCAAGCCAGTATTGTGGTCCAGGAAGTGCTAGAGTTCTGAATGAAGAATGTTTTAATATGAGGACGTATCAAAGTGATAGCGTTTCATCTAGAAACCCTTGTATGCCTGAAAATAGGTTAAATATGTCCAAAAATATATGTTTTAGAAGGAAATGGGAGTTGGCAGAAGAGAAATCGATTCCTCTGAAAAAGATGTCTTCCCCACTTTATGGTCATAAGTCAGAAAGAGTCACAAGCTGTGGCTCCAGAATAAAAAGACAGGTGCATGATGCTGTGCCCTTACAGTTTCAGGATAATTATGCTGTTTACAATTCTAGACAACTGGTGTTACTTAAGAAAAAGAAGGTTGGTATTAGTAAGAGTAAGAGATATCCTGTTCGTAATAAAGAAAGACGAATTAGAATTTGTAGGCACAAGAAAAGAAGTCCCAAGAGGATAAAAAAATTATATCCAAGAAAGACTCAGGAGGCTAGTGTTAAATCTGAACCCACATTACAGAAACTGGAGGCATCACCAGCACAATCGAAAGAAGGCATATTGGGCAGTCATTGCGAAGGGATTCAACCTGTCGCATCCTCTTGTCAAGAGTATGAGACTCAAGACACTTTAGATAGTCCTCATAAGCAGAAGGGTAAGAAGGGTAGAAGCCATGACTCTGTTTGCTTAATCTGTCAGTATGGGGGCGAACTACATCATTGTGATCTCTGCATATCCTCATACCATTTGACCTGCATTGACAATCAGGTAAAGATCCCATGCCTTGTTTTATGTACCTAATTATGGCATGGTTTCAGAAGTTTTTTTTTTGGCTTAATTCATGTTATAAATTTTGTTTTTTGTGGTCTGGGTGGGTGCAAAAATAATTTGTTTTACTTTTATTCTATATATTTGATTTTTTTTAACATGGTGGGCACTAAGATAAAGTCAAAGTGTAGCAAAGTGGGATGCAAAAGTTGGGGCTTTCACAAATATGAAAGCATCTGAAAGTATATTTGACTTTTCCTTCTGAAAAAGGTTTAACATGGTACTCAGATGTTCTAGTAACATAATGAGGTGCAGTCTGATGCCATCAGCCGTTAAACTGGACTTTTAAGTATAGGAACGTGTCTTTGAAAAATTAGTATGTGATAAAGCTGGAGCTCAATGAATACCATCACCACAGCGAGTATCCCAGTTTTCCAAATATTCTCTTGTTTTCTAAGCTTCAAGAAGCTATTAAAAAGCAGCAGAAAAAGATCTCTGGTTCTATTGTTTGTTTAAAAAGTATGGTTTAGTTGCAATTCATTATTTAAAATATTGAACAGCACTGTTGAACTTGTCAAATTTTACCCTGGTTGTAGCTTCTGCTGTTGAGTCTCTTCATATATCTTTTCTAAGGCATAATTAATTCTGGGCTATTAGCATGTTCATAGTCAATTTACATTCTCCTTGACCTTTTTTTTATTATTTAAAATGATACTAATATATATATATATTGTAACTCAGGAGTTTGACTTGACACAAATTTTGCTACTAACCTTGTCTGTTCATTGTGTTTCTAAAGACTCAACATTTATGGAACTTTAACAGAATTATGCATATTATCACGAGTTTTAATTTTTAACTTTTCCTGACATCTATGTTCTTCAGTTTTATTGATTTGCACTAGAGTTAGACAAAAGGGGCACCAGGTGTAGTAAGCTATTGTTAGCTTTATATGAATTTTTCACCTGTCAAATTTTGCTTAATAGTTTCAATTAACACATTATCATTTGCATGCTAATGTGCATAGCTGTCAAAATGAGGAAGTCTCTTAATACAAGAAAGTTTTGCTATACTTGCGTACAAGACAATGGTTTTGTTTTTACTGGCCTTGTTCTGTTGCTCCATACAGCTAACAATAAAGTTTCTTGTTGTCTTTGGCGCACATTTTAAGAGTAATTGATAAATGGGAATTAAATACGGATTAATTGAAAGTGGACAGGAATCGAATAAAAATAAGAGAAAGGACAAGGATAGTGAGAGATAAATAGTGTTGATGTGACAGAGAGTGAAAAGTGGAAATCGATATTTAAACTGTGACCTTTACTTGAAAGAATGAGGAACTTTAACATCTCAAAATTTTGCCGCAGCCCTTACAATATTAAGTTAATCCCTCATGGTGATTATGGAGAATGAAAGAGTGGGAAGGGAGGTGGATTGAGCTGGGGCCTAACTTTAGAGACAAAGGAAGGAAAAAAACTGGCTGAACAGAATCAAATCCCAAAAATAAAGATGTTACCTTGGTTGGAAGGTGTAAGAGGAAATTTATTCTAGGATGGATGGAGGGATTTATGTATGTACTATCAAGGATACTTTTCTTTGTCTTTTTCTTTTCCTTTGATTGTTTTTGTTCTCTTTTGGCCAATCATTAATCAATACTTTGGTTTTTTAGAGAGCAAAGTAGTTTGTTTTTTCACTTGCACTTTAGTTCAAATTGTAGTGGCTTAACATTATGTCATGCAGAAGGTTATGACACTTTCGTGTTCATGATACTATTAACAGTGTTTTCTAAACTAGCATGTCATAATAGTTAGACCGGCATAGTTGCAAGTTGGAAGGTTGGAGCTTTAAAATAACCTCTTAGAAACTAGCATGTCATAATAGGCATTGCATAATAGGCTGTTTCATTGTTCTGTATAACCTTTGTAATGGCTTTTTTTAATGTCTTACTCCACTCTGGGTTGGATGCTTTTGTGTTTTCTTGATCGACTTGACTCCGTAGATTTGATTGTTTGACAACAAGGCTGAGATTCCACATTTGTATCTTGATCTAATGCTGTTTTGTTCCTGAATTGCCTTTGTTGTGTACAAACTTTAAAGTATCAAGAAATTTCTTCACAGATACTTATTATTGTGGTCATTTCAGGAAGTTCCTGTTGGAGATTCATTTTGCCCATCTTGTCAGTGTGGCTTATGTGGCTTGGAACATTCTGGCAATGAGGATCAACTATTTACTCGAATGTGTTACCAGTGTAGCCGCCAATGTGTGTTTCTGTCAATGAATTTAGGTCTTTGTGATCCATATTTTATATCTTGATGTCTGTTTCTTATTCTTAGTCATCTTTTGCTTTGTAGATCACGTGGCTTGTCTAAGCAAAGCAGGAACATCAGTCTCTGATGACACTTTCCTGGATAAGTTTTGTAGCCAAAGCTGCTTTGAGGTATATCCTGTAACATTGCATTTGACTTGTGGAAATTCAGCATTTTTGTGCTGAATTGCTTGTTAAAAACTAATTAGGGACATAAAAGTCCTCAAATGCAATGTTATAATGGGTAGGTAAGCAAAAATGATTATACTGGAACTTGTTACAGAGTTGAAAGTGGATTAGTGGTTACATTGAGTGAACATTTCAAAATAAGTAAAAAAAAACCTTGCATCATAAGTTTTTGGTGTCATTTAGTAGTTATTTTGATTTTCTTTATAGGGTTATTTCACAAGCTTATTGCTGTAGTTGGTTTCTTCACAAATTCAGCATATTTCTGTTTTTATTCTGTACAAACTACTTGGTTATAGTGATCATTTGGCTGGTGCTGCTAGATTTGTGCTCGCCTTCATGAACTCTTGCAAATTTCAAATCCAACACCAATGGAAGGCTTAACCTGGACCATTACAAGATCTAGAAGAAACGATTGTAACGTACACAATAAGCGTGCTCATCCTCTCATTCAGGTGTCTCAAGTTCTAAATGTTTTTCATGAGTGCTTCGAACCTATAATTGAGCCCCACACTGGGAGGGATCTTGTTGCTGATATTGTTTACAATTCTGGGTGAGGCTTCTTGGTTTACGTATTTCCCCTTTAGTTACTGTATTTTCTAGTCTTCAATTGTTTGTAATCATCTTTTGAATATGTTGGGATACTGTCTTTTCTGTTTGGTTTTTGTCATCTTAGAGTTACTTAATTTTGCTTCTGGTTGTCTAAAGGGAATTGGCAGTGTATCTGTTGTCTTGATGTTTGGTTTGTTAACTCTATACTTGATTCAATTTGTTCTACACTTTCTCTTATACATATTTTCCAACATATACTGCCTTATTTGATAAATTTGTATGCATAACTTGCATGTATTCAAATATATTTTTCGTGCAAGCAGTGTTAGATCTTCAAAGCATCAATGATAGTAGTTGTATTAGTTGTATGTGAATCATCGGTTAGTTGTGGTAATTAATAAATAGATTGTACTAAAGTGAAAAGACAGCAAAGGACCATTTTCCTCTGGGAGGCAGGAGAGTTTCCCATATTGACTATATATATTAAATTATGATAAGAGTATTTATATTGATCTGGTGAAACTATATATTTTATTACTTGCCAGTATGGACCTTGATAGATAGCTTTAGAACAGTTGCTAGAGAATAATGCTTCCTGGGTCCACTGTAGAAATACTTAAAAATCAATTGTTTCTAGTTATGCATATTTGATTAATATGAAGAAATATATAAGAGTGATAGACACCAAGGGGTTGTCACCCATGTACAAAAAGAGGGTTAAGGACACATACCCTCATGCTTTCGACCTATCATGAAGTATACGACTACAAAATCAAGAAAGAAGTCTGCTCAAATCCTGCTGCTTGACTCCAGATATGCCAGAACCTAAACAAAGTGACTTGAAACCTGGCTATGTGAAGCTATACCCTCAAATACATTGGTTTCTTTTCTTCCATCCAAATTATATTCGAGGACACTTTAGTGTGCATAATTGACCCTCCAAAATTCAATGTTCACTTGGCATGGCTGTACGCATTTCTAATGTACATATGATCTTCAAAGTTGGTTGTGTTGTACTAGCTTTAGGTTTGCAAAATATTTGTTCAGGCAACTGCCAAATAGAATATCACAATCAAAGTTGTACTGGTAGGAAGTTTAGGGTTCAAGCTTTCAAGGATATTATGTACATTGAGGCCTTGTTTTATGGCTAACAGGATCCAATAGTATATCAATGGTGGGTGAGGGGCACTATGATACATTAGTGCTATATTGCCTTGCTTAATTTTGGAAATTAAAGGTTGAGCATTCTGAGGTCTTGTGCCTAGTGGTTCTGTTTAATAAATCTGTGTGCCCCGCTTGAATCTTATTAGAAGTTACAGTCTTTTGATGACTTTCCTTTTTGTTTTACTAGGTCAAAATTCAGGAGGTTGGATTTCCATGGGTTTTATGTAATAGCTTTGGTCAACGGCGAGGAACTTGTTTGTGTTGCTACTATCAGGTAATTCATTTGGGTGTTGCTAAGTGTTCTCATGTTCCAGATATCAGATTAAATCACTTATCTTTCAATTCTTTTGCTTTCAGAATTCATGGTCAGAAAGTGGCAGAGATGCCACTTGTAGCTACACCTTTCAAGTATCGTCGACAGGGTATGTGTCGGCTTCTCGTGGATGAGCTAGAGAAGGTAGTTTCTGCCTACATATGTGCGTTTCGTATTGCTACAAAGTAATTACATAATATGTTTAAGGCCCGCTAGAGATGCTTGATTCTTTTTTTTATTTTCCTTTTTTTTGTGTGTGTGTTGGGTAGGGGGGGTGGGGTGGGGTCTGCATCAATTAGTTGTTTTTCTGTTACTCATGGATTCTTGTTGTGTTTGATGTCACTCTTATCTTCTTTTGCAGATGCTTGTTGAAATGGGTGTTGAAAGATTGGTATTACCAGCTATAGCTCAGCTCAGTAATACCTGGGTTTCTTCATTTGGCTTTGCAGAGATGCCAACATCTTTGAGGAAGGAATTGTTGGGTTATCCATTTGTTATTTTTCAGGGAACCACCATGTTTCAGAAAATTCCCGGAAGATCAGCTGCTACAGGTAGGCAGAGAGCTGAAAATTATAGGCATAACATAGTGCTGCTGAGGTCTTTAGATGTTCAACTGAATCATTAGTTGGTCGCTATCATACTGGACATTTTATCCTCTAGGTCCATGTTACTCTGGAATGTTTTCTATAATATTTGATTTTATATGAGTCTAAATTACTAAATTGATTTTCTTTTGATGATGAATTAAAGGATTTTTTTGTCTGGTTTGTGCTGTGCAGATTTGTTGCCATCAACAGGAAATCTGGAAAGGACTGGAACCAGACTTGTGCAGGTTATTCCTCGTCCTCTGGAAAATTCTTTTCATTTGCTTGTGATGATTTTTTAGCTTCATATGTATTCCCTTATGGATGGATTGAGAAAATCCCCTCCAATCCCACGAGGCTTTGGGAATGAAGTTCATGTCAGAGCTAGACTGATATTCTTCACCCGCTAGACATTTGATACATTTTAAGACCTACCTGAATTGCAATATTTTACGTGAGACAGTTCTCAGTTCTCACATTTATTTCTTGTGACACCAGGGTTTCTTGTTATTTGATTAGGAGTAATATCTCCCTATGAATTGCTGCGAGACTGTCCTTCATAAACCTCCATCTGTATTATTAAGAATGATCTCTTACACTGCCCCTTCTGCAGCTCTGTAAGTGTAATCTAGAACTTAGGTTATGCGGATTTCTCCTTGGCTAAAAGGGGTTTGGAACTCGTATTTCTTTCTTCAAGGAAAGCATCCCTTCATTAGAAATTGTCACCTGTTGGAAGTTTCAATTTTTCCTATTGGTTTTGAGGCTAAATCTTTGTATGGATGGGACCACTCTACAAAATTATTCTCTCCTTTAGAGACCAAAACAGATGCCAAATCTTTGCTAAGAAGGAAGGGTGATGCAGGTGCTCAACAAAATTATTATCTCCAGTAATTAAACAGAAGAAAAAGGTCAACCGGAAATGTTGAACCCCCCCCCCCCCCCCCCCCCCCCCCCCCCCTCATTTTTAAATTCCTGGCTGTCCAAGTAATCGATTCACTTCCCTTGGTTTTATTGTTACTGTTTGTGCTGTTGATTCTTAAGAGACCTGTTTCAACTCTGTTGCATTTGTCTCTAGCACCACGTTATTCTTTCTGGATTAGATGGCGGGTAGAAAAAGATTTCTTCTTGTCCTTGCGTGGCCTTGTATCATATTTTTACCCATTGCTGCTGCAGGAACTTCACCCTAAGGATGATCACAACAAGAGGTTCAATTTGCATTACAAGCGAAGAGGGAAACATGAAGCTCCTGGTAAAGAGAAGACAGAGATGGATGGACCAGACAGGAACCAATCTACTTACAAGTGCGTCTACAAGCGGCGGAGGGTTCAGGCAAGCAGGGATTGTAAAACAGTAATGGATGGTCTACACAGGAATCAATCCACATACAAGTGCGTATACAAGAGGCAGAGAATTCAGGCAAGCAGAGTTTCTTTTGTTAGTCAATAGATAATACTTGAGACCTTAGTGGAAAATGTACATTAGTAGAGACTTTAATCCTCAGCGCAAGTTAGCCTTTGTCCTTCAACTTTTTAGAAGGAGGCGGGGCCGGTGGGTTGAAAGAATGTGCTGGCACCCTTTTTTGTGTCTAAATAGGCTCGAATAATTTTAACATGTGCTTTAAGTTGAATCCCACTGAGCTGATGGTGGGAGATAATTAACCCATCGAAGGTCGATTTCATCTTTGTAACCCGAAACTCTGACCAATTCATTTAAAGCCACAAAAAAATTACTTATAAATTCTTTGGGATTTTATTTCTCTGTAAAATATATGGTTCAGATATTGTTACTTTTGCTCCGTTGCCTTTCTAAATTAGACGAAATAAATGGCTCATATTGATAGTGCTCATTGCCTTCTGAAGCCATCAAATACATATTGAATAGTGTTTAGAGTACTATCTATTGCTCATCAAATACTTTGTGATCCTCACATTACATGCAATTCTCCTTTGATGTCATGATGAGTTATTTAATCGAGACCAATCTATACCAAATGGCATCGTTGTGAATGCGGCTCCATAACATTGCACCAAAAATAAAATTATCGATCAATTTTGAATATTAAGTACTTAATTGGTGTTGACAACAACAAATACGTTTAAACTCTATCTCCAGAAGAAAGCAAAAACAAAAAAGATTGAGAACAAAGATATAGGCGATATTAAGGTACAGAAGGGTGCTTCCTCACCCGTGAGGAAAAAAAATACTACACTAAAATCTCAAATATAGATGGTATTATTTCATATATATGTGGTATTATTTCACATATAGATGGTGTTAATCTCAAGTAAAAAAAAACAGCAAAAAAAAGTTTTACTGAGAAATTAGATATAGGCGATATTGTCTTAGGTATAGGTGTTATTATCTCCAATATAGGTGGTATTATTTCATGTACATAAATGAAATTACGAAAATAATTATAGGTACATAAATAACAATCCTAGGTATAAAAATCATGATTTCAAGTATAGAAATGAAATTACGAAAAATGATCTTTGATATATGTCATACTGTAATTAATGCATGATATGAATTAGGGAAGTCTCAGTGAATAGCTGGTGATGTTAGCTTCCAATAGAGCATCTCCCGTAATTGCCTTTTGCAAACCAGCAAGGCAGCAACTTACCATTTAAACTTTTTAATCAATTATTTTGGTTAAGGCACTCAAGTGGTTGCTCATTAGGCACTCCGTATATAGCCTTTCTAACTATCATATTGGATACCCAAGGAAAATATATACTCCGTATGTTGTAGTCTACTTATTATTCTGCTAAAATTCTAAACGTTAGCTTAAGCAAATATTAGATATTCTACAAAATAACCAAGAGAGTCTTCAATCGCAACAGATTATCCTAAATCGCTGTTTATAACATCAAACACTTCACATATGTACGTCGTATTTTTACTTTGCCCCATCGAAGTATCGAACATGCAAAATCTATGTACGCTACCCGACCAAAGATGTATGGTGGTCGGTTTCTTGTGGCTTACTCCGTACTAATTATGACAAATTATAGAGGTGTCACTACCATCAGTTACTTTAATTAGTGCTTTATTGCCTTGACAACAATAGCAAGTTTGTCCATAGAAAGATAAACAATACTCGGTTTCAAGTGTAACCAACTGCATTCACTCACTGCCCATAATCAAACAAAAAGAAGAGAACATAGTTCATCCTTAGTAGTAGCTAGTACTCCGTATATATTACCAAGTAGAGCTCATCACGTGATATTTACATCTAATATAAATTATATTATAATATTAAAATCTCATATATAAGTATTGTTATATCAGATATAGTTATTGTTATACTAGATATAACTATTGTTATATCAGATATAAAAATACACAACATATAAAAATATAAAAAATCGTATATCAGATACAGATATTGTGATCTCAGTTATAAAAATGAAATTAGACGAAATATATTTATATTAGGTATAAATTAGGAATTTCTCATCCGAAATTATGAGTAATGATTGGTCAAGAATAGTTATTGCGCTTAAGCCAGCAATTGACAAGTTTTGCTCGATAACCAGTACAAATTAGTCTGGTTTGTGCTCAATCACTTCATTCACATCAACTACAGATATTCTCAAAAGTAAAGGTGCTCAACAGAACAAGAGCTAAGATATATATAAAGTACAAATAAGCTATATAATTTTAATTTGGGTCTAAATTAAAGAACGTCGAGAAAGATAGTATAGATAAAATTTAATGCTAAATCTTGTATACTAAATTTGGAGACTTACCAGACCAACCAAGTTAGTCGGCATTTGGCCAGCTAGATTGCACCGTCAAAGATCTAATTTAATACAGCACACATAATTATACATATATAGTGGGGATGAGCACGCATTATTTTAGAAGGAATTGGGGAACAACTAATTTTTCCCTGATATTATTCCCTTAATGATGTTGTTCTTGGTCGAGCCACGAGGCTTTGGCAGATTAGAGAAGGAAGAACCACCAGGGCTTGGGTTGTTGGGTGGTCCTCCGCCACCAGACCCTGAGCTTGATGACGATGAGTTGGCAGAGCTAGAGCTCATTTCTAGAGTGATGATTTTGAACTAGATATTTTGTTGTTCTTCTATTCAAAGAGTGGCTTGCTGTGGATTCAACTGTAAAGCACTATATATAAAGAGTAAGGAGAGTGACTGCCCTGGCATCATTCATTCGTATTTGGATGATGTCATGTATAACTCTACTTCATAGTATATGGGCAGCTGGAGTTAATGAATCAGGAGTTATCTATCTCTATGGAATTATTGGATTAACTCCTATTCTCTTTTTTAAGTTGTCACCCTTTAAATATGTTAACTTGTGAAACCTCAGTAAGATCTAAACCACAATCTATCGTTTATATTAGACTTTGTTAATCTTAGGATTTTACATATGCTTAAGTAAAGTTTAAACAATATTATGCTTTTGGTGGTATCACTGTGAGGATGGGAGGCGGATGAAGTCATAAAATCTGGTCATAATTTAGTCTCTTTTTAGTTGATATATTTGATTTTTTTTTACAGTATTCATAACTTCTTAAAATATTTTTTCTCTAAATTCATAAGATAAATAATTATAAAATTTTGGTATTTTGAAAATTTACACAAAGATACATTCAATAAGATCGATCTCACAAGAATATAATATTTATTATAACATAATTAAAATTTAGTCAAAGTTTATAAAAAATTGACTCATAAAATGTAAATGTAACAGCTAAAAAAATGAAGGGAATATTACTCCCACAAATGGATTTCAAAAAGTAGCCACTTTGACAAATAAATTTTTATTTAGACAAAATATTCTAAATAGTAATGTATCTTTAAATTCGGTTGAGATCAGATATCACTATCAGCTTTAGCTCTAATAATACAGTTTCTTGAATGGATAAGAACATATGTTTGACTGTTATCTCAAACTAAACACTGTACTTGCCAGATAACAGTACATGCTACGCTTTCAGGTTTATACCATACCAAGTACTACTTCCAGACTAGCTGGAATCGAGCACTAATCCTCATGACTGCTGAGAGGTGAAAGTCAGTGCTCTATATGACTATTTGTCTGACTGCTTGCTATAGCTAGCAAGTTACTTCTAAGTTTACGTACCCAAAATTGTTACTTCAAACTTTCAAAGTAGTTATTGTTGCATGACATCTTTGTTGATTCATTGAAATGTCAAGATCTTTGATTCATTTCAATGGTCTTTCAATGACCTCTCTTGAATGTTTTTGTACGTACCTGCCATGATATCCTGGCTTTTTCTTGGCCGTGCATGTACATTATTAGCATGCTTTATTTTTATCTCATTTTTATGTATAGAATTAAAGTTTAAAAAGTTTTATTATAAATTCTCATCATGTTATAAAAAATAATATATTCAAATTAAATCTTATTAGATAAAACACGATATAAACTTTTAGAAAAATATTAAGTGTGTGAAATAATACAAGTGTATTCCTTTTCCATCTTTGATGGTTGAAGAACGGAGTGCAGGACAGATGGGGCCCGTTCAACTACTGTAACACAAGTAACTCTTATTGGTTCTGCTTAACATATACTGAACGTGGACGACTGACTGGACTGAGAAGGAGACGCATGGGTTTAAAATTGGCGATAGCTACCCTTGAGTTTCCGATATGATGAAGATTTGATGAAGACTTGCATGCACTTATTCACAAAGTTATAAACCAGAAATCTATATTTAATCTGTGGCATCTTTTTTTTTTTATCAAGCATTCCCCTGTTTAGTTTATTATTATCCAATTATTCTCTTTCTGGAATATAGGGACTTAGGGAACACTACCTAAGACAAAAAATTAGCTACCATTTTTAACTATTATGATTATATTAAAAAGGGAAGCTAAATTATTATGTCTTCCCTGCCTTAAAAAACTAAGACATCGTATTTTCTACATAAAATAAAACTACAGTATATATTATTATCATAACTTTAACAACTAATACTATAAGTTTATGATTTTATATCATTAAATTTATGTTTAAAAGTAATTCAAAATCAAAACAAGATACATTTATAAAATATTTCAAAATTTTCAACTATATTGCAAAATATTATTTATATGAGTTTAATTAAGACTCCTACTTATTAATAGATACTCCCTTCGTTTCTTTTTATTCTTCTCATTTGGAATCTATAGATTTTAGAGTAAATCTTTGACTATAAATTCTTCATAATTTTTAAGAAAAAAATAATCATACGGAGTCTTAAAATATTTGTCTCAATATATAATTTTTCAAATATCAACTTTTTATATTTTTTGCAAATACGTAATTGAAGATATTTAAAATTTAAGTTAGCTTTGTGATTTGTACCATAAAAATGAGAAGAACAAAAAGGAAAGGTCAGAGTAGTTGTATTACGAGTTTTGTTTCCTCATAAATTAAGTTGTGTCTAGGTTATACCTAAGGTAAAAACAAATAATTGGAAGGATCGAACCGTAGGATTATAAGATTATACAAATTTGTGAAAATGGTGAAAACATGTATAAATTACTTAGTTCTTTTCAAATAGGAACAATATCAAAAAATTGAGATAACAGTATTATACACTTAAGAAGTCAGTATAGTACATGGGAAAACTTGAAGGTCATTATAATATATGCCATTTTATGATTTTTTGAAAATTTTACAAAATCAAAATAAAGACACTACTGGATGTTCCCCATGGTCATGTGAAGAAATTTGGAGCCGTTTTTTTGGCAAGAGCTTGGAACCATTTAATACCTTTTCCAAATACCTTTAAAAAGAAATTATGACTAATTATAGGATTATTAAAAATCAGTTGAAATGGATTTTAGAGTCAAGCAGATGATTCCTATCACTTTTAGGGTCTTATACAACCCTTTGAGACTCGTGTGTTAAGCGTATAGAATTCTCTCATTAAATCCGAAAATGTCCAAATGACCAAACTTTAAAGGTAATATACATTGGTTTTTAGATGTTTTAAAAAATAAATAAAAATAAAATAAAGGTATAAGATGTTTCATATGGTTATATGAGTAGGTTTAAAACTATTAAATATATTATATTTTATCATCGTAAAAATGAGTTTATCACCCAAAGTAGGAAAAAAAGGAACATGAATGCCTCTTGGAAAGATGAATCAAAAAAATGCAGGCAGAGCTGGGGTTTCTCAAAATATATCAGGGATGAAGGTTCAAGTTTTGCTGAGATCTTGCATCTTGGCTATAGAGGAAGCTCTCTCTTCGGCACTGACGCACTGTATTGTATCTTCTGATTGTAAGGAAGCAGCGGACGAGATTAATGTTTCTAACCGTCTTCAATCCACTCATTTAAACATAATTTCGAGATTGCAGGGTACAGATGCAACTTTACTCAGAGTTGCAGCTTCAGTTTGATAGAAGGAGCACAAGCATGGTAGCTGAGAGATGCTAGGAAGAAGTCAATGAAGATTTGGGTCATGTTTTGTGGACTAGCTTAGCTAGCCTCACTTATGTGAAACTTTTTTAGGAAGACTTTAATAGTTTATGGGGTCCAATTTTTTTTTTTTTTATTCCAAAAGAGGCAAAGCCGAAAAAGAAAAACAAACAAACAAACAAATAACAAAAAGAAAACCAAACCTAAAACAAGAGAAAATTAGGGAGGGACAAATCTAGGAAAAGTTATTCCCTTAACATCCTCATCTAAAATATTTTTGAATTCAGAAGGAGCACTTTTCAAAAGTGCGAAATGGACATTATTATTAACCCCCTGATTAGCAAGTCAATCAGCAGCCCTGTTCCCTTCACGGTAGATATGGGTCACTCGAATTTGCCAGTCTGCTACGTTCAGAAGCTTCTTGCAATAGCGTATAATATGGGTACAATCCCCATTAATATAATCGTCTTGTTGAAAAGCCTTGATGCATGCTAGATTATCCATTTGTACTTCTAGTTTACCTAGGCATAGGCATAGTTCTTTTGCCAATATGAGTCCTTTTTGCAAAGCCAGACATTCAGCTCTAAACGCTCTACAAATTCCATAATTTGCCATAAAGGCCATAATCCACTTGCCATTGGAGTCCCGTACCACACCTCCTCCTCCAGCTTCTCCTGGAGATCCCTTAGCTGCCTTATGGGGTCCAATTTTGCTATATATTTAATTTATATCTCTTTTTAAACTAAAAAACAATATATTAAATAGTATAATATCTTTGAAGAATCTTGATTTTAAGTTTAACTTTAGTCATAATATAACCTTAAAAAATCTATTAAACTTTTAGCATGATTCTGTGTAAGATATGTATATCTATGGCCATCCAAACCATAAATTAGCCATAGAATCTGTTTAGTTTTGCTACTTGATTTTATGTTATTCTCAGCAAGAAGCACCTTTCCTGCATTGAGTCTTTGATAATGTCATTGGTCAACTTTTTGTAAGCAAACTCTAAAGTAGATGCATGCATGTACTACAATTAACTTTTAGTTTTCTCTTATGCAATCTATTAGGGGTTAATGTTATTTATTTGATTAATAGTTTTTTTTAATCTTTCAATATCCTACTTACTAAAGTAAACATAAATAACTAAGATCATAATAAGCAAGGATAATAAAAGTAATTACTCAAGTGACACAATAATAACTAATTCTAATTTTTTTTTATTAAAAAATAGTTATAAATTACTATGTCATGCCCTCAATTAGCTTTAGTGTTTGCTATATAAAGTTAGGTTATTACTCATAATATTTTATTTTCAATCACACTTACATATTATACATTCATAACTTTACAATAATATTGTTTCTCTAATTGTAATTTTGTCACTTTATTGTGCGTTCGTCAATTGAATATTAGATTTAATTTTTGTAAGAAAATTTCAAATTTGATTTTTTTTAGAGGTTGAGAAAGAATTAAAAAAAAAATCAAATGGAGCATAAATCAAAACCATAACATCAAGTTTTTTTTTATATATGCTTTTTAAACACATATTTACTTATACATTGGTATCTATTGATGTAGATATATAAGAATTTTATTTTATATAGGACATTTTTCTAAAATTTCATCTAAAACTCATAAAATATGAGGAACAACACTACAATCCATGAAGAGAATCGAACATTTAGAGTACTTTTGATATGAGGACACTATATATATAGGCTTATAGGTAGTCCACTATAGTTAGAGGGTTTAGTTTTCTTTGGAACTTTAACCAACATATGCTCTCTTGAAAGCACATTATACAGGGGAATTTTAGTTTACATGCACAAGCAAACAAAGGCAAGAAGAGATGTTGTCCGTCAAAAGGTGAGGAATTTTATATATCCATTTAACGATAGGCAAGATTTCGTGGATAAACGAGATACAATAAGATTATTACGTTGTCAACAAAAATTAATTCTCGCTATAACAAAAGTTATTCCTATTATAACAAAAATCACATCTATAATAAAAAAGATATAACGATTTCAATTGATGAAGATTGTGATATGTTTGAAAAGAAAATACTAGGTAAATTGTACAAAAGTTATCCTTTAATATAATAAAAGTCATCCCTTAATTTAACAAAAACTATTTTGTAAAGGTTTGTCATTTAATACGGTTTATGAGTCCCCATTATACTAAAATTTTTGTGTTAACTATAATGAGCACCTTCTCAGAGTTCTTATATGAAAAGAAAAAAAATGCTCGTTTATACAGATAGTCGTATTAAAACAGTAACGAAAGGTAGTCAAATTTTTATTTTTAATGAAAAATGATTCACGAATTGATTAAGTACTCGTATAGAGTACCTTCTGTACTTTTATAGGTAAATGTTTTCGTAAAACTTTATCTATTTTCAAGTAATATAACATTTTATACAGTGAAATTAGTTCTAAAAAACAAGAGAACGAGATGCAAAAGAATTCTTGCGTTAGTAGTTTAGTACTATAATCCTATTTATATTGTGATCTGTACTTATATTTGTCTTTTTGTTAAGAATTCGTAATATACTTTAGATTATAAAAGTAAGTATAACATCTGTTGAGATCTTATACATCCTAAGATTGGATTGGTTTTAATCCTGTTGCACTTATTCTAGTGAAAGTTTCACACTTGTTTCGACATCTGTATGCATATTTCATACACTGTACAAACACCCCTGAGCTTATCTTATGTAAGCACGTCTTGGGATGACTATTCAATCCGAATCCGATTTGATTCCGATCTGATTCAAAGGAAAAAGCCCGATCCAAACTCGTTTAAAAAAACTCTGATTCTGAATCCAATAAAAAAGTCCAAATGCGAATAGGAGATGGATCAGATTCGGATCTTATACTACATCCGACCGAATATGATCCGAGTTTGACTCGAAAAAAATCCGGCTCATATTTATATGAAAAAATATTAATTGATTATAAATTTTTATTACTAGTGTTTTCCATTTTGTAAAAATAATTTTTCTTAATTTCAAAATGGCCCATTATATAACATTAATGCTTAATTAAAGGCTTTAATTTGATCAAAATTTCTCTAAGAAGACCATTTCTTAACGGAGGTCTAACGAAGGTCCGATGGATCGGATCGGGTCAGGTCGGATTTGGACTCTATGATTTCGGACTCGGATCGGATCCAAAATGAAGATCCGAAAATTAGGTGGATCGGAGTCGGATTTTGCTAGGTCTGACCCAACTCCGACCCATTGTCATTCCTACTCATACGATAAGAGATTAAGAAAACCTAGTTTGAATAATCATTGCAAACCCCTGAAAAAGAAAAACATAAGGGCTAATGATCATCTTGCTGTATTGCATGGTTTCCTGCTCATCCATTGACTCATCCATCCAAGCAAGTCGATGCTTCATGAGAGAACTGTAACTGTTGATTTCTAGCTTCTTCGAGCATCTCCCGCTCATCCCATCTCTCAGTTAAGCCTACTCCTTGCAGCATCTTCACCGCTTCTGCCATCCTCGGACGGTCCTCTGGTGCATTTTGAGTGCAAAGCAACACAACCTGGAATATCATCTCATCTTCCTTTGGATAATAGACTTGGAAGTTGCTGTCCACTATGTCATGAAGCCTCTTTTCCCCAATAACTTCTTTATCTAAAGAGAATTGCACCAAAAAGAATCCGAGTAATACAAAAAAGTAATTAAGTATAACATACGTTGAGATTTCATACAACCTAATATTAGATTAGTTATATAATCCTGTTGCTCTGATTCTAGTGAAAGTTTTACACTTGTAGTTTTGAAATCTGTACGCATACTTCACTATACAAACGCCCCTGAGGTTATCCTATATAAGCACTTTTCACAGATTAAGAGAGAAAGAAAAACGGAGTTTGAATAAAAAAGAAAAACACTAGGGCTAATGATCATCTTGCTGCTGATAATTGCATGGCCTCCTGCTCATCCATTGACTCATCCATCCAAGCAAGTCGATGCTTCATGAGAGAGAGCTGTAACTCTTGATTTCTAGCTTCTTCGAGTGTCTCCCACTCGGCCCATCTCTCGGTTAAGCCTACTCCTTGCAGCATCTTCACCACTTCTGCCATCCTTGGACGGTCCTCTGGTGCATTTTGAGTGCAAAGCAATGCAACCTGGATTATCATCTCAACTTCCTTTGGATCATAGGCTTGCAAGTTGCTGTCAACTATGTCATGAAGTCTCTTTTCCCTCAATAACTTCTTTATCTAAAGAGAATTGCACCAAAAAGAATCCGAGTAATATAAAGGAAAAAAAGAACTAAGGAATTCAACTTAGGCAAGCAGTTTGAGCAGAAATTTCCTTACGCACTCCCCTCTCCAGTTTTATTTTTTGACAAAAAAAATATTTCTAGTTACTATGTTAGTTTAGACTGCTGTTGATGGGTGGTCGATAGTTAAGTACTAAGTGATTATTCTCTTCTCAGTGCTACATACAAAATAACCCACAAACCATGCCTTACTTGACAGTTGACACTCATCATACTCTCAAATTCAGTTCAATCAAGGGCAATTAATATTGGAAGCTCAATACATAGCTAGGAACCAACAGAAAATTCCAAGAATTAACAAGGTGAAAAAGAACTTACATGATCAACCAACAGCACATCTTCTTCTTCCTCTAGGCGGGAGAAGTCTATGGCACGCTGACCTGTCATGAGTTCTAATAGGGTTATACCATATCCAAACACATCGGTCTTTTCAGAAGATTTCCCTGTGGATAGATATTCAGGAGCAATATGACCCATAGTTCCTCGTACTTGAGTTGTAACATGGGTTAATTTTGCATCCACCAATTTTGCAAGCCCAAAATCTCCAAGTACAGCTTCAAAATTATCATCTAAAAGAATATTAGCAGCCTTGAGATCACGGTGTATGATCTTAGGATTGCAATGCTCATGCAAATATTCCAGGCCATGGGCAGTCCCAAAAGCTATCTTTTTTCTCCTTGGCCAGTCTAAGCCTTCCTCATTGGGCTTTAAGTCTACAGGAAAGTTGACTTGCTCATGTAAGCATCAAGTAAACAGGAAAAAACAGAAAATAACGTAACACTTCCTGAATAAGATTACCACCTCGTAAGCGATAAGCAACACTGAGATTTTTCATGTATGGGTAAACAAGGATTCTCTCCGAGGCAGTGGTACAATAGCCAATCAACCGCAGAAGATTCTTATGGACTGCAACACTTATCAATTGGACCTCCCTCAGAAATGCAGCCTCTCCACCTGGATTATGATAGTATGTGAGACGTTTCACAGCCACCTTTGTGGCGTCCGTCAATTTCCCTTTGTAAACCTTCCCAAAGCCTCCTTGGCCAATGATATTAATTTCACTAAAATTATTGGTGGCAATTTGAACCTCACGCCAAGAAAATCTTTTCACTTGTCCGAGGGAGAATTTGCACTCATCTTCACCTGGGCAGTTTAAAGAGAGACAGGAAGCAAAAGAGAAAGAGAGTGAGAATCACATATATCAACTAACATTCAAAACAGAAAAGACATTGCCCACACAAAAGCCTATTTATGGAGGGATGATTAGCTGAATTGTTGAACGTTATAGGATGCTAAAGTCTATATGAAAATATTTCTCCACTGTCATCAAGCCCATATAGAACATACACAAAAAAATTGTTCTCTGTATTTTTTATTATGAAGACACCAAAAATATATGGAAGAAATATCAGATTGATGCATGATAACTGATAGCTGATAGGGAAAGTAGGCATAATATACCTGCAACATCTACAAATACTTCATTTTTGAACTTATGCTGTTGATGCCGTCGATATGTTAAGGCTGCCCCCAATAACAAAAGGATGAATGCTCCACAACTAGCGGCAATCATGACAAGTTCCATTTTTGATTTTCTGGTCGCAACTGGAGATGCATTGTAACATTCAGTACA
Organism: Dysphania ambrosioides; assembly: GCA_026401315.1. Taxonomy (NCBI): domain Eukaryota; kingdom Viridiplantae; phylum Streptophyta; class Magnoliopsida; order Caryophyllales; family Amaranthaceae; genus Dysphania; species Dysphania ambrosioides. The sequence continues at coordinate 3,495,423 of CM048666.1, forward strand.
TGCATAAAAGCAACTTTATTATGAAGGAAAATACAAAACGAGAGGCAAGAATGTTTTTTCATGAGATTATACCTACAACAGAAGAGCTGGAATCACAAGGTTTTTGAAATCTGGCACCACATTCCAGGCTTGTTCCTGTAAAACTGAAAACAGATATAAAAGCAATTAGAGTAGAACATCAAGCTCAGAGTACCCTAGAAATAAAAACCTCACACATAGCCAGAATTGTATATGTAGAGGCAATGAGCCTAAAAGCACAAATTTCCAAAAGAACACAAGAAACTTGAGAATAAGAGAGTTTCCACAGGTGGCTACATTGAAAGTGGTGCAAATGTGCAATCAGCTTCTTATAGACTCAATATTCTCAGGGTATCTTCTCTTCAAGGAAATTTAAATATGTAAAAAGATTTTAGCAGTTCAAAGAAAGGAAAACAAACCAAATTCCATTAAGTAATTACTTGAATGTTCTAGCTGAAAAGAGTTGCTGGGGGATTGCGCCATTTAAATCGTTTTCTGAAACATCCCTGTACAAAGAAAACCAGCAGCGAGAAGTTTGTTAATCCATCAGCTTTACCAGATAAGGAGCTATGGGTATGGGCTACAACAGAGAGAAGTTATTCTTAGAAACAATTAGCCAAGTATTACAGATGCTTAATATGGGTGAGATGCGCCCAACTACTTGGTATAGAACCAGTAAATTTATTGTGTGAGAGATCCAGAGTCTGCAAGTTCACCAAGCTGCTCAAACAATTTGGTAACTCACCAGATAAGTTATTATCCTGCAACTCCCTGCACAGAGCCAAATGCTATTATATAAGAAACATTGAGACTACTGCACACAAACTAGGGGGAAACAAAACTCTGTCAGACAGCCAAACAGCCAAAACCGAGGAAGTTAGACAGAAGGTTGTGAAAGACAAAATATAAAGTAAATACCTATTACTTATCTATATACTCATTATTTTTTGCTTCCTTCATTTTATTTCTAGATGAGTATAGTAGTGGCATTACTACTATTCACCCATACATGGTATTTGGCCCACGATTACTCACAATAAACATAGAAAGGAGTGTGTGGGATAAGGACTGTCCAGCAAGGAACATTATACAAGTCAGTGATCCATGGGAAGACTCCACAACAAATAAATGAGTTCCAGGGAGACAGGAAGATAGGTCAAAGTAGCGTGAGATAACTTCCATAGCAAGAAAGAAAGGAATATGTGAAAGCAGAAGGCAGGGAAAAGATCAGATGGTGCAAGAGGAACCTATAAATAAAAGAAAGAAAATAAAGAGAAACAAGCTATCAATCCACAACACTACTCAAAATTTACTTAATCATCTCTTCAACTACCTATTTAAATGTTGTTCCCAAGGCTTTCTTACCCACAGCTACCAAGGGTAAGTTACTCACGACTCTCACCCTGTTCTTTCCACCCCAACAAAACTTTTATTCTGAACTGAACTCATTACCCTTAATTCCTTGAACAGAAATATTTTGAGGTTACTAGCTCTATACTATAATTATTTGAAAAAGCCCAACCAGTAAATAGTTGTTAGAAGTTGAAAGATTAGAGCTTTACGGTGCGCCCTTTTCATCTTAAAATTCCGTAATTAATATTAACTTAACAAAACAAGTCAGACAATAGGGTTAAAGTTGAGTAGATTAAACTAAATGTTGGCACCTTATCAGGAATTTATTATCGAAAGTGGGTTTAGTTGTGCTGGTGAATCACTAATGCAGCATGAAAGATAAAATTATACTAGGAAACTGTCGATTGCAGGTTGACATGAAAGTAAAATGAGTGAAGGTTCCTTACAAGATAATCAAGAACTTCAATTTACATATAGCAGGAGAGAGATATCCAGAAAATCCAATTGAACCAAAGCTCCTGCATGAAAATTAGGCATGTGGATCATTAAGAAATTTTCAAAAAATTATAATTTAATCTGGAGGGTTAATGCCTGGAAAGCTACAAAATAAATTCATAATTTCAGATAGCCAAGAAGGCAAGAGCTAGTCACTTCAAAATCTCAGTCATCAAAATCCATTTTGGAAACACATATTTAGCTGAAGACCTTCGCATGACATATCTGATCAATGAAAGAATATGTAAAAGAAATTTCAGAAAACTTACAGGTATGTGACATGTCCATTCAAACAAGTGACATGAGACCAGCCTGAGCAAGGATTCACATAGAAAATATTCCAATCTTTAACCATTTTTTCAGAGTTATTGAAAACCTTTATGACATCCATCAAAGCCTCACCTGCAAAACAGATGAAGGCACATGAACTTGTAGTGATATAATGATATTTAGCATAAATCCTCTATCAAATCTATGCTACATATCAGAGAATTGTAAATCACGATCAATAAAGAAAACCTTTCGACTATGACAATCTGCTAGGTTTCTACTCATACTTCAAGTTGATGACAGAAAACAAATAATTTTTCACACACCCTTTTAATAAGGGAAAATTTGCAGATGATTATTAGCTTTGGAATTTTTACATTGGTTTCAAGATTGTAGATGAATCTCTGTACCATAAAGACAACAATAATTTTATATTGGTCCAGGCCGACACCTAACTTTAAGAGAGATTCGACAGAATGAAGAAGCAATACCATTGGACATCATGGAACCACTGAAACAGAATCCTCCTTGATCTAAAGCTGCTAAAATTGCTTATTGACTATGAACAGTGTATCAGAGAATTGCTGTGACATATTGTAGAAAAGTATATTTGCCTTTAAGCAAAACTTCTGTTTTAGGCAAGCAGGGAAGACACATAACATTGTAGAAGAGGATGCTAGTCCTTGTTGCTAAGTACTATCTAGTCTCACTAAGAAATCTATTTGGAATCCTCATCAATGATTATCAAAAAATCTGATTTCACAAACAGAAATATAAGCTACGAGTAATCGTTAAAAATGTGTTCTTGGTTCTAAATATCAGACAGACAAGGGAGAAACTGGGTGAGCTAGTGCAATGTCAAGATTAGCTAGGAACTGTAAGATTAATATATGCAGAATTACTATCAGTAATAATAGTCACAAGTTTCTGATCACTTCCTCTCAACCTTTTTCTACATACTATTAGTTGAAACACTGTAATCAGCACATCAGAACTAAAGATAACGTGGGATATCTCACGGCATATGGGACAATAAACTGAGAACTCCAATACCCTTTCTGTGATTGGATAAGAAGCCATCCTCGATACCCTAGTCATCTATATTAAGAATGAAAAGAAAAAAAAACTAAGATTGAAGACAATAATTACCTTCAACATCAGGAGCTGAGGTTGAGGAACCATTTTTTAGCAGCAAGACGAAGAAGAGCCAGCTCAGTATAATCTTTGTCAAAGTGCGCTCAGAAATTAGAAATTCAAACCTACAACTCCCTCTTTTGTCTGAAAAAAAAAAAATCAAATACAGTTATTCATGTTCAGTAGGTTATCTTGATAAGTAAAGGTGGGAATGTTTAAACTACCATACCATTCAGTTTGTGACACAGGAACGTAGAAAGATAGATATGATTCATATAATTATTACAAAAAAAATAGTAAGTGAAAAATTAAGATTGAATTCTTGTCTGCAACTAAAATGGCTTATATAGTAGTACTAGTACCTAATATTCTGTTATAAAACACCCCCAAAGTTGCAATATAAGGCAACTTGTCTGAAGTGTAAAAGACATCTTCTTTCCAAATATAGAAAGACAATTAGGGGGGACTCCATAGAACTACAGCTGCTTAATTAATTCAAAGACAGCTTCATCAACTTACTGATTACTTCCCAAAACAAGGAGAACCCGACTACCACAAAAATTACCTCAAAACTAAATAACCAGTAAGACCCTAAGGAAAAAGTACAACACAATCAAAGAAACATTTACATGTAGCTTTTTCGGTGTATAACGAACTTTAAAGGGTATTAATACCAGATTCTATTGAACAAAAATATAGCTGATTCAGAGAAAAAGGATAACGTACTTGGTCCAGCCATGACTCTTGAAGCTTCTCATCAAACAACAAATGAAAAAATAGGCAACCATGATCAAGAATATGTGAACATGAGTATGATGATGATGATGGAAAAATGATTATGGGATAGTGCAAGGGACCCACAGGTCATACAGAAATCAAAGCAAGAAATCTTTTTACTAAAACAAAAGTGAGAAATAAGATTAAAATAGACAAGTGTTTGTGTTATGTGCCCATCTTTGAAAGTTAGTCGATTAAAGAAATACAGATCAAAGAAGCGTTTGATATAGCAGCACGCACACCAAAACTACATGGGTTTTCTTTTAGGTGGCCAAGAATATGAATATGAAACCCACTCATAAAAATAATCTCTTTACTTTAATTACTTTATGATTATTGTCTTATTCCTAGTGAATTTAATTGAGCTTGTTCTTTACACATCCTTTCTGTATCTCTCTCTCTCTAAAAGTTTTTATTGCCTTTAAAAAGTTTCAGCACTAATGATGATGCTGTGATCACAGTGGCATTCAAGCACAAACAAGCTTCTCCAATTTGATAACTTTGTCGATGTGATAATACGAGAAACGTAAAAAGTCTACGATTATGTCCGATATTAATCAATCCCACAAAGGCTACCTCACCCGACACCATATGGATGTGACATTGATCAATATCGGATACAAAGATAGACTCCCTCCAGATCGGACTCCTTATTGGATAATAGCCGCACCATAAGTGACTCTGTTCATGCCAATAATAAAATAGGTATACTACTAAACTATAGTCACCACTCACCAGTAGGTGGTCTGCATCACTGCATGCATGGCAAGACGCGCATCAGAGCAATTACACAAATATAAGATTCATTGAGGAATAAGATCGAAGGCATTACCCAATCTGCTACGATTTTTTGCTTAACGACAAAATTGGATCAATGGGTATGCCTAAAATATCACTAAGATCATAGATAGTACAAAATTATTTATAACCATATGATTTGCAAGTTGCAACAATGGTGGTGGAATAGTTAATGATAAAATAGGGCTAATTTTTTTTTTACTTTTTTTTTTTAATTTGAAACTTAACCATCACGCAAAAGTATTTTGAAATATGACCTTATTTTATAAACCACTGTCACTGACGGTGGTTTTAATTATGGGACTTGAATTTAAGATGATGGGAAAATGAGGTATGGAAATTTACTAAGTGTTAACTTGACAGCGGTTTAAATTTTTTTTTTTTTTGTAAATTCAAGAACAGCGATTTTACACTTCGTAAGTTCAAGGACAATAAAGTTAATATTAAAACCGCTAACGAAGGTTATATTTCGAAATACTTTCAAATTTCGAATTTTTTAAAAAAAAAAGTCAAAAATAAAAATTAGCCATAAAAGACGTTAGCTGAACCCCATTTTTAGTATGATAGTATCCAACATTGAGGACAATTTGGAGCCTGCTGAAACAGTTTAGACTTTCGATTAGTTTCGTGGCCATCGTGGGGTTACAACTTACAACTTACAACTTTACAAGAGGGGTGTTTGGTTAATACGGAGTACTTGTACATTTTTAGCTGCCTTTTTCATTGAACTAGTTTTCAGCTCGTGCCATACTGCCATATACTAACTAATGTTTTGATTAATAGATTGTTATATTAAAGAAAAAACAGTACAATGTTTAATGCAGGCAACTAAAACACAGCCCAAAATTTCTTTTTCAATGGTTTATTTATATGGTATACTTATCTCCGTGTTTTGGACGATGTTGTATTTCCACTAAGATATGCACCGTCTAAAATAGATGGTTTAAGAGTGGAAAACTGCTCCTAAGCACCGTCCAAAATGGATTTTGGACGGTCCTGTGAGAGGAAGGCCGTATGTTTTGGACGGTCATGCTGCCAATAAAAAGGTATAGGCAAAGTCGATAATAAACGGATAATTACTAGAGTATATATAGCCTCTTCACACAAACTTTGCATTCTCTTTTATATAGAGTATAGATAGATGACGAAAATAATTTAATATATCATACAATAATCAATTATAATTACAATATGAAGAATATACTCATTAAGAGTCCAAAGATTTCCAAGATGAAAACCTTCTCCTCCATGAACCAAACTGATGTGTTCGAAATAAACATAACTGTGTTGTCTTATACTCTTATTCATAAGCGCTTTTGAATTTCTTGATTAATAATTGATAGAGTGCTCCAAGAATGAGGGCCTTCCATTCTCTTGATTTGCATATGTTCTTCTAAAGGTCCTTGTAGAAACTACTCTATTAGTAACCATATGTATCCCAATATCACTACGACCTCAGCCCGGCACAAATGCACAATCCAATACTACGATGAAGAGAAAAAAGAAAGCCATTAAAAGTCCTTAACATGTCCGTTTATAAAAGGGTCTAGTCTATAATGGACATTTAATGGATCAAGTCGGGTCAATATGGGGCCAATAATTTTCAAGACTTTTAAATAATATCAGGTAATAAATTAATTTCACTTACTTGTCGATGGTCCACTATAAAAGATTGAAAGTCATACATATAAACTATCATCCTTTATAAATAAAAATTATACTCTATTTGGACGGCCCGACTCAACCCGTTACGGATCTCATTTGGCTCGGCCCAGCTTGACTCATTTTAAATATCTTCTTTGCGACTCGACTTATTTTGTATATGACACATTTCGGCCCTAACCCGACCCAATGCACAGGTCATATGGTAACACTCTTATGAAAACTAAATACAATGAGCCAATAGTGTACTCCCTTCGTCCCTAAAAGAATGCTTCAATCCACTATTTGGAGTAAAGTTCGAAGAGTTTGATCACGAAAATTTTGTTGGATGCATCTCAATATAAATTTTTAAAATATCAAGTTTTCATAATTTTTTGCCTTACGAATTTGAAGATAAAAAAAAAGTTTGAAGTCGTGTATTAGAGACCGTAAAAATCAAATTGGGGCAATTTTTTAGGGAATAGTAAACCTATGTCATAAAAGAAAGAAATTTCATTATCTTCCATGGCTGCCATAGCTAGATGCCCTTAAAAGTAAAAATATCATCACACAACCAAAAACTAATCTTCTCAAGAAACCCCACTCCAATAGGCACGGTAAAAACACTTAACTTCTCCTAAAGATTGAAGAAAAACCCAGTTCAAATCTTACAGTAACAAACCAACCTTGTAGAGCCCTATATAGGAACGTAGGCGGAATTCAAAATCACAACTCAAATTCAATTAGACAGACTTTAAAGTAATACTTCCTTAATTACTAATTTTTTGCCCTTTTTGACTTTTTACGGTGTCTAAATCATGACTTTAAATATTTATATTTTCAATTTCGTAAGACAAAAAATTATGAAAATTTGATATTTTAAAAATTTATATTAAAATACATTCAATAAAATCTTATTTAAATATATTACTTTATATTTTTTTATAATATAATGAGAATTTATAGTCAAACTTTTTAAACTTTAAAAATATAAATAGAAATAGGACACAAATACAGGAGTATTTATGATCGAAAAAAGGGTGAAAACAACATTCATGAGGTGACCAACCTTATGGAGGTGACAATTATAGCAAAAAAGTAAGATTGAAATCACTTGTATAAACTAATAATCACAAAGGTGGTCGTATAAATGTCTATACTACCTCGAACATTCTTTTGTTCACACCAAGAGAGTACATTATCTCTCCCTATAAGACTTGGATATAAATAACATATTGTAATAAAATGAAGAGTCTTGGGGTTTGATTTGTAATCCGTAGTAAAGAGAATGGCGACGTTGAATCGCATTGGATGGGGATCATCATCATTCATCACAAAATTAACAATGAAAAGTACGAAATGAACGAAATAAAAAATACAGTGGGAGATACATACATTGTTGGAAGATTTAGATACCTACTTAGACAGCAACACATTTCTGTAAGTTACTTCATAAATCATTCATATAAAATTACATACCGGTTGAAATGAAAATGATAGATAATGGATTAATAGGTATAAAGAGTGAAGCAAAAGGCAATGCTAGCTTATTATATATCGAAGCAGTTCATGCAGAGAATCCAGCAAGCCGAGGAATCCACGCTAGCAGACAGAAACAGACTAGCAGACCCAAGAATTTGGGATTAAGAGGTCTGCAATAGAACGACTTGGGAGTCTGAGTAGGGCCAACAGACTCCAGAAGTTGAGGGAAGCAATCTGCTAAGTAGGCCTCCTACAGGGTGCTCAGCAAGTTGGGTCTCAAAGTGGCTTAACCCCCTCAAAGCAGGGACCTGGAGCAAGAGTAATGTTGTAAACAAAACTGTAAAATGACCAGAACAATGTTATTAGGAAGGCTGTGTAGAAAGATTAGATAGCAGAAGAATAAAAGATAGAATTAAATAAGAGATAAGATGAGATAACATAAGATAAAGATAGAGATTAACAAAAAGATAAAGATAGAGATTAGCAGTAGATGAACTTGGATAGAACTCAATCTTCCTGAAATAAGGAGAACGTAGTTAGCCTGTATACTATATAAGTCATACGAGTATGTACAAAATCAATTCAATGAAATACAAAAACAAAATTTCTATAGGTTGAGTCGTGAACTATGTCGCTCTTTTTGAAACATTCACGCTATTGACTCTTCAAAGTACACGCAAATCGGATGTTTTCCAAGGCTCTCAAACGATAACAATAGTGAGTTTGCACAAAACCACTTGACAACCAAACACCTAAAATTAGGAAATTGCTTGATCTTTTTTTTTTTAGAAGAGATGAAAGAAATGAATTTTCTATTTGCTTAAAAACTCTTAGCAAATGTCAGTTTGAATCAAAACGTTAACTATTAAGAGACAGTAAATCACGCTTAATATAACCGTTAGTATTAAAATATATAGGATTTAGTTTTAAAGTTAAAATGGCATTACAACTGTAACTATAACAAACCAAAAATAATGTCTGAAGCAGACCAACACACAGCATCTACCTATCAGATCAAAACATAGCCTTTGAAAGTTAGTGTCTGTCAGTCCAAAAAGATAATATATTGTCCACAAGTCCTACCCGACCTGACATGAATGCACATGTGTTGGTTGGATTCATAGTGTTTTCCTTCTTTCACAAAAGTGGGTAACCCATACACCACACCCAGAGTCAACCTATCTCTATGTAAAGTGATGCAAGCACTCTTCAGTCTTCACCCACCAGTGTAGGACAAGTTAAATTTATAAATAAGAACAAAGTTCCAACAAGTTATTAGACTGAACAAAATCTCCTTTATGTGAAGGGATTTTGAATGAGCCAGCAACAAAATTGAAGTTGCCAGCTACGTCAAGTACAGTAGTAAAAGCTAGAGATCCTTGAGATCATGTACGTCACAAGTTTCACAACTTTTAAAACTCGATTTTTTTAAGGATAAACATAGACGCCATATAATGCAATTATTTTCCAATTGCTTTGACTGGCAGCTTAAAATTGGTTATAATAGTGTTTTCCTTAGGGATCAATCTATAACTGTTTCCTCATGGCAGACTAATGCAAAAGTCATTTTGTTAATAGCAAATGCAGGACAAAGAAGGCAATGAGAGTATATGGAGACTACATTAGCAAATTAATGTAGGAGGTGATCTCTATCCCAACTTTGAAATAGGGTATACCTTTCTATTCCTCAAGAAGTAGCTTGCAAATAAAAGCTTTCATGAGTAATTTAAGCTGGAATAAGCACTAGTAGAGAGAATGTCTATTTGCGGCGGTTTTTTAGCTTTAAATGTTGCAGTTATTGATACGAATCACATATAGACGAAGCACATGAAAAACAACAAATGTTGCGGTTTTTTAGACGCAGCAATAAAAACAACAAATGTTGCGGTTATTAGAAAAACCGCAACAAATATATCTATTAATTGTTGCGGTTTAACCAAAAAACCGCAGCATATATTTTTAAAAAATAAAAAAAATTAATATTTTTAGCATTATTTGCTGTGATTTTTTGGAAAACCCGCATCAAATAATAGATATATTTTATTTAAGGATAATTACATACATAGTTGGTATAATTGTCCAAATTCAACCATACCTAATTTCTAATTTAAGTCGGTAAAATTTACATCGTTGATTGCTCCGTTACTCTCTTCAAAGCACTCTAACATATCTTCTTAATATCTTTGCATGGTAAGAGACTAAGAGTAAGAGATGAACCTATATATGCTGATTTCTCAACATAAGTCAAGTCAAACTATGGATGTAATGTACATTTGTTGGAGAATGTTAAACTGTTAACCGACTTATCTATCACCTTCATTAATAATATTTTACCCATTACCTTTTACAATAAATTTTGTATACATACATGATATTTTCGGTAAAAATAAACTTTTGAAATAACAAAAAGTATTCCTTAAAATTGATAAAGATTAACATATGTTATATAATATTTGCTGATTTTATTATTGTATCCCGTATATACATAATATTTGCTGATTTTTATTCCTAATTACTCTCCGTACACATTTCTAGATCCATTAACTTCTTAGTACGACTACTTTGTAATTTTGATTCTAATAGAGGGAGTTTATAATATTGCATTTTATTCTTCTATTTATGTAATGGATTTTTCTCAGTGTTAATGGGAAATTTTCCACGTTAAATGTCGTTTCAGTCTTTATTACTTGTCTTACATTTACCATTCTTCTATAATTTCTGGATTTACCCTTTTCTTTTACGCTACTACACTTTAACACACGATAATCGTATTTAAGATCCATCTTATTTTCAAATGTTAGTTTAGAGCCAAACATTTGCAGGTGGAACATTTAATGAGGACACTTTTTTTTTTAATTCTTTTGCTTGCTGGTCTTGAATTTTTCTTTGTATGTTGACTTTTCATATTTGTAGCAGTTGAATAATTCATTTTTGTGAATAAAGATAAAAAAAATGGTACTACCAAAACTCTACACTCCGTAACTATTTACACAACATTCGATATATATTAATAGACAGTAAATTTTATTTTACATAATTTAAAAAATCTCTCAAAATAATTAACTTTAATGTGGCGTCATAGGAGGACTAAACTCGTATTAACTTTCATAAATCAGAATCGGAGGGTGAGATAACATGGTATTCCCAGTTCCCAGTTAAGGAGAGGCTTCTTCTAGGAAGAAACGCATCATGGCCCGTCATAACGTGGTCTGCCCTTCAATTGTTTGAGTTTGTGTCGGTTGTATCATCAATCAAGTCATCAACCTCGAACTTGTGCATCATTTTTTGTTCTAAATCACGCACTTTGTTATACCCCTGTGTCTCTTTTGGCCTAGTGATTACCGATGAGTGAAGCTATGGAAATGGAAGCCTATCCTAAGTTCAAACATTAATTTTAACTTTCGACATGGAAGTTTTTTATTTTATTTTTTCTATCCTTCTCGCTTTATCTTCTAAATATTGTTTCATTTGACTTTTTACGGTTTTCAAAATACGATTCTAAACGTTTTTATCTTCAAATATGTAAGACAAAAATTTATGAAAACTTGATATTCTAAAAATTTACATTGATATGTATCTAACAAGATCTCATTTAAATATATTATTTTTTATAATATGATGAAATTTTGACTCCATAAAAAGAGATGGGCCAATATTTGAGGGACGAATGGAGTAACTTTATAGTTTTGTTTGTCAACTCAGATTTCCAAGCTAAAAACCTTCAAAATTACTTCCCTCTTCCAATAGTAAGCAATAACCTTCTGAAGGTGGGATGAATCTCACATGTCTCTATTTAACCTATTAAAAATTAAAATATAAATAATAGTAAGCTAAATTGTCAAGCAATCTTACTTATTAAATGACACTTACTTCCAATGGTAAGCAATACGCGTAACATTTTTTCTTATTTACAAGTTGGTCTTTTATTTTAACGTTGGAGCTGCTCTAACAATTGAGTTAATACAGCAACAACAATTGCAACATATCACTTCTAAGAAAACTAGTAACGATAAACAGAGTAGAAAATTTAGAGATATTCTCAAAACTAATTACCTTATATAATGTCCATGTAAAGCATGTCAAATTTAACATACTTACCGTTTTAGCTTTATTTTATTCCGTTTTTAATGTTATTGTTTGTTTTCGGGATGTTAAAAAAATTATCTTATGTAACAACAAATAAATTTTCCTTCATATCGTAATACAGAACTCCTCTCTGGTATACCTACTACATACAAATCTACTTATACAAACAGGTATACAGATGATAGATGTAGCACAAGTGACAATCAGCTTACAATATTCTATACAATGACATAAAACTTTACCATAGTTTGTATTTAATTTTATTGGGAAACTCCGTAGTTCCTTAATCAAGATTTTATGTCTTTGTAATCCCCTCAACCGTTCTATATTCAATGATGATCCATTCTTGGGTAAAGGATAGCATTTACAAGAAGATACTGGCACCTCTGCAGATGAAGAGATTACACAGCATCTTCCCTCAGAAAACGCCCGTGAATCTTTATTCTCTGATTACAACTATTGCAACTCGACTGGTTCGCCTGATTGCCATTTACATTTAGTAAACAAAGCCTGGATCAAGACGCCATGAACAGTTTCAGAGGCATTTCACTCTCATTGGAATCCCTCAGTGGAGATGATGACGGCGACGGCGACGGCGACGGCGATGGTGACAATGATTTAGGACTTACCCGATTTCCACGAGCACCGCCATCATCATCACCTAATACAACTACCCCTCCAAAATGAACTCGTCTAGGACTTCCTGGCTGCACTCTCAACTCAGGTGCCTTGTTACTGTTACCATTAACATTCTCCAAATCACCATTACCGTCATTTCCACCATCAGCAATACCATTTCTAGTGTTTATACCAACAGTTTGGATAGTACTTGCACCACCCGCATGAAAGTTATTGGCGGGTCCACCCGAAGGAACATCATCACCGGGGTGATCAGCGTCAAAGGAGTCGAAACAAGCCATCCTAAACCCGCAAGCACGTGAAACAATCCGATAAAGCAGTGTGAGCAGCCAAAAGAACCAAGGGAAACAAACTAGAGACACACCAATAATGGGGTACCAAGAAGTGGTGGTGGATGTAGGCTGAATCATGTACAGCACCAAGACGATGGCACCAGATATTGTAAAGATGAATAGAAGGAAAGAGATGACCCATATATAGCAAATTCCAAACTTCGAATCCTCGGGTGCCGCCATTAAGTTCAAAGTTCAGAGGAAAGGGAGGAAAGATACTAGAGTTGATGAGAAGAGGCGTAGAGAGGAAGTTACATATCTGGGCGTTCCACGCCCCAATGCCCCATCAAATTCCTGGGGCACAGGAATAGAAACAACTACTCCGTAAGAGAGAAGGGGGAGAAGAGAGAAAGAGAGGATCAGAGGAGGAATGAATGAATGATTATTGGTTAATTTAGTGGCCTGGAGGTTGATGGGTTGACGGGGTACATGGCAACACGATATGGGCAGAAGTTGGTGTCATCATTTACAGGTTTGCAAATCAATCAAACCAAAACTTGTTTGACTTATGCCTCCACTTTACATCAGATTTTGAGGAATTTTCATTTTCTAAGCTTCTTTTTTTTAAAGAAAAATTACAAACATAAGTCATTTTCGAAACTATTCTAAAAAATAAGGCAACGATTTTAACGATTTCAGGCCAACTAAAATCGTTGCATTAGGGCAACAATTTCTTTTGGCCCAATTTCAACCAACTTTAATGTCAGTTTCATGCAAATCGTTGCCTGGGGCAACGAATTTTGTTCAAACCAAAAGTGACTTATTTTTAAAAATAGTTTGGAAACCAACTTATTTTTTCAAATATTTTTTAAAAAAAAACTTATAAATAAAAAAAAAATCGATTTTGAGGTTTTGCCAACTACGAAGTACTCCATATTTAATTAGTCGCCTCACTCACCAAATTCTAAATTGTAAATGGCTAACTGTATTCCCACATCCCTAGATTGGGCAACATGCCTATAACAAATTAAGCCTCTTGAACAATAAGCTCTTGTATATAGCCCATATGCCAAACTAAATTAAGATTTTCAATAATTACGATTAAGAAATTTAGGGTTTTAAATTTTACTGGAATTTTTTTTATTTTGAATATTGATGATGTGTTATTATTTTTATTATAGGAGTTTGTTTAAAAAAGTTACACTTTAATTAAAATAACATAGTTTTTAACTAGTTTAAATGCATGTACTATAATTAGTTAGTAAGAAATTTTCATGTATTACGGGTAAAATATATTTGCTTTGGAACCTAAGATTTTAAAGCTTAAATGATTTGATGAAAATAAACTTCTTTTGATTTCAAGTTACTTATAATTCGATAAGTAAGATTGGATTGCGAAATTTTAGAAGTATGTCGAATTTTGTATATCATACGTACACTAAGATTACATATATGGTCAAAGATTGTGAAAAGACTAATTTACTCCGTACTTGATTTCTTTAAGCCACTCATCTTTTCTTCCTCTCAAACTCCCTCATTCACTTTCCTCTCTAACATCCACCACCACCTCTTCTCCCCCTTGCTCCTTACTATGATAAAATTGATTTTTGTGGGATTGATATAGTCTTGTCTTCAAGTATAAACTTTGTATAAGAGCCAATGTTTTGAGGAGTGTGCACACTTAAATGGATTTGGAAATTAAATTGAATTGTTTATTCCACATAATTTATATTCGCCTTTGTTGATCGAGATTGATTTATTATTGGATTTAGGTCATGAAGCTTTAGATTAGTAAATATGTTCTTTGAAATCTTTCAAGAATATTTAGTTTGAAAGCAAATTAGATGTTTATGGAATCAATACATGTTTGAAATGAGTTAAATTAGAATCAATTAGTTTAAATGCATATGAAAATGAGTTAAAGCAAACATTTTCTTTATATTTAGGCTTTACCCGAATTATTTTATATGATACATTGAAATGTTTGCTAACTTGTTAATAAAGAGGACGTTTTCGTGAAATGGATTGAGTGGAGGGTTCACATTTCAATTACCCCTTGGATATTAAGGTTATTTATTAAAGTTTGGAAAGCAATGTTATTATTATGTATTTATATTTTGATTTGAGTCAATAAAAATGTATACTTAGTAATTTTGTTGTGTATTATGGTTAAACATTGTTTGGAAAATATTGATTATTGTCCTATATTATCATGCGATAGTAACATCCTTATATTTTTCCAAACATTTGGATTTAAAATTGAGAATTTTCAATGGACGAAAAAGGGGGTAATACAATAATATTTTATAATATTTATTACATATCTAATATCAATATAAGATGTCAACTACAATAGTTGGTTAAAGTTTTGAAGTGGTATCAAAGATATAGGATTGAATCCCCATGTACAGTATTATTTGTCGTCTGGCCGCTTACGACTCTTTTTATACACAATAAAAAAAATTCGTAGAAACAAAGCTTTATAGTGTTAGAAATGAAACATTAGAGTAGAACTAGACGAAATAGTTTCTCAATTTAATGTTTTCAACTATAAATGATCCAAGAATAATATAAACTATCAAATTGGTTGAAGGAAAACTTCAATGATTCACATGGTATAAGTATCATGATAAAATATAAAAGATGCACAAATATTTACTACTACGATCTTTAGAGACTCATAGTACTTTATATGTAATTAATTTGACTAGCTATTCTCCTCAGGGATGACAATAAGGTGGATTATATAGAAGACTTGTTCTATCATGAAGGGGTTGTGAGTATGAGTTTTGGCAAGTGGTGGGGAGAGTACAAGAATAACAAAAAAACATTTCTATCATTAGATAGGCACATATTCTAGATTTCTAACTTGAAATTTTTTTCAAGGCTATCCAAATTTTATGAGGTCAATCCTAATTAAAGATAAAAATCAATGGATATGAAAAAAAGAATATGAGTAATTTAAAGTTATTTGACTTGCGGTTAAAATGTATTTGTTTTAAATTTAAAACTATATATATTTATATTTATTTTATTTATTTATATATTAATAAAAGTATAAATATTTTTCCTCCATCTTTTTTTATTTGCTACATTTTTTTTGAGTCAAACTTTATAAACTTTGATCATAATTTCTAATTATGTTATAACAAATAATATATTAAAATGAAATATTTTTGAATGCATCACTATTTAAATTTTTGAAATATTAAAATATTTATTTCACGATTTTAGAGAAAAAACGTTCAAATCATATTTTGAAATCATAAAAAATTTAATATAGTAATTTAAAAGAGATTGATGGAATATATATTATCCATGGTTCTTCCTCGACTCTAGCTAACCCAAGCATCCGCTACCGTTACACCCCAAAGCTCCCAAGTCCAAACCATAAAATAGTTGAAACGACAAAGGAATACCCAACCCAGTCGTACAACGCGCACTTCCAGTCAGTGAAATTTGAAACGACGAGACCACATTTCCAAAAGCGGGAAAACCACAACGCATCCTCGCAGAGCTCAGAGAAACCCAACAACAACAATGGAGGAAACCACAACGACGACGTCAAAGAAGAAACCTTTGAGTCTCAACCAACGCCACTCTCACTTCCTCTCCGCTTCCCACTCCAAACCTCCTCCTCCTCGTACTCTCTCGCTTTCTCTCTTCCATTCAATACCTTCAATTTCTACACTCCCTTCTGATTTTACTGCATTTTGTAACCCTAATTTTCGTTTTGCAGGTGAACATACTCACTCAAAATTGAATAAAATCGAAGATAACGCGCCTCATTTCTCAATCGCCGACTCCGATTCTTCTCCCGGTTTCTTCTTACTCTATCTTTCCATTTACGCTTGAATTTATGTTTTGTAGGCTATTGATGTATTGATTGATCGATTGCAGATGTTTCCGAGTTTTCGAAGGCGAAAACGGTTGATGACGATGATGCTTTTGATGGTAGTATCGCGACTGTTGCGCCTTATGCTGGTATTATTCCTGTTTTTGATTAAATTTGATTGAATTTTGAGCTGATTATGTATGTTGTTATAGTTATGCGATAAGTCAAAAAGTTGGTCAGTTTTGTTTAAATTAGGGGAATTTATGATGTTGTGTTTAATGTGATTAATAAATTTTGAGTTGAATTGACAGAGAAATCAAAGCCGGAGAAAGTGAAAATCAAAGGGCTGAAGCGTCTTTGCAAGGTGGCGGTGGAAAGTGGTGAGAATGAACAGAAACAGATGAAGGAAGAGAATCACAATTTTTTTGATATTACTGATTATGGCTCACCTTCGCCGGTGAAGGATGAGGGTTGCGGTGGGCGTGAGATTAGGGATATATTGAATGATTTGAGTTCGAGGATGGAGTTTTTATCGATTGAGAAGAAGCCAAACCCTAAGCCAGTTGATGTAAAAGCTGTTCCTTTGGAAGATGTTTCGTTGCTGGAAGGGAAGCAGAAGGGTGTGTGTCAAAAGGATGAATTGGTGGACTCTGAGTTTGGCAGTGTGGATTCATCGTTTGCTAGTGGTTCGGGTTTTTCAAACTCTTCTTCGGGTGTGAAGGGTGGAGGTGAAGAGGAGGAGGTTGAGAGTAAGAAGTTGAGTGAGTCTGATGGGGATAATTTTGTTGAGGACTCTAATGGGATTAAGAAAAATGATCAAGAGAAATTGAGGAACGTGATCAGGACAGTAAAGGAAAAGCCTAATATTTCTCACCAAAGTTCAGTTTGTGATTTAATAGATGATGGAGACGATGATGGGAATGATTGTGTAGAGGTGGGAGGTAGCAATTGGACCAGGAGAGTAAAGGGGCATGATGGTTTAGTAGACGATGAGTATGGTGAATCCAGTGTGGTTGATGTTTTAGATGACAATGATGCTGATAACATTGTTTCAGTAGATGAATTTGCGATTACACTTACTGGCCCAAGATCAACTTACAAGTTACCTGCTAAAATTGGCAAAATGCTTTATCCTCACCAACGTGATGGACTAAGGTGGCTTTGGTCCCTTCACTGTCAAGGGAAAGGTGGGATTTTAGGAGATGACATGGGGTTAGGAAAAACAATGCAGGTAAGCTGTTTACATGCTCATATGTTTCTTTGGACTTGCTACTGTTTAGTTTAACCAATACCTTTTTTGTTATTAACAATTTTGGTGCTTTTCAGATTTCTGGTTTTTTGGCTGGTATGTTTAACTCACGTCTGACAAAGAGGGTGATGATTGTGGCTCCAAAGACACTTCTTCCTCACTGGATCAAAGAACTCACTGCTGTGGGGCTTTCAGCGAAGATAAAAGAGTGAGTTTACTTAACCATGTTCTAACATGGGGTAGTTGGTGGTATGTCTTACAACAGTATATTGACTAACTTATGTTTCTATGCAGATATTTTGGAACGTGTCCTAAGCTACGGCAATATGAGCTCCAATATGTGCTTCAGGTTAGACTTTGGCTATAAAACTTTCATGACAAAAATATAATCTGTGCTGAGGTCTTTTACCTAGTTTTTACATGTCGTTTTAGCACATATCTTTGAGATGAAAGTAACTTTTTAAACATGTATCTGTAAAAAGATCATGAACTTCCATGGAATCATTATGGATGGATGCATAAAAAGATTGATATTACTACTAGGGAGTCATTTTAGACATCTATGTTTCTAGCCTAAGTTTTGCATTGTTTTTCTATTAGAATTTTGTGATTAATTTCTTGTTTATTTTGCAGGACAAGGGTATTCTTTTGACAACGTATGACATTGTACGCTTCAACGTAAAACAGTTATGTGGAAGTGGCGATTATGATGATGAGGATGATAACCCTCTTTGGGACTTCATGATTCTTGATGAGGTAGGTACAAGTAGCAGCTTACATGCGTGAGATTTGCTTAGTGCATGCATCCTTTATTCACTTTTTATTTCCCCTTTCTTTTTTTTTTTCCTAGCTCATGTCGTCTATATTCTCTTTGCAAGTTCGTTTTAGATTAGTTCACATCTACTAAGTATGATTCTTCTCATGCCTTGTATGTTTTACTTTTTCTGGTGTTTTTGGAACATTAGACACTCTTAAAAATGCTAGTTGAAGCAATGACGTTGATGTTTTAGCAATTCGTCAATCTGTTTTCCTCCTAATGTAAAATTTGATGTCCTTCAGTCTGTTAATAAATGGCCAATATGGTGGTTATATGTACATCATGAAGTATTTTGCCTATACAGATATCTTTCTACCCTGTATTTTTTAGGGAATTTCATTCTATGTACACACTTTACTCAGCAAAGTATGAGATTTAGTAGTCATTTAGGATAGTCTTTTTTGATTATCTTTGTACTACATAAATCTTTGTGTAATTCTCGATTGTAATTGTATTCAGGGTCATCTAATAAAAAATCCTAGTACACAAAGAGCCAAGAGTTTGCTTGGAATACCCTGTGCCCATCGCATCATCATTAGTGGCACACCAATACAAAACAATCTAAAGGTATCATCAGTTCAGCTTTTTCAAAATTTTCTGATTTGTTAAGCAAAGTATATATATGTGACTTTATGTTGTTTTCCCTGCTTCTCTTCACTGAAATAGGAGCTGTGGGCACTCTTCAACTTCTGCTGCCCTGATCTGCTGGGTGATAACAAAGAGTATGCCATTACCCGATCATGTAATTTCTGGAGGAGGATTATTTCTTATTGTTCCCTGTGAATTTGCTGTAAATTCAGGTTCAGAGAAAAATACGAACATCCTATTCTTCGTGGTAATGACAAAAGGGCTTCTGAAAGGGATAAGCGTGTCGGTTCAATGGTTGCAAAGGTAATGATCATTCTGTTCGTTTCCATTCCTTTTCATCCAAGGTGTAGATTTTGAGTTGTTGATGGTTTTCGCTGGGGCGATGTAAGCTGCAAACTTTCCTTTGTGTAGCCTTACTAGCTTGTGTTTTTGTGAATAAGGAGCTAATACCTGTTCATTTATCTCTCAATGACAACACTGTATTTTTTTTTTATTTTTATCTTTGATCACATTCTTTGCTTTTGTAAAGATGTTAATCTTGGCAGTAATCATAATCATCAGTATTTGATCAACTTTTGTAAGTATCAATTTGTTGAATATTAAGACCGATTTATATGTGCGATGTGATAAAGGTGATTAGTTGATATGATTTTCTAAGAAAGATAAGGGGAAGTGGTAACATCATAATTTAACTAACTGTTTGATAACTCTAGATGCTTACTTTATTTGATTTTTTGTGCTTTTAGGAGCTAAGGGAACGCATCCAGCCCTATTTTCTTAGACGCATGAAAAGCGAAGTGTTCCGAGAAGATGATGCTTCAGAGGAAAAAAAGTTATCCAAGAAGAATGAAATAATTGTATGGTTGCGGTTGACTAGCTGTCAGGTATGCTATTTGAGGACATTCTTAATACCTTCGTATTTAATGGCGACTGTATCTTATAATGCCATCTTACTTGCTTGGTACAGCGTCAACTCTATGAAGCCTTTTTAAAGAGTGAAATAGTCCTTTCAGCTTTTGATGGCTCTCCTCTAGCGGCAATCACGGTATTGTAATAAACTATCTTATGTTTTTCCTTCATTCCTTTGTTCCTTGTTTGCTATGGCATAGGAGATTATCTGTGTTCTTTTTAATATTTGAAGTTCACATAAATTGCATTGTTTTCCCCCTTGCTTTCTGGGTTCTCATAGGGATCATACAGAAAATGGTACTTTTTTTCCTTTTCCATGTAAGTTGTAGTAAGTATTTATTAAATGGATAATGCAATCTTTTTCAGCCTGTATTGTATGGATAATTTTGGAAAAGAATATTCTGATGGATGCCTGTTTGGCAGTTAATTAATGGGTGCACATTTTTCAGCACCAGGTTGGGTAATTTATGTTGTTCATATTAATCTGACATGCATTCCCTTTCAAATGAACAAATGCTAAGCCATCTGCTTTGACATATTATTTGCTTTACATAGGTGCAGTGCTTGATAGAGGATGAGGACGGTGGCTATAAATGTTTCTTCATTTTTAATAATTTTATGATCAATAAATCTCCTGTAATTCTGTCTAAGCAATTGATCATAGCAATTTCATTTAACACAGATTTTGAAGAAGATATGTGATCATCCTTATCTCTTAACAAAGAGAGCAGCTGAGGATGTGTTGGAAGGCATGGATTCTATGCTTAATCAGGAAGATTGTGGTCTTGCAGAGAAATTAGCCATGCATGCAGCACAATTGACTGAGGAAGGCGATTTTCAGGAGAGGCATGACAACCTTTCGTGCAAGATATCATTTATACTTTCTTTATTGGTTTGTGAATCTTCCGTTCTCTATCTCATTTGTGACCTTTTTGGTTTGCTATAATGTCTAAGTTATATACGAACTTCTTGCAGGAAAAATTAATTCCTGAGGGGCATAACGTTCTTATATTTTCTCAGACTCGGAAGATGCTTAATATTATTCAGGTCAATTTCAGTAACCCTTGACATCCTTTCATTAGGCAAACCCCCCCCCCCCACAAACACAAAAGACGCTTCCTGAGTTTTCTGTCCCTTTCAGAAAATGAGTGATAGTGGAAGTTGTGTAACTGTGGATAGTTAGTTGCAGGTGAGTTAAGTATTTATTATTGCTCAGTATTTTCATTTGTCTTTATCCTCCATGATTGAAGAAATTTAATTAGTTTGTTCTTACAATTGGTCGAATTCATAAAACAGGGGGAACTAGATATATAGAATACTGAACTGAGATAACTAAGTGCTGCAGTCCTCGTAGTTACTTGATTGAGGAACTGAGGAACACAATTGTTTTATTCAAAATGGAGTTTGTATCCCATGCTTTATTTATTACTCTTGATTTTTTCCTCCCAGTATTCTTATTAGTAGCTTTGTTGAGACAGCAAGAAAATAATTTCTACATGAAAATTACCCTTTTTCTTTTTCTTTTTGTATATGTGTATTATAAGAAATTGCTATATTTATCCGTCTTTTCTTCCTTTCTTTCCAGTCCTTGCGGGCAGTGGATGTAGATTTGATTCTCCTATTACTTTTGGTCCATTATTCTGTGCAATTTTGTTGTAAATATTTTGTTTATCTGCCCTTTGCATTGCTTCAACTCTAAAATTGCTTCATATTCCACCTCAAATTAAGTGCATACAGAGCCAATTATTGGTTTGGAAAGTAAATGTGAAGTGAAATCAACCAGAATTTGAGGTGGAATTTCACTTTTACTTATCATGGATTTAAGAAGTCAATTGTCGGTCTTTCTTAAATAATATAGCTCTACGGGCTTCTCTTTGTAAATTATAATTAGTGGTTCCCCTTTGGTGTGTGATTTCCGTTTGTTTCTGTTTGGCCTTCATAAATCATTGGTGGATCATCAGGAATCATTGTTGACAAACGGATTTGATTTCCTACGCATTGACGGCACAACAAAAGCTACTGACCGATTGAAGATTGTAAATGTTAGGGCTTAAACCTTCTCTCCTTAATTTTTAAAATAATTATGTATTTTGGAATTCTTATGAAAATCATCTGTTTGCTAATCAGGAATTTCAAGAAGGCCGGGGGGCTCCTATTTTCCTATTGACCTCACAAGTTGGTGGTCTTGGATTGACCCTCACAAGAGCTGATCGTGTTATTGTTGTTGATCCAGCATGGAACCCCAGGTATGTACTTTTGGTTAGCAAGTAGTTGTCTGTTTGTAGCTCTTGTTCTAATCTCCCTTCAAATTACTTAGCTTAACTTTTATAGCCGTAGACTTTTTGGCCAATTGCTCTATCTTTATATAACTAAGCATTCACAAATTTTGATTTCCTACCACCATTACCTATTATAAGGCGTCAAATAACAATATTGAAGAATTATGCATAACCAATTATATACCTTGACGGAGGAATGTTGGAATATGCATGATAAAACAACCAACCTTTTTATCTTTACCTATTCTCTCGAAGGCTGTTACTTTGCAAATAACTAAAAGGTTCCTGCTGTTTGATTTTTACAGTATGGATAATCAAAGTGTAGATCGTGCTTACCGGATTGGCCAAAAAAACGATGTCCTAGTTTACAGACTGATGACATGTTCTACAATTGAAGAAAAAATTTATAGGATGCAGGTTAGTGAATGTATCTTTTTCATATCAGTCAATTTTGCTTGCAAGTGGATATGTTGTTTGATTAATGTTAACAACTTGAAATTACGCTAGATTTTCAAGGGTGGCTTGTTCAAAACTGCTACAGAGCACAAAGAGCAAACACGCTACTTCAGTCAGCAGGTTTGTCCTTTCACTACTGTTTATTTTGCTCTTGAGCTTTTAGTTCGAGTATTAAGTTCTGTCCTTGACTACATTTCCTTTTTCAGGATCTTAAAGAATTGTTCAGCCTTCCCAAAGATGGTTTTGATGTTTCTCCCACTCAGTTGCAGTTAGTTGCTGAACATGGTGACCAGATCGTAATGTAATAATCTTACATTTTTATTGTGCGTTTTTGATTGGATTGCTGACACTGTTGGTTAATGCTTATCTTATTGTTGTTCATAGGAGTGACTTTTTGAAAGACCACATCAAATTCCTGGGATCTTTAGGCATAGGAGGTGTCAGTCACCACAGCTTGCTATATTCCAAAACAGAACCTACACCAGCTGTTCAGGTTGAAGAAGAGGAGCCAAGGTGAGTGACTAATGTTCTTATGTAGGGTGATCTTAGAAGGATAAAAATCCTTGAATATTGTTATCTGTAACAAAAATTTTATTTTCTTCACGTTTTTCATCCTCAGGAGAACAGGAACAAAAATTTATAGGAACTATGGTTCTTCTTCAACTTCAACCCACCATTATGTTGCTGGGTATGATCCTCACAATTCTAACGAATTTTAAGTTTTGGCTGTCTTATTATAAGGTGACCACCTTTTTATTTTTGCGATGATTTATCCTTCGTAGGTCTCAATTCGCATTTAATCCAAAGGATGTGAATCTTCACAAGATGAAGGCTTCTCCACAAAAAGATACTAAGATGACTCAATCAGATATAAAGGAGAGAATCAATAGAATTTCTCAAATTTTATCAAACAAGGTACGACTGCTTTATTTTAGCTCTCACAGTTGTGGTTAGCAACTAACCATGAATAGAATTAATTATAATTCACCTACATAATACTTCAAATACCTAGTTTGCACTTGTGTTAGACTCTTTGTTGGGAAAATATTTGGTTGGGAATTATGCTTGAGATTGCTTCGTTTTTTCATTTCATCTTTAGGATATATTTACTCACTATATTCCCAATAGCTTAGCCATGTATTGAGACAGAAACACCTGACATACAAGTCAACCCAATTGTGTCAGATTTAGGGAAAATGAGTATATTAAAATATTTAGTTTATCATGTTTGATTCAAGTTGATGTAGTTCATTTCATTTGTTTGTCTGTTTTGAGTTAGTTTGCTAGGTAAATTCATTCAATGTTGGCCGTGAATTGAATGAATTATCGAAGTGGGATCATATTATCCTTGTGCAGTCTAGCTTGCTCATTTGTATTATAAAACAAATGGTTACTTGCTGGTGCTAGATTGTCTGACATAGTTGTCTTATCATCATTGCTGCAATATTAGAAATTACAAATTTATAGTTGATTCTTGCCATTCTCACTTTTAGTCCTCACTTCCCATTCTCTATAGTTGATTCTTGCCTGAATCTCTCTTGTAACTGCTGCAGGCTACTGTTTCAAGATTACCAGACGGAGGTGAGAAACTTCGTAAACAACTCACTGATTTGAATTTGGAGCTTGAAAATTTGACCACACCTGAGAGGAGCAATCAGGTCATTGACTTGGATGACATTACTGACGCATTACAAAGATCATTACATGTATAGCACCCTGATGTAGGACACTCTTTGTGTTGAATCGGTATGTAAAATAACTTCGGCGTACAAAAGCTTCATGCTTTTGCTATTTTGGCTTGGTGATTTAAACGTGGCTTTGCAAAAAATAGAATATTTTGGTCAGAAGAACGAAGTTAACATGTGTTCTCTGTCTTACTCTAGGATATCCTATTATGTTCAAAGAACTTATGTTCAAAGGGTAACTTATGTGATCTTTGGCTCGTGATTTCGTGAAGCATCAGTGCAATCACCTAATTGATGTTTAAGTCTCAAACATAATGTGTTGTAAGTGCTGTTGCCTATATGGACATATCCTCCAAATACTTCGTCATTTCCCTTTAACTCATCTTTAATGTTACTTGCAACATCAAAAGGCTCTTATAGCTCGAATAATTAGAGCCGTGTTTACATGTGTACTACAGAGTACTTAGAAGTTTTCTGGAGCTCTCTTCTGCATAAAAGTGCTCGCTCAAATACAAGCTGTACATCTTATGAATAAGCAATTAAGATTTTAATTCACAATTTAAATTTTAAAAGGATGCAATTTACAACTTACATAATTTAAAAGGATTCATTTTGTAAATTCTCTATTTGAAATTGTAAATTTCAACTGTAGTTTAAAATTAAGCCATTTAATCGATTGTGTCAAGTATTATATATAAATTAGACAGAGTATGTAGAACATACAAAGTCCCTCCTCCTGTGATGCTTCATCAGGTTTTGCTCATATTTGTGGATTCTTTAAGCCTTGTATACTAGTGTAGTATACCCAATTACAGAGCTTTGTCATACAAATACGTTTGCTAGAAAGAACTAATAGAATTGGCCTGTGTGGCACATTGTCATCTGTTGTCAAAGGTTGGAGACTAGACCTATGCATTGGGTCGGAATAGGATTGGGTTAGGTCACATGTAAAACGGATCGGGTTGGGTAGTGCCAAAGAAAATGCAAAATTGACCGGACCGGGTCAAAGAAGATAAAAAAAGGATCGAGTCGAGCTGTGCCGTCCAAAGAGAATATAGTTTTTTTTATCTATAAACGGTGATAGTTTGTCTGTATCACCTCCAATATTTGACAGTGGACCATCGGCAAAATAAGTGGAAATAATTCATTACTTGATAATGTTTAAATGTTTTGAAAACTATTGACCCATTATTTACCCAAATTGACCCATTAAAGATTTAATAAAACAAGATCCTTTAAAAGATTCACTCATTTAAACTCATAAGTAATTAGACTCTTTTATAAATGGGACGGTCAAGGGCTCTTAGTGAGGCCCCTCCAATTTGAACAAGTCTATTGGAGACTAGGTCCTAGTTGGAATATGTATCTAGTGCAGTAGTGCCCAACAAACCAAAAAGGGCCATGCCAATCACCTGATTGAGCATGCCATGCTTGATGCATCTTACAGAGAAAGAAAAAGATTGTAAATGGAAGATGTAGCAAGAGAAGATCCACAATCTGTTATTGTGTTGCGAGTAGTGATAAGTACTGTACTACATATAGGATTGATTTGGCATTTCTGAACTGATTTTTCTTCTTGACTTGTTAAATTTTTTGAAACTTATTGAACTGCTGCCTAAATCATTTGATTCATATCGTAATGCAGAGTCAGCTTTTCTGCTGTGTGGTTATGTTAATTATAGTGTGAAGTTTGTTTAAATCAATAGTCTAAAGTTTGGAGATGTTAGTTGATTGCTTTGATCCCTCTTACTCTCTTATGACTCTTAATAACTCAGAGAGCATGAGCTAATGCGAACATATGAAATTTGTTGAAATTTTTGCGTTGGCAAAATGAAGAATTCTTCAAATAGGATTTGAAATTCCCATGTTTGTATAGGAGGGGAGTGAGTTATTGGGACTAGAGCGTCCTACTTGACTTTTGCAAGGCTCCAAAAATTTAGGTGTACTTTAATTTGTTGATTATAATGAATTAGAATGTCAATTTTATGTAAATATTATGCTACATATGGAGCAGCATGTTTCAACAATATTTTAAAGACCATTCAACGTCCAAACACCTGGAAGTAGGGGGTGTCAATCGGTTATACGGATCGGTTTTGGGTTCTGTTTATCGGTTTTCGGTTATTAATGAGTCAATTTTTAACGGTTTACCGTCTTTAGCGATTCAGTTCCGGTCGGTTTTAAAATTATCGGATCGATTCGGTTTTTTTATTACAGTTTCTATTCGGTTCGGGTTGTAATCGGTCGGTTTGAAAACGGGTTGTGCCGGTTTAAAATGGTTTTTGATTGAAAACAATTCGGACACTAAACGGTTTGGGTTGTAATCGGTTAGGGTCATAATTAGTTTGGGTCATAGTCGGTTCGGGTCATAATCGGTTTGGGTCATGATCGATTCGGATATTATTCGGGTCATGTGGTAATCGGTTTGGGTTGATATTGCTTGGTTTGAAAACGAGTTTTGGTTAAAAAAAACTGGTAAAATTAGTTCAGGTCATAATCGATTTAGGTTGAATTAGACCGGTTTGAAAATAGACCTGGTGTAAATGTGTTTTTAAAGTATATATGAGTATTGAGTAAGACTTATGGGCCAAGATACACCTCAATTGGAACTCTTGATGAATTACAAAATTAGTAAATTATACATTACTCATATAGTCGTATCATATAATGAGTTAAGACTAATAAGAGTGTAAGACCATGTTACAATGTTATATTAGAAACGTTTTTTGAATGATTTGAAAAGTTAAACTTGATAGTTGAGAGCTTTAGAATTTATAAGCGTTGTCATTCTAATACTCTTAGCTAATTGTGTTTTATTAAATTATACAATCAAGGATTTGGCCACAAAGGTTTATGGATTGTAAACGGTTCGGGTTTATCGGGTTTTTGTCGGGTTTTAACGGTTTTGGTTTACATCGGTTCAGGTTATTATTGGGTTAAGACGTAATCGGTTCGGATTGTTCTCGATTCGGGTTGTAACGGTTCGACCTGATAACAGTTACGGATCATTAACGGTTTTCCAAAATACGATTCGGTTTAGTTTCGGATTTCATATAATCGGGTCGGTTCAGTTTTCGGTTTTCAACAAACGAGTTCTCAACGGTTTGGTTCCTTTTCGGAACAATTCGATTTCCCCAGTTCGGGTCGGTTAGACTCGTACCCGAGTATTATGGTTAGACCCGTACCCAGATCCGTTTTTCAATCACAGGACCCGGATCTGACCTGGATCCATCGAGTCTAAATTTTGAAGACCCGTATCCGCAAAAACGGATATGGATCCACGGATCCGGGTCTGATTCAATATCTGTTGCCATCCCTACCTACTTTATTATAGACTTTACAGTATGCAGTAGATGCTGTTAGCTATGTCCAATTGTCCATTATTATTTGATCCGTCTTAGGGCCGACTTACAACCTCCACCTGAGCGAAAGTGTTGTGGAAACCTCGAGAAAATATATATTTGAAATTAATTATTTCACCTTTTTTTTTTGTAAATTTTTGTTTTTCATGTATCTTAGGATACCCCAAGAAACCTTTTGAATGATCGGAAACTTTTATTTCAACTCTAAACTACAAATACAACTACTTTCTTAAATACCACCTATTAGGTCATGAAGTCATTCTCAAACCTTTAAAAGTTGAATAGTATGGAGTGAGTGTTTCCAACTACATTTTATGGCTTTGAGAGGACTCCCCTATAAGCATTATCACCATATAAGTTTAGAATACTTTATAGAAATTGCATTTGGAATTATGCATTGTATCCTTTAATTTTTAGATATGGTAGATTATTTTTGTATCCGAAGATATAACACATTTAGAAGTACTTCTCATGTGATGGGGCTGGAAAAAAACTCGAGTTATCAGAAACCCTCTTTTGAACATAGACCATCAATACAACCCACTTCCTAAACACCTCTTATTAGATAATAGACTTGCGGATCATACGTTATTTTCGTATGCAATTCTGTCATCAGTTGGAGGATTTAGAAATGAAACTCTATTATTTAGTTTCTCTTAAGACTCTATTGGACCCTGGCACTTTCAACTGTCTCTACACAATTTATAAAGGTAAGAAGATGATTGCCAAAACTTGCAAAAACCACTAACACACCCCATATATACAACAGATTCTTGTATCAATCACACCTTGTCTAGTTCTAACAAAGATTCAATTGAAAGTTACTGTGAGAAAAATAAATGAATAAATAAATAAATAATAATTCTAATAAAATAAATAAACCAACAATATTTTATGCTTCCTCCAACAGTTACAATAGAGCTCCATCATGATCATCACCCTTTGAAGTGGCGGGCCACCGCATTCCTCTTGGTGTAGACTCGGATGGCACATCAGAAATTAGCGAAAGAAGATGACGAACACTACTAGACCGAGCTCGCTTGAAGCTCAATGAACCCAAATTCTTGTTCTTAGAAAATATATTAGACGAGTTGGTTAGAATCAAATAAACCAACGCTTGAATAACCAAAAACAAGCCCATATTGATCAACATATCAGCAGGAGACATCTCAGTATTGCTGTCTTAGCTTCACCCAAGAGATCGACGAGAAACTTGTGAAGATAGAAATGAAAGGTAGTGCTTTGTAAATTGATATTGTTTGTACAAAATAGGGTATGTATGATTTTCATGTTTATATAGGAGATGTGTGGAGCTGAGGTCGGAGAAGACTGGATCAGAAGCCGCCAAGTTGACTCGTGCAAGGCACCTTGAAAAGTAGAAATTACGTCCATGTGTTGATTTAATATAACTGCATGTTATGACAGCCCATCAACTTTATATTATATTTTTATCTATTTATAATGGAAGATTATATGCAAGTATTTTACTCCTTTCACCAACTTTTTCAATGTCCATGTATCTGCTTCAGTCAAAAATAGGAGCTAGCAGGGAAGGATCGTGGAAGAAGGGAAACTTGGGTTTATATATATATATATATATATATATATATATATATATATATATATATATATATATATATATATTTATATTTTATATTTTATATCAAATGGAGTGTTTTGTGGTGGACATCAAAAGGGAAACTTGGGTTTATTTCCTTGTATTGCAGAAAAAACTGTCTGGATAGGTGAAATTTGGACAAGGGAGAGAAGTTAATCTAGACATAACATACATTATTTTTGTGATATTTTTAAAATTTTATATTACGAAATTGAAATAAAGATATTAGATACTTTCTAGGTCATATGACGAGTTTTAGAACCATTGAATATTTTTTTATTTTTCTCCGAATGCTTTAAACACAGATTTAGGATTTAATTGTAGAAGTTTTATAAATCGTTGGAATTGGTATTTAAAGTCAAAGTACATAATTTAAATTACTGCTAGGGCATAATATGATCCTATTAGATATGTGATATGCATATAAATGTGTTCTTTCACTAGGTCAAATGTTGTCCAAAATAGCCGAATTAAGAGATTTTATACATTCTCCACTTGTTATGAAAAAGCCATAAACAATTTGTAATTGCAAATACTTTTCTCAATGTATACTAGAGTTTTCAGTTTGTGAGGGTGATATGCAAATCAAGAAGATAAGTATGTAGTGTACTAAAAAGTTTTGTTTTGCAAAAGTGTACCCTTCAGTCAAATGAAACTTCAATTCCTTACAAGAGTCAACTTTATAATTGGTTCTCAAGTCACATTACTATTGCTTTTGTGATTAGAATATAAAAAACAAATACGACTATTGAAATCAGTGCATCTTCCAAATTGGAGAACTTTAAATACTTGTACAGAGTACATTGAGACAGTTTCACTCATGTTTGTTGGGTCATACACATATGGAAACCTCCAAACTTCTCCAATCTTTCCTTCTCCCCACCCCACTCTATTGCGAGACACAAGCTTAGTTGTTATTGTAGTTTGGGAAAGTTGGGCGATTTCAGTAACAATTTGCTTGCACATTTGTGTTATCTTCCCCTTTAAACTTAAGCAACTCGCAGGAAAAAATGGCCGTGATTTGTTTGCCTTTTAACAATTTCCTCTTCTGAGGGGCACTTGTTGCACATTATTTCTATCTCTGCCTTCTTACAAGATCTGCATATTGAGTATCATAGCCCACTGCGTGTCAACAAAGTTCAGATTTCAAAAAACTTCCAGGCTTTAACCTCTTTTCTGTACTGGTTGTAGGCACCCCTGAAGCTGCTGCATCAGTATTTCCTAAGAAATGCAGCTGTGATCATGACGTTATTTGCCAAAAACAAATGTTGTCTGTTTACAATTGTGAAATGCAAAGATGTTAAGTTTTGTGTTGTGAAGGATCACTCATTTAAGGGGAAAATAAAAGAGGAGAAAATATAACGATAACAAATAAAGCATTAGAGCACAATACATACGACATTGATTCTACGAATAGCAATGCCTAATTGATTCTAGAGTAAACTGATTAAAATCATTTGAAATTGGGACAAAATTAGGGAGTAATGGAAGTAATCCGGGAATCTGATTGCAAGAGAAAGAGAGAGAGGAGGACAGTGAACAACTGACCTGGGCCAGCTGCTGGAGTACTTGAACGGTGTCTGCCACTGCTTCTGTTGGATTCCGGCGAGCAAATTAAATGGCTTGTGCTGGCGTGCCCAACTTCGGAAGTGGCAGTCCAGGTGACCAGCGCCGACGGAGATCGAAGCCAAAAAGTTGATTGAGGCAAGAGAATGGAGCCGAGCCGAGGTCGTGACTTGAAACTCCTGTTTTCATGTTTTGTTTTTGGCTTTTAGCCCAGGATTTCAAAAAATTGATCATTTCATGTACTCCATTATGTACAAATTGTATATATATATATATATATATATATATATATATATATATATATAATTTTCAATAATTTTTATTTCTATTTCTTAATAGATAAAATTTGTAAAAAGTTGATAACTTTAAATTGGTTTATTAATCTCTTTTATGGAAATTCTTAAGTAGTTTGCGAAAACAATTTGTCAAGACTATAGTAGATGAGTAATAGTATACGAAGGTAAGCACTTGTTCACCCATTTAAAATACAAATGAGTTAGTTTTATGGTTGAAAATGATGATTGATTGAAATGGGATTTTGAGGACATTTGAGAAAGATTATGTTGTTGGAACTTTTGTTTTGAACTATTTTAGAAACTTTTTTGTGTTAACTATGTAAATGATTGTTCGAAAAGGAGAATGAGATGATTTTGCCCGCAATAATCAAAGGACTAATGTAGTATGTCATTGTATTGTTGGTTGTGGTTATATGTAGTAAATAGGTTTGAAATCAAACTTTAAAAATAGAAATAGTCAAATTTTCTAGAAATTCTTAATTAGAATATATATACTTATATATGCTAACTTTGTTTGGAATACATTGTGATAAAATGTTTGACTTAAACTTTATGACTACAAGTTTGGGTTGGCTAGCTACTTGATTATTAGTGGAGAGCTAACCTAATCAGAAGGTATTAATGGCTCAGTTTTGTTATTTGTATAACCTTAAATCGAGTTAAAAAGTTTACGAAAGGGTACCTATAAACTTAGTCACTAAATGACTTATAAGAAAGTGAATGTACTATAAGTAATAGTATACTTTAGTTAAGAAATAAGAGGAATTGAAAATACAATATTTTGAGTAATCTCATTCTTTTAAGTTAAGAATGTGAGAAACTTGTTTAAGGAACCAAGTCTATAGACAAGAACAAAGCGAAGAAATTTACAAAACAGTAAAGAAAAGTGTAACAGTGATAAACATGCATGTTGTCGATTAGAATAGCGAAAGACTTCTTGAAATCGTGGGCAACAGCTTACATTGTGACTTGTCCAAGATGGACAAGAGTTTGTTGGAGCTTGCAAGCGTATCCATAAAATGATGGTATATTCGATTTACAAAGCTTATAAAAGACATTAATGAATGAAGTCAAAAAACTTAAGGAAGTTTAATCAATGTTGAATGTTTGCTTATTGAATAAGTTTAAATGTTTATTTTCAAGAAGTGGTTTACGATATAAATCTAAACTTAACGAGATCTTGACTATATTTTTCTTACGTAGAAATCACAATAAATGGTCAAAGGATAGTGTATGAATACTGTAAAAAGTCAACACGTTACAAAATTTCAAGAAAAGAGGAAGTATCGTAAATAGCATATGTCATTCCGACGTGGTAAAGGGCTTGTGGGTACTTGGGCAAATAGGGGATTGCAACTGTAAATAAGATGGTTAATTCATTCTATTTTTTTTAATTTTTTTTATCATACTTGTCAATTTTCAATAACAATAAAGTAAGTTGATTCAACAACAAATAAAGCGTTAAGGAGAACAGAGCCTCAACTAGACCTATGCATTGGAACGGGTTAGGGTCGGGTTGACTCACAAGCAAAACGAGTCGGGCCAGGTCGAGTCAAAGAAGATGCAAAACGGGTCAGGCTAAAGGAGATAAAAAAGGGATCGAGTTGAGTCGAGTCGTTCAAAGATAGTATAGTTTTTATCTATAGAGGGGGATATTTTACGTGTATCACCTTCAATCTTTGATAGGGGATCATCGGCAAATAAGTGAAAATAAATCGTTACCTGATAGTGTTTAAAAATCTAGGATGGTATAGGTTCATTATTGACCCGATTTAACCCATTAAAAACCCATTAAAACACGACTCTTTAAGAGACCAACCCATCAAACTCATCATTGATTATGCTCTTTTACAAACGGGTCAGTAAAGGGCTTTTAACGGGCCCCACTCATTTGAACAGGTCTAGCCTCAACCTAACACACGATCAATAAAATTCAAGTGAAAGTAACAAATGAGCTAAGCATGAAACCATTTATATAAGTGTACAACTCAATTGTAAAGGGTCTAATTTATCACTTTCTCGGATATTTATTAAAGTAGACAATGTAACGATTAGAAACCTTTTATTGACAAATTTGACTTGGTTGTATCATTTGTATGCCCCTCGGTGTTGGCCAAGATCGTCACTCGTCAAGGCTTAAGAAGCCAAAATCATGGCTGAATTTTTTTAGTATTTATATTCAACAAGAAATTACGTCAAATTCAGTGCGACGCAGATCGGACTAGCTTGATTCGATCATATTTGACAGCACAGACGTGAGACTTACATTTGGTGTCACAAAAAACAAAACAAACGCCATTTCTTGCATCGTTGTGCAAGGTAGCATTCCTGCCTGATAGTGGTATGCCATGTGACTTTACAGTTGGGTTAACCAGGCAATCACCTGCTGATACAGCCAACTTATCCAATCTTGATACTGTCATTTTAATTAGACACATGCTACTATTTCCTTTTATAATCATGCATTCATGCCCTTTAACATGGGTCTTGTCCAATACTACATCCTTCTGAAGAAATCATACAGCACCACTGATGATCTGCTATTAGGCTTTGTTGCCTTGCAAACAGTTTGCTTAATCACGGTGTACTGAGATATTCATCATTTTGTTTCTCAAAGTCGATCTCAATCCTTGATAAACCAGTACAAAGAAAACATTTGGGTAATTTATGGCAGTGCTAATTAGCATGGATACATAAAGGGGCATTTAAGGAATATACTCGATATGAAATACAACTTAGGGAGTGTTGCTTTGTACTCCCTCAAGTATGTTAACAATGGATACACTCACGAATTTGAGAACATATACAATCACCTTTTTCTGATGATATAGGACAGTATATATAGAGAAGATTACTTAGCCCCCACTCTCTTCTTGTCACAATTTGAAATAACCATAACAGATCATCCAGTGGAACAGGCAATACACAATTAGGTACACCAAATCAAGCAGTTCATACAAGTTCGCACCCAAATGCACCTTTGTACGCTACACTGTTATTATTACTATTACCATTACTATTATTGTTGTTATTGTTATTTTCTTTTCTAGGGTTAGATTTGATGCTTTAACAATGGAACGTGAACTTAGGACAGTAACTAGACCAGAAGGAGGGCAGCAACACTTAAGCAAACATCCTCTCGTCCAAAGCCTAGCACATCAAGATGGGAAACAGAAAAAAGAACTGGCAGCTATACACGAGAATTGACACAAAACAGGAACAGAAACTAGTTTTATCTGCCCTGTCAAGACATTCTAACAGATATTGACAATTAATCAAAACTTGATGTGCGGCTCCATCTCCCTTTAAGTTAATTCTCTAGGGAAATATATGGCTCTATACTACTAACAGAGGCAGTCGCATCATCAATTATATCAAGCAAAGCCATATTTAGGTGGGATTGAATGTCAGAACGTGGTGTCTCACCTTCCAAAACCTCACATTCTTCAGGGTTAAGCACTTGTTGCTTTGCCCAGTTGATTACTTCAATATCACCTTGGAGCAACTTCAGAACCTGGGGAACGTAAACAAGCAGATTGAGGTTTTATAAACATACAATAGGGCAGTGTCAAACAAAATGAACAATTGCCACTGGAGAGGAGACGACTTACATTGCCTATACGGGGTCGTGTTTGAGGTTCGCGTCTTATGCAAAGTGTGGAAGCCAAGACCATCCTTTCAATTTGTTCATGGTCATAGTTACTACCTAATCTAGGATCTAGCAACTGAGACATCTTCTCATCTTTTAATTTTGGCTTGGCCTGCATAAAATGTTGATTGGCATTCACATTATTAGCACCCATAATAATTAAAAACCTAAGGAACAATCTTGCAATATTCTGATGTCAAAAAAATAAAATAAAAATTGCGCTATTGACAAGAGACATACCCAAATGACAAGGCTCTCTTTACCCTTCGGATTGCTGCTATCTATTGGCTTTCTTCCTGAAAGAAGCTCAAGAAGAACAACACCAAATGAATAGACATCCATTTTATCCGTCACTTTGCCATGCATGAAGTATTCCGGGGCCAGGTACCTGCCATATGAGAAATTGCAAGGAGCATTGCTCAGCTAAGATGCTTGAAAAATGCGGGCAAGGAGCGTGGAAAGAGGAAGACTTAGAGAGGAGGAAGTAACATACCCAAAGGTTCCTGCTACATCTGAGGAAGTCAAATGAGAAGATGCACTTGAAGACCATGTGGCAAGGCCAAAATCTGCAAGCTGAAGTAAAGCAAATGTTAGTAATTTTAGCAGAAAAATGTATGATCTAACAAAAGAATTTCATGGATATAGCTTCTGAGTGACCAAACTTAGGAGCACACCTGGGGTACAAATTCATCAGAAAGGAGAATATTTGAAGATTTAATATCTCGATGAATCACAGGTTGTGAATTTCTGTTGTGTAGATAATCCAATGCCTCTGCAACCCCTACTGCCACCTTGTATCTCTCTTCCCATCCAAATGCTCCTAAATTAGTGTCACTACCTGTTTACAAATATAATGTCTCTGTAAGGCAACAAGAGTCGTACCTTTAAAATTTATAGACAGCGAAGCAGAATGCTCGAGCATACCATGTAGATTTTCTTCTAAGCTTCCTCTTGACAAGAAATCATACACCAGGATTAAATTCTCTTCGTCAAAGCAAAATCCAAACAAGGATATAATATTCTTGTGATTAATAGTTGTAATGACTTCAATTTCAGTAATGAACTCCTGCAGTGCATCCTCAGATGGCTTCAATATTTTTACTGCCAGCTCCTTCCCATTAGGAAGACATCCTTGGTAAACCTGGCTACTACCACCTTTTCCAACCATATTCTCTGCAGAATCAGAAGCAAAATCATAAGAAAACAAGCAATATTCAACTGCCACAAGGCCACAACTTGAAATACACAGGATGAAAGAACAAACCAGGCGCGAAATTTGAAGTGGCTGACAGAAGCTCTTGGTATGCAAACAATCGATAGGTGGATGAGCATTTGTCGAGAGTTCCTTCTAGTTCTTTGACAAGATATTTGAATCCATTAATAGGGGAAGAAGGAACAGAGGCTGCAATATCACCAACAGGGATGATTGCGCCACTCTCTGCACTCAATTCAGACAAATGATCGTCCAATTGAGCCGACTCACGTCTCTTTCTATCCGGATGAACTGCCATTGAAGAATGTCTCCCTGGAAGTCTCAATACCCGGCGAACCATGGAAGTTTTCCGGCTTGGAACCTTATCTAACTCATGATGCCTGGGTAAAAACACCCGTCGAACCAACTGCCAACCAGGTTTCAACTCACTTAATTCTTGGTTAACAGTTAGCTTTGGTACTGAAGAGGCTTTGGCTGCTTGATATGGCACCAAAGCCAATGATCTATCCTCTCTCTCCTCAGTACAGGGCTCCTCTAGCATTTCATCACAGGGGTAATCTGCCCAAGCAAAGATGCGCCCGCATCCAAAATACCTCTTTATCAAGGTACTTCTTCTAGCCCCGGCACTTGGCTTTTCGAAACTATCACAAGTCTCCTGAACAGATTCCACGGTATTGATGGAAGAACTACCATCATCATCCACTTCTACATTGTCAACTTTTGCTATAGAAACCAAACAAGAAAGTTTGCAGTTTCCTGCATAATCAAAAGCAAAAGTAACAAAAACCAGTGAGCCACCGACAATTCTCACAACAACATAGTCAAATCCAGATCCAATAACAACTTAATCAAATAAAATACAAATTACCACCTTCTTTATGATACACAATCTTCCCGTTATCAACAGCAAAAACCGTAAATTTATTTGATAATTTCTTCGCACAATACTTGGCCACTGAAGTTGGAGATCGAATCATGTTCTGAGCTTTACAAGTACCTAGAATTAGTGTAGCACTTTCATATGCCTTTGCTTCTCTAACTAAAATCTTCCTCAAAGACGACCCCCTACACACCTTTAGCTTCAAATCAACCTGACCAATTTTCCATCAAGCATTTGCAATCAAATCTCAAGTAGGTTTACATACACAATTTAAGAAAAAAAACAAGCTTCTCAAAAAATAAAAATAAAAAGCAAGCATAAGCAAAGGTTACCCAACAGAAGCTTGACATTAAATACAAAATGCAAGTACAATTCACAAAAGCATGTCTAGTACAATCAATCATCATTACTACATTCGGTTTAAAAAGTTGGGTAAATTAAAGAACATCTCAATAATTATTAAGCATCAAAACTTCAACCAAAAAGTGCAATCTTTCAAATCACACACAAAAAAAAATTCAACTCATTCTTGTTAATTACTTCGTATATCATTAGTAAACAGTACAAAGTAATTACACATTAAGTAAGAAATCGTGAACCCATTTGATTAAAGATACAAAATTCAACTGAAAATGCACCAAAAAATTAACTAAAAAAAAGGAAAAATTGTTGAACCTGCTTCAAATTGCAGAAGCCTTGGTACACAGCAAGAGTGGAATCAAAAGACTTGACCAATGAGAGAAGCGTCGATTGCTCAACATCTGCTCCCACCCAACCCAAACAACAAAAAAATATAAATTAAATAAATAAAAATGAAAACTTTATAATATTAAAAAGAAAATGCGACAAACCAGTGGAAGAATGAAGAACATGGAGAGCAACAAGAAGATCCCCAGGCTGAGCAACTTTCATCAGGGCCCACGTAAGAAGCTCTTTACTTTGTAGGTCCAACCTCACCCCAACTAATACCGTCCTCCCGCCGGAATTCTCATCGGAGGAACATTCACCGGCACCAGCGACGATAGCACCACCATTGTTGCTATTTTTATGGGTTTTCTTCACGAACTTCATCTGGGTAACAATACCCAGATCTCAAAATCAACGATTTTTGGTTTGGATTAAGAAAAAACACAACTTCTCTGGGATTGATAGAATATAGGAAATCTGGCTTGAAAAGTGGAAATGGGATGGTTTTAGAGTGTGTTTGTTGGGTTTTGTAAAATTGTATGCAAGACGCAAGAAAGAGTGAGTGAGATAGTTTTTGGGATTCGTGGTTAGAGGACAGAGGGTGGGACCCTGGGGTCTGCAATTTTTGCGGCTTCCTCTTTTTTTTTTTTTTTTTTTTTTTTTTTTTTTTGTAAAAAAATTATTTGGGATGGTAATTTGGGATTTAAATGGAAGAGGAGATTCAGGCATACGGGCATCACTCCGGTTTTATTGTTTTGACGTCTTTTTACACTGCACTTTTTTTATACATCATATTATCTATACATATAGTCTTTAATAAATTAGTGTATGAGAGTATCTAATATGTTCTCTCTCTTAATTTTTATCCCATTTTTATTTATAGAATTATAGATTATAAATTTGATTATAAATTTTTATCATATTATAAAAAAATTTATATTTAAGTGAGATCTTATATATATTTTAATATAAATTTTTATAATATCAAATTTTCATAATTTTTTGTATTATAAATTCGAAAATAAAAATGTTTTAAGTTATATTTTGAATATCGTAAAAAGTCAAATGAGGTTAAAAATTGAGAGAAGAGAGAATATATTAATATAATAATAGGTGTATTATGAATGTGTTTTGGCTTTTTATGTGCAAAATGATATAAGACTCCAATGAGATGAAATTTTTGAAAAATATTTCATCAGAAATGGTTGGTGAAAGGAAGAGAAGCCATTAGTTAGGCATTCTTGAATGTTTTGAAGTATTTTTAAACTATTTTTTATTTTATTAAGACTTTTCAATAAAATATTTTTAAAAGATTTCAATTTCAATAAGTAACGTGCCATTTAACCGAAAATAATTGAAAGATTGAGATGTTCAAAGCAAGTTTCTTAGGTAGTGTTATTTAGTACCAATTGATGATAGTGGGTGTTATTTAAAACCAATTTTTCAATAAATAACTCTAACTATTAGTATGCCTAGGTGCATATAAGAAATCAAATATAGAATTATCAATTAATTATATAAAAAAATGTTCTTTATGTAAATTGGTGGAAGGAACATTACTTAAAAATATATCGGTGACTATATAACATATGATTGAACTATCTATCAAATACGCCTCTTCAATTTACATTTATATAAGCACAATTAGCAATTGATATTAGATACTTCGTATATGATATATATACCTAACGGAATAGGGAAAATACACTCCATCATGGTAGCTAACAAAGCACAATATTTGTCTTAAAAAGGAGTTTGGAATCTCAATTAAAGTGATCATTTAGATGAATTTAGACCTATATGTATAACCTTTATACTTGCGGAATTGATGGCTCCAGTTGTTACTTTACATTGCAAGGATACATTCAAGAGTGTTAACTTCTTACTTCTTATCGGATATTTTTACTAATGTGGTTGGTTTTTCCCAACAACATATATATACATTGGATTATATTTGGAAGATGGGATTCATACTTGAAACCCAATATCTTGTATATTTATTGCATACATTGATTTTTAGCATTAAACCACCATCTCAGTATGGTGGAAGAATTTGAATTTGTCACATTTAATAAGTACATTGTATATAGTTTGTGTAATGCACATATATATGGCACTTATAATTTAAAAAAAAAATTGTCAATATTGATTGTGAGTATAGAATTGGGGATGGTATTGTGTTTACTTATATAGGTATATCTATTTTACATCTCCCATGATTCTATTACAAAGCATGTTGATAAAATTAGAATAACTTCTTCAAAAAAACCAAAATTAATATAGGACAAAACTTGTTAAAAAATAGTGATGTGGACAACGGATTGTGGAAGAGGAAAATAATGTTGCTAAAAAAAAAAAGAGAAAAATAATGTTGCTTAAAAAAAAAAAGAGAAAAATAATGTGGACAACGGATTGTGGAAGAGGCATAGTTTATGTTCCACCAAAAAAAAATACGAAGTAATCCATATTCAAAAATCTAAGTAAATAAATGAGTTGGTTTGTCAACATTCTACCACAGAGCATCCACATAAATGATAGTATGGCCTATATGGGCTCCTTATTCTTTGTCCCAAAGTTGAGCTTTAAGCATTTATATACACTGCCCCTTTGTCAGATGTGATCTTCTTTTTCGTCTTTTAGAGCTTGAGCGATCAATAAATGCATGTTTCTCAATTCTCATTTTATTCTTTGAAACATGCTTTTGTGTGTGTTTTTTTATAAACAAAATTCAGGATGACTATATAAAAAGACAAATTAACTACTATCATGACTAAGTTGTCTAAAACTATTACTCAGTATTATACGTGGGGTAGAACCTTGAAATTTCTTGCGACAACGGTACCAAATGTTTTCCGTAAGGTGAGATGAACTCCTCTTTAAGTCGACATTATTCCTGCAAATCGAAATTTGTTAGTTGAAGGAGGGTTCGCGGGGTTGCTCCTAAATGCCACATTTTCCTTTTATTTCTATGATAGAGATGTGATGTGGTTGTCTTCATTCTTTGAGTTCGTTTCATGAATAGAGATGTACATTAAAAGAATCAATGCATTCTTTTGAAGGAGGTACACAAATAAATATTGTTTCTTGTAATGCCGTATTCATGGCCATATCTTGAGTGGCCAGATGGAGAGTGTTTACACACATGACTTCTCCTTCAACCATTTGAAGTTCCTTAAGAGGGGGTTAGTTGAGCTCCATTGGTCTATGGCTTGGCTTATATTAGCGTCTCCACACTCCATCTTCCTTGATGGACTTAACATGTGAATGATAATCATCATACTCTTTTGGGAGGGGCAAAAGAACCTTAACTTCCTTCCTTGTGACATCAAATGAGGCAAAGAGAGGAACCCTGTCTTTTTCGATTTAAGAACCGAATATTTGGGTTTTGTAAGATTTAATTGAACAAATTCTAAAGCAAGTTGCTTTAAAATTTAATTAGTTTCCATAAGGTTATGCTTTTGATTTTGAGTAGGAAGGTTGACCTTACCCTCCATATCCAAAGTGTTGCCTACATACAACCTTCTCCTTTTGTGTTAGAATATGGCCTCTTAATCTTGACTCCTAGTCACACAATCATTACCATTAAGAGAGCCTCATTTCTACTTCCTTTTCTTCCTCTTATTCCCCTTATTTGTAACAATCTCATTCATATTGGATCTTACAACAAATTCCTTTCTCTAA
Organism: Dysphania ambrosioides; assembly: GCA_026401315.1. Classification (NCBI taxonomy): domain Eukaryota; kingdom Viridiplantae; phylum Streptophyta; class Magnoliopsida; order Caryophyllales; family Amaranthaceae; genus Dysphania; species Dysphania ambrosioides. The sequence goes on from CM048666.1 coordinate 3,537,158, forward strand.
CTTACTACTTGAAAGGCGGTAGCAAAGTATTCTTGTGACCATCTCAAAATAATAACCACTTCTTTTAATTTTTTTTATCACATTATTTGTTTCTTAGGTCAATCAGCAAAGCAAGAGTAAGATCAATGAAAGTCGATTCCAACTTTTGCAATTTCAACTTTGCCACTGCTCTCCTATACATTATCTTCACATATATTTCTCGTGTTATGACATAAAATTGTATAACATAAATCACCTACTTTATTAAAATTTTCCTGTTTAAGAAAGCAAGCAGCCAAGTTTAAGTTAATCGAGATGGCCAAACTAAGTATAAGGGTTTCATTACTTCGAATTATAGCAAGCGAGGAAATTTTTGTTGCAAGCAGACGATGCTCAAAAGCCAGACTGTAAGCACCTATTTTTACAGTGAGTGTTACCTTCCTCTTTTAAATCATCCACAAGATTAAGAACACCCTTTGGATTTTCTAGATGACATGTCATTCCAAATAACTTGCTGGAGGAAATATCATCCTCATCAAAGTATGAGAAGAAAATAGAATGGAACGAATGGAGTACGTTTTCGTGTTTTGCGTTAATCTATCTATTACCCCAGTGTTGTTTGTTATTCCAACTATTTAACTAATCAATCGCTTTGCTATCCAGTGAGCTGCTTGAAGTGCACAAGTAAAAATGCTTAGCTTGTTGCCCAAGAGCTTGGCATGCATGGACTAATTCATCTGTTAATCATTTGATCATCACATACATACTTTATATGAAAAATAACCGTCGCACTAACCATTCAGAAAAGCAATCATCAGAGTTACTGCTCATAATTATGGGGTAATCTCTTTGGCATTTTTTCATTTGGACGTACACCAAAAAATAAACAAGTTTAAACTTTAAGGTAATTATAAAGCTAATTGAGTATCAACATGGGATTCCTACCTTTCTTTTTTGTGACAACAGTCCCTTAAAAGGTAGGATAAAAGGGTAAGAGAGTAAAGGGGAACCCTAAAAAATAACGGCCAGTAAACAACACTTTCTTGTAGTCAAAGTGATTCTATGTTTTTAATAATTAAAACGTCTAATTAACAACTTTACCCCCATGCCTCAAATATTGTAGGAGCAAAAATATCATTTTCATCATTAACAGAATATTAATCAACACTTTCTGATTAAACCATGGTCTTGATCATCATTACTATGACAATTATTTTGTAAGTAACCCTATTGAATTGAAGGCCGTCATTCTTAATGAGAGAAAAGGATTTTCAGAAGAGAAATTGCTACTAAAAGTGGCCGGACATCATCTGCCTTTTCATCAATAGGAGTACTTAATGAATTAATTTACCTTTACTACCTAGCTTTAACAAGTAGATGTTTAATTTACTGATGTAGTTGGTTAAGATCTTAAAGGTAGGGTGGTATTCAAGATCTAAGGTCAAATCTCATTTACATCACTTGTTTTCTCGTTGTTTACGACTCTCTTTACATTAAAAAAAAAACTAGCTAGCATAACAAAGTTGGGGAGGTTCGTTACTTATCTTTTAGGAAATATAGATTAAATTTTATTTTAACTAACTGCCAATAATGGAAATAAATGATAATAGATAGTAGAAGTTGACGTTTACCACGTAGAGAAACAATTAATGATACAAAATTAGAAGTTGATTTTGAGCGGTTTAGTCTACACTATCTATTCATAATTCGTTAGGCATTATTGAAAGTAGTAATTTGGCGTTGAAATTAAGAGCCGCAAATGATAATGAAGAATACGTAATCACAATTGAGCTTCGGATATTAGATCAAATCCTAATTAATACTCTAACCCATTCAACGAACTAGTAGGGAGTTGCTAATAAGTTTCACCTAAAACAGTAATTAAAAGGCTAAAGGAAAGAGAATTTGAAATTCCATTAGTCAAGAATTCGAAATCTTCACATAAAAGAATCAATCGTACGTACTTCTCTTACTATCTTTATTTCATTTGTTCTATTTTCTACTTTGAATAATTCCCAAAAGTTTGCTATATTTCCTTGATTACGCCTAATTTACATTGATATAGCCATAACTCTATTTACCTTTTCCCTATTCTTAAAAAAGTTAAATTTAGAAAACGGTTCGAACAAATAAGAATAGAAGGAGTATTATTTATTGGATTACGTTACGGGCTATTTAAAAGTTGCGTTTAGCGTGCACATTTCCATTCATACCCCACCCCTGACGCGTTGGCCCTTAACGTATGAGTTTCTCTCTGTGGATTGTATCCTTATTTTTCCTTGTTTGATTTGTGACAAGTACGCTGAGGCTCAGACTGCTTCATTTTTGCAATATTGATAGAAATACTTTTTTTCTAGATTTCATTCTATAGTTTGGTAAACAAGTTCTTCAGCTAGCTTACGTTTAAGCTTTCCTTCTAAATTAAATTCTCGTTATTTAACCCATTATTGTTTGAGCTACTTTGACAATCATTCCATAAAAGCTAGCTATTATTTCAGCAAACTTAACAATCCCAGCTCCATTCAAGTCACTTAGTTGTCCTGACTTCTAAGTAAATTGCTAGTTTTTCCATTTCGGGTTGTCTTATCAAAAATTTACATTGTATTTTAAAAAAGTTGATTTTTATACTTAAACGTATGGGGGTACATACTATTCAAAGTTCTTAACAAGACTACTATTTTTAGCGCGCACATAAAAAAAAATCAATTATTTTGACGTGGCCAGCTAACGTTGTGAGTTGTGACCGTTACTCCATTATTGTGTAGGCTTCGTTGTTGTATCCTTAATTATATATTAATGACATGCTCATATTTAGTAATTTAGGGACTAATCAATTGAATTCTTAATGCATCCCTACGACCCCTACGCCCCAATTATTGCCAAGGTTAGCCAGATAACAAGACCTGTAGAGGAAATTTGACAACATAATTGGAGGATATATCCACAAAATTAGCAAATCTTATTAGCTAATAAGATTTGCAATTGACTATACAAAAAGGCATTTACTTTGTTCCTAAATTAATTTCTTCTTTAGATATTTCTTTTGAGAAAGTTATTAATGTTTACATTAATTTTTTGAATACATTATAAGAAAATATAAGATGTTTACTATAGGACTTGATCCAAGGAGTAATTAGCACGAAGCTATTAAGGTGATTAATGGCAATAATTTTGGGATGTTTAACAGACTGACAATAGATTGGACAGATAGATAGGGGTGGTTCTCTCCATGAAGAGTATGAGACAAGAAAAGCTTACTGCCCATATGAAACTGAAGCACATACTCTTAGGATCAAACCAATGCACAAACACATGTACGTAGTAGGAGAAACGGAGAACAGGAGATACATGGGGACAGTTACATGCACCCTGAGTCACCCTGAGTCATGACTAGGGGTGCTTAACAAATTAAGCTAATCGGGCTTGGTTTGGGCTCCGCTCGGTCAAATAGAGATCGGCTTGAGTTTGGGCTTAGCTCGAGACTTAAACAAACCAAGCCGAGTAAGGTCTGGCTCAACTCGAAAGCTCATTAACAAGCTCGATAAAATTTAATATATAAATATTTTAAATTTTTTTAATATAAATTTTTTTAATTTAATATATATATATAATTTATATTTTGAGCTCAAGCCTGATTTCAAAAGCTTTTCGAGTTTCGAGCTCTAGCCAAGCTTGAGCATATCTTTATCGAGCACGAGCCGAGCTTACTATTATTTGGGCTCGACTCGTTGATTCATCCCTATTATGACTAAATAACTCTAGCCTCATTTTTCAAAAGATAAGAAATGCGAGTAGTGTGACCACTCACTATTGTCTAATGTTGTACAAGTCGAATCTTATTGTGCGTAAATAATTAAATATAACAATACTTAGTACTTTGTAGCATTAACACATAATTACTAGGCTACTTGCAGTATACTCCGTATATATATTCCATTGTCCTCTACTCCTCTTATATAAGGAACCCAGTCATATATTAAAAGGTGGAGGGGATAGAACCAATTAATTTGATGCTATTAAAAAAGAAAGATTAATTAATTTGATGCTTTTAAAAAAGAAAGATTAATTAATTTGATTTTCTTTCTTGGCAAAGAAAAGTCCAGCACCTTCACACGCCGTCTGTGGGGATCGAACCCACGACCACGTGGTTAAAAGCCACGCGCTCTACCACTGAGCTAAGACGGCAATTTGTTTGAATTAGTTAAAGTTGTTGAAAATAATTTTGCAGGAAGGATAAATGATAGAGATCCACTAATACTATTGGATTTCACCACCCCTACTCCCTTAGGTTTTATGGTGAGATATAAATCTTTACCATCAGGCGAATTATTAACAAATGATTACACGTTTACACAATTACACGTATGAGAAGTTTGGATACTAATCAAAATAGTTGTATGAAATTTACTATCTTCTTAGCTGTTTTATATAGATTTTAGCACTCTTTGTTTTATTCCACTTGATCATTATTAATTAGTTTTTTAATAATAATAAAATATAATTATATAATTTTATTGGATTAATCTCGATATAGTATCATAAATTCAACTTTTTATAATCTCAAAATGTTAACGTGAAATTCCAATGTAGTATGTAATGTAGTGATTATTAAAAAAAAAAAAAAAAAAATCGAGGACCTACTACATGCCGTCCAAAAGCATTTGTTTATTGAATGAATGACGAATTGCACCCAACCATGAATATGGGTTGGTCCATATTACACCACATCTATACTGCTAGTGATGTGCATCAGTGCATGCCCTCTAAATGTTCCACCCCAAAACAGCCAAAGTTTCAATCATACCATCAAACAGAATACACCTTAACACCATACAAGAGAAAGGTAAGATCAAGGGCTTAATATTTGAGGAAATTTCAGCTGTTTAAGAACAAAGTATATTTTCCTTTATTTTATTTTTAAAATACTATATCTAAGGCCACCTTGTTTGTTGAACTTCTTGATTTTGGTGATACTTCAATTAAAAAGAAATAGTAGTTCAGCCACATCATATAATATATAGTATTAACAAGAAGACCTACCTAGCATTAGATCATGAATGCATTATGCATATGATGTTTTAACATAAATCAGTTTTGTTTTTTCACTGGAAGAATATACAGAGCAAGATTCATTTGCTGTCACACCAACCAGAACACCTCTTCCTTTTTACATGAAAAAGAAGACACTTGCATTAAAGTAATCAACATTTGGGGTTGTAATTTCTATTAGTAGTCCTATACAATATTGAAAGAGTCGGTGATAAATGAATTACTGGACAAATTCTGTTCATATGACAAAGACCTTGCAAGCATGATTGAAACAAACAATTTTTTTACAACCCTTGTTTTTTACGGTGTTTTCATGGGTCATGTCACATCATACAGAAAGAAATACAACTAAAAAGAAAAAGTCATTACTAAAGGGCCTTTAATACTATGAAGAATGTAGTGTACATAATTTTCCAAATTTCACTGCAGTAAGATTTTCCTTTTTAGAATCAACTCATATGCACCCCATCTGAGTTGTTTATTGAACGTATTACTAAGGTAGAGCAAAATCATCCAAAGATCTGAGTATCTAATAGCTACTTGCGATCTACATGGAATAGCCAAGTAGCTAACGAATACATATTACAGAGTATTTACTAACATTAACAACATTATTGTGTATGTGGAAAGAAAAAAAAAATGACATTTGGGTGTTATATTTTCATTTTTTTTCCTCTTAGAGTTGTTATAAAGAAAACACCCATTATTCTGCAAGTTTTTTTTTTTTTTTTTGTGTTGAGAATGAGAAAAGGCTACATTTTTTACCTCATCACTCTCTGAAACCAACCTAAAGTCAAGCCTGATTCAGTTGGATTTTTAGAGCCCCGAGGAGTAGAGGGCACTCTTCCCAATCTGTAGAGAGTAGACATAGGCGAGCGAGTACGAATAAGAGGCAATTCTCTTTCTTCTTTCTTTTCTCTTTTTTGACTTATCTAGTGAGGATTGTAATAGGTTGGTATCATCACTCTTACCGTCCTCAAGCTCCTTAAGCTTCGCTTAAACTACTACATACCTTAATGGGTTAAATAGGTTAAGGCCCATTAAGAGCCCTTAACCAACTAATTTGTAAAAGAAATTAATAAATTATGGACTTAATTGAGTCGGTTTTTTAAAAGGTTATATTTTATTGGATCTTTAATGAGTAAAGTCGAGTCAATAATAGGTCAATATTTTATAAGGCTTTTAAACACTATCAGATAAAGAATTATTTCCAATTAGATACAAGCAAACTATCACCCTCTATAGATAAAAACTATACACTTTTTGGACAATTCAACCCGACTCAGCTTGTTTTGTGTCTTCTTTGGCTCGACCCAACTTGACCCATTTTGCATCTTCTTTGGCTCAACCCGACCCGACCTATTTTGCATGTGACAATCCCAACCCTAACCTGACCCAATGTACAAGTCTAGTATAGAGGTTGCTTGTACCTGAGCAGAAATATGCCCCCCCCCCCCCCCCCCCCCCCCCCACACACACTTTTTATGAATCTTACAATTCGCAAACAAATGCAACAGGGTTACGAGCTAACCTTTCATCTATAATCTATTACAATATCAAAAACTTGATGCCCGGAAAAATCACAATTGTCCATAACACAATTTTGTATTACAAAATTGCCAGTAATTTTGGACCACATTTTATACAAAGTACATAGTATGCAAGAGAAGTTACAAGATGTGCAATCTAACTGATGTGATAAGTTAAAATACAACATAAAGCCTACATGCCACGATTTGGGCAAGCATTTGCAAAGTGAGATGGATCACCACAGGTAAAACATCTTCTGGATACAGGTTCACCGGTTGCTGAAACAAAAGTCGTATCATTTCCATGTCCTCCACCACGACGGCCCCTACCTCGGCCACCCCGTCTACCAGATGTAGCATTTGAGCCTCTAGCATTTGTATGTGAAGCATTATGTCCTCCAGCGTTATCATTGATCATATCCTCCCATCTGACAACAAGCATCAACAATCAATATAGGTAAATGCATAGAGCTGGATAGCAGGCTTTGAGCCTTTGACAACTACATTGCACTAAATAAATTACCTAATCTAACCTCTATAGCTCATATGATGTTCAGTACAAGACTAGGAAAGAAAAAAAACACTGCTGCAATTATGATTTACAGAAAAAGATTTCTAACTTGTAGGATCAGTTTTTTTTTTATGAAATAATCACCCTCATTTCATTAGTATTCTTGTAAAAGATCTGATTTTTATAGAATTCAATACACCAGCCAACCACATTCCAAAGTCAGGTAAAAAAAATGAAGAAGTCTTCCTGTCATAACATAAGGACTAGGCTGCACACATCAGACTTTCATTAACCAACTCTTGGTAGGAGCCTTGCTTGAGGCAAGGTGTGTAATGGAGCAGCTGGTTCCCCCAAACAGCTTGAAGCCAATGTCACTTGATGGCCAAATGGATATATGTTCCAATAAGTCAATAACCAACATTTTTATTGGCCCAGCCTACACACGAGAAAGCACTAACACAGCCCCACCAATATATCTTCCCTTTAACAATTTAATTCTGCTAGGAAAGGAAAAAGGAATTTTGTGGGGGGCAAGGCAGGTCCAGAACTTAACCAAGAAAAAGAAATTGAAAATCCAAATATTCTTAAAGCGTACTAAATACAAATCAAAACTCGGAACTCACAAAAAGAATCCGCACTCCTGAGATTGACATGAATAAAACTTTCTGCCCCTATTGTTTGCAGTATTTGCTGTTCGCAATAAGCAGGGTTCTCCACATGAACTACATGTTACTGATGATCCCCCTGTAACAATAGAGCAATTTCAGTCAAGGAACACTTCAGGTTCAGCATATCCGCATTAATGAAGGTTATCCGCATTAATGAAGGTTATCCGCATTAATGAAGGTTGATTATAGAAATATAAGCATAAAACTACCCCCTTTTAACAAGGGATATTCCTCCCCCTCTCCCCCGTCCCCCTCCCAAAAAAAAAAAAATATAATGATGAGAATAGATTAGAGGGAGGAGTCCAAAAACTATACAAAGGCAACCAAGATAGAATTCCAAATCTACCTTACACCAGAAAAAGCGACTCCAATTTTCCCAAAGCATAAGTCCAGAAAGAAGCCAAAAAATTAGACTCACAGAGAAGTTGAAATTTAATTTGACAAAAAGAAAGCTTCAGATCTTTTAAGTTCCATGTATATGGTTTCAACCTTTTAATCAGACAAACCATCCAGAAATAAGAGAATGCATTTCTACCAACCATTATGAACATGCTGTAAGGGTTCCCAGTCAAAGAATACATAAAAATTTGGGAGGCAATAGAAAGCATGATCAGAAAATCTTTAGCTTAAAGAAGGGGAGAAAATAGTAATACAGTCACCATACCGCCTGTGTGATTTGTAGCTCGAGACCTAGCACCAGATGTTGAGACCTGGGAAGGGCAATCATTTGAACTATGCCCTGTCTGTCTACAGTGGGAGCAAACACCACGATGCACATTACTTACCGGATTTCTGCCAGAAGTGGAAGTTGGAGTTTGTCCTCGCACTGAAGCTAAATGAAAAGAAAACAGTCAGATAACCAAAAAAGCATAAGGTGAAAAAGGAAGCAAAAGAGTATCTAAACAATCCTCCTCCTCCCTCTCAACCAAACAGTTCCAAAGGTTTTCAATCCATTTATGTGTAAAGACATTCTCGCAAGCTAGAGCATACAGAAATTGGGTTTTTACAACAGTTGTTTTTTATTTTCTTTGGAAAGGAATTTCATCACAGGTGCTTCCTACTTCAAGTTAGCTAAGTGTTTGTTTATGGCTTCCCCCTCTCCTCCCAAAAGAAAAAAGGCCCAACTTCAGGCTCCAAAGCAACCTTGAAAATATATTGTCACATTACCAGATGTCCCAGAAAGATTGCGAGGACCAGTTCCACATATCTCTGTCAGCTGTTTGAGTGTGTCATCACATCCACCAACGCAGCCTGAAAGGATATCCAGAATTAGTATACAGAATGGTTAGCATAAATGCGCTTAATCGTTCTAGTTAATCGCTGACAACGCAGCCTGAAAGGATATCCAGAATTAGTATACAGAATGGTTAGCATAAATGCGCTTAATCGTTCTAGTTAATCGCTGATGATGAGAAATTATTTTAATCAGTAAGTGTTTTTGGATAGACAATTTCGCTTTTTATGAAAAATAGTGAGGTTCAATTATGGAAGGAAATAGTAGAGATTCATATAACTTTACATCTTTATGAAATAAGTATATTTTCAAAGTTAAGAATATTTGGAAGGAAAAGGCATCCCTTCCCTTCCTTCTTTGTTTCTGCTTTACCCAAAAAAGAGATTAATCACCCCTACCTCCACCACCCCTGCCCCCCTTTTCCAAATATTGTCCTCAAATAAAGGTTTCTGCCAATGTACACCCTTTTCCAGAAAGTAGTCAAATGATATTGGCATTGAAAGTACCTAAATGGTCCACATTGTAATTTGGAGGAATCTCCGACAGCCGAAACTTGAACTGAATCAAAAACACTGGACCTGGATGCAATTTGCGATACATACAGGCAAGATATCAGTGATACACTAAAAAAAAATGTGAAAATGTATCCCATCAGAGAAATTACAACAAGGATTTACAGTCTATAAAGTTTTCCAACCAAAAATAAATATCTATACAATTGAAATTTCAAAACAACCTGGAGTGCACAAGTTGCATGTATTAGAGGTCACAGCTGCTTCTAAGATTGATCCAGGGAGCCAAACAACATTTCTACACTGCAAATTGAAACAGAATCCAATCAGTAACCAGTAACAAAATCTCAATGTTGGACTGGTATAGCTACCAGAATATTCCTTGAAAGATCAAGAAAGGAGTTCTACCAGAAAATTTCAAGAACATCAAGCACAGAACAAGAAGGTTTTACTCCCTCCCTGCCTTTTATATTTCACACAAGGGCCTGACGCAAACATTAAGACTACATAGTCTGGGAGAGAGAGATTGCACAAAAAGATGTGTGCAGGACAATTTGGGACATCATATTAAGGAAGTGTGAAAGACATATAGAGACAGAGAGTGTATGCGGCAGCTAATAGAACGCACTAGAGCTACATCAATGAAGCAGGGGTTGTAAAGAAAATCAAAATCCAAAGTCTGCAAGACAAATAAAAAAAGCTAAACCATACCAAACAATGAATCTAAGACATGAGGGCATGAGACAACAGTTGAATATGGTGCAGTCAGGGGTCAAACATGCCCAACCTTACTGGATATTGCATAGAGGCTTCCATGCATTAATAATAAGTTCTAGTCAAAGATAATCAGAAGTTCAGAACCAGATAAAATCACAGTAAAACGATAGTACATAGAAATCTTCAAATACCACCCTTAAAACAATGAACACATACTTATACTATTATATCTTGATCAGATCCAGACTTTAATTTCATTCAACAGAAATAAACCATAGTACAGAATATGACTACCTGAGGAAAGCCCAAGCACCCAACCATGAATTTCCCATCCTGCAGAAAAGGAATATGTATGTGAAAAAACAAAATTGATACATATTCTTTTTAAGCTGCAATATTTTATTTTGCACTCCTACATTTTGTCAGCAGTTGAGAAAGCATCTATAGAAAATAGTGGTCCACTTGTCCAATTGACTTCATAAGAGTTTTGATCAGATCATAACACAATCACACAGACATCATCTCAGTAATGACATTGACAGTTATGAAAAGCATCAAATACATGTTGACCCCAAAGCGCCGCCAGAATGCAAAATGGCTAACAAGAAAAACAGAAACGTCAAATCAAGGTTTGCAAGGGCAATGTAACCCATTGCCTCCAGCTAACAATCAATGGCACATTTGATGCCACCATAAAATGGTTCAATGCAAGTGGCACAATGCCATCTGTATCCTTTCATGAATTCATTGCAATTGTGACATAGAATAATATGCATGCGCATCCAAATAAATATAAAAACTTGTCATGATGAACATTTAACTTGTTTAACGTAACTCTCTCATTTACAGGTCGAATCCCTGTCAAAAACTCATTGCACCACCAAATAGAAAAAAGATAAATCACCCTGAAATTTGAGGAAGAGAACTATCTAAAAACAAACTATGCCTAAACCAAAGAAAATTCTTCAGTTTCTCACCGGTCTTCGTTTCAGCACCATATCAGCCTGTTGGCAAATACCACAGCGGCGAACAATACCACCCATTGTGTGCTCCTCTGCACCAGCCCTGTTAGTTCTACAGAAAAATATATTGATCAATGCAAGGACACAATAATAGTCATCCCAGAAATCATGTTAAGGAGATACTCCTTCCATCCGATAATAAAAGTAAATTTGCTCTACTATAAACCAACCCACAGTATAGTCAATATTGTATTCGAATGGTAGTTAGAAGCAGATAAGTGAGTTGTAAATATTAAACATAAGCACTAAATAAGTTACATATTGTACTTGATTATTTGTCCAAACAATACAATGCAATAAATACGCCTTCCATTAGTCCAAGTATAACCAATTTTTCAGAATGGAGATAGTACCTGACAAAAAAAATCTCCATTGCTTCAAAGAGTTTGACCTTGTTTAGCCTAGCCTACAAGACTCCATGAAGAAGCACCAAAAATTCAAAATGTAAAGAAAAAGAAGCCACTGTAACACAAATCATGAAAACAAAGTTTGCCTAAAAGCTGATTATTAAAGGGTCACAGACACTTACATCCAAGAAACAAGCTTTCATCTCCTGCAAACAAGACGCCAGAATTTCGGGTTTTCTTTTGGTGCCCAAGCTAACAGCTTTCATATCATCCTCCATCTTGGATCTGAGATAAGGTTTCCACAGCTCATATCTGAAAATAAAAAATTTCATCAGTAGAAGTATAGGGTGTACCAAAACAATGGATGAAACGCATTTCGCACAAAAATCTATTGAGCTATGTTATCAACCTTTACAGCCTGTCTAGATTTAACATATGATGATAATGAATTTATATGTAACCATGAAAGGAAAGTCTCATGGAAAAGCCCGTGGTGACGGATTCCTGCTAACCCCCTAGACCTCCCCCCCCCCCCCCCCCCCCCCCCCAAAAAAAAAATAAAAATCCAAAATGTTCATTTTCTTCATAAATGTACAATACCACATAAATTAGCCCATTATGAAGAAAAATAAGATAATTGGGGGATGACAAATATTATCATGGACATTGACATGAGACTTTCCCTACTAAACAATAGATTCATTGCCATACCACCATGGATTACCTCCTACCAAAAGCAATGAATGAGCTTATTTGGACCAACTAGAACCAACCATATAACATGTGAGGGACGCCTTTTAAGGGGGAATCGTCCCAAGAAAAATCTATTAATACCTCATTTTTGCAATGAAAATAGCAAGGGTATCAAGTATCACATTATTCAAAGCATGCGACTAGGGACGAATTACTCCTATATCACCATTGAATAGAGAGCCTACTAGCGTCACCATACTCAACCCCAAGAATTGCTGTCAAGAAATCTGTGTCTCATCTCCAATATCATCCATTAGCATAATATTCTTTTTTGAAGCATGTCAGGTTGAATAACATCATACGGCCAAAATTTGTAAAATCAGATGTGGACTATTGGCTGATGGAGTAAGTAGAAGTAGGTGACAAAGAGCAGGAGTCAAAAGTGCCAGGTGGTGGCCGCATGATTGTAGGTGATTATTTGAATTTCTGTAAGTTCCCTAAACAAAGGGTTCCAGAGAACTCTAGTAGGGACTGGGAGTGCAGAATAATAAATCTTGCATTCTAAAACATCAGACTGTGTAAATGAAATTTTTTCAAAAACAATGTAACCAGAAATGTCAGAGAACAAACAAGGGAGTTACCTTTCATTATTTTCATTCCCAACTGAACTACACACAGGAAACTTATGATGGGGCTCAGTTTATGACTAAAAAATAATTGCAGATGATGAGTGAGAACAATTAACTTACCCCATTTCATCATATCCCATAACCAAAGATTCACCCTGAAAAAAAAAAGGTCAATATGAATAAAAGTTGACTACCTAAGCACCTGGCAAAATATTATTGAATGGCTAATATAACCCTCATGCCAAATTCACTTCTCAATAGCGCAGTTGGTCTGAACAATCATAAACAATGAATATATAGAAAGCATCAGTAAATGATGAGCATAAGTTAATAGACAAGTGTCACCTTTATTTCTCATATTTTCTTTGTACATAACTCTTCCTAACTACTTCTAATAACTCAACTCATTATCAGCTGTTAAAGAGCGTACTCCACATAGAAGGAGGGATAAAAGAAAAAGAGATAACCCATAAGGAAAATAAACCAAACCGAACCAACAGAAAGAGGGGCATGCTCCACATAAAAAGAGGGTAAAAAGAAAAAGAGATAACCCATAAGGAAAACAAACCAAACTCAACCAACAGACTAAAACATTAGCTAAAATAAACAGGATTCATCATCAGCAAACAATTATAGAAAGGAAATTACACACAAGAAAGCTCAGGAAAGTTTCTATGCAAATAATTGGCATAATGCAAAAATGTAACCAACAAGCAAGGTATGAGACGAACTGCACAGGAAAGAGGAATGAATATACAACCATAGATCCGTCTCTTACAAAACAATATTCTTTTGTTGTAGGAAAACTAATCCTATCAGACACAATAAATCTTGCAGATAAAAGTTCTTGTTTGCGCATGGCAGCAAGACCGCAAACCTATGGATATGCTGACAAAAAAGTGGGTGCTATAACTATTAGAAATACATTTAGCAAAGTAGTTATGATGGTTATGATAATGTATACATAGAAACACCAATTATTGACGGACCAGTATAGTGAGAATAACTGCTTTTCTAAATTATACTCGTGGAAACCAGCAACCACAAAAAGGAAAAAAAATCCCAACCCATTGGTGGTGTGAAATCGAGAATAGACCAATGACTCTAGAGGAACACCTAGCATTAAAGAATTTGGGTATAAAGTAAAAATGAAGTTTATGTTTAAAAAGGCCAAAATTATTAAGTCACCCTCTTGATCAAGGAATTATGATTCAAGAAAAACAAGAGTGCAGTCTAACTGGGTTTTGCAGGAAACTAGAGCAGACCAGGGAAAGTAGAAAAACATTGAGGTCAGGAAACCAATTACATAATAACAAAACATAAGTTAAAGATGACTTACAAGATTAGTAGGTGAAAAACGAGTATTTGCATCTTTCGTAGCATAGAAACGGTCTAATAGCTTCTTGATGTGATCATGCATTGTTGCATCAGTGCCAATACCAGCCTATATGAAGGTCATGATACATCATTAATGAATAGAATACATAATTACATAAGCAGCATTTAATATAAATAACGAACAAATAGATATAGTATACTTCACACAAGATATTTTCAGTATTAAATCTCTCATACTTTGTCCATGCAACCCAGCAAATCAGCTTCACTTAAGAGTGGCGGTGGTCTGGTCACTCCCGAGTCTAAAGTCAACATGGTTGGAGTAAACTGCAAAAGAAAGTCTCATTAAGGTGGAAATCATTATTAATTGCTTAACGCTACTGGTATATCCTACATCGTCATAAACTAAGCAAGTAACTTCTGATCACAAAATGACGAACAGCATAAAAGGACTGAATATGACCTTTATGAGCAACTAGTATATCCTACATCTGTCCCACAGTAACTGTCACAAATCCTAATCTGGTTTATTTTAAGATACTGTAAAAGTTAGGTAACTTAGCACAGTTCTCCAGTATTTGGAAACGAGAGTAATTGACTATCTCAAAATAGGGGGATATCAACTATGGAAATAAGGCGAAAGGGCGAATTTCTATACAAGACATAAAGTTAGAAAATGAACATAGTCCATATTACACTTTTGAAGAGCTTTAACAACACATACTACACCAGATTTATAAATGACTCACTGGTAAGTTCAGGTTAAGTGAACTTCATCACTAAGCAAGAGTTTGAGTAAACTATGGGAATCTTTTTTCATGGAAGAGTTAAGTTTGACCAACTAAATCCCAATGTGACATACCTCAACCAAGAACCTAGCATGAACTCGCTTGAACTCAACTGCATTAGTTGATAACTTCCCCAAAGAAAATTTTCAATGAAAACATAATTAAATGATATAGTGCCACACCTAGAGCAAATCTCATCGAACTTTTGTAAGTGAAATAATAACTTTGTATCTTCTGTAAATAGAAACAAGATATTATCATCTTATTTCTACCCTTTCTAGCTCCTACCATTTGCATCTTATTTTACAGCATAAAACAATCAGTCAACAAGAAAAAAGATACAAGATAAAGCCATTACCATTGCTAAAGGCCCCACGAGACATCAAGAAATGTTAGTTTTCCCCATGAATAGTGACTTATGTCAGTAAAATACGAGAATCTGTCAATAGAGTCCTTATCACCTTTCACTTCATGATACTTGAAACTATCCCATCAGAATAGATCCTGAGCCTCAGAAATAGATCACTATACCTCATGAATGTCTTTTGAATGGACCAAATTAATATAATTCCTCTCATTCCTCCTATCTTAAAATCATAACAGATCAAGCTGCATGTTGGCAAAGGCCTTAGGAATTCATCATGGTGCTTGATAACAACTTCCTAAATACGTCAATCACAATTTGCCTAAGACCACAATCCTCTTTGGATATCAAGATAAACGCACATTTCATTCATACCATTTCAACAACACAATGAAATGAAACTCCCAAATTTCTTCATAGGTTTTTTATTAATAGTGCCCATACAACTAACATGAATGAAAACTGAAATCATCTAGCGTGAACATTGCTCCTAGATAGTAAAGACAAAACCTTTCAAACTTCATACTCAAGCTGTCCACTCTTTTCTGGGCTAATGCATCTCAGCCTTTCAACACCATCCTAAGAATGACTTTCCCAAAAGGCAACTCTTTGAAAAGCTTCTTTTCCTCCATGACTTCTATAATCCACCAACAAGTAATATAAAAACTGTTTCCCTGTCTTTCTGACAAACACATGATCCCCATCAAGATTAACTAGAGATATTCTAAAAAAATTTAGGAATAAAAAACTTTTCCGAAAATCCTTATCCAACTTAGAGTGCAACTCATCAGAGTCATTCCAAAAATCATCTTAATATTTATAAGCTAAAATAACGCCAAGGATCCGTAGATGATAATCATGATACCGCAAATTTATAGATGATATAGTAACCATTCAAAGTTATTTTGTTCAGTCATCTTAACTATGGTCATGAGAGGACCCAAAATTCAGAAAATGACTAAGCAGGAAAACTTTGAGATGCATCAGATGGAGAACGAAGAACAAACCTGTTGTCCAAACATATAAGTTGGAATCATAGATCCTCCCCAACTTTCAAAACGGTAGACATCCAAATAATTTTTCTGCAAAGCAATATGCACAAATTAGAAATGATAGAGAATATTAAAGTCAAAATCATAATCAAATAGCATTTCCAAAGCTTCATATCAATTCCAAGATCCAAGTATATACCAAAATCTACATGGAAAGACTTGAAAATATTATTTGACTGCAGACAGAATTATAATTATCGAATTGTAGACTTGCAGTGATAAACAATAAAATGAAAAGCCTAACATATAAATGATTAGAAGCACCGAAACTGCACATGATGCAAACACGTCCACAGCAGTCAGATTCCAGTATGCTCAATATCACTCTGAACCAGTATGTAGAATCTCTAACCAGAATACACATTATCAGATCTCCAAAATCGTAACTTAGGGTCAGATTGAGTCTCTAGACACAAGTACTAAACACAAAAAGCTAAAAGCTATTCTCTAGCATAAAATAAGCTCTCTTTTGTTCCGTAAAACAATTTCACCAAAGTAGACCAGAACTTTTTAAAATTTCAAATGACTAATCATTGTCTGATGTTTAAAAAAAATTAGGAATCAATATATGATGCTTTAAATGTTTTTAAAAAATTAGGAATAACAGCAAACATGGCAAAAGAATGTTAACTAATCACTGTCACCCTTTGTAAGAGGTAATCTGGGTTCCCGGCAACATCAGAAGGAAAGAGGCGACAATGTTCCTTGTATGAACTATGAGCTCTTTAAATCATTGTGAAGGAACTAAGCTTTACAGACAATAAGCGCATCCTACGATGTCACCTACTTCCTAAACTAGCAGCTTTCTTATCACGCTAGTTCCTAGAGATGCTAGAAAATTAAGCTCATACTGCAATCAAGTATCCCTGGCCGAAGATACGAAATCTTGTCTAGATCTAGATGTTTTAGAGAAGAATGACAATTATGAACTTACAGCAAGTATCACTCTTCCTGATGCAGAAAATGATTCACCAGCGATATCAATTTCAACAGTGGTTTCAGCGCTCACAGCTGGCTGAGAGACGCAAGCAAGAAAATGGCGAACAACCAACTCATATACTTTCTGCAATAAAAAGAGCACACAGAGAGACAAAATCAGGCAACTTTAGTTTACTAAACAAGCATTGGGCTACCCTTATTCATATTTTTGGGAAAAGAGACAAGAAATAATTTCAGAGCATGCAAGAAATGATGAGATTATTAACATAGTTTTCGAACAATAGGGTTTTATATGAGCACTAACATGGTGATCCTGGCTCCATCCTGATTCTCCAGAAGAAAACTTTGTTGGATGAATAGGTGGATGAGCTTTATCATCATGGCCTCCACTACCAGGATTTCTCCAAAGTTCTGCTTCAGGGTCCAATAACCGCTGTGCATAGGAGCCCCACACAGGATGTGCTTGTTGTTCTTGCACAATTGCCTAAAAGTTTATCAGTTCTAATCACTTTAACAACAAAATTATAGAAAAGAAAGCAGAGTAAGAGAAAGCAATAGAAGGTTTATGAATGTGAAGAAGTCGAGCTTTTAGTGAGAATATGAAAAATATAAAATATAAAAAAGACAGATCAGAGTTACCAACACGTAGATCAGTCCTAGCCGAGAAACTGTCAGTCTCGGTTCGAGGATAACTAATAAAACCAGATTGGTATAGCTCTTCAGCAACCTGAGGAAAAAATTAACTTTTAAAGAAATAATGTTTTATGAACAGTAGAGCCGTAGATCTAGTCTCTAATCAAGCACACATTTTACTAGTTAGTAATTTCAAGATCCGTGAACAGTATAGCTTGTTGGAAGATTAAATAATCAGCAAGTTCAAGATGACTTTGAACTTGCTGATCCACCATTCATCTCAAAACAGAAATTAGAGAGCTCACTTATAGCACAGAACGGATTTATTAGTAAATCATTATCCCTACAAATTTACAAGACGAATAAAACTATGGAGCTTTCAACAATGGTGGACAACATAAAGTATACAGCTTAACTAACTAACTCGTAAACTGGGGATCATAGTCAACCAAATTCGTACAAAGAAAAATAGACAAAAGCAAGTAACTCAGTTAAATATTTGAGTACCCCACTGATCCATTTCCAACCAGTTGTAGATGGGACACCAAAACAAATATGCAAATATCCTCACCAATAATGCAGTGGCCACAGTAAAGTAGAATGGAGAAATCAAGTATTTGTGAATAAATCCTCATCACTAACACAAAAATAAAAACAAATTGAGGCCAATTCTCAACTAATCCATATGGCTTTAACAGAAATTTAAATAGATCTTGAAAAAGGTTTCTGTCTCAATGATCATTTGTCCCCTTAAAACAGACAGTCCAAAGTTTTCTGGGCATTGTCGTAAGATATATGAACTTTAGGAAACTGCAAATCTAATCTCCAGAATGAGTAATATAAATAAAAAAAAGCCTATAATCTCAGATAATAAAGCAGTACCAAGTTTCTGGTAATATATACCTTCATGGTGTGCTCTGAACTCAATCTGAAGTATCGTGATGCACGTTTTTCAAGCTCAATCGTACTTAATGGGTATGGAGGATACTTAAGCTTTTCCTGTTGCCTAACCAATGTAACCTAGCATTAACATTAACATTTTGTGAATAACCAGCTTCACCAGAGAACTTTAAACCTTAACAGTTAACTTTGAAACTAATGGACATCTGTTCTACTCACAGTAGCAGTTGGCTCCTCAACACACATCTCATAGATGATGACTGCACAAGTATAGTCGAATATATGACCCCGCCTGTGAAAAAATTGATATATATTGAGTTTTAAACAGTTTAAATTTATAGAGGATGGAAAATTAAAGAGATGCTAATGTATTTTACATCCAACTGAAATTAGCAGTTCCTTCCTCTGAGTTGTGAGAACAATTGATAATCCAAAACTCCTCCGGCTCATGAGCTTGTATTTCCCAATACCTTTCCACAACAAAGCCAAGTGTTGGAAACTACAAAGGACAAGAGAATTACCAAATCAATAAATTAGAAAGAGAAGGAAAGAAATAATGAGTAGAAAAAGTATGTGCACATATGCAAAATGATCCAAAGATTATGGATGAATAATCACAGAAATCAGATGGGAATACCTGGCATGGACCATAACTTAAAACAAGATTTCTGTCGTCAGTAGCAAAATTGAAGTTAAAAGCATCTTTAAGAAGCATTGTCTGGAACCTAGTGAAAGAAGCACCAATACGTAGATCTATTTCCTGCAGAAGTGACAAGACTGATTCGGTAGCCCGTAAAAGGTATAGAAAGAAGCTAAAACGGCTAAATGCATAGGAGAACTACTATAAAACACTACAGGAATGATCCAAATTCATTACTTGAAAATTTCAAATGTCGAAAACCATATTATAGAGGTCCTAAAATCAAGTACGGTATTGATTCTGAACTCTACATAGGCCTGACACCTACTATGTATATTCTAATGTATAGGCGAACTCTTTAGTCTTTGCTCCAACAACAGCATGAAGTCGGTTCTTTCAAACACATTTTCTAATGCTCAATTCATTCACAAATCACAACACGCAAAAATCCACAAGCTCTAACCCGAAAACAAATATAAAAGAAGATCAGTTAGCAGTACATCCACAAGCTTTGATTCCATCACCCCTCAACCTTCCAACCATTCACGCTTCCCGTATAAATTCAAAAAGAACAAAGCATAATTTTTACAAAAAACTTAAGTTCCAAAGAAGTACGTAAAGAAACAAACCTGCCTTGCATCTACAGCCTCAGCAAATGATTGATTAGGTCGATCAAGGTTCTGTACTGCCTCATGGATATCCCTGGTAACTCCAACATGAAAATCTGTCAATTTAAACCCCAGGGTACAATAAGCCCCAGTAAGGAAGGGATTAAAGAAGTTTGCACCTGTCAATCAACGCAGAAAAGCGAGCCCTCCATATATTCATATTACGGTTAGCTTCTGTGCAAACCTCAATTACCTCAAATGCAATATTTTCGCCTTCTCTATCACAATCGAGCCACAGTATGAGCCATTGGCAGCTCCTCGCTTCCTGCTGCAGTGTTCTCTTAATGTCCAGCTTGTCCTAAATCGCAATTATACAATATAAGGAGAGAACAAGAATATGGTTTAACTCTTTCAAACAGACAGCAGTGTAAAGTGCAAACATTCGAAAATCTTACTTTTGACACAGCAAATATCATATTTTCAATGGGATAATTTAAATAGGATACCCTCCTTTTTGTTATATCCTACCAACTTATTGACATATACATGAAAAAGAACCAATTTCAGCAAGGATGGAATTAAGTGGAGACCTGTGGGAATATACTAGACTATTCCTGGGGTATATACTAGATTATGACATTATGTTATCGGGATTTCAATCAGATGTCGAAAACAAAGTGATATGGTGGCACTTTCAACCAAACCCACCAAACTGGACCCACATTTGAAACCTCCAAAAAAATTGTTTAAATACATTCTACAATGATTGACACCTCGAAACTAGATATATTAGCAAGTAAAACACTGCTAGCTATCAAATGAACTTGTCATTGCTAACTTCTACTAGTTCGCACAATCATTGCTTCCGCAACCACGACCACGACAAAGCAATCAACCGACATAAATAATAACAGCGCGTTGAAAATGGAGTTTCGGGGGAGGAAGAACCTGAGGAACGGATTTCCGAACCGGAGCTTCGTAGAGGTCAGCAGGATCACATGAGTGCCATTTACGATACCGGTCCTCGAATTCGAGCTCCATAAGATGACCAGTGACGGAAGTGAAGAGCATATGGATGGGCTGGCCTCGAATTGTGTAATCGAACTCGAAGATTTTGTTATACCTGGACCGTCCTTCTCTAACCCTAACTTGATTCCGAGACAAAATTCCGGCAACTGCTTTTGCTACTGACGGCTTCTCCGCAACGTTTAGCGCCCTTAGATGGCGGTTACCGGCCATCGGTGATTCGCCGGAGTCGGATTTCTAGGGTTTTGGAGGGGTAGAAATTGGGGGTTGTTTGGGATTTGTGAACGGGAAGTTCTATTTAATTTTCCCGCCTTTTGCATTTACAGAATTACCGGGTGATCATTGGATGATATATTTGGCAAAGTTCTTATTAATAAAACACAGTATTTGTGTAAACACCAAATACAACAGTGATTCGTCAATATAACAAAAGTTATCGATCAATGTTGATAAATATTGATATATGTTGTGTTGAAGGGTAACTTTTGTTATATTAAAAAGTCATTTTTATTAGAGATACAATAACTTTGTTGTATCTTATGTGTATATAATATTTTTTGTTAATAAAATTTACCCGGGTCAATGTATAGGGTCTGTTTAAGCTTAAGTTCGGATAATATCTTGTATGCCCAATCTTGCTTTTCGAAATGATCCAAATTTTGATCTAAAATTATAATTTTAAATTGGCCATCAAAAACTCAAATTGTTTTCGACTTGAATCCCACACTACTTGAATTGGACCAGTAGGTCGGGTCACCTTAAGGCAGCTTTACCACAGGTGAGTTCTCGTAAATATAAAATTCAATTTAACCCTGCATGAGTTCTCAATTTCTCATAAAATGCATAGTTCAATGTGTTTAAGAATGAGAAGTCACGGTTAATAAATACAGGTTTGGCTAAGAGAACAAAGCATTTCATACAATATACATGTAATTTCACATATGAAACATGTGTTTGTAATTTTACATGGACGAGTATCCAACCAAGACACCCAATGGAATAAATCAACACTTAGTCAATGATCTATTAGTAATTGGTTAGTGATAGTTGTCCACTATTATCTTATTGGTGTACGTAGACAATAAAGGAAAATAATGACATTCAAAGTTAGCATATAGGGTTTGCTCAATTTCCAGATTGCCTCATTCCATCCTTTCCCTTACTTCATAAAAATCTTTAAGTAAAATTGCACATTTATAAGTTCTTGTATGAATCTTAATATAATAAGGTTCATAAATGATTTATAGGTTAGGGGAAAAACATTACAAAAATGTTATTGTACTAGGTGCAAACCAATCTCTTGAACTTCACAATATCATATCCAACTAAAAAATATACTAATTAAAAAATCAAACTAAATCTTCTAATCATAGTATGCTAACTATTCTCTTTGGCAATATCCATCGGGTATTTTATTATGTAATTATAAATTGTGTATGGTCTAGTTACATCCCATTGTATAAATCATGTGAATGGTTACTATAAATTACAAATTCCACAAGTTTTACTCACTGAATATTCCATTGATTTATTCAATGTTGATTTGAACATATGGTATATAAGTCAAGCATGTGTCTTACTGAATACTTACAATACAATGACCATGGAAAATATATTTTTCTTAGTGGTTTAAGGTATCATTCAAATTAATTGCACTTTCGCCTACCTATTTATATCTATCTTGTAAATTTTTGTACAAAGTCATTAGTTACGTAAAATAAACGTTGAAAGTATATCTTTCTTATATTCGTATTTGTAAAATACATGAGGTACTCGTACCTTTTAAGCCTTTTGTTATACTAATACAAGTACTTAAGGAAGACTTAGGGAGTTAGGGGAGTGCTATTGTGCTAAGAACTAAAAAGGAATGAAATTTAAAAAAATATATATTAAATGGGCAAATATAAGCAAAGGAATGGGCACCGTAGCAGTATGATCTTGATTCTTGAGAACCAACAATCAAAATGATCAGACACATGTCGGTCCTTCTATTGGCAACAATTTCGATCTCTCAACAAGTGGACTTCATCTTCCAAATCCTCAGAAAAACCCAACTTCAATAACTTTGTTCATAAAAATCTTTTCTTATTCTCTCAAATATCTGCTCAGTTTTAGTCGCCCTCCTTGATTTGGCAAATAATTTCACCCACCTTACTCAGTTTTCTGGGATTTTGTTGGCCTCCTTAAGTTGTCAATTCTTATGTGTTTTACTGTTACTTCTGAGATCTCTGGGTTTCCCATCAATGGATGCTGAAGAAGAGAAAACTCAGAGGCAGAGATTTTACATTGAGCTTAAACCTGGTGAGACCACTATTATTTCTTGGAAGAAGCTACTCAGAGAAGCAAAGGAGAAGGATCAACGTGGACCCCATGCTTCCTCTTCTTCTGTCCATGAAACTCGCTGGAAAGCTATGGTGAGTAATTTCGTTCTTGTTTTATGGCTGGATTGATTGTTTGTTATGGTTGTACTACTCGAACATGAGTTCTGATAAAATTGAAGTCTGATTTGTAGTTGCTCTGTCACATGGGCTGTCTGCATGTATCTGATACTTAAAAATAAAGGTCAACGAGATTCTATGTATTACAGTACTGCTGTCTGAAATTAGTTGTTGTATTAGCAGTTCAAATTACTCTATAATTCGTGACGAAGTTGGAGGAAGTGATTTTAGTTCTTATTTTCTTTAAGCTACCAAGAAGGCTTATAGATACTCAGCATAGCAGCTGCAGTGCTAGTACTACAGGCCTGCAGGGCATTATTTCTTCATTTTGTACCCTTATTGTTCCGAAAAAAAGGGTGCTCGAGTTGGGAATCCTAGTTGTAAAGTCTTTTTTTTTTCCATCCTCACTTTGGCTGCCATAATTTGGAGGAGCTTTGAAAACAATGTGCTGGTTTTTCCTTCTGTTTAAGATTTGGAGTTTTACTTTGCCCTGGATGACCTGTGTATCAGCTTCTGTCTCACTTAAGCTGGTAGCTGAAAATTGAACATTTGAACATTGAACCCAAGTGTAATTGACTGGTACATGGAATTTTGCACTGCAAGTCATCTATACTGTGAAAATTTTGCACGTTTTTAACCTTCGTGAAAGAAAAAAAAAGGTTATCCATATATATATCTGCATGTTGAACTATTGATGCTGTCAAGAGGGTCCTTAATTGAATCCTATAGTCCAATACCTCAGCTAGTATTCTTATCTGGGCGTTTGTCATGTGACGCGATAGTTTTATCTTTTATTGCAATTTTCAGATTCACATTAATAGGTTTTCCTAAAGATAGGTTGTTGCTCCATCTAATGTTTTGGAGATGACATTGCAAACAAGCTTAACGTGGTTCGTTGTTTTAAGATATGTGAAGGTCCAAAGACGAGTTTCAGAGTAGGAACATCTAGGTCTAAGGAGAAATGACTCTTAAGTATGGAGATGTTAAGTGTAACACAATTTATGAAGTCAAGCAAAAATTAAAGGCAAATCGCAATTGGAACTTATGATTTGAAGCTCAAGTTCCAATCTTTGCCTAAGTAGTTGTTCCATCAGCAATGGTACGAGTTTTCGAGAGGAACTCTTGCTTTGAAACTTCTGAGGGGAAGCAAAGGGTGAGACCGTGAATAAGTTTTTCTATGGTGATGATACAAGTACAAGTAGGGTCCACTAAATTTATATAATCTAAGTATAAGTTGAGACCTCGGGTAATAACCATAAGTTAAATAGAGATCATCATTAGTAAAATGGTTAAAACAATGGACAAAAGGTCGCACAAAGTAATTCAGCTTTATTTACTGTAAATCTATTTTATAGATTTTGTTTGTGCAACAAATCAAAGTGAAGAATGACGGTTTAAACAAATTCCCATACAAGCGTGCTTAGTTGATTGTACACGCAAGTTGCCTAAACACTTTACTGATTTATTTTTGGCGGCAACCAAGTAGCTTGATCTAGTATAAAAGGAATCATTCCTCACTTAGTTATTCAACCTAACATAGTTTTACTAAGCTTCAATTCTGTTAAGTCAGAGTTTTCTCAACTTATGCTTTTAGCCTTGTATCAAATTTATAATCATCTTGTACATCACTTTAATTTGTATTCTTTGAGAGTTTAGTACTGAGTAGTACTAAGGGAAGGGTTTGAGTGAAAATTGTAAGGACTTAGAGTAAAGTCCAGGGAAGGAAAGTGAGGAGAAAGACTGTGAGAGTTAAAGGGTGAAGTGTTTTGAGTGGAACACGGGCGAAGGATAGGAAGAGTGAGTTCCTAATAGCATGTATTAGGATTTTCCCATTAGTGAAGAGTTCAAAATCCCAGAGTTGGGTCATGGTTTTACTTTGAGTTGGGCACAAAGGTTCCACGCTAAAATTTATGTGTTCCTTTTGCGTATTTATTTTATTCTCACTATTCCAGTTTTAAATTCCGCAATCAAGAGTCAAAAACTCAACTTCCAATTCAACCCCTCTTCTTATAAGTTCCATCCGTGTAACACTCTTTGTATTGGAATAATTTGTGGGTTTTTTTAGCTTCTAATGAAGATATTTCACTTTTCAAAATGAACCATATCCCATTTTTCGAAGATTTTAACATCCTTTGTTCTCTGTTTTCAGGATGGCAACTGTGATGGTGACCAGCATTCTGCTATAAGGCATAAAAGAGCCAAAGACGTGTATGACACTCGGATAATCCTCCCTCTTTTTATTATGATTTATATGATATTCAGTAGCTGATGCTTTGCATTCTGAAAAATGATATTCTTATAACTTGCTCCACATAATGACCCTACTACTATTATTGGTACCTATTTTCTTAATAATGTTAACAATTCTTTTCACTCTCTGTTTGAGATGGTTTATACCTGTACTTACTATGTTGTTTAGAAATAGAGACACATTATCAGGTTATATGCAGCCAACCAAGTGCAGAGTTGAATTGACAAAAAGAGAAGGTGAGAAGAATGATGGTCATTCATCAATTAAACATGCAGGATCAGAGAACTTGAGTACAAAGGACTCTACCAAGACTAGCAGTCGGTTTGATGAGACTTTTAGAGGCTGTAGCTCACCTGGTGTGGTAAAAAATCGCCAACCTGAAGAGCTGCGGGCATTTACAGTGATTGCCCCTTTCTTGACCTATTCAAAGAAATCCAGATGTACACCTCTGAATGCAATTGAGGAGAAAATAAAAGGAGTTGGAGGTGAATCATCTGGTGTTATGCATCAGAACTTCGAGGGCAGATATAATCCTGTAAACAATAGCTCTACATCTGGGACTGTGCTGCATGATAAGGTATCTTCTGAAAGTCGGCATAAAGACTGGAATGGTGGAATTTGGGGTTTCGTTGATGCTTTTTCATCAGGCTACAAGTCTCCATTGAAAGATTCTGTGAGTTTTAGAAGTGATTGAAAAAATGGGGCATCAAAAATGTTTTCTTTACGGTTTTTCTATTTATTATTGGTCCATACGCTGTGTTCTGGAAGAATACTATCCATCAATGTCTGTTAAATAGGGGTAGCAATGCCTTTGTTTGACAGTCCCTAGACCCTATTTGAGGCTGCATTCATTCGACATCCCTACACAGAATTCAATGTGTAGTCATCATTATCTTCTTTGTTATGCATGTTGTGTTCATTTTTTCTCTTATTATTATCTTTTTTATGACCAACTTAGAGATTTAGGATTCTAATTTTCTTACTAGTCAAATAGGGATTTATTAATATTTATGGGGTGTCAACCAACTTAGTTCTATGCCAAATGGATGTTAGAACCAAAACACCATGCTCACAAGTCTCAATGGCCAAGGCACTTACTAGTCTCCCCGTCCAACAGAGATTATAATAAAATACACAATACCTCAAGCTATGCATGAGGTTATATTCCAACTTGAGGATAATCAGAGAATGACAACTGATGTTTATGCCGAAAGAGCTTGACTCTTACTGCATGAGATGCTGGAGGGAAGCTAGTTTGCAATTGGTACGAACTCTTAAGGAACTAGACAGATGTCAGAGCACCTATGAAATGTTAGATCATGTATAGTGCCCTTCAGTGTTGTTCCTGGCCTAAATACTACTTCATATGTCAAATGAAGACTCGGCTTTTCCAATCAGTCTGAAATGGAAATTGATTTATGTTTCTGCCAAAGTAACCTCCTTCCCTCTGTGTGATAGTGCAATTTCCAAATCAATTCACTCACTCTTTGGTGGCTGTAGAAAAAAGGTTGTCAAGGAATACAAGGATATTCTACACAAAAGTCAGAATTACTCATTTTTCGTATGATATTGATGTGAAACTTCTGTTGAGTGTTTTTCGTATTATCTTGTGATTCAAATGTACTCTATTTGATCAGTATGCAGAGTTATGGCCTGAAGGAGTCATGGCTCACCGTACGTTAACAGAAGCAATCCTCAGAGAAAGGAGTAGAAAAACAATAGTTGATAATAATCTGGTAAGCTTCATGCTTCCGTCTTGCTATTTGGATATTATGCATCCTTATCTCTGCAGAAAAATTATTCTGGGGTATCGATGCTTGAATATAATGTGACTTGTTGAACACAAGAAGTGAAGAAAGTACATGATATGACTGTAAGAGTTGTAAAGATTACAGACATAGTAATCCTGAAAGATTCTCAACATCGATCTAAGCATGCTGATTCCTGACATATGAAATTAAACTTTTTTGAGTATCGAGTTCCAAATATTTGAAATATGCAGTTTTTGTAACATCCCTTACGTACCACGGAGTAGTAACTTGTCTGGGTGGTTTCAGGAATGCTAGATTACTTGTGTATAGCTTGTGCATCTGTGTGCAGAATAAGTGTTCTTAAGAAAATTTTCATTTCTTATCTTATATCATTTGTCACTTAATTCTAGTTGGGACGTATTATCTAGGAATGAAGGGAGGGAGTTTATCAGGCGTTTTTCATAGTTGGGACGTATTATGAAACAAATTGTAGCTCTGTAGTGAAAAATGCTGGAACTTTAGATTATATTGGAGTGACTCAAACATATATCTAGTTCTTATTTGTTAAGCAATAAGCCAGTCAGCGCTCCCTTTTGAATCAAAGATTTGCTGGTAATTGTCTTTTAGCATGTTTATTTATGACTTGTTTGTTTTCTCGTTACAGAGGCGGAACCTGGTCGATGATGTTAAGAGAAATCCTGATCGAATTTCTTTCCAGAAGAGGAATGTTAATGATTCAAGCAACAACTGCAATCCAATTCCTTCTCTTCCCAGCAAGACAGCTCCTAAGAAAGTAACAGTAGAGCATCCAGTCTTAAAAATCAAGAGTTCTCCACCTGCAAAGAGCGTTAAACTGACTGTGAAGCAGAAGCAGCCGGTCCAAGAGAAACCGAATGTGAAAGTCAGATTCCTTTTGAAGCAAGAGCATGAAACTCTCAGTTCTAATGAACAAGCTGCTAAAGACACATTAACTCATTCAAGAGCTGCTGCAACTCTGAGTTGCAACCAGCCAACTTGATGCTCATATATGTTCTTGAATACCTTCAAAGTCTTAACTAGCTTTCGTCTTGATTGTTTAGGCTAATTATATCCCGAAGGACAACTAATGTAAGTAAAAAAATAAGAAATATCCAGGCACTTTTTTTTTTTCGTTTTTCTAACCTCGGGTTTTTGATACTCCTCCTGAGAGTTGTCTTTAAAGGGTAATTTTGGTGATCTGGTAATGTTATGGTGTAGTGTGTTTGGTAACTTTGGAATTAGTACTGTAGTAATAGCGTTGATAATGTAATTTGTTCAAGGAATGTGACAACGAAATTTGAATGCTGTAGCTTTTCCTAACTTTTTTTTGCAAATAAGGTGTATCTTTTTTCTAAACCGTATCAATAACACTAAGATTTTAGAGTCTTTGTTGGGGGTATACAAGGATAAAGAAAATAATGTAGGTTATATTGGTTTCAAGTAGAGCTATTTGTTTTTTTTAACCCGAACTCCTTGACTAATCGATATCTACCTAATTCTTGGCGAACTTGACCTAATTTACTACCCGAAGTGTGGAATCGTAATACGACCTAACCCAAAAATTGATTTAACTCGAAATTTGTGAACATGAACCCTAACATTCTCACGATCCAATCCAAATTTAGTTTGGCTCATAAATAATTAACTCAAAATTAAATTGACCTATTAAATTTTCCGAGATTGATTCAACCTAACAAGTCGGCGAGGCCAATTGATAATGACCACTAACTCCATTTCAACTGATATATGAACAATCTACTTATTAGCGAGCTGAGAGTTGATTTCACCAAAACATTTATGATTTCTGTAATACTTAATTTTTAAACATTAAGAGTGTACGTTCTTCATAATTACCAAATTTTAAGTTTTAGTACATAATATATTTTATGGATCGAAAAAGAGGATATAACGATTCTACCAATTATATACTATTCTAGCTATCAGACGATATGATAAAGATTGCAAAGTCAATATTAAAGTATCATGCAATAGCTAGTTGATACTATAATACAATAACACATAAAATAACCTACATCACACACTTGTTCAATATAATATTATTCATTAGTCATCACTCTATCAACTTTATGTTTTGCAATACTTATCGACATGATGGCATCAATATAATAATACAAAGTAATTGACAAGTAATTGACAATTGCATAATGTCAACTAGACAAATAACAAGTCATGACTTGCCATGATATAGCATTAACAAGATAAAAAGTCAAAAAAATCATGAACTAATAATTATTTAATTTAAAGTAATACACGATTTACAATATATTGTAAACTCGACATCGAACCGAATTTTAGTCGAAACTTGTATAATTAATGACTCAATCTATCTAATATAATTCCAAAAAATTATCTTAACAAAATCTAAATCTAAACCGGATTGACCCAATATTACTAAACCCATCCATCTAAACTAGAAATACATTGTCTTAAATTTTTCAAACTCAAACTGATCATAACCATATTCGATTTGAACCCAAATAAACAAATTACCCCTTGATTTCCACCGATTAATGACCCAACTTGAAAGACTAAAAACACCTTGATTCAATCGGACCAAACCCAAAAAGCTTAAGGACAACCCGATTCAACCATACAAGTATCAAATTGAATCCGTTCCATCAACCTGATTTAATACCTCCAATTTCAAGTTATTTTATGAAACCTTTTAGTTTTCACATTAAGAAATAAAAAAAGAAAAATTTGTTTTTTGAATACAAATGATATTCAATTAATCAATTTGTTATTCTTATTTTTTCAATAAAACTTACATTTTATAGAATTTATCAATTGTCATTTACACATATGAACTTATTTTGTCCAAAGATTGTACTCCATAAAAAAGTATTATTTGAATTTTTCTTATCTAAAATAAATTCAAAATGACATATAAAGGTTAAATCCTCTCGGTTTAAGAACAAGCATAACACTTTTCATATTCATTAATTTTAAATCTCTTTATCATACTAAAATATTTTGATAATCAATACATCCAAATCACTTTTTAATTTAATGAAAATGACATATTGCTGTATTATAGTTTAAAATTTGATGTTAGATGAGGTTAAATGGAAAAGTTCTTTTAATTTGGTAAGTGTAATATTACGACTAAGATCAATTTTTACACTATGACCGTTTTAATTTTCCAACAACCATAATTTATTAAAGACAAAGTAAAAAAAGAAAAAAAAAAGTTATTTATACCAACACTATTTTATTTTTCTCTATAAAATGAGTCCAAAATTGAGGTAGTTTTGAATAACTTTTTACAATAGTAAATATTACTCTCACTTGTAAACCAAATTGTTCGAAGATAGAATATTCTAAAATCCAATTGAAACGAAAGCCCACAAAATCACAAGCTCATCATAGACAATATAATTCCTATTGTAATTTTCCATTTAGTCTCAACTCAAATGTACAACCAAATTTCAACAATTTCGAAATTATATTTCATAATTTTTAAGTATGTATAATTGTTTCTTTAAAATGCATTACCGTTGTAGAATTTTAGCAAAGTTATAAATTATTCTTTCTTTCTTAACTAACGACTAGTTACCCACTAATTAGCTCCTAAATTATATCATGTTTAATTACAAGTTATTATCTATCTATCTATCTATCTATCTATATATATATATATATATATATATATATATATATATATATATATATATATCAATCAATGAATAATTATTAGTGTAGATTATGGCAGTGATGGTAGATGAAGATGCAGAACATGTCTTAAATATGCCACTGTTGCATTCACTTTCAGAAGATATAAGATACTAGAATCAAAATGTAGATGGAGTTTTCTCTGTAAAGACGGCCTGCTTGGGAAAATGGGAGAATGTAATGGTAGAAGGAGTAGGGAGGGGGAGGAGGAGAAGGAGTATTGGAAGATGGTGTGAGATATAGGTGGCCCACCTAAGACGTGCCAATTTGTATGGAGAGCTAGCTCAAATGCTTTGGCAGTCAAGGATCTATTGCATTGCAGACATGTTAGTGAGGATAGCAAGTGTCCTAGATGCGATGAAGACGTGGAAAGTGTAGCTCATGCGTTGTTTTTATGCCCCCAGTCGAGACGAATATGGGAAGCATCAGAATTTTCAAGTATTGTTGTTGAGATAAACCTAGATTCATCAATGCAGAGTATTGGGCGAATGGTACGTGGTTTGATGAAGGAGGAGAAAGATTTATTTTTTACTACTCTATGGATGGCTTGGACTGTAAGGACCAAGAGGATCTTCGAGAATATCAATGAAATGGAGGTGAGCTAGTGATAAAATTCGCTCAATACACAACATATTATAGAAAGTATGCATTAGAGTCATAGGTCCCATGCAGTAGAATGGTGGTAGCGGGTGGAGCATCATGATCTACTCCTCCAACCGGTTTTGTAAAGGTGAACAGTGATGCTGCAATCTTTGATACAGGTGGAGTGAGATTGGGTGATGTTATTAAAGATGAGAAGGGAATTGTTCTAGCAATAAAGAGCAGAAGAGTGTCGAAGGCTTGGGACGTAGAGTTGGCGGAAGCTGCAGCAACATTGATGGGGGTGTTCTTGGCAAAGCAGCTTGGTGTAATGAGGGTTATGGTGGAATGTGATGCAGTGGGGGTAATGTAAAAAATTAGAGGCCGTTCAAATTGGTTGAATACTGTATTTCTGTTTACTAATGAGATTAGAGAACTAGGTAGGAGTTTTGACTGTTTTAAGTGTAAGCATATTAGGAGAGTGAGCAATATCGTCGCTCAGGCTATAACTCGATTAGTACTTTCGAATGAAGATGACATTGTTTTGTTATCAGATTTTCTGCAGAGTGTTCTCTCTCTTGCAGAGATTAATCTTTTATAATGAATGTCAGGTTTGGTCTTAAAAAAAGTTTAGATCGAGTATAAATAATATCATTATCTACACATAATAATATAGTTTTTGTATAGAGATTATATGGCGGGATAGGATAAAAGCAGGAAAGGGAAATGTATTTAAAAAAAAATAAATGAAAGGGCACACGAAAAGTAGGAGAGTGAAAGCGGCAAAAAAAGGCAAGTGAAAACCTAAATATGGGCATTCGGAAAGTGAAACTTCAAATTTCAAATCGACATACTTCTCACATTCTAACCGCTCAAATTCCCATTTTTTCACTCTCTTAACTGTCAACTGTTTGACGCCACCCCCCTGACCTCCGTCGCCGCACCACACCTCACTACCTCAACTTCTATCAGCACCTGACCTAAATGTCTGGAAAATCTAAGCGCAAAGACGGTGAGAATTACGGCTCCGATGCTGATTCCGATGAAGGTGCTCCTCCTCCTAAGAAGTCTGCCAAACAAAGTAACGATGATGAGGATGGAATCGTCGTTTGTGAGGTTACATTTTCTCTCTCTTTCTCCTACTAGTGATAATTTATTTGAATTTAGGTTTTGATGGAGTGAATTGAAACCCTAGATTTCGAAGAATCGGAGGGTTTCCGTGAGGAGCTGGCAGGGCAAGGTTATGGTAGATATCCGTGAGTTCTACGTCAAAGACGGCAAGCAAATGCCTGGTCGCAAAGGTATCTCCTCAATCTTTCTGTTTTTTCTCAAAATTTACTCGGAATTTTCGTTGTTAGGTTGATTTTGAGTGTTTTCCGGCTCTGAATTGTTAGTGTTTATATACTTTGCTGACTTTATTTTGAGTGAAAATTGGGACTATTTGGCTGATTCGAGTGTATCGTGAATACGAAATACAAGGGTTTATGTACTTGTTAAATGTATTTTGGTAATATTGCGACCATGAAATTTTGGGTTTATTAACTTTTAACTGTATTATGAGTGTACTTTGTTTATGAAGTTTTAAGGTTCATATATTTGTTGACTGTATTTTGCGTACTATTTGGTTGACTCTTGCTTGTATGAAATGTTGGTGGTAGATTTGCACGAAGTGTATTGTTTTTTTTTTTTTTTTTTTTTTTTTTTTTTTTATAATTTTTAATGTACTTGATGGCTTTATTTTTTGAATGTTTCCGAGTGATTTGTTAATTTTGAGTGAATTGTGGGTGTTGAATGCTGGCAGTTAGTTGTTGATGCTTAGTTCTTATGTTGTTGCAATTCCGTATTTTTTTTGCTTAGGTTTTAAATATTAATTTATAAGATAGATAATATTTCCGTCCGCTGGTAAATGTATGCATGTTAAATAAAACTCCGGGATTCACAAATTTCGTATATGTATATCTCCGGGATTTTGTTGTCTCAGACTAGCTCTTCAAATTACATTGTCAACATGACATTTATTCCTGATGGAAAGAATAGTTTGTTTGGAATCTGCAAACTCCTTACCCCTATCACATGAAAGCCGCATAGTATCTATTACTCCCTGTTAGTTTTCTCTGCATTGCAGCTAACATTTATACCCCAACTCATAAACAACACGTAATGCATATAGTTGATATGCATTAGATGAAAAGGAGTGATGCTCATATCCAGTATATTATAGCAGAATGTTTTACCTTGCCTTGGCAAAATGGCAAGAGTTTGCCCCTTTTACATAATGCTTGATGCTTTCAGCTAAACTAAGTAACATTTGGCTTTTCACTGATTTATATCCTTTGCTCATGTCAGGTATCTCACTCACCATGGATCAGGTATGTATCTTTGCTAATTGGGTAGAGTTAGTATCAGTACAATGCTTTCTGTTGTGCTCTATTGGTTGAACATCAGTTTGGGATATTAACCTTTGTTATGTCTTTGGTTGCTGTAGTGGAAGGTGCTTCGTGATCATGCTGAAGAGATTGACCAGGTTGTTACTGAGAGTTCATAGGCTACTGAGGCTGGGTTTTGTTGATGGATGTTGGTTTCTGGCTGTCACATTCAACTGAATTGGTCTGCTGAAATGGTTATTAGTATGATATTCGGCTAATATTTTGTAACTATGTAGGATGTTTGGGTAGTGTAATTCACATAGTTTAGACACTGCTATGAATCGATGTTGTCTCATGAGTCATGCCTCCAGAGTCTTTTGCTGAAATGAACAATAATAGTCGGATCTTAGTAATCTAGCAATATATGAAGTTTGGTTAGACTTACAAGGCTTGGAGTGGACATTGTGTTCTCCATTTCATTCAGTTGGACACGGAGGTCTAGGCCTTCACAAAACTAGGTTTGTCTACATGTCCTTGCTGAATTGGGATGGAAATACTATCAATTTTGGTCAGATTTGGCATCCTCCATTTCACTCAGTTGGATATGATCTTATTGAAGTGAAGAGCATCAAGTATTAACCATAGCTGTTCCAAATCATTGCTTCATAGTTCAATTGTACTTTGAGCTCTCAAAGGAAACATTACTCTTTCGCATTTTCTACCTGGCTGGCTGGCTATATTATACAAAATAAGTTGTGTTTTAATGTATACACAGGACACCACAACCTAAGCTGAGTGAGGGTCAGATACATATATGACAACTACTAGCAAAAGTATTTGCAAATCCTTCACTGTTTAAGGTGAAAGTCTCCAAGGGCTTGGTAGTCTTAGAGCAACCGATAGAGGGACTTGTATGTTCATGAAACTTAACCATTGAAGAATGTACGTACCATAAACATTAAAAAAAGCTGTTGTTTCACTATAATAGAAACGGTTAAAACAAAGTCGTTATACAACTTTAATCATAAATGAAAGGTAGAGCTTCTTATTTACGTAGGAGATTCGAAAAAAAGCTCTTAAAGTGTTTCCAATTCGAACTGATGGAGTCTCCAAGAGAGTGAAGAAGACATTCCCACATTCATTAAATCATGGATTTCAAACAGATCTAACTGGAATGTGGATAATTTTGTGCTCAAATTGGAGAATTTTAGGCACATTAATATAGAGAACACCATTCTTAAACACAGCCGTAATCTCTTCCTTCCAAGAGTTGAAAGGGAGGTGAAGTGTGGTCTCATGTGGACTAAATAACTTGTTTCCAAAAGCATCGACACCACCGTCTCCCCTTATCACTAGCAAGTTATCCATAACTTCCACATTAATGTTTTCAGCTCCAAGTCCTGGCATGTCAAACCGCATCCTTATCTCACTTTCTCCCTCAGTAGTATTCCAAGGAGTGCGCACTGCAAATCAATTATTGGTCAAAGTTTGACAATAAAATTCGAAAGATGACTAGAGGGTGTAGGGTTCTAGCTTACTTCAATACTACTCTTGACAAAACATACAAAAAGTTAGGGAGTTACTTATGCAACGTAATAATATTATGAAGGGAATAATGAACAAGAAATTCCTAATTTATACCTTATATAAATATATCGGTCATGAAATCATAATGTCTATACTTGATATATGTTTTTATGTATTTTTATATATTATGTATTTTTATATTTGATATAATAATACCTATATTTGAAATAACAATAGTTATGTATGATATAACAATAGCTATATATGATATAACAATATCTATATATGAGAATGTAATTAGAAAAGCAATTGAAGGAGTGAAATGTTTACCGTAAGGAGAAGTATCAACCAAGGCAACCTTTTTGTGGGATTGTGGATCAGCTGCCATAGGAACAATTTTGTTGGGACTTCCCCCAGCCTGTTGGGCTCTCACCGCCAAGGAAGACCTTGAAGAAAGAGTCTTCAATGATGGTGTTGCGGACATCACCCCAATATGTGAGCCTAACCCAACTAGTACCCAGCTACGGCCAAAGGCCGCAGTCCTGTTGTTTGGCACCATAGCTGAAGCAGAACATGCTGTCAAGTTGTTGCTTGCCATTGAAGGTGATTGACTAGATCGAGCTCACTGCGAAACGAAAATACAATGTAAAGTATATCAAGTTTGTATAAGTTTAATTCATTCATTGGGAAGTTATATATAGGTTTAGATCGAGGTGGTATGGTTGCGTTATTAAATGCTTAGCTTAGCTCGTCTGTAGTATATCACTATATTTCTCACTTTTTTCTCGAAGAAGCCTCATTATTCCCTAGTATTTTGATGCTCTTTACTCACTTAAAGCAAAGTAATGCAGATTATTCTCCCAACAAACTGAGGAACATAATAAATATAACAAGTACCTATATCTGTATTCTATATATGTTCATTAATCTTTATATAATGTCCAGATCTAGCAAGATTCAATTGGTTTGTACTTGTTACTTGAAGTATGTATGAAGGATGATATGCTCCTACAACCTTAATTCTTAGCTTGCTCTATGATGAATTTTGTCCATTTTGATGGATGACCTGTTGTTAATGTTATTTTCTCTAATGTTCCGCAATAACGTAGGATCAAAATAGTTTGCACAACCCAGAGACCAGAGGTTCGTTAAAAAATAAAGCATTGTCTTAAGAACATCACTGCTTGTAGTTAGTCTTTGTGTGGATGCCAACACGCATTCTTCTAATTACGTGCTAGGCATTCTGAGAAATTCCCAAGTTTTTCTTAATCCTCGATCTCCAACTTCATCAATGTGATCAAAGAAAAAAAAAACTCTCAAGTAATCTAAAAAAAACTCGTACTACCTCCTTCGCCCCTAATTGTTTACCCCATTGATTATTCACAGTTTACAAGACATAGCTTGAAACGTTTTTATCTCTAAATTAATGCAACAAAAATTATGAAAATTTAATATTCTATAAAATTACATTGATATTCATCCTATAAAATCTCACTTAAATATATTATTTCTTATAACATGATGAAAATTTATCGTTTAACTTTTTAAACTTTAACTCTATAGATAAAAAATAAGTAAATATAAAGGGGCAGAGGGAGTATTATTCATCTTTCATATTGAAATCCCAAACCACATCACCATGATTGTCCAAGTTACACAATATACCCCGTGGTATGTATTCGTCTGAATTAATAAATGTCATAGCTATATAAACATGGAGTAATCCTAGCTAGTAATGAGATGTATTGATGTTTTTAAATAGATTGAACTAATAATTGAATGACCATTTTATTATTCCCTATGTTTCATTATACAATTACACTGAAAAGAGTGTCGCTTGCCCTTTTTTTATCTCTCTAGTTTAATTTTTCTATATTACCTACCCCTAAGTGTATTTTAAGGTTATCATATTAAGAGTTTATTATTGTAATGGTATATATGGAGTAGACATATTTACAAGTAGTAATAATTTCCTTAATTTTTGTAAATGTATTCGTTGCAGGCAGATCGAGATATTGATCGAGTATTACGCAGAGGAAGCATAAACGCTGTGTTTTTTTTTTCTCTCCAATTTTTTTATTTATTTAATTTTCGTAGTTATAATATTTTGCGACTATTTTGCTGGTGCTTCTTTAGTCATATGTATCAAAAAGATCGCCTAATATTCCATTTTGAATTATTCCCCAAAGATTAACCCATTTCTTTAAAGACTTTCTATTTTGCATTGTCCCCAAAAGATCTTTAATTGTGTCTTAAAAAAGTAATCTTTGGAAGGACGGAGGCCGAGAGCAAGGGGAGGAGGGATATAGCCATATAGGGCCTAATTAGAAGGGTTGTACGGCGTAATGTATAATTCCATACTGGAAACTTACCATATACGAATAGTACTTTATTAAAAAAAGTGTAACAGAAAATATACGTCTTATTATTGTATCATATATAGGATTATACGTAGGATACTTAAAACAAAGTCATACAGAGTACAACCGTAAAACATTGAAAGCAAAGGTACGTAACTGTAGAGAGCTTCTCTCTTACACAGTATCTCAAGTAGAAGCTCCAGAAACACACATAAAAATAAGCGAGTCTCCCAAAGAATGTAGGAGACACTTAATTCATATGCAATAACTAGGGAGTGAATTAAACGGATCTAACTGGAATGTGGATAACTTTGTGCTCAAATTTGAGGATCTTAGGCACAGTAATGTAGAGAACCCCATTCTTAAACACAGCGGTGATCTCTTCCTTCCAAGAGTTGAGGGGAAGCTGAACCCTGCTCTCATAAGGACTGAATATCTTATTTCCAAATGCATCGACTCCCTCGTTTCCCTTTATCACTAGCATGTCATCGATAACGTTCACATCGATGTTTTCAGCTGCAACTCCTGGCATGTCGAACCACATCCTGATCTCGTGTTCGTCCTCGGTAGCATTCCAGGGTGTACGCACTACAAATCAATACTAATTTTAGTACATACGTTGCTTTGCATGGTAATGAATATTATTTTCATTAAATACTTCTATTTTAGTTGAAATCCCACAGTTTAACCCAAGATAAGTAAGGTCAATTATTAAGGGCCATTTTTATAATTTTATTTTTTACCTGATATAATTTCTAAACTTGAGATCGCTAGATGGTTATTTCTATACATTAGATAATTATTTTTATATCTGAGATGGTTATTTATATAATTAAGATAGTTATTTTTATACTATAATGGTTATTTCTATACTATACCTGATATAATACCAAATATATTTGAGATAATAAAATCTATACTTGAGATAATATCGTCCATATCTGAGATTTCAATAAACCTTTTTTATTCTTATCATGAAATAAGTTGTCAAATTTATATCAAGTATGAATTAGAATTTTCTCGATCATTTACTCATTCACTTCATAATAAATCTTTCATTTTCATATATGCCCCCTTACGTAGTAAATCTAACAAAACAAGTTCATAGTTCATACTATATCAATCCAAACAAATATTGTCACATACACTACCCTTATATGTTACCCATGATTAAAAATAACGTAATAGGTCAAAATTTGAAAGATTCATCCAAGCACAATCTTACCTTTATGAAAAATTAACTTTTTTTTTGGAAGCATAAGATCAAAGTATATCAAAGCAGTCGGAGGCCGGATAGGAAATACATACCATAAGGAGAAGCTTCAAGGAGGGCGACCTTTTTGTGGAAGGGGTCGCCTGCAAGTGGCTCAATTTTCTTTGGACTTCCTCCTTGTTGGGCTCTCACCACCATTGAAGGGGTCTTCAATGATGGTGTTGGGGATACAATGGAACGTTGGCCCAAGCCAACAAGCGCCGGGCTGCGGGCAGAGACCATGGTGTTTGACACCAGAGTTGCAGCAGCAGAGCATGCCAACGTGTTGCTTGCCATTGAAGACGGTCAAGTACAGCAAACTAAGAATATAGTAAGCTCACTAAGACGATGTTAATGAATAAATATTGCAAGTAGTATGTTTGTTCAATGGTTGGGAGTTTATTTATAGTTACGAATGGAGATATAACTAAGCTAGTTGCATAGTTTTAGATGTAATTGTAGGAGAAGCCTCGTCTCATAAGA
Source organism: Dysphania ambrosioides (assembly GCA_026401315.1). Classification (NCBI taxonomy): domain Eukaryota; kingdom Viridiplantae; phylum Streptophyta; class Magnoliopsida; order Caryophyllales; family Amaranthaceae; genus Dysphania; species Dysphania ambrosioides. The sequence goes on from CM048666.1 coordinate 3,577,054, forward strand.
GTCATAAAATAGATATGCTCTTTACTCAAATTAAAGAAAAGTAATGCGGCTTCTGCCAGAATAAAGGCGCAGACATATAGTATAAACACACCATCTTGTTCTTTCAGAGTTCTTTATGTTATGTTATGTACGTCCAAATCAAGCAAGATTTATGCGTGTTAGAAAATCAGGTAAAGTAAATATGGAGAATGGAATGTTTACTATTTGATGAATTTGAATTTACGGAGTTGTTAATACTACATCGGGATTCACAAATTACAACAATATATCATATTAACATGTACTCACTTGTCACACATCATGAATTATGCCAAGCCTCCGAATAAGGCTCTAATACAACCATCGAGTTTCACTTGTCACTTGTCGCAGATCTTGTGTCAAGAATTAGGGAAGGCCAAGGTTATTTTTCAAACCGAAAAACTAAACCGAAAAACTAAGGAGAGTAAGCCTCGACCTTTGGTTCAAAACTTAGACACTTAATCATTAAACTATAACTTTTTTTTTATGTTAGCTTTGGACAATATCTTTATATTATGTAAAGGCTCGTGTGAAAAGATTCGTCATTAAGTGTAACCTTCATACGTAATAAGAATTAGACATTTCTATAATGTTATCCAAATGGACTAAAACCATGTATAAAATCCATATGATTTAAGGTCTTTTGTGTCCTGCAGGCTGCAGGTACAATAATCCGATAAAACATTACTACAGAACATAGGTGTATCGTGTATGTAGCAAGTGGCCGGCCTTTGCCACTTATCTACTAATGATCCTTTGCTTTGATTACATTCTATTTACACTGAAAGCATTTCTTGATACTCCTAGCTACGTGGAAAGATACATTGCTCTTTTCCGACAAAGAGTTGCACAACATAGCTAGCTTTACAGTGCATCTCGAATAATCATTTTGGATTACGTTGCTTGATCCCCATGTTAGCACTTTTTAAACATTTTTATTAGGGGGGCTATATTGTAAATTCCTTATTATCATACATGTATTTGAGTATAGCTAGAACACTTCTTATGAACAGAAATGTATTTGAGTATATATAGCTAGGACACCTCTTGTATATATACACAGCTATTGATATCATAAGACACAAGGGAAACCGATTTCTCTAAATTCTGTCAACTTTTTAACACTTATTTCATAATTAAGTTTTGTGTTAAATTATTTTAAAAAAATAAGTTTCTCCAATGTTCGAGTGTAAACCATTATTCAGGACAATGGTTTTCTGACAGCGATTGCATTTAAGTGAAAGTAGTTGGGCCTGTCATAGATAGCAACTTTGGATTGGGCTTGAATTCAAACTAGCTTGAAAGCATACTCCATGAAAATTATTGTCGCGAACAAGAAAATCAGTCAATCACAAAAAAGGATTTCCAAATCTCAAATACTTGGACAAATTTCCATTGGGAATTTGCAAATGTGTAGATTTCGAAAAATTACACAATTAAAAAACGTCATTCGAGGTCCCTTAGACAAAGTTATGTCTTCTCAAATAATTTTCTTAAGATTTTTATATCCGTAAACTGACGGATATAGGGCGTAGTGACATAAAAAATAAGGGGTTTAAAAAAATTGCGCCAATTTAACTCTTGGATTACGAGATAGTTCCTTCCAAATTTTTCATAACCCTTAAGATGCCCTGGATGTCAAAGGAGAATTATTTATTTTCTGTTTTGAACATATCATCTTTTATATCGTGTTTTTATTACTTGACAAAATGAATGCTCTTAAGAACCTAGTAGATTTGCCTAAACATTTTTTTTCCAAAATTTGCCAGTAAAGAAAACTTGGAATTTTTAGAGAAGCCGTAATTTTATCTTTCGAGGTATTTTTTATTTATTTTATTTTCATGAAATTGTGTTTTTTTGGAAATTCGCCCAAGTACTTGAGAAATGAAAATCGCTGTACTTGGAACATACTTTTATGGAGTACAATTTCAAACTATTTTGAATTTAAGTCTAGTCTAAAATTACTATTCATGACAACGATTTATATTTGAACATCGGAGAAGTTTATTTTTTACAAATAATTTAACGCGAAAATAAGTTTTAATAATAAGCTTTAAAAATTCACATTCACTGAAGTAGGTGGAGCCATCATTATTTTGATTATTTGAGGGGTTTCTATCGTGTAATACAAACAATAATCCTCAAAATTTTGTACCCTTTATTTTTTCCAAATTTTTAGGTTGTTATAAGAGGTCTTTTTCACTAATAATAATATCTGAATATCCCCGTCTTTATCGCTTGGCAATTGTTTGATATGAGCCAAGCTCATATTATTCGTGTTAGTTTTAGTGGAATAAATCAGCACCTTGTTTCTCTCATGGCTTCACAACAAGCATTATATTGGTTCTTCATTCCACTTAATGTATACAAAGTATTATACACGAAGTATCATATTAGTCATGAACAATGTAAACTTATGACATGCAACAATGATATAAATTTTGATAGTTCGTTATCCATATGATATACAAATCAATAAATGGACACCATTCAAAAGATATACTAGAAAGTATAATAAAGACATTAGATTAGTTTCTTGCAATACATGATTCAATATTAAATAAAATTGTTTAATATTTTAATTATAATAATATTTTCATTCATTAAGACTTAGACCATGGCCATGATAATACTTATTTAAAGTGTTTTAAAGAAAATATAAGGCATAAGAAATAATTCTTTCTACAGTTGCACTTTGAACAAAGTAGGATTCAATAATTAATTTATAAAATTGAAGAGGTTAGTTTTCTAGAGGATGGAAAGAAAAAAAAAAAAGATGAACTGATACTTTCAAAAGTTAGGAATAAGTGTAGTCATTGAGATAGGGAAAGAGGGGAGAGGAAAGTCATCAATTATTTTAAAAACATAACATTAAGGTTAACAAGGATTTAAAAAAAATACAATACGAAAAAAAAATGATGTCATGCTTCACTTTAGCGGGATAATTTTGCATGAAAAAATAAACGTGTGGTGTGTTTAGTATGACATTATTAGGGATTTTACTTCGGTATTAGTTAAAAAAAAAAAAAGATAACACATGAATTCAAAGGAATTGAATAAACAATTATATTATTAGTTACAATAGCCCTAAACACAATAATCTAACCACGTTATGATTAAATCACGAGGAAGCAGATCTCTTGCAAAAATTAATAGCATCTTTCAAATCTTCCTCTCTTACTTCAGCACTTCCTTTTCTCCTATGAACAAGAGCATGAGCAACATCTATATCAGCGCAAGCTCTCTTCACTTTGTCTTTGTTGTTGTTGTTGTTGTTGGGCTTAAAGCATGCCATGCACCCTGCCAGCTTCAGATGACTATGACACGTTACCAACTGCACTAAGTAGGGCACCATACAGGATTTATCTGACGACGATGATCGACTTTCTGGAAACGGTTTCTTACCCTTGCTAGAGTTGTTGTTATCACTTGGTGATGGTGAAGAGATAGGCGAGTTACGGGGGCACGAACCGTAGCTAGAGAGCGTAGTCGGAGCATTAGAGCATTGGCTAGGGTTGCTCTCAGTGGAAGAAAAAGAGGTTGTAAGATCTAAGACCCATTCATCCTGTAATTCATCATGTATCAAATCTAATGACTTCATCACTTCAATAACTCTTTTGGATGTAAAACTCTTTTTTCTTCTCACCAAATTTGTGGTGTTTGTTTATGTTTCATTGTTAAAAGCGACTATGAATAGATTTTTGTAGTGTTGGTGTATCATTGTTTCCTTTTCTATTAGGGCATTGAAGGGAGGAAAGTTTGGGTTAATTTTGGTGGCTAACTTCTCTGCCCTAATCAAGGTCTTTTGTTTCCTTTTAATTAAACTCCTAAATATTGTTTGAGGAATCTTTTATCTTTTTCCGGGTTGAAAAACTTCAATTTTGGAAAAGGAGATCAATCCCATGTATGATAAAAGGTGATTGTAGATTATAATCCAAATGGACAGGATTATTTTGAGTTCATTTAGATTCAAGTCAATGTTAAATTACTCTGCCTTGCAAGATGTGGGCTTCTGCATTGAACACCAAGGGTGGAAGAAATTATGGAATAGTCCAATATGAAGTTGGTTGCATTATTATTTTTGTTTTTAGAAGAAACCGAAGATATAATTTTATGTTTTGGATACCATCTAGTCCAACCCTAAATCTTTAACCAATTCAGCTAGACTTACAGTTAATTACATTATCCATAAAACTATGACTAATTAAACCAGTTGACATCTACCGTTGATGCATTATTTAGGTCTTCAACCAAACAAATATGCTTTTTACCTATGATGATGTGAACAAGATTGATAGTTCAATAAGATTATTAGCACGACAACTACTGAATAATCAGATCAAACCAACCACCTATGTGACATTCTGATGACAAATGATGTGATAGTCCCAAACCAAGCACTACATCATCCAACCAAAAAAGTGATGAAGGCGCGAGGATTTTTCTGACTCAATATTTACCGCTTTCAAAGCAAACATCAAAAGTTATACTTGGTATTTCTCTACCAAGTACTCCGTATATCTGTACTCATGCACATGAAATCTTTAGGAGTATGAAACTATCAAACTATATTTTAACTAAAAGTTTGATAAAGTTCCCATTTTCTATGACGGAAAAAAAGTTTTAGGAACATTCAATATAATATAGCCTCCTTAATTTTACAAAGAAGAATGGACTTTCAAAATCATACAAGTACTTGCAATGAATATTTCACAGGTTCAGGTCCTGTACCCCTAAACTAATGTTCATCGATCATATACACTAACATTATAGGGCAACACCACAACACAAGTTTAATTTGTCCCTTAGAAAATACTGTGGATCAATATTTCCTCATTGCAGTAGAATCCAGTGTATTCCCCTCCCCTGGTCCCAATCAGAAAGGAAATCATATTTCAAAAACAAAAGTACACCTGCAGTTTCATGGGATTTTAGCAGTGTCAGCCAACAGATAGTAAGATACACTTCAGCACTTCTGTAACAGTTCAAATAGGAAGAAAGAAATGTATATGCAAACACAATACTATAAGGATTTTTAGTGGTCTAATCTATACACTAAAAGAAGACTTTTAAATACCTGCTAGCCAAAAAGGAAGACCAAAACCATTCAAGTTTTTGTCGTCTGTGTCATGATTGAAGAGTCGGGATACTCAGGGATCCAGTATGTAGCAATCTAGGAAGTATCTGCGATATCAACTAATGCGTCAATATGGAAGAGTGGAACACTATGTAGTCTAAACAGCAAGGACAAAGTGTAAGAGTGCGTCATTGCAAGTAAAGGTGGAAAACCGGACGTTTTGATCAGGTTTGATTCAGGTGATGTGTCGATCAGAATAGGTTCCAAGTAAATTTAGGCCAGGTCATATAAGAATCTGTTGTCAATCTGTTTATTACGAAAAAGCAGCCACCTTTCAGTCATTTTAAGTTTCAGGTTGCGTCAGGTCAAAACTGGATCATATAATTTCATATTTGTGTCAACTTATTTTAGGCCGCGGCAGTTTCTTCAGCCTAACTGGAAGTAATAACATCATATCGCTTCCATATATTACAAAGAGTAAACCATACCTCTCCACATCGAGCACTAATCTTCAAGGGAAAAATATCATCAGCCCTGCTGGTACCAATATTTATAATAGCTGTAGCTGCACCGGCCTCATGAGCCGCTCTGCAACATTTATACAGAGACTCCCTCGTGAAGAGCAATAGAAGTAATATTCACGTTCAGTACATTGCATAAAGTTTTGTTTATTTTGAACTTTAGACTACTGCTAACATAAGACTGATGTATATGGAGTGAAACTGGTCATTGTTCCTAAGCTTGCTTTCAAGTTCTAAAAAAGTTATCAAAAGAGTACAGAGTACCACCTCACCAATCTGAAGGCGGAAAATGTCATCAGAGATGACCCAATGACCAGGAATGAATCACAACCTTTAGCTGCTTCCATTGCTCTATCAGCTCGATCCTTGGGTACATTGTCTCCAAAGAAGACAACCTTCACAATGAACAAGTCCATAACAAACATAATCAAATAAATGCAAATGTAGAAGAAAATGACTTTTCTGATTCAACTTTCTCATCAGATGACAACAAGCAAATAAAGGTTTTCTGTAGCCAAGTTTTGAGTATCAGAAAAGAAATTCTCTATTACCTCAGGTTTCAGTACTCCATCACATTCAGGGCAAGTTGGAATGTGAAAATCTTCTTCCCAAAATTTCTCATCAATGTCAATATCACCATCAGGCCTCATCCTCATGCCAAAACTTTTGTCCGATCCAGGGCTGTCAAAAGTCAAACTATCAAGTGCTGCAGCCCACTGCAATATTATTATCATTTTAGTTTCCTACTAAACACAATGCAGATGAAGTACAATCTTCTAGTGGCGTAACACTTTCGTCCTGAGAAATAACAAATAAGGACTAGCCCCATTATGTTCCAAAGAAACTCAAAGTTTTCTCTATTAAATATACATGACACAGAAAACTCAGAAATACCCATGTAGTGGTAATAGCAAACTCATTTACAAACCATTCCAATTTCTTCACAGCAATTTTCATTATTGCTGCGTAAATCCAGAAAATGAGCTGAGCTATCACTTTTCATAGTCAAGAATTTAATACATCATAGTATTAATTAGGGAAATGGTAAGTCACAGTAACCCTCAAAAACACAATTCGTTATATCCTACATTCTTCAAGCAACAATGGGAACAATGCATCAAAATAATGTTCGTAACAACCCACTCCTAAGAATCTAACTAAATATATAACAGAAGAACTTTTTAAGAGCATAGGAAGTGCCATGTAAGCAACAAATTAATCATTTTATTATTGGAACTAAAAAAATGATCCAAAATTAACATATTATATTTGCTTGATAAAACTTACCATATAATATTTCCTTGATAAAAGTTGCCATATAATGTATATAATATTTTTGTAATGTAAAGTTTTTATTGAAAAACACTTAAAAATAAGAACCATTTATAAACTGTATTAATATGTTATGTTTCCCAAAAAAAAAAAGTTAGCATATTGATTCAGTTATTTTCGACATTTTTCGAGCATAGTGAAAGAACACCTCGATATATTTCTTATGGGTCTAATAAGGTAATATTAGGCTCATTGAGATTTTGGAACCATCCAATTTAACCCTAGACAACTATTTTAACCGATTTTTTCAAAACTCAAACAACCCTATCTTAAACTTGTTCTGATGCCTTTAGAGACCAAACTTTAGATAGTAAATGATTCAAAACTTCCTTAGATGACCTAGGGAGAGGTTTATTATTATCATTTCGGGTTTGGTAAGGGAAAATTTTTATATGCTTGTTGCGGGGTCAAAGGGTCATATTAGGCCCTATATGTGATTGAAATAATCTGACACTAAACAACCATTTTACAAGGTTTTAAAAATCCTATAATTAGTTTGTAAACTTGGTCTTCATCCTTTAGAGAACAAACTTTAGACAATAAATGATTTTAAACCTCCTCATAAGACTTTAGGTGACATTCAGTACAATTAGTTTATTTTGGGATTTTTTTAAAGATATCTCAAAATTCGTGTATTATGACCTTTAAAATTAAGTCATCTTAGACAATTTCACGCCCTATAAGGGAACACCTTGATATGCTTCTTATGCATCTAATAAGGTCATACTAGACTCTTTGGTGACAACCATATAATTTGATTTTAAACAATCATTTTAACGATTTCTTGAAAATCCTTCAACCAAGGCCCCAAACTTAGTCCAGAGCCTTTAAAAATCGAACTTTAAGCAGCGAATGATTCCAGTCCTCGTCATACGACCGTAGAAGAAGTCTATTAATTAAATTTCAGACATTTTAAATATATATCTAAAAAACAGTGTATTATATCATTTAAAATAACACCATTTTGGGCCCTTTTAGGCTGTGAAAAAATAACTTTATTTACTTACCATGAGTTTATAATGTTATATTATACCAGATGTGTGATTGAAACCAATTAGTTTGACTCTAAACAACAAAGTTAAATCGGTACTAAATTTGGTCGTTGGTCTTTGCAGATCGAACGATAGTCATCGAATTATTCCAAATCTTCTCATATGACCCTACGAGGTATCTAATAACATTACTTCAATATTTAAATATTTTTTTGAATAAATCCGAAAACGATGTGAAATAACCCCCAAAATTCAGTCATATTAAATACCTCTATCGCGAGAAACACCTCCATTTTCTTTTCATGGGTCTTAAAAGGTCATATTATGCCTTACATATGATGGGAACCATCAAATAAGACTAAAACAACCAAATTAACTGATTTCTAAAACTCCTGTAGTTGGGTTATAAACTAAAGGACTATTGGAGATCAAACATTAGGCAGTAAATAATTCAAAACCTTTTCATCTGGCCCTAAAGGGCAACCAGTACAATTAGTTCAAGTCTAGAGATTTTTTCAAAAATATCTCAAAAACAAAGTATTAACCTTAAAAATTCAGTTATTTTAAATAATTTTAAATTCAAGTAAGGAAACACCTTGAAATAGTTATTGTGGGTCTATTAGGGTCACATACCTTCGAGTGACTTAAACCATCTAATTTAACTTTAAATACTTATTTTAACCAATTATTTAAAGCACCTACAATCATGTCCTAAACTCAGTCTTGAGCCTTTGAATACCGAAATTTAGATAGTGTGATTCCCAACATCCTCATATAACTCTAAGATGCATCCGATAATTTTAATTCAATTTTGGATATAATTTAAAAAATATCTCAAAAAAGGTATATTATGACCTTCAAAATATATCATTTAGTGAGGGAATACATTTATTTGCTTATGATGGGTCTTATAAGGTTATGTTACACCCTACATGTGATTCGAAGCAGCTGATATGATTTCAAACGACCAATTTAATCGATATTTAAAACTCTTTCAATTAGGTCCTTTACTCCATTCTAGGGCTTTATGATTCCAAATCTCCTCACATGACCCTAAGAGCCATCAATTACCATTAGTTCCATTTTGAATATTTTTCTAGAAATATATAAAAAACAGTGCATACCTTAAAATTTTCGTTCTTTTAAACAGTTTCAAGCCTAGCAAGAGAACTCTTTGACACGCTTCTTAAAGGCCTAATAGGGTAATATTAGGTTCTTTGAGTGATAGGAACTATTAATTTGACTCTAAATAGTCATTTTAAACAATTACTTGAAACACGTACATAGTCCTATGCTTTCGAGACCAAACATTAGGCGATGAATGATTCCTGACCTCCTTATCTATTTCAAAATAATAAAAAACAGTCGATGAGAGAAATATTTTTCCTCCAAATGTCTATGGCAGTTTTGTAATTTTTCTTGATCAAAATTTTTATCCAAAATTTCCTTATATAAAAAAATATACAGCATATCTTTCAAAAGCTTCAAGTAAACAAATTTTTACTATAACTAAGATATCATAAAATTATATTCTTACTTTATTAACCTTTTCAAAAATTTCGATTTCATATTCAACATTTATTTTTGTGTAATGTTCGATTTTAAGTTGCTTCTTCAACTTTTAAAGGTTCTTTTAAGTTTGCTTGCAAAAAAAAAAGATTTGGAGATTGTTGTAATGATAATTGATTTAAATTTTGGCTTCTTTTATATGTTATCAAGTTAAATAAAAAAGTAAATAACCAATATAAAAATCGAGCCAATTTAACCAATTAGGGTCATATTAGTACTTTCGAGTAATTGAAACCATCTAATTTGATTCTAAATAGTCAATTTAACTAATTTATGAAATTTCTACGATAGGGTCATCATAAACTCCATCTCTAACCTTTTGACGGTTTAATATAAGACAATGATTACTTTCAAACCTCCTCATAAAACTCTAAGAGACATGGAGTATCATTATTTTAGTTTTTGAAATTATTTCAAAAACAGTATATTATAACAATCAAAATTCTTCGGAAGTGGTGAGAGAACATCTTAATATTCTTTCCATAAGTCTAATATGGTCATATTAAGCCTTAAGAGCAACTGGAGCCATAGATTTTGACTCAAAGGGCCATTTTAATCGACTTACAAATTCTTTTAATTGAGTCATCATAAACTTGATCCCAAGGAAGTCCAAATATAAAGTAATAACTAGTTCCAAACCTTTTTCTACGATCTTAAGAATCATAAAATACCATCATTTGAGTTCCAAAAATTTCCGAACCTAGGGTAACTTGACACATTTCTCGTTGATCTCACACAACCTTACACCTTAGCCTACATTGTACAAGTTCACTCGTGCCATGCCCTTTGGACTTCTACCCTTATTATTTAGCCATCTTTTGAAAATATAATATGTTAGCTTAAGTACAAAATATAGGTTTTTTAAGGATTAGGAATAGGAGAAGAGGGGCAAATCAAAGTGACATAATGTTGATCGTGGCAGCAACGACATTTGCAACTTGCAATACCTCATTGCATATTTATGTCATATGCAAAGTATTCAATCTACTATTTGGTAGGAATTGTACTACCGACCCTCACAGCTCATCCATAGTGTTGGCTTCGCTTAGGACACTCGCCCTTGGGGACTCTACTGTAGTGAGTATAAGTGATTTCTAATGTAGAGAAAACATCGAGAAACTCGTATAACGCACTAGCCTCCTAAACTAGTATATTGATAATAACAAAAAATCTGAAAGAGACCCAAATCTAGGCAAGTCGCTAATTACTAGTTAGAGATCCATCGTATTAGAACCTCTCCCTCGCTATTTTCCTTTAACCATGTAATATAGTATGATCAGCCAAGGTCAACACATCAAGTCATCAACATAATATAAGATGATAATTCACTTAAATGAGTTAAATCTCTGTGAATAATTGTCATGCTTCTCTAAGCAAACTATTTCTCAATTCTGCTGTTCCAATCACTGCTAAGACATAATACGAATTGATCACAAAATGCTGGTTCAATCATATCAAAACATTTTCGATGAGGGAATTCCTAGACAACCCAGTAGAAAGATACAACAAGCAGAACACAGCTTTCATAATGAACTAATACACACATTTGACCCAAAAATTAGAGCTAACCTTAGGATTAAGTGCCTTCAATCGGTCCTGGAAAGAATGCCGGCAAAATGAATATCCACATTCCAGACAACCCACAGTGTATACAGTGCCATGTAACTCGAGTGGATTGCTGCCAGCTCGGTGATGCAGCCTGACATAACCGCGGCACAAACATCAAAAATTACGTATTCAAGTTGCCACACACTTCAAAGCACAGGTAGAGGTTCAGAATACCTGTCAACATTTTGTGTGATAATATAACTTATCCTTCCAGCTTTTTCTAGGGATGCTAATGCGTAATAACCAGCCCCTGGCTGTGCTGAAGTAAATCGCCTCCACCCAGCATAACTCCTTGCCCAGTAACGCTTGCGAGCCTTGCCTGAGCAGACAAACTCCTACTAATAGAAAATAGCAAATAATGGAACTGTGAGGAAACAAAATCAAAAGTTTGGAAAGAAAACAATGCATTAAAAATTTGAGATGATAAAAAAGAACAGAAACTTAAACTCAGTTCTTCACCAGAATATGACTGCAATCAGAACTCTCAGCCAGAAAACACATGCTGACTCCCCTCAGTTACAATGTCAGCTTTAGTGATACGGAGTAGAAATATTCGCAGATACCAACTTAATTTAAGGAAATAGCTTATTGCTGTCAAATTTATATAAGACGAGCATTCATGTTATTTGCCATACATTCAGCATACATAGGCCTAGACACTTGTATGCAAAAAAATGTATGAAAAACATATTACGGAGTACAACTACTTGAAAACCAGATTCAATGCACTCATGATAATAGCTACTCCAGAAATTATGTGTCAACTATTTTCTTGAATACTGAAAATAACACCACATGACTTCAGAACTCAGATCACCTGATGGGTAATGGGTCTGAAACCAGAACTATATGCTCCATTAGGGCTGTAAGAACGCAAAACTAGTCAGCAGAATATCTCACAAAATAACAATAATTCTAAGTGCAAAAACAGTCCATGATTTCCACTACTTTGTACAAGTAGATATTAAGAAAATCAAACCACATACACAACAAAAACAATATCGCACAATCTGAATGATGATGATGGATTAATCATCTGCTCAAGATTTAACCACAGCCCAACGACTGCTAGTAAAATTCCAGTGGCAGAATTTCATAAGTTTCATAAATCTGATTGCTTTACATCAGCCACAACAGATCTTTTTCCAAAGATACGATATGTCAAAAAAAACAAAAACAACATCAACAGGAATAGTCCATTGATGCTTATGTTAAAGGAGGTCAAAATATAGTAAGGCAACCCTTCATACAATTACGGAGGTTGTTTAGGAAAACAGATATAGGCAACAACTCTAGAGAAAAAGAGTGGGACAGAAGCCCCATATGCAAGAAATACTACTTATACCTTCTATAATCTGGGATTCCACTCTCGGTGCTCATTCCTGCACCAGTCAATACCACCAGCTTCTTACTGCAGGGCGTAAATCAAGAATCAGGTGAGACAAAAACTTTGTCACAAGCACACTCTAGGAAGTGTATTGATCCATGCTTTTCATGTACAGAATCTCAAATCTTCATATTGAATTGCAGCTGACCTTTGATCAAAAAACTGATATAAAAGGTCAATGTCATTACTGCTAGGAGCAGATGCATCAGGAACTATTTTCTTGTCTCTCAGATAGTCTGGAATCTTCTTTTCTTTGCTAACAGGTGAGGTTCCAGGGACAGACATCCGGGCTGTTGTCTGCACAAACCTTACCTGCCTTTTGAAGGACAAAAGATTTCTTCCCAAATTTGACAAATGCCATCTTTGACTACTTGATGGGACAGCATCTGTAAGAGACATGTTAACTCGATATAATTAACACAAAACCAACAGAAAGGAAAAAACTTAAATAAAGACATAACTTGACTCAAATAAAGTACAAGAATACTTGCCTGCCAGTGAAGTCCCTAAAAATTTTCTTGCACTCTTGAAAGTCTGAAGGTTTAAACGACAATTATAAGTGACATTCAGAATGGAGGTATACTCAAACATAGGCACTACAATACAACAATGCAGATGTTCGTTTAAGCCAAAAAGAAACCATTATAAATCAGAAACTCAAGAAACCTAGGACTACAGTCTACATGATGAGGCAATTTTTCGTACAATTTGGTTTACGTACTATAACATGCTTTAATTTTACACGAGCTAAACGAGCTGATCGCCGACATACACTGTTCACCATAATATATTATTTTTTATAAGAAAGTAACACCCTACTCCCCCTGTCCCCATATATTGCACATTTTCCATTTTTGGTTGTCCCTAAATATTACCCCATTTCCTTAAATATTTTCCATTTTAAATTGTCCTCTAGAGATTTTCCATTCTATCATAAAAAAGTTACTTTTTGTATTTGGGCCAGTCTTTAGGGACAGAAGAAGTACTAGGTTTCACCACAAGCCATCAAAAGCCCAAGTGAGGTTCCATCCCGCAAAGGCGAAACCAACTAAGAAAAGTAACACCCTAGTAGGTTTTATACGCCGGCAATCATCTCCCCTCCTCCTGATAATGCGGGGATAACTCACAACCCCACAACACACACATATGATGAACAACATCCAATCAATCAATATATATACACAATATATACATAATTTCAACAGCAATGTTTCACATATGCAATTCCAATATCCCCTTTTTGTTTGATGCGTTGAATTAACGAAACAACAAACAAAGGCTTTCTACCCACAAAATGAGGCAGTCTTATGAATTTGAGACATTGGAGTTTAGGGACACTGTCCTACATCTTATGGATGTACTCAAACATAAATCAAATCAACCTAAATAAGATTGGAAAGTCATACACGGAATAAAATTGGAACAGAAAATAATGCAAATTGTGTGTGTGTGACATTTGACAATCGGTGATAATAACAAAGAAAGTAAAGGAAGTTGAATAAGTAAAGATACAGAACAAACATGGTGAAATCGGCAAGCAACAGGCATCTTGTTATGGCTGATGAGTTATGACTTATGATATTCAATTACGTCGGTAAAATCACAGGGATTTTTTTTCTGGGTGCTTCGCTATCTTCATGTCTTTATTTGTGTGTTCCCACATCGTTGGCTGTTTACCAGCCGCCAAAATTTTAAGATTTAAAGTTTACAATCCTGTTCAGATAATGAAAAAAATGATGGGCCTATGAAATATGGTGTGTTTTATTCGCAGCAAATAAATACTTTGCCGGTTCAGCCCGAGTACTTGTGCTATTGCGGTATAGAAGACTAGACCGGTTTACAAGAACCAAAGGATCGGTATTTTACCTTTGATTGATATCGGAGGTAGGATCGGATTGATAGATTTTGAACTTTAGGATCGTAAGATTCTATTATATAAAGAAATTGGTAAGAAAAATATAATCCTGTAAAAATTAGAGGATATCTTTTGAGTTGTTCTTTTTTTTTTTTTTTTATAAATGTTCATTATATCGTGGAACACAACAATAGTTTGTTTGATAGGATTGTAAGATGTTACAAATATTAAGATTCTACTTAAAATCCAAATTGATCATTGATTTTAGATATTAAAACCGTAGGATCTTAATGTTTGATAGGATAGTAAGATACTACGAACATTAAGATCCTACTTAAGATCTAAATTGGTCATGTATTTTAGATGATAAAATTGTAGGAACTTATGATTTGTATCAGAATTTAAATAACCATGATGAGAACATTTTAGGTGGGTCTAATTATTTTGAGTCATATGAGGAGGTTCAATATAATTCAAATTCTTGTATTCAGTTTTCAAAAACCTTAAAAACGAGTTTAAGATTCAATTGCGTATCAATTAAAATGAGTGTTAATAGTTAAAGTCGTTAAGCACATTATTTTATTGGCTCATAATGCTTCAAAAATCAATTACAATTACATGAGTAATAAATAATGCAAAACACATGCATTTTCAAGGACAAACTTTTTAAAGATTACAACACTAAAATTTAGAACAAATTAAAGAGATTGGTCAAAAAAAATTTCCTACTTCTTTTATTTTCAAATAACTATTCGTGTAATAATCAAGTACAATTTCAATATCATGTCTATTATAAAAGTACCAAGTAAAATCCTTTGAATTATTTTAAAGTACTCCAAGCATTATTTGATTTATCAAGATTAGTAATAACATGTCTCTCCACTATAATATTAAACTTATTAATAATCCAAACAAAATAACATGTGTTAGTGTGTTACTATTAATTATTTGCTGAGTTGCTAGCATCCATCAATAAACAAACACCAAAATGACACAACTAAAGTCTAAAGATAAGAGGAAAATCAGAGTAATCCAGCAATGGTGCTACTCAGAATCCACCTCTCCCACCCTAACCAGCAACTCCCACCATCTCTAACCTACAAACCACTCCGACCCTCTAAACCCCATCTTCCCACTTCACCATTTTCATCCCACACTTCAAGAAGAGCCCTCAATTTCTCACTGTTTACCCTCTTTTTTCCATCTTCTCTTCCATTCACTACTACCAATGCAATTGCAGATGACACCAAAGAAGAAAGCGAACCTGAGCTTAAAAGATACACAGATTCCGATGAGGGTTTCACTTTTCTGAAACCTTCATCCTATATTAAGGTATTTCTATGCAATTTTCTGTCTATTTGCTTGAGAATTTCATGGAAAGTATATGTCTTTGTTGTTCAAGTTCGTGTTTGTTGGAAGGTGGATAAAGCAGGAGCTACTGTGTTGTTTGAGGAGGAGAACAAGAAAGCAAACAATGTTGGAATAGTGGTGAACCCAGTTCGTATTACAAGCCTCAAAGATTTTGGGACTTCTCAGTTTGTGGCTGATAAGCTCATCCAAGCCGAAAAACGCAAGGTTAATTCTTGCCCTCTTTTTTCTTTACTGGCTGTTTTTGATGAATTGGGTTGGTTTCGTGAAAATTTTATTGTTTTGGTAGAGTAAAGAATGAGTACGGATTAATGGGTATTTAGTGGAACTTTGGAGGGGATAGGGGGTTTAGTGTTGATTAAATAGCATTAGATAGGGTGAGAATTGATGGGTTCTTTGATTGAAATTGGAAAAAGATGAATAGGTTGATTGAAGTCATTGAACTAACATAATTGCAAGCCCAATTATTTGTATTTGTGGTAATTGTTCGATTTGATGTTTCTGGGTATGGTAATTTGGTCTTTTGAATATCTGTTGATTGGTGAAAGGAGTAACTTTGCTTGACATTTGAGAAGGAATGTGGATTGATTGAATAACATCGACTGAGGTGATATCTGATCACATGTTTGATGCTATCCAAATGTTTACCGGGTATGGTAGATGTTGGGGTTTTATCGAGGAGATATTATGTTTTGATGATGGAGCACTTAACTACCAAGTACATCCTATGAACATAAGTGTTTGTCCAATTGGTTAGACGTGGTCATGTTCCAAAAAATGTGCATGTTTTTACCTGAATTGAAGCTTCCATATATACTGTTTCTGAAGTGTCAAGTAAGTATCAGACTCGGAGTCTTAACATGCAATTAGAGCCTACATAAAGAAGCTTAACTATCTTTCTCAAATCTATGGCACATACAAGTTTATAGAGTTCTATTTGACAAGCTAAGCTTATGTTGTAGTTATAATACACTTGGGACTCTTGGTTAATGCACTTTCCTTCTGATGTAGATTCCTATCCAAGTATCATTTTGACATCTTGGGATTCTTGGACCTTGCCATGCCTTGTGTGCCAAGGATGGGAGTTAGCCTCATCTACTAAATGGATGTTGTTAATTAATTTAGATCATTATATCTGTGGGCATTAGAAATTGGAGGGCTTGTGCTAAATAGCTTTTATATTATATCATAAGCATCCATAGCAATTTGAAATGTATGGAGATTGATTTCCTTATAAAAGAAAGTCCTATACAGCACATTTCACAATATTCCCAAATGTCCATGGAGTCTAGTCTATTCCATGGTTTTATTCTTTGTGGACATTCATTTTTTGAAGTTAACTACTTGATAGGAAAGCACAAAGGAGGCTAAAGTGATTGGCGTAGGAGAAAGACCTGGCTTCAATGGCTTACCAGTCTACGAGTTTGAATATATAGTAGATAGCACAAGAGGAGGAATGAAAAGGATATTTTCAGCTGCATTCGTCTCTAGAAAGAAGCTCTACTTGTTAAATATTTCTCACGTAGACAAGCCAGACAGCCCTCTCGACAGCCGTACAAGAACGATGCTGGAACAAGTTCTTCATTCCTTTGATGCTGCTCCTTAAACATAAACTGCTTGCATGATTTTTGGTAAATGTATATTCTCATACTGTTTCCATCATCTGATTGTTCTTTGGATTGCATTCTTTTTCTTGTCTATAACATTCTATACAATGTATGAGAAAAACAATGATGACTTGAAGTCTGAGTTTAACATTGTTTACTCCTCTCAGTGCCGCTGGTGCCTACATTATTGCATGTCAACGTTTACAGAGGAAAAGCGTGGTTTGTTAATGCCGGTCACATAAACATCTCAAGTTAGTTTCTTTTAATTTTCTTATATACAAAGTATAAAAATTTGACTACTCCGTCATACATGTCTCTTTTTGGTAGTGATCTGCTACAGAAATAAGAGTGATTCAGGAGCTGTTGAGGAGGAATGCAGGAGCAATATCAGTTTTTGACTAATTTAACGAAGTAACAAACTATAAAGCGAAGTTTTGTAAGGTTGGTTTCCAAACAAAAGATCTAGGGGCAGCCAAGAATTAAACTCCTAATCCGTAATTTAGATATTGAATTCTTAACTACTATTCCCTTCGTCCCTCGAAGATTGGCCCATTTTCCATTTTGTTCCGTCCCTTAAAGATTGCTCCATTCTCTTAAGGATTTTCTATTTTGGGGTGTCCCCACAAAGATTTCCCATTGTATCTTAAAATAGTTAAAATTCATACTTGGGGCAATTTTTAGGAACGGAGGGAATAAATCACAACTCTTTTATGTTAAGTTTTGACAATATATTTACTTTCTACAATGGTTTAAAAACTTTTTAGAGGCTAGGCCCTTATAGACCCTTAGGCAAATCCGCCATTGCTTATTTGTTTGTGCCACTTTTGTTAGATCATTTACCCAAAAGAAATGTTGACCATTTGCTGCGGTTAGGGAAAATGTCAATTGATAATTCAATTATCAACAAGTTTATCTTTAGGATTTGGCTGAACATCCAATCTCCAACTTATTTAGGAGAAATTTTTGTTTTAACTACTAAAGAGCATTGCTAGAGTTCCATGACTAATGAAATGTATAGTTTGAACCTAAAACTCTTAATGGAGAGACAAATACCCTCACACAATAACATATCAAGTTGTTCCCTTATCGGGTTTAGAATTGTCCAAAATAACCCATAATGAAGGTTATTTATACACCATTTCTATGATATTTTTGAAAACTTTCTAAAATAGAGATAAAAGTATCTTAGTGCCTCTTAGGGATATAAAATAGGTTTTGAACCTATCTTTACTTTATATTTGTTCTCTAAAGGCACGTAAGACATGTTTAAGATCCAATAATAAGAGTATTAAAAGAATTGCCTGAAATGAATGTTTATAGTCAAAGTAGATTATTTCTATCATTTTTAGGGTTTATATGATCCTATAAATATATAATAAGCATATCAAATATTCTCTTACTGGATCTAGAATTCATGATAAACCATGAATGTGAGGTTATGGGATATTAGTCCCCCCTACAAGTTGAAGATAATGGTTGATCTGGATAAGAGTTGTTATGGTTCTCTTTAGTTCTTTTAAGAATACTCCTATCGTTTGAACCAAAAAAAAGAATACTCCTATCATCAAATTCTCTGTAAAATACTTAATAAATAATCAATAATCACTATTTCCTTCAAAGAAATCAGGAATCACTTTAATTTCTTCTTCTAATAATAGTAAAACACTCACTTTCCGATAATTTTTGTAAAGGGGTATATACATATATATGAAATATTTGTCAGAAACTATCAATTAAAAACCATTCTTTGTCAAATTTTACCTCATAAAATTTATTGGTAAAAAACTACCATTTAAAAAAATATCATTACAAAAGACTATCAGTGACCAGTTGTCTTTGATTAGACACATGCTAGTCCCCCTTAACATTTTGGGACTTTTAAAATATTGCTTGCAAATTATCAGGGATTACCCGCATTTTTGACATGAATTGAACATTTTACCCTTGACCTCAAAATTTTAATCTTCACAACCGTATTACCAAGAGGTTAACCCGTACATATATGCGCCATTACAATGCAAAAATGTCTGATGTACCATCTACACCACCTCACAATCTGGTATGTTCTCATTTTTTTGCCACGAAGATGATGTGGCGCCTAAACAAGTATTGGAATTTTATAATACCATGGTGCCTTTTAAAAGAAACTTGCAATGCTACATAATTTTAATGCCTGAAAAAATGTTTGTATACTTAAGGAAGTTGAGCTAACATAATTGTTAATGTATGTAGTTAGTGTATGGATGCTTTAGAGTTCATTGATTCGAGTCTTGTTCAAACAATAATGTTGAATAGATAGAACACTTACTAGGGTGTGAATTGGAAATGCAATACTTATTTGAAAGTGAAAGGAACTCGCGAAAGGAATACAAGAGATTTTAGCATGAAAACCCTTTGTGCCGAACTCAAAAGTAAAATCATGACCCACTCGAAATTTTCAACTATTTTCACTAATAGGGCAATCCTAGTTATAACCTATTAGGAACTCTCTTAATTAAGTTTCTCTCTCAAACTCAAGCTTCACTTATAAATTAAGTTCCTTTACTCTCTCTTGCTCTTTCTCTTTTCCCTCTTCTCACCTTAGATTTTACTCTAAGTTCTAATAGGTCACTCAATCCTTCCCCTTAGTACAACTATATACATTACAACTCAAAGAATACAATTCAATAGAGTAAGTGTATACGGACGCTAGTGTTTGGAACAAGATTTAGACACTTAGCAAACTAACGTGAAAATAGCTTTTCTCTCAAGAATTTTTTTTGTGTGCGTGTTAGTTGCATGGAAAATGAATTTCAATGATAACTTTTATATAGAAGTTTTGGCTTGGCTCAATTCTCCATGATCTTGCATGACTCAAATTGGAAACCTCTTTTGACTCAAATTGGACTTGAGAGAAATCTTGTCTTGTACTTACCATTCAATTATTGACTACCAACCCACTTCTTCCCTTTCCTGTTTACGACAACGATGCTCCCATAAAAATAGACAACTTTCATTAACTTAGTCCATGCAAGATAATTGAGTTTCCAATCAACTAAAGAGAAAATGTTATTTCATAAAAATGTTTTCTCAAAACTCTAGTAAAAGACTTTATATATAAGTTAACTTTGAATTTCATAACTTAGATTTAGTGCAATGTTTGTTTCAAACGCTTAAACACATATACTTGTATAAATTCTAAATATACTCTTATTTAGTCTTCATTATTCCATGGTTTGAAACTTCTCCTTTGATACTTCAACTTGAATTCCTATTTAGGAACTCAGACATTCAATCTACTAGAACTTAGCCTTAAGCTCCCATAGATACTCGAACTTGTTTACTTCTTGCATGACTTAATTTGTCTTGGTACGCTTGATATCTTCTTGACTTTGTATAATGACCTTAGAAATTCCCTTGCTCCGACTCCAGCCTTCACAATACTTAGACAAACGAGCATCATTGAATTGTTATACCAAAACATCAAGTGGAACAACAAACGATTCTTACTCGAACTTGGACCTTTTGTCATGAAATACTTATTATGATCTCTCCCCGGGTATATGCACTATCTAGAAATGGTTTTTCATTTATTTGGCAAAAGTGCACCCTAAGCACAAAGTTCCCTCAACTGCAGTGTGGCTCTGTGGAGCTTTCTGCATTCTTCTTACCATCCTCAAACTCAATGTAGTCTTTACAGCCATAACATTAATTTGCAAGAATGGGTATCGCAGAGGAAAACTTCAAACCCAGGCCATTTTACTTTGGGAGAGCAAGGAGGCCTGCCAGTTTGCATAGTTGTATCTTTATGGATTTGCCACACCTGCGCGGTTTTTTTAACCTTACTATCCTACCAAATGGGTTACTTTCAATTATGCACCTGCTGCTTTGGGAGTAGTTTTGGGATTGATTATGCTTCGGGGGGTTTTAGATGCTAGGATATGGTTTAAGGGACCCGAAAGGAACATTGATGGCCAAAATGGCAATGTTTGAATAATTTAATCTACGCACCCCCTCCCTCTATTTTTTTTTTAATTAAAGATATATATATCTAGGCATCTTCGATCAACCAATAATAAGATTCTCACGCGGCAATTGCTATGTAGTTTTGTTAGAACTTAGAATATCCAACAGATCTTGGAATCGAAGTTGAAGTGGTATAAGGTTATTATAAAATATAAAACCTGTGTAGGTTATGAGTTGATCTTGGCTTTTTCATGCAACAATATGAATGTTGTGCTATATATATGAATTGAGGCAAGAACGTGCCCTTTCACATTTTTTTTATCCATTTTGCCGGACTTGGCATAATTTTGATCATATGTTTGACACATAAGTAACTTCATAGTACATATTGAAACTAGAGATTGCTTTCTATTGAATAGTGTGTATACCTTGGACTAGTAGTACAAGTAATCCTGGGATGATCCAGGCTAGGCTTGGCAGACTATTGGCTTGAGGCAATATGCATGTCCTGAAAAGGCACAGTCTGCGACTAAAATGGTGAAAAGTTATGCTTCGGGCTAGGCCACATCCTGGACTTTGGTCTGTACGAGCCAAACTTGGGTTGGAACCTTTCTTGATCAGCCCTGCCTAGGAACCATTTCAGCATCTACAAAACTGGGGGACTGAGGTAATTGCTGCATCTGTAATCTTAATTCACGTACTTCCTCTATCCACATGCTGTAGCTTGAATTCTTTGCTAGGACATCTGAGGAAACCTCCATGATGTCTATCAGTTTTCTTGCATATCTCTCAAATTCATCAATACCCTGCCATAACTGAGCTGCATTGCTTGAGTTCCTTTCTCTTCTGACCTTCTCAAGCAATTCCGTAGCTTCTTCCACACGTGCCCAAAAACACGAATCTTGTGTCAAGCTTGCAAATTTGCTCCTCTTGCTCTCTTCGTCAGCATTAAGCCTCTCCCTCCACCACTTATCGAAAATCTCATGTCTTCTCTCTCGCCCATATCTCAGGTACTGTCCTTTCTTCAAGTGCTCACCACTTCTGTAATACTCTGCTATATCCAGTGGCTCAACTAAAAGCTGATAAAAGTGAGCAGCATTCACCCATTTGCTCCGTTTGTGAAAATCATGAGGAAGTTCGTTGTTATCAATCTTACTAATCACATTATCCCAAAAACTTGCTAGCTTGATTCTGAACAAGTTGACTTGATTATCTCTTTTTGATGCTTGTCTTCGCTTGAAAGAGTCGTAGTATCCCATTTGATTGCCCAACTCATCGCAGGATGTTTTATACCACTCTATCTGTGCTCTGTGAGGCGTGATTTTGGCAAGAGCTATAGCTAGTCTTGCACTGTTGAGATTAGGAGTTAAACCCATTTGCTTCACCATTTTAAAGCTGTCTTCAGCTTGTTTAGAAACTGATTCCTGCAAAGCATGTCAAGCGTAAGATGGAAAACTTTTTGATGTTACAATTCAATATCCTGTTACTTTCATCAAATTGCTCAAACTTCAGACAACAAAAGCCCAGTTTCCTTTCTCTTTTGTTTGGCAATTTCAGGATGAACAAACAAGGACAATATTAAAGCACCTGAGTTGCTAATCCTGATGACTCTACTGCCAACTTTAACCCTGCTTCATAGCTGGACGTAGGTACATCTCCTTTCATAAATCCTTTTCTCATCAGAAATTGGAAAGACAGTCTCTCTACACAACCACCATACTTCAAATGATCATCGAAACACGACCCTGAGTTCCCCATTGCAAGCATCAAATACAGCAACTTCACAACAGCAACGGTGTCATCAGCGCAGACAGCCCCTTCTTCTGAACAGAACAGATAACTCCCAAAAGGCCAGAATAATCCTTCAGGAGTCTCCATGTTTTCTGTTGATTTGTTAGCTACTGCCTTAGCAGAAGCCAATACGGACTGGAACAACTGATCCTTCATTTCGTTAGTTACATGAAGAGGTATTTTCCCAGGCTGAGATGTCATCAATGAATGAATATACTGAAGCACGAAATGGAGTTGGGTGTTAACTGAAGCTAAGGTAGCAAAGAGAAGTCTCGGGATGATATCGTGTTTAAGCACTACATGGCAGAAGTTCCCTGCCCATCGGTGTCGTAGGAGTGATTTTGAGAGGGATTTGTTGCCTAGGAGCGGTGAGCCAAAGGTGATACAGAGAATTTGTGGGGGTGAAGGGATAGACTGGGAGTAAGAGAGTAACCGCAATGCTGTTAGTGATGCTATTGCACCTCCGACGGAATGTCCTGTGAGTATTATTGACTTGCTTTTCTCCAGTAGTGTTCTCATCTGCATGAAACCAATACAATATCATCAATTTGTTGTTCCCACTTCAAAAAAAAAAATTGGATTTTAAGGATAAGAAAAAGGTTTCATCTTGCCTTGATCAGATACATTACAGTATCACTGTATCAGTTACTCATACAA
The DNA here is from genome assembly GCA_026401315.1 of Dysphania ambrosioides. Lineage (NCBI taxonomy): Eukaryota > Viridiplantae > Streptophyta > Magnoliopsida > Caryophyllales > Amaranthaceae > Dysphania > Dysphania ambrosioides. The sequence goes on from CM048666.1 coordinate 3,600,781, forward strand.
GAATCTTCAGCCAGAAAAAATTCAATAGAAATTGAATGATTACTCGAGCATGTCCAGTATCATGTACTCTATCCGTCCCTAAGTAATAGGCCATGATTATGTTTTAAGAAATCTTCAAGTAACTAGCTATTTGCTGAATTTAGTACTCCTTATATTTGGAGTAACTGTTAAAAATTTTCATACTAACCTTCTGATGATTAATCTACTTAATTACTAAAGAATTTATATAACATCAGAGATTTGAAAACAGAAACATATTAACTCTGATCTTTAAAATGGATCTTTCTCAAATTTAACTAGATTCAACAATACAAGTATGTAAAGCGTATCTCTTAGTTGAGAAATAACTGATTTCACTAAAGGTTGAAAAACACTTGTTCAATTAACAAATTTCAATGATTCATGATTAAGTTGAACTAGGAGATCATTCAGTGGGGGTATGTAATGGTTGACTTCAGTTCCAATTGAAAAGTTGTTACATGTTGCATCATTGCACGGGGAATGAATACCCAACTCCTGAGTCAATCATATGTCATATTATCATATTCTATACATAAGTTTGCACCAAATATATATATGTTCTATACATAAGTGTGGATATCAATTAGTTTAGTTGGTTAAAATTTTAGAGGGTGGTATTTAAGATTTGAGATGAAATCATGTTTATTACATCATTTGTTGCCTTGTTGTGTCCAACTTAATTAGGTTAGCATTATTCTATGCATCCCAATCTCACTCATTTATTGGGATCTTACACTTGTTATTTCTATTTCACACACACTTCATTAATTGAGATGTTGGTCATTTCTAAGCACAGCTGGCTGGAGTTTACTTAATTAGATCCGAGAATTTAATATTTATTTGTCACAACTTGCATGCTAGTACACCACAAAATAATTTCTCAGATCAAACAATATTAAAATAGCATAATTCTCAGGATATTCTAACAATTCAGAAGAATAAAACATTAGGAAGTTGGCAAGTGATTTTTTTTTCTTTTTCTTTTAACATGTAATGTCTTGGGAAAGTTAAGGATTGTTCTCTGAACCAAAAATATCATGTAATTCTGCTATCCCAATCTCTTTTTCGCAAAAGTGCTACCACAATCTCACTTTATAAAAGTCGAATAATTTCTTTGATTAATTACGGGGAATAACCTTTGAGGATTAATGGAATTTTCATATTTCTAAAATATATATTGACAGCTACTATACTTGGTTTTGGTTTATCCAATGGTGCTAATTGCGATAATTGGCATAGAAAAAAATGTATAAAATATTTAAATAATGCATTCCCCCCGAATTTCGCAGCTCATCATATGCATAAAATACCTACGTAATGCATGAAACTACAATGAACACAACAATTTTTTTTTTGAAGCTATGTTTTCCATCTACTAGTGAACTTGAAAGTTTTCGTTAGACGTATGCTTATAGTCTTTATCATAAAACTATATTGTATGAACGTATGTGTACATAAAATAAGATTATCAAAAGTATTACAACTAATCATAGGGCTTTCCTTATGCCATTCCCTATGCATATAGTTGTTAAAATCAAATTAAAGAGAAGTCAAGAGAAGTTTTATGTTTGCTTAATTAATCTTAGTATTAAGTAATTGTACTCGTAACTGTTAAACACTTGAATTTTACTCTGTGTCCTTTTTTTCCTAAGAATAAAAATTATTTTTTATAAGAAGTAATGAAAAATCTTTAGAGGGATAATCAAAAATGATTTTTTTTTAAGAAATAGGGCAATTTTTGGGAAACAGACCAAAATTAAAAATATGACAAAAAATAGGAGAGGAGTACTCAAAATCACTTCAAAGACCAAAAGACGTGTCTTAGCCAAATTTTAAGACATGCATAATGATGCGTCAATTGGTAAATACATGTTGATCGACCAAACTTAACTTAGATGGTTAAATCTTTTAAGTTTAGGACTTAATGAGTGAGATAAATTAATAGTAACCATTATTTTGCCCTTCTTTTTCCAAGTATTTCGAAATAATTAACACGTAGTACTATCTCAATGTGAACATTCCATAGATTTATACGTAGTACAAGAGAAAGAGATGCAAGACAGGACAAACCTGAGTCTGGAAACTAGGACAGCCATAGATGCCCAAGAAGAGCTGCAGGAGGCCAGCATGAACCATAACGGGCTCCTCATGATCATCCACATGGCGGGCGAGCCCAGGAAAAAGCACATTAATATTGCCCTCACCTTCTCTAAGGGAAATCATGTCATTCATATAGGAGCCCGACCCGAATCCAAGATCATGCATGCTCGTAAAGGATATGAGCCCGACAGCGCCGTTTTGTTGGATAAGAAAGGACTCAGAAGTAGAGGAGTTTGCTAGGTCGCATAATCTCCATGAGTCGAGCAATAGACTTGTTGATGCCAAAAAATTTGCTGCCATCTCACTGGTCTCAAATCTGTTGTAAAGAAAACAATGAAATGAGAAAGTTATTTCAAAGTCAAGTAGAAAAGAAAGAAGAAAAACAGGGGAAAACAGAGGAAAACAGGGGTGGAAATATTCTTAAAGCCTTAAAGGTTAGTCTTTTTTTTTTTGATGAACTTACAATGAACCTTCAGCTTCCATTTTCTCAGGCTACCTTTTTCTTTCTCTTTCCATGTATATAAATATATATATATATATATATATATATATATATATATAATTTTATTATTTTTTAAATTTCAACAATTTTATATTGGTTAAATGAGGGGAAAATATTAGTGGGGGGACTGATGTGTCAATATTGATGGGATTTTAATAATTTTGAAGATCGTCAATTTCTGATTCTAACATAGAAAAGGAGCTCGTTATTCAATCATAGGATTGTGCCATTATGGATTCATTCCCTAAGACATTTGTAACAACCAACCTTCTTTTTATAAAGTTAGGAATAGGTAAGGATATAAAAAGAGGATTATATGTAGAACACATAGGTGATCTTTATCTATTAGTGGTGAGGCAACTATGATTTTAGGCTATTACCCGTTAAACGGGTTATAAATTTGCTACATTTTCATTTTCGAGGAATTTAAAGGTAGTAAAACTTAGGTGCATAGTTAAGAGAGGTGAAGTGAGAAAAGGAGGCATTACCGAAGGAATTTGTTGGTGAACTCGTGGTGGACTTGGAGGTTTAAAAGTAGACTTCCTAGTGAAGTGGGGTCTCTTCGAAAGTAGTACTTTTTATTAATTGTTAGGTACTTTGAATTGAAAATGACGTTTTTATCAATTAGTTAGACTAGGTCCTTGAGTTCTCACTACGGTCAATACCCGATTCAACGTGTTCTAGGGGATTAATATACGTAGCAGCGTGAATGAATTTGTCCCTTCGTCTGGTACTAGTCAATACACATAATTCTAACTTTTTCTTAGATGCTATCATCAACCACTCCTACTCGTTTATACCACACTATACTCTGAGCTGTATACTCCCATTTTGTAGTACTTGATTAAATTTCCATGAAATGAGACATATTTAAGAATATTAAGCGAAGTGTCTTATTTCTCTATTCAACTCCACAAGGATGGTTTGAACGATTTTTTGTCACCTCTCTACAATGGGAAAACATATATTAAGTGATTGTACATTATTAAGAGTGGGTTCATAGAGCAACTATAAATTGATAATGGCGTAGATCCATGCTAAAGATTATTGATCATAATATGTAACTGTTCCTGAGATCGAAACGAATTATTTGATATCAAGTAACAAACTAAAGATGTTGTTGTGGTTGGTATTCCGAGTAAAGAGTGTGTCTTTGAACTTCAATGGATGATTATCTGCAAAAGAGATAGTGAAACTAGCTAGTCTTTGGGTGGATATTTGAAAACACTCATTTCGATGTCTAAGTCAGTAAATAATTTTAGGATCAAGCATTTACTTGTAACTTAGTGCTTGTTTGTTATCTTTTCAATACATTCTTATACTCCAAGGGAATGCTTATATTTGTGAGTAAAGAATTGAATGACTTTGTACTTCGCCCATAAATATATATTTACCGTCTAAATGATTCTTAAATGTGTTTGGACTTTATATATGTCACTTAGTAAATCACTTAATACGTAAGTTCATCGGGCCTTAGCCTAAGGTGAAGTATATGGGCATGTTGGGTATGTTGGGTATGTTGGGCCTGCTAGCCATGGACTAAAAGTGCATATGTAAGATCATGGGATCTTTTGAAACTTTTGGGAAATATAGCCGATGATTTGAGGGGTTTTGAATAACAAAGCATACTAAATCGAGGGATCACTAAAGACATTGATAATTTCACAATATATGAATTGTAATTATATCCCTCTTCATTTCATATAACCAAAAAATCTTCTTACAAAAATACATAAACGGAAAAAAAAAATACTAACCAACCTAATTGATTAATATTTTTTAAAAGGTGGTATTAAAAAAAATGGTTGTTTTTAGCTCTCACTGTCCCAAAAACAGAAAATAATGGAAGTTCAAAGTCTCAAATGCCACATTCTTGTCTTATTTGAGATACCTTAAAAAAATAAATATGATATCATACAAACTTGTTCCACCCAGAAGTGATTGCTGCTGTACAATTAATTATTAGACTTATCAGTTATCATAGGAGCAAATGTGTGGATCATAAAACTTAGTCTTTTCCCTTACCAGCGACTACAATTGGACTTGATGACTTCGGTCCACCACTGTTTCCCCTTATTTTTCACAGGCTGACATACCGTAGGAGTGTAGGACAACGTCGAACTTCTGCTGTCCTGATATATGTTGCTTTTGGTTTTCTGAAAAGCGGTGAACAACTTTCTTTCGCTTGCTGGGCGACAGGTTTTGTATAACAGTTAATATTTGCCCTATTTTAATCAAAAAGTTCTCGCAAACGAATGAAATGGCGTAAATATTAAGGGAAATTTTGTTCAAGTATTACTTGTATAACGTAGCTTTGGGTAAGTGAAAAACAAAAATGGAAATCGTCTATATCCTTCTGAAGTGAACTCAATTATATTCAAACCTCAATGCTCTTAGGCCTTTTACCGGCCATAAATTTACTAGCTAGCAGTCTATACTAGCACCAAAAGAATACATTTATCGTTACATTGCATTACCATATACATTCATACTCAAATGCCCTTATATTATGAAGCAAGTCCTGAAATTGAACACTACTAGAACACTTCTCTTAATCTTCCGCCTTCTTCCTGAGACTCATCTCGTGTATCTCAACATCTAGGCAAATGTTCTCCCCCTTTCGAGCCAGCGAGCTTACAGCCTTTAGTGAATACAAAGTATTGCACAAGCTAAGCTAGCAGCAATGAGAGTTGCGTCATTCGAGTTCTTACAATACTTGTTCATTACATCGGTGTAAGTGGGGAACCTATCTTGACCACGTCCACTGTCACTTGAAAGCTAGCTAGGCAAATCATCGATCACCTGCCTCTTGAATGGCCCTGAATACCTTGGCAAGTTGGCATCCAGGCAAATCGTTTGGCCTAGCAATCTAGCATGCATGGGCAGCAAGCTTAGATAAACAGACATCAAACTCATGTAAGTCATTCTATTGTCAAGAGCAAAGTTATTGGATTTCTATTGATCATCACTTGTGATGACTCCACTGCTGCATGTGGAGATTTCTGTTGCATAGATTTGTTGCCTTTTTCACTTATTTCAGGTTTTTGGTGCAACAACTTTATTGATAAAATAAGATGACTCCTAAAATTCATGACAAGGTATTTATCTTATATTGCATGGACCATGAATATGGGAAAGGATTGTTGGATTAGGCACATACATCATGAACACTTCATTAAGTTACACATCTTAATCCACCTTTCTTGAAGTCTCTTTGGACTATGTATACTCATTTGTAAACGAAGTGCCAAAGACATTGATTCAATTATAACATGCTCTTGCTTCAATTATAACAAGCTCATTTACTACATTTTTTCTAACATTGGTTGCGGAAAAAACCAAACATTAAACTCCAATTGTCTGAGTCAAAGAAAATCAACTCATTTAGCCATCGAAGTAAGTTTCCTTGAATCATTACTTTCAAGGCTAGTTTATTTATTCCTCGTGCATGTATCCACTCAGAAACTCAAAGGCACTCTCTTCACAAAATTCACCATATACAAATCCTACTCATACAATAACCCTATTAGCTAATTAACTATCAAGTAACTCATTTCAATCCCTTGGACAAAAAAAGCATGATTTAGAATTTATAACATACATCCATACCTAAAAATATATATTAGTGTTTTTCTGAGAATATTTCTTGAAAAGTATATAATATTCATATATTAGTCTTTTATTAGATGGCTAGCCCTAGGGCTAGCCATTTTATTAAGATGGCACCCTCGTAGGGCTAACCATTTTTTTAAAGATGGCTCCCCCCTCCCCTCCTTTTTAATATATGTTTTAAATTTTATGAATAACTACAATTTGTTTGATTAATATACATTACAAGTTGTTTTATTAATAGGGAAACTAAAAGAAGGAAAAATGAAGAGGGGAGGATATGATGGTAATTCTATTAGGCGGTTTGATCAATTTTGGATGGTAAATAACAAGTCCCAGTCAATAATCAAATGACGCAGTAATCTTAAGAATTGCCATCACTAAGACACTAATACCGTACTAGTGAGCAAGAGCAAAGACGTTACTGCCGTTCAATTTGAATCTTACTTAGGAAACAAGTTCATAACTTGTTTGGTGCAAGCTAGTAACTGTAAGTCTATAACTAGATTCCTCAGGCTTCATTACAGAATATAGTACATTTGAAAGACTAAATTCACTAGTACTATGCGTGATTCACATCAGAAATTTCGGTTCATTTATGGGTGTCAAAACAAAGAGTCGGGGACCATCTATAATTCTTTGGTAGTCTTTAACTCTCAAGGCAGAAGTAGTATGTACTTGATAACAATTATATAACTGAATGAGTTGTTTGGTGGTATGTGAGTACTCATATATTATCAATGTAGAATCCAAATCAAGCGATGATTTTGGTAAGCCGGTGACTTTAGTGGAGGCCGGCCATAGGGCCTGTCCGTGCGAACTGGCCGAATTTGGGAAATGGGGACCGAGTTCGGACCAATCCTTGAGGCGGGCCGGTCCAGGCCAGAGTTGGGGTTGTTTGGGTGTGATTTGTACCGAACCGAATCACGAACTGAATTACGAACTGAGTTCACGATTCGAATCAGAACGAATTCAAGTATTGAATGGAAAGGAATGGAATTGAATCAAAACGAATTTCATACAATGACATTTAGAAATTAGAATAAATGAATTATTTCGAATGTAATTAAACTTTTATATTCACAAATTTCATAATGACATTTGTTATAAACTTTTATATTCACCTAATCACTTTCATTTTTCATTTACATATTCATTAAACTAATTAAGCTTTCATATTCACCTAATTACATTAATTTCTCGTATTCATTACTTATTAAATTATTAACGTAATTAGCTAATTACATATTTACTTATAATTCATAATCATATTAATTTATTTTATTTAAACAAGTTTTGGGGTGGGGGAGAAAAGAAAGGGCTTTCACTTAATTTTGGAAATCAAAATTTGTTACGTAATTAAATATTAATTTTCAAATTTAAGTTGCTTACGTATCCTGAAGGAATCAAAGCCCACGTAATTCTATTATGTACCTCGAGTAGGAGTGTGCAAAATAAATGTAACCGTTAACCGTGTATAACCAATTCATATTAACGGTTATTTTACTGAACCGTTAAGAATTAACAATTACGGTAATGAAATTTTTGTAATGGTTAACCGTTATTATTATTTAAAAAAAAAACTAAACTTAAAAGGCTAAAACATGAATGAATATCACAAGTTTTTTATGCATGATCAAACCTTGTATAAATATGTGTTATTACTATTGTAGAAGACCCAAATGAGCTAAGAAATCATACAAACCACTTAGTTAGCATCCCTAACATCGGTACGGTTAATCATTTATGAACATCCCTAATCTCGAGGGGTGCCTAGCTAGCGGCGGTCCCAAAACCTCCTTCACCTCCGCCGTCGCTTCCTTCACTCGTGTCCATCATCATTCCAAGATCATCTTTGTCATTGGTATACTATCCTCCCTCAATCCTTGGGTCTTTCGCTCCGCTTAATCCCAATCCTTCTTACAAACACATATTTTGATGCTCTTGGGAGATAAGCAAGATCTCTTCTCGTCGACATGCACTAAAAGTAGACTAGGAAGCAATAGAGGAGGCAAGAATTGCAATGATATTGTAATTCTCACCAAAACAGGAAATTGTCATTTGTGATCACGCCATCACTTAATAATGGAAAAATTATCATTGGTTTCATGTTGGTAGGAAAGATAGTTGTTAATAACATAAAGTGAATAAGAGGATGATGAAGAAGAAGAAAGTGATGTTTTTTATTTTTTTTTAAATTATACTAAGTACTAGCATGAATCTCGTACCAGAACTTCCGTTAGAAGACGATACATTTTGTGAAGGTGCATAAATAGTAGCATAATAATCATACAAACCAGATAAAATATTTTAACATCTCTCTATATACTCATTAACGACGTGAGTTAAATCTAGAGTAAAGATTGTTCCCAAATGAAAAAAAATTTTCTAGGACATACGTTCGGTCCACCATGCTTATACCAATTCAAGAAATGCAAAAAAATCCATCAATAAACAAATTAAGTCAAATAATTAAAGCACTTGTTAATCCTACGGTGGGGACTTAACGCTTACGAATTCACATATGTAGTACGGTCACTAACATATTAGCCTCTAAAAATATGATCTTTCAATTCAAGTTTTTATTAGCTAAATAATTAACTCATAATATTAGCCAATTACATGAATTAAACAACTGAGCACAAATCAATTGGAAATACTCAAGTCCTAATTCGTAAATTTATAGATCATAAAACACAAATAATCAAGGTATAAGCATGGTTTCCCTCATTTAGCCCTTGAAAAGACTACTCGCTCATAATTGAAATAAACAAAACAAAAGAGACAAATAAACTTGAATTCATAATGAAGAAAATAACTGATGAATTATTATATAAAATACTAAATGATTGAATTAATGGAGAATAAAAATCTTGAGTTTGACCATGGAGAGCAACCCAAATCCTAAAGAACATAATAGGTTTTCTTCTAGCCAAAGAAGTCCCCTCAAAATAAAATTCCTTGAAGTATTTATATTCTCCCCTTCCTAGCCTAAAATAAAAATAGTATGAAAATAAAATAATAAAATACATAAGCCCAATAATTGGCTAACAGTGATACTAAGTAAAAACATGAGAAATATGTGTGTGGTAGGCCGCGGGCGTAGCTCGCACTGCGGGTGAAGCAAATTCAAGGGTAAAATTATTGCTCAAGGATGTTGCGGGCGCATCTTGCATTGCGAGTGAAGCAGATTCAAGGTTCGAATAGCTCACTAATGTTGCGGGCACATCTCGCACTATGGATGAAGCATATTCAAGGGTCGAATAGCTCACTGATGTTGCGGGCGCAACTCGGCTTGCGGGTGAAGCAGCTCGTTGATACTAGGCCTTGCTTGCAAGATCAATGCCTTTGACACTCAATTCAATTCAATCCAAGACATCTACATCAATCTATAGACTCGCACAACACACTTGATGTCTAACATATGTAAGCTCGTGATCTGAAAATCTATTGCAAATCATTAGCCCCTTTCATCGAGCATTTCCTTTACGATACAAATCAATCGTCATCATCCGAATTAGCTCCAAATACTTTGAAATTAAAAGCGTCCAAATGACTATGAAAATCCTAAAATATCAAAAACAACACAACCGAAGCATAATAGAGCACTATAGCAAGACTTTTGCAAATGCGACCCTAAAGCAACTAAATGAACTAACAAAAGACCTAAAAAAGTGACTTAAATGTGCCTAAAAACTCCATTCAAATATAGTTCATCAGAAAACAACCTCATCATTTGGGGTTAAATGTGGCCTTGCCACTGCTGCAATGAATATGATTTTTGTTATAAACCTTTTCCTCTTGCATTGTCTTTGAGGTTTTTCCTCATCTGGGGCTAAGTAATATCTTGTTGTGATCTTTGACATGTAGAACCATTTTTCAACAACATGTATAACATTGTACATGTTTGAAAACCTTGGTGGTTTATTGTGATGGTTGTTGGTACAATGGCATTAATGCACCACTGTAATCTTGCTCCTTTATGTGATGCTGATAGCTCGGATTTTATGGCATTTGTATGCTTCTTGATTGCACCTCTTTTGAATAGCCTATGTATTGTGAATCCGTGAATCCCTAAACTTGCTGATGAGGCTCTATTTGTTGTTCTTTTCCTCAATGGAATCAACTTTAACTCATCTGGGTTAAAGGATACTCTTTTTCTACCCATTCTCCCAACTTTGAGGTTATGAACGACGATTGGTTCATTTATGATCATTTGGGCTCTCACATTTTTCCATATCCTACTTATGGTCCATCTTGACACGTTATACTCTTGAGCAAACTGTTGGGAGTTGTTGGTAGAGTTGTGGTGGTAAGTTATGGTCACATGCACAAAGTTGAAGTAACTTACCAACAACTGTTGCCATTTCCATGTCACTTAGAACATAATACTTTGTGACTCGAGAATTGTTGGCTGCTTGTTGGTTTTGTTGCTCTTTCGGTTGCTGTTGTGGTTAATGTTCTGACTGCTTCTCTGGTTGCTGTTCTGGTGCCTGTTATGATTGCTCTTCTAGTGGTTCATTGAGGTAAATAATTGGCCTTCTTGGTACTAAGGCTGATGTGGAAGCTGTTGGAAGGGTATAAGATGCTCTGCAAGTCATATTCCAGTTTGTCATTGAAGCGACCAATCACCGTCCAACAACTACCACAAGGGATGCCTTGATATTTGAGAGTAACCAATACAAAGTTAAGTTAATCACTCAATGATGATACTTTTTTGAGAGTGATTAATCCTAACCCTCCCCACTAATCTCACTTCTTTTTATTTTTTTTACTACTCCTTTAAATCTTTTGGCTTGGATACGTAATTAATGTGGGTTTTCCCACAATAAATGTTGCATTTATAGTGGACATGTTGCTCGATAAATATTTGGACCGAATCTTTATGTGTACATTTGCATTTTGATTTTCCCTCCACTTTTTATACTACTTTAATTAAGTTAATGTTTTTTTCTATTCTATTGTTCCCAAATTTTTCTAGAGGGCTAGTTACTCATTAAGTACTTCACAAATCACAATTATATATTGTCAATCTTCGAAAGATTCAATGGTAGAGTGACAACGCAACACACTTTTGTACAAAACAGTTATGAGATTAAATCAGAGAGCAGTAACTATAAAAAGCAGATTCAAATTTGACAGACCAAACTAGTGGTGCAGAATGCAAATGGCCACCACCATGCGCCGTAACTTTCCTGTCCTCCTTTCTCATCTTCAGAGTGCAATGAATGCTAATAATCAAACCCACTGTTCTCCTTTTCCCATCTGCTGTCTAGTCTCTTCCTACTTTACTTCACCCACCTTCGACTAACGTTCTGTTATTTCATCGTGGTTGACAAACAATGTGTTAGCGAGGCCCCGTGTCTGGTGACTATGTGCAACAAATTGGAACTGGGGTAGTCTACAAGGGAGGCACATACTCTATCTCTTTCACTATAAATACCCCTTTTATTGGTTTATTCCATCTTGCCCTGTTTGTCACTTACCGTCTTCCCACTTCATATTCTACAGTTGCCAGAAATTCTTGTGATTTTTCTGGGTTTTGTGATTTATGTGTTTTGGGGTGGAATTGAGGGTTTTGGGATTGTTCTAGCTTGATCAAGAAATGGGTACACTTGAGAAAGAAGGAACAGTAGTTGTTGATGATGTAAAAGAAGAGAAGAGTAGCTCTGCCGGTCAAACCATTCGTCAAATTCTGCTTGTTTCAGCTGGGGCTAGTCATTCTGTTGCTCTTCTCTGTAAGACACCGTTCCTTCCTTTTTGGGGTACTTTCCCTTTTTAGCCGGGTCGTGTTGCATCTGATGATCTGATTATTTGATGATGTTTTTTTTGATTGTGGGTTTTTGCTTAGTTTTTCTTGGAATTGTTTCATGGTTTTTATGGGTTTGTGTTTTATGAGTAGAATTCTGGCTAGTGGGTTAGACTTAAGCAATTGAGTAGTGACATGGAAGAACATCTAATGGTTTAGTTTTTCAATTGTGGGATTATTATGGATTAAATTGAACTTAAAGATTGTTGGTTAGGTCTATTTCTACTGAATTGACAACTGTTTGGCTCAAGAGGATGGCACCTTGCTTGCTTAGTTGCTCAGATGTTAGTGATTGGTAAAGTACATGGGATTTTGGTAGCCAAAACTTAGATGTTTTAGTGGTCCACTGTATGACACCGACGAGTATTAGTGTTCAATCCTAGGTTACTTGGATAGTTATGTTTAGTACCTTGGATGAGTGTCCTGTTTTATGTTTGAGGCTGTACACTGATACGTTACATGGTCGGCACTAAATTCAAGATACTTTTTTGGATGGGTGGTTTCTAGAAGGGGTGGCAGTGTTGGATTCATGAGGGTGCTGGTAGGGTTGGAGGGATTTATTTCCTAGTTTGGAACTTGTTTGATATCTCCTAGGAGGTTCCAATCAGTGTTCTGTATTGGTCTCTGTGGAATCTTAAGGAGATCATTAGTATTTAGTAAGGTGTAAGGCATGATTAGCTAGATTTTTAGGACGTTGTCAATTTGATATTTTTCACTGTATTTTTCCTTCTTCCGAATATTTTTTTTGGTCTTTGTCTTGTTTCCACAAGGGGGATGGTAGACTTGTCAAGCTAGTCACCTAGATAAGGTCAGTTTTTGCTTATAATGGGGTGAGATGGTTTCAGCTCATGGGTCGAAATGTGCTCAACCTTTACGTTGGATTTTTCTCTCATGGGTTCAAGTATAAAATCAATGGCTAAATCATACTTCTTATATAGATTACAAGGAAAGACAGATGCCAATTATGCCATAACAAATCACTAAAATGAGTATGTGACCGAAGTTGTACAAGACTGGTCATTAAAAGGCTGTTTCCTAAGCAATGAGTCAATGACGATACAGATTATGCATAGAGAGTATGTGATAGAGTGTGAAGTATTAAATGAAACCAAAATGGATCTTTCCGACTTCAGATGTTTTCTCCTTTTTGTTTTATGGCATCATTTTTCCCTGAGTTTTCTTGACCAATCACCTCTGTTCAATATGGGTTTCCGGCTGGAACGTTGGGTTCAAAACTTGAAATTTTTAGTCAGCTTCAATTGGGTCACTTTTTGACAAGTTTAATCACTTAAAATAAAAGGTATAAAGGGGAAATGATATCCTTTTCCAAGAAAACAATTAGTTTGTATACAAAGAATATACTATCTTAAGTTGCACTCGTTTGGGAATAAAACTCAAGTTGTTAGAAATATTACTAGAAGAGCTGGAAATATAAGGCTTCAGCTTTTCGATACTGAATCATATTTACCCAATCTTATGTATTGGTTCCTGTCTTCACTTTTGGTTAATTATTATAGGTAGCTACTGATTTCTGATTATTTGGTAATGCCCTCTACTGAAATCTGATTTCTGCCAAGAAAAAAAAATGAAATGTATAAAAGAACACAGGAAAGGAACCATTGACCTTATAATGTTATATTGATTTGCCTTTTTATTTAAAACATATTTTGTCATGTGAGTTAATAATGATTTGATCTATATTCAGCTGGAAATATGATTTGTTCTTGGGGAAGAGGTGAGGACGGGCAATTAGGTCATGGAGATGCTGAAGATCGATATTCCCCAGTACAATTAAGCGCATTGGATGGGCATGAGGTTAACTCCATTACTTGTGGAGCTGACCATACCCTTGCATATTCTGAGCCACGCTTGCAAGTCTACAGTTGGGGATGGTGTGTTCTGTTGGCTGTCCCATTCCCATTTTGTTTGGTGTATTCAAGTCTTTTTAAGGTTATAAGCCTGGTGCAATTTCAAGCTCCTGTACAAGTAATAAGTTGAAATTTATGTGATAAATGTGTTCAGGGGTGATTTTGGGAGATTAGGTCATGGAAACTCTACCGATCTATTTATTCCTCATCCAATCAAGACAATGGATGGTGTTAAGATCAAGCAAATTGCTTGTGGCGACAGTCACTGTTTGGCAGTCACTATGGATGGGGATGTAGCAAGGTTAGTTGTGTGTGTGTGTGTGTATATATATATATCTTTGCTTGTCATGTTTAAAAACTGATAAGAGTGTGAACAAAATCACCCTTGTTAAATTATTCTGTGAGTTGGCGATTTACTAGAAATAAGTTACACATTCTAGTGCCCTCTTACATTTTTAAAACAGGATTTGCAATAACTAGAGTGGTGTTGTCAAGTTGTTTAATTTCTGCTGATTCATACGCTTAAGGATTAATGCAGCTTAATTCTAGTTGTGTTTGGAGTGCTATTATAGTGGGACCTAGCTCTTGGTTGTAAATATACATGTACTTTGATCTCTTGCCCTATATGACAAGAATTCTTGATATGGCCAAGATGAGGCTCCAAATATAATTTCAAATGTTTCAACCTCTAATATTCGTCAATTATGGGTTTTTCCTCCTCTTTCTGGGGTTCGTGAAATTTCAAAATGTGTTATTTTCTGTACTTAGCCTACCTATTAAAATAGCTGACCCTTTGGTGTCATAACTTTCATATTCATAAATGTTGAAATAGATGGTGTTTTAAGCATTTAGAACCATGTGTTTAGACATTTTGTCCTGATTGAGTAAATATGTTAATCTAGGATATTTGCAACTAATATATTGCCTGTTTGTGTCCTAATTCATTGAAGTTGGGGAAGGAACCAAAATGGCCAGCTTGGTATTGGCAATGCTGAGGATTCTCTTGTCCCACAAAGAATTCAAGCCTTCCAGGTAGATAGATTTTCTCAAAAAGTTGCACTGTCATTAATCATTCCTTTGATTATTATAAGAAGAGCATGCTGTTTAAATGACATTATTTGTTTTAAATTTAAGTTGATTTATGACTTGCATAATTTGTCACAAAATATGTTGCTTTTGTTGTATATTCATGTAATGCTTGTGTGTCATTATCTCTGAAATTTATAACTGCTATTTGTTTACAGGGAATACCTGTGAAAATGGTAGCTGCTGGTGCTGAGCATAGTGCTGCAGTCACTGAAGCTGGTGTGGTGTATGGTTGGGGATGGGGTCGGTATGGAAATTTGGGTCTAGGTGACAGAAAGGATCGCTTAGTTCCTGAGAAATCTTTGTCAATTGATGTATGCCTTCATCTTACGGTTTTTGCTTTTGTCTCGCAATCAATCTACTTAGTTTGAATTAAACAATGGATGCTTCTTTTTTCTCTGCCAAAATGTCATTTGGAAACTTGTTTTTGTAGACTTGGACTTTCTTCTTGAATTCTGCTAGTTTGCTAACCATTAGATGGCTATCATACTATCTCTAGGTACCTTTTTGGAATCTAACATGGATAGCAAAGGTGCTATTAGCTGTCTGTTGATTCAGATCACTTTAGACTTTAGAGACATGCAACTTCGATGAGAATAACTGTTGGGTACCGTAGATATATTTTGAGTCAAAGAATGACTTCAATTGATTAATTCTGAATATTTTGGAAAATAATAACATTATTATATCTACATATTTCCAGAGTATATTGGACAGAAAAGATTAAAAGTAATCTTCTTTACCCAAATTTCGAACATGATTCATATTAAATCTTAATGAATCAATGAGCCAATGACCTACAGAAGGGAACAAAGTTTAGAAATCTGAAAAATTGCCCACCAGAATTAGGATGAACTGATAGGGCTTGCTCAGTTTGCCACCAGTTGCCCTCTGCCATTTGCTAAACTTGCCACCTTGATAGCAGCAATCTGTCTCCATTCATAGGGTTGTTGACCCATACTACTGGACTAAATCTGCACCAATGAAATAGTGTTGCCAAGAGTCTTTCTTGTTTCTTCTAGATTTTTAAAAGATTGTGCTTGATGCTGGTAGCCCTTGCTTTTCTCACTATATCCTTTTCCCTTTTGACTATATGGATCCTCACATATCCCCTTTTAGGATTCTTAGTGAACTTCATCAGTGACTTCAAAATTCTTGAATCCAATACAAAGATAGCTTCAGTGATCACAGAATCATAGGCTTCAAAACTTCCATTGTATCCTTCCATAGGTGTGGCAGGCTTTTGAAAGGAGGAGAGATAAGGCTTTACTGATTTTCTTTAGGGATATTGTCTATCATAGGACCAAGTTCATTGTACTTTAAACCATTTACCTTTGCTGGCACATTGTTGAAGCAAGAAAATTTAGAGATTAGCTAGGGATTTGTAGAGATTTTCTGTCCTGTAATTTGTTGCTGTCAGCTATGAGTTTTGGTTTTAGTGGTCACTTATGAGTTGTTACAAAGGGAATGACAAACAGTCAATTGATCAACTGAGGTAAAAAACAGCTAGGTTTTTGGTGAATTGCAGGTGGGTTATTGCTTGATGATGAAGGGGGAGAATTCACTATGGTAAAAGAGATGTGCTAGGGTAATATTACTAGCAGAAAGATCTATGGGGAGCATGTGTTATTGAATTGGCCCAATTTCTTTCCTCTTAGGCATTCAATTTCAGCTTGATAACTTTTGGGAAAATGATGCACATGATATTTCTGAGGAACTCAACTTCCATAAGGTCTTAATTCACATTTGAAAGCTTATTTCCATGAAAGTCATCCTAGGTTTAATTGGCACTGAGGAGAGATACTATATTGTTGTTTTGAGCAGTTGAGGTAGCCTTGTGTTCTCGAACAGTGTTGCTGTTTGGAACTGGACTTCCTTAATTCACATTTGAAAGCATATTACCATTTTATTTTACTTTTTGCATTGCAGGGAATAGAAATGGTTCTTGTTGCATGTGGTTGGAGGCATACAATAACTGTTACCTCTGCTGGCAGTATATACACTTATGGATGGAGTAAATATGGTCAACTGGGGCATGGAGATTTTGAAGATCACTTAACGCCCTATAAGTTGGAAGCTCTAAGTGGCCAAATTATTTCTCAGGTGACATGCAATTTGTTTGTGCTTTTCTCTATCTTCCATTATTATTCTCATCTTTAGAGGGTGGGTGGGCAAGGTGGGCTTTGGGTTGGGGACTTTAGAGTGGAGGGTAATGTTTGATTTGTAAAAATTGCTTATAGGGTTGGTGCACAACACTGAGCTTCAGCGCTTGCAGTTCTAGTAGTCTGTTCTCACTGGGCCATGTTTGTACTATGATGTTCTGTTTTAGTTGTGTTTGGTATTTAGTTCTGTAGAGTTTCTGGATACTAGACTTGTAGTCTTTGAAGATAAAACTTGTATAGATTCAACAATCTATGCTTTCTCCACTTTACTTGTAAACTCGTGGGGTACAAAAGCACGTCAAACATGCATTTGAGTATTTGACTATGAGATGAGATCATGTACTTTTCTCTTTATATGTAATAAGGCTTTTTGATCATTTATATCTCATTGCTCATACAATTCTTGTCAAAGATGTGTTATCATTTTGCTTTAATTATGACTTTCGTGAGATTACATCTTGGACCACTGGAAGGAGTTCTAATTTGTTTGAGATGCTTTAAAATCATATTAAATGTTGCAAGCTCATAGTGTTTGAATTGAAGAATTGGGGAAGGGTCTGGCACTCTGGCTAAGTGATGCGTTGAAGATGTGGCGACTTGCATAAATCAATATTCAGAGTGGAGCTATGCATCTCTAGTGATGGATCTTATATACAATCTTTCTTTTCCTGCATTATGCACTGTGTGAGATATAGTGAAATCAGAAGTCAACTTATGCATCCTCTGTCTTTGCTTGATTATTCAGATATCAGGTGGTTGGAGACATACCATGGCGGTTACCTCTGAAGGAAAGCTTTATGGCTGGGGATGGAATAAGGTTGTTATCCCTTGTTGCATTACTTTTCATCTTCTGTAGAACTGGGTAAATTATTTTTGTGTTCATCCAAATCTAGGGGCCTTGTTATATGCTGACGGTATCTGTTTTCCCTTAGCTTATGGAGTTATGGGTACCCTTTTTTGTTATTTTTTTCCTGATCTTGAACGGTCTTTGAATAAAAAATCTGTGTATTGAGAATTGGATGTAAAACATAGTGTTGATTTCTGTGAAATTTGGCTATGTGAAGAGGTCAACTGGTATGCTGTTTGTCTTCTTCATGATGCTTATTATAGGTGCAAACATGGACCAGATTTCTTTTGCTTCTAAACGGGTCAATGAGTTAGTGCCAGAAATTTCTTTTGATCTTGGTACATATGATTTAAAGGCTAAGCCCTTAATTGAAGTATTTGGAGGAGCATTTGGGGGAGGGGGAGACTTGGCCATTGCTTTGTCATGATACCTTTGTTTGGCCACATCTAGACATTCATACCCCAAATTCTGAAATTTTTATTTGTTTTGAAGGTGATACACTTGAATATTTATCATTATCCTACTGCTCACCAGTCCCTGATCATCTTTGGTAGAAATGTCCTGATAGATAGTATTGAACTATTAAACTGTTAACCTAATCACTTAGAAGTCCATAATAAGGGAATAAGAATTATGAGCCTCCCTTTGTCATGTAGATACCTGTTTTTTAGGGTACTTTATTGTATCTGATAACAACTTTGTCATGTAGATACCCTTGCTGACTTACTTTTGCATACTTCCCTGGAATTAATGCAAGAACGGGTGGATAGGGAAAGTACACTAAAATCAGGGTTCTTCATAACAAGGTTGCTAACACAAATGCTAAGATCTTGTTGTTGCTCTCTAATAATTCTTAACACTTTTCCAATGTATTGATTCTGTTTTGGTTGATTATTATATCACGTTCTTCTACTTGGAACTGAATCTTAGCTTTATGTGGTGCAGTTTGGACAGGTGGGTGTGGGTGACAATGTTGATCGCTGTTCTCCTGTGCAAGTTATGTTCCCCTGTGATCAGGTAAGTCCTCATCCTTGTTACTTCATTTGCTAGTAATTACTCGTTCTTAACCTCTTAGGACTCTCTGATTATTAACTTCTGTCTTTTGTTTCAAATTAATGCCAGAAAGTAGTGCAAATTTGCTGTGGATGGAGGCATACATTGGCTGTTACTGAGAGGAATAATGTGTTTTCTTGGGGAAGAGGTACTAATGGACAGCTTGGACTTGGAGACTCTGTTGATAGGTAATAAGATTGTGCAATTCTTCCTTTCTAGAAATAAGATTTACTTTATATATCCAGCTATTCATTACTGGATGTTGGTATTTCTTTAACCTATGCTATTGTTGAGGTAAGGCTGCAAATGTCTAACCTGACTTTACCATTCCCAAGACACCGGCCTGGTATTGTTGTGTAGTTGATGTTGTTTTTCACACCCTTTTGAAGATTATGTTGTAAATGCATAGAGTAGGGTCGATTTGAAGGCAGTTGAAAAATCTTTCAATATTGTGAGGTGTTTTGGTGGAAATGACATGTCATGTTGGAAGTTATTTGTGTTAGTGGTACTAGAAGTGTACTTTGCCCCTGAATCTGGTGAGGGGACCTCGTTTGATGATATTAAAAGGAATCTTAAACCTATTCATCAAGGGTTCTTCAGCTGGTGCATGGATGCAAGTAGTGAGTTCTGACTTTTGTGCTAATTAACTCATAAACGTAAGTCAGTAATTATTGTCTCTACTCACTAGTTTATGCTCCATAGCTTTTTTTTTTTTTTTTTTGGGATAGAATTATGCTCTGAAACTGTATTTCTGCCTCTCGTGATATCAGCTATATTCTGTGACAAAATGATTATCCTAACCATGTGGCATACATTACTAATGTGTATTTTTAAATGTTATGCTGCATTGATATTGCTGGCTGGTATATTTCATAACAAAATATATTAGGCTATAATGCTTTCTATTACGAAATGTAACTTCTGATGCTCTCCAGTGCAACTCACTTCACTGGATATTATCTGCTTTCCGTAGGAATAAATAAGACATGGGTATATGTAGTCTTTACTTGAAAGACCAAACGGTATTAATATACATCCTAAAACTTGTAGAAACTCTCCAATGATGTAGCCTTTACTTGAAAGACCAAACGGCATTAATATACATCCTAAAACTTGTAGAAACTCTCCAATGATCATAGAGGCCTTGAGCATGGATGGATCTGGTGGTCATAGGATCGAGTCGTCAACAGATGACCCATCTGCAGGTTTTATTCTTTCCCCTCTTATCTTTTGCAAGTGTTAGTAATAAGTAATCCCCTGAAATTAACTCTACTCTTTTCAAACAGGGAAAGTTGTGGTTCCCCCATCAGGAAGATATGCCATCGTCCCTGATGAAACTGTATGATTTTCTGTTGCTTTTTAGTAATGTGGTTCTCTGAATTTTCGGGAGCTACCCAAGGATTAGATCCCTGCAATAGTGAGATGAAAGAGAACCATGTAGTCTCACACTATGCTGTTAGATGACTTCCTCACGTACTTGACAATTTCCAGTTGTTAAGTTTTATCTGCATATAGCAATGCCATCTAACACAAGTTTGTGAGATTGAGATTCTCATTATTGCGAATTATCCTCTAGAGCTGATCATGAATAAGGTTGAGGCCCAATGTTCAGCCTTGAAAACTTCTTCCCAGGCTGCTAAAATATGGCTAAAATCAATGGTTGGGGGCGCCTTCAAAGTTACCTTGACATTTGGGCCCCTCCAGTGGATCAGCTTTGGTGTCCTAATCTATATATTGAATTATGCTCACAGGTATCTAAATCTCATGCTCTACTGCAGGAGCGAGCTTCAGCTGCAGGCTCAGACAATGGGGGTGACGCAAGTGTACCAGAAAACGACGTCAAACGGATACGTGTCGGCCCTGGACCTGATTAATTGCTTAAGATAGGAAAGAATTTTTGCAAGAATTAAGTTTGGCATGAGCTTCATGGGACTAATTCGTGCTTTTTGTATATATACAATACAATATGCTATTCAAGAACCCCATTAGATGTATTTGATCAACCACTCATTTACTCTTGATCAACACTTCGCCATATTGGTCTGTATCAATGTTATCCCTTCGTTACTTTTGCGTAGGATGTTGGGCTGTATAATTGGAATGTTTTAACATATTTTGTTGCAGTTGGCTCTTGTTTGCATTCTAAAATTTTTGATGAATTTTCTTTCGTCGTACGTCATACCTGGTTTGGGCGTGCAACCCCAACTTTCCAAAAATTTGAGGATAAAACTACTGCAATCGCGATATATTTTGGACTGTTAAATTACCCAAGTGATGAATCGAACATGTTAAAGACAGACGTTTCTCATTAGTTGGCTAATGTTTTGCATTCACACTCCATGAGCATGGAGTATTCTTTTTTGTTCTTCTTTTATTCTCCATTTAGAGAAATTTCAAAATATACTTATAGGGTTAGTGAAGGTTAAGCTATGCATTAATAAATGGTAAAATGTCTATACTATGTGCTTTGCATTAAAAGTTTGCATTAGAATTAATATACATCACAATACACACGAGTCTAAAATTGTGTAAAACACACTAGTAGAACGACACTTGACATCTCAATACACAATATCTTCAATATTTCTTACTAAAAACTTTAAATTTTCACCTTGTCACGTTGAATGACTAGTATACTCTAGTTACTTTATCCATCCTTCTTCCAATTTACTTTATTAATAGAAACTTTAAGAAAAATCCTCTAAAATTTCAATGGAGTATATGCAATCTTTTTAAAATTTCATCCAAAAGAGTAAGTTAGTAACTAACAATAAAGATAAATCAGAAAAAAAAAAAATTCACTCAATTGCTCCTAACAATCTACTTCTTGAACTTTTTTTTAAAAAAAAAAACAAAAACAAAATCTATTTCTAAAAAAAGGAGGTTTATAGGTTTATCTTTTAGAAACTCTTAAGTTCATAGCATCTATTTTATAAGTATAAATAGCGATTTTAAGAAAAAGTCTCCAAAATCCTAATAGAGCAATTTTAAGCAATTTTTTAAAAACATTTTCATCTAAAAAGAGTTAGTAATTAACGAGAAAGAAAAGGCAAAAAAAAAAAACTTCTAATAATCCTAATAATAAAAAAATAGAAAATCCGCCTATTTTCTCTCGAGACAAAAATGAGTTACTTTATTAAATGTTGAGAATATGTACGTAGCAAAATTGTGTTGCACTTTACTTCACATTGTGTTTGTGGTGAAGAATGAGACATCTAATTCAAGTTTTGTATTCAATAATTAGAAGTCATTATTGACATATCTATCTTGGTAATTTTTTTTTTCTTTTCATTGTTTCCTACATTTGATAAAAAAGAATGTATTGTTCAAAACTCAAAACTCATGGCATAAATACTATTATGCGTTATCTATTTATTCTCAAATATTTTTTTTGTCTTTATTTATCGTGATTATGCTAATTGCTTTTACTTTTTCTTCTTTATAGGCTATCCTGATGTAAACTTGTAGTCATAATTTTTTTGATATTTATGAAAAATTGGCAATGCTTTTACTTACGTATGAAAATTTATTGTAATTTTTTTGGTTCATAGATACTACGTATAAACACAATCACATTTTAAACCATCCTTTTAATTTTTATATTTTAGAAATATACTGAATATAGTAAAATAATAATACATTTTTCCTAAAAGAAAAAAGTAAGTAAAATAATACATAAAAAACAAATCTAATGCTGGTAATATTTCATTTTGACTAGATTTTACTAGTTACTACTTGAATTAAATCCCCATAATTTCCCCCTTATTCCTTCCTCCATCATAATTCCATCTTCATTCGTTGAAGTTAGATCTCCATGATCATCTTCTTCAACCCCAGTATCCCACATTCCTAATCCTAGAAATCCCCCTAATTCCTCAGATCGTGGCGAGTTGACGGCAGATCGAGCTTGTTGAAGAAGCCATGAACGATTTCCAAGGCTTATTATCCAGCGATTATGGCTTCAAACCTTCAGGTAAAGCTGCTCCTATGGCCCCCCCAAAATCCGCATCTGGTCCCACATCTTCAAATTCCGCTTTCGATTTCGAGATCGGTGGTTCCAAAGCGCCGTCGTTCAAGAATTCTTCGTCGCCGTCTCCTTTGTTTGATGACCATGATACCCTCTTTCGCCCTAATCGGAAGCAAACGACGTCGTCGTCTGATGACTTCGGGATTCTAGATGATGTCTTTGCTGCTGGCGTCAAGACCAGCAAATCGTCGAAGTCTTTCAATGATAATAATAGTGACAAATCGGTGAATTTGGATTCTATTTTTGGAGGGGACGGAGATGATTCGGGGCCGAAGTTCTCGTCTTTGCCGGTTTTCGATAAGCCAGTATACGACGACGAGGATTCGAGCTCGGCCAACTTTGAGAATATCTTTGCGCCGGCTGCTTCTGTTTCTACTGAGAAGGGGGATGCATTCGATGACCTTTTGGGTGGTTTAGGGAAGAAGGGCCAACAATCGTCGAGGTCAGTGGAGATGGGGACCGGTTCCAATGGTGATAAGGGGTTTTCTAGTTTTGATGATTTGCTGCCGGGTTTTGGTGGTGGTGGTGAAGGTGGGAGTGCCTCTTCAGCTAGCAGGTATAATGCGGAGTTTTTAATTGCTTGTGTTTGATTATTTTAGTTGATTGTTTGGCTGATGCTTAACTTGGAATCAATTTTATTGCCTAAAATTATCTATTTGAGTAGATGAGCTTTGTTTTTAGTTTCCGATGTATTTTTTCCAGCTTGTATTCGCTATCTTAACATCAGTGGTCATCCTAAAAAGCCAATACACACTTTTGAATATACGAAGTACTAATAATCCGATATTGACTAATCTAACCGAGTTGTTATTAGTGTGAAAATGGCTGGAAAGGCTTATATTTGGATTGAAGGGAATTTACCATTTGTGTGGTATGGAAATGAAAAAGGATGGTTGTGGAATTTAATAGAAGTATTTTGGACATGATTAATAAGCAATGCAGTGTGGAGATTTGGTTCATTGTGACAAGAGATATAGCCGGAGTACAAGAGGTCATGGGGATGAAAGACAGTAAGATGAGCTACTAGGATTTCGGTTTCCTGTGGAATATATATTGGTTTGTTTTCATTGCTCTGGGGCTTCTTTCAAAGTGTTTCAAGTGATCTATAGCAATTTTCTTGACATTAGTCACTCGCTTGGTTAGAAATATGTCATTGCTGTTGAGTAGAGATACCCGGGGAATAATAAGTTTATCTTAACCTATACAGTGGTATCTGTAATGTTCTAGTTATCATGGTCAGAAAGATGTTGGAAATGTATGGTTTTTTGTTTTCTTTAGATTCACATACATTTTGATGCTTTTAGCTCTTTAGGCTGCATGGGTAACTTGGACCTGATTTTACCTCCATTATGTATCTTTGAAGCCTGAACTCGGGTGCTTAATATCTGTTGCTTTGGGATGATGACTATTTTGCTTTCTTGGATGGTTCCTTTTGTAAAAGGAGTCTGTCTGGGTGTCAGCTTTATTTAATTGGCTGTGTGACTTCCTTAGATGTTGAGAAGGGAAGGGTATTGCAGAAAATGCCATTTTGGCTATGAAGCACATCTACGTATAATAGCATGCATTTTTGGTTTCTTGGAGATGTTTAACTTTATTAAATGTTCCAGATATTGCACTCTTTCTGTTAAATAGTTTAGCGATTTTGAATTCTCAAAATCGTCCGTGTAAGAAGCGTTTGACTTCTTTGACAACACGTATATGGCATACTGGCACGTTTTCAGCCCTGCAAATAACCAAAATAGGACAGAGCAAATGAGATAGTATTTTAGTAATCCTAATGTCTGATCTCATTTCTCTCTGTCATTCTGGCAGTCCAGTCCCCACTGTTGTCAAGAATGAATCTTTGCCAGGGTTCATCAATTTTTAATGATCAAACAAATGAAATGAAAAGAAGAAAACTGTTACAACATTGAGTAAGAAGAGAAACGTGGGAAGAAGAAGACTAAAGGTGAAGTAAAGAAAATATAAGCAAGTTATAAAATGTAGAGTATAACTAAACGAGATCTAGATATTATGGGGAATAGAGGGGTTAGTAAAATTTATTTGAAGTTTCCGTGTATCCTACTTATTTTCAAAACTGCCTTACTCTCCTGATTGTTTTTGTTTTCATGTGGCAGAGACATTGGGATCTTGAAGGGTATAGGCTATCTGTCTTCATCATCAACAAATATATATATATATATATATAAATATATTGCAGAAAATGTATTTATTATGGCTTTTGTTTGGCTTGACTTGGTTATTAGTTGTATGAAGAATAGTGCTTTCAAAACCGCTACACAATATAGGGAGACCGATTTGACATATTAGATGTGTGATAATTATGTTTCTTATTCTTGTTTGACATTTTTTTTTTATTACTATATGTTTTCCCCATGTTCACTCTGATTCTTTTGATCCATCTATCTTTAGTGCCCAGTTAACTTCTTCATATTTTAATTTGAGATTATTCTATAAAATTTTTTGTGGTATTTGTTTGCTGTCTGTATAGGATTTCATCAGATGCTAGTAAGAAAACCTCAAGTGTAATAGATGATCCATTTGTTGTCCTTGAATCAACTTCGCCTCCCGTGTCTTCCTCTGGTGTTTTTACTGATCCTTTGGAGGAGATTGGTAATCTTCATAGCTCTGGCAGAAAAACTGCTGAAAATTCTTCTAGTGGTGCTGTATTTAATGATATAGATCCCCTTGGTGGCTTTGGCAAGTCTGTACCTGCATTTTCAGCAGAGATCTACAGGGAAGAAAAAGATGCAATCCGATCCAGAGTTTCTGGAAGACAAACTTCAGTCAGTGGAGATGCAAGCCAGAAATCATCTGTAAAAAGTCCTGAGAGAGGCTCTGAGAAGATGTCGGTGGAGGATTATCCAGAGCCAAATGTCTTTGAGATGCCTTCTGTGTCAGCTGAAACTCGTAGGTCTGTACCAAATGCTACTTCTCCTCTTCATAGCAATTCTAGTTTTAGGGAGTCCAACTCCCATGGACTTGCCTCTCCTTATTCTGGGGACACGGGGTCTTCTGATGATATATGGCTCACTGTATCAGAAATTCCTCTTTTTACGCATCCTACAGCTGCCCCACCACCTTCAAGACCCCCTCCTCCAAGACCAGCGCTGTTTTCTAGAGATTCCGGTTCCTTTCCTGCTTCAAATGTGCATAAGAAAGTAAATGATTATCCATCTTTCCCTGATTCTGCACCTAATTTTCAAAGTCCTAAATCAGCCTCTTATGGGGCAAAGGGCTCTTTTGCATCTCCTTTGGATGAACTGGAGGAATTTGCTATGGGAAGAAATCCAAGTGATGTGGATGCAACTCATGCAAGCTCAGAAGCTCGATCCGGTGATGATTTTGACTCAAATTCAGCTGCTGCGGCTTCTGCTGCAGCCATGAAGGAGGCAATGGATAGGGCTGAAGCTAAATTTAGGCATGCAAGGGGGGTAAGGGAAAGGGAAAATGCAAAGGCTTCTAAAAGTAGAGAATCTTTACAATTAGATAAAGAGGAGAATTCTACATATGAATCTCCAAATAGGGAATTAAAGGAACATCAAGAACGACTGGAGCGTGAGCGGCAACAAAGGGAAGAGGAAGAAAGAAGACGGACAGAGGAAGAGGAGAGAAGGCGCATTGAGAAAGAATGGGAGGAGAAAGAGAGAGAGAAGAGGAGAATAGAGAGGGAAAGGGAATTTGGCAGGCAAGCTGTTGAAAGGGCTTCAAAAGAAGCACGTGAAAGAGCAGCTGTTGAAGCTCGTACCAGGGCTGAAAGGGTTGCTGTTCAGAGGGCACAAGCTGAAGCTCGAGAACGTGCTGAAAGGATCGCAGTTCAGAGGGCACAAGCCGAGGCACGAGAAAGGGCAGCTGCTGGGGCTAAAGAAAGAGCTGAAAAGGCTGCTGCAGAAGCTAGGGAAAAGGGGAAAGCTGAAGCAAGGGAGAAAGAAGCACGTGAGAGAGAAGCAAGGGAGAAAGAAGCTCGTGAGAGAGCTGCCACTGCAGCAAGAGTGAACCAACCAAAGAATGAAAATGACCTTGAATCTTTCTTTAGCATGGGCCGAGCAAGCAGTGCACCGAGGCCCAGGGCTACTTCATTGGTGTGTATGAATCTATTTTAGGCTTTATTTGGACCTTTTTACTTTGATTATTCTCATTGTATAAATTTTATTGTTATTTCCAGGATCCTTTTGGAACTCAGTTCCAGGCTAAGCCAGCTCCTGAAGCAACCAGAGCATCTGTTAATTCCTCCGCTAATATGAGAAAGGCACCTTCATCAACTAATATAGTTGATGATTTAAGTTCAATATTTGGAGGTATTAGAATAAAGATACTTACTTTCCCTGCTAAGCACTTGGTCTTTTCAATTGCTTTATTAGTTCCATTTTATTTATAGATTGTCCCTTATTGATCCCTTTTTCTCTTCTTTGCCAAAGGCCCCTCATCAGCTGGTACCTTTCAAGAAGTTGAAGGGGAAACCGAAGAAAGACGGAGAGCCCGAATGGATCGCCAACAAAGGACTCAGGAGCGTGCCGTACGTGCCTTTTTGTTATACATTTTGTTAATTCTCATTTACGACATTGATGATAATTGGAAGAAAAAATTAAGAGGAAAAACTAATGTTATTGATAGCTTACCTAGAACATTCTGGGTGATGTTACATTGTATTTTTAGAGTCTGGAACCTTGTAGTCAGTTGTAGATTCATCTACGAAGGAATGTGGAAGGCTTTTCCTTTTTTGTTTATAGAGAGGGTGGGGGGAGGGGGGTGAGTTTATGTTGATAATGTTGTTGCATAGTGTAAAGAAAAAATAAAGGAAGCCCTAGGTGAGTTGAGAGATAAAATTCAAATTGAATCTGAAAATTGCAAGATAAGGAAAGCCTTTATTCATTGCCAGACTCTCTGTGTAGTGGCTGATAGTTTAGGTTTAAGAAGCCATGATCTAGTGGAGTTGCTTGATAATTGGAGGAGCAAAAGATTCACGTGTTATCTCTCACATAATCACATTCTTGCTGTGAGGAGAAGAAAGGATTGCTGTCATCAATTTGCTTTATTTTGTTGTATATTAGCATTTTTTGTGAAAATTGATCACTTAACCTGTACCTTTTTGTCTGTTCCATTAGAGTCAGGCACACTTTTTGTCTGTTCAATTTGCTTTTTAATTGATCAAAGCCGCTGGGCAGGTTTAGGTTTCAAAATAAGAAAAAAAGCAGAGGGAAGTCACATAAAGGATGGAGTGAATATTTAGGTACATCTCAAATAGGAGGATGTGGAAACAAGAAGAGATGAAGGGAATATTTTGTATCTGTTTGTTGATTTATGTAACTTTTTTGCTATTAATTGTTGTGTTCAAATGTAGTAGTTTGAGGATCTAGTATAAGACGTTGGTTCTTACTTCATATCAATTAAAATAAAATGTTTTGGTTTTTACAGGAAGTATTAGCAACAAAACTGTCCCTTTTCGTCTATAAAATGTTGGTGTTGTGTCTTATGTTTTCTGCAAGCCATTGATGTGGTGCTCTGTATGTGGCTGTTGACGTGTAGTTATGAAGGTTATGGCTTTTCGTAAGGAGTGATTGCCAATGATTAACTCGTGTGAAGACTAGTATAATGAGTGGATGGATTTCTCAATAATTAGAATAGAATTGAATCAGTGAATGTCAACTTCTGGCTGCAAAATTAATTTTTAAATATCTATATTCAAAGAGCATGACCAATACTTTTGAAGTTACTAGGAATTGTCTAAGTACATAGAGGTTTGTCATGGAAGGCTCTAGTGAAACAAAGAGGGTCAGCTGACGTGTTTGGGGTGGAAGGTTACTTCAGAACATGTTAGTTTCATTTGGTAATGGCCAAGGGAAAGATCCTTGCAGCCTTGGTGAAGGAATAAAAGTCTAGCAAGTTGGTGTAACTTGTGTTTGTAGGGGGAGAAGGACAGTTGAACACCTCCTCGTTAGTTAGTCATGGGTTCCCTTTCTTTTTTCCTTAGGCTTATCTTCGTTTCGGATGAGTTACATTTAGCTCAACTTGCCAGAAGTGGCCTGGAATGAAGGATGAAAAAGCCCTAGTTTGCTGATGTGTTAATGAAAGGGATGTAACCAGTATTGTTGGAGCAAATTAGTTCCTTGATTTTGTTGATATTGAGTATACAATACCTTTGAGGATGATGATTACTAGTGCAATTTTTTTTCTTCTAAAAATCTTGATAGGTTATGGCCCTTTGTTTTGCTTTATCAGTAGCTCCAATTCTGGAAATATAGATCATTTTAGAAAGCAAATGTAGGCTCCTCTATGAACATGTTATGAAGAACTATGTTGAGTTAGAAACCCTTAGACCTAGTTCTAGTTTTTCTTTTTAAGCTTTTATATTTAATTTCATGGAGACTCTTGTTTCTTGGATTCTTTTGTATCTTTGCAATTGATCCGGTCTGGCATGCCTTCTGCACGGTCACTTGTGATTATCCTATTACTTTTGTCATCACAATGATAAAGGACCCAAGCATATTGTAATTCTATTTTAACTGATGTTTATGTTTCAGGCAAAGGCGTTGGCTGAGAAGAATGCTAGAGATCTTGAGGCTCAAAGGGAACAAGCCGAGAGAAGTGTAAGTTGAGCTACTATTATTATTTCATTCAGGGAAGTTGCTATGCTAATTCCCAAGAACAGCTTGGAAAAATGTAGGAGAACATGAATATGAACACCTAAAAAGAGTAGCTACTTCCCTGAAAAAATATTTATAGTTTTTGGATATTCCATATTGGTTAACATCCTTGGGCAATATTTTCTAGGGATCTATCTGAAATAAAATAATTCTGAAAAACCAGACGTAACATTGATATACTATGAGGCAATATACTCGCTCTCCCCCTCTTGCATCTTCTTTCTCTCCAAGTTGTTTCTTTTCCCAGTATCATAAATGGAATATTCTTCTTCAAGGCTCTGCCTGTAAACATGCTTTATAGGGACCATATTTTATCTTTCTGGTTGTTACATTTGCTTGCTTGCCTTATGTTCCGTTTTAAAAATGTCCTCATGGGTGGCCAGTGTCCTTTTTGTATGGGAAGTAGAGTTTAAAGGGCATTTTCAGGAGCATCTTTAGATTTCTGTACGGCTTGGCAAATTAAGAAGAGCCTTTTCTAAGTTACAAGCAAACTTTAGCTGTTGTTCTGTTGTCATCAAGCTTTAGCATCATGTGATATCCTTCTGATACCATCTCCTCTTTGTGGGAGAAATTTAAACTGTTAAATTTGTGACAGCTTGTCAGTTCATGAACCAAATTACTGGGGTTTATGTTTTTTAGATGGCAAGCTTCTTTTTGATGGACTGGACATAAGCTCTTATAAATTCTTGTTCAAGTCCATACGAGTCTAGACTTCCTCCAATTAGGTGGTGAAATTGTAGGATACAAAACACTGACTTGAATTAAATGGATCACCACTTTACTCGATATTCAGTTGCAGGGTTCTCTTCAATATAGTTCTTCTCTTAGGATAATTGATGAGGTTTTTGTTGCTTTGAGTTGCTCTACATAGTCTTTCCCGGAGTACTTCTATGGCCGATCTGGTACCCATCTTACTTAAACAACCTAAAAACATGGTCCTGTCCCGTTTCGTCTCTTTCAGTTAAGAGGACTCATCCAGGCCCCTCGGTTTAGCTTTAGGGCTCCCAGAGAAGTTTAATATTCTTTTAGTTGGGTTTTCAATAGAAAATGGTAATAGGAAAAAAAGAACATTTCCTTGTTTGTTATAGTAATTAAAATTGCACTAGCTAGATTAGAATAATTATGGTTAGAAAACAATAGTGTAGCGTTGCTGTTAAGCACTCCAATAGATTGTCTTTTTCCCATTTAATAAATTATTATATTTATTTCTAGTGCTTTATGATTGAGCTAAGTGTAAAAGCTTGGAAGCTTGCTTATTGTGTTTTAAATTGTTATTTACTTTTACAAACCCTTGGTCAGGAAGGATATGCTGTGTATTGTTGTTCTAAGTGTTGTATGGTATATGAGCATATAGAAGTAGTTGGTGTGAAAGTATAAGTATTACTTGATTTGTATTTTTATGACTTAACTTATGGTTGTGTTCAACATGATTGCAGAGGATTTCTGATACACTTGATGTTGAGATACGACGTTGGGCGGCAGGAAAAGAGGGGAACTTGCGTGCTCTCCTGTCAACAATGCAATATGTGCGTATATCAATGCTCTATAACAATGAAAAAATATTATAACGTTGAAAACTTGTGATGCTAATTTTTTCCAGAGAAAAAGCTTACTGTTTTCATTATTTCCTCTATCCTCCAGTCTGTCCTATTGACTTCTGTTGGTTTGTTGATGTGTAACAATGTGTTAGACATGAAATTTCGCTATCATCGATTCTCTTTTCCTGTTATTATATGGGCTTAAGTCTTTTAATTGTCTTTTAATTTCTGAATCATGGCTAGGTTCTCTGGCCTGATTGTGGCTGGCAGCCGGTTTCCTTGACTGATTTGATTACTGGTGCGGCAGTTAAAAAAGTTTATAGAAAGGCAACTTTGTGTATTCATCCTGATAAAGTGCAACAGAAGGGTGCCACTTTGCAGCAGA
Source organism: Dysphania ambrosioides (assembly GCA_026401315.1). Taxonomy (NCBI): domain Eukaryota; kingdom Viridiplantae; phylum Streptophyta; class Magnoliopsida; order Caryophyllales; family Amaranthaceae; genus Dysphania; species Dysphania ambrosioides. Next base: position 3,632,432 of record CM048666.1, read on the forward strand.
AATATGTTGCTGAGAAGGTGTTTGATCTGTTAAAGGTATATGACTTTCTTTTTTTCTCTACTGGTTTGACATACTTGTATAATTTACAGTACCCCCCTCATTTTGTATTGAATGGGAAGTTTGTTCTTAATTGGTGTATTGTGATATGATTCTCTAGTTATCATGTGAGCTTAATGCCCCAGGGAGCTTATCTCATTCTGCATTTTTCATCTGACACCCTGGGTGCACCTGGCTCCAGGTGTACTCAAGGATATTTTTTGCTCATTTGGGGCTCTAAATGTACAAATGAGCAGAAAATAGCCGTCATTGTACCGTAATGATCAGAACTTAGCCTTTGGCCCTTCATTGCCCGTAGAACTAGGTGCAACCGGGTTTATGATGGAGGTTCTTTACTGCATATCCAATGAAGATTTCAATTGTTGAAGAGAGGGGTGGGGGTCTCGGTCTTGTTCAGGACCAAACTTATGTAAGGGAAAATTTTAGATTCCCAAGTCCTAACAAAGATGGGATTTTTGAGAAGTGAACGTTTAACCATGCCTAATGTTTGCCTGGAATTTATCTTTTCTGGAATTTTCATAGTGCTTGTTTGATTTTTTCCTTGTCATGTTTGTAGACACAGTTGAATACTCTCCTTGATTCCAAATGAATGTCATTTAGGAGTTCTTTTCATTTATTACGAAATTCCTTCGATGCAGTATGTGTCCAAAGTGTCTTTCTTGTTATGTGTTTTAAGACAAAACACTTTAAAATAGGGGTTTAAAGTAAGATAGGCTAGAAGACGTGATTAAACTTTTTCATGGGAATTCTGTGATACTTACATTGGATAAGAAGTGCTTAAATGATGGTTTCTTAAAACAATATAGAAGGGAGTGATTCATTATTCATGCAGTCTTGCTGTATGTGATCTGAGTTCTGATTTTTGGTTCAATAATAGGAAGCTTGGAACAAATTCAATTCCGAAGAGCTATTTTGAGCCATTGAGAGTCATCCTTTAGGATGTCTAGTTCAGCATATGTTCACTCCTTTCTGCATGTTTGAGCTATTCTGGAAATGACTTTCCTGCTTTCATAAGCATGGAGTTGCTACTCGGTTGGCGGGGTTTTTGGTTCTATGGAGATTGGATGTTTGAATTGGTAAAATGCTCTTTCAGTCTGCCATGTTCGCCTTAAAGTGTTAATCGCACAGTTGGAGCAGGTTTTGAAGTTTCTTTAAGATTGTATAGAATAGCATTTGTTTGGGTGATGAACCCATGGGAACGTTGTCATATTCATTTGTCAATGCCATCTCTTTGAGATGCAGCGTTTGGCATTGTATCCATTCTTTTTGTTCATTTTTGTTTGATAATAGCCTAATCTGTTGATGAAGTATCCAATGTATGATGATAAATAACTACTGAAACATTGATATGTTGCCAATTCATGGTTCAGAATTGTGAATTTTGATAGTAAGATGATGATTTTAATGAAACGAGTTGATAAGATTTGTTGTATGAGATGATATGATATGTGATGATCTAAAATCTTGTAAGGGATAGCTTTTAGTCCCAATCATTGTAAAACATATGGAATGATTTATTTTGTAAAAATCGTGTTTTTTTGTTTTGAATTGATTGTATTGATAGTGTCTGTGCTGTTTGTTGCTCATTGAGTCTCTGTAAGAGCCGTCATAAATGCGAAGTCAACATCTTTTGTGCCAGCCTTTGTAGAAAGCTTACATACAAAGGTCACATGAGGATGCTTGGTGTTAAATTATTTATTATTTCTAATGAAAGAATATAGGGGTGTTACACACTATTTTTTGAGATATTTTCAAAAAAAATCAGAAATTTGAATAAAAGTTTTGGATGTTTCATAAGGTCACATGAGGATGCTTGGCGTTTTCAACCTTGTATTTGGTCTCCAACAAATTGTAAGATTTTGAAAGTTGATTAAATTGGGCGTTTAAAGTTAAAATTGGTGGTTCCAATCACTCATATGGACTAATATGACCCCATCAGATACATGATAAGCATATATTAAGGTGTTTTCTCACTAGGTCTAAAATTTCCAAAATAACAGAGCTTTAAAGGTATATAATACATTGGCATTGAGTTATTTTTGAAAAAATGTGTGAAGTTGCATGTATTTGTTGTATTAAATGTCTCATAATGTCAAAGTGCATGTTCTCTATTCACTCCATGAGCCAAATGTAACATCGTAAGACACTATTATTGTGATATTTTCAAAGAAATTACCGTATCAAAATAGAGGGATTGGATGCTTTCAAGGGTCATATGAGTAGGCTTAAAACCATTAAATACCTTATATTTAGTTTACAAGGCTTTAAAAACAAATTTAGGACCCAATTGTAGGATTTTTATAAATTGGTTTAAGTGAGTTTTTAGAGTCAAAATAGATTATATAAATTACTCCTACAACTAAAATGACCTTATTGCGGTAATCATATTAAAGTGTTATCTCACCAGGTCCGAAGTTGTCCCAAATGATTAAGTTTCGAAGGTCATAATTCACTTTTTTTTTTAGATATTTCAAAAAATGTAGAAATTGAAATAAAGGTTTTCAATATTTTTTGTTTTGTTCCAAAGTTCTTAAAAACGAGATTAGAACCCAATCATAAGAGCCTCTTTTGAAATTGGTTTAAAAGGTTGCTTAGAATCATCATAGATGATTTCAATTATTCCTAGGACCGACTATGACCCTAAAAGCTAAGACTCATGGGAAGCTTATCATGGTATGCTCTCACCAAATTTAGAATGTTTAGAATGATTCAATTTCGAAGGCCTTAAATACATTGGTTTAAAATAATTTTTGAAAAAATTTGTAAAGTTATACTAATGGTATTGGATAACTCATAGGGTCATATGAGAAGGTTTGAAACCATTCAATATCTAATAATGTGTATTCAAATGTCATAATAAAACATGTTTGGGTCCTAATTATGTACAAACATCTTGAAATATGGTAGAAATGACTATTTAGAAGTGATAAAGTGGGTTCTTTAGGTCTTCAGTACTCTGAGTAGGGGTGGAAAACTGACCCGACTTGAAAACCCGATCCGAAAATAACGGGTTAGGGTTGAAATTTTCGACACGAAAGATTAAATGGATTGACACGAACCCAACCCGAAATTAAATGGGTTAGGTTAAGGTTGAAAATTCCAACCTGAAAATAACCCATGTAACCCAAAATTATATTCGGGTCAAAATCAAGTAGGGTCATGACTCGAATCCGACCTTATAACCAAACTACATTAAGTGATTAAAAAAAAATTTACTTGGTGCCAGTCACCCACTCTGCCCAAACCCCAAGCCCAAAATAAAACCCTAAAGGACAATTAAACTACTACTGTCAACTTGTCAGCCGTTTCATCTCAACTCTATAAGTTTTCTTTTTTTTCAACCACTCTATTGAATAACCACATCTCAAGGGTGGCAAAAATTGACCCAACTCAACCCGAATCCGATCCAAAAACAGTGGATTAGGTAGATATTTTTGACACAAAAACTTAAATGGGTTGATATAGTACTTCAAGCTGGCCTACACAACTCATCCATAGCTCCGGCTTAGCTTACGACTAAACCCAGACTGAAATAACTGAATATTAGCGATGATTAATATCAATTTGAATGCAGGGGCAAAAATCAAGAAATTATTAATCTGGCAAAAAGTAGTATAAAATAAATGAGATTAATCTGGCAAAAGATCACACAACATTTACTGCAACTCCAAGTACGTTTGGAAGTATTAAAGACATTATTACTTAGCTTGTACTTAATGTAGGGACTCCATAAAAATGGGCAAGTTGGGCATAAAAAGTTATGGAAATGAAAGCACCTTAGATGGGCGTAGATAAAAGATATGACTGTGGAGTGCCATATTATTATTGGTTACAATGATTGTGAAGCTCTGTATCGCCCAATTTGGATTCTGAAACCACTGGTCGCTCTTTCAGGAATCTCCCCCCTTTTAAGTTACCCAATATGTATGAGTAGCATGCAACTATTACTCTGTTTTACAATCAGTTTTACGTCTAAGTTGCTTCTGGATTCCACTGTAAACCTCCTTTGTCCTTTTATACTGTTTTGCTATCATGCTATGCACTTCGTCTTTCTGTTTCCTACACACCCACGGAACCCCACATTTCCCCTAGTTTGTTACTATTATAATTACGGAAGGATTTCTAGGTCAATAACTCTAACATTAATTTCCCTATTCAAAGATTTTGTATACAATAAATTATTGTATTCTTAACAAAAGTTACCCTTTTATATAACGAAAATTACCCCCAACGCAATATATCTCGGTCTTTATCAACTTTAAAGGAATAATTTTTATTGTATTAAAGGATAACTTTTGTTGGAATATAATAACTTTATTATATCTATATCCTTTTGCATAGAATATTTTGTGTTTTATATTACTCCGTATGTGTTAATATGGAGCTGCACAATCTTAAAGAAATTAAATAATTTCATATTTTATTGTGTGTCAAGGAGATTAGACAACAAAGGACTACTCAATGGATGAGCCTTTAAACAAGAATCAAGGAGAAAGGTTTCATGACCATCTTGGCTTTGGCTAACACAACCGAACTTTTTCAAACAAAAGTATATCATTTTTTGATTGCCTTGCTAATTAACAAGTAGGTAGTATTACTTAACCTATTTGATCTCATCTGTCTCATGTATTCTAATGCGGTTGCTCTGTATATATGGCTTTTCACTTAATTCTGTGGTCGTTTTCTGAACTTTCAAAATGGGAAAAGCATATGGTGATTGAATTTGAACCATTTGTTAAGGTTGCCTTGCGGCAAGCGGCAAGCGGCAAGTTTTTACATAACAAAAATAAAGCAGGTTATTGATTTTTCCCGAGATATGAAAATTAGGTGGTAGCTAGTAGCACGCATCATATCGGTGGTTCGGATTAATATTGAGGCCATCTTATGATGTATAAACCGTGACTCATAAATTAAGGATGTCATTTAAATTAAACCTTTATTAGACTGTGTTTGTGGGGTGGGGGGAGGTTCCATTTGTATGTAGCAACTGTTATATAAAAAATCTTGAGTAGGTATTTCGAGTATTTACAAAAATCGAGTGTATGAAGATATAGCCTATATTATGACCACATATAATATTGCTCATCACCAAATTGTTTTAGTACTCTCCAATGAAACCGAAGCAATGAATGACTTCCATATGCCTTTATTAAATCTACTAGTGCTTTAGTTCTTTGAAAAACAAAGTAATTAAGTTAATCAATTGCTTTGGTTTTCCAAAGAACCGAAGCACTTGTGGACTTAATAATTACTTATGTTCAATAATAATTAAAGCAATCATAGTATAATTGCTTTGATTCAAAAACCGAAATAATTATATAAATTGACAAGTGTTTTGCCTATAAGTGCACGAGCAAACCTTGCAACATATTTTTACACATGAATACTTAATGGAACTGACAGTAAAATAAAGTTGAATGCTAGTAATTGATTGACCAAAGAATAGAGTCGTGGATACTCAATTCTGAACAGTTACAATAGAAGTTACAGCACTAAATAGTAAATACACATATAAACTAGGGCTCCATTTCTTGGGAGCACTAACAAATTTTGTTACAACATTTGGCCACAACAGAAGATAAACATGAGAAGTAAAAAAATTGAACACACAAACTGTACTGACCACGGTACCCATGAATGATGGCTCCTCCATGGGAATTGAAATACAAATTTCTCATACCTATATACTCTCCTATGTCTGCGTGCTCTAGTAGTTAGTCTTGAATGGACGATACACCTTAAGATCAAGAGCAACACCCGCAATTGATCCAGCCGCAGCAGCAATCGAGATCACTAGACAAGAGAGGCTCAACAGTTGCAGACATACCCACTTTGTACTCCACTTGGGTAGCTTCTTCTGAGCAATGTACATCTCAATAGGGAAGTACACGGTTAAAGGCCAAAATCCGAGTGCTCCAAGTAGCCCTACAATGTCGTTGAAGAAAGGGAGGAGCATCGAAATGATTGTGGTCATAACCGCAAACGCACTTCTCCACACCAACCTAAAGAGGTTCAGACGGAAAGAACGCCTCAAACCCGGAATCCTGACATTGATGTCTCTTGTGATGAACTCACTGTCAGGCCATTTTTGGAATGCCCATTTTTCAATGAATGCAAAGAGTGGCTGACAGTAGACTTGGTATGCTCCAATAAGGTGTATCACTATTGCTAAGTTGGCTATGTCTACGAGCCAAAACGGGTTGTAGAAGCCAAAGCCAGTAAGTAGATTTCCGGGTGCAAGATCACCAAATGCCGCATAACCCATGCATCCGCAGAGCATGTAAAATAATGTTGTTATCGCAATGCTTATGAATGAGGCTTTCTTCATTGTCTTGGCCTCTGATGGAGGAGATCTCACGGTGTCCTGATCAAAACAAAAAAGAAGCGGTAAATAACTTTTTGCAATCACCTAAATGCTACTTTCTTATACAACCATTCAAATCCTTTCATTCATAGGTAAAAAAGGAGAAATTCCTACATTTGGCAACTTATATTACGGTAAAAAAAAATGTTTTTTTTGAGATCTTAGATATAGGTGGTATTATACAAATAATGATATCAAATATAAAAAAAAATCATCTTAGTATATAAAAAATGATAGCAGTTATAGAAATGAAATTACGAAAAATGACTCAGTGATATATAGTGATATATGCGCAAAAAGTGGTACCTGAATCTCAATCAGAATGATAGAGAAAGAGTATGCAAAGGCGATGTCACCAAGGGCTTGGAAGCTCCTCCATATCTTTTGTGTTTCGGTCACTGATCCTACGCTTATTCCAGTGAAGCTACCCTTGAAAGTTTTGTTAGCTGTCCAAAAGTAAGCACATGCACTATGTTAACTTTGTACAATAGTATTAAACATTACAGTTTCTGATTAATTATATAATGTAGAATTTTTTTGGGGAGGAATATATACGTACCTACAACTTGAACAATTCCTAATGCTAGACCAATGGAAGAGTAAGTGAAAGACATAACAGCCGCGGCAATCGATAACCACCATATTTCATCAAAGTTGGGAATCTGAGATAATGCAATCTGTATGATTCCAAAGATTATCATGTAGGGGTTGCTTGATGTATGACATGGGCTCGTATCTCCATTCTTATGGAAGCAGTTTGATCGTTCTATCGCCCTGTCAATCAAAATCATATTATTGATTAATACGTACTTAGCAAATTCATCTTTATTCATTCAAAACTATTAATGAACTATGTTTTACTGACATCATGCTGATAGATGCTGCAATGGTGTATCCTATGGCAACGCCGAAGAGGTTCACATACTGAATCAGTCCACATAGTTTGACATGAACACCACCAAGGTTAGATCTAACAGCATCCATGTAAGTGTAGTTTCTCTTGCCAGTTAACGGATCACCCGAACGATAACAATCCGCGAGAAGAGTGGAAGTGTAGAAGATGACAAAGGCGAATATGAGCATCACTGCTGGACCAGCAATCCAACCGAGCTGAGCTATGGCCCATGCTAAGGCAAGTACTCCTGAACCTATCACTGCTGTTATAATATGTGCACTCGCAGTCCAAACAGTACCTATATATAACACCAAAGTTATTCCAAGAAATGACCATTGCACGTACGAAAACGAGCTTCATTCTTTAAGAGACAACTCCTATACTTGATTGTTTCCAACATTTAAAGTGTACAAGAAAAATGCAAGAGTTAACAAAAGTATTGTATACACACTGAATATAATTAAGCTATTGCATGTATACTTAGTAAAAATTACCCCTCAATATAACAAAAGTTACTCCTTAACACAACGTATGTCAATCTTTATCAACTTTAAGGGGGTAACTTTTGTTATTTCAATAGGTCACTTTTACTATACAAGATTTTGTGTATAACTAAGTGCATATACATACCTGTTCGTTTGATACGGCCATCATCATCAAAGAACATGGAAGGGTTGTGCCCGGGCACATCAATGGAGACTTGGAAGGCAGGGTGGTTTTTTGTTTTGGCAGCACCGTCACCCATCTTGGGACAAAGAATTAAAACAAAACAAGGGCAAATCAAGCAGAGAATTAGACTGGTGACAAACTAAGGTTTGAATGGATTGCGCTATTTAATTTATAATAGCAAACAAGGTAACTATTAGCTTGAGAGAATGAACGTGATTTCTACTTGGGCAGTAAACGTATGCTTACAACAGAGTATATGAGCAACACAAGTTAACGTGAAGCCTAGTCTGCCCTAATCCTATATATTGCGAGTAAGAGAAAATGAACAAGGAAATAACATAAGGTCGAACATATGTATCATGTATGAAATGTATTGGTATATATATATATATATATATATATATATATATATATATATATATATATATATATATATATATATATATAAATAATAAGGTTGTTAAGATTTGAGAAAATACACGAACGAGCTCGGAAAATCATCGATATTGCTCTGTCTGACCTACCCAATAAAAAAAAAAGGCGTTCAACAATAAAATTACCAAATTGCCCTTTCTTTGAATTCCCCCCACGTACTCCGTTTCATTCTCTGTAGCCTGCCAGGCTAAGCTAGCAGAGCACGGCACCATCATTATTGCTCGGAGTACTGTAATATTTAGCAGATCACGAAAGTGATACGACCATATATCGATTTTGAAACATCTTCTTACTTAATACTAAGAATTTAATTATTCTAAAGTTTACTTTATCAACCTTAACATAAGAAGTCTTCTCTCACAGTTATATTAAACATTTTATCATGCATGCGTCAGCTAGGATGCATCATCAAGTCAACAATTTTCAGAGTTGATAGTAAGTCATATCTAACTCTAACTGGAGAAACTATAGCAACCAAACCAATCTCTAAATCAAGAAACAAAATATGTGAGATAATGACAAATAACTTTTCTTATAATGATTTTTTTACAAAAATATTAGTAATAAATATGTTAACTCTACTTTATATTAATTCGATTTGATAAATGAATCAGCATATAATATAAATTATAACCTCTAAAAATAAATAAGAAAAAGAATTATATAAAATAAATGAAATATTTTAATAAGGTCTTACCGTCATTATGTATTCTCTCTTTCCTCCTCGAAATTGAGGATTTCTTAAACTTAAAAGTATACACAAAAGAGAGGGAGCAGTTTTGCACTATAAATCTATAATGAGGATGGGTTTAGAGGAGGAATTGCTGCACTCTCTATGGTGGGATTACCATTGCTTAAATAGGGTATAAGGAAATTGTTAGATGAATATTTAAATATAAATCACTAATACAATTTAAAAATAATATGGGATCCCTTATGTCTAGTAATCTCACGTGGATTGCTTCTCCACCATCCTTATTGTAAGAGAATAAATGCTGCCTGCCCATTAAATTTGATTTATGTGAAATGAGTGTCTTCACCATTTATATTGATTGTTCCAACAAATATGCCTTTGTTAGAGAATTATACATTGTCCAAGATAGGGTTACGATATGCAAAGTATATGTGTAACCATTATGTAGTATTATTTAACTGTAACAATTATATAATACAAAAAGTATTGTATATATACGGGACACAATAAATTTATTATATATTTAGTAAAAGTGAATTCTCAATATAATAAAAGTTAATACAACATATGTCAATCTTTATTAACTTTAAGGGGTCATTTTTATTAAGAATACAATAAATTTATTATGTTACGGGTGTATACAGTACTTTGTTAATACGTAGTAATAATATAGGCAGGCACAAAGGACACGGAAAGAGACTAGTTTGTTATGCAAATAAATAGGATCTGATTCCTAACAACTTTGCTGCCAAAGACATAGGGAATGATAGGTTATGACAACAATTAAAAAGCCCTTATCATTAGTGCCTTTAGTTTGGTATCTTTGAAGTTTGAATTGAATGAATCATTGTAATGACGACCTACTATTACCGAAATTTTGATTAAGTGGTCTAAACTATTAAACCTATATTATGAATTAAATAAGACTAAACAGGTGTAATAATGCTTGATACCCACTAATACCGAAGTTTGTAGGGTTGGATTGAAAGGCTATTATGACAAGACAGACACTTGCTGGAATATCATCATTTGGGAAGATAAACGGTATACCATTGAGAGTGGGATGTTTTGAGGCGTTGTGTGGCGGCCTTTCACCTCCTTGCCATGTTGGTGGAATGGTGGGTAGGCCTTTCTCCATTTAGGTCGGTAAGAGTAACATCCCCCTTTTTTTTCAGGGAAAATGAGCCGTTGTCAATCAGTTTGGAATTTTGAACACACCTTTGTCAATATATACAATTTAATCCTCTATGTTTCTAGTGAAAATAATAATAGAAGCCTCACAAATTAGAAAAAATTAAGAATTTTTTGTCCACGTTAAGAATAAGTGTTATTGTGATTAATTCGACTTTATCGATTTCTCTATGGATGATAATAGTATATAATCATGTTCGACTGAAGTATTTTCAAATAACAATATATATTCTTTTTCTTTTTGGATAATCATATCAAGGATTTGTTATTCTTGAATTGCTATATTCTTAAAATGAAGAGTTTTATAGCATTCATGGATAGCTAATTAATAGCCATTTCATGTGATGTAGGTGACGATTAATACAAAGCAAGAGTAAGTCGGTGGAAAATACGGTATTTAGGAACATAGGAGTAGTACGTTAGTACTATAATTCAATTAGTCCAACTATACAATATGAAGAAGGTCAACCTCGTAACCTTTCGAATCAAATCTCGCCTCTGCGTATTGGACTTTCTGGTTGCTTGCGTAGTTACACTTACAAGTATCCACTCCTTAGTAACTTATACGCCTTTTTTTTTTACATCCAATAATAAATTAGAACATTTCTAAAATATTTCTATCAATAATAAGAGAGATCAAAAGCCAATGAATTAAATTCTTAAAAAAAAAAAACCATAAAGAGCTTGTATTAACAAATATATGTAAAGAAGTTAATGATACGTTTTATTTAATTAACTTCTAAAGTTTCCACGATTAACTTTAAATTATGATAGATAACATTTATTTCTTCTTCTTCTTCATTTTTGGCATGAGATAGATAACCTTTCATGGCTATTAAGAGTGAGCAACGATTCCATGGTATAGAAAAATTCAAAATTCAAAAGTCAACGACAACCACTAATCCTCTAGTCCTCTCCCTTGCCAAAACATATAGTGGTGGAAATTCAATAAAAAAAGTCAACTTCTAGTTAGGTAATGTTAAGAGGATTTCTTAAACCAAACTATTGTGCACGTGAATATGATTGCATATTAAAAAAAAAAAATATATATATACTTGTAAGTATTTCAAGGATAATGCATTTCCCTGCTTGATGATCGAGCTATAAATATAAAACCAAGAAGCATAAGAAAATGCACCTAAGAAACAAGGCCGAGGCTTCAGAACGCAGCCCCACCAAATAGCTTAGACAGTCACATAACTAACTACAAAAGCTACTATCATTTTCTCAGCACAGAAATAGCTAGACGAAGGCGGGGGCTAGGCTTGACCGAAACTTGAAATATATAATTAGTTAGGAACCATCTCCAAAGGAGTTATAGGAATTTAGTAGATGATATTAGATTGGATGCTTGTAAGTTCATGTTATTTTCGTATTTTACAGTCTTCGGATATCTTGTTAGCGTTGCCCATAAGCTAACCACAGCAGCTAGAATGGGTCATACTACTTGTTCGTAGTTTTACTTATCTTTTTTGCCAAAAAAAAAATAGATATGAGCTTTCGTGAATCAACCAGGATCCCCATTAAGACTCTTTGGTAAGTAGAATCTCAGTTAATACTCCACTACCCATGTCAGAGCACGTCGCATCACAGTTTGGATCCTCCTGATTCACGAAGAACAAGTGAGGCGATTTCTTGTTCCTCTTCAAAATGAAGAAAATGATATTGATGGTATTCACTTCATATTTTAGAGCTAATCACTACATACCGAATCAAATATTTTGATAATTCGATGAACTATCTTTTGGCATTGCTTAACAAAATATGGTCCTACAAAAAAAGGTTAACACATTAAGACTAAATAGGTATACATTCATACCAATTGAGGTGTTGATTGAAGTGGTACGACTCTTTCACTATTCATGTCTAACTAAGAAAAGATGTAGCCCACGTGTATAAGTATAATGGTCCCTCAAAACCCCGCAACTTTTGTACATCTAATCGAGCTTACATCACAAGGGAAGTCTTGGACGGTACTTCACCATGAGCGTTCACCGGCAATCACAGAAATTTTATGGTCCAATCATCAGATATACGGACATTAGGCTTACGAACAGTCGGAACTGATGCCATCCAAGATCGTTGAACCCGAAGTGGCCCCATCTCAATTTCAGCCTCCTTGTTTGAAGGCTCAATGAGGGCCCTTTTAGGTCGAGATGGGTGTCCCAAAAGTATAATCCTTTCAACAACACACTCGGATGAAAATAATCTTCCATCATTGACTGAGGGTCCGATATTTAGAGAAGTAAGCTTGCCATCAGAGAATATGAATCGGCGATGAATGTAGGCACCACGCTGAAATTCAAAAGTCTTTCCATCATCAACATAAAGTTCTCCTTCAGCTGATTGAGAACTATTGAGTGCTATCACCTGTAACAAGCACCAGAAATAAAGATATCAGAAATCATTGAGAGACAAAAACCTATATGGGCTACGACTGTCAAAGGGAGACAATCATCTAATTACCAATTACAACGGACAAACACAAGTTCTGGTTATAACTTGCACCTAGCTGTCCTAGGTCCAAGAATAAAGAAGTGATGCAGCACAAATAGGTTGCTCCGTTCTTTCATAACTCAGAATTAAGGGATCACAGTTATCAGAATGGAGCTCAATTTCCATTGATAAAATTGTAAATTTGACTCTCCTCAGAACTTGAACATTTGTTACACAAAATAATTTTCAAATGCTCAAAATAATCGACTAAAATCAAACGAAAAACAAGTTGATACTCTTTTTTTTTTTTTTGAAAGAAAAGAAATTCTCATTCTTATCCAAAAACTATGCTCTGCATAATCATGCACATGACTCAGAATACTACTAATATAACAAGTCACTTTCTGTTAGGTGCATTGAGAATTTATATGAATAGGTTCATCCAATGAGAAGAAAAATTCTAGATATTTTGCAAGACATCCAGATCAAGCACTAGACAAATATCAGAGTTTATGGTTTGAAGGCAAATCAGGGGAAAAGAAAAGGAACAAAGCACAGCAGATTGCTTTCTTGCAGAAACTATAAGAGATACAGAATGATAACTCATCCATTTTCTATTTATCCAGTTTAGCTATGAGCAAGATCTTTTCAAATTTTTATCAAAGATAGACATTCAGTTTCATGTTGTGTCATGCATTAAGTTCTGTGCATAAGATACGGCCTTCCCTTGTCAAGTGTGTAGCAAAATACTCCCCCTACTACACACCTTGATTGTCCTAATAATATAGTAGAACTTCTATGAAACAATAAAGAGAAACAGTAGAAGATATTTAGTGGAGTCCCTGCATTGATTGCACAGAATATACAAGCATCCAAGATAATTTAAGAGAATTATGACCGTAGTACATTCAAGTTGGGCACAAGAAGCATACCAATGTATATGGATCATTCACCATTTGGGTGGAACTTCGGCGATAGCGGTCCTTCCTGGGTATGATAGTACCAGCTCTTTGGAAAGCTGGAACACCTTCATCAGCCACTTCCAATTTATGGACCACACCTCCCTTGTATGTAGTTCCTGTTCTCATATCGTACCAATTTTGTTCCCCAGGAAGATATACTGATGCATGTTTAGTTTGCTGGATAGAGAACATAAGATGCAGTTGTCATTATTTAGCAGGAAGACTTTAAACAGGAAAAGAGGTATCATGATATAATATAAATGATGATACAATAAAGCAAAAAAGAAAAAAAATTGAAATAGAAGTGAGTAAAGCAACAAAAACAAACCTCAGAATAAACTCCTTGTACCAAAATGCTGTTGCCAACCATAAAGGCCTCATCATTGTTGAAAGCAACTTCATCAGTGGGAAATTCCATCCACAGAGGACGCATCACTGGAACACCAGTGGTGTTTGCCTCTCTAAATAATGTGTAAAAATAAGGGAGCAACATGTAACGAATGCGTATTGCATCCCTCATGAGTTCCGTGTTACGCTCTCTGCAATTAATAGAAAAAATTCAAAGAGCTTGCTGACGACTGTAAAGTAGCAGCAATAAGTAGATATAGACAGTTTTGAATAGACTATTCAAAATTAAACGCTCTGAGTTGTATTAAACAAGTGACCCAGAGCAAGAAAATGGGACAGTCCATAGCAAGCTACAAACAGCACAATCATGTTTATCCATTGTATTATAGTCAAATACCTTCATTCTTAAGCCTAAAGCAGAAATGCACAAAACAACCTAAGCCAGCTACAATCTGGTGCTTCGTACATAAATGGAAAAAAAATTAAAAGAACATTAATATACACTCGAGTCAAATCTTTGAATTGTTTTTCCTCCATTCCTGATAGTTTAAAATTTAAATCTTGAAACCCTTGATAAACACAACATTTTCACTCTTCTCCCGAACTGCTTCCTCTTCCAGGATCCTGTACCCCAGAATAAGGTGAATCCAAACATGCAACAACCATTTGCTACTTCACAATAATTAAAAGGTGATATTACTTTGCTAAGCTATTCAAATCTTACAACTTATTGAAATTGGACAACATATCTTTTTATACAAGTATTAGTCACTAAATCCATTAATCAGTTATAATCCCACCCCCTCCACTTGAAATTTTGACTAACAGGAAATAGGATCAACAGCCCATCTAACCCAACACCAGCAGACCACCATTAGCATCACCGCTACCATCACTATATGCTGATACTATCTCTTGCCAGCAACAGTCAGAGTTATAGCTTCCACACTCCACTTCTATCACAATTTGCAAAAAATTATATGGGAAAGTTTTTAAAATCTTCTGGATAAGAAAAGAAAAATACAACCAAAGAATCACTTTCAATGATATATACCTTAACCAACAATACCCAAAGTGATTGATATAGGCATATAGGTGTATTCCTAACAAAGCCTTCCAGATGAAACGTACAATCGTATACGTAACAGAGTTACGGCAATAGACTTTATATATGAATAATGAAATCCAAGATAACACTCTAGATAGGCAAGTAGGAAAATATTTACCCAAACAGCCATGGTTCCCTTCTTTTTGTGTCATGATGAGCGTGCCCACGGAAGAAAGGATAATAAGCACCCAGTTGGTACCAGCGCACCAGCAACTCAGGTTCAGGGTTACCGAAAAATCCACCGATATCGGCACCTATTCGAAAAGATTCAAGATTATAAAAATAGTAAAGTGTCAAGTGTTAAATGTGTCTTCGTGCGATGAAGGAACTTAATTTACCAGAAAATGTTATTCCTGTCAATCCCATGGCCAAGACCATAGGAACTGAGACCCTAAGCTGTTCCCATTCAGCTGTATTATCTCCAGTCCAAACAGCTCCGTATCTTTGGCTGCCAGCAAAGAATGCTCTCGACAAAACAAAGGGTCTATCTTTCCCCTCACTTCGCTTCACAAGCCCACCAGCTGTTCCCATGTGAAAATAATAACCATAGGCATTATGAAGCTCTCTGTGTTCAATACCTCCAACATGCAGAGCATCTCTAGGCATTGTAACCTGGTTTCCATAAGATACAAATAAAACTGGGACCAATTCATGGGAATATAAGATTATAAAAAAATCGTCATGCAAGCTAGGCATGCCTAGACAGGGAAATTAAATCCAGAAAAAGCACGCTACATTATCACATATTATATAGAACCACAATAATATTATTTTTTGGAAGCAATACTACCACAATTGCTTATTGCTAGAAGAAATAAAGATAAATCTCTATAAATGAATGTTGAAGGTCAATATCAAACTGGTCAAAATACAATTCCTCATTATGATTTAAATGTCAAGATCCACATAGATCAACAAGATAAAAAGGAGCATTTAATGTAGGATAATGATAATGCAAGAAGGATTTGAACTATTTGGAACAGGAGAGGGTGTGGTGAGGAATTTCCATCAAAAATAGCAGTCATCAGCCTAGAATAAAAGATGAAGCTGAAACAGCAAGGCCATGTCCCACAAGCCACTACAACAAAGGATTCCGATTTTGGTGCATAAGTAAGAAGATTAACAAGGGGTGTTGTAAACAGGAAATAGTTAGTGAATGAGGATTCATAAAATAAAATGCACACCATTATCTGAACGTCCTGAGAATTAAAAAGGAATAGACAAAAGAACAGTCATTGGACAGAATACTTGAAAACAAAAGGCTAATATACCAAATTGCACCTTCGCTAATACCAAATTGCGCCTTTGCTAATACTCTCCCTCTCACTTTTCTTTAAGTGAGAATATAGTCATTTCCTCACATGTTATAGTGTTTGATTATAACATGTTGAACATAGTGGTTGTCATTGCCCTTCTTAACACCACATTCACACCTCATCCCACGAACCAAACATGAAAATCCAGACTTACAACCTTCTATCCCAGTAACACCCTCATAAACACCTACTCAAAATCATGTTATTACATCTTCAATATCAAAAGAATATTTTTTCTAAGTCAAAATGTTTACTACTCGGTACATGTGAAGAAATCATCATAGATATTGAAGGGAAGCAGTTGAAAAAACATTACCTCGGGTCCATTAAATACAGATGGCTCATTCATGTCATTCCAAATATATAATGAGGGTGTCGATCCAACATAGTTCTTGTAAGAGAATTTTTCAGCCCACCATTCTCTAACCTCTGGACTCAACATATCAAGGTATGAGGAGGAACCAGGCCAACACCATCCATCATAGTCCTTCCCACTTGCATCCTTAACGTAATGCCCCTTATCTGAGGCTTCTTTATGGATAAAGTAGGAGTCATCCCGCTTTATGTGTGGATCAACAATGGTAACCATACGCCTCCCCTTGCCAGCCAACTTATTCTGCATCTCTTCAGGATTTGGGAAAAGCATCCTATCCCACGTAAAATATTTCTTTCCATCAGTATGTTCAATATCAAGCCATAAGACATCATACGGGATATCATGCTCATCAAACTTCGAATCAACATGATAAACATCCTCCTCGTCCCTATAATTCCACCTACATTGATGATAAGCCGTTGCAAAATGCTGAGGCATTGCAGGCATCCCCGTAACAGATACATACTGCCTAACTACATCCTTTGGGCCAGGACCCACGAAGAAAAACGCATCAACGATACCAGCTTCACTCATCCACAAAGTATCAATCCTCTTCTGATCCGAAGGCAGCGAAAGCCTCGACTCCCCAGCATCCCACCCATCTCCAAGAACATCGATTTGCATCTCAGCAGCATTCAACCAAAAGAAGCCGGAAGTTCCCCGAGCCTTACCATGGGAAAGCATGAACGGTATCGACCCATACAACCCGAAAGGTGACTCATGAAGATACTCAAACACATCCAAGTTAAACAACCTATAAGGTTCGGAAAACTCGACACCCGGGCCCCTAGTAGGATTAAGTGCAAGACTAGTAGCATGTTCGGGGATACCATATACAAAATCAGTATCATAAAACGAAACGTCGAAACTTATAGATTGAGGACCAAACGGCCTAGAATCAGTATGACTCCTAAAACTCTCCTCCCAATTATCCCCCTCTTTTTTCACCCTCAATTGCTCAAAATGAAACAAACCATGTGAATTAACAGAAATCACACGCTTACCTCCATCTTTCTCTCTTACATACACCTCAAACGGGTCCCGCTTAAGCACAGCTTCATAACCATCAGCCAAATACACAACAACGGAGGAAACCCCGTCAGCCTTCTCCTCATAGAACCGCTGCAACCAAAGCTTCTTCTCCAAGAAGTCACTCTCAATCACACTGGGAACCTCGAAACGTTTCTTGGGAGGGTTAAGGGTATGATCTTCATCAATCTTAACCCTCAAAATCCCGTCTTGATAAGCTGAAACCCTTAAAGTTAGGGGCTTTTCAGGAAGATCGTGAACCCCATCGTCCTGATAGGATGTGTCTGTTGAGATTTGATCAGTTTGAAGTGGGGTTTTGGGGGTAAGCTTGGCTATGAGATCGCCGTCTGAAATCGACACATCAAGCACGATGAGAGAACAGGAGTTGGGTTTTCGAGAGCGGGCTCGGTTGCAAAATGGGGTTTGGTTGCAGTTGCGAAACTCGTCCTTCTTCCATGAGGAAACGGAGGTGAGTAGGAGAGATAGTGAGAGAAGGAAGAGAGTAGTGAGGTGGGGTTTCAAGGGATTCATTGGGTTTTCTGCGAAATTCTTGATCAATTCATGGTGGAGGAGAAAGAGAGAGTGCAAAAGAATGGAGTGGTTCAATGAAACTGGGTTTGAACTTTGAACAATTGGTAAGATCACACACGTGAATGAATGTTGGAGGGTTTCAGTTCTGGCCTTTCAGCTATGTTTGAATTCGAGGCACTCCTAATCCCAGTCCTACTCTTGGACATAATTCATAAGAATTTGTAAATCAATGTCCCTTAAATTTTGCTCCAAATAAAAAATACAAATTATATAAAATAAAAAAATATTTTACATCTTTGTGTACATTCGAGAAAACAAAATTGGATTTTCGTAATTTATTAAAGCCGATTATATGCATCAATTATAAACTTTTAATCTATTGAATTTATCAAAAATTGGAGAGCAAAAGTCCTGTAAGGAATTTGCCATTGGGTTGAACATGAAGAATTAAAGATGGTGGCCTTGGTAGGCATTTGGGCTTGTATTGTTGTAATTTGTTATTAGAAGCAACTATGGTTTGAAGTAGGAGAAAGATAAAGATGTTGCATGATTAGTGGTACTCTATGGTAGAAGTTCATGTGTTGCTTTGCCTTAATTCCACGTATGGGTCTAAAGTATGAAAAACAAGACTAGTATTCCTCAAGCATGCCATAAAAGTAACAATGATTACATTTTTACCCTAACAAATAATGCAGTCTACAAAATATTTAGTCCTCCAAAATCTCAAGGCTTCCACGATTTCATGCTACAGCCTTCACCGTAGGTGGCAACAAGATTAATGTGAGAATGGTGCGTCTACAGGTGTCAAATCGAGTCCATGGGTCGGTTCTAAATTGACCTATCGCAAGTTAATTTTTATCAATTCGGGTAAAATCGGGTCAATTTGGTTTGTTAATTTGGTCGAGTTGGATAAGGTCATTATCGAATCGAGTTAAATTGATTATTTGTTTGCTCGGGTTCGATTTGGGTTTGGGTCAAGATTGGTTCAGTTAAAATCGAGTCAGCTCTTGAACGAGTTATAGTAGGTTATTTCTTATTCGAGTAGATTTTGGATCAAGTGGTAATGAGTCATCTCGATTTTGATTGAAATCTGATTTTGGCTTTATCGGGGTTGTATCGGGTCATTGATGATAAATGTTTGGTTTCTAGATTATTAAAAATTGGGTAAAAATAGATAAAGCAAGATTAAGTTACACACACATATTCAGATTGTTCGCATATCGAGTCAATTCGAGTCATGAGTTGTTATAAATTGGTTCATATCGATTATGTGTCGGATTCAATCGATTTCGGGTTCTCTACGAATCGGGTTTATAACGGGACGATTCTATAATGGGTCGGACACAGATCAGGTTCGGTCTTCAAATATTAAGTCAAATCGGTTGTGTGTTGACTTCAGGTCGGGTTGGGTTGATTTTTGGGTCTCACTTTTTGGGTCATAATTAGGTCAAATCCGGGTCGGTTTCGGGTAATTTATCAGACCGAGTCTAATTTTGACAGCCATAGGTGTGTCACTCCAATAATATCTTTCTCATGCACCTGCCACAATAAAATCAAACAATTATTAAAAAACACTCCTAAGCATTTTTAACTAGAATATCTAAGTTTGCTTGGTACTTACTACAAAGAAATCAAATTTACATTCATCAGATGTTCAAGTTTACCAGACAACTGACTGAAACAGTACAATTTTATGCCAAGCAATAGGAAGAATGCTAACAAGCATAATTAAAGGGTAACATATGGGTGCTAACAAGCATAATTAAAGGGTAACATATGGGTTCAAAGACAAATAAGTTATAGTTTCATAAATGGTGAACAAAACATATGGGTTCCAGTGGGATGACCAAACTAATATGATACGGTAAAAGACGAGCTTATTATAAAGATTTTTGTAAGTTAATTATCAATAGTTTCCACATTTATTTAGATAAATTGTTACACATTTTACTTATTCTTATAAATTGTCAACGTGTATTTTAGACTCGTCCTATAACTAGAGGATTAAGGAGGACTGTTTTTCCTATCATGACAAGTTAGACTGTATTTTCGGTGTTGATAGAACCAACAACTTAGCATTTGAGTTTTGCTTGAAGATTGTATCCATTGTCTTGAAAAAGAAACTATTCGGCTCGACAGGGAGAGTGATGATGACACCACTCTTGCATCTCAATTCTCAATCACCTCTTTTAGGTACAAATGATATGATGCTCAATTATAACATCCTCCGTCTTAGAGAATGAAGAAGATAAAGGTTCAAAAGAGTAATGAAAAAAGAAGAGCTCCTATGTTTAAAATTTTAGCATTTATTGCTAATATGGCTATTGGATTCACAGATTTTAAGAAGGATATGGTTATTGCAAATGCCATTAAAGTTCGCGAATAAGAGGTACACACTAAAGAATAATCTACTTTTTGAGATGGGTAGTTTGCCTGAATTTACTCAAGCTGACTTTATTAGAGCCTCTACTTCATTCTTATCAAATCCTAGTCAAATGAATATTTTATTTTCAAGCCCTAAGGATGAATGGAACAGGGAAGTGTTAATTGACCTTTTGAGCCCGAATGCTTAATTAAATTATTTTCTTATACATGAACTTTAATTGCTATGGGTGGAACTTTTTAAATATTTTGGGTTATCTCTTATGTTTTCTCTATTAAAGAGAAAGGAACTCTGTTTTCAAAATGAAAGATTTTGATAATGCATAAATGAAATATATTAGCATATGCATTGCTCTTACTTCTATTTATGAGAATGTCAGTGATTGTGATGACAATAAGATCTTTAGAGACATGACTAATATGATTCACCTAAATGTCGCTAATTATGCTCTAAAGTTTAATAAGTTAAACAAAGTCATTTGATTTTGCTCTTTGCTATTGGGGTTTAGGGGGTAGCTCTTGCTAAATTAGGGCTGTTGGAGAAAGGGTATGAAGACCGTAGGAAAGCGAAGGAGATGGAACCATAGAACAAGGAGATCTCTAAGGAGATAGAAGGCTTGGGGAAATTGCTTTTTCAAAGATTTAAACATCTAGAGGTATAAGCCATGGTCAACAAGGGGTCATATGTTCGGGTTTGAAAGACATGGACTTAACAATTAAAGATGATGTAAGAAAGGATGGTGATGAGTGTCATGTATTTCTTTCAGGGATAAAAGATGTAGAAAGCAATATGGAAGACAATGTGATAGAGCCAAATCGCCCTCCTAGTATAGCACATTTAATTGGTTGTGCTACATATTTCAATAAGAGGAAATCTTCCATGTATTTGAAAATTTCACAAGGGGTCATCGAAAAGTTGAGGCAACATAAGGAAGTTCAGTTTTATCACCATTGTTCAATGTCATTCATGAAGGTTCAATTCTTCAAATCAAATACAAATAACTCGAGGGATGCCCCCACAATAGTGTATAGATGGAAGCAATGACATCTAGTGTAGATGGTACATAGAGTCATAGGAAAAGTCTATAGAAGACCAGGGTTATAGCAAAAGAGAAGACCTCTCCTAATGGTGAGGTATAGTGCCAAAAAAGAATAACCAAGGAGAGAGGAAGCAAAAGATGGGGTCTTGGTCAATTTGACAAGCCATTGCCAAGACAGTCAAGAGGCGACAAGATATGCTCCACTTCAATTTTTCTACATAGTATTTGCTATGAATCCAAGGATCTCAAAACAAAGGAGGAAGCCTAGTTTTACTCGGTACAATTCAAAAAAGAAATAAATCCATTGTAGGCCAACTTGATGCTAATATATAAAAGAAGTGTAGTTCATCCAAACAAGTTTGTAAACATCCAAATAAGAAGCCTCTATTAATGTCTTATTCTATTAGTTGTTATGTCATAAAAGTTCGTTCTTCTCCATTTTAATTATAATAGTTGTGTGGAGTTCAGTCTTTTTTGCGCTAGAAGTGTGAGTATTCTCCATAAAATGGTACAACTAAGTGTTATGGGGTTGTTCTTTTTGTTTGTTTGAACCATTACAAAAAAAAAAAGGTCATTACAACTCTTAATACTGAATTAATACTTTTTACCATTGTCTAAAACCTTTCACCAACACTAATAAATTTACCTAACCACTTGTTCCTCTCTAACCAAAAGACAAAATATTCATACAAGATTTCCTATACAAAGACAAGACCATCCCTACTGAAAAATACTAATTTCTTCCACATTCACGTCTGAATCATCTTTCACCGAACATTGACTCTAAAAGAGCAGCCTCCTCTTCCTGCATCATAAGCAACACCATATTTTTATTTTTGATCAATTTCCAATATCCTTGTCAATGTAACAAAATTCAAAGAACAACAAAGCCAAGCCTAAAAGATAAGGTTTATAAGAACCAATAATGTCTTATATGATCAAACACAAAAATGCTCCTCATCCATTCTCTCCTATTTGGAGCCACATCTTTTTTATATTCATTTTCTCCATATTTTTCTTAACCCTTTCCATCCACGTCATCTTTAGTCTGCCTTGACCAAATTTGAGGTCTCCATTACCCCATCCTTCCACCCTCCTCACCGCTACATCTATTGTTTGTCTTCTAACATGACAAAGCCAACATAATCAATTCTCCATTATCTTATCTCAATATTTGCTACTATAACTTTTCTTTTGGATATCCAAATTTCTAATTTTATCCCACACAATATTCACATGCATCCATTTTAGCACACACATCTCTGCTACACTCACTTTCTTAACATGCTCCTTCTCGAAAACCCAACACTCCGCCCATCAATAATGCCGGTCTAGTTGTCATCCCACTGAATTTCCATTTAAACTTAAGGGTATATTGCAATTACATAATAATTATATGGTTGCTCTCCATTTGAACTATCCAAGTTTTATTCTATTGCACAAAATACATGTAAAATGACAAATTTTCACATACCACTAATGCATTGAACTCGGTCTCTTCGTCTATTGCACTTACAACAGCAGGGTCATCCAAAATATCCTGAAATGCAAAATGAAAAGAATGTTTGATGAGAAACAATCATCCATTACTTATAGGCCCTTCTCTAGTAGCAATTTCATTTTCAAATATCATGTCTCTCTAAAGAGGGTTCAGCATGCAAAACACATGCTTGCACAGTCCTATTATATTTACAAACCCCAAGAAACCTCTATTTCAGAAACCCATGCACCAGTCCCATCAAGCACAAGCAATCCAACAAGGGCCTAGTATATGCACCATAGGCAGCCTTATCCTCAATCAATTCAGAATGGTTGAAAGAAAGTATTTCCAAAAGACCCCCACAACAGTACTCGAACACAGAAATCATTTTCTTATCAGTAAAAATTGTGGCTACCGAAACATATGACAGTAGCAGTAACAACAGAAGTATAGCAGTAATTTCTTTCAGATATGACACACGTAAGCAATCCAAGAGCCTCAAAATTCAAAACTCACAAATATGCAAAAGGAGTGACCTGGAGGATCCCAGGACTAGGATCTAATGGCACAGTTAAACAACAAGCAAAAACTATAAAAACAATGTACATGTGTATATAAACATTATCAAATGGGACCAAAGGGGTCAACTGCCTAGGAACATCAGAATTTCCTCCTATGCTGAGGCTGAGGAAGCCACACCAAATATCAAGAGAATGGAAGCTGCAGCCCACAACTCAGCCTAGGGGCACCAGTAGCAACTTAAGACAAATTATGCCAAACATTAACATTCAGGCTGGATGGGAAGGGTAAGGACAAGTCATGCACCCAGGTTCTGAAAAATTACAGGGTAGCACCTTAGAGCCTAAGTAACACATAGAAGTATGATAAATAATAAGTCGTTACTTGTTAGTTGTTAAAAGCACTAAAAAAAATCCCTCATCCGATGGGTCTCAGAAAAAAAAGATAATATAATAGTGCCTATATTGGATTAATGATTCATTAGACATTTTATCAAAGAACCAGCCACAAATGAATTAGTGATAAACTGTCTCCAATATCCCTTTTTAGAATAAAAATTATTCAGTGAAATGGCCCAAACTGTTAATTCAATATACAGAAATATAGCACAAAGAAAGGGCAATGCCATATTCCCATCAGGTTTTTTTTTAAAGAACAGAACAAGAAGAAACTTACATCATCAGCAATTCTCAATTGGCCATTGTCATCCTGCTCCAGAAAAGAAAAGGCAAAATTATCTAACTCATTCAAGATGAACAGAACAGGCAACTTCAGGACATCACATTGACAAGAAAAAGCTCGTTTTCCATACATCACAATTCAGTATAAAAATATTAGGCAGTTGCAATGATCAAAGGAATTTCTAATGATAAATTGAGAATGTAAAAGGAGATTAACAGCTAAGTACCTTAACGGCAACAAAAAGGAGTGGTTCTGAAGGTGTGTAAATCATATAATGAATCCCATCCTGAGAAGAACATACAGCAAACCAAGTGATGAACACATATTGCAAAACAGTAGCAGCCTGTCTAGCCACTGATTGTGTCACAGCCTGTAGACAGTCCTAGTCAATATAAATGAAACCTTACCAGATGAAAGCAAGTAATCTCAACACCTTCAGTTGGCACACCATCTACATCTTCCCCATCATCTACATGAATATGTAACATACACAAACTTAAACAATTGAAATAGAGTTCAAACTTCAAAGCCCCCAAAACAGGTTTTCATACAAATTGTACACTGAAAAAAAAATTATATCATGAAAGCCAATCCTTGACCATCAGGAAAACATTCACGTGAAAAGGCACTGCAATCATTTGACTACCTTCACACGGCACCCATTACAATTGTTTGCTCAACTTCATACCCATAGAGGACGATATGGTGTTATCCCCTTCATACGAAGAGACACCATGTTTTTGAGCATCTACAATGTGCAGACCAATTAAGACATTTTAGGGTCAAATAATAGGTCTCAAAGGCCACAAGGTTAATCTTTTTGAAAAGTTTGAATTGTCCCTAAGTATCCTAGGACTTCTTGTTTTCTTGCTCTAACACTAACAGAATGATAGAGAGGACGAGAAGATGGGTGTTGTAGCATAGGACTTAGCTAATAATTTGGACGGTCTAAAGCTTACAATTTCAAGTTGTAAATCTAAACTTGGGCAAAGCCTGGATCTTTTCAGATGAAACAGTTAACTTATTGTTTTGCCCGCTTATGAGTCACCATGCCAATTTCAACCACCAGGTGTTAGCAGTAGCATACATAATAAGTTATAACTGACTTCGATATCATATAGCCCAGATGATTGATTATCTACATAAGAAGTATATTACTCAAATGATAGATCATACTCAAGACTTTATGGAGATACAAGTTATTGAAATAGTTGCTAATGTGTGTATATCATAGGCAAATACAAGTTGAGAAAAAAAAAGTTCTATGTAAAAGAAGGGACCAAGAAATTCCATACCCGAGCGGAAGTCAAATATGCTTTCTTCTGAGTAGCAAAACCCTCCACGAGCTGTATAACAAAACCTGTTTTGCAGAAAGTAGGCAACATGAACTGTTATAAAACAACTTGTAATGCAAATAATCTGCGACAGAGGATTTGTTATTTCTCCCAGCAAGAGAAAAGGCCATTTCCTGAATCTTACCCACTATAAACCAAATGCATATGTATTTTTGCAAGAGCATAAGCTGCAGTTGGAAGGATAGACTCAACTTCATCATCATTAACCTGTATACATGAGATGGAACTTGATTAATATGAAATTAAAAAAAAAAAGAGAACAAAAATGAAAATTTTAAATTTTGTAATCAACAACAATATAAATGAACAAAACATTTCTTGGAGTCATTGATTTGACAAAAGGAAAAAAAGTACTTTGCTACTTGAAAAACAAAGGGCTGAGCACAAGACTAGATCAAAAGAATCAAACCATAAATACTGTTGTTCCAGTAAGCAAAAGCTACCACTCTATCACTATTTCAAAGCAGAAGAATTCAAAACCAAAGATAATAATAAAAAGATTTCAAAATTTCAAGTCGATGCTTCTTTCTCACTTTAGCCTCTTTGATCGAGGAACTGAGATTCTAATAAAATGTGTCACAACAACAAATAGGATAAGGTAAAAATTGAGCTAAACTGGAGTTACTCTAATTTCAAAACATACCCCACTCAGCTGAGCCATGTGTTGCAAAACAAAACTGATTATTTTACAGATTATAGTTCTGATATATATTATTGAGGGGTATTTGTCAGAGAGTTGAAAGAAAATTGGAAATGGCAGAAAATGGTGAGATGCTTGGACACGATGATCTATGAAACAATGCCTAGCAGATTACATGACTAAAATGGTTCAAAAGTTAAAACTAGAAATGGAAGAGTGAGAAGGGTCAGTAAAAATGGCAATCCTAAACAAATCATAAAAGACGGATGGGATAGGTGAGAGCACACAAGATATCTCTAGCATTAAAAACCAATTAAACACTCATGAAGAAGACCTCCACATGATGAGTAAAAAAGGCACTCTTTCCAACTGCGTAAAGCTCTATAGAAGCTGAGCTTTGAAGATTAACTGCCTACTTATTCTATAGTTCTTATGCATAAAGATGAACCACTTATTATCTTCATTAAACATATGGTACTCCATATGGAAAAATCCACCCACTATTGATTGCTAATCCCCAATGTGTTCAAACATTTCAAAGAAAAGAACTAGTTGGATAATAAAAAGTAGAGACATACAGCTGACCATCCTTCAATATTTGTGCTTTTCAAAATCTGAACTGGCCTGTCAATTACAAGTTTTCATCAACAAAACGTTCCCTCAGCAGCCCTTGGAAATATGACTTAATGAATAACTGAAATTTCAAACATAGAAAGTAACTTACGTATCAACTGGGCACAGCAGCAGACAATCATCCCCTTTAGAATTTGTAAATACTCTCCTGATCATGCACTCCAATGGAAGGTTATTGGTTGGATCAACCTGTGCACATAAGCAATCAGTGTGAAATCAAACTCAAACAGATATATGGGATTGTCACTGTATCAGCAACATATTATCTTTGCCTGAAATACAACCAGTCATCAAACGATTCCTACTTTCCTAGCAACCCTCACAAGAGACACAGCTATGCACAAGCTCAAGCTACTGACCAAGAAACTCAGTACAGAATGCAGACATTTCACAGTTACAAGGATAACGGCAATGAAGAAACAGACTCCAAGCAAGATCAACAAATTCACACTCATGAAGATTAATTCATAATTTTTAAGTCTAAAGAGTCGTTCTCCTTAAGCAATCCCAACAACAAATAAACTCCAACCATCAACCAACCCCATCAAGAATCCATTAATGCAATTTAATATCAAAATGTGTACTCAATTTTCCCAAAGGTTTCAACTTTCGAAAATCGATAGTTACCCCTCCCGCCACACGCACATACAGCAAAAAAAGGGGGTCAGAGTCAAAATTCAAATTCAAAACCCATTTGCACGAACAAACTCCCCTCATCATCATAACATATTGTCATACCCAAGACATCAATTACACGGATTGTAATATCAAAAGAACAGCCAAAATTCTGCAAATTTAACCCAATATCACAACAATAAAACCAAAATAAAACAATAAACCCAACGAATTAAGAGTAGGAAGGGCACTAAACAATAGTCGCAATTCGCCTAGGTGCGACCATAAGAACACGGCCTTGCTCATCAACAACAAACCCAGCAGGTGGCTTAGGCAAAGGCAACGGAATATAGACACCTGAACGCCTTGACTTGCCATTATTACCATCATCATCCCTTCCTCTTTCAAATTCAAACCCACCTTCAACACCCTCAAAATCCTCAAAGCTCGAATCTTTAGACACTGGCGGAGGATACTTCTTCTTCCTCTTCTTACTATTGTTAGACTTGACTGATGACCCACTTTGCTGCTTTGCCGCTGCACACACAATGGGTTGCACTACCAGTTTCTGAGGGCTTGATGAGAAGGGTTTAAGGTTGAGGTTGCAGACTGAAGAGAGGAGGGTTTCAGGGGGTTGTATGCATTGGGTTTTCATGATTGGTATTTGGGACATGGATGAAATGGATAAGGCCGTCATTTTTTGTGTGAATTGGGTGGTACGTTGCTAGTTGTTGCTGCAGCAACAGAGGATTGCCCTCTGTTAAAAGTTGTGTTCTTGAGTAGT
This sequence comes from Dysphania ambrosioides, assembly GCA_026401315.1. Lineage (NCBI taxonomy): Eukaryota > Viridiplantae > Streptophyta > Magnoliopsida > Caryophyllales > Amaranthaceae > Dysphania > Dysphania ambrosioides. Next base: position 3,660,972 of record CM048666.1, read on the forward strand.
GTAGTGATGGAAATTGGGATTTTGGAAATGAAACAAAGAAATGGCAACTTAGACTCAACTAAGATTTTTCTTCCTAATGGGAGTTCTTGTTCATCAAGTTCATTAAAGCACTCCCCATCCCCATAAAGAGTGAGTTTTAATGTGCTTTAATGTAAAAGACAGGGTTTCTTGAGCCCGCAAATAGGATAGTGCACCCGGGTGCACGATGCGCATCGTGCACCCTGGGTAAAACGCAAGAGAAGCAATATGAAACGCAGAGGGTTTTCTGGAGGTGAATGGTAGTGGAGTACAGGTCAGCAATTTGTGGCAGTAGGGTAACGTACTTTGTGTATGTAGTTGGTAAGTGTGAGAAGACATACTTGGTAAACGTGAAAAGCAAAGATTTTTTTGCAGTATTCACTGTAGGAGGTACTGTGCACTACTGTTTTGCATTGGGAATCATGAAACGAGGCTAAGATGAATGTCACAATTATACGAGTGAAAACTACGTAGTTATCCAATGAACATGTAGTTGAACATCACTGAACATTATGTAATAAGCAATGAACATTTGAATTAGTTCAATATAATTAACTAGAAGTTTAAACAATGAACATTTTATAACGAGTCACTGAACATTTTATAACGAGTCACTGAACATTTAGTTGAGAGGGACTGAACATTTAGTAGCATGCAGTGAACATTTGTTTTACTTCACAGGAAGAGTTAAAAAAAAGCATTAATTTGTAATGATTATGTATTGGCATTTGATTAATTTAATATTTCAATTATTGTTACGTATGAGGAATTATGTAATATATTTAATGATTGCAATATATTTAATTTTTAATATTGTGTACGCTATGCCAATGATCATACTAGCCTAGAAGAATGAACATTATGGCATTATTGACTGAACATACTAGTACAAACAAATGAACATACTAGTATAAACCAATGAACATTTTCATTACTAGTACAAACAAATGAACATACTAGTATAAACCAATGAACATACTCTTGTAAACCAATGAACATACTAGTGTAAACGAATGAACATTTACGTTTTTTGTTTGAATGAACGTTACATACCAGCACAAAAATCTAAGAGATTGCATTGGGAAGGCGCATTTTTTTGTAATGATGATGCGTGCGCGTTTTCTTGGCAGATATCTTTTGAATATCTACTTTATTATTTTAGATTTTCCAACGTTGCTTTTGGCACTGTAAATTTTGTATATTATTTATATGTGGTCTACAAAAGGCGCATTTTTTTATCTTTGTGAATGAACTACAATGGCTTCTTCGATTCCCTTGGGTGAAGACGTTGATGATATATCTGTGGAGGAATGTCGAAGTGGTAATATTGAATTAAGTGGAGGTATATATTTAGCATATTTATGCATAATGTTCATTTATAATACAAATTATCATATATTTTAGAAATGATTTGTATTCTTTTTGAGGTTTATGTTGATATTTTACAAATGAATTGTATTGTTTTTGAGGTTTTTGTTGATTTAATTATGTGTATTGTGGATTTTATAAAGTAATTAGCATATTTATGCATATTGTTAAATTAGCTTAGTTAATGTTGATTTAATTAGCAATATTAAGTTTATTTATTTTTGTAATTAATTTTGGTAAGAGTCAGAGAGAATACACTTTTACGCAATCATTGAATATTATAAGCACTGAATATTATTAATTTCAGTGATATTGTTGATTTTTGTAGTTAATTTGACTGAACATCAACTTTTATGCAGTGAACAATTGTACTTGATAGGCTGAACATGAACACATTTGTACCCCTTTTGTTTACTTCCCAGAAAGAGTTAAAAAAAGCATTAATTTTTAATGATTATGTATTGGGATTTGGTTAATTTCATCTTTCAATTATTGTGTACGTAAATGGACCTATTGTAATATTGGGATTTAGAATTGTGATATATTTTTTAATATTTGTCCAGGCTATGCCAATGAACATACCAGGCTAAACGAATGAACATTCTAGTATTATCGAATGAACATACAAGGACAAAACCAATGAACATACTAGTTTTATGCACTGAACAATTGAACTAGATAGGCTAAACATGAAGACATTTGTACACCTTGATAAAAGGTATTGAACATTTAGTTTAAAAAAGCACATGAGGGCACTGAATATTAGGTCATTATCACTGAACATTAAGGAATCGGGCACTGAACATGTAGGGTAAAACAGTGAACATTAGGTTTAATGTGTGTTATTTGCAGTTAATATTAGGTTCAATGTTTGTGTTTTTGCAGAGTGTTTTATAGAGTCCACAGAGTCTGAGCTTATGTACAAAGAAGTAAAATCTGATGAAGAAGCGTACGAATTATATAACAATTATTCATTTAAGCATGGGTTTGGCACTCGGAAAGGAAAAATGGAGATGAGGGCCGATAAAAAGACTACACGACTGCGGATATTTGTATGCTCCCAAGCTGGGTTTAAGAAAAGTAGGGACTTATCGGTTTATCAGAAAAAGGATGTTAGAACTGGGTGCAAGGCATTTATTCAGTTTGATGTTCATAAGGAATCGGGTTTATTTATAGTAACAAAGCATTACATGGTTCATAATCACAGTAGGGTCCCCGTGTCACGACGACATTTAATAAGATCGCACAGGAAGGTGTCTGATAATCAAATTGCAATGCTGAGCAACTTCGCCGGGAGTGGAATACCTATTGCTGATGCTGTCCGTGTTTTGAGGAACGAGGCAGGAGGTGAAGCTAATCTTGGATTTCTTGCTAGGGATGCTTATGATGCGTTGAAAGGGCAGAAAAAGGCGAAATATGATGGTTGTGATGCAAAGGGATTAATTAAATACTTTAAGGAAAGGAGTAGCAACGAGGTTGACTTTTTCTACGATTTTGACGTGGATGAGGAAGGTCATCTAGAGTCTTTCTTTTTTAGGGATGGTCGTATGAGAGTAGATTACGACGTATTTGGCGATTTATTACTTCATGACACGACTTACCGCACGAATAAATATGACATGATTTGTGGCCCTTTTGTTGGAATGAACCATCAAAACAAGAATGTGATGTTTGGCATTGGATTCATACTGAATGAGAAGTGGGAGTCTTTTGAGTGGTTATTTAGGACATTTTTGAGATCCATGGGTGGGAAGCATCCGATTACTATTATGACCGATCAAGCACAATCAATGGCTAGAGCTATAAAGATTGTGTTCCCAAACACGCGTCATCGTTTATGTACGTGGCATATCGGGGAGAATGCTAAAAAGAATATTAAGGGATTGAGGTCTATGGAGGGTTTCAATGATATATTCAACATTGTGTTAAAATACACTGATACGGTATCTGAATTCGAGCACTACTGGTCAAGGTAGTATGTATAGCATAAGCGAGGTTTCCATTATGTTCATTGGTAATCAATATTTTGGTCATTAATACCGAGTACAGTGTGCATTGGAATTTATAATATGTATTTTTGGAAGTTCCTGTTGAATGAGTTTTAGTATGTTCAGGAAGAGTTGTCAGTGAACATATCTTAAATTCCAACGAACATCTACTCAATCTCACTGAACATCTACTTAAACTCATTGAACAAGTCCTTCATTCCAATGAACATCTATTTAGTACATCTCACCTACCACTCAGCTTACTCCACTAAACATTTAGAGTATTAGAGTATTGCACTGATCTTTTTTTCATTTCTACTGACCATGTACTTAATACCACTGAACATTTGGTCATGTTCACTGAACATACGTATAATGCCATGAAATAATTACAAATTGAGCCGACCACTCAGGTTACTCCACTAAACATTTAGAGTATTGCACTGATCTTTTTTTCATTTCTACTGACCATCTACTTAATACCACTGAACATTTGGTCATGTTCACTGAACATACGCATAATTCCATGAAATAATTACATATTAAGCCGACCACTCGCATGATTGACCTAAACATGTTAATGACCATTTACGCCATATTGCTGAACATCTAATAAAAATCCAATGAACATGTATTCTATTGAACAGCGCAATTGATAAAATTCACTGACAATGTAGATAACTCCATTGTGCATTTACTTGATTTCACTGAACATGTTTGGCATTTCCACTGAACATTTGTATTGAATACCTCATTTATTATATACCAATGACCATGCAACCTTTATGCACTGAGCATGTTTTTTATTTGGCTGAACATTACGTGTAATTCTAATGCACGAAGTGTCAATTGTTTTATCTTGCAGCATGGTTACGAAGTTTGCGTGTTCCTCCAACAAATGGATTCAAAATCTATATCTTATCAAGGAGTTGTGGTGCCCTGCGTATTCCAAGGACTACTTCAGCGGAGGAGTACTGTCATCCCAAAGAAGTGAAAGCACTAATAGAGCTATCTCGAGGAGATTGCATAAAACTCACGGACTTTGTGATTTCTATAACTGTTTTGTTGGTGTGGTCGAAGAGTGGAGGAGTAATGAGAACATCGATGACTACAACAGCATTACTGGTAGCAGGCACTTGGTTTGGGCGGATGTGGGTATATTGGAGCATGCAAGGACGGTTTACACTATTCCCTTATACATCCAATTTGAGGATAATTTTGTCAATAGTGTTTCTTGTATTGCGAAAGTTATCCAAATGCAACCCCCAACTTATGAGTATCATGTGGGCCATCCGAAAAAGGACATTATAAAGCATACTGTTACATTCGATGATCGGCTAATGACAATTGATTGCACATGCAAGTATTTTTCCGAGGTTGGGCTTCTTTGTAAACATTCTCTTCGTGTTCTTCACCTAAACAATGTTACTTTTATACCAGAAAGATACATCCTAAGGAGGTGGACTAAGTCTGCTATGTGCACGAAGGTGGATGGTAACGTGGTTGAAGGGTCAGCTGCTACACCTTCTGGAATTTGGAGGTTATATAATTTACGATGTTTTACAAAGCTAGTTGATGCTGCTCAGTTTAATACGGCTGCTCGAGGAGCCGTAGAAAAGTGCTTAGCTGAGTGCAAGGAGAAGGTTGATTTCTACTTGAGTGGTATAACGGACAAGAGGGATAGTAATGAGTGTACCAATGAGGATAATGGTGTTTTAGAACCCACTGCATACGGTTCACAAATGCACGATGACCAACCCGTTCGTCGTGAGGAAGAGATAAAGGACCCAATAAAAAGAAGGAAAAAGGGTGGCAGAAATGATCGGCTTAAATCAACGCAGGAGAAGATTTATAACAGGCTCAAGGGCCGGAAACTTCAATCATGGAAAAGAAGGACGGGTAGGGCTGTTGATACGATGAAGACGAGGGCTACGCGTTCTATAAAGGTACTGATCATTATGTTCACAACAACCAGAGACAATGAACACTATATTCAAAAACATACTAACTGAACATACTTGAAGAGTCAAGGGGGAATGAACTTGAGTGATATATACAATGACCATTAACTTCGAAATTACGTGCTAACTGTTACTATGGTTAAAAATGGTAGGATTATTTTCGTGTCCCTGTAGGGGATACTCTTGCTCATCCAGTGACTGCTGTCCAAGAACTTCAAAGTTTCCAGCACGATGAATATTTTGATGTCAATATCACTCCCTTTTAGTGTTTTCATTCCAGGTTAAACAATTCTTACTTTTGGGTAATTAGTATGTTCACTAGGGATATATTACATGTTCATTATGGATACTACGTATATTCATTATGGGTATGTAATATGTTCATTTGAACTTTTATGGATATTTTGATGTCAATATCACTCCCTTTTAGTGTTTTCATTCCAGGTTAAACAATTCTTACTTTTGGGTAATTAGTATGTTCACTAGGGATATATTACATGTTCATTATGGATACTACGTATATTCATTATGGGTATGTAATATGTTCATTTGAACTTTTATGGATAAATATTATGTGGGGATATTTTACATGTTCATTTTGGATATTCAGTATGTTCAGTATGGGTATGTAATATGTTCATTTGAACTGTATTTATAGATGTAATATGTAATCTGGGAAACCCAAAGGGAATGTTCATTACGAGTTATACTGAACACTTTTTATATAGATTCTGTACATAAAACCCAAAGGGAATGAACATTAGATACGTAAGTACTGAACTTAAAAAAAGAAGTGTGTATTCAAAAACAAAACCAACCGGAATGTAAATTGTGTAATAACATACATCTAGAAAATTTTAAACAATGTAATTTTACAATAACGATCATCAGAATGTTCTTTTCAAAGCTAGGTAACGAACATCGCCCCTTTTCTTGTTCAGATCATCGACAAGGATCTCATATGTGTAGCGCAAACGTAAACCTTTAAGTACTTCGAACTGCACGTTAATAATTGATAAGAAAGGATTGGTAAGTAAGGATTTCGACAAATGATAAATTGGAGAGTACCAAATTGAAAACAACTACTCACGTCAGTAGGACTCAGTCCACATTCCCACTTAGACTTCCCTTCGTAGGTTTCCATGTGTCGCATCACATATATGCCGCAGTCAACCTCATTTTCATTTGATCTCCATGGCATCTCAAGGTTCCTTACCTTGAAAGCGTTGAAATTTTTCTTACTGCCATTGTCTCTCATGTAGGTTGCCACAGCATTTAACTGTTGGTGAACAAATAGGATAATCATGGTCATTGAGAATCAGTCAATGTGCATTGAAGTTAAGAATATGTTCACTCTAAAGAAAGTGCATGTTCATTGGTAGTATGTAAAGTTCAGTTAAAATGAAGTGAATGTTCGGAACTAAATATATGTTCGGTAAAATATACAGAAAGTTTCATTTGGTAATATGTAAATGTTCAAGTGAAAATGAAGTAAATGTTCGAAATTGAGTATTTGTTCAGTGAAATGTACGTAATGTGCAGTGGCGAACTGTAAATGTTCAGTGAAATGAAGTTATTGTTCAGTAAAGTTCAGAACATATTCAGTGTAGTGGGAGATAACTAACCAATTTACCGGGATGATCATGGTATTTGTTTTCGAACAAAACTCCATCCGGAAGAATTCTGTTGTCAAGAAGGTCTAAGAACTTGTTCTTGACGTTGACGCAGTACAAGTAGAAGTGACCCGACGCGTACGCTGGGAAGAAGATCTAAAACATTTGTTGAGTTATATTAATTGCCATGTAATTATCCATATTTAATTTGCGCATTTTCTATAATTATCAGCATAATGAAATAATATACCTGGTCGAAGGTCTTGAGGGGGGGTAACTTGCTGTCAGCCAAGTAATACTCGATGCTCTCTATGAACTGTGTCATTCTGAATTCCTCAGTCACAGTTTGACTTGTTTCATCATATGCATCGCTCATACACAGGACATTCTATTCACAAAAGGAGGATATGTTAGGGACAATTTTATATTATGCGAAATAATGATAAATGATGGAGCTTACAAAAGGATTATTCGGGAAGAAAATCCTCTTCTCCTTTCTGGCTGTGTTACGAGCATTGAGTATTGCGGCCCATGCATCTATAATCTCTGTATAGATGTTCGCATCATTGGCCATCGACTTGAATTGATCCCGGGAGATAAATGTTTGGCCATCATCAAACAGTAACTCCCTAGTGCACATGTAACGAAGTGTTCAGTGAGTACTGTATAATATGTGTCCATATTTATGCAATGACTAGTTTAGGAGTATTACTCGGGATCGAGATCTTCCGCGTATGCATAGTCACATAGTGCTTGTACTTCATCGTCATCACGATCAATCAAATTCGAATACTGCATGACGAATGGGGATAAGAGCGCTGCAGGTTTTCTCTTTCGCCTTTTCCTACAAGTGCAATGGACATATACTTAACTAATTTTAGAGAACGATTCATACCTTTCACTGAACATATACTTATGTTCACTGAACATACATTACCTTCCACTGAACATATACCACCTTCCACTGAACATATACTTCCTTCCAATGGACATAATTAACTTGACTGACCACTCACTTAATATCGACTGAACATTTACCTATACTTCACTGCACATTCCCTATTTTTCAATGAACATTTTACTATTGTTTCACTGTGACATTTAATATATTCCGCTGTAGAACATATAATGATTCCACTGTAGAACATTTATTGTATTCCACTGTAGAACATGTACTGAACATTTCACTATATTTCAATGAACATTTACTAATATTTCACTGAACATTTACTAATTTCGAGTGAACATATGGTTATTTCCTCTGAACATTTAATATCTTCAATTAACATTTAATATATTTTCACTGAATATGTTAGTTGTACTGAACACTTACTTACCTTTACTAATCATTTACTTCTTCTCGTTGAACATTTCATACCTCTCATTGAACATTTACTACATTCCATTGTAGAACATATACTTATTTCCAAGGAACGTTTACTATCTTGAACTTTACATATAATGAATATCGAGTGAACATATAGTTAGTTCCACTGAACATTTAATCTCTTTCCACTGAACATTTACCATATTGCGCTGGACATTTGGTACATAGTGCGCTGAACATTTGCTATATTCCAGTGAACATGTCCAAACTGCACTGAATATTAAGTTATTTTCACTAAACATTTGTTGCTCTTTTCTAAAACATTTACTTCTTCTTATTGAACATTTCATACCTTTCATTGAAGATTTCATTATTTTCACTGAACATTTAGTGTACTTCAACTGAACATATACAGATTTTAATTGAACATATTATTGCTTCAATGAACATTTACTGGTAATCAATAGTACCTTTGTTCAATAGCAGATTCTGCAATTTGTGCTTCTTGATCTTGGGGTTCTTCTTGGACAACATGGACTTGTTGTTCTTGGGGTTCTGCTCGGGCTTGTTCTTCAGGTTCTTCTTCAACATTTTGACTGAACATTGTCGTAACAGATATTAGTTTAAGTTCTAAACAATACTTCATTCCGGTAAGACGATATTTTACCTTTCATTCAGGTCTTGCATTAAGACTTCCTGATCATGGTGATCAGTTTCTTCAGCTTCAAATTGTGATGCAGTGGCTTCATCACTGAAATTAATATTGTTATGCATGTTTATAATCGTAGTGAACATTCTGTATATAACTAATGAACATGGAGATGAAAATACTGAACAATCCGTTGTACCTTGGGGGGACTACACATGCTTCATCCCAAATAGCCTTCCTCACGGCTTCATCAACCAATTCCCCAAACCACGACGCACCGTATACGTCATCATCCTGGCTAACGGGGAGGACATCAACTCTCCTCTGGCTCAGTTGATTGAGGTCTGGTGGAAGAATTGTTCCCGAGCATCGAGACCACATCGATGCAACGTCAACGAGGGTATTATCATTCAAAAGCCCTCCAGGGTAAAATTTCTTCCCGCCTTTCAAGACCTCGGTGAGATTGACAAAATCAGATACCAACTTCTCCATTAGCGATCTCACGAGGTCGTTGAATTCCTGAATATAGAACCAGAGAAAAAATCACATAAAGGATGAATATTACACTAGAAATCAATGAACAATAAGTAGACAACAATGCACATTAAGAAAAGGGTCATTGAACACTTTCTTGATATTCATTGCACATTTATAAAAGGAACAATGAACACCTACCTAAAATTAATGAACATGCAACTATAAACAAATGAACATTTTCCAATAAGTACTATCTTATTCTAGGGATTTTATACCTCGAAGGTGGTGGGTTGGGGTGGTTGTTGGTGTTATTGCTGTGCTTGTTGTTGTTGTTGTTGTTGCTGTTGCTGCTGCTGCTGTTGTTGCTGCTGCTGTTCTTGTTGTTGTAGCTGTTGTTGCTGCTGTTGTTCTTGTTGTTGTTGTTGTTGTTGCTGTTGTTGTTGCTGTTGTTGCTGTTGTTCCTGTTGCTGTTGTTGCTGTTGTTGTTGTTGTTCTTGTTGCTGCTGTTGCTGTTGTTCTTGCTGTTCTTGCTGTTGATCACCATCCAGCAAGTGGATAGGTATAGGCGCTTGTGGAGATTGTGGTTCCTCCATTCTGGTAAGCACACTGCCCTTACCAAAGCCATACCTCAGCTCGATGACAAGCCTTTCCTTCACCAAAGGAGCTTTTCAGACTGTCGTTAATGGAAAAGCCCTTGGTACACAGTTACCAAATATTTGAAGCCGATCAAAGTAGAATATCTGAACTTGAAGAGATATTAGAAGGAGTAAGTGCACTATGAATGGGGGAGCAGGATAGTGAGAATGTATTTTTGGTTTAGTAATTTACCGTCAAGAAGGGGAGGGGACCATTAAAAAACCTTGAAGGTTTACTCTTCCAAGTCATTGAAGCCTCAGCCAAGCTTCTTAATGTGTAGTTGCTCCAGTTGAACTCGCCTATGCGGTTCGTGTCATAAGAAGTGGTGAGAAACCTCACAAAGACTTGTTGGGAATTGGAGCTGGACTTCATGCAGGTGTTAACCGCAAGCACCAGAAAGCTCCTCTTCCAATTGTCGTCAAGAGGGACATCATCCATCATCAACCTCTTCACGACATCCTTCAAGGAGGGCAATTTCCCTCCATAGTATGCCTTAAACTCAAGCATGAGTTGCGATAGCCTCTCATCGTGGTTGGTAGCTTCCACGACTTTTTCCCCTGTCCTCGGGACCCCGTACACCAAGTGTACGTCTGTATCTTCGATGGCTACTGACCTGTTACGGTCAAGTAGAATGCAGGTCCCGTCCGAATCAAAGTTCCGGACAAGGTCAGCTGAGAACTCGGGGTTGTTGGTAGGCAAATCGAGGTGTAGTAATCCGGCAAACCCCATGCTTTTTATTGCCTCCAACTTGTCTTTTTTGTTGGCAAGGGCCTTGACAACGTTCTGGAGGGGGATGAGCGTTTGCCTTATGTTCAGTCGTACCGCTCCCTCCTTTGCCTCTGTCGTACTTGGAGCATCCACTGAGGGTTCTGGTGTGGAAGGCTTCGATTTCCCACTGCACACACGAATAAAAATGCAATGTACATTGTATTAGAAAGCGATGATCATTCAGTTCAGTAGAATTGAACATTATTTGCAGTATAGTTGATTAGTGAATGGGAATAACATTAACATTCACCTCTTCCTTCCTTTTTGTGGTATTGCAGTTGGCTCCAGCACGCGCTCAGTTACAACCTCCTCCGTTTGGGTTGGAATTACTTGTGCACTACAAACAAAGAGTTCGTCTGTTAGATTCAGTCGGAACATGCTACGTGGTCTGCTAAATAAAGTGAATGGTCAGTGGAATTAACAAAATGATCAGTGAAACGAATGGAATGTTCAGTGGAAATGTAAGATTGATCAGTGATACAAGTGTGATGTTCAGTGGTTTAGTCTAAATGGTCAGTGAAACATTCAGGATTGTTCAATGGAATTATTTGTATGATTACTGGAATTGGTTGAATGGTCAGCTGAAAATAAATAGTTGATTCTAACCTTTTCTTCTTCTTCCTCTTTGGAGTTTGTGCCTTCTCCCTTTCAGTTGCAACCTCTTCAGCTTGGGATGACATTTGTTTCCCCCTGTAAACAACAAATGGTCATTGAGATTGATTTGTTTCCCCCTGCTCAGTTTCACTTGTATGGCATTTCAATCATTCGTTTAATTGTATTGATTCTAACCTTTTCTTCCCCTTGGAGTGCTTATCCGTAGTATTTTCAACCACGATGGGGGTCGGTGCTTCCACGGAAACTGGGGTTGGCATTTCCACCGCCAGTGGGATTGGTATCGACGGCTCACTACATATAATGAAACAATGAATGAATATTTATAAATTTTTGTCCCAAACAATCAATGAACATCTACACCGTTACAATGAACATTTACCTATGTGCCTTATCATCTTCTATTATTTCCAAGTGACCATCTACTCGATTCCACTGATCATAACATTCATTTTCAATGAGCATTTACTAAATCATTTAGCCAAGTCTACTGCACATTTCCATTACATTCTGCTGTATACTAGTTTTTTGCAACCACCATCTTAATTGCATTCAATGATTATTCTAAAATGACCATGATTAAATATTCACTGAACTTTTACTTAAACATACTGACCATTTGATCTACTTCAACGATACTGAACATGTAATACAGTTCACTGAACATACAATACAGTCCACTGAACAACTAATATAGTCCACTAAACGTTATGGTAATTTCACTGAACGTTATGGTAATTTCACTGAATATACAATATGGTCGACTGAGCAAATCCGTATTCTCAATGACCAACACGTTCTTCTGCACTGAACATTTGGTCAGTTTGAATGAACATTTAATTCAAACAACTGAACATGTTCAACGCGGAACTTAATACACCCAACTACATTTTCAGTGAACATTTAATCATTTCCACTGATCATTTACAGATATTGAATGCACATCTTGTCACTTGCACTTACCTCTCACCTAATTTTATACAAAATAGTCACTGATCATTTACAGATATTAAATATTCACTGAACATTTAGATACTGACCACGAATGTTATCCTAATGACCATTTCATATATTTCGCTGACCATTTCATATGGTCTGGAAAACGATTCCAAACATGTAATACAGTCCACTGAACATGTAATACAGCCCACTGAACATGTAATACAGTCCACTAACCATGTTACATACTTTACTGAAAAACAGTGTACTCCACTAAACGTTATGGTAATATCACTGAATATACAATATGGTCCACTGACCAAATCCGTAATCTCAATGACCAACACGTTCTTTTGCACTGAACATTTGGTCAGTTTGGATGAACATTTAATTCAAACAACTGAACATGTTCAACGCGCACCTTAATACACCCAACTGCATTTTCAGTGAACATTTAATCATTTCCACTGATCATTTACAGATATTGAATGCACATCTTGTCACTTACACTTACCTCTCACCTAATTTTATACAAAAAGGTCACTGATCATTTACAGATATTAAATATTCACTGAGCATTTAGTTATACATACTGACCACGAATGTTAAACTAATGACCATTTTATATATTTCGCTGACCATTTCATATGGTCTGGAAAACGATTATAAACATGTAATATAGTCCATTGAACATGTAATACAGTCCACTGAACATGTTGTACAGTCCACTGAACATGTAACATACTCCACTGAACAACAGTGTACTCCACTAAACGTTATGGTAACTTCACTGAATATACAATATGGTCACTGACCAAATCCTTAAACTCAATGACCAACACGTTCTTCCGCACTGAACATTTGGTCAGTTTGAATGAACATTTAATTCAAACAACTGAACATGTTCAACGCGCAACTTAATACACCCAACTGCATTTTCAGTGAACATTTTAATCATTTCCACTGACCATTTATAGATATTGAATGCACATATTGTCACTTACACTTACCTTTCAACTAATTACATACAAAATTCAACCTCTACACAAATACAATCCATAAAAATACATTGTATAAAAAGAAAATTAGCAAAATGGGATTACTCTATGTTCCCGGCTATCTCTGCTATCTCCTCAAGCAAAGCCGGATCTACAACAGGTTCGTACATATATGTCTTCCTCTTCTTTGTCTTCTTGGCTTGCACTATGTTAATTAAGGGTTCCTCTTCATTAAGGTCGCCAACAAACCTTCAAATTGTACAAAATATTAGTTACCCAATACTCTAAATATGAAGAGAACGCCAAAAAAAATGTTGACCACTTACTTGTTCTTCGCATGAGACATATTTTGATGTTGATTTTGGAGTTTGGAGAGGGTCTTCAAGGTTTGCTCTGAGAGAAGAGGTGCAGTTAGTGGACGAGTTTGTAGGGAGAGAGAGAGTGGTGTGAGGGAAATATAATTTGAAACGGAAGATGAGAGCTTGAAGTGGATTGAAGGATGGAAGAAATGATGACAGTTTTATGGGGAATAAGCACCAGCCGAAGTCCGGGAAACGAGGCACGTCATGTCCTGCCAAGATATGACAGTTTCTGGGGGGAAAAATTTAAACCGCAAATGGTCAGTGAAAATATGCAAATGGTCAGTGGAGACGCTGACGTGTAAAGCTTGCTTCGTCCACTTGCTTCCCCCTTGCGTTTTGTACTATTTTGCTCTGCGTTTCACCCAGGGTGCACGATGCGCATCGTGCACCCGGGTCCAACGTCCACTAACTCTCTTGAGCCATCTCTGTATGTGAATAATGTGATACTTCAAATGTCAAATTTTAAGTAGGTCCAACTCTTTGAAAATTTTAGCCTTTTTTAAAGGTTTAAATCGAAAGCTAATGTCTTTTACTTTTTGGTGTTTATATTTCTACACTTTAGTATATATTTGGTAGTTTTGTTTTATGAATGAGATGTTTCTATACAATTTTGTCACTTGTTATAGAAAGTTCTATTCTACTGATTTCTCGAGGTGTATCTAAGTTCAATCATAGACCATTTAGCACCCTCATCAGCAAGAACGAACATACTCTCCCAACAAACGACATTAGGGATGTTATACTAAATGCTAGTAGTCCCTAATGCAACTTTTTCCATATATCATATGGTAGCAAATCCATTACGTTCCAAATATTAGTTATTGGATCCAACTCCAACCAAGATCAACTTTTCATTCAAGTGACTGAGTGAGTGAGTGTCGTCATCTTATAGCCATTCTCAGAGCACAAACACAAAGAGTTGCTCAATAGATACAAGTCTCCTCGCTTACACGCTAACAGCACTTGAGTGCAGAAGCTAAACAACTTAGAAATCCTAAACTACCCTTTAGAATTTTACAAAAATCCTACTTTGGGAATACTTCCTTGACCAGTTGTAAACTCAAAAACGCAAATTATTGCAGTGTGGGCAAACCAAGTATTACCTCCATCCTGTTTTAATTGTTACATATTCGTTTTTGGAGTCAAAGTTATAAAACTTTGACCTTAAATTCTAATTATAATATAACTAAAAATATATTTAAGTGAAATCCTATTGAATACATCTCGATATAAATTTTTAAAAGATTAAATTTTAATATTATGAATTTAGTTTAAAAAAAAAGTTCTAGTTTGTATCTTAAAAATCGTAAAAAGTCAAATATAGTAAATAAAATAAGAGGGAATACTAGTTAAACAAAAATATTCACATTCGAGTACGGAAATTTGCTAGTGACAGAGATTGACATTTACAGCGGGGACATTACGACGCTTGCGAATAGCAGAAGAAATAAGAATCTTCCCCATCAAGGCATCAATGACGAATGAACGATTATCATATGAAACATTAGCACCAAACCCAACTGCTAATCGCAGAAACAATCCCAAAACCAAGAAATATACAGAAATTAAGCTTAAACCCGTGTTGCTCTTCACAAATCTCAAAGCAAAATGGAAAAAGAAAGTGAGAATAATCAGATCAAGTGTAGATCAAATGAAACACTTTTAAATGGGAATTTTTCATTTACATCAAAAAAATCGAAGATTAATTTACAGCTGGGGTACGAACTAAGCAGTATGCTTAATTAGTGATAAATTTTGAGTTGGGGACCTTGGGGTGAGTTGAATTGCTTGACCAATTGATAAGTGTCAATTCCACATATATAATTGGGTGTGTGCAAGAGAGACAGAGATTGAGAGAAATTAGTAAGCAAGATTTTACAAATGGGATTTCCTCATCTTGTAGTAAAGACAGAAACTTTGATTAGTTTACAACTCACAATGCCGCAGATTTCAGACATAAGGTAATATCAGTTAATTACTGTATCTAGTATTTAGTAGTGATAGTACTATGATCAAACATATTACACAAGGAGTGTCAGTGTTCATAGCCTATTATAGGAGTATTTTAACTTGAAAAAAATGATTGAAATTGGTCACTTACACATAGTTTATTATTTAATGTTGATTAATATGATCACTTGATTAGTAGTATGTATAAAAAATATCTTCCTTTTGGGTTAACATTAATTCAATTTGTAAATATGAACAACTTTATGTGAATTACGATAAGTCAATTATCAGTAGCAATGCAGCATAGTGTTTACAATCAGAGGATGTATGCATGATAAATTTTGAAGTCTTCCGTTGAAAGAGAAAAAAAAAAGTCATGTATGAATTCCTTCTGGTCTCGTCAGGTGTCTAATCTCACTTGTCTCAAAATCTACATTGTTCTTAGGCTGGGTAGTAGTCCACGAAATGGTGTTCACTGAAACTTTAAGGGGATCTCCTCCAACTTCCTCCAACAGAACCAGAAGATTTTGTGAAGCTTTCAGGAAGGATCGAGGAATGTGGTACCTAAGGATGAAGTCATGCATAGCTTTAGTTAATTCATACAGTATATTTCAAATGAATTTTGTACTCTGTCAACCCAAGATAAAATTATCCTATTGTCTACTCTGAGTCACTGACTAAAGTGATCATTTATGTGTGTTATTTGTTTAGAGAAGTTTTGTTTTCTGTCAGAGATATAGGTTATGCAGGAACAATCTTTAAGTTTTGTTAGGATTTCTGACAGTTTTCATCATTCAAGCAGGAGAATATGGCTGGCTACTTACATTGTTTGAGAAGGTATTCCTTGAGGGGTTAGCAAGGTCACCCAATAGCGACCAATACTTTGTCCGTTGATCCAAGCTTCACCTTTCCCCATAGCGCTTAAGTCTAAAGCCACAGGGTCATCACCGCCTGGTGCATCGAACATTGCCTGGAAATTTTCACCAGTTTTTTTAAACGATCCATAAAACTCTTTAGAAGTATGAATGTAACATCAAACTCCATTAAACTACACAGAAAATGATTAGGTACTTGAAAATTTTCAAGTAGAATATGAATGTTTACCTTATACCAAGTGAGAGGTTTTGCAGCAGAAGGTTCAAATCCCCTCCAAACCACTTTTTCAATATTCTCTTCTTCATAAATTTGCAAATCTTCTCCCAATAATCCAACCTGAGGAACAATGATATCATCTTATTCTTAATATTGGAAGGTTATTGAAATATCTTGACAACTACATAGCTAAGGAGAATCAACCTTGTATCCCCATGTACAATTTGCTGTTAAATCATAGAAAGCAGTTCCATTGCATCTTACACCCACTTCACGCAGTCCGGCAGATCTCGTCTCGAGATAAGCTCCTGAATCCTAACGTTCAAAGTAACAGAACAAAACCAATATTATTGCAGTGAAATCAATGTAAGCTATGATGTGAAAATGAAATGACATAAACCTATACCGGTAATCCAGCCATCACACTCAGAACAGAAATATTGTTCTTCCCACTATCCAACTTAATTTGGGTTTCAAGAGAGAAATCCTTGACATCACGATTTCCATGTGCACCTCCTGTTTAATGCTATGTAAGAGAAAGAAGCTAGCAAGCACGCAGACTTTATACATTGTATTAAAACATCCTTAGAAACTGAGAAAGTAATACAAAAAATATACCAGCATATGCACCATTCACAAAAGCATGAGCAACATGTGCAGAAGACCGAACATGAAGTACAGGTTCACTACAAGAAGGATTAGCCTCAAAACTGCAAAAGCAACCCAAGAAACAATCACAAAAATAAATGACATAAACTCAAGATTCGTTCTTTTTACCCAAATTCCCCTCATCTGAATTAAGCATAATGCATCAGAATTATCTTAACTTAAAAATTCGTAAAGGCGATTAACTGTAGGAAAATATAGTTCGGTAATACTTATCTGGACTGTTTTATATAAAACATAATTTTTTTTTATGGTCGCATCCTGTAGTAGTAATTCAATGTGATGTTTATTTACCTTAGAGTATACAAGAGATAATCAGATTCATCTTTTGTTACGTTCATGTGCTCTAGTAAAGCATCTGCCTTCAAAGAAGTGTCTGAAAAGCTTGGTATCAGCTCATTTAATACTTCCCATCTGGTAGCTGAGCCGATAATTTGTTCTGATTTTGCATTTCTCGTACCACTTTCTGTTGTTATCTATGAAATACGAAATAGATAGCATAAAAATAAATAAATAAATAAACATAGCTCAACCTTCCCGTTATTAAAGCTAAAATCCGGGGCTGTAATACCTCTGCTGTGTTGAAAGTTATATTTAAACAATCTGGAAGGATACTAATTGACTTTGGAGGAAGTTGATATGTTCTGTTCTGAAACTCAGCATTTGCAATATTTTTTGTGTCATTGTTTATAAGGAACGCGACACAACCTTCGTTTTCTTCTTGGAAAACATAAGCCTGATTATTACAGTCATGAAAATCAATGAGATGTACGTACAATAAACAAATTTTTCTGATAATTGAACAGAAAGAGAAACAGTTGATTACCGTCTGAAGTTGCCCTAGAGAAAAATTGGACTTATTTCCTTCAAGCAAGGTCTTTGAGCAAGCTTTTATCACCATATGGAGCTCCCTAAGGTGACCCCATTTAGGTTGCCTTACAAGACCTATAATTTTCGAAACAAAAGAGAAAAAATGTATGTTTTTCACTTCATACATGTGTGAACTAATCCCTGTGGTAAATGTTGCCATGCACTCACCATATTCATCAAGCGGTGCTTCATCATAGTAACTTGTGGTAACATAAGAAGACCCTGTTCGTCCAAAATTTGTTCCTCCATGGTACTAAATACATGTTAGAATCAGAGGTAAAACTGAGATAACAAAGTATGAAATAGGAAGTGCACAAATAGAGAATCTGATAAGTAAATGGCTGACATTGTAAACAACTTTATACCATGTAGTAATTCACATAACATCCACTATTTTTTGCAAGGAAAAGTGAGACGTGAAATGCAATCTCTTCCGCAGGCCTTATGTATGGATTCCCACCAAAGACTTGGAAGCTGTACAGAAGAATCAAAGTGTTACCAGAGAAATAGATTGCACATTCAACTTTTTGCTGATCTACTTTGTATGTCATAGGTTTCATTCTTTTCACCTTCTCATCTGAACTTGTCTAAACTTTTCTGAACTAATTGACCCTGATGTGAGCTTATTGGCCATTATATGAATTTATATTAGTTGTTAATAGAGCTTGGGTAGCCCTTCGTGGCTGGCCTTGATCTGAGCTCAGGAAGGCTTAAAGGCTTTGCGAGTTACGACTAAGATACATGCATGCTTCTAAATCAGAAACCTAAAGATGACTCAATACCTAGCTATAACTTAAACAAATGCCAACCGCGTCTACCTCCATCTGAATCATAACAAAAGGAATTACACATACAAGGATGTCCAGTTTTCTGTCCACATTGATGGTTTGTTAGGAAAGTTAGGTCCTGCAAAAGTTTCCCCGCACTTCATTCCGTTGCATGTATTAATCTGTTAAGTGATCAAACAGAGTTAAAGTTAGGACTAAATAATTTACTTCTCCTCTATGTTACAAAGAGTAATGCCAAAAATTATTGGCAATGAGGGAACTAACCACAGGATCAGGAGCATCGCTTTGCTTACACATCACCCAGGGAACACCGGTCTGAAGCCCGACAGACATATTAGTAGCCCAGCGTACATAAGATCGTCCTTTATCCCCAAAAGCTGCTTCGATGTTTTGATATTCATTTTCAATCTATTTGAAGATTTATAGTTTGTAAATTCATAGTTGATTGGATAAAACATTAAAACTCATTATTTGAGATGCTATTTCATTATCTTACCTGTGACAATATAATAGGGCCTCCTTGTGAAGCATACAGACCCTCAGACTTCATGAGGTTCACTATTTTTGTGGTAAAATTTTGCATATAGAACTACAAAAGAAGTAAGGAACAGTTATAAGCAAAATTCAGTGATGATTACACTTTTGAAAATATGTCAAACAGAAATTAAGAAGCAGCAGAAGTACTTTGAATGGTTCGTTATCTGTTCTATATGAAATGCCAGGAATGTCATGCAGCCAAAACGGAAAACCCCTGCAACATCAAAATGGTGCATACATTACTGTAAGAGGTGCATAAGTATAACACCAGAAAACATATAACATGTGTTCTAGAAACATATACATGTAACGCATTATCATATAGCAAATTCAAGATGTCAGGACTTTATGTAAATACACACCCATAACTCCATTCACTTTCAATGTAGGGGCCGATCCTAAGGCAAACGTATAACCCTTGCGCTTGAACTACCTTGATGAACTTAACCAAATCATACCTTCCAGTAAAATCATACTGCATAAACATGAAAAAACTGCATTAATATTAGAAAGATATGACCAGATCAGCATATTTAAGCATGAAAACAGGATAACAGAACAACTCATACCTGACCTGGTTGGGGTTCATGGACGCTCCAGAACACATAAGTTTGAATAACATCCAGACCACCATCTTTGGCCTTGGCTATTAATGACGGCCACATCTATAAACGACATTTGAAATGGTTGACACACAAGTTGCCTAACTTGTTCGATTAAGTGAGAACAGCTACGAAATATGCACAATTTTATGAATGCAAAATCTTCACATGAACATACAGTGGTGTAGGAGATACCTTAATTCTCACATGTTCGAGGATAGTACCTTGTGAGTTGTGAGCAGTCATTTTTTATTTCCATTTTAAGGTTATACATGGATCCTACATTCCATTCCTCCATGGATTACAGACATGTAGACAAAATAAAATCCATAGTGTTATCATGTGCTACTTACTTTGGCGTGATAGTTTGATTAAGATTGTGTCTGATTCTCCTCCATTTTATTACAGCAAAATATAAATTTGCATTACATGTATGCCTTTAAAGGCATTGTTCATCACCACATCATGAAACCCACCCTCCTTCATATTCCCCATTACTAAAAACACTTACGATCTGTTAGTTGTCAGACTTGTCACTAAGATTGTAAGATAGGTCTCGTAAAAATAAGAATTGATGTAGTGATCGCTCACAAACTGATCCTTCATGCACACAAAACAATTTAGGGCATCCTATTCCCTCCATCCTAAAAAATTATTCAAATTTCATTTTGAGTTATCTTCGAAAAATTGTTCCATTTTCTTTTTGGGCAAGTTCGGACCATGTGCCAAACTGTCATGCTATAAACAAAGTATATATGACAAAACTGCCTGCACTTCCTATAATAAAGAGTGAAATTACAACAACAAAAAAACGAAAACGAAAAGGAGTACACTTGTGTAGACTGTAGTTAATTTAGTGACGATTAGTCGATTACTTTGATCATGTTTCATTGATTGGCCTGTACACTGTACAGCAAGTAACTTTCGCTGGTGAAGAAATTTGAGGTCATATTTGTAGGGATGTAACGTTTGCAAAAATGGAAATTTTGGTATGGGATTATGGGAATAAAGAAATTGAAATAACCCCTTACCCCTGCGAAAGTTACTTATTAACATTCATTGACTAATTAAAAAGTTAGATAAAAGCGTTTTAGGTATCAATTAGACTACCCGTCATAAAAATCAAAGAAATGTTCCAAATATTTTAGCTTTTTACGTCCATTTTTTTATTTTGCCCCATTTCTATTTATAAAATCAAAGTTAAAAAGTGTAATCATAAATTCTCATCATGTTATAATAAATAATATATTCAAGTTAGATTTTGTTGGATATGTCCCAATATAATTTTTGTCTTAAAAATTGTGAAAAGTTAAATGAGAAAAAAAAAAAAAGGGACAAAGGAGTAATGGTCAAATATGGATTGGCAGAGTGGCAGAGGCAATATATGAGAAATTGAGATCGTACCACACAACCATGTATTTGATACACCCAAATGGAGTCTAACATTCTAACTCATTATTGTGTTCCTCTCAACTCCCAATTTATCTAATACGAATAAATCTCAAGTTTCACAAGCATTCGAATACTTACTCCATAGTGCATTGAGTGAATTAGAATGGTTGATACTTTACTGATACCAAAGCTTTTACTTTAAACAATTTATGAAATTCTAAGTTTGACTCCAATAGCAACAAGCTAACAACTTTGTTACTACAAAATGCACTTGAAATTTTAAATCATAGCCTACATTATACTACTTCGTATGAACTTGGATATGATTTCATTATATGCAATCTACATATATCAGCTAGTGGAATAGCCCGTCCTTAATCATTTGCCCCATTTGACTTTTTCACGGTTTTTGAGACACGACTTAAAACGATTTTATTTCCAAAACCATAAGACAAAAATTATGTAAACTTGATATACTAAAAATTTTCATTAAGATGAATCCAACAAGATCTCACTTAACATACTATTTATTATAATATAATTAAAATTTATGGTCAAAATTTTTAAACTTTGTCTCTAAAAATGAAAATATAGGAAACAATTAGAGATAGAGGGAGAATTTAATACGAGTAAGTTTAGAAAAAACTGAAAATACAAACCTGGGGAGTACTCCGGGGATAATGAATGGAACCAGAGAAAAGGAGTTTCCTCTGTCCACCAACAATGAGAGACCTTCCATCGTAAGTAACTTCTTCACTTCCTACACTTGTGACTATTATCATCACTAGCATCACTCCAACCACAACCCTCCATCCCCCCTTCATTTTCACTCTTCTTTATTACCTCACAAGTCACAAGAACAACGCTAGCTGCATCATTGCCCAAATACTTCTTCATGCAATTTATGAGCAGCAGTAGCACCTCATACTGGAGCACATCTGACTCAATACTAATCAAGAAAACTGAAACGTTTCTGCTACTACTTTTATAACAAGAAACAACAAAAACAAGCTTTAAAAGTTTTTTACTTTTTTCTTAGCTTGTTTCTGATCCTGCAATTTAAAGCACAAAAGATAAACTGAACCTCAGAAGTCACAGGTTTTGTTTAAAAATCACACTCATAATAGTCCCTATGTTTGAAATTTGGCGGCTATGACCTATAAGAATATGACACCTACTACTCTTGGAACAAAAAATAATTTTTTGCTTTAATAATATGTTATAAGGTTAGATTAGGAATTTTGATACGATTAGCGATTTTCGTTTTCAATATTCCTGATTAAGATGGCGTATATTTGGAGGAATTCCTCGATTCATTCTTCTAAGCTTGGGGTGTAAGAGAGGAAGTTGTAAATGATATCTGTTAAAAGTCACCTTTTATGGTCGTTTTGTTCACATCATTTCAATGTGGTTTGTTATAATGTGCATACATTACTATATATATACATATGTAGGGTACTATACTTTTTCAATGGTGAATGACCCTATCCACGCACTTAAATTAAGGCAAAATAAAAACTCGTTCGACCGTCACTACAAATTGAAAGACCTCGATGCAAACGAGAGCATCTACTATGGCCAGAAGTGCTCCTATCGACATGTAAATGAAGTGCACGTCTAAGATAATGTAAAATTATACATAATCAAATGGTTTTTTTTTTCTTGATAAACCAACAAAATTTGTAAAATTATGTTACTATAATGCACATACAATATAATCAATCTTTTATCATAGTGTTGAAGTGTATACACTGGCCGCTCCCTAGGATTACCCATATTCGATCAAATATAGTACATGACACACATTATTCCAACAAAAACTATAGATAATAATAATGTTGCCATCAATACTTCAACTTCACCCTACAAATTCTACTACCACACACATTATTCCAACAAAAACTATAGATATATATTATCTTCCAAATAATATTATCCTAGGTGTGTGTATGTAACGTGTATAATATATTTGTATTACTGCGTATATGATTCATAATATATGTACAAGTATAGACATCGTCTCTAACTTCTTACTTTATTTTTATTTTTTGGCAAAAACGTGTCACTTCATGATGTATACCATCATTTAATTTATAAAATTTTCATTGTGATATATACTATTAAAACCATGCATTCGAATTATAATCAAAAGTTCACAACTATTGTGCATTATGAAGATCGATCAGACACTTATTTTTCCTTGTGATGGATTAAACCAAAATTTCCTTATGATGGAACATTGTACACTGGAAAATATTTTCAAAGAGATGGAATCAGATCTAAGTAAAACCACCTCAGCAAAGAACTCCAAGCTATCAAACAAAAAAATAGCCATTTATAATATAACTTAGAGGGTAAAGGAGGACTCAATGGTAAAATAAGGTGGAATAGTAGATCTCTGTCATAAAAAGCACGTGCGTAATTGTGTAAAGATGTGAATGTAAAAATTATTTTAACATGCTGCTTTCGAATAATTTATATATACATTAATTAATACTTGCAATTATTGGCCGTTGCAAATTGCTAACAGACTCTACTAGCAAAGTAGAATAACGTTCCTACAAGCTGACATACATATGCGTCCGAGTTGTAAGTGAATTAGTTGAACAACCACGTCAAAACGGAGGATTGCGTACGTTACCGTATTTACAAAAAATATATCGTTCATTATCAAAACTTTCAAAGTACGCACAATAAATGCAAAAACATACTAATAATAGAACTTAAACATTACTTCTCCTTCGTCCATAAAAGAAAGTATCATTTGACTTTTATGGTATGTAAGACACGACTTTAAACGTTTTTATCTTTAAATCTATAAGGTAAAAAATTGTGAAAATTTGATATTCTACATTGAAATGTATCCAATAAGATTCTACTTGAATATATTATTTCTTATAATATGATGATAATTTATGATTTAACTTTTCTAACTTTAACTCATATAAGTCACCCTCGAATGAGATAACTATTACCCTCATAATGAGAGTAATATGTCCCCGATCTCTTCTTATTTCTCATATACCATCATAATATTTCTTTATCACCTCTCCTCTTTTATACGATCACCTTTATTTATCTTTAATTTTCTTTGGATTGACTTTTATTATGTCCTAAATCAAGCATGTCCTTATGCAACATATTTAAAATATGGATTATCGTTTGAGGTTATTTAAAAAAGGTAATAATACTGCTGGAAATTCAGCAATGAAAACGACTCAATGGGTTATATGGACTTGAAGCAGCCCATGGGGCAAAATTAAAATTTCTGAAATCATTGTAGAGATACATACAACCATGCAATTGAAAAGCAGTAAACCCAAATCATATTGCTGTGTAATGTAAGAGTTAGACGCTGGAGGAATATGAACACTACAAAATTGAAAGATTATGAACAAGAAAGGAGCGCAGGGGGGTCTGATTTTCTGGGTTCTTTTTGGTTACTTTTTATTTGTATGTAGTTTATATTTAATTCATGTCAAAAGTTATAGTTGGCCTATAGTATATGTCAACGAGTGTAATTTGGCCTTTTTTTTCTATAATGCAAAAGAAAATGCAGTTACCTCAGCTTGTAAATGACCTTTTTAATATGAGTATTGCACATTTTTGTTTTCAGGAGCACATTTTAATCAGCATGCATGCTTCCAAATGAAGTCACTTCTCCGGCTGCAGGGCACACCAATATCGTGGTTGTAACTTGTAATGAAAGGAAAGGAATTACTCCGTAAAGATAATTTATTCACATCTGGCTTGGTTGAATGGAAATGATGTGAAAAGAAAGTGAATAACAATGGCTACATTGCCTCCTTTCCTTGTTGGGTTTGAGTAGACCTGTGCATTGGGTCGGGTCAGGACCAAAATGGGTCACATGTAAAACGGGTCAGGCTGGACTAGGCCAAAGAAGATGCAAAATGGGACGAGTCGGGTTGGGCTAAAGAAGATACAAAACAGAGCGAGTCGGGTTGGGTTGTCCAAAAATATTATAGGTTTTGTCTATAAAGAGTGATAGTTTACATGTGTCATCTCCAGTCTTTGGCAATGGACCATAGACAAGTAAGTGGAAATAATTCATTACCTGATAGTGTTTAAAGGTCTTGAAAACTATTGGTCCACTATTTACCCAACTTGACCCATTAAAGACTCAATAAAACATGACCTTTTAAGAGACCGACTCATTAAGCACAAAATTGATTAGACCCTTTTATAAAAGGGTCGGTTAAGGGCCCTTAAAGGGGCCCCTCCCTTTTGAACGGGTCTAGGTTGGAGAACTTTGCATAGGATGTGGAAGAAGCAAAAAAAAACCGAACGTATAAGTATCCTCATTGAGATTCTCCTTTTACTCCTCTAGTTATTTGGATGGAGATGAAGTTGGCCTAACTTTTCTTCCACAATTTCTCTCCAATAAACATTAAAACTTTATGTTTACACTCAGTGACTGTTTCAGGTATAGCCTTATTTATTATAGTTAGCAGTAAGGTTTTGTAGTTTTGACCTCTATAGTTGAAGCTTGAGCAAAATTAATATTCAATAATGATGGTGGTTGCTGTCAGTGGTGGATCACGGGCCAAAAATTTAGAAAGAACAAGATTTGATGAGCTCTCAAACTCTAGTTCAAAAATTTAACTCTTAACTATTAAACCATAACTTTTTTACGTTAACTTTGAATAACATATTTACTTCATGTAAAGACCCAAATTTTTTTTCTGAGAAGAATCCTCTCCGTGTTGAAAGAAGTAGAGTTTGAGAGTACAAACCTTTTTATGTTAACAAAGTTAAGTTAGTGCTGTTCAGAGAGGTGTTGAAAGAACAAGTAACTAGCCACAGCAATCAAGACAATGAAAAAAACCATCCAATTTAGAAGTATATAGTTGATCACTTGATCTACAATGGATTGAGGGACAGCAGATTCTATTCCTTGCTTCTTTTATTCCGCAGCTTTCCATGCTTAATTATGTGTGCTCTACATAGGCATTTATAACCAGCTATATCATATTGTCAGCATTAATGTAATTTGTGCATATTATTCTACCTTATTGCATGTTGGCTCTTTTTTTTTCCCTGAGTTTTATTACAGACCTGACCAGGTTTATCAAACGCATGCAATTAATGTCTTTGTGAAGTATTGTGGTCTCTCCCATGTTCTAGCTAGCTTGCACCAAACTCAAGAACCAATCATCTCTTGTATAGTTGTATGCTATGTAAATAATAAGGAAAATTTTGCCTGAATCAATCCATATGATTGCACAGGATTATGATTGAAGTTTGGTTATGACAGCTTCACTAGCTTGTTGGGATTTTAGCACTTCAAAAATCCATAATGAAATTCTAACAGTTTTCAAATCAAAGTGCCATTGTTAACGTAACCCATGGAGTACAGAAACTCACCTATTGTTGGGCTGCTATTTCCTACTTCTACTACAGTATCGGAGATACAAATTAACATACATTGATCCAAGTTGATATTTTTGTTTCTGTCTTTGGTTCATCAAGAACTAAGAGCTAATTGGAAGGGCATGCATGCTGAATATCTTGAATCCCACATAGTATTTTCTTATTTTCATTGCAAATTTCCATTACATTAGAGATGACAAAAATTTGTCCAAGAAAAAATAAGAAAAAGAAAAGTTAAAGAATATAAGGATTCCAATATATAGGCATGAGTTGGAACCAAAACAATTATGGATTAAGGCTCTATTCTTCTTGACTTATTTAAATAAGTTTCCGTAAAAATAAAATGCATTTCCAAAAATAAGTTAAGTTCGGCAGAAATAAAATAAATTTAGCAAAAATAAGTTGAGTTGAGAAAAAATAAAATATACTTAGGGAAAATAAATGGAGGAGAACAAAGTCTAAAGAGATTGGTTGATCATGGCAAATCAAAGAACAAATTAAAGGTGAATAAATCAAATAAACAACTTACAACTTAGCAAGAATGAAAAATATATGAGCAATGTCCTGCTTCTTTTGAGTCCGAACATTCCATAAACTCTGCCCAAGTCCACTATGCTTTATTAAAGTGATTAATCAATCCATTTGAATCAAAGAACTAATTTAATTAAAGGTGATAAAATAACTTACAATATTTAGCAATAATGAAAGATTATATGATCAATGTCGTACTTCTTTTGAGTCTAAAACGTTCCATAAACTATGCCTAAGTCCATTATACTTCACTAAACCCTTGAAACTCATCTAACACTAGTGTGTGCATATATCCAAGAGACGAAATTCATACTTGTTATTACTCTTATAAGATGAAATTTGCGATATATTCGAATGTATGAGAGTAGGGTTTCTAAAAATTTTGGGAATTTGGTAAGTTGAAGTATGAATTTATGACATAAATCATGAAAATGAAAGAAGAAGTTAGTGGATACAAAAAATGAGGACGATGATTATTTTTATAACTTTTAAAAAAATTTACGGGCAGAATTATATATAAATGATATTAAGAGAGGCTGATTCTTTTAAGAAAATAACTTTAAAAAAATAAATAAGTAGAAACTCCAATATACTCGATTTAGAAATTAATGGTAATAATAATATAAGAGATGACGTTGGCTTAATCAAATTATGTCAATCCAAATTAACGTATGTTCAACCTCTTCTAGAGTCGGGTGAGAATCACACCAACGTAGCATATTAGCATCTCTCCCTATCTCGCCAATGTCGATGTCTCTCTCTTAGACATTAGGCTCTCTCAAATCTCAATCAAACTCCGCATCCCCCCACCTTTTGTTTACCTCCCGACATTTGACACGCCAATTTTCTTCAATCCCAACTTTCACATCATCATTCTTCGCGGATCTACATGAAGAAATTCGGCGCCTAGTAATTACTCGATTTCTTCTCCAAATTATTCGAGTTGAGTAACTCATAATCAGTTAATTTCAAACCTCTAGATATCTGGGTATGTGTCAAATCTCTCTACTCTCTTTGTTCAATTCACTTTCATTTAATTGGGCATGCTAAATTTTTAATCTTTGGTGTCATAAATTTTCTGGGTTTAACGAATTTCTGGGTTTCCGATCTTTGTTAATATTGATCTTGCTAAAGTGTAATTGAGTTCTTTTTGGTTTGGGTTTTAATTCAGTTTTTGGGGTTTAAATTTGATTACTTTATTGAGTTGTGTAGCCAAAGTTACAAGATTGAATATTTTGGGTAATCGTATTGCTTGTCTAGCTTATACAGAGTTGTCCGATTCGTTCGAGTTTCTGTTGTGATTGGATTTTGCAAGTACAGATGTTTTGTTTGGGTTAGTGTTGAAGCTGCTATAATTATTGAACTTTGGAAGATGGCTTGAAAATATAAATATTGAGGTTGAAGCTAGCAGGACATGAGTTGGCTGGTACTCGGCATTTGCTATCGTGGATTTATTATTCTCTGGTTGAAGATTGGATGAATTTATGAATGAGAGCTTGCGGTGGGGCATTTAGGGTTGAGTGTCTGAAAATGCATCCTCATATATGAATGGAGATTTTGGTTATATTTTTGTGATTGAAAGTGCGAATCACATTAAGGACATTGGATTGGATTTGAGATAGGTTTTCGTTATTCTCATAGAAATAGGCTATAGGATCACATATGCTGGTTTGATTTACTTGTTTTGGAAGTTGACTTGTCTGTTGGCCTATATATTTGATGATTATTTTTTCTATTTAATATTCAGGGGTAATTAGCTTTAATTGCCTGTTAGTCACCTGTTTCTCTGTTGCTCCAGGGATATGGATGGGCAAGGTGGCCGAGGCAGTAGTGTGGATGTCTTCTTGCAGAACTATAATCTTGGTAAAACACTTGGTATTGGTTCATTTGGCAAGGTGAAAATTGCAGAGCATAAATTAACTGGGCACAAAGTTGCCATCAAGATATTGAACCGGCGTAAGATTAAAAACATGGAAATGGAAGAGAAAGGTATGGATCTGATTTTCTTGATTACTCACCTTACACTTCCCTGCATGGCTGTTGAATATGTTATCATGATGTTCAAGTTCTAGATCCAGAGCTTCCACTTCTAATAACATTTATCTATTTATTTTTTATTGGACTGATGTATTTTCTTTTTATAAGCAATTCGTGTTTTAATGTTTAAACTATTCTTATAATATCCATCATATGCTTGAGACTCTGTTCTTGAACAATACTGCACTTACCATTTAATAATGTTGAATTAATGAGACACTTGTAAATATATGAATGTGTAAGGGTATAAAGTTTGAAAATAAATTGAACACCTATGAAAGATTACCAACCCATTGTTGAATACCCTTAGTAGGCCTGGAACTTCTAGACTTCTAGTTTGTCCGAAGACATCTGTAGTGGGTTAGTGTATCAACCAGTTAATTCCATGACCCTGGATGAGATTTGTTTCCATCAATCAGGACCGCTCTCCTCAAAATGTATGTTGTTGTTTCTGTTTTTTTATTTTATTGAGATTCTTGATCACTTTTGAGTTGAAATGTCTCCTTGCTGTGAACTCAGTGGCTCTTGATGTTTCATTGCCAGATCATGTTTAAGATTATGACATCATTTTTCTGTTTTTGTAGTGAGAAGAGAAATCAAAATTTTGAGACTATTCATGCATCCCCATATCATTCGACTTTATGAAGTTATTGAGACACCGTCGGACATTTATGTTGTGATGGAATATGTCAAGTCTGGAGAACTATTTGACTACATTGTGGAAAAGGGTAGGTTACAAGAGGATGAAGCACGGAATTTTTTCCAGCAGGTAAAATTTTTCCTATCTTTACTAGTCATATATCTCAAATAAATTTACGGGTGTTTTTAATTTAGTTTTGTTGCTTTCTTGGAGCAGATAATATCTGGAGTAGAGTATTGTCACAGGAATATGGTTGTTCATCGGGACTTGAAGCCTGAAAACCTTCTATTAGATTCACATCACAATGTGAAAATAGCAGATTTTGGTTTGAGCAACATAATGCGAGATGGTCATTTCCTGAAGACCAGCTGTGGTAGCCCAAACTATGCAGCCCCAGAGGTATGATACTCTAAAAATTTCTTTTATTTATTTTGACCTCATTAAGCCCATGTTCACTGATCTGAGGCTGACTTTGCATACAATGCTCTTTAAAGTGGAGACTGAATGTTAAAGGTTGAGTTTGAAATTTAGCTGCTGCTTAGAAATTCTATTGATCTTTTCTTATTGCATAAATGTCCTACATTCCATTCCACTATATCATTTATTCTTTCAAAGTTGCTTGTTTCTGTTTATCTTGGCTCTCCTTCTCTGATTATAAAGTGTCCATTTTGTCAAGGAGATGTCCAAGGATTTACTTTGGTAAACTGTGAGTCTGCATTTAGTTGGAGCAATTTCTTGTACATTATTTTTATCATTTCATTCTCCTTATTACATGTTTAAATATGTGCCATGTCAGAACTCTAGTGGCTATTGTCATTAGTAAATGTTGTGCTATCCTATATGATACTCTTTTTGAAACATGATGTACCTTTTGTTGTGCACTTAGGTAATTTCTGGCAAACTCTATGCTGGTCCTGAAGTTGATGTATGGAGTTGTGGTGTTATATTATACGCTCTTCTTTGTGGTACCCTCCCTTTTGATGATGAAAACATTCCCAACCTTTTCAAGAAAATAAAGGTACTATTCTGAATTTGTTGTTGATTGACAGTCACCAGATCACGTGGTTTATACATTGTGTATATTTGTTGTGTTTAAAAAAAAAATTATTAATCGTTTTGCTATGCTGCTCTTGTACTTTTATCTATACTCTCTTATTTCATGTGCATACATGTGTGTTTGTGTACACGTGTGTGGGTGTGAATGCAGAGAGGGGGAGAGAGATTTTTGCTTACTACAGTACTATATGATTTTGGCTTGTTACTTACAGATTATCAACATTTGTCTTACTTGATACTTAAGCTTTTGAATTATACTTCGGTAACTTATGCTCCTTTTTTCTTCTAAAATATGTTGATAATTATGTCATTGGATTCAATTCATGAAAGTCGATGAAAAATTTGAGATGTACTTGCTACAGGATTTAGAGCTGCTTACCATTAAGAGCACTAACGCCCTAGAACATCTATGTCAACAAAATCTTGGAATTCATAATGGGAAATTGAGAAAGAGAGGAATAAAGTTATTGTTTCATAAGAAATGAGGGGAATTTGGTTCTTAAATATCTTATTGCAGTGTTCTTACCAAATATGATGAATGTTTTGATGTTTCTTCTATTCTTTTTTTCTTTCACTCTCAACGCCTTTCACATTACAGCAACTTAATATCCTTTAGAACTCTCTTATGTGGCCTTTACAGTTTACACCCATGAAGGTTTTCCAAGTGAAGTCACCCACTTTGTGACTTTTGGCTGAATGCGATCCTGAAGAGTGAACGAGTGACCTATAAATTGACCTTGGATTGGGGAATGGACCAACCAGAAAGAAAGAAGAGTTTTGGAAGAGGGATATGATTCTAGCTTAGGATTACTTGTCCCTACTCCTTAGAGTTTGGGTTTTTGTTGGAAGAAACATATGGCATTCTATATTCTTAGGATTTTATGGTTATGACTGTTGGGCTTAGTACAAAGGCATGTTGCAGCTGTTGGCTGGCCAAATCAAAAATTAAGGTTTTGGATATTTTGGTTGATATTGCTAGACTTCAAGGCTGTTTTGGCCAAAACTTTAGTTTTCTGACTTGAAATGGCATGCTACATTTAGGGGTATGTGACCGTAATAGTATTTCCTAGTTTACCCTATGGGTTATTTTGCTGTCAGTGTTTGATGTAATCGGTTAAATTCCTCTTAGAGCTCCTCAAAGTTCAAACGATGGTATTAATGGGCTTAATGTGGGGAGCTACAAAATAGTGAGGATATCAATGTGATGAGTTGGGATGTCAATAGCTCATGAAAAGAGCAGAAGGACAGTCTGTTGTAGATCCTAATTCCAAAGTGTTATATTTAGTGATGAAGGGAGTAAAACAGAGGTTAACTTTGTGTGATATATTTTTAGTCTTACTAGTTCAAGAGCATGTAAAGTGTAGATGTTTATATGGGAATGAAGCAAAGTTTTGACTTTGATGAAGATTTGTATTGTGAAATTTGGGGATGAAACAAAGTGTTGACTGTGATCGAAGAATTGTATTTGACAACTTGGGGATGAAAACAAATTTGACTTTATATAAGATCTGTATTGACAATTGCTGAATGACCTAACTCTGATTGAGTAAGATTCCTATGTTTCCACAACCTCGTCTTTTTTATTTGCTAGGTTCTGAACATAACCCAGTAGTTCCTATGTGGCTCATTGAACTATGAATACCTTGTTTACTATTTGGTAGCTCCTAGTTCATGCATATCAAATTAAGATTTAAATTGAAACCCTTTACTCATTAAGGGTGAAAGTGTATTTAGAGAACTTGGGTGATGATGGTTTGATTGGTTTTTACTAACTCCGGCCATGACCAAGCAGCATGCTGGAAATTTTTGGAATCACAAACTCTTTATAAATGTATGACGGGCAATCCTATAAAGGGTAATTCTTTGCATAGCCTGTATGCTAAGGTCACATAATGTGTTGAAAGTGTGACAGGCCATCAACTAGCTTCTAAAATCACCCAAATTGTTTATTGTAGTTCTAGTTGGTTAAGTGTATTACTGACACCGTGATCTTAGGAACCCTCAATGGACATTTTGAGTTGCTACAAACGTTTATAACGGATCATTTATTCATGATGTAATTACATTTGGTGTTGGACTGCACATTTTTTTGTATATATCAAAATAATGAGGCTTAGTTTTACCAATTTTTATGTATAGATTATGAAATTTATATGGTCTGCAATTCATCACTGTTCATTTTTTTGTACAAAACTTATTTTTTTGTAAGATAGCCTGCAAGTTTAATTGGAAAAGCAGAAGAGAACTTCTTGTCATATGAATTTTATTATGTAGGGTGGGATATACACCCTTCCAAGTCATTTATCACCTGGAGCTAGAGATCTGATCCCAAGGATGCTTGTAGTGGATCCTATGAAAAGGATTACGATCCCAGAGATCCGTCAGCATGCATGGTTCCAAGCTCATCTCCCTCGATATTTAGCCGTTCCACCACCAGATACAATGCAACAAGCGAAGAAGGTTTTGCCTTGATATTTTTTGTTGGTTAAATGCTTCATTTATGCTATTGAAATCGCTGGGTTGTGCATATTCCTGAGTTGCAATTAATTATACCTTGACATTGTTTTGAAATTTCTTCTAGGTCTGTGATGTTTTGAACTGGCAGACATCCACAACTGTCTTATTGGATATTTGGATGCCATTTTCTTGTTGATCATTCTTTGGTGCAGGAATTTGCGTTTTTTTTTCATGCTTAATAAGTTTTTGGTATAAGTTTTGCCATTTTCAATGCTCTATAACTTTCATATGTTTTGTTTTCTGCTTTTTGATCCTTTTGCAGCCAAGTTGTAAATTGATGTTTTTCTTCCAACAGATTGATGAGGAGATACTCCAAGAAGTTGCTAGAATGGGATTTGACAGGAACCAGTTAATTGAATCTCTCCGCAATAGACTCCAAAATGAGGTCTTGATAAATGCTTCAAATTTGCTGTCTAACTGTTCTACTTAAACATGGAAATTAATTTCAAATTATTACATCCATTATAGGGGACTGTTGCATACTATTTGCTTTTCGATAACCGCTTCCGAGCTTCAAGTGGCTATCTTGGGGCTGAGTTTCAAGAGACAATGGTACGTAGTTTTTCCTTGCATATTTTTGTTTAACTTGATATTGTTCTTTGAGAGACTTGCCTTGAGTGGTGAGATTGATTGTATGAATTGTTTTTAAGAGTAAATGGAGTTTCTTTGCTTGACAATTTGTGTCTTTTTGTACTATCTGGTTGAGGTTTATTGAAACTATAGAAGTTGTTACGATGCTCTTGTTAAAATCTGCAAAAAGGGAAAAAAAAAAGTTCCATGTTTTCTTGTTTCCTATTTCCTGTACTGCTTAATAGAAAGCAGTTATCCCAGTTTGTAGGTATCCTTTCAATATGTATGCTGCATCCTTTTTTCAGGAGAGCACTATTGGCCGTATGCATCTAAATGAAGTTGCATCTCCAGTTGCTGGGCACCAATATCATGGCTATGTTGATTACCAAGGACTGGGCTTGCGACCGCAGTTCCCTGTTGAGAGGAAATGGGCTCTGGGATTACAGGTTGGCTGTTTTCTGCATGAATGAAATATTTTCTTCATTGACTTATACATTCAGTCTGTTGTTTGTGATTAGTAATTTCTTTTTCATTCTGGAACAAGGCTTGTTGTGAATTGATTGCCTCAGTCTTTCTTGGAACAAGGCTTGTTGTGAATTGATTGCCTCAGTCTTTCTTATTAGATTGTGTGTTTTTTTTCTAGAAAGATTGTTATTCTTGATGACCTTAGCCAAAGAATGGCAGGAAATATGAATTTCTACATTTCTGCCAGTGTATTTTTGTTGTATTAAATCCGTAAGAAAAAATTTGGAATTTATGTTAATTGTAAGAGAAGGAGACCCTGTATAAATAAAATATAATGCATGAATATGAAATGGAGAAAGTAGTATATGGCCTAAAATTGCAAGGAAAAAACACCCAGTGGTATAGTACTTTGGTTGAAAGGAATTGACAGGAAGGGAAGTGAAAGGAGCTACTTTTCCATGTTTGGTTTCAGTTCCTTTTTTGGTAGAATTCGGAAGAAAGGTTTCTTATTGAAATCCTCACATGACTTTCTCACCAAGTTGATGACATTATTTAGGTGGAAAGGAAGATAATCGAATGGATTTAACAAATTTGCTTTCCATTCTCTCTCTCTCCAAGAATGGATTTGCATACTTTCCTTCTGTATTTCTTTCCTTTTGTTGAATATTGTTTTCTGACGGATCTTTCGGTGATTAGCGTACTAGATTTTGACTAGTTAAGGATATGTTTTGCTATTTGGTTGCAGTCTCGAGCTCATCCTCGGGAAATTATGACGGAAGTTCTGAAAGCTTTGCAAGAGCTGAATGTTTGCTGGAAAAAGATTGGGCATTATAACATGAAGTGCAGATGGATTCCTGGCATTCCTGGTCAGCATGAAGGGATGGTTGATAATCCTGTACATAACTTTTTTGCTGAAGAGTCTAGCATAGTTGAAAATGATGGAGTGTTTAAGCCTCCCAGTGTTGTGAAGTTTGAGGTGCAGGTATGTTTCATGTCTAGCAGCTAATTTGTGAATATTATTAGTAGATGCCTTTGTGGATATGCTCTTCGTGAATTTACTCTTCATTGTTGATTTCTATCATTCATTTGTTGCCTGTGTTTCTGGAATTTGCTTCACTATAGTTGTTACTATGTAGTATGGAGTAGTTATTCACTTATTTGTGTACTATGAGGCATTTGACATAAGAAATGTTGTTTGGAATGACTAATGAATTTGAATATCATTTTTTCTTTCAACATATAATGATTAATTTTGAGCGTAAGGGACATATGCCTGAATGCCTCTAATAAGGGAAAGGAATTTTTAAGATTGTGAAAATGGAAAAGCTTTAACCTATTATAAGTTTCTTGGATAATAGTCATTGTGCTACAGTTTCTTATCTTATGTCTTGCCTCTTCTTAGTTCTTGCCTTGCTTGATCACTTTTTCAAATGTTTGTTCAATATTTTCATGCCATAATATTGTAAGATGAGAATTATATGGGACAAATGGGAGGTTTGAATATTGTGTAGAGAAGTGAAGAAATATCTTGTAGGGGGAGGAGGCTTATATTTTTGGATCCTTTATCTCTCATTCGTGTATTAAACAGTACTATCTTGCCAGGAAATCTGCTTATACTATAGGCTTTTACTATCTCTTTTGCTGCTTATGCATATAAGCTATATTAACTTATCTTTTCTTCATTGATTAGCATAATAAATTTTAATAGATTTTAGCTATATAAGTTATCTATATTAGCAAATTATAATGCTTTTCTGCTTTGAATGTCTCACAGCTATACAAGACCCGTGAGGAAAAGTATCTGCTTGATCTTCAAAGGGTTCAGGGACCTCAGATGTTATTCCTGGATCTTTGTGCAGCTTTCCTTGCTCAACTCCGTGTGCTCTAGCTAGACCAGCTTTATCAAAGTCTCATAGCATTCATATAATTTGTATATATGATCTATGGTTCTGTATGTGCATTGTTTTTCTTGATAGAACTGAGTTTTATGCTGACCTATGTGCTTACCAGGTGGAGTATCGATTAATCATGATATTCGAGGAGTATTTTGGCTCTCCCATCTCATGGTCCGCCTAAGTTTGAACTCTCAAAGCCACCATCTCTTCTATGCAGTGTAGAAAGGCAAAATTTGCATGAATATTAAATGTTCAAGCCTTTTGAATCTCTAAATAGTTGACCATACCACTAGCCAGGATTACAAAATGATATTTGGTCTGTTGACGATGTAAGCGTTTCCACTGGCTTGAGTGGGAATGCCATTATACATCAATGGTGTGCCGAAATTAACGTTTATATAATATGGGTAGGTTATTTAAATTAATGACCTAGAGGTGGTTTTTCACTGTTTGACTGTAACTTGAGTATTCAGCTGTTTTTTTTCACTGCTTTAACGTTCAATGCAATAAAATGGTGCAAGAGGCATTCTGCTGACAACAGTTGTATACCCTGAGCAATATAGTGTACTACGTAGTTAGTGTCACTGTTTAAGATATAACTTGTATTTCGATTTGATAGTTTATGTTGCTTATGCATTTTGTACAAAAAAAAAAAAAAAAAAAGGAAGAAAATGATTGCATATTTGAGTTAATCTTCATCTTAATTTAAGTATTGATTTTAGGCATTTGATTCTCTGAAGTTGGTTTATCAGGTTTTCTAAGTATTACTATGTCATCTTGGGGCTGTGTAAGAACATACCTAAAAAATAATTACAGATCATATTAGAACCCCTATATTATATAAAAACCCATCTACAACCGTTGATCCAATTCAATGAGTGCAAAAATGGGCCTGGTGTGCAGTAACAGGTAGTGAACACACGAATGAGTTTGTGATTTTTAGGATGTTAAACAGTCATTCTTCATAGACTAGAGCTATGATAAGATAGAGTTGATGAATTGATGTATAGTTTAAAAATACTATAAGCTCTATTTGACTCTTTTAGGCATATGACCTTGAAACCATTAAAATTTATACTCATGAAATGTCGTTTATGAGATATTGAGTGTAAGAAATCACTTGACGTGTTCCTTTAGTTTGGATCAAGTAGGCAAATCTATATAATTAAATATAATCATAGGGCCATAGAAAAGGGAGATCCAATTTAAGTATATAAAACGGTAGTAATATATTTATAATTATATATGGATTAAGTTTTTTGTTGAGTATTTTTAGTGGAGGAATTGGGGTGTTACATAAACTTTTAAACTTTTCTAATTTAGCATTGAATGTTCGCTCCTCTTTTTAAATATGTTCATTTGCAATTAGAAAGGTGTCCATTTATATTTTGACGCTTAGTAATACATATATCTTCATCACAAGTTTCACATCAACTAGATCACTTAAATGTTCATTCCTCTTTTTATACATATTAATTGTTATTTAAATAATAGATGTTCTTTCACATTTTGAATCTCGATATTGCATATATCTTAATCACTATTTTCATATCCATTAGATAACCTAAATATTCATTCATCTTTCCACTTGATGTCTTTTGTATTTTTCTTTATTAAGAAATAAATCAAATGGATGAATTTATCTCCTTTCCTTACATTTATTAGTCAACAACATACACGCTATGGATCGGATCGGAGTAGTCAACAATATACAACTATAAAAAGCTCACTTTACGCCAGATTTACACAATATAATTACGCCAGTTTCTTTCTTATGCATGCATGACGATTAGTCATACTGTTTAAGAAAGACTTATTGCACGTGAGGTTTGAAATCTTTTTCTTTTTCTTTTTTTTTGAGGGGGACACCCCTTGATTTTAGTCAAGTAAACATGCATATAATGATATAATATACTTATACTATATACAAATTAGTACGGAATACTTACCATGCAGACTCCTTTATTTATAATTATGTTTTATTTTTGTTTAGATTCAAAGAACAATCAAACCTCATGGCTCATGCAGATAATATGTAATAATATAGGTGGAGTCGTCCATTTTTATGATAACCATGTCTAGGTGGAAAATTTCAATCCACATATATTTCATACAACCGATGAAAAAAAAATTGTCATTAATTTTAAAGTGAGAAATTTCTAATTTATACCTAATATAAATATATCATGGGCATTTAAGTAATTTTCTATTTCTGATTTGAGGTTTTTTATAGTTTAATATCTTATGCATTTATAAATCTGATATAACAATACATGAATTAGAAAACCTCATTTTAGAGCGATATTATTTCCATAAATCATGCCTGACAAATTGATGACTTGGTGACTTTCTAGACTATTCTTAAATAAACTAAATTTTGCATGTAACTCAATGCATAGTTCATATGCAACAATCGGTAAGTAACCTCATTATTAGATGGAAAAACATGTTCTTTCCAATGTCAATAGCTTTAGTAAAAACATGAAGTAGGTAACAGATATATCTAGAAAGTGTCAGAGAATTATACTGTAAAAAGTAATTTTCCTAGTCAAAGTTAGATGCCACATATTTTGAGAAACTGTACGATTAGGGTCCTACAAAATTGAAGATTTATCAAGTTGTCAGAAACTCAAAGCGACTGAATAAAATTCAAGAAAACGAGTACGAGCTGATACTAGAATTTGGAAACAGAGTAACAACTTCGACTGTCGACATCTAAATGCAAATTAGGTCATGCCATAGGTCATACTTCACGTCATAAAAAAAAATTTAAAAAAAAAATCAAATCTGGCCAACTTTATGTTGAATTCGTAATATCCTATTATTAGAGTTTTAGAGTTTTGAGCATGAGGAATAATATTCGCCTATATTTAATATTTGAATGTATATAATATATGAAAGTTAATTTAGTGATTAACTCTTGAGAGGGATTTTAGAAGGAATAAATTAGGAGTTGTTAGTGAATTTTTAAAAGGAAACTTATATTATTTCTCAGCCTTCCACGAATATGGATAAAATGAAGGGATGACGACAATATGAAAGGGACATATCTATAGTAGATGTTTCATCATTATGAATCATTGAAAAATATAATTTCATTAATTATCTTGAATCAAATTTGAAATTGGAAATGATATATGAATTATATATGTATGTCATGAGCCCATAATCCACCTATAAAAAACTCTACTCAAATTCAATCATATATCACATAATCTTGATTCACAATCAAATAATAATAATAAAAGTCTTAATTTTACACATCAAAATCATCTATTATGGTGAGTTAGATTTAATGTACATAAGAAACTAAATATTTTTTTTATCACTTCATTAAAAATCATGTTCAATGTGATTAAACAGGTTGTCAATAATTATATTATTTAAGTGTGATTGCAAATAAAGATCCTAATTTGTGGAGTTTATAGAAGTTGAGCATACAAACAATAATATATAATAAAATGGTTAGAAGTATAAAAGAAACGTGGTATTAGTATAGAAATACTCTAGTATAATTGATATAATTAATTAATAATAATTCAAACACGAAACATAGTTAAGTCAGGATTAAAAACTCATGCTTTAATATTAATGTATTGATATCATACTAGAGTAAAAAATAAAAGTTCAATAAATCTATGTACAAACATACCAAAGACGTATATTTATATTGCAATAAAATCAATAAAAATATTTATAACAAAAAATTATTTAAATTTGAAGTTTATCCGGATATATATGTAAAAAGTAAATACATATCAAAATAAAGAAAATAAAAAAAAATATTATTGGAGTATAAGATTATATCATATATGTGATTTATTTAATTTTGCATAATCTTTTGTCACTGCACTTTTGATCCATTTGCTTCTCTACCGAGCTTGCCAATTCCTTGTGTACTCTTTTAAATTTCTCTACACGGATCTGTATATTCTTAAGGTTATTATAAGTTGATAAGCTAATGTCATAAAAATTAGTGTTACTATACTTTTTCCAACGAGTCACGTCACGAGACTGATCGATTAGATGGAACATGCAATGATGCAAGTTCGATTTCAAAGGAAAAACAATTAAGGTATGCACGTACGAAACAATACTCCGTACTAAAGACGATATGATGATCCTTTTATTTTATTTTATTTTTTATATTTGTTTAATTTTTATTTATAACGTTTAAGTTTAAAAAATTTAACTTTAAATTCTCATTATATTATAAAAAATAATATATTTAAATGTGATTTTATTTATTGAATGTATTTCAAAGTAAATTTTTATAATATTAAGTTTTTATAATTTTTTTTATTTAAAATTTAGAAATAAAAATATTTTAAATTATAGGTACAAGATACACTTAAAAAACTAGGCGGCTCCAGGGTACCCAAACCAAAAATAATATATAGTCCTGTCATAAAAGTATAAAGGTACGGCCTTATTTCAAGAATAATTTTCATGTAATTTCTTCGTAGAATAATAAAGGTATGATATATCATATACATATATGGTTGCTAATCTCAGTCAATGATACAACCCATGTAGTTTTAATTTGCTTACGAAATCATTACATTCATCATCATCATCATATATATATATATATATATATATATATATATATATATATATATATATATATATATATATATATATATATATATAGGCTTTCTTTTTGATGGAGACCTAACTAAATATTCATAGTACTTTGTAAGAAGAGATAAGGAAGGTTCGATGATGCAATTAGCATGCCTTGTACTGAAAGTTACTGCATGTCTACGTACTAAGCATATCTATTTTTTTAGTAGCTAGTAGTAATAATAATAATAAAAAAAAATAATGGCTTCCCACTCACTAGAACTCAACACTTATCTGAATGTGTAGCATTATAGAATTTAATTTAAGGCCAGGGTTAGGTTAATTAATTATTAATCCAACTTGTATAATATACTGTAATTAGGTGCAATTTGGGACCTGAACTCGTCAAACTTTGTCCCATCACTACTACGCACCTTGTCCTTTTGCACCCTAATAAAATTAACCTGGTTGTTATTTTTCTGGAGATTTCTGTTTTTGTTTGGAACCCTACAATACAAAAATTAAGTGGGTTTATTATTTGTTTGGAAACTTGCAGTACAGCACATTATTTCACTCGGAAAAGAAAATGCATGGATCATCCTCATTCATATTTGTTGTGTCTCATAAATTTAATAAGAAATATTTTATGTGAGACAAAGTTTTGTTGGTTTTATTACTAATTAATTAAAATACTTTAAAATGGTACATGTTACATACTTTTGATAAGCTTCTATTCTCCTAAGTTTTATTTGATTTAAATATAATTAGTTCAATAAAAATAATAAGTTAAATTAAAAAAAATGGCACTACTTAGCTTCCTTTTTAAATGAAATGGTAAGTAAATTTCTTAATTTTGTAGAAATTAAGTGGAATATCTTAGGAAGTTTCAATTCCTCTTATATTATCGACCAACTAAAAGCGAACGCATCTACTTAGGAAAATCATTCCGACGTAAACCAATAATAATATTGTCGGAATTGGACAATTATTAGTGTAAACAAAAATTTGACAACCAAGGGTTGTAGTCCAATAATATTCTACCACGTACATATTTATACAACTTAGCTTGTTGTACACTTCATCAAATTTCTGATAGCAATACCAGGAAAGCGAATCGAAAACCCCGGCGGCCCTACTTAGTTAAGCTTGTTTCCTTGTATTTAATTCTTCTTCTTCGTATGAGTTAGGGAACATTCTTTATCTGAATGAGGTTAGGTCTCCTAACTCTCACCCTTGCAATAAATAAATAAATAGAATAGTTGTCCTTTTACTCCGTAATTAGTTATTAAAAAACCGGGATCATGTTATAAGAAATAATATATTTAAAAGTGTGATCTTGTTTTAGTGTAAATTTTTATAATATTAAGTGTTTATAATTTATTGTTATATCGTGTATCAGATAACGTTTTATTTTAGGGAAATAGAAAATATGTAACAAAGAAATAAAGTAAGGGTAGGATGTCAAACGAGAAGCATGCCACATAGAGAGCGAGGAAAAGGGCGTGGAGTTGATACTGGTCATCCATCATCCATGGATACCCGGCAGCTTGACTTCGTGGGCCAACTCTTCCCTCGTGACGTGTTATACATCTCACCGTCTATTTCAACGGTTGTCCTAGTCTTTTCTCATCCTCCACCCTTCTCACATGTTGCACATTTTATTCAATTCGTATGGTTGAAATCCACCACATTTTATTTAGAAAGAGTGATTATTACTGCATTATATTATAGTTGGTGCATATGATCATACTCATTACTCATTAACTACTATAGATTAACCCTTAAGTTGTATTAATTAATATTCACTAATTAAGCTCTAGTAGAATGCCTCCTCTTTTTCAACTCTACTACGAGTACATGAACATGACATATGAGAAATGAGGTTCCAGTTCTATACAGTAGCTAGTAACGCCACTTAACAGATTTTATTAATCACTCTACAAATTTATTATTTCATGAAATACATTATACATTAGATTTATGTCGCATTTTTATGCACCAATTTACACAATACATGAAATGCATTGATACTCTTAATTATATATAAGGTATTGATTTGAGCATACTTATGGCATAAGCTGTACTAAACTGTATTGTATTAAGCATCGTTAATTGATTTGATTAGCACTTGACAAGTTATTTCATGGAATACATTGTATACATTTTGACGTATGGTCCATTGTGCACCTATTTAGACACCTCTCAATTGCCAGCTGTTCGGGACGGGAATCCCCTTAATTAGCTATATCTAATATAATAATATTTATATAAAAGATTTCAATATTCTGATTTAAAAAAGCCTAAATACATGCACTGAATGCATACATTTGCCTGAAACGTACTGAGATGTACAAGTATTTTATTAAGCAACAGTAATTTTTTAGGAGCGTACGTGAAGATTGATTCAGTGTATACAGTTATAATTTCCAAATAATAAATTAATAAGCATGCTGAGTTCATCATACATTTAAGCCGTTCTTTCTCTTTGAATTGAAATGTAATGTTAACTAATAGATTTTGGCCATGTTTGGCAAAAATAGCAGTCGTTGCTACCTGATTGTAGTGTATAAGAAGCGGGTAACTTGTAGCTATTAATTAGTAGCTGAAAAGTTGGTCGTTAATAGTAGTTGTACATAGCTAGTATGGGTGTTTTGAAAAAGTAGCAGTTAAAAACCATAGTAAAAAAGATTGCAATTGCAATCTAAAATGCTACCACCAAACAGGACCTTAATATATGTATTTCGTTTATCAAATATTACGTCCAAACTAGGTTTTCAACACAATTTCACCGTCATAATTAGAAGATAATTAAGGACAAGCGTATAGAGTTTTAAGTACTTTAATATTTCTTTTATGAATACCAACTAATTTAGCTGGTTACGAAAATGATATGATATAAAATCTTTGGGCTCCAACTATTGACTTAAGCTTTTGGTTGAGTTGGTCATTTGACATGGTAGTGAAACTAACATGACAAGAACGCCACATATTCAAAATCTCATCAACCCCTCATTTTCAAAGTAAAATATTTACCTTTAGGTATGAGGAGGCTTAT
This sequence comes from Dysphania ambrosioides, assembly GCA_026401315.1. Classification (NCBI taxonomy): domain Eukaryota; kingdom Viridiplantae; phylum Streptophyta; class Magnoliopsida; order Caryophyllales; family Amaranthaceae; genus Dysphania; species Dysphania ambrosioides. The sequence continues at coordinate 3,705,308 of CM048666.1, forward strand.
ATTGCAGTCTAAAGGAATCTCATATGAGGGGATGTAATAGAATACACAACCAATTTTTGAACTCCAACAATGAGAAAGCTTTTGATTGAATTAGTCTTTTGACAAAAGTCATCATAGATCATACCAAAGATTTCTATTTATTGTCACTTGCGATAATCTTTACACCTAAAAAACATTTTAGAGTCTCTAGCATACAGAGAGCAAGAAAATTAGTTTCAAGAAAATAAAAAGGTCATTAATTAGATGAAATTGGATATTAAGTCATGAATAACAATAATTTAATACTCCATCTATTTCTTTTTGTTCTTTTAGTTTAAAAAATTATGAATATTAGAGCCAAATTTTAACCATAAATCCTTCATAATCTATAAGAAAAACACATAATCATATGAGGTTTTAAAATATTCGTCTCAATGTATATTTTTATAATTTTTGAAAAATACAAAATTAAAGATATTAAAAATTTAAATTTGTTTTGAAATATATGCAAAAGCAAATGAAAAAAAAACAACGGAGTATGTACTATTTAATAATGTTAAACATTTTATACGACGAAGTGATCTAGGGAGTGTTTACATAAAATAAGATATTAATTAAGAGAAATAGAAGTTGAGAGTAAAGAGAGTATGTTGCAGCTAAGCTTAGTAGTAGGGCTAGTAGCTAAAAATCGAGACTAAATGGAACAGGAGGAACTGGGAGTCAACCAAACCTATTTAATTACTCGTTAACAATTTACACACACAAAAAAAAAAAAAAAAAAAAAAAAGGCTTAAGGAACTCAAAGTGACGGAAGCAGTGACCAAACAATTAAAAAGAGGAAAATGAGAGGTGCCATACGTGGAACCCTCTAATTGGGTAGTCAACACGTGTGTAGGCTGCGGTCAGCTCAGTGCTTGTCACCCAAGTAATGTCCGCTCTGCTGTCGATGCAATGTATTTGGGAAATTACTGGTTTTGGAACTTTTTAGAATCGCGACAATCTTCTATTCTGTAAAACCAGCTCTTACGGAGTAGCCGATAAATGTCTTAGGGCTTTAAGCTTTAGCCCAACTTCTCTTAATATTCATATTCAGTTATTACATTACTTCATTCGTTTTTTCTTTTTATAAGAAAACTATATTTTACTACTTAGAGTTAACATTAAAATTTTTTTATTATATTATAAGAAATAATATATTTAGATAGAGCCATATTAGATATATTACAATATAAGTTTTTAAAATATCAATATATAAAACTATTAAAACATCATAAAGTTATACTTCATATAAAATATATATACATATTCGGGTCTCATTTGTCTATAAAATAGTCTTCCACAACGATATCATAATTCCTTAATATTATATATTGAATATTTTTCTATTAATTTGTGAATGTAAGACATTCATATGTAATATTTTATGACATTTTAGATCTTCAACAATATCGGAGAGTTATGACACTTGATTCTACACATATCAGAACTCCAGAAGGATGGATAACATCATAACATGGAATCTATACAATTCGGGGTAGTAAGACTAGTAACTAGTTAGACCAGTAACAATATTTTCAAGTGTGACCAACTTTTAAAAATTTCAACCGGGGTGGTGGATCCAGACACGTGCTAAATAAAAAACTGAAAATTTAATTAAAAAGGCCCCCACAAGGGACCCACCCCACCTCATCACGTATCTCTCTCCTGCGCCAACCTCTATATAAGAGACTTCAGTCCGTAGAAAGTCCCGTGTTTAGAGCAGCCAACTTTGGGATTACCAACGACAACCCCACACACAAACACAAAGGAAAAAAAAAGAGAAATCGAGGAAATTGAAGTGGAAGTAAGAGCAAGAAATAGAAGAGAAGACAAGTGAGGTTTAATAAATAGGAAAAATCGAGATGAGCTCAGAATTGGTATTACCGCCAGGATTCCGATTCCATCCAACTGATGACGAGCTCGTAGTTCATTACTTGTGTCGCAAGTGCGCTTCCCAACGCATTTCCGTTCCCATCATCGCCGATATCGATCTCTACAAGTTCGACCCTTGGCAACTTCCTGGTAATTACTCTATTCCTTCTCCTTTCGCCGAACCTTTTTTTTTTTTTTTTAATATACCTGGATGAATCGGATCTTCGGTTGAAGGCGCGATTCTCAGGTAAGTTGAATTAAAAATGAATAAGTAATAATTTTAATTGGTTTTAATTATTGTTATTATTATATTTATTTGTTTTTTTTTGATGTAATAAATGGGTTTGATTGAACTTTGGGATATTTTTTTGGATGAGTAGGGATGGCACTGTATGGTGAGAAAGAGTGGTATTTCTTTTCCCCTCGGGACCGGAAATATCCAAACGGTTCAAGACCGAACCGGGCGGCTGGGACCGGGTATTGGAAGGCGACCGGAGCTGATAAACCGGTTGGGAAACCAAAGACTCTAGGGATTAAGAAGGCTTTAGTGTTTTATGCCGGAAAAGCCCCCAAGGGTGTCAAGACTAATTGGATAATGCACGAGTACCGCCTCGCTAATGTTGACAGATCTGCGGGAAAGAGAACCAATCTTAGGGTAATTTTCATTCCTCCCTTTGTTATCACAGGCTACCCTTTAATACAACATATTAATACGTTGATTTCTAAGTTGATTTGTGTAGACATATTTTTGTAGGAAATAAAAAAAAATAAAAAATATGTAAGGTTAGGATGTCATGTGATTTCACTTGGTGCTAGTTAGAATAATGGAGCCCTCCTATGAACCTTCCAAGCATTTCTCGTGTAATTAACAATTTTCATGGTCTGTAAATGTTAATTTGTGATTTAATTGCAAGTAAAACTTATTACAATGAATATATGCTTATTTGATTCATCCTCACATTAGAGATAAGATAAGGCTTATCTTGTAATAGTGACGACAGTATATAACTTGGTGTACTCAAATGTTCTATTTTCTTGGTACGTGTCTTGGTGATCAACATTGAGTCAACTATCCTTGTTTTGCAAAAATATATTTACTCAACACGTCACGGGTCAGGCTATTTTCCTATGTGTTCTCCATAATATAATAATAATAATAATAATAATAATAATAATAATAAATAATAAATAATAATAGTAGGAATTATTCCATGGTTTTTATGCTAACCTTGGATAGAGGTGTCATACCATTTATATGTTGATAAAAATGGTGTTGTTAAAGAATTTGTTGGTCGTCAGTCGTCACATTTTCAAATCTTGTACAATTATTAGCACAATATGCGGTTGTCCATTAATAAGCTTAACAAATCAATAATTTGATAAGATAAGATTAATGACGTGTGATTTTTATTTATTAAGAAGAGGTTACGAGGCAACAAGGGAAACAAACTTTGGATTGATGAAAAGCATTTTTCTTGCCTTTGTTACAGCTTGATGATTGGGTGTTATGCCGTATATACAACAAGAAGGGGGTCATTGAAAAGGACTACAGCATTGATGAGAAGCCCAACCCCATGTCCATGCCACAATACTCAGATTTTGAGGACCAGAAGCCCGTCATTTTGACTCCCGGGCAGACGCTGCCAATGAGTAACATGACACCGTCGCCAGTGCCACCACCGAAGAACGATCTGTTGCACTTCGACACATCGGACTCGGTCCCGCGTTGCCACACTGACACTAGCGGGTCGAACCATGTTGCCTCACCGGAGTTCATGTGTGACAAGGAGGTCCAAAGTGATCCCAAGTGGAATGAACTAGAGAAGACCCTTGATTTCCCTTCCTTCAATTACATGGACCCATTCCCTGATGACCCATTTGCCTCATCAGCTCAATTCCAGAATGATCAGATGACCAGTTTTCAGGACATATTCATGTTCCTTCGATAAATCAGTCAAAGCTAGCCCGGCCCGGCTGAGATGAAGTGGGGTAGTCCAGTGACAAGCCAAGGGAAGGATGCTAGTGTATGTAATCGTAGGATGCTGATGAAGAATAGTGTTTGGAAGGATGATTAGTCCTTTGTAAATTCATTCTTTGAGGCATGTTAATATGTAGTTACCTCTAGGATTGCAGTAGATTTTAGGGGGGCCTTGTAGCACAATTTTTTTTTTTTTGGTTATCAAGATATTGCGGGAAACTCAATGATTCACAAATTTAATTCATCTACCTGCAGCTAGTACATTTCATATTTTCATGCGCAAAACTTTCGATAACTATGAAATGTTTCATGTTTGTTATACCATGGTTTGTCATCATATAGACTTGAGGCAAAAACGCAAATTCATAAAAAAAAAAGTGCATAGCTCATGGCGTATGGCTTAAGACCACGATGTAATTTATGGCTTATCGATATGGGAAGTGTTGGGGTTGAAGCTGAGGAAGTTTGTGCTGTTTTGTTTTTCGTACTTGTTTACATTTCCTAGCTAAAGTAAGATTCTTCAGAACTTAAGAATCATCTGAGCTTAGATACCTCAAACCAGGAATCCAAAACGGGAAGAATCCCCTTGCTTGGATGACTTTATTTACAGCACTTTCACTAGTGCCCATGAGGAAAGCCCAAAATTTCTTTTCTTATGAACCCCAACCATGAGGAAAACTTATTTTTCCTCGTGCTTAGTTGGTTTGATGTGGGTCTTTCTATTTGCTTTGATTTTTTTTAATTTGATGTGTATTTTGTGGCCATTTACAAGATGTCACGTGATAAATTAAGTTGATAGAGAGAGAATAATGAAAAACTTTTTTTACTCATTAATGTGATGAATATTATAAATATTCTCATTCATAAAGAAAAGTAACTTGAAAATAAAGGAGAAAGTTCTCTTACAAGTAGTCATGGGCAGTTTCTAGTAATGGTGATTTAATTACCGGTCAAACAAAGAAATAACAGTGGGGAATCTTTATCCCTTTCTTCCCACTTTTATTGACTGGATCAGAAATTTTTACTATGACGGCTATGAAGATTTAAAAGGAAGTTGTCATTGGCTCAGCACCAACCTAGGAGTGGGTCCCATACCTAGGATTTTGCGGCTTAGAAGCAGCGTCAAGTCCAAGTCCACGTCTCTTGTTGATGTATGGTTGGTGCCAATTCGGTGCTGGGACAATCATTTTGTAACTCCATCTACTGTTCTTCTAGATTTTTTTTTTATTTTGTCTAATTCCGTACTCAAACCACTAAACTAAGCCTCATCATGCTAGAATCACGCCATCTGAAGGACCCAAACCAGGTTAAGTTGAGCTTAATTGTCTTCAAATAGGTTAACTGAAGCTATATATTCAGTTATTACTAGTTCCATAAGCGTTAATATATTCCTCTGTCTTTGTTATATTAGTATTTAACATACTCGTTAATATATTATATTGTAAAAGTAGTAGTTAAGAGTTGTTACGAGCCCCTAACATGGCCTACCATAAGCGTAAGCACCAACGAGATATATGAATAGCCATCTAAAGGCTAAAATGCAAGGAATTGGAAGAGAACCCGGATTAGTTATGTCTCGCATACTATTTCAAACGTACTCAACATAATTGTATAGGGTTACTATCAGAGAAACGATAATATTAAGGGCTAACTCAATTAAGTCGGCTATTTTAGGCTATAGTAGTGCATTTGGTGGTCTTAGTTGTTCGTAGATGCTAGATGCCTACGGTATCTAATGAAGAAGATAATTCCGTAAGTTGTGACTCTAATGTTAAATAAAAGTAATGGGTAAGTAAAAGTGTGGATTTAAATGCACTTGTAGATAAAACAAGATGCCTCAGTTGGAACATGGAAATGTAGTAATCTATACGTAATGCATGTTCCAATCCAAGCTATAAGAGAGGTTATGGCTCCTTGATGTCGACGAATAATGGGGCCAACTTGAATTTAACTTTTAGTTATTTAGTCCAAAGTTGTCCCAACTTCGTTCCACTTTCAAAGATTTGATTGAGGATCATGGCCACCATGATGCATAAGTTTTAAATTTATATGAGTATATAATGTTTCTATGTATGAGACTAGTTGTGATATACAATTAACGTTCATTTTTAAATTTCAGAAAAAAATCATTTATTTTAAATGGTCTAATTGAGCTATAGTGATCATTTAAATATTTGATTATTTATACTTAGGTTATATGAGGAGGTTTTGGTCCATTCAATACCTTATATCAAGTCTCCAAAGGTCCTAAGAACGAGTTTAGGACCTAATTATAGGAATTTTATAAATCTGTTGAAATGAGTGTTTAGAACCATAGAAGTAGATGATTCCAATCACTTCAATATCCTAACATAATCCTACAAGACTTGTGATAAGCATATGAAGGTGCCCTTTCGCTAGGTCTAGAGCTTCCAAAATGAATGAATTTTGAAGATTATAATTTATTGTTTTTGAGATATTTTTGAAATTGAAATAAGTTATTGGATGTTTTTTGAGACCGCGAAAAGTCAAATGATGGCAATCTTTGGGGGGACGTAGGAGGGAGTATCTTACTTTCTCCACTACAACCTGTATATTTTTTACGCACTTTCAAAATGGCCATTAATACATGAAGTCTACTACCTATCCTAATATCCTATAAACTTCTGCTAAAAATCATATTACATGTACAACATGTTGATAAAATGAGAAAGCTATACTTGAAGACATTAGACTTATACTGCATCCTTTGGTTACGTTCATGGAAAAAAGTTATATTTTGTTCCAATATGGAGGGAAAAGAAAATCAGTAACATAATTAATGTTTATTCTTGTCTCTTCTTAATCTAATCAAGATTATGGACTAGAATGAGAGTGTTAGAGCCCAACAACAACGTAATTATTATGACTCGAATATACATGACAGGAATATGCCTACCTTACAACTAACATGGCCTGCTGTAAAATATTCACTATACAACTATATATACTTACAGTACTACAGATCAAGTGATAGGTTATCTACAGGAACAACCTTCATAATGAAACTGCCTTTCCCTTAGGGATTCTTTCGCAGTTTGCAGATCCCCAACCGATCGTAGTTTTCTCGTTATCATAGACTATCATCTTATCTTGCATCGATATATCTGTAGCAGGATAAATAACCAGTCAAGTGAATACTAAATACATATATAGCAGCAAAAGAGGGGAGAGTATTATGTAATAGAGATTCGCACCTCCAATGATGTTGTAATTCTGAAGTCCTACTTCAGTACCATTTAGAATTCCCAAACAGGCGTTTCCTTTCATCTGGAAAAGCAGATAACTCTTATCAGATGTTAAGCATTCAGTAAGGGGTACAGAAGAAAATGACAGTCTGAAGGTGCTTACTGAGATGATGAGATAATTCTCAGGAGGGATGTCATAATGAGCAGCATGTCTACCTCCATCTCCAAAGCTTAAAGCCAAAGGCTTGAAGTATTTTCTAACATCACGGATGCTCTTGAAAGGTCTTTTACCTTTCCAGCATACAGGAAGTGTGTCATCGTCAGTCGCGTCTTTCAGAGATGTTCTACGTAAATCTCTCGTTAACTGCAAATCAATTTTAACTGGTCACAAATTGTCAAAATTAGCAACCACTTACAGGCATTGTTCTTTTCATCTGCATTCTCCTCATTTGAAGTTATTGGCCCTTATTTGATCTCACTTATGAATTGTAAAAGACTTGGTAGCGCTTATTTGAACTAGTTGTTCCTTTTTTTTTAACTTACTTTTCCTGGAATATATGTATATCAAAAGTGAAAAGAGCACAGCGTTGTTCACCAAATTAATTATGGCTAAATGGAGTTTAGAATTTGTCTCCTTTTCAAGATTCTCACCAGAGAAACAAGGGTGTGGTAAGCCTGTGAGGCAAAGTAGGTGTAAGAACTCCCACTATCGAAAATCACCAGAAGGTTTTCAACTCCAGTTGTTCTCCGACCATAAACAAGCTCAGCAAATCCAGGTGAGTAGTGTTTACTGGAAACAAACATTGTAATTGACCAAGGGACAACAATAGATCAAACCAAAATTTAACAGTATATACACAAGGGGGCTACCATAAATGGTCTTACGTGTAACCACGAGTTGAATTTGTCCAAACCAGTCGGGAAGAATCATAAATTTTATCTCCAAAGAAGATATAGCCTCCCCCTTGACCACTTAAGCAATGACCAACAACATTCCTGGTCCAACCCTGATCACTGAGTTGTGAGACGATGCTCACTTTTCCCTTGCCAAGGCCAAGTACCCCATCCAAGGGATGATGAGATGAACCTGGGATTTGATCATATCCACACCTAGAAATCCAGTAAAAGAGATTGCATGAAACAAAAACATTTAAAAGATTTATTTCTTCAAATTCAAAATTGTTTCCAAAGTAGGTATAGAGAGTGTCACGAAAACACACACAAGTACTTACCCAATTGCTAGACGAGGACTTTCTCTGAACCCATTAGTGAGGTTAAAATGCATTTCATCTCTTAGAAGAACACCAAGAGAAGAACCACCATCAGCATACTCCACCTCATAGTCACATTGCTCGGGGCTTTCACATTTGTAATACTCAGGTTGCACCGCAGCACAGAGAGGATCTCTAGAAGGTAAAAGGTCAGTGCTTGGTTTATAAAGGGGATGAGGAGCCTGCAGTAAATATGAGGCACAAGTATTAGTAAGAAAAAGGCAGGCATCATATTTTGATGAAAGTAAGTAAACCTTCGGACAAAAATAAAGCCTCATTTACCCGAACTGAGTCACATATATGTTTTACTTATAACTCGATTACTCGAATACACCTTACAAGAAAGTATGACAACAAACTTTATTCTATTGTAAAGTAAAATAAATAAAATCCACAAATTGAACAATATGAGAAAAATGAAATTGCTACTTACCCTAGTACAGCGGACACAGGGTGCATCACATTGGAGCCAAGTGAGATCACTACCTGTATCAGGATCAAGAAAGTAGGGTCTTGGAGGATCCCCTACAAGGATTGGTACATAGTAAAATCTGCAGTCCAAGAACTAAATTCCTTGAGAGACAACATTAAGCACAATATTACATTCTTCTCGATAAACAAAAGATATCTTCATGTACATAGGATATGTATTCAGACCCCATGTCATTCAAAGAAAGCCTAAACAATAAATCAGCGAGTACATATCATGAGATTTTACATAAATTTCATTACTCAAAGTGTCTGCAAAGATCATTTGAAAGCTGTTCCCTTCTTACAAATGCTTATCTATCAAATACATACTTTGCATTCTGGTTTCCCTCAGTTAAATTATCAAACCAAAAATGACAACTCCCTCCATCTGGAAAAGTTGTCACATTGTCTCAATCCATTATATTCAAGGATTAAATATGATCTTACAGAAATAACCTTCATAATAGTTCTGCCGCTCACACCTTATCTTTGCCAATCATTGTAAATGGGAGTCTCACCCGGAATCCAAGCATAGTCTATTAGTCCATCCCTTTTCTATGAAAGTTCAAGACCTTTTTTCAAGCATTCTAATCAGTAATTGTGAACCTCTTAATTTCAAGAGAATATGTTAAGATTGTTAATTCTTTAGTCAAGCAAGAACCTTAAGCAACTACACAGTGCAACACTTGGATACATCAAATTAGACTATTAACAGTACCTCCATAAAAATAGTCAACCAAACATTATATCTGATCCTAAGAAATTATCATTGCAAGTGGCTTAACCTTACTATCCTTCATTACTGTATAAATACCAGTAATCAGCAATTCAGTACAATTTCAATTAAGACAAAAAACAAGACTTATCAACCTTAATAACCAACATGGGCTTATCAAGTTATGACAGATAATCCAATTTAATCAAGTCTTCGTCCATTGCTTTAAACTTCTGATCATCAAGTTAGTTCTTTAACATAATCAAAACTCAACAAAAACAAGAAGAAGAGCGAGAGAGAGTGATCATTACCCTCGAGGATAGACGTTGCCATAGATGGGAAGAATAATAGAGGAGGGCGTTCGATGAGAAGAACCTGAAGCAGAACTTTCGCCTATAAGCATAGGACGACCCCTATAATAATAGTAAGGCTGTCTTTCATTAAGATAAGAACAGTTTGACATTGATGTTGTGCTCATAAAGAGGAATAACAACCACCATACCATCTCTTTCCATCTCCTCATCGTCTCTTTCTCTTTGTGTCCTTTCTTTTTGGACAGGACAGATAACTGTGACAACAGTTTCTACAGTTAAGAATTCAAGGGTCGTTGAAATACTTGTGAAGTCTTATTTATAATATATGAAAAAAAAATGAATAAAAATGATTGATTCTGTTGGGTTTCCTTGACTTGTTAGATAGAAACATGTATTGCCTACATTCGAATAAATCTTCAATGTGACATGGTTTTTTGCTTATCCTGTGATTTTTCATATGTTCTTTTCTTGCTGTAGGGGAAGAAGAAATAAAACAGTATTGACCCATCTGTAATTCTGACTTAAGGAATAAAGAAAGGAATACTTCCATTTTTTTTTAATGTTCTTAGGTGGGAAAAAGAATTCCTTTATGTAATAAGCTTGAAAAGGGGTTAAGGAATATAATACTTGTAAAGAACAAATGGGTGGGACTTTAGTGTAAAAAAAATGAAACTTCCTGAAAGTTTCCTGAAAAGTACATTTCCGGACCACATGATAGGATATGTTTTTAGTTTATTTATATGCCATGGCCTATGAAGACAAATTAGGATGTGGGCTTATCAGCTCTTCTGTAACAGCAGCTACTAGCCCAAAATAAATATCTCCCTCTGTCCAGCGTCTAATTATTTCAAAGGAATCTTAAATTAATCCTATATAGAAACAATTGATATTTATTTCATTTGAAACCTCTAATTGTTGTTCACTAATCAGAATCAGAATATTGAAAAACTGCTATAATGTGAAGAACATAGGAAAGTTTATTTGACAATAAGATCTCAGTGTCTCACCTGTAAAATTGATTTGGAAGTCTCTGAAGACGAATGAAGCAGCAAGATCCTCCCACTAGTAGCGACAGTATAACAGGCTGTCAGTAGTGGGCCTGTTTGGGTCGGACTTGATTGTGATTGTGTTGTGACACTTTTCTCCAAAACTCGGTCCATGGCCTAGTATGACCCATAAGCTGTCAGTAATTTTCTTTTAAAAAAACCAAGTACTTAATAAAAAAAATTAATACAATTTAAATTGTATTAAAAGAATATTATAAATTCTTAAAAAATGGTAATAATAATATTAACAACAATAATAAATAAATAATATTGTGTTTCAAGCTATGTCTCGTGTCAAATTGGTGGACCGCTCGCGAGCTATTACTGTGCTCGTGCCTAAATTCTATTTTGTTGTCCACGCTACGGCCCGCGGTCCACTCCAAAGACAACGTGCTGAGTTGGGCCACAACCGTTATTAGTACCATGCCGAAAACATACATGTTCAGCCCCATACCGACCCAATCCATATCCGACTCTAAGCATGACCATCACATAAGATTGTGTTAAAGAAGTAAATTGTGCCTCAGCTAGATTCCTACTCCGTATGAAGCAATGAAGCATGTATCAGATTTCAGATTCAAGCAACATACTAGAGGGGTTTGTTACATAAATTGTCTTCCAGCTGTCCACCTGTGCACTTGGACCCACGTGGGCCACGTCTACCCAACTACCATTTTTCATCAATCCTAGCCCTAAAGCCTAAACCAATGTGAACTTTAGCTCTGGGATTGAGGGTCCTAAGGAATGCCTATAATGTGAAAAAATCATTTTACTAAAACAAAATCAGGGTAAGGCAGATTATTGCGCTCAGCCAAAAATTGAATTTTCCTTCAGGATTTCAACATTTATTTTCCTCCTTTACATCCTTAACCAGCCATATAATAATGCACCAGAAATGCATTGGTTAGTGCCAATTCTTAGGTGTTCCCAAAAAATAATGGAAATCCTTATAATTTAGTATTTTACCTGTTCAAAAGTAAAGTGATACACTCAAAAATTCAGATGGAGTGGAAAACTTTCCCAAATGATTACACACATATCGCTCTTTAAATCAACCCGTATACTAGAAACTAGAAAGGGTGAATGGGTTGGTAGCAACTATTTATGTGCAGTACCTGCACAAAACTGTTTCTTCTATCTCACTGGGAACAGAGCACAACATCCATCAAAATAAGCACTGCATTGAAATGTGTAACAATATTCAAATGGGTATACAAATAATGATATATAACAACAGACGTAACAAATATTTTTTTTTTCCACTAGGAATACAATTTGTTTAGCGTCTATCCCAAACGTTTGCAACGCCACCACTGGTATATTGCGTGTTACGATAAAGAATGAGATTTTGCTCAAATCTTACTTAAAGTATCACACATATCACATTCCTAAAACCTATATTGTAAAAACTCAATGGCAATTTACAAAGCACATTACGCCACTATTTCTCAAATATCTCTGGTAGTCTTTTGGCATGCAAGCCAGCTTCCTCAAAATTTGCTAGCTACTTAGCCATGACACTCCTTTTGAAAATCCAAGACAAGCTTGAGTGACCTGGAAAATTAAACATAGCTTTTAAAACTCAGAAAGAGCCAGCAACAAGGAATCATCAATTGAGAGATGGCAACATCCAAGTCAATATCATCAGTCAGAGTGGAGGACCTTTGAAATGAATTGCATCTCAAAATGACTTAGCATTTAAGAAAAGAGCTATGAGAAAATGTAACAAATTAAGAAAGGAGTGTTACTTTTTGGACCATCTAAATCAGAGGACGTACTTTGTATAACTTAAAAATGACGTAACCAGCCCCTCATTGGAAAGTAAGCCAGGGGAATTGTGGCCGTTGTAGGAGATCAATAAATCAAAAGATCACCTGACTCAGCAAACATAACAATAGTCGAGAAGAAGGTATATCATGATGTGATGCAACATCCCAAAGAACTTCCTTAATGGTCCACAAGAGAAACCAGCTGACAATAGATCAAAGTTCAGTGTCATCTCTTACGATGGTCCACAAGAGAAACCAGCCGACAATAGATCAAAGTTTTGTGGCATCTCTTACAACTCTGGCGAGAAAAGTATATCCTTAATCTCAAGCTCAAAGGCACAAAGATAATTTAGGTAGCTGAGTGTGGGTTCCAACATCAAAGAAATAGTAGAGAGAGAAAAGTTATATGTAGAATGTTACAGGCTTACAGCTATGACAATCTTATATGGCAAAATTCCCTGAAAGGCTTCCAAGGAACAAGTAAAAAGGGAACAAAAAAAATTATGTTCACCCATCTCTCTGAGGAAAAATTTGCAGTTCTAGTTGGTCTTTTAATACATAACCCTCGCCCATTACCCAACCCCCTCTCCCCAATCTATAAACAATAAAAAAGAAGAATAGAATCCCACACTCCTAAAATACCAGAAAATCTGATATAGCAATAACTTTCAAGTATTCGTTCATCTAGAAAAGTTTGTTCACTACATTATCTCATTCTTCAAAAACCCTAAACGAAATATTGCACTCAATCTAGTCTCCAATCTCTGTTTGCCAAAATTCTTCAATTAATGGAGTCTTTTGGCCTTCTGAGGACAAGATGGATTCGCCTAACAGATGACAAAACAACTACAAGAAACAAAATGCAATCTACGAAATCCATGATATCTTTTCGGAGAGAAACTTTTTCACACTGGCTTTTGAGAAGTCCTTGTCCTCTCTCTAGGACTTTGTCATCATTCTTATTAACAATTATTCCTATTAAGAAAAGAAATTTATACTATTCAGATTCTCATGAATAAAGATTTTGTTTCTAGGGCAATGAGAACCAAAGAAACATTTATCCTGCTCTTATCTTGTAAAACACCTCCCATGAAAGCTGGATATGAATATCTGAAGAGTCTTCACATCCTTTTACCCACCACAGGTACCTCCTCTAGATACATGTTCATCCAAACTCCTATCAAGTATTCAAGCACACAATCTGTAATTCTTCACTAGTCCACCAAGATAGCACTCGCCTATGATCTAAAAGTATCATTATGCTACCAGAGATGAGTAATAACTAAAGATAAAAACTGTATAGAATCATCAACAGCATGGGTGAGTTAAAAGAAGAAGAGGCTGATTGTTTTATCCAAATGGAAAACTTCAGCAAGGACCACAATGTGGATGAAAGAAGACACAGGGGAACATAGCGGGAGTGTGGCGGGATATGACCACAGTCCTATCGAGTGTAACAGTGGTACTAGCAAGCATAATTTTCCGTGTCTCAATCGAGCTAGAACAGAGGTCATCATCCCATAACAATACTACTAAGTATCACTCTCCAAGCCCATGACCAATCTAACAAAAATCCAATCGATATTTCAAACTTTGATACATGTTATCCATAGAAACACAGCACAAATTTAACAGCTAGAATACACCTTTAATGTTAAGAAACATTGTATCAACCAGCTTCTTCAGACTTATTTGCAGCCAGGATCAGCAATATAAATATATATTTGGTATGGGTGGTAAAACACATCAAGTTGGGCCTTTATCATGACATGCAGAAGTGGCCTTTATCATCAACAAATGCCATCCTTATCTCCTTGATCTTAAACGTCAATCTCCCAATTTTATGAGTATATGGAGACCAATAAACTGTAAACAATGACTTGCACAAAATCATAACCAAAACCACCAAAAAGCTTAAGATAAACTAGTGACACGTCCTAATCTTTCTGAACTAACCTTTAATCCTTAATCGGGGGGGAATTTGATCTTCAATACAGTCACACCAATACATAGTTAAGGAGCTTGTCAAAAATTCCGGAGAAAGGTCAATTCTTAAGGATTTACCAAGATTGATACCACAAAGGCCAACAGTTTTATGTGTTACAGCTTCATGGAGGATGTCTTTGATGGTTCTTCTGGGATCCTCATGAATCTGTCTCTCAAGCACTGGCTTGTATCTTTACCCAAGCTTTTCATGTCAACTGGTAGTGCTTTTCTAAATGTTTTCTAAGTAGGTGAAGGCCAGAACAATGAAAATTGACAAGTTATACCCACCCATCTATCCCCAGTATGGGCTATTTTTCCACACTTTTTCTTCTTATTCAGGAATAGAAAGTTCGACTTACATCCTCCTCAAACAAAATTGTACTTTGATTGTTTTATACAGAATATTTGACTTCTATTAGTTTTGCAGAGCCATCAAGTCCTTTTCTCTAATGGATCCATTATTCTATTCTGTTTGGATGCTAATAACATGATATAATCCAGCATTTGTAGACATTAAGTTAAGATACTACTAAAGGAATGTCTTACTTTTAAGTATTCTTGTGTTCTGCTTTCTGCTAGTAAACTGACTTCTAATAGTGCCAAACACGAATTGATAAAAGCAACAAGATTGCCAATCCAAATTACAGACATGTGGGTTTCTCATCCATGCAAGATAAAGTTCTATCCTTAACTGTTTACAAATCAACTGGAGCACATTTTCTTAACCCTAGAAAGATTGAATATATTACATAATTTTTAGGGCATCACTGTGGAATTCCTACAGGGACTGTTTGATGTAAACTTGGAATGAGTTACCCTTTCACGAAACGCAGGTCTTTTCAAAATGTACCTTCCAGCTTTAAAGGGATTTCTTTAATATTGCTATAGAGGATAAGCAACAGCACTTAGTTTCGTCCTATTAAATACATGTAAAACCAGTCTTTTAAGAAGCTTAAATCTCCAACCACTTCTTTTATCTGTGATGATACTCAGAAGCATAGGGATTGGTAGTTCAACACTTGGTACCCTTTTACTAATGCTGAAAGCCTGTTGCAAAGCTAAACTATCTGGGGAGAAAGGCATTAAGTGGAAAAGGCCAAGGTGTATTCTATCCTACAACTCTCCAAAGTCAATTTATCTCAAAAGCTAGATCCTTTACTAGCGATTGTTTAAAGTCTTACGTATGACAGTCCACCAAAAGAGTGAAATCAAATCATTGAATTCATAGTCACATTTCAGTCCAGTGGTAAAACTGACAAAAAATTCCTTCACCTGATTCATTACAAGAAAGGAAATACACCAAATTGCAAACTCAAACCAACTTAGTCTGATAATACAACTATCCTTCTCTGCTTCTCTAACCTAAGATATAAATTCTAGCAAAGAAATTATTGTCAATTCATTTCACCAAGGACTACCAACCACCCCCTCTTGTTTCACCTCTCCCCCTTGACATCAAAGGTTTAAATGTTTAACCATATAACAGTAGCTCTTTCAAAATATATAGATGATATTTTATACCTCATTTCATTTCCTTTCACAATACATAAACTTTACCATGCTTCTCATCATATAGTTCCTCAAATTAAAAAAAACAAGAAAAGAAAAGAAGAAAGCTTCTCATTATATAGAAATAATCTAAGGTCAATCATTGAACTCCAACATATCTACAGAGGAGAAGTCCTAAACAGAGCCTAGAATCACCAGAGGAAGTTACTCATAATATCAGGGTTCATCCAAAATATCAATGCTCACAAGCAAAGCGCTTAATAAAATACCTAACGAGTATGAAAGAAATTATTTTCCCAAAAGTGGAATTGCTTAGGGCTGCTGCTTATCTAAGCACAAACTAGAACCCCAATTGAATCAATTTTAATCTTATTTACAAACTAGCCAACTAGTCCATGACATTCTTTCCATGCCTTCAGTTCTTAACCTTGCCAGAGAAGGATAGATAAAAGAAGGGGGTGCAAAAAAAAAAGTCGGAAGCCGTCCCATTTCCACCAAAGAATATTGAGGTTTGACATTGAGCAGACCCAGTCATTTGCTGAAGGCAACATCACACCAGTCTACTCATGGAAGTTACAGTCCTAGAAAGTGACTGCCAAACATTCTATCAGCTAGCTGAACAATAAGGTAAAGGGAAAGACCCCATTCATTAGTGAAGTCAAAGGTACAACTAATAAATTACAGAAAATTCCTATGCAACCAATGACAGCAGTCACAAAAAAAGAAAGCATTGGTTGATGCTCTGCTTGTACACAAGGAGTCGATTGGCTTTTCTTTTTATCATCAGGAGTATGTCAGGAACTGCTTTTGGATTTTAAGAGTTAAGAGCAAAAATAAAACTACAGTTTCGTAAGCAAATTTCCCATTTCCTATGAGGCCATGACAAACAATCACCCATTCTACCCAAACCCTGTCAAAGTGTAGATCTTAGTTTAGTCGGTAATGTCCTTGATTTTGAATAGAAACTTCAGATGCAAACATCATAATTCTAACATAAGCAGCATTAAGTATCACACATCAAAATGGAAGAAATTAAACCCAATAGGAGGAGTAAACCTACCAAAAAACTGAAGCTTAAAAGATGAATCCAGGCTAAGAAGTACTACTGAATGCTCGTGATTCCTCACAACTCTTCAACGCGATTGCCGGAGCAAGAGTCCCATTATCCAACTTGTAACTGCCAAGTGTGCCAGTGATCAATTTGTTTTTATAATGTGAAATGACTGATTGCCTTCTGCTATATGTTTTAGAACAATGAGCACGATCCAGTTTGCGCCTTTTAACTTTTAACAGCCTCCTTCTATATGTCCTCAGAGGGCAATCAGATTCCTCCTTGAGCCTTCCATCACCCGATGACCCGTCTGAACTCCCTGTACTGAACGTCTTCTGAGTACAATCAGGTTCTTCCCTTCCCTTAACCTTTGATGATGCCCGCCCCTTCCTGCAATACGTTATCAAACAACCATCTAAAACACCACCTTGCTTCTCGTCCTGTGTTCTAGGACACTTTTTTTCACCATCTCGTCTAGTTCCAGACATCCCATTTCGCTCATCACCTCCAAAATGTGCTGGTTTGCTGGAGCAACTCGGCTCAGGTGGAGCTCGTGGCCCCAACCCATCAGAACAACCATTCACCTCAGGCACATTCACACAATGAGTATTCAACAAACAAGAATTCCTCGATATCCTAGGCGAGCTATTCATCGCTCTGTGCAACCTAAATGCCAACTGTGCATCCTCATCAACCACTGAACCCTGCTTATTACCACCATTCTTATCCACAGCAACCAAACCCAAAACATTACTCGCCAACACTGCCGCCTTCTTAGCCACCATTTCTTTTTCAATAGCCTTCTTCTTGGTCTCCTTCGCAGCACCAACCTTCTTCTGAGCCACAACATGAGCATCAATCAACACATCCTCACCCCTCCCCAACTCCTGCGAATCACATACCCCGGAACTCCCCAACGAATTCGCCAAACCACACGAAACCTTCACCGCTTTACTCTTCGCCGTTACGCTACCAAGAACCCTGGCTTTGTAATCTTTCTCAAGCAATCTCGGAACCCAACAATCAAAACAAACCGAAAATTCATCACTAATACTTCTACAACAACCAGAATTAATCAAATCAACCGAAAACTTCGAAGCGCACGCCTTGTGAACCCGCCTACGACACCGATTGCACTGGTGATACGCCTCAATTGGCGAAGACGAAAACCTAGATAAGCAATAGGAGCAACACTGCGACGATTCAACGAGATTGTAGCAGCACTTACAGAGGAGAACGATACGCCACTCGCTGGAGAGGATTTGGAGCCGATTTTTAGGGTTTGTGACGTTGATGCGGCGGTTGCAGCAATGGCAGTCGGATAAATTTGGTAATTCACGCGTTTTCTTTTTCAGGTGCGGTGGTGGTAGTGCTGGAGGAGGGAAATCAATTGAGTCAGGCGTTGCCGCCGGCGAAGCTCGCTTCATCGGGGCAGTGGAGGAGAGAGAAAGGGAAGGGGGCTTGGATTTCTGCAAAGTTAGGGTTTTAAGCAAGTTTTGGTGCGTTGGTGCTCAGCAGTCGGCACATTTAATTGTTTCAATTGCTGTTCATTTTCTGAAATATGACCGTTGCTGCCTGAGTACAATAGGGCACGATCTTTTCGGTACAAAGTTAGATTCAAAAGTAGATGGAGTCATGAGTATTGACATCGTTTGTGATGATGTGTACTTGACGTGAGTTTGTGTGCTGAGTTTTTACATTGCTCTTAATGAATTTACAATATGTTTGTATATGAATCACCTCTTAAGTTATATGGTACAATTTGTCACTGCTTCTTATTATTATATGTCAATGTTTTAATATGAAAACTTCTGTATTCGATTAGACAATGCAATATTGAAATGAAAATTAGTGGCATAAATAAAAGCTACAAATTTTATGCATTGAAAACTGATAATACTTGCAGAAACAATACGATGCAAAGGTCCAAAAACTATCCCCTATCATCAATACAATTCCTTTTCATCTGTTTGAACACCTAATACGATGTGGCTTGAAAGTTGAAACACCAGCTTCCTCCGTCAATTTCTCTAACTGTGTAAATTGGGACAAGTTGTTAATTCTTGACATGCCTTTCGGTTCCACATGATTGATGCTACAAAAAAAAAAAATTCAACTCCGAATTTAAAGTCTCGATATGTCAAGGGATTGGCAACCAATAGCACAATACTGATAAATAAGACACACGCGATAACATTATAAGGTTACGTTAGTTAGCACATCAAGACTACGACATTATTAGTTTTTTCTCGATAAATTTAGAGATGAAAACATAAAACCTATGTAAAATATTTTATCCCACTTCTACTCAAGAAGGGCAACTTTTATTGAGCTCTTATCAACGGCTAAAATCAATTAGTGGTATTATTTACTTGTTTAATTATCATTCACTCTTTGAAATTGAGATGAAAAATAATTATCCCTAATAACTTTTAATTCACATTATTTACAAACTAGCCTAGAAAAGTAGGTTAAATCCACAGTATAAATTTTCCTTACAAATTGAGATGAAAGGAGATGCATCTCCCTTATGGTTAATGAAGGAGCAAGAAGAGTGACAATCCGATATCAAACAAACGAAGGTCCAAAACTCCAAAACAACATATACCCGTATAATCACTTTTCCAGAAAATAAGCGAAACAGAAAAGAGTTTATTTAACGAAAAAGAAATAATACCATAAATAGATTAATACAGAGAATTGTTCAATTATGGTACTAGTACACTTCCACATCATGAATAGTACCAAGTACAAAGTACTCAACTTGTGATCATCATTCATCAAATCATATGTTTCCCAATTCCCACCAATGTATATTTTTACTTTTAAACTTTTTTTTTTAAATAATTGCAAAAATAAGTTTCACATCAAAATAATTTCAAAAATAAGTTTATTTTAGTTCGGGTAAAAATTGCTGCTTGGACAACGATTTTACTTAACTGAAATCATTGCTCAAGGTAGCTATTTCTAATGGACAAAATTTTGAGGTTGAAATTCAGCCTATTAAAAATCCATGCATCAAACAGCGATTTTGCTTTGCCTATTTCAGTAAAATAAATTAATTATTAAATTTTTTTGTTTAAACAACATACAAATGACATTTTAGGCCAACTAAATTTTAACTAGCCTAAAATCGGTGTTTAAGACAGCAATTTTTATCTAAACCAAAATAAGCTTATAATTGAAATTAGTTTGATCTTAATCTTATTTTTACATTTATTTAAAAGAAAAGCTAAAAAATATTCCCACCAATGGACTAAGCAAGTGGGTCCATCCCCCCCTCTCCTGAAAAACCAAAAAACCGAACTCTAAAGACAACACAAGACCCCAATATCTCTATCTCTCTCTGACTCTCTCCCAAACACAGCAAAAAAATGCAATCGGTGAAGCTAGTAAGATCTCTGGTCCTGGGCGAAACCATGAGCAACACCCAATTCCGCAACACCAGCAACAATGATGACGATAATGCAACAACACAAGTAGAGTACGATGCGGACGACGACGAAATCAACAATACTCATAAGCTACTTGCCAAGAAAAAGATGCCTCTTCTTTTATTCCTCCCTACCAAAGAACTTATCAGCGACACCTTCCGGTTAGCTTCCATTGCACGCGTCATCGGCTTGGATTTCCACCCTTCCCCCACTCTCTCTCATCTCCTTTTCTCATGGCCATCTCCCCCACCACAACCATCATCATCATCATCACTACCATCCCCATTCTCATCCTCCTCCTCTAACAATCGACCCTCCTTCTCGTCTACCACCTCTACCTCTACCGCAGCATTGTCGTTTTGTGCTAGTACTAACAGTATCACGCTGCCAAACGACGTCGTTCCACTCCCGTTTCCTTCTTTGTCAACTGCCTCCTCGATTTCTCTCCTCCGCTACTTCGTTTCCCTGTCCAAGGGTTTGTTCAAGCTCGTATTCCTTGAAATTGACGCCAATTCGAGGTTTAATTTCACTAATTACTGTAATTACTATGATTACGATTGCTCCGCAAGTTTTAGACTAGTTTCTAGGGTTTCCGGGAAACCGGTGGGGTCAATGGAGGATTTTTCTAGGGTTTTGGCCGGAAATGGGTGGGCGCTTTTCCGCTCATCCGAGAATAGGAACACGGCGGGTGAGGTGATGGGGTTGGTGTATTTGTTTCGGAAGAAGGACTGGAATCGGGTTCGGGCGAAGAGGATGATCAATAGTGGTGGTGGTGGAGAGGGTAGGATAAGGGAGCTGAGGTTGCCAGCTTTGGATTTCAAAAGTGGGGTTTCTTTGAGGATTTTGCAGTACGTCTTGCTCATGACTGATGATGTCTTCTGCATTGCATAGATCATTCGGTGCGTTCCGATTTTTAGAAACTTTAATTGTTGAAGTTTTATGAATTGTGTTATGCTTTTTGGTTGCATTGTTGAAGTTTTATGAAAGATATATTCTTGATTGTGTATACAGTATGTGATTATTTGTTCCTTGAATGAAAATTTAGATTAGTTAAGGAACTCTTGTCTCGTTCTCTCCTGTCCGAAAATAGCTCCAATGTATCCTATCCCGATTTGTTAGCTTTTACTTCTCTTATTCTTTACTTTTGATTTGAGTTAACTTTTAGAGCCGAATACTTAGCTGTATGGAGTTTCTCTAGTGGTTACTTACTTTGGATCGTTATTCTGTTTTCCCCATTTTGCGTAAAGGTGGGAACTTTTTGAATCAGGTTGATGGCATTTGGTTTTCTGGTATACGTATCTCTCTGTGTGTGTGGGTTGTTTAGCAACGCAAAAGCTGAAAATTAAGTGGTTGGTGGCCCGTTCGTCTGTTACTTTTTGTTTCCATTGGCCAAAGGCTTTCTTGTTAATAAATTGAAGGCTATATGCTGCAGACAGGCATGAACAATTGAACATGAACCTAGTGCTGTAAAGGAGCCTGAACTTCCTTAATTGGGGTAGATTTATGCTAGACCTAAATCTTGATTGATATGAGCTAAATAATAACCCAATAAATGATCTTAACATGAATGTAACGTGCACTGTTTTTTGAGAAAATTGAAAGCAATTGGACTAAGGGTCAAGTTGGACAACTATCCTCACAATATATCCATGATTGTCTCCATCTGTTTGGTGTAAACTCGGTTGATATTATTCCCTAGAATGTATTGTTTTGCGGGTTGGGAGTTGAGGGGCAGGGGGACCAGAAAATTTGCTGCTCTAAATAGTCTGTTTTTCTTTCACATTGTGGCCAAACTAGTGACCTAGATTTTGTCTGCATTTTAAATTTTCAGGGACCAGAGATACTGTATTGTCACTTTTAAACTCTGGTGTTATAGGTAATGGATTTCACTAATCACCTAGGCGAGGTTACGTACAAAGAACTGTTAATGCCCAAAGTTGCCAATTGGGTTGATAAAAGTACATGTCAATTTCAATTGTTAACAAGATGTTATTTTTCTACAAAGATTTTCTTTTTTGTTTGGTCACCTGCATTTATTTTTTATAGCTTTAGTTTATTTGTAAGATGCTGTTATTGAAATTTCTTTGGAAGGTATCATTAAAGTGTGATTTATTTTGTTTCAATTTGTTGATTGTAAAAGTGACTTCTGTAATAGTTTGTCAAACACTACACTTATTGTGCAGTATTTGAGTACTATACCACATCAGAATGGACTTTATCGATTTACCGCTATTCTGACTTCACCCTTCAAATTTTCAGATATTTGTTATGTTTGCTATTTATGCTTTTGCAAAGTTTTAAAGTAACAGGAGGTATATGTGAACTGCGTAGAGCTCTGGTTTGTTTTAGTATGGGACCCATAATTTGCTCTAGGTGCCTTTGGACTTCAGATTATTTTTCCCAGTTGTTTCCCCTCCAAGGCCCTCTTTTTCCCCTTTAAGCATCTTCATTTGTTAACATATATTTATCTCCTTATCACCCCCTAGAAAATTAGATTTAGTTCAAACTTCAAACCTACTACAGCATGATGTTGAAGTTTTGTTACAAAGAGCATATATTTTTCATTCCCCTTTAATGAATGATTATTTTTATAGATTAGGAAACCCGTTTTCTTATCCAGAAAAAAATAACCGAAACCAATCTTGTTCAGGGTTTATGCAGCATAAATCCCAATGTTAGGCGGATCTCTTCAAAGAGACAGCACAAGTTTGCTGATTATATCCTACTTCACCTGGACCATGAAATCCATGGCCTGACATTCCTGCTTGGTCTGACCAAGAAAAGCAATGATGAATAATATCTGCAGAGTAAAGCAGCAACAGTCGATGAGGGAGAGCTACTCTAAAAACCCAAGCTTTAATGGGGATCCTGTAAACTCTCGGTGATCAAACTACATTCAGTAAAGTTTTCACTCTTCTGTGTTGTTAATATAGTAGACTTAGCTAGTGGAGTAATGCTGTATATTGTCAGTGTAAAATTTAAAGTATCCTCATTGTAATTTGGAGTTGATGATAATGAAAATGGATTTAGTCACATCGCATGTGTATACAGAATTGTCATTTACTAGCCTGCTCAACTGAAATGTTTTCGAGTTGGGCCTACAAGTGAGCTATGAAGTTTAATCCTTAATCATCTGAATTCAAATAGTTCATTTGACGTTAGGTTTAGTTCACTGACTTTGGAACAATCTATGAGGATCAGTTGATTGTAGGGGTGTCTGGTTAGGAGAG
Source organism: Dysphania ambrosioides (assembly GCA_026401315.1). Classification (NCBI taxonomy): domain Eukaryota; kingdom Viridiplantae; phylum Streptophyta; class Magnoliopsida; order Caryophyllales; family Amaranthaceae; genus Dysphania; species Dysphania ambrosioides. The sequence continues at coordinate 3,729,178 of CM048666.1, forward strand.
GTTTGGGTGAAGAGCTTTTTCAACCATATTATAGGTTTGACCAAACCAAACATCTACTTTATTTGTTTGGTTAGAAGAGGTTTGCAATAGCAGCTATTTGGTAACCAAACCTTTAATTTTAAAAGATCTCCATAAACAACTTTTTGGAAGAGAGGTTTGGAGGATTGTAGGAAATTTATAACTTCTTGATTTTTTGAATTTTTTTAAAAAGGTTAAATTTCAGCCATCTACCTTTACTTGAGTAAGTAGAAGAAAAGTAAATCTAGTGAAATTTGAGTAAATTTTGGACATTATACTCTGATTTGTTAATTGAAATATCAACAATTGGAAGATCTAGAAGTTGTATCTTAATTTCGTAGACATTTAGCTCTCTAATTTACTATTAAAACTTTTTGTGAGAAATTAATATTAATTTCTGTAACAATTAAGTTACAAGCTAATAATATTTCTTTCTTTTTGTTTAATTAGTAAATCAATAAAATTGTATCATCAAAAATTAAAATAAAATAGAGCTGATATTTTTTGAAAAATTTGGATATTGATTCTCAGATATTAAAATATTCTACTTCTAGTATATTCATCATTTAAATATATGTTATTATCGAAGAAATATTTACCAATAAATTAGAACTAACTACAACCAACTATTTACCAAACCACCTTTACATAAACTGCTAATGCAAATAGCTAGTCAAAACAACTTTCATAAACAACATGGACTGCCATTGTTGATATAAAGACGATATAATGATGCTAATCGCAGTTTCTTGTTCTCCTTTTAATTTTTTTTTGGAATCAAACAAAACTAACTCATGAATAAATTCTTAGCAATTCGAAATAAGCATTTATAATGCTATTAATAATATGTAAATAAAAAAAGTTACATTCAACAAAATGTAGTCTAGGACAAGGTGGGTTGACCCTTCTGGAGGTCATAAAAAGATAGATGAGCATTAGCATTTTAAATCATTGAAGGTTATGATGTTTGTCAAATACACACACTCGCAAAATCCTAAGAGTAGATTTAATTAATCCATTAGGATCAAACAATTGAACATAAAGATTCAAAATCTTTGCAAACTTGCAACTCAATTCATAAACAAGTGAAGCAGATCATTGGACGAGTCACTGAGCAAAAAAAAATTGAGGAAGTGTCTGTATCCACTTTAAATCCCTTGGCAACCATGATATCACAATAAGAGAATGCATTAAGATATCATTAATGAAAATATATCATGTATAGGTCCAATCAGCAACATTGGCTCATTGCCGATCATCAGCCTTTGGTTGTTTCACTCAGAAGCGCAACATGGGCTAAAATCCACTTTTTTGGAACAAGGCCCAACTAAGGACATCCAATCCTACTTCACCATCACCAGTCCCATAAATATCAATTTATGGACAAAAGACAAGGGAATGAAAAAAACTCAATTCATTACACACAAATTATTGAGGATATCATATACTTCCTTCTTCCTAGGCAAGCAAGAACATTCTCTAAAACCTTATGAACACCCAACACTCAAGATATCTTCTCTTGAGACCCTTTACCCAATCACTGACTTAGGCATTAGAGTGAGTTTCCTCGGAACATGACCCCCAATCCCAGTAACCTTGCTCATCGTGGAGGCTATTTACTTGAGAGATCTACGAAGCTCAACTTAGGAGGATCCCCATCAACTCTCTCTTTACTCATTACTTGAACCACAAGTAAGGTTTTTGCTCCCTCGATGATATTATTAGAGGTGATGCCATTAGGGGGACATCCATCTTCCTCCATTTTCCTCCATTTTCCTCAATAATTAGGAAGATTCATTCATTAATCCATTCGTGGTGAAGTCTTTGAAATGCAACATGTATGTTTTTAACATTTGGTTTCAGACCCCTTTGATACTAGATCAACAAAGTTGCCTAGCCTCGCACTAAGCTTGCAATCCATGAGGATGGCTTAACACCATTACTTTCCATATCTTCAAGTAATGCCACAGCCTCATCAACCCCCACACTCTTGCGTAAGCCATCAAGCAAGGATGTGAATAGGTCGCGACATCTGGAGGAATTCCATGAGCCCCCATTTCTTTGAAAAATTTATATGGCTTTGCAGAGTCCATCAATACACTAAGAGCTGTATAAGTAACAAACAGACAAAAGTATTTGAAGACTCCACCTTGATGTATCTAATCTTATCTATATATGTATGTATGATGGAAGTAAAAAAAGGTTAAGTGAATAAACATGTTCACGTATATGCCATGCATTTGTTTGAATCATTGTGTACGTATAGTTGCAATTGTATAAAAACGTTCCTATGCTTATGCTTATCAGATTTTGTACTCCTAACGTTTTATCTAATAAGTTGGTTGTTAGTGGATTATGTTTAAGTAATTTTCAGGTATAACAATTTAAATTTAAATTGGTTCCTTAAATAAAGGAGTTTGTTATGCCATAGACTTTGAAGCATTTGAATACATTCAAAACTCTATCAAGATAAGTTTGAACAAATTGGTCTTCCTAAATTTATGGAGTTGAATCAAAGATTTGCTGAGTTGAACAAGTTGTTGGACGTGCCTATATGGAAGAACTTCAGTCAACAACTGAAATTCAAATAATAAGGACGTCCTGTTACATTTCAAAACGTCAAACTGGTCTTCAAAAGCGAAAAATGTGGAACTGCTTTGAAATGGTCAGTCAAGAGCCTGAAGCAACGACATTTTGAATAAATCAGTTATGAAGCCTATCCGTTGCACATATGACTCTATAAATAGAGTAAAGCTGAAGCATTGAAGACAACAAGACTTTCAATGAAATACACATTCAAGCTACAGCAAATAACTTTCCTCTCTAGTACTTACTCTTCATTGTAATTTAGAATTGAGAGAAAAGATTACAAAGTATATCTTGTGCGTTAAAAAGAATCATCAAAAGAGAGATATACCTTGAGTAGTAACTATAATACTCAAAGGTTCAGAAAAAGAAATGAGATTTTCATTTCTAGGAATTGAGATGCTAGAGTATAGCTAGGGAAAGCTACGGTATAGAAGATTGAGTGATAATCTTCGAAGGTGGCTTTAGGTCTCTAAAGGAGGAAATAAAAGTCGTTAAATTCTACGGGTAGGAAACCCTAGGCGCAGATGTATGCACATTGCCGAACTTCGTAACAAATACTCGTCTACTTTAAATTTGCATTTACGTATCGTTTTGCTTTACTCAATTCATTCATCTCGTAATAGCCTATTCAGATCAAAAGCCTGAAACATACTTCAAGCCCTTGAAACCTGTTTTAATTATTTTCCGCATTTCAAAACCCGTTTCAAAGCCTTGAAAGCCTAATTCGAAAAACGACCATACTCTATTCACCCCCCCTCTAAAGTATATTGATCATATCCTATCTCCTATTGATTCTTCAGGTATTGACTGGTTTCTGTTAATTGTTTATGTATTTTCATTCGATGTTCTTGAATTATCTTTATGTACATTGCAGCCATATTTATATGCTTAAGTATTTCATAAGTCCTGGTACTGTAAATTTCCTAGAACTCTATATTTTATTTGTTCCTTATCTTATTTTGTACTCTATTTTATTTGCATCGTTATCTTATTTTGCTAATCCTATCTTATTTTATCTTACACAAACAACATCAGGAGTTATCCCTCTGTGAAACATCTTTTTGAAAATATTGTGTTTTTAGCCTTGCAACATCCATTAATCATAGCATTAAGACTTGCAAGATTAGGCTCACAACCATCTTCTGTCTGGCCGCGCAAACAATATCATATCCATCGAGTAAAGCACTATAAGAAATGATGTTTGTTTGTTTGGAGGCACACCCCTCTGAATCATGAGTTGTAGAATTTGCTGTGGTTGCTCAACATTCCCATTCATAACAAAACATGTCAACCAGCGTGTTGTAGGTCTTAGTGTTGTTCTCTAACGTCTCAGTCAGAGCATGCTTAGCCTCTTCCCAAAGTATATCCATTTTCAAAAACTATATTATCGAAAATAAAACACATAAGTAAAATAGTAATTTCATAAAATTAAAGTGGGAGCTAGAGATAGTTACAAAATTATTCGTGTCAAATTCAATAGATTTCAAGAATCGGAACCCCACCACGAACCCAAGAGATCCCTCAGCTCAAACAAACAACCTCCCAACAATTTTTGCAGCATAATTAGTGAGTGCAACAACTCAGTTGTGAGTAAAGAACAGAGAAAAATGTGAATGGAGGGAGGTGAGTTTTGAATATGTTAAGTCGCTTAAAATAAGTCATGCCATCTGATTATTTTAACCGGCACCATATAGTATTTTTACATCTACTACACCTCCGAAGATCAACAGAAACAGAAACGCGCAATTTTGCAATATTCAGTAAAACTTTAAAAACAAAACCAATCTTCATCGTGATCTCCTGCAATGTCACGGATAATTACTTTTCTTTGTCCTTCGTATAAGATTATCAATCATTATTTTTACAATCCAGATTTATATTGCACTCTGGACACTACAAATATACATTTGATCTTTGTTGTTGTACGCTTGCACGTCTTGTTGAGATGTTTAAGTGTGCTCTCGGGTCTATGATATAGTTGCCTGCTAATTAGGAGGAAATGTTTCCCACCGGTTACTTTGGAAATACTTTGGGTGCGCTAAACGCCGCTCCGAAATTGATCGAACCGCCCCTCACAATAACGATTTTGACCTTTAAAGCATTTAAATAAAATCGAACTTATTACACTTCAATTCTTATTTCCCACTTTCCCGAACAAAAAACGAACCTTAATGCAATTCTCGACCACTAGGCCTGCCGAAAACCCGTCAACCATGACACGAAAATCGGTTTCTTGATGCTGAAAACACCGAAATTATGGAAGAGCCGTCAACCACAACGTCGTAAGTAAAATACGAATCAGAAACGAAAAAAAAAAGTTGGGCTCGGGAGGGCTTGCCTTTTTTAGACGGCAAGCCTACCGGCAGCCTGACTTTTTTTTATTTTTAAATTGTTAAGTTATTTTGTTTCTTTGTTATAATAGGTTCCAACATAAAATTTTGGCGACGATGGTATTTAATTATTACCCTAATTCCATGATTTCGAAAATATTTCCGAAGAGGAAATGACTTTTGCATAGACTTCGGTGGTGGCCGCGGCGGCGGCGGCAAGTGGCGACAAGGATGATGGTGATAGTGGTGGTAGAAAAGGAAAGGGAATTGATGGATGGATGAGGGTTAGAAAGATGGAGGATACTATAGGGAATTAGGGAGACAGTTGGAGTAATTTGGGGCGGTAAATAACAAGCCCCAAGGTTTCTATAAACAATCTGGCCCAAATACTCTATTACACCTCTTCTTTACTACGTTGTAGAGATGGCCAGTGGGCCGGTTCAGCCCGGCCCAGCCCCAGCCCGGCTCGAACCGGCCCACCAACAAAACGGGCCGTGCCCGGTTCGACCCGTCCAAATAATGGGCTGAATACGAATCCCGATTTTCCAACCCTAACCCGTTTCTATTCGGTTCAAGGAAAGATTCGATTCGACCCGGAATTCGATTCGGTTCGGCCCGTTCATTCGGCCTGGACCGGCCCGTTTGATTCGCCCACATTCGACCGTTTGAAACTAGCCATTGATGACCGTTGGATTTGCCCTATAAAAACACCACAATTCGGCTTCCATCCTCACTAAAATCTCTCTCAACTCTTTCAATCTCTCAATCTTTACTAATTATAATTGGCTTAATTATTAGTACTAATCTTCTTCTTAAGTACTCTCTTAATCTTCATTAGTTATCTTAAATAGTTGGTTTATTATTCTTAATTTAGTTGTTTATTACTACAAATCCTAAGAGAAAATGGATTCAAGAGGTAGATTCAGTGTAAGCAGTTCTTTCGATGATACTACGGAGTTTGCTCAAAACTTGGAGCAACAACTTTTCGGTTCTCTGGGTACTCAAATTCCTCAAATTCCTGAAACTCCAACTTCTCAGAGGCGTCCTATTTCTTCTACTACACAAGGTAACTATTAAACTTCTAATTAATGAATGTTAGATTATTTGATTATGTTAGATTGAGTTCTTGATGTTTAATTAGTTATGATATATTTGGTTGATTATGTTAATTGATTAGTTAATTAACTAATGAAGGTGAAGGTGAAGGTGAAGGTGATGGTGATGGTGATGAAGGAGTACCCGAGTGGCTGAGTCTAATCAATGTAGAAAGAAACCTTCCAAAGTATGGCCATATTTTGAGAAGGTCCTAATGACCGATGATTCTTCCAAAGGGAAGAAATTCATGTGCTATTGCTTGGTATGCAAGCAATTAGGAAAGAAGTCAATAGCCGCTTATACATGGAAGACCGGTTGTGGGACGGGGACCTTATCCCGTTACTTGACCGGGGTACATGGAATAAACCTTGATGCAACTGAATCCATTGGAGCAGCTGAATCTTCAAGTCAGACACAACTACACGGGTATATGGGTTTCATGCCCAGAGGAGGTATGCCTTTTATGTATAATCGAGATAAAATGATTGATGAAATGGCTAATTTTGTCATTGCTGATGAATTACCTTTTAGCTATGGTGAGAGTCTAAATTTTGAGCATTTCACTAGAACCACTTTACAACCTGCTTATAGACGTGTCCCTAGGAACACGCTTAAATGCCATACTCAAACTGGTTATTATAAATATAGAAGTAGTTTAATAGAAATGTTTCGCACTTTTAACGGTCGTGTTAGTCTAACTAGTGATACATGGACCTCTTGTTTTGGTGAACCTTTTCTTTGTGTAACCGCCCATTGGATAGATGATGAGTGGTATATTCAAAAACGAATCATTTGTTTTCAAGCTATGGAGGAGAGACATACCGGGTACAACCTTAAGGTAAGGATAATAGTCTGTCTTAAAACCTTTCATTTACTTGATAAAGTTTTTTCACTTTCATTAGATAATGCTTCAGCTAATACAAAATGTATAGATTATTTTATATCCGAACCAAGCTTACAGTTGATAAAAAATGGAGAACTATTACATGTTCGTTGTTGTGCACATATTTTGAACCTCTCGGTTCAAGAAGGTTTAGCTGAGTTAACTGACTTGCTTAACCCTATTAGGAGTGTAATTAAATGGATTAGGACTACGGCCTCAGTTAGGAGGAAGTACATGGCCTTGTGTAAGGAAAGAAGCCTTAGGAAGAAGCAATGGAGTCTAGATACACCGACCCGTTGGAACTCCACATATAAATTGTTAAAAGAAGCCATTAAATACCGTGAGATTTTGACAATTATTTATAACGAAATCCGATCGACTCCCGATGACCTTATTACTGATTTCCATTGGAATACCGCAATTCACATTCGTGACATTTTAGCAGCTTTTGACCACGCAACCAAAATTTTCTCTTACGTTTATGACCCTAACATCCATTTAGTTATATTAGAGTGTGTTACCGTAGTTAGCACTCTTACCGAGCATTTCAACATCGTTCAAGTTAGTGATGTAATTAGTAGTATGCTTAGTAAATGGTATAACTACTTTAGTGAATTTCCCGTCATATATGGTATAGCTTCTATTCTTGATCTCGGGGTCAAGACTGTAGGTTTAGAAAACTGTTTAGAATTTTATTATAACGCTTTAAGTTTACAATACGATGTCAATGCATATATAGAAAAATGTAAAAATGTTTTAGCTAGTATATATGATCATTATGCTTCTGTTTATGCACCGTCCGAAAGTGTATCTTCTTCTAGTGGAAGTTCCGCTATGCGATGGCAGCTAATACTTGGTAGAATTTTAAAAAAATCAAAAACATCGGTTTCTTCTTCTTCTTCTTCTTCTTCTTCTTCTTCTTCACTTTATAATATTAATGAATATCTTTCTTACCAACATGAAACCGATGCTAATTTTTCAATTATTAAGTGGTGGTGCGATCACGAACGGCAATTTCCCATTTTGGCGAGAATTGCAAAGGATATCCTTGCAATTCCCGCCTCCTCTGTTGCTTCCGAGTCTGCTTTTAGTGTAGGTAGACGTGTTCTTGACGAGAAGAGATCCCCCTTATCTCCCGAAAGCATAGAAATATGCGTTTGTAAGAAAGATTGGGATCAGGCGGAGCGTAGGACCCAAGGATTGAGAGATGAGGACAACGACGAAGACGATCCTTGGATGATGATGGACACAAGCAAATCAAGCGACAACCCAACAGTTGAAAGAGCTTCAGGGTCTGTCCCTAATTAGGCTAAGCACAACCGCACAAGCACCCCTACAGGTACGTAACAGAACTACGTGGGCTTTGATTCCTTCGGGATGCGTAGGCAACTTAATTTTGAAAATCAATATTTAATTATTTAATTAAATTTTGATTTTCTAAATTAAGTGCAAGCCCTTTCTTCTTATCCCAACCCCCAAAACATGTTTAATTAAATTTTGATTTTCTTAAAAGTGAAATATGGAATATGATTTTAGTTTACTGATTTTAGTATATGAAATATGAAATATAAAATTTTGATTTTAGTTTACTTATTTTAGTATATGAAATATGAAATTAAATTTGAAATATAAAATGTGAAATATGAATTAGTTCATTTATTTGAAATATTTTAGATTTTCTAATACGTAAATATAAAATTAGGTAAATATACGTAATTAGTTTAATAATACTTAATAAAGAAAAAAAAGTAATTCGGTTCGATTCGATTTGATTCGTTTCGTGATTCGATTCGATTCGGTTATGATTCGGTTCGATTCGGTTTGTGATTCAGTTCGATTCAGTTCGTGATTCGATTCGATTCGGTTCGTAATCCGTTTTCGATTCGGTACCGAATCCCAAAACCCCAACCCCAGCCCGGTTCGAACCGGCCCACCCCTAGACCGGTCCGAATCCGGTCCCCTCCCCCCAGCCCGGCCCAGCCCGCCCGGACCGGCCCCATGGCCATGCCTACTACATTGTAGCACATAAAGATACACGATAATAAAGATACACAATATGATTGGATATGGTTATGAATAAGGGAGTGGAATACACAATTGAAAATGGAATGTTTACACTTGACAATCGATTTAGTTACTTGCACTTTTTAGAAACATCAGATTGACAAGTATCAGAATCTGATACATGAATGATCAAACACCTTCTGTCAAACTTGACACAATATTTCTTACAAGCAATTGTATATAACCCTATGCATCAAGACAGGAATATTTGGCGGAAACTGACTTCACAAACGCATCAGAGAGGCCTATTACATAACAGATTTCAGATTGGATGAGGCTCATGTGTCCGTGATGCCCATATACCAAATACAAGAAACCAGAATACAAACAAAATTGCCCAGTATCGTGCCGGCCCATATTTGATCCTGGTTAACACAATCTGCAAATATTTCCAAGATAATCGTATCACTTTCATGAAGAAAAGAAAACAAAGAAAACTTTATTATGCAACTTCTCAACTCTAGACACAGCCTTGACAAAATTGTAAAGAAGTACGTCGACAGGCTACCCACATTGTCTGCAACATTGAAGGCTACCCCACAAGGCAACAATAAAGTAACAAGTCACCACTACAGAAAAAAATAAAATGCCACCAGAGTTTCAAAACAAGTCATCGCAAGACTGATCTCATACAAGATTTTGTCCAGTTGCTGCCAGAATTTTGATCGAGTATGATTAATGCTCTTCGCAAAATCCTGGTTTGGCAAACGGGCAAAGATAGCTTTCTTCTCAAAGCTTAGAGATCACATACAAGACGTCAAAAGTCAAGTCACAATTCTAAGCTTGAGAACTGGCTAAGGACTATAAGAAGACCCAATATTTCATGAAAATAAAATTTGCATGGTAATGGCCGAGGAAGATGTTAAGATGTGGTATAAATGACCCAAATTTCAGCTTTGGTCCTAATATAAACAAAGTTATGATCTCCCAGTATAGGCGACAGAATTTAGAAAAGAGAACATCTATAGGAAGCAGTGTGCTGAGATTACAAGTGGTCTAGATGTATGTCAAACATGATGAATGTATACAAACATGCACATGACAAAAAATGAGCTTTTTTATCAAGTGGTCTAAGGTATTTGTCAAGCATCACGTATTGAAATATCACACACCATAAACTTATATATATATATGTATGTATTGCCGGTGTATGTGTTGTCCCGGTACCGTCTCGCCTTGCATTCTATCTTAGACTTTTGAAGCCCAGTGGCTCATTACATGTTTATAACAATTTCTTGGAAACTTCCTAATCTAGCTTCCTTTTCTTTTTAATAAAGCTTAAGGTGTTCTCAGGCGAAAGCAAATATTTCAATATATATAGGAACACTTGCTACAGCTAACATGAATGAACTTAAACCAGATCAAAACATGAACCTAAATACATGCCACTGCAACTCAAAATGCCTAAAAGGAAAGGGATGATAACTTCTTACACAACGAAAGAAGACAACAACAGCTAAGGCACAAACACCTCCAAGAAGAATATGAAGACCGTTTTTTGCTGTTTTCTGCAGATAAGAACAAACCTCTACTGTAAAGCATGCAAATAAACTTTGATACAGCTATTGTTTATCCACCTGTCCTATGATATGAATAATCATGCCAAACAACATCAAAGCCATGGGCTAAAACCAAACTAAAACTGCAGTTGCATTAATATGGAAATATGAATGACCACTTGCCGTTGAAAGATGAAAAATAGAACAGAAATAATGCCATATTTCAGTCCACAAGGTTTCACTCTGAGGGATCATAATTATTCATAACCATAAACCATAAGGAGTTACTTTATAACTGTCATTATTCTAATTTATTAAGAGCGTAGATGTGGAGGATCCTCTTTTGCAGCAAAGCCCAAAAGACATGTATCTGTCTGACTTCTTCATTTTATGATACCAAATTACAAAGTTTGAGCAGAGGAAGGTGTGCAGATGAGATATTTGTGAGAGAATAAATTCTAGAAAAATGAACCATGGATCTAATGTTAGATTATTACCGACATTCTCTAGACTAAGAGCTTGTTCAATTCACCTTAAAACATTAATATTTGGTAAAAATAATTGAAGTACAGTAAAAAAAAGTTCAGCTCAGTAAAATTAAATTCAGTTCAGGACAATAAAAATCAGAAACTACTAAGAACAAATACAACTGTCAATCAATATAAATAATTTACGTTTATAAAAACAAGTTCATTTCAACAAAAAAAAGTTCAAGTTAGATCAGCAAAATTAAAATAATTTAAGAACAGGGCCTGATTTTGCAATCTATCTGTCTTTTTGTCTTCCTCTGATGACTTAAGAAAGACGACCAATAACAGAAACAATTTGGAGAGCAAGATAACAAGAGAAAACTGTCCCACAGTGTATACTTAAACACACAGAACATTAAGCCAAACTTACCTTCCCAACAAGAGGAGCAATGAGCCATGCAAGAGTAACAGTAAGCAGGCCTGTTGCTAGCAAAATGCCCATAAATTCCGCAGCCCATTTTGTAGCTGGATTTTGGGGAGGTGTCACATCTTGAACAACAATGTTCGCAGGTGTCTCTCTAACAACCAAAACATCAGGGGCATTTTCACTGCTATTCATATTATGATGGAGGTGACCATGTGGATTGAACCAAAAATAAATCTCACTAAGCCCCTGTCTGCGGATAGCTGCAACAGCATCAGGATCGATACCACTCACACCAGAATAACCATGTAACTGTGCAGGATTAGGTACCCCTCTGGCAGTCCTATCTCTTAAAGCCTCGTAATCTTTCAAAGATGAAAGGACTTTCCTAAAGTCAGCAATCCTAATATTACTTGCCACACTCCCACATATTTCACAATTAGTTGATCCATGGTTTACAAACCATTTCAGAGCACAAGCATAGTGTACAAGGGCAAGATCATTCTTACAGGCACATCCGAGTTCAATTAATGTGTCCTGATTGTGGCATGCACCCATTTCTAAATCTGTATTGCAAACAAAAACCTCTCCCATAGAACTGATGAACTGCACACACCTAGGCTCCAGTTTCTGATTTGTCTCCACTGATGCGCTACCTTCAACATTATTCAGGATTCTTTGAGTGTCAGGCCCAGGCAGCTCCTTGACATTATGTGAATCCTCTTGAAAGGGATCTATCCCCATAAATACCAGAGCAGTATCCCCTCTTTGGTCAGATTCCACACATTGGCACACACGACAAGCAGGCAAGCCCAAATCCCTATATATACTAAGCTGTGATACAATTGAAGCCTTTGAGCTATTGCTTTTAGTTGGAGAAGAGCTTCCACTACTAGAGCCTTGATTCATCATTTTTTTCTGGCTTTCCTCACTCATTATGCAGGTTGATTTTGTGCCCCCAAAAAACAAGTCCTATATCCTTTATATATTCAATGCAAGTGACTCTGTTATCAAAGAAACAAAATCCGTTTGCTGTCTAAGAAAAAGGGGAGGAACAACAGTAGCCCCATATAGATTTAGTTGACCAACTACACTGAAGAGAAGAAGGATGAATCCAGTTGAAGTAATACGCTGAAGACATAGTGCTTTGATGCTTGGAATCACAGCATCAATGTCATCTTACAACACCAAGATACTGCGTTCAATAAATAGAAAACCAGACTTCCAGGAACATGTCTCAAAACCTACACAAACCACATTGTATTTATTCAACATATTCAAAAAATAATTAATAAAGAAACAATTGAAAAAGATCTCCAATGCCACCAAGCTGTCCACATTAAATGCACGAGTTGCAGACACATTTTTGGGAATACTTGTAACTTTGTAAGATGTGCATACTAGCATTTCAAAGCCAACGCAAAAAGTCATACAGCACAGTGAAAACTCGAGTCAGCGGTGATTTGAGAAACTTTATTACACCAGTTAGATTTTACTTCCATCAATCCACCATCACTGCAGTAACCCGAGATACAACAAAGGAGTTGCTAAAACGTTTCGAAATCCCACATCGTTTAAGAACTTAATGCAAAATATTTCAAGACTTTCCCTTTTTAAACTCTACCAACTGACCAAAAGATGAGAGCTCAACACTGCGCTAGAGCATTAATCCCCGTAAAAAAGCACTGGCCCTTACCTTTGGTATATATTTCACACAGTATATCAATATAATATAGTTAGATTGCTTTTTTAGATGCGAATTCATCATAGAGCCCTACATTGGTTAAGGGATTCATTTATTAAAGTCTCCTTAGAGGTCATCAACAAAAGGATGCACTAGGATAGTAGGAAAAGGACATCTTCCACCACCCACATATTCCAAATAGTTCAAGTGTACATCATATCAAATGATCTAGAATATAAGATATTATGCGATGTATCCACTGAGAGCATTCTCTCAATAGAGAATATGCTAGAAGTGGAGGGAGCAACAATGCACAATTGCACAGCTATTGGAGATGAGAGGCCTAACCATACTCTTCAATAAAAAACATGAGCAATATCTGCACCATGCAGTGGGAAGATGAAAACGAATCTCTGTCGCCATAAAAGATATTCTAAGCACTGGACACTCCATATCCTGGCGAACTTCATCCAATGATTGTGACTTCCTTGCTGAAAGGAATAACTACCTCAAATTAGCTGAATGAAAAACTTAGTGGGCTCCTGAAAAGATAGAGTCAACAATTTATTTTCAACAAATGTCAAAACGGCTTCTAATGTCAAACTTTTCAAATAGGGATCACAACAGATGTACCAAATGACTCACAAAAGTGTTCTATACTTTTTCTTCTTATTAGGTAGCTACTAGGCTAATTCGTTGCTCTCTAAAGAAAATAGGAAATAACATCTTAATAACTGCAGGTAATCTAGGGATTAGGCTAAAGGTGCCAGAGCGCGAATATATATTTAAAGCTAACACCACTTTTTGCTATGTTTTGGTCAGTAGATTTCTTCAACTACTTAACAAAAAGAGAAAATAAATACACAGCTACAAAAGCCCACTTCACGCATACTTGCTGTCGATGTCCTGGACTGAAAAATTATATATCATCTCCTGATATACATGCTACTAGCATCACTGTGGAATGATAGAGTAGAATGTAAAAGTATCTGTGATGCTTCTCTCTTAGAATGATAAATTTGAATGAGGTCAGGTAGATTCCATGAAGACACCCTGATAAGGGAAGATAAAGCTTTATTGAAATGCACCTAAGACTTAGCTTAAAATATAAATTTCAACAAAAAAAGAAAAAATCCCTTTACTTAGAACTCATAGATATCTATACGATGATCTAGTATTTTATTTGAGTAACAAAATTGAGCACTGCACCCAAAACCAACACCATTTATATTATGTAACTAAACTACTAATCAAGCAAAGAAGATCATTCTGGAATGACTGCATAAATTCAATCACCTAGAAGCTGTAATGCTCCCAGAGACGAAAAATGTCCCCAGGAAACATACTACAAGCAACTAAAGATGAAAACTGGCAGATCGTCACATACTTCTACCTTCTTAAATTATATTTCCTACAGGCCCTTGTAAAATTTCAACCAGACAAGGTAAAATAAACAGCTTTCAGTGACTGCTCACAAGAAAAAGGGCAAAAGCACCAAAATGAGCTTCACAGTAGGCCGTCAAAGCACATTATTGCAATTAGTACGAAACTTCTCCTTGCTTCAATCATAGGCAAAGGTAACGAAAAGTTCAACTACCATACAAATGCTCCTTACACACCCCCTCTCAAAACACTAAGTTCAATGCCATCCAGAGATAAAACACATTTAGGGAGTATTAACTAGAACCAAACCAAATCCACATACACCCAAAAGAGGTTTACAAAACTCTAACCTAACAAACCCAAAAGTCATGTTTCTTACAATGTCCTCAAGAATCAAGTTACATCCAACAATGTATCTCTTAAAATGTGTTCCTTTCAATTCTATTCATCATTTCAACCGAGCACTGCAAACTAACATCTTCAGTCAACACCCATTATGGGGAAATCAGCTAACTGAGCTTCAAGGTAGGCAGCCAAAGCACACGTATCATTTAACTAACATGAAACATTTGCTTGCTTTGATTCACTGGCACATGTATCATCTAAAAAGTTCACAAATGCTCCTTGTACACCCCTCTCAAACATCAAATCATTAATGCAATTCTGAGATAAAGTTCATCAACGAGAACCACACAAAGTTCACATACACCCAAACAAGGTTTACACAAACTCGTTCCAACGACCCAGAAAATCCTAACCACTTAAAAACACTTCCTCATTAAAAAATTACACAAAGCAAATAAAAGAAGCAATTCAACACACACAAATAAGTTGGGGTTAAGAGAAAATCTTAAACCTCACACCACCAATTCCAATAACATTCAGATTCCAATATACAGGCCAAAAACAAGCCAATTCAAAAAAACCCCCATCAAAAACTGAATATTAAAATTAAATAACATAAGTCAATTATAAGTCAAGATGAGTCAATCAAGAAAACCCATCAAAATATTTCAACAAAATAAAGCTTAAGATACAAAGAGAATTGAAGAGAGAACGCACCTCGAATTGGGTTTGCTAGCAATTTGCAGATGCTTTAGCCACTCACCAAACCAAATAAAATTCGATCCAAAAAACTACTGTTAAGATCCAATCCAATCCACTCACATCAATTTTCACTGCCCGTATCAGTAAAGTTAAATAATTTATGTAATTATACAATTGTGTTTGTTTGATTATGTTTGTGTGATAAGGTACGCAGGAAGCAGAGGAAGAGGGAGGGGAACGAACAGTTTCTCCTGGTGCAGTTTGGTGAATTGAGGATGAATCAACAGCAATGTAAATGTCACCAGATTTTGCGGTAACCCCATAGTAATTCAACTTTTGGGCATGTCATTTGCGTCCCTCTTTTCTTGCTTATATATTTTTTTTTTTAACCTTTTACAGAGATTATTGCGACAATGTTGATGAAATACTTCCTCTGTTTTCCTTTTGCCTCCATCAATCTATCATTTCGCTCGATTTCTTGAAATAGCAATATTTATGTCAATGTGAAACCTAATACCAAATTAACGTACCTAATGTATTAACTAGTTTAGTTGATTAAAGTTTTAAAGGTGATATTTAAAAACTAATATTGAATGTCGTTTATATCAATTGGTATTTTGCCACTTGCTTTCATTACCTAAAAAAACGTGACTAATAATGCACGGGACAGTTGTACTCACATAACTCACTAGTAACAACTCTCCCCTTTTACCAACCCTTATCCTCTCATTTGAACCGTCTTCCTCTCTTCTAAACCTTTCATTGTTTTCTACATCTTTCCACTTCCTTCCCAGAGTAAATCCTAAAGATATTGCTCTTTGTCTTCCTTATCGGACATAAACTATACATAAATTCTTCTCTTACTGATTATTTGTGTGTTTTTCATTCAAACGAGCACTACTTCTCAACATCTTCGTCTGCTACACTCTTATGTTTTGAGTGGTTTAAGGGTTCAGAACCCTTGTCTGTGGTGTCATAGTGTTCTTCTCTTCAAATCCACACAATGTGTAACTAGGTTTGGACAAACTCTTGTGATGAGTGGTTAGAATTCGTGCCAAACACTCCCTTACTTCCACTGGTATTGAATCTGATTTAATTCAAGTATTGCCTACTTTCGTGCGACCATCTCATGCAAGAACTTGCTCTTTATAAAATATTTGCAGTTTTGTGAGGACGCTTTATGGACAGTTTTGTGCAGCATACACAACTGTTTATGCTATGTTTGCCTTAGAGAAATTTGTCCAAGAGGAAGATATCCCTTCTGTTGTCCCATTTACCATGGATCCTAGCAATACCTACCTTCGTAAAGCCTTCTCAGGTGATATTATTTCAGCTGATGTACACTGGATTTGATACAAGTGCGTACAATCTTGGATTTAGAAGTACAGTTGCTTGAATTACCATTGATGAGAACCGTGGACTAAATGAGGTTTGTGGACTTCCACATTCTCATTAAGGTATGAGTTAATATGTAAGCCATATACCTAGTACTGATTCGCGTAATCATTATTACATATCATAATGATTTTGGAACTCAAGAGTGAGAATGCTGCTGCTTAGAAGTCCAGGTTTAATGATGTCGCTGCTCTACTGAAAGGAGACCATAATTACGTTCTAGTTGGTGATCTTGAAGCTAGCAAAGATCTACTTAAGGTAGTACTATGTCCCTTGTTATGTCACCATAAATTTTACGCATGACTTGATGCACATATCCATTTAAATTGCTATCACAGAGATATCTCTAAAGAATCTCATCTTCTGGGACATACTAATATATCAAAACAGTAATCTATAGCTGAAACTAAATAATTTTGATATCTTTGACATGAACAAATTAAATACTTTCATTTGCCTATCACCTAACCAAGTTTTCTTAGACTGTAAATAGCACTTGAAGTTCGACGACTTGCATGCTCCTCTCATCTTTATACACAAGGCTGAAGGCTGAAGCTAAGAAATTTTTAAAAAACAAACGGAAACCTAATCAACTTGGAAAATCTCAGATATAAAAATAAAATTACAAAAATATTCCTTATAGATATAAATTAAAATTACAAAAATATCCTTATAGGTATAAATTATAAATTTCTTGATCAACGTGAACTTGCTCCTTGGTTCAAGAAATTCATGGTAAAGTATATATACTCTTGCGACCAAAATTTTCTTGTTATTCGACTGATTCATTCTTTGTATTCTGAAATATCAAATTGGTGCAAGATTCTAGGAAAATATAGAAAGATGTAAAGAAATGAAATCACCTATTATGAGTTCTTATGGTACACACACAAGTTGATTATTGCTTGATGTTGTTAAGGATGAGCACTAGCATCTTTTGTCATACCCCATTCGTGGACCCTCAGATGAAGCTCAGCAGCAGCAATTAAGAAATGAATGGCCTGGATTGGGCTTAAGATGTCCACCAGATTCCTTAGAGTTCGCAACCTTAGATCATCAGCCTTCCCAAGGATCTCCTTGAACTTGTCCTCTTTAGTCCCAATCGTGGACTCAACTCGTTCGTTCACTAACCCAGTCCTTACTCGCCCTGAACTTCCCAAGTTTGGGTCCCGCATTTGCTGGGTAGCTATGTGTGAGAGCTCAACCATGGACGTGTCAGCCACGGTCTCTTGGTGGGCAGCCAGTTTTTCGGTCAACTCTCTCTCCTCGTTTATTGTCTTCCCCTGCAGTTCGTTGACTTGGCCAAGTTGACTCGGTGAGAGTTCTCCTAGATTGCCCGTGCTCAACCCCCTCAGCAACTCACTGAATCCAGCCTCGAAGTGCAACCCAGTTACCGAGTACAACAAGTGGAAAGCCGTACTGGGCCTCCACCCACCAATCCATAGGAAAGATTCCTCAAGCTGGGACCTCCAAGATGGGGTCAACATGCCCAGGACGTCATGTTTCGTCGACTCGGACTTGACTCGGTAGTAGTTCTCGTAGTGTCTCATGACTCGGCCCACGAGCTCGTGAAGTGACCGAGTCAACTCAGTGCTAGACTGAGTTGACTCGGTGTATGCCAGGGCGGCGGCCCTGAGCTCCTCAAGGTCGCGCCCTTGCTCATTGAGCCACGTCTCGAAAAACCTGGCAAAATTATCGAGTCTGGGTTCAGGGTCCGACTCATTGGGTACCCGAGTGGAGGAGGGCATGAGGTGATTGCCTAATTTAATTTGGCTGTACAGACAATCAATACACAGACCTAGATAAAAGATGGATTGTTGTGACCATGATAATTACAAGAAAATAAGGTTTGAGTTTGGTGTATATATATATATCATAATATCAATGTATCATATAATATTGGCACCATGCGACAAGTTGGTTTAGATTATAAAGTAATGCAGTGAACCAAGGGAGCTGAACCAGGTTTTGCTCTGTTTCCAAATCCCAATCAGGCAAGTTGCATGCTGTATTTACGTAACAAATGCATGGTGATGAAATTCCAGGCACGTGAACAAAAAGGTGTTGGATGGTTGGTTATGAACTGGAACACCATCTGTACAACATATTTTGGGCATATACTATATGATATTATATGATATTATATGGTATTACTCTATTAGATATACGGAAAATGAGCAAGGACAGTTCGCAGTTGGACTGATCGAAGTGGGGCAAGTTGGCTTGATTCATGTATTACTACTTGTACTTGGATAAGGCGTAGCGTAACCCATCTGGCCTTAAAACCTTGGGTAAGGGTTTCCTTGCTATACAAGAATAAGAATTCAGATCAAGCTTGGACAGTGGTTTTATGACTATAGTTTTCCAATAAATTTTTTATTTCTAGTCTACTGCATAGTTAAGAGAATCAGATTTTAGGGCTACTAGTTATTGTATTCGGTTACTAGTTTGCAGCTTTTAAATTTTCATCATAAATACAAGATACGTATATTAGAAACCTTTCAAGTGTAAAATAAAAGCAAAGTTATATAAGTATGATCGTTACAAGCTCATACTAGTTTATGTATGAATATTTTTAGTTCTATGGCCTTCTTCGTGTATCATTCACTATAACTTCGGACTTTGCGTAAACCCCAAATTCAATTTCAGTCTAGTCATTCCAATAGCTAAATTTTAAAACTAGACTCGGGTTTAAGAATTACAATTAAGTTATAATCTTTTACATCATAACATTAAGTATTTGGATTAGATTTTTCTAATTATCTTTACTAGCTTTGTATTGCCCCCTATATTAAACCACTCTACCGAGGTGTTTTATATTGAAGGAACGGAGAAAGTATATATTATTCAACTAGTCAACTATGAGTACAAAACTGTGAATCATGGGTTCACTTCAAGTACTTTGATAGTTGCTTCAAGTTACATGGGCTGGGCTCTAACTTAGGCTTTATTGCGGGCTAAGACCCACTAGAAATGCGGGCTTCTTGCATACTCTTTGTCTGTTCATCTTTTTGCTTACCCCACTCATGGACCCTGAGTTGAAGATGAGTACCAGCTATCAAGAAATGGACGGCCTGGATTGGGCTTAAGATGTCCACCACATTTTTGAGCGTTCTTAACCGTAGATCATCTGCTTTACGCACAATGTCTTTTAGCCCGTGCTCCTTGGGTGCAAGGGTCTTGTCGACTCGTTCTTTCACCGGGTTTGACTCGGCACCCTCCCCATTCCAAGTCTCCGACTCAGCATCCCCCGTAAACTCGCTAATGGTGTCTGAGAGCTCAACCATGGGTGAGTCAGCCAGAGTCTCCTGGTGGGAAGCGTGAATCTCAGTCAACTTCCTCTCCTCCTTAATCACCTCCCTTTGCAACTCGTCAACTCGGACGAGTTGATTCCTAGAAAGGTTTCCTAGATCGTCCGTGTTAACCCCGCTGAACACCTTACTGAGTCGCGCCTCGAACTGCAACCCGGCCTTCGAGTACAGCAGTTGCAACGCCGTGGTGGGCCTCCACCCTCCTATCCAAAGGAAGGCTTCCTCGAGCTTGGACAGCCAGTCAGGGGCCAGCACGAGGAGGACGTTCTCCTCGATGAACTCGGACCTGGCCTTGTAGAAATCCTCATGGTGACTCACGACTCGGACGACGAGCTCTTGTGCATACCGAGTCGACTCGGAACAAAACTGAGTGGACCCGGAGTGAGTCTGGACAATGGACTTGAGTTCATGGAGATCACGCTCTTGTACCACGACCCAATCCTTGAAGAACTGGTCAAAGGGATTAGACTCAAACTCAGACACGGACTCGTGCGTACGCTTAGCCTTAAACCGTGGCTCGAGTAACGACATGGGGGAGCTGAGGTTTGATTGGAAGACAATTTAATATAGTGCAGTGCTAGGCTACCAGGCTGAGATGGAACACTAGATATATGCTTAACACATGCAAATGGACGTACATACGTAAAGTGGAGTGGTGATGGAGATGACTAAATCACTGATTAAAAGAAATTGAAGGAGATCGATATCCTACTGAAAAGCTAAGCTACCTAAACTAAATCACTGATTAAAAAAAAAAATAATAAAATAAGGATTACTAGATAGTATTACAACTGCAAGTTTCACAAGTAGTTCGTATATGAACAACCATAGGAGGTGTAATACGTATGTGTTTGTGAATGTTTGAGAGTAATTACAAGTGCATGTGTTGACAGAGAAAATTGGTGTAAACTGCATGCGTTTTTAATTATATATGGTTAGAAAAATGAGATGATAATGATAAAAAAAACTTTAGCATTCGTGTTTAATTGGCTGTATGCTTGGCAGATGCAAATGTGAGGTCCTACAATGCATCAGCTTCATTGTAATTATCGTACGGGTCAAACTAACTAAAGCACGTACATACGGAGTATATAGTATTACAAGTACTCCGTATAAAACAAATAGTATCAGTTTGCGTAAGGGATAAGTTTTGTCACCTTGAAGATATGGTGATTTATTTATCCAAAACTGCTATTCTTTAGTTGGTATATCGTATTATATATTATAATTGGTTTCTCTATACATTATTACATTTATGCCTTATTTTACGTTCTTAATTTCTGTTGCATTCAATTAACCGGGATGAGAGCCCATATTTGACTAGGAAGCAAGCAAAGCTAGTCTCTCCTTACCAGCTACCAGTCTCGTTTACGTTCTTAAAATCTGATATTTAAGGTTCTAAATATGAGATATGTGATGTATTAAGAGATAATCATATCTCCTTGTTAATAGTTGTAGTTATCTTCTTTTCGTAATTATAACTTATATTTTTATTCTTTATTGACTATTATTCACGGTCAATCATATTTTATGTTGTTATTGATTTCTAGCCTTAATTGTAGGATTTACCATAGCTTTAATTTCCTTTGTTAAGTTAGCTTACCTTCTCTATTTATAGTTGTAATCCTTGCTTTGCAATTCAATACAAAATGTATTCAAACTCTAATACGATGTTCAAGATGTAAAGCTTAAAATCTAATATCAAAACTTAAGATAAATTTCAAAATATAAGATTGATTAGCTTAAACAAAAAAGTTCAAAACCCAAACTTCCTAACTTTTCTAAATCTCAGCCACAAAGAAAAAGAACCTTTTTCACTTGTGTCCAACAAATATCAGATCTATTTATTTCCTACAATATTTTTTTTTTTTTTTTTTATTGTGAACACCACTTCACTACCCTTATCCTTGTTCTTACCCCATTCAGGAAGCCTCAGTTGGGGCTCAGCATACATTTCTAAACTTTTCAGACGTATATCATCTGCCTTCCCAAATATTCTTTGGTGCCTAGTGTTGATTTCATTTGACGTACTCCTCCTCTAATTGATGACTCTGTCCCATTTACGTGTGACAGATAAACCATATTCGAGACAGTCACGATCACAATCTTTTGCATGGAAGCCAACCCATTAGTCCATGACAACCATTTTACCCCAAAATACTTCCAAAATTTTACAATTAGAATAAAAATCAAAATCAAATCGAATCAATCCTACGCACCTTCAATCTAATACCATCATTTACAAAACATGTATAAAAACCAATGACATAAATTATAAATATACATAACATAGCATTTACAAATTGTCCACTATTCGTATATACATAAACTATATAACTAACAAATTACATAAAAATCTTAATCAAATACTTAAACTATGAATCAGGAGTATCACCCCGCATGAATGGTGTAAGGAAAAGTGTATTTTGACTCTTCTTCCTGCTCAATATAGTAAATCGTCTAGGAATATATTAATCAAAATGAATATCTAAGAGATGCGTATGTGCAAAATCATGTAGTATCTTCTCTAGGCTCATAATTATGCGCCTAATACAAGGAGAGTGAGCATGGTGCATCATGTGATATGAGAGGAGGCTAAAATGGTCAAAGTCGATCTTTGCCCTAGGTCAATCCTTTGCATACCTCTAACACACATTTCTATGACGTTGTAGCACCTTACGCCTGACTCCATCAAATTTACCAATTATTACCTCATATATACCTTTAAACAAATAAAAAACGTTCTTTATGCCTTATAATTATAATAGTGTGAACAACATAATTAAAGTACTCCGTATAGTAGCATGGATTTTCCACAAAGCCTCCATGCAATCAAATTATCAACTATCAAAGCTACGGTGCAACAATATTGAAGCTAATAAAATTAAAATAGGACAGTGCGTGGCCACAAATACAATCTAAAGTTATGTAGTAATTTAATTCGGTTGTTGATAATGTTGGGGACTAGCCCCAGCATCTCTGTTCATTCCCCATTCGTGTAACCTCAGATGAAGTTCAGCAGCAGAGATCAAGAAATGGACGGCTTGGATTGGGCTTAACACGTCCACCACATTTTTAAGTGTTCTCAGCCTTAGATCATCTGCCTTCTTTATGGTTTCCTTTAACTTGTCCTCCTTTGACCCTAGCTCTGACGTGACTCGTTCATTCACCGGCCCGTTTGCATTGCGTTGACTAGCCCCCGGGTAGGGAATCCGCTTTAACTCAGTCGCCATGTGTGAGAGCTCAACCATGGACGAGTCAGCCACTGTCTCTTGTTGGCCAGCTAATGATTCACTCAACTCTCTCTCCTCTCTAACTGTTTGACTTTGCAACTCGTTGATTTCCCTGAGCTGATTCGATGAAAGGTCCCCCAAGTCGCCAGTCCTCAACCCCTCCAGCAGCTCACTGAGTCCAGCTTCGAGCTGTAACCCGCATACCGAGTACAACAACTGAAAAGCCATGCTGGGTCTCCACCCCCCAATCCAAAGAAATGCACCCTCGAGTCCGGACAGCCAAGGCGGGGACAGCATCTGGAGGACGTTCTGCTTCACCGACTCGTACTTGGCTCGGTAGTACTTCTCATAGTGACTCATGACACGACGCACGAGTAGACTCAACGATGGAGCAGAGTCAGTGTTGGTTTTGGCAACTAACCTGAGCTCCTCCAGAAAACGCTCTTGGACAACGAGCCAATTCTCAAAGACCCGACTAAAGGGTACCACATGAAGTTCCAGCTGCTCGACGGTTGACTCATGGGATGGCGACATTATTTGTGAAGTTTTTGGTAAGAAGGGATCAAAGATAATTTGATAGCTTCATAAACTTTATAGACATATGCTGGGTGCTCATGAAATACTTATACAATGGCATTACTACAAGTTGTCCTCAAATCTAAAAATGAATATTGTATACTTGGCACATAGTTTTTAGCTCAATCAGTAGCGGATCGCTTCCCCATATCCATTCAATTAATATATCTAAAAAATCAGGCAACATAGAAAGAATTACTTTGCTTCCACGTAAAAATCCACATTATTTTATATGAATTTGTAATAAAAAGTTATAAAATAGTTAAATAAGAAGATTTATAGTCTATGGTTTATAGATTGACATGAAGAACTTGTTTTCATTGATTTTAATTTTCGGATTACATATGTATTTATAGTAGCATGTATTATATATTCAAGCAATTTAGAACTCTTCTCATACTTATCTTTTCTACATGCTAACTAAATCCTATCTTTTGCTAATGTTATCTTTGATTAAACTTATATTTTCTACACTCCCCCTCAAGTTAGGTAATCGGGTCTTCGATTCCTAACTTGCATAAGATTTTCTCAAAAGCATCTGCTCCTACCGCTTTAGTTAAAATATCCGCCATTTGCTCACTTGATCGAACAAACGGAAGATTAATAACCTTGGACTCCAAATTGTCTTTTATGAAGTGTCTGTCAACCTCCACATGCTTTGTTCGGTCATGCTGGACTGGATTCTCAGATATGCTTATCGCTACTTTATTATCACAAAAAATATCACAACTTCTCGTTTGAGGGAATCCAAGTTCTCCTAGAAGTTTTCGTAGCCAGAGAACTTCTGCAACTCCTTTTGCAATTCCTCTGAATTCCGCTTCAGCACTTGATAATGCCACAACCTTTTGTTTTTTGCTCTTCCAAGTTACTAGATTTCCTCCAACCAAGGTAAAATATCCAGAAGTAGACTTCCTACTATCCCGATCACCAGCCCAGTCTGCGTCTGTATAAGCTTCTAGATTTAAGTGACCATTCCTTTTAAACATCACTCCCCTACCAGGAGTTTTCTTCAAATATCTGAGAATTCTGTACACATCCTCAAGATGTTGAATATGAGGTCTATGCATGAATTTACTCACTACCCCTACAGCATAGGCAATGTCAGGTCGAGTGTGTGATAGGTAAATTAATCGACCTACTAATCTCTGGTATTGTGTTTGGTCTGTAGATTCTGCATGTTCATCAATCTGTAACCCATGATTCATCATCATTGGAGTATCTGCAGGCTTGCACTCCATCATCCCTACTTCTGCTAAAAGGTCAAGTATATATTTTTGTTGGTAAATAAAGATAACTTGTTTAGATCGAAGTACTTCAATTCCTAAGAAGTATTTGAGCCTTCCTAGATCCTTCATTTCGAACTCTTGAAACAGCTTCCTCTTGAGGTTACCAATCTCTTCCTCATTATTTCCTGTTATAATCATATCATCTACAAAAATTATGAGACATGTCATTAGGTCACCTTTCTTCTTTAGGAACAAGGTGTGGTCAGAGTTACTATGTTTAAAACCAAACTTCTTCATGGCTAATGTAAATATGCCAAACCAAGCTCTAGGGGACTATTTCAACCCATATAGTGCCTTCTTGAGCTTGCACCCTTCTCCTTTCAGGAAATTCTCCGAGAAACCTGGCGGTGCTTCCATATATACTTCTTCTATAATTTCACCATGTAGGAACGCATTCTTCACATCAAACTGATATAGTGGCCAATCACCGTTCGTTTCTATTGAGAATAGCACCCTGATTGTATCAATCTTGGCTACTGGTGAGAAGGTCTTAGAATAATCGATTCCATATACCTGCGTATATCCTTTCGCCACTAACCTTGCTTTATATCGTTCAATGCTTCCATCAGATTTGTACTTGACTGTAGATATCCATCTACAGCCTACAACCTTTTTGTCTTTGGGAATTATGCACTTTTCCCAAGTGTCGTTTCTGGTAAGTGCTTCAAATTCTTCTTCCATTGCTTTTCTCTAGTGTTTACTCTCAACTGCTTCTTTAACTGTAGTTGGGATCTTTTCTGAGTATAGAGCTGCTCTGAAAACAGCCGATGTAGAAGATACACTGTTACCTAGAGAATCCTGAATGGGATACTTTGATTTATGGGCTTCATAAGATGGATCATATCGTTTCGAAGGAATTCCTCTCGTGCTTCTAGGAGGAAGATGATATCTCATGGTAGGTATCACTTCTTCTGTATTATCTTCTGAGTGTTCCTGCATTACTTCACTGCTTTCTTCCAAAGTTACAGTATCAGTTTCTAACAGAGTTCCAGAGTTAGAATTTACCTCGGGTTTGTATACCCACAGATGATGGTCATTCTCGAGGGAATCATCCTGCACTGGTACTTCTGGAGGAGTAGATTGTACTATAATTCTGTTATCAGCATTTGTAGTGCCACCATAGATCAGCCAACTGAGATCGTCCCTAACAGTCTTCCCCTGACATCGAGGTTGGGGATAGAAAAAATGATTTTCAACGAAATCGCAATCCATCGTAGTATAAACATGGTTTGAGACAGGATCAAGACACCTATAGCCTTTTTGATTCTTACCGTAGCCCACAAACACACATTTAGCTGCCCTGGGTTCTAGTTTGTCTCGACTTCTCTTAGGAAGATAAACATAGACGATACACTCAAACACCCTAGGGGGGAGAGTATGGAAGGAGGGAACATCCTTATGCTTACAAAGGACACTTAAGGGAGTTTGGTAGTGAAGGGCTTTTGTGGGAAGGCGATTGGTAAGATAGTTTGCAGCCGCAATTGCCTCAGGCCAAAAAACCCTCGGTATATGAGAGTCGAACATCATAGCTCGAGTCATTTTGAGTAATGTACGATTCTTCCGTTTGGAAATTCCATTTTGCTGTGGAGTATCGGGACAAGTGGTTTGATGAATAAGACCATGAGTATTAAAGAAGGTTTTCATGTTTTGGTTAATGTATTCTCCGCCATTATCAGACCGGAGAATAGAAATCTTGGTATGAAACTGATTAATAATCATTTGATAAAAATTAGCAAAAACCTCATAAACTTCTGATTTGACCTTTAAGAAATATATTCAACTCATACGGGTGCAATCCTCAATAAATAACACGTAATACATGTAACCATGACTGCCAAATTCTGGGGCAGGGCCCCACACATCAGAGTGTACGAGGGAAAAAGGTTTATTACTTCTACTAAAACTCCTAGGATAGCTATGTTTATGACTTTTTGAAAGAAAGCATGCCTCACAGTCAAACACGAGATTTGATCCAGCAAGAGAAGGAAACATTCGTTCCAAGTACCCTATTGACGGATGTCCCAATCGACTATGCCACATCTGGAGTTGTTCCTCAACTGAACCACGACCAATTGCTGCATTGCCTCTCCGAGATATATCATCAATATAGTACAGTCCGTCCTTCTCCGTTCGGTGTTTTACGGCGAGCCCTCCCCCTATTCCGTCGGCTACAGGTAAGTATTGAGGTAAAGGTGCTTTCATAATTTCTCTTCTTGACACCTTTCTCCTTATGGTATTATATGCTACTTCAACCGTTGGTAAGGGGTCTAGATTAACTAGTTCACTTCGGTCTTTATCGAGGCTTTCGTCTAAGCCAGCCAAGAACTGGTATAGGCGAGTTTGATGTGTTAATTTATTGTGAATTGTTATATCTTCTGAACATTTCATGGGATTTGGCATTCTTCGGTCTATTTCTTTCCAGATTGTTATGAGTTTTCCGTAATATGCTTCGATTGTGTCATGGCCTTGCTTGAGTGTATTTGATTCATGGTGAGATCAAAAATTTGTAACCCGTCTCTCCCACTACTGTACAACGATTCAATACCTTCCCACAGTTCTTTTGCTGTTGAGAAGTCTAAGAACTGATTGACGAGATCAGACTATATTTTCCACGATCCATGTCTTGACCACCGCATCTTTCTGGGCCCATTTGGTATGCTTTTCGGTGTCAGGTGATGGTGGGATGGCCATAATGTGTTTGAGCCTCCCCCTTCCTTCGATCGCCATAAACATTAACCTAGACCACTTTGAGTAGTTCTGGGTACTCAGTTTTTCCGAGATGTTGAGAGGCCCACCACTACATTCTTGACTCATATTGTTGTTTAGCTTCTCTAGAAGTTCCAATAGTTGAGTCATAGCTATGGTGGGTTCACTCGGGTTTTTCGGTGGTTCACTCATCCTCACAGGTAAGGCTTGGTAAATGATGATATTGGCTAAAACTCTCTCAAAAAAAGCCGGCTCTTGATACCAAGAAGATTTATAGTCTTTGGATTACATATGTATTTATAGTAGCATGTATTACATATTCAAGCAACTTAGAACTCTTCTCATACTTATCTTTTCTATATGCTAAGTAAATCCTATCTTTTGCTAATGTTATCTTTGATTAAGCTTATCTTTTCTACATAGTTAAATCTTATTTATCTAATTGCACCAGATTTGATCACTTAAATTTTATATACTCCGTAGTCGTTTTGTCGAGATCAATCCAAATCCTCACTACTGGACAAATTTAGAAAAGCGTGTACCAGTGCAAGTACAGGTGGTGTTATGTACTGGATGAGAACAGTATGATGTGGTTAATTGATCATATACGTAGTCGAATAAGGGTGGAGATGGATTACCAACTACTTTAATTGGTGTGTTCATCGGTGAACTGATGAGGTCGAGCAAGAGAAACTCCTTCATTGGTCAGCCTACGCAAGCAACTGTGTGCGCAGATAACTAGCTATTTTGAACACATTATTTGTCTACTTGTGCTTGATTAACTTTGTCAACTTTCCCAAGTTCTATCATCGGGAACCGTGCTCTAAATACTAGCTCCAATCAGTATGAGCTTTTGGAGTTAGGGTAAAAAAATTTGCTACTTTCGGATGTTGATAGTTAAATTTAACGATATACATAATATTATTATATTATAATAAAAATTACTATTTAATATAATAAACACTCGATATATTTTAATTTTTATCAATTTTAAAAGATAACTTTTATTATGTTGAGGGGTTATTTTTATTGGAATACAATAACCTTATTATAACACATATTTTGTTTACATCCCATAAACTTATATATATATATATATATATATATATATATATATATATATATATATATATATATATATATATATAAAACAAAATTCATACAAAACCTAAGAAAATTGAAACTATTACACTCTAAAGTCCGTACTAAAACATTAGAACAAATTTTATACTACAAGAGATTTATACATGATCTATGAAAAAACTTGTAATATTTAATCACCTGAATGGCATTAGACCGCTAACAAGTTCAGCTTGGAAATCATCATCTGATTAATGAAGCTTAATTAGGGTATAAAGAACGGTGGTACAACTAACTAATACAAAACGCTACAAGAAGTATTTCCTAAAAAGAAAAAAGGAGGAAGGAATAATACTTGATAAGATATGCTATAACAGTAGTAACAATTGGAATTCGTATTCGGTCATCCCCTACGCACATAATTCCCAAAAAACCAAAATACGTAATCGTAATGGTAATGCATCAAACGTGTACTTCACGTGCAAGTCTCGCATGTGTGGCAACTTGGTTTGACGTCTTTGGCATTCGTCATCATATTAGATAAGATATGTCTCTACTCTACAAATGTACACACGTGATTATTTTTTCTTTTTTCTACAAATAAAAATAAAAAGTAAAAAAGTTAGGAGGGGCATGTACAAAGTAACATACAAATAGCCGGCCTGCCACAACACCCTAAGAGCTCAGCGTTAAGATGGCAGACAACTTAAGTTACAACAGAACGGCCTAAACAACTATCAGCTGAATCCCTGGCATCCCAAGGATTTTCTCCTTATGCTGTCAGAGCAATCCATGGCTGATGCCTTCACCTCAAAATGCCTCCATGCAGGCATTTCAGTGGCACTGACACACCCATACATGTCACACAACTTTGAGCAATTATGCTCAAGAAACACCAAGACAACAATTTCATTCCTTAAGGCACACTGCTCAAGCTTCTCTTGGTCTTGGTTTACTAGTCCCAGGGTTCAATTTGCCATGATTATTTTTCTTTGCAAACTCATGTTGTAGTGAGGCAGGCAGGAGTCACGTAGCCAGTGATACTGTTAGAAAAGCTATAGCCGGGACATCAGGTGAGCACAGACATTAATGTGTCTTCTACCCTACCTATGGCATACCTCAAAACCTTCTCGATTTCTGCTGTGGAGGATACCCAGGCATCATTCCAGGATCTTTTCTTCTCAACTGCTTTTAAATGATTTAACACAAATCAGACCACATACAACCAGCAAACCCCTGACTAGTTCAAGGAAACCAGTAGGAGGACTACTTTGGAAATAAGGGATTATAGTAAAATAAGGATATGCAGAATTTTTTTTTAACAACATTAGTTCCTAATAATAATTAATATGTGTGCTAAGAAGTAAAAACAAAGTAATGATAGTATAAGTCGTAAAAACATAGAAATAATGTCCAGAAGACAGTCTAAAATTGCCTTTTGACATAACCCGTTTTGTAAACTAGCATAGGCTCATACTTCGCGAAAATTTACCTCATAACTATTTTGTAAGCTATAACAACCAATACACGTTTCCCATCAAAAAAATTTGGAGGGATCTCCCTCAACTGCATTCTTCCCACCTGTTTACCCTCTGGTTTATTCATCAGCATTGTTCTCTCACATCTCAATCCCTCCAAATTTTCTCTCTTTTTCTTGCATTTTACTCTTAATAGTTACCACACTCATTCACATATTCTCTATTTACCAAAATTACACATGCCACAAAAAATTCAAATCAACTATACCCAAACTTCTCCCATAAACTTGAAATGTCCAGATCACAATTTGAAGATGTTATCGATTTCAGCCTGATTTTGATGATGACATTTGACAACTTTTTATTAATTATTGATAGGGAAGGGTTAAATCATAGGTGAAAGCCACATTTCATAAGGGGAATGAGAGGGAGAGAAAGGATTACAATTTGATAGACCGCAAAGCGAAATTTGACTCTCTTGGATAAAGGAAGAAGATTGAGGGAAGATCAATGGGGACCACACATTTTTTTCCTCAGAAAAGGCTAATGGGAGTGGTAGCTTAACAAGTAAAACAACAGAAGAAGTTATTCAAAAAAAAAAGAATCTTTTAAATTTATAAGGTTTTGCCAAAAATTTCATTTATAAGATAGTTCCAAACAAAATTCCCTATTAAAAAAGTAGCTGCTTTCAAGTTCTAATTAAAGGGAAAACGTTGAGCTGTACCTGTTGCTGTGGGTGAGCTTGAGCAGCCACACCTCGCTGCATTGGCATGCCTCCAGGGTTCACTCCCCCACCCATTCCAGCCTGAGAAGAGATGTTGTAAGGTGCTATGCCTTGAGGCTGCACTCTTTGCATACCCACCATATTCATTGGCCGAGGTACATTTCTATTTTGAACAATATGGGAACCTTGCATATTACCAGAAACATTGGCAGGTGGAGCCTGAAACAAAATATTGATTCTTACCCATAAGAAAGTGTAATCTAATAAACCAAAGGTGCAGACCCAACAGCAATTTGTACGCTGACACATACTACTACATAGCCTCCATTAAAATTATCATGAGATGTCAGTACTCGGGCAAACGGATGGATGGCATCTAACATAAAACAGTTCGTAGAAGTAGCAGTAAGCTCCTAATTGACATGTTTTTCATTCCAACACCTCAAGATGTAAGATAGGTTAAAAAATCCTTCAAAAGTCATAAGTATTCATATCTATGCCTCTTGGAACTACTTCCAAGTCTTTACAACTGAAGGTAAATCCGAATATAGAAGGAAAAGGAATAATAGCTCATATTTAAACCTTAAATACATAAACATAAATCTAGCAATATGCCATAAGCCAAATATACTCTTTTCCTTAACTCATCACTATCGTTCGGTTCACATTAGCCAAAACAAAATGCTAAACATCAGTATTAAGGGGAGGGGCAATTTAGGGAGTGAAAAATAATAGTGGTTTGAAGAAGAAAATAGTTTGTTAGTACGGTAGTAAATATGAAAGTAAAGGAAATCATGGAAGGGGGAAAGCATGTTATAAATTGTTAGAGTGACTAGTTTAGCATTTTTGGTAGTAACTGGGAGAGTGAAAAGTCTCTTGAATACTTGGCAATTATCTCTAATTTCTGTAATTTATGTTCATCAATAAAGTCACCTTTCTCTCTATATTTTTGTTGATCATGGTGTCTAAGCTATGTTAATTCATAGCACCAACTAGGTCAAATTCTCAATCAAACCATATCTCATCATGTCATAGAGAGATTCTTCGATAACTTCAGAGGAATTCCTCCAGCCTGATTGGACATTTTTTTTTACTAATTTCAAAATTGATATATTGAGAAGCTAATCAGATTTCTCTCCTCCTCCAGTGTACACATCTAGCTACTAAATATTAGTCTCCACCTTTTCCTCTTTCCACACCATGGAGTCACAGAATCATACATCAAAATCATTCAAAAACTTTTCTCCACCAATCCCTGCCTTAAGAATTCAATTTACACAATGAGAAGAGGAAAATGGGTTCCAAATATTCCTTCTGCACAAAACCTTCCCTTTCACAACCTTTCTTAACCCCAAAAGAAATACGAGTATATATTCTAAAGCAACTCTACCTCACCAAGGAAAAACAATATAAATTGAGATGTACACACAGGAAAGCATGGGGAATGAATTTAAAAACAAAGACCAGAAGAACTATGTTATATTAAATATGATAAACCTCTGCAATTGCACAGCATTCACAAGCTTCAACCAGCACAGCAATATCCATACCTGTTGAGGAGGTTGAATGGTAGCTGTTCCTTCAAAGTGAGTGTTACTGTCAACTGGTCTAGCAGGATAATTGACAACTTTCTCTTCAGGCCGGGAAGGAACAAATGCACTAAAATAATATTGAAATTATTAAGTAAACTGTTTCCAATCGAAAAATAATTTATCCCACAACAACGTTGCAACTCAAGCTCAGCAGCAAGGAGGGAAACTTACTTGCGACCTGGCAAAGGTTCCATCTTGAAGTACCTGGAATGGAAGAACATGGGGAAAAACACAATATTAATAACCAAAACTCCCAAAAGTCCTGGATAATTGGGCCTCACTGATTTTTCTATGTACTGAACAAGTAATAATTACTACCGATATAGAGAAAACCGGAACTTAACATTAATTTACAAATTTACACACATACATTCAGCTACTCCAGTTAGCACAGGCAAATATTGAAAAATGGACAAATCATGCTGGCACAAAAGGGATTGAGTAGTATTTGATGAATTAAGAAGAGACACTTATGTTTCCAAAGTATGTAAGTCAATCATAATCTTATTGAAACATATCATGAGACTGGCAGCAAGGGTGCTGAACAAAAGTATCCAGCTATGATCCTCTCAAAATATGTCAACTAATAGGGTTTATTTTAGCAATATCACAATTAGTCCTCATTTACTCCCTCCGTTCTATTTTGTTCTTCCCATTTTCCCCATTTGGAAATTTCAAAATGTTGTTCTCATTTATAATCTTTTTATTTTAATTTAATATTGTGATTGGGTGAAAAATTTGGTTGGGATCACTATCCATGTGATAGGTAGCCCATTGGTTGATTTTTTAATTGTTTAATGTCATGGACTTTAAAAATTCCACTACTTATTTAATGCTCAACCCACTTGCATAATTTTTTAATATAATCTATTTTTATTTTTAGATTAATTTAAATTACTTTATAAAATCTTGTTGATATTTAATATTGTCTTGGTTTCTTCCCTGATTCCAAATGGAAAGGAAAAAAAAGAACAGAGGGAGTACATAAGACTTCTAAATAAAAATGTAATGGCTAGAAGCATAATCATTATGCTTTCTTATATAAATCAAACATTATATCCAATCTCAAAATAAAGATTAACTAATTTTTAACAAGCTTCAGAAGTTCTTTACAAAATTTGAATCTAAATAAGACACCAACAATCATATGGATAAAAATAAAAAAAGGAAATAATTTAGAGAATGTAGTCATGTAATGTCCCAACTACTTTTTCAAAAATTCAAGTGTAGCAATGAAAAATTACAGGAATGCTATTTATTATAAATTTATAAAATATACATTGAAAATGAAATTCTAATCAACTGGTGTCAAAATGACCAAAATAAACTAATAAAGATTTCATCTTTGGGATTACATTTTTTTTTTACTCCGAAAACAAACAATAACATAAGGTCCTAGGCTAAAATTCAAAAAAGAATCACAAATTACATATTTCTCTTCCTGCCAGTATCCCCCTTCCAGTCTTAGGAATTGCGCAGGAACCTCTTTAGACTCAATGATCCTCAGATACAGTAACCCAAGCTACCAATTTAAATAACACATTATTTCCTTACTTTTAGTGGCGAGTACAAGACTGGTGAAATGCAGGTATAGGTGGGTGGGGTAGATGAAGCAGGTGCAGGTATAAAATTGCACCATTGGCTGCGGGGATGAGTATGGAATTTGTACCTGCCGTAGGTGGTGGGGCAGGTGATGGAGTCAATAAATATTGGCGAGTACGGGTATGAGGGAGGGCAAAACCAGCCCGGTCCTGCCTGCCCCATTGCCATCCCTACCACTAGCTATCTTGCCCAACAAGATAGAAGGTTGGGGAAGGAGCAGAAAATTAGTCTTTTATTAGTTAACCAAGAAAAGTATGTCATCTCGGGTCCACTATTCATCAAACAAAAAGGGGTTGCATACGACTACAGCAAAAAAAAATAAAAAAATTAATACAGCACATCTCACTAAAATTCTCCCAAGTTTTTCAGGTCAGTAACACAATAGCATGATTCATTGAAACAACAATCAGTCAATCACTTGTAATCACAAAGCAGCATAAGTATATACATTCCAGTCAAAATGCAAATAAAAGAGAAACAAAAAGTTATCAGAAAAAGAATAGTAGTCTTACTCATGCTCAAGTGCTTGGGCAGCTGTTAGTCGCTTGCGAGGGTCATACCTAGAGATAAATCAAAGGTCGAAAAAAGACCATAAAATAAAATAAAAAAATACACATTTGGAGCAAAAAAATGAAAACAAAACAATATTTTTCCTGTAAAAATAACAGATCCCATAAATATGAATAGATCTACAAAGGTCAAAGTTTATTCAAAAACAAAAATCAACCCCTTCCCCCATCCAAAAAAATATCTTAACTGCATAATATATATACACTGGTAAACAAATATACACTAAAAACCCAACAACCAAAAAATTACAGTAGCACAACTTACTCAAGCATTTTGGACAGCAGGTCATAAGCAGGAGTTTTGGGAGAGAGATGGACAACACTATAAAGTCCAGGATTGTCACTGCAGCAAAAGTTGGGTTGAAAAAGGGTAAATATGTGATATTTTAGAAACTAGTGAAATGTGATCCTCCGAACAACAAGATTAATAAACTGTTGGCTGTTGCCACTATAGACAGAAACCAATCACAAACATTTAAGGAAGAAGAGAAGAAAGAGCAGGCCCACTCACTATTTATGCCCTTGAATATGCTGTGAATCCTGTTGCCAATGTGGAAGATTCACAAGTATAGGCCACTTTTCTGGTGTTGGATGACCTGAAGTAAAAGAATTTGACTTAGCAAAGAACTCTGGTACTCGAAAAAGAAAAATAGCAACCACTTCTAACTAGCTTACCTAAGACCTTAAATATTTTGTCAAGTTGATCCAGCTGTCAAAACATGGCATCCATATTACAAAGCAGCATCAATAAAAGAGGGAACAATGATAATAGCTTAGGATGCTATAGTTCCAGCAACTTGCAGCAAGAGAAGCACGGTTAATCCTTTAAATACCTGAAACTGATTTGGTGTGCCTTTTACTTCTGCACCTTGAAATAATGGCTTCAAAGTCAAAAGCTCAGCAAATATGCATCCAACAGCCCACATATCTAATTCATATAAAATCATCGATAGTCAACTCCCAAGGGAAAAAGCAGCAATCGTACAAAATATTAAATAAAATTGGAATTTAAGGCATTTTGTGATTTCGATAAGGTAGTGGGGAAAGGGACAGTAGGAAAAAGCTTAATAGAGTTAAGACTGGATTCAAGGGATACCAACAGCACTAGTGTAGTGTTTCGCTCCAAGCAGCAACTCAGGAGCTCGATACCAAATCGTCACCACAACCTGCAGACGGCTTTCAAAGTCTGAGCATCTATGTCAAAGTAACTCTCTCAAGGACAGGAAGAAATGATCACAGTACAGCGCACAAATTAAAAAGCAGCACCCAAAAAAAAATATTTGAGCATAAGAATTCCAAGTGAGATATAACACCAAAATCAAATTTACCTCCTTATTTTTATAAAATTAAGCAAACAGAGGGAAAAAATACGTTCCACTCAAAATAATTTACCAGCTTGAAGAAAGATAGCTTTTCAATTCTACAAAGACCTAATTGAACACTTCATCTTGTCTATCAACTTTATTGTGGATCAAAAATAAAATTAACAATGAACCAAATGTGAAACAAGAAATTATCAAGATAAAAAATGGGTTCCTAGAATTCCAACCAGTGGCAAGCTTTGTCTAATACTTCTATTTCCCATAGGCAGAAGGCTACTAGATAAGAAATTTCTTTCCTCTAGCTAACACTTGTTCAAGAAGCGAGATTCTCATTTCGTGATTTTTCAGAGAGGGGCAAACACAACCCTAATAGGCTATGTTGACTAGGAGGATTGGTAAGAGTAGTGGTTTAGCTTCAAGGAAAGAATGTAGGCACACAAAATAGACTACTGTTCATAAATATTCGCATCAACTCAAGCCTTAAGAGGAACAAACAACCAAGGGGAAAAAGGATTAGATGGTGGAGTTTAAAGGGCGCCAACATCAAGGCTTGGTAGAAAGATATATTAAAGAAGTCAATTGGCCTTTTGAGGAGGATCCTAACTCTACTTGGCTAAAGATGAAGGCATGAATTTGTAGAGTAGTAAAGGAGGTACTCGGGAAGTCAAGCATGAAACCATTGGAGCACAATGACGGTGGAAAGAGGATGTTAAAATAGTAGTGAAGAAGAAGAGAAAATGCTATTTGGATGTGGGAAAATCTAAAAATAAAGAAACTATAGGAAAATCTAAAACTTTCAAGATAAAGGGGAGTTAATCAAAGGTAAGAGAAGTTGTTGAAGAGGCTAAGTACAAAGTGTATAAAGATGTTTACAATAAATTGAATGCTAAGGAGGAGAAAAAGGAGAAGTATAGGATAGCCAAGAGAAGAAGGATAAAAACCAAACGACTCTTGTCTGGGCAAATGGAGGTAGTATTTTGACGAGATCAAAGGCAAATGGAGATAGTATTTTGACGAGTTGTTTAATGAAAGTCCAGTGGGGTAAATAGGTAACACAACTATTGAAAATAATGAAATTAATTAGGAGTATATGAGGAGGATACAAAAAGTGAAAATAGAGGGGGTATTGAAGAGGATAAAATTAAGAAAGGCTTCGGAGGAATTCGTATAGAGATTTTGAGACATCTAAGCAAAATTGGTATCGAGTTGTTAGTGTATCTCTTAGATAAGATTGGGAGGACAAGTAAAATGACACGGGAGAGCGCCTATTTATAAGAATAAAGGAAATGCTCAAGATTGTTCAATAATGCTAAAGAGCCACACCATGAAACTATAGGAGAAAGACAAATGATGGTATTTCAGAAAATTAGATTGGCTTATGTCATGTTGATCAACCTCATAAACTATCCACCTTATAAGGTGAATGATGGAGCATTATTTTGCAAAGAACAAATACTGACACTTGGTGTTCACTGATTTAAAAAAGGCATGTGACAAGGTACCAAAAAAATACCTTGGTGGGCAATGACTAAGAAGGGTATACCACATAAGTACAACGACCTAGTTAATGATTAGGGTGTTACAATAAATGTTAGAAGTTGTGGTGGAGTGATAGAGGACTTCTCTATTACAATTGGATTGCACTAAGGATTCACCCTAAGCCCCTTCCTTTTCGCGAGCCTCTAAGATGAAGTACCAAGGTTAATAAAGGACAGGATACCATATTTGCTTTTTGGCAAATGATATTATTATAGTGGAC
This sequence comes from Dysphania ambrosioides, assembly GCA_026401315.1. Lineage (NCBI taxonomy): Eukaryota > Viridiplantae > Streptophyta > Magnoliopsida > Caryophyllales > Amaranthaceae > Dysphania > Dysphania ambrosioides. The sequence goes on from CM048666.1 coordinate 3,767,297, forward strand.
GAAACTAGCGTGGGGGTAAATGCTACTTTAGAGTGATAGAGACATCCATTGGAATTTAGAGATTTCAGAGATAGTAGGAGTAAAACAAAGTTTATGGAGTGTCATTTGAGCATTGGAAAGAGGTCGAGGGAAGATAACACAACTTTAGACGGTACAGAGTAGCGACTATTTTCAGGGAGGAATTAAGACATTAGTTAATATTACCTATATAATGAAATTTGGGTAGCTCAAATGAAGAGCCATAACCTGGATTATTGTGTAATCCTAGTGCACCTTTAAGGTTACAGGAAAAATTATATCATGTAATTGTATAGGTTGGAATGTTCGCTTTTAAAAAGAAGCATGTTAAAAGACGAGTTTAGCAAATATGCATATGTTAAGATGAATGCGTGGGGGACAAAATTAGAAAAAGGGACATTCGAAAGAAATTAGAGTAGCAAATATAGAGGATAAGATTAGGGAGAATCGATTACTATGGTTTCAGCATGTACAATAGATACACGGTTGAGGAAAGTGGAGGGTTGGATAAAGAAGACCTAAAACGCAATCGAGGTAAAGATGACTTGAATGGAGGTTTTGAATAACACATCTAGAAAATGGATTTTGAAGAAGATGTGGCTCTAAATAGGAATAAATGAAGTAGAAACATTAATATGAATGATTATATGAGATAGTTTCTCGGTTCATATAACCAGACCCATCTTATGGGGATTAAGACTTGGCTTTGTTGTTGTAGATGGTTTGGTAATTCTTTTTTTTAGGGCCAACCACTAGGTCAAGTAATTCAGTGATGCTATAAATTTTTAAAACAAAGCTTTTGTAGTTTAAGCAAACCAATATGTGATTAGTATACTTACTCATATAATTATTGTCCTAGTACCTAGCTCTAGATTCCTTCCTATCAATGGTGGGCTACAACTCACAAGTCAAACTGTAAAATTCCAATTCCAAGATTACTCGCTGACAAGTCGATTCTTCCAGCCCCCGACTTTTCATTTTTCCAACAACAATTATTCACTATAAGTCAGCTACCATGCAAACTCTATGTTAAATACCATACCATCACCACCTCAATGGCTCAAACCTCAATAGCATAGACACCAACAAACCACAAATCAACATCATCCCTGAAAGTGCCAAAAACTTCATCTTTGACATGCCCCTAAATAATACATCATAACATATGACCTGCACCTTTGACATGCTACTAACTATATCATTACAACTACACAAAAAAACTATGACCTTCACCTTTGACATGCTACCAACTATATCATTACAACTGATATCCATACGACAGTCACCGCCTGTTAGACCAACTAACCACATATCATCAGAGCGTTGGTCAGTTGGAGGTGGAAATATAAAGAAAAATATATAAATTATGGGAAGTAAACAACAGTCAAGAAATGGCTCAGGGTAGGCAACTACTACCCTTGAAAAATAGGCACTTTGACAACTAGGAGCATTAAAATACAAATACTTTAAAAAGATTTTGTGAACAAATAATATAGAACAAGTCAAAAACCATCAGTTTCTCACCCCATTGTCAGCCAACGCCTTAAGAGGAGCTTGGTATACTCTTGCTAATCCAAAATCAGCAATTTTAACAACTCCCTGCTCTTCTCCATCACCCATAACCTTCAAATATATTTTCCAATTAACATAGATATAAGCATATGAGGTGCAGGATCTCCATATTAGGGATATCGCCACATGGAAAACAAATTGTAGAACCCATACCAAGATGTTTGATGGTTTAAGATCTCGATGGATTATCCAATTACTGCAGCAAAGGAACCAGAGAATATAAGTTTTTTTATCGGGAGGGGGGGGAAGATGGAACATATGTACATTCTACTGCCTAGCTAACAAGCATACCTATGTAGATAATTTAGTCCATTCAGCAGCTGCCAGAGCAGAGCCTTAACAGTGTACTGATTGATTGGTTGATTTACCTTATCTCTATGATATCTGATGATCTCCTGCCACACCCAACATCAAAAGAAAGAAAAGCAGAAGTAATAAGGAAAGATATGAGATCCTCTTTCAATGTGAAAAAGTAGGCTAAGCCCATGCAATGCAAAATAAATTCATGAACAAAATCAATCATTGTTTTCAACAGATATCTTAATGGATAGGTGACTCACGTATAGATCATGCTCAGCATAATCAAAGGCTAGGTACAATGACATATCTGCAGGATTGATGTGCACATTCACAAGCTTAACAACATTCTCATGGGAGATCTCTCGTAGCAACTGCATTTCATTGAATTCAAAGAATAAGAAGAAGAAAAAACTGACAAAAGATGAAATTTTTAACAAAGATAACATACCACAATGCTTGTAACTAAACTAAAAAGATCAACTCAATTTCTATCATTCTGTGTACTTAATAAATGATTACAGAAAGTCCCTTATTTGCCAGCATAAAATTATTCACAGCATTGACATCACAATAGCCAGCAAAATGGAAAAATGCAACTGCATAATGAATCACAACAGCAATAACTAAGTATGAATAAGTTGTCACTTTGCAGAGTTAAGAAACATAAATGTATCCCTCAAACAAAACCTAGAGAGGTCAACAGACTACTCCTGGAGGCACAGTGAAGAACCAGATGCTCCTATTGAGCTAAGCATCGTTTCAACTACCCAGAATCTATAAGAACATCATCAAAAAGATTGCAAATAGAGCAACAACGCTATACCATACATGCATATGAGTAATATGATTAGTGTTCTCAAGTTATTTCCTATTAACCCCAATATCAACAATTCAAGCTTCCTGACAACAGATTCTCCTAAGATTTCAAAATTCACATATTAGTAGTGAACCCCACAAGCCATAACTTTTCAATTCAAACAGTCAGATTTCAATTCTAAACCAAAAAAAAAAAAAAAACAAGAAACCATCAAAAATAGCGGGAAAAAAATCCAATCTTCACGTTAAAACCCATTTCAACAAAAAAAGCCCTAATTCCCAATACCCAAATAACGCAAAACCCTGATTCCAATCAACCATCAAAACACCCACAAAAATCAAAACAGACCCATTTGAACAACAACAACGACAAAAATCCTAATTGCAAATTAACCATCAACACACCAAGAAACCCCACAAAAGACCCGATTTCTACTAAGAAACCAAAATACCCAAGTCACCATTAACAGCCACCATATTAAGCAACAAAAGAACCCAGAAAATTCAAGAAAGATAAACGTGGGGAAACTATCACCATGATTTCACGAATAGCAGTAGGGGAGATGCCATCGCCATCTTTAGATTGCTTAAACTTCTTAATAGCAATGGATTTGCCGCGATGAGGAGAAGGAGGCTTGACGCGTGCCAAGAACACCAGCCCATATGTTCCCTCACCAATCTTGCCGATCAGATCGTATTGCTGAAGCCATTCCGGCTTGTTGTTTGAGGGTTGTTGTTGGTGGTGGTGGTGTTGATGAAGGTGGTGCTGTTGTTGGAGATGGTGGTTGCCCAACATCCCACCTCCGCCTCGGTTGTTCATTCTTGACGTTGCGCTGATGATTCCACTCCCATGCCAATCTCTAAACTCTAGAGATATCTCTTTATTTTTGTTTTTCTTTTTCATTTTTTTGAGTTTCCTTAAATTTTTACCTTTTTTTGCTACATCATATCGAATCTTTGATATTCTTTTAATTGCCAATTTGCCTCGAAGGTAATCGCTAAATATCTTCCATAATTTTATATATATATATATATATATATATATATATATATATATATATATATATATATATATATATATATATATATATATATAACATTTGTATTGATTAACCTAATTTAATCTATTTATTAACCTAATTTAACTCATTTATTAACCAAATCTACTAATTATCTAATATTTTTATTTACTAACCTAACTTACTAATTATCTAACATTTTAATTTACTAATCTAATTTAACCTTTTTTATGTCACCTATAATCAAATCAAATCTAATAATGTATTTATCTAGTTAAGAAACTAATCTAAGCTAAGTTAAGAAGATCCTGCATAATGTATTAGAAATAATATGTCCTAAAAGATGAGAAAAATTAAGAAATAATCAACCGTGAAGCATATAAATCTAATATTCTATTATAACCACTCCTTTTGACACGCAAAATCGCGATTTATGAGATTTTACGTTCAAAACAAATAACCAATTAATTCTTCATATATTTCGGATGCATTCCAAGGTTTTGGAAAATTTGGAGATATTGAAAAAAAAATATTTGACAAGTCATAAAATTGGCTATGAAACTCTGAATGGAGCATATAATATGTCAAAATTGAGTATTTTTCAAAATTTTTAAAGGTACTACATAACCATGTTTCCTCTTGGTGGCTTTATATTTGAGATATTGAAAAAAAATTTGACTAGTCATAAAATTGGTTATAGAACTCTGAATGGGGCGTATAATATGTCTAAATTGAGTATTTTTTCGAGATTTACGTATGACAAATACCCCAATAGGGGATTTGTCTACTTATTTTCTCCAAAAAAAGCCTCTAACGGCATATAATCCATTATATTCGATTTTTAAGGGTTAATTTTATATAAACACAACATATAGCATGCAAATCTAAACATAAAGGGATTTTTCGTCTTAACATTAATGTACAACAACTTATGAAAAAACAAATAATTTAAAGTTTATTTTGATTTCTAAATAATTGAAATTTAATCTACATGAATTTATATTTTATATTTTGATGTTTAATTATAAAGATTACGTGTTGTATTTTGTGTGTTGTTTCGATTTCCAAATCTAAGTTAGGAAGATGCATTGATTGAAATTTTTTTTTAAAAAAAGAGAATCGTATAAAATAGGTGAAACCGTCCAATTTGAAGGGTTCTACGATGGTGAAACCAACCAATTTAGACAATTCTACCATGGTAGAACCGTCCAATTTATACGGTTATCCTTGTTAGAACTTTTTTTTAATTAATCTAGTTTTTTTAACCTAATCGTAGTTGAATCATTGTTAAATAGAGACAAATGATTAATGATATAATTAATTAATTTTATGTATTAGATAAGAGTATGTATTAAATTATTTAATATTTATTAATTAGTATTATTAATAATACATATAATAATATTTGTGTTTTGTAGTTAAATTATGTTTAGTAGTTAATCATATACTACGCTTATTTAATAATTAGATGTAGTTAAAAAATATTAATGTTATTAGTTTAATATTATTAAGTTAATAATTACAATTCATTTTTATATAAATTAATATATGTTAGTTAATAATAATATAAGATTTGTATTAGTTAATATTACGTATTAAGTATATTGAAATGCAAAACACTGAAAATTAAGAATAAAATTGAAATAAAGTGAAAAACTCAAAGTGAAAAATAAAATAAACTTATATTGAATAGTGAAAGTGAAAATAAATGTAAAGTATTTATATACAAAGTAAGGGCAAATTTGGTAATTCACGTATGAAATACGGACGATAATTAGAGATTTAAGAGCAATGTTTAACAAACCTCCTTTTCAATCATATATTTGATCCACCCATGCTAATCTACTCTCTTTATCCCTAATTTTTTCGTATTTGATTTTTAATGATCTTTAAAATACGATTTAAAATATTTGTATCTTTTACTTTATAAAATAAAAAAATTATATAAAAAATATATATTGAGATACATCTAATGAAATCTCATTTACATATATTATTTTTTATAGCATTATGAGAATTTATGGTCAAAATTTTGACCCATAAATAGAAATAAACAAAAATAAAAGAGTAAATGTAGTATTATTTACTAACTTAATTTAAAAGATAATTACTTCTCAGTCATTCCATATGTCGTGTCATGTAATGTTATAAACACAATATAAAGAAATAATTATTTTTCCTATTACATTCAAGTAAAAAACACAATATAAAGAAATAATTATTTTTCCTATTAAACATACAATTCAGCTTAATTTAGGAAACAAGCAAATTTGACTGAATGAGACAAACATTTAGGTATATTAATAAAATCAATCTTAACTTTTTCAAGTAATGTTATAATAATTTTATTTTTAACATAATAAATTTTCACTTAAAAATACAAAGTACTTTAAATAAGAACCATTTCTATATTTTCTACTAAAGTAAAAAAAAATTACTATATCAAATCTTATATTACAAAATTTGTTAAGATCAAACTAATTAAGCAATTGAGTGTTTCTCCGTATTAGTGTAATAAGTCATGTGTAGTTGTTACCTAAATTTGTATATGAGATTTGGGGTTACAATGTAAAATATTTACATATATAAATATAATATAATTAGGCTACATATTGATATCAACAAATGTTTTCAATTTAGTATGTTGACTTAGACTAAAAACAAAATTCAACGCAGATTAGGAAACTAGATGAAAATTTTTATTAATGAGTTGGCATTTTGTATCCAATTTTACCACAACTTATTTTTTAAATGTATTAAGGCTTTCAAATTTTACTGTTATATATTATGAATAAATCAACTTTCATGGATATTCCGACATCTGTACTAAAATTAATTCTACTTTAGTGGTTGTAAATATTATAATTGTATTTATAAAATCATATACATTTGGTGCACTTCGATATAAAGAAACTTATTAAATAATACCAACAAGTTAAAATTTTAAGATCTATAGGTAAACTAAGTGCCTAATTATATAAACTTTGACCTTAAGTATAAACGATATTTCTTATCCAATAATTCGATGTTATATCATAATTCTTTTTACATAATATAAAGAAATAGAATGTAATGTAAGAAGAAATTTTTTTAAAATAAATTATCCAATCATAAATTTTTATTTTTGTTTACATTTAAAGATCCTATTTAACGTCTATTCAATAACTCAAGACGTTGTCTAGGTACAAAACTAGTTGACATCTAAATATGTACGATAAATCAACATAAATAAAAATATTTTTTGGACAATTATTTGACACAAACACAATATCATGTGTGTTGGGTTGTACTTTGATTGTGTTTCAAAAAATATTAATTAGTGGAGTCAAAATAAAAATGTTAATATTCTAATGGATTCAAATAGTCAATTATTTATGAATTTATGGAAATTCCCAAAATTATAGGTAAATTTTCCAAAATAAATTGTATTTAATTAAGGTCTAATGACCCCATCATTTGCTTAGTAAACCCACAAATGGCTTGGTAAAAGGGTTAACTTATTTGGCCTTATTCAAATCACATTACAAATAATCCATAAGATTAAGTTCCAATCAACAAAAATTAGTACATTTATGCGTAAAAAATAGTGGATAAGTAAAAATCAGTTTGAGATAGTAAAAATCAGTTTTAATCAGTATAAATTAGTTTTAACGAGTAAAATAAAATTTTAATCGGCAACAAAAATTTGTTAGTCTTGTAACTCGCAATTTTGACTTTCTTCGTAATAATCACTACAATACAATAATTTATTATAACTTTTTTGTACTCTAACTATCAATGTACAACATATTTCTTTTATATTTTCAAAAGTCATGATATACGTATAGTACCTTGTTTTTTGTGATATTGAAAAATTTTCATCTTCTGAATATTTATTCTATTGTTCTAAAAATTAGTACAGAATATTGTTTCAAATATTTAATTTGTTGTTCTAAAATGATGTCTTCAAACTTATGTTCTATTATTCTAAATTATTGTTCAAATATTCTAAACGTCTATTTGAATGTTATAAGCTTTTGTTTCATATCAATTGGTTATTATTATTATTATTATTATTATTATTATTATTATTATTATTATTGTTTTTATGTAATAGTTAGAAATGTTACCTAACAAAAAAAATAAAAAACAGAGGGTAACTAGAAGCATATCAAAACCCTAATACGATACTTAGGCCCAGAAATACACCCTTGATGATCCTATTGAATGAATATTGATTTGTGGAGTATTATGTTATTGGTTGTTACTTGGTCATTAAGGTGCACTGACACAAAAATACACCTTGGGCCTATAATCAATTGTATTTATAATGAATGTACATTCTTCTTACCGTACGTAGAAGTTACTTCTAACTAACTTATACAACATTCATTATACCGTTGTATGCGATTTCTACGATGAAGTATACTATAATAAAAGTTTTCAGCTGTAGTTGATAAAATATTGAAATTTCAAAGAATTGAATGTCTCAATCTGGCTGATAGTATTCCCATATCAGGGCAGGCTCTTTCATGTAGGCGTAAAAAGTAGGTGAATAAAATTCATGGGCCAACAAACAATTCCGCTGTAAGTAAAGGGACATGAATATAGTACGACCATATATTTATGTTGTTTTTATTGGCAAAGGTCCATAAATTTATTAACGTATACATGTGCTACTAAAATTATGAACCAAGCAATTGTTCTTAAGATGGGACTGTGGGATCAGAGTGGAACTCCTGTTGGTCATATACAATTATAAACAACAATTCAATTGGAGCACTAATTGATACAGTCATATAGATAGTAAGCCGTGTGTACGTGTTATTGATACCGTTGAGCTCCAATTGGGTGAAAATTAATTAATAAGTACAACAACCCCATATCGTTATCAATGTTTTAATTTTCACTATCATAATCAAAATATAAATAGAGCTTATAGTTGGTGATCAAAAATTTAGAATCATATACATGTGTAAAACTAGCTATATTATAACCCTATACTCGGGTTTTATATGCAAGTTGAATTGAACAAGTCGCATATACCTAGCTATAAAGTATAGTTATGGTTAATAATAATAATTTAAGAGATGCGGATACAATCTATATATCTCATACCATAAAATTTTGCGGAAATCCTCTCCCATCCCTACACCAAGGCCTAATCGGTGCGAATTCTTGAGCCCCAGATGAATTCACGAGGGAGCTAAGCTTTACACTGCCTTTACTCGCTAGCTTAGCTCCTCACTTCCTGATCTAATTATGGACTTAGACTAGACTAGTAGAATTATTGGACATGCCAACGACGACAGTTACTCTTTCCGTTAGCATCATTAGTAGTAAGTTAAGCTGAATAAATGTATGAGTTGGGCGCCGGCTTTCTTGATAGATCGATATGAATACTGCTCCGTATTCGAACCCAATCCAAAGAAAGCAATAATACTGGCTTGCACATGTACGCAATGAAGACTGTATGTCACTTAGAGCAGTTAGTTTTATTGCATGCATGCGTCGTTTACGCGCATCCGTATTTTCTTATTTTCATACATTATATTATACAATGTTGAATAATTTAAGTAAATCAGATCATATCTTTTTAAGGTTCGTTTTGCAACAGCTATAAACATTTTGTAGCCACTGTAATACATTAATGATGACCATTATTGAATTTTGAAAATATTTATCTGACTATTACCAACTATTGCTCGGATATGATACTGGGAGCAAAAGCGGATCTAGAAAGTTTTCAGTTGAGTGTACTACGTTTAAGAATAAAATTTATACCAACTATTGCTCGGATATGATACAGGGAGCAAAGGCGGATTTAGAAAGTTTTCAGTTGAGTGTACTACGTTTAAGAATAAAATTTATAAATGTACAAAAAAATTCAAACTAGGATAAGAAATAGCTATTTATTTTTTATTAAGTGCTAAGAATGAACATATGTATGAGCTTGTCAAGACTTGAAATTATGACATTCAATTAAAAAAATACATGCATTAACCATTGTCGTGCCATTTATAATTTATGTAATTGAACATGATTATTTAATTTTTTACCACAGTCCTACCAAGTGGTGCCCAGGGCCTTGTGTGGTTTAGCCACTGGCAGAGAGTCGCACCAATTTTTATCACCTAATGATATGTCGGAGAAGGGAAAGAAACGTTTTCAATGTGGCTAATGATATGTCTTTCATGATAGCCTATTCCTGATTCTACATCATCAAATTATTTTTCTCTTTTTATAAACCTATGTTGATGTCAAGTAAATTTTTTTATTCATTATTATTAGATTAGTACTTTGTATATTTTTATGTTCCGAAAATATCAAAATTTTAAAATTTATACTCATACTCCGTATTATTAATTATTAAAAATGTAAGCGTATAGTATATAATTAAATAATTATAAGTACGGGTATGCATCAATCCCACAGGCTACAGCCTACAGCGTACAACCCCTATGCGAGCAAAAAGGATCCTGCACCCGGGTGCACGATGCGCATCGTGCACCCGGAATAATTTCACTGAACATTTCCCCTATTTCACTGACCATTTACAAAATTTTACTGACCATTTGCCCAATGAACTTATCTTTCGTTTCAATGACCATTTGTCAAATGAACATGTTTTTCATTTCATTGACCATTTATTAAATCTTAATGAATATTTGATCACTGAATATTTGATAAATTTCATTGAACATCTAATTAAATCTACTAAATTGTGTTCATTTTATACTGGGTACATGATGCGCATTATGCTCTAGTATCGACCGGGGTGCAAGGTTCAAGCGCTCCCCTATGCGTCCTCCTCTTGGGAAGCCCCTGAATGACCAATCTCACAGTCTCGCAACTATCTCCAGCTCGCACAACGTCAGCATTTTTTTACCAGAAAACCGCCAACTCCCAACGCTTGCATCACATTAACCCTTAAAAAAGCATGATCATTGTCACGTACAAATCACTCTTCCCATGTCCCATCACCCCTCTCTGCACTTCCCTCTTCCACTATATATTGAGAATGACTTGTTTGTTTGACGCTCAATCACATTCTTGTACTCTGTTTTTGGGTCCAACAATTCAAAAAAGATGGGATTCTTCAGGACTGAAGGTGTGATGTACAAGCCTGTTGATGAGGTTGATGTTGGTCCTCACAGTGATGAGGTTTACATCAGCCCCAATGTCAAAGGTTTATTCTTGTTTCATGAATTCATGATGCACACCAGCTCTACGATGAAATGCCTTCTTTTTCTTTTGATCATATGGCATTGATTAGTAAAGTCGGCATCGATTATTTGAGTTTCATTAACTGGGTTGTTGTTAATTTACTCTGTTTTAGGATTTTGTTGATGAAACTAACGGATTATTTATGAATAATTTCGTGGGTTTTATTCTTAGCCCCCTAAATTTTGGATCGTCTTTCTATTTGTTAAACATAATTATGAGGATTTTAAGTATGACAATTACTTCATCTATCTTTTTGAAAATTTCTTTGGTCATCCTGAATTACTACACTCTTTATTTGGTAACAATAAAGATATCTTACTCTCAATGGTAGCCTAAAATGCTGAAAATCTGAAATGACTAAAAAGTAGGAAATTCTCATTGCCGCCCTTTTTTGTTGCACATTTCATTTGGTATCCATAAATAGAAAATTATCAGCGTTTTGGGTCCTTTGTTTGTAACTTAAAGAGTGAAGAAAGGAAGGTGGGATTTTTAAGGAGTAAGGATGTAATCTACAAGCCTCTTCATGAGCTTAATCTAAGCCGTGATAGTTATGAGAATTGTTCTCGTCTGAATGTCAAAAGGTTTGTCGCGGTTTCATAAGCCCCTCTAGGGGTTTTGGTCTTGTTTTTGTTTGTTACGATTGATTATTTGAATTTAGAAAACTGGGTTGTCATTGAATTTACTCGAATTTGGGATTTCATAAGACGGCCTTTTGGTTTGGTTTTTATCAAAATGTATGAAATCTTAATCTCAAAGCTCTATGAATAAAAATAAAAATTTAAGTGATTCTTGAGTCTTTTGTTCTGGATTGAGGTTGAATTAGGCGTACCATGTTTGTAACATTAATAAAGAGTGCATAATTCGAATCGTTACTGATTTTTCTTTATTTGCTGTGCTCAGCTCCGCGTATGGCTGGATTTTTGGTCAAACTCTTTGTTTGGATTCTGGAGTCCAGGATAATTGGAATGTTTTTAATTTTCTTCCTCAAAAAAGAAAATTTGATTCATAAGGTACTTAAACTTTCCCCTTTTTGGTGGGTAATGTTATTACTATTTACCCGTAGGCAGATAAAAAAGATGGCAATGTCTGTAAGAAGCTTCTTAAAATAGTATGGAAATGTCTTCAATGACAAGTATATGGATGGGAAATATCTTTACCATGTTTCTTAGTTTCTTACAAAAGTTAGTTCTGCAGCTTGTTTCATATGCCGAGTTGGAAGAGTCACCAGAATATGTTCCATTATATCCCTCTGAAGGTACTACCTCTCTTGGGAACACTCCATTTATGGTGTTATCTCCATAGTTCATCTCTGTGGAAACTGATATTTTGACTAAGAAGCCCAAGTTTTTCTGGTTCCGTAGAACTATAAAGCTCAGTTAGCTATACTCTGAAAATAATTTTAGTTAGTTATCGAGTACTTTACATTTGGATATTATCACATCTATCTTTAAGCTTATCCCTGATTCAGGCATGTACACCTTCCTTATGGTTCATTTTTTTTATACATTGATTAATTGATGCAGGCCCCCCGGAACAGGAAGTACAGTGCATCAAATCTATCAAGAATCCATGTGAACGAGTACAAGAGGTGCTGGAATGCCTGCCTTCTTCTTCAGGAAATATTTCAAATGAGACAAATCCTTGGTTTCGACGTCGGACAATAATGGACTACTCAGAAGCATACAGATCTGGAGTGCTGACTCCAACCATGGTATAGTGTTCTTATCTATGATGTATATTTTGTCATTTCTTTTGCTGCAACCTTGAATGAGTGAAATTCTATTGCATATTCCTTTTCTTTCATTTTAGGATTTTTTTGGAGTTGGTTGGGAAAGGGGGGAGGAAGGTGGATGGAATGGTTCCTTTTTCGAGCACTAAGCGAAAATTTTATTCTGTTTTTTTTTTTTTTCTAGCTATTAGTTTCTTCAATCATGTGTACACATACCTTGTTTTATGTTTGTATTGCAATCAGAAATGTGTGACTCATTTTGGATGGATATCTCATTTCAAGGCAACAAATGGTGAAGTGCTTCTTTTAGTTTGTTCGCAGGTGGCAGAGCGATTTCTTAAGGCTGTTGAACAGTCATCTGATACTAAATGCAACATGTCGTTCTTTATCAGTTGTGACGCCAAGAATATTTTGGAGCAAGCTTCTGAGTCTACTCTCCGATATGCAAGAGGTATGAGGCTGCTATATGATAAAGTATTCCTTTCTTTCATGTGCTTCACATTTAAAACAGCAAAGTGTTCTACTTTTTTTGATAAATTTGTGTGTGTTTATTATACTTAAACTCTTGTTTCAGTGTTTCCTGTAATGTGTGCGAATTTTCTGACAATAGTCATGAACTGCCTGCGAGTATATGTGCTATAGATTGTGTCGTAGACTCATAGTTCCCACTCCCCACATCTGCTCTGATCAACAACTTTTTTGTTTGGCTTTCCCTTTAACCTGAAAATCAGCAATCTTTTCTTTTTTCATGAGCCTCACTTGTTATCCTCATGCTCATGATGCTTTGCAGGAGAACCACTTTCTGTTCTGGACGGAGTGCCAATAGCCATTAAAGACGAAATAGACTGCATTCCTTATCCAACTACAGGTGAGCTTGTTTCCATAGTTTTTGAGTTCCTTTTTAAACATATAAACACTCTTATGATTGTACTTGATGGGAAAATTCTCTACTTTTGTTGTAATTTCTTTTAGGAGGTACAAAATGGTTGCACAAGTTTAGATCCTGCGGAAATGATGCTAGCTGTGTTGAGCGTCTGAGATCATGCGGTGCATTACTTGTTGGGAAAACTAACATGCATGAGCTTGGTACTGGGTTAAGTGGAATCAACCCTCACTATGGGTAGAATGTCTTGCTTCATCTACTACTCACATCTACTTCACTTTCAACTTGTAAACTGTGTAGAAATCAGCTGCGTAGAACACTGTTAACTTGACAGTTCACTTATTTTTCTGTAAGTACTTGCTTTAGGACGATAGACTTTTCACCTTCTCTACCTTGATTACTGTAGGGCTACCCGAAATCCTTATGATACCAGTCGGATAACAGGTGGCTCTTCTAGTGGGTCTGCTGCAGTTGTTTCTGCAGGATTATGTCCTGTTGCTCTTGGTGTCGATGGTGGTGGTAAATAAAATATCACATTGATGCATCCCATTTTATTCTCTTGTGTTCATATTGATAAGTACTGAATATTTGACAACATTTCATGCAGGGTCAGTGCGTATGCCTGCAGCTCTGTGTGGTGTTGTTGGTTTCAAGCCAACTTTTGGACGTGTTCCTCATACAGGGTGAGCACTATTTTCCTAAAATTCATGAATTTATCAATAAATAGGGGGGAAAAAGGCAAATATCATTGTTATACTTTATGCAATATTTTTAAACAATATGGGGTCCTAACTGATTCATTTATTGTTATTTACAGAGTTCTTCCTCTGAATTGGACAGTAGGGATGGTTGGAATTTTATCGGGCACAGTTGAAGATGCTTTAATTACGTAATTATCCCTTTTCTAAGTTCTCTTGTAATTCTCTCCATATGGGTCACTATCATTAATAACCATGGGATTTCATTTCAGGTATGCAGCTATTAGCGGTGACCTGCTGTCAGACCAGCCTAAAGTTTTGGCGGTAAGTTAGAATTACTCTTCCAAAAGGCACAGTTCTTATTCATGCTAGATTTTTCTTCTTATGAAGAGGGGGATATATAATTGGATGACAAGGATTCCTATGAAGGAGATTATTGGAAGAAAAAAAATGCCACTTATGTTTAACATCATGAAACTAAAACCCTGGGAAGCTCCAAAGGGATGCAAATATGCAAGATTATACAATCCCGCTCAACAAAGATAATATTGAGTGTTTATATTGCAGCATATTTTGGCATGCCTCTCCAACCATAAAATCCTGAAAGTAGCCAATTACACTGACTGCCACAGGGGTTTTCTCTATTCCTCCAAGCTGCACATAGCTAACCTACGGATATTATAAAATAGGACAAACATATCCATAGCATCCCCTCTTTAATTCTTTATTTTGAACTCATGGTTGTATGTGAGAAAAAATAAACATTAAGGTTAAACTGAGTTTACCCAACATAAGAGTATAAGATGCTTTCCCAATGACATAATAGCATTATATTAACATAAGTAACTTATTGATGCCCTCAGCTACTTCCGTTGACTTTTTATTTGTAAACTACATTGGGACATTCTTCATTTTTCTAGGTGTACTCTACTCTTTATAAGCATTGTCTTGAAACATATTTGTTAGAGGATCTGGTTACTCTATAACTTCCTTCTTTGACTCTGAAATTTGCATTTGATTCTAAGCTAAAGTAGTCTGTTGCTTGATAAATGCTGAAACCTGTAAAAGTCAGCCCTCTAATCTTCATTTCTTTTTCTTAAATTGTAATGTTAGTTGTTGCATTTTGGTATTATCATTTATGTCCCTTGACCAATTGTTGATGTACAGTATTATGGATTATATGTTGACTGTAGACATGGTTTTGAGATCTTACCAGCCTAAAGTGAAATTACCACTGTTGAGACCAAAGACAATTAGCGATATCAAATTGGCGAGGTATGGAAAGGTTTGTAATATCTCTGGCCTTATATGTGAATGTAGCATATACATTTCACTTAAAAAATATTCTTCAGTCATTATTACCATTCTT
Source organism: Dysphania ambrosioides (assembly GCA_026401315.1). NCBI lineage: Eukaryota > Viridiplantae > Streptophyta > Magnoliopsida > Caryophyllales > Amaranthaceae > Dysphania > Dysphania ambrosioides. The sequence continues at coordinate 3,782,907 of CM048666.1, forward strand.
ATAATCTTTTCTTTTTAACTTCAACCTTTGGTTTCATTTCTCCTGGCATCGATAGTGGTTTGATGATTGTCATGCTGATATCAAGCGTTCTTGCTCAAATGCTCTTGATAAGCTTCAAAAGTGTTGTGGATGGGAGGTATTGTATGGTCATTCTAAGGATATGTTGTCATTTACTAAGTGCTTTACTGATTGTAGTTGATTTTGGTATGCTGGGGACTTTTATATAGCAATTACCAATTAAGAATTTTGGTGGGAAAGTGTGGACTGAAATATTTCAATACTGTCCTATTAAAGTAAGTTACCTTCAATTTCCAAGATTGTGGAGGTGACGATTCCAGAGATAGAGACAATGCGGCTGGCACACTATATAACAATTGGATCTGAGTGCACTGCTTCTCTTGACCATCTTCAGCATAAAATGTAAGTTATGCCTGCATCTCAAGTACTCATAAGTATAATATGCATGGCTGAATAGTTCCTTCTGTAACCTAATAGGAACTCTGCGGAACTTGGATGGGATGCACGAGTGTCGCTTTCTATATATGGTGCCTTCAGTGGCGTGGAGTATATAAAAGCTCAGAAAATCAGGTGATTTTAAGTCTTGTTTCTTTGGTCTATAACCTTATATGAATATTAAATGGCCAACTAGAATTACAGGAGATGGATGTTGCACACGTGAGCCTTAAATTCTCGTAAGACCATTAAGTGACTCTTGAACAAGAACTTAATCTTGTAATTTTGTTTAACAGAACTCGTTAAGAAACATCTCTTACCATGCATTAAATCTTTGCATTTCTAAACATGATGATAGGTTTTCTGTTTTATTTTTTGGTGCCTAGGGTCTGATGACTTGGGGTAACATTTCCTCTGTCATTTTCCTGCAGGAGACGACAGATGCTTTTATATAACAAAATTTTCTCTAAGGCAGATGTAATTGTTACTCCAACAACTGGGTATGATTTCAGCTATTGCCTTCTTTTAAGGTTTTAGGCCTTGGCCACAGTTTTGCCTGGTGCTAATTACAATGCTGCATGTGCACTACCTGTTTCTATGATTTTATTTGTGAATATCAATGCTCTGCTATCTCATGCAAAAACAATTATTCCCTTTTTAGAGGTTACTTTATATAGTAGTATCAGCTACAGTAATTTGTCCCAGTGTTATGCCAGTGTAACTGCATACCTGATCAAGGATGATGCTCTAGAAACCGGAGAACTGGATTACATTAATGGAGGTACATAATGATAGAGCAGTTCCATATCCTCCAAGTGCTTGTAGCTTTGAATCTTAGGCGTAGTTTGCATGGAAAGTTGACAAGTTATATTCAATCATTTTTTGTTTCCAGCTGCACTTGTACGCTATCAAATAGCAGGAAATTTTCTTGGTCTTCCTGCAGTTACTGTGCCGGTGAGAATATGATTTTTTTGCAGTTTGCACTTGCTGCTTTAAGTAAATTGCATTCTATCCTATCACCCTTATCTGAACAGTTTCAACCACTGTTCTAGATTGGATATGATGAAGCAGGGTTGCCTATCGGCCTGCAGTTTATCGGAAGACCATGGGCTGAAGCAACATTGATTCACATAGCTTCTGCAGTCCAGGTAAACCTTCCTCTTTCTAAGTAGCTATCTTGGAAAACTGTTTTGGTTACTTAAAATGCTAGTACCAATCAAATTAATACTCTCCATCATGAATTGATTGTCACATTATGGTCTCTAATTCTCTGCCCCTTCATAAAAGGAATTATCGTGACCTACTAATAGCTTTTTAGCTGTCTCATTCCAACTCTCTGCAGATTTCATATAGAAGAAGGTATTTATGTAAATCTATCTATAATACCATTTCAATTTTAGGAAACGTGGCAAATATTTCTGGACATCACACATAGTATGCTTGATTACTCTGTTATTTTAGGACGAAGCTGGCATAGCAGCATCAGAGCAAAAGTGTCACATTGTAACCTAATACAACATTAGGTGGTGTGAGTTGTTTTCACCAAATGAGAAAGAGCATAAAAGTTGTGAAATTATTGCCCTAATATTATATATATGAAAAAATCGCAGCTGTTCTTGTTCCATTGATGAAAAATTTCAATTTCTCCCCAATACTTCAGATGTTTACTACTTATACTTGCTTCAGGCTTTGTGCATTTCAGACTACAAGAAGCCAGCAGTTTTCTATGATCTGTACAACTCAGTTTGATTGGAGAAGAAGTTAACCTTCATTACGGGGAGCAGTCTAAATTAGATTTGGCAAACATTAGGGGTGTCTGCTAAGGGTAATTTGTACTGAGAGCCTTTATTTACAGTTTAAGATATGAGTGTTCTTAATTGTTGAGTGATTTTGGCACTATCATATGATTATTTTGTAAATTTTGTGTTACGTGAAGTGGGAAACCTGAGACATTGTGTACTCTTTTATTCGCGTATCATGTAAATTAAAAATTTAATAACATAAGATCCATGAAACATAAATACATGTGGTTTGTGCTTGTACTCCGTGTAGAGTTTGGCTTGATTTGATTACTAATCACTGCACAGTGTAAACTTCTTCTCAATTCGCATTAACTTAACTTTAATCAAACTTGATGACTTGGTGAGCTTTCAAGCAAGATATAACAAGGTTACTTTTATTTTATTTTATTTTTGGATGAAAAAGATCAAAATTTCTAAACTCCAAACAAACTACTTCATATTCTATTTCAAGAAATCCGTCTCAGTATTTCATCAAAAAAGTTGGTTGTGATACAATTTATTCCAAATTTGACGAATTAAATAAAAATATTGTTCAGTTCTAAAGATATTTGGCAAAAATAACCTATTTTATAAATAACCTATTTGGCAAAAATAACCTAGTTATAACTCCTCAACCCAACAAAACACCAACATTTTAATTTATAGTTCGAATCATTGTTGAGTTATTAGACTCAACCAAATCTTATATAGTTATATACGAACTTGAATTAATGTTATTTAAGTGCTTTCATCTCAATCAGAAACTACTTCTACTGTTTGACCATAATTGGAAAAGATATCACAACGGTCCAAAACCATTTGTTACAACTTACAAGTAATTGTCATAAAAAATTGAAAATCTATAAAATTATACGGTGGAATCCTAAGTCCTAAGTCATAAGACAAGACTTGTATGGCTGAACGGCTGTTATTAGTGACAGCGGTTTACAAATGAATGTCATATTTTGAAATACTTTCGGGTGAGGGTTAGTTTTTGAATTTTTTTTTAAAAAAGGTAAAAAAAATAATATTAGCCCGGTTATAATCCTGTCTTTTTTCTGTTATAATGGACTGATAATGATTGAATCATTTATTCGCCGCCTTCTCACATAAAGATATATCCGTTACCTCCACGCTTCATTTTTTCTCAAGTACCCTTCGACACTGAGACACTCAAACCAGGGTATGGTTGTGTGGAGCCCTTACCCAACCCTTGAACTTTCACTTAGACACATAACTAGAAGCACATATTTGTTGAGAAAAAATAGAAAGAGTGGAATTTGGAAGATAAAGTTTTGTATATGCATCATGCATACCAATGAGCTTGACATGAGAATTCATGTAAGAATTAGCAAACAAGTCAATCTGAAATGTTTGTTCATTTATATAACCAGAAAGATCTAAAATTGAAGTATTTTAGAGTGAGGAAAATGGTTCCTAAATGTCATGTCTCCACAACCATGTCTGAAATTTTGATTTGTAGTATGTGCAGCATTTGTACTTGTATTTGTACCCAACATTCATACCCTTATATAACATATTTGATTATAATATGACATATTGTATACATTTCATCTTTTACTAAGATTTAAATGATAATTCAAAGTTTGGGCCAATTCCTGAAGCTCATCTTGACTATCCAACCTATTAGCTGCAAGTCCATGCCCTTTGAATTTTTTTGAAGAGGTTAGCTACAAACTTCTGTACATAAAACTACTCTTTGGTTTCTTTTCGGGTGTCCTTTGTACATTTTTTTTACTTATAAACTTATCTTTATCTTCTGGTTTGCAATAACTCACGGGACAGCTAATTGATGATAAGAGGCTGGTGTCTTTTTAACAGCAGTGGAGCTAAACTCTCTATGTCATTTCAGCAAATCAACCAAACGATCGCAGATGTTGACAAAGATGGAAGTGGGGCCATTGATTTTGATGAATTTTGTCACATGATGACTGCCTAAATTGGAGAAAGAGACACGAAGGAAGAATGAATGAAAGCATTTCGTATAATCGACCAAGACAATGATGTAAAGCTCTGCTTATTCTTGTTTTAGTGTTTTGATTTCAGTCATTAGAGACTAACATATATGGGGACAGTGGTCGGTGGTACAGGGAAATATTTCTCCTGTGGATATTCAACGTATTGCAAAGGAATTGGGTGAAAACTTCTCTTATCCATATGATTGAACCCTTTAAAAAACCAAACTTGGAATGCTTCAAATTCCCAAGATGAAGGTGTTTTTTTTAATCAAACTTCTTTGTTAAGCATCTTGGACTAGTCGTCCTTTAGAAGGTACATAGTAAAAGACCATAACTTCAGTGAGATGGACGTAGCAGTGCCTTGCCGGAAACCTGAGACTTTAGCTGATCCAAAATGATACTCTCATAGTCTCGTCTCATACTTCTTTGGATTTGGATACATGCATAGACAATTTAATATATACCCATATTCAAGGTGATTATTATGTTCATTGTTTCTAGTGTTACAAAGTGAGAAGGCAGGCAGTTTTTTATGCTGGCATTCATTTGAATGGTGGTGCTTATATCTTTACCATAATGACTTCTAAATCACACAGGTGATGGCAAAGTCAATGTTGAGGGGTTTCTGAGGATGATGAAGAAAATGTCATATGCATATTGAAGTTGAACACTTGAACCTTGATCGCAATTGTTGCTGTATTTATTGTGTACATGTTGAATGCTAATGTTGAGCATTACATTTGTTGTCTCATCCGTTTTTTTTTTTTTTATTAACTGTAGTCACTCCCACAAATAGTTTCAAATTTTAGTTTGTACTGAGCTCGATTAATCCTCAAACAAAGCTCGTTCGCTGTATTAGTGTGGAGCATGAAATTGCATATACTTGTTTATTATGGTGTAAAAATTGTACATCATATTAGAGGTCAACTGGCAACAACCTTTATTCAGAATAGAAGTAATGTCACGATTGTTCCTCTCAGAATAATCTTTGCAAGATACTAGAGAACTGTACTCATCAACGTAGGTGATTAAGGCGAGGAAACTTTAACATCCACGAAAATGGTTGAACACTTGAGGTGGTGGCGCAGATAGCTTCTAAGTAAACTAGAGGTCGAGAGTTGGAGCCTCCCTCATCTTACTTCATTTCATCGAGTTTACAATTTCCCATAAAAATAACTTATCACACAACTTCTGGTGTTGAAATTTTTTGAAACTGACTTCTGACGACAGATGATATGAAGTTATTTTTCTTGTCCTTTGCTGAACCTTCAAGCATCGATATGGGTAAATTTAAGCACCGGAGTATAATAATCCAATATCAATACATTATTTCTTCTGTCTCTGATTTTTTCACCCCATTTGACTTTTCACAATTTCTAAAATACTATTTATAACGCTTTTATTTTCAAATTCGTAAGACAAAAAATTATCAAAAACTTGATATTCAAAAAATTTACATTGAGATGATCCAACAAGATCTTACTTGGCTATATTATTTCTTATAAGCAAAAATAAGGGGATGGTGGTAGTATTACCTGAAATAATACCGCATTCTAATAAGAGTGAATAGTAAATGACATATTTTGTTTAACAGAAAATACTAATTAGCCAATAATGATATAGAGATGTACAAAACTTTCTTTATACCTTGCCAATCAAAAATGTGGATCACCAGAGTTCATAAGTTGATAAAAATTGCCTGTACACAAAAGTAATGATGTAAAATTCTGCGGCACTGACTTGAAGAAATCGCTACATAAGAGCTTACTTCATCTCTTATATGATTCATTCTTGAGAATTCTAGCTTCTAACTGAGCTCATGGTTCCCGAAAACACTTTCTATAACCCGTGTTTATCCATTTTGTCTGATGACAGGCCCGCTTTGTATCCTCTTTTGCTAATTTCCCATGATTCACTTTGCTGGCAGATGAACTGTTTTGTACAGGTTCTGAAGATTATGTATCTGGTTTTACATCTTTATGAAGAAGCTGAGAATCTTTTTCAGAGACCTCCCACAGATTCTCTGACTCCAATAAGAGATCCTCGAGTGTTGCCAGGGATTTCAGTTGATTTCCAAGAGATGCAATCGTCTTCTGACACTCTGCCAGTTGATTTGCAGCTACAGCTAGCTCCTTTTCCTGTCATGCATATCAGCAGTTCAGCACTTTACAAAACATCCTGATTGCTGTTCATTATACTTTTGATTTGCATATATTCTCATTCTCAGCTGTAAGCATTGTTTTATGCTTGCATTGAATTTTAGTAGGTAGTTTGAAAAGACACTGGACTTGCTTAAGTTTTTTAAAGTTTGGTATGAAAACACATTTAATTCAACATCATTTTATTTTATGTCATCTGAAATATTCCAAGATCATTAAATTGATTGATTGTAAAATTTATGTGTTGTAGACTTGTAGCCAGCATAGTTTTATGTTTGAACTGAATTCTAGTTGTTTTTTTTCATTCAACAATCCAGAGCCACAAACACTACAAACAAAGTTTTAGATGTTGCTAAGACTAGCTGAATGAAAGTCCAGCAAATGCTTAAGGTCTCTCTTTTAAAGGTCAGAAACAATAATTGTGGACAAAGTAAACTGACCTCCTGTTTTTCCAACACTTCCTTGGAGACCGGTGAAAACCGAAAGCCAGCTTCAGGTTTCAAATTTGAAAACTCATATTCCAACTTCCTACACTTAGAAGCAAATTCAGCAGACATTGCCCGCTCCTTTTCCACCTCATGCTCCAGTGAACCAACTTTGGCAAGTACGGCTCTAAGTTGTGACTCGACTTCTTCTTTCTTCGCATTTGTCATCTGAAGCTCTTGATGAACTGCATCCTTCGAGCCATTCACTGAAGTTAACTGACTTTTCCAGGCGTCAGCGTCAAGTTTCATTCTCAAAATCTCATCCTCTAACATTTTACATTTAGCACTAAACTCTGCAGACAACTGTCTCTCCTTTTCGGCTTCTTTCTCCAAGGAACCAATTTTAGCAAGCAGGGATTTGGCCTCAGCATTTACATCTTTTAGTTCTGATTCTGCTATTTCTTTCTTTGCAATGGTGCTCATAAGCTCTTGCTCAGCTGCCTCCTTTGATTGATTCATAGATGTCAACTGGCTTTGCCGGGAGTTGAGTTTGTGGTTCATTCTAGAGAGTTCATCTTCCAAAGCCCTACACTTTGCAGAAGAATCTCCATATAATGTCCTCTCCTTTTCAGCCTCACCCTCTAGATAAATGACTTTAGAAAGAAGAGTTTCTCTCTCATCCTCAATTGCTCTATGTTTGGACTCTGCCACTTCCCTTCTTACATTGGCATCATCGAGCTCCAGATCAATCGCCTGCCTCAATTCATTTGCCAAATCCAACTCAGCCTGCAACATTCCTAGCTTTTTGTTTGCTTCTCTTAACTGTGCTTGTGATATCTTCAGTTGATTCTGATACGAGCTCAACTGTGCTTCTGAAATCTTCAATTTATTTTGGCCTTGAGATAATGCAAAAGCTAAATCTATTTTTTCAGATTCAACAGTCTCAATATTCTCCTCAAGTTCAGCTATTCTATACATCATGGCATCAAGTTCTGGTTTTAGTGAGGAACTGCCACTGCTACTTTTTTTGTCTATCGAGACTACAGATCCAAGAGAGCCGCTTTTATTGTCACTCTCCGGCAATGCTGCTAACTTCTCCATCTCTAGGAAATCATCCATGAGACCAATTTCAGGTAAAGGGGCCATTTGGGTCTTTGAAGAGGCTTTCTCAATTCTAAGACCAGATCCCCATGAATCTGAATGGCTTGCCTCACAATCAGTTAATTTTTCTCCACTATCTGTTTGGCTGTCATTCACTGACCTGGAGTCATTAAACGTAAGTTCTTTACGAGCCATGGTTTTTAACCTACGGCATTCAGCCTCAAGTTTAGCAACTCTCTTTATGCTCTCTAAGTGCTGTTTACTGGCTGTTTCCGCTGTTTTTGTGCTTAAATCTCTCTCAAGAGTCCTTATTTCTAACTCCTCTAATCGAGAACGGAGTTCAAGCCGCAAAGAAGCATTTTCCTTCTCAACAGAACCCAGTTTGAGGCGAAGATCAGATTCCAAAGAGGCAGCAGCTTCCAACTTAGCACTTACAGTTTCAAGTTGAGCAAGAAGATCAGACACCTGAACATCCAACTCAGACTTTTTGGACTCTGTATCCAGTGACGTTTTGGAGATGGCTTCTTGAATCTTCTCATCTTGCTCTTCTCTCACTTGTCTTAACTGCCTCAAGCACTCCTTGAGGGCCCCATCAAGATGGACTATCCTATCCTCAAGTGAGGAGTTCTTCTTCGTTGCAGTATCAAGTTGCTGCTTTAAAATGACAACCTCGTTTTCAGCCTTTTCCCAACCTAAATTCAAATAAGTTCAAACAGCAAGTTAAGAAAGTTGGAGCAAATTTTCCCGTATGCAAATGAAGTAGGCTCTTGAAACCTCCAAATGAATATCAGTTAAGAGAGAGAATAGTTTAACTGCGATGCACAAGGACTAGGCACAATACAAGAATGAGATAGAAGATGCTAAATGAGAGTAAGAGCATAAGAAACCTGTAACAGCTTCCTCCGCAACTTTGGCATGCTGCTTTACCAATTCTTCCTTAGCACTAATAGTTGCAATAGCAGCAGATAGTTTCTCAGTCAGAATTTTCACACCATCATCTTCAGGAGGTGCAACTTTTGAGGTGACTTCTAGTGATTGTGTAATTTGATCTGGTGATACCTAGAATGATGTAGAAAGCTTCATCAGATGTGCATATATTACTAAATTCAACTGAATTAAGTCGTTTCTATGGTCTTCAGTAACAAAACCATTATCTCATGACAGACTCAAACCAATAGTCTCGTCTGAGATAATCCCAACTTCATCAAGAGGTGACTCCTGCATCAAACGTTCCCAAAAAGAACAGCAGCAAGTTGTTGAAAATTATACCCAACTTACACTCATAAATATCAGTTTAATCAAGCCTTACCCACCAAAGCTCGACTTGGCTATATAGGTAAACACAACATGATATTTACGCAAAAAAGCTTTAATCAAGTTCGACAGTCTTTCAGCTAAATTCCAAGATAATCGTCAGTATGATATATTTTCAGTGTACTCGCAATCTCGCATAATTTTTATGTTCACAAACTCACATAATCTGAAGCAGAATGTGAAACCCACATTGATTTCCTTCCAAGTTGACCATTAATTCAGCAACTCTAGTCACAATAATGATGAATTGAATGAACTATATCTCTATTTAACAAGTCATACAAGGCAACAGTATGTATAGCAAGTAAACAATGCAGCACATGTTAGGAAAGGAAATAAAATCCACATATAAACACCAACTAACTATCCAAATGACAAGACTTTATTAGAATTGAACTAACTTTACACAATGTGTTCAGAAAAACTAGCATTACTCAAAATGAATTGCACTACACCCAATAGATTACTCTAATAACAACCGTTACTAAGATTTGACATGAATTGAACACAATGTGATCAATGACAAACCTGATGCTCATCTGAAAACCTCTCAGAAGGGGACGAAATTGACCCTGATCCCGACACCGAGCTATCAGTCACGCCGCTCGGGCTCTTGTCCGATGACTTCCTCCTCCATAACCAACTCCGACGGTCCATAAATCAACTAATACACCTTGATCCCACTTCACTTCATTACCCTTCAAAACTTACACCTCAATTCAACAATCATGAAAATAAAGACAAAAAGAACAGATTTCAGAATCTTCAAAGAGTGTAAATTTAAGGATCACAGTGCTTGATTAGATGGTAGCATAAGTTGGTGCTTTCCAACAAACTACTGATTTTTTACAATGAAATTTTACAAATTTTGCATCTTTTTCAAACACGTAAATTTGAAAACTTTGCTTGGAATTCAACTCTAATCTGTTCTAACCTCCAATGATTAGATGACTAATGTTTATTTTGCAAAATTCTGAATACTAAAAAAAAAAAATCAAAACTTTGAAATTACTTCAGATATTGAAATTTTTAAGAAAATGGGATTTGAAGTTTTGATTGTTACCTACCATTAGTCCATCTCTTCATACAGTGAGTACCGTAAAAAGCTTGGAAACATCGCCAAACAAGAGTGTGAGGACAGAGAAAATTGATTATTATGATTAGATTAGATAGATGACCCACTAATATTCAAATATCTCAGCAAATGTGAAGTACCCACTTTTATAAATATCTCAAAAAGTTCAAAATTTTCACTGAATTTCAAAGAAATAAGCTGATTTGAGAAATACCAGTGATTAAAATGTGATAAAGATTAAATCTTTTATCAAAACAAACATAAACAGAAGTTGAAAACAGTAAATTGATGAGTGAATACAAAAGGGTAAATCTCAAATCCCCAAAAAAAACAACAAAGGTGAGGATCTGAAGAATGTCAGAGTGTGGAAAAGTGGGAATTGGGATTGCTGAAGATTTATTAACTAATTTATTTATTTTAAAAACAAAGGTGGGGTTTCAATGATAAAGGAGAAAAGATAAAAGAACATGTGAAGCTGAGCTAGAGGAAGATAGAGATAGATTATGGATTTCTTTAACTTGACAAGACTTTTTTTGTGCAATTATTTTTGCTAATCTAGGTTACTTTTGAGAAATTTTTGCAATACTTATCGTTTTCAAATTGCAATGGCGTTATTCCCGCCCTTATATTATGTGATTTAACTTATAAAAATTGGTGAGGAGCAATTCATTTTTAGAGTTAAAAATTTTAATTATATTATAATTAATAATTTAATTAGATTTTGTTAAATGCATCTTAGTGTAAATTTTAAAATATCAAATTAATTTTATATTTTATGAATTTAGAGAAAAAAATATTTTAAGTTGTATCTTATAAATCGTAAAAAGTCAAGTGCAACAATTGCTTGTCATTTCAAAGCCCAATTATGTGGGTTGTTGAATATTTTTTTCTCTAGCTTGGTTGGGGTGGTCACTTGGTGTTTTATGATTTATGAATGATAAAAAATGTGATTGTTTTTCCTTTTTTATGATTTATGAACGATAGAGAAAGTGATTGTTTTGTCTTTTAAAAGTTTGTTTCAATCGATTTGAGTAGTTTTCATGGTTTTTGTAGGTTAGTTATTTGTATTCATATCGTAAATGCTTCTTGTTTTTTCATATTCTTAACTTTCTTTTTTTGTTTGTTTTGTGTACTTGGGTACTGGATGAGCAATAACTATTCACCTTCTCAAATTATTTGTCTTCCTTTTGTTATAAGACAACAACTTTTAGAGTAGTTTTATTATTGTTGGAACTTATGGTTGAAGTTGGTAAAGTCAAGATTTATGAAAACAAAGAAGTCTCACACTGGTGGGATAAGAGAAATTGAGCCTCTTTAAATAGAGTTATGCTCACTCACTTGGTTGTGACCCAAAGGTTTCCCACTTTTGTAGAAGGAGGAAGGGCTTAAGAATCCAACCAACACGTTGGTGCACGTCGGGTTGGGTTGGGTCGGGTCTTTACCGAGGATCATGAGCTTCCAAATTTTTAGATCGTTTTTAAGTCAGTTTTAATCATGATTTAATTACAAATTTATAAACTGTTACGGAATTAAGTGCCTTAATTTTATGCTTAACATTTTAATGATTAGTTACGTTTTGATTTATGATGGTTTACTATTTTATTACCGTTTTCTGTAACTGGCACTTAATTACAATTAAACTATTGTTATTTTTGGTTGTTGGCTTTGCCTATATATTCTGCCTTGATCGGTAGTCTCTAGGCACTTCAAAACATTCCATCTCTTACCTCCCTTTCCTCTCTTCCTAAGAATTTGAGCAGTAGCTTTAGTTTTCGAGTGTTTAGCTAGCCTAGTGGTTCTGTGCAACTTCATCAGTACGATCATAGAGAGGTTGTTTTATCCTGTGGAGCATCCGGTGATTCTCGAGCTACTTGCACAAATCTAAGGCAAAACTGTGAATGTTCTAAAAGAAAGTGACATAGTTTGGGACTCGATCTATTCCCGGTAACATTGTTATTGTCATTTTGCGATATTGTTTACAATAATTAATCCCCGTGTCCATTAATGTTTGCACGATTTTGACCAAAAATCTCTTACAAAAATGTCAAATTAGACAAACATTAAGGGACAGATGGAGTACTATCAAGTCAAAACCTTAATAAAAGGCGAAAAAGGACCTGGAGTATCCCTCACATCCAGTGTCTATGCTATATTGTTTAAAGGTACACTTTGAGTTAAAGGCTATGACAACCTTGAACAAAAGTCGTAATTTAAATCTAGCTTTTAGTTTAATTGAAACAAAACAGTATCAGAATGACACCTTTCTTTCATGTTAATCTTTATTTCTCCATCTAATTGATGCATAAATCACGATATCTAAATAAAATAATATTAAATTGTCAATCATGCTGAAGATCACATGAGTAAATATGTGCATATTTATGCATTATACTAGTATGTGTTTGTAATTTGAATGTAGGATGGTTTCAAATATTTTGATAAGCTATGACTTTGTTAATGTTGGTGTGGCTTTTTTTCCATTTGTCTTTGCTTAAATGTATAACCCAAAAAACCTACTAAAACAAATCAAAAACTAATACAATTTTTAATTGTCTAAGTCAACACAAATCATCCAAGACCTCAAATCCGATACAACTTAAACAAATCCTCCCATACAACTCCAATAAAATATTTCACTAACATATTTACATAAATACTAAAACTATCAAACTACATAGAATCTAAACCCTAAATTACGACTACGAACTAGGACCTGAAATATCCCTCCTAAATAGTGTTTAAGTGAGGGTGGTGTACTCTAACTTTTTTGGGTGTGAAGCTCACTCACTGTGTATCCAAATAGATATCTATAAGAGGTGTAGGTAAACTGCTCACCCTAGGTGGACTCGATAGCATACTGGGTCATCTTAAGACGCAAGTCTGAGAAATCTCATACTCTTAAGATGAGGAGGGCATGCCTGATCATATGACATATGGAGTAGCTAGGTTGAGGCGTCATACTTGTCACCCTTTACCAACTCATTTAGCATGGACACTAGCTAGGTCCGGTAATAGCCACGCATGAGTTCAGCAATTGTATCAGTCGCCACATCTCATAAAGTGATATCGCCTCCTTACCAGTAAGTGGAAGGTGTGAGTTTCCACCTCTTAGTAAATGTTGTGATGAGCCCTTTGTCAAACTTCCTAGTCTATGCATGTCGTTTAAACCAGCTAAGCAAACATAATGCAGTACTCAGTCATCAACCTCCCACTCCAATATACGACAAGGATGTCGAGTGACAAGGTTTGTGCCAAATTCATTGTTCCATCCACAACAAAACAGAACGACGATGAAGCCCCCTATGTGTAAAACCAAACGACCACTCGGACCTGAATCATTCATCCTATTCATTATGAAGTATAAATGTTATAAACATAGTATTTTATAATGAATTAAAACAAATAAGAAATTCCTAACACATCTTACTCATCAATAATAAGTCTTTAGGGAGAACTTCTTCTAATATGGCTACCAACATGACATAAACTGCAATTAACTCTCCTATCACTGTTATCATTCATCTCGTTCTTTGGTCTCTTAGATCGTGAACATCAAGAATAAGTCTCTAGCACCGATGAATATTTTTTAACTGGCAAACACTTCACCACAATATTCAAATTTGATGCTACATGTCGAACATAGAATTGATGATATGCATCAAAGAGTGTTCAACCACTATTCTATTCATTCATAGTATAAATGATTTTATGATATTTATCAAGAATGAAAACCTAATTCCTTGCAGTTCAAGACTTGCATCCAAACTTAAATAATAGAGGTTATTTTTTGGATAGTTTGCTAATAGAATTTTATTTTGATTTTTTTTCTTCAAAAAAGGTTAAAAAAAAGTTCTTCAATTTCTAGTTGCACAACATGTCCCATGTTATATTGATGGAAAAAAAAAACCATTTGATAGTTTGATTGGTGAATTGTGTGATCTGGAGCTTGCTGACAAGTGTGCCCATCCGTTGACCCCACGTTGCACCATGTTCTTTCAAGTGGAGAATATGAAGCTGATTTGATGGGGATGATTTGGATGCATGTCACAGGTTTCGCACTAGTGTATTGCTGAGTATGTACTACGTACTTATTATTGTATTGCATGTACGTAGCAATTGAAATGACGAGCATAAGTGTGTGTAAACTGACTTTCGAGCACGTACTGGAACTTTGGAAGTGTTATGTAATCAATCGAAATTGAACTGACATAGTATTGTACGTCAAATTTAGCGACTTACCAAAAGTACGAGACTTGTGATACTATGCTGCATGAATGCCCCATTTTTGCGCCTGATTTGTTGGTTACGAATGACAACTCCCATGATTTATGACAGAAAGTTGAATGAATTTCCATGACTATTATACACTAAAACAACAGCTTGTGAGTTGTGACTAAGTTTAAAGCATTGAAAAAGGCTTATGAACTCAAATTCTTCAAAGTCTAAATTATGCAATCGAACATTATTGAATTTTCATCACCCATTTTTTTTTTCTAACGTAATAATTGTGCAACAAAGATAGAAAATTAAAAAATTCTTATTGAAGAAGGTTAAATCTTTTTGGTCATCCTCCACCATAAACTTCTAAGAACCAAATCCATCTACTATTTAGAAATTTTTTTTTAGAGAAGGGAATTATGGGTCTAATTTTATAAAATTAGAAGTTTGTATTGTTGATTATGAAATATTTGAGTGTTTCGTTACTTACCATATAGTTTGGTATAGATCATCTCCAATGCACGTCAATTAAAAATAAAAAAAAACCAACCTTTTTTCAAGCCCTTCAATATTTGACATTTATGTAAACCGAAAATGACAGCCAAAAATGCCATAATCAAATAACATAAGTTGATATTGGAATACTAATTTCATAAATATTTCAAAAAAAGTAAAATTTATTCTGAACTATAAAGTTGGGTATCAGTATAAGTAGAAGGTGATAAAAATAGAGAGAAGAAAAGAGGAAACGTAGAAGGCGAGGATAATTTAGAAATTTTTTAGATCCATGACCCCTCCTGATATGCGGCTAAACCACTACTACAAATCATAATAATTAATTATGTATGGGTGGCAATGGGTCGGGTTGGGTTTGAGTTTAACCCATTTGGGTTCGGGTTTAAATATGTCAACCCAAACCCAACCTGTTTATTAAATTGGTTGAAATTTTTAACCTAACCCGACCCGTTATGGGTTCGAATTGACCCAACCCAACCTGTTTAATAAGTAAAGTCATTTGAGTTTTTAAGTTTCCAAGTTCTAAGCAATGCAAAATAAAATTCTCAAATCTTTACATAGTCTTAATACAACCAAATTGAAAAGTTTGCCAATATGACTTGAGTTTATGATCCGCATTAATTAAACATGATCCATATATAAAAATCAAACACAGTAATAAACAGGTCAAGTCAGGTTGAAATCGGGTTGGAAATTTCAACCCGACCCAACTTGTATAATAATCGGGTTGGGTTGGATTGACCCATTTAATTAATCGAGTGTTGAAAAGTTTAATCCAACCCTTTATAAATGAGTTGGATTCGGATCGAATTGACGGATTGGATCACTTTTTGCCACCACTACAATTATGGTATGTGTGGAGCTATTGCTCAACACTCAAAACTCAAGGTCTCAAGTACGCAAACCCAAAACACAAATCGGGCAGATCCATGACCCCTTTTGTTTTAAAGCTGAACAACAACAATCATAACATCATGGTCTCATGGAGGCAGCTCATGACTTATATTATTATGGGCCGAATGCGTGCCACACATGCAAAACCTTAATCTCTTGCCCCCACGCTGTAGACTTCCACTCCTGGCCCAATAATCAAATGTGCTTCAGCTCCACGTTATTCGTGCAGAAGTCACGAATAGCCGTTAAAATTTGACCGACCCTATAAAATACCCGAAATATATATGAATTCGACCTGATTATGACCCAAAAAGTAAAACTCATAAACCAATCCAACTCGACCTGAAATCAACTCGAAGCCGCTTTTACCCGATATTCGAAGATCCGAACTCGATATGTGTCCGACACATTACATATCCAACCCGTTATAGACTCGACCTGAAGATAACCCGAAACCGATTGAACCGAAAAATAGCCAATATGACATAACTTATAACAACCCATGACCCAATTTCAATCGACATTTTAACAAACTAAATATATGTAGTAATGTATGTTGATAATATATATAGGTAATGCAATTATATTGATACACTAAAGATACACATCATATACTAGTTTGGTATAATAATACACATTTTTTAATCATTACCTCATAAATATTTTATTTTGCAATAACAAATGGTTTAACGATCATATAAACACAAGTTATCACATGAGCTAATTCGAAATTATCCGAGACTAATACAACAAAATAGAAAAATACTGAGTTAAAAATCGATAATAACATGTCATTAACGATCCGATGTGAACCCGGTAATGCTTAGCCTAGATTTCAACTAAAATTGAGGTGACTTGTTACCATGATTGACTTGACCCGAAATCTAACTGAACTCTAAATAACCCGCTATAATCTGTTTAGAAATCGAAGCAAATTGACCTGAATCGACATTGACCATAATCGAATACGACCTGACCCAAACGCGAACTTAATCCAAGCAAGAAAATAACCGACTTGACCTAATTCGATAATGACCCGACTTGACTCGATAGACCAAATTGACCTGATTTAACCCGAACCGATAAGTATCGACCCACGATGGCTCAACTCAAAATGACCTATGGACCTGAATTAACGCCCCTAGTCACAAATATATACACTCCCTCAGCCCCTCTGTATCGTAAAGATTGACTAATTTTCCATTTTTAATGTCCTCTAAATATTGTTCAATTTCTTTAATGAATTTTCATTTTGAATAGTTTCTCAAAGATTTTTCAATATTTTTTCAAAAGTTACTTTTCATATTGAAATAATCAATTGAGGACGAAGAGAGTATATATATACACAAATATCACAACTTGAAAATTACAAAATAAAAAACCCTAAAAAAACAAAAATAATTTAGAATTCCCATTTTGCTTGGTACAAAACAGGAGAGAGAAAATCTTCACTGGAACGTCTGGAAGAGACAGATTTCCAAAACTCAATCTGGGCCCGCTTACAACCAAAAAACACAGAGAGGGCGAAACAAAATTCAAATAAAACACAATTTTGTATGTTTTCAAAAAACCAATAACCAAAAACCAAACCTACCCTTTCCAAGTTTCCTATCCTCTCAATTCTCAATTTTTTTGTTTTCTAAAATAAAAACATTTGACATTGAAGCCCTAAAATCATTTCCCCCAAATTGATTTCCAATTTGATTCAAATAACTACAAAAAACGAAGAAACAAGAATGAGTTCGCAAGTGGCCCCTCCGCCACCGCCACGTCGTACAAGTCTGACGCAGAAACGCCAACCTGCGACGGCGAAGAAGTCAGCGCCACCAGCTGAGAATGGCTCCTCCAGCAAGCCCACTTCACCTCCGTAATATTACCTTCCATTCATCTTCAATTATTGAAATTAGTTTTCCAATCAATTTTTGTCAAATGAGATGAAAAGTGGACAGGTCATCGGTGGCGGGAGGAGAGAGAACGGTGAAGAAGTTGAAGTTGTCAAAGGCGCTAACGATTCCAGAGGGGACATCGGTGTCGGACGCGTGCCGAAGAATGGCGGCTCGTCGTGTTGACGCTGTCTTGTTGACTGATTCTAATGCTTTATTATCTGGAATTGTTACTGATAAGGTTGTTGATTGGTTGATTGAATTTGAGTGTCGTGTTCTTTTTTTTTTTTTTTTAATTTTTTCTGTGGTTTGGGTAGGATATTGCTGCTAGGGTTATAGCGGAGGAGTTGAGGCCGGAGCAGACGGTTGTGTTGAAGATTATGACCAGGAATCCGATTTTTGTGACTTCTGATACTTTGGCTATCGAGGCCCTTCAGAAGATGGTTCAAGGTTTTGTTTGTTGCATTTTCTTCCATTTTTGAATGTTTGTTTTGGTTGAATGTTTCGCATAAAAAAAGTAGAGTAGAATGGAATTAGTAAGATTAAGGTGTACTCTTAGTGGAATAACGCGGACAATCGAGTTAAATTATCCTTTAATTGAATTGAGCCTAATTACTTTGATATTGAGGGATTGTATTGTTTCTTAAGCTTAATTTTGTTTTAATTTGTTGTGGTAAATGATGGAGTATGAATTTGATGAAATCTATAACTGCATTCTTAAGACCTTTGGTCTATTGACAAAGGAAGGATCCTAGGGTGGTCCCCCCTCTCCTTTTGCACGTACAAGGCTTAAAAAGCCTTAGAGGGTGATAATTGATGCTTATAGTGGTAGCCGGGTAGGTGATGATTTGAATTAGGAATGTTGTTTGTCTTCTTAGATTGTCTTTATTGATAGCTACATTACTCGACTGGAACTTTTTCACAATATCAAAACAGGAGAAATATACATTTGTATGATATTGGAGGCTCTGTTTGTTTGGAGTATTTTTCATAGTGTCCGATGGTTTATGAAGATAATATTTCCCGAAGGAGAAGAAAAATGACTTCCTTTTAAACTAAGAGCATGTCCTTTGACATCAAGATGACTATCTTTTCAGCGATGCCTTATGTTTTTCTACCTCATGTCACCTGAAATTTATGTCAATGATGTTGTGCGAGCACTTATCTGATTGTCCAAAATTTATCAAAGGAGAATCCTTCTGGTCTAGTGGAAACATATTATCTATATTTAGTTTTCAATGTCGGATGCATATTTTTTTTAAATACTTTTGAAATCTTTCTAATACTTCTTCTAACTGTTCTACAGGAAAATTCAGGCATCTTCCTGTTGTAGAAAATGGTGAAGTGATTGCTTTGTTGGATATCACAAGGTGTTTATATGATGCTATATCAAGAATGGAGAAAGCTGCTGAGCAGGGTAGTGCTATTGCTGCTGCAGTTGAGGGCGTTGAGCGTCAGATGGGAAACAATTTTAGTGGTTGGTTAAGCTTTCTGTCTTACACTGTGTGTGTGTGTGTGAGTGTTTTTTTTTTTTTTTTTTTGGGGGGGGGGGGAAGGTTCAGAGAGGGTCTGTTCACTCAGTTTTGTCTCAGATTGGCTGGGCTAGATGTCTAAAAATCATTTTTTCCTCTTAAATCAAGAATGCTAAGCAGTAGAACTTGGGACATTAGAAGGTTAACCAGCTAGTATGATTTTCAATAATGTGCTTCCTTTCATGGTGTTCCCTTGCATGACATTAGTGCCCTACTGTTTCTTCCTCCTAGTAGTATGTATAGTTCATGTAACCATACTCATGCTTGCAGAGCTGGTGGAGATAATGGAGTTCTCAGGAAAATATGGACTTTGTTAAGCCAATCAGGGTTTAATCTGAGTGAATTTTTTTGCCACTGGTTGCTTTTGTTTATTTTATTTACCTTTCAATGTATCAGTATAACATCATGCTGATTTATTATATTTTCATCTATTTGTTTCTTTCCCAGCTCCTGCTGCTTTTATAGAGACATTGAGGGAACGTATGTTCAAACCTTCTTTAGCAACTGTTATTACTGAAAACAACAAGTATGCATTAATTTAATTTGCAAAATGATCAGATTTGTATTGAGATATTGCTTGCGGAGTATGATTCGTTGTTAAAATACATGGCTGTGTGTTTTTCAGGGTAGCAACTGTCTCACCATCAGACCCTGTTTCTGTTGCTGCAAAGAAGATGAGGGACTTTCGTGTTAATTCAGTAGTTATAACAAGTGGGAATAAAGTCCTCGGAATCCTAACGTACTGTCGTTTCACCTATGCTTCATATTCTGTTGTAATATATCTTGGATTAACTTATGTTCTAGTTGCATTATGTCTGTTTTGCAGATCAAGGGATATACTCATGCGGGTTGTAGCACAGAATCTATCTCCTGAGCTAACTTTGGTTGAAAAGGTTTGTTAGCTAAATGTTATTAAGAATAACTGTTTCAATTATGTGGATAAAGAGGCATATTTCCATTGTATGTTTTCTGGTTTTCATCTAATTTAGCATTTACTACTCTAAGGTGATGACAACCAATCCTGAATGTGCAAATGTGGAAACAACAATCCTTGAAGCATTGCATATTATGCACGATGGAAAATTCCTTCATCTTCCTGTTTTGGACAGAGGTAAGGACATAGGCGTTGACCTTTACTAGTCGATGATGTGAGTCTATTCCCTCTTTTGAATTTTCCTCTAATTGCTTCTATCTTGCAGATGGATCTGTTGCTGCTTGTGTTGATGTCTTAATGCTGACTCATGCTGCTATTTCCATGGTAACCATTTTTTGGTTTTCTGTTTTACCCTTGAGTGATCTTTGATTGTGGTATAGTTGGTATGCCTCTCGATAACAAGGAATTTCATATTTTCCGTCTTTGTACTGTTTTGTGCTTGGAAGTGAGTGAACAAATTGGAAATGGAGAGTGTTTTCCATTGTAACTCCTTTCTTATTTGAAATCTTGTGGCCATTGTTGTCCTGCTACTGGATCGTTAAAAACTTCTGAACATAGCATTAATTGTTATTGATTGCTGTGGAAATATCATATCCCCTTACTTCTTCGGCTAGTAGTTGCCTTTGTAGCTCATTTCTTTCTTTTGACCTTAATTTAAATGAAAATTTTCTATCTCCAAAGACTTGATCTTAAAAGCACATGTAATTTAGAGGATGATTTCTCCAGAACAATTGGTTATGCATTAGACGGAATACTAGAACATCTTTATGAAACAGAGGGAGTATACTCAGTGATGATTTGAGATTTTAATGGTATAAATTGATCATTGGCAAGTGTGAAACTCCTATTGATGCAATTATAAAAGAATGGAGGAAGTATTTGTTTTTTAGTCTTGAATCTAGTTATACATTAATTTTAATTTGGTCTCCTGGTGTAATTATTTTTATACTCAGTATTTATTAGTAATTCTTCTGTTACACAAATATTGCAACATGTACAGTTTCATGCTTCCCAAAACCCAATGCATAACTTTAGACATTGTTATCTCTAATTTTCAAATAGTTAAAATTATAAAAAGTTGATATTTTGGAAGTAATATCAAGACAAACCTAATAAGATCCCACTTTACCATATTTTTCCTTACATAGAAATCACAATGGATGGTTATAGGATAATGTGTGATTAGTGTAAAGTCGACATGTTGCAAAATTTGAAGAACGGATAAATTATTAATTTGTAACTCCTATTTTATGTTTGCCTTCTTACCTCTTACAAGGTTGAAAATAGCTCTGGAACTATGAATGAGATGGCAAACAATATGATGCAAAAGTTCTGGGACTCAGCACTTGCCTTAGAGGCACCAGATGAATCTGATTCTCAGAGGTATTTGTTTTCTCTAGGTTGTTCTTCCAGCTTGAAGGTTTTGTAATTAATTTTTTTTTCACAGTGAAATGTCAGCTGCGTTTATGAATTCTGAAGGCACAGACTTGGGAAAATATCCATCACTTGGTCTTGGAAATTCATTTTCATTTAAATTTGAGGACCCTAAAGGTCGTGTTCATCGATTTAATTTTGGTAAGTGTCATGTTGCTCCTGGTTTTAGTTTGCTTTTACATTTGAGAGTTTAATAGATTCCTAGGCAATAATCACTGTATCCAAGACTATTTTGGTTAAGTCAGTATTCTCCTATCAACCAAATTTTGTCTTGGCAACTGTACTTATTCCCTTAGAAAAATTTTTCTTAGGCCTCCTAGCTGTGTTGTTGGCTTTTTGACTCAAATAATTTTATTAGAGGAACAACGAAAAGGATGTGTTTGTATGAATTTTGTGAAATAAAATAAAATGTGTTTGGACTTTCTGGAAGGAAAAATAGTGCATCTATTTGGGGAGATTGCTAGTATCTACTATCTCCTTCGAAAGGGTTGTTAATACTCTAGTGCATTTTCATGATCTTGTATTATTTTGAAGTCAAATGAGAGTTCAAATCTGATAATTTCAAGTTTTTCAGTGCTTCTGTATTTCCTGTTCTTTGCTGATTCTTCTATCTTTGTCTCTTTGTCATGCCCGTGCCTTACTGCCCACTCTCTTTTTGTAGAGGGTATTTTTCACAGTTCCCTGTTGGAGCCTTATTTCCCTTGGTTAATGTGGATTTATATTTCATCTGATTTAGAAATGTATTTGCTTGTGTTTGCTGTTGTTTATTTTCACTTTCAAATTGGGATGTGCTGTTCATTCATTGTATGTGAATCTTTGGTGAACATTTAAATACATTTGATTTTTATTGAGATTATGATGAACTGATTCCTATTTATTAATCTCTTGTCATCTACTCGTGTTTGTTGGGCCATTGTGTCCCCTGACAGTAGGTAACTAGGCACTTTTTATTAAGATATTCTGCCTGTTGGAGGCTTGAGTCGGGTATCTGTTGGTAGATTGGGCTTCAAAGAGTGCATGTTAAGACGTTGCACCAGCAATTGTAGTGATTGGTGTCTTGGTGGTGATGGGGAAATGACTTGTATATATGTTAAAGAAAGTTACGTGGAATAAGAAAATATCATAGTTTTATTTAAGGGTTGTTGTCATAGCTGTTATCATGTCATTTGATGTTTTTGAGAAGATAGTACTTTTTGGTCTTATGTTGATAGTACCAAAATTGACATTTCTGTCCCTTTCCTCAAAATTTTCTTCAGCAACCGAGAATTTGGATGAGCTTGTATCTGCTGTTATGCAAAGAATAGGGTCTAGTGACAACAATCGCCCACAATTACTGGTAATTTTGCATTGTGATTGTTCTGTTTTGACCTTTATACATGATATGCATGGTTCGTAACAGAATATTTCTCTGATTTTAGTATGAAGATGATGAAGGTGATAAAATATTACTTACATGTGATTCTGATCTCATTGGCGCTGTAATTCATGCTAGATCAGTGGGACAAAAGGTACCCCATTTTTTTTTTCTTTTTCTCATTTTGTTGGTTCAAACTTCTTGCAAACCAACTTTTTGATGCTGCATTATGGATTCACAAGCAAACTTCCATTCTATAATTAATTGATGTGGGCTTGTTTAGTTTTTTTTTTACTAACTAATTGAGAGGTTCCATATCTAGCTAATTTCTGACACTATACATTGCTGCTTTAGAAATGACTTTTATATTTTGCAATTTATATGTTTACCAGTAGCTAGAATTCAGTATGATCAATCTCTAGGTGAAATATATGAAGGTTAAAATTTGTGCTTGCTTCCCCCTAACTACTCAAGATTAGTTAAGGGCTTTTTCTTAGACTGTAGTTGAGTTTACCAATGAATAAAAAGTGATGCGTGAATTCTTCATGAGGAATTTAATATGACAAATCAGGTCAGTGAGAACTGCTATCTCCATGAAATCAGTATATCAAAGATCAAAGGTAGCTTCTAAACTGAATCTCTTACTGAGGTGGGCCAGTATTTTGCAGAGTTTCAGCCACATTTGAGCAAAGTAAATTATCATCAATTTACCACAACTCTGTATGCCAATTAAAGTTTGGCTGCCCTGCTAATTATAGACATTATCTGATCTATACTGTTTATTATGTGTCTAATTTTGGTGGGGAAGTAATCGTCCAAGTTAGCTATACATGTATTGCTTATAGAGAAGTACAAATGTTAGGTTTCTCAACCATGTATCCTTTCCTGTTTTTACTCATTTTCCTTTTCCTGGCAGAAAAATTCTTTCTCCCGAATTTTCTTTTCTTCTGCCATCTGAATTAGCAGTATTTCCATATCTATCATCTACATTCCAAAATTTAGTGCTGAAAAAATGGTCAGTTGTAGTTTTTAAGTCCTGCAATACCTACCACCACATCTACTTTGTTGTTACCATCTGTTTCATGGAGCCCTGATTCTGCATTTATACAGTACAATAGTTGTTTACATCAGACTTTGGTTTATCTTCAAGTCCAGTAAGTTTGGGACTAACTGACTAAGGCATCCATACTGCTTTATCATGACCACTCAGATTGTCCGCCACAAACAAATTCTGGAGGATCGGTTTATACTTCAAACTTTACATTAAACTTTTAGTTATAGATTGCAGTTGGGGGAAGAGA
This sequence comes from Dysphania ambrosioides, assembly GCA_026401315.1. NCBI lineage: Eukaryota > Viridiplantae > Streptophyta > Magnoliopsida > Caryophyllales > Amaranthaceae > Dysphania > Dysphania ambrosioides. The sequence continues at coordinate 3,807,260 of CM048666.1, forward strand.
AGGGGCTGGGACAGGTAATACAGCAAGATCAAAGGTGGGTATAATTAAGGTTTGTAAGGACATTAGGTTAAGTTTAGATGCCTTTTGGGTGTTGAAAGTCAAATGTATGGATTTGGATGGAGCTGGAGTGTGATATTACCTCAGATTCTTGGGAGGGAGAACATGATTGTTGTTGAAGGTCTTGAAGCAGGCAGCATAGTCTAAGATACTTTGAATATTTTCCAGCTAGTTTATATTCCATTGGTTTGTTATGTATAGCAGTTGCAGACATGCAGTCCTCTATTTTCTGTGGAGGCTGGAGGGTAAAGGAGATGATGATGTGTTATACTTTGTATTACAGAAAAGTTAGCAAATTTGTAGTCAACCATAAAAGTGGTTTAGTTGTTGAGGCGGCTGGTAGTGGGAAGTGCTGGAAGCAGGGGATATGATGGTCTTCATGGCTACTTGATGGCGGGGATGAGAAGAGGTTTTGGTTTGATTAGTGAAATTTGAGGAATTTAAGGGAAGTGGAAATTAGGAGGAAGAAAATTGTAAGCTTTGATGCTTCAATCTGCTTCCTTTTTGACCAAATCGTTCCCCTGGCCATACCTATCTCTTGCACTAGTGTATGAGGTTCCCGTGAATGGAAGAATATGTAGTATGGTGCTCCTAATTATGAAGTACATAGTATGTTTTTTGACACGTTTTTTATGGTTAGTATACAAACATATGATCGTGTAGTCAAATAAAATTTCAATCTGCTTGCTTTTTAATAGTTGCAGTGCTGGGTTTCACTTGCTAGTTACATGCTCAATATCTGGAGGTTTACATAATTTCTTGTCCTTAATGTTTTATGTTCCACAGGTGATCAGGCTTTTTCTGGACTTCCCTGAAGCTACCAAGGAAAGAAGTTCTGAGACTAGTGCTGCTGTTGTTGAGAAATCTGGATGGACATCACTTCATCCAGGGATTTTCGCAGGTGTGGTGATGGTGACAGCTGTTGGCGTGGTGGTATATTTAAGGCATGTAAACCATTGAGGTCTGGCATGGATCAGTCCAAGGGTCTGCAGAATTTGGCCTTTCTAACATAACTATACTTGTACTTCCAAGACTAAACTTGATCTTGGTGTAAACAAAATCATGCTTTGGCTTCAATGGATGCCTGCTTCTTTGTTGGGAAGTTGATAGATCTCCCAAACATGTGTATGCATAAAAGTTTTGTTCACTTATGAGGCCACAGTGACCTTCAAAGCGATTCCATAATTTTTGTAAATTGAAGGTATATGGAGCAAACTCACAATATCCCTTACCACTAAGGTGTAAAGGTGGCAGGATCTTACCGCTCACTTTTAGATGGAAGATGAATAAAGGTTTTTGAAGTTCAAATTTTCTTCAGTTTGACTTCAGAATGAACTACCACTGCCATTATATATATATATATATATATATATATATATATATATATATATATATATATATATATATATTGTGAATCTTACAGCTGCAGAATACATTCCTTCAAAAAAAGAGAGAATAAAATGACTTATTCGTGAGCTTCATTCTTTTTGGCAAGGTCTGTTGTGTGCTTGAAGCTTAAAAAGTGTCCGTGAGCAATTGAGCACTATTAGTAGTTAGTGAAAGATTCTAAACCTCCTTAAAACCACCTCACTATCTAACAAATACTCAATCGCCTCTAAAATGTTATTTCAACTAGAGCATTCCAAGATGTCTAAGCCAAACATATTATGTGCCTTTGGAACCTATTATTAGTTAGTGAAAGATTCTAAACCTCCTTGTATGACTCTATGAGGCACTTATTACCATTACGACAACTTATATTTTTCAAAAATGAGGAAAATTTAGAGTATTATAACCTACAATATTTTGTTATTTCAAATGATCATGATCACGTTGAAAGAATACATTGATATGTTTCTCCTGATTCTTATACGGTCATAGTAGGTATTAGAAGTGACTAAAACCATCTATTTTGACAGTAAACACATATTTTAACCGAGTTTTAAAACTCACACAATTGAGTCCTAATCTCATTTTAAATATTTTAGAGATTAAAACAAGATTTTAAATAGATTTCAAACCTCCTTAAAAGAACTTAGAAAGAATCTTATGTCTTTTTTCGATTTTATAAAATTTCAAAAATATCTCAAAAAAATGAATTTAACCTTCAAAAGTCGGTCAATTGGACAGCTTCGAACTTGATGAGAGAACACCATGATATTTCTATTGTCGGTCTCATAGAATTTTTTTGCCCCTATGAGTGACTGGAACCATCTCTTAAATGTAAACATCCATTTCAACCGAGTCTATCATTAGGTCATAAGCTCATTTTAAGGGCCTTTGAAAATTAAATATAAGATATTGAATGGTTTCAAACTTCCTCAATTGGCCCTACTAAGCATCTAATACAATTATTTTAGTTACAAAAAAAAATTCAAAAAATATCTCAAAAATAGTGTTTAATAAACTTCAAAATTCAATTTGGAACCCATAAAGGTCATCTTGATAAGCTTATTATGGTCTTACTAGGTCATATTATACCATATGTGTTGTTGAAACCATATACTTCAATTCTTAAAACCATTTCACTAATTACAAAAACTCGTATAAATATATCCTAAGCTCGTGGTTAGGCCTTTGGATACCTAATATTTTAAGGCATTAAACGATGCTCAATTAACCTAGGAAATATCAAGTATCTTTAGTTCAATTCCAAATTCTTCAAAACATCTCAAAAACAATGCATATAACCTTCAAAGTTTTGATCATTTTGAAAAATTTTGGACCCGATCAGGGAATATCTTGATAAGTTTACTCTAAATAATCATTTCAATCTATTACTAAAACTTATAGTTGTGTTATAAGCTTATTGTTAGGCCTTTGAAAACCAAATAATATAAGGTAATAAATGTTACCAAACCATCTCGAATGACATAGGAGGTATCACATACCTTTATTTCTATTTCAAAAAAATAAAATAAAACTCAAAAGTATCTAGAGAATAATGTATAATAACCTTCAAAATTTAGTCATTTTGGACAATTTTGGACCTGGTTAGGGAATACCTTGTTATACTTACCATGAGTTTTACAAGATAATATTAGGGTCTAGAAGTGATTAGAGCCATTTACTTTGACTTCAAACACCTCTTTCAATCGTTTTTCCAAGCTCTTACAATTAGGTTCCAAACTCATTTTTAGAACATTTGGAGACTGTGTAGAATGTAATTGATGGTTTCAAATCTCCTTATATGACCTTTGGGAGCATATCGTTATTTCAAAAAATTGAAATTTTCAAAAACAGACATAAAAACCTTCAATATTAGGTCATTTTTGACAACATTGGACTTGAGATAACACTATCAGATAGGGTCATCGTATGCTATAGGAATAATTATGTAATCCCCCGAAAATTATTAGGGTTTGATTATATTTTATCAAGAATATTTTACTTACATTACTAAAAAATTGGCAATACATATACTTTATATATATACATACATATTTCCAAAATAAATAGCAAATTATATTTATTAGTATGTAATTATTTATTTAAATCCTAAAACCAAATTCTTTTCTATAAAAGATATTTTTTCAAGAAACCCATTAAGCCCAAAACACTTGAAAACCTAGTACTACACATCTACTATATACTACCTAAACCTAATCAATGTTTAACTTAAGCTAAATACTCCAAAGTAAACAAAACCCTATACCTACTTCACAAACCCCTCTCCCACCGTCGACCCTGTCGCCGCCCTTCCCAGCCACCATGCTGTCGTCGTCCACCTCTACATGCCGCCGCCGGTGAGCCACGGCCAGCTGACCGATCCTTTCCCCTTCTTCCTTTTTCTCTTATTTTCTCCCTTAATTATTATGCCCTAGTATGCACGTTTAATAAGTTTTTACATGGTTTTGTATTGATTTTATTATGGTTACATTTATATTGAAATTATATAAATTTGTATGTTCTAAATTCTTTTATGCATCCTACAAGTTTTTATAATTTTCTATGCATAACTATGATGGCTAGGCATGCTAGTGTCATGAATTAGGGTTTTTGATATTAGGCTCTTGAGTTTTTACATAAAATTATAAGTATTTTGTGAATCATCTATGTTAAAATTTATGGGGTTGTAGTTTAAATGAATTTTCAGATTTTATGATCAAATGTTTTAGTATAAAATGATAATTTTCATGATTTAAGGCTTAAATTATTATATTAGTATTTGTTTCATGAAATTTTGACTATAGTGTGATGTATTTTGATAAAAATTGAATAATATGGTATTTGGAATAAATTTTCAAATATTATACATACTAGATCATGGTTTAATTGTTGAGATTTCATGTTTTAAAGCTTGAAATTATATATTATTAGTACATATATTAAATTAAGACTATTTTATGATACAATTGTGAGTAATTTGAAAATACTATATTGAATACAAATTTTTAGATTTGAAGGGTTATAAAAATGGAGTTTTATGATATGTATTCTAATGAATTTTCAACTAATATTTGTAGTATTATGTTTGAATTACTAGATTACGTTTTGGGAGACTTAATAATATGTATGGAATAGTTTTAAAACCTTAGAAGGCTAAGTATAACTGCTGTAAATTCTGGGTATTGGTGTATTGATATAGGTGTTATTATTTGATGTAGGAAATTAATTCGTAGAAGGTGCATAACTATAGAAAAAGTGGCCACTCGCTTGGTGTACTCAAGGTACGTATGGATTGCAATGCCTTGACCTAGAAGCATGAGCTAGGATCGAAATGAAAAGCTTGGTTTCATGATTAAGAAGTTTAGAGTATTATTTGGCTATGCATTAACGAGTTGTACTCCTTACTTTGGATTGTATTGATTATATTTTGGTATTGTTGTGTGTTGATTAATGTGTAATCAGTAGCACTAATGATAATGTAATCAGATTTGGTTTATGAATCACAGTCGATGCAAGTGGAATTAATTGGTTAATTAATCCATGAGGTTGTTTAATATATCTCTTTCATTACTGATAGTATGAATTGAGTAACGGTGTTATTCAAGTCTTAATGACGAGGGTAGTTGATTCTGTTCAACAAGTTTAAAAGTTAAGAAGGAAATAAAAAAGGTTAAAAATTACACAGAGATTGATTGTGTAACTGTAATGTTTGCATGTGTGTGTTGTGGTGATAGTGTGTACTGAGTTTAAACAGTAAATCACGTAAAGAGAAAGAGGATAAGTAATAAAATTCTGGGCTAGTGCACGTCTAGAGTATTAACAATCAGGGGTTGGCGTTTCAATGGGTATTATCCGTGACTTTTATTGGAGGTCGTGTGATCTACGAGTCTCTCTTATAAAGTTAATTTTAAACTTAAAATCGGGTTAGTTGAGATCTCATCTAGCTATGGTGACGGAGTCGCGCCCGTTTACCATATTAATTTATATTGTATTTTGATACTCTCCGATGGGAGTGCATGGGTTATTTATATATTTGATGTCCTCATCAGGACAATTGCTTAATCCTAGTAATTAATTAATTTGTCATGACAGTAGAGTAAAATGTTATGTAATACGTTCTTGCATATTGTACTTATTCTCTATTTAAATGTTAGTTCAATTATTATGCATTGTAATCTGTATGTACTCAGCTTGCTAATTACGTGTTTTGTGTGTTTTTTGGCATGACTTTTGCCTATAAATGACATTGTGATGATTCATATTTACACTTGTATTATCGGGGAGCAGATTATTGTCAGGTATCCAGTTGATCATTCATGCATGGTTGAATTGAGTGGAGTGTTGCTTTAATTTAGATTTCAAGATATTTTACGTTTGTTTTGATTTGATTCTAGACTGTTAGTTTTGGTTTTGAGTTGAACGTTATTTGGTACATTAAAGTAAGAGCGTTAACGGTTCTAGGTTGTTAAGTTAGGAGTTTGTTTTACGATTGATATTATTTTGAAAAGTCTTTTGGTTTTCCGCTACAAAACTCTGTTTTATAGCCTTGACGTTTGAACACGTGGCGGTAGCACACTGATAATTTCCTAAAGGTTTGGTTTTCGGAAAATGAAAATTATCAGGGTGTTACAAATTAGAACCATATACTTTAACTCTAAAGTTTAAACACTTATTTCAAACAATTTTCAAGCTCCTAACATTGGATCACAAACTTAGTTTAAAGGCCTTCTGAGACATAATATAAGGTATTTATGGTTCCAAACCTCATCATATGACCCTATGGAACACTCATTACAATATCTCAAATTATGTATAACCTACAAAATTTGGTTTACTTTTATAATTTCGAATTCGATGGAGAAACACCTTTATTTGCATATCATGAGTCTATATTAGGCCTTAGGGGTGAGTGTAACTATCTACTTCGATATTAAACATCCATTTCAATTAATTCTTTAAAATTCTACAATTGAGTGATAAACTTGTTTTAAGGTCTCTATTAAGGCATATACAATACCATCATTTAGTTTCAAATATTTTTTGATCTCAATTTTATGATAGAGTCGTCTCAATAATTTTTATATTGATCCTAGTGAAGTTCTTATATGTTTTCGCCATTTTCTCAAATTTGTGTGATATTATGGTCCTACATTCCTATTCTACCGCTTTTTATGCCCTTTTCATCTATATAAAGAAGGATCTTGATCCTCACTACCTGAGATACAATCTAAATCTCAACTCAATTTAGGATGATGAAAAAAAAACTCACAATCTTATTATATTATGAATAACGAGTCTTAATTAAACTCATAAATACATTATTTCGCTATACATTATGAATTTTTTGAAGTTTATTGAAACAGATAATAGATAGATCTTATTTTGAAGTAATAACGATATCCTAATTTTAAAATTACAATATTAGTTGTTTAAGTTACAATATTGTATTATACTTTGCAATTTTTTGTATAAATGATATATGGTATGATAATTTTTTTATGGTACATAGGACATTCGTTTAATTTTCCCTTTCAATGATTATAATAAACCATAATGACAATTAATTTCCTTTCCCACACAACACTCCCTATACTCTCAAAAAATTCCTCTTTTTTACGTATTTAGTTAGAATAATTGGGATCTCATTCCAAACAAATAAACAAATCAAAAGGCAATTACATTCATTATTTCATCTAGCTTACTAAGAATCCATATTCTCATAGTGTAATCCAAAGGCTGAAAATGACTGAAATTGATAACCAAGAACAAGCTAAGCAGAATCCAATGCACCCAAGTTAGAACGAAAGTTGTTCAGGAAACTGATAAAAAGCAGCATTTGAGAATACGGATGCTGAAGTGAACACATTTTCACTGACATATTAATGTGTTCACTGTTGGGTTCTTAAAAAGAAAAGCACATTTACAAGGAGCAAATAACTAGATCAAAACTAATCTGAAACAGTTATGAGAATAAGCACATATCATAATTATATTATATCTTAGTTGTTCCCAAAAGTTTGCCATATCAGTAAATTGTTCATTGAATCTTCCTCAATTAAGTTGTAGCTCACTTGTACATCAAAGGATAAGCAATGACCTAGATACACTACAGTTTTTTCTGTTTCTGTACACATAGAAGATAACTCTCCCAACCAAAAACCAGAAAAACTTGCCGAGCATCGGTTCAGAGAAAATAAGGTGTATTGGATATGTCTGCAGGCCTGTAGCATACTATAGCAGGTTGATTTCAGCATTTATTTCTGGCATCTGGCACACAAGGAAAGGAAATTGGTCAGCATTATCATTCAATATTCATACAAGATATAGACAAACAATGAGAGCAAAAAAAAAATGTTCTACCAAGATATAGTGAAAATTACTATTAAAGCAAAGTTAAGGTTTTATGACAATTAAATCCACATGATGAAACCGAAAATTCTAAAGCTACTTTGGGCAACTACTCAGGCTTGGGACTTTGTGAGAATAATCAGTTGGTCGGTGAGATGAATCACTGTCAGTTGGCCAAAGAAAAGGTATTAAGGAAACAAGTAGGTCAGTGAGAGACATCTCACTGACAGACCATAGGTAGGAAACAGATGCAACTAGATTCATCAATATAAGTTCCTAAATATTGGCAATTTATAACATCTTAGCCAAAAAACCTTACACGCTAGCAAATACTTTGAATAAGTTTCTCTTGTCCATGCAACGGATGATAAATCTAGAGTATTAATGAATAACTACTACAATCTTGTGGCCTAAAATTATATAACAGAGGCAGAATTAGGCTTCAAAAAACCAAAGACCACAAGAAACATTAACATCATTGCTAACTAGCTGAAAGAGAAAAGCATCCCAGTTGTAAACTAGTAGGATTGAATTAAATAAGTAGGCAAAAGTCTCCATTCTCGTAAAATCATCAATCCTTGCAAAGTCTTTCAAGATTTCAATCACGTATAAAGTAAAATTGACATATGAACGTTACCTAGGGTCATGCAGTACCAATCATACTGGAGTACTCCCATTGACTTCAGAGTTTTCACAAGGATTTACACGAGTGCTAATATTACTGGGACTAGCAATAAGCTGAGTCTCTTCAGAATCAGGCTTGACCTCTATTACATCTGCAATCACTTTAGGGACCTCATTGAGCAAACGCAACTGCTCTGCCTCAGACTGAAGAAGGTCTCTCCTTTGACGATATTCATATAATGTGAAAGACATCAAGGTCAAGGATTTTCTTCAACATAGGGTGAAGTCTAAGCACTTACTAAGTACTGGCATGCAAAGAATAACTATGCATGCAGCTGCAAATGTATTAATTAATAAATGTCTCAGAGAAGCTTCCTAAAGCAAAGTACCTTCCTAATATGAATCATCTAGATGGGTGCATATATATATTATAGTTTAAAGTAAAAAAAAATAAAGGAAATTTGTTGTGAGTTGCACTAAAACTTATTGGTGAAAAAATAATAAAAATTGAAGAATGTCTCAAGGAAGCTTCCTCAAGCAAAGTGCTGCCTAATATGAATGATCTAGATTGGTGCATATATTTCATAGTTTTAAGTTGAAAAAAGGAATTTCTTTTGAGTTGCACTTATTATTGGTGAAAAAAATAATAAAATATATCAAAAATACGAATTCTGAAGGATATTCAGCTCTCCGTCCCTTCTCATTTGCTAGATCAATGTGATTCCGTAGAACGGACAGTTCTCTGGTGATCCACTGTAGGTCATTGCAACAAAACATCATATTGAAATCAGTAAATTAGAAAGCCCAAAGAAGAAATCAAGCATAGTACCAAGGTCGTGCAGTCAATGTTCAAGATAAAAGAGATATATGCATCAACCATGCTAAGAGCGAAGTTAAATGATCAACAGTCAAAAGAAAACAAAAACACAGAATATATTGGCCTAATTAATCTACTCAACAAGAGTTACTCACATATAAGCAGAACAAAGTATGATTCCAATACAAGTACGAGTAATAGAGTTACTCACATATCTAGTGATATCTTCATGGAGTTCTTTTGCTTTCTTCTCAAGCTCTATCTGTTTTGAGAAATATAATCTTAATCAAGAATCAGACTAAAAATAATATTCTCAAAGAAAATGACCAGAAAACTTCTGCTGCAGAAGGAAGAGTAAGATAACCACGCAGACCCTTTGATAAACATTAAGTGGCATTCAATATACAATTTTTTTTTTAAAAGTATGCTATAATATTTTGTTGTCCACTAGACATTTACTCCGTATTGCTTAAAAATCTGTTCAATCAATAAGATCTAAATGGTTCTCATAATCAAACTTAGTTTCTCATCTTCATACAATTTTAGGGTTCCTTCTTTGATCTAAACATCTGTTCAAGCAATTTCTACGATATTTTTATTTCTGTGAAGAACTAATAAAGCTGATAAAGCATACAACTGTAGGTTTTGGAAGAAGGCCGTTGATCACTTTCTGGCGCAACTCCTCACAATCTTCCTGCATATAACAAACAATTCAATGTTACTATGGTTACTAAAGTATCTACTATAAAATACTGCAAATAACATACGAAAGCAAATCAGACAGAAAAAAGTAGCTCCAATCATATTAAAAAGAAGCAACATAGAAGATTAACAAGAAAGCATTTTTTGAGAACTAAGGAAAAAAAAAAGCATATGATCTAACACTAGATTCAAATAATGAAGTTACATACACCTCAGGAATGAATACACAAATAGTGAAAATAAAAACAGCCAAGAACACACAATTCCTACCCAGAAAGCTTATAAAAACCTTTAGCAATTAAGGGGGTGGTGGCGTAAAATAGAACATCACATGTTTGTAAAAAAAGGATCTCCTACTAAGTCACATACAGAGTATTAAAATAGGATTATCTGATTGACCAAGTACCTCAACTATATCATCATTTGATAACAAGCGAATGGGGATATCATTAGGTAGATTAGATACTTGAAGAAGAACCTTTCCGTTATTCTTATCACCAGTGTTCAGGATTCCTACAAGAATATAAAAGGAAACAGTCAAGTATAATAATTACATGCAAATGTGATAGATACCAAGGAAACCGCTGAATCCAATAGCATACTTGCAGCTAGATTCGGATATAATATTTCAACACGCTTCTTCAATTTACAGAGTGGATATGGCTCAAAAGTCAATCAATTACAGAACGGAATATTAGTCAACATCCTATGCAATTTTTTCGAGAAAGACTCTGTACATATTCTATGATAATACAAGGAAAATAGAAATTCAACAGGCAATTAGATGAACCAGCTTTGACATTAATTATAATTCCCATTTCCGACAGCTTGTCATAAGAGGAACAGTTGAACATTTATTAAAACTTGAATAATTGTCAGTGTAAATTAGAGTTCATCTGAATTATTCTGTTGTAGATGCCTAAGTATCCGAGTGTTGTTTAATACTAATCACTAAACAACCAGCAGAAGAAAAGCATAGACAATTCAACAGGTCACACTTGCATTTTACTAAGGTTAACCTAAGGAGAAGTTGTGAAGGGAGGAAAATAAAATGCACATTGTTTATGGTTAAAAAGCAAAAACTATATCCATCCAAATAATTTACGCATCTCGTCATCCTCCTTCTCATATCCATTACCTTTTAATGAAAGGAGTTGATATGGACGCTTTGGATCGAAGGGATATGACTTGACTTTCACAAAGCTTCCCACCACTTTGCTTTCAAAAGTTTCACAGTGCTCCAACAAATGTTCCATTAAACACTTCTTCAAGTAAACTAGCTTCATATTTTGTGGAGTAATGGCTGCAAAGTCACTGTAAATAACTTTTGTAACAACATTTGTTTTTTTAGGTTCATCTAATATGGCCTCTTTCTGTTGAAACTTTTCTAGAAGTGATCCTTTATGTGGAAAGGATCCAATCTTTCTCCACCAAGCCTGCTTCTTTGTAGGCAAGAAAGTGTTATCCTCCTCATATCCTGAACTATAACCTTCTTCTAACTGCTCTAGGTTTTCAGAAAAATGGCATTCCAAAGCATCATTTATTTTGTTTATGCTAAAGGACTTTCTTCCTATTACAGGTCGCAGACGTACATCACAAAGAACCCTCTTCTTTTTGTCTGGATCAAACAGTTTATTTTCATGTACATATTTACTGATATGTGCAGCCACATCATCCTGAGATAGCTTTTTGCTCGTATCAACTCTAATAGATTCAAGGAACCTTATAAGAGCTTTGGAAGCCCAGCCTGCAAACTCGATTTTTTTAGGACTTCTGCGCCTTTTTGGCAACTGTTTAGGTTTCTTTTTATTATAAACTATTACTGGATGTACAGCACCATCACTTTCATGATCATCATCAGAAGGCATTTCTTTGTTTTCTTCCTCTTTGACAGATTCATCCGAGTCAGAGTGGTGCACCTGCCGAGAATGGGATGACTTACGACTCTTAGGAGACTTGTCCTTGTCAAACTTTTTGATTTGGATATCTGCATCATGCAGATCTTCTAATGTCAATCCTTCTTTTTCCTTGATGATATCCCAGTATTCCTTGAAAAGGCCTTCATATGTTTCCCGGTCTTTGAAGTCCACCTTTTCCTGTAAAAGATGAATAAAATAGGCAACCATAAATCCCATAATCTTCTCTCCAAAAATTTCCCAATAATCTAATTTAACACTCATCAGGTTAAACAAAATAAACTATTTGATTCTGTTACTGATAAACAAAATAGATAGATTGTTCCGATAAAAGCATACATAAGGTGCCAAAGTAAACAATATTCATTAAAATCTGGAAGCAGAAGAGACCCATGAAAAGGTATACGTGAAGATAGAGGATACAGTAAACACATACAAAAAAAAGAAGCAAAATGTTCAAGAGCATAGGAGGCAATATGCGGATCTGAAATGGCTTTCTCTGTCAAATTCCCACAAGCCATTCATGGAAAAACTCTAACACTACCACTATCTGAGACAGCTTAATCTCACACCAACAACAAAGAGATCAAGACTACCATATATAAAGGAAAATTATGTATGCAAAATGATGAATTAGCACAAATCTAACTCTATCAACTCATACATAGATTACTAAGTGCGATCAAAACGGTTTTATCGAATTTATCTTTAATCTGATAAACAACAATTACCTGCTACTTCACAATAAATAAGAGCATGGACAGTTTAATGAGCCATTTTTGTTAAATCACTTTTAAACCAAATGCAAAAGATAAGTCCGTTCATTATCTTGAAATCAATCCAATACCGATGACTGGTACATTATAAACTATCCGCATGCGGCAAGCGGCATGCATGATGCCTAGTGCTTGAAGAGATAAATGTCAAATTGAACTCGAAAATCATTTCTATGTCAAGGAAGAACACTAGATAAGGCTTATTAAACTCTCTTGATTTGAAATCTCATCAATTCTAAACAAATTATTTCATGCTGTGATGAATGTAAATTATGAAGCAGAATAACGGTTGCTAGGACAAAAGATAGGCCATAGATGGGACAATAATAAATATTGGTCTTAGATCGTGGAAAGCCCACACATCTTGTGTGCTTTCTTAACTTGATATGTACCATATGTGCCTTATTTTCAAGTGTCAATAGATTTTGAAGCTCTACAAAGTTTCATAGACGAGCAATGTAGTTACCTTAATATGCTAATGAACTAAATATTACGCATAGTTAGTATTGGTCCACCAGGTATCCTAATTATATGATCTTGTTACTAATCCTCTCTCACAAGAGATTGAGGCAAGCAATTGAACTATAATTTTTCCGTTAATTTATCCAAATACAAGGGTTCATAGCTTCATAGCAGCCCAAATTCAATTTGATCCCCTAAACCTTTTACGTCACCAATCTCTGTTCAAAAGTATGGCTAGCAAACCTCAGGTTTGCTAATTTTTGTTCCTACATGAAGATCAAAATATTACTATTAAGGTGGACAAAACTCAGCCAAACTAATTTCTTAGGTCAATAATTCAATATCTAAACTGACCCAACACTCACAAAAGTATGAGTGGCTGTTCACTAATTTTTGTTCCTAAATTGAGATCAAAATATAACTATTAAGGCCGATAAAACTCAGCCAAACTAATTTCTTAGGTTCCTTTTAATGGGAAAAGGCAGTCACCAGTGACTTAGTTACTAAAGGTGATAGCTTTGCTAATTGCTAAAAGTTTAAGCAAGTAGAGAGATTAGGAGGATAAAAGACCAACTATGAATAATAGAAAATTCAGACAACCAAAATAGCAAATCAGCTAAATTGAATGGTCAGGTTAAGTGGTAAACGCAGTTCCTCTATTCTATGAATGTGCAATCAATTCATCATTTTTCATCAAAGGCGAGGAAATACTAAAGTAAAAAAATGAAAGCATAGGAGGGGAGGGCGAGAGGATTTACCATGTTAGTTATCAGTGCATTTATATCTAAAGCACTATCTGAATAAGCAGGAAATAACTGTACGAAAAAACTTGGCAACAATATATGATGAAAAGATTATCAGGAGAAGATGTAATGTAGAAACAAATCTAGATGAGGGTGCGAAGGTAAAAAGCTACTTTTAAATTGCAGATTATATTATACAGTTCATTCTGTGAATGACAGTCTACACCATCTTTAAGAAATATGACAGAGCAAAGCAACGAGAAACAAATTTAATTTAAATCAGAAAGTAAAAAAAAAAACTCTGATTTAAATAGAATGCACTTCATAGTTTGCAATGCCTCTGTAATTTTTTTAATAAAAATATTTATAAAAAAAAAAGTCAAACCAAGTGCACCAGATCAATCGATTGACATACTATGTACTTAAGAATGTGAAAAGGGGATAGTTAAGCCATGTACATTCAACTGTTTTCAGTGTGTAACCTCATCCACATTAAATGGCATACACCAGGATAGTCATCAGGTTGGTGAAAGAACACTGGCAACCTATAGGACCAAGGGCTGCACCATATTTTCACCCCAAACAAATATTTCCAAAAATCAAATTCTAACCAAGGAACTTATGAAAAAAGATGTTTGAAGAAATTAAGATCCTGCAATTATTATTTAAACAAGATATGAAATTATACAACACTAATTCAAAAACTACCCCATACCCCATCTGAGTCAATGTCCACATCTTCCTCTCCGAGTAATGCAAGTTTAAGGCAGTCATTGCAGAACCCTTTGTTGCCTACAGTTTTTGCAAATGCAGCATTCTTGAAGCAGCTTTTGCAAACAGCATTTGGACAGCAGAAACACTGATACCACGAACTCTTTTTGCAAACAAGGCAACAATGCCAGTCTGAAAGATAGCATTCATCATTTGTCAATTCTGCTTATGATATCTTACAATGCAAAAACACACAAGAATTAGGAAAAGAAGAACAAAAGACACAAAATATCATAATTTGATCGACGGGGAGGAAAAATCTTCCCCCACATTAGCACATGAAATAACTAGATTTTATCAGGACTCTAGGGAGACCCAAGGAATATTAAACTGTCAAAAGAGATTATCCCTTAAATTTGATCTCAAAGATAACAGAAGCATTAGAAACTATGTACTTGTGCATTCCCAGCATACTAATAAATTTCCTTCATCCCATAGATATGTTGACTTCTTGAATTCGTACATCCCAAAATAGTGTCCCATACTAAAATTTAATTATGAATAACATCATGCTACCTTTTTTGGCAATTGCTACCCTAAAATTTTATACATCATACAATCTAAATATATTGCTGAAGGGATTACTAAGACAACACATTTAAAGACAGAAGTCAAATAATCTTTCTTAGACTTTATTAAATGTCAGAGCAATTAGATGGAGTACAGAATTTGCAGGGACAGCAAGGATGATGTCTAAGACAAGCATGCAACACTAGAATTCAGTGATAACTAAGGATGAACATGAGTGAATAAACATATATGAAGCCCATGTACATAAAGGAAAAATAATGGCCTCAGAGATATAATAAGTAATAGCACAACATTGTGTCAAGACTTCTAGAAAGTTTTACCACAAAACCATTCATCTTCAGTATCTTCTGTTGTTTCTTCCTTGCCTAAACATTCAGGGTGATAAGCTTTCACACAACCTCTGCAAAATCAAATCACTTACGAAGGTAAGGAACATTGTAGACAATAAAAACAATGTCACACCCTTTGCCCAATTGTCCTACAGTCAAGCAAGAAAGTACTGCAGAAGCTGAAATTAATCCAGAAAACAGAAGGATCTTGTATCACTATTTTCCTTGTATCTTTTTCCTATAATTTTCCCCCTATTTTTTTGCAGCTATTTGGGTATTATTTATGCAAGATTTGTTAACTTGAAAATAGTGTATAAATTAACACCACCTGCAATGCACGTGCAACCAACCCCGTTAATCATTCAACTGAATCCCCCACTCACCCACTGACCCACGGCCTCCTGTTTTTTATCAATACTAATTTGGTGAGGGTCAACCGAGTCACAGAACCCCATTGACTCTTCAAATAACTAAGATTTAGAAAACCAAAATCAAAATCTTCAGAGTGTCATCCATCTTATTAGCTGGTAAGTTCTTAAATGATGGTAAATCCCGTCTACATCACCAAAGTCCTTCCTCAACAAAAAACTAATTGAAGCAAACCAAAAAAAAAGCGGTTTTGGAATTATTTTTTCCTTTTTCTCCACCTTATTTGTATTTCCAACAACCAGATTACTCACCTACTCATGAAAGCATGAATTCACAATGAGTAAAGTTCGAAACTTTTCACCATTAATCACATAAGCATGACAAAATCAAACTCAACTTCACATAAATTGTCAAAAATCGAAACCCGCAAAAAAAAATATAAAAATAAACTAGAAAAATGAACAACTTTGAACAAGACCCAAATATGTATAAGTCATCAAGTCCACAAAATAACAGGAA
Source organism: Dysphania ambrosioides (assembly GCA_026401315.1). NCBI lineage: Eukaryota > Viridiplantae > Streptophyta > Magnoliopsida > Caryophyllales > Amaranthaceae > Dysphania > Dysphania ambrosioides. The sequence continues at coordinate 3,823,613 of CM048666.1, forward strand.
GCTGAACAACACCCAGATACAAAACATCATCAAAACATGCTACATTTCACCACAGATTCACAAACTTTTGAGCAAAAGTAGAATCATGAAAAACCCAAAAGAAGAAAAAAAAAAAGATGCTACATTGGCGATAAATGGTTATCAGCATGAAAAATTGATGGTAAAAAAGTGAAAGAATCGTACTTGAAATCACAAACCATCAAAAGACCACCATCTTTGCAAACAAAGCAGTAATCTTCAGAATCCACTTCAACTTTATCCTGTTTCTTCTGCTCACTCCTCCTTTTCCTCTTCACCATTGCTCAAATTCTGAAAAAATTTACTGAAAAAACAGGACAGATAGAAAAGGTGTTGGAATAATAAATTGTACGGAATAAGTAAATAATAAGCTGAAGAACAGAACACCAAAAGTATCCTGAATTTGCGAGGAGTTGGGTTTATAACTTTATATATAATGAATAAGTCTCGTGTGATCAATAAGTAATAAATTATTTTGTTAAATATTTTAATTATAAAAAAAAATCATTTATTTGTGAAAAATTTATAGATTTTATCAAATTATTATAGAAAATTTAATTGAAAAAATATTTTTTATCGCATTAAATGAAAAAATTATTATAGAAAATATGAAATGAAGATAATAAATAAATTAAATGTAGTTTTAAATGATTTAGAAAATTTATATATTTACACAATTTTCTATATATAATATTTTCAATTTTATATTAATGTAAAGTAGAAGAAAAAAAATTAGATGACATCATATTTAAGAAAAGACGGAAAATACTCTTATAATAGCTTGACATGTGATATATCGTAAATTCGAAGGTGCACCCGGGTGCTTGGGACGCATTATGCACCTTATCCTACATGGCAAGGTGTCACATACACTGGAGAGAAGTGTCATAGGGTAGGGAAATGTTGAGGCAACCAAGGGAGAAAAAAATGGAAAGATATGGCAGTGGGATCAAAAAAGTGGGAAGATATATAATGGGATAAGATTTTGCTGGGATTTTATTTTCACATGCAACCTGAGTAATGATAAATGTGTACATTAAGATTAAAGAATCTCGATCTTTGATTTTGTCAGGATGAGAAACTGTATGTGTATATTTTTTACTTCATATATGTACGACTGATAAATATACATTTCATGACTGATAAATGTACATTTCACGACTCATAGATTTACATTTCTTGACTGAGACATGTATATTTCGTAATTGATACTTGTATATTTCATGACTGATACATATACATTTCATAAATGAGAAACAAGGTTATTGGTCTAGGAATTGAATGTGTGCCTTTTATGATTTATATATGTACTTTTTTTAATTTATACATGTATATTTTCTGATTCATACATGTACATTTCATAACTAGTACATGTACATTTCATGGCTCATAGATTTACATTTCATGAATGACACATGTAACTTTCACTATTGAGATATGTACATTTAACGATTGATACATGTACATTTCACTATTGAGATATATACATTTCATGACTTGTACATGTATATTTATATGTGGAATGCATTTCATATGTGGAATACATAACTATAGTTCTATGTACATTTCATATGTGTAATGGTAATGGCGAAATTTCAAATTAAAAAAACAAAAAAAAAATTAAAAATACATACTTCTTATTAGACTAGCCCATAATTGTAATAGAGTAATTGAAGAAGTAATATCAGATTTGGAGAAAATTTTGCTGGGATGAGAAACTATATGTGTACATTTTTTACTTCATATATGTACATTTCATGACTGATAAATGTACATTTCATGACTGATAAATGTACATTTCATGACTTATAGATTTACATTTCGTAATTGATACTTGTATATTTCATGACTGATACAATTACATTTCATAAATGGGAAACAACGTCATTGGTCTAGGAATTGAATGTGTGCCTTTTTTATTTGTAAATGTACTTTTTTTAATTCATATATGTATATTTTCTGATTCATACATTTATATTTCATAACTAGTACATGTACGTTTCATGGCTCATAAATTTACATTTCATGAATGACACATGTACATTTCATTATTGAGATATGTACATTTTATGTCTTATACATGTACATTTAACGATTGATACATGTACATTTCACTATTGAGATATGTACATTTTATGACGTATACATGTACATTTCATATGTGGAATGCATTTCAAATATGGAATACATTACTATAATTATATGTACATTTCATATGTGTAATGGTAATGTTGAAATTTCAAATTAAAAAACAAAAAAATTTAGAAATACATACTTCTTCTTAGACTAGCCCATAATTATAATAGAGTAATTGAAGAAGTAAAATCAAATTTAGAGAAAAATGGATGACTTTAATAGAGTTCGGGTGGAATGCTTTGGTTGTGGTTATTTTTTGTTTTTTATTTTTTTTTTTGTTTTGAAGTTTGAGTTATGGAGGGAAGAAAAAAATTTAGTGCTTCAAAAATGAGAAATGGGAAAGTGTACTAGTAGGATTATTATAACTTTCCTTCCCCTTAAAAGTAGGGTGACAATTGCAGAAATATAGACTGACAGGCGATGGGTTGAGTCCCCAATGACTTCACTTGCATCTGGCTCCGTGTTATAAGTTGACATTTACCATGTACATTTCCAATGCACTTCATGTACATTTCCAATGCATTTCATGTATTTTTAGTTTGCGTTTTATTCATTGCAGCTTGCGTTTTGGACCGGGTGTACCATGCGCATGGTACACCCGAGTGCACTGTTCATACATCATCAACATGGTTTTCCTTTAATAATAATTATAGATTAGGTGGTGGAGTCGTAATAATGCAAGTAACGTACCCGATGTAGATCGTCTGTCTTTTGGCTTGGGATTCTACTCCTCGATCTTTGTCATTTTTCTTGCTACAATATGGTTTTAATTTGACAGCTAACAGCTAGCACTCCAATTATTTTACATTCCTTGAATTGATAAGGAATATTTACTTATTCTTTGTGATTTTTTACCCTTTTTATAAGGAATATTTCCTTATTCTTGATGCCATGTATTATTATTTTTATTGTGTGTCAATTCAATAAGGAAGGTAAAATAATTGGAGTCCTGGCTGTCAATTATAACAATTGGAATGCTAGGTTGTGTGAACTTATGATAAGGTTTAATGTTGATTAGCGAGCTAGGTTGTATGCTAGGTTGAATATTTGAACTCGTTTTGGTTAAAAGTTTTGTTTGATTTTTTTTTTTTTTTACTATGTATCAAAATGATTACGTAAATAATAATTAGGGAATAAACTCATGGTCAAATTATCCTATCTTTAAAAATGATTAATAAGTTCCAAAAAAGTTTTTTACTTGTGTTATACCTAGCATATAGAATTAAATTATTGTTTAGAAATTATTAGTTGAGTAAGAAAATCCATGATCCAATTTGTCATTATGGTTCCTTGAAGTGCCATAAATGATCAAACATCCTATCTGGTACGGAATAAAAAACAAGTGAATTATTTAAGTTGAAAACATTAATTGTATCTTGCTACGATAATGTTGCTTACATTAATACGATCTCGTATATAGGTTGTTAAAAATGAAATTACATTTATTAGTTATCAAAATTTGAAAATCTTATCAAAAGTTATCATGTTTGACAACTATTTTAAGCTTTTCATTCTTGAATAACGTAAGTTTTGCTAAAAGTGAAAAAAAAAAGAAAAAAAATGAGAATATGTATGAATTACTTCCAAATAATTAAGCAAACATATTAATTGATGCACTCCTCTTCTATAGTTTGCCTAAGATACATTAAAAAAAATTCTATGTAAACTTAAAAATATATTATAACTCACTTTTTAGAGTTTTACTATCATAGAGTAGGGCCTCATATTGAATTTCAAAAATTAAATAGATAATAGACTCAACATTAAAATGGCTCACCATTAGTGACATTGTAAGATCACTTCCAATATAATTAGGGGTTCAAATAGAAATAGCTATCAAAAACTAAGCATCCCATTAGATAACTTATCAAAAATGACAACTTTTATCAAAAGTTACAAAATTGACAACTTTGCTCAAAAACTTCTCTTGTTTGAAAAAGAAAGTTTTGCTTAAAATAATAAGAAAAAAATTAGTATCAAGCATAAATAAATCCAAAATAAAACACAACCATTATAAATTGATAAACTCCAATAATAAATGAAAAAGTGATTTTCTTTAAATTTTTCCACTGAAAACATGGGTCTCAAAAACAAAATAAATATTGATACTCAATATTAGGAAAAAAATACATAAAGAAGTTTTTTGAGATTAAATTAGAGGCTCACTATTGGTAATACTTTAACACCCATCTAATACATCTAATATATACGGAGTATAAATTAGCATGTGTTTGTGACAAAATACTGTAATTTTCTAAAAGTAAAAAAATTTAACAACCTTGTATCTACTACCATTTGATTTATGATGATTAATTATAAATAAGGTTTTAGGATATTTGATGATTAATTATAAATTATGTTATATTTATACAGTATATACAATTTTCTTCAAGCGTCTAATCTTCGTGATTTTGTATTGTCATCGAGTTCAAAAATTGCTTGTATTTATGGACAATCTAAGGGAAGCAAAATAATAGGAAGTGAAGAGACAAAGTGTGTGCTGATGCAATATAGTAACATTATCAAATTAGGCTATGAGTTCTATCTATTTAATTAAGTGCATGTTTTGAAAAGATCGTACCCTATATAAAATATAGAAGTAGAAAGAATATAGAACCATAAGCATATAAAAAAATTCATATAAATCGTTGGTTTTTGACATTTAAGGCAAAGATTCTTGGTGCTCCTAATTTTTTATTTTAATTTTAAAAAATAAAACGCATTTCTTCAATCGTTTCACCTATATTTATACTCACAAAACTGAAAAAATATAAAAAATAATATAGCTACCTACCACGATCTTAGTATCTACAAGCCTCTTTTTCTAGGATAAAAATGTCATTTTGTTGGCATTTATATCTTAATGTTTCAAACCATTAGGCAAATTTCATCGTTTTCTCTTACCTCCTAAAATCCAACTTTATGCCTAGTCTCACTTTAGCATTGTCCTCCAGCATATTTGTGGTTCAAAACTTTTTATGTGAAGGTGAAATTAATTTCACAGAGTAAGTTATATGGTTTGGGAAGATGTTTAATGGTTTTGTCGTGGGTTTTACTATGTGACTTCAAACAACAATTATTCAAAGCTACGAAAACCTTCCCTTATACGTATTTTTCTTATTATTCTATCAATTTGCTCATACATGGGATTCACGTCTAAACAATTTGTAATCCCCCGAATTAGGAGATTTCAATTACATTTTATCGAAAATATTTTCTATGCACTAATACAATACATATACTTTACATATATACATTTATATACATATACATATATATGTACATACTTATTTCCAAAATAAATTATAAAATATTTTATTTTCATTAAATCATAAAATTAAAACTCTTTTCTACAAAATATTTTTTTTATTTATTCTCCTAAGAAACTCACCAAGCTAAACTACCTAAACCTAATACTACTCTTTTATTAAAACTAAACTATCTAAACCTAGTACTACTCTCTTATTAAAACTATACTACATAACCCTAATCCCATCTTATTTTACAAACTCACTAGAATTTATTTTGTGCATACTATTAGTTTCATAAGATTTTTATACATAAATATTAATGCCTAGGCATGCTAGTATCATGAATTATGGTTGTTGATACTAGGATTTTGATTTCACATAAAATCTTAAATATTTTGTGGATCATTTATGTTAAATTTTATGAGGTTGTTATTTAAATAAATTTTCAGATTTTATGATCATATATTTTGGTATAAAAATATTAGTTTTATGATTTAAGGCTTAGATTCATGTACTAGTATTTGGTTCATGAAATATTGACTATATATAGTATGAGGTATTTTGGTAAAAAATTTAATATTAAGTTATTTGAAATAAATTTTCAGAATATTATACATAATAGATTATGATTTAATTGTTGAAGATTTCATGTTTTAAAGTTTGAAATTATATACTAATAGTATATACATTAAATTAAGACTATTTTATGATACAATTCGGAGTAATTTGAGTATACAACATAAAACTCCATTTTTATAACATATATTTTAATGAGTTTTCAAATAATACTTGCAGTATTGTGTTGGAGATACTAGATTGTGTTTTGGGAGACTTAAAGAGTTATTTTGGGTAATGGTGTATTGATTTAGGTTGTATAATTTGGTGTAGGAAAACATTTTATAGAAGGTGCTAACTAGTAAGGAAAATGGTCACCGTATATTTTACTCCAAATACGTACAAATTACGAAGAACGTTACCTTTAAGAGCATGATTTAGGGTGAAATGCAAACTTAGTATCATATTTAGGGAACCTTTTGGATGAGATTTTATATTTATTTATTTGAAAGAATTCATGTTCTTTATATTAGGGCATGTTTTGGTATTGTTGGTGAGAAATCATGATTTATTAAATTGGTAATAATTTGTTAATTAATCCATGAGGTTGTTATTTATTACTCCTTCATTACTGATAGTATGATTGGAGTAAAAGTGAAATTTTATTAAGTCTTAATGATATTTGGTTATTTATTTGAAAGAATTCATGTTCTTTATATTAGGGCATGTTTTGGTATTGTTGGTGAGAAATCGTGATTTATTAAATTGGTATTAATTTGTTAATTAATCTATGAGGTTGTTATTTATTACTCCTTCATTACTGATATTATGATTGGAATAAAGGTGAAATTTTATTAAGTCTTAATGATGAGGGCAGCTGACTTTGTTCAACAGGTTTAACAGTTGAGATTTAAATTAAAAGGTTAAAAATTACAGTATAACATATATTGATTGTGTAACTGTAATGTTTGCATGTGCGTGCTGTGGTGATTGTGTATATTGAGTTTAAACAATAAATCACATATAGAGAGAGAAAGGATAAGCAATAAAACTTTGGGCTAGTACACAGCTATGGAGTATTGATAATCAGGGGTTGGAGTTTCACGGGGTATTATCCGTGGCTTTAATTAAAGGCCGTGTGATCTACGAGCCTCTCTTTTATAAAGTTTTAAACTTAAAATTGGGGTTAGTTGAGATCTCATATAGCTATGGTAATAGAGTTGCGCCCGTTTACCATCTGAATTTTTAGATTGTATTTTGATACTCCCCTACGGGATATTTATCTTTTAATGTCCTAATTAGGGCATGAGGGAGACAACCTAGTCTATTGCTTAACCCAAGTAATTAATTAATTAATCATATCAGTTGAGTAAAATGATGCGTAATACGTTCTTACATTTTGTGTATATCCTTTATTTATTTGCTATTTCAACTGTTATATTTTGTAATCTGTATGTACTTAGCTTGCTGATTACGTGCTTTGTGTGTTTTTGGTCATGACTCTTGCTTATAAATGACACTATGATGATCTAAGACTTACATTTGTATTATTGGGGAGCAAATTATTGACATGTATCCATATGAGCATGCATGGGTGGGTTGCGAGAAGCGTTGTTTTAATTTGAATTTCACAATAGGTTACGTTTGTTTAGTTTGATTTTAGACTGTTGGTTTTGGACTTGAGTTGAAAGTTATTTTGGTACATTGTAGTGAGGGCCGTAGTGGTTCCAGTTTGTTATGTTAGGAGTTTGTTTTACGTTTAATGTTATTTCAAAAAGTCTTTTGGTTTTTCGCTGCAAAACTCTTTTTTATAGCCTTAACGTTTAAACACGTGGCGGTAGCAAACTGGTAGTTTCCTAAAGGTTTGGTTTTCGGAAAATGGGAATTACCGGGGTGTTACACAATTATACGGAACCATCTACTTTGGATGGTTCCACCATGAATCGTCCATTTTGGATGGTTCATCCATGGAGCCGAGGAACCGTCCAAATGGACGGTTCATCTAATAATTATAATCAATAATAATTTTTTCCTACAATATTCAGAAATAACAATAAATAAAAATTATTTAACAAAAATAAATATAATTGATTCATGTTGATGTATTTAGTATTTATTAGTAAGTATGCACAAGTTCACTTAATTAATATGATTTAGTTATTTTTAAAAATAGTAGTAGGTAAAATTGAAATTTTTTAACAATTTCCCTTCTAGAGGTCTTTTTTGAAAAAATTAATAGGCCAAATCCCCTCGAAATTTAAGATACGTCTTTCGGAGCCTCGTAGCAAAAGTTACAACCCCTCAAAGTTTGTTTACTAGATCTTCTAATTCGTGAATTGAATGACTTAACGACTTAATGAGTGCGCTCGTAAACCTAAAATTAGAGGTTTAAAAAATGTGTCAAACTATTAACTGGATTAGGAGTTACCCTTATATGAGCAAAAGTTAGAGTGAAAGAGGATTAAAGTAAAGTAAATAAAAATTGTATATAAAATTAGGGAAAAAAAACAGACGAATTGAATGATAGTTAGAAATTCATGGTAATGTTTTAGAGATACTTAAAATTAAACTTCCTTTTCCTATCATCTCAATTCTTTATTTTTTCTTTTTCTAAAACAAATATATATATTTTTTGGCATCATATATTAGAGTATGACATTGAAGCCCTAAATTCATTTCCCCAAATTGATTTTCAATTTCATTCCAAAAAAAAAAGACAAAGAAACAAGAATGAGTTCGCAAGTGGCCCCTACGCCACCGCCGCGACGTACAAGTCTGACTAAGAAACGCCCACCCGCGGCGGCGAAGAAGTCAGTGCCACTGACTGTGAATGGCTCCTCCAGCAAGCCTACTTCTCCGTAATATTCCCTTCCATTTTCAATTATTGAAATTAGTTTTCCTATCAATTTTTGTCAAATGAGATGAAAAGTGGACAGGTCATCGGTGGCGGGAGGAGAGAGAACGGTGAAGAAGTTGAAGTTGTCAAAGGCGCTAACGGTTCCAGAGGGGACATCGGTGTTGGACGCGTGCCGAAGAATGGCGGCTCGTCGTGTTGACGCTGCCTTGTTGACTGATTCTAATGCTTTATTATCTGGAATTGTTACTGATAAGGTTGTTTGATTGGTTGATTAAATTTAAGTGTCATGTTCTTTTTGGTGGTTGATTGTTCTTTTTGTTTTTAATTTTTTATGTGATTTGGGTAGGATATTGCTGCTAGGGTTATAGCGGAGGAGTTGAGGCCAGAACAGACTGCTGTGTCGAAGATTATGACCAGGAATCCGATTTTTGTGACTTCTGATACTTTGGTTATTGAGGCCCTTCAGAAGATGGTTCAAGGTTTTGTTTGTTGCATTTTCTCTCACATTTGAGTGTTTGTTTTGGTTGAATTTTTCGCATTAAATAAGTAGAGTAGAACGGAATTAGTAAGATTAAGTTGCACTCTTAGTGGAATAGTGCGCGGAGTGGATTGAAGGAACTAGAGAAGATGAATTATGTGGACAATCGAGAAGAATTAACCTTTAATCGAATTGAGGATAATTACTTTGATATTAAGGGATTATATTGTTTTTTTATTTTATTTTTGTTTTAATTCGTTGGGCAAATGATGGAATATGAATTTAACGAAATGTATTATTGGATTCTTAAGGTTCTTGGTCTATTTACAACGGTAGGTGATGGTATGAATTAGGAATGTTGTTTGTCTTCTTAGATTGTCTTTATTGATGGCTACATTACTAGACTGGAACTTTTTCACAATATCAAAACGAGTGAAATATACATTTGTAGGATATTGGAGGCTCTGTTTGTTTGGAGTGTTTTTATAGTGTCTGATGGTTTATGAAGATAATATTTCCCGATGGAGAAGAAAAATGACTACCTTTTAAACTAGGAGCATGTCATTAGACATCAAGAGAACTATCCTTTCAGCGATGCCTTATGTTTTTCTACCTCATGTCACCTGAAATTTATCTCAATGATCTCGCATATCTGATTGATCAAAATTTATCGAAGGAGGATCCTTCTGGTCTAGTGGAAACATATTATCTATATTTAGTTTTCAATGTCGGATGCATATTTTGTTGAATTGCTTTTGAAATCTTTCTGATACTTCTTCTAACTGTTCTACAGGAAAATTCAGGCATCTTCCTGTTGTAGAAAATGGTGAAGTGATTGCTTTGTTGGATATCACAAGGTGTTTATATGATGCCATATCAAGAATGGAGAAAACTGCTGAGCAGGGTATTGCTATTGCTGCTGCAGTTGAGGGAGTTGAGTGTCAGATGGGAAATAATTTCAGCGGTTGGTTAAGCTCTCTGTCTTTGACTCTGTGTGTGTGTGTGGGGGGGGGGTTGTGATAGTGTCTGTTCACTCTTTTATCTCTCAGATCACTAGCTGTCTAAAAAATCATTTTTTGTCTTAAAATAAGAATTCCAAGCAGTAGAACTTGGGAAATTAGAAGGTTTCATGGCGTTCCCTTGCTTAACATTAGTGCTCTAATGTTTCTTCCTCCTAGTAGTATGCATAGTTCATGTAACTATACTCATGCTTGCAGAACTGGTGGAGATAATGGAGTTCTCAAGAAGTTATGGACTTTGTTAAGCCAGTCATGGTTTAAACTGAGTTAATTTTTTGGCACTGGTTGCTTTTAGTTTACCTTTGGATTTTCAGTATAACTTCATACTGATTTATTATATTTTCTTCAGCTGCTGCTGCGTTTGTAGAGATATTGAGGGAGCATATGTTCAAACCTTCTTTGGCCACTGTTATTACTGAAAACACCAAGTATGCTTTAATTTAATTTGCAAATGATCAGGTTTGTACTTTGTATTGAGATATTGCTTGCTGAGTATGATTTGTTGTTAAAATATGTGGCTGTGGGTTTTTCAGGGTAGCAACAGTCTCACCATCTGACTCTGTTTCTGTTGCTGCAAAGAAGATGAGGAATTTTTGTGTTAATTCAGTAGTTATAACAAGTGGGAACAAAGTCCTTGGAATCCTAACGTACTGTCCTTTCACCTAGGCTTCATATTCTGTTGTAATGTATCTTGGATTTAATTATGGTCTAGGTGCATTTTGTCTGTTTTGCAGATCAAGGGATATACTCATGCGGATTGTAGCACAGAACCTATCTCCTGTGCTAACTTTGGTGGAAAAGGTTTGTAAGCTTAATGTTATTAAGAATAGCTGTTTCATTTCTGTGGATAAAGAGGCATATTTCTATTGTTCGTTTTCTGATTTTCATCTAATTTTGCATGTACTCCTCCAAGGTGATGACAACCAATCCTGGATGTGCAAATGTGGAAACAACAATCCTTGAAGCATTGTATATAATGCACGATGGAAAAGTCCTTCATCTTCCTGTTTTGCACAGAGGTAAGGACACAAGCATTGGCCTTTACTAGTCGATGAAGTGAGTCTATTCACTCTTTTGAATGTTCCTCTAATTGCTTCTATCTTGCAGATGGATCTTTTGCTGCTTGCGTTGATGTCTTATTGCTGACTCATGCTGCTATTTCCATGGTAATCATTTTTTGGTTTTCTGTTTTACCCTTGAGTGATCTTTTATCGTGGAATAGTTGGTAAGCCTCTTGATAACAAGAGATTTCATATTTTTCATCTTTGTACTGTTTAGTGCTTAGATTTGAGTTAACAAATTGGAAATGGAGAGTGTATGCCATTGATTCCTCCTTTCTCATTTGAAATCTTGTGGCCATTGTTGTCCTGCTACTGGATTATTAGACGCTTCTGAACGTAGCATTGATTTTTATTGATTGTTGTGGAAAATATCATACCCCATTACTTCTTCAGCTAGTGGTTGCCTTTGTAGCTCATTTCTATCTTTTACCTTTATTTAAATGTAATTTCTCTATCTCAAAAGACTATATTTAAAACACATGTAATTTGAAGGATGATTACTCCAGAAGAATTGGTTATGCATTTGACGAAATACTAGAACATCTTTATGAAACAGAGGGAGTATACTCAGAGATGATTTGAGATATTAATGTTCTAAATTGTGCATTGGCAAGCGTGAAACTCCTATTGTTACAATTATAAAAGAATGTAGGAAGTATTTGTTTTTAAGTCTTGAATATGGTTATACATTAATTTCAATCTGGTCTCCAGGTATTATTTTTATACTCAGTCTTTACTAGTAATTCCTCTGTTCCTCAAATATTGCAACATGTAGAATTTCACGCTTCCAAATGCAAAGCTTTAAATGCTCATATCTCTAATTTTCAATTAGTTAAAATTATAAAAAGTTGATATCTTGGAAGTAATATCAAGATAAACCTAACAAGATCTCACTTCACTTTTTATTTCCTTACGTAGAAATCGCAATGGATGGTCACATGATAATGTGTGAATAGTGTAAAGTCAACATGTTGCAATATTTCTGGAACGGAGGAAGTATTAATTTGTAACTCCTATTTTATGTTTGCCTTGTTACCTCTTAAGGTTGAAAATAGCTCTGGAACTAAGAATGAGATGGCAAACCCAACGATGCAAAAGTTCTGGGACTCGGCACTTGCCTTGGAGGCACCAGATGAATCTGATTCTCAGAGGTATTTGTTTTCTTTAGGTTGCCCTTCCAGCTTGAAGGTTTTGTTATTAATAATTTTTTTACAGTGAAATGTCAGCTGCATTTATGAATTCTGAAGGCACTGACTTGGGAAAATATCCCTCACTTGGTCTTGGAAATTCATTTTCATTTAAATTTGAAGACCCTAAAGGTCATGTTCATCGATTTAATTTTGGTAAGTGTCATGTTGCTCCTGGTTTTAGTTTGCTTTTACATTAGGAAACACTTCAAATAAGGAAAGTGTCAGGGTTTAAGAGATTCCTAGGCAATAATCATTGTTTCCAAGGCTGTTTTGGTTAAGTCAGTACTCTCCTATCAACCAAATTTGTCTTGGCAACTTCAATTATTCCCTTCAAAAATTTTTCCCACAATTCTAGGCCTCCTGGATGTGTTGCTGGCCTTTTAACCCAAAATTTTTATTAGAGGAACAATGAAAAAGACGCTTTTGTATGAATTTTGAGGAATAAAATAAAATGTGTTTGGACTTTCTGGAAGCTAAAATAGTGCATCTATTTAGGGACATTGCCAATCAGTAGTGCATTTTCATTTTCTTGTATTCTTTTGGAGTCAAATGAGAGTTCAAATCTGGTTTTTATCGTTTTTTCGGTGCTTAAACATTTCCCTGTTCTTTGTTGATTCTTCTATCTTTGTCTCTCCTTCATGCCCGTGCCATGCATCCCACTCTCTTTTTGTAGAGGGAATTTTTCACAGCTCCCCATTTGTAGCCTTATTTCCCTTGGTTAATGTGGATTTATATTTCATCTAATTTAGAGATATACCTCCCTTGTTTGATGTAGTCCATGTACACTTTCAAATTGGGATGTGTTGTTCCTTCATAGTATGTTAATCTTTGATGAACAATTAAATACATTTGGTTTTTATTGCGTCTATGAACTGCTTGTTATCTATTGGTTTCTTGTCATCTACTCATGTCTGTTGGGCTGTTGTGTCCCGTGATAGTATGTTACTAGGCACTTTTTTTGAAGATATTCCTTGTCGGAGGTAATTGATGTCTTAAGTTAGGTATTTGTTAGTAGATTAGCTTCATGGAGCGTATCTTAATACACTGCAAGACCAGGAACCTTGTATCAACAATTGTAGTGATTGATGCCTTGGTGGTGATGGGGAAATGACTTATATATATGTTTAAGAAAGTTAATGGAATCAGGAAATATCATAGTTTTATTTGAGGGTTGTTGTCATAGCTATTATAATGTCATTTGATGTTTGAGAATATAATACTTTATGATCATATGTTTATTGTACTAAAATTGACATTATCGTCTCTTTCCTCAAATATTTCTTCAGCAACTGAGAATTTGGATGAGCTTGTATCTGCTGTTAGTGACAACAACTCCCCACAATTACCGGTAATTTTGCATTGTGCTTTTGCTGTTTTGACCTTTATTTACATAATATTCATGGTTCCTAACGGAATATTTCTCTAATATTAGTATGAAGATGATGGTGGTAAAATATTACTTACATGTGATTCCGATTTCATTGGCACTGCACTTCATGCTAGATCATTGGGGCAAAAGGTACCCCAAATTTTTTTGTCTTTTTCTCATTTTATAGGTTCAAACTTCTTGCAAACCAACTTTATAATGCCTCATTATGGATTCATTGGAAAACTTTCAATCTATAACTAATTGATGTGGGCTCGTTTAGTTTTTTTTTTTACTATACTATTACATTGATGTCTTGTGGTATGACATAGAGGTTCCATATCTAGCTATTTTCTGACTATACATTGCCGCTTTAGAAATGACTTTTACATGTTGCATGTTATATGTTTACCAGTAACAAGAATTCGATAGGATCAAGCTAAATTTGTGCTTGCTTTCTCCTACTAATCAAGATTAGTTAAAGGTCTTTTTATGGACTATAGTTAAGTTCACCAATGAACTCAAAGTAATTCTTGATTAGGAATGTATTTCCACTTTTTGAGTCCTGCTGAGTAACTTTATATGACAAATCAGGGTTAGTGAGAACTGCTATCTCCTTGAAATCAGTGTATCAAAGATCAAAGATATAAGTAGCTTCTAAACTGAATCTCTTGGTTAGGTGGGCAGCATATTGCAGAGTTTCAGCCACATTTGAGTGAAGTGAATTATTATCATTTTACCACTACTCTGAATGCCAATTAAAGTTTGGTTGCTGCTAAGTGCAGACAATATGTGATCTATATTGTTAATTATTCCTCTAATTTTGGTGGGGAAGCAATCATCCTACTTAGAAATACATGTATTCCGTATACTAATCTCCTCTCACAAAACTAAAGTGGCTTACTCAAACTTGATTAGAACTTTCCAAGCTATCTCACACTCTCTCCAAAAGAGGCTCTATGAATGGAAGGATTTTTCTTTACTTTATAAGTTTATATTTTGGATGATAAGGATTGGAGGGCCTTGTCCCCTATTTATAATACTCTACCTTCATAATGGATGGTGGGGATCTTTATTTGATCCAATGGTGGAGATAATTCCTTAAGAACTTCCACAATATTCTCCACCTTCTGTGGATCCCCAAGAAATTCCTACACATCTCCATCCCTTTCCACATCCTTCTAGAATGTTTTAGATGGCTCCACACATCTCCTGAATATTCTAGTGATCTCTACATATTTTTCAAGCCTCAAGAGAATTCTACAATTCTCTAGGGATTTCCAGAATGCTCTAGAAAATTCTAGATTCTAGGCATCTCTAGAATTTTTTGGTATCTCAATTAAGGAGGGACCCTAACAGTTTGTCTATTCTGTGTTCATCTTGGTACTCATGTTTATGCTCTAGCATAGTCTAAATTTTAAAATTACTGCTAGATTAGGCTAGTTTGGGTTACCTATCGTAGTCATTTTCTGATTTATGCAGCAAGTCATGTATGGATTGATCATCAGTTTGATGGTCACGGTGCTGTTTCTGTCACTAGATTTGAATGTAGTCATCAGTTTGAATGTAGTCATGCGATTTGTTCCGAATGATAATCCTTTTGACCTTCGTTGTTTACCTGTTATGATCACTGGTTTATCACCATTGCAAGGAAAATAATATGTTGGTCACCTGCATTTTTTAGAGAAGTTCTAGTTATCAGGATCCATTAGCAGATTGTGTAAAGTTTTATTACCGTTTTGTTTGTTTTTACTCAGTCGGATGAAGATACACAGCACTTTCTAAACATGCTTGATGCTGCTACAGAAAGGGTTTTTGAAGCATATGCAGAGGTTTGATGTCTTTCCTTTTTTCCTTCTCCAAATCTATTGCCATATATATTCTTTGTTCCTGGCGTTCAATTCATAGTACTTGTGAACGGATCACTAATTTTCCACAAGTATTTATTTGAGAAGTTAGTTCATGGTGTTGATACATGTATTACATGTTCTTACTCGCTGTTGTTCATTGTATCATATTTTTACCAGATAAATGTATATGCATCCAATTGTATTTGTGAACTTTGTTTTGGGAATTTTACAGAACATAGCAGGAGAATCCAGTGCTATTCATGTTCGTCCCACCAAACAAATAGTGCAGTCTAGTCCAAGTTTGCCTCAGAACTTTGAGTTACCTTCAAAGGTAAGTCCACAAAATTCAATTTCTCCCGTATCTAAACTGAGCAGTTCCCCTATTGAGCCTCAAATCAAAAGGAAACGTCGTCGAACTTGTGAACAACCCGACTTTCAGCAGTTGTTTGATGCTAACCAGATTTATTTAGATCTTAGCGATAAGAATCTGTCCTTCAAGAAAGATTTACGTTTTGTGAGTTGGCCACAAAACTTTACATTCCAAAGCAATGATTCGACAAGCCCTACCCAAGGATCTGGATCAAAACAACCTTCTTTTTATGTCAATAATAATCATCGTCAGTTACCAAAAAAATCACCTTCTAGAATTAGAAAGAACTTGAGCAATCCTGGTTTATATGCTTTGGATGGAAATAATGTAGAAGGTGCAAGAGAAGTAGAAAAGTCTGTTGATTTTTCCAAGGCAATTGAGGATGCAATTTGCAGAATTGAGTCTCTTATTCTGTCACTTCAAAAGCTTGTCAAGCCTACCCATTCATCAGAGCAAAAGAGAGTTGTGAATTCGGGTTTGCCCAATATTTTAAGTGCAGTCAAACCTGCAGGACAGGAAAAAGAAAAGGAGAGGGTTACCATAACAAATGGGCTATGCCTCTCAGACAAGTCAATTGGCAAAGCCATGCTTTCTCCACAAGCAAGTCAAATGCGTACGAAGCCCAGTTCTCAGGTCAAATGGAGAAAGAATTCTGAATATGTGGAAAGTGAGACAACGCAGGAAAGTGACTTGCCATCATCTTCCAGTGAGAGTTATGAATCTTCAGGAAGTGACAGTTATAGTAGTGATGAAAGTGTGCCACGACATGAGAAAGTAGGTCAGTCATTCACCGAGAGTGCTAAAAGTACTGCTTCAGGCTATGATGATACCTCTTCTTATTACAAAAGTCTAGATGAGTACTCAGATGCAGGTCCTTCGAGCCAAATGAGTTCAGAACAAGGCCACAAATGGGATCGACAAAGGGAACAAGGAAAAAGGCGAGGGCGATTGAGGAGGCTAGGGAGGAAGATAGGGATGATAATTCACCACCATCACCACCACCACCATCATTATAGAGACGATCAAGATGTGCGTCATGCCAGATCGTTTTGGAAACGATTTGGAGCATTGTTTCATCACACGGGAAATGCTAAACATCGTCATAATCTACAAGATGAGAAGCCAAGAAAATCTGAGATCAAGACACTGGTGAAAAGGAAAACAAAAGGTGGACATTTTCATGCACTTTTAGGTGGGTTAATGAAGCATATGAAGCATTCTAAACCTGAGCAAGTGAAGGGTATGAAGGGGCTTGGAAATGGCTGCAATAGGGGTTTAAAGAAACGGAAAAAATTGCCTTGGTGGTCGAAGTTTCGTGGGAGGAGAGTTGGGGTGAAGGTTTCTAATAAGGGAAAGTTCAGACTCGGAAATTATAGGACAAAAAGTTTCGTGGCAGCTAAGATGATTTTGAAGAAATGAAAGTCTCATTTCTTGCTAATTTTATATACCTAATATTGTTTTTGGTGTTGATTCCTAGTATTTGGTTGGTGTTTTGTGTTGGACACACCTCCTATTTGGATGTGGTTTTTAAGTTTTATACTCCAAATACCTCATTAATATTGTGAATTTGTGATTTTAAAGAAAAATTACACCGCTTGTAGTTCAATCATGTTGATTACGTATTTCTTTTGGTGTTCTTTTGTATAGATAAACTCTCTCTTTTCTCCTTTTAATTCAAGCGCTACTAAAGATATCTCTATGTTTGGCTGTTTGCAATATATTAGCACCCAACATTATAACTTGACCATATCAGGAGTCTGTAAAAGTATAAGCATCTTAAATTTGATTCAAAGTTGTTCTAAAATTACTAGCAGAAGCTACCAACTCCGTCACGATAACAAAAATAGGAGCCCAATTGACATGTACATGAAACACCATCAAAGACCAAACACATGTAGCAATAACTTTTCCAGTCAGTGTGTGAGATTGCTAGTTGATCTCCATTACAAGCTTCTTCTGTTTTTGACGTTCAGGTTTCGTTAAAGTATTTAATATTTGGCCACAAAATAATTTATACGATTATTTTCATAGAATAGTCCTTGTTATCTTCATTTTCTTTTTTAGGAAATTTTTTCCCCTAAATTATGGTACTTAGTTTTATTATTTTTTTTAGATTATTAATACCACATTTTTAATATTAAATTTTTTAAAAATGTTTGGAGTCCAATTTCATAATTAGCTAGCTTAGGGCCTCTCACTCCTCACTAGCTTCATTCCTGTCTTACCTTTCACATTCATTCATTTCCACTTTGTTGGATCATTGGATGTGTTTTTGCAGCTTGTGGAGACTTCTATGCCGGAAATGTGGCAATTATGTTGGCATTTGGCAATGCTCGTACTTTTAGCACGTATGGCCACTCTCATTCTTTGAAGCAGAAGGAAGCATCCTTTGATTCCACAACTTCATGGGAATGGGATGGGAAGGGATTTCTGATACCAGGACTTTCAGTGTCTGAGCTCTGCAGCCTTCGTCTTGTGATGTGTTATGAACTTATGACGAGACATGAGAAAGTAAGAACGAATTATAAGATATAGACATATTTAAAGAGGTTTACTGACAACTTGCTAATTACGTTCATGGAGAATAGTGAGAATTGAATCTCGAGGAAATAACATAGACCGTACAAACGACAACATTTATGAATATAATCAGAAAGTGTCAAAGTTACTGCTCCATTGATGAATCGATCGAATGATCTTGAACCAGGAATCACAGTAAATGCATGCGTGGATTAGAATTCCAGAAACAGAGAAAAGAAGAAGTGAGAATAAGAGGGTTAAGAGAGAGAAAGTTGTTATATTGAATGAATCAAAATGATCAGTACATGAATCATATTTATATGTACATAATAATTATAACCACATCTGCTACTTTAACAACTTTATTACATGGTTAAGTATATGCTAAGTACGTGGACTTGCATTATCATGATTCTGATCTTCACTGCTCTTGCTTAGTTGCTTCGCACTCTCGTATCTTCAATAGAAAGTAACTATTGTCTCTTCGGAGACATCTGATAAAATTGGAATAGAATGTAACTATTGGGTTTGGCTCAGGACACTAGTTATAGCATTTAAATTACTGGGGCCTAACATGATGTAGGCCGCCATCACTGAGCGTCCAGGGTGCACACATGCTGAATGTACACTTGGGTCTGCAATGGTCTGCTGCAGCTCGGGATCAGAGCCTACTGACCAGTCTGATCTATGATTCAAGGTATATTTTAACATGATAAATCAAATATTTTCAGCAACATAACAAATTATGTATCAAAGTTCAATAAAAAAGAAAAGGCCTGTGGCTTTGATTTATGAATAAATTAAGGTTCAATTATTATGTGCATGTTTTTTCAACTTATATTTTGTTCAGGTTGAGATTTGAAACTGCTATTTTAAGATACCAGAAATATACGTGTTACCCTTCAATTCTGTAAGCTACTCCTGAGTATCCAGACGAAGCATTTTCATTTCTCTAGTCACTGGAAACACTTGCTTAATTGCTGCCTGTTGGGATGCCTCAACTCTAGCGATAGAAGACGGGATACTTCATGTAGGCCGCCCCCTTATTCATCAAGGGTGCGAGCAATAAAACTAAGTCAAAAACGGGTAAGTTTTCCGAAAACATAGTTATCTAAATCTATTAAGGATGTTGGGAAGTAATAATTGTGGCCCTGCACATTCAAACGCTTTCCTGCTGGGGGATATATGGTAGATCCATCCCCAAGTCGATAAGGATCGTGTGTAGTAGTGATGTACGAGTACCATTTTATAACTATAACACTGTAGAATCATATAGTAGCTCTCCATACTACTCAACTGTGTAGAGATGTTCCACTCATGTGCATGACGCACAAAGACAGCTCATTCGACACATAGTATAAACAAAAAGTAATAGCGATGAAGTTCTCAGTTCTCTACGTGTATGATTCTTTTAAAAAAATTATTTCTTTTGCAAATTATTAAGATTATTATTATTAGTTGTACTACTCTGAAAAAAGTAACGAAGACGAGGAGTAGAAGTTCATCAGTTCAACTCATAATCATGACTATGATGTTGGTGCTGTTGATGATGGCTGTGTCCAAGTGAACTCTGAAGAGCAGAAAGGAGATATTCTAGGAAGCCTTAAAGGGGGCGTGCGAAAGGTCATTACTCAGTGCAGTCACGGCTGTGTCAATTTCAACTCCCACCATTAGGCAGGCAATAGCTTCGAGCGCAAAGTTGATAAATCGGCGGCGAAGACTAGAGACTGGAGAGGCATCATTGTGTCGTCGGTAGAAAATCAATCAATTGTTTCGATACAAATGTTGCAGTTATTTATTTTGAATTGAGTTTCATTACTTGTTTATTTTTCTCCACTTTGTAATATTTTGCATTTTTGAGTTTTTCTATATTCCACTTCTAGAGTGCCATCTTACACCTTATATTACTTGTTTATTCATATAGATCACTTTCGTTTAATTTTCATTTGATCATAAATTAAATGAGGAATATAAGGTGTATAAATCAATAGGATGGCTTCAGATTATAAAAAGTAAAATCCTCAATTCACTCCTACGGTTTATCCTCAAATTGAATAGGCATGAAATTGACTTCTTTTTTTTGGAGTCGTTAGACTTGAGAAGGGATAAGAAATGGTGGGTAGTCTCGACAACTTTGAGGAGTATAGGCTGGTGACTGGTGTTTAAGGGTCGTAACATCTAGCAATTTAGTACGAAATTAAAATAAAGTCGAGAAGTATAACAACGTTTTATGTACACAAATAATATCGCTCACTTTAACAATGAGCTTATTCAAATTTACATTGAAGCGTTTTCTATATATATATATATATATATATATATATATATATATATATATATATATATATATATATATATATATATATATATATATATATATATATATATATAGTAGTGCATAATTGAAGGGTAAAACGGTAATTTTTTTTAAAATTATACTTTTAAGAATTAAAATTGTATTATTTGCAAATGAAAAATATACTCTTAGAATATGAAGCTATACTATTACGAAATAAAATTGTACATAATTTTATATTTTTGTGCGAGCCCATTATTTTACCTTTATTTTCTTTTTTTAAAATTGCACTTTTGAAAATTAAAGTTATACTATTTATAAATAAAAAAAAGTATTATAAAATATGAAATTGTACTATTAAAAAATGAAAAAATCATGATATGTATTTACAAATATATATCCGATATATTTTTAAAATTTCTCATAAAACATTATCTACATTCATATTTACAAGCCACTTATAGCGCTTGGGTTGAGAAAATATGACAATGGATCAAAGGCATGTGGTGCTACTAGGCTTACTATGCAACCAAAACCCAAGTATCTTAGAGAAAACCAATCACTATACAATACCACAGACTTCTCAGATTTTGGATAGGCAACGGGATAAGACAATGCTGCTTTCAGGAAAAAGCTTCATGTACACCAAAATTTCACCCCACTTTCTCAGAAAAAAGGGCAAAAGATTCACAAAAACATTTGTCAAAAAGCCAGAATTATCAGAAATTTCGGATGAAAAGGGAAAACCAAAATTTGAATTGAAGATCTCCAACAAAATTTTAGCTCGGTCTGCCATTGCAATTTTGGGATTGGGATTTGTTGATGCAGGGTAATAATCCTTTATCCTCCCCTCAATTTCTTACTGCAATACTTGCTTCAGTCTTACTTCTAATATTTCTAATTCTGTGATCATTCTTTGCAACATTGATCAGATACAGTGGAGATTGGTCAAGAATTGGAGTGATTTCTAAGGAAACCGAGGGTTTGCTAAAGATTGCAGCTTTTGCAGTTGTTCCTTTCTGTTTATTTCTTATATCTTTGCTAGCTAGAAAACCAGAAAACTGACAAATTTTCCGGTGCTAAGTTTATTATTCTGTATGGAAAATTGGAGCAAGTGAATTAGAACAAGTCAAGACTCAAATTGTATGTGTTTTCAAGTGAGTAAACCAGAAATGTTTTGCCTTGGAAGTACAATAATATGTGTTTCAAAGCTACAACACGAGCACAAATAAGAACAAGTGAAGACTCAAATTGTACAAGGAATAGTCTCGCCGTGAATTTATAAGGGTATGTATCGGAGACCCATAAACTCATGCGTATAAATGAGGAAAGATTAGTATTAGGGTGTTGGAGAAAAGATCAACCTCCAATGAATCTTACATATGAACCATCCATATATGTAAAAACATAAATGGGGAGGCTTAATAGGTAGCAAGGAGTATACCAAAAGACTATATATATTGGAGAAGACAAAAATGTAACTCAAGAGTTGAAACTCTAACAATCAAGAATGCATGCATTGATATTGAATATACTCTTAAATTAGAAATTATACTCTTTAATTGAAATTAGTAAATGAAAGACCAAATATATTGATCAAATTTATAGAAGATAAGTATTATTACATAGTGTTTAGTTGCTAATCAACTATTAATTCAAACTCATGACTAACTATATATATATATATATATATATATATATATATATATATATATATATATATATATATATATATATATATATATATATATATATATATATATATATATATAGGGGAGAGATCCAATGAGAAGAGTGCTTAAAATAAGAAGAATAAGAAGAGATCTTGACCATACAAATAGTAAGATCCAACGCTAGAGATTTCACGTAAAAAAAATATAGTTACTATAACAATAAAAAATGGTCACTATAATAATAAAAAGAGTCACTATAATCATAAAAAGAATCATTATAAGTGAAAAAAAATTATTTGGTCACTATGAATTAAAAAGGGTTACTATGAGTATGTAAAATATCATCTGTTAGATTTAAGAGATGAAGAGCTAAAATGGGTACTTAAAATGAGAAGGATGAGAAGGCATATTGACTCTTATCTCCTAAATCCAACTGATGATATTTTATGTACTCATAGTGACCTTTTTTTAATTTATAGTGACTAAATAATTTTTTTAACTTATAATGACTATTTTTATTATTATAGTTACTCTTTTTATTATTATAGTGACTACTTTTTATTGTTATAGTAACCATTTTTTTTACATGAAATCTCTAGCGTTAGATCTCTTACCATTTGAATGACTAAAATCTCTTCTTATTCTTCTTATTTTAAGCAACCTTCATTGAATCCCTCCCATATATATATATATATATATATATATATATATATATATATATATATATATATATATATATATATATATATATATATATATATATATATATATATATATATATATATAATTGACACACTAACCAAATAAATTTTACTAGTTAGTATAGTAGTCTTATAAAACACCCTAATTTAATTTTGAGAAGCATTGCCAACCAAATAAAGAAATGTTCATTGGAAAGAATAAATATAGATGAATATTTCCTCCCTTGTTGATGAATCGAAGTAGAACGTTCACACTTCACACCCTTGAGTAACAACATCTTGATAACTCAAACTCAAGTTCGATTCTTTGAGGAAATCATTAAACAAAGAAGAAAGATTAATGAAATCGAGTCTCGATGAAACCTCATCCCTTAAACCATCAAGTGAAAGCTTAAGAATTTTTTTTTATTTTTAAGCTTTTTTTAAAAAAAAATTGAAAAAAAAGCTACTGTTCAAACTATTTTTAAAAATAAGCCAAATTTAGGGGACTAAAAACGCTGTCTCGGGCAGCGTTATACCTAATAAAAAAATGCTGCCCTGCATGAGGCTAAATTTTGATGGAAATTTTGGGTCATATGAAAACGCTGCCCTGGGCAGCGTTATAGGTCAGAAAAAAAAACTGACTCTCAATAAAAATGCTGCCCAGGGCAGCGTTTTTCTTATAAAATAAAAAAAAAAATGGTCCTTAGAAAAAACGCTGCCCAGGGCAGCGTTTTTCTTTTAGCTAAAACGCTGCCCCGGGCAGCGTTTTTCCCTGACCCAGAATTCACCCTAAAACCCAGCCCCATGCAAAACGCTGCCCTGGGTAGCGTTTTTTTTCAAGCTAAAACGCTGCCTTGGATAGCGTTTTATTTCCGAACCTAAATTAACTTATTTTTAAAATTATTTTAAACAGTAGTTTATTTTTCGAATTTTTTAATTTTTTTGGCTCAAAAATAAAGTTTCCTCGAAAACTTAAAGTGTTCAAGCTCTTTAAGCCCTAAATTATCAATAGGCCTATCCCACCAATACCCGACACCATTGTTATTGCCACGTGGATTACCCCCACTGGACGTTGAAGCAACATTGATCCTCCTCTTCTCTACCTGGCTTTTGGCTATAACTTTCTCATACTCATACTGCTCGAAAACATCGCCAAAGTTATTCTCATTGCCATCAATATTACTGCTATTTTCCGTGCTTCTAAGAGGGAAAAAGTTAACGTAACGCTGAACAACGGAGTCAGCAGTAGGATGACCGAAGGTGAAGAGTTTACCAGCAGCGGAGAAAGTGATAATAGCAACCTCAGAGCCACACAAGGAACACAACTCACTGCCCTTCTTGAACAGACCGATACGTCGTTTCGAGAACGTCACTTGTCTGCTTGTTTTCCCTGTTCTCTGCTTCTGCTCATTATCATTCAGAAAACCCACTACTTGATCATCTTCCATAGTTTTTCTCTGAAAGTTATATGAATCAAAACATATATGCGAGTGTTTGTTGGATTGAATGCAGAACTTTGGTTCGTCAATAAATACACAAAAAAATTGTAGAATATTTGAGGAATATCTCGGACTAGCTAATTAAGGAAGGTTTAAAATATGAAATTATTACGCCTACATAGGTTTCCTTAATTAATGTATATGACGCAACGATGATCAAGATTTTAGTTATTATGTTTGAGATTCTTAATTACTTTCTTATTTCCATTTATAGCTTTTTTAAGGTAAGAATAAGACTAGTTGGGATGTTAGTGTGAATTGTGAAATTGTATGATTGGACTCGAGAATTAAATTTTTGACGGATATTGATCTCTTTTAATATTATTGCCTATTTTTTTGTAAAAAATAAAAGGTAAGAATAAACCGGGGATTTCATCGCTTTAAGTCAGCTTTTACCAAAGCAAGAAGCCAAGAATGTTTTGCGGAATGGCTTGGTGTGAAATACATGTTGGATAGCGAAATGAAGCAATTCCATCCTAAACCCTAAAGAAAATACATAATCCGAATTTTGTAAATATCCTTCGAAAATAATAAGGCCCATTGTGGTAGGATGGTAGTCACCTACACCCTCTATCCCTTTTTCTATATATGGAACCAAAATTTTAAATTTTGATGAAAAGTTAGGGATAAAGGGAGTACTTTAATAATTAGAGCCTAAATTAAAATTTAAGAGGCCCAAGAAAAAAGATAATGGTCTTGAACTAGTTTGGTAGGTATAGTTTTACAAAGTCTAGTCCATTGATGGTTCCATCCAAAAACAATCAACTATAAGACGACGTAGTGGTTTGAGATTGGAACGAAATTAATTCGTTAGTATATCTATAATTCTTATCATCTTTGAAATATCTCAAAAATGAATTCAAACACTGCAATCTCATTGGTCATGATAATATATTCCATTTGAGACTAAAATTTCATGATTTTTTATTCAGCATAACTCAGTACCACATAACGGTGGGTAGCATAATACTCTTAAGAAACACGGGGGTGTGGGAGGTCAACACTACCCTGTGGAGTTACATATATCAAAACACGATTGCAACAGAAATCGGTAATTGGAGTTGTTGAATCCTTTGGCACGATCACGCCCGTCAATTCAGGGTTTTCTCCTTCAATGATGCTCTTCGCTACCGTCCCCTGCTTCCCAAGCAACTCTGGCCACTCATACTTTTTTCCTATGTATACAAAGATATAATTAGACCATTATTTTTTGAATACTTTATGCATTGATTATTTTTTTACTTTAAAAAATTACATTTGACGATCTAATTTCGATGTTTGTTCATCCATTACGTAAAGTCAAAGAGGCTTATAAATTTCCTTGGTAGTTTAGGGTACTTCTTTGGTATTAATTATTACCATATTTAGGGAGGTTTTTCTTTAAACACATTCAAAAAAATAAACAATAAAAAGATATGTAAAAAAAAAGGATAAAAAATAAAAAGACTTGTTAAAAAACAGAGGGAGTATATATTGGAAAACGAATGAAAATATGAGGATTATTATGAACACAATATCTAATCTGATTATTTTTCTTATAACAGTATATGTATGAAGTAAAAATAAAAAGTACGTCATTTCTATAAATAAAAAAGGCATATCGAAAAATATTAAATAAAACTTTTAACTTTTATTAATATTTGTTATTTTTTACTTCTTGTTTTTAGTAACTTTATGTTCCCTTACTCATTTCATTCCTTGATTTGTAAAATTTGCTCATGTGTGATAAAAGGTAGTGCTGGTAATAATATAGTAAAATTTATCAAACCCTTTATATAAATTTTTTTATTAGTGTTGCTTAGTTTTATTGTATTAGATGTTTTACATTGTTAGAAAAATTTCATAATATACCCCAAAGTTTTCTGATATTTCAATATATATACTCCAAGTTTCCAAAATTTTTCATATATCCCTCGGTTATAAAAAAAAATATATTTAAAATATCCATTCAACCAACTAAGTAGTTAATTGAATGTCAATTTTCACCATATATCCATCAATCCAAAATTTAATTCATATATACCCTTAACCTAAAACCTAATTCAACATATTTAAAGGTATATGGAGAATTAAGTTTAAAATCAATTGATGAAAAATTAACGTCTTGAATGGTATTTCAATATTTTATAAATATGAAAAATTTGAAAAATTGAAGGATATATGGTTAAATAATTGAAAATTGAAGTGAATATCATGAAATAACTTTACATTGTAAGCAAAATGATGATTGGAAATAAACCAACAAATATTTATGAACTTTTGAATCAAAATTTTTAAAGAAAAGAAATAGTGAAAGAACTTAATTTTCATAGCTTTGGAAATAAATCAAGACTTGGAATATACAGTAAAACATGTTCAAGTAATAAGAATATAATATGAAATTGTAAACTAGTTACTATCACTACACTAGTTCACAGTGCCCATATACCTTGAGTGCAGCATGAAGAAAGCTCACAGTGCCTAGGATTTTCACAAGGTGGATAGCCCATTCTTTACTTCTTCAACTTCTTGTCTAATTTTTGTTGTGCTTATTATCTTCCATGGTTCTCTTCTTTATATAGCATCCTTTGTATGGTTTGAAAGCCACATATTTGTTTGAGCATTAGCCAAAAACAATTGCCTTGTAAGGGAAAAAAAATCATTAGCTATTTCCTTTCCTTCTTAATAAATATATTGATATGATTCCTTTCCTTTTTAGTGAAATAGCCTATAATATATTAATATATTATTTTAAAATCATTTGAGAAATATATTTGTTAACTTAATTTCATTGCTAACCAATCATTTTCCAAATTTGATTTTTTACTATATTGAATTATTGACCAAATCATGATTCTACACTGTATTAAAACCAAATCATGATTTCCTATCATATTGGATTATTGAACAAATCATGATTTCCTACTATATTAAATTATTGACCAAATCATGAATAACTAATGATTTATGCCCTCCGTTCTTTTTTTTTTCTATTTTTACTTTTTGTGCAAATCTCAATATAATTTAAAATCATTATTGACCAAGTCATGATTTCCTACTATATTGAAATATTGACCAAATCTTGATTTAATTTTATACTATTTTAAATTATTAACCACATGATAACCTAATAATTTACTCCCTTTGTTCCTTTTTCTTTATTCTCATTTATTTTTTTTTTGCACAAATTTCAATACTAATTGAAAAATTCATATACCTTCAATTGTGCATTTGTAAAAATAAATAAAAAACTAATATTTGAAAAATGTACATTGAGATGAATAACAATATCACAAATGAATATATTTTTAATCTAAATGGGGGAGAATTTTTAGTCAAAGTTTGACTCCAAAATCTATAATATCTCAAGGGGAAAGAAAAAAAGAATGCATGGAGTAAATTAATTGCCTTTCAAATCATGATCACTTAATAGTTTATTTAAATAATTTTCGAATTGAATACTCCATTTTTATATCTCTTTTCAACTTACTATTTATGTATTTTTGACCTTCGATATTAATTTTATATGTAATAAAAAAAATACCAACCCTCATTCTAATATAATTACAACAATTTAATGTTCACACATATCGAGACACAACTATAATCATAAACCGTTAATTTTTGATTAGCTTGAATTAGAAAATGTTGGTATCATGAAAGTATACAATAAAGTTAATTTAACAATATTTTGCTTGGTATTATTCATTTATAATTACTTATTAAAAATATGTGGTTAAAGTAGTGAAAAATAAAAAGTCAAACTATCGCAATTATATTAGAATAGAGGTTGGTGCTATCATGTGGTATCTTGTTAGAATTATTGTAGATTTTTTGTAATTTTAATTCAAATAGAAATATAGATATTTAATTTTTATGGTCAAATAGGAAGAGCATTAAAAAACATGGAGTATTATTTTAATTGAATATCTTTGTTTGAATATGAAGAGAACAAGGCAGCCCGCACCCTATCTAATTATATGAATATGAATAAACTTTAAAATTTGGATGAAATAAATGAGCTTAGTGTTGTTTTTGGATTAAACATAAATAAATACATTCTGAACTAATTTTTTAACCAAAAATTTGAGCTGATATTGCTTAATTTTTCCTTGTGACTCATTAAAATATATTGGTACATTCATCCTAAAACTTTTGTTGTTTGCTTTATCACGACGACCTATTTAGCCTTTGATTATTCCCTAAACTGATTTTTAAAAAATTGTGCAGTTTTTTTTCTTCAGAAATGGGTTTTCAGTTTTACACAAACTCACTTATTTGGTTGACGTGCAACCAGAATAATACTGAATGTACTCAACAATTAAAATCTCCCTTGAGAGAGAGGGCGCCTTACCTTGAGAGAGAGGATACCTACCTAGTAAATTAAGGATCTGAATGGCGGACTTACCCTTTGGCATGGTGAGTCAAGTGACTCACTAAGGCCAAAAAAAATTTTAAGTATTTTTTTTTAAAAAAAAAATTGAAGTATTTGCTTGTATTTTGTACTTTTTGAACATATTTGATTATCGATTGTGACTCACCAAGTAAAAAATCGTGGGTCCGCCTCTCATTACCCGTGACTCAGTGAGAGACTTTCTGGTGGGATAGGGTTATGGTGGAGAGATGTTAATTGTGCAGTTTCTTTATCCAGCAGAAGGAAATGGAATGTCAACAAGTCCAAGATTAAGAAAAACTATGAGTCTATAACACGATAGCTCCAACAAATAAGGATTGCAATTTACAAAGTCTTTATCCTCAAACACAACCGTCACTTGAGGATCATCGCGCTCAATGGTGTTCTTAGCTAACGCTGCTTCTTTGCCCAGCAATTCGGCCACTGATACTTTTTCCCTATATTGATAACAA
Source organism: Dysphania ambrosioides (assembly GCA_026401315.1). Lineage (NCBI taxonomy): Eukaryota > Viridiplantae > Streptophyta > Magnoliopsida > Caryophyllales > Amaranthaceae > Dysphania > Dysphania ambrosioides. The sequence continues at coordinate 3,853,280 of CM048666.1, forward strand.
GTAAAAATGGAATTAAATTTTACATTAGAGAGAAATACACATAATTAGATGTTTATACATAAGTGGTACTAGCTATGAATCAAATCAGATAATAAAGGAACGTAGGAAGGATATACTGAGTAAATAAGTTTCGACAAAAAGAAGTTTTTTTTTGCAGCTAAAATAAAACTATTGCATATGCATTATCTAAATGCTCAAAAAACGAGCTTACAATCCAATTGTAGAAGATTTTGGGAAATGGTTGAAAATAATCAAAATAGACGGCTTCAATCATTCATAGGGCCCAATTTGATCATGTAAGACTTATAATGTCTACAAATGTGTTACTTCATATCTCAGTAAGTTCAAAATTGTCTTTAATAACCGAATTGTCAAATTAACTCTACGTTATTTTTAAGATATTTTTTAGAAATTTCGTAATTATAATAAATTTACAAGATATATATTATTTATAATTGAACTTTAAATGTCCTAAAAGTGAGAATATGACCCAATTATAGGATTTTTGAAAATTAATTGAAATGTATTTAGTGTTAAAGTAGATGATTCTAATAACTATTATGGCTTAATATGATCTTGTAAAATCCATATATGGCAATCATATCAATATGTTCTCTCAACTTGTACAAAATTATCCAAAATGGTCGAATTTACAGTTATATTATACACTATTTTTGTAAATTTTCAAAATTGAAATAAAGGTACAAGATACATAATTACGTGGGTTATTGATGAAGTTTGGAACCATTCAATATCTTAAGGCATAAAAAATGAGTTTTATTTTCATAGTTTTGAATTTTAGTTAAAATGAGAGTTTTGAATCAAAATAAATGATTTTAATCATTTTTAGGATTTAATATGACCTTATAAATCCATGATCAACATATCAAGGTGCTCTAATTATGTCCAAAATGATCGAATGTCAAATGCTAATATACATTATTTTTGAGATAATTTCGAAAAATTTTAATTTACTTCTTCGAATGTGATTTTAAAATTGAAATTAAGGTATAAGATGCTTCATGAGATAATATGAGGTGGTTTGAACGTTTTCAATAATTTAGATTCGGTCTCAAAAAGCTATAAACATAATTGTAATCATGCATTTTGGAACAATATGGTTAACATGACTATCTAGAGGTGATAAATCCTAAAACTATAATTTTTTGTCTAAAATGCAAAAGTTGGTAAAATAAAAAGAAAATCGTATGATTCAAGTCAAATCATACATCGTAGGCATTATTCAGTTACAAGTCACACAACATCAATGGCACGAAGGTGTCTCCCTCTTATGTAGGGTGGCAAAAACTAACCCAAGCCGCCAACCCGACTCAAACCCAACTCATTTATAAAGGGTTGGGTTGAAATTTTCAACCTAATTAATTAAATGGGTCAATCCAACCCAACCCGATTAATAAACAGGTTAGGTCGGGTTGAAATTTCTATCCCGATCCGACTAGTTTATTATTGGGTTTGATTTTTATATATTAGCCGGGTTTAATTAATGTGGGTCATAAACTCAAGTCATAATTACCACCAGCCAACCCTAGTTTCTATTTTTTATTTGCATTACGCCACTTTGCCTCTTCACTCTTAGTCTTCAATTTTTAATTTTTTTTATCTCTTGTCTTCTTCTTCACTTCTCAATGCTCTATTTTTTTATTCATTTCTCAGTACTCTCTACCTCGTCTTAACATATTGTCAAACTTTTCAATTTGGTTGTATTAAGACTATGTCAAATTTGAAAATTTTATTTTGCATTGCTTAGAACTTGAAATATTAAAAACTCAAATAAATTTAACTCATTAAACAGGTTGGATTGGGTCAACCCGAACCCATAACGGATTGGGTCAACCCGAACACATAGCGGATTGGGTTGAGTTGAAATTTTCAACCCATTTAATAAATAAGTTGATTTAGATTGACATATTTCAACCTAAACCCAAATGAATTGAACTCGAATACAACTCAATCCGACCCAATTCATTGCCACCCCTAATCCTATGGGCTATCACGGTCTCAACGGGGGGTTAAACAACTCAACCAAAGTCGTGTTAATTGCTATGAAGTATGAACTCGTCTCTATTCTTTCTCGTCTTTCTTGGTTAACAAGTCTCTCCTCCACTTTATTGACAAATTAGTCCTCATAGTAAATAGTAATTCAATCCAAAACACTATTTTAACCGCCATTTCAAAAATAAAAATCTCCTCAAATTTCAGATTTTCCCTCATTTACGTTCTCTCTCCTCTCACGTAACGTCGCCAGGTTCGTTCGTCTTCACCTTTTCTTTTTTCTAGTAGCTCTGATCTGTTGTATTCGTCTTCGGATCCGCTTCAAATTTGTCCGGATTTCATCTCTATTCTTCACGCTTTTTGAAAATGATTTTTACAATGTCGCTGTGATTTTTTATTTTGCATTTTTTGAGAAAAATTGCTGAATTAGGTCTCAATTGCTATTTTTGGAAGGTGTAAAATCGTGGCTTGATTAGGTTAGTTTCTAGATGTTGGAATTCAATTGAGTGTTGAATCTGGAAATGCTAGGAATTGGTCAGATATATGTTATTGTTGATGATATCACCTCTTGAAATAGTATTGTTTGGTGATCTAGTCATATGTTCAGGTAATGGTATCAGAATTTTTACAGTTTAGATGAATTAGGAAGTGAATGATGATTGTCATCAGCTCATTGTGATTTGTGAGCCGGAATTCTCTATTAGTACACGTTTAACTCGTGGCGAACTGATATGTTAATGTAACTTTGACAACATTTTACACCAGAGCCATGCTTTTCTAGGGTGGATTGGATGAGATTTTGTGTATTGAGCGAATTCGGGTTGATACTTTATGCAAGTCAGTACTGGCAATTAGGTGCTTTTATTTAGTTGTGAGAGGGAGGAAGGGAGGTGTTCGGACTGAGGAAGTTTTACCTCAGGCCTGATGAATACTCTTCTTGAATCATTTGATAGCTGCATCTTAATAAACACTCAAAATTTTTCGTCATAGATATAAGAAATATTGCTTCTTTGACACTCTTGTGGTTAATCATTTCATCTTTAGCTAAAATATCTCTAAGTTGACATAGAGAAGTTTCAAGAGAACATTCTTCACAAAAGTTATCTTCTATCTTGAATACTTCTTTAACCTCAATTTTTGTCTTAGGTTTTGAATCTAGCGTAGGAGTACTAGAGGTCCTTGATTCTCTAGTGTAATTGGTTGTTTAGGCTTGTATGAAGAGGAATAAGAACCCTTCAATGCCATTTTATCTCTTGTCCATATGAAGTCCTCTTCTTGCTTCTCAAAACGTTCATCCATATATGTTCTTTGTAGTCGTTTGGATTAATTTCCATGTCCTAAATGTTGAACTTGAGCTATTTTTTGACCTCGTCAACTTCATTGTGTACTAGGTTTAAGGACATTCTTCTCAATGATTAGGTTGGGGGTATAGACGTTATCCCTGAGTTCTTGATTATGCATAGAATTTAGCCAAGCCACCAATTAGGTTAATTTATGTTAGAATGCAGATGGATCTGGCACATTTAGTTGAGAGAATTGGCCTAGCTGTCTCACAGGCGATGATGGCGAAGGAGCAGAGATTAGCTAGTCAACACACGGCGGGGTTAGAGCAGCATACCCAACAACTGAGGGCCAATATGTCACATTAAAACTACACTTTGGTCAGGGTCAGCATCAAGGGGTGCCCAGTAAGAAAATGGGGGAAGAAAAGTGTGAATCAGATGGATTATACATACCTCGAATTATGAAGGCGTGGGGTCATTTTCTGAAGGGCCACCACCTGAGTCTGGAATGATGGCGAGTTGGAGAATGAGGAAGTTAGATCTTTCGATTTTCAAGGGAGAAAACCCCGATGGGTGGAGGATAAGCTAGAGGTCGTTGTGGTCGCCTTGGACGGGGATGATTTGCTCCTTTATCAGTGGGAGCATAGCCGACGAACGTCGTTGAGGTGGGAGGAAATAATAAGGTTGCTTCTCTGCCAGTTTAGGTCTACGACCACGGGAACACTATAGGAACAATGGCTTTCACACTAGCAGACAGGTGGTGTTGTGGATTATCGGAGGCGGTTATAGAACTCATCGCACCTTTAGAAGGAGTGCCGAAAGATATTGCGCGGAGTCAATATATTAATGGCTTGGAGGAAGGGTTAAGGGAAGAGGTAAGGTTGTTGGGCCCGAGGACTCTGGATATGGCCATGGATTTATCTCTCAAAGTCGAGGAAAAGATGAGATATAGGTCGAGGCTTTGGGTTGAGTCTAAGAGTCTCTCTTCTTCAAACTAGTGGTGGACCGACCTTTATCCCTATCAGTAGTTCAGAACCGAATCAACTACCAGCCTATACCCTCTCAAATGACATCCTAGCAAATGAGGCCCAGTGCAAGAGCTGGCCTAACTCTTCCAGTGGCCAGACCTTTAGGGGAAATTTGTAGACTCTTAGATAAAGAGGTCCAGTACAAAAAAGAGAAAGGTTTGTGCTTTAAGTGTGATGGGAAGTGGTCCCAAGTGTCCAAAACGCGAGCTCAGTTGGTGGATAGCAACGTTGAAGGTGAAGACGAGGGCAGCCATGACACCTCGGAGATAGAGACAACCATAGAGGTAGAAGAAGCAGTTTCAGGTGGGGATGATAGAAGACACTCCAAGAATATTGTTAAATTCAGTACGGGGGTTTACGGATCCGAAAACAATGAAGATGGGAAGTGTGATGGGAAGTGGTCCCAAGTGTCCAAAACGCGAGCTCAGTTGGTGGATAGCAACGTTGAAGGTGAAGACGAGGGCAGCCATGACACCTCGGAGATAGAGACAACCATAGAGGTAGAAGAAGCAGTTTCAGGTGGCGATGATAGAAGACACTCCAAGAATATTGTTAAATTCGGTACGGGGGTTTACGGATCCGAAAACAATGAAGATGTTGGGGATGATTTACGAGAAGGAAGTGGTAGTCATGATTGATCTGGGCCCGACCCACAATTTCATCTCATCTCCGATGGCCCAATATCTTGGTTAGTCACCACTTCGGGAAAGAATTATGGCATGGTTTTGGGAACAGGGAATCGGTTCAAAGGGATGGTTAGTGTAAGGAAGTGTGCCTCTTGTTGACAGGGTTACATATCGTGGAGGATTTCTTGATTCTACCATTGGGCAACTCATACCGGGAGTACAATGGCTACAGAAACTCGGTACTATGTCAACAAATTGGAAGACACGGATCTTGAAATTCCAATTAGGGGGCAAAAATGTGACGTTGAAGGGAGATCATTCGCTTGGAAGGACAAAGATTTCGTTGAAGGCGATGTTTAGAACGTTATTGAAGGAAGGGAGTAATCCGGTCAATGTACGACCCTATAGGGAGTTCCAAAAAGATGAGATTGAAAGGTTGGTGACAGACATGCTGACTGCATGGATTATTCAGCCCTCATTGAACCCATTTTCTAGCCCGGTCTTGCTGGTGAAGAAGGACGGGTCGTGGCGCTTAAAGTTAACCTATGTTAGAAGGAAGAAGTATTGAAATGATGTTAGCCTCGACAACAAAACGGTTAAAGGCAGAAGAATCTTTTTTAAATATGTGGTAGTAGTATTATTGGAAGGGGGGAAGTTTGTTAGGAGTGTGTTAGGGGTATAAATAAGGGTTAGCACGTAGGGAAAAGGCATGCTGAAAATTGTAAGTTAGCTTACCTTGGGAGAGAATCCTTCCTCTCGAATTGAAGTACCCCTTTTGTAATTAATCTCATCAATATCAGAATCATCTTGCTTCGATCCCTAGCCGATTATCACCTTAATTAGTATGCTCAATGCATCGTTCCATTTTGTGGCGTATTAGGCATTGCACAGTTCTACGCTATGCCAAAATTGTGTGTTATTATCTCTTTATGCTTTCAATTTTAGTGGTATCATGGTTTTTTCTTGTGGGTCTTCGTAAGTTTTTCTACTCCTACACAATTGATTTCACTCCAAAAATGGAGTTTTTTTTTTCTTCTCCATGTTCATCGATCTAATTATGAGTTTTACAAGTTTGAAATCGATGTAAAAATTTTGCTAGGTTAGATTTGATTGTTAACTTGATTGACAAGGGCTTTCTGTGAGATGATACAGCCATAGCAGGTTTTTAAAAATGTATTGTTTAGTGTGTCCTCTACTCCCGTTGCACTTTTATCATGCTTCTTGTTTGTTATTTATGATTTTGTTTCCCTCAGGTTTTGAAGTTTCGTTGATCACCTGTGTTACATGAGATTTTTGTCACAACTCTCTTTCTCAGTGAAGCCTGATGTTTGCAAGTTCAATAAACAATGTTTGACCTCAGTTTTTCAATCTCAAGGCTATTGGCTATTTCAGATGCTTTTGGCCCTGTTGTATTGGGATGGCTGGTTACGGGAATATTTGGACTTGTAGCTATTCTATTCGCACTCCTTAAGTGGCAGAAAAGAAATGCTTTGAATTGGGTTAAAGCTGCTGCTAGAGCTAAGCAAAAAGCATGGAAAAAGTTAAATGTCCCATTATCACATCATACATGGGCTGAAGATTATGCTTGCAGTGAGCAGCTATCTACATGTTGTGTTTGCTTAACTTCTCTGTCATTCTCACAAAATTTAGGCACCAAGACAGTGTTCCATACCCCTGTTCATCGTTGTGCTATTTGTGGTGTAGCTGCTCACTTCTATTGCTCTCAGTATGCAACAAAGGACTGTAAATGTTTTGCTCAAGCTGGCCAGAGCCATGTGCAACACCATTGGTCTGAGAGATGGTTCAAGATGGATGATAATCCGGACACTTCTGCATTTTGTTTTTACTGTGATGAGCCTTGTGGTGTCCCTTTGATTGATGCTTCACCTACATGGCACTGCATGTGGTGTCAGCGTCTCATTCATGTCACTTGTCATGCCAAGATGTCCAAAGAATCAGGTAATATATGTGATTTGGGTCCTCTTAGAGATATCATTCTATCTCCTTTGTGTGTGAAAGAAATCAATGTCAGATCTGTGAGAAGCTTACGTTCGATTAGAGAAGAAATGATAGAATCCACTGTCAGTGGCGAAATGAGACGAAGGCGCCATCGGAACAAAAATGGAACAACTCGTTCTCTTAGTGGCAAGATCAAGGATGTGGAAGCTCCAGATTTCCCACTCCGTTATGTGCTTAATGGTATAGCTTCTTTGAAGAAATGCTACAGTGAGAAAAACTTGGACATTTTGTCAAGAAATGACAAAGTATATGGATCAATTGGAACCAACGGATTAATCAAGAAAAGTGGAACATTAACATACGGACAAACCAAGAAATACAAGTTAGTGGATTTGTCGAATAGTGCAAGACCTATTTTGGTTTTTATAAATGCTAGAAGTGGAGCACAGAATGGGCCTTCTCTCAGGAGGAGACTGAACATGCTGCTGAATCCTGCACAAGTAATTAATAGATATTTTCAGCATTTCAGCTTATTTTTTACACTTGCATTGGAATAGTTATTTCCCGAAGGGTTGCTGGCATTTTTTTGCTGTTCTGCGTTAACAATGTAGAGGAAATGGAGAGGGGATGTGAGAAAAAGTTGTTACATTGTGTGGCTGATTCATTGAATGATACCTTGCTATTTCTTTGTTGTGTTATCTACGGTTCCAATGGGGACCTGTATAGTCATATCTTAAATTATTACTCACATCAATAATAGTTTTTTTTTTGAACTTTGGATTGCTTCTTCGCTGTGTGGGGCAATTTTCAACATCATTGTTTTCCTAGATTCTGACTAGTTTCTAGTCTTTCTACGAGGCGTTCTTAGGCGCTACATTGCTGAAACCCAAGTATTTAAACAGGCCTTTGTGAGGCTTTTTGGCTACTTTATTTTCAAGTCTACGACTTGTTTTTACACAAATAAGCTTTATGCTTAAGAGTTACGCATTGTTTGGATGAGGCGCACCTCATGCCTGGACTTTGCGCATGGCCCCAAGGCCCTTATTATCTTGGTGCAGCTTGAGTCTTTTCAAATATTGATTCTGCCTGACACACCATAAGCTTTTTGTGCATTATCTTGATCTTGCCTGTTGGTTGGTTCCATCTTCACTAAGCTGCTCTAAGATTACCTTGGTTCCATTAGCCATTCCTTCGGTCATTCCATATGTTTATACCACCGTTTTGCATATAGTTGTATTACAAGTCTGTAAAAGAATAGGATGTTTTGCACTTTCCCAGAATGATGTATCACCTCCTTCTATTCTACAGTCAGCTAAGTGGGTAGTGGGTTAATTTTCTTCATTAACTGATAGACCACTCTTTATCGGACAAATATGTTTCTTCAGCTGATATTCCTTTCTATGGCAGGTGTTTGAATTGAGTTCTTCCCAGGGTCCTGAGACTGGTTTGAAATTATTCAGCAATGTGCCAAATTTTAGAGTATTAGTATGTGGTGGAGATGGCACTGTTGCATGGATTCTTGATGCAATTGAGAAGTTCAATTTTGAGTCACCTCCGCCTGTTTCTGTTCTTCCGTTGGGCACAGGAAATGATCTTGCTAGGGTTTTACAATGGGGTGGGGGTTTCTCAAAAATTGAGGGACCTAGCTTAAGCAATGTTTTACATGAAGTTAATCATGCTGCCATAACAATGGTAGACCGCTGGAAAGTTGATATTAAACAAGATAACTCGAACAGTGATGCATATAGGATGCACTCAAAATTTATGATGAACTATCTAGGTATATGAAGGGGGCATTGCTTTATTTATTTCTTTATCTGTTGTTATGAACTCTGATATATTGCTTGTAAATTTATAGGTATTGGATGTGATGCCAAGGTTGCATATGAATTTCATGTGAACCGGGAGGGAAATCCTGGGAAGTACTACAGTCAGGTAACACTTTCCCCGATTTCTTGAACTTTATGCATTTGTTTTCCCATTATGTGTGCCGTAGGTCTTTTGTCTTCTGATGTACCTCTCATGTGTGTTTTACCTCCATTGGTTCTTGCTTGAAAACTTTGCATTTTTTTACACATTTAGGATATAAGCTTCTTTTTTTTTTTTGGCAATGATAAGCTTCTTTTTAATGCATTGTTTTAGTGTAATACTGTAATCTTACTGAATTTAGTATGATTCCCCATGTGACATTAAACTTGTAGGAGTTATTATTAGAACGTTTACAAACTGTGTCAGATAACATTCCATTAATTTTTCTCTATCCCATATACAATGATTAAAACTTCTTTGCAGTTTGTGAACAAATTGCGGTATGCAAAAGAAGGTGCTAAGGATATGATGGACAGGGCTTGTGCAGATTTACCGTGGCAAGTTTGGCTAGAAGTGGATGGAAAGGACATCCTGATCCCTAAGGTATGCGGTGATGTAAAAATCTGTACAAAATTCTTAAGTATTGGTAATGTAAGTTATTCCGTTTATATTTTTTTTGTGGATTTAGCAATCTGAATTGTGATTGAACCACCTGATCATAACAGGATGCTGAAGGTTTGATCGTTCTCAATATTGGTAGCTACATGGGTGGTGTAGATCTTTGGCAAAATGATTGTGAGCATGATGATCATTTCACTCGTCAATCAATGCATGATAAAATGCTTGAGGTTGTCTGCGTCTCTGGAGCATGGCACCTTGGAAAACTGCAGGTACGGGAATGTTCATTTGGTGCTTCAACTGCTTTCTGCAATTATTTCAAAAAGGGGAAAAGTTCAATGAACAGACAAGTTGCTAAGTTGCTACTGTGTTAGTCTTCACCTCTCTCTTACTAACAAAAGAAACGATGTATATTGATTCTATTATTTCAGCCTCAGAGCTCTTGTAGAAAACCCCATATTTTTAGTAGGAAAAGTAGTTCTGAGATGTAACCTGAGAGAAGTGAATTATTGTTATAATTACTGTGCCAAGTGAGGGTGAGGAGATATGGGTTTATGTCCGTATATTTTTCGCCAAGATGACTTGAACCCAGTTCACTTTATTTAGTTTGCTCAAGTGAGTTGAATGTGGGCTATGCATTCATTGTTATTGCCTTGTCCTGCTTTACAGGTTGGTCTTTCTCAAGCCAGGAGGATGGCCCAGGGGAGTGTCATAAGAATACATATTTCCAGTGCATTCCCAGTCCAAATAGATGGGGAACCATTTATTCTACAGCCTGGCTATCTGGAAATATCACACCATAAGCAGGTATGTTGTTAACCTTGTGATATGTCATTTTACCTCTTTTTCTTGGCAAGTATTGATATTCGACTCTGTTAGGCCTTGACTTTTTGAGGTTGATGCATTTCCACCAGATATCTTAGGTTATTGTCCTTCCAAGCATCTTAATAACATATTTACGACTTATGTGTTTCAACGAGATATCTTAAGTTATTGTCTTCCCAAAGATCTTAGTACCGCGTTGACTATATTAAGGCTGATGCTTTTTAATCAGAGATCGTAGTTATTGTCTTCCCAGTCCTTTGTTTGCTTCATCTTGTGAAAAGCGTTGAATTTGTATTCATTTTAATCAGTTTCTTCTAAGCCTTATAACGGACACTCTTTTTTCCATTGTTGCAAGCTTTTAACCCACTGTCATCTTCCATTCCACACGCTTTGCATTTACTTTTTATATTTGTCTTGCTCGTCTAATTTACTGTAATATTGTTCATCATTTACATGATATTCTCCTAGCTGGACTTGTTTTCCTGCCATTGTTCATTTGGGCACACTGAAGAGCTTACTTCTTGATGCTGTCCGGTTGACATTGTCTTTTCCTTGGATATTTCTGCGTCCTCTTGACATTGTCTTTACCTTGAATGTTGATTATTCCCCGCCAACTTGGACTGGAATCCCTATCAGATCAAAATACTGTATACTCTGAATGTTTTAATCCCTTGTTGATATTCTAGATTAACCCTTTTAATTGTGCTGTTTGGTTCATATCCAAAGATATAATCCTTAGTTAACGTAGTGTCAAGGATTGAACATGGAACTTAATATAACTTTGCTTTGTTAGAGACATGGGCTAACATCTTATCACGTATGGATAAATTTTTTACGCCGACCTATAGGTGGCAAGAAAGAGGGTTAGTGGTCACTTACGGTTTCAACATTGAATGCCTTTTCTTTACAGCAATGAGTATTGCTCATCCTCCCCCCAAACACACAATAAAATGGCAAAACATAGAAAATCGAAAAGGCTTCTAATCTGATTGATTGCGTTTGTAGGTGTTTATGTCAAGGAAGTCATCTGAAGAGCCTAAAGCCCATGCTGCTGCAGTGATGTCTGAGGTTTTGTTGGATGCTGAGTGTAAAGGCATTATCAACTCCTCTCAGAAAAGAGTATTAATTGAGCAGATAGCTCTTGGGCTTTCATAGTGAAAGGTTGGGCTAATTTTTGGTTTTCCCTTTCTCACTTCTCTAATCTTTCTGGCACTTATTTGTTCATTTACCCTTCCTTGTGCTCTTTCCACTTGGCCTTGGTGCACATTTCAGAATTGCTGGCTGACAAAAGTTCCCGTGTTGGTAGTCAAGAATATATGAAGGCATTCAATGCCTACAGTTTTGTCTCAAATGGATATAGAGAATTAATTAGAGATTGTGTTCGAGAGTTCCGTGACGTATAGATTGAGATTGTAGATAGATCTAATTGTGTAAAGTGTGAATGAAGTAATTTACTTAGAATTTTGATTCTCAGAACAGTTGGCAAAGACCTGTATCCTCCAATGTAAGCAAAATGACTTCTCTCATGATGCTGTATTTGTGGCGTCCTCAGCAAAATATATCTGTCTTGGTGCTGTAATTTTGGTGTCCTGTTTCTGTTGTCTCAGCGTTCCTCTCATTTGTTTTCTAGTTAAATAGACAGTACACGATGGGAATGAAACACGATTGAAAGTTGATCATTTGTTTCAATTTCAGATGTATACTTCATGTCAAAACCATCAATATATATACCTAAACAATAATATCAAAACCCTCACCACATACTAATTATTTCTGGTATAATTAACTTGTCCTCAGAAATATGTCGCATTGGCTCATGTTCTGTATTATTTTATTTAAAATACTATTCAATAATAACGTAAATTTGATTACATACTTTGTCTCTTAATTCTTTGAATTTCCATTATATACTTCTGCGTTTACATTATATCTGTGCACCAGTAGTGGCAGTGTTTATATTGATTTCAGTGTACCATATAGTTCAAGTAATAGCTGGGAAGCCTGGAATTTCCTACCTCTATAAATCCATCGTCAAGACTCTGAGACAGAGCCAAGACCAGACCAACGTTCGCACGGGTTGTCGCAGAAACAAATGGTCACAAGAGGACGATTAATAAATGTCCAACGAGTTTATATTTACTACTACGGGGGGCTCAGGACTGGGCTTGATTCTATCAAACCTATACACATTTGACTAAAAAAATCCGTACCCATTAAAATAAATTCTGGCCATCTAATCAGTGATCACCTCACTGTGTCAGCTTTATTAAATTACGAGCATGCTTAGACAAACAATCCTTTTGAATTTTTGGGGGTACTTTCTACTAATCGCATCTTTTTCGAATCAAAACACACAATTTACTAAGTTAGCTAGCTAGCTAGCTGGTGACAACTCTCTTAGTTTAGGACATTCATGCTTGTTTCATTCACTTGTGACTCAAGTTAGCCTTTCCCACCATCCATGCCTTCCATGGTTCATCATTGAGCCTGCCTAACTATAAGATCGAATAGTGTCCTATATACTTCGTCTTTTTTTCATGGTAGTATTTGGAATCCTACATGCATTAAATACAAAGTAACTTCGTACTCCATTTATCCCTTATTGTTTGCTCCAAATCTATAAGGCAAAAACTAATGAAAGCTTGTTATTCTAAAAATTTACTTTTAGATGTATCCAACAAGATCTCATTTAAATATATTATTTCTTATGATGATGAGAATTTATGGTCAAACTTTTTAAACTTTAACTCTATAAATAAAAATATAGTGAAAATTAAAGACAGAGGAAGTATTTCACTATTTTATCAAGAGAGTTTAACTTACCTTTACCCACTTCATTTTCTTTAGAGGAGGTCCTAATTCGAATCCAAATAAGAGCGGTTGGGGGTTGGGATGAAGTGTATATTGTATTAGTGTATCTGCATGATAGTAGTCGTAGAGTATTAACAACACCATTTCATTACCTAAATTTGAAGGTCAATTGACCCCTAAATTTAAAATATATATATATATATATATATATATATATATATATATATATATATATATATATGTAATAGCATATTTCAATTCTACATTGTACACGTTATAATGATGTAATGGTGTGAAAGATAGAAAATATATCTTTTATTTTTTAAAGGAGACGATGTTTTAAACATTAGACAATACACAGAAAATGCAAATAATAGTGTGCATTTAGAGGGAGACCATACATAGTAAAGGGAAAAAAAAATCCAGATTTGATGGATGGAATGATCATAGACTTACATAGCCTAATAAAGAGACAAAACCCACGCATCTATTCGTCTTCCTCAAGTTAACCAACACCCCTGCAAAAAAAAAAAAAAAATTTGTCTCTCCTTTGTTACAATTTTCTTAATAAGAATTTGTACATCATCAATAAGCTAAATTTAGCAAGTTTCATCAAATGCACAAAATCATTACTTTGCCACCTTTGTAAATTGAGGATTTGATAAAATGTCACATCCTAAAGATCGAGTTGCTGGAAAACTTATACTCATTTAAAGTTTTAAAGTTGAGATAAATGTTTGATTGCAACTAAGAAATTCATGATCCATAAATTTAGTTCTCCATGCATATGTTTTTTTGGCTTAAGTAATCTCCCTTGGATAGTTGGATACATTACTCCTCATATCTGAAACTTCCTTGTTCCCCTCTATTTGATTTGATATACATGAAATTAACCATCGAGCTAAACTTGTACGATTACATAAATTGATAAAATAATTTAGTTGAATCATTCATAAAAAATAGCAACGTAACAATTGATTGCTTTGTAATTTGACACTACAAAAGCAACTACCCCGCCATTTTTATACCAATGAAAAAAATGGAAACTAAGTCATTTTTTCATTTTGATAGATAATATGCTAAGATTCTCTTGTAAATAACATAACATTATCTTGCATTGTATTTTAGATATACTAAGACTATAATACTTAGTCTGTAAATCAACTATAAATATTGTCTTAATGAGAAGACTCCGATCATGGAGAATTACATAACTTAACTTGGTATCAGATTCTCTTTAGGGTGTTCTTTCTTTTCTCCCCTATCTCGATCCTTTTCCGAGTTTATTTTTTTTCCTTCTCTTCGATCCTTTTGTTTCGTCTTGCACTATACGCCACCAACATGGCTGGAAACGACGACCTTCCTCCTCCCTCTTCCCTTCCCCCCCATCTTCCTCTACTACCTTGTTTCATCCAGCCTTCGTCATATCCAACATCAAGAACCATATTAGCATTGCCCTTGATCATGCCGACGCACAATATGCGACATGGGTGGAGTTGTTTTAGATCATAGCTTGCGCCTTCAATATCCTTGACCATATTGATCCCTCTATCCTTTGTCCTAAGGAGATTGACGAGGCTACTTGGAGGAGACTCGAAGCCATAGTTAAACAATGCATTTTTATGCAACCATCTCCAAGGATTTGGTTCACACCATCATCAAGTCAGGAGCCACTGCGCTTGAATTATGGTCTCGACTTAAGGAGCTATTCCACGATAATTAACATGCTAGGGCTGTCTACCTAGAGAAACAATTCGCGGATGCTAAGCTCGAGCACTTTGCTAATATGTCTGAGTTTTGCAACCACATCAAACTCCTCGCAAATCAACTTGGTAATGTTGATTGCCTAGTGTTCGACCGTAAGATGGTCATGCAGCTAATAACGGGTCTTCCTAAGGGAGAGTATGATATAGTTACTGCTATTATCTCCCAGTTTGAACCCACCCCCTGCTTCAACGAAGCTCGCTTTATGTCTTGGAAGAGACACGCAAAAGGAAACAAGAGGAGTCTGGTTCTCAGGCTTTTGTGACCCAATTCCCTTAAGTCCACAATGCCTCTCCTAATCCTTTAGTGGTGTCAGAACCTCTCTAGGGTGATGGTGGTGGACGCGACAACTCTGAGCATGGGTGTGGCCGCCACAATAATTCCAAGAAGGGGTCGTGGACGACAGTGCTGAAATAACAACAACAACAACAATCCCAACAATAATTTTCCTCATGCATATCCCTCCCCTTCAGCCCATATGCATCCGCAAGCCCAAAATTAGGGAGCCTAATTCGACTGGACCCAGCAAGGACAGTGGGCTTCCCCCTTGCCTCTTTCCTACAGGGCCGACCAATATGGCATAGCCCAAGCCTAGCTACACACCATCTGTCTTGGGCCCATGGCCTTCCTCAGCCTAGCATACCCACTATACGGCCCAAGCCCACTCCTACTTAGCCCATGTCCCTGACAAATCTCGGCTACACATATAGTTCCATGAGTCTGCAGTCCAATGACGGTGGATGGTACATGGACACGGGGGCGACATCCCACATGACTAATGATTCGGGTAACATTCGTAAACTGTTTAATTTGAGCATTCCTCAATCTATATTAGTTGGCAATGACAATCGTATTTTGATTCATGGTTATGGAAACACCACCACTACATCCACTAGCCCCCCTTTCCATCTCAAAAATGCTCTGTTTTCTCCTAATATTATTAAGAATCTAATCTCTATTAGAAAGTTTACCTATAATAATTCTGTGTCCGTTGAATTTGACCCGTTTGACTTTTTTGTGAAGGACCTCCTTTCGGGACAAATTCTAACGAGGTACAATAGTGTGGGAGACCTCTAACCGTTAGCAAACTCTTCCACCTCTCTTGGCACTAGTCAGCTCTCTTTAGCTATTATCTCTCCTTCAACTTGGCATAGTAGTCTTGGTCACCCTAGAGACTTGGTTTTTTATTTTCTTAGGAAGCACAATTTTATAAGCTGTAATAAGAGAACTAGTTCTCAATTCTGCTATTCTTGTCCTTTAGGAAAACATGTATGACTTCCCTTCAAGCCCTCTACTAATATTACTTTTTCTCCTTTTGATATTATTCATGCGGACCTTTAGACATCTCCCATCTCTAGTACTTTAGGTCATAAATATTTTTTGGTATTACTTGATGATTTTTCGCATTTTGTGTGGGTGTTTCCTCTTAAATTCAAATCTTAATTCTATGATACTTTTCTCAATTTTCAAAGTTTTATAAAGACCTAATTCTAAAAAGACATCAAATCTTTTCAATGTGACAATGGGCGAGAATTCAATAATTTCATGTTTCACAAATTATGTGCATCTATTGGCATGGTTTTTCGGTTTTCTTGCCCAAACACATCTCATCAGAATGGTAAAGCTAAACGAGTTATCCATACCATTACCAATATGGCTTGTACCATTCTTTTTCATGCATCTCTCCCACCTACATTTTGTGTCTATGCCGTCAACCTAGTTTCTTACCTCCTCAATATCCAATCTTCGACTTCTATACAAGACCAGATCCCCACCGAAGTCTTGTATAGAAGAGTGCCCACCTACACCCATCTTTGAGTTTTCGGTTGTCTGTGCTACCCTAATCTTAATGCTACTGCTCCCCATAAGCTTGCACCTTACTCGACTCCTTGTGTGTTTCTTGGGTTCCCTTTTTAATCAAAGAGGTTATTTGTGCTATAATTCAGCTTCTCATAAGTTCATCATTTCCCATCACCTATCATTTGTGGAAGATTAATTTTCCTTTTCAACACTAAGGAAACACTCTTTAAGTGACTATTATTTTCTAGAGTCACCCATGAACCCACACTACTTGCATTCTCACGTCATACACCCAGCCCCAATCAATCCTCCTTCATCCCCTACCATTTCGTCACTTAGCCCACATAATGCCACAACCATCATACCCACTTCGGCCCAATCGACATCACCCACCCCATCTAGCCCATTGCCTTACTCACATCATACCCCCACCTACTCCCCTCCTACATGCCCTCAGTCTTCACACCCAATGATTTACCCATGCCAATAGTAGCATGTTTAGGCCCAATTCCAAATTTCAAGCTCTTGTAACAGTGTCGACTATTTCCCCCGTAAATCATTTTATGGGTTGAAACAGGCTCCTTGGGCCTGGTACCAGCGTTTTGCTAATTATCTTTTGCAGATTGGCTTTATTTGTAATAAGAGATAATTCTCTATTCATTCTGCACCATGGTATTCATGTTGCGTATCTTTTGTAATATGTAGATGACATTGTTCTCACTGCTTCTACTAACAAGCTAAAGTGTGATATCATTGAGCTCCTTAAAGACGAATTCTCCATGTCTGATTTAGGGAAACTGAGCTATTTTTTGAGAGTATCAGTAACTCAAACTAAGCATGTTATGTTCCTTGCACAGAGTAGATATGTAGAAGAAATTGTTCATAGGGCTAAAATGAACAGTTGCAAACCAGTTGATACTAAGGAAAAATTAGGAGCTTATGATGGCGAGCCCATGAGTGACCCCTCACTTTATCGGAGTCTTGCTGGAGCCCTTTAGTACCTTACCTTCACAAGGCCTGATATTGCTTATGATGTTCAATAAGTATGTATATTTAGGCATGCTCCTAGGAATCCTCACTATAATTCCTCACTATATTGCCCTATCCGACGAGCCTCGTTAGTGTATTGTGATAATATTTCCGCAGTGTACTTATCTTGTAATCTGGTACATCATCAACGTACAAAATATATTGAGTTGGATATCCACTTCGTACGCGATAAGGTTGACATGGTACCTTCCTCTTATCAGTATGCACATATTTTTATAAAAAGTTTACCTCTACTAGTAGAAAATCATTTAATTGCTTCAGTACAAATGTTGCGGGTATATATAATTTGAAGCACTTAATGGTTTGAAATATACCTTAATACTAATTATTGTGGTTTTTCAAATAATAGCAGCACATGTAACTCGCAAGTGCTACGGTTATTTGAAAAACCGCAGCATAAGCATTAGTACCAACTAATGTTGCGGTTCTTCAAATAATCGCAACACTTGAAAGTTACATGTGCTGCTGTTATTTGAAAAACCGTAGCACTTGTGAGTTACAAGTGTTGCGGTTATTTAAAAATCGCAGCACTTGTGACTCGCTATATATATTCTTTTTCCATCGCTTCTAACATCATTTCAAACACGAAAAAAACACGCATTTCCCTCTTCTCTAACCGTCAACTTCCCTAACCCTAAATATACATAACACTTTGATCTCCCACTCCTAATCCCTCGTATTTCCTACCTATGACCTTAACTTATTTATGAAGTTCCCATAATTCATTCTTCCTCATGCATTTCGAAGCCTACTCCTCTCTCTCACTCGTGCCTCTATGGATATGGCATAGTGAAGCGTTTTGAAGCCTACTTATCTCTCTAATTTTGAAAAAGTCTACATACTCTAAAGTTCGGAATCTAAAGGTTTGCATATGCCTTGAACCCTAGTATATATTTTTCAATGATGTTTTTCGTAATTTATTATATATTAATGTAAAGATGAAAAACACTTGTGTTTTTAGATTTGCATGATATATATTGTGTTTATGAAGAAATTAACCCTTAAAAATTGAATCTCATAGATTATATGGTGTTAGAATTTTTTTTGAGAAAATAAGTGGAAAAATCTCCCATTGGAGAATTCGCCGTACGTAGATCCCAAGAAAACACACAATTTAGACATATTATAAGCTTCATTATTCGGAGTCTCGTAGCCAATTATATGACTTATAAATGATTTTTTTTCAATATCTCAAATAAGACGCTACCGAGGACTCTAAAGGGCAATATGGTTATGTAGTACCTTCAAAATTAGGAGGTTTCAAAAAAAATTACGCCGTTTAGACTACTAGGCTAAGAGATATACCTCTCCAAAGTTTTCGAAACCTCGGAATGCATCCGAAATCTATGAAGATTGAATTAGTTGTTTGTTTTGAGTGTAAAATCTTGTAGATCATGATTTTGCATGTCAAAACGAGTGATCATAATAGAATTTTGGATTTATATGCTTTACAGTTGACCACTTCTTAACTTTTCTTATCTTTTATGACATATTATTTCTAACACATTATGCATGATATTCTTAGCTTAAATTAGATTATGTTCTTGATTGAATATGGTGTAATAGTATATAACAATTAGATTTGCAAATATAATAATTTTGAGAGATATTAATTAATAATATACTTTTATATGTAATTATCACATAAAATGACCCATTAAATTATTTTTTTTATCTGAAAACCATCAATTGTTGCGGTTTTCTAATATAACCGCATCATTTAATATATATGTGATATGGTTATATTAGAAAATCGCAACACATATAAATTTTAGAATAAAAAAATCAAAAAACCCATTAAATGCTGCACTTTTTTGAAAAACCGCAGCATATATCTAATAATTGCTGCGGATTTTCCAAAAAAAAATGCAGCATATAATTATAAAAAGTCATTTTTTTAATTAAAAAAAATATATGCTGCGTTTTTTTGGAAAAACCGCAACATTTGTTATTTTTATTGCTGCGTCTAAAAAAACGCAGTATTTTTTATTTTTTCATGTGTTTCGACTGTATGTGTTTCATATCAATAACCGCAACATTTAAAGCTAGCAAACCGCAACATATAGACATTTCTTTACTAGTGCTCGCTAATTGTTTACAGACTTTAGATCCAGTCGAAGCATCCGTCCACCTCCCACTTCGACTTAGGGAGAGTGTAGATAATATGCTAAGATTATCTTGCAAATAACATAACATTATCTTGCATTGTATTTTAGATATACTAAGACTCTAATACTTAGGCTGTAAATCAACTATAAATATTGGCTTAATGAGAAGATTCCGAACATAGAGAATTACACAACTTAAAAATTTTCTTTTCTAAAATATAATTATGAACATTTATAAAAGCAAAGTGTTATATACAGTCATGAAAAGGTTGTGATAACTGATACGCAAGTATTTTGATGAAGTTTACGTAGGAGAAAAACTGGATGCAGCTGATCATCATATGCTAGCTCAACTGCCATGCTTCTTCAGCTGTCAAAAACTGTATACAGTGTTTTATCTATTCAATTTTCATAAAAATTAATACTCCAATGAGTGCAGGAGCACACTGGATCTGTTTGCAAGAAATGGCACAGTACAAATTCTACTTAAGGGGTAAAAAAGGAACAGTAAAAATGAAAATCGGAAGGAGTAGTAAAGAGGGATAATGGTCTCCTCCTCAAAAGACAGGAACCTGCCTATTTTTATATTTTTAATTTTCTCTTTAAATATTTGAGCAGAAGAGAAAGCTCCCCAAAACTTGTGCTGATACATCTGAACACACTCAGAGGCTCAGAGAGATCAGTTCTTCAGACATCACACATAGAGGATAGGAGAGTGTGTGTGAGGCTTTCATTTCCCGATGACTCCAAAATTAAAATTTTGTCAGATGCTTACTCATTTATTTCTCTCAACTGCTCACTCATTCATTTACTCTTTGGATTTTTTTTTTTTTCCTCTAATTAATATGCAGAATGTTGTTTAACTGTTACGTGTATTCCAGTCTGTTATCTGCATAAATGCATAATGCTAAAGTTGACATGTTAAAAACAATCCCTCTTCTCAATTTCTCATATGACAGGAATACCATGTCATAGAAGAATATGATTTGGTTAACTAGTCAAGACGGTTAAAGTCATACTCCGTATTAGAGTGATAAGTCACTTGGTTATATTTCGGTTTAGTTCGGGTCGGTTTTTTAAAGTTATACTTACAAGAAAGATTAATCAACTCAAACAAAGTATTCATAAGATTGAGTTATCTTACCTTTCTTAAAATTATACTAAAGAATTCGATTGCTCAACAGTAGATACTAAAAGATGACCATGGCAGGCCTGGAAAATCACTGTAGTAAAGAGCAATAAATCTGGAAGTAAATTCATACTCCGTAAGTGATTAGAGAAAGAGTACAGTTATCTCGATGTAATAAAAAAAACAGTACAAAACTATTAACACATGCATTATTAGATTACCAAGGATAGCAACTGAAATTCTTAGCAATTTCAAAAAGCTTCATGAATACATTTCTCCTTTTATCTCTGATTCTCGGTGCTTTCTTGTTGGTCGCTAAGATTTGCAGCAGCAGAGAGTGGCATTCATTTTATATTATGTAATTTTATTCCATGTTATCTAAGATTTGCGTCACTTTTTTCTTACATTTTTTGGGGTTTGCCCGATATATTTGAGAGCATGATTACCACCAACAAAATCTATTGAAGGATGTACATTATTGTTAATAGTCAACATCTCTCTCTTTCTCGCTCTAGATTTTTCTCGATCACTCTGAAATTGTAGAAAATGTGAATAATGTCGATGTCAACATTCCGTAGCAGACGACATAATGAGAAATTTTAGCTTCTCCACATGTCTTGCTTACCTCTTAAAAAGTTAAAATTATTACGATTACGCACATGAAGTACTAGATTGGTTCACTTTATTACTCATGCATTCAGTCACTTCACGTACATGCAAATCTCTATTTTCAATGTCTACAAAGACACATCTGTTACTCCCTTTAGTCTTTATTTATTTATTTGTTCTGTTTATTTATAATTTAAATATTTTTTTCCAAATTCAATAAATCAAAAAATATAAAAATTTTGATATTTTAAAAATTTATATTAATATGTATCTCATAAAATCTCAATTAAATATATTATTTATTATAATATAATAAGAATTTATAAATAAATTTTTTAAACTTTAACTCTAAAAAAT
The DNA here is from genome assembly GCA_026401315.1 of Dysphania ambrosioides. Classification (NCBI taxonomy): domain Eukaryota; kingdom Viridiplantae; phylum Streptophyta; class Magnoliopsida; order Caryophyllales; family Amaranthaceae; genus Dysphania; species Dysphania ambrosioides. The sequence goes on from CM048666.1 coordinate 3,875,069, forward strand.
AAAAATATATAGCAAATAAATTTCAAATTTATAATCACTTTGAGTATTTGTAAGCTGTACCAATTTTTTTTTTTTTTTTTTGTCACATTATGCATCCATTTTACAAAATCGAAATTCAAACTCCGATCCATAGTGAATCTTGTTGGCATGCTAGATAGCCCAAGCCGGCACAAGGCAATGGTAGTGCCAGGCGCCACATGTTGCATGTTCAATCCGAACCAAGGCATGACAGTGGCCTAGTTTGTTGCTAGTCTCATTTTTTATTTAACTAAGCTCATAAAATGTTGAAAATGCTATAGGGTACTGCTGACACAAAAAAGCATAGCATGTTAAAATTAAAAAAAAAAACATATTAATCTAAATTTTCTTATATGTATGTATACGGAGAATATGATACACCCTTTCACATCAGATCAAAAAGTTCAAAAAGCCCAGTTATAATTAGCAGGAAAATGAAGAAGGTGCATCCGAATGCATATTATATACTCTATTTTAGACACATCACAAGGCTAATTTGCTAAATACATACGAAGTAGGGTTTGACTACAATCTTAGATTAGTTGAAACAACCAAATCTTAAACGGTTTCAGTAAGTTGGTCCCAAACCTGACCCCCTCGGTGTCCTTAGCTTGGTCATCAGATCATTATATACCCACTCGCGCAGTTAAACTTAGAAAATAGATTGGAGATTTAAGATTGTATAACATATATGAGTCGTTATTATGTCTTGTCTTTAGTAAGGGTGATGTTTTGGGGACCAGGGAAGTCCAAGTCAAGAGTTTCCATTTCAAGGAACCCAACCAATGGGCTAGAGGTAGCCTTTATTTCAACTCTGACCGCGAAAACTTAATTCTCATGCTAATCTGTACATATTTCACCATCTTTTTTGCGCTAGCAAAAACTTTTGTGTTAGATTTTATTAGTAAGCTGCATGCAATGGTCCGAATTCATCCTTGAAAACTATGTATGACAAATTAAATCTTAATATATACTTTCAATTGTATGAATTTTTATTATATATAACTTGATGCAACATTAAAAATTGATAGTATCATTATATCATAGTACAAAGTGACCATCTTACATTGAAAATATGGAGATATTTCCTATACATTGTAGTACAATGTGACAGATTTTTACAAAAAAAAAATGAATTAATTACCCAAAATAACTAAAAACTTTGAAAGTTTTTTGAAAATTTCTAGTTTAACAAGTGGTTGATCAAGGCAGCCAATTTAGTCCTGTCTTATTGATTTCAGGCTCTCTCAACCAAAAACAAATCGAAACACACCCTCCATACATGTATATTATGCTTGGATATAGCAAACTTGGAACCCTAGATTTGAGAATAACAATACATAAGCCAATGCAAATATCAGAAAGGTTTAATTCATCAAAGCATGGCACAGATCGTACTTGCAGCAATAACGTTTACATGTAATGCCCACATCACAATTAAACAACTACCAATCGAACTTCTCGTAAATGAACCCCCAACAGTTACGTTTGAGGCCTTTGCCATTGTCTTCGAATCTTTTATTGCCTTGTACTAGATTCCCACCGATAATTTTGTTTGTTTCTAAGTGTAGTAGTTTGAAATTATTCATGAAAATGAAGATTTTTATGTTTTTTTTTTTTTTTTTTGTATTGTTTCATTGTTTAATGTTTAGGTATGAGATGCTGATTCAGAGTACTGCATATCTAATTTATATGTTATTCCAAACGGTATTGTCCTCACAAATTTTAGCGTTTGGAAGTATATTGCAACTAATTGTTTACTATAATCTATATATGGTTCTAAGTTATTGCTTGATATGTATCATTGTATATTATATATCACTTGGTTCAAACTCACGTATAAAAATATCAAAATCCTTTCCTAAAACTACAGAATTCCATTATGAGATTTTCTTAATTCATATCAGGCATAAATTATATTAAGATACTAAAATCTCATATATATGTATTATTATACCAGATATAGTTATTGCTATGTCAAATATAATTATTGTTATATCAAATATAAAAATATAAAATATAGAAAAAATATATATTAGGCATACACGTTATAATATCAGGTATAGAAATGAAATTATAAAAATATCTCTGAGATATAAATTAAGAATTTCTCATTCAATTATAGGGAATTTAGAGAGAGCTATGTAGGTAACGGGAAAGAATCCTCTCTTCCGAAATAAATTATTGTAGTATTACAAGTTAATTTAAATTATTATTGAAGTAATCCGATACGTATTAATCAAGCCTAAGCTAAGGAAAATAATAAGATATTTGAACTACTAGTAGTAAAAAGAAGCGACAATAAATCTCCTTGTAAATATGTCAATCATGACAATCAATAAACAGTTAAAACACTGTGACATAAACCAAAAATTTTATGGAATATTTACATACCAATATGTTGAAAACCTACGTACATAAATAGCTAGCTGTGACTTGTGAGCTGTATGATAATACACATCAATATATGTCAAATCAAAACCAGTGAAAGAAATGTACAAGAAAATGATTTTAAAACGAAAAAAAAAAACAGTAAATGATGGAACAAAAAAGGAATATAATTAATAAAACTAGCTTGAGATAATTACCAATATATATATATATATATATATATATTTACCATACGGTTTTCATCAAACTGAGATCTGAGTTCAAGAACCCATCTTATACATTCAGCCACAATTCAAACGACAAAAATATTAGTCACATAGATATGAACTTGTCAATCATAATATATGATAAAAGGTGCATAAAAACATACCTCTCAAATCGCATGAAAAACTATATGATTAAGCAAAAAGTTGGAAGGTTGGGAGGAATGAAGCCTGGTCCGAGAATCATTTAGGGTTTTGATTTTCTTCTAAGTTCTCCTCCATTTTTCCTTCAAGATTTGCGCAAATTATACATGGAAAACCCAATACATAATTCACAAAAATCGAAAGAAAAAAAAAAGACAGGAAAGAAGAAATAAAGATGCAACCCTCCATGATCTCGAACCAGACAACATACCCCTCAACCAAACCCTTTGATGAAATGATAACCTCCAAAGTATATAATAATTTATACTATAAAGTTTTCATTTTGAGGGGAATGAAGCCTGGTCCGAGGCCTCAAACTCAAAACTTTACATCATCAACAAAATGAGAGAAGATGGGTAAGCAAAGCCTCGAGCCAGCCAACATTCCCCTCAAATTTTTTTCCCCATCATTATTTGAAGTTTTGGTGTTTCTCTCATAAGTTTAGACCAGAGAAAGTAAAACCCTAATTCGGCAACACTCTCAAAGTGCCCTTTTTATAACAAAGGAAGGAGAGAAAGGTGGAGAGGTTGGGTGAGTGAGTGAGTTAGTGAGTGAAGAGGTCAGAGTAAAAAGCATCAAGTCAAAGGACAAATAAACACAAATAACCTAAAGGCTACAAGAATAGGAACAAATAAACCTCTACAGACAACAGTAGTCTAACCCCCCCACCCCCTCTCCCCCTACAATTACTGAGGTCACTAAATCTCAGTGCCTAATTGTGCTTTGGGAATTTGCAATTTTTACTATTCACTTTCATTATTACTCTTCTTTGTTATTCTTTGTTCGCTTTCAAATTACCAATTTGCCCTCCTTTTTTTTTTTAACTCTGCAAAGCACAAAGTTTAGCTTACTGTGGACCAGTGGTAGTCCAGTAGTTCTGGTGCTCTGGTAGCTATAGAAATAATTACATATATGAGTTGATTTTTTTTTGTTTGATTAATAGTTTTTGGGGGAAGCCATGAAAAATGATGATATCGATGATAGTTTAATCTTACGTTAAAGTTAGATGTAAGACTGTTACTTGTTAGAGCAATACAAATATGAAGTATATATGAGATAGGTCAAGATTTAGAGAGTATGGTAATGTAAACTAATGGTGTATATGTACGGTACCAGAACAAGATATTCAATGGCTATTTACGAACAAAATGGAGAATTTAGGAATTAGGATATAGTCTTTGTTAGCTCTTTGGAAAGGGTGTCGATCAAGCGCCTATGTGAAAATACCATAATGGTGTCAAGCTAAGTGTATAGAGGTTGTAAAATTGTAATTCTTGGTTGGATATATGTGGGCAAGAAGTGTAAATTGAACTTTTCAACAGACAGTTATGACTTGGTGTGTTCTTACTTCTAAATAAATTGACCAAGGAGAATTTATACGAATTACTAAGTTCTATTAGGATTTTTTAAGCTTTTTAAAAATAATTGCAAAAATAAACTCAAAACAAAAATAATTTCAAAAATAAGTTTATTTTAATTCGAGTGAAAATCGTTGCAGTGATTTCACTCATGGGTCAATTAGAGTTAAGTTGACCCAAAATATTAACTATGTTTTTTTTCAAAATTTGAATCGAAATCTTTACCTGGGCAACGATTTCGAAAAAATATAGTTTAATCAAAATTGTTACCCAAGGTAGCGATTTTTTTACTAAAATAAGCAAAGAAAAATTGCTTAACGAGACTATAGAACTTACTATAATCACAAAGACCTAGCCTCTAGGAAATTATTAAGTTGCACCACTTGAATAAAGAAAATTTATAGTTGCAACTAATTATTAAGAACTTGATCTGATATCTCTAATATAAAGGAATTTCAACTAACTAACTTCAAACATGTTCATTCAAAATGAGGAAAAGGGAGACAAGCTAAGGCTTTAAGGATGAGGGGTCTGGTAAGCTATGGTATCACTTAAACGCATTCAGGCAAACTCTTATGTGTCCAACCCATAATTATGATTGGTCTATGCTCATTTGAAGGCGTATACCCATGGCCTAATAAATAGATAGAGAACATAACTTCTAATCAAACTCGGCCTCTTCCATTTGCAATCTTCCTATCTTTAGGTAAATCTGATCTGATAGGCCATAAATATTAGTCTTCCTCAATCAAGCAATGTTCGTTGGTATAGTTGCACAACAAATTAAAAGAAAGCATAACTTTTAAAATAAAACTTGACCCGTGAATTCTTTGTGATTGCTTAGCATATATCCTTTAGTCCTTTACCTCTATGCTTTGGACTCAGTCTCTTGCTTGTCGATAGTTATTCTCTAGTTATGCATGGATCTCACGCCTTACCTCAACCCAAAAAGTACCACATAATATTGAATACAGTGTAGATCACCATTACCAAAGTAATTTTAATATTTTTCAAATATTATAAGTTTTTATTTTTCGCATTATGTCGCATGAAACCTTTAAACAAGTGTAGGCCAAGATCGTCTCACAGCAGTTTATCGTACTATGAAATGTGAAAACTTACACTTTTAAAAAATAATGAGAATTTTTAAGAAAGATAAACAAAGCTCTAACTTAAATGATACCATGTTAATGTCAAGACATAGATGAATATGAACCCACTGCTGCTATTCATATTTACGTTGCCTTAATATAGGCCAAGAACCAACCTAAAATAAAGATTACAATCTTAGCAGAATATTATGTCAACTAGAAGAGAATATTACATTACCATAAGAATAGGACTTTCCTAATATTATGCCAACAATATTACCATAAAGAATAGGACTTTCCTTAACTAAATCCTAGAATCACGTACAGTATAAGTATATTTCAATTCGTATAAGGAGTTATTAGGCCTTACAGAGAATATACACTTACATGATATATATACCTCCATCTTATCTTATAATATCTTGTTGTACAAGACTTTGCTACGAATTTTATGCGAGTATTACTAACTAAAATTCAAGACCATAACTCCTTTATTGATTTTAAAACTACTAGTAGAATCTATTATTTATGTCCTTTTATTTTTGACTCATTGCTATTTGTGAAGTCAAAAATTAAAAAAATTGATCGCAAGTTCTCATTATGTTATAAGAAATAATATATTCTAGTAAAATCTTATTGGATACATCTCAATGTAAATTCTTAAAATATCAAGTTTTCATAATTTTTATTATATGAATTTGGAGATAAAAACATTTTAAATAGTGTCTTAAAAACTGCAAAAAGTCAAATGACCAAAAAAATTAATAATAGGAGTATTTCATTTGTTCTTTTATTTTTTTTATCATATTTCAACTTATATAATCAAAGTTTAAAAAGTTTAACCATAAATTCTTATTATGTTATAAAAAATAATCTATTAATATGAAATTTTACTGGATGTATCTTAATATAAAATTTTTATAATATCAAGTTCCAAAGTTTTTTATTTTATATATTTAAAAATAAAATATTTTAAACTATATCTTAAATAAAATATAGAGTCAAATAAAAAAATATAGAAAGAAGAGTAATATTAAATTATTTATATTACTCACCCGTAAACTAAAAAGAATTCAACTTAAGTATTCATCCCAACGGTCAAACAAAAAACAAAAAGATGGACAAAAAACAAGACAAAGGGAAATGTTATTTGAAATTGTAAAACACGGTAATTGTTAAAAGGAGTGGGAATTGACAGTTGACAGTTGACACGAGATTACACAATGACCGAAAACCTTTCTTCAATTCCTGCCTCTCCTTTTAAATGCGATTCTTTTTCATCATTACCTTATTATTTTGGGCTTCCTTGCTCTCTTACTTTCTACTTTGTACGGCGTTCATGCACATCAGGCAAAGCCCTTGCCTCATGATTTCACCCATCTCTTCCATGTCCCGCATTTACTAACCTTGTACTTCTTTTTACTGTCGCTTACACACCCCTCATCCTAGATGCATGATCCAAAGTTTTTTTTTTAAGTTAAAAAAAATACTCTCTTGTCTCATTTTTACCTGTTATATTTGAATTTTTACGCTCAATATATTTTTCTCTACATTTATAAGACAGAAGTGTATAAAACCTAAATTTACCCTGAGATGCATCCGATAATATCTTACTTAAATATTTTATTTGTTAAATAGAATTTATTGTCAAAATTTTTAAACTTTGACTCTAAAAATGAAATTATATCCACTAATAAAAAGGCAATAAGAGTAAGAATAAATTTTTTAACTTGTAAACCAAAACAGCTAGTGTAAATTATCGTGTTCGTATTATAGAGAAAGCCAACTACTAGTCATTTGTTGGAGAGAGTTGCACCAATCCGTTGTTATAGACTTATAGTTAAGGTAAAGGATAATATCAGTCAACGTATTAGCTACTTAAATTAGCAAAGAAAAGAACGAAACTATTCGATAGTATTATTATTTTTCAACTTACAACTAAAATTGCTAAAGACGCAACAATTGTCTATATGCTCAAATCCATCTCCGAAAAAAATATCAGAAGTAGAAAAATCAAACTTCCAGTAGTCAAATGCTCAAAGCTAAAGCTATTATTCACAATTAGATTCAAAAATAGGGTGAGATTAGTAAGGTCAATTACACAAACGACATACTCTCTTTATTCCTTAATATTTGCCTTATTTTGACCAAAAAACTTATAAAAAAATAGTCAAATGAGACAAATATTAAAGAACAGATGGAATAACTACCGAAAAGTGAGAGCTTAAATGTTAATAGGAGAGAGGTCAATAAATGTGGGAAGTAAATTCTGCACAGTGAGTCACACAAGAGTAGGCCAACCTTCCAAAAATTTCAATGGTAAAATAGTATAGGTGGGTTTAAATTAGATCCGCTTTTTGGCAACTTAGGACATCAGGCACACCCAATAGATTATTGGAATAATGTCACCTTTATGTTCATCTAGAGGATGTTTCAATTACCTTTCAAGGTCAACCTCAAAGAATTAACCTTCTTTGACTGTGTATAGCGTCTGCTACTCACTGAAGTAGCTATAATTCACTAAATATTGGTTGAACTCTTTAATTGTTTTGTGGGATGTAACATAAAGAGAAACAGTTTCGGAATACCATGACTTTTGATTAATAAATCTGTTTTATTTTCAATGAAAATAAGTATAATATATTTCATAAAGTATTGTACACGCTAGTAAAAGTGACCCCTCAATATAACAAAAGATATCCCTCAAAGTTAATAAAGATTGACATATGTTAAGTTGAGGAGTAACTTTTGTTAAATTGATGGTTCAATTTTAATAAGGACGCAATAACTTTATTTGTGTCCCGTGTTTAATATATTTTTACATGGTCGAGCAAAGTTGTTACATTTTCTGTAGTGTTAGTGGTTTGTTATTCTTACCATCATACCCTTACTAATTAAGATCAATTACAAATACATGACAAAATTGACAATATCATCAAATGGTTTAGACTTTAGAGCAATTAATGACGTTTATCAATATTGCAAAGCCTTCTTTTTAATTTGGTAGCTATATATAGATTCATCTGACTTGCCAATGTTATCTATAATAAAGCCATCCAATGAGAAAATTAACTGACTAGCTATTTTACAATCATGAACCTAAGAACATGAACAATTAATACTCTCAAATAATAAAATATTAAAACATGTATTAAAGGATGTGAGAAAAGAATTATCACAAACAAATAGCCATTTACATAGCCGAACAATAATCTATAGAGCTAAAAAGATAAAAAAAAAAAAAAAAAATTGAACTTACCACGGCCATCCCTAATTATACTTAAGTAAAAATTATTAAAAACTGATATTCTAAAAATATCTATTAAAACGAATTAAATACAACCTTCACATGATTATATTTTTTTAATAAGTACGTAAAACTCATGCGGATATATTGACTAGCTGCCAATTATTATTATTATTATTATTATTATTATTATTATTATTATTATTTATTTCAATATTATAAACTAAGCGTCTCATGGCCTTTACTAAAAATGAAGTTTAGGGTTTTGGGGCAAACAGCAAAAGAAAGAGAGAAAAACTAAGAAATTTAGCTATTTATCTATGAAATAAATTAGCAGTGCATGCATACACTATCAAATAAAGAAATTCCATATATATTTAAAATATTTTGATCAACTCAAATCGTTTGGCATGAAATATGGATAAATTATTTACCATGTATGGGAGATCTGGACTACAGATGGAATAGTAAGAATTGTAACAAATGTAAACCGGCGTTGAAAAATGCAGACTTTCATGCAACAATTAGTAAGGAGTAGAAGTTAAACACTCACACAAGTTCGTTCCTTGTACATGTCGAAGTGATGCATGCCTCATTGCCACTCCCTCCGATCCCCAAGCAACACGAAACGCCCACCATGCATACCGTGTCTAGACCTGTTCAAATGAGTAGAAGCCCGTTAAGAGCGACTCATTTGTAAAAAGGTCTACTTAATAATGAGTGTAATGGATCGATCTTTTAAAGGGTCATATTTTATTGAATTTTTAATGGGTCAAGTCGAGTTAATAATGGATCTATAGTTTCCAATACTTTTAAACACAATCAGGTAATGAATTATTTTCATTACCAAAGATTGGAGGTGATACATGTAAACTATCATCCTCTATAGATAAAAAAATTATATTCTCTTTGGATGGCATAGCCCGACCTGACTCGTTATATATCTAATTTGGCCCGACCCGACCCGATCTATTTTGCTTGTGACTCATCCTGTCCTGACCCGATCCAATACACAGGTCTAACTGTGTCATTATTAAACGCAACACACTACATAACATCGTTTGAAAAGACTATTACAGATTAACAGTACAACATAGCAACGACAACAAACCAGTAATGATGGGTGGAGTAAGAAAGCATATTAAGGTTTCCGCATGGGCGGTGAGGTGAGCAATATCATATCAGATTATCAGCAGCCCTCAGTTCAGCACGAAGAGGGGAGCATGCAGCCTCATCTTGCGTTGTTGCTAGAATGGTGTAGGGGAGCATGAACGTCATCTACTAGGACCTAAGTTCCTAAACTTGGTTGTGAATCTTCTAGGAAAAGAAACATGAAGTTTAATCTGAAACATATTATTTGAAGTTCTATACTTCCTACGTCTTTCACTGTAAGTTTTTTTTTTTACTTAGTTCATATCATCTTACGTTTATGAAAAACGAAGTTGAGATTAGTTTTATAGTACTAGTGGCGGTTATACTAGAAAAACATTATATATTCTTTACAATATTTCTTGATATGTATACAACTTTCACCTCATTGGTAAAGCAGTTCTACTATCTCACAGGTAACCTAGGTTCAAATCCAACATAAGACACTATACTTCTTTTTTTTTCCTCTCTCATTTCTCAATACATAACCTCTCTTCACACCTTCACTCAAGCAGACAAGCAGTTAAGCCCAAACCCCGTAACCCATACCCCACACTCGCACACCCCCTATGCGGCTCTGCCTCGGTGCCTCGAACTCATAGCGCAAAAATTCTGACACCGCCACCGGATAGAATAAACCAAATAAAACAAAAAGTTCGAAACTAGGGAATAAGACATCCGATGAAAAAGTTTACATGAGCCAAATACAAAAGAAAAAGAAGATTAATAACAATCATTCCAAACTCCACAAAAATTTTATGTACAAAATTGAGTTTAGTTAAAAATAATGATAACCCCAACCAAAGTACGGAGTACCATTCAATGGGTCATATTGAATGTTGATAATCGATAATCCAATGAAGTACTTCCTCCGTCTCTAATTGTGTTGTCTCATTTGATTTTTTGTAGTTTTCAATACACGGCTTTAAACGTTTTTATGTCCAAATATGTAAGGCAAAAAATTATAAAAATTTGATATTTTAAAAATTTATATTGAAAAGTATCAAATAAGATCTCACTTTAATATATTATTTCTTATAACATAATGAGAATTTATAGTTAAACTTTTCAAACTTTCACTCTAGATAGAAATGGGGCAGAAATTAAGGAACCAATGGATGGAGTAGTAAGAAATTAATTTGAATTTGGACATCACCACGTGTAGAATTGATTTGGCGGACAGAATGTTGATGCGGAAGTATTTAATTGGCTAACTAGCAATACCTTGAAGTCTTTATGATGGGGACCATGGAAATGCAATTATGTGTTAATGATAGATGTGAGGAACAGAGTACCTCCCTGGTTTTCCCTCTAGGGGAGGGCATGGGATGGGATGGTGGGTTAGAGCTAGAGTTATAGGCTATAAAGCTTATGGTAGTCAGCTGGAATTGCGTTGTTTCTGGTTTTATTTTCTTTGACATGGGCTGCATTGTTTCTGTTGACTTACACTAATCATCACTATCTATCTGATAAACAAGTATACCCTAGCATTGAATTTAGTTGCTTCCAAAGCTGGGGTCAGAGTACAAATTCTTAGGACTTTCCTGAGGGTTAAGGTTAATCTTACTACTATTACAAGAAAGAATGAAAGATGCTCACTCCGTAACTAACTCAATGCTAAATATTACCATAGTTAAGATAACATATACCGAGTATTATACTGTGCATATGCTTTTTAAGGCATATTTTTCACAGCTTGTTACTCGATGCGTGATATGTGCATATGCTTTTTAAGGCATATTTTTCACAGCTTGTTACTCGATGCGTGATAAGTTGTATGTAGTAAGACGTAAACTCATATCGGATATAGTCAACAAATAAAGAAAGAAATATAATCATATAACACACACAATAGATGAAGTATGGTAGCATATTGGCAACTAATCTCCTAAAACCTACTTTGTTATAACAATAATGGTTAAAACTACGGCTCATTTTAATTGGATTTTCAAAGATGTTATATACCAATTAAAAAACTCAAAATTGATGAATGTCATATCCCCATCCAATTCAATGGTAAACATTACCCAAAGAAAAGGATAGATGCTTTGCTTAAAGCCAAAGGCATTCTTTTTCATAGCCAGAAAGATCACCATACTAAATTTATGTGTCTTCTATTTCTATGAATTTACCGTCTTATAAGATCTCTTAATGGCCAATATAGAAATTGTAATGTCCAAGTCACCATTAATTCTCTCTCTATATATATGTGTAACAGAGACAAACAATTTGCGATGTGGGACCATCATAATATAAAAGTCAAGACCCACAGAAAGGAATTGATGTGAATATGATTTATCAAGGTCCAATTTGCATAACAAGTGTGTCTATCCGCCACACTGCACAACTGAATTGCTGTGGCATGTATCTCAGTGACAGGAGCAATCAACATGGACTTGTCAAAATTCTTTCATATATTGCATGTATTAATAAAAAATTAAAAAGTATGTACTCCGTATCATTTTTTTTACTGATACATGCGAGAAAAGGCATCCGTTACTTCGTAAGCATGGACCATTGTCCAACATTTATGTTTGGTGTATAAACCTGGCTATATTCAACTTAACAATGTAACGAATTCATAATTCCTTTTGCAATGGAATTTACTATTGCCAAGGCCCAAGGGAATACTCCGTATTAGACAGGGTACCTTTAGCATATAAAGGGACAAGGGATAATATACAATTGCCCAACAAGTTTTCAGCGTAACACAAACGCCAAACAAAACAAATAGAGTCAAATGTAGAAATATGACGTATTTTGACTACACTCGACCATCTTCAATAAAAAAATAAAAAATAAAAAATTAGGTGGAACCCTAGAAATCTACTATGCTTCTTGCAAGTTTTGAGCGAAAAATAAATTCTTCAGATTTTCTTACAAAATTGAGGACTCACTTTCTCATTTCTTGATCTTATAGAGTTATGCAGAATCACAAATGGTATCAACTTTTGAATATATCAGATGGGATCAAATATAAACTATTATTACAATTACAACAAAACCGTTTAAGCTTAAAACTCCAAAAAAGTTGTATATTCCTACAATATGTGCCGAGAATATTCTACATTGCAATATATTCTTAAAAATCATAATTTGGTAAAGGAATACCTTTATTTCAATTTGTTATGCATTTACCAATTACAATATTTCTTTGTAGATGTTGGATGACAATTTATTAAGGGGCTTGTTAAACACCGCCCCCCGCTATTACTATATTACCCTCCTTCACCCACACTCACAACTTCCCTCAAACTCATATCCACCCACACCTCACCGAAACCCACATCCGCCGCCGCCCACCGGAACACCATAGCTCGTCGGAACCCACACCCACCAGATTTTGGAGATTCGTCGCCGCCCCAGGAATAAAATCACACCCAGCGTAGGAGGATGATCACCACACGCAAGGGTAAGTTTTTTTAAAAGGTCGCCGAAAAAAGGTTGAAACGTGTAATTTTTCCGGCGAGCCCCGAGGCAAGCCGGAAAAATTAGATGGCTCCCTTTTCCGGCGACTTATTCCGACTTCCGTCTTCTGCAAGCTTCATTATTGTTAATTATTTTTAGTTAATATTGTTAATTATGTGTTAGTTAATATTGTTAGTTATTATTAGTTAATAGTGTTAATTAGTATTGTTAATAATTGCCAATAAAGTAGTGTTAATTTACAGGTTTGTTAAGTGAAAAATAAGAATTGAAGTGTAAATGTTCGATTTTATCAAAATTTGTTAAAAGGTAAATTGAAAATTTGGGGGGCAGTGTGAGTAATTACGGGGCGGCATTTAGCTTTCCACTTTATTAATAATTTTGACATATAAGCAAAAAGTACATCACAATTCCCCGCCAGATGAAAAAAAAAATCTTTTTATAATTGTACGATTCAATTTGGATCAAGAAACAATTAAATATAAATCAGGAAATAATTTGGCTATTATCAAATAAAAGTGATATGAATATGTTATGTTCCTACATTTCAACAGCAATGACGAAGGTCTTTTCGCAAATCATGAGCATGAACTATTCAGTGCTCCATGACCCCACGATCTCTTAGATGTTTAAAAGAGTTAAGCCTAGGATTGCTTAGTAGCAAGCCTATCTGAAATTTTCGTAATTCATATAGCCTGTTGTAGCAAGCTCAATATTTGAGCAAAAAAAGTCTTTTTTACTAAATTTCTCCAAAAGATTGGAATCATTACTTAGATTATATATGGGGAAGGTGAGGACCAATATTGACAGTGGTTCAATTTTTGTTTTCCGATGGCATCAACAAATTTCTTTTCCACTTGTTTTCAACGAGCAATCAAGATGAAATCCTATTCAAAGCAGCTGAACAAGGCTTCTTTTGTCATTGACTAATCTCGCTCTTAACGCCCAAGCTCTCATACTCTATCACAAGTTTCTTTGATGGGAAATGGAATTCGCAAGAATTCAGAAAAGATTCAGAAAGAGAGAGATTCAGAAAATACTTGTAATAACACAGGAGTGAACCACCACAGGTAACTTCTTCAGAAACTGGGAGTTCCACAATTGAACTACCCATGACATTGTCTGAATTCCCAAAATTCTGCAGATAGATAAATCAATAAGGGATTGACAAACTAAAAACAAGCAACTAATAAATCAGTATACTTCTCACTCATTCAAACATCGGTATGAGAAATTCACTAGCTCGTTTATATTTCTGTCACCAAAAATAAATACATTGCTGTTTTCTGCAGAATCAAAGGGAACGAAAGAAATTTAAAACAATTTTCTTAATGAATAGATAACTCCACGAATTCCATTCACAACATAAATACCATCAATACAAGTTGAATGCAGCAAGCCAGCAGCAACCGTTTTAACCTAATAAACAAGTAATAAGTTTATAAAACATGTTACACTCTGGATGACCAAATTATCTAAACACCGTCATTCAGCATGATGGAATATGAAGTACCTTAATCCCTTCAAGTCTCTTGACAAGCCTTGGAAAACATTTCACTGCAATGAACTGGTCATGCATGAATACACATCATATTAAAAAGCTAGAGACTTAAAGAAACCTCCTAGGTTCAATATAGCCAAGCCAAGTGAAAATAGGACAAAATGGTAAACAAGTAGCAATATTGCCTTTTCGTTCATCAAACTGGATCTGACATTGAGGCCGGGCATCAAGATGCTTATTTTGTAAAATTTGATCTTTTACCCATAGAATTCCCTCCCATGGAATTTGCAAATTATAAACCTAGTCACAGAGATTAGGTTGATATTGAATACGCTGTCTGTGGAAACAAGATTAGCTAGTGATATATTTTAAACCATTTCAACAAGGGAAACTATGAAGTTTATCACCTAATAATTAATAAAATTAGTCTTCAAGTACATGCAAACCACTAAGACAAATAATTGTATAGGAAATTCTGGGCAGAGGTGGTGCCTATGGCCCTGAAACAACTGATCACCAACAAAGATAACAATGTGAAAAGCTAAGGAGCTAGTGGATATTCCCAACATAAAAAAATTCCCAGAGTAATAAGCAATTCGAGTAAGAATCACAGACCTTGAAACCAATAAATATACCCTACCATTAGTCGTGATTGATCCATGATACAGTGGGAAACTGAATAAAATTATACTGACATAGCCAAGAAAACAGAAAATCAAGAATAAGGATACCTCCTGCTTCTTAGATAATTGAACAAGCCTGATTGAAATTTGTGACCAATTCTTCCCAAACTTCCTTCCCAGCTCAAGGTGGCACCATCATCTTTATAGCCAAAAGAATATAGAAGTTTTAGCGAGTAAAAAAGTACTTTATTTCCAATATAGGATAGGTATTGGGAATTGAAAATAATATAAAGTATCTACCAGTGACAGCAATAGAATGCTCTGAACCTAAAGCGGCCATTTCAGTGGTGATCCCAGTCAAGCATTCCACTTTTAATGGTCTTGAAGCTGCTGTTGGTTCACATAAAAATTGCATAGCATGGTACTATATTATCAATCACAATATCTTACTAAGGTCAAGGAAACACTATAAAACATAAAGAAGAAATGACTATTGACAAGTCAAATAATTAAGCGGAAATGAAAGTCTATACTAAATAATGGAGCTTTGGGGTCAAACCAAATTTTGTGAATTATAACAGGAAAGCATACATATTTCACCAAAATCAAAATCCAATTTGCCCACATTTCAAGTATGTCATGTGAATTTACAGATGAAAAAGAGTACATAATAATGATTCTAACAAAAGACAACTGTTACTACTTAACTAGGAAATCATCCATGCTAAGGACAACTGTAACATAAAAAACAACTATGGATATTCAAGTATAAGCTAAACTGTTCATGGAACCCAGAACCATACTCACTTTTAGAGAGCAGTGCCTGGACATCAAACAAGAGTAACAAAAAAGATCAGACAGAATTCTCAAATAACTGACGACCATGGCCAGTAAAGCAACAGAGCAATGGCACATCAAGCTCTTGCGCCATTAGAATAGCAAACCATGAAATTAAGATGAAAGATATGAGATAGCGAAAAATTAAGATTTATGAAAGTCAGGCAGTATTCACAATATCACAGTCAAACGTAGGTAAACAGGAAAATTAAGGAGGATAAGAACGGTATGAGAATCAAAAAGTCCTATTTAATAATAGAAACAATGTGGCATTCATTTACATGGGCATCTGGAGGAGGCAACCCTATTATTATTATCTCTTTCTGTATTTGGTTGTTCAAATGAGTGTTGATGCGATATGAAGACAACAGGATTATGATCTTATTTTCAAGCAACACCTTTCCCATCTTAAACTTGCAGAAAATGATGCCAAGATAGATAAAAAGATAAGAAGAAAATACCAAGCTTTTGAAGAAAGTCAATGATTTGGAGACTCCTTAGCAAGATAGGAAACCCTAATCGAAGAGTGAGGAAATTGGGTCTTAAAACAAATATCTAACAAGCATAACTCAGTTAGAAATGGTTAAAGAATTTTCCACAACCCAATCAAGAGAAGGTTTCTGAAAAAAAGTATTGTACACAACAGAAAAGATGGGATGCCAAGACCCAGGCAAAAGTTGAGCAGAGGTATCACATAACTCTCCGCATCTTCAATGATGTTGATAAGTTGCCAAATCAACAAACTCCAACACCATTCATCTGTAGCTTTCATTTCAGCTATCACCCAAAAAACGGATCAAAAACCATTTCCTTCACTATGAGCTATCCTTATCTTCACCTCACAGTCAACTCTATTTTATCCCAATTACCGTCCATCTCAATCAAGTGTTGTTGCCACAATCACTATCTCCACTTTCCAATTCAATAGTAGTACTACACCGATGCAACCAACCTCCTCGGCTCCCTCCACCCCCATCCCAAAATACAAACTCATAAAACCAAAATCAGTTTATAGGAATGTACGAACACCCTCAAGAGTTAAGTAGAGCAAGATACGCATGCCCTTCAGCATAGTTTAGGAAGATGAAAATTCAATAACTGCTCATGAAAAAGGCGCTTCTGCTATAGCAAAGCACCATTCAATTGAGGATGACGTGCAGATAGTCATAAAAAAACAGATATTAATGCCTCGTAAATTCTGATTCATCACTTTGACAATCAAGAAAGTTATTAATAAAGGAAAAAAAAAAAGACGACTAGCAGGGCATGATTCATTTATTTGACGGCCGATAATGGAACTCGATATCGTACCATAGCATAACTCATATCATCAGGAATCCCAAGCTGTTCGAAATCGTTGAGCCCGGAGGCATAAACACGCCCAGATTCTGTCATATAACAACTAAAACTGAAATCCTCTAAAAATCATTGTAATCATATTATCATCACCCAAACAGTACATTATCATAATCGTACAATCTAATTCTAAATAAGCTTAAATTAGAGTGATCAAACACATACAGGATGATGGATTAAACTAAAGAAAAACCTGTGAGAAATAGAGAGTGAGTGCCGCCGCAGGCAACGGAATCGAGACTATCGCCGTTGAAAGGAGAGCAAATTATCGGCTTCCGATCCCCAAACTTCCGTAATCGCCGTTCCCCTTAAGCGCCGCAAATCTCTTTCCTCTTTCTGCGGAAGAATACCGTCTCGACCCAATCCCTAACCATAACCCTAGGTTTGTGTTGAGGTCAGATAGTTTGGAGTTCTAGTCCACATTCTGGACGAAGGATGGTTGTTCATGGAGGTGAGGGAGAGAGAGATAGAGAGAAAGAGTAGAAGAAGGATTTAATGGTGGAATTGAAAGGATGAAGAGCGTGCAAGAAGATTGTTCAACTGAAGATAGAAGAGAGGAGAGGAGAGTGTTGAAGGTGCAGAAAGCTTTGTTGGTTTTGGAAGCTGCAACGTCGTCTGTAGGTGGGAGACGAACCTTGTAAATTCACGTAATGATTAATGAATTGACAAAACCAGACACACGCATATATATATATATATATATAGGAGAAGGATCCGAGGGATCCAATGAAAAGGGTGTTTAAAATAAGAAAAGATCTTAGTTATTCAAATAATAAGATCCAACGCTAGAGATTTCATATAAAAAAAATAATTACTATAACAATTAAAAATGGTCATTATAACAATAAAAAAGTAACTATAATAATAAAAAAAGTTATTATAAGTTAAAAAAATTTATTTGACCATTATGAGTTAAAAAAGAGTCACTATGAGTATATAAAATATCATCCACTATATTTAATAGATGAAGAATCAAGATGTCTTTTCATACTTCTCATTTTAAATATCCTTCTCATTTTAAATATATATATTCAATTACTTGAATGGAATTCATCCGAAAATGATTGTGTGAAATTAAGGTTATTTTGTATGTGTTAATGAGAATAAAACTAATTGTGGTGGGATCTAAACCAAACTAACTCTTACGCAAAATTAACCGCACCTGCGTATAGCATTACCCAATTCAAGTAATTCGATTGTCACCTCTAGAAATAGCGCTGACCAAGTCCATCCCCTTTTTATAATTTATCATGAACAACACTCAACACAAGCCCTCCTTAACTCTTACTTTGTTTTTAATATGCCCAATATCGATTAGACTGGATTTGTAACCATTCCATGGACTTGACTTTATAATATAACTGAACCTAAAGCATCAAGTTTTCTAGGACCAAGAGAGTTTGATGGCCCAAGTTGGACTACGTTGGTTTGATGGTTTTATTAACTATGGGCCTCCTACAGTCCAAGTTCATATGTTTATCACACTCAAATGATCTATCTAAAACTCTTTGTGTCACGTGAGCAATAAGCCATCTCTTATTCCTCTATCATACAATTGACTGTTAGAGCTACCCTTAATCCTTGTTTGAACATTTCTTATTTTGGAGTGCATTGGTGTGTCTCCAAGCCCATGATATAGTAAATGTCATTCTGATGGCTTAACAATCATACAAATTGCCTCCTCTTCGGGGAAATCACTCCATAATTCACAAAAAATATTTTAACTCTTTACTTAAGTCAAGATAATCTGTTTGGTTAACAAAAAATACTACTCTATCTGTCCCTAAAAAATACTTAAGTAAATGGCCCATTTGACTTTTACAGTATCCAAGACACGACTTTAGACGTTTTTATCTCTAAATCCGTAAGACAAAAAATTGTGAAAATTTGATATTCTAAAAATATACAATGAGACAAAATCCCACTTGAATATATTATTTCTTATAACATGATGAAAATTTATAGTCCAACTTTTCGAATTTTAACTCCAAATAGTGAATTGGGACTTTCTTATAAGAATGGAGGGAGTATTATATTTGTAATCATATTACTTATTTACACCGTACTCTTTAGTTGTATATAAAACCAAAGATTATAGAATACAATTTATAGTTATGATCAAAATTCATTCATATCACGTATCCGCATCAATGGCCCCTAATTTACTCCAGAGCACTCTTTGCCTGCCAGGAAATTGGAAGGAAACGTCAACTGACCTTAGAGTAAAGTTTTGCATAAAAATGGACAATTTGTAGGGGGGTGAACTGAAGTTGTAGCTTTGATTGACAAAAGAACTCATGGAAAGGGCATGATGGTCATACTTCTTTAGAAAATAGTAACCATATGGCATATGACTATATGAGCAACATATAGTGATTCGAGTCTCCCCCGCTCCCCGCTTTTGTAACTATATATTTTACAAATAACTTAGTTGTGACTTGTTAAGACCATTCCCTAGGAAGTAAGTACCAATATATGCCACTCAAAGTTACCAATATACTCAGCTTCTTGTGATTTTGTGAAAATTTGTTCCTTGTGACCGTGACTAACCACCGACCAATTACTTCTTTATTTGCATAAGTAGAGCTATATAACTATATAATGTACTATTATATATTGAACAGCTCTGTGCATTGCATCGGGTCAGGGGCGGGATGATTCATTTGCAAAATATGCAGGGTCGGGCCGAATCGAGTTGGGCCAAAGATGATACAAAATGGGCCGAGTTAGACTAAACCGTCCGAAGAAAGTATAGTTTTATCTATAGAAGAGGATAGTTTACTTGTATCACCTTCTATCTTTAGCAGTGGACCATTGACAAGTAATTGTGGAAATTATTTATTATCTGATAGTTTTAAAAGGCTTATAAACTATTGGCACATTATTGACTCAACTTGGCCCATTAAAGACCCAATAAAACATAACCCTTTAAAAGACCGACTCATTAAACTCATAATTGATTAGAATTTTTTACAAACGGATCAGTCAAAAACCCTTAATATGATCCCCTCCCATTTAAACAAGTCTAATATTGAATTTAATCTAAAATTAGAGATGATTGTACTACTCTTTTAACCAATTAAATTATTTATCAATCGATGTAATACCTTCATTATTGATATCAGCATATCTCGGATGATAAATGACATATCAATAGATATTTTATTCATCCCTTTGACGAAGGATGTCTACAGAATTCGATGTGAATGATTGTAGATCTGGAAGACCCCTAATTGTCAGCAATTAATCAGTTCGTTTGCCAAAATTTTCCCTATGACAAACTTCTTTGGTCGGACCACTTTGTATCATTATTCCAGACCAACTAACGAAGCCAAGTCAGTACAACTGTACAAGTTACTCTAATACGTTCATTAGGTAATAATGATAAGAAAGAAGATACTAACTAATTATTATATTTTAAAGAATTATCACAACTCTCTTTTTAGTTGATTTCCTTAATTTCTATCTCCTATTTAATATTGTTATAATCTTGAATTAATGTTTAAACTATATATACTCCATTAAGATATAATTCATTTTCTTTCTTTTTTTTTCATTCTCAATTTCGCCCTCAACACTCACAACACCCACACACTCCGTTTTCTCTATTGATTGAGCCATGAACACCACCACACAATACTTATCTTTGTATATACTCCCTTCGTCTCTCAATATTTATTCTATTTGACTAATTTTTTTAGAGCTTTTTTATCAAAATAAAACAGACATAAAAGGACATAGGGAGAATCCATTATAAGCGCAATAATATTTAAAAAATCTATGAAAAAGTGTATAAATATCATATTAATCCCTTAATAATATACAATCTATATATATATATATAAGTTGGATTTATTATCCGTTATAAAATAAGGTACCAAACTCTAATAAAGGGGAAAAAAGAAGTGTTGGGAAGGCAATTAAAAGCATAAAACCTTTCTCAAAACACTGATTATAGTTCACCTCGGCTAACAAGAGTGAAAAGATAAAGCATGGCTAAAGTGATGATGAAGAGGATGATTATGTTGCTGATTATGAATCCTATGGCTGGATGAACCATCCTTGGCCCTCTCAATCCTCCATCTAAGATCAAGAAAATCGTCGACCGAGCAGGGAAGCTTGAGCGGACCGTCGGAGTAATAGCCGTACACTTCACGGGCTTTGTCTAGGAGATTAGTGAACAAAGGATGATACAAGTAACTTATCGGTATCTCGAACTTTTGACAACTATCGTCTTCTTCTTCTAACCCTACTTGCACTGCCATCCAACCTTTTTTTACCATGTTTTTGTTGGAGTTGAAATCTTGAAGAAAGGATGGGTTTAATTAAGGGACTGTTTGGTGGTAAGGGAAAGATACAAGTTTAGACAAGGGCAAGGAAGAAGAGGTGGGAAATGGGAATATATAGTGGGGGTGGGTATGAATTGAAGAATTTGTGTAGGAAATAAAAACAGGTTGCCTCATTTGTACATAAAAAAAAAAAAAGGATGATGGGATTATTTCTCTCTATATGTCTGTTATTTTGTGTTTTATTTGACTTTTTATGATACTTAAAATACGATTTATAACGCTTTTATTTTAAAATTTATAAGATAAAAAATTATAGAAACTCAATATTAAAAAAATTTGCAAAGAGATGCATCTAATAAGATCCCAGTTGAATATATTATTTTTTATAACATAACGAAGATCCGTGATCAAATTTTTTAAACGTTGACTATATAAATAAAAATTAAACAAAAATAAAGGACGAAATTATTATATGCTTTTTTAAAAAAAAGAATTTGTGGGGTATACGTGTATGAAATTCTTGGTAGTTTTTGATATATATTGTGATATTATATGGTACGATTCTCGAGTGCTAAGAATGATATGGTCAACGTAACTTTATCAATCCGCGGCATGACTAATGTTTTTTTTTTTTTTTTTTTTTTTGAGGTAGCCCATCAGCAAATTGGGGAGCCTATAATTCTAGACCCTTGAGAGAAGGAAATTGACATTTGGCCCTCTTGTTACTTGTTAGTACTATTATGACTCTTTGATTCCTTCGTATGTGACCATTACATTGTTATTAAATAAATGATTGATAATACTTATATTATTCTAATTTATATTATTTTTAGTAGATATGGAATCGTGACAAGTTCAAAATAAAAGCTCGCGATATAAGGATCAAATCCTTAACTCTCAAATTTATGATAATATGAATAAAGTATTTAAAATTTTAGAATTATAATGTAAGTACATTACTTTGATTGACATACGTCTGCAAAGTGAAAGAATCATATGACACCCTTTTTACCGTACTTGTGAGTTTATTTTGGGAGAATCCATCCCAATTGATGGCTTAATACGATTTAAATTTGTTTTCTGTAATTGAAAAATATGGCATTACACAAGTTTTTCTCGTAGTCAATTAGTGATAGAAAATTTTATGTGTTTTCGTCCTAAAACTCCTAATAACCCAAATTAAATTCACCAAATACTCTAATCATAACAAAACTAAGAAAATAACAACAAAATCATTATAAAATACAAACCACCACCATGAAATTTTTTGTGTCCCATGTCATACTACATGAATTTTATATTAGTTGCAACAAAAAGTATTGTATATATATGGTTTATACTAAATTTATTATATCATCAATAAAAGTTATATATCAATATAACAAAAGTTACATATCAACACAATATATGTCAATCTTTATCAACTTTGAGTGATAACTTTTATTATTTTAAGGAGTCACTTTTACTGAGTCTATCTCGTATGTAGCTGCAAACTTGCAATAATTATTTAATAATCATGCATTATGAATTATCCCGTGCATCATAAAATTGTTGTTATTTTGAAACTAATGAAATGAATCTATCGAAGCTGTACACCGAGTCAAAAATCTACAAATCCGTATTATTTCAAACCCAAAAAACAAAAAATATAACTTTAAAAAGCAAAAAATTGGCTAAATTAAAACCCAAAAATTATGTTAATTAGTATTCCACTTTGCAGAACATACGGAATGCTGGTGTTCTTAATGGTTGGAAGTTGCTTGCAGATTTAATAATCGAATCCTGAAAGTTAGCCGCTGACTGTATAGTGCGGATTGATGACTTAGCATAGCTTTCTATGATATCAGGCGTCATTTATACGAATCTAGAACGCCGCCCAATACCAAACTAATGATGTACTGCTTGCAATTGTACACATGATTTTCTTTCTATGATATCAGGCACATGTAATTCTTGATTTGTTCAGAGTTTGTAGTTGTTTCATGATTTTCTTTTGTTTTTTTTTTTGGGACGCAAGGTACATTCAACCGTACAGTTGTATACGGTAGGTGTACTCCGTATATCACATCATATCAGTAGTGTACGGACATTTATGTCATAATTTATCTAAAATTGTCTAGTTTCTTTTCTTAAGCTGCAAAATACTTTGTATAATTGTATTTACTCTAAATATTGTAATTAAGTTCGTTATGCAAGCTATGTCAGATGACTTTGAAAACCTTAATCAAAACCTAACTGAAAATTAGCAATGTTGTTAGATATCAAATTAGTGTGCACGTGAGATTAGCCAACATTAAACGTAAATCAACACAGACTGATATCGGAGTACGCGGTACTAAGAAAATTACAAATTTAGGTTATCATTAGCTTATAGTCAAGAATTTGCCTAATATACCATCTTTTATTATGGGAAAAAAGGTGGGATGATGAAATACAAAATGATATGATCTAATTGATAAGATAACCTATTGATTATAGCAGTTGGATAAGTGAACATAAATGATAAAAGTTCCTTATTTTTCATTACTTAAGGTACAAAATTTCCATATTTGCCTAATTATTTGTACTAATCACTTTGTACGGAAAGTTTATACTGAACTCCATCTCTAACTATGACTGACTTTATGATCAATATATTACTTTTGTTTTATAGCCTTTGACGCTTCCAATGAGCCATTATATAATATATGTGTATTAGCTCCATCTTATTCAAAGAAAAAAATATATGTCAAGGATACTTTCTTTGAAGTTGGATCCACTAATGCAAGTAGGCCATACCATATATACTTTTACTGGCTTTTGATCTACTGATCACTTATTTTTCTAAACCCCTTTAAATCTTTAATGCTCTTTTTATCTGCAAAAACTTTTGAACTTTTGAGTCTAATCAATAATTAATAATCAGAGTTAAAAACTTTAGTTTCACCTATCTTACTCACATTTCTACTTTTTTTTGACATGTATATATGTACCATGTCGACATGGGACTACATCTCTAACTTAAGACGACTAACATGCTTTGTATATTTTTAGGTAATTCTCATTGGTAATTTTATATATTTTAAAATTTTATTTAGTTAATAGGTAAAAAAAACTTTTTTCAATGATAATCCTTTCATTTTAAAATTTAATATTCATAACTTTAATGAAATTTTCTTAAAAGAATTTACACTTTTTTAATAACCACAATTTAGCATTTTCCTTCAATTTTTAAATTGATCATATACTGGAAATTTAACCATGGTTATATGAGAGTTTTTTTTTAAAAAAAAACTTAAATCTATAAAAACAGTTGGATGATATGAACTGCAAAGGAAGTACTTTATCGTAATTTAAAAGTCCCCAGGTTAGCATTTGCTTTAGGACGATGCCCATGCAAGCACAATGTGACAATGGTGACAAATTAGTAAGTATTAATTAAAATGGGCTTAACAAAAAAATTAATGTAGTGTGATAAGTAATTAAGATGATAACCCTAGAACAACTAATTAATAATATTGTGGGCCAAATATTATCTTAGATGAAAACCAGCAAGATATTATACCCCACAATAGCACTATATTGTAGAAATAATGCAAAGGGTAATAAGATAGATATATGACTTGCGAATCCAAAGTTGGGAGTGTAATGTCAAAAAAAAAAAAAGTTGAGAGTGTATTTAAATAATGCATCGTCATCATCCAGTAGTACGGATGCCTGCCAGCCCGTGCACGATGAGTACGAGTAGCATCTTGGGGGGCGTGGAATGTATGGAAGAGCAAAAGTGAAAACGACTACGCAACTTCTGTAATAGCGGAAAGCCAAATGTAAAAAGCTAGTCCTACTACGAGTATTTTTTTTAGAGGACTCGATCGCTTTTAGTCTTCCAAGCTTAATTTATAACATTTTCATAGTTCTATGCTTCGGACTTTTAGAGTCAGTTTTCGAAAAATTTGACCATAAATTTTTATTATATTATTAAAAATAAATTTAAGTAAAATTTTATTTGATATAATTTAATGTAAATTTTTATAATGTCAAATTTTCATATGTTTTTATCTTACGAATTTAAAGATAAAACATTTAAAGTCGTATTTTTATTACCACAAAAAGTCAAATGTAGCAAATTTAGTGGAACGAAAGGAGTAATACATTTTTGTTTGTGCACTCTTCGTTTGTTTGCACGTGTATTATCTGTCTTTAAAAAAAAATCCATATTTTCTGTGTGTTAGATAAAATTGGATCATCTACTATCGTCTTTACATTTATATTATATATGATCCTATTAATTTTCTTTCTTATTAATTTCTAGTTGAGATTAGAGCAGCTTCACAAAATTGTAGCAAGTAATTGGAAATTCAGGAGTATTAATTAACATATAATTTTTTTTATATATAAAAGAGTGATCACAAATATTAGCTATAAGTGTACTAATTTTTTTTGGCAACAGTGTACTAAAAATTAGTGAAGTATTTTATTAAGATACTTAATTAGTTTATCAAATTGTACGACAATAATAAGAATAATCTATTTCAACAAATGAGGTCACGTGGATTGTTCTCGTTCGTCCCATTTATTACGATTCACCCATATTCAATGCAATTATTATACTACGTATATTGTTCCTTTTACTTTGGCAAAAATTTTAAAATAAACTTAATTAAAAATATTTTCAGTTCTATTGTTTGAAAAATATTTTTTAGCGCCGTTGAAATGAATCTTTTAAAATCTCATATAATTATTATTTTTTCTTATAGATTAAGGAGAATTCACACTTAAAATTTGGCTTTAAATACTATAAAATTTAAACGAAAAAGAGTAAAAATAAATGGAAGAGATATTATATAAGAACTAATGAACTAGTTTATTCTGATAATGGCACTAAATAATATTGAACCATCACTTTGACACCGGGTAACCCTAACAATATAGCTCTCTAGCTTAAATATAATGTTGATTAATCTTTTTCTCATGTAATCATACCACACATCCATTATAAAGATCATGTAGTCTCTTTACTATATTTGTACACATTGTTAAATTGAAAATTTTTAAAACCAAACGCAATAGTCCAACCTTATGCTATAAAATAGGCATGCCCTTATCAATAAGATCATAGACTACTTCACACCACGTGAGAGATATGGCCCTATAACTCTATAAGGCTATAGAGACCCCAACCTAAGTAACAAGTTCAACACACTCCATCAATTTGATTAGGTTAAATTTCCTTCAATATGACTATCTTGTGTTCACTTTCATCGTATCATTTCTAGAAGTTGACCTAAAGTTGGAATTGAATTGCGCGCCTTAGTTATCCGTTTTCTATAACGACATTTCAAGATAATGTTACTAAATTACCTTAACCAGATCTGATAAACAATGGGTCAAGATGTCTAGTAAATAAGATAAAGCAGCAGCCCATACAAAATCAACTTGATACAAAGCTATGGAACTCTATCTTTGACCAGGATTAGTGGAGCTCGAAGCATCAAACAAAGCTGACCATTTAAACATAAACAGTTAAGTCATATATAAATTTATGAAGTAGTGCGATTTTAATTAGCAGTTTATAAGTAAACTAAGGGGAGAAAAACCAAAGGCACATTACGTGGAATAAAGTGGAGAAATAAGAAATTTTGATTTTCCTAAAACTAAGGGGAGAAAAACCAAAGGCACATTACGTGGACATTATCATGTTAAAGATAATCTAGCTTAGCTATTGCATTAAAGACCTTACGTTTATTGGGATTGACCTACGTACTCTACATTTGTCACTAGGTCAAGGCTAGAATTCATTATGGGTGCCAAGGTGGCCACCTTAGAGGTAAACGATGTAAAGGCACTTGGGCTGTTACTAGTGCGCGTTCAAGTATCCAAGATATTAGGGAGTGAACTATATCGATCTTTGGATTCACTGGTCAACGCTCATTAAATATATATATAGCTAGGCAAGCTAGCTAGGTGTGTAGGGTAGTCAACGGTCATTAAAGATTATCGTACCCGATCATTTAGGTCATCAGCTAAGCCTAACGTACAGTCTTTTTTTTGTGGAGGAATAACAACAAAGAAAGAGTTAAATGCCTTTGCTTGTCTTCGTGGTCAGAAAATGAGCTCTAGATAACGAAAACCTACTTACCTTAATACAAAATAGAAAATAAAAGTTCTTACCTAGATGTATTATGTCTTGCACTAGAAATTGAAAATCCACTGAAGCCAGAAGGGGATTCCGAAGAGCTTCCACGGCCAGCAAACTATCTCTTGTGAGTTGTGACCCCGAACTAACCCTAATTCTCATTTTCTCCCCTCTTCATTTACGCGATGTACGAGTGTTAAAGAGAAGAGAAACTCTTGCAATTGCTAGCAATGAATGGTTGCCCACATGTTCGGACGACTTTGAAGTGCTTGAACTCGTTTCATGATGTACAATTCGTGGAACGTATGTGACTTTTCTAAGGACTTTACATTACTTTTATGTGCCATGTTATTTTGCACAAGTGTTTAAGTTGCATTTGACACGAAACTACTCATAAGAGAATGTACACGATGTATGTGGCCGGGAAGAGGAAGTGACCAAGTGTTCAAATTATTGTATTCATGTGCAATTAATGACTTATTGTATGGGTGGTTTGAGTCAATTGTTTATAGGGCTTGATTCGAGTTCTTGTTTAACATTATATTTTCGTGAAATGGTTTATAAAAGGCAAAAGTCAATATAGATATGAGGCAGAGGAAGTATCTTTTTTAATAGTTTATTAAAATCATATACGTATGGATAAATATATATGTCTATTTAATTAGTATAAATTGATTGATTATCTATACAAAATAAATCGATCACTTAATGAAGTTACAAAATTATTTTCCCTTTTTCACTCCTATAATCATGTTTCATCAAATACATGAAAACCATCAACCCCAATATAACAGATAAATTGTCATATCTAGCTAGGTTACACACATGTACCTCCCATAATCTTGTCAGTCTAATCTATGTGCAAGAGGATACATAAGAACATAACCCCCACTCCAATTGGGGAAAAAGAAAAAAAAAAAAAAACATAGGCGCCCACTATGCATAGAGCACTGTTGGTTTGATTGATGCCACAAACAATAACAAATCTGTCACTGGCCGGTGGGGGGTATGTCTTTTTCAGATCTTCAATATAAACCAAGAAAGAATCTCTTACTTCCATTTCATATATTTTTGCACAATTTATTCCTCAAAGATGGTGTAACTTAAAAAAATAAAGATAAAGTTAACTATATTATTGTGCCCTATATATTCTCTAAGACCATATGTACAGTGTACCACATATCATAATTATCAAATTATGAAAAATTTCTAATTTATATCTGATATATCATTGGACTTTATTATGCCCTAATTTATACCTGACATTTTCGTAATTTTATTTATATCAAATTTATCATCATCGCTGCTGCTAATTGTATGTGCAAATTTCTGCTAATTTGACGAGAGACATCGTATATACTTGTAATTCTTTAAACGATAAAAGTTGTTATGTATTAGTGAAAATATCTACATCATCCGTATATTATAAAGTTTTATTCGTCTTTATACCTAAAAATAACATCAATGTATGATATTGAAACTTGGGGGACTCGTGAAATATATTCTTTAGCAATGACAAATTGTACGTGGATAGAATATATTAGTACATAATAGTGTACACTATACGCTAAAAAGCTCATTTTCTTTTGAAAGGGAACAGAATCAATCATGAAAACTCTAGAAACCGACCAAAGGTGCTAAGTATGTAGTCTAATCCACACTTTTGGAGTTTTGGTGTAAATTACCTACCATTATGATTTCCAATTTTAGAAGACAAGTGCATGATATAAAATGAGTAGCTGTTTTGCATTGAGCGTCTGGCCCCTCGATCGGATCGGACCAGTCACAAGATGAAAGCTACAACGATATGCATGCATGAAATGATATGGTTTGATTGAATAAAGGAACATAAGTCTTATTCAAGATTTCTTAAGAGCACATTGAGAGGTCCTTGGCAAAGTCTAACCCTCAAAAAGAGAACTGTATAAAACAAATGTTCTGTTTCAATCGTGCATTTGCAAGGATACGTGCAGATTCTTCCGTTTCTTTATGCTTGTCCATGTTTTCTAAACGGAATGTTTTAAGACAACTAATAATATAAGTTTTGGATAATAATACCCTTATTTTATTTTTATTATTGACCTCACTATCTTTTTTTAGCCAATAAGAATTTTTTTTGTTGTTTTCTTCAATAAAATATTTTCTCCACTTTCTTTATTGACCCTACTATCTTTATGAGTAGCCAATGAGATGCCCCTTATTTTTTTCGATAATACTCTCGTATTCCAAAATAAATAAACATAAAGGAACGGTAAGAGTACTTTCTCTTCTTTTTTTTGTTACAAATGCTTATAACACAATTTTATACGAAGATGACGAGTTAAAAAAATTGTAGAGGAATAAATGAATAAGTTAGTGTGAGTTCCATTATTGAATAAATACTAGAAAGAATAAACTTTTTAAAAATGAAAATGGAGTATAAGCAGAAAAATATATAAGTTAAAAAGTTTTAGCAACTAAGAAAGCCAGAGAGACTAATTAATATTAATTCCACAACAACACAAGCGAGGAGAAGTAGAGTCATGTTTAGGGCTCTTTTTAAGGCACGACCAAGCAATGAGCTCTTTGAATAATTAAAGGTATGACAACGTACGTTACTTACTCAACTTGTCTTGTTTTCAACGTAACTTAAGAAAGTAAAATTGAAATTAATTGAAAGTCCACTTTTATATGATAATTGGGCTTATATTACGTAAACATTTAGGTATGAAAAATATATTCATCTAAGTAATATAGATCGATGGTGATAGATAACTCATATTCCTCATGATATAGCTCTAATTTTGAAATTTTTTTGCATTTCAATTCGGTCGATTTGAGAAGTTTATTCTTCAAACACTTACGACGAAGTATGGTAGGGAAGTAATAATCTAACACCCACTCCGATCCTAAAGTGAAAAAGCTATCTCCT
The DNA here is from genome assembly GCA_026401315.1 of Dysphania ambrosioides. NCBI lineage: Eukaryota > Viridiplantae > Streptophyta > Magnoliopsida > Caryophyllales > Amaranthaceae > Dysphania > Dysphania ambrosioides. The sequence continues at coordinate 3,905,788 of CM048666.1, forward strand.
AAGTTGATATTAATTTTGATAAGTAAGTGACTCAAAGATCTTAAATGCTTCTAAATGTTGAGCCATACCTACGTTATCATAAATGCGATATTAAAATTAATTTACGTATAAAGTTTGAAAAGCTAGTGGATGCATAGTAAACCTATTGCATGTAAAACTCTATTATACATGCATAGTAAATCTAATGGAAGTATGGAACTAGAGTACGACTACATAAACACTTATGATCGATAATGCGATTTCCAATGACTATATTCCATGGAGCCAAAGATATATATCCAAATGCATCATGTGCAAGTGCAAGTGCAACATACGATGCTAGAGATATACATAATCAGACTATTATTCTAAGAAAGCAATATCAACTATTGTCTTGGAAATTATTCCAAATCAAGATTTTGTTTAAAAGTTACGAAATGTAGTAGCAATGCCTAATGGTTTTGCTTAAACCTTTTTTCAATACTCCAATATTAATTTTTAATTTAAAATTCTAAATCATCATTTGTTTTGATAGGAATATTTTATTACACAAAAGTATAACATAAAGAGCCAGTCGAGTAATTCGGTGTCTAAAACACGATTTAATACGTTTTTATATTTAAATCTGAAAGATAAGAAATTATAAAAATTTAATATTATAAAAATTTACATTGATATGCATCAAATAAGATTCCACTTGAATATGTTATGTCTTATAACACAATGAAAAATTATAGTCAAATTTTTTAAACATTAACTCCATAAATATAAATGAAGCGAAAGATAAAAGAGATAAAGGGAGTATATTATGTAAAACACAGTTGTGAGTTGTCTGATTTTTAAGCCACAGGACTTACAAGAGATGATGTATTTTCACTATGAATTGAGTCTTGAATTTCATTGAAGTAACATAATCGATACTACACTATTTAATAAAAAGCAAATACTATGATATATCACTGATTACATATATACAATAGGGGAGCTGGTCACTTTTATATTAAAAAATATGTAGAAACCTCATGTCGCTCTATCGCTAGGTCTCTATCAGTCTCCAGTGTCCCTCCTCAATTATATACGATGCGTTAACTAGAAAGACTAGGTAAAAGGCATATCATTTCACGATTGTATATGACAGTTTTGCTAGGCTCAGGAGTCAGGAGGACTATCACCGTGGTCTCGACAATAATAAGTCGTCATTCTAAAGATTTAATTTTGCGTAAAACTTATCATTATATTGAACCACCTAATAATTTAACTATATATTTCGTTCTAAGTCTAAATATATAAATGTGAAAAACAAATTTTCCTAGCAAGAGCGAAATGAGGGAGCTTGATAGAAGTGGTGGTGGTGGACGTCACGGCGAGACCCATCACTAGGGCGGTTCTCCTTCTCAATCATCCAACGTAGATGAATGAAGTCATCAACAGAAACAGGCAGCCTTAACGGGCCGTCAATATGGTACCCGTAAACCTCTCTAGCCCGGTCCAAAAGCTCCATGAATATAGGGTGGTACAAGTACCATATAGGAATGACAAATTTTTGCAACTGATCTTTGGTATCATAGTAATGATTTTGTTGTGAGTTTTGTTCATCATCATCTTCTAAGCCAACTTGAACAGAAAGGAATCCCTTCTTCGCTTTGCCGCCGCTGCTGCCACCGCAAGTGCTGCCGTGTTGCATGATTCTGTGCGTAAAGTAGTTTGGTTGGTGACTTGGTGGTGGTGCTACAAAAAGTAGGGTCTTGTGACCTGTGACTTTGTGAGTGTGGAATCATGCTTAGGGGGTGTTTATTTATACTGGGGAAGGTGTTTCTTAAGGAAGGTTAGTTGGTACGATTGATATTCTTATTTTTGTAATTTGGGTATCTAATTATAAGTGAGAATTAACTACACACTGTAGTTATCAAAGTACAACTAAAGTACATATGTCAAAACAAATGGAGTGGATTTTTGTATGATATATGGTCATATTATAATATGTACAACATAATAAAACGTTTTATATATTATTATGAGATGAATTTGACAAGAAATGTGTATTATTTTGAAGGCTGATAAGTGGGTGTCAATTGGTACGGCATACCCATGTTAATTTTGAGGTGTATAGTGTATGTTATGCATTAAGATATCTTTGGTGCGGTTTGTTTGGCCCTACTACTTGCATGCAATGGCCTTATACTACAACTAACGGTCCCTTTAATTTCTTTCCCAATTTGATGAATTTGGTTGTTTGATTGCTTCTATTTTATTTGATTTATAGATTATGTGCATGTACTGCCGGTATAGGATGAGATTGTTGGCTGGCTTTGTTGAAGCCTATCAAGCAGTTTGATTTTCTACTTCATATGGTCTTTCCAATTCAATTAAGTCAATATCTAAAGTTACCCGTGCGTTACAAGGGAAACTTATTCTTAGGCGCATCCACAAAGTTACGTTGCTAAATGGGTCAATATTTAAAACTACTTTAAAGTAAAAATTGTATTTGATGAACCTTAGTCAATAGTTTAGGCTATTAATTATATTGAAACTACATGAAATATTCTGGATGTAGTACTAATTTCTTCTACTTTGGTCCTGTTTGACAACTTGATTTTACAGATAGATAGATAAATAGATAGAACTAAAAGTCATGTTTAGCCTATTTAAGAGTCTATAAATAAATAAATGAGTGTATTTTTCGTTCCAATTCAATATTTTAAGAGATGTTATTAATTCAACATAGTGACCATCATTCAAAGATGAGCTTAATTTCATACTTAACCTAATTTTAGGGTATAAATACCCTAAATACCCTATTTCTGACTCATTCAAAGGTACATTTATTGAGTACACACAAAGATATTAGTATTGAAGGATTCTCTTAGATCTTAAACTCGATCCTGCTTAACCGGTGGACTTAAACAAAGAGTGGGTGTGCACTCACTTTGCCATTAGTTATTAAATGATAGAGAAATTATCTTTCTAGAATGTCGACTCTCTTTTTGGTTTGTCTCTTGGTGCATATATGATTCGATATTAATAATAATAATAATAATAATAAAAACTAATGCGAATAGTTTTTATTGGCCAACACTGTTATATAAGTGGTGGAGGCTATTTTGTGGACATGCATCACAGCAGTACTGATCGTACTTCTTTGTGCTGGTTTTATGGCCTCCAACTTCATGCTTATTTTACTTGCTAAACTAAACAAACCATTTCTATTTGACTATTTTAAGTGACCCTCCTTTCTCTTCCCTTCCAAGGATACAGAAGTGCTCACTTTTTAACTTTGGATAATATTATACTTTTTTTATTTTTCAACACTTTTCATTTAAAATATTATAAATTTTAAAGTTAAATTTTAATTAAAAATTCTTCCTAATATAATATAAACAAAAATATATATTTATTTAAAATTTTGATAAATTCATCTCAATATATAATTTTCAAAATTAGTTTTTTTTTTAATTTTTAAAATTACACAGTTAAAGATGTTTAAATTTTATATTTACATTTAGATAATCAAAAAGCAAATAGGAAGAAAAAAGAATCAGAGAGAGTACTATCCAAAAGTTTATATTTCCTTTTAACTAGCCAATAACAATTTTTCGAAATTTGATAACAAAAAATTGTTATTTCAAATGATATTCTCAATCTCGTTTCATTTACAGGATAATTAGTTATTGTATTATCACTGATAAACCTATTTTTAATAAAATGAAATATATTAAAGCTAGGAAATTATCTTCATGCTGAAATAAGATTTGTATTACTCCCACCACGAGCTTAATCAGGAACTTTAATTTCATCATATCGCAACATTCATACTTAGTGAGTTTGCTTAATTTTCTTAACCTAAGCTTAACATGATCGATCATAGGTTATTGCTGTTGGGTATCTTACAATTATAATACACGATCCTTTTATCCAGAATTGATGATTAATGTTATGCCATGCATTGCTGCAACCCTTTATGAATTAAAGATAATATTTTGTTAATGTCATCCTCTTTCTATCGCTCCATTCATAATCATTCTTTAGTTTAAGGAATATGACATCTTTTTCCAAACACTAGCTGCAATTTACATGACATGAAATCATTACAAGAATCATATAAGAATAGCATATATTGTTATAGTGAATATATATTAAACCTAAGAATTGAATAGTGTTGTCACGATAGAATGGTAAGTACTCCAGTACATTTTTATTGAATATTGATTATATATATTGTATCCCTGGGGAATCTGTACTGTCGTTTAGCTATGATTATGGAGCTAGGAATGTGTCTATCTATTTGTCAAAGGCATGAGCTTAAAATAATTGTGTTGGTTATTCACTTTTTATCAATGGGATTAAGCTAAGCACTATTATTTTAGGGGGAAAAATAATCTTCTAATGAATTAGAGAATTAAACTAGTAACTAGACTAGATAGAAAATACACTCATAATTAAATCAACAAATTAATTTTTATTAGTAAAAATTATTCTAATTAATAAAATTAATCAATTCAGTTCATCATATTAGTCCTAAAAAAAGAAATTAAAAATGTCATACAATCCATGAGTGACTTCAGCTTCCATTAACAAATTTCATACTTCTGTCAATTATCCACAAACAATTAATTAAATTCTCATGTGTACCTCATAGGATCAAACCATGAAACCACCGTATGACTATTAAATTATATTTCCTCTATTTCTTCTATTCTTTTTATTAGCTTTTTACATATATTTCTATACAAACTTAAAATATAAATATTTTTAATTGTGTATTTATAAAAATTATAAAAGTTGATATTTGAAAAATATACATTGTGATGAATCAATCATGATTCCAAATAAATATATATTTTTTTATATAAAATAGGGAGAATTTTTAGTCAAAATTTGACTATAAAATCTATAATATTCTAAACAAGAAAAATTAAAAGAAACGAAAAGAGTTCTAAAGTAGAGTTTAAGGCTTAGTCTAAAAGTATACGTGTTACTTCCTTATTAAAATTTTCCATGAAATATTTTTTAATTAATAATTTTTTAAGATTTTCAAATGGTCAAACAAAATGATTTATTAAATTTTGGAACTGCAGTTAATCAGATTTAAATTAGCTTTACAACAAAAATATAATTCGTCATTTCATCTTTATCAAACATCCTAAACTTCAAAGAACTTTTTTAATTCATCTCCTACAACTTTTTTTTATAAACTTCTTGAACTTTTCCAGCATGATGACACACTAAGTCCATTAGCACTTGCCCATTATATATATATATATATATATATATATATATATATATATATATATATATATATATATATATATATATATATATATATATATATATATATATATATATATATATATATATATATATATATATATATATATATATATATATATATATATATATATATATATATTGTTTCACCTTGTGATGAATTTTGGCGATGACAATACAAACACATTTGATATTGTTTGTCTAAGTATTGTACAGGTTAAGGAAGCAAGTTCCGGAGTAGGAGGAAGGGAGCTCCTAAAGTTGTATTACTAAGTCAAAGAAGACATCAAGTTTAACAAGAATTATGAAGTCAAACAAAGAGTAAAAATATAATCATCTATGGGAACTTAAGTATGAGTTCCAGTTGATTGAACCCTTGCGTTCCAAAGTCGGAATTCAAGATAGAGCATCAGAGGAGAATCTCCAAGCAGTGGAGAGCATGAAGACTAGTAAGAGTATACTTAGGATTTATGTAAGCATATAGGTCTAAGTGTTTGGAACACACAAGGTATAAAACTTAACTGGTGAGATTCAAAGTTCATTTTATTAAAAGAGATCTACAGGAGTTTTTATGGAAAACATTTTTATGGAAAATAAATCTTTAAACTGAAGTTTTTGGGAAAAGATTTTTATGGAAAACTTCTAATTTAATGAACATGATTTTATAAACAATTTTATCATAAAAACGTGATCTTGAAAATATATCCTATATTTCCTATTTTATTGGTTGCAAGTTCCACTTTACACGGACTACATCTTAGCAAGTTTCATATTTCTATGGTATGGGGAAGTGTTGTTGAGTTAGTAAGTATGTAAAGTGGTGGATTTGCAATCAATAACTAAATAATTTGTATGGCAAGGAATCTAGCTCTCACGTCAATTTGATATAAAGGAGGATTTCTAACTTTATGGGATATTTTCCTTAAATCAAGGAGAAGTTGGGTCAAACAATAAACTATGTAGAACTCTATATATAAACGTTCTTTGAAACTTATTTTCCACACAACTAGCCTACTCTTAAATAGATTTTCTTGAGAAAAAATATATAATTTATACGCTAATTTGTCAAAGGCTTTAATCCTTGTTCCAAACTCTATAATCCTTATGCAAGTTATTTATTGAGTTGTAATTTTTGAGTACATAATACTAAGTTGTACTAGGGTGATAAGGTTGAGGAACCTTGTAAGAGTTTATAGTACTAAGTTGTACTAGGGTGATAAGGTTGAGGAACCTTGTACAAACTTAAAGTTAAGTCCGAGAGAGAGAAAAGGAGAGTGTTTTGACTTGAAGGAGTCATTGTTAAAGGGATTGTCCTATTAATGAAAATAGTTGAAAATCCCGAGTGGATAATGGTTTTTCCCTTTGGGTTGGGCACAAAGTGTTTCCATGCTAAAATCTCTTGTGTTCCTTAATTTCGTCAAGTCCCTTGTCGCTTATAAGTTCCAATTTAATTCCGCAAAAAGTTTTAATTAACTTACACTTTCAATTCACCCCCTCTTGTAAGTGTTCATCCCCATTCAACAATATATATATATATATATATATATATATATATATATATATATATATATATATATATATATATATATATATATATATATATATGTAAAAGTTAAAATAAGAGGAGTACTTAAAATGAGAAGGCATCTTGGCTCTTCATCTCTTAAATCCAACGGATGATATTTTATGTACTCATAGTGACCAAATAATTTTTTTCACTTATAATGACTCTTTTCATTGTTATAGTTATTCTTTTTATTATTATAGTGATCATTTTTTTTATTGTTATAGTAACCATTTTTTCTACGTGAAATCTCTAGCGTTGGATCTTACCGTTTGAATGGCTAAGATATCTTCTTACTCTTCTTATTTTAAGTACCCTTCTAATTGGATCCCTCATATATATATATATATGTATATATATATATATATATGTATATATATATATATATATGTATATATATATGTATATATATATATATGTATATATATGTATATATACACACACATATACATCATCTCATATAGAGTATAAGTATTCAGATCACTACTTCAATTACACTTTTATGTTATTATACAAAACTAATATAAATATATCTGAATTTTGAGGCTCTTCAAATTTAGAGGCCTTGTTCCGTTAAACACCTTACACATGTCCAAAACTGACTATAATATTTATTGAAAAAAACCAAACACACACTCGATTTTGTGAAGATCTTACTAAACTTAAGTTTCATTAATTGAGTTTTCTAATACCACACCCAATACTAGCTAACTCTGTTCGTTTAAGTTTCACCAATTCGACTTCAAAAAAATTCCAGGAAAAATCCATTCTAAGTTCTAACATCCATTATCACAGTCTTCCTACTCCAACTTGATGCAATTTATTTCCAATCTAATGACTGAAACAACTTCCACCAAACTTCATAAGGGAACAAATAGAGAATACTTTATGATAGTTATTCTGCATAGTGTCCACAATGTTTGTCATATTAACTAAAATCATAGAAACGAAGGCAAAATGTCCGCGCCTCCATTTGTTTTTTGCCACAGAGTTAAAGCAGTGGACAAATTCAGCACGACTTTTACTGAATGGCAAACACCCAATCCACATAGTCACCACCAAATATTCCTTTTTCCAAAATTCAGAGGTGGAAAAATATAATTCCCTGTGTACTCCGTATAAGATTCATGTATCTTTCACGCATGCCTGAAAAGAAATTGTGTAAAATCAATTTTTTTTTAAAAAAAATTACTTCCATCCTTCTCTTATAAATTACCCTATTTTACTTTTTGCGGTTTTTAACATACGACTTTAAACATTTTTTTCTTCAAATTCGAAAATCAAAAAATTATAAAAACTCGATATTCTAAAAATTTACCTTGAAATATATCCAACAAAATCCTAATTGAATATATTATTTCTTATAATATGATAAAAATTTATGGTCAGACTTTTTAAATGTTAACTGTATAAATAGAAATAGAGTAATTTTGATAACGGAGGAAGTAATAATTTAGTAGAATTCACCACTGCCCTTTTGGTCGGTTATTTTATATCCAGTAGTAAGTACAATGAGATAACAATCTTTAAAAAAATCAACCTTATCGTTTGTTTGCCGTACTCTATATAATATTAAGAAAATCACTATTGTATGCTTAACATTTCTAAAAAAAAAAAAGAATTTTACTAAAATATTCTTACGAAAATACATTTATATATTGTCAATTTGAAACTTTCAAATAAATAACCAAAATATTATTATTATATATTGTGGGATTAGAGTTTTTGTCACAATTAAGAAAGATAAAATTATTAATTTTTTATAGAATATAAATTTATGATATATACAATTCTAAAATATTGTTTAATTATATCAACTTTATAATATTTCGTATGTTATATTATATTTTTATTCAATCCTTATGATTTTAATACTTATACATGGTCCATCGTTTTCCAATGTTTATTAAAATCAAGAAAGATGAAGTGGCATATGGGGAGTAGTTATATTCTAGCAGTACCAAATGTTTCGAAGAGTACAAAAATACAAGTCAAAAGTTGGATAGAATATCGTGAGACCCAGTACTGTACGGTAACCTACCCTCCGTTAAGTCCGTGCTGAACAGTCTAAAGGTGCGTGACATCCCTAGACATCAAAGTACTACGTATTGGAAGTTTTTAAAATAAGGTTCATCCAATGATGCAAGTCTTAGCTACTCCAAAAGTCCAAAGGAATTCATGTGATGTAAGTTGCACATATGTCATTGCCACATATGTAGCACTTAATTGACATTTCTTTTCATGCTAATAGATTAAGATTAACGTATATTATAGCTTGAAATATGGGACATGGAAATCAAACATATCTTTTTATGAACAAAATTGTTACGTAGTAACATTATTTATCATATCTACCTTCAGAGGCGGACCTACAGCTTGGCATGGTGAGTCAAGTGACTCAAGTCAAGTGACTCACCAAGGCCAAAAAATTTTTTTAAGTATTTTTTTAAAAAAAATTTAAGTATTTTGTTGTATTTTGTACTTTTTGAACATATTTGATTATTGATTGTGACTCACCAGGTAAAAAATTCTGGATCCGCCTCTGTCTACCTTGTTTATATCTTTGTATATATAACCCAGTTTATGTGGTATGGAGTATATAATTAATCATCTTTTATGTAGAGTATTATAGTAAGCAATTATATTAATAAGTTTCGACAAATAAGAGTATTTGGACCTCTTAAATTTGAAAAAGGATCAAATTAATGCACCTAAGAATAAAATCTTAACTTTGTACTCTTTATTGATAGATTTAACGTCTCTATAAAATTATTTTGCTTCTTCATATATGCCACTTCGATCATAGCTACTAATTGTGCATACAGATCGTACAAATTAATTACATAAATATATATTTTTTTCATGAACTTTGTAAATATGTCCGTCCCAAAATGATTAGTTCACTTCTCCTGTCATAATTTTGTTTGTAAAAATAATAAGTGGTTGAAAGAATATGAAAGGGGTATGCATTATATTGCAAAGAGGATCTTAGGTATAGTACGAGTCGTTTCTTGGGCTTCTGCCGGTACTTGTGGATTCAGGGGTACAAAAAGAGGGACACCATTTGCGATTAGGGATGCCAAAAGATATTAGACCCGACCCAAATCTGTGGATCCATATCCATTTTTGCGAATACGAATCTTCAAAATTTAGACCCGACGGATCCGGGTTCTGTGACTGAAAAACGGATCCGAGTACGAGTCTAACCATAATACACAAACCCATATCCGTTAGCCGTTTTTTCATTTACTCATTTGTACTTTTTTGTATTTTTATTCAAAAGACATATAAAAATTTGATTTTGTTCATTTGTACTTTGTTGTTTTGTAATATCTGAGAGTTATATGAATTGTATTCAAGTATTGAACTTACATCATTCGTTGGATTGTTGTCATATATGTAAAATACCGATTTATAAATTTGAAACTTATTATTGTCGTAAAAAAATAGGCAAAATATGTAGGATCCATTTTATACCCGTTTGGACCCGGATCTGGATATGGATCCTTACTTTACATACCCACCGGATGTGAATCTGGATCGATCCATCCTTGAAAAACATATCTGGATCCATAAGGATTTGGTTCAGATCCGATTCATTGTCATCCTATTTGTGGCTCAAACTGCAATTTTAAATGCTATTCGTACAGTGGTGGAATAAGGTATATATGCAACGAGCCAAAGTCATGATAAAGGGCTCGGGTCTCAGAAGGGATGCAACATTACAGGCAATTCGTAAAAGGGGTATACTATCAAGCTAAGTTTCGTACGAGACGTAATCCGTATGCCACATAATACACATAATGGCTGTAGACCTCCTAAAGAAAGACGTGTGTAGAAATAAGAATTGAAGAGATTTCAAGAGAAATAAATGATTCAAAAATATGATCAATTCTGTAAAATATTACTATGGTTGGAGAGCAAATAAGAGTATTTAAAGCTTCAAATTCTCTCTTTTTAGTCCAACAGTTACGCATGCATGTTGTAGTGGAGATGCTACGTGGTATGCTATTTAATTTGAGTATGTCTAACAATGTCAATCCAAATTCAAACTAATTAATGATATCTAGATGCATGAAGACTATGTTGGTCACTTATCTTGCTTACTAATTCGTTTCCGTGACGTGCACTTTGTGATTTATATTCAAGGTATAATTTTGCGTAGGATAAAGTAATACCTTGCATAATTCCAAATTATGTATAAAATAAAACTCTCTTTTCAATTAATATCATGATTAGAATTTGGATTTTTTTTTTATGAAAATCATCTGTTAGATAATATATTCAACCTATTAATAACGTAACTAACACACTTTCAGCTCGATCAGTTTTGAGGCGTCTCACCTTTCCTTGGGAGTATGAGGTGTACCTAATATCATTAGCCTTGTATATATATAAGTGGTTTGACGTTTACAATAAAATGATGAGAGAAAAGTATGCGTACGTTCTGATTGTTTCGGGGGTTCAAATATGCGTTCGACTCGTCAAATACTAGGATTTAGAGATCTATATATTTATATTCATGTTTTTAGTCATTATATATAGTTAGCTTGGACATACCATATATGTTTACAATTCATATAAGAAACAAGGACTAGCATTTTGGGCTAATTAAGTGAATGTTTCTAATGATATACAAGAGTTGAACTCCACAAGAAAGTAATGAAAATAATGAAACAGCCTTAGGGAGAGACGGAGAGATGAAACGGGGGAAGAAAACTCCCCAAATATCTTTATCCCTAATACGTTTAAATTTAAGTGAAGCACTTTTAGTCAGCGTGAAGCGAAAAGAACACTCAACCTCTAATTAGCTAGTTAATCTATTGTTCGATTGCCTTCCCGATAAATATAGAAAATCTTGATTTGTCAATATGAAACATGAAGCAATGCTTTGCAATGGTTGACAAAATAAGTGCATTCACTACGCATGGTCTCCTCATTTGCTAGTGCCTTGACACAAGCTAGAATGTCCAGTTGGTTAGATAATTATATTATTTTTCCACCGATAGGGCTTGAGCCATTTAATTTGTGACTGCTTTTTTTAGGATTCTGTTTGCAGATAATTACAACTTGAGATTCGAATACAAAAATAATAAAGATAATCATATCCATTAGAGAATTTTTTTTCTTTTTAATAACCTATAAAATGCATGACCTTCTAGTAGCAAAACAATTAAAAAAAATTTGCTTAGCTTGTATTTAATGAAGTATTGGACCTAATGGACAAGTGCTAGAAGGAGAAAATGCGGCTAGCTGCTGGTACTTGCATTCAGCAGTACTGAAGTGCCAATTTCTGAACTGATCGACAATATAATTAATTCATAAGAGACTCATCAGCTCATAGATTAGCTGAATAATATTGAAGAAGACCACAATAGGAGGTCAGTGGATCTGATCCTGCTACCTGCCTTCGGCAAGTCGATCAGTGACTAACTAGCCAGTCCAATTTGGATAAGTTTCAAAAATTTCTGTGGTAGAAAAAAGTTTGTATGAAAATATTAGTAAGTGCATGATATCATTCCTCAATAACTTCTTGGATAGACTTGCTCTCATTTTTTTTTTCTTTCCCATTTGGATAAGTTTAACCCATTTGATCATGAAGAAACTTAGACATATATATTTACTCTCCATTCGAAAGTAATCATCATGTACGTTAACAATTTGAAATTTGTTCAAAATATGTGTCACACTTTCCTTCTTATAGTGTGATAATATATACTAGGGAAAAATTGTAAACGACTTATACCTAGCTTCCAAAGATTGAATCATAAGGATGTGAGGAAATCTAACAAGAAGACAAAAAGTATTGACATTTTAACAAAGCTTTGATATTAGTTCTATACTACATTAGGTTATGTGTAATGCATGGATCTTACTAAAAATATTCATTACTCCCTCTATCTTATAAAAGCTATTCATTTGCTCTAGCTAGGTGTAAAATTTTAAGAGTTTTTGTGGTGGATTGCATTAGATATAGATGAATAAAGAAGAAAGATAGTGAGAAAAAATAATGTGAAAAGTGAAATGAGAGATTGAGAATAATTTTATACTAAGTAGACTATCCTATTAAGTGTAAATAGAATTTTTTTTGTGGGACAAATAAATATGGCAAATGGAAAGTATTTTGTGGGAACAAGGAGTAGTTCAAATACCAACAATTAATATAAAACTAACAAAGTTTAATAAATTTGGATTATGTCATATTGTATATACAAAGTTATGTCTACCCTTTTAGGTAGACTTGATTTGGCTACAGATTAATTGTGCTGAAATCCAAATCACTCTTAAAGAACCCAAACTCATTGAAAAATCTCAAAAGAGCCCAAACATACTTCAAGCTCAATTCCCTTACTTTGGCCCCAAAAAAAAGCAATACATTTTTAAACACAATCCTTACACCCCAAGCAAACCCTAAAAATTGTCCTTAGCTAAAAATTCTCGGAGCAGGAACGTAGAAAAGTTAGTGCCAGAGTCCTCAAAGCAGGGCGTCCAACGTTAGAAGCCAGCGCCAGGCGCCTAGAAAGCCCAAGCGTCCAATGCCCATATCTACTGGACACCCAATTTTGCGTCCAATGTCCATTCTTGAGCCCTAATTTATTTTCGAGAAAAAGATGCCCTTTTGGGTGTTTGGCGCTCATGTTGAGTGTTTGACACCCAATTGTGTTTGACATGTTAAATTAGCAATTGGCGCTCATAAATGGGACTATTTTGCCTAAAAATACTCGATTTTTTTATGAGAAAAGGGTTCAAAAAAAATTTCAATCTTAAGCATTGTTACAAAGCTCAAATAGCACTTCAAACATCCTCACCCCTATTGAAAATCATTCAAGGTTACTTTTGCCTTCTTAACCAAGAAAGATTACACCATTTACAAGTAAGGGAAGACCCTTTCTTTTTTGGTTGAAGTATGTCATGAAAAGTAGTCTTTTAAGGCTCCACTTTTCATATGATAAGTAAATCTCCAACTCATTTATGCATAGTCATACTTTACATATTTAAATATTGTACCTTTATTGCTTTTTTTTTTTAAAAAAATTCCGCATCTTTATTTACGCATTATCCTTATTATGTTGTAAATGATTGATCACATTTATCTTTTGCACGTAAGACCTATTGAAGTGCAATCATGCCTAATAAGATAAATGTTTGACAATCGATTCTAAAATCCCTTAATTTGAATTTTTTTAAAGAAGTAATCCCCTTCTTGAGTCGTTTCCTACTTTCCTGATTCTTAAATTGCAAACCCACTATTCTAGAGTGTACTTAGCTTCTTTATGTTCTTATATGTACCTTATGAGCTATTAACCTTATGTTGTTCCATCTTAATGAAACATTCTTGCACATTATTTTTGAATTGACATAGATTGTTCATTTGCAGACCCTCTTTTGGTTAATAACCATTTACGTGAATCAAATTTTGGGATTCAAACCCAAGTTGGTGCCTAAACCGCATTTAATAGTTTGGTGGCGAATTCTCAATGCCCCATTAGACTTAATCCATACGAGGATAGTTAAAGCTGTATAGCCAACTCTTAAAGATCACACAAATTAATAATGCACTAGTTGGGGAAGGTCCCTTCTTTTTTTCTTTAGCGAGAAAGGAGGGTTGAAATATAAAAAATATGGCCAGCTAATTGCAATTTACTCATCAAATTATCCATCATAAACCTAATTGGTTCAAGACCTTAGAATTCCCTTAAAACGCCCCTACACATACTTTGTATGAGAATAGGAGAATAAGATTAAATTGAAATTTCCATAAATATGTTTTACTTCGTAAAAAAAAAGAGAACAAAATAGGACCTATGATTGAAACATAAGCTCAAAAAGAAACTTAGAGAAGACTAAATGTTATTCTGATAAAAAAAAAAATTAAAAACAACTGTTAATCAAATATTCAACTAGGAGTGGATAGTTTTATTAAAAAGAATATTTACTAGTCGTAATCGAAAAAGAGAAAATAAAAAAATTATTTAGAAATCATAAATAGAATAGAATATAAAATGAATAATATTTTCCTAACAAATCAAAATATTATAATTACATGTTACATTTTTCAAAATCATAATAAAAATAGAAGCACATTTTAAAGAGAACGACATAACGTGTGACTCAACCATTTTTAGATGACATTCTTCTTGAACTTTTACTGTGATATTCATAATATTAAATATTTTTTTTTATAAAGGTCAACCAATCCAATAGAAGCTTCTAATTCTAATGTCCACAGGCATTTCTCATATGGGTTAATTGAAACATGTGCGGATATGCCTATCAACTAAAGCCAAATTTGCGTTGCTTCCAAAAGTTGGCAGTAGTTTTTGACTTCCCAAAGGAATTTTTCTAAGCTTTTCATTAGAACTCATTTTGTTGAAATTAAAAGACGAAGCCAAAACGAAAAGAATCATTTCACAACGATTTTTGTTTGACCCAAAATGATTCCCCGTAAGTCCATAATATTCTTTCCTTTATAGAAAATTAATTATTTTAATTCTATTATATATATATTTTTTTTGTAAAATAACAAATGTTGATAAATTATAATTTATTTTGATCCACAGTAAAAAAAAATCAAATAAATATACTTGGTAAACAATAAGTTGGGTAAAAGTCATTATAAATTAAGATCTTATAAGTTAAAAAATATAAATTTAAGACCTTACTCCGTATAAGAATTTCCAATTCAAAGACATGGTTTAAAGTATTTTTTTCAAGTAACGGTAAAATTTAGCATTAATAAAGCCAAAAACACAATTAGACTATAAGACGAGAGCCCAAAGCTTAAACAAGCATAAGATATACTCTATAGAAAGCATTATCAACATTGGACACTTTTTTTTGGTAAATATAATCCTTAACTCTCGAAGAGTAATTTTGACACACCTGTGACTGTTATTGGCACACCTCTTTATACAAAAGGGCAAAATTTTTTGTTCTCACAAATAGGTATGCCTAACGCCCCTTAAGTCTCCCATTAAACAAAATTTTCCCAAGGCTCTGGTATTCCAATCTTTTTCATTTCTTGGAAGAGCAAGTATTGTATACAAAATGAGATATAATAAAAGTTATTATGTTCATAGTCAAAGTGACCCATCAATATAACAAAAATTATCCCTTAACAGTCAACACAATATATGTTAATCTTTATCAACTTTGAAGGGGTAAATTTTGTTGTTTTAAGATGTCACTTTTAATGGGGACACGATAACTTTATTTTTTAATGAGAACACAATAACTTTATTGTATCCTGTTAGTATATAATATCAACGAATTTGATCATTTCTAGAACATACTGTGGGCCCATTTATGCCAAGGGCCTCTAGTTGGGCCACATTTTAAGCTGTAAACGTTAGCCCAAGTTCTGACAGATTGAGCCTCATTAGATCGGACCTAAAACAAAATTGGATTTATATAACTATAAGAGGCAAATTACCACCCAGGATTTGAGAATAAACCATTTTTAGTAGTTACACAAAACATTGTTTCATTAGCAAGCCTCCCACATTTCTTTATAGCAGAATAGGAGAGAACATTTTTCCACGAATAACACAGTATCTAATGGAGTATTTCACATTTTTATTCAAACCATTTCGCCATATCATATGGCCACAACTCGAAAACGCCACAGGTAGCCTAACAAATGAGAGATCAATGTAGAGTTTAATTTTGTAGTTTGTATCAAAGGTGTGCATTTAGCTTTAAACTAGGATTTAGTAGGTGTAGCCCTTGACAAACATTTGCTTCTGTGCTTCGTCACTCTCACCTTTAGCAGAGTACTTCCCAAGTTGGGCAAGGGAATTGGCCTTGGCACGGGCCAAAAGAGCCTTCTGAGCTGCTTCTATATTCCACGGGCGCCCTTGCCATGTCTTCAGCACGCTGTTTTGCAGAGCGCGGGCATAAGAGAAAGAGATATGCCATGGGTTGGGGCTTTGATTCATCGCGTTGAGGTTTAAGGTTGCTTCCATTTCAGACTGTCCTCCAGACAAAAACTTCAGGGCAGGCAGAGCAGAATTTCGTTACTCTTGGAAATTGATAAGAAACCATATATGTTGAACTATATATGCATAGTTCATACTTGTTGAATAGCCTTTCTTGTCATAGTTTTGAATTTGATAATAGTTTGCAGAAACATACCATGATTCCAGGAACAGCGGGAGGCACTCTTCTCCTAAGCATTTGAAGGGTGTGTTTGGCAATGGTTTCAGGAGAAGCCTTCTCTTTGTACTCAGCTCCAGGGGTTACCATGCTGGGCTTGAGAAGGATTCCCTCAAACATAACATTGTTTTCAGCCAAGTAGTAGAAGACTTCAGACCACATCCGTTCTGCCACTTCAAGTGTCGTCTCAATTGGGTGATCGCCATCAAGAAGGATCTCCGGTTCCACTATGGGCACAAGACCATTATCCTGAGAGAAATATATCATACATGCATGTTATATAAGGAAGATATGTGCATATTATAAGCTGTATGGAAGATTCAATTTCCAATGCTGGTTTTCTACTGAGTACTTATAGTTAGAATCTAGCTTCATAAATACTTGGCCCGCATTTATTGGGATTTGATGATTTGATTGAACATAGTTAAAAAAAAGTTTTCAAACAGTTAGCTCATCACTGGCCTATATATGTGTTCACTCAAAGCTAGCATTTGTAGGATACTAGGATAGTTCACATTAGCTTACAGAAAACCATGGAAAGAGTATCAGAATAGCGAATGTTTAAACACTTATTTCCCTTCCCTCATGATTCATTTTCATAAATCAAAGAAGCTTGTGCCTCTAGACATAGCAGAATCAGATGCATTGTATGCCATATAAACTTCGCATGTCAACTCTCATGTGGCAGCATGAATACAAATGTAAAACTAACCTTTAATCATCTCAAATAAACGAAAAAATTTGGCATGCATGTTGCATAGTCTTGAAGTTCAGGTTCAGATATAGTAGCTTTGAATAAAGACTACCACCACCACCTCCATTTACTATGAAGCTTAAGAATGTACCTGAGAGATAGCAGCATAACGGGCGAGTCCCCATGCAGCTTCCTTGACAGCCAAAGCAGAAGGACCACAAGGAATACTAACAACTGTACGCCTACATTCAGGATAGGAATTTCATGGCTACTAATGATATGGGCTACAGGAAAACATGATCTCAAAGGTCTAGTGCAAGTAAAATTGACTTACCATTTGGCAAAACGAGCACCCTGCTTATAGTACTCAGCAGATCTTGAAGCCAAACCATCTAACCCTTGGCACCAAGATTCATTATATGAACCTGGCAAATGAATCAAACCCTGCAATCGAAACATTGAAGAAAGATTTTAGAAGGTCATTAGTCATTGAGTATTCATAATTCACACCTCGCAACTGTCAAAAGGAAAAAGACATGCTACGCGGTCTAACAGCCATACCTTATCGACTTTGATGCCGGGAACAATATTCTCATCACGTAAGCAGTCAACAAATTTCTTTCCATCTGTTGTAGACTGGTAGAGTGTTTCCTCAAACAGAATGGCACCAGATATATATTCACCAAGACCAGGAGTCGTCAGTAGAAGCTGCCTGTAAGCCTGACGATTCCCCTCTATGTTATCTAATCCAATTGATGCCAATCTCTTCCCACAAGTTGCATTCGATTCATCAATAGCAAGGATACCACGTCCAGGAGAAGCAATAGATTTCTGCAGAGTCAATACACAATCCGATATCAAATATGAATAAGGACAAGACTGCTACTGAACTAATAAAATTTAGCATGGAACATGCATATATGACATGATGTTTTTGAGTTGTAGAGTGGTCATGATTTTTGATGAATCATTGTTGATACAAGTGAATAGAAATATCACAAACATATTAGGAAGAGTAAACATGTTTGAGATCACAAGCATCACAACAAATAACCCCACAAAAGGTGTCTTCAAGAGTCAAGAGGTAGGAAATAATGGAGCAATCATACAAACTTGGCAACTAGTAAGCATAATCCAAAACATGTAAACAATCAGATTTAGCAAGGATGGAAGTATCAGTGTATCTTCTTAAAAAACAAAAGATTACGAGCGGTGGGGTGATACAATGCAACTCTAGTAGCCCTTCTCTATATTAACTAAATTCTCAATTTTTGTTCTTAGGGTAATGAATGTTAGATACTCGACCTGTCAACCAGCAGAAATGGAGACATCAGTTGTACACTTTCAATTAGGCCTAAAACCACATATTCTTCAGAAAATAGCATAGCCCTACACTCCATTATTAATTACAATTCCAACACTTCTATTCAGTTGAGCCTAAGCTTTTAACTAGTATAAGTGCCCATTCATTATGAATCAGTAGTAACACAGTATTTAGGATGTCCGGAAAATTATGTCACAAAATAAAATGATCTTTTTGTGATATCATATCCTATCCTTCATAAGGGGAAAAAACAGGACATTTTGACAATTTCTCCCATGCAAAGGGAGCATACATCATAGTCACACTAACCAAATTACAATAAAAACCCACAATCACACTAATATATGTCAGCTCTGGTTGACAACCCAAGATATCACCTATAATAAGAAAATTCAAGTTCTTTCAAGATATTATCAATAGCTTTAATTCCAATTAACTCCAAAAAGTGAGAAATCAAACAATTAACGAGTAGTGACTACCCATCTCCACACCTCAATCTCCTGCAATAACCATTACAGAATTATGCATTGATCCATTTTTTTAGCACCAAATTCACAAACTTTTCACAGCAACCTTACATGTCTTCAAAACTTAAGCAGTGATATTAACAACTGATCAATCCAAATAAAAGATATGCAAAGATCATCTGAAACCAAAAAAAAAAAATATTAAGAGAAAGATCATACAGCAGTTTTGACAAGCTCATCTGTGTAAGAACTTGAATTGGCACGGATTGGCATAGAAACTCGGTGAGTTGTAAACAAAGTTGGTGATCCACCATTGGATTTGGAGGACTGTTGTCCCATCCATTGTGATGATGTGCTATTAAGCGTTGCCAAACTTGTTGATGCCATTGTTGATCTCTCTCAACCCCCTCTCTTAGTCAACGTAGTAACTTTCGCTAATAAAGAAATGCCAATAGAATCTTTAAGAACCGAGTTAAATATAAGTATAATTTAGGTGCCAATCAAGTTTGACTCCATTCTAATAATCTGGGCAACAACTACCAATTGGAACAGTTTCCAAATTTAGGGAGTTTACACAACCACCCACCTGAATTCTACTGTTCCATAACAAAGTTGGTAATATTTATTTAAAGGTGGTAATATTATTATGCGGCTTTTTTCTTTAAACCCATCTTCACTATTGGACCTATGTGTATTTTTAAGTGGGATACTAAAAGAAAAGGAAAAAAAAAATTATGGTTAAAAATAAGTAATAAGTCGTAACATACATATTAGGTAATGTAATACATAAATAACCACAAGTGTATTTAAAATCATGGCAGCTAGGCTTCTCTTGGTATCAATTAGATAAAGGGAATAGGCGGAGATAGTCTATAGATGAACACAGTAAATGCCAAACAAATGAGTTATTATAAAATAAATCTCATTTTTTTTATTGATGATGTTATCTTGAGTTAAGATAACAATCAGGATTCAAACTTTTAGTTTTTTCTTCATTTGGGACCTGAAACTTTTTTTGACACTTTTAAGGACATGCAGTTGGCTTTTCGACTAGTTAACCCAACTTCAACCAGTTAGAACAAAAAAATAATTATTTTTATAAATAGAAAAATATCTGTTGAAAACATTTAAACCATATGCAATTGTTTCATAGTACAAGAAACAGCTACAAAAACCAAAAATTATAGGAGAATTCATGTATTGTCCAAAAATATATTATTTCAGAAATCCAAAAAAATTATTGAAGGAAATCGAAATCTATTAAGCAATCATCATACGCTTTTGATCAAACAGCAAACCTGCAATTTGCAATTTAACATATATAGATGAAAGCGTGTTCTCAATATTGCTAACATCAACTAGCATTGCATGGTTGTATAATTTAATCTGAATTAGTCTTAACTGCTACTATTCAAACAAAATGACACTAGTAATAAAGCTACCCACAACAAAGCACAAATCAATTTAATCATATATATATCTACTAAAGTATTGGGTTCTACTGTGCATGTTGATTATAAACTTATGAGCTAAGATGCATGATTTTATATCTAAAAAATAAATGTACTGTAGTGAGGCAGCTATCCCACGTGGAATAATAAATGAATGATTGATATGTTTATAATATTATTCTTACTAAAAATTATAGTTGACTAAGAGTGGTCGAACAACCATGGAAGGTGAAGAGTTGGATATGAAAGAAACATCGGAGAATTCTGGTTGTAGCGCAAAAGTACATAGTTGCAAAAAAACGTCATTTTGTTCTCTTCTAAATTAGATTAATTAATTACTTTTTTTGGATTTGCATTTTAATTGATGTTGGATGGGCCCCATACTTAACCATGGTTAAAAAAACTCACAGGAAATTCATTCTAGGAAGCAAAAGGTGCAAAAATAAGTATCAGGTCCCAAACGGTGAAAACATTGAAAGTTTAGGTCATGATTATTAATATCATTTATAGAAAGCTGTATAATCAGAAATTTCCTACTTTATTAATATTAAATTAGAAAATATCATTTATAGAAAGCTGTATAATCATATAAATTTCTAAATTATTTAAAATTAACTTTATTTCTCTCACTTTATTTCATGGTTTCATCTCTATTTTTTCTATATTAATTAATTTATTTAATATGATAAAAAGTACAAAGTATTATCCCAATTCAATTTTTTAGTTAAAAGATATGGAATACTACATGTAATTTCATAAAAAAATCTATAATTAAGTTTTCACTTATAAATAAAAATATTTGTATAATTAAAATATTTAACAAATTGATTTATTATCAAACCGCGCATAGCAATGCAATTATTAGATAACGAATATTTTCTTATTCCCATCATACAACATGAAACCTCAAAGCTACAACATAGAATTTCTCATAGTGATGGTTTTAATATCTTGTATGACTTAATATAACCCTATAACACCCATTATAAGAATATCAATATAATCTCTCACCAGATACGAAATTATCCAAAAATGACCATTTTCCAAAGGTTAATTGTCTACTATTTTTGTGATAATTTCAAAAAATACCCAAAAATTTATAATGGTATTGAATGCTTTATAGGATTACTTGAAAAATATTAGAACTATTATTCATTGCCTTGTATTCCTTTTTCAAAGATCCTAAAAATAAGCTTAGGACTTAATTGTTGGAGTTTTGAAAAAAGTTGAAATAGGTATTCAAGGTCAAAGTAGATGGTTTCAATCACTCTAAGGGCCTAGTATGCCCTTATAAGATCCATGGTAAACTTATGAATGCATTCTCTCAACGGATCCAAAATTGTCCAAAATGACCAAATTCTAGTTATTATACACTCTTTTGATATTTTTTGTAAAATTTTTGAAATTAAAACAAAGGAACTAGATAGTAGATACTTTCTATATCCATATAAGGTGGTTATGAACCAATAAATTCCTTATATTCAATTTCAAAGTTCCTAAAAACTATTTTAGGACCCAATTGTATAAGCTTGGAAAAGGGGGTCAAAGTAGATGTTTAAAATCACTCATAGGGTCTACTATATGATAAACATTTCAAGGTATTTTCTCACCGAGTGCAGATATGTCCAAAATGTCTAGATTTTGACCGTTATTTGTTAACTATTTTTGAGACATTTACAAGCACTTGTCAGAAATTATCTAGGCCCGCGACCCGTATAAAGAGGGTTTGAACAATTCAATCTCTTATATTCATTCTCCAAAAGCATTGCAAACGAGTTTAGAATCTAATTGTAGGAGTTTTGGAAATAAGTTGAAATGGTTGTTTAGAGGTCAAAGTATGTAATTTTAATCACTCTTACATAATGATGTTATCTCACCGTGTCTATATTTGTATGAAATGATCAAATTTTAAAGGATAATATATTTAGAGGTGATTAAAAGTAGCCTGACCCACTGGTTCTATTGGCCCTAAAAAAGTGTGGATTTTGGTAGAAATTTCAAGTCCTAAAATCGAGCCCTGCCTAATTTGGCCCAAAAGTTTTAAAAAAGTTGGGTTTGAGAAACTCAAAAAACTAGCATTTTAGACAAAAGATTGACTCGACTTGAAGAAGACCCATAAAGCCCGCCTACTTTAGCCCTAAGTTCAGAAAGATCAAGTAGAGTCAATAAAGTCAAAAGATAAGAACTATGAAACTATGATCCAAGTATGATATTTCGTAACAAAATAAATATTTTCAAATCCAAAAAGTGTGTAATATGTATAATTTAAGAAAAATTATTGATTAAAAATACCTTGTCTCAACTCAATTACATATAATAAAATAATTTCTTTTCTTCATAATTTTAGTTTGAGAATTAATAAATCATAAACGATGTCCATGCAATAATCCTAGATATCATCCAATCGTAAAGTACTTTATGTTATAAATATCATAGAAAAAACATTCAGAAAAGTATAGTAGTTTATCTTGAAATATTTTTATTTGAATAAAATCTTACATGATGAACATATTAAGAAATTATAGAGTTTCTACAAGTAGCAAGACGTCGAGAATATATTGAACAATCGATGTAATGCTTGGATCTCATAAATTAGTACTAATGCAAAGAGGTTAAAATAATATTTACAAGACACTCGCTCTTACTAAATGAGAAAGATGCAAATATATTACTAGGAACGGTTAAAAATTGAATAACATATATGATGCAATATCAGCTTTTTATTAAGGAAATCTCAATGAAGTTTGTTGAAAATCAACTACATATACTTACTCTAAGGAAGAGCGATGTGATGTCAAGCTATAAGTAATAAGGGCGGAGGGGAATCACACTCAAAATTTCAATTCCGACGAACTAAATAAGTTGAGACAATAACCTAATAAAAGAAAATATAATGTTATTAAGAAAATGAAGAGAGGAAGGAAACTGTTGACATATATAGAGTCCAAAATATTACCCTAAACCTTAAAAACAAGGATACAGTTTAAGCAATGAAATTGTTTCATGAGCACATACAGCATGAAAATCATATAACATTATATTTTTCTCCGTATAAGCTAACTCGTAATTACAGGCATGCATGCATGCATGCATGCATGATCATCATAATGCATCACATTGAGTGGGTATGAAAGAAAGAGTGTTCTTTGCAAGATCATGGACTACCATCATATTTTGCTGTTGAACATTGCCAAAGATGGACATCCCACTTGATTTGCCCATTGCCAAGCATAATATTCCCATGTTTGGATCTCCAATCATGTAATTCTCACTAGGTAAGTCCAAATCTGCCTCCTTGAAGTGAAAAACAAAGTTTGGGACCTCCAAACTTGTTGTATCCTTGGGCATTTTGAAGCATAAGTCAAGCCCGGCTGAGCCCGAATCATCTAATGGGAGGTTGATTTGTGAGGTGAATGCCTTCTTCACTTGATTAAAAGCACTCTCCTCTAAGTAGGTGATTGTTGTTCCTGAGTCAATAATCATCCCGCCGGTTCCATCATCACTAAGGGTAAAAAGGTTTTTCTTAATGGGCAACCGGGCTGACCCTACACTGATTCCTTCAAGGCTAAGGTAATAGAATGAGGGTTGTGATGGGTTTTTGAGTAGTGGAGTGGTCATTATGTTTGATGACTTGGCGTTACTGGCTGATAATGTGGAGTTGACATTAGCTAGGGATCCCATCAATAGTGTGCTAGTTTTGGACTCATCAATTGAGGTTAAGCAATAGGAGAATTTTGGTTCATCTAGTTGTGACACTAGAGATAATGGGCCCCGACCCAACCCGATTAAGCCTGCACCTTGGTCGAACCCATTACCCTCGTTGTCCGCCCCACACCCGAACCCGATGTTTGGGACCGACACTTTGTCCGAACCTGACCCAAATGTGAATGTCTCGGTGGCTAATATCCCTTGGGTTGAGGAGTAGTCCCCATATGTGTACATATATTGGCACCCGCTTTGGCATGTAGAGGTAGGGAGGGCTTGGCAGAGGTCATTAGAACAAGAAAGTTTAGAAAAGGTAGACGATTGGGAAGGGTCAAATATGGGTGTGGACTGATCAAAACACTCCTCACAAGGCTTACACTGGGTCCAAACCAAATCACTACCCGTATCCATAATCGCTGAAAACGGGTTAGGTGGGGTTCCAATAGCAACATTCATTAAGAACTCACCATTACCTGGATGGACTTTGGATTCAACATCATATGTACCCAAATTTGAAGCCAAGACCATTGCACTCATCTTTTGTACCCTAAACTTTGACCGGTTGATGCCCCGTTGGATCCTCTCAAACTTGGTGTAGTTAGACCCATGATCAACGTGTTTGAGGGCAACCCGAAAGCCCATTTGGGTAGGTTTCACTTGATCAATGGCCCTTCTAGAGGTGGAAAATACAGGATTAGCAAAAAAGTATAGGAAAGCTAATGAAAATAGTGTAAACTTGAGCAAAGAATACTTGGAATAAAAGGTCATCATATCGTAGTATAGATGGGAGATAAACTAGGAGGAAGATTTATGTACTAATTTTTTGGTTAGCTTTAAAAGAGATGTGGCGAATATATAAAGTGGAGAGTTAGGGAATGGTCTAGTCTGTAGCGTATCAAAACAAATGTAGAAAAAGAAGATCCAGGGAGGAACTATATTTGAGGATATGGAGATGGAGATGGACAGGACAGACATCAACCTACTTGAGAACAAGAAAGGATAATTTGGCAAATAATAATATCTTTGAGCATTAGAAGGTGGGATATTACAACTTCTTGGATGTATTGCTGGTCTGGTGGTTAGGAAAAATGAGAGTGAAGACCAAGTTTGTGCATCTATAATATATGCACAAAATCATGTCAATTTTCAGCTTGAGTGACACTTGCAATTATGGCTTCTACGTCTAACACTTTTGTTTTTCCTTTTTTCTTAGTGTGTTATTCAAACACGTCTTTTTTAAGAATAAGGAAAATATGGGGAAAGTTTGGTGAAAAAGTGAGAAAATGTAACAAACTTAGTAAGAAGGTCCAAAATGGCAAATGTATCATATATATAGTGGGGACGGAGGAAGTACTTATTAGTTCTTGGATAGTTTCAGTGTATATTTTGAATACGATTCATTAGAAATTTGAGATGTGAAATTTAAGTACTTATTATTAACTTAATATAGGAAGGGTTCCCTTATAGTTTTCGGCACACTGCACGTTTTGTGCCGTTCGGGTGTTCACTGTGGAGTACAAATATATTCAAGTGTCAGACTGATCAATTAATGTGGGACTTTTCATTAGATTTATGTCTATTAGGGTAGAGATTGGGGAACTATATTGTTGTAAAATAGACTCTTCTAGAATGCTTTGGGCCAACATCCAACAATATTAATACAAGGTAAAAAGGGGCAGTCAATCATGGTTGCTTTGCTGCAAAACAACAGCCTTGATCAAGATTCAGATAGTCTGTAATATTTGCTATAATCACAGCCATTAATAATGGCCTCTATTATTATCATTAATAATTGACTGGATGAAGATGAGGCATAAGTTTGGTAAGCTAACTACTTCCTCTAAAAGTTACAAAGTAGAACTCATGCAACTCTGGTCTATTTGGTTGGTTTCCAAGCATTGTCTTGTCTGATGTCAATACGCTTTAGTTTAATTAGGTTTGAAGCATTGGCCATGAAATCATCACTTTTATCATATTCCTTTTTCTTGACAACGCTTCATTCTAAACTATAATATGTAAATTTTCTCAACTACATATTATCACAACAATTTCTTAATGTAGAGTATGATTTACATAAAACAGGACGCACTTATATCTAAATCTATCAGTCTTCCATGCTGAAACGATGAGAACAGGTTGTTTATGCAGAAATCTGGGGTGCGTGAAATGCTAAGATAAGAGAAGTGTATACAATACCTGACCAACTTGTTTGACATGTCTACCTCCAAACCAACATAATGCCTATATATTTTAAGTAGGCTGCTAACAAGAAACAATTGTGACAGCTCTCTAACTCGTTAATATATGCTGATTTCACTGAAGCAATTAGCTGCTTTCTTAAATTCGATCCTTCCTCAGCAGTGCACGAAATCACAGGGGTTACCGATTCTGATATAGCAACCAAATGCATAACTTTGCAGTTTGCGACAATAAAAATAATAAACAGCCCAAGAAAAAGAGAGAAGGAAAAATAAAGCAGTAGGAATGACCGTAATTGGCATTAAGCTTTCAACACAACGGTCAGTTTACACAATCAAATGCTCTTCTTGACAATAGAAGCTACCACTTCAAATACGTCTGAAATGTTGTAACAAGTTTTGCAGGGCAATTTATTATAGGCCGATGGCAGAAGATGCTTTTGGCCGAGCTCTATTTTTGGCCAACAGAATCTGATTGGCCCGCTCCTCTTCCTCTTCCAGTTTCTTTCTTCTGGCAGCTTCTTCCTTCTGTCTCTGAATCAACTCCAGTTCCCGCTGACGTTCCTCCAATTTTCTCTGGAGCTCTAGTGCTTCTTTTCTCTGAGCCTCTTCGACTCTCCGCTGGTTCTCTTCAAGCATCTTATCTAGCTCCTCTCTCTCTCTACGTGCTTGTTCCTGATGAGGATTTCAGACAAATATGTTCAGATTGAAAAATTATCAAAAACCCTAAAACAACCAACTGGCAACTCCAATGAGTTTTCTTAAGATTAATTAAATAAACCACAATGGAAGCAATAACAACTAAGCAGATATGAAAATCATCAGTTTTACCCACTTGCCACAGTAATGACCTTCACAAATTTTTCACATGGTTCCATTCACTTGTTTTACAAACGATAGCTTTATGTTAAAGTTTAAAGGAAATGACCTTGGCAATAATCCATTGACATGCTTCCATGAAGAAGAGTGGAAGTCCAGGATAAAGTTATAATCAATTGAAAAAGACGCAAAATTCAGATTTCAAGCAAGGGCAAGCAGAGCTCAAAACTCGCAAGACAAAAAAAAAATTCCAAGCCAAGAATCATGATGTGTAAGATATACACTCACTTCTTTCTGTCTTGCCTCCATGAGAGCTATTTCCTTTTCTTTTTTAAGCTGAGCGGCTACATCATCAAACATTTTCTTCTGGCCTTCTTTTATACGCCTTTCAATTTCTAACTTAACTTCTTCTGAATTCAACTTCTCTTCAACATTCTTGCGTATAGCTTCTTCAATCCTCTTTGCAGTTTCTTCTTCTAATAATTTGAGCTGTATTTCCTTTTGAATCCTGGTAGCCAAAAGAAAATAAAAAGGCAAAGTCAGGTATACCTGTTGCTGTAGGAAATTTTGACAAAACACGAGAAATGAACAACGGCAATCTCACAGCAAGCTTATGCGTCGTTTCATTAAGATTATCTTCACCAATCAGCCGATAGCTTAGCCTTCAGTAAATAAGTGGCTTATGTAGCAGTAACATTCCACACATCAGCAGGTGATTATACTAATGCAATTAATCATCCAAGGCATACCTCTCTAACAGGTGGCTGATCCATTAAATATGAGAATTTAACTCTGGGAACAGTAGATAAACGACGCAGCACTAGATCATCAAAACAATAAGTTGAAATATAGCAGTAGCTTCCTTCAGAAAATCCGGTAAAGAAGCTCAAGCAACCTGTGTCAGAATCAGCTTAAAGGACATGACGCTGCAGCCTATCAGAGAGAATGTTGCAGGGAAAGGTCCAAGTCTGACCAAGGAAGCACACAAAAGCAAAAGGCATAAAGGAGATAAGGTTGACACTTCACGACCAATGAAAGAAAAATAAACCCCAACAGACAGGAATGTGCAATCAAATGAAGGTTGATACCCAAAACTGTTAAAACGGAATAAAGCAGGAAGCTCTAACACAGACTTCCAAATAGAAATAAATGATACAGCAAGAATCACCCCCTAGTATGGAATCACTAGACGTTGCCATGAGAGGTAATCAAGTATGCAGGCTGCAGAATGCAACTTTAACCACAAACTAGACATGCCTAGTCTAGATATAAAGACAGAAAAGAAGCTAGATATCATAAAAGATGATAGGAACATAAAAAGGGCACACTATTGCAACAACCTTTTCTTTTCTTCTTCTTCTTTTTTCTGCTTCTTTATGGCCTCCTTGCGCTCAGCAGAAGTTACACTAGGACTGTGGGACTTGTGTGAAGGAGATGCAGAGGAACTGCTACTTTTCCTTCGCCTGTAATGCCGTGATGTTGGAGACCGGCTCTTGCGGCGCCTTACAGGCGAACGGGTTCTACGACGACGCGGGGAATTTGATCGACTTCTCCGCCTGCAATATAATAGTCAGCTCAACTCACAACAAGTACAAAGCTCAAGTTATATTTGCTTGACTAATAAAAACTCCTACGTGAAAGGATGCAAGGAATATGAACCAGCAACATAGCCAAAACAAAAAAAATCATTGGTGAATTGTAAGGGGACAGATTGCTCTATTATCTCTTCCAAGAATGACTGGGGTGGCATACAGATTCGTTTGCATTTTCAGAAAAATTATGTGAATGAAAAAAATTTCTGGTACTTCAAAATTTTAGCATTGTACCACGCAGTGAAAGAAATAAGAGTAACTTGTCACATGACCATTCAAAAAATATACAACTGGACTTAAAAAGGCATAGGCCTTGGGTAATTAGGAGTAGAAAACTACAGAATATACTCAATGTATTCACCCACAAATGTATTATGAATAGATTCATTTTGGGATAAGGGTTAGTTTGGCCCTAGTATATCTTGTCTTTACCACAAATAACTTTACCTAATCCATAGATTTATTATGGATAATGGATAACGTCATAAATCAACAAATTAAAGTATTTTTGGGTGATGTTGATGTAATACACTAGCCTAAAGGAAGAGGGGTTTGTGCAGGCATTGCATAATTAGTTGCTAGGAGTAGCTTGAAGAAGAAGATAGTTGGTTAGTTAGAAGAGAGAGAGAAAAGTGTACCAGAAAATGTTATCAATGAGGGGGAAGAAAGCAGAGAGAATGAAATCCAAATTTCTTTAATAATAGGAAGAAAATGGAATGCAAACTACTGAGTTGTTATTGTAGCTGCGTTTAGCTCTTGGGAGCACATCAGGCCACTCGAAAGCTTGATTAACCTCTCCTTTATTTTGTATTTACTTTTTGCTCATCACATAATCAAAGAATTGAAAAATATTGTTTTCTATAGTTTTGTTTTTCCACATATTGCTATAGTTTTATTCCATATATTTCCTCACTAATAGGTTGTAAAGCAAACTGTTTCTCTTTATCATACGCATGAAATTTGTCCAATTAACTAGCCTATTCAGCTATCTTTAATAAATGATGTGCGCTTATCAAGTCCAGAAATATCTCACCACCATGCCTTTCCACCTAGAATGATTTATTCCTATTAGTTGTATTTTAAATATGGCTACATTCCTGAAAAAACTGTATACTGCCAACTTCATGAAAAATGGTTCACAAAAGTTGTAGAACTAGCCATGGAACTTCTACAGGATGTTTTAGTATCACATATTACAGTTTCCATGAGGAAACACAAGCATTAAGCAAATGAATGAATTATCAGCAACTCCAAAACCAGCAAAATGCTACCAGATGTAACTGACAGTATTTGTAGCATATGGCATATTATAGTACTGCCTAAGCATTCGCCACCCAATCAACATAAAAGGAACATAATGAGAACACAGGAAATTCACACAAGATAAGCATGAGCAAACAATATGACCTAATACGACTCTAGGCACAATAAAAGCAACTTTTACAACCCAAAAATGTACACATAAGAACTGAACAAGTTTATACATCTACAAGAAACCAAGGCTCCAAAAGACAGCTCAAAAAACAACTTGACTGAACATACATACGGATCAATACACACTCCCGGTTTTCACTTTGTGAATAAGTAAGCTTGATAACCCTAAGTTCCAATCATCAACCCCGAGTGATGCAATTTGAACACCCACTAAAATTGAAAGTTAATTAACCAGATACTCCAAATCTCGAATAAGCAACACAACAACCGCCGATTCACGCTCACTTCGCCCCCACAGAGTTACATACAGTTCAAGTTAAGCCTCATCCCATAAGTACAGGTCCATCATACAATCATACCCAATTAGACAAGCACCTCACGTCCAACACAATTCAAATCAAACCCAAAACATATCAACTAATCCTGAGAGCAACTCCAGCATAGCTAACCCAAAAGTAATGTACTATCCCTACTACACAACTTTAATTGTTTTTGCACCAATGATGTAAAGTTTCTAAACTTGCTATTATCGCATCAAAACAATCACCCCTAAAAAAATTGAATCATATTAAAAAGTTTAGTATAAAGTATAACCAAATACTATACAATAGGGGTAAAGCAGTATTAAGATATGGGACGTAATGAAATCACCGGCTGGAAGGAGAACGGCTGCGATCCCTCCTACTACGGCGGCTATGGCGATGGCTGACGGGGGACGGAGAATATCGCCGCCTGTATGACGGCGACCGTGAAACGGTTCGAGCCATTAATTAAGATTAATCTATTCTCTATAATAATAAATCAAAATTCTGCCAAATTTAGGTGGATATTGACGAGAGGATTTAGAAGTGTGGGACTGTGGGAGAAGGCTGTGAATTTGGGGTTTTGTTTATCCGGACCCGGGAAGTTTGATTTTGTTAATCTGGATCAAGCCCGGGTTTTAAGATATCGGGGCTTCAAGGGACCGGCCCTAAAGGACACCTCTCGCATATTAACTTGTTACGAAGTAGATCTTAGGCCTGTTTGGATTGCAAAAATGATCGTGAATAATACCTGGGTGGAATGAAATCAATTTTAAAGAGTTGTTTGATAAAATACATGAATGGTTTTTAAACCATTTTCAGTTGTTTGGTGTAACAGAGGTATGAGATTTAATTCCTTACTTATTGTTTGGTTCAAACATGAATAATTATAATCATGATATTAACCATAAAGATATTTTTATTTTTATATATTCAAGATATTAAAACTAGGGGTGTTAATTCAGCTCCACAGCCACCACAGAACAGCTGAGTTGACCCATCGCAGGTCGATGCTTATCGGTTCGGGTTAAATTGAGTCAATTTGGCCCATCGGATCGGGTCAAGTTGGGTCAGTTTAAATCAGTTATATGCTTGCTCGGGTTCGGGTCAATGTCGATTCAGGTCAATCCGGGTCGGTTCCTAGACGGGTAATAGCAGGTTTTGGGTTAAGTTAACTACGGGCTATTTGTCGAGTTCAATCGATTTCGGGTAATTTTCAGGTCGGGTCTGTAATGGGTCGGGTCTATAACAGTTCGGACACATATCGGGTTTGGGTCTTCGAATATCAAGGTCATATCAGTTTCATGTTGATTTCAAGTCGGGTAGGTCGGTTTATGGGTCTCACTTTTCAAGTCATAATCAGGTCAGGTCTAAATCGGTTTCAGGTAGTTTATTAAGTCGGGTCACATTTTAATATCCTTAATTAAAATAAATATAAAATAAATATTATAGAAAAAAAACACGAACAATTATAATAATAATAATAATAAAAGTTTATAAATATATTAATAATAATGATAATATAAATCTATTTAATAAATAGAATAAAAATGATAATATCATTAATAATAATAATAATAAGTATTATAATAACGCGACATTTAAAAGTTAGAGCAGTGCGGTGGGTTTGAATGAACATTGAGTGAACAATGATTAAAACCAAATTAATCAAAAAGGAGATTTTGGGAGTGTTTGAAACTCCAAAGAGTTTGAAACTCATTCCTTTTTTTCTCCAAACCCTAGTAGAAATTATTTAATTTACGGCTACGGATTTGCAGCGTAATTTTAATAACGCAGCAGTTTAATTAGACAAATGATTAATATGCGGCGTATTAGAGAGAACCTGTCGCATATTAATTTCGGCACATAATAATATGTGGCGTATTACCCTTAACCCGCCGCATATTAATTGAACTTAATATTAATATGCGGCATATAACCCTCACACCCACCGCATATTATATACCTGTATTTAAAAAAAAACCACCGGCATATCAGTCCTTCATTTCGTATCTTCATTTCTTCTACTCGTGTATTTCTTGCGCCATAATTCCCCAAACTTCTCCTTTGTTTTCTTGCGCTCTAATTCCCAAACCCCAATTCGTGAACTTGAAAATAATTCCTACTCGAGTTCGTGTTCTTGCCCCTTTTCACCGCGACGAACCCTTCCCCTCGCCGTTGGCCGCCGCATTCCAAGGTAATGGGTTTTCTTTGTTTTGTTCTTTGGTTTATTTCTAAATGTGGATATATGTGTTCTTTGTTTTGTTCTTTGGTTTGTTTGTTCTTTATTTTATTCTTTGGTTTGTTTGTTCTTTGTTTTGTTTGTTCTTTGGTTTGTTTGTTCAATAGAATAGACTTGGTTGTTTTAGTTCATTTGGTTCGTTGGGTTCGTACGTGCTTTTCTTTGTTCAATATAAAGTACTCCCTACACTTCAAATACATCGATTTGAGTCAATATAGGTCAAATGGGATCGGTTTTAGGTAGAGAGTGACCTAAACACTTCAAATACATCGATTGGAGTCAATATAGGTCAAATGGGATCGTTTTGGGTAGAAAGTGACCTTAACACTTCAAATACATCGATTTGAGTCAATATAGGTCAAATGAGATTGGTTTTGGGTAGAAAATGACCTAAACACTTCAAATACATCGATATGAGTCAATATAGGTCAAATGGGATCGGTTTTGGGTAGAAAGTAACCTAAACACTTCAAATACATCGATTTGAGTCAATATAGGTCAAATGGGATCGGTTTTGGGTAGAAAGTGACCTAAATACTTCAAATACATCGATTTGAGTCAATATAGGTCAAATGGGATCGGTTTTGGGTAGAAAATGACCTAAACACTTCAAATGCATTGATTTCAAATACATTGTATTTTATATACACTTTAATGATATGTTAATCAATATTAGGTATGCAAAGGATTCAACGAGGAGCTCTTCTCCACCGAAGAAATCGATGTCGTCCGCAACAAACTGGCCAAGTATTGGACAGATAACTTTTTTTAGACTATGTACATTACCTTTTTGTGTATTTTATAATTTTTATACGTCAATTTCATTAATTTGGATTGTATTTTTGATGTCACTTAATGGTTGTTTTTAAGACCCTATTAGTATATATAAATGGGAGATGGATCATCATATGTATATATGTATCTTGGTTAGCAGAAATTGCAAATGTAATATAGCAGGTTTTGAATTTGAAATTTGGGCGTAGTAGGGTCAAAATTAAAGCGTTTCAAAAAAAAAAAACAACCTATATGCGACGGGTGTCCCCAAGACCTGTCGCATATTACTGTATTACAGGACGTTTTTCAATCTGGTAAATAGCTATATGCGGCAGTTCTTGGCTAAGTGACACCGCATATTAAACATTAATATGCGGCGTCACTTAGCCAAAAACTGCCGCATATTAATGATTATTTTGCGGCGTATTTTTTTACGCCGCAAATTAAATAGATTAATTTGCTGCTAGCCTTTTGACGCCGCATATGGTACTAAAAACCCCGTTGCATATTGATCATTTTCTACTAGTGAAATCAAAAAACTTTTAGTTGAAAATGGATTTTAACCCTCATTCCATTCCATTCCAATTTCTCATACCAAATAGGCCCTTAGGGAGTTAGGGGTAACCAACTAACCACACGAGTACATGACTCAAACATGTAACCATCGTGAACCATAGAGTATTAGGTGTGCTTCTAATGATCTTCTCATGCTAATCTAATTTAATAAGGAATAACTTTTTATTGAATAATTGGATATTGAATATTATTTTAATTTTTATTTCCCTGTTTAAAAATTATTGAAAGAAGACATGAGCAAGATGAAATCATAATAATAACTTGTTGTATCATGAACATCTTCATCTTGTTCTCATTTGACTCCAATTAGCCCCTTAACGAGTGCAACTCATTGAATCTTTTAAGAAATACAAACTCTTTCTCTTATTGCACCTTAAGTTACCAACTTGTTAGCCTTCAAAATATCTTCTTTTGAATAGCATTTAAGCAAATTTATTTTTTGTTTAAAATTTCAATAAGACTCTAATAGGGATAGTCATATAATCCTAAGTTTTATGGATATTTTTTACATTATGAAAGGTAAGTGTATTTTGTATACCTTATTACTTTACTGAAAAATGAGTTCAAATGGGATCAAATCCAACTAAAAAAATAGAAATTTTCAAGAGTTTAAAGAGAGTAAAGTAGGAAAAGAAATTATTAGAACTTTCACAACTTATATTATAAGTTCATAATTTATATATTGTTAACTCAATATCGTTAAGGAGAGCCAAGTAGAATCATAAATTTATGTATATGAATTTAATTAAAACCCACTACTTAAAGTTTAATTGTTTTGGGAGTTGTGTGATTTCCTTAATAAAGTTAAGATTTAGGTTATAGGTAAGGTTGTGAGGATTATGGTTCTACTTAAATTGATGAGAGGGGGCTAAAAATCGATCAGTAAAATCGGGTCGTATGATAATAAAATCATACAAATTAAGAAAATGATTAAACACAAATGGAATATTATTATTATACTAAAATAGGATTTATATAAAAAATTGAGTCAATTGTACAAGTATTCTACGCTTACGTAGTCTAAATAGTACAAGAAACATATTATATATAGACATTTTCCCTTTTTCTTGCAATATTTTATACTAAGTATTAAGTGAACTTAAATTAAAGGAAACACCAATTCTAAATATATTTAAATTAAAATAATGGTATTGCACATTCTTTATACAAAAACCTTGAAAACAAGTGTATGACCTAATCGTAGGAGTCTAGAAAATCGATTGAAATAAATGTTTTGAATCAAAGTAGATATGGTGGTTCCAATAACTCTTAATCCAATAACACTTATGGCCTAACATGACCTTAAGACCTATAGTGAGCATATGAAGTCATTCTTTCACTAGTTTTGTAATTGTCCAAAATAAATGAATTTAGAAGGATATTGTACATTATTTATGAGAGTTACGTTTTCAAAAAATAAAATTCAAAACTAAAATAAGGTATTAGAAGCTTCCTAGGGTTGGAGGTTAAAAAAATTCATACCTTATATTTGGTTTCGAAAGACCTAAAAATGAGTTAATTATGACTAACTGTAGGAATTTTAGAAATTAACTAAAATAATTGTTTAGATAAAGTAGATAATTTTAATTATTCATAGGGCCTATAATGACCCTATATGACATTAAGGTGTTCTTTCACAATAATTGGATTTTTCTAAAATAATTGAACTTCGAAGGTTATTGTATATTGTTTCTTATATTTTTTTTAAAAAAGTTTAATTTTAAAATAAAGGTATTAGATGCTTCCTAGGGTCATAAAAAAGGTTCGAGGGTCATTCATTGTCTTATATTCGTTTTTCAAAACCCCTAAAATAAGTTATGACCTAATTGTATGAATTTAAAAAAAATATATAGGGTGTTTAGAGTCAAAGAAAATAGTTTCAATTACTCATAGGTTATACTATGTTCCACTTATAGACACCTTGGAATATGGTTGAGTTTGAGGTGTTTCCTTTTGTGACCAAAAACTCAAAAATATACATGGATTCAAAGGCTCGAATACATGATTTAGGACTCATTTATCTTGGATTCAAAGGCTTTAATACATGATTTAAGACTCACTTAACTTGAAAACTCATGGAAAAAAAATATAATATGCTTTATAGGGTTATACAAAGGTTAGTTGAAACAATAAGCAACCATCAATTCACTCAAAAATATCTATCAATGTAAGTTATTCTTATTCTTTTTAAAAGAATTTTAAAATTTACATTCTATTAAAAACTTAGTAACA
Source organism: Dysphania ambrosioides (assembly GCA_026401315.1). Lineage (NCBI taxonomy): Eukaryota > Viridiplantae > Streptophyta > Magnoliopsida > Caryophyllales > Amaranthaceae > Dysphania > Dysphania ambrosioides. The sequence goes on from CM048666.1 coordinate 3,942,561, forward strand.
AAACTGATATATAAAATTAGGACCCCAAACAAAAGTTTGACGAGTACTATCTCATTCTCAAGCCCTTGATCACACTCTTACAAACGACGATCAAACACCTTGTAATTGTCGTGACCTATGCAAAAGCATCTCTTCTCCACTCAATGAAGAGATCTAATTAAACTAAAAAATTGGGAAGCTTGACATCAATTGGGTGTTAGGGTTTCTTAGCATTTTGTTGTGCGTTCAACTGGAGTAAGGGTATCCTAGACCATCTCGATCGTGAGACAGTAAGGGAAGCTCAAAGAAAATAAGCAAATGATTTTTATAATCTTGAGATTCTCAAGTTTTGGACTTTAATCTTTTCAAATAGAATGATAGAGATGCTGCTAGCACTGCTGCATATACATAGGTGGTTCTGGGCATGTGCAAAGTATTCAACGGAATAGGGCCCCAAATTTGAGGGGCCTCAAAATTTAGACATATTTATATTATTTTTATAGTATAACATAAAAGTGTAGTCGGAGCACTGATTTGAATATTTATGAATAGAGGGCCCAATTTGGAGAAGTTAAACAGGACCCCATAAATAATATGTAATTGTTGTCTCAGCTGTGTGCATACAGGCAGGAGAAAATCATCGAGGATAACTACCACATTATGTCCAATGTATATCTATTTATTTCTTCTTGTTTATTAAAACTTCTATTAGCACACAATATTCTTCTTATTTTTATTTCAATGGTATTTATCCCTCAAATTTTATTACTCTATAATTGTTTTATTATGGATGTACACTTCAATCAAATGCATATAAAGATGTGCATAAAAACACAACAATATGATTGTCTCATTTTAAGTATATATATATATATATATATATACTTAAAATGAGAAGGATGAGAAGACATCCTGACTCTTCATCTTCTAAATTTTACGTATACATAATGACCATTTTTTAACTCACAGTGACCAAATAATTTTTTTTTTACTTATAATGACTCTTTTTATTATTATAATGACCATTTTTTATTGTTATAATAACTATTTTTAAATGGCTAAGATCTCTTCTTATTCTTCTTATTTTAAGCATTCTTCTCATTGTATCCCTCCTCTATATACATACATACATACCTACATACATACATACATACATACATACATATATATATACATACACACACACACACACACACACACACACACACACACACACACACACACACACACACACACACACACACACACACACACACACATATATATATATATATATATATATATATATATATATATATATATATATATAGGATCATGTGAGAACCTCTTGGTTATATAAGAGCCCTTTGTATATAAGAACTCATCTAATACTGTTAATTTTGTATATTTAGATGGTTGTGATTAAATCTACATTGATGACAAAGTTGTAAATATCAAAAAGTCACAAATTAATTGGTAGTTGAGAAAGAATCGGTCCACGGTTATTAAGGTAGTTTCCAAAACGCCTTTTTATACTCCATAGTAATCAGTAGTTTCCATATTATCCCTATTACTCTTTATTCAAATTGCAATATAGTCGAATTCTTATCCATATCAGTGCTCATTCTTTTTTTTTACAATATAATGCTCATTCTTTTCTACTTTTCGACTCCATTGATAGAACAATAGATATTGTGTTTTTTGCTTTTACAATACTTATTCTTTTCTACTCTTTTACTCTTCGTTGCTTGTAATTTTTTTTATAATTTATGAATGTTTGATTATTTGGGAATGTTTGATTATTTATATTATTAATTTTCTAGTATTATTAGTTGATATCAAAATTTTAGTCTTTTTAAATCTTACAAAATTTATGTGATTGTGTTTAATAATAAAACAATAGTTTTTCATTGTTTGAAGCATTAGAATACAAGTTTAGAATAATATAACATATCTTTAGAATAATAGAATAGAATGTTAGAACATTAGAACAAACATTTAGAACATTAAAACAGAAGTTAAGAACATTACAACTGTTTAAAATATAGAATATATTTTTAGAATATTAGTACAATAGAACAAAAATTTAGAACAATAGAACAAATCTTTAAAATAATAGAACAGAAGTTTAAAACATTAGAATAAAAGTTTAGAACATTAGAATAAAAGTTTAAGCATTTTCTTCTCGTAGTTTCTATTGTTCTATATAGCAACTCTATTTGAACATTAGAACAGAAGTATAGAATATTAGAATATTAGAATATTAGAATTTAACAAAAGTTTAGAACATTAGAGTATAAGTTTAGACTATTAGAAAAATAATTTAGAACATTAGAACATTAGGTAACTATCAAATATTAAATTAGAGTACAATGTATTCAGAATTAAGGTTAGTGTATTGAAAAAATATAATACAATATAATATATGTTTAGAATAATAAATTATAATATTAGAACATTAGAACACTAGTGTTAATACTTAAAACAAAAAAACTAAACATTACAAAAGTTTGGAATAATAAAATTAAATTTCAGAATAATAGAATACATTCTTAAAACAATAGACTTAATATTTAAAACAATAGTGTAAATTTTTAGAACACTAGTGTTAATATTTAGAACAAAAGAACTAGACATACAAGCAACATAGTTAAACTATATAATCGAATACTAGAATATATAATCACTACTTAGAAAAATATAATTAATATTTAGAATAATACATTTAATATTTATAACAATGTAGCAAAAGTTTATAACAAAAGGAATAAAGTTTAGAACAAGATATAACAATGTAGAACAATAGACTTATTATTTAGAATAATAGTGTCAGTTTTTAGAACATTAGAGTTAATATTTAAAATAAGAGAAGTAAACTCAGGAACAATAGAGTTAAACTATAGAATTGAACTTTAGAATAAGATTATTTCTAATTAGAACAATAAAATTAATATTCAGAACAATATTGCAAAAAATTTGGAACAATACAATTAAATTTCAGAACAATACAATACTTAGAAGATCATACATTTCATTTTTCAATCTAGTTTGCATATATATGATAATGTAAGTCAGCTTGAGTCATTAACAAATTCATTTTATTCTCCTCCACAAGGAAATATAACATCCAAATATGGAATAAAATATTGCGTTGAAATCATATTTCTAAATTAATTTATTCTCCTTTCACATGAAATCATTTCCTATATTGTGCATTGATTGACTTTGTCTAAATTTTAACTTCTTTTATGTTAATACAATATTTTAATTTATTTAATAATTGTTATATAATTATATCATATATCAAATGTTGAGAATTTACAAGGATTAAGAAAAACTTTGTTACAATATTCCTTTATTTTACAAGGATTGTCAATGCCCATGAAATTTTCAATTCCATAATTTTAAAGTTACAAATAATTTTTTTTGAAGCCACAGTAAATGCATCACAAGAGCAAAAAATATTGTATATACACGAGATATAATAAAATGACTCTTTAATATAAGAAAAGTTATCTCTCAACACAATATAAATCAATCTTTATCAACTTTGAGAGATAAATTTTGTTATATTAAGAAATCACTTTTAACCGAGTATACAATAATCATATCTATATAATAATTTGTGCATGGGAAAAAAACGAAAATCAACTATGCCAGGTCAGCCAATAAAAAGGATTTTCCAAAGACAGGCGGGAAATACACACAGTCACACCGCAAGACCCAAACCAAATGATGTGGCAACTCAAAATTGGGAACAATAATACCGTAACACAAGCTGTTAAAGCCACCTTAAAAGACGAAACCACCCTCACCAAACCCAGTGGAAAAGACGAAAACACCCTTATCCGAATCAGAAAAACAGGAGGTTCGGGATGTTAGGAAGAGAGAACAGCTGGAGACAGGCTGTCAGCAACCCAAGTCCCCCCCCCTACTCTCTCTCGTCCTCCAGTTTTGGGTTTTCCCCCATTCTTCCTCTCCTTCTCCTCTCACTTTCTCTTTCTAAAACCGACCAATTTCTCTCTCTACTTGTCTCTCCACTCTCTCGCTCCGGAAGGTGGACGAAGGGGCGGGCTCTGGTGGATCCGAGTTTGAGGTCGACCTACTCAGGTATTTTCGAACCTTCGATCTGAATTTTTTTTTTTTGTGAAATTAGGTTTCGCGTTGCAATGTCTGATGCTAGGGTTTCCGTAATCGAAAATGTTTTTCTGATCTATGTTGTTGTAATTTGTGGTGTATGTTTTTGTTCTTATGGGATTGTGCGAATTAATGGGATTAAGTGATATATACGCTGAATTTTGGTGAATTTTGATTGTTTTTTGTTGGTTTTATGAGTTGAACGAAGTTGTTTTAATGAATTGGTGACGAATTAGAGGTTGTATGAGTGAGGAATTTGCGAGTTTACTGATGAGAGTATATGAAAAGCAAAACTATTGATGAAAAATTAGAGGTACAAATGGTTGAGTAAACGTTAGTGCGGTAGTATCTGTAATAAGAGTGATTTGGGGTTGGGGTTTTGGTTCGCTAAATTATTGAGATATTTGAATGTTTTTTGGTGGTTTGATGAGTTAAGTGACGTAATTTTAAGCATTGATGGAGAACCATATCGAGTTTGAGTAAGGGTTTTGGAGTGGAGTGTTGAGTTTATTGGTGAGACTGTGAGAGGGTATGAGAAGCAAGATAGGAGATAATAGAGGTACGAACGAGTAGATGATAGTGTGGTTTTAGTTATAATGAGAGCTGTTTGAGGTTCAGGTGTGAAAGAAGGATTTTCATGTAGGATAAAAGTTGGAGCTTGGTAATAGAGCCTAGGAGGAGACGTAATATGTTAGTTTGCAGTTTACCTAATAGTTACCATGCTTAGTTGTTTTGAGAATGAAGATAAGGGATTTAGCAATGCTGCTTATTGCTATTGGGTAACTAAGCAGTTAGGATGTTTCTAGGGGAGTGATTATTGAGTAGTAATTCAGTAGATATTGATATCATTTGAGGAATCTGTGGTGATTTTGTATGAGGTTTGAGTGTTTGACGTTATCAGTTTTGGAATTAACAGTGATCTTTGGGTTAAAGGCCTTGATGCTACTAGTATGAACATGTTGGTTTAAGAGTGCTATTATATTATGTTCAAATAGGCAGTCAAATTATTGCAGTTAGTTCAATTGCTTTTAGTGAGTATTTTTTCTGCAAGTGATGGAAGTGGCTTATTAATGTTCTGAAAGCTTAGTTGTGTACTAGATTTTGGAATTTTGGATAAGAGGCTACTTGGAACAGTGTTGATTCCATTGATACTTTCTGTTGTGCGCCTTTTGGGTGATTACTGATTAGGATGCCCGTAGCAGCACCATTTTGTAGGTGTTTTTCCCCTGATATGTGCAAAATGTGCTTTGTTTATCTCTGTTTTATTATTGCGAAAGGTTTTGCATTGTAGCCTCTAATATGGACAACTCAATAGGTTATTGGTATATTCTTATTCTCATCTTTGATGGTTTCTATTGGACTACTAACATACCACTGATTCATAAATCTACATCTGCTCATTTAGGTTTTTTGATTTGGATAATTGAAGGGAATCCTGATTGAGATATACTGATAAGATAGCAGAGATGAAGTCCATCTAATATTTCGGTCATTTAGAAGGCTATTGTCATAGCCCTGCTCTGTAGCTGTTTTTGCCATATTCATCTTGGTTATCGGTGCTGAAGGGTTTATGTCAATTGATGCTGTTGAGGTTGCTCAATCTCATATTGAGAAGGGAGCTTTGGCTTTATAACAGGCCCATTTGGTGTCTCCATGCTGGCGGAGAGCATGCTTGGAATCTGTGCTTCGGGTAATGCCCCTGACCAGTCGAGCCGTCGATGCACTTGGTGTGGTGACAATTTCTCTAGTAGTTCTTTTGGTACTTTTTGGCCTGCTGTGCATAATCTACACATTGTACTTCCGTGCTCGTATTCAGAGATCAGAGTTACGTCAACTTGGTTACTTTAACGGACCTTGGATTGTTCGAATCATTTTTATTGTGTTTGGAATATGCTGGTCTTTTGGTGAAGTTGTCCGGCTAAGTTTCTTTAGGCAGGAGGGTAAAGTCTTTCATTCGCTTAGCCAAAGATGGCAGGAAGACATATGCAAAATATACATCCTTTCAAATCTGGGGCTTACAGAACCGTGCCTCTTCCTCACTATGAGTTTTCTTCTACGTTCATCCCTACATTGGAGGGGGTCAGGTATACTAAACCAAAAATGGAACTTCAAGACCGTTGGTTATGTTTTGCTTTGGTGCCTTCCAGTTTTCATCTTGGATCTCCTTGTTGTCATGGTTGCTCCCAAATTCCGACATGGAAAGATTAAAGCTCTCAGGAAGTTGCCAGAACAATTCACCAGCGTATATTATAAATTCTCCAATGCACCAGGCCAACCTATTGCTTGCACTTACCCCTTGTTGTGTACAATACTACATGGACTGTTTGCCATCATTCTAACCATTTACCTGTTATTGCTTGGGAGGCAGATGGTAGTGTCAGTCATCAACAAAGGGTTGCAGAAGAGAGTTTACATACTTATATTCCTTGTTTCAAGTTTCCTCCCTTTGAGGGTTATTTTGCTTGGTTTTTCAGTTTTGGCGAGGCCTGAGCGTTTTCTCTTTGAAGCTCTTGCCTTCTCTGGTTTTCTTGTGCTTTTTTCTTATGTTGTAGTGGCCATTTTTTTGCTTGTTTACTTGCCTGTTGCGGATTCTTTAGCCCTTAATAGGAGTCGGGGGTTGCGTTGCATAGGACGGTCTTGTACTTCAGAGGACTATTCTGATTCTGTCTCTCTTATTGCTGCCAACCAGAGCCATCTTGGAACCAGTACAGCAACAAGCCTGGGGAGAAACTCCGATGTCTCAACCAAAAGGGGTTCGATTTCATTCCGAACTATGATCAAAGATGAAGCTTCTTCTACAGGAGGTGTATACGAGGAGGAAATGGGCACATTTTCCCCAGGTTTTAGGCTGTTGTCAACTTCATCTCCTGGTTCTCCGGCTGCCCTGCAGATGAAACTTCCGTCCTCATAGTTTGAGGCAAACTTCATTGGGCATAACGGAAGACAGAAGAGAAGCCTTTTTCTTAGTTCTTTTGTCTTGATGATGATGTTTAATAGGGTGCATCTGTAAGTGCAATTTCTGACAGTTAATTCATATTACCAAGGAAATGCAACCCTCTTTAGCTTCGTAGTTACGGGTTCTTTTCTTTTGCAATGTTTCTACATTAGTTTTTTTGGCTATTGATGCTGCATTAATTTTACTTTCGATGGTGAGAAGTTGGAGCTGATGAATTTTTTATTGTTTTAAAATGTGAATAATATTTTTGCCTCCAAAAAGATAGTAGGCCCGCTTCAATGTAGTTCACTCGTCATTTCTGAAAGGGAATGACTAACAGAAAACAAATGTGAGTCAGAAGCTTTAATAATTAATCATCATGTTTTATTATAACAGTGAGTTCACTAGTTTGCAAAGTACAAAACCAACTTTCCAAAATCGTCAAAATTACATGCCAATATATACTAACGACGACGTTCACGATTGCCTCGGAACCTGAAAAGACAAATGGAATTGAAACCATGAAACAAGGGAAAAAATTTATTGGTCTGTGCCTGTGGCATTGCAGTATTTCTAACCTTTTCCAACCTGTAAGAGTGCTCAAAAGATCCAACTACTTCTCGCAAAGATTATTTTGATTCGTGTGTCTTGTTAGGGTTGGCCACAAACACCTGAAGAAGACAAATTAAGCTGTATCAACCTAAAAATCAAATCCCCAAAAATAGATCTCCTGATTCTCCCGACAGAAAGCAAATAAAATTCCTAAGGAATTATGTACCTTGAAATGCCGAAAGCTGGATATTTTTACTTGAATCCTGTCCAAAACCAATACAAGGGGAAATCAAGATCAGAAAAGAAATTACAAACAATCGTCAGCATCTTCTCACTTTGGAACAACGCATCAAGAACGTGATTACATTCTAGAGCTCCAATTCGACCATAATTTACAAAAATAGAAATCGGAGACAGTCTTGTAACTTTGTGGCCAAAGATAGTGATATGTTCAGATTCTTGTAAGTCAGCACCCAACCGAGCATTTCTACGAAAGCGATCTCCAGGTGCGATCGGGCATTGGAAGTTGTCATTGTATACTCTTGCGTGTTGGAAGGCGGCAGGGGACACTGGTCAAGATCTATCAGCAGTGAATTTCCCATGCAGGTAGAAGCGCCTATCAAAAACATACTCCAAAGGCTTTGAGAACGAGGCTGTCCCTAGCTAAGAAAAGGGCCTCCAGCTAGTCTTGAAATAAATCAAAAGAGTAACCTTCGGGGTTGGACTGGCTTGTTGAAATATATAAAAATGGCTCTGAAGTTGGTCAGTATACCTGAGATCCTTTCATTCCAAGTTGCCCTCATCTTCTTGTTCTTTTTTATGCTCTCTGGTAGATCGATAGTTATGAATCAAAGGATATCTTTTTTATGCTCTCTGGTAAAACGAACAAGAATAGAAGATGATGACAACTTGGAATAAAAATGATATCCTTTCATTCTGGCAGATCGAAAAGTCTTTAAGATAAAATAAATGATACCAACATGGCAGCCGGGCAGGCAATCAACTTCTACTAACTAGTTCAAAAGTGACAGGAATTATTAACATGGTGACTCTCAATCAAAGTAGCAAAACATTTTGATAAGGCATTGTACTTGGAACAAGTCGAATCTTCAAACAACTAGCTTAGATTATGGGTGTATGGAAAATATCTGAAGCCAAATAATAGTAAAAAACAGTTATTACTGTCTATTTTTCAATGTCACACGTCCTAATTGACTTATCATAAATATAACAAGGGTGAAAAAGAACCAACACCCTATACAAGTTTGAAAGGAGGCTCAGCATTGAACATTCTATACACACAGAGGAGAAACAAAAGTAACCAAAACAATTATACTCAAGGGAGTAGTTCAAAAGCAACAAAAAAAGGGTGAAAAGGTAAAACATGATACCTTCAACAGAGTCATGATGACTTTCAGGTAACGTATTTCTAGGATATACTGCTTCATTATGTGCGAGTTTGGCTGCTCTAACAGAAAATTTGAGAGGAGCTACTACCCATCAACAGCAAACTATTAGTGATAATACATATATATACCTTTATATTCAGATAAAGAACATGTTCGGAAAATTATATCAACAAACCTTCAATGATTGTCTTCTTGTCACATAGTTTGGTGATGTTAAAAGCTTCTCATACATTTCAAAGAACTGGAAAAGCAGCCATTGATTAGAACCAGAATGAGATGCAAACAACCATCTTTAGTGTCTATTATAGATTCATAATTAAACAACTATTCCCTCAGTTCTCTAATAAGTGTCTATAATTGGACAGATTGAGAAAATATTACAAAGTTTTGGAAAACATATTTCTTGCATAACCAATAAATTTTGAGAAACAAAAATACAATCACAAAATTTTAGAAAACCTATTTTTCCCTAACTAACAAATTATGAGAAACAAAAACCACAGCTTGATACAACTCACACTAGAAACCAAAAAGATAAAATAGGCAGATTATTAATCTTTTACACTTTACATAGAAATGATAAAAACAATATTTGTTTTAAACATTTAAATTTTGTTAGAGAACAATGGGGTTTGATTCAAACTCTTATAGTACAAACAGAAAGGACCATAACCGCACCTCATTATAATGGGACATCAGATATTAAGCAACTTCTTTACTATGTTTTGTGAGCAGATCCTGCAATAGATTCGTGCAAGAGTTACAAAGTAGCAGTTTGCAGATGGATGCCAATAAAACACTGACCTTGAATGTGGTGAATGCATCTGAAGCAACATCAAACTTGGGAAGCTCAACGTACTTGAAGAACAATTCAAAGCTAGTAGACTCCAATATATGTCTGAAAGAATACTAATAAAAAAGATATCTAAGAAGAAAAGCTTTTGAAAGATAGTGTATGAAAACAGTTTCCAATATTATAATTGTTAAGAATAGAATTGATAGTAACATAGAACAAAATACAATATACTGTAAGGAAGATAGTAACACTCAAGTATATCAACAGTTCTTCAAGAAATAATTCAATAAGTAGCATGACTAGAAAAAGTGCATATCATCATCTCGGAAACCCGAAGGAACAAAATACAGAAAAGCTTTCCAATGAATATACAGGCAGGTAGGAAAAGCCACCTTCCCACCCAGTACAAAGTCCACATTTTTTAAACAAAAAAGACATTCAAAGACAGCAAAAATTATGCAACTTCAGCAGAAAGAATGTAATGATTGTACAATTTTAATGGACAACGCATTGTCTAACAAAAACAGTACACAAGATGGACTACCAACTTAGCAAAACCAATTTAAAACACTGGAAAAACCCCTGGCACAAAAAGGATGCAAGATGAACTACTCCAGTTCACAGAAACTTACACACTGTACGGTTGTACAGCACAAAGATCCTCCCTCACAACTTCCAACAAACTTGACAGAAGACAGGTCAACCAATTACAGACCTATCAGTCAGCAATAAAACAAAATGCCTATTCCTCCAAGGGCCTCACACATAATATTTTATACAATCACAAAGCATAAGCATTCAGCAAAATATCATAATATTTTAGGACCCAAATGTCCAAGTTTTGAAAATCGATTGCAATGAATGCTAGAATCAAAGTAGATGATATTAATCACTCATGAAACCCTTGAAACCCATGTAATATTATGAAGATGTCTCCTGTCCAAAATTGTCTAAAATAAAGGAATTGTGAATGTTATTCTTAACCATTTTAAATATATTTTCGAAAAATCTCCGAAATTTAAATAATATCATTAGGTGCCTCATAGGTTCATAAAAGAAGATTTTGACCACATCACTTCCTTTTATTTGATCTCGAAAGGCCTAAAAAACAAAATAAAGAATCAATAGTAAAACTTTTGAAAATCGGTTAAAAGAGAAGTTTAGCGTCAAATTATACGGTTACAATTAAGGTAGAGCAACACTATCCAAAAATCTGAATATGCAATGATCCAATCCACATCTAATCCGATTTTTGTGGATATCCGATCCAAAAATCATGCTTTGATCAAATATCTGATTCGAAAACTTTAGATATCTGTTTGGATATTGATTCTCAAAATTTTGGGTATCCGATATCCGAAAAAATATTCAAAAAAATTATTGAATTTTATGATAATAAGCTTAAATTATAAGTTTATGAAAAGTTAAGCCCAAAGTATTAATTTCCAAATTGGGCCCTTAATAAGCCCAATTTTAGCATTAACAAACTGAACCACTATTGGAATTATATATACGAACTCCCTTTCACCATCTTCAATTTATTTTTAATATGGTCCTTAAGTTGGGCTAGATTCTTTTTGGGTTTATAATTATAATCTCAATATAGAAAATAATAATCATAAAACTTTGAATTCTTTTGGATTTTGGATATCAACGGTATTCGATCCAAAAAAATTCTGGATATTAGATATCGAAAACTATTTGGATCGGACATGGATATCTTATCCAAAGTTGTATTTCGAATCGGATATACAATATGTGCTTAGGCCTAGTTACACTCACTCCTCGGGACTATTAAGACCCTATGAGACCCATGGGAAGAACATAAAGGTATTCTTTCACTAAATCCAAAATTATCCAAAATGGCCGAATTTTGAAGGTATACACACTGTTTTGAGTCACTTATATATCATGATGGTACTAATTACCTATGAATGTAAATACCTCCTAGATCTCAAAAATAAATTTAAATTCTAATTATAAAAGTTTTGGAAATTAATTGAAATAGATGTCAAAATGAATTATCCAATCACTCTTAAGGCCTACTAAAACCATATAAGTCCCACGGTTAGAATATGAGGTTTTTTTTTTTACCGAATTCAAGTCCAAAATGACGAACTTAAGGTTATTATTATACATTGCTTTTAAGATAATTTCGAAAACTCTTTGAAATTAGAACCAATCATTACTTTTTATTCAGTCTCCAAAGCCTCAAAAATGAGTTTAGGCCCTTATTGTACAAGTTTTGAAAATCAGTTAAAAATAAATGTTTATTGTTGAATTAAATGAATACAATCACTCCTAAGAATACAATAATCCTATAAGACCCTCAGGGAAACAAGGAGTTCTCGGGTTTGAAATTGTCAAATTGAACTTTGAAGAATATTACACTCTATTGAGCCATTTATGAAAAAATATCCAAAATTATTATGGTACTTGGTGTCTCCTAGGGCCATATAAGGAGGATTTGAAGCAATTGTTTCATTTTATTTAGTCTCCAAAGGCTTAAAACAACTTTATAGCAATTGTAGAAGTTACAAAAATTGATTGAAAGGATGTTTAGAGTAAAAAGTGGGTAGTTCTAATTACTCTTATGTGACTCTATATAACTCATGAAAAGAATATGAAATTGATTTTTCACCGAGCCCGAAATAATTGAAAATAACAGAATTTTGAAGGTTATTTATACACTATTTTGATATATATTTGAAAAATCTCCAAAATTAAAACAAAGGTCCAGGTTAGCTCCTAATTTCATTTACGAAAATTTGAACCCAATCCCTTTTATTCAGTATCTAAAGCTTGTCAACAAATATAAAACTTAATCGTAAAAGTTTTGAAAATCGGTTTAATAGATATTAAGCATCAAAGATGAATACAATAACTCCTAATGACTACTATAACCTTACAAGGCTCATGAGAAGCATATAAAGGTCTTATCTCACCACGACTAGAATCATTCGAAATGACCGAGTTTTAGGTTACTATATAGTTTTTTTGGTATTTTCGAAAAATTCTATGAAAATGAAATCAAAGTACGTCTGACCCAATTAGAGAAGTTTAAAAAATCAGTTACAATAGATGTTTTGTTTCAAAGTTAGTTTTCCATTAATCCTGGGGCCTACAATGACCCAATAAGACTCATGAAAAACATATCAAGGAGTTATCTTATCGAGTCCGATATTGTCCAAAATTGACTAAATTTTAAAGGTTATTTATGCACTCTATTGAGCCATTTATGAAAAATATCTAAAATCGTCCTAATGGTACCAAATGTTTCCTTAAATCATATAAGGAGGCTTAAAATAAATAATAAAATTTTATTCAATCTCCAAAGGCTTGAAAATGAGTTTAATACCCAATCACTCATAGGGCCTATATGACCCTATAAGACAGACGGTAAGAAAATGAAACTATTTCTTCACTAAATTTGGAAATTTTCAAAAAGGAATTTTAAATGTATATACACTATTTTGAGATATTTTCGTAAAAACTCTGGAAAATTGAAACGAAGGTACTAGATGTCTCCTAGGTTCATATAAGACATTTGTATCTAATTATTGTCTTTTATTCAATCTCCAAAGGTTTGAAACTGATTTTAGAACCGAACCATATGAAAATCGGTTGAAATAGATATTTTGTGTCAAAAAAGATGGTAACAAACACTCCTAAGGAATATTATAATCTTATAAGACCATGGGAAGCATATTAATGTCTTGTCTTACCGTATCTTGATGGAATTTTGAAGGTTATGTTATATATACTATTAAGCTATTTATGAAAAAATATCCCCATAGGTTGTCTCCTAGAGTCATTCAAAAATCATTTTCTTTTATTCAGTCTCCCAAGGAAAACGAGTTTATACCCAATTCTAGAAGTTTTGAAAAATGATAGAAATGGATGATTAGAGTCAAAGTGGATAAATCCAATCACTAGTAGGTAAATGTTATAAAAACCGCAATCCGAATCGTTAATAAAATTGCACCACTAAGAATCGTTAAGGATTCTTTGATTAAAACTTAAAAAGGCCAAAATTGTGTTATAAACCAGACTTTGAGCTGGCCCAACTTATAATTTCCCAACAACTTAAGATAATCAGCCGCTGGGAACCACCTCTTTCTCCCATTCACTCACTATATCTTCATAATTCAGATCTGACACTTACTCATCTTCTCAATCGTTCAAAGTATCTTGCTAACATGCTTAGGTATTCTGCTCAATTATTCTAGTATGATAGTATCCCGTTCACCTGCTCAAGTGTTCAGCCGTAATTGAACAGTATCATCATATGTACTTTTTGAGTTTTGAACTAAAGATATCGGATAGGGTCATATAAGGAAGTATGAAAATAATCATTTCCTTTTATTAAGTTTCCAAAGACTTGAAAACAAGCTTAGGACCCCATTGTTGAAGTTAGTGGATATCAATTGAAAAGGATGTTTACATTGGAAGGTTCCAATTACTTGTATAGCTTAATATGACCTTATAAGACCCATGGTAAGAATTAGGTGTTTCTTCATCAAGTCCAAAATTGTCTAAAATGACGGAATTTTAAAGGTAACACACTATTTTTTTGACATATTCAGAAAATCTCTCGGGTACCCTATAATTTCATATAAGGGGTTCTGTAACCGATCTTTGTCTTTTGTTCCGTCTTTACAGGCTTGAACACGATTGTAGAAGTGATAGAAATAAGTTGAAATAGATATATAGATCAAAGTGGATGGTTACAATCACTCCTAAGGCTATTATAATCTTATAACATCCATGAGAAGTATATCAAGGTGTTTTCTCAAAGGGCCTAAAAGTTTTCAAAATGATCAAATTTTGAAGGTTAATATGCACCGTTTTGGAGATATTTTCGGAAAAAAAATCCAAAATTGACCTAATAGTATAGGGTTTTTCTTAGGGTCATATGAGGTGGTTTGGAACCATTCAATGTCTAATAATCAATATCCAAAGACCATAAAACATGTTATGGCCACAACCCACAAAAGAGACACCTTAATATAGTTGAAATGATAGTTTGGAAGTGATTAAGAAGATTCCTAGGTTCAGTTGCATGGACAAAATAAAACAAAATATGCCTATTCCTCAAAGGGCCTCACAAATAATATTTTATAAAATCACAAAACATAAGCATTCAACAACTTAACTAATTAATAAGATGAACCCTTATAAAATAGAACACATATACACATAATTAAAATTATTACCTTTTTAATAATTTATAAGGAGGCAATTTTGTGACACTACCAAGGCTACAAAGATAATTCCTAGTGGTCCTCACATACGGCAAACAAATATAGATGGCAATAACTACGAACTAACTGTTGCCATTCTGCAGTCACCCTATGACCATTGGCCACTATTGCTAACAGCATTAGAGATAAGAATATGATGGTGCTTTCTTTCTGATGTTTTCCACTCTGGTAGCTTTTAAAATCCTTGAAGTAAGCCACTCTTACCCATCAAAATTTTTAATTTGTTAAGGCTGAAATGATAACTGTAAATGTTAGCCCATATGTTTACAGACCATATGATGTTCTCACAAAACCAATTCAATAACCTTAAAATTGTTAACTTCTTTCAGCTAGGGCTTGTGTATACTCCCTTGGCTCTCTAGTATTCTATTGTAGACATGCTGGCATGTTCTTTCTTCACAACAGCCTTCTTTTTCCTTATTAAAGTACTTTTCAATTGTTTGGTATTCACCGTAATACAATAGAGATGTAATTACTAACTTGTGAAATAGGAATGATAGAGGAAATCAGGCACAGAACGCTGCTGCCCTCTCCGTACATCCTCTAAGGACCTAATGCATTGACCATTCCCAATCATAAACCAGACCAATGGGGAAACGACATATGATACCAGTGATATAATCTTTCCACAGTCAAGCATGCGCCAACCCTGAGCAAACCTGCCAATGTCAACATAACCCAAGATTGCTTTCATAATATGAAGCCAGAGACTCATAAATAGAATCAGCAGGACAGACCACAACCATTGTCCTAGTAGAATATCTCTCTATGAGATAAATCTCTTGAAATCCAACATCCCCCTCTGCTTTCAGCCAACACATTACATCTCAATTCAAAACACAGTTATTCCTTTCACTACTACCGACCTCAAACCATAGAAATCCCTCATGAATTCTTAGATTTACAAGCACTGCTTTGGAGATCTTAAAAGGTGGGATACAGAAGAGAGGTTGTGGGTAAACAATCATTAGCTCCATCAATTCACTGATCAAGAAGATTATATACAAAAGACAACTGCCATGGGTTACAAAATAAGAATAGAATTAAAGCTGTCAATTTTTGAGCTGTATCAACTAATAGCATATGTAGATGGCGATAATATTTGCTATGGGCACAAACTAACAGACCACACATGCATCAGCAAATGAAAACAGTTTCCGGACCTCAATATTCTGGCATACTCTTAAACTAAAGTCACAAAGAGGAAAAACAAATAAATCGTTCATGACAAAAACTCCCAAATAACTTTAAAGTGAGATCAACAAACTGATCAATGAACTACTTAACCAGCCAAATAACATAAACGTCTTACTTTGCAAGTGTTTGAAATTTGAGGCATTCTCTCAACATAGTCCCACAGGTCAAGGCAGCATCTTTGTTATCATAGCTGCTCAAGAAATAAAATATCATCCATCCTAATTAGACAAACAATGACAAAATCATCTTGGACAACAATAAAAGTGTTACAATGAAGAACTTAACACAATTATTCACTCAAGACATTTAGAGGACAAAAGTATGAACAGTAGGGGGCAAAAGTACATTAAAAAAAACTTTTATAGTATAGGAATTCATTTAAATTGTAAGCAGTTGACAGAATGGTCCTTCAAAAGATTAACAGAACAGAGGCTGCAGTCAAGTTTGTCACAAACAGCATTTTAGCATTCAAGTGTTCTGAATATCAATACTTCCCCTTTTATTTAATAATCCTAGCATTTTGACTAGCACTATTCATGAATAGACTCGGACCATTTTTTCACTATTATATAGAAACCAAATATTGTAATTCAAAAGGTTGTTGGTTTAGTCTCATTGTATACTTTGAAAATATCACCTAACTACAATCTTTAGTAATCAACTATGAAAGATAATTATGTTCAGAGTTGTGCGTTGGCTAGTGTGAAAGTCAAAACATAGCAATTACTAAAGAATGGTGAAGGCATAGATACACCTATTGCAGATTCTAATCAGAGATTGTTTCCCTCAAAAGTGGCATAGGTAAAGACTGAAAAAACGTCCAAATGATGCCTGGGCACTTAGTTAACCAAGTCAAACCCAGAGGGCAGATTGGGGGATTTAGAATTTATTTTCCTTTCAGAAATACCCTCACCAGACAAGCTTCCTTTTTTTTTAAAAAAAAAATGTTGAGCAAAGATGGAAGCAGAAAAACTTGACTAGGCTCGCAGAGAAAAGTAGTAGGATAAATGAACCCTCGTCTAAGTTTACCAGACAACAAGGAAGTCAAGTAAGTCTAAATGATGCCCAATGTATTCTACACAGCAATATGTGTCGTCCACTTGTTGCTTCAATAGTACAGAACAACAGACCAGCATAAGACTAAATCTTTTCTCGCCTATCCACATTTTCAATGGTAAATAAGCAACAAAGTGAGAATGTAATCCGACATCATTGAGGAATATCCATGACTTACTTGCCAACCAAACACATGTAACTTATGAACTAGAAGAGGAATAACATCCTCATTACATAATTCAAGTGTGAGCTGCAGAATCTGATCTGTGCTTGGCTCAGATTGGCCATCTCCACAAAGCATCAACCTCATAGTTGAAAAGTTTCTTCCTACTTCTTCCAATGCCTGTAGTATTATCAATATGAAGATTGGTAACTAGAGGTGACTGGAAACCAAAAAGATGTGAGCAATGCACTATTGCCAAAAAGTATCATTTTTGAAGTTCCATAAGAAAAATTTGGAAAATAAGATTGTGAACTTGACAAAAATAAGCATGAGAAAAGGAAATCATCAAGTAACATTAAGTAAAGGAAACAAAGTAATAAAGTAAGAAAATCTAAGGTGACATAAAGTAGTCTATAATCAAACCCCCCAAAAATGGCAGCTGCAACTAATTACAGATGATTGAAATGCGATATCAATCATTTGATTCGACAATCAACCAAAGACCTGAACTTTGAAACCTCCAATTGTAAATAATCATGGATTCATATATTGATTCTCAACCTCAACAGGTTACTTTAAATCAGCAATAATGAAAATCAACTCAACCCACAATCAGAACACAATAAAATTAACATGAATTATCCCACTAATGCATCAAAATTAAAACACCCACATTATAATTCATCCCAATGAAAATATGAGACAATAAAAATGGTATCAGAATGAACAAAAAACCAAAATTGTAACAACAAAATGAAATCTTTGCAAAAATAAGATGAACCCAGAAAAAAAAGGGATTAAAAAGGTAAAATATGGGGGGCATTACCTTTTCCAGAGCTTCAACTTCGACGACGGTGGAAATGTCAATGGCCAAGAGACTGTCCTTGGTGGTGTGCACCACCTCTTGCGGCGTTTTGGGGCGGGCTTTAAATATTGCGAATGACATTTTTCCGTCGGACTATGTAGTGGTGACACCAGTGTGTGGATTCCCAACTCAGTATTTAATTTTCATTAGGTTTGTTTTCATAATTGATTGACTATATTTGTGAACATTTTGCCCTTTTAGTAGAAATTAAGTGAAATGGTTTTCAAGATACTCCATACATGATTGGTTGAGGTCTAGGGGCATGAGGTGAAGTGACTTCTATGTGATTATTATGGAGTAATTATGTAAGTCATAGTAGAAAATATAATTTGAATTCAAAAGGGTATTAAACTAGGAAGAAATAATATTCCATCTTTTATCTTCTATGACCCTACTACACAACACTTTATACAATTATACTTATTTTGTTGGACTTAATAGACAGGGACAATTCATATTGTAATCCTTATCTTTGGGTCACCTATTAATTAATTTTATTCACAAAAAGTTTGTGAAATGGTAAACTGCAACTTTCTAATGAACTTGGATTTCTCATATCACATATGGAGTATATAGTTATTTACTCACCCCCTTGGTCAGTTGGTCATCCACAAATTTCCACAAAAATCAAAAGTATTCCCAGAGTCTACAAAATAAGTTAAACAATATCATAAGAGTTGTAAAGAGGACATTCAATAAAATGAAAATTGTCACAAAATTTAATTTTCAATGCAACTTAACATGCACTTAAATTTTTATAATTAAAAGAATACTTTTACGAGTTATAATAATAATAATAATTAATAATTATAATCCACTAATACAATTTTTCGTCTATTATTTTCATAAATAAAATAATGATCATATAGGTTTTCTTTTGTAGTTCTAATTTGAAATATTGACACTATTTGAAATTACTTGAAATATTCTTAATATTTCCTAATATATTAAAAAATCATAGTTACACATGGTCTTATTTGTTTTATCTCAATTAATAATCTAATAAATAGATTTTTGTAATAATTTTAATCAATATGTGACTAAAGAGAATATATACATACATACATACATACATATATATATATATATATATATATATATATATATATATATATATATATAAATTAAGGATGTGCATTAAAAAATGTGTCTAAGTCAAATAAGAAGAATAAAAGAGAAAAGAGGAGTATTATTGATATCCACATTAAAAATCCATATCATGCGACTATTTATCTAAAATTTCTTCAAATTTCATAAAACAAATAGAAATCAACCTTTTAAGTTGGTGATTTTTTTACGTTATTCTTTGATTCAATTTCAAGTTAGTGACTTGGTAAATTACTAACTTTATATATTAACAAACAAGGAAAATGTCATAAATTGATCCCATTTGATAATGATCTAATAATTCTAATTTGATTTTTATGGATTTTGATCCGATTTGATATTCTACCATATGTCGTAGCCCAAAGAAAAAATAAAATAGTAATGGGGAGGGAATAAGAGCCAAAAGTCGCCGGGGAATGAGAATCGAGACTGAAAACATAAACATTTGGCGAAAGGCGTCTGTTACAATCCGCCACCAACTGTACACATATAACACATTTGCCAAATCCTCCTACTCCCACTTCTCAGCCTCAGTAGTGTACCTCAATCACTCCCATAACCCCACCTTTTGTCCTCCTCCGGCCCCACCCTTCGCTATTTCAGGTACCCTCTTCCCTTCCTCTCGCGTTTCGTCTCATATGCTATTGTTTAGTTTAACAATGCAAAAGGTCTGAACTTGATGCATTGATCAATAAATGCATGAATTGTATGAATGGTAAATGGGATTTTGATTTTTGGGTCATGCATTCAATTTACTTGTTCATGAAAAATTGTACATTTTTTTTAATGATTTTGTACCTTTGAAAATTGTTGTTTGTTGGATAGTGTTGTCTTAACATTGGTTAATGCAGTTTTTCGGTTTCATTTTTTATTTTTTGTTATTTAAGTATTTTTTTTTTTTTTACCAATTTTGCATTGGCAAGGATTGATTCCATTAAGTTTTGACTGTTAAGTTCATCTGGGGTTGGATGTAATTGGAATTGGGGTTTTAGTGGGAGAGGAATTAAGGGGTTTTTAGTTAGTTGTGCGAAGAGTTCTATTAAATGAATTGATTTTCTTTCTTGCTTTTAAAATTTTCCTGGATCATGTAGTTTTTGTTGGAAGAATTTAGGAAGCAATGGATGATTACTTTGAACCAGCGCCGTTTATGTGGGTTGGAGAAGACAAGGGGCAAGCTTCTACTCCCAGAACAAGGAAGAAGGTAAAAAGGAGGATTGAATATGTAAGTTGGGGTTCGAGGGAGTTGATTGATTTTCTTAAATTTTTAGGCAAGGATACGGACAAGGCCCTCTCCCAATATGATGTCACGGGTGTTATTAACCAGTATGTTAATGGCAACAAGCTTGTTCACCCGCACAATAAAAGGAGAGTTTTGTGTGATGAGAGGTTGTATTCCCTCTTTGGGAAGAAGACCATCTTTCGGAATAAGATACATGATTTATTGGAATCACACTTTGCTGAGAATAAAGAAGATTCCGAGGACGATATATTTGGAAGCTCTGATGATAATGATGAAAATGGGTTCTCTGTGCCTAAGAAACAGAGAATTTTGAGCTTACATAAGATAACTCTGCCTAAGAAAAAGGCTCCAGAAGTTTCGAAAAGCTGCTTGGCAGCTATCAATTCCGACAATATCAAGCTATTGTATCTAGGAAAGAGTTTGGTTGAAGAGCTGCTCAACAACCCAGAAACATTTGAAAGCAAAGTAGTTGGGAGCATTGTTAGGGTAAAAGCAGATCCACATGACATCTTCCAGAAAAACTCTCATCAGCTTCAACTTGTCACAGGTAACAGTTCTTCATGTGCTGATGTGCATGCATTTAGGCTTAGATTTCCAACTCTTGTTTATATATTTTTAGTTGTAGTTTATCCACTTCTGCAAATTATAAACACAATATTTTAGAATGATTCAATTTATAATTCACAGGTGTCATGAAAGTTGCTCCTGCTGGTGACACAAGGCCCTCTACCCTTCTGCAAATATCAGGTGTGACAGATAACATTAGTATATCTGAACTTTCAGAGGAGAAATTTTCTGAGGTAAATTTGACCTGGATTCTAATAACTGATTGGGACTTCTAACCCATAACTATCGTCAAGTTTTTAAATTGATTTAAGCCGTCGATTGTAAGTTTATGCACCTAAAACACTTCTTCCATGTGCAAATCATTCGTCTGGTGTTTAGTGTTGATTCATGATTCATCTTGGACTTATTCTGCACAAGGGAGGTGGCAATCAACTCCAAACCTCAATTTTCCCTCTGTGAAAGAACAATTAACGTTTAATTGTAGAGCACAGTGTGAAATGGTCTTGTTTGCTTGCTGTTATTCGTTACTTATTTCTTCTTTGCGTGACTATTTCCTTGCCTGTGATCTCATTTCTCAGATCAGTTCCTAATCAGGTAGCTTTATGGTAAATGCTGGTTACGTGGTACAAAACTAATATGCAGCGCCTTTATCTTCTATTCTGCTGTTACTTTTTGTCACTGCAGGAAGAAATCGAGGATTTGCGTAGAAGAGTTAAAGATGGTTTACTGAAGCATCCGACTGTTGTAAGTTGTTGACGCACTTTATTTGTTTTTTATTGTATTTTACTTCCCAGTATCCTCCTATGATTTTCTATATTTCGTGACTTATGCTGGAGTGGACCTCTCATTCATTTTTGTGTTCATATTTTTTGAACATGGATAGGGTGAGCTTGAGCAGAAAGCAGTTGTTCTTCACGAGGACATAACTAAGAACGTATGTATACTTTTCTCTTGTTGCATTTGATGATACGTGATATCAAGAATGGGACTGGATAGTGGGACCAATTAGAGTTTAGATGGTGGTGAGAAACGTAGTTGAGATGATTGGCTATTTGCTGAATTTTTCATATTTGACAAATCGTGAATTATGATTTTATTTGTAGCTTTTCTACTGATTGATGATTGTGCCTTAGGATCGTAGTACCAGCATTTACATGTTTAGTGAAATATGCGGTGGCAGGACACTTGAGTTGGACATACTACATCATGAACTGACAATTTATGGGCTTAATGGAGAGAGAATTTGAAGTTTTCAAATGATCATCTCCCAAGGCTATGGAGTGTTAGTGAGCTGCCATGTTTTTAAAATCTGCAGGATGTGATCTTTTTAACTCAGCATGAAGCCTTGTTTTTGTTTTTAGACCATAGGGAAAATGTAATTTGGAGATTTCTACCTAAATCTTATTGCTATTAAAGAAGTGAGTGGAATCTGACTTTTCTAATATGAAAATTTTGAGTCTCTTCTTGATTGCAGTGGCTTGCTAGAGAACTTATACTTATCAGGAATCTTATTGATCGTGCAAATGAGAAGGGATGGCGACACAAATATCCTTTACTGCTATTCTGCTTAATGTTACTCGGAGTTGGAAGTAATGTGGACTCTAGACCTTACATATTGGTTTGTAACATTTGTTTTAGGGTACCATTTTTGTTGTCTTCCACTATTCTTCTATTTCTTCCTGCTTCCTGCAAATATGAAAAGGATTACCTTTGTTGTTTTATGTGCTTCCTTTTGAACTATGATGCCCCTGTTTATCCTTTACTAGTATTACAGTGAGAGAGCACCTGGACAGGCAGAAGCTGCTTCAGTCACCTGATGAACAATTGCGCCTACTCAGTGAGATTCCAAAGGTGATGGCTGAAGAAGTGAAGCCTGAACTTATTTCTGACTCTTCTCCTGATGATTCGCCAAAAGCTGCTGACTGGGACTGGGAACCTTTCAATGTCTCACCAACTAAAGGAGATATGACAACGGATGCCTTAAGTAAGCAGAATGGAAAAGGTATGCACTTATCTTAGTCCTTGTGTATCTACAGAATGGGGCATTTGTGAGGTCCTCTCTTTTGGAGCTCTTGCTTCTATTGAACTGGAGTATCTGAAATCATTTATAATTTGGTAGTTATGTGATGAACGTTTTGAAACTTTAGAAGCTTTAGTGACAACAATTAATTGATTAATTTAATATGGTCTTATGAAACTGGAAAATTGTTACCCTAATTATTGTTAGTTCCGCTGATACACTTCTCATCATTTATGAATTATGGACTTCTGAAATCATATGGGAGAATATGAATTCTATATGCAAGGTGAAAATTTTCTAAACTGCTTGTTGAGGATCTTGTATTCTATTTTGTTAAATGAATAATTAGTAACTTGATATCACTGTGAGTGTAGAAATTCCAAATCCTAAAACCTTCTTACATGGATCAGTATGCGACTTCCTTTTTCTTTCTTTAGGACCTTGTTACTCTGCACTATTTGCTGTGAGATGTAATTATTTCTTGCTGATTTGTTTGTCACCCTTGCCCGGTTTGCTTAAAAATTTTGCTTGTTGCTTACTACTTGGTGCCTAATTGGTTTGAAATTTTGATTTGCCTGGCCTCTCCTTATTCTATTCTCTCTACAAATAAAATCAGACATTGAACACCAGTTTATTTAGTTCATATTGGCATCTAGTTTCTTCTTTGAGGGTGAATCTTCTTGATATGATTTTGTTACGCCAAATAGGTGTTAAGTGTGGAACAAAATGACAAACGGACTTAAACTAACGATTTAATCAAACATATTAAATGATAAACCAATCTAGAAATGATAGGTTGGGTGAATGAGCATCTCCCCTACTCTCATAAGTTCTATCACAAAACACTAAACTTTATTTCAATCACACACACATTCATGAAAATAACTACCTAAAGCCCTTTAATAGGCAATATCATTCTAGAACAATCTAACAAACACTCCTACTAAAATTTAAACATCTAACTAATATAAACTCCTAACAAAAATTAAACACATAGAGATTTAATCCTTGTAGACTCCTTGTTCGCTACATAGTTTAGTGCCACCCTATTGTTATTTTGACTCGATCCATGATGTTGATTTTGATTTTTGACCATAATTACTCAAATCCACATCATTTCTGAATCTAATTAATAATTATTATTTCAGCTTTGACCTAGTATATTTCTTAAACTGGGGACAATAATTTACAGTTTAATTGAAGTTGATTTTGGTTAATAGGAACAATAAGACTAATAGATAGATAGGGAGAAAATGGAAAAACTTTGCTAGCCATCGAAGATCATACATCCCAAGTGGCAATTTGAGAATCATGCCGTTGTTAGGCATGTGCGGGGTAGGCAACCGTCTAGGTGCCTGAATGACAAGGGCCCCAAATTTTAGTATTGACTCTTATAATGCCATTATGTAGAAAGAAATTAGTACTAGATCAATGGTTAGAGTTAGGTGCTTTTCTTCCAAAGGGGTTGAGTTTGAATCCTATGCCAAGTTATTATGTTTAGTCCAATATGTGGAAAAATTTGGCTAGTTTCCATTTCTGAAGTACTCTCCATTAGAATGCTTCACCTCTATTCTGTCCAAGCTTTAATCCCATCTCTTTTATCACTAATCGCAAAGTTCATCAATTCCAATTTTTTGTCGATAAAAATTATATATTTTCTTTTCATAACTGGTAAAGGGATGGAAATGAAATATGAATATTGGGCCCCTTCTTTTTTTATGTGAATAGGGTTCCATAATTGTTGGCATTTCTAGCCCCGATTCTGTGTTCTGTTCTAATGTTAACGGCTGCACTCTAGGGATTTCTTTTATCATATGGGTAAATAATTAATAGAGATTTATGCAAATCGGGCTTGCTTAATGTGGACATTATCTGTCAATTGATTATATGCTGCTGTCTTACGGTTATACCCTGAAATGCATGTATGTGCTATAGATATCTGTCAATGTGACTCGGTTTCTTGGTGATCCCTGGTTTTGAAGTTTCCCATTTCAACTGTTCAAATAAGTAATGTTAATTCTACATTAGAGTATGTTCTGTGTCATGAAAGATACAAAATGCTACATGCCTACATTTACATTATCGCCAACTTCCAATATGACAGCACTCCTATTGAACTTTGAATTATTTCCATTTTTTTTGATGTCCAATATGGATTTTAGTAGTTTAGAAATCGATTAGCCTCTTGAGTTCTTCACCTTTTGACATTATAGACTCTCTCTTTAGGACCATATCTCTTGGAGTCAAATCAATTGTTGAACTCAGGGCTTAATATCCTCTCCTGTGCATATTTTTCCATAGGATGGACTGGAAACATTTTAGTACTTTGACTGCATTTATCATTGGCTCATATAAAATGATGAAAATTTAGTCTCTTGAATAGAGTGATTCCCTGTAAGTTTAACTTCCTTCTTCTTAGAAATATTATTGTACCTTTTCTTTTAGTCTCTACTGGTTCTATCTTCTTTCTCGGCCTTTCTGATCTATTGTTGATGAAGAATTTATCTTGCTATGGATCATGATCCCATTCTTTTGGAGTTTTTTTTTTCTTTTTTTCTTCTAGTGAAGTAGTACAATGGGTACCATAAAGCAGCAGTTTAAGAAGGGATAGAAGAAAGTGTTAGATAAGGAGCATGTGAGTTAGTGCTGATTGACCTAAGCAACAAAGATATATAAGTTGTCCTGTTTAGTCAGTAACATTGTTGAACCATATTGCCATATTTGATTGTGGGCAAAAAATGATTGCAAACAGTCACCAAATACTAGGGAAATCATCCCTCTATCATCTACTACTTTATTGGACGCTAGAATGGAGTTCGACCATAGTCTATCTCCTTTTATGGGAGAGTCAAGTTTCTTAAAAATTGTGAATCCTAATCTCATTCCATTTGTTTAGAATATTTCTCAACCTACACTGGTTTATTACTCTCAACTCTATCAAGGCCTACTGAAGTCTTAAGTTTGTCGAACCAGTTTGAGACATGTTCTTGATGAAATAATCTAGTGTACCTATCCATTTTATATTTCTTATTAATCATGTCCTCTCCCATCTTTTTTCTCATGGATGTCTAGTTAAATTGTTCAACTCATGAACTAGGTCAGAGTTTATGAGGATAGACAATGTGATAATCAATGATGAATCATTTCCTTATCTTCCTTAGGTCCCTGCTTAATTACTTGTAGCTTCCAGGAGTGAACAACTGATTACTGTAATGAATGTAAAGCAGAAATGAAAAGGCCAGTGCATTGATTAATATATTTTGATGTGTTTTTCAAAACTGAGTTATGGATGTTACTCTTGTCAAGTTTATTTGCAGCATTTGATATATTGACTTCCTATGGAGCTATTGATATAAGAATCTAGACTAGGTATATCTTATATGAGAATAATATATGATTATGTTGGATTCTTAAAAGATAGCACATTATAAATCTAATAACTTGATTGGATATTGGAAAGTTAATACTCAGATATTATATAGGGGCATAAAGATGGTTCTGTGCATCTTCGTTCTGCATTTGGTAAGCATGTTGCATTATGTTCTGCCTGTTTGCTTACAACTCTATATATCCATGTTGGATTCTTGTACCTGTATGTTTGTTTTAGCCATACTAATGAAATTGCTTGATGTACTTAGTAACTGTTGAACATGTGCATAGTGCTTATGTATGTGTTCACCATATGGACGCTGTCTTAAAGTAACACACATTCTCTATCATTTTTGAACCATCTTCCGTTATGAGCAATGCTCTCTCTTCTTCCTTCCACCCTTCCCCCTTGTCAGGGCTTTCTAGTTAGCCATGCATCCAGAGCTCTATCATTCAACATTTTGGCATTCTTCTTTTACTTGATTATGCGTGTTTGTGATTTATAGTACTTTGCCACTTGTTTATTTTATGGTCGTTGACTAAGTTCCCACAAAATTTTGCAGCAGCAGCTGCTGCAATCAGCTCAAGAAGCAATGGTGACGTACATTCTTTTAACCCTGAAGAAATAAACAAGCCCGGAATAGATCCCTTGGCAGCAGTGAATACTGGGCATGGTCAGTACTTAGAACCTGAGGAAAGAGAAGCTCCTAAAGCAGAACCAGTCAAAGTAGAAAGCAATGGTCACACAGATTCCATAAACCTAAATCATGTTCACATTCCAAGGAAAGAAAGCAATTGCTGCCTACAACTCCCAAGTTTGAATGAATCGAAAACAACTCACCTACAGCTCCCGAGTTTAAATGGATCGAAAACATCTCAACTAGTGGTGATTGATTTGAGTGATGATGACGAAGAGCAGGATATTCCAAATGGTAGGACCCAAATCCTGAGGTGTAGGACCCCAAATCCTAGACCTCATCCAGAGCTGATGGTTTGGCATTACTTTGATCCTCTGGGTAATATCCAGGGACCGTTCTCCTTGATATCTCTTAAGCGGTGGAGTGATGCAAACTATTTTGGACCTGATTTCAGAGTCTGGTCGATGGGTCAGAGCCCCGAGCAAGCGGTTCTGTTGAACCTTATTCTTCAACATGTTTTTCCAAATTGATCAACAATTGTGTACATAAGTTGCTTTCTAGAGCTATTTTTTCTACTGGAACTTACATGTAAAGATTGCACAAGTTCTTAGGTCTAGCCCTCTTGTATAAATCTCAGTCAGTATTTAAGAGTTTTTCGTGATTACATCTCATAAAACTAGTACTAGACTACTAGGGTATGGTTCATGATATGAAGGGAATTTCAGGTTTTATTTGTTTTCACGTGACAGGTTCCTCTTTATGAAGCCTCTGCACAAGACTTATACCAAGTCTGCTGTCAACCTAACACGAAGGTAACATATATACACTTGTTTATTGGCTGAACCGAACTATCATTGGTTTCTTGGACATCAAATTTTTCCAACTAAGGGAAAGATATTTTCAAGGCGAGGAAGACAGGTGGGTAAATGTTGACTGTTGAGAAGCTCAATGTCAACTCTAATAAGCTGCTTCCAGGATAACACAGATCTGATCAGAGAAGATAAGACATGGGATCACCAAAAGATTTGTCGCTTATTCCCAAGAAAGGCAGCGACTACAATTCTTTCCACTCATAATAGCAAAGCGGGGGGCAGAAGACAAACTAGCTAGTGTGGTGGCCTGCATAATCAGGAAGTTACACCATTAGATCTGGTTATGGTTTCCTGGCGGATTGCTCTTTGCTTCAAGAGTTGAAGACTTCATTCCCCTTGGAAAAATTCTGGTAAAAATTGAGGAACTTGAAGTTTTTCAATAAGTGCAAATTATTTATCTGGAAGATTATACACACGGCTATTCCAACAAAGGTGGGCTTAGTAGAAGAGGTATTGATGCAGATAAATCCTGCCAACATGAAAGAGGAAAGTCTGGATCATCTCTTCATCCAATGTGACTTCACTAAAAGAATCTAGGCAACATCTCTTCTTGGCGTAAGATTCAATGGTTCAAAGCAGAATGTAGGTACATGGATTGTCACTATGTTTTTGAATTTTGCCAAAGATAAAAAATCAGAGAATTATTTCTTATCTTGTCGTGTACTTGGCTCCATAGGAATGAAGTCATGTTCCTGGAGAACAATCCTAATCCTAAGATAATTATGATTTTATTGAAGAGTGGACCTCGAAATGTTTTATGTGACGCAAACTTGATACAGTGATGGAAGGGGGTTGCTTTGAAATGTAACTTGGAGGTCTACTAGCCATGGGGGTGAAAAAAGTAAGGATGAGTGTGGAACCATCCTCACTGATGGTGCGTGGAAGAAGCCAACTCAGAGTTATGGGTAGTGGGGCGAGGTAAAAGCTGGAATAGGCCGGGTGATTCCATGTTATCGGAAAGTTCCTATGGAAGGGAACCGGAGGGTTAGAAGCATCTTCCCTCTTCAAACAGAACTGATGGCTACATGGAAAAGCATTAGGGGATCATTTGATTATAAAAACAGATAGCACAGAACAGAGGTAATTAGGAATTTGAATAATCCGAATGAAGCCCAGAAGGAAAATGGAATGCTAGTTCAAGATATCCTTCTATTAGCTTAAGTTTTTAAATTCATTTTTTGTATTAGAGTCCACAAATTGTATGTACCTAGGGCGCCTAATCTAGCTACCGTGGCTAGACAAAGACCCTAGTCTGTTTCTTTCGTTTTACTTGCAAAAAAAAAAAAAAAAGACAAGACATTTTTTTTTATAAAGGTCTATTATGCCTCATATGACATATATTAAAGGTAACACCTACTTTCACCTCTTTAGGAGTAGTCCCTAATTTGGCACTGGAAGTGTCGCTCAAATCAACGACCCATCACCCATATTGAACCAATGAATTACTTAGTTTTAATTCTATTTTATATTTTTTAACTTTGACCAATATTTTTTATAAATGGTGGATATGTTTTTCATGTTCTTCTATCTTCTAAAAGTACCAGATGCTTCAATCAATCTAAACCTAAAAAACATGGTACAATACAAGGCAGTATGTAGAACTTGGATATCAGCTTGCAGTAAATAAATAATAAATATGCCGATGTTTGACTGAAAAGTTTGACAAAGGTACGCTTCTAATTGCGAGTGGAAGGGTGAAAGAGATCTTGGATGCTAAGAGGTGACATCAATATCACAGGTGAAGTTATTTGTCTTGGGCTAGTACTCTATTCTACAATATTTAGAGAAACTCAAGGCTTGATCAAATTGTAAGTGGAAAAATGACTTTATTATAGTCAGTAGCAGAAGGAGAAAACAAAAATGAATATGTACTTGCACACTGCCGAAGAGCCAATACTAGTAGAAATCTAAAACATCCTGAGATCATTGTTGGCAGAATTTCCGTTCAGAAAGCATTGTAATTCATTATTCGATTCTTGGAGCAAAGAGGTTCGGAAGCTGCACCAAGGCTGCAATCATGAAATCACTGAAGTTGATATTACATGAATACCTGGCTGCCAACAAACAAGATGTTCAGATCACAACTGTTCCCACAACACGTTACAAGAAACTTATTGGCTAAGAGCACCTCTTTCATCCTCTTCCCCATGCATAGGCCACCAAAGATCAGGGGTGCAAATGTCATCCTTGCGTCCAAACTTTAAAGAGTTCAGAGTTGCATAAACTTCGCAGGAATTTATTTTCCCTCAAAACAGAGGAAGTGGCTTACCCAATCGATGAACCCCTTAAGACCTCAACCCCAGAAGAAACAGCTATAAACCACCGGTAGCTATTTAAGTCCATCTCTAATTCTTCTCCTCTCTCTAGTAGCCATTTTCTCCCCATATCTCACAAATATGTCTGCTAAGTCGAATAATCCGACTTCTCTCAATTTCCTCCCTACTTCCTCAAACATAAACACACCTTCCTCATTTGAGTAGTAATGCAAGAATTTGTTATAGTCAAACCTTGGCACTTGAAGTCCTCTTTTCAAGGTTCTTTCGGTATAATTGGTGGCTTCTAGAACCTTCCCAGCTTTAACCAAACCCCCAACAAATATAGAATCAAAATTTACGAGGGGGTCATTCCCCTTCCTTCCTCTCTTCCCTAAGTGCCCTTGCAACAACATAATATAGGTATGCATAATAGGTTCACATCCTTTTCTTATCATTAGTCTAAAAACATCCGTCGCCTCACCTGCCTTCCTCAATTTCAGAAGTCCCTTGATCAAGGCATGGTACATGTTTGTATCAGGTTTCTCGGTATTTTCCAAAATCAAATATGCCTCTTTAACTCGATTCTTTGATACGAGGCCATAGATTATTGACGCCAATGTCAATTTATCTACTTGGATTCCTCTGTTTTGCATTTCTTCAAACACCAAATGAGCTGAAGAAAGCTTTCCCCGTTTACACATCCATTTGATAACTATACTATAAGTAGAAAGTCCAACTTCATCCATCCTTTTTACCCTCATAGTTTGAAAAAGCTTCAGTCCTTGATCAAATTGATTATTCTTAAAGAATCTCTCGATCATCGTATTTACAGCCTCTATGTCAGCTTCAATTCCTTCATCCATCATTGAATTCCACAACTTTGAAGCTTCGATCATATCTCCAACATCACAAAACCCACAAATTAAGTGCTTATAGGTAACCTGATCTGGCTTAATCTGATCCTTCAATTTCACTACAACATATTTAGCCTCCTCAACAAGCTTTTCCTTACACAGGGTCTCAACAACCTTATTTAAAGTATCCAAACTATAGCCATACTCATGAGAGTTCAACAAGTGAAAATATTCCACACATCTCTTCAATTCTCTGGCAGCAGCCAACGTTTTCAAAGCAATCCTACATGTCTTATCATTAGCATGTTTTTGCTCTATTACTTCATGTTGTAGTTTCCAAAATAGATCAATATTTCTAGACTTACCAATCACGTCAAGCATCTTATTAAAGGTGACAGGAGTGTGGGTGAAACCAGGGCAGGTCAAGGTAAACTGATAAAATCGGTAAACTGGTCGCCATGAAAGGGGGAATTTGTTGCATACTTGAAGGAAGAATTCATGGCTAAGGCAGAATTGAGTTCTCTGAAGGTTCGTCTGGAGCTTAGTATCAGGTGCATCTTGTTGCTGGTAAAGGATTGTGCAGACCCTGAGGAGATGATCTGAATTGACAGGGATCAATGGGTTCAATTGCAATGGAGTTTGAGATTGGTGAAGAAGGGAACTGGTTGCAGAGGTGGTAAATGGATGTAATCTGTGAGTGTGTATGAAAAGGTTGATTAATGGCCTGGTAATTATAATTCTTCTAGAGATTATCTGACCTGTACAAAGCAAACATATAGGAATGAGGAAATTTCAAGGGGCCATGGGATGAAAATGAAAAGAAGAAAGTTTATAATGCTGAAAACATGTAGATTAAAAATTTCATTCTATCAGCAAATAAAAAGCCACTCATTATTCATGCATCATCAAAAGCACAACAGGTAAGAGAATAAAATATTAGCATAAACTCCGAAAGGAAAAAAGTATCTCAAACTGAATAACTGAATTATGTATAAGTTTTGTAAGAATTGTCAAAAGGCTCATTATTCATGCATCATGAAAAGCACACAACTGGAAAGAGAATACAATACTGGCATAAACTCAGAACGGAAAAAAGTATCTCAAATAGAATAACTGAATTATGTATGAGTTTCATAAGAACTGTCAAAAGGGATGTATTCTCAGTCCATCGTATTGGATTTTCTAACAAGGAATTCATATGATCACGTTTTTTTCTCACCAGAAATTCAGAAATTCTACCCTTCAAAGAAACCTCCACAACTATCGCCGAAGTCCAAACACTCAATCGTAAATAAACACTTGCATAACAGAGCTTCTCATTTCAAGCAAAAAAATAATTTTCAAGAGGTCAATCAGTCACAGAAAGGTAGATGAGATATTGGCATAATCTGTTCCTTTCAAATACACAACAAATTCACCAACCCCTTGAGAAAAACACTAAAATTCGAGGTCATTAAGGTCTCAAGGCTTTGCAATCATCTTAATCATATTTCAATCAATAAACTTCTTAATCAGGTTCTTGGAAGAATCCCTTATGTTACCAGATGACAAGAGGCCATCAAATAATAAGAAAGTGTATGCTTCAACTTCGAATCCCTTGCCAACCATACTATCACGATAGTGTAATGCATTAGGTAAGTCATTATTGTGTGTATCCTCTGATAAATGTATTATAGATACAATCATTAGGAGGGCAACCATTTTCCTCCATTAATGTAAACAATTGAGCAGCTTCATTCATGATACCTTTCTTGCAAAAGCCTTTGATCATTATACTGTATGTTCTCGCACCAGGTTGCAGACCCTTTGATACAAGATCGGAAAAGAACGTTGCAGCATCTTCAAGTTGGCCAGCCTCATATAAGTAGTTCATTACGATATTATAGATGGAAATTTCAGACTTGACACCAATTCTCCATATCTTCTAGTAAGGCCACTGCTTAATCAAGCCGTTCACTTTTCCAAAGCCTGTTAAGCAAGGAAGCATATGTCACGACATCTGGAGCAATTCTGTGAGTTCTCATTTCCTCAAACAGTTTATGTGCAAGTGGGAGCCTACCGGCTTTGCACAGTCCATCAATACGAGTGATATAGGTAACAACATTAGGTGTCATCCCTCTCTAAAACATCTCTTGAAATATATTTAGGGCCTTGTCAATATTCCTAGCCTTGCAATATCCATTTATTATAGTGTTGAAACTTACAATATCAGGCTCGCAAACGTTTTGCTCCATCTGATCAACTAGCTGTTCGGCATCAGCCATCTAACCATGCTAACAATATCCATCGAGTAAAGCACCGTAAGTTATGATGTCTGGTGCCACACCTCTCTGAATCATGAGTTGTGCAATGGCCTGTGCTTCGTCAACATTGCCATCCTTACAAAACATGTCAACCAGCATGCTGTAGGTTTGAACATCCAGCGCAATGTTACACTCCAACATCTCAGCCAACACACACTTAGCCTCTTCTCCACATCCAGAATTGTAGAGGCCTCGAATTAAGGAGGTATAAGAGACAATATCAGGTTTAATACCCTCGGTTTTCAGAACAGAGAAGAGTTTCAGAGCCTCTTTCAAAAAACATGTCCTTACAGAGACTATCGATAATAGTGTTGTATATAGCAATGCCGGGTTTACAATGACAGCCTGATAGCATTTTTTACGCAAATTGAGGGCAGCAACATTGTCACCAGTCCTACAAAGACCTTTGAAAATAGTACCAAAGGTAACAATGGTGGGTTGGAAACCAAGCATTAGAATATGATCCAACAAAAGAACAGCTTGGGGTAGCTTATCACAAAGGATATAACCATTGATCAAAGAAGTGAAGAAAATACAATCGGGAGGATAACCAAGCATACAATGTTCTCTAACAGATTCCATAAACAAATCAGGGTCGTTAATCTTAAAAATTTGATTGCGAAAACTATGCGAGTAACGTCGGAACAGCATGAAATAGTTAAGGGAACTGACAGTATGAAACGAATGGTGGGAATCAATAAGGGAAAGAAATAGAAATTGGAAACAATTGATAAAAGAAGAAAAAAACCGAAGAGGAGGAAGATGAAATGAATTACCGTAGTGAGAAAAGACGAGAGAAGAAGCCGTAGCTTTGAACCTCATATTCATTCCTAACTAGGCTCACTGTTTTCTTCTGTCTGAGCAACCAAGTTTTTCCGATCAAACGTTTACCGGATACCCGGATAGGAGGACATTGTAGGGTAATCATAAAAAACAGGATGAGAATTGGCAACACATTTTGCGAATTTGGTATAAATGATTATGAACCAAACCTTATTTCTACTCCTTAATCCTTATTTCTCATATCCACCGTAACTCACTTAGGGGTCGCTTGATTGACTATTTTGGAGTACGCAATAGAGATGGCCAGTGGGCCGGTTCAGCCCGGCCCAGTCCCAGCCCGGCTCGAATCGGCCCACCAACGAACCGAAAGTCCGGTTCGACCCGTCCAAAGTGTGGGCTGAATACGAATCTCCATTTTCCAACCCTAACCCGTTTCGATTTGGTTCGAGAAAAAATTCGATTCGACTCGGAATTCGATTCGATTCGGCCCGGCCCGTATGATTCGCCCAAATTCGACCGTTTGAAACTAGTCGTTGATGATTGTTGCCTTTGCCCTATATAACCGATGCAATTCGGTTTCCATCCTCACCAAATTCTCTCTCAATCTTTCAATCTCTCAATCTTTACTAATTACAATTAGCTTAATTATTAGTACTAATCTTCTTCTTAATTACTCTCTTAATCTTCATTAGTTATCTTAATTAATTGGTTTATTATTCTTAATTTAGTTGTTTATTATTACAAATCCTAAGAGAAAATGGATTCAAGAGGTAGATTAAGTGTAAGCAGTTCTTTCAAATTCCTGAAACTCCAACTTCTCAGATGCGTCCTCCTTCTTCTCTTCTTCTACTCCAGAAGGTAACTCTTAAACTTCTAATTAATGAATGTTAGATTATTTGATTATGTTATATTGAGTTCTTCATGTTTAATTAGTTATGATATATTTGGTTGATTATGTTAATTGATTAGTTATGATATATTTGGTTGATTATGTTAATTGATTAGTTAATTAACTTATGAAGGTGAAGGTGAAGGTGATGGTGATGAAGGAGTACCTGAGTCTACTCAATGTAGAAAGAAACCTTTCAAAGTATGGCCATATTTTGAGGAGGTTCTAATGACCGACGCTTCTTCCAAAGGGAGGAAATTCATGTGCTATTGCTTGGTATGCAAGCAATTAGGAAAGAAGTCAATAGCCGCTTATTCATGGAAGACCGGTTATGGGACGGGACCTTATCCCGTCACTTGACCGGGGTACACGGAATAGACCTCGATGCAACTGAATCCGCAAGAGCAGCTGAATCTTCAAGTCAGACACAACTACACGGGTATATGGGTTCCATGCCCGGAGGAGGTATGCCTTTTATGTATAATCGAGATAAAATGATTGATGAAATGACTAATTTTGTCATTGCTGATGAATTACCTTTTAGCTATGGTGAGAGTCTAAACTTTGAGCATTTCACTAGAACCACTTTACAACCTGCTTATAGACGTGTCCCTAGGAACACGCTTAAACGCCATACCCAAACTGCTTATTATAAATATAGAAGTAGTTTAATAGAAATGTTTCGCACATTTAACGGTCGTGTTAGCCTAACTAGTGATACATGGACCTCTTGTTTTAATACTAAGATTTTAATTACTAAACTCGATTCATACACTATTTATTATTCTATTTTTTTTGTAATGTATTTATCAAAGAATATATAAAAAGGGAGTAAATCGTATGAAATATACTATTCCTCCATGGGGGAACTGTGTTAAATAAGTCATTTTTTCCATTTCGTTCCTCGTCCCTTTCACAACGCAATTTAAATCAATTTGCAACCACCGTAACTCAAATCAATAAATGGAACAAGAAACAATGTAATCTCAATAAATGAAAAACATATATACATTGAAATCACATAATTTAAAAAGAAAACATGAAAACTCACGTTTGATTCTTTTGAATAACATGTGACAACCCTAATTACTTCCCATACAACGTCACTTAATCTTCTAGTCAAACTCCGAGATCGTTTTTTACCTGCCCTTCTTTTAGACATGGTGTGGAGTTGATGTTATGGTGGTGGACTTAAGGACTTAGTGTTATGGCAGTGGGGTGATGGGTTGAGAAGTTTAGATGAGTGATTGAATGAAATTAGTATAGGTAATTTGTGAATTAAAAGAGGGTGACAGTGGTGGTGGGATGGGTCGAAGAGTTAATGTGAGTAAGTGAATGGGTGCAGAATAGGAATGAAAATAGGTGTAGGATAGGAGAAAATTGTGAATTAAAGAGATAATGTGTAAAATACGTATTTTATACGAGCAATAAGTAGAGATTCACGAACGATATTAGAGATTTACTTTCGGAATAGAATGGTATGGAAGTTCATTACTCAAGGGTTTGGATTAAAATTCTCATACAACTTTAAAACTGTTTGGTTTATTCTTTGAATGGATTTTATATCCTATTCATATTGTTTGATTCACTATGGGTTCTATATCTTAATCAACCATTGTATTATCATGCATTATTCTTCATACAAGTTATGATCGATTGATACCACATAACATTACTCTCAGTTAGATCATTATCATTTATGCTTACCCTTCTCACAAATAATTCTCTTATGTCATATCAATTGAGATCAACTAGCAATTTAATGATTGTTACTATAAAATTATTCAATGAGACTCTCGCATTTAGACAACCACATATAGATCATACATATTAAACACAACATCTATATAAACTCAAAAGCTGCGTTCATTAGATTTAAGATTTATCTCGTAGTATTCAATATACAAATAAATCCATCTATTCAACTTGATTTTGAACTCTTTTAAATGCCATGGAAATGTTGAAAGTGATCAGAAACATTAAAAGCGGCTGTCGGAAATGGGGGCTTATCGCTTTTCCCTCTCTATTTTGTGACCTAGGATTTAACAACGTAAGGGAATGAATTATGAATCTTATGGAGTATGAAGGGCATGGTAATTAATGTCCTGAATTTGATTGTGGGCATAGTGACAACTGACAATAATGTTGCAATGACATGGCATAAACCATTGGGCCGTGAAGTATTTCAAAGTAGCAAAACAGTAGAAGTCAAGGGGTTTAGGGAGAAGTTCCAGGGTTTTCCAGTTCTAGAGCGAGCAAGCCAGCAAGGCCAGCAAAAAACACTCTTTTTAACTTGCGCACCGCATCCCTCTCCTTTATATATACCCTCCTCAGCTCCATCCCCCACTCTGCATCGCTCTCATTCTGTCGTTCTCATCTTCGCCCAAATCAAAAATCATGCACGCACCCGTTGTCGTCCTCAGTAAGCCATCTTCTCCCTCTCCTCCTTCGTCCCTTCTCAGTTCTCACTAGTTTTTCCCTTTTTTATTTTATCTTTTTCATTCTTCAATATTTGTTAACCTAATTTTAATTTTGAATTGATTATGACTTTATTGTTGCTGGTAATGTTAGCTTTCGAAGGTAATGTTAGCTTTCGAAGTTGATTCTGATTAGGGTTTAACCTAGGTTTTTTCGTAATTTGGTGAAATGAAGACGGTTACTTTTAGGGAGTATGCGAATGTTTAATGCAAGATCTGATTAATTTGCATTTTTAGTAACGCGCAATTGCTTAACTTTATTGTTGAGTGATTGAGTTTGACTGACGCGATTCTGCTTGAAAGAGTTAGTTATGGATGAGAACTGTGAGACTTGAGTTGAACATTGGCTTTTGAGATCCTGTTGGTAGTTTCGGTTTCTCGTACGCCTAATTCAGCAATCGGTTTCGATTTCAGTTTCGTGGTTCGATAGATATTTTTTTTACCTGAGCTTTAGTGATTGGAATTTAGAAAGATTGCTTTTGATTTTACTGGCTGGAAGTAGAATTTGGATTATGGATCATACACATCTTCACGGTTGAATGTATTTACAAATAAGGTTTCGGGCAGTGGTTTATGCATAGCGATAATAAAGCCGGAATGATCTTTCAAGTCGTGGCTATGCTAGAGCTTAAAAGATGTTAGATGATTTGGAAAGACTAGCTGTAGAGTGGAAAGAAAGAGGCTTATCTTTTGAGTTCAAGCAATTATTTTTTGGGTTGCTATTTTTATACACTTTGTTTATTTCTTCATTTGGCTTGTAACTGCAGAGGATTCTACAAAGCGTGAATCTGGTAGCAAGGTTCATCATGGTAACATCCGAGCGGCAAAGGTGAAAATAATTCTTGTTTTGTTGGAGGTTTAGGGTTATGGATGTTGAGTAGCTGTTATAGTGTTACCACTGGATTATGTTTACTGGTTATTAAGTTCCTGTGCCCCTCCACCAATTTTGGAATTAAGCAAATTATTTGGTGTTAATTCTGAATGGATGTTTCTTAAACCTTGGTTTTTTGTCCCTTACATCTCTTATTGTCTTATTGCTGTTAGAATGGGTATGCTATTGCACAAATCCTTATGAATTTATGTGCCAAAGTGAAACATGAACAGAATGTCCTGTAATCTCATGTGATCTTTGCGCTCCAAATAAAAAAAATAACGAATGTATGTGATATATGACCAAATGTATGTTTTCATCCATGTCCTCAGTGATTTAGCTGGATTTATTTTCTCAGCTAAACTATTTTAAATCTATATGATGTGTGCATTGTGAAGGTTTTTGTCTAGATATTTCTTTTATTTACTCCTCGCTTGTTTATCAGGCCGTTGCTGAAGTCATTCGAACGACACTGGGTCCACGTTCTATGCTAAAGATGCTCCTCGATGCTGCTGGAGGTGATTATCTTTACTGCCTTGGTCTGGATAGACATTGTATTTTTTTTTTTAATAATTTGGTTTCTGTCATAGTTTTATGACTTAAAAATCCTTCTAATATTATTGTTGTCTCCTTCAAGATGAAAGAAGATTTTGATTTTCCTAATCAGTGATTTATCTCAATGAACACCTCCTTGGGGGGGGGGGTCGGGTTGAAGGAGGGAGGAGCATTGTTAGCTTTAACTCATCTTTTTATTTCTTGTTTAGTTTATTAATCAAGTGATCTACTTATGATTAATCAAAGGATGGAAAGAGCTTGAACCATTTTTTTGCTGTTCTTATTTTGTGTGTTGGGGGGGGGGGGGGGGGTTGGTTGGTAGTCTATAAGTTCTTTCATGGAATGGTAACATCCTTTTATCTTCTGTCACATATAGTTGATTCAATCACTTGTTGGCTTGTGCACCCAAATCTACTCATATTATGTTGCTGATTGCAGGCATAGTTGTGACAAATGATGGGAACGCTATTTTACGTGAATTAGATCTTGCTCACCCAGCTGCTAAGGCATGTACTCTGTCTGTTTTCTCCCTTTCACCCCATGAAATAGAATTAGAAAGATCCTGTAATGCACTCTCCAACAATGCATGCACATGCTTGCTATTCTGTGCAATTGTGCTGGTTGGTGCTAGGAGATAGGTTTTCCTTTTTAATACAATTTATTTTAATATTTTCTATTTTATGGAACTTTTAACAATTCTATGATGCTTTATTAATTTCCCTTCTCTGATATATGTTTTCCATCCATTAAATAATAGTCAATGATTGAACTTAGCCGAACACAAGATGAAGAGGTAGGAGATGGAACAACCTCTGTTATTGTTCTTGGTAAGTTATTACTCTCTTTTTATCTATGAATTTGGTTTTGGTTTATTTTAGGCATACCCATGAAAGTAGTGGTGGTTCCTTTATTCTTCCTCCAATTTTTGTGAACTAAAAGCAATGGTTGAAGAATATTGTTTGATCTTTATTTGTTCTTTCGAAAAGCAAGCAGAAGATCAATAAGTATGAGTTTGTATGTGTTGTATTTACTCTATGAACTCTACTGTGTGCTTCCCTTTCTATCTTTTAAATGTTTTATTTAGACTCAAATGTTCAGCACTCATTTTTTTATGTTTCTTTTTTAGATATGTAAACACTAATTTTTCTTTTTCTATCTTCTTGTCCTTGGTGTAGCATGTGATACCTGCAGTTATAAACTGTATTTTGATTCCTTGTGTTGATATTGTGTTGCAGCTGGAGAGATGCTTCATGTTGCTGAAGAATTTATTGATAAGAGTTTTCATCCTACTGTTATTTGCCGAGGTACTTATGAGCTGTTATTCATCTATGTGCTTTCTGACTTTTGTTTTGTGGGACTTGAGCTTATATCAATTTTTGGATCTTCTAGCCTATACCAAAGCTCTGGAAGATGCAATCGCTGTTATTGACAAGATTGCAATGACCATTGATGTGAAGGATCGTAAGTTCCTGTACTTTATCATGATTTTTCTTCCTTTCATCTATTTATATATGTTGCTTTGTCTTTTCAAGTGGTTATGGTGCATTTATGTCATTTAAAATTATGAAATTGTGCAGGTACCACTATGATGGGACTGGTGAAAAGCTGTATTGGTACAAAGTTCACTAGTCAGTTTGGTGATCTGATTGCTGTGAGTTCTCATCCTCTTCATCATGTTTGTTTCTTCTCTTTCCTGGTCTTATGCTGGGAATGATGATTTCTCTTAGCTGTTGCATTTGAATTTACATCTTTTGTTATTGGGTGAGTTTGTATCTCTTGTTTTGTTTATTATCGGAGTGGTGGAGTATTTCTCCTTACAACATTAGCTTATTCTTGTACAGGTGGAATTATTTGAGTTTTAACAGTTAACTGTCAACATATTTTTTACCTGCTATGAGACACACCATCTTATGGTTTGTGTTGATTAGAGTTTGGTGACAAGGGTGGCTGTTAGTTTAGGCATGATAGTAGACGGTGGATTTTGGATTTTGGATTTTGAATTTTGAATGAATGTCTTTTCTTCTTGAATCAGTTAATTGAGATAGGAATAAAAATGAATGAAGCTACATCTGTTTGTGGATTTGTTGCCGGTGATTACTTTTATTGATATGTTTATATACCTCTTACAGCTATTATGACTGAATGAAGTTATCAGATGTATATAGAATTCTTTCTGATTCTCTTTTTGTTGGTGCTATTAGACATTTCTGTCCACGACTTGAATAGAAGTACAATGTATCCTCTAGTAATATCATTATAAAATTCATTTGGCTTGGTGTGGAGGTAGCCTCTGTAATTGCATGATCTCTTTTGTTCTAGGGTGGGGGGAGGACTATCAGACTATGTATCCCTGGAAGGTTTGTGTCCATGAAATAGTATGATGCAGTATCCGTAGTCATTCCAAGTTAGGTTATGCAGTGACTGAAGCATTTTGAATTTTTGATTACAGGCTGCTTTTCATGTCAACTGTGGTGGTGATAACACTTATACAAGAGGGTTGAAACTCATGATACTCATGAGATTCATTCTCACCTTGAATTCCACTAGTATTGGACACTCAAATTTTTCTATAGTGAAGGATTTGCTCATGTGAATACCCCATTGATATTCTTCCTCCCTTTTCAACATCATGGTAGTGCACATATTTTAAGGATGGGGAAAAGTTAGGATTGTGGAACATGAAATGGATGGGGTTAGCATGGAAAAAGAGAGAGAAAGGGTATGTTGGTAGAGATAACTGAGGAGGGCAGTTTGGTTATATTAGTGTGAATACTCTCCGAAATTGGTACGTGCATAAAAAAAATGAAGTACAAATTGCAGACCTTGTTATTGTATGATTTAATTGAATGGAAAACAAAGAGGAAGTGTTAGCCACTCTCTCAAAACATGCTCCCTTTCTAGATTTCTCTTACACTAGCAATACTGTGGTCTTTGGCCCATTAGCCTGTATGAAATCTTATCGTTTTTATTCTTTGTAACCTGATACTTTGTTTTATACTCCTATGGTTGTTTTGAAGAATGAAATAGCCGTTTTATTGCTTAGTTAATGGATATCTACATCACGTGTAAAGTAATCAAGGGATGGAGGGGAGAGTATTGTACTTCAGAAAGCTTGGAATCCTTACTATATGTTATATAGAAGGGATATATAAAAATAGAAAAGGGCGGGCAGGGCTTTCGCAAGGACTTCTTTTTTTCCTTCCCATTTGGAATTAGGGAGGAACCAAGATATGTTTACCTAAGAATCAATTTTTGTATTTTTTCATGAAAGTAAATAATCAAATATAAAGATTCTTTCCTATTACCGTGTTTTTATGAGTTAAAATATAAGAAAATTAAAGAGAGAGAAATGAACAGAAGTGGATAAATGAAAGATATTGAAGTATGTGAAAGGGGAAGTAATTTGTGTGGATGAGAATAAAATAATAATTTATGAGGGTAGCTTGATTACAAAAATTTGCCTAAAGTAGAATAGATTCAAAGTGAAAAGAACTTATATGAAATTTCCCAACGAGGAATCTAAGAAAACCAAAGTGAAACGGAGGGAGCAATAGATTACAATTCTAAATTATTTTCGTTATTCTTTTCTTGGAGTACATTTTCATAAACTTGTAATTTGTAGGTATTAATAAGAAAGGTTAAAGTTTTGTATAATAAGTCAACACTACAAATAAAATAAGGCTAATGGTTATAGTTTGGGTGAATGCTGTGTATTAATGATCATTGATACGGTTGGCCTGAACAACTTTATGGTGAGCTGGGTTCTACCCTGTGTCATGAGCTGATTCTCATAGTTATCTTATCCATTCACCCTTCACCTTTCCCAACTGTAATATGTATTTGTTTAACTGATGTTGATGAACTAAATGCATGACCTACCATTCATTGTGTTTGTTGTAGATCGGTTTCTGAGGGTTTTTTGTTTCTTTTCTTGATTAGGAACGAAAGATTAATCATTGGATACCTAATGTTTAGTATAATATTAATTGTGCCTTCTATGTCTTGTAGGATTTAGCAATTGATGCCACTACAATTGTTGGTGTGGATCTTGGTCAAGGGCTGCGAGAGGTGGACATAAAGAAGTATATTAAAGTTGAGAAAGTGCCTGGAGGCCAATTGGAAGATTCCCAGGTGCTTAAAGGTGTGATGTTCAATAAGGATGTGGTTGCTCCTGGAAAAATGAGGCGGAAGATTGTCAATCCACGTATCATCCTTCTTGATAGTCCTCTTGAATACAAGAAAGGTGAAAATCAAACAAATGCTGAGATACTGAGAGATGAAGACTGGGAAGTCTTGTTAAAAATGGAAGAAGAGTACATTCAGAATATGTGCGGACAGGTACTGATGCATAAGCCAGATTTAGTGATCACTGAAAAAGGACTCAGCGATTTGGCATGCCATTATTTAAGTAAGGCTGGTGTTACTGCAATCAGGAGAGTGAGGAAGACAGATAATAACAGAATTGCCAAGGCATGTGGTGCTGTTATTGTCAATAGGCCAGATGAACTGCAGGAATCAGATGTAGGTACTGGTGCTGGGCTGTTTGAGGTCAAGAAAATTGGTGATGAGTTCTTTGCATTTATTGTTGACTGCAAAGACCCAAAAGCATGTACGGTTTTGTTGAGAGGTGCTAGTAAGGATTTGTTAAATGAAGTGGAAAGAAATCTTCAGGTAAGGCTATAGACTCTGTACGTAAATTTGCCCAAATCTTGCTATCGTCTTAACTGAATTATGCCCTCGTTACAGGATGCAATGTGTGTAGCAAGAAATATCATAAAAAATCCAAAACTTGTTCCTGGAGGTGGCGCCACGGAATTGACTGTATCAGCAACCCTGAAGCAAAAGAGTTCATCCGTC
Organism: Dysphania ambrosioides; assembly: GCA_026401315.1. Lineage (NCBI taxonomy): Eukaryota > Viridiplantae > Streptophyta > Magnoliopsida > Caryophyllales > Amaranthaceae > Dysphania > Dysphania ambrosioides. The sequence continues at coordinate 3,986,550 of CM048666.1, forward strand.
GAAGGCATAGAAAAGGTGCGACTCTCTTCCCTGACTCTGATTTTTTCGCTTCCACCCTATTTGAAGAATATAAATAAGTTTGGCCTCTAGTCCTTGACACCCTCCCCATCATGTGCTAAGAAATTATGACTTAAACCTGGTGGTATTCTTGTGATAGTCTGGTGGCAATTGTAATCTTTATTTTTTCTGCAGTGGCCATACGAAGCAGCTGCATTAGCCTTTGAGGCTATTCCCCGGACATTGGCCCAGAATTGTGGTGTAAATGTTATCAGGACTATGACTGCCTTGCGGGGAAAGGTCAGGATTCAAATTTTTATCAAAACTTTCTGCTAATGTTTGTTATGCTCCGAGGATAGATATATGTGAATATTGGTTGATTTGGTTTTTTGATTGGGCAGCATGCAAATGGTGAAAATGCATGGACTGGGATTGATGGAAATACTGGTGAAATTGCAGATATGAAAGAAAAGAAGGTTTATGGTCTTTTTCTTTACTCTATGTATATGTTGTGGTGTAGCATCTATCCATTTCAATAAGGATGACGAGTATTTTTCCTACTTTTTTCATGCGCCCTTTTCTTTTTCCCTTCTGTATTTTCAACATAATGTGTTGTCCATCTTAGTTTTTTCCCCTTCTGCTTTGTATCTACTGTGGGGTGATTGCATGGGTTAAATGATTCATTTATCCCCAGGTATTCTTTCTTTATCTACTAGTGGACTCATTCTGCAGGATGTCTTAAATGGTTCTACCATTTACTTCTATTACTGATTAATAGCCTTGCAATGTTATCTATTGGAAATAAGATAGTCACTGGTACTCTGGTAGAGTAGTCAGGGATTAGTTATATTTCTGGAAAGATTTGAAATACGTGGTTTTTTTTTTTTTTTTTTTATATGCCTGACCAATGGGAATCTCATATCATAAGGAAATCAAAAACTTGCCTTGGCAAGAGACATATCTCTACTTTCAGCGGAATAGCAAATATCTTTCAGCTTTCTAACCCATGCTTTTCCAAATGTTTTCATTTGTCAGATTTGGGATTCATACTCGGTAAAGGCTCAAACTTTCAAAACTGCCATAGAAGCAGCCTGCATGCTTCTAAGAATAGATGATATTGTTAGCGGCATCAAGAAAAAGCAGGCTCCTGGAGCACAAGCTCCCTCTAAACCAACAGTTGAGCAGGCAGATGATGCTGACAATGAACAAATGATTCCAGAGTGAAAAGGATGAGGTGCCTGACTAATTTATCGTCTTTTGCCTCTAGGATCATGTCACCTGAGTATGGGCTTTGTCAAGCATATGATTTTGATATGAAACCCGCTGGAAGGTCTTTTGAGACTCCTGGTCTTCATTTATCTCTTCATCTGTATGACATTTTCTTTTCTTTCCTCTTTATCTGAGTCTGTTTTTCATGTTACCTAGCTGAGGAAAGGGTAGCCCATTTTTTGTCTACTGTTGTAATTTTTTTTTCCTTATAGTGGATTTGGTTTTCAGAACTAGTCTAGTATTTTAGATTTGTTTTGTTTTGTTTTGGTGGTAGTCTATTGTGAACCATTGTACCCAGTCTACTTTTGCATGTCACAGGCTTTCGTTTTTTCAGCTCTCACCTTCCTATCTGAATGAACTAATTAACCCTCATAATCGAACTTATACAATGTTATTTGCCCTGATGTGAACTTGTGTTGTGTAACCCTTATAATCGTACTACACGTGAAGATCTGTGTTCAGGCATAAATCACGGAGGCCTGTGTTATAATCGTACTACACGTGAAGATCTGTGTTCACGCATAGATCACTGTATGCATATGAATCAGAAGTCTCATGACTCAATGTGTAGCTATAAATTGTTTAAATATATCTGCCAAAAAATAAAAAACATTTTGTTTAATTATAATAATTGTAGACTGTCTGTTCTCTTATTACTTCTTCGATCTTTTGTACTTCGAATTTTTTTTTTTTCTATTTATTTTACTTGGATTCATTCTCAAACCTTAATTTTGACGCCCAAATTTGAACTTTTGCATTTGGGATACTCTTAATTGATCTCAGGTCAACTTTTGCATTTGGGATACTCTTGATTGATCTCAGGTCAACTTTTGCATTTGGGGTAGTCTTAATTGATCACAGGTCATTTTTGTTAAGTATTTCAAAAATATATTAAATGCTTATTTACATTTTTAGGATTGTATAAATATTACTCATCTACTTTTAACTTCATCTTAGTATCCAATAATTTTGTTATGTATTTCTAAACGAAACATTTATTTACTAACACAACAGCATACCTCTTTATTAGATCCACTTATAAAACTCAATTGTTTTCCCCTCCCTAGAGAAACAATATAAGTGAAGGGTTTGAGACTTTATTTTATCTGATTGATTGGATAAAACATACTTAATTGCATAAGCCGATGAATTCACTACATCGATTTAGATGCATTTGTTTAAAATATTTCCCCAAAATTGATCATTTTCAGGTAAATTGAATGTAATAGTTATAATTATTTCATGAGAACTGAATGTAATAGTAATAATTATATCGTATGAATCAAATATAATAGTAATAACTTTATCTTATGAATTGAATATAGTGGTTATCATTATTTCATGAGAATTGAAGGTAATAATGATTTATTATACCTAATTGAAACCAAAATAGTAAGATTTCATCTCAACTACGTACTAGAAACAATGACTACTATTTAGACCAGATATAAGAAACAACACTTTTCATTTCGTTCAATTCATATGAAATGGCATATACCATTCCATTCAAGCCACAAAAAACAACATAGACCAGTTCGGGTTCGCTATATGAAACAATTTCGATTATACCAAATTTCTTGAATGAGCCAATTCAAGAATATACAATTGCTTTAGTTATAAAGGCATTACTTTTTGTGATAATATAATCCGATATTATACTATAATTTGAATGAATTAAATTGTAGAATTTCATAATGAGAAATTGATGACTATATTGAATGTAAAATGGAGAATGAAAATTCTAAAAAAGGGTAAAGTGAAATGATGCTTGAATTAGTTTTGTGGCATTGCTTTAATTCAAAACATGATGAAATTGTGAAGGTTTATTAATAGGTGAGATCAAATCAAAATTTAAAAAGGAGTTAATATTACATTGATGTAAGTTGGCTAAAGCGGAAAGTGAGAGAAAATTGAGGGGATATGTTGTATTTATTTAGGGTTATAGTTATACATTGAGTAAATACGAACCATATTTAGAAACTATGTTTAATCTTACAATATATCGTATTTTTTTTTAATACTTTATATGTGGACGAGTTTCAAAACAAGCATATGTGATGTGGTGCTTCTGAGTTGATTCAATGTAAAGCGCAATTATATCATATGTTGGGCCTTAAAGTATGGGCCCCATGACACAAATGCTATGTTCTTTCCCAAAATATGAATTTTTTTTATAGGCTCTGGAACGCCTTTCATCCCATGCTCCCATGGTCCTTTTTGTAATTTTGTCTTCTTATCTATTCCAATCATGAAAATTCCTCCACACTTCTTCCTTCATGTGCTCTAAAAAGCTCGTCAATTCGAAAACCATAGCAAAATATGTACGCATTACAAACAATTTAACAAATCGTCTTAAGGTAGCAATGTAATTGCAAAACTTATAAAAAAAAAGTAAGTAAAATACTCAAATTTGAAGAGACGTATGATGATAAGAGCATCATGGACGAAATTGCAAAGAATACCAACCTCAGCGACGCAAAGAGCTCGAGAAATCCAAGAGAAAGACGGTTCGAGGCAACAAATGGAGAAGGAATCGAAAATGAGAGGTCGGCATTGATTAGTGAGGCGGCAATACATAAAATACAAATTGACTTTTATAACAATCAAAATTATTTGAAATTACAAAATACCATAAAAAGCACCTTAAAGAAGGTATTGACATGCTGTCCAAAATATGACATCCCCACGTGTTTTTTTTTTTAAATATAGCGGAGACATCCTCTCGTTGAAAGCCTCGATAAATTCCATTTAAAAACAAAAAAGTCGTCGTCAAGCAATCCCCACCTCTTTACATTTGATCCACAATTTTTTAATGGAAATAAATTGATCCACCAAACAACCTCCTATTAGCAATATTGCTCATGTGTAGTACGTAATCGGGTTTCTATTGAAGGATTTATTACTCTATATGCAATATCTATTTCTCATTGTCTCTGACTCGAGAGAACAACTAGTTACATGTTTTCTATACTTTACCCCTCTGTGAAATATTAACATTTATATCCGGGAGCCGGGAAGGGACGTATTTATTACTTCTGTAAAGTGTCCTCAAAGTTGAAAGTATGGAACTCATCTCATATGAAAACACGATCGTGTCATAACCCCATATGTCCCGAGACACCTATGTTCAAACCGAAAGAGTCAATCTACAAGAAGACATATATCAACAATATCAATACAAAAATTATTAGTATTATTATTAATTTATTATTATCAATTAAAATTATTCTCTTTTTTAATTTTGTAACACAATAATTCCCTTAAAAAACATAGTTTTGAATCAATCTCATAAATAAATTAGGAAAGAAGAAGTTAATATGTTTTAAAAAATAGGTTAAGTATAAGATAGATGTTAATAGAATATTAGAAACAAAGGATTTGTAGGGAATGGGATTCAAATCAAGAATTTCCTACTCTTAGGCGAGCTCTATGCCTGTATGTGGATAGAGTCAGCCAGACAGCCAACAATTACAGAATATTAGTGTTAAGCATAAATATATAAAGCATTTATATGTAGGGAAATGTTGGTTAATGAGAAGCATCGGGACTTAAATGAAAACGGACTTTGATTTGATATAGAAGAGAAAAATAATTACTTAATTAGTGAGTATTAATTATACTTATCAGTTAGGGTAATTGCCAGGTTACATTATTCACAATTCTGGATCCAATTTAATTATGAAGGGCCCAATCAATTGTATATCTTAAAGGATTGTTTCAACGAAATCAACTTTTATGAATTATGTATGTGATGTGCGCCTATGTTATTACTCATGTTAGGTCGGGGTTGACTTGTCTTATCGAAATATCAAATTTTATTTGTTTTCTTAATATTGCATTTTTAAAATTTATAATATACCTTGTGAATTTTTCATTAAAATACCCATAATTTAGTTATAAATGTCTCTACATTTGTAATTGCATGTTAAAAATGCGAGCATTAATGTTCTTGATAGCAAGTGGAGAAAATTTTGGGAGGCCCTCCTTTAATTAGGGTTGTTTTCACTATATCTCCACTTTTTAACTTTTCATAGTCTTTATGTATCACATTTTTGCCAATGTAGTATTTAGTCTTTCTTTGAAAATTTGGTGAAGGGTCAAAGGGTGTGATTTAGGTTAAATATGTAGATAGGTTTAAGTGAAAATGTTTCATGTAACTACTATGCATTCTTTTTCTTTTCTCTCTCTCAAATCCTAACATCCATTAATGTTCTTCAGATGGCCTTTCATCGGTTTTTATAGAGAAAATCCCCTAAACTTCGTTATCTATTTTTTTTTTGTTTTGTTTGTTTACTTTACGACTACTATAGTACTTTTATCCGTTTGCGAGGAACTTTTTTCCTTCAGAAGAAATGATTTCTTCTCTTTCGAATAGTTATTCTTGCGTTTTCTACTATTTATGACCACATATCTAATAAAATATCATGAAATCTGGAGGTTAATTATTAAAATTTTTATATATTTGTTAAATTTTTAATTGTTTGATTTGTAGACTTTTTATTAATGAACTAATTTTACTTTAAAGAAAAGACGAAGATTTTTTCACTTGTTCTTTTTATCATAAGTAATGAAGTATACGTAAATCCATCCCTAAGAAACTATTACAATTAGACTTTACCTAAACTAATTACTTGTTAAAACTTATTTGAATTGAATTTATGAAATGAGTTTGTGTCAGCTCATAAAAATAAATTAATTATATCTCATTTTGTACTACACATAGTGATTTGCATAAATCAACCAAACATGCTAATATATATTCCTACAATATAACTAAAAATTATGTAGTACACACTTACGATACTTTAGGATAGACAGTAAGGTAAACATGACCTTCACAAGGGCCTTTGTTTGAAGAATACTCCAAAGACAAATGACGTGGATGTAATTTAATCCTAAATTTTATACACAACTTTTAATTCTTGAATTAACAAAAATTAGCTGAAAAATGTGAGGTGTGAATAATGGGGAGAGGAAGATGCATTAGATCTCTTGGGAGAAACTATGTCTACCTAAGTAGGACGGCGAGTTGAGTTTTTGCCGTCCTAAAAGTTTTCAATCGAGCTATGATCTCTCAGCAAAACAAGGATGAAGATTGGTTAAGTGTATGGGATTTCCTGTTGCATACAACATTGAAGACATAACAAAAAATAATAATGACATGTAACATTCTTAGGCCAAATATGTTCACATTGGTAATGAAAAGTATAGTATCCTACCTTTTTAGTAACATCTTCATAATTCCTAATCTTATTTACAACTTTAACTAATCATTAAAACTTAATAAAATAAAATTTTCTAAAACTATTCACCAATTATTGATTTTAGAGCTAAAGTTTGACCATAAATATTCTCCAAATCTTTAAAAAAAGAAGTATGAACATGTAAAATATTAATAGAATAGTCTCAATATATCTTTTCCAAAGTATAATCATATGAAATATTAATATATTAATAGATTGGTCTCAATATATCTTTTCAACTATGAAGTTTTTACAATTTGACAAACATATAATTATAGATATTTAGTTTCTAATTTATTTTGTGATTTGGGTAAAAGCAACTATTAAGGGGAAAAAATGGAGAGAGTAATCAAGAAAAAAATTACTAAAATTAATGAAGATAAATTATAAACAGAACCGGAATTCAAGCTACCCCTTAATCCATCAGCCGTAAGTTCCCAATTTCCTATCATCCCATGTTCTATGATCCCCATTACATCGCCTGGCTGTTATCCATATTTTCCTCAATTTATTTGTGCCCACCTTATTCAATGTTTTCTTTCCTTTGTCCACAATGCCCACCTTGTGCCTTAACTCATCTTTGATCTTATCATAATATTTTGCCAATTTTATTCCAGATTGTTGGAAATTGATTGAGTTGCGAATGCCCCCTTAATAATATTCTCCAAAATTTCTACGTTTTACTGTTTATTTTTTGATTGATTGAACTAGATTCTCGTCTGAGGTTGCTTCAAATTCACTCCGTCTTTTCTGGGTGCTCTGTGTTCTTGCTTGTTCTTCAAAAGGGTATGTTATAATTGGAATTTTTCTCTCCAAAAATCAATGTTTTCGCTTATAATTCATGGGTTTACAGTGTTATTTTGGAGAAAGTTTCTGTTTTTTTTTTAGTTTGTTGATCTAATCTACATTAGTTTTTCCTCCAAAAATCAAATCTTGATTATTTTTGTTGCTCTGTTATTACATTCATGTTTATGAAATAACATCTCCTATTTTCACATAAGTAGAAATTTTTTTGGTATTCAATTGTTTGTTATTGTTGTTGTTGGTTTTTATAGTTTGCTTGATAATTAATTAAGTAGAAGTTGACTTGTGACCGTCATCAAAGCTTTTCATTGAATTTGGTTAGATTTTCATTCGAATTGACTGTGTTGTTCATAAAGTAATATGGTTGTTGATGATAAAAAAGTTCATACACTTTATGCAAGTTGCATATGATTACCTTAAGTGCTAGAACTTTTTGGAGCATTCTACATAAGTCATATTAAAAAAATATTTTTATATAGTTTTTAAGTTTGAGCCGAATTATCTTGTAAATTGAATTTTTAGTTAACTTAGCCTTCATGATTATCAAAATTCATCTGTTATTACACGGTATTTTTTTATATGTTTAGAATTTTGCGTTGTCAGTTTTATGTGATTTGATGGATTGTCTTCTCATTATTTTGTGATTATTTGAAAGTTATAGAAATAGATCCTTTGATCAGTATGATTACTTCATTTACTTGTTTACTTATAATTTGCATTGCCTAGGCTGATTGTGCTTTGGTTTCTGGCTATGATTGATATATTTAGTATCTGATGCACAGGTTACATTCAGTATGCTTTGGTTCCCCGGTTTTTGTGTCAATTGATTAAATTATGTCATCTGATGAATGTTTGCAGGGGAACTCACCCATATAGGAGCCCAGTTGTGGTAGGACATAGGAGGGTAGTCCTATACATACTATTGTTGCTAGAGTATGGATCCACATGATGATGTGAACCACTATGATGAAGAGAATGATGTTGAAAACCCTGGAGTAGATGGCGAGGACGAGAGATTGTTATCCATTTCAGAGAGGAACTCGTCAATGAAGATGCCACTTCTGAGAAAAAGGACCAATACTACCTCACAAATTGCTATTATTGGCGCCAATACCAGCCCCATTGAGAGTCTTGACTATGAGTAAGGATTTTAATTTTTTTTGGCAGCTAAGTTTTTATCCCTTCATATCCTAGTTTGCAACGTCTTTGAAGGAGGAGAGAAGGCATGCATAGTTACAAAAACTCTAGGCTCGGCAATCATATATATAGCTTAAGGAACACAGTAGAGACCATTTTTATAAAAATGCATTCGATCAACCTTTTTTACCTATTAAGTCAAAATCTTACAGTTGCTAGTGAAGTTTATTCTGTGAATTACTGCTCCTCTATTAAATACTTCCTTTATGTTCCATGGTTCATCCTTCTTGTTCATGTCAAACTGGTGAAGCAGAATTTTTGAGGAATTCAGGTTGGAGATCATTGACTGGACAGATAATTCAATTGTCCAATGTTACAAGGACATGAACAAAAGGATCTGGTGACTTGGGGATGGAACTGATGGGAGAACTGGTGCAAGCTATGGCTCCTTACATAAAACAGAAATTTCTAAAACCTAATGGGAAAACAATTGAAATTTGTTAGACTAGGTTATTATTTCTCGTCTGTGATCAGAACCTTATATCTTCAGGAATTTCCGTCTGTCTGATATGATGGTTCCAAATGTCATATATATATACCCAGGATTCTGATTTTGGGTTTAGTTTCTTTAGGTTGGTAATTTGAAGTTCAAGTTAAATAACCAGCTCTTAAGTATCCGTTTTTGAACATTATGTGATTGAAGTTCTATAGCCTGTTTAATGGACTACTTTCATGCTGTAAATGCCAAATCAAAGGAAAAGTTTTTCTGTGTTTGATATTCATCTGATTTGAAGGGATTCCAGATAGTCATTTGTGTATAGTCTTCTGCAAGTTTTTGGACTATTATGAACTGCAACTTTTCAGATTAGCACTTGCTTTTCCTTGCAGCGAGATAGTGACATGATTTTTCTTTTTGTTTTGCTATTTCAGGATGATTGAAAATGAATTGTTTAAACAAGATTGGAGGTCAAGAAAAAAGGTTCAAATTTTTCAGTATGTGTTTCTAAAGTGGGGATTGGCTCTCCTCATTGGTCTTAGTACTGGACTTGTTGGCTTCTTCAATAATATTGCAGTTGAGAATATAGTTGGTTTCAAATTGAAGCTCACTAACAAACTGATGCTTGAGGGAAAGTAAGTCCTGTCATTATATTTGATAATGGTGTTTGTTTGAATTTATTGTTCGCCATAATTTACTACCACATTTTCTTGAGTGTTCCGACTGTTATTGAGAATGCTACACTAGTTTATGATTGAAAGTGCTGTGGTTTCCCTCATTGAATATAAATTAAGTTCCAATCTGTTTATGCATTTTGGTTCCAGCACAGTTACTGGAAAGCTTTTTTTGCATTTTCTGGTTGCAACATAATGCTTGCCGCTGCTGCTGGAGCACTTTGTGCCTTTTTTGCTCCTGCTGCTGCAGGATCAGGTATCCCTGAGGTCAAAGCTTATCTTAATGGTGTTGATGCTCCCTCAATTTTGGCTCCAAGCACACTATTTGTGAAGGTAAATTTTATGTCTTGAGTAATTATGTTGTTGATGGGGGCGGGGAAGGGAAGGAAGCCAGTGCAGATATTTCTTTTGCTCTTACATTTTCCCAACCTGTACATACTTTTCATGATACTTTCTATATATTATCTTGTACGTCACCAAACCTGAAAAGAAAAGTTGGTTTAAAGGGAAAAAATTTCTTATTTGAGTTATTTCTTCAGGGGTTCTTGTGTGGTTTGATTTTTTTATGAGTTGAATGCTTCCTCAGTTCCCATATAAAGCTGGGAAAAAAATTTACTGTATTTATGATCCTCACTTCCTCAATTCAGGAACTTTTTTTTTCTTGTAGTATTTCATATCTTCATTTTTATAACTTAATTTGATTTCCCATTTATCCAATTTGATATCTTGCCTCCAGTTCTCATATATTTTTGGAGAAGCTTTTCTGAGTTCTCTAGATTTATTGAGATGAAGAATGCCAAAATGGAAAGTGAGTGAGTCAGTTAGTTAGATAGTACACCGTAGTTATAACAGTCGATTAACAAAGCTTTATGATCAGATTTTTGGTTCTGTTCTTGGTGTTTCTGCTGGGTTTGTGGTTGGTAAGGAAGGACCTATGGTGCATACTGGTGCATGCATCGCCAATTTGCTTGGGCAGGGTGGTTCTCGCAAGTATGGGTTGAATTGGACTTGGCTCAGATATTTCAAGAATGATAGAGATCGGCGAGATTTGGTCACCTGTGGTGCTGCAGCTGGAGTGGCTGCAGCTTTTCGTGCTCCAGTTGGCGGTGTTCTATTTGCCCTTGAAGAAGCAGCTTCCTGGTATGGCTATTCTTGGTTTTTAGCTAAGCAATTTAGTTAGTTGTGTCTTGCAACAATTTGGTGGAGAAAACTTAATCAGAAAAACAATTATCATATAAGGTTTTATACGTGATAGCTTTGTTATGAAACAATGAATATTTGAAAATTAAAAGTAGATACTATATGGTAAAATTTGACGAAGCATGTCTCCTGGAATCTATCAATGATCTTTGGGCATGTTAACTCTAGGATATCACATGCTGACTTTTTATTACGGGGTACTTATTTTGACATACTTCAGGTGGCGGAGTGCTCTTCTTTGGAGGACATTTTTCACAACAGCTGTGGTTGCCATAGTTTTGAGAGGCTTCATTCAATTTTGCTGGACTGGGAAATGTGGTCTATTTGGCCAAGGCGGGCTGATAATGTATGATGTCAGTAAAGAGGTAGGAAGTTATGGTGGTTATGATTTACTGGCAGTAGTATTTCTTGGAGTTGTTGGAGGTGTTCTCGGCAGTTTTTATAATTATCTTATCGACAAGGTCCTCCGCACATACAGCACCATTAATGAGTAAGTTATTTTGACTTCCTGTCCAAAAATAGGCTTCTATTGTAAGAGATCCTCTCTGTGGTGCTGGATCTGGATTTAAAACAATGTGATGTTGATATGCAGGGAAGGATTTTACAATAGACATCTGTTGTGAAAATTTAAAATGTAAATATCTGAAAATACACTTCTGAAAGTTTTACTTCTTAAAAACCAAATCCTTGTTTTACTTGAAACTGGAATCCGAGTAAATGGATATTTCGGAAATTTTATAATCTTTCTAGTTGAGTGAAACTTTGTAGGCACCAGTGTTACATATTTATATGAACTATCCTAGGCAATGCTCCTTTCTGTTGTCTGTATTGTATCTTTTATGGCGCAGAATTTCTTTTTCTCACCCCCGAGCTTCATCTTTTCAGAAAAGGCCCGGCCTTCAGAGTTCTATTGGTTGTAGTAATATCTTTCCTGACAACATGCTGTGCCTTTGGCCTTCCATGGGTAGCTAAGTGCAGCCCCTGCCCTACAGATTCAACCCTCAAGTGCCCAACTGTTGGTGAAATTGGGCACTACAAGAGCTTTCAATGTCCACCTGGATATTACAATGATCTTGCTTCCCTCTTCCTTACCACAAATGATGATGCTATTCGCAATCTTTTCAGCAACACCATCATAAGAGAATTTCAGATCTCTTCACTGTTCATTTTCTTCTTTACAATCTATTTCCTGGGGATCGTCACTTATGGAATTGCAGTACCTGCTGGACTATTTATCCCTGTTATTTTAGGCGGAAGTGTTTATGGTCGTATTGTGGGTAGGCTCTTTCATTCTGTGACAGTGCTTGACACAGGTCTTTTCTCTCTTCTAGGAGCTGCATCTTTCCTTGGGGGAACAATGAGAATGACAGTCTCTTTATGTGTGATACTGCTTGAGCTTACTAATAATTTATTATTGCTACCCCTTGTGATGATAGTTCTCCTCATATCAAAAACAGTGGCAGATTGCTTCAACCATGGTGTATATGACCAAATAGTGAAAATGAAAGGTTTGCCATATCTAGAAGCTCATGCAGAGGCTTATATGAAGCACATGGTGGCCGGGGATGCTGTTTCTGGTCCATTAGTCACGTTTTCAGGTGTGGAGAAGGTGGAGACTATTGTACATGCTTTGCAAAGTACTGGACATAATGGATTTCCTGTTATTGATGAACCACCTTTCTCAGATTCACCTGAGTTATGTGGATTGGTACTGAGGTCACATCTTCTTGTTCTGCTCAAGGCAAAGTATTTCTCTGATGAAAGGAGGCTTTCAGATAGAGATATTTTGAAAAAGTTCTCTCCTTTTGACTTTGCTAAGCCTGGGACTGGGAAAGGGCTCACGTTGGAAGACATATCTATTACAGAGGAAGAGATGAATATGTATATTGATCTTCATCCCATAACTAATGCATCTCCACATACTGTACTTGAGACAATGTCATTAGCCAAAGCTAAAATTCTCTTCAGGCAACTTGGACTGAGACATATGTGTGTGGTACCAAAGAGTCAAGGGGTAAGCTATTTTTCTTTTATATTATGCTTCCACTTTTATGAATGCTGAGACCCACCCTCAAACCTCCGTTTTGAGTTTTGTCACTTTGAGGAAATCTTCTATATGTGCATGCTGTGATGGGGTCTAAGGGCTTAGTGTTTGCATTATTTTTTCTATGTTATGAAGCATTCTTGGCTGATTTTCTAGTGTGAGGCTTGGTATGTGTACCCAATTTGCTACAAAAAAAATGAGCCAATTTCTCTATAATTTTCCTTGTTTGCGGGGGAGTAACAAATTAGGTAACCATGTTCTGAAGATTGTGTTCCTAATTCTTAGATCTTTTGTTTGGCAATCACCTGGTGTTGATCGACTTAGCTCCTAGCTGTTCGAGTTGGTTTGGTATTTGGGCAATTTTAGGAGATTTTCAGTCACTGATGACTGCTGATTCCATTTTCTTAATGCAGAGACATCCAATTGTTGGAATTTTAACAAGGCATGACTTTATGCCTGAGCATATTCTCGGACTCTACCCCCATATGAGGCTGCACAAGTAGATTAAGCTGAGGAAAGATGAATATTCAGTGAATATTTGGTTTCTCATTCCTACAGTTCTCTTGTCCCCATTTTCCCTCCAATTTGTCAAAGCAAGTGAAGTCGCCCATATTGCAGTTGGTCTGGACTTTGGAGTTATATCCAGTGTCCACTTGGAATTTGGAAGAAGGATCGCATACTCATACAGGGATAAGCAAATTGGCGTCTCATACTCCATGTCATATGAATATACGTTGTAAAATTTGTATCACTTGAAACTACGAAAGCATGTTTACAGAACTTTTCTTTTGAAAAGAGGTTCCTATATTTAATAACCTTATGGTTTCCTTGTAAGATGAAAGATATTCTGCATAATTCGAATATTTTGGTAGATCATTTTGTTTTTATTTAAGATGGTGAGGATGAGAGAGGTTCATCCACAGTCATGGAATTTGGACCTGAATTTTCCTGCTAGTGTTTTTTTATATATGAAGTAATTACTGGTAACTTAAGACCAGTGTTATGTTAAATAGATCATAATCATGCTGTGTAATTTGCATGATGTGTATGCCTTTCACAGTTCAGATTATCATCTTTGATACACTGATCTAGTCTAGATTGTTAGCTACGTGCTCTTGATGCATTGCGTTCGTTTCCAGAGTACAATGTGGTTTTGAAAGTCGAGCATACGTTTGATTATGGCGAAATCTGTCTTTGATTACTATTGACACAAGGCCCTCCCGAACAAACCCATAAAACAGCCATAAAAGGTTAAAGGCAGTAGTGAAACTAAAAGAGTTAACAATAGCAGAGACTGAAGGTGCTTTAGTTCTAATGGGTCAGACTGTTCTGGTACCTCTCTTGAATAATTTCATGTAACCTTCTTCACTTGTTAGTATTTGTTCTTCCTCTTCAATCATCTCTCTTTGGCATGTAACATCCCATATAAAACCAACATCACGCCGTCCCTCAGAATCTCCCTCGTTGCTATTTAAAAGCAGGTACCTCCAAAGTATAGTTTCCTGTTGACTTTGCTGAGGAGTTTGGGTCAGTTTTGATTGTCTATCCCTGCTTAGGACTGTGCATAGGTCCAAGACAGGAACCTGCTTGGTCATGGATCTGAACCATCTTCCTCCACATCACAAACCTTGCTTCAGTTGCTTTTCGACACCTAACAATATTGAGGCAACTTTCCAGAAGCTTCAAATTTTGAACAATACATTTAAGTAGAGATGGCCGAGTTCAACCGCAGTACTCCATCAGCTCAATATGATAACCTTATTACTACCCGCTGAGCCCTTTCCTTGCGCGCCTGGAACTTCACCTTTTTTGACCTATCGTCAGGTATCATTTATGCTCCTGAACTACCTTAAAGTTTCTTAAAGCATCGTGATTTGGTTCGCGCTTCGGTTAGAGTGTAGATTTCAGGCTGACCCTCAACAGGCAATTAGGTGAATTGGGGTTGTCTGAGTATTTTGTTCCAGAGCCAATCCAGATTCCAGTCCAGTGCCCCCTCCTCCCTGTGGATCTGAATTTCTGATGACGATAATCTCTGCCTCACATGAATTACCTGGGTAAGTTGAATTCACATAGTGTAACTAAGGCATGAAGTGCTTTAGACTTTTCTAGACATGACTTCATGCATTAGATTTCCCTTGGATGGGAGGGCTTAATGCTGCTACGTTCACCATTGAATTTCTCACTTGGCACGGAGATTTTAAAAGCATTAAAATAAGAAGTATAAAATGAGAAAGAATAGATAGGTAGATTGGCTTCCACAAAAAGCATCCCATTGAACTTGGAAGAAAAAATCAGGAATCTCAAATTATAAAAAGAATATCATTTACAGATTATACAGCATATCAATAAATAAAAACAAAAGGACCTATTTAACTTACCAACTAGAGAGAAATTTCTTGTTTACAAACTAGTACACAGTTACACACGCATGGGCGTTACAGCACTGAATTATTCAGGAGGCTGTAAAAAGACAGATCCTTTAACTCAAGTCTATCAATTGATACGGAACTTAGGTCGAACCATAATTGCACCTGGCCTTGCTTCATCAAACCGATACCTGCAATATCGAGTTGCCATTCATTAGGAAATACAAAATTTAGTTTTGATGGACCTAATATGCAATGAGACAAGCACTCACCCATTGTCAGCAAGGAAGGTCCTCACAGCAGTTGGAAGTGTGGCTCCTCCACGGCTATGATTCCCTATGCCTGTCAATCAAGAGGGCCAACTTCAATAATAAGGCAAAAGCAAAAACTATTTGACGTACAGTTTCCTATGATCAATGCTATTTAGAAGTTTTGGGTCACGTACTTCAAATACACACATACCCCATACTTGTCCTCAATCTAGATACAGAGAATGAGGGGGAGAGACAGGGAATAGACAGAGGAAGAGAGAGGTGTAACCAGATTGAAGGCGCTCAACATATGTACCTGTAATGATTTCCAGCCATATAGGCTTTAGCCTATTGGATGCTCGCTCATTAGACTTTTCCAAGTTATTGCAGCCTTCAGGAAATGAGGCACGCCAGGCTTCGGCCTTGGTCCTGAAACTGTTTGGAAGTTCTGCGGACCTTGAACCTTCAAACAACACTTGGGTCTCAATCATATACAGGCGTTCCTTGACTGCTTGGACCGCTTCTGATGCATGTAGACCATGCAAGTCCAACCTCCAGATTCCATTATTCTCATTTCGAAGGCCCAAAATTTCACAGGCGGCCTTTGCATTCAGACTTTGAGCAGCTACCCATTCCTCCCGAGCTTTCAGAGAAAACTGTTGGGCAGAGGTGTGATCACCTCTTAAAAAAGAATCCGTTGCTGCCTTGGAATGACGGGTAGCAGCCCTGTTGAGAGAATAGTGAACGTTAAATTGAAATATGATAGATTGTTATCAATATACAAGCATTTAAGCTGCAAAAATTGCCTAATTGATAATCGAATGCAGACAGTTCAGGACCAAAGGACCAGCTACAATGAAAGGTAACAAGAACTGCAAATTGAAATGGTGTAAGCCAAACCCAACCAAACCAAACACTGAGGCCCTTGGCTGACTTCATGGGTTAATCAACATAGTATCTTACAACAATTGGGAAGTAAAAGATAAGAGTTCCACAACAGAGTAATCTGGATTTACTCACTTTAACTCTTACTTGGACAGGTAAGAAAGACAATTAAAAAAATTTCACAAATTGCATGCTGTATTTCACATTATTTACTACTGCACAAATTGACAGAATATTCCTCCTAGACATATCAAAGAACCACATGGAGAATCTTTTATCAAAGCTGAAGTTTGACATCCAAAAATCCAGAGACAACCATTCTAACTTTTTACACAGTATACGATCAAAAGCTAACTCAAAATTGGAGCAATGGTTCCTCCTTTAAATTCATTATACAAAATATGCAATGCCTCCTCTAACTAGACTCAAACTGAAAGCAGACCACGCATTTTGCATGAAAATTAACAGACAAATATCAAAAATCAAGAGCAGGTCCCCGAAACCCAAACCTTATCATCTTTATTGCATCTTTACGGCAACTCAAATACACATCATCCTCTTCCCACTCAGGCTCAACAGGTACAGATGTAAACTGGCCCAGCATTGCATTTATTTCCATATAATCATCGAACAACTTTTCCGCAGAAAGAGAATTCTTCTCATTTTCCATGTTATTGCTAATACATGGTTTCAGAACAGACCACGTCTTTGAAGATTCTGAAATATCTTTAACAGATGCATCTTTCTTTTCACTATTTAATTTTCTATCGCTCACTTGTTTTGAAATTTCATTTACCACTCCAACATTCTCTTGTTCCTGTGAGATTTGAACAGAAACCTTGGCATTCAAAAAGGATGATGCGTCGTCAAAGTCATTGCCAGCAGCAGCCATTACATCCTCAACCAAACTATCATCAGCCCAGCTGAATAGCTCTTTAAGCTGTCTAGACACCAAACCACTGTTTTTGCTTAGAGACATCTGACAGATCTGAGGGGCTTCAGAACTACCAACTTCCGATGGCTTACTTTTCAAATTATCCCATAAAGGAGCTGGAAAATGTACTGAAGGAAGTACAACTGATGAGAATGACTTCTCTTGGCGATGCTTGTTTCTCGAAATTGTTTTTTCAGATTGAAGTGTGCCAGGCAGTGAAGGAAAGGGTTCATTACTAGACCGAGCTTCAAGACCGTCTTTCTGCTTTTGCTGCTGATCAAAGGCAGCCCAACCGGAGGTCTTTGCTCGTCTCCGAGACATCTTTGGATCACCCTTGCTCGCAATCATATCACTTTAAATTCAAACCAAGTAGCAAGGGTCAGTCCAAGAGCAGTTTTGTCCTCTACAAAGCAAAACAAGTACCCTATGATTAAATTCAAGCCTCTAGCTAGTAAGTCTCAGCTTCTACAATAGCACAACCTCATATTCAACATGAAACATAGATATCAGACTTCAATTTTGCATCATGTTGTACAGAAACAAATATGATACCAATAGAGAAACTACGAAAATCAGCACTTAATTCACCAGTATAAGATGGGGAACGGAAACGCGATTCACTACAAATAATTCGCTTTTTTGGTTCGCAGTTCTCGAGGGATAAGTGAATTAAGCAACTCCATTATGATCATTTGGACATGTAGGAAACCCTAACCCTTTCCGATTATCTGCATAAACTTCCAATGTACCTTTCAGCTGATACTCAGTCATAAATATCTACGTAGTATTGATTCTAGAACACAAGACACACAAACAGCAAAACCGCTAATTAAATAAGCAGTTCATCAAAGCAAAGCCTCTAATTGATTTAAAAACTAAGAACTGAAAAGCTATTTCATTTCCTCAATCCTGATTATTTGATCAACCACTACATCAATTGAGCAATCATTAAGCTTATAATATGAGGCAAAGTTCGATTATTTTCGCTAATTTCAATCAATTAACAATGAATAAAGCTGATAATTCAATAAAATTGCTCAAATTAGATTAATTAAGCACATAATACAAGAATTAAAGAGCAAAAAAACATAAATCGCAAAAATTAATCCATCAATGCGTTTAATAATTCATTAAAACATCATTTTGAAATGTTAAACCAAAATTAATTTTCAAAAACTATACAAAATTTGTTAATGAAAAAAATTTGGAAATAGGATGACCTAAAATCGGAGAACGCAAGACTGGAAACCTAAAAAGGAGGTAACGGAAGCAAAGGCAGTAGTATCTGGAGGAGAGAGAAAGGAAGAGATCGGTAAAGCTGAGAATCGTTGAAGATGAAAAGATCAGATGAGTGGGATGCAATGGAAGAAGTAGAACATCTGATCGTGTATAAATCCATAAAATTGGGAGTCGCAAAGGAAGAGAGGGAAAGAGAAGGAAGGAACACAGACTAAGGACGACGATACAAAGGAGATGTGTCAATCGTGTTTGTAAACACAAACACAAACTTCAAAGTACTCTTATTCACTATTCACCCGGAGTCTAGGGCTTGTATTTCTGAATTCTGAATCTTTGATTCGTGAATCGTGTTGGACTCCGATTATAGACCTGATCAAAGTGCGGGTCGGATCGGGTTCAGGCAGGGTTAAAGAGTTGGTTTGTTATCCACGTTCGGGCCGAGTTCGGGTCGGGATTCTATTCGTGCCTTGATTGTTGCCCATATCTCGTATAAATCGGGCTTTACGAGCCTAAAGTTGTTAACTATTTGTCGAAATACCACCTGCAATCCAGACTTATATATGAGGCTGATGTTGCACGCATGACAAGATAAAAAGACAAAAAATCTAATACGATAGTAAACAAATAGCTACAAAAGTAAGCTATAATTAGAATAAGTCCTTCATAATTACATGAAGTAGCCATTATACTATTGGCGTTTCCAAAAGCCTTGGCTAGGCAAGCTACAAAGGAGAAATTACCTCGCCAACGAGCAGTATCTTCTGCCTACTGTTATAATGTTTTATGCAATTTTCTTTCAAGGTTTCATCATATAAACCCATATAATTTAGCTTAAGATTCTCAAGTATTGGAAATGTTCAATAAATACAATTGCATACTTCTAAAATTATTTTCAAATACTAGAACAATCATTTCCAAGAAACGTAGTGTATGTGCATCTCCTTACGTTTGGTATGAACTTATTTTCGAATATTGTAACAATCATACTTCTAAAGTAAGTTCTTTTTTGGTATGGTGTAGGGAGTTTGATGTTTTCATTTTGGGAATTTATTTATTATTTATGACAAGATTATTTGATTCTTACGGATATTTTTTCTTCTTAAGGCTCTTCCCAATTTTAAGTGAGCACCTTTTAGTTAATTTACGTGAAAAGATAATTTAGTTCGAGCCGGGCTTCGAGTTGTGCATCATTAACCAAACTCATCCCAAATAATTTTGGGCCAAAGTCAACTTTTTCAAACCCTAATTTCGGGTTGGTTTTTGGTGCCCAAACCCATATTATTTTCCGGGCCGGCTCGCGGGTTGGGTATTTTCGATCAAGTCTACCCGATTATTCCCAAATTTAAGATAACACCCCATAAAAAGTTTTGTTTTATCGCATTCAATTTATTCTAATATTATCTTATCTTATCTTATCTTATCTTATCTTATCTTATCTTAACTTAACTTATCTTATCTTATCTTATCTTATCTTATCTTAACTTATCTTATCTTATCTTATCTTATCTTAATAATTATTTATCATTTAGCAAATATTTGTTGTAATAAGTTGAACTTAATATAACCTAAGATGCTTAGAAGTTGAACAATTCAATTCGTGTCGCTTGCATATTAATTTGAATTAAGACTTATCCTTAGTCGAGTTTCACGTTTTATAATTCAATGTGACATTATTTATTTAAAACTTTATCCAGTTTTTTGACAAGAAAAAGGAAATTTTCACTATAGTTAAGTTATACGGCATTTACAATCAAAATTCTCTCAATGTAAGAACAAACTTATAAGTGAGATATTACTCTCTTTTACGTGTGGAATTACTGGCTATCTAGGGTTGAAGGAAGCAAAAGCTCTAGCTTCTAGGAAAATATCACACCATTAGAATAGATTGTATTCAAGCTCTAACAACTTTAGACAATCGAAAGACGCTCATAAAAAAGTTTGGATGCTTTAGAAGCTCTACAAGCTTTTTGGCCCATGATATCTATGCCTTAATTAAAATTTTCAAGCCTATTATATAAGTTAAAGTCGGTAGATCTTAAGTTGCTAGGGCCCATTTCCTAACTAGTCAAGTTAGAAAAGGCCTTTAATTCCTGTTTGGATTGCAGGAATTGAATGGAGTGAAACCTAGCTAGAAGAAATAAAATCAGTTTTAGAGAGTTATTTGGTTAAATGTAGAATGAATTTTTAACCCTTTTCAGTTGTTTGATTTAACAGAGGAATGAGATATAATTCCCTATTTGTTGTTTGGTTCAAACATGAATAATTGTAATCTTGATGTTAATAATATAAATATTTTTATTTATATATTTTCATGATATTAAAAACTAGGGGTGTCATTCGGGTCTACAAGATAGTTCTAGGTTGACCCATCGTTGGTCGATGCTTATTAGTTTGGGTTAAATTGGGTAAATTTGGCCTATCAGGTCGGGTCAAGTTGAATTGGGTCAAATCAGTTATTTACTTACTCGGGTTTGGGTCAACTCGTAATCGATTCAAGTTAATGTCGGTTCAGGTCAATCCGGGTCGGTTTCTAGACGAGTTATAAAAGGTTTTGGGTTAAGTCAACTACGGGTTATTTTTTGGGTTCAATCGATGTCGGGTTGTCTTTGGGTTACGTCTGTAATGAGTTAGGTTTGTAACAGTTCGGACACATAGGGTTTGGATATTCGAATATCGGGTCAAATCATCTTCAGTTTGATTTCAGGTCGAGTTTGTTGGTTTATGGGTCTCACTTTTCAAGTCATAATCAGCTCGGGTCGAAGTTGATTTCAGGTAATTATTGGGTCAGGTCAGATTTTCTAGCTCTAATTAAAATAATTATAAAAATAAATATCATAGAAAAAAGTACTAATGATAATAAGAAAAATTTATAAATATATTAATATTAATAATAATCAATTTAATAAATATAATAAAAATGATATTATTATTATTGTTATTAACAACTGTAATAATAATAATAATACAAGTATTCAATCAACTGAATCAAGAAACTCGAGACGGAGGATAATAGGAACACAACACCTTCACCAACTTGTGTTTTTGTTTGTTTGTGTCCGTTTACCTTTCTGTTTCACTTTTTACTAGTGGATTTTAAATAAAAAGAGCAGGTGATGTCCACTACTCCACTTGTTAGTTAACACCATGCACAAAAAGTCATCATAATTATTAATACTCCACTTTCTCCCATAATGATGGTCATTTATCAATCTAACCTCCTTCTCTTTACTTTTACTCAAATTTTTATTCGTAAAATCAAAATTTAATCACAATTATCATACTATTAAAAAATAATATATTTAATTAAAATTTTATTGAATAAATTTTAATATAAATTTTAAATATTATATTTTTATAATATTTTATATTGCAGATTTAGATATAAAAATGTTCGGAGTAAAACCTTAAAAAATCAAATGAGACAAAAAGTCAGATAAAGTAATAAATTTGATTTGATCGTGATGGCTTCATATTTGGCTCTTTGCTATCCCGTAATGGGATGTGCCCAATATACCATACTGCCATTAGGACAATTGTCAATTTGTCATTACTATTAAGTACTCGAATCTGGAAAGACTGGATGTACAGTATAAAATTAGGTTAATGATGTAAACATAATTATTATGCTTAAATACCTCATATCAAAGTGTACCATCTTTTTAAAATCCCAAAAATTTAGAGTAGAGGACGATCCTACGGCTTGGAGAGTGACCCGTGTTTTTAAATCTTTGATCCATTTTTACTCTTCTAACGATATTAGTCAAAATAGAGTGCGTATGATTATTTGTTACTAATCGCTCTTAACCAATGCTATCAAGAGCGCCAAATTACAATCGTGTTTAAATCTACTACTAATTGATTGATAAGTTAATTTCTTAAAATTATTGGTGGTACAACAATGATGAATGCAATCACAATCAGTCGCCTACCATACTAATTCCATTCAATTGGACTCGTGAAGAATCGCCCCAATCAAAACACAAATCACCTTATTTATTTTCTCGAGTAATACAATATTTTCCATGTACGTCTTTTGAAGTGAGATTAAATTTATACATAAACATTGTAAAATTTTTTCCTCGTTGAGTAAAAAGAAGATTGATTAGTATTGCGCAAGAATTATTACATAAAAGGTCCTATGAATACTAATCTTTATCATAAAGATAAACAAAGGTACTTACAAATAATAATTAACAATTAACAAGTCCCGTTCACCTAACTATAGAAACTTGTTTGTCAATAAAGTCCTTGACCTCAGCAAACAACAAGTTGCTCTCAGGCAATTCAGGCCAAATGTAAAAGGCATGAATCGCCGTAGAATACTCAACCAACTTCACGTCCTTCTTATTTCTTCTCAACCACTCGTAATATCTCTTTTGCCAATCCTTCAACGGGTCAAACCCACCCACAAACAACAACGTAGGCGGGTAATCAACCACACTAACTTCAACCGCATTGGGCCCACTCACATTCACGGCCCAATGATCAAAGTCAGCCCCATCCGGCAAGAATGCCTTCCATAGCCACTCCGTCCGCGCCATTGACACAATCGGGGCCCCCTCGAGTTCGATCTCCGAGTCGGCTCGTTCCATCCCGCCGAAGAAAGGTTGGATGTTGATGAGTCCGATGACACGTAGGAGAGAGAAAGAGGAGGATGACGTGGCGTAATTGTAAGCGAGGTGGTGCGCGATGTTACCGCCGGCGGAGTCACCAGCTATGAAGATGGACGACAAATCGGCTTTCTCCGGCCAGAAAGGGAGGTTCTCACGGGTATGGATATTATCGAGGAACTTAAGGACGGCTAAGGCGTCATCGTATTGAGAAGGGAACTTGTGCTCGGGAGCAAGAGCGTACTCTACTGAGCAAACGATGGCGTTCAGTTTACGAGCGAAGCGGCGGCAGACGGCGTCGTACGACTGGGAGGCGGCGCTGAGGAAGGCGAACCCTCCACCGTGGAAGAAGACGATGATGGGGAGTTGAGAGACTTCTGTTTGGTGTGGGACGAAGAGACGGAACCATAGATGATTGTTTTTGGAAGGGTCTAAAACGACGTCGTGTGTGGAGACGGAGTTGTACGGGATTGGATTGGGAGATACACGGCGGTCTAGAAGGTTCATGACGCCGCGGTTGATGGTGCCGTCGTTGCGACGGACGGCATCGGTGACAAGGCTGAGGATTTTGAGTTGGACACGTGTTCTGAATGGTAGGGGGATAGACGAGGATGCCTTGGTTGCCATTTAGTTTAGTGAGCAATAGAGGGAATGGTTGGCTTTGGAGAAGAGAGACTGAAGCAGTGAGGGTGAGGCGTGAACTATTTATTCAACGACTCTCTATTTATCTTATTACGGAGAAAGGTTTCAAATTTAAATGGCTCTTTCAATTTTCATCACATGATTACAGTACCTTTTTCACGACTAGTATCCAAAATCTTAATTGAACATTTAAAAGTTTTTTTTTTTTATATATAAAGTATATAATAAAGTTATTATACGACAAAAAAGTTATTTCTCAAAACAACAAAAGTCATCCTTAAATTGATATATGTTAAAGAAAATATTGGGTATATTATATAAAAGTTATCCTTAATAAAACAAAAGTCACCTTTTATACAATGAAAATCACCCTTTCAATTTAGCAAAAGTGACTTTGTAAAAGTTTGTCATTTAATATTGTTTAACTTTATTAAAATTTTAGTATTGAGCATTTCCTTCGTCATACAAATAACTATATTTTTTAAAGGAAAAATTATTTAACTTCTAATTGCCTCCCCTTCTAACTAGTAACTACTCTAATCCATTCTACTATTTTACAATCAAACCAAATTATTATTCCCTAATTTTCACTTCATTGAATAGTATTAGAGGTGGACACGAGTCGTGCTAGCTCATGCCTAGCCTCTAATCTTGTTATGTTGTGCTTAGTTGTTATCGTGTCGTACCGTACTACCTTTTCTTAAAACTAGATTCATGGCATGGTGTGGCGTGCCTCATGTCGTGCCTACTAGGCCGGCACGCCCAACCCATGCCCAAGCCCAACTCTAGATAACAGCGTTTAATTTATCTTCTACCTCCCAATCATAAATCAAGCAAATCAAATAACACACAACAAATTGTAGTATTTTGGGTTAAGATAAACATCAACTCTAACAAAAATGGTTTTAATTTAAAATTTGATTCTTATTTTTTTTTACTTATCTTTAAATTCTTCCGTTAATATAAAATAAACTTATAGATCATCAACATGCAACATTGCCTATTAGAAACTTACTAATTCTATTTTTTACGGTTGTTAATTTTGTTCCTTCTCCAACATTTCCGGAAGAAATTTTTTTAACCTATTTTTTTAAAAAAAAATTTGAAATATAACCCCGCGCCAAAGTATTTCGAAATATGACCTTGGGGCTATGTTTGGTATAAAGTACTTTGTACTTAAAAGGACAACGACTTTGAGTTTTTTTTTATTTTTAAGAAAGGTTATTTATTAAAAATAAAAAATATTAAATTTTTTCCCTAAAAGACTATGTCAAAAATTATTTTTTAAATTTTTTATTAAAAAAATATAAAATTTTATTTTTTAATAAAATAATTTTTTTTGAAAGTCGTTGTTCTTGACAACGACTTTTAGGAAAAAAATTAATTTTTTTTTATATTTTTGTAAAAAGTTAATTTCATTTAACAAAATATTAATAAGGAAAGTCGATGTCTTGGACAACGGCTTTTATATCGAACCTAGACTTAGGGTCATCTTTTGAAATAGTTTGATGTGGAGGTTATATTTTGATTTTTTTTTTTTTAAAAAGGTTAAATTTTTTTTTCAACATTTCCTATAAGTTTGTGTATCAACATTCAAATAGTTTAAATTTGATTCAAATAGAAATATTTAACATCATTGAATTCCAACCTCCTTCTTTCTTTTTTATTATATTTTATTTATCTCCATATTTAAAACTCGCAATTTGGGTTTCACTAATAAAGTAGGAGAAGGGGCCATAAGGTAGTTTTGGGCATGTGTATGGTGCTCGACGGAATAAAGCCCCCAAATTTGAAGAGCATTAAAATTCAAATATATTTATGTTAGTTTTGTATAATAACATAAAAGTGTATCTGGAATAGTGATTTGAATACTTAATTTCTATATGAGAAGTGTCAAGTTAGCCTTTACTCCAACAATTTTCTTATACTTTGGAAAATAAAGTAGACAGCCTGACATAAAAAACTATTGGGTATATAATTTATTGAATAAAAGGCCCAATTTTGATAAGCTAAACATGGTCCCAAAAATAATAAACAATTATTGTCTCGGCCCTTAGAAGGGCAAAAGATAACAGAAATTTAGGATCATATTGACATGTGCTCAACATCAAAGCTAGGTATGTTGTCCACAAGACTAGAAAAATTAGTGCAAATGAAGAATGATCTCATTTTTAATTAGTTTTTCTATGTCCTTCGTAATGTTATGTACTATAAACCTTTTATCTTTATGATATAGTGCAACACTTTAATTTTATTGGGTGTTTTTCGCAATATTCAGTGTGCTACGTACGTATTTGTATTGCAGCATCTTAACTTCGTTTCAACAAATTTTAGAACACATTTTATTACCTTTTTTGAATCAATAAATGACAGACATATTGACAATTAATTGTGTTAGATGGCAGCTATCACAGTATTGAGAAGTAGCAGTGTTGACTTATGTTGAGGATTTGAAAGAGGTTTTTTGATGAAATATTAATTTCTTTCATTGTTGGAGCAAGTGATAATACTTCAAGTTTACGCTGACCAAGATTAGATATTTTTTATCGTAAATATTTTGTCTATCTTTTATTTAATTTTTTTGGAAAGAAAGACTATTTTATTAAATACTTTATTCGTCTCTTTTTAGTTGTTACATTTGACTTTTTATGTTTTTTAAGACACATTTTTACATGTTTTTTTTCTCTAAATTTGTAAGATAAAAAATTAAAAAAAAATTGATATTCTAAAAATTTTACATTTAGGTGCATCTAACAAGATCTCTATTGAATATATTATTTATAAGAACATAATTAAAATAAATGGTCAAAATTTATAAAATTTAACTCCCAAAATGAAAATATAGCAAGTAAAAAAAGACGGGAGAGTATAACTTGTACATAAACTTTAAGGAGAACATATATTATAAGGATGTTTCTAGAGCCCAACTCTCATAAATTGTAGTTCTTTGTAACCTAGATGATATATAATACATATTTTCAAACATATTATTCTCGATTAGACCTAAATGTAGTGATTCTTCCTCCTTTTGAGTGATCTATGGTTTTCTGATTTATCTCCTACCTTAAGTGTAATATAATCTTAATTTATGTTATCATTGTTTTATTAACATTATGGATTTTTTTTTAGAAAGTTGTAACATTATAGATTTAAGACAATAACGATTAACATATAAGTTCCATATGTTGCTAGCTAAAATGCTTTTACATGCCATTTTATTCATCACAATTTAGATGTATATCGTACATTTATACGGACATACTATAATAATTAAAAATAACAAAGTATTTTCCAATCATCCAAGATTTTTTTCCCCCTCTTCTTCACAAATGTAAATACATAGTAAAAATTAATAATAAATAATTTACGATGATCAATAATGTAGATTTGTAGTGGTTTATGGTGACAATGGGAGTTTGTTTGAAAGATGGGAAAGTAAATGAAACCGACGGTAATGGGGGGTGGCCGAGTGTGTTCTATTAGTTTTGATTTCTTGCAATATTATTCTAATGTCTGAAAGTCATAAGTCATATATCATTCTAATAGTAATGCTATAAATTTAATTTCAATGCCAACTAACCAACTTGGAAGAAGGCTGAACCTTGTGCATTTCGTGTTCGAACTTGAATTTTCACCTTTTATAAAATAGTGGATTTGTTAGTTAAAATAAGTTGGTATATATGATATAATTAAGTGAATTATTTTGATGTCGGTTTATATTTGTTGTGAACTTGTGAATATTGTAAATGTCTAACTTACTCCGTGAAATATTACTGTGTTGTTCATAAAGTATAACGCTTGTTGGATCAAATGTAATGGTAGTCACTTATGGTAGATGTTAGCGGTTAGTCGTTGCATTAGCCATTATACAAGACTCAAAATTGAAGTACACGGATTCTTATTATTTGTTGAAACTCTAAGTTTATAAATATTATATGTGAGTATTTCATATTGATAAAATAATAGAGAAATATTCGATATATAAGGATGAATGACTAATCCCCTTGTTTATAATTTTGTGGTGAAACTCTCTTAATCTTATGAATTGCACTTTATTTTAGACGGATGTAACCCAAATCACATTATTTTATATCACATCCCGAAGTTAACAACTAGTACATTCTCATTTTTCTACCCCTGTACGTAAGTTTAGAACCAAAATCTGCTCAATGCAAGATTTCTCCAAAGATACTCTACAATTGCATGATAAATATACAAGGATTTGGAAAATATTATGTTATTGCTTTAAATTATAGCTATAACTAGAGTTGGGCATAGACTGGGCCGGCATGACACGCTTTGGGCACAGTACGATATGAGCATGGTCATGGCACGACACGACACGACACTCTATCCAAGTTGCGGATAGCAAAAAAATTTAGGCACAAGCACGCGAGCGGCACACCAATTTGGCACGAGGCACGACCTAAAGCACGCTATTATTTAGTACTCTCTCCGTCTTTTCTAGTTGCTACATTTGACTTTTCATGGTCTCCAAAACAAAACTTAAATCGTTTTTTTTTTCTAAATTCATAAGATAAAAATTTATAAAAACTTGATATTCTAAAATTTTACGTAAATATGCATCCAATAAAGTCTCACTTGAATATATTATTTGTTATAACATAATAAGAATTTATGGTCAAATATAAAATTTGACTCCCAAAATGAAAAGTAAAAAAAGACATGAGACCTCACGACCCATGAACCTCGCAAATTCAAAGGTGCACCCGCTCCAAAAAAATGTACATTACGTACATGAAAAATGTACATAATACACATGTCAGTTATGTGAAATGTAAATTTTTCATAACCGACATGTATACTATGTACATTTTTCATGTACTTAATGTACATTTTTCATATACATAATGTATATTTTCCATATATATAATGTACATTTTTTAAGAGCGGGTGTACCAAGCATGATGCACCCGGATGCACTGTCCACCCATTGCATAAACCTAAGGCTCTAACGTCACCAATTACATACAATAGTACTAGATATTTCCTTGCTTTTGTCCACTATGTATTGTCCAAATAGAAGAAAAGATAAAATAAAGAAGTGATGACCCAATAATGGGAAAGTGTATTTCTTTAAGATACTTCATAAAATAGGGTAAAAATTAATGCTTTGGATTAAAAAAAAAACATGCTAAGATGGGAGGTGGGGACGTATTAGCATTATAGGATGTCGACAACCATATTGTTGGGGGTTGAGTAGGTAACTATATAGGTCTATAGGTGAGTGGTGAGCCTTCTTCACGTCTTGTTCTTCTCATATTTGTATTGATTATGCAGGTATTGAGCTAGTCAGTAAGTTGAATACGGAGCATACTCCGTCATAACTTGATCAAGTGGAGCTGTAATATATAGGTTGTTACGACCCCTTTGTCTGGCTTGTTTAATATCAAGTAGTACTTCAATTGCATGACTCATTTCTGTATTTGTATACTTGCGTTGATGATAAAGTATAGATGGTTGGATGAGTTATATTGCCACTTCGCTATCAAGTCAGACTCATCTTGAAAACTTTTTCCAAGGACTATTTGTCTAAGACCAGAACTTTCTAGAAATCAACCTACTTATTCGGCTCATATAACCTATATCCATTAATATTGAATGACCCATGAGCAATGATTAGAAAACATCACAGTTGAAGTTTTGCAGTCCAATTCTTAGAAAGTTTTATAAAGTTATCAGTCAGCTCGATAATTTTCCAGTATTGATATCTTTAGAATGTGTAGGGATATTGTATACATAGGCTGGCAGTGGCACCTAGGAACACCAATCAAATAGTATAGTTATAGGAAGTACGAATAAAGATTTCTGGGTACAACCGTACGAGTATGTCGTCCAAGTGTAATGCAGAAATGCATTGTGCATTACTGAGTATGCTTTAAAGATGGGAGCAAGGATAGTATGAGGTTGTATTCTACTGGACAAGATATGCCAAACATGTGATTTTTCGACTTATTTTTAAAAATAATTTGTAAATAGACTTAGGACCAAGTTATGCCGAAAAGTTGGACCAAGTTACAATCGCTGCCAAAGATTGTCCTTGGTAGTAGTTTTGTTTTGGCCAAGTTTTCAACACTATCTGGGAAAACTGCGCATGATTTTTATAGGGCAGACCAAAATTGTTGCAAGTGTCGGCGTTTTAACTTGGCCCAACTAGATTAAGTAAAACCGTTCACCTTAATAGTGGTTATATACGAATCTCAACTTGAAATCATTTTTTTCAAATTGCTTTATAAGCGAGATTAGTTTTCTATTTTTTTTTTTAGTTTTGAAAAAAGGCTAAAACAAGTCACATGTTCCTCAAAAAAAAAAAAAATCATATTTAGAAATGATTACAGCAGAAAATGGGTTAGATGGAAGCAGATACATACACGAGTGATTGCCGTGTTTCCGCATCTCATAATAGACAGCTTCAGCTTTAGAACACAATCCAGAAGCATAGTAATCCCTCAGCATAAGCGCATAAGTATGAAAGTATCAGGAGTGGGAATGCATCGAGCAGCCAGAACTCCAAAAGTTGTAACTATATTGATCCTGCCTTCCTATGCAGTAATTTTTGTCTCAATGCAGCAGTCATAAACTCGTAGCATAAGATATCTGGCTTGAAGGAGCCCCGATAGACTTACCTACAAAATGCTAGAGTGTCAATTCTTCCAAACAATCTAGAAACTAGTCTTTTACATGTCACAGTAACAATACAACACAACAGAGCCCAATTTTGTTATCAACATGCAACTCTAGTCATTTGCAGGCTTGCAGCCCAAGAATCCTGGCTTCTCGCGAGTGATTGAATTCAACTTCTTTATTTGAAAAAATTGTTTTGTTTTTGACATAAAGTTACTTGAATATCTTTTTTTTTTTTTTTTATCGTAGTGAACATCTATTTCTAATCACAACTTTTGGACGGTTACAATTTTTCATACAATGAGTTGAGTCCAATTTTGGGAGAATTTATATATAATTCTCATCGAGGGTAGTAAATACAAAAATACTCACTATGTGAAAAAATGAAAAATTATGTATGTAGTAAAAACTTTTCAATATCGTTTTTGGAAATTTTTATGGAAATGTTAGTAAATATTGTTATACTCCGTACTATGTTTTGGTATAATGTAAAACACGGTTATATGGTTAATTAATGTATCAGAAAAAATTTATTATTTTTTATTTTTTTATACTTCAAAATATCCTACCATTAATTTTGTCAAGTTCACATCCAATTTCTTTCCGTGTTTTTTTTAATGTTAAAATGGATTGTTATGCTTTTCTAATCGTTTGTTTACAAATCAAAGGAAATAAAAAAAAAAAAAAAAAAAAAAAAGAGCGACTAAGCATGTAACGTGTCGTAACTCGTAAGTCGTAACTAGCAAGTAGCAAGCTCAAACACTTCGATACCTTTAGCTTAATGACTTCACCCACCTCATTAATGATTCATCGACGCTCTCTGCTGCATTTTCCGGCGTCATCCTCCATTACTGATGAAGATGGGTTACAGAGCTTGTGCTGCCGCCGCTACTGCCGCTACTGCCGCTTCTCTGACCTTCCCTCACGCCGGTATTGCCTTTCTCTCTCCTCCGTGTCTTCTCTCAATTGTCAGTTCCCCTAATTTTCTCAAGTTTTCCCGACATTTCTCACATAGATTTCGCAGTCGAATATTTAAGATTGATGACCCTGATTTGTTTGTTGAATCTGTTAGAGAACAGTGTAAATTAGGGTTTTCAGATCTGAAACAACCAGTCTCTCTCTTCCATGAATTGACTCATATGCGACCACTCCCTTCCATCGTTGTATTCACTCAGCTCCTCACTGCCATTTCCAAATTGAAACGCCTTCATCCTCATCCTACCATCATCTCTCTCTTTAAGGAGCTTCTCTCATTAGGTATTCGACCCGACATGCATTTATTCGGTGTTCTCGCTAATTGCTACTGTCATTCGGGTAAGGTTGATCTTGGCTTCTCTCTTCTTGCTCTAAGACTTAAGCTTGGTTGTCCCGTTGATTCTTTTATTTTTAATATTTTGATCAATGGTTATATCCATTGTGGTAAGCTAACCCAAGCTGATCTTTTGTTGGATCATATTCTTAAGCTTGGTTTCCAACCTACCATTGTGACCTTTGGGACTATGTTCAAAGGTCTTTGTAGGATTGGTGACAATGTTGCTGCTCTCAATTTGCTTAACAAAATGCAATCTAGCGGTCTTTGTAAGCCTAACCTTGTTATATACAACACTATTATCGATAGTCTTTGTAAGGACAGGTTTTTGAAAAAGGCTCTGAAACTCTTCTCTGTTATGAAAACCGAGGGTATTAAACCTGATGTTGTCACTTATAACACTCTAATTCGAGGCTTCTACAATTCCGGCTGTGGGGATGAGGCTATGCGTATATTGACTGAGATGTTGGAGAGTAACATTGCACCAACTGTCCCAACCTACAGCATGCTGGTTGACATGTTTTGTAAAGATGGGAATGTTGATGAAGCACAGGCCATTATACAGCTCATGATTCAGAGAGGTGTGGCTCCGAACATCATAACTTACAGTGCTTTACTCGATGGATATTGTTTGCGTGGTCAGATGGCTGATGCCGAAAAACTACTTGATCAGATGGAGCAAAACGGTTGGGAGCCTAATCTTGTAAGTTTCAGTACAATGATTAATGGATATTGCAAGGCTAGGAATATTGACAAGGCCCTTAATATAATTCAAGAGATGTTTCAGAGAGGGATGACACCTGATGTTGTTACCTATAATACTCTAATTGATGGACTGTGCAAAGCCAGTAGACTCCCACTCGCACAAAAACTGTTTGAGGAAATGAGAACTCACAGAATTGCTCCTAATGTCGTCACATATGCCTCCTTGCTTGGCGGGCTTTGCAAAAGTGCACGGCTTGATGAAGCGGTGGCCTTACTCGAAAATATGGAACAAAATGGTCTTAAGCCTCATATTGTCATTTACGGTATCCTAATGGACTGTTTGTGTGAGGCTGGCCAACTTGAAGATGCAGCAAGATTCTTTTCCCATCTTGTTTCAAAGGGTCTGCAACCTGATGTCAAAATATATAGTATAATGATCAAAGGCTTCTGCAAGAAAGGATTCATGAATGAAGCTGCTCAATTGTTGACATTAATGGAGGAAAATGGTTGCCCTCCTAATGATTGTATCTATAATATAATTATCAGAGGATACATTCACATTAATGACTTAAAAAATGCATTATACTATCGTGATATTATGGTTGGCAAGGGATTTGAAGCTGATGCAGACACTTTCTCATTATTCATTGGCCTCTTGTCTTCTAGTAATTTTAGTGACTCGTCCAAAAACCTGCTTCAGAAGAGGTGATTGCAAAGGTTATGAGCTTGGACCCTAGAGGTCTCTGGTTCCTTTTCCGTACCTTACTACGGAAAAAGGCTGCTCTCTGATGGCGTAACCAATGATACTGATGTTAGAATTTTTCAGCGCAATGACTTTCCAAATGGTAAACAAAGGATTTGAAGTTGATGCTGAGGCATTCTCGTTGTTCATTGGTCTTTTGCCCCAGGATAACAAGGGATTGTTGCAAATGTTCATCAACTGAAATGTATGTAAGATGATCGCAACCATGAATGCTATATATAATTTCGAAAATGGAACATATCTGTATCAAACTAATGCTTGTGTACTTTTATGTTGAATGAAAATTCCTTTTTCTGTCAAACAGAACCTTATGGCCTGGAAGCTGAGTTTTTTGAAGCCAAACATTTGCGTTATATGTTTCAAAACATTGAGGTATATCTTCAGTACCAGTCTGCAACATATTCTATTTTCTCCTACTTAAATGTAATTACAGGGTGTTCTTTTATTTATGAAAAGCATGATTAGTATTTCTGCAATGCTCCTACATTCCTATCGTGTGTTCAGATTCCAGGAATTTTTCTGTTAGCTTCACATATTCAGATGCTCTGGCCGAATTTCTCTTCTTGGTCTAAAAGTACTTTTGCTAGCTGCATGTTTAGTGTGATTAATTATGTGTTTGCAAATTGGTTTTGTGTGATGCGATTAAGAAGCATAGCACTGATAAGATGGACTGACAGAGGTGTTGTTCTACAGGAGGGACAGTGTCACTCTAAAAGCATTTGGTGAATGAGAGATGTGTCACCTTCTCAGCAAAGTATGGCTGAATAATTCTTATATGTTTTCAGCCAGCTGCTAGGCCTCACCCTTCATTGTTGGTTGATTTTTTTTTTTTTGTTTTGGAATGATATTGAACTTAAAATTGGCGTTTTTTTTCAGTCTCATAAATGAAATGAAATTGGGACTCGCCATTAGAGGACACAAAATTCTTGCCAAAGGTTTTGAAGCCTCGAATGGAGCCTCACCAATAATGGTGATGCTGTTATTACATATTGATAATATAATGATTTGTTATGGTCTGAGACTAAATGTTGCAAATCTAGCACTAGTAGATCATACCCCGTCTTTGCATATTTTTGTTTTGTTGCCAAATATTGTGCTACTCTGAGCATGCCATCAATTGTGAAGTGAATTTTTTTTTCGTTGTATACTACATTCCAAATTGAGCATTTGTGATTCTTATTTCTTGATCTAGAAAGGCCTATTATTGACTAGTCTCTAATTTGTATACTCATACCATCCTTTTAATTTGTTCATGTTTCATTATTTACACAGTTTTCAATGTGATATGTAAGTTTCTACGTCTTTTAATATATAATATAAAAACAATGTATGTTTAAAACTACACATCCAGATAAATTCAACAAGATTCCTTTATGTTTTGATATATGCATTCATCAATAGTTTAATAAACTTCTTCAACATTGGAATCAGGAACGATTTTACGTGCGCATGAGATACAATGAGGTTAATGTATCCCATCAAAAGTTACCCCTTAATACAACATAAGTTATTCTTCAAAAGAGCAAGAGTCACTACTATAACAAAAGATATCATAGATTTTGATTGATAAATATATATTAAGACATTCGAAAAGGAAATGTTGGGTATATTGTGTAAAAGTTACCATTTTATACAATAAAAGTCACTCCTTATTTTAACAAAAGTGACTTTATAAAAATCTACCGCTCAATATAATTTGTGTGTTTCGCTTAACTTAAATTTTTGTGAACATAAAAATAATGGAGGGAGATTGTATTGATTCTTGCTTTTTATTTTATTTTTGTTTTGTAGAAAGAATCTCTTTATTGCTCCTACAAAGATTATAAACAGAAGCGGCCTAAAAAAATTGGGAGTGCAAAAATACGTTGAACATTTGCTTTGGAATAGTATATTGAAATTTTAATAAATAGTTTTGATTTTGTTGACTTTTTTTTTTTCTTTTTTTAAGTTGTATTTAAACTAAGGTAGAACTTGTTAGAACATGTTATATATGTGCTTAGAAATCAACATCATTAGTTTCTCATTAAATTAAATAGGTTCATTATTATAAAGGGTATATAATTTTCTTAATTTTAGTCTCCAAAAAGTTCGTATTGTGTTGTTTTGTCAAGTTCACCTTTCCTAGCTTTGCAAAGTCATCACCAAATATTTCACTCTATTAAGATAAGAACTAATTTGAAATTGTAATATATGTATTCTTTTTTTTTTTTGGTTATCTATCTTTAAAAGACACAACTAGAACTTGTTGTCAATTGCGACAATTTCAGCTATGGATTCAATAAGTAGCAATGGAATATCCCTCGTTAAAAAATAGAGAAGATTTTGTGGCATCACTCTTTTAGTTTCATAGATGTCAATAATTATGTGTATATGTGACTAACTTTTAATTTACTTTTCACTTTTTATTTGCAGAGGTAAAGGCAAAAAACTTCGCCGCACCACATTTGATTTTTAACGGTTTTCAAGACATAACTTAAGTCCTTTTTTTTCTAAATTCATTAGACAAAAAATTATGAAAACTTAATATTCTAAAAATTTACAATATATTCAATAAAAATCACACTTAAATATATTATTTATTATAATATAATTAGAATTTGTGATAAAATTTTTTATATTTTAACTCTAAAGATAGAAATATACTAATAAATTAGAACATTGTGTTTTTTCATAATTAAAAGAAAGGTAGGGACAATTTGGGAAAGAGGCAAGAAAAAGTTGAGTCCGTTTCTACTCCAAGTAGAAAGATCCAAGTGAGGTAGACTGAATAGTGATCGAGCGGATTCTTTAATTGTCTTTTCCAAGTTTCGAAACGCTGGAATAATCTCTACTTTTCCCGACGAACCATAGCACCGACGACGACGACGATGTTAAGCATCGAAGAATCGAAAGCGTTGTTTACGCTCCTGAGTTCAGAGCAACGGTCTTTCGACGAAGTATTGGCGGATTTCACCTCGCAATTCCCTTCCTCTCTCCATTTCCGGATTTGCACTGCTCTCGCCACACTTATCGAGGTATTCTCATCTTCTAGATTTTCTTTAACCTAGGTCTGATTCTTATTCAATTGATTCCATTATCAACTAGGGTTTTACTGTTGTTACTGGAATTGTTGGAATTGTTTAGGGTTTGCATGAAATCATGAATTTTTTAGGTTTGGATGAATTGTTGATGACTATGGTGTGAGGGTGAACTGATAAATGGTTTTGACTCGGTATGAGACTGAGAATTTTAATATGTATTTGGAGAAAAGATGAATTGTACTCATTTTCGAGTTTGATTTGAGGTACGAGTGAAGTACGAATGGATGTCGGGTCTTGATGGCATATATCATCAAGTATTGAACTTAGGGGGTTACTGTTCCAATTCCGAATAAGATATGTTGGGAATTTTGCTCTGTGATGGCCCGGTTTAAGGTTGTCAATTTTGATATTCTTGAGGAATCAACTTATCTAGAGACATGAAGTAATTGCCAATGGGGTGGTGTGTATGGTGGATAAAGATGTCGGGGTGTTGACTCTTGAAGTGGAATTGAGCTTGATGCTATTCATATGTTTTGAGGATCTGACAACTTCTTTGAAGACCCTATATCTGGGTTTTTGATGCTATTCATATTGTGCAAAGAAGTTAACGTTATTAATTGTGAAAACAAATAAAAGGATGACATGCCAATTAGTTGGAAACTATAGAGTTTTGTGAGAAGTTCTGCTACCATTGCTGTGAACTTTTTGTTTGATGTATGTTGGTTTAATAACGTGGTGGGTTGCTCTCAACAAATCCTTGCTCTGTCATTGCTCCCAACTAGTGTACAATGGGAGTTTTCTCATGAACTACTGAATCTTCCGCTGTTACAAATAATCTTGAATGTACTGGGTTTGATTTTCTTGGGATTTGTGTTACATTAGAATGGACTTACTAAAGTTTTGGTGGTTTTGTTGTCATAGGACAAACCCATGCTTCTCCCAAATCAACGTTTATATGCAATTTGTATAATCTATCAAGCGTATACTTCTCGGCAACCCTCAGAAAATCCTTTCATTTCCCTTTTGGTCAATGTAAGTACATGTATTTCTCTTTTTTCATGTATCTCTGGTAAGCCAGTTCTCAGTCTAGTTTATTAAAAGATATTTGAATGTGAAAGTCATGTATGTGTTATCATATCTGGAGTATTCAACCAACTCTTGACATTTATTCCGTGATATTTTTGCCTCCTGTGATTTGTCATACTTGTCACTACCAAAAACATACTACAGAATTAAAAATAAATTGGGTATCTATTGCCCTATATTCTTGTACAGTTGTTGGAGTATTGTTAGCTTTTGAGGCAAAGCAGTTCTTTTCGTTACTAAGTTCCCTCATTTTTTTAGCAAAGACATAGCTTTTGTGCCCTGGTACCTCTAGGGTAGTTGAGGAAAGGGGTTTTTAGCTTTGATGTCGAGAAATCATGTCCCAGATTAGAGGATATTTGATCTCGATTGATTGCTACTGTTTTGTGGAGGTTTTTGAGCTTACTGCAATTGTGGTACTATGCTGCGATAGCTGCAAACCATTTGCATTGCTCCTGAAATTGGTTTCATGATACTGAAACCGCTACTTAGACACATTCATGTTGATAATTGTGCCATGAAAGTGATATTTGTACTAGCACTTCTCTTGAAGATGCTATGCTTTTGAGATACAGTAAATTGTATTTTCTACAGTTAATTTTTTTTTGTTTGTTTTTAAGGGACTTCATTTTACATTTGGGGCCAATATGTTGATTTATCAAAATATTTGAAGCTGTTTACTCATAACAAATTGTTTGGCTTTAAGTTCTGTACAACAATTGGTTGGCTTTGAAATGACGGCTATCTATCAACATTTGCGTGTGTACCTCAGATCTATCATTTGTGGAAAAATAGTTGAAGGAACTTCATGTGGTATCAGACTGATGACCTGGAAGGCTATTTTTTAAGACTTTCTGATATAGTATTATAATATTTAGAAACTTCGTTGATTCAATTTATCTTCTGTGACAAATTCATGCATTCCCTTTGTCCGTCTCAGGGGCTGAGATTGTATTATCATAAGTCTGAGGCTTTTAATTGCACTGTAAATCAGTATCAATATTTTTGGGACTGGTAACTGACTTAGCTTCTTAGATTGAGGAGGTTGTGTTAGAAATTAAGAATCTAGGCAATATTCAGCCAACACATCTTGATAAAGTTTGCAATTTTGACCAATTTCTACCTTTCATTAGGTTTTTTTCAGTTGACTTCCTGTCTGGACTCTTCATATCAAGAATTTCTGAAAGCTCTTTTCAACTCCATTATATCTTTTTTGTGGCAAGAATTTGTATTAAGCCCCAAAATCTGCATTTGCTTTGTGCCACTGATGCTATCATCTGTTTTTAATGTCCCAGGTTGCATCTAATGAAGAAAATACCAAGTATGAGAGAGCATTGATTCTCCAATTGTTGGGTTCAGTTGGCAATGGAAGTAAGGAGGTAATTGATCAAAAATTTAGTTTGCTTATAGCATTTTGAGTGTCTATTTCTAGCTTCTTAGGTGTGAGTTGCACTAGATGGGTAGAATAGACCTATTGCATTGTTCCTGAATATTTCCCTGTTAGCATTACAGATTTGTTTCTTTGATGCAGGTTCTTAAACAGTCTGCTTCCGACTACATTAAAGACTTTGATTCTTCATCTATTGTAAGTTTAAATAGCTTATTAGCTGTACATTTATGATCTTTTTACTTACCTGTAGCTTAAGCTCCTATTAAAGGATATGTGATGTCGTTGAGATGCATTAATGTAGTGAAGTTACTGTTTATAGCACTTTGAATTGTAGATTCCTGATGAGAATGTTTATCTGCTCCTTTCTTCCTTCAGACTTTCCCAACTCTTGAACAGTTGCAAGAGCTATTTTGCAGTAAAGCTCATCCAGAGCCTTATAACTGCTTATTTAAGAATGCTTCTGTCAAAAATGTGATTCCAGATCCTGATTTGCCACCTCAATGTGATGCAACTTCAGAAGAGTATAGCTTCTTGCCTTAGATGCTGTGTCAATATCTTGAACTTGATATTCAATTTGGTATACAAAGTTTCTTCTCAAGGTACTTAGTTTTGGCTTTTTTTTGTCAGATTTGACCTACAACCGGGAGCCAAATCCAAAATAGGATCTGGTAGTAGAGATGAAACAATAACTGGGTTATTACAAAATCTGTGTCTAGAGGGGCTAGAGCCTAAGTGGATCCGGCCTTTTCCACCAAGGCTTCCTCTTCAAGATGGGGAGGTTAGAGCCTCAAGTATTAAAGTTTATTGAATTTGTGATTATTTTTTATTTGTTGTTGGACTTGACCTATTTGAACCCTCTGCAGCTGGTTTGGCTCAACCCTGACAATAATCATGAGCTTTTATGGGATTATGCCATGTGTGCGGATACAAGCAGAGGGGCAGCTGTTAGGGATTTAATCGCAAAGGCTTTGAAAGGTCCACTTGCTCCTGCGCAACAAGAGGTGCTTGACTATATTACTGAACTTTGATGGTGATACAATGTTGTACAATAAGTTTAGCATCATTATTCTGTACTATTAATTAGACCATTTGCTAAATGTTTGACTTGTTGTGTAGCTCTATGATTGTAGTCAATTGTAATTTATATTCCTTATGAATATTGTATTGACTATTCAACACAGATCCATAAAGATTCATAAAAATTCTAGCTTAAAATCATGGTTGACTTATTACCTGATTGTTTAGTATGGTGCACCATAGTGTCTGTGTTGTTTTCCTTTTTCTTTAAATGCTAGTTGCCATGCAATATCTAGCATAGTGACCTCAGCCAACAAGATTATGTTGTCTGTAATGGATATATTATGTTTGTTGCTTTTTGGGGTATGTGAAATATGCTAGCAACTACGTTTTATTGCATCTTTGAGTAAATGCACTTTATTTTTTTTTTCACTCCTATATATTTCTTATGAGGGAGGCATCATGCTTTAAACTTTAAAATATAAAATGTAATGTTTGTTCCATTTTATATAGCTTTGAGATTATATATTCTATGACCCTTTATTTATTTTTCTCTTTTTACTTCTGTTAGCAAGTTCTAGTGGAGCTGGCAAATGATCCGAAGCTGGTCTATCACTGTGGATTGACTCCAAGAAAGCTTCCAGTAATCAATTTTGTGAACCTTTATGATTTCTATTCAAGTGTTATAACAGTGATGTTAATAGGAGCCAGTATCTTACTTATCAGGAGTTAGTGGAAAATAATCCCCTCATTGCAGTTGAAGTACTGATTAAGCTGATGAACTCGCCGGAAATATCAGAGTATGTTTTCCAATTCTCTCTATTGTCCTTTCCCATGTAACTGCTTACTTGATATGCATCTTATTCTTTATCACAGTTCCCCCCTTGTATGATTTATTTCACTTCTTGCTTGAATGCAGCTATTTCACAGTTCTTGTCAATATGGATATGAGTCTACATTCTATGGAAGTTGTGAATAGGCTTACAACAGCTGTGGACCTTCCCACAGAATTTGTCCATATGTACATAACAAATTGTATATCCTCTTGTGAGAACATCAAGGTTTATTCCTTCGACTTTCTGCTGGTTATCTGTTTTAGCTTTTGGATAACTAGAATGAATAGCACTTTCTTTAAGAATAAATCTTGTGGTCAGGTCTGTTGGAACGTGAAAGTCTGCTATCAAATTTGTTATTTTGTACAAATGCATTTATGAGGATTTGATAGGGTCAGGTTTTTGCTAAAATTACTTCCTTATGACCCAATATTGGTGCTTGAATATGGGAGTGGTGACCCTGGTTGCATCTGTTTCCTTTTACATGGGGGTGATTTGGATGATGTATATGCTTCTAGCTAAACAATTCTTGTAGTGCTATTAATCATGATCATTTCAATTAATTTATGTAAAATCTATTTAGCAATGGCTTTTGCTGCTGTGTTGGAAGAGTGTCACCGAGTAATTTTGTGTGGGCATATGTGTATGTCTGTGTGTCATGTACCATCATATTATTACTTTGGCCAATTTTATGTCTTTATTTTCACAAATATCATATGGACTTATGGTCTGCAGAGATTAGTCATGATTCATATCCTGTGGTTATCTAGAAGGGAAAAAAAAAACAGATAGCTCACTTCATTTTCTTCCTCTTCTCTAGATTTGTTATCATTGTAATGGTGAGATGGAAAGGACTAAACCTTTAGTCGTGGTTGTCTTTGACATGTAGTGTAGACTAATGAATCAATTCTATAATGTTTTACCTCAAAACATCTTGAATCCTGTGTAATGTAGACTCTGAAGCAATTCTATAATTTACCTCAAAACATCTTGAATCCTATGTTATGTAGACTATGAAGCAATTCTATAATGTTTTACCTCAAAACATCTTGAATCCTTCACTTTTGTTATGTTTGCCAATTTATATTTGATATCTCTCTCC
Source organism: Dysphania ambrosioides (assembly GCA_026401315.1). Classification (NCBI taxonomy): domain Eukaryota; kingdom Viridiplantae; phylum Streptophyta; class Magnoliopsida; order Caryophyllales; family Amaranthaceae; genus Dysphania; species Dysphania ambrosioides. The sequence goes on from CM048666.1 coordinate 4,028,208, forward strand.
TTCTCCCCCTTCCTTCTTTTTTCTGTTTGGGGAGGGGGGAGAGGGGAGAGGGGAGAGGGGAGCTGGGTTGAGTAAGTTGGTAGTGGTGTTTTCTTTCAGGGGCCTGTGTCAATCATGTTTATGTTTTGGTGATTAAACTATCTTGTTTTTTCTCCAGAACTGCTACCAATTGCTTCAGTTAAGAAACAAATGTCTGAAATTTGCCTAATGTTGTGCAGGACAAATATATGCAGAACAGGCTTGTCAGACTTGTATGTGTCTTCTTACAGAGCTTGATACGCAATAAGATTATCAATGGTTTGTCCGGTTTCTATCCCACTGCTTTTTTGCATTTGCACTGTCTTACAGATTTCTTTTATTTGCCTTTCCACCACTTTTCTCATGCTAAATGATTTGAATACCCATGTTTATGTGTTCATGCTATCATATTTTACTCATTTACCACTCACATAAGTCTTGCATATCTAATCCAAAGGAAGGATCTTGCATTTAGCCGGGCACGATGCCTGCAAACCTTTACTATTGTAAATTTGGGGAATGTATTTGCAGTTGGACCTTGATGTACCAATTTGCCTCCACTCAGGCCCCTAGGAAATTTATGCTGGGCAGTTTAGCTTATCTCTGGTTTCAATTTTGATGACTGTAATACAGTATTACTTTTTTTCTATCTGGTAAATTCTCCCCATATTTTTCAGTCAGACATTATAAATTTACCAGTATGATGGGTGAAATTTTATTGTTCAGTGCATGTAGCGGTTCACTCCTGAGGCCTAGTTAGTAAATCCTTCTTTAGCTCTCTTTTTGTAGTCAGAAACCTTGAAATAGGCGAAAACAAAGAGTAAACAATGCTTCTGTGATCTTCACGCTTGGGTTGGGCAAGTGTTGGGAATTTGGGGTGCAGAGAAAAAGAAACAAAAGATAACAGATAGTGTCAGGATGGAGAGAAGAGGGGAGTATTGTATTTAATTTGTTGCCTTTACTTGAATAGGAAGTGTGAAGTTTATATCTTGACATGATAACAAATATAGTGTTATTATGGAATGAGTGATAGAAGTGAAAAACCGGGAATATTGGATGCCTCATTCTTGAACCCTTAGAATTCAGCTGAAGTTTTGGTTTTGCAATTACGTAGACATCCTAGATTTATACAAGGGGATAAAAGTGCTGATACTTTTCCTCTTTGATTTATTTTGCAGTTCAAGATCTCTTTATCGAAGTTCAGGCCTTCTGTATTGAATTCTCGCGTATAAGAGAAGCGGCTGGTTTGTTCAGGCTACTCAAAACCTTAGAGTGATCAATGGACAGTTAAGATAATTTGTCGCACTTTATTATCTTGACCATCAATCCAAATTTTGCTTGATCATTTTTGTATATAGTGTCATTATCCTCGTAGAGTTTCCAGTGGTTCTTTGTTCTTTGTACCCTTATTCTGATAGGTACAGGATTTTTGCTGTAAAGAGTTTAGAGCGGGTCTAATGTACTTACGCTTATCTTTGGCGATTTTGGGGAAATTGATATTATACCAATTCTAATTTTTTGGCTTACCACTTCTTCCTAGATGAGGTATGGAATGACATCAAGTGATTCATGTCAAGTATGATCTTGATATACTATTTTTCGTTGTTTCTCCAGTACCCCATGTCTACATCAATCTATAATTTGATATCGATAGTTGAAAAATTTTCCTCTTGCACAATTAAATTCCGGGGTTCTTGTCTCGCCTAATTTAAGAAGATTGGTTGCAAGAGTTAATTAGACATTGGAACAATTTCTTTCCAAGATGATGTAATTCTGTTCACTTCTAATTAAGGAGATGATTGTCTAGTATAAGTATCACATTCCATGATGTTGGAGTGACTTAGGTGCAAAACATGTTCTTTTTAAGTCATTTCTACCCAAATATTAGTTTCTTAGCCTAAATGCTTCATATATGAGATACTTTGACTCCAAACGACATATTTGGAGGGATTTAGGTGTGCTTTAGGCAAATATGTTCTTTTTAAGCCATTTCTATCCAAATACTAGTTAGCCTAAATGTTTTATTTTTTTTATTTTTTTTTATTTTGAACTATTTTAAATCAAAACAATGTATTTGGAGTGATTTGGGCCTATTTTGAGCAAAATCTATAGATTCTATTTCTATCCAAATACTAGTTCTTTAGCATAAATGCTATGCTCACTTAGCATGTAACAAGATATGTATTGCTCCCCATGATGTGCAGCCAAAACAGCAGGGATCCCTTGCATTCCTGTTCAGATTTCGCATTAGGCACCCTGCAAGTGTTACTAATTGAGGCTACTAACCGAAGTAATCACAGTTGCTTTGGAAAGTCTAGCAATGAAGAAATTGGAATTGTTTTAACAGAAAACTATATCTTCACTAAATTTAAGTATATTCACACTCCGAATACAGACATACAGTGTTTATGGCATAAAAGAAAAATGCATTGCTGGCCCTCAGTAGTTCAATCTTAAAGAATGTCTTAAGGAAGTTAATCCTATTCAATAAAACTCAATAACATCATCTTTTAAATCTATAGCTCATATGGTAGGAGATGATAACACGTACGGAGTAGTAGTAAGTTCAATCTTTCAATAAATTTAATTCTACTTGTGAAAATCCCCCCCTCCCCCTCAATCTCTCCTAATAGGCATCACAATACCTTCATAATTTGAAAAACGAGGTTTAGATCTTCTTCAATTCTCCTTAAAAATATAATTAATCAGAAAAAACCATTTTTAGTTAATAAAAATTGGTTCTAATTAGTGAGAAGAAGTTTCATTCCATAATAATCAATTTTAATTAGTAAAATCAATAGTCTCATGCATTAAAGCATTAATAAGTCAGTAATATTCAGTTTTAGTAAGTAAAAATTAAGTGAAATAAACATGGTCTTGGACTCTTGGTGGTTATGCACGTACCTTACAATCAAGTTAGTTGGAAAAGGGTTATGCATCACCAAATTGTAAGTTAATCTTCCAAAGATTAGAGAAACTTCTCAAATCCCGACTTGTCATTTTCCAGAGAACCAAAATCCCATGTAAGATTTCACTATAATAGAGCATTTATACGTAATAATGTGGGAGAAATAATAAGGGTCAGATTCATGCATTAGTCCCCTTAGCAATACAATAGGCAATAATGTGGTACATTCCTTGGTACGGTATGCCATTTAAATGATGCCCACTATAAATTTAATAATCCTCTAAAATCTAGGTCTAGTTTACTGATTAGTAGGTTAATTATAGTACTTTGCACCCAAATAAAGGTACATTATAGTACTAATTATAAATCAATAATTTAGGACGCATCTAAATCTTAATGGATTATGTTCCTACTTATAATAACATTATATTACATTAATTGTACGGTTCAGTCATTATTGTTGCCAGCCCGAAGTTCTTAGACATCATACGTGGGCAATTTTATAACTCAAGTTCCTTCTTTTTTTTTTTCTAAGGTAATGTAGCTTTTGTTTTATGGATTTGATCTTATACTAAGATAACAAGAGGTTAGTAATGATCTTCGGATCTTTTGAAAGCTAACTTTATTCTAATTCTAGGATTAATATATATTGAGAGAGTTAGAGCTTTGTTGTTAAAGCTATCACAAAGTATTATATACACACAAGACACAATAACACATAAGACACAATAAAGTTAGTGTTCCTGGTAAAAGTGATATCTCAATATAACAAAAGTTATCCCTTAAAATTGATAAAGATTGATACATATGTTGTGTTAAGGGGTACTTTTTGTTATATTAACGGCCGCTTTTATTAGGAATATAATAACTTTATTGTATCTCGTGTATCTAAAATACTTTTTGTTTAATTATAGATGTAAGTTTTAGGACAATAAGGGTCTATATAGTAAAGAGATCCACTTTATTTTTCATCAAAGACATTTTCATATATCTTGAAAATCACCTTTAGCTTCTACTTCAAATGTTAGACATAAATTAAAGGTCATCGTCATATCTTGTTATAAATATGAATCATTTTGAAGTGATATACTGCACATCGAGACACATTAAAATTTTTTTGGTGACTAAATGAATCTCTATTGGAAATATTTAGACATGAATATTATTTTCATTTAGATTATTATGTATCTGCATCAATATTTTATCTTGATCAATTATATTAATTTGTGAATTTTTTCATTTGACCCGAAGCTTTAGTGAGAGATGTTTTGATTAATCATAAATTAGTTTTTCGATGACTAATAGCTACTTTTGGAAGTACTTGACCTAAATCTATGTGTTCAAGGTAAATTGAGTCAGTACGACTGCATAAAAAAGAAATTTTTATTAGAAAATGTCTCAAAATACAATATTTATACGGATTTTACATTGAGGATATCTTGTGAATTAAAAAAATTGGTTTAGGTACCTTGTGAATTCCCACAAACTTTGAGGGTACTTTGTCTAGTGATAAATCCCTTCATTATTCTAAAATGTAAGGGAAAACTTGAGGGATTTCAAGATTGATTGACTATATATAAACCAATTGGAGATTATTTATATTACTTAAAATATAAATTATAGATTATTTTGTTTTTGCCTTTGCTTTTGATAATGTTAAACCTAATCCTTAGCCCCCCCCCCCCCCCCCCCCCCCCCCCTCTACATGTTTTGATATTAAAATTTTAATAAAATTAAAACAATATAATATATTTATCATATATTCCAACTTTCTAACATTTACAAATGGAAGTAAATAAATAAATATATATATTGTTCATGTAGTTATATGTAGTGTTATATTACATTTAACGAAACCTTTTATTTTCTTTATCCAATCATGACATAGGCCGGATTTAGATGAAGTGAAATACCAGAATATATACCTATGAAACATAGATATCGCAAGAATAAAATTGCAAATTACTATATATAAGAATATGATCATCAATTTTCCACCAAGAGTATATTAATTACATAACTCAAATCACTCACCAAGTAATTTAATGATCACTATACATGCTTAGTTCCAAATAAAATATGGAACTACTTTACATGGAGCTCTTACAAAAGAATTTAGCTTGTAGATAATAAACCTAACAAAACCATTCTAATTGAGATCAAGAGTTTGTACACCTCCCTAACTCTTTCTTCTAAGGGCACTACCCCTTCCTCTAATGCCATACAACTTCTTCTCAAATTGTCAACATCAACACTAGTTGTTCTTGGGGACTTCACTTGATCTTGAACAATTTGAGCATTCTTCACCATCGTTTCCAATTCATTCATCCTCCAAGGAGCACACTTCTTTTGTCCCTCGTTTATGATTACTTTAAGTTCATTCAAAGAACTAGACCATGTTGTGGACAACTTGGACTTTGTTTTCAAAAACCCTTGTCTAGTTTTGAATGACAAGGCTCTTTGAAGGAGATGGCAGCCCATTGATGCAACTTCTCTTGAACCACTTAAAGCTTCATGCAACTTCTCATCTTGTTCGCCGTGACTTGCTTGCTTCTCCTTTCTTCCCATCAACCGGCACAATCGAGGACTACATCTGTCTAATGTTGCGCATCGTGCCTCTACTTTACTGCACTCCTTGAACATTTCTTGACAACTACGTCCCTGTATTGCGAGCGACCTCGTGGCCGTTTGTAGCGAGTCTACGTACTTGTGTACCGCATCTATCTTTTCTACCAAGCCATTGCAAGCATCTAGCAACTCGATGTTGTCTTGTAAGTATGACTCTATCATTTCCTTATCCAATTTGGATAAAGTTACATTGGTGTTGGTACAATTGATCACCTGTTCTCGTGCTACTTTTTGAGTGACTATTGTAGCATCAAGAACGTCAACTAGCCAACTTGCACTGGCATATTCGTACTCCGATGATCTAAGTGCATCAAGCTTTGCTGTGACTTCTTTGGAGAACCGAGTTTGTTCAGGCAACGGCGTGACCACCGACGAGGCCGATCGCTTTGCTGTTGGTCGCAGCCGTGAGAGGCTTCTAAGGATGGATGTGGCCCCCATTTTTCCCTAAGGTATGTCACCTAAATCTCGATATATGCTTAGTTTAGCTAATGGATTGTTTTTGAGCTTTGAACTTAGCTTGTTGCGCGTTGCGACTAAGTAGCATTACATCACCAAGTTCATATATATATATATATATATATATATATAAGGTAATAAGGGGTCCAAGACCATACTATTAAAAAAAATAATTGGGTAAGGCAACAAAGGTGGGCCCTCCTATTGCCTAGTGTGCCCTTTGGGAGGGTTTAAGGTAGAGCAATTAGCAACGACAAATGAGGACTGATATTATTGGGGGGGATGATTGAGTTCTCATGAGCTGTCTAGGATACTGTGTCCCATCCATATTTGGCCACGTCTATAATTTAACTTGCCCTACTAGCTAGATGAGCCACGCATCAGCCTGCCACTGGTTAGTTGCACGAAATATGTCCTGGGAGTTGGGACTTACACCAACGGATATATATAAAAGTTCAAGCTCCTTTGTAATTATAAGAGATTAATTTGCTGATATATGTAATTAGTCAAGAATTAATTAGTTAGATCTAAACTAATGTCGTGGACATGCATTGTGAAAACGACGAGCTCCACATGGCATGCAGATGAAACTGAGCATGGACATATGTTGTTCGGCTGTTTGCCACGTTTGGAATTCTGCATATATGATCTTGCTGATCTTTAATATAGTGATATAATATATAGTTTTATGATCAGTTATGGAATGATGGTGTGATTTTAACGAAGTGCAAATAAAAGGGTTTCTTTATTTAGCAGTAGTATATATTCAATTGCTATGATTAGTTGGCGAATCGGTATCTGGTCACTGAACATGGATACTGTGAACTCATGCATGTGTTCATCATCAATATTATATTAATAAGTAACTCTTGTTATTACATTAATCATCAAAGTGGATTATATTTTCTTTCTTTAATTTTTTCTCATATTTGATAAAAAAAAAAAAAAGATTATCATGTTTACTAACTCAAAACGCCTCACATAAATACTTTTGTACATGACTCTCAATTTCTCAGCATAAATTCTTAATTTACACTAATTACAATTACGCATTTTAATGTTCTTCCTCAAGAAGAATTTTTGCAATATATTGTTATTGTGTGAACTGCCTTCAATTTTTCCTCCTTTATAGGCTATCGAATCATAATAAAAGGGGGTATCATGATATATTATCTAAACTTAACAAACATGAAATTTATATGCAAGGAAATTCATTATTTTTTAATTTATTCATACTTAATCACAATCAACATATATCATTTTATTCCTCGTATTTTAAATGTATACCGTACATTTACACGTATACATCTACTTTATAACTAGAAATAACAACTTTAAGAAATTTCTTAAAGTTACTACTTGATGGAATTTTAAAGCGGGAAAGCAAGAAATATCAACCGGAAAAAAAAAGAAATAATAAAATGAGGACGCTGTCTTTTTTTAAAACCCTCCACCTCAGCGTAGTGTTTTCCGATCACTCCCTCCTTCAAAACCATCTCTGCCGTTTTATCCGCCGCCGATTCTTTCTCTGGCCATGAGCGCTACCGAAATCCTGAGGACAGAGAAGATACGAGAGCGTTTATCATGGGAGTAGTGCCAGCGAACTACACGAAGGAATAACAGTATCAACAAATGGAGGATGACGTCATTGATCGTAGCGATTCTGAAATTGTTTTCCACATTCGCAAAGCTCTCAAGTCAGCTCACACTGTACTACTCTTCAATTACTTTTTTTCGACATTTTTTTTTGTTTTTAATTAGGTTAAATTACAGTGTTAGGTACTTTGTAAATAATGATGAATTTTTGGGATTTTACATATGTTTTGAACAATTAGGAAGTGAAATTATTGGAGTTTTTTTTAGGTTTGAGGTGTTAATTTGTTGATAATTGTGATTAGTTGTGTTTAATTATGCAATGGATTGCCATTTTCAAAGTTAACTTTATTGTAATTCATTGGTGTTTTTTTTTACTCAATTTGAGTACCAATTGAATAAACTTGAGAACAAGAGGGAGTTGTGTAAGAAAAAGGAACACCTCATGAAAATGAAAAGGTGAAAAGAATATGTTGTTAGAAGTCTTTGTTAGCGAGTATGAGAAGATCAGAAGATGATAGTGACGTTTTACAACGAACTTATTGGGTTGCTGCATTACAATGAGCATCTCATGTCTGAGGACGTAACTATGCTTGTGGTAAGCTTTGATGTATAATTTTGAAGTTGCTTTTTGGTTGTATTATGTATGCAGAATTGTGGCTGTAATGCATTTCTCATTACTTGGCAAATGAGCTATAGGCCTTATCCAGAGCAGTTTCAAGCATAGATAGTGTGCACCATGAAAGGTATAGGTTTTAGCAGGATTCATTGGATTGTCTAGAGCCTTTGACCCTCTTAAGTTTCCCATGGTTTTTCACCCAAGAGCAATTTTATAATACTCTGCATTTAAAGCACCTTCAAGGACCATTATTTCCCTGTTCTTGCAGACCACGGTAATATCTTTATATATTTACGCAATTGTGTGTTTTTGCATATCTTTAATACAAGCATGTGGAGCTTTGGTCCTGATGTCATTGATGCTTTGATTGAGTGGTTTGTATCCCTGGTATGTATTCTTCAATGAACCATGGTTTTGTGAGACTTGGTTTATTTTGTCTCACTTCACATACTGCAGGCTGCCTCGAGTGGTAAATATGTTGATTCATGCTTGGATATGATTGTATGCAACATCACTCCTCCTAGGAGATTTGTTGAAGCACTGAAATTTCCATATGGTACAAAGAGGGACCATGTTTTGATTAGAGTGTATTCTGCTCTGGAATACATTGCAGGCCTGGTTCCACTTGCTCCGTCACGATTATTTCCCATTGTTCTGCAGAGAATGCCTAAAGTTTTCCAGAATGTGCCAAAACCAGTAAGCTCACAATTTTGTCTCTCTTTTGAAAGGCCTGTGTTGTTGTATTTGGCGATGTGCATATACAATTATACACTAGTCCATACACTTTGTTGGATGTTTTTCTTTTTGTAAGAGTTACTAAGCAGCAAAATAGAACAATTATTGTAAGGAGAGAGGACAATGGAATATCTAGAAGCTTGATTGTTTGTATTTAAATTTTTTATAAGGCGTTTTTTAGCTCAATTTTTCATTAGGCTAGTAACTGAACCCAGTGGATTTGTTTAGTATAGATTCAATTATTAGCCTCGCTCTTCCCCCTTTGCTTTCTTCTCCTTAAAACCTAGTTTTTCTTTGTTCATCTTGGGGTTGCCTCCGACTTTCTGGGTGATGGTTAGCTCCTAATTACTTTTAAGCTTTTTGTTGTTATTGTTTATTATATCTTTCTATTTAACTCTCTATCAGTGAGTTTTGCATGTCAAATGATGACTTATGAATATGATCATATATTAGAATCTAGTTCAATTTTTGGGTTTTTATAGGTTTATGTTAATGATATGAGTTTAACTGGGTTGTGAATGTGCAAGTTCAAGATCTTATGATTTCTACTCTACAATGATTGTCACTTAATCTAATTTCATATCAAGTGAAGTAGTACTATTGAGAGACCAATTACATAGAGTGTGTGGTAGAGCTCAAAGACTGGATGAAGGTTTTTATTATTCGATAATAAATGAGGCTTCAATATTTTTATTTGTTCTGTTTCCGTTATCCCCTTGTATGATATTGATCCCAAGCCAGCTATACCAATCTTAGAGCATGCTTGGTATGAATATATGAAAGGAAATGGAATAACATAAGAAGTGGAAAGGATAACGTTAAGTGTTCCCATTATTAGTACTTTGGTATACCTAAGGAAAGGAAACACATGCCATAAATTGAGATAGAGGAGGGTAAGAGATTTTGTTATCATAGGTTTAGACAAATAGGTGATAATGATTTACCTTTAGGATATGGATTTTGTTACTTATTTGTCATACCAAACACTATGTAATGGAAATGGTTATTTGATTCCATTTCCACCGCTTAGAAAACACTGTACTAAACATGTTCTTATAGTCAAATATATTTCCATTCTCCAGAATGTGAATTGATTGAGATTTTATATAGTTCCTCAGTATTTTTCGTTCATCTCACTTGTTGTAGCAATGAGGTGAAAGAGTTAGTGGAAAATGAGTTCCTTTTTTTTTTTTTTTAACTTGGTAGGAAAGAAAAAGTTTAGCGACATTGGTATTGTTAAATAGTATAATGGACTTATTAGAGGGGATAAAAGAGAGAACTTCCTTTTCCATGAAAGGATTAAAGCAAAAGTTATTAGAACAAAAAAGCACCCCTAAACGGAAAGTAGTAAGAAAAACAAAAGAAAAAAAAAAACGGAGGGAGTGAATGTTGAATGATATTTGCAATATCTTTAGGTGGCTCATTGCCAAAAGAATATCTTTAGGTGGCTCATTGCCAAGAAAATATCTTAAGGTGGCTGTAAGTGCTCACTAATGTGCTGATTTCGCCCCCAGTGTAACAGCTTTTGAATGGTTCCCGTTTCTTATAATCTTTGTTTGAACTCTGCAGTTCCATTCGCCCAAGTTTTATTTACACTATGGTCCGGGAAACATATGAAGATGATGAAGGCAACAGTGATGAGGAATTTGATTTTTTTCTACCCAGATATCAATAAGGTAGCATCCTGAGATGAAGGAATGTAGAAAGTTTTGGAAGACTATTATCTCGACGAATTTAATGATGATTGAACAAGATATCTATCACACCTAAAGAGACTGCTCAAAAATATTTTTTAGAGCAAGTCACGCACTCCTAAGCAAATGCCGTCTAAACTTAGATCATCTATGAGCGCAGAGTCTTTGTAGTGCTTTCCCTTTTCCAGTTGGTTGTCTTCTTGAGTAATCTAAGATCCCATTGGAATCCGCTGCAAGATGTGCCACAAGCCTGGTACATTACAGTAGAGATGTTCATTGGCTGAGGCCTCTTCTCGATATTCAAATTGACGACATCTCTCAGAAATGAGAATCACGGCTAGAAAATTGCTGTGCCTGCAAGATTGTGTTGTAATTCTCTACAAATTTTGTTTGCTTTTTGTAATCTTTTATAGTGATTCAGAATTTGAAGATTAGTTCAGCAAAATATGTAACATCTCAAATCCTACTCCCAAAGTGGAAGATTAGTGAATCTACACTGGGAGGTAAAAATTGTAATTTAAAGACGATAAATCGAAGTTAAGACTATATATTTTGTGCTTGTTTAATCAAAGTACAGTGTTTATTGGTATTTTGTTGAGACATGAGCTTGAAGTGTCAATCTCTTTAATAAGTCATTATTGGATCAACTGGAATTCTGTTGCCGCAACAGTTATATTCTAGACTTTTTTTTTTTTTTTTTTTTTTATCCAGAATGTGGTAGTTGGTAAAGGAATGTTGCATTTTCATGTTTATTTCCTCCTGTGAGCTCACATAAGAGCATCCGTATCAGACCACAAAATTTAACGGAGTATGTAACATTAATTTGATCTGACCAAAAGCATGTCCCTATTTATTTAACCTTATTCTAAGAGCTGTTACAAACGTTGTTGCGACAAGTTTGCATGGGACTAATATTTTTTTGACGAGGTTCATGCAGGAGTGTTACTCAAATAGCTAATTTCATTGTAATCTCCAATTTTATTTCAAGGCATTTACTGTGTGATCAAGCAGCAATCTCGGTATATAGCTCTCAGATTTTCTCTCATTCTCTCTCTCTCTCTCTCTCCACTGATATCTCGCATTGTATTTGCTAGATACTAACATTAGTGTGCACCCCTTTCTGTATATTTGGGGCAGTGGAAATGGCGCAGTTAGAGTACGTGCATAGCTGCAATAAGAGGAGGAAAAGGTCATCAGCCGATCAAGGGGTTTTTAGGTTCAAGTCTTTTTGCGAGCCGGGCTATCCTACACAGTTTGATGGCCCTTTCTGGAAGAATGTCAGAGCATTACTCGAATTTGGGCATATGGAGAGTATTCATGGTACCAATGGTATGATAAGCTGGTCCTTTCAGCTTGAAGTTCATCGTCATCGACCTGATCACCGTGTCTTTTTGTTTATTATCGAGGAGCCTATTGAAACTTCAAACTACCTCTACTGCAGGCATTGCCGTTACATAGGTACTTGCCCTAAACTTGTGGACTGTGGTCTAGCTACTGCTTTATGTTTACGTCTTCCAAATAATTTGAATGAGGAAGTTGTCTTATGGAATTACTCCCTCCACCTCGTGAAAAGTATGTTCATATCTTTTTAGGGACTAATTTTTTTTAAAATTATTTTTAAAATTAGGTTTCGCACCAAACTATTTTTAAAAATAAGCTTATTTTTGTTCGGAATAAAATCTGTCCAGTGCAACGAGTTAGATTGGGGAAAATCGTTGTCACTCAGAAAAGAAAAAAAAAAAGTAATTTCTTTTAGAAAATTGATGCTCAAGACAACGATTTTAAAAATATATATATTTATTTATGTGTGAGGAAAATTGTTATATGGGACAACGGTTTTAGTTTTCGTGAAATCACAACGATTTAGCTTTCAATCCAGCAGCCCAATATCCCAAATTTGGCCCAAATCAACAGAAAATGATTTCACCTTTTCTAAATCGTCACTGTCCTAAACAACAACTTTATCCCAAATCTAGAGAAGCTTATTTTTCAAATTATTTTGTTATGGAGCTTAAAATTAAAAATATTTTTAAAAAGAAGCTTCAATAAATTTCCTTATTATCACAATGTCTAGTAGTTTTTACGCTCTACTATCTCTCTAATGTTGGTCTGTGTCTTATTCACAAAAAACTTACGGAATAATTCCACAAACAGAAAGTGAAAAAGGTGATGATCCCATGGTTAGCATAGAATTCCTACTAGTTAGCACTATAGCAGAAGGTTAGTCCTCCACTTGCCAGAAGCTGACAGTGTTAGGCATTGATATTGGAAATTGATATTGTTAAATTGGACTATCATGCTGATATGGTGGTGTTCGAGTGATTTCTTTTGCCGAAATTTTTCAGTTTTCCTGATTGTGAATCTTTAGGGACAGTAAACTATTCTTGATGAAATTCGAGATACTAAATGGACGATTAATTCTCCCATCTTCTTAGATTCTTAGAAAAGAAACTAATGAAAGACCAACAAACAATGCTTAAACTTTTGTGGGTCTTATCAGGAGTGCTATTTACTGCAACTGTTGACTGTAACAGGATGGGGACAGCATATGATCTGCAACATGAAGTATCACTTTGTTGTTCCCTCCAAGGAAACGGCAGCAATTGCATCAACGAGCTGCCAAGGTAATTGCTGTGCTGATGGTACAATTTTAGCTGCAAGATGCGGTACCAAGTCCTGCAGCTTGGTGGAACTGGAGGGTCACACTTTGCATGGAGTGTTCCACTGCAACGGCTTTGGGCATTTGCTCTGTGTTAATGGCCTTGAAATGAGTTCAGACTTGAGTGGTCACCAGCTCATGGATTTTTGGGACCGCATCTGCACTGGCTTGCGTGCAAGGTATTCAGTCATCTTCGTCCCTTCAAGATTTGCCATGTTATTGTTTATAACAGCTGGAATTCAGGAGGTGTGAGGGAGGAGCTACAAGTTTATTACGGTGACATTTTACAGCCCCATAGATTTCCGTGATGCCTCTTTAATCCCTCTAAAACACTCAAATCACCTAAATTACTGGTGTGATATGCTATAAAAAGCATTCACGGTCTCGCATTATAATTTAGGCAAAGCTCGAGAGGTGAAATATTGCCCTGAATTTTATGTTACTATGAGTAGGCATGACTATTGACTAGGAAAAGATTATCAAGAATTCTAGAAACTCTCGGAAAAAAGGCTAGCTGAAAGGAGAAGTTACGAGAGTATAAAATACTTTTATACTGCCTCAAAAGCTCTTTTCCTTGTTTCTATATAAAATACTTTTAGATGCCCGTCGTTGAAATGTGAGTGACAGGCAGATACTATGAACACTTTGAAGAGTTGACAGATGAAATGTTATTTTTTGTGCAGGAAAGTGAGCCTGACAGATATATCACAGAAGAAGGGCATGGACTTGCGACTACTTCATGGACTTGCATATGGTGGGCCCTGGTTTTCTCGATGGGACTACAAATTTGGGCGTGGAAGCTTTGGAGTTACAGAATCCATGTACCAAAAATCAATCCAGGCTTTACAGAACATCCCCTTGTGCCTTCTCTTCCACCACTTAAGACCCTCAGACAATTACCTTCCTGTCATATACTCAAGGTATCAGGGTTTATCTGAGCATTCCTTGATAACCCTTAGTGACCTTTTCCACTTCATGCTAGAGCTCAGGACCCGTCTCCCAAAAGAGACGGCTCCTTCTGAGTTGTTCAATCCTGGTATTCTTCTAGAAACTTCCTGTAGGTGGTCCCCTAAACGGGTTGAAATGGCCACCCGGGTCATAGTTGAATCCTTAAAGAGGGCTGAGCCCAAATGGGTGTCAAGACAAGAGGTCAGGGATGCAGCAAGGGTATACGTTGGTGATACAGGACTGTTAGATTTTGTGCTCAAGTCACTTGGTAATCATGTTGTGGGTAAATATCTTGTTCGTCGTAGCTTAAATCCCGTAACCAAAGTACTGGAATATTGTTTGGAAGACATGTCAATTAGCCATGACCATGGCCTAATGTTGAGGGAGCCCAAGTCTAATATGATGGCAGTTACTAGGGTTCAACTCGCAAAGGACATCATGTACCTCTACAAATCCACATTAAAAGAGAGAAAGGCCATATCAGGGTCAGGCAGTACAATTTTAATAGCTAGCAGAGTGATCCTTGACAGCAAACACCTTGTTAAAGAATTTAATTATCTTCACAACCCTCCACCGAGGAACAAATTCAGTACTGGGGAGGAACTAGTTGATTTGTTCTGTACTTTGCAGCTGAAAGATAAGCAACTTATGCAGCCTTATGAAAATGTTAAAGTAAAGGGGAGCATGATCATTGAAGGATTGAAGCGAGAGGTTGAAAAATGGTTCAGAGAAGTGTATTGGGGAATGAAGGGATTGGTGATTCAGTCCATTGTAAATGTTAATGCAAGTGACACAGATTTTGTTTGTGGAGTGATTGAAGAGGGGAAGGATGCCATTTTTGAAGCAGGATTCATTGGAGATGGGAATGGAAATGAGAATGGGAATGGATCACTAATGCAAGGATGGAATATGAATGAACATGGAAATTATTGCCACAATCAAGGTTATGGATGCATAGACTGTGCCTGTGGAGCTAAAGAGGATGATGGTGAAAGAATGGTTGCCTGTGATATTTGTGAAGTCTGGCAGCATACTCGGTGTGTCAGGATTCCAAACAATGAAGAGGTTCCTAGAATATTTCTTTGTGATCGTTGTGAGCAAGACATTATCTTGTCTCCTTCTCTGGTTATGTAGGTTATTCTATAGATAACTACTTACCATGCATGATAGTTTTATTATGTAATACAAGTCTAAGCTTAAGCATGCAAAAAGTCTTATGTCTACCTGGCCTACTGAGGCATAGAACCTGTGTATGTTGTGAGAGAAATCGCACAAGATGAGTCAATATACCAAATGGCTCATAGAACATTCGTTAGAAATTATCTAAATTTGGTCATTGTGGACGAAAGAAAATTCCAGTTTAGTAAAGATTGACCAATTAATAGTCATTATCAACCTGAATATTTTGTTTCATGTTCACGTTCAATCATAAGTAATTATATAATGCAGTTTATCTAACTTCTAAAATTGAGGAGAAATGATCTCCACAAGTCCTGAACTCGTAACTTCAAATTAGAAACACATCATAACGTTAAAGTCACTTGTACTTGAATTTAAAAAGCTCAACCTAAGAATTTCATAACTATGAAATTATTCCTATGCCATGCTATGATCATATTAAACCCATAGTAATCATAATACGATGTCCTCTGATCGGATGCGAAATCATCTAAAACGCTTGAATATTGAAGGTTATATGTTGTATTTGAAATATTTATAAAAAAAATCCAAAACAAAAATAAAAGTAACTAGGTCCTTCTTAAGGTCACATTAGGAGGTTATGAACCATTTCTATACTTTATATCATGTTTTTAAAGGCCCTAAAAAAGCAGTTTTAGATGTCAATTAAATGAGTGTTTAGAATCAAAATAATTATTCTCACTATTAGGGTCTAAGATGACACTTATGGTAAGAAAATCATGGTATTCTCCCTCAAGACACCCAGAATTTTGAAAATAATTATACACAGATATTTTTCCAATAAGTTTTGGATTTGAATTAAAGGTATTAGGTGTTTCTTATTGTCATTAAGGAGTTTTATGATCATGTCAAAATATATGGTTCAATCGTTATTAAATAGGGCCTAATATGATCTTATAAGGCGTAAAAGTGTTCTTTCATTAAGTCTAAAATTATCTAGAAGACCAAATTACGAAAGGTTATTATCCACTTTGAGATATTTTTAAAAAATTTTCTGAAATTTAACTACAGGTTGTGAAGCCTTATAGGATCATGTTGAAATTCAAGCATCTCATGAATGGAGATGTGCTTTGGTACATTATTTATTGTATATTCTTTTTTTTGGCATTCCTATTCATTGTATATTTGTATATAGGAAATGTTAGATTTCTAACGGAACGTCAAGTCAAATACAGGGTTCTATTTATTCAACCTATGAAACATTGGTGTCGAACAGAAGCTCAGATAGAGCATTTGCAAACCCAAAAAGAAACACACACCCATTAAAAACGTTTGCAAGGACTAGTGTAGAGCAACCGGAGAAATGATCATCCCACTCCAACTTTGATCGCCATATTTTTCATTTGCTCATTCCATCTCCCAGCTCTTCAGAAATTGAAGATGATTGAAATTCTGAACAAGATTATCAATGACTCCAATAACAAAGAGGATTCTCACGGCTTCATCCAACTATGAACTAAGTAAAAAAATTTCCCGATATTCTTGGTCACTTGTTTCCTCAACGGCTGTACAAAAAGTTCTTAGTCTTCCACAATAACCCCATTTTCCCCATAGCATATTACAAGCTTTAGGTATTGTATATCGACACTATGTTGGTTGGCTTTCCATGGTCAAGAAAATAGGATTATCTACTGCCGCCTTCAATGATATGCAAATGCTAGAGAAAGAACGTGACTATTGTCAACCTTCCTCAAGTACTAGTATCGACTCAACATTAGAAAACAAACGAGCCAACAGAGGTGCCACGAACTTATACACCACTTAATGATGCCTTGAAAATTAACAAGAACATATTCAGAGTTTTCAACTGAAGATATATCACAAGTTACAATCCCTATACTATCCATATTGGCTACTTTCAATCACAGATCGACTTCAACAGATATTAAGATTAACAGAGACAGCGGCTAGTTTGGAGATAGAAAATGCACCCTTGCAAGCTGGTATTCTTTTCCGGAGACCCAAACTCCAGTTTGAGACCACTCCACATCCTCCCAATCAAGATTCTCCTCCAATACCTGTTGAAGAATCAAGGACGTGTAGGTAATTGTAAGAACAAAGGTAAACAGACGCACTCAACAATGACTTTTGACAAAGACCAATTGTATTCCTCTATCCAGTGTAGTAAACATGATTTCTCAGCACAAATAGGCACACATATTTGCTGTTACTCCGAACCGTTGATTGCATCAACCATGAGTATGTTTAAAAGTGTCTGACTCAGTTATTTTTTGAAGTGACAAGGGTCTTTACACATGGGTTCTTGAGGTAAAATAAAGATCAAGCAGAGCTAGTAATAGAAAAAGGGGAGATAGTTACCTCCACATGTTCAGCAGGCAGAGGGATACCAATTGATCGCATAAACTTCTGCGGAAGGGGCTTCTTACACTTAGACCATCGGAACATGTCTACCACCATGTTATCTCCTTCTGCAACACTTCGTTCACCATTTGCAGAATGAACATGGTTCTGAGACTTGTCCTGCTCTGCTTCATGTATCTGTGAGACAGATGGAGCTTTAACTATCTTCTCTCCATTAAAGCAGAGCTCATACCTATACATGATGAACCCCATCATAAAAATATCACAATGTTTAGTACCAACAGATGTGATTGGGGAGGGAAGTCATTCTTTCACTCTCTACATTTTAAAAAAATTATCCAAAAAAAAAAAAACCATTGGGCACTATGCCAATCTTCAGTTCGTCAACACATATAATGTTGCTATGAAAGAATAACATAAAAAACAGCAGTGACCAACGAGAATGCTTATTGAAGAACTAATATTGACAACATATTACTGAACAAATAAACAATGTTGCTATGAAAGAATAAACATAGAAAACAGCATTCACCAATGAGAGTGCTTATTTGAATAATATTGACAACATACTACCTGCACGAATGAGTTTCTAAATAGAGAACTTCTCCCTTCTTCAAGCGTGCTGATGTGTACAAGGGCTTCTTTAACCCCTTGTCAGCTACAATACTAATACTATATTTGATCCTGTAAAAGGAATTAAAAAAAGGATAAAAATATGAATCCACACAAGTAACTATTAAACAAGAGGGAGGAGAAAGCAGACAATCTCCCCTATAAGATAAACAATAAGGCACAGAAGCAATACATCTAAACACAAGTAACATTCAAATAAAAGCTGGCATTCAAAAACAAAAGGAAAACACGAAGTGGGATCAATTTTAGTACATAATGAAACAATATTAATATTCCTGACATAACCATAGAAGATAAAACAAAAATCTAGTCTATTATATGATTATTTCTGGTAAAACTGCTTTGTTTTTCAAATAAAACCTCACTAATTTATTTAGTGTATGGCTCAATACATTTTTTTACCAGTAAGACTGAGCATCAAAACTTTCCCAGAAGGCCAGAACCTTAATCTTGGCGGGATCCACAACAGGTTGTTTACTAATTATTACTTGATGTAGTACATCAATATTGCAGCATCATGAGGATATCCTGGTACCATAGAAGACTACTGAACATCATAAAAACTGTGTATATCTATTGAAACTGATATTCTTTCCTAGACTTTTTCTCCATCGAATCTCACTTAAATTCCCAACAGAAGGAATATGCACAGGCAGACAATGAAACTTAATATTAGAAAGGCCAAAACATGAGTTTTGTTAAAAAGTGCCTAGCAATCTAGAGCCGTTGGGTGAATGAAATCAAGCATAAAACAAAGTACTCCCAATGTCTTAATATAGATAACCCACATTGAATAAACTTGCAAACGAAGAAAGATACCACATGATGTACAGAGCATTGATGGTAGAAAAATGACTGAATAAGTTTATTTTGTACACAATGATGCTGTGCTCAAGCTTGATGAAGGGCACAATAGGAAAAATAGTAGACCAAATAGTAGAAAGTAGCAGAAAGAAGCGCATTCAAACGGGGTAGAGTGTATTGATCAAGTAAAATTAAGCTTCTCAGGGAAATCAGCTATACTTAGAACACAAGCAGCGAGTTGTAAACACAAGAACACAACACCTAGAGCATAATAATATATTAAAAGTTGAACTCAAGTATTCACAAGTAAGATGGTATACCAAGGTTCATTGCAGAGGTTGTATTGTATTGTGACTTCCCGTACAAATCTTTGCTGTCGCAATGCATTCTGGAAGAATAAATAATCATAATCAATAATGTTCAACAAGATAAACAGATGTGGGAAATTTCTAAATTAATCAACAGTGGTCAACATAATAATGATTAATTGACTCAGCAAACTTGTAGGACATGCTAGATTTTCCCTCTGGAGGAAACCCAATGGACTATAAAAACAGGAGAAACTTCTATATTTGTGAAAGGTTTATTTAGGTTTCCATAGCTCTCCCTACAGTGCTAATGAAAAATGTTGAAATCATTAATGCTCCCAATTCTAGTATATCAGTGTTTTGTTTAACAAGATTATGCATGGAAAAAACATCAATTGGAAATACCGAGGCAGCAGCTCTAGTTGTCATTGAGCGTTCCACAGCAACTGGTGCCAAGGTAGGCTCGATTGTAGATGTATGTGTGAGGCAAGGTTCAAGATCCATGGTTCCACCACCTTTCTGAAAGAAAATACAGAAAGTAGCAAACAATCAAACCAAATAGAATTGATATATAATGCTTCTGTTCTGAGGCTGAGATCTTACATACTGCAAGCTTGATGGATATGATCCTTAATTGATATGAACTTAATCCCATATGATTTGTTTATACCACACAGATTTTCAACAATTTTGAATGGGATAATTAGTAAATTGCATAAGTCAATATTAATGTATATTTCTATTCTTGCCAAAGGATCTTCTGATTAGTAAAGCAATCGATAAGATTCATTTTGCCAAGATATTTATCTTGAATTGATGATTTTGAGAATAAATCAGTAGGATTCATTTCACATTACAACTTGAATAGGAGACCAATTAGCTGGAATTTTATACTTTTGACCACAACATACCAATTCAGATGGATTAAATTCATAAAATAGAGCAGCAACTACATACCAATTTAGATGGATTTTGTTCATCAAATAAAGCAGTCAACAATATATTCCAGTCAGACCAACTCGATATAATTTACATTTCCAATCTGCTATAATTTATCCAGACATTACTAATAATTTTTCGGGGAAGAAATCTCACTTAAAACAGATAAAATGAGGAAGGATTAACCTCACACAGAGTATATATTTTACTTCCTTATTTTTCTATTTGTATAATATGGAAAGAATCTTTTTAATTATTTTTTTTAATCCCCCCCCCCCCCCCCCCCCCCCCCCCCCCCCCCCATGCTCCGCAATACACCATTTTAGGGTCAAAATCCAGTGAGAAAGTTTCATACAAGAAGAGAATACCTAGTTGAAACCGGAAAGTATTAAAAACACAAGGAAACAAAGAAAAACCACTAGATTAAGGGAAGGGGAAAAAGAGAGATCACAGCAAAATAGCACCTTCACAATGCAGCAACGTTCAACACGATAACTACAGCCGATTGCAGCTCCCCATGCACGAGATCGAACATTGTTTCGCAGAGTAGACACATAACCTTCAGGAAGTCAAGTCCACAATCAGTAAAAATCAAAAGCAAGGCACATCCATGAGTGTCTTACTCCAAGGAAAAAAGTATGTCAAATCAAAGTACAAGGCAAAAGCAAATAAAAAAAAAACTAAATGGAGCAGTATAAGTTTAACTCTCAGAAAAGAGGAAATAAATCGCAAAGTGCAATTAAATCATCATGCAAAAACTTGCAAGGCCAAACCCCTTGACTCTAAGTCTCTAAAGGATAGAACCAACAGCAACTTGAGACCTTTTCTTTTTCAAAAACTTAGACCATGAACTAGAACAATAGATCAGCAGCAATTACCCGATTTCTGATGTTTCCTACTTATCTACTTCAAACAAAATAGATCTTCATGCCTCTCTTTATAATAAAATGGAAGACGAACGAGAAAGGATGAGATTTGGTGGATTAATCTTTCCTCTGGAATTGCATATATTTGTATATCTCAAGAGATAGAAAAAGAATGGGTTGTTTGCAATGACTAGTATCAGTAGAAGGGATAATGTAACTTTTAAGTAAAATATGGAAGAAAAATTCAGATATAATAGGAAAGGTGAGGAAGAAAAAGCAAAAAAAGAGATGAGCTAATGTGGTGTACAACTCAAAAACCGCAGCATCATTAAAGCAAACGTCCATCTGGCACGCAAAAGTCGAACAACGCTTGAACTTCAAACCAATTATACTGCAGTCAAATACTCTCTACACGTTGCTCACATGTAGTAACTGAAGTGACATTTGAAGAAAAAAAGGATAGAAAATTAAATTGTACCCATGCATGTGTGACACCCTAGCACGTGAAATAACACTTTCATAAATTGGAGATAGCAATTTTTTACGAAAGACATCCATTACAAGACAGTAGCATGATATGATATGGGATGGACCAACTGTTAAAAAAAGTCAGTCGAAAACTAGAAGCTACAGCTATAAATGTAACCTCGCTTCCATTATCAAAACTCACATTAAAAACACCACTAATAACACTCAACAAATTAAGCAGTAAAGTAGCTAACACACCTGTTTGTGCAAAATGTGTAAATATAACACAGAATTTGTTTAAAAATGAGTAAATACTAAGGAACAGTAGGTGTTATAATGAAAATCCGAAAACTATAATTGTGTGAAACTTTTGAAGAGTAGAAACAAAGCCAACCCTTACTCCCAAAAAGACGGGGTTAGCGGCATAAATCGAGTCCATCCAACAATTAAAGAGTAGCATGTTTGAACAATAAATATGTCCAGCACAGAGAAAAGATGTACCACATACCATCAGTCCTTCATGGTTATTAAATCACAAAGTACGTAGTATAGAAGTTTGGTAAGTAAATCAATGCCAAACCAAAGAAAATTACTTTGATTTTCCATTCCTTGGCATCCAAATTTTGAGTAGAAAAAACTTTAAGAAATATTCAAAAATATGAAGTCATAGACATGTTTACAGGCTAGATAATTTTCCTTTTAGTATGAAGATTGCTTGAGAAAGCTAAAGCCTAAAATACATAAGCTTCAATATCTCTCCAACAGAATGATTTGCAAAGTTAACCTTGATGAAGGCGGAGCTTGAATAGAATTGGTAAGATACATTCTTCCACAAACATGACGGACCTAATGGTCCAGGTTTTGGAAGTTCAAAATTAAGGCTTTCACGTAAAGTTTCAACCACCACCACCTCCAAGAAAGCAAAAACTATTAAGTAACAAGTTGCACAGCACTATGATCTTCAAAATTTTAACATTTAGCAGCTACAAGCCACTAGACAAAATGAACAGCTGAGCATGTTACAAAGTGGGGGGCAACTGAGGAGGGATGTACAGCAGCAAGCCTGCAAACAAAACAATCCCACCCAGAAGGTGTGAGGATAAGAATACTGATGCTTTTGCTATCTTTTGGTTTGGTTGCGCGTTGGTGACAATTGTTTTCGGTTTGTATTGCTATACTTGGTAAATAATAAAACTTAATTATTTGCCAAAAAAATTGTATGTATTTTGAGCAACTAAAGGTGTGCAAATTACCTTATTATTTAATAAAAATAGAGTTCAGAGACAAAACTAGTGATGTCATACTCCGTACTTAATATACAATGAACATAATGAAGGAAATGTATGTGAAAAATATAAGGAGTCTTCTATCTGGAAAAAAAATATTCTCTCATGATTTGACAATTGGAAAAATGAATCATGCTCCCATGTCCGATAGCGCTTACGAAATTTTAAAATAAAAATACGAATTTGCAACGAAAAACTACATTTCTTTTATTTTAATATTATTTGGCTTTGTCTAGGGACATATTGAAAAGGGTAAAGAAATCAGATTATGACAGAAAGCCAAATCAAATCTGCTATTTTGCTAAATTTTAAAAATATTTGTATTAAGTTTGTCACTTGTAATCATGTTCAAATAATTATTAATATCTTTATTAAAAAAAACCATAAAAAGTTTAGGCATGAAATTTTTTAATGAGAATGCACCACATGTCCTTTTAGACTTGCTCCTAGACTCTACTTTTTTTAACTTAACTTCTCTGAACTTGTCTTAACTTATTTTGTCTGGAAGTATGTGCAAACAACTAGAACTAATTTTGTCTGAATCAAACTTAACGATTTCATGTGAAAAAGAGCTAGTTTTTCCTGAACTTGTCTTATCTAAATTAATATTGCCTGAAATGAGTCAATAAAAGTTGAGGAGAGCGTAGCCTAAAATCTATTCTGCTCCACAATGATTCATACAAGAATAAGTAGTACAAAAAAAAAAAGAGATCTGGTCAGGTTAGGTATGGTCTAGTATGATTCTTACAAAAATATGTAATAGTTCATGAACTAGGGTGAAACCATAGTGCTATATACCAAACAAATGGGAGACAAAATCAAATAGAATATAAATCCAGTCTTTTAAGATATTTGAATATATAATGAAAATTAACACAGTTTCAAGTTCTTTTGACTTACTATCTTGTGGAGGTAGAACCCGTATTGTTGCACGTAACTCTTGAATAGCAGTCGGAGGAGGTGATGCTGTTGGCCGGCAATAACCTGTATGCATGAGAACTGGAAAGAAACAGGTTACATGTCTCATAAAAAGAACCATACATCTGGCAGCTTTATAAATATTATTGAAGCACCTACCAGCAACAAGATCTGAGTCATTAGTGTATATATCTGTACCCCAAAGCTGTCCACCTCTAACCTGTTAAAACAAAAACACATTTAAGAACATATATAACTAAAAAGGTAACGTTGGGTTTCCAAAGTACCATATTTTACAGATTATAAGACAAATGGAAACCTTAAACATTGACTCTGCGAAATCAATGAAAGACATTTAAACAAATATTTTGACACTCAAGAACATTCCAAAAAAATTTGCCAACTGATCCAGCTTTTTCACTTCGACATAAGAGTGACTCAACGATCAAATAATTCAGAGTCTAAAATATTGACTTAACAGATGAAAAAAACTTCAACAGAGGGATATTTTTTCACATTAAAAAAATGGGACTATTGATAAATAAGAGAGTAACCAGTTTCTTACTAACATTTCCCTCACAAACCTAAATCATGTGGATCGTAAATAATATTAACGATCAAAATTTATCGAGATTACCCTTGACATCTAATTTTGCATATGAACAACATCTGGGAAGGGGTTTGTGACTCTTCAAACACATACCAAAGCTAGTAAGATCTGAAAACACCCAACTAAATATGTTATATCAATCCAGTAATTAATATAAAAATTGACTCACTGATTCATCTATTCTAAAATGGAAGGGGGACACTATATCCATGTTTGTTCTGGAAAAGACATGATAACATTGGGTACAAACTTACTTGACGGTTTGTAGCAGTTACATGCTCAGCAGGAATCCTGATTTCCAAAGTAGGGCCATTAGATAAACTATCGCTATTTTTATCAGTCTGTGATGATTCATACTCCCTCCATAATTTCGTCAATTCTTGCATGCATTCACCAGCTTTGTAAACAGTAGAAACCTCAGGTTTACCTGTGAGAGAAAGTTCAGTGGCCATGAAAAACATGCAGACCTAATGCTGTCTGATTTCCCATTAAACCAATTCTAATTATCTTGAAGCAAAAGAAAATAAAATAGTCCATGACAAGGCAGAGATAAATGAAGAAGGGACATCATAACATTGGACACAGTCTACAAACCCTAGCAGCTAAAAGTTCAGCGAGGATTGACCAAGCAAAGTAAGATACACCTCACAGATTTAACTGTTAGACTTTAGAAATAAGAAAAGTTATGCCGCTCAATAACTACCTACCTATTAGTTTGAAAAGGAATGGAAAAGAGAGGGAAGGTTCACATGTTTTGCATTAGTCATATAGTCATTAAGGAATCTCAAAAGGGCTAAAAGAAGAAACTAAATCCAGGAATATCAACTTTATCAATGAAACCATAGAGTGCATAACACTCTAAAACTTGCAACGTAAATAATAAACCAGGTCAGCAGCAACATAACGATGAAGTATTGATTTAATGAACCATGTTCATGGTCATCCCTTGTCTATTATGAAATGTCCCAAGGAAGATCTAAAAAGTATAACTATCTCCAAGTATTATTTGTAAAACCCCACTAGGAATTAACCTTAACTTTTCCACCAACAGCAGAAGTTCAAATTTAAAGTCAATTATTGCCGGAAAGATTAGCAACACAATATAATGGGAAACGAGGGCACAAAGCAACATCATGTCACAGCTCATGCCAAAATGACTTTGGCACAGGCACAGAAGGGGACTTTCCTTAAGAAACAGTAACATAACATCGTACCTTGAGGCCTGCAAAGAAAACATAAAAAGGAGGATCAGTGAAGTATTGAACACCCAAAAAAAGTGTATGGGAAGCAGCCTTCAGCACGTAAGTAAATGTTAAAAAAGTCAAGAGCTCTGCTTAAAATTGAAATTAAAAAAAAATAAAAAATCTTATTAATATTAATGAAGGGATTAAGATGGAAATAAATGGCAATTTTCTTCAAAACCCCCGCCTCATTAAGGACTTCTCACAAGAAGCACAGAGACGTTAATATAATCTACATCAAATACAATAAAAACACGCACCTACATCCTACAAGCAATTAATAAAACAGGGGTTTAGCAACTAAGGTCATCTATGTAAGTGAACATACAAACAAATTGAATGTATTGACATCCAAAATTTCCAAATCTAACTGGCCTGGCTTCTTTGCAAACATATAAATGCCAAATTTAGAAATTTACTGATATAACTGCATTTCAGACTCTAATTTTAATAATCTGAAAAAGGAAAGAACAACAACCCTTAAGTCATAACTCATATCATTCAATCAGCATCTTGGTCACAGACCAGAAAAACACAGCAAAGAAGCAAAAATATTCTATACTAACACCTTAAAAAGCAACAGAGCACATGAACACATCTAGAAATACAGGATAGGACGTACCCCTCCCCGTCTTGACCACGAGGCTTTAAACGTCCATCACGAGTAGCAACTTGGGGACTACCTCTCGGACGAAGCATCCTCTTCCGCTGCTGCACTCCATAACTAAAGGCATCTTTATCTATGTCCATAGCCCCATCGACATCAGCACCCCCTTCATCTGACTCTTTATCATTGCCCCTGCTGCGCTTCTCAGGCCTTTCTCCCTCTAGATCACTATCTCTCTCTCTCCTCCTCTCTTTAGCTTCTCTTTCCATATTTCTCCAAGATTCAGTTGGTTTCTTCTGTTCCACAACAATATTTTCCTGTACAGATGTTTTCTCTGCTATCTCTTTCTCATCCTGATGATTTTCTTTCTCCACACCATTCAGACCTTCTTGATCAACATGATCTTTTTCTCTTTCCTTTGGTCTTTCCTTATCTTTCAGTTCTTTTTTGTCTCTCCCCCACTGCTCAGAAATTCTTTCTTCTCTCATTCCTTCCTTGAAATCATTATTACCAGTAGTACCAACCTGCACATTAGTCTTGTGATCACTCCTATCTTTATCACTTTCAGGCCAATCATGGTGCTTCCCTTCTTTCCGCTTCCTCTCTTTATCCTTGTGCTTTTCATCACCTTTAAGATCAACTCTATTCTCTCCAACAGTCTCACTTACTTCACGAAATGCCACAGTAGCTTCCCTGGAAGTGTCATATTTGGGACGTGTTTGAGACGAATTCATCCAAAAGCTTGGCATTCCACCACCAGCAGGAACATCAGGATGCTTTTTCCCTCTATGTTGCTCTCTCCAATTGGGATGAATCCCTGACCCTCCATACGCATCCTTCCCCACTTTCATTTCACTTTTTGAATCATTACGACCCTCTCTCTCATGCTTCCCATCTTTACTCTCATCAACTCTACTTTCCTTCTCACCCTTGACAACCTGATGATGCACCTCTCTAGACTCAACTTTCAAATCTCTACTCCCCTCCAAGCCCTTGATTTCTCTTACCTCTTTTGAATCCCTTGATTCAGCCCTAATCTCCGGACCTGCACTCGGATGACTAGCATGTGGAGGATCAGTCACAGATGACGAAGGTATTTTATATACCGAATGCAAAGGGGATCGTCTTTCCCCATCTCGAAACTCCGGGCGAGGTACCAACCCAGGTCTAGTAGTAGCAGACTCTTGAACTGCCCCATAATTACCAACGCTAGAAAAACCAGAATTCTCCTCCTCCCCACCAAAACCCGGGCGCACTGAGGAAGTAGACGAATGACCGCCTTCCTCGTGTGCAACTCTCTTCGGAACACCACTCATTTGCTTCAATTCACTGTCTAACCTCACAACACAACACAATACTTCTCCAATGTAATCGCAACCCAATTACAACTGTTAATGAAATCCAATACAATCATCATCATCAACAATAACAACAACGTATCACAACCCAAAAGAGAATAAATTGAACAAAAGTTTCCAACTTTAAAGTTAAATTTGCAAGAAAGTGTAAAGATAGAAACTTTAGTTAAAATGTAAACAAACCCAATTGCTGAACTAAATAAAAACGGTAAATTGAAGTTAAATGAAAAGAAAAAAATATATACCTGTAAAGATGAAACCCTAGATTGGATGGAAGAAAGTAAGAGAATTGCTTGACGAAACTTGAGAAAAGTAACGCTAATGCTCTTATGATACTAATTATAATATAGTTTGATGAAATTATGGAGTAAAAATGGTGTCAGATGTTTGCTAATCCGATTCTCATTTGGTTTTTGGTTAAAGTTTTTTTTTTGTGTGTGATTATTATTAATTTTTGGTTGCCAAATTTAGCCCCGAGCCGAGCAAATAGCAGGAAGGCCAGGAACGCAGGAGACTCTTAGATCAGCTCGAGCATTGGACACCAACAAGAAAATAAACAAGGGAAAAAAAGGATGTGACAAGTTACAATCTACGAAGACGTGTACTACCCAATTCTTAAGATTCCGTGTTACTATCATCAGATTTTCTATTTTTCTCACCCATTGGGATTATGAGTGATTCCTTGTAAGTAGTTAACTTAATAAATCTTAAGTAAAATTATAGGCCGTATTTAAGAGTTAATATTAAGATATACTCTCTTTGTTATGAGTTTTTTATTTGTCTGATATGAGATAAAGTTACAAACTATGATCTTTTTATAACTTCAATAGCTAGGTTATGGGCCCTAGAAACACAGCTTCTAGTTACTTTAACACAATAGAAATTTAAAAGACCGTGCTAGAAAAAGGATATCATCGACTAACATTCAGTTCTCCTTTGAGGCTTCATCGGGATTCTTCATAACTCGAATTACCTCCATGCAATCTTTTTTTATTATCCAATGATCTCATAAACGAAAAGCATGTTCCATACTATCCCAAATAGCCAACAACTTTGTTTTAAAAAGAGTTGTTCTCTTGACTTTCTGCTTACCTTCTCTAGTCGCTTATTCAGGACATTGAATCACCCATTCAATGCATGCCTTCACTTTGCCCTCCTTGCCCAAGTTTAATTTTAATTTCTTCCACAATCCGTTGGTAAGAATGGTTCCAAGATCATTCTCACTTCTTTCGCCCTAAATCCAACCAACTAAGTTGCGACTCAACGCACAAATCTTTCCTCTCCCCGCCAGATTTATCTTCGCACTTATCCATCTCGATGACCACTCTTGTATTAACACCAACATTCATTCTAGGTTAGGCGTCATTCGCTCATTCCCGAAAAATGACTTTATTTCTAAATATGAAGTAAATATACCACAAAATAAGAAGAAAAAAAAAACTCTCTGTCCATTCACTTCAGTCTTTATCCTTGTCTTTGGTCAGGTATGTAGTCATATTAGCAATCTAGGTGCCAATATTTGACTTTGACCCTTTGAACCTTAAGCCAACGTTAGAGGCCACCTAGATCATTTGGATAAATCGACATCGCACAAAGAAGTGGCATATGTTTTCTTCTTACTAATTACAAAAGGCAAATGTTTTATCTAGCGCAATTCCCTTTTTTTGTTAGACTCGCCTTTGTTGGAATGCATGGAGGTGAATTATATTCCAAATAAAAAGCTTGCACTTGTTGAAAAACTTCAACCCCTATAATTTATTCCAGAACTTCACGAAAAGGAATGGGGCTTTCGACACCAGTAGCTGAGAGATATTAGCAACAAAAAGTTATAGCCCAATTTGACGAAATAATTTCACGAGTCTATATGCCACCAGACTAACTTATCCTCATCTCCAGCTTTGCTTATTTGAGTACATAAGATAGTGATCGCTCCTTGTATTGGGAATATACGCCATATTTTTTAGTGATCCCTTTATCTTCTTGATTGGATCTTTGATCCATACAGGTTTAATCTCTCCTGGATATAGCTTCTTAGAGTGGATTTTAAGGTTGTACATATTCACCCACTTGTCTTCCTCGATTCAAATAGACTGACCATTGCCTAGTCCCCCCCCCCCCCCCCCTATCTTTGTCATGGCTCGTAACATAATTTATAAGCCCAAGAAGTGGGTGCAGTCTGAGAGTGACTTGAGAGTAATGGCAAAGTCTTGTATTTTCCCTTATAATTCTCGCTATAAGGTAATCTTACTGTCGATGAATCCGCTAGGCTTTGTAATGATCAGTGCATGGTTGAGGTTTTCAACATTTCTAAGCCCTATACCTCCCTAACACTTATGCTTTTCTAATACTCTCGAGCCTACTCATGCAATGCCCTTCGTTCTCAAAATGAGCTATTCACCACATTACACATTATGTGTAAGCTTTATGTTACACTGGTTTTGAAATTCATGCATAATAGTTACTGATGTATGCATAGTGTAGTGTAGTGCAGTTTCGTGCAACCCTTTGAACCTCTTTTGCTTTGATGTTTCGGTATTGGGTCAGTCATTACTAGGTTTGTGTGGCAATAGCAGATGAACCTATGCTAGAAAAATATAATTGGGCAACCGAACTTATACTTATATATGAAGAGGATATTAGATGTGCACGGAATGTTTTGACATGTCATTGGGCATATGATAATGATGTGGGTGGGATGAGTATATGTAGTGTAGTGGGAAAAAGAAGGAAAAAAAGACATATTAGTTACTAAAATGATGTTAACAAGGATAGCGTTTCATTGGAAATTTGGAATTTGGTGAATTCCAAGGGAGGAAGGAGAAATATGCTAAGGATTATAGGAGAGTCCCTAAGAGAGAAAAACCCAGTTAAATATTCAAATTAGTGATTTATAATATGCACTCTTATTTTATTCTCTTGGAGATTGGTTGTTTTTAAGGTTTGAATAACTCTTGACCTTAAAAACACTCAAATTATTGAGGATATTTTATGGGGATGTATGTCTATATGTAGAACAAACGCGAAAAGAAAATGAGTTAGATCGAGTAGTTACTTTAAAGAGAATGCGAATATAGGGATAGGAGATTAGGATTTCACATGTATTATTTGAGGAAAATCAATACTTGGCCGCCTAACCATCCTTTTGGTTATGGATGTTTGAGAATAATGGTGAACTATAACTTGATGGGACCGATAATGTTTATAAAATAATGGATTACTTTTCTAACGCCAGTGCTTTCTTTTATTCTCTCTAATGAACAACAACTCGTGGTTTGTTGTTAATTACATGATAAAGTACCCTTAGTTTTTTTATTTGTATTTCCATCCTTTTGGATTGCTAAAATAATTTTTTCCTATATCTTTAAATTACAGTTTAATTTAGGTTTTATTCAATAAAAATATTAACTTTTAAAAATTAATGCCTCTGTTTCTTTTTATTCTTCTATTCGAAATTTATAAGTTTTAGAGTTAGGCTTCAAACATAAATTCTCTCTCATTTACACAAAAAAGCATACTCATATGAGGTATTATAAAATTAAAAGATTTGTTTAAATGTATATTTTTTCAAATAACTTTTTATAATTTTTTCAAATACATAATTAAAGATATTCAAAATTTAAGTTTTCTTTTATAATCTACGGAAAAACAAATTGGAAGAACAAAAAAAATGGAGGGAGCATAATGAAGTACAAATGATATGTTGGATTATAATATAATTTTGACCATATAAACCATATTATAGTTTATAAAATTTAGTTAAATATAAAAAATAATTTAATTGGGTGAAGAAAATAAGGGTTTATGTTAAAGAGCTATTTTATAAATCTATTTTGTTTTCTAATATTAAAAAAAAATTCATCAATATAAAAAATCATATGGAGTACAGTTGTAGAATAGAAATCTAAATCCAAATTTTTATGATGTTTTATGTCCAAATTTTTAATAATTCCAAACTCTCCTCAAGTTCCTCAAAAACCCTCTCAAAACACTCCCGCCGTCTACAATGGCGTCGAGGCGTCTCCGTGCATTCAAGCGATGGATGACATCTAACAACATACAGTACAGCGATGCCCTCGATTTTCTCGACACAGAAACCTCCGGAATCTGCGTGAAATCGAAGTGCGACCTCAATGAAGGGGACCTTATTGCTACAATCCCTAAAATCGCTTGCTTGACGGTTCGAACCTCGGGCGCTGCGTTGATGATTGAAGCTGCTGGTTTAGACGGGTGTTTAGCATTATGTGTTGCTGTTATGTACGAGAGAAGCTTAGGGTCGGGCTCACCTTGGGCTGGGTACCTACAGTTGTTGCCCAAGTTTGAACCTTTGCCTTTAGTTTGGAGTTTGGATGATATTGATCGTTTTCTTTGTGGGACTGAGCTTCATAAGGTGCGGTTTTTTGTGATTTATGTTCTTCATTGATTCTGTGAGTTTGATTATTTCGTCGATTTCTTAGAATTAAGTTTCAATTACAATCTTAATATAATTGTGCTTACATAATGTATTGTTTGGGATTTTGTTTTTTTGTGTGGAATTTAGTCTTTTGGCAATGAGAATGTGTTAGCACTTAGCAGTCTAGCATATTGGTTATTTGGTTACTACCAAGCGTCGTATTGTTTACGGGATTCGATCATACGCCTTTTCCACATTGTTCCCGGATTTTAGCCTACTAAGTTATATCCTTATATTCTTATTTTTTTTAGAGAATATCCAATGATTTTTTTTTCTTTTTCTTTTTTGAATGAGTGGTTGTGTTTGCTTGATGTGTGACTGTTGAGCTTTTTGTATTTGCATTTGAGTGAAAATGTTGAATTGTATTGAATTATTTATGATGTCATTTTGGAGTTGTTCACATATTTAATTCAAATATTTTTGCATATGTTTTTTGGTTATTTAATTCTAATATGTTAAAATTAATTTAGTATTAATTGATTGTTGTTTTGATTTTCAAATTATTTGAATTTGTTTAATTTTAAGTTTTTGAAAATAAGTGAGGAAGGGTAGTATTAAGAAGGGTATATAGGCTTAGTTGCATTCCTATGTGTATTTTAAATTGTGTATATGATTTATTGAATTCTTCAACATGTCTTATATTATATTTTTTTGAAATTATTTGGTAGAGACCTCGAACTATTTATGTTAATCTTTTGGATATTGTGGCAGAGAATTTGCTAAGATAGTAGTTCTCTCTTTTGCGGTGTTATGGCTCAACTATTTTCATTTATCGCTTGTCTAGAATCGTAAATAATGTTTTGGGGAGAAAGATCACTATTATATTTGGTATAATTAAATAATGTTTAAAAGGTGTCATTATGGTTATGAAGAGTTTGTCAAGATTTATATTGTCAAATGTAAGCTGAGTTCACTCATTATTGAATGCCTTAGAATATTACATGGATGTGAACCTTCCTAATGGTAGTATGGTACATTGAATTACTCTAGATACTTAGTAGATGGTGTATAGACCCTTACCACAAATAGGCTTATCTATAAGTTGAGGTTGATTGAGTATAACTTCTTGTACGAACCACATGATTTCGATGTTCCTTACCTCCAACTTGTAATGGTTTTATTATTTCAAATGATGTAATAAGTAGCTTTTCTATAATTATTGAAATTTTCTCTTAGGTTTTCGAAAAGGAAAATCCCGTAGCAAAGCTATAGCTACTTATTACATCATTTAAAATAATAAAACAAATACAAGTCAAGGGGAAATGTCATTATCCCATCATTTCTCTCGTCATAAGTAGCTCTATCGAATGAAGGATCTAACTCCGCATCTTCATTTTTAAATCTTCTTCTATAAGCTCATCTTCTTCAAGCTCATCGTTTAAAATAGGTTCTATTGTGATTGGAAGTGCTCCTCGGCTACTACATAATTATCACTATCATCATCATGATTTAGATACACCATAATCTCAAATCTCAATCCTCATAGAATGGAAGGGTTGGATTTTACTTGTTGTACTTAACTAACCTTAACTACCTAGAACTTGAACTACTACTATATGTTAATTTGGGTTAGGGAAATAGAAATCATGGGGTTCATTGGAGTACATAAGAAGTTATATTCGGCCAATCATAACACATAGAGTCATACCTATTCACTGTAAGGGTCCATACTCCATGCATTATGTAAATGAAATAATTAAGTGTACCATCATGGAGATTCACATCCGCGTAATGTTCTAAGACATTCAATGGGTGAATTCACCTAAGTCTTGACAAATTCTTCATGATCATAATGTCACCTTCCAAACACTATTTGGTTATAAAAAAGGTAATAGTGGATCTTTCTCTCCCATTGCTCCACATCCTCATAAGGGGTCATATACAACGATTCTAAACATGCATTAATTGGAACTGGTTGAACCACAATAGCGTAGAAGGAAGAATTACTATATTTAGCGAATTCCCAACCATAAGACCCAAAATGTTCGACATGAATAGTTCGAGGTGTTTACCAAAGAAAATAAAACATAAGGCGTGTTATAACAATTCATTGAATCATATACACAATTTAAAATGCACATAGGAATGCAACTAGCCTATATGCCTTTCTTAATACTACCTCTCCTCACTTATTTTCGAAAAATTTGAAATTAAACAAATTCAAAAATCAAAACAACGATCAAATATACTCAAACTATACTAAATTAATTTTAGCTTATTTGAATCAAATAACCAATAAATAAATAAAAAATTTACATTTGAATTAATTGTGTTGCTGCTTGTCTTTCTGATGGTAAAAAATTAAAGAATCGGCTTTGTGTTCATATATATGTGATCTTGTTCAAATTAAAGTTCATACCTTGAGCTTCTAGTGAAAAGTTCCTATGATTTCTGTAGTTAACTTTGTGTCAGATGTATATTTTGGCCCATCTCATTTTGTCTGGCTAAGTCAACTTGTTTTGGTATGATAGGATTCACATGTTGGAAAACTAAAATATACCCTTTCAATCTGCCAATTATAGCTGGAAGATGGTGTACTTTTGAATTTTGATGATTCTTGTCACGTGTAGGCAGACAATGAAAGAAGACAAAGCTCTTGTCTATGAGGACTGGAAAGAGTGCATTCTACCTCTTATTCATTCAGAAGAATTTGCACTTGATCCAATTTTGTTTGGTGTTGAAGATTACTTCGCTGCAAAAAGTCTTGTTGCATCCCGATCCTTTCAGATAGATGATTATCATGGTTCTGGAATGGTTCCTCTTGCTGATCTGTAAGTTATACATGTCCTTGCCCCATGATGTTTAATTATGACATATTTGAGTTATTGAATTGACCCAATCTATAACCTTCTTTCATTTCTAATCACTTGACACATATTTCAAGAACTTCAGAATTTTAGATGCTTGTTAATTATAGTGATTAGT
This sequence comes from Dysphania ambrosioides, assembly GCA_026401315.1. NCBI lineage: Eukaryota > Viridiplantae > Streptophyta > Magnoliopsida > Caryophyllales > Amaranthaceae > Dysphania > Dysphania ambrosioides. Next base: position 4,063,401 of record CM048666.1, read on the forward strand.
ATCTTTAAAGTACAAAAAGTTCTCACATGATAAATAGATTCAATCACAAGACTGGAGCTGAGGATGTGCATTTCACCACTTCTTCATCTCTAGATGAATCCGATGATAGCTCTGAAAGGGTGACTGATGATGAAAGTGACATCAGTGGTGACTATCAAACTGAAACATCTTCGTGTAAAGAGAATGGCTTGTTGGGTGCTTCCTTTATTTCGAGTTCTTCTGGTGGTCATGACTTAGATTCTGAAGATATACCTGACAATCCCTTGGTGTTGGAAATGATTCTTGTGAAAGATGTCATAGCTGGATCAGAGGTTAGCATATCTTGCTGGGCTTACCCACCCTTTATTTATTAATTTATCTAATTATTATCTTATTAAGTACTCCCTCCGCCCCTAAAGTAATGCTCCATTTGACTTTTATGCTATCCAAGACACAGCTCTAAACAATCTTTCCTTTAGTTGTATAATGGTAAGATTTTTGAATTTTTTTTTTTTAGTTTATAGACTATACACCATGGAGACAGATCTTTCAAGAACCATGACTATTTTTATTATACATTGTTGAGGATTCTCGGTCAATTTTTTCAAACGTTCTCCTTTTAGGCTAGAGGGAGTAATACCTTGTCATGGTCCCACCCCCCCTCTCCTCCCTCCTTCCCCCCCTTGTCAATGGTATATTTTAAAATTTGAATGTTGGACAATCTCCTTGTCAATGGCCGAATGACAATCTAGTTCATTTTTCCTTGTTGTAAAGGGGATAGGTTTCAAGACGATATTATGTCCTTAATTCCTTATGGAAAACATGGGCTTCCTCTCTGATTTCTCTTAACTATTTCAGGTCTTCAACACATATGGGTATGTGGGTAATGCAGCATTGCTGCATAGATATGGATTTACAGAACTAGATAATCCTTTTGACATTGTCAACGTTGATCTAGATCTAGTTCTCCAATGGAGCTCATCTTGCTGTTCTGGTCGTCACAGTAGATCAAGACTGTCTTTATGGAGAAAGCTGGGTTACTCTGGTTGTGAAAGCCAGAACTCAGAATACTTTGAAATTTCATATGATGGAGAACCTCAACTGGAACTGTTGGTTTTGCTTTACATAATTTTGTTGTCAGAAGAAACATATACTAAGTTGGACCTCACCTTAGCCTCTAAAGGATATTCCACTGATTCTATTACTGCAAATAGGTCTAAGACAGGTATAATTCTGCAGGAAGAAATTTCTGAGATGAGTAGTAATATGTTATTGACAGAGGGTGTCTGTAAGGCTCTGATATCGCTTGCTGATATAAGAGAGCTGCTGTATGGCTCAAGTTCATTGGAGCATGATTTTGAAAGCTTGAGGAAATGTGATAGTGCTACAGAAAGGAAGTTGTACCATTCATTGGTCCTTCGGATTAGTGAAAGAAGGATCTTACAAAAGCTGCGGACTTATGCTGAGGCTGGTGTCAAATTTCTAAACAAGCCTCTACAATCACATTCGAGGAAAAAGCTGAAATCATGATTTACTATTCTTTTCCTCTGCGATGAATGGCATCTTGTGGTCCTTTCAAGTTGCATGAATGGGATAAGATGTTTCCTGAATTCTTTGTATTATAGGTTCTGGTGTCAGCAATTCGGCTATATGAGAAGCCCTTTAAGCAAGGGTTTAATGGTGACAGCTTGACGGGCGAGAGATAAAACCAAACCTCGGGAAGTATTATGCGAAGCTTTGCTGATGCCTTGGCAGTTGATTTTTTTCGTGGGAGAGGCACGGTTGCGGAAACTTGATCCTTTATCTTCTCATATATTCAAAAGTTGTACTCCTGATCTGTTTCATTTTGCTCGAGTATGTACTCTGCATTTTGCTTCTTCTTCTTCTTCGTATAACTTAACTTGGTCTCATTATTTTTGTTAGTTCAATTTGATATTCTTAAAGTTCCTCTATAAATGTATGTTTAATAGCTAATTTTTTGTTTTGACACTGTTAAGATTTTTTCTTATTCTGTTTAGTACTAAGCACTATAGTTAAATCCTCACCAAGCAAAATGTGCAACACACAGCAATTTGGGGCATGGCTCGTGAACAATTTAATCCCAAATGATATAAAGTTGAAAATGTGGCAAAATTCAGAAAAAAAATAATGAAAATATTTGATAAAATTACATATCCTGTCGACTTGTCCCAGGTGTCTGTCCACTTTTCAATGTGGGTCATCGGTCAATGCTTCCTATACATGTGTGTGAAAAAGATTATTTTCACTGAGATTTTTTTAATAATTGATGCGATTCTTCTAGTAGTGAATGGTGATCTAGTCTCTCATACCGCAAGTTTCAACAACCACCAACGTTTTCTCAGATTTCCTTCAAATTCAACCTCGCCGGTATTCACAAGAAAAAACTTACTCAAATTTTTCATCAGCTCCAACTTCCAAATAATGGGTGGAGAGGAAAGTATCAAAGAAACATTCTTTATATCACATGGAACTCCGAGGATGACGATTGAAGAGTCGAAACCTTCTAGAAAGTTCCTTGAAAGTTGGAAAGAGACAGTATTATCCAAGAAACCAAAGGCGATTCTTGTCATTTCAGCTCACTGGGAAACTGATCAACCTGCTGTTAATTCTGTGGATACCAATGATACTATCTATGATTTCAATGGCTTTCCTGCTCGCATGTACCAGGTCTTTTTCCTCCCTAGTTTGTGTTTGAGATTTAGTTTAAATTTCTCATCATTAATTTGTATGCAGTTTTTTGTTTGATTGCAAATTTTAGGGTATTTGAAAAGTGTGACTCTTTGTTAATGGGTGAAACAATTGGAATAGGCAATCAACTAGAAAACGTTGAAGTATGCAAAATGGTCCAATTTTTCAGTGATTTTTATTAGATTCAAGATATTTGACAGAAAAGTGCAAGTCTGATTGGTAGAGCTTATAGAAGATTAGCCGGTGTTTACCAAAGTGTATGATAAGGATCAAAACTCATTCTGGGCTACTTAGAAATCAATTAAGAGGTGGTGGGGGTGTGTCAGTGTGTGTATTTTAGGTCTTATGAGGAGTAACTCTTGACCAGTCCCCTGGATTGAATCATTTGATTCAACTTTACGTGAGAAAACCACGAAACGATGCCTAAATATGTTAGGATATAGGAATATTTTTTTTCCCGGTAAAGAAGATATGAAAACCCAAGCAACAAGACAACCACCACCAGCAAACAAAGCAACGACAAAATAACAGAGACAAAAACAAAACAAACAAAATTAAGGAAGAAAGAGGGATAAAACAAACTACGACGCCTTTGCCTCAACCAACCTAACTAACGCCACCCCACTGATATTCTCCCATGAAATAGCACGAAAACCCACGGGCCCGCCTCAAACAGGACCAACTTTACAATCTAGGTCACTCCCTAATTAGCCAACCATTTAGCAGCTCTGTTTGCTTTATGATAAAAATGACTAATCTTAATCTCCCAGTCCACCCCGTTAATCAAGATCCTACAGCAACGAATAATATGTATATTAGGAGAGGAGGATTCATTTTCTTCTGGAAGTAATTTGACTGCCACCCTCACATTAATAGACAAATGCACCTTATGATGACTCGCATCCCAAGCAATACTTAACCCTTTCAGACTCCAAGGAGCTTAGCTTTCGTGTCGGTACAAATAGCGCAATTCATAGAAAAAATCTCATGCACCTCCCCCCGATAATCCCTAACCTGCAGACCCATATTTCCTTTGGTAGCGCCGTCGGTATGCAACTATGCAAAGACACCCTTCCCACATTCGGGCTTAACTACTGGTGTGAAAAATAACCGTTAACCATGGATAACTGATTCATATTAACGGTTACGGTTACCGAACAGTTAACGGTTACACTAATAAAATTTTTGTAACCGTACAGTTATATTATTTTTAAAAAAAACTAAACCTAAAGGGCTAACACATGAATGAATGTCACAAATTTTTTTTATGCATGATTAAACCTTGTGTAAATATCGCTGTTGTAGAAGACCAAAATGAGCTAAAGAATTACAAGTAATTTCACAATATTAGGTGTACAAGTGCATAAAAATGAAATGAAACGGTTAGCGGTTAATACTTAACCATACCGTTAAATACCTTTTAACCGTTTATTGGTTACTTAACGACATGGTTACAATTAGCATTTTCCAATAACCTTTATGAAGGTTAACTGTACCATTAAGCCGTCAACGGTACAGTTAACCATTTATGAACACCCGTAGGCTCAATCATGTCACAAAAACTTCTCTTTATCCTCCACTCCTCCTACCATTTCTCATCAAGTCCTTCTTCCAGGCTCTTTGAATTATCCCAACCGTAGCCATAATAAAGCTAATTTGAATAAGAGGGATTATCATCAAAACATCTCACAAAGTCTCCACTTCCAAATCCACCAAAGCATCACCACAAACAATATAAGCCATTGCTTATTTCTATCTGAATTAACGGGATTCAAGTTATCAACAACACAAATAACAAACGATTTGTTACAAAGCTCTCTCTCTCTGTCAACCCCGGGAAGTCTACACCAAATATAATGAGCTGTTGTAGATCGACGAAGCACGTGACCTATGTCCTCCTCTTGCTCTCCATACAAAGTACAACTAGGATCTTCCGTAAGTCTCTTAATGAAACTATTAGCATTGGTCATCAAACTATCTCGTAACACCAACCAAAGGTTAAACCGATTCCTTTGAGGAATCAAGGTTTTTCAAATGAGGTCCCATTTAGGATCATCTTTCAAATCAGTCTCATAACATACCTAACTCAAAGTAGACTTAATTGTAAATTTTCCGACGACATGCCATTCCAAAACACTTTGTATATTGCATCTTCGTCTTGAAGGGTTCGATTTGTTTTAGAATATTTGATGGGAGAAAATCAGCAAACTTATCAAACACCCAACTCACGTTAGGATCTCGTATCTTGAACCGTATAATCTTGGATTTCAATATGGGGCTCTCGGATGACTTGATCAATTGAAGGAATTCTAGTAGCCCAATTATGGTGCTAGAAAAAAGTTCTCTTCCCATTCCCCACAACCATACTCACCCCTTTCCTAAGCACATCAACATTCTCCCCTATACCTATCCATGTATTAGAGCTACCTATTGTAGTACTTATGTCTCAAAACTCTAGCCCACAACGAGTCAGCTTCTGTGAGCAATCTACAGCAAAATTCGAAGAGGATCTAGCCGGGACCTTTAATCCATGCAAAGACTCACAAAAGCTAATTTTCTCCTCTCTAGACAGTGTGAACTAAGCTAAAAGAAGATACCAACATTTTCCATGCTCTTGAGGGGCCAGTTCAGTATGGGCCTATAGCAGCCATGTCTCTCCTCACTTTAATCCCATCATTTGTTTTCCCTTGCATATTCAACAAAGTCCTTATAATGGAGTCACATACATTTTTTCTCGTTGTATTACATCAAGACAATATCTAATATCCAAATGTTGCCAATATGGAAGAGTAGGCTTTGAAAGGAAAGCTGCATTCACTTGTCTTATTGAAAGAATGTTAAGGCCACCTAGCCCTTTAGATTTGTTAATATATTTCCAAGAGATTAATTGAATCTTCTTCTAATCATCCGTGCTGCCCAAAGAGACCTTGAAATTCTATCAATAGCATCACATGTTGACCGAGGAATTTTGGTTGTTTGCATGACATAATACGACATAGAGCACACAACCTGGACAAGATTAGACCTCCTAGTCGTAGAAATGGTCTTTGACCTCCAATCACTTGATACGGTCAACCAAGTATTGATAATGTTGTTTAGAAGTTCGCCCAATTATAGTAGGAGCACCAAGATACATTCCTAGGTCTGTAGTCTCTTGAAAACCTATCTCACTACAAATTACCTCCCTTACAACACAATTAGTATTCTTAGAGAAGAAAATATGGGACTCACCTTACTACCCAACTCCTGAAAATATATGAGAGAAGCAACCATGATAAAAGCTTGATCAACCGTAGCTTCGCGAATAAGATTAAATTGTCTGCAAACGGAAAGGTTAGATATAGGCAGCAAATTTACTAGCCTGGAAGATGTCGTACAAGTAAGGGGAAAAGGGATCCCTTGCCTTATACCTCTTACTCGGCTTAAACATATCAATTACTTCCCCATTCCACAAAATCCTAAGATTGGTAAAAGTGACACACTTCATGATAACCTCAATCATCCTTATGGGAAGTCCTACCTCTTGCAAAGACTCATGGATAAAGCTCTAATGAAGCCTATCATAAGCCTTCTCAAAATCTATCTTAATAGCCATGTAACCTTTGCTACCTCTCTTCATCCTCATAGTGTGCAATGATATTGTCTATAATTAGGCTTAGGTGCTGAGGTTTCAATCTATTAATAATCACCTTTGTAACTGCTTTATACATAACATTGCACAATCCTTAGGATAAAACTGATTAGCTCTACACGGATTCTCAGTCTTCGTGATCAAAACTAAGAAGGCATTATTCATCTCTCTCGCCCCATCAAAACTTCAATCACCATTGAAGTGACACTGGGCTGATTTAACTCCCAGTTGTCTTTAAAGGTACCCTTCACTTCACATGTAACATACAGTCTACTAATCCTCTCCCTATCATAAACCACAATAAGAGGAAAGCAGTTGATAGGCATTCCAGAATGATGTTCATTATGCGGTTCCTCTGAAAACAAATTTCTCCAATAATCTACAATCATGGTCTTAATTTCTTCTTGGTCTGAAGTCCACTCTCCATTATCCTTCTGCAGCATCTTAATTTTATTGCGTCTTCTTCTCATGATGGTAGCTAAATGGAAATACTTAGTCTTCTTATCTCCATCCTTAATAGCCTCTATCCAATACTTCTAAAACCACAACACCTCTTCTTGATTAAGGACCTCCTCAAGCTCGTATGTAAGCTTTCTTTCAAGCTTAATAAGGTGTCTATCACGACCTTCTGCCAAAAATTTTTGAACACCTTCAAGATGTGTCCAAAGCTTATATTATGAAAGGTCTCCTTATTCCAACTAGAGAATATTCCGCGAAAACCTTCGGGAAATTTACAAGAGGAACCTCATTATTCCAACTTCTTTCAACATACTCATCAAACTTTTTCATGGCTTAACCAAGCAACTTGAAAGCAAAATGTTCTTGTAACACTAGGGATGGTAACACTGATTAGTTTCTACCAGATTCCCTCTAGAAAGTTGTAGGACAATTAGGTGCGATTAGCGGAATTTCAGGAATATTTCCTAACATTTAAAACAGGATCACATGCATTCATATAATACAAATCATATCTAACCTTTGATGTGTGCTTCGACTATCAAATAGAACGGAGATTAAGAACCATAAATGTAGTCCTTTCAATCATACCACAAATGCACCACGAGATCACAATGTATGCTAGTATGTAGCTTCTCCTTTAATGCACGGCTAGAGTTTGAGTAGGTTTAGGGTTTTGTGCTCTTTTGAGGTTTGTGTACATTGTAATTTGACCTTTCCTATATATACTAATCACCTAAGCACACAAAGCCCTAATCCTACTCAAATTAGGTTGTCCTACCCATTAGATAAATGGGCCAGGAGAAACTCGATCTATCTGCATTTATTGTGTGACCTCATAGGACTCGATTAGATTAGTTGTGGTCCTAATCACATTAAATTCACATATCACAACTGGTTTCTAGTAAAACATTACGTTACTAAAATAACCGAATTTATTATCTCCATAACGATCCTAATATATATTTAGTAATTGTGTATCGATTAAGAACACTTTCTTCAATCTCCCACTTGTCCGAGACCAAGTGGAGCAATATAGGATTTCTTAAGTCTCTTAGTGTCTGATTGGACGATATATTAACATCTGATGGTAATGATATCGGTCTACAAATCGTTTCTTGAAATCTGAGCTTAAACGGCAAAAACGAGCGATTGACCTTTAATCAACTTGAGAACGGCCATGCATTTCCAGTTCTTGCTCTTCAAGTGGTCAATACATCAATCCTATCATATAGGAAAACTTTTCCAATCTTGCACAATCATGACTCCTACTGAACTTTTAGCAAACTCGAATATTTCCTTGATAGCCTCCTTTTAGGACACAACATTTGACAACAACAAAGTTATACTAGTTCAACAAGATACATGAAGTGCTCATTTCAAAGGAACCCACCAAATATATTATTAAAATCATATTTCAATTAGGTCTGTTCAATAATTATACTCTATATGCCCTCGTAGCCCATAAATAAACGCTATTGATTAATCAACATGATAGCCTTTCCAAAATTATTTATGTCCATTGATAATTTCAGGCTCAAAACACTTAGTATTTTATATACCGTTCACCAATAGGGTTTCATTCACCAAATCATGCGTTTGGCAAGCCTATGATTAACATAAAATACTTTGGACATATTATTTAATTCTAAGCCACATTTAAATAAGAAAAGGGCTTTATTTATAAACACAAAATCCCAGCACAAAGTAATGTCTTTATAACTTAAAGTCATTCACCAATATGCTTAGTTCCTATATTACTATCATGACTCTCATGCTTGGGTCGTCATAGGGTTTAGTCAATGGATCAACTACATTCTCATCTGTATGAACTTTTGCAGACCTTTAGATCCTTTCGTTCGACTATTTCTCGAATGATGTAATACTTTCTGAGCACATGTTTGGACTTATGATGTGACCTTGGTTCTTTTGCTTCACCGATTGCACCATTATTATCACAAAATAAACTGATTCCTTCCTGAGTACTTAGTACAACTACAAGTTCACTAAGGAACTTCTTTATCCAAACAGCTTCTTTAGCTGCCAAAATATGAAATCACATTGCAATCGGATTAATCAGTTCTTCATCTGGTATGAATTTTGGAATCCACTTCCAAATTGTAAGGTAACTATCTGCACAAAGTAGTAGTCTTCAAGGCAAGTAAATCGAACCACATAATACGCATCTCACATCCGTAATGGAAATATCTCCTTGTAGTCTCCATTTCATTCTAAGGCTCCTCATAAGGGTTGCATAGCTTAACTTCTTACCAAAAGTTTAATAACAAGGGCATTCCTCCACTCAGCCTACGTTTCTCATCTTACATTAGCCTTATAGTAGGGCATATTTCATCACCATACTCTCCTTCAGAATCCTCGTCCTCTAAAGCATCATCTTTCGTCGCTTTGCCCTTCATCATCTTACGTTTGATCCTCTTGAACAAATTGACTCTTGGCACTAGATCCCTTAATTACTTGACTTTAAGAGAGTAAGGGGTTAGGGTTATTATGATTGTCCATCGAAAGCTTCTCATTGATGGGTCCCTTTTGCACCTACTAGTTGAATACCAACATCTTAGAGGGTTCATTCTCTCTTATCTCCATTATGGATGTGGAACTCTCTAAGAGAGAATGAACCCTCTAAGATGTTGAAATTCAACTAGTAGGTGCAAAAGGGACCCATCAATGAAAAGCTTTCGATTCCGGGTGTGGCTTAGGGACCCATCAATGAATTCTAAGATCTATTACAAGTCTTCTTTTCATTATTTTTTATTCCGTTTCGTTTCCGGGGTCTTTTATTTTTTCAAGATTCAATGTTGATTTTATTGTTCCTAATGTTAGTGGTACCTAATGTTAAATTCCGTATCAATACTATGCGAATTTCACTATAGGTGTGTCGATCAACATTTTATTCAAATAAATCTTTGAGAGGGGCGTGGATGTATAATCTATTTTACTTTTTATAATTTTTAAAGGAATTACTATGTTTGTAATGAAATTGTCAAAAAAAAGTAAGAACGCAAACTATAAGAATAAAACAAATTTCGAATCATGATGGAGGTTTAACATATCAAATTGGAATTAGAGGTCTAAAACCATTTATTAGGTCGGATTTGGAGTCAATCCGGATTTAGATCCTAAAATGAAGTGCGAAAACTTGGCAGATCGGAAGTGGCTTTTTTGGGTCCGGTCCGAGTCCAGTCCATTGTCATTCCTAATCGAGAGTGTATTGAATCTATGACTGATGAAATATCGCTTGAATTGGATCAACTTATCAATAAATACAGCTGATTGAAAGTGGTTAAACAAAGTCCATTTTCAAGTGCAGTTAGGCACTGTAGAGTGAAAAGTTTTCTTTTCGTCATTTTACCCCCAACTACGGAGTATATTATAAATTCCGTAAAAAATGAAGTAGGATTTGGATGATCGACACAGTTTTTTTTATAACAGTTCAAGTATCCGGCTCCAGGGTCTCCGGATTTGGCAAAAAGAGTTCAAGAACTTCTTACAGCATCAGGGTTCAATTCTGTGTACATTGACAAGAAACGTGGGCTTGACCATGGTGCATGGGTGCCTCTGATGCTCATGTATCCCGAGGTTGACATCCCTGTTTGTCAGCTCTCTGTCCAATCGCATTTGGATGGAACTTACCACTATAATTTGGGACGAGCATTGGCTCCTCTGAAGGATGAAGGTATACTCATCATTGGTTCTGGAAGTGCTACACACCCTTCAAATAATTCCGCTCCTAGTGATGGAGTACTTGCTCCATGGGCTGCAGATTTTGATCGCTGGCTTGAAACAGCTCTGACTAATGGAAGGTAATTTCGTCACTTACTCTTTTTGTTGAAAATCGCCGTAAAATAAAGGTCATGCGCACATTGTTTGCAAAATGATATGGCATTGCTTACACTTTTAGGTGTATATGTAGTGTACTTGGCTTCATAAATGCAATGGTAGAGTAAAGTTGATAGTTCTCCTAGTATTGGAGAAAAAGCAGCTCTTGGACTGCTTTAAACTCCTTTCAACTGAAAAGATTTGGAGTCAATGGGAATTCAGCGATGTATTAATATGATTAGCTCTCTGGTTTTCAGGGTTGAAGAAGTGAACGAATGGGAATCAAAAGCACCTAACTGGAAATTGGCACATCCATGGCCAGAGCACTTCTATCCATTACATGTAGCCATGGGAGCCGCTGGTGCAACCTGGAAGGCAGAGCTCATTCATAGCAGCTGGGATTATGGGGCACTTTCATATTCCTCTTACAAGTTCACTTCCAGCTGAGCATTCTCTTTGTAAGACTCGTATCACAAGTGGTGAAATATTTTTCTTAATCCCGTTGATGTTCTCCTCAACTATGGAAACATTTGAGCAACTTCGATTGTGTTGAGGGCAACATCTCTTAAAACTGTTGGCCAAATTCTGTATGATATTTATTCTTATTGAAGATCTTAGGAAACCCCTGATCTAAATTTCTGCTTATGCCAGTTACTCTCTCTGCCAAGAATTCTTGAAGGATTTTGGAGCCACCAACAATGGCTACTCCCAATATGCTGGAGCCCATTGTTGTATCTAAGTTGACTTAGTCCATAAATTTTTGAGACTCCAAGCTTGAACATGGACATTAAAGGCTAGGATTCAGTTTTTAATTTTTTATCCCCTCTTGTTTTTATTTAAAGATATTAGCCCTTTCATTGGATTTAAACTTAAAAATAAAATCTTTACTAATGAAATATATATTATGATCTCATTCAGTTTAGAGAAACTTATTTTCACTTATTCCGTATAATTTTATATGGACGTAACTATTACTTTTTATTGATTAAAGTTGACTTTATTAAAATTAATTTCTATTGATTAAAAATAATTTATAATGATCGGTTACCATTTTTTAATGTGAATTAAACCGGAGTGAGCATCTTAAATTGAACGAGATTAAAACTTACTAATATTCTTTATTTACATAATATTCCGTATATTATTACGTGAGAATTTAATAGATTTGAAACAATGTATTATATCATTAGAGTATCATATTTTTTCGATTTAAAAAATTGGTAAGTATTGGGAATTTGGAAAAGTTGGCAACTAAAATGGAAAGAATAAAAACGCTGAAATTTTACACGTTGAAATGAAAGGAGTGTGAAAAGCTGAGAACTCAGCCGAATTCAAAAAGGCCACCTCATACGTCAGAATCTTCATAGGCTGCATAAATTTGACGCGGCAATAACGTAAGTTTTGCAAATCTTATAAATTTATAATATATATCATCTCATATTCATGTATTCAAACAAAATAATCTATCTCCTTTTTCTTCACGACTTCTCCTCAAAAATACGACAACAATGAGCGCTGAAACAATCAACCAGACGTTTTACATATCTCATGGATCACCGACGCTTTCGATCGACGACTCGCTCCCAGCTCGACACTTTTTGAAGAGTTGGAGGGATAAAATATTTAGTCAAAAACCTAAATCAATCCTTATTATTTCGGGTCACTGGGAAACTCATGAGCCTACTGTCAACGCTGTTGATCGTTGTGATACTATCTACGATTTTTATGGCTTCCCTGACCCTATGTATAAGGTACTTTTTTTTTTTTTTCAAGTTATCAGCTAATAATTGTTGTCGTATTCTGCTTTGGTGAATGTATTTAATGTTTGCACCCACAAGTAGCTTGATGAGATACTTTGAGCTGAATTTTGGTGCGGAGGTGCTAACTAGCAAAATCTGGTATGGTGGTGGGGCGATTTGGTACCGCGTATGTCTTTTCATGGAGTAGTTGTGGTTTGTTTTGAGTAAACTATACACTCATTCAAAGGGGTTGGTGAGATTTGGAAATTGGACACACTGTAAACTTTACATTTAGCCAATTGCTATCCAATTACAATCAATTGGTTTTTAAAATATTACCTGCAAATTATAATATAATGTCACCATGTCTGTCTTGAGCCGTAAATTATGATGACTTTTGATTATAACATGGCCTGATATGTAAAAGAAGCTAAGTGGGGGAAATAATAAGCAGTTAGTTACATCTAAGGAGGTATGATTTTGTCATAATATAATGCAAATAATAATGAAATGTATTAGGCAAGTGTTGATGCATTAGTATCCCTATGTGTTTACAGCTCAAGTATCCAGCACCTGGGGCTCCAGATTTGGCGAAGAGAGTGCAAGAGCTTCTGACAACCTCTGGAATCAAGCGTGTGCACGTAGACAAGAAACGAGGGCTTGATCACGGTGCATGGGTACCTCTGATGCTCATGTACCCTGAGGCTAACATACCTGTTTGTCAGCTCTCTATTCAAATGAACAAGGATGCTATGTACCACTACAACATGGGCCGAGCATTGGCCCCCCTTAAGAAGGAAGGTGTTCTCATCATTGGTTCTGGAAGTGCCACTCATAACTTGAGAATCCTCAATTGGGATGCTAAAGATCAAGAAGTCGTTCCTTGGGCTGGCGAGTTTGATCAATGGCTTGAAGAAGCTTTAGTAGATGGAAGGTGAATTTTTGTTCTTGGCTTCCTATCCTTGCTTTTATAAAATGCTCTCTTTGTAGGTAAATAGTGAGGTCTTTGTTTTTTATTTTTATTATTATATTTTTTATGTTGTGTCTGGTTGGAGGCATTGCTGAAGTACTATTATCTAAGATGACTTGTGTAAGAAAAGTTTGCATAGATCCACAATCGATCGCTAACACTTTACTATATTAGTTGCTTATTCAATCATTGGTTGATTTTCTGAAACACCCAACCTAAGATTGATTGAGAAAGTGTGGGGATGATCAATTTCAGAAGTGCATTTAAGTAATGGTTTTGTAGCTATTGTAAGTGAACGGGGTTGGGATACTGTATCAACTTTTTTCGGACAGATCAGAGGGAGTATTTTTGCTTTTTCATAGCTAATCTTGTTTGGCATTGATTAGCATATTGAATCCATAATTTTGCTTTCCAAATGTTGCTAGTGATGTGCATATCATATTCAAAATTTCCTTTTCTTTGTCACCTGACTTCCTGTAAGGCTGCGGTGTATGGATAGCAGAATTGAAAAGACTAAAATGATCAGTTCACTCTAGCAGTAGTATTACCAATGTTCATGAGATGATGTTCTCTCCCTTGAATCTTCCAGGAATGAAGATGTGAATAACTTCTTACAGAAAGCGCCTCATGCAAGAAAGGCACATCCAACACCAGATCATTTTTACCCATTGCATGTTGCCTTGGGTGCTGCTGGAGAAAACGCAAAAGGGGAGCTCATTCATCGCAGCTGGAGCCTCGGCACCCTATCCTATGCCTCCTACAAGTTTACCTCCCAAACTGCGTAGTACTCAATTGTCACCATTCATATAAGATTATACCATAGTTTGTGATTTGGTTTCATTTTTACACATCCAGTGTCTTCTTCCTTTAAAGGACCAGTTCAGTTATGTGCATGGGTCCTAAGTTGTGTCAATTAATATTGTTATATATTTTATCCTTGCTGAAAGAACTTGTTTGCATTTGTCAAAGTTGGCTGTTACCTTGATGGTGTCATTGGCGCCCCACTGTAAACAAATTGAAGCTAATGTCAGCCACATGCTGTATAACACAATTTGTGCTACTGTAAAGTGTATGCTTGTATGTACTTGATCAACTTCAATAGTACCAACTACTTTTTAATAAAGTTGTATGCACTATAGCTTAATCAAGTGCCCTATTAAATTATTATTGTGTAATTAATAACTGTGGTTATCATCCACGTAATCGGATCAAGTTGTACCTTAGTGCCACAACCTTTATATATCGCTCCCGACACAAACCAACCCATTACCCATGTGCCAACCCAACAATTAATATACTTCACAGTACGGAGTATTTCTTTTAATAATATAAGTTGATATCTTAAGGATAGGATGGATAATTCATTTTGCTTCCATGTCAATTCTAATTTACTAAAATATTAATAAAACTTCATTGTTAAACTTGTCAATAATTTAATTTACTTCCAGCATTCCAGCTGCCATGATTATCGATTTCATAAAAAAATAACCAAGCCATAAAGTAAGAAAATAAAAGGTACTCGAGCAATTGGTGGGTTTCCGGCTTCCGAATTACGCGATACCCATACCCGGCACGCAATATCTGAATTCCGAGGTCAGACCCATGTCCTCTTTCCTATCCATTCATTACCCTCTGCCCAAAAATTCCTCAATCTCTCTCCTCCACAGTCCGACTCCCGAACTCCATGAAATTAGGGCAACCATCAGCAATTCCTCCTCCAACTATTATCCGCAAACCCTAACCAAAAACTTCATCAAGATCATCATCTAATTGGGAGAAAATTAATCGAAATGGATCCTGAACAAACATTTATTAGGGTTCAGGAGAGGTTTTCGCAGGTGGTTACGCCCAGAATTCGAGCTGCGCTTATGTACTTTTACCTTTTCACTGCTATCACTTTGTTTGCTATTCTAGTTCTTATGCACGCCAATTTTGTTCAGCAGGTTCGCTATTTTACCTCGAGTTTGAATTATTCGAATTATGTGAAATTTTTGTTGAATTGTGTGATTATTGAGTGTTTGAAGGCGGAATTTTTAGTAGTGCTGCTTGGTTTGATTGAATTTCAATTGAGTTGAAAGTTTGATTGTATTTTTAATGTGAGGATTGGAGATTGTTGAGCTATTAGCTGATACGATTATTGTCATTATTATTATTGTTCATTCACCTTGTGTCGGAATGATATGATATACTTAACCGATAATCCGTTCATGGTAATATGCGATATTTGAAAGGGCTAGAATCTGGATAGTATTCGATAGCATGAAGAATAAGTTACTAAATTTAGAAACTGGCTTATTTGTTGAGTCTGGCTAATTAAAATGTGGTCTATTATAGAAGGACGGAGGGAGTTAGCGTGAAAGACTGACTAAATAGGTTTCCTTAGTGGAGAAGCCGGTCAAGTGGATACCTGGAAACTATTTTGTATTTTCGGCAATTTGACGGAGTGAAATCGCTAAATACGCGAATGCTGCATTGAACTCCCACTCCGGCGCTTGCTGCATATCCCCATTACTGAATTTGGTGCTGAATTATACTATTATGATTCTTCCAATTTCATATTTTTTTTTCCTTTTTTCGTTGTTGATTGGGGAAGTGAGGGGGTGGATAGGTTGTAGAGTGCTTGTTCTACTTTTTTCCCTTGGTATTGTGTGTTTGTGACATTTGATTTTGAATTATGCAGCCGGGCTGTTCGAGTGAGCTCTCAGGAGTGCAAACATCAGAAGCTCAGCTTATTCTCATCAAGGTAATAAGCACTCCAATTCGTCAGTATTCTAGCTTGTAATGTCTTTCTTCCATACAACACCTTTTTACGAAATATCATTTCTCCATTATATCGCTATAGGAATTATTATTTTTTGTTTTATTTATGGTCTTGTACACTGCCCGCTGATGTTGGCTTATGTAGCGATTCCTCTATGTGTATATATATAGAAGTGATAATAAATGTGTCTAGATAGAGGGGTTGTCCTCATATTTACTCCTACTGTGTGTTTTCTGGTTTTGATTTGTATTGTTTGCTTTTAAAAGTTAAAACCAATGCTCAAAATGGTGATGCAGATTACTGGTATTGGCCTGTTAACTCAAAATGACCCAGAACTTAATTTTGAAGATTTTTCTTCTGAGCGGACTCTAATCTATGAGCCCAGAGAGCCAGATGTTCAGGGGGATGAGTTTAACTTGTTTGCCGTGAAATACTGGTTTAGCTGGATTACTTCTGGTGCTACGAAGGTAAAAGTGAACTTCAAGCTATGGAAAAATTATGATGAATACTCTGAAACACAACCTGATACAATCATTGGTGTGAAGGGTTCAGAGATAGCTGCTCATGATGGTAGAATTGAAAGAGAGGAGCCTCCTGAAACTTTTTCCATGTTTTCAAAACAATCTCCAAGAGCAGTCATCTTGCCTTTTTTCAGAAAGTGGCACAGACGCCTATCATTTATCTGGAAACATGGAATGCGTTTGTTGGGAACTCTTTGGGTATGTGTTGGGTGGATTTTACTGGTCCAGTTTTATTTTTATTTTTTGCATGTTTGTACATATGTCCCTGGAATTATATTTCAGTTGCTTTCTGTCGATGCTGATTTTCTAACTACTTTTGTGTATTAGTATATAACCACTAATTCCTGTTGCCTAAAATGTTCATGTGATGGTATCCAGTAAGAAATTTCATTTGTATAGAAAAAGGAAATATTTTCTTTATTAGCTGTTTATGGTTCGTTGGTCACATTTCTCTCTACTTCCTTTCAACTGTTAGATACAATTTATTCTAGCTCACATCAGCATAATGGGATGGGGAGAACCGGGAATATTCTGCTTAATGTTTGATAACTGTCTTTGGCTTTATATTTTTTAGACGTTGGTGTATAGTCATGCTGTAATCATATTTTGTTCAGTGTTCTGTCATATAATTCATTGATTTTTTTTTTCTGTAATAAGGTCAAGTCTTCTTGAAATCATTTGGATTATGTATTCTGTTAAATATCAAAGTTTTTGATCTGTTTTAAGGTTCTTTTTTGTTTTTTTTTTCTCCCTATTATGTTGCCAAATTGGGTTTTTTAGTGCAGAGTGTTGCAGGGATGAACCTGAATCTTGACATTCCCAAGTGGTTTCGCATTTTTCACTTGGATAGACTCACCTTGCTTGCAGGTAGAACGAATTTCATTTCTGTTGAAACTATTTACAATTCAAGGGTAAATTGTATGCTTTTCTTGTAATTAATCTACCAACGGTATGCCTCTCATAAAGAAACTGAGGGTTGAAAACTAGTAGATCACCCCCCCCCCCCCCCCCCCCCAAAAAAAAATCATTCAAGCACATGAAGATATCTTCCAGAGACCTCTTGATGTTTTCTTTTCTTTTATTTGGAGATTATAGCATTACCCTAGGTAAATAAGGTGAAAATGCTGAAGGCTGTGGAGTGTATGTGAATTCATTTGGAAGTAGTGAATGTATCTATTAGATGTGAAGGAGGTATCCACTTCTTTAAGATGGTAATAATGCTCTTATAACTAGCTAGAGGATTCAAAATGTTGCTTAAAAATATTCTTCCCAAGTGTATCGTTTGGGAGTAATGTTTCCTTGTTTGTTTGACATAGCATAAGTAAATGTGTTGAAGAACAGAACAGTTGTATGTGTCACTTCAGTCGAACACAGAGAATAACCTTTCCAGGACCTCTGTCATCATGTGGATTTTCTTCTTTATTGATTGAAAACATTTTAGTTCATTTACTTTTTGTAGAAAAACGTAGAATAAGAATTTCTGTGCTTATCCAAACAATGCACCTGCTATTTCTACTAACTGCTGTTTTCTTTTTATAAGTTTATTCTATGACTGTATATTTCTCTCCATATGAGTTATTAAAAAAATTTTAAAAAAAGATTATGGAAGTATTGTAGTATGAATCTGGCTATAAATTTTTTTCATAATTTTTTCATCTATATAGGTCATAGGAAATTTACCATCAAAGATAGACCTCAATAGGTGAAAATGACTCTAGAAATGGTGGGTGTTTGATTTTAGATGTGCTCATATTCTGCTGGTCTGTTTCTTGTACATTAGCATTCTATGGAGTCTAACGGGCAAGTGAAACATAAGACCCTGCCTTTGAGAGTCTTGAAATGTCCTTTAATTAAGATTACAGTTGTTCTTACTACGGAGTATTATTTTTCTAAGTTTTTCTAACTTTCTCAGTGCAGTGGATTGAGGGAAAAATCATAGCATTTGAACCAACATATCTTTACACTATGGAGAAGGTGAGTTCTATGTCAATTCTCTTGTGCACTCTCTATTCTGTTACCTGAAAATGCCTGCCTTAGGGTTTGTAACTAGACAGGTTCGTAAAATTTGCAGTACCAGCTTCATTAATTTCGTTGTGTCTTCTTGTGTTTATCTTCAGGGGTACTTCTTGCTTCCTGAAGAAGCTAAAGCTCGTCATAATATACAGACAGCTAACATTAGCATATCAGCTCGGCATCCTTGCTTTGGTAACAGGTGAATACTATTTTATCTCATTGTATCATATACTACGTAATGCTTAGCCTCTTACGCCATACAGAAAGTCTCTTTCTCTTATGTTAATTATTTATGTGCTTCAAAACCTAATTCTCTCATCCAGTGAGTGTTAAGGTCAAGATTATGAAAGCACTGTATGGTAAGCAGTTACCAGTATTTATTTATCATAAAGATAATATTCCAAAAAGACCAATGTACTGTTTCGTTTTGCTTTATTGTAATTTGTTATAGTTTCTCACCTGGATTTTACAAAATTGTGCATTTTCAGGTGGCAACTTCTCATTAATAGAGTGGTGGGATATGACACTATTCTGATGAATAGTTTGCTAGATTCTCCTGGACAAGGTAGAACTTCATACACTTTGGTTTGTATATGTAGTATCCTCTGTGAAGTATTTTTCCCCCCTATGTGGAAGTGTTTAGGAAGTCAAGTTGGCAGTTGGAACTATTTCAATCAGATCCTGAGATAGTTATTACCAGAGTATTTTTCAGGAATTTTTGTGGAAAATGTTTGCTTTGGAAAGTTGAATTTACATTTTTTTAAATGAAACTATGCTCACATAATGTCTCATTTTGGTTGTGTTATTATCCCCCTAGTTTCCTATATCGGCCTTTCAAAGACTTGTTGCTTAGTTTAGGCATTAAATACTGGTAACTGCTTACCATACAGTGCTAATTGATGATTGCTGCTCTCGCTGTATTTACTTATCTTCCTGTACTCCCTCATTTACGTATTATTTGACCACTTAATTAATGCTAATTAATATTATCCATTCTAAAATATAATGTGTTTCAATGTCAATGCAATGGGTTATCCCCTCTTTAATACCTGTTCATAACCTTAAAAGACTAATCTTTGGGAAGGGAGGGAGTGTGTTCTATGCTTTTAGCTGTGTGGTAATCTAGTGGCTGCCTATCCACGTATACAAGCTGTATTAATTATGGTGTCTATATTTGGATGTTTCTGCCAATGATGGAGTCTTACAGCTTGTACTAGGTTCTTTTTATGATTAAGCATTTGTATCTATCATAAAGTCAATCAATTAATAAAAGGGCATGGGAAATGAGCATTTATTTGAATGTTGCTTGTTATATAAACTGTCACACTACTTTTTCACAGTTTCAATTTCAAGCGTCCATTGGGCATGATCATTATGTGATTGGTCTCTCTGCAGGATATCTTTATAACTATCAGACAAAGGAGTTTTACAATCTCAGTTACGCTCGCGAACCATCTAAGAGTTCTGCTACTTTTGGAGGTTTATCTGACATTCTTTTAGTGTGTTCATTTACTGTGATACTCAAAGTCTGTTCTTGACCGTTCTCCGCTTTCCCTGGTTTCCTCTGCAGATTATTTGGTGACTAAGTGTGGAGTGCTTATGATGTCACTCTTTGTTTTCTTTACGACGACAATGTCAGTTTCATTTACATTGAGAGAGACACAAACCCGCATGCTTAGATTTACAGGTTTTTTTTAAGGTTTTATATATTTTAAGGTTTTATATATTTTTAGGAATATATGAACATAGGCCTCATTGTATATGCTGGATGCTTGCTATCTGTCATTTTCTTCATACTCATGTTTTTTACTTGGCTAAATCATTGTCTGCTTCTCCATTCTGCATTTTGAAACTTACCAAATTTCAGAGGAAGGTAAGGGGAAAAGGACAGGGTTTTGGATGGAAATTGGTCTTCTAGATTTCAATGGCTGTAGTAGAGTGTAGGGAAAAGAGAGCATGATAGTGGTCATTGATGATGCCCGGATTAATAAAAGTGTTTGACCATTAGCGGTTAGCAGTTTGCATTAGCTGTTCGTGAAAGCTGAATTGACTAGCTATTTGCATTTGTTGTTTGTGTGAAATTGTTTGGTAACTACTACCTCCGTTCTTTTTTGTTCTTCCCATTTTCCCCATCCGGAAATTTCAAAATGTTTTTCTCATTTGGAATCCTTCTATTTTAGTTTAATATTGTGATTGGGTGAAAAAGTTTGGTTGGGATCACTATCCATGTCATATGTAGCTCATTGGTTGATTTTTTAATTATTTAATGTAATGAACTTTAAATATTCCACTACTTATTTAATGTCCAAACCACTTGCATTATTTTTTAATAGAATCTATTTTTATTTTTAGATTAATTTAAATTATTTTACAGAATCTTAATGATATTTATTATTGTCTTGATTTCTTCCCTGATCCCAAATGAGAAGGAAAAAAAGATTGGAAGGAGTAGCAGTGAACTTTTAACTATTTAATCATATAAAATGGACATCAAAACAACTTATTGTAGGAATTTATTTTCTCAAATAGAGTAAACTTTTTTTTTATGATAAAATCAAATAGAGTAAACTACTATGAACTATTACATAAATAAAATAAATATAACATAAAATCATACTCATTGAAAATTATGCACACTGGTATTTGACTTGCAAATCTTGATTTTATTACCAAAATCTTGTTTGTTTGGATAATAGGTGTACTAATGAGAAATATCTTTTAACTACTAATAATAAATCAATCATGATACATTTTTATCCCAATCCTATATAATATTTGGTACATTGAACAAATTACAATGTTATATCACTAACTTCAGTACTAGTATTATACATTAAACAAATCACAATTTTATATAACCTTATAATCTTCTATTTTATACTAATGTTAAAAAGAACTTTAAAAGTACTCAAGCTAGCCCATTTTCTCGTGTATCCTCCTTTTTGCCTTCACCCTCATCTTCTTCTCTGGACATCACTCTTGTTATTCACCATTTTCTCATCTTCAAGATTTTCCTCCTTAAAAAAATCCATCATCTACTGTAAAAGGATGTTCATACATGCAACAAATTAAAGTTTAGGATTCGTGAGAGTCAATCATGACTTTGTTTTCAATCTTGAAATTTTTGTGTTTTATTTCTAGTTAGTGATGAGAATTTTATTTTCTCACAAGATTTAAAACTCAAAATTTCCAATAAAATTCAGAGTTTGATTAAGGTACACATTGTTTTTTTTTCTATCATTATTTTTTCTTTCTTATTTCAAATTAAATTGTAGGTTTTTTGTCTCAATTTTCTTATCTGCTCTGAATTTAACAAATTCAGTTTTTTTTTATGAGATAAATTTCAGTTTTCATTAGATGTATGAAATATTTTATAAAATTTGAGTAATATACATTCCCATCTTTTTTCTTTTTTATTAAATATTGGAGTGAGGTGGTTAATTTTGCATATGGAGCCATGGGGGAAACAATGTATCAGAGAAAGAATGGAATGGAGGAAACAGGGTGAAATGTCTTCTTTGTCGGAAAAGTTATCTTTTCAAAAGAGAAACCTCGAACCAGTAATTGGAACACTGCTCTACCCAGCATTTTCAAAATTAGCGCACTCACTCCAAACTGCTCCCAATTAAACACTAAAATTAGCGGTTTTAGGGGGTCAAACCTCTAACAATGCTCAATCTGTTAAAAAATCATCAAAAAGCTCTTTACCAAATACCCCCAAAGTAGGGGAAAATGGTTCTCCATGGGTATGGTTTTAAGGTAAGAGAGAAAGTTGACCTCTGACAGCATAAAACTGTAGTGAACAAGAAGGTATGGAATTTGACAAGTTGGAGATAATGATATTGTAATTGTAAGGTTTTAACTAGTGTTCATGGAGAGTTTATGAGAGAGACTGAACATAAATTAAGTGAAGGAGAGATTTTAGCTTCTTGAGAAACAGAAGCTATTTTTTAATTTACCCTTGTTTGGCCTAGTTCCTGTTTCTAATGTTGAGAAACATCGCTAGAAGCTGGGTCAAACAGGTACTTAATTGTCTATCAAGACAAAATTGTTTCTGTGATAGATTTCTCAATATCAGCTTTTTCTAATTATTATATTGTTTCATTTTATTATGTCTACAATTATTTTGATTATTTGACCTAGTTGAAGATTTACCTCGAGGATATTAAGCCTCTGCATCCAATATACCGCTTATGTAGTGTTGGCTCATGCTCTTCCTTTTTGTTATGATTAAGAACTTAGTACCTTTGGCATGGCTGACAGGTAACAAGCACTTAACTTTTTCCCCCAAATAATTGCAGTACAGCTTCAACACCATGCTCGTCATAGACTTCCAACGTTTCAACTTATATTTGTTCATGTTATTGAATCACTCGTCTTTGTTCCTGTAAGGATGCACCAAATTATAGTGTTTTTGAAAATTCTGAATCAATGAATTATCTTCATTTCTATTTGCTGGTGATGGATTGCATTCAATATGACAGATCATGATAGGCATCCTGTTTTTTCTGTTCGAATTTTATGATGATCAACTTCTCGCGTTCATGGTGTTGATATTGGTCTGGCTATGTGAGCTTTTTACCCTTATCAGGTAAGTCTTAGGCAATTCACCACTAGCCTTCTCCTTTCTTTAGTTGTGTCCAATGTCTAAGAATTCATATATTATCATAATATCTTGCTTGTTTTTTTCTTGACATTACTCTTTGACCTTGTTAATTTGTTCTCTGGCTTTTGCAGTGTCCGTACGCCCATATCAATGAAGTTCTTTCCACGCTTTTTTTTACTCTATTTCTTGGTGTTCCACATCTATTTCTTCTCTTATGCATATGGTATGATGATACCATGTATGGAATATATGTTAAATTGGTTTTTCATTGTTTCGGTCTTATTAAATGTATTCTTTTTACTTGCAGGTTTCTCGTACTTGGCCTTATCTACTACTGCAGCATTTATGCTGCATCTTATCCTATATTTCTGGAACAGATTTGAGGTAAATAAGTTATGGTGCTTTCTCGAGGTCAAAGCGAATATGTGACCATCTGTCATCTGTATTTTGATGGCATCATGATCTTTGTGAGCATAAACTACTTTCCTTTTGTAATAGTAATGTGTTTTTCTTTCTGATGTAGTCCCACTGTCCCTTGAACAAGTTGATATCTACTTTTACGTTGGATAAGGAAAGTGGATGGGCGGAAGGGGGCTGTGGAGCCTAAAATGCTTGAAAACCACTTTGAATGCATGTGCTGTAAAATATTTTAACGTTGCTTTTATGAGGTAGCATATATGACAGTAATATGGATATTTAAAAAAAAAAATTTAGCCCTTGGTCTAGGTCTAATCTTAATCAGCTGCTTATTTGTTTCGGATTTTTTAGTCTCCTCGTGTCTGGTAGCGCTTATTCATGCTTGGTTTTAGTTATTGTGTGGTCCTTTTTTGTCAGGTCCCTGCTTTACAAAGATTTTTGCAAAATAGTCCACATTTGCAGCAGCACCCTGATTTCCACATAACTTCCTCGACGTTTCTTGCCTCTACATTGCATATCACCCGGTTGAATACAAGAAATCCTGGTCCTGTCAATGTGGACACTTCAGGTCCTGAGGTCTCATTTCTTAGGCCTGGGGTTGATGTTCTGATGCCTAGTAATGCACAGGCAGAGGCTAGGTTTCATGAGCAATTGGAAAATGCAAATTGGCAAAATGGAAATACAGTCAGAGATCCTCGTCCAACGTCTGACCATGACCTTCAGCAACCAGAAACTGGTCAAAACCCAGGAAATATGAATTCCTTTAGCTCTTTGCTGCTATGGATTCTTGGAGGAGCCTCATCTGAAAGCGTCAACTCCTTTTTCTCCATGTTTAGAGATATGAGAAATCAAGCTCAGTTTTATGCAGATTCTCCTAGTCAGGAAACTGATAATTCCGAAAATCCTCAATAGTGGTGAAGTAGGCGACGGTGAACTGGAAAGTGATAAAATTTGATATTTTAAGCAAACGTGATATTAGGAAAGCTTCCGTGTGTAGTCAGCTTCATACTAATGTAAATGATAAGAGACAGAAAAGGCATGGGGAAGATATTTACTTGTAGGGTGAGACGGTTTTTAATGCCTCGTGGACTCGTGGTTAAGTTGCTAAATGTGGAGTTGCCATGAGCAGTAAGGGTTTTGTAAGATTGAGTTCCTCTCTGGACTCTGGATCTTCTCTGTAACTATTGCTGTAAAGGGATGGTTTCTATTCTGATGCAATATTATAAATATAAGCCATTATAGATCAATATATACCAAAATCTGTCGGTCAGAATTTTGCAAATTATTTGGTATTTATACTCTTGATTCTCTGCATTCTACCCAGAGGCCACTTAGAACTATATATATTCGAATTTTTCAACATTGCTATACGGCTGTTTCTACTGAAACTAGACCTTTCATATCTCGAAGTACATGGCTAACAAGGGAATGTCATTTTACAGTATATCAAATGTAAAGAACTATCAAAAATAAAGTATAAAAAAGACAACTACAGCATAAAAAAGAGTGACAAGAATTCGTGGTGCTAAAAAAGAACATAAACAAATACTAAGCAATGTGAGGATGAAAAGGAAAATAAAACCTAGTGCTACTCATTCAATGTGTTAGAGAACTCACTAACATCTTGATCATTCTTAAGAGTAGAATTTGTGAGTTTATTAACAAAAGAGTGTTTGTTGTTGTGCATCCAAATCTTTAGCACTCTCCTGTTGATACCAACCTCTTGGCAAAATTGCTTCACTAACCCTTCATCCACTCTCTGTATCTTCCAATTTGTCTTCTGAGCAAATGCCAACATTTTCACCTTTTGTTCATTTGTAAATCTAGTCCTATACCTCTTCTTACTCATTATCATCCCTTCTATCTTTATTTGCTTTCCATCATTCTCTGACAGGGTGGCTGCAAGCCCAACATTTGATAAAGGACTTAAGTGGGGTTTGTACCTCGCCTTCTGGGCTGTATTACAGCAGTACTGGCAATCAGGTAAATAAGTATGACTAATGTTCACCTCTTTATGGTGGAAGTTGCGGTGGCAGCCACATGCCAGACAAAGAAGAGCCTTGTCCATATCGGAGGAGGGCATAAACTCGCCACAACCATCAGTGGAATGAGCTCCAAGGGAAGCTGCATGGTTCTTATTGCATTCCTTGTATACTATCATCCTCCCTTTTTTTGAAGTTCGAATAGTGTTCTAGTCATCACCTGCTTGGGTGCTTGAATAACTCATAGTTTCCTCAACTTAGGTCTAATCACAGAGATCGATGTACGAATGTAATTATAAGTATTGAATATGGAGAGTTGTGGATAGAAGCTGATGAAGAATATAACGGAAGTGATTAGAATGTAATTTTGATTCAAGTTATATATACTAGTACTAGGTAGATGGTACATGGAATAATATTATGGGATAGTAGGAGACTCTTTGCTTTGCTTGCACTCTTAGTTATCTTTTGCATGAACTAGGCTTAGAGAGATACAAGCATGCACCGCCACTACTACCATTCCTTTTTTTTCTCACTTGCTTTTCTTGTATAGTTAGATTGGTTTGGAATTTCTAACTCCCTTCAAATGAGTAACTTAATTTGGCAAAAGGTGTGTTTGGATAACTGCAGTAGAACATTGTCCGTAGAAGTCGCTAGCAATAGCAAGTTCTAGGGAAAAAGATGCCTCAAACAGTTGAACTCCATCATAAACTAATACGGAGCATATCCGATTATTTCACCCCGAGACCTACACCTACTCGTACTATTTGATCAGATGATCAAACAATACAAAACTATGCAGGTCCACATTACACATACGTCGTTGTTGATTGGTGTCTTTTCAACGTGAAATGATTCAGCAAGGGGTTAGCTCTACAATGTCATTATGCAAAAGAGGCAACAAAGGTCGTGAGACTCGCAAATACAGTGTTCGTAACTGCATGTGTACATCTGTGCAAAGTGCTCACCATGACAAGGTTTTGTCTACTTCAGAGTTCATTATTGTATACTTTGCTTGATATATAATAATCCGCAGTTGTTTCTATAGATTTAATCAACTTACGGCTACATCAAATATACTGTAATTACACAAATTGATTGTGGAGACATCATGAACGAGTATCGTTACTCAGTATATGATAATTCTGATGATTAAACTTTGAGAAAACTTTTTTTTTTTGTTTACTTGCACTTGGGAGCAATTGTTGCTTTTAGCACAAATTTCTTAGTAATGGCTGCACTGTGTAAAGTTATAAAGACTTGAACTGCATTTGTTGGGGCCAGCTGGAGCATAATCATCAAAGACCGGGGTACATTTACGTAGTGGATACAATTAAGTACGTATAAGATGTGATCTTCATAACTGATCTTCATAGTTGAAGCAAATTGCTAACAACTTGAATATAGTAATCCGAAATATACTAATTGCCTTTTTGGAGACTGGGAACCTTATGTATTGGGAGTACGTTTGCTGGTTTGAATCTAGTGAAGAGCTTCTTCGAATCTCCAAGGAAGGGGAATGCTTGCACAAGTTACTAGCCTAGGTAGGTGGTGTCCCAAAAATATCGCCCGTGCTTAAGTCGGAACAGAGTTAAGATCCAAGAGAATCCTTCGAAATTAGTGTTTTTTGTATTGTTAATGAACATACCTTTACATGGGTCATAAATGAAGTATTTATACATTACACTTAAGTCAAGTATAAAGTATACTCATCCTTGGACATCATCTTTATGAACAAGATAAGCTTCTCGGTGGGGTTGTTGGTCATAAGCTCCTTTATAAGTCCAATACAACTTTCACCTCATGACTTAATAATAAACCCATACAGTATTGTAAACTGTAACTATAAATTTACTTGAAATAAAGTTAAAACTTCTGAAGCTCAAAATCGAATTGGTTAAAATTTATGTAAGCAAATTGGGCTAGCTCGTGATCATGTGTTCAGCATAACTTATGACACAAGTTAACACCAACGTAAAGCTGTTTCTCTTCAAACCCATCAATCGAGTAGTTTATATTTTCTCCTCCCTATGTCTATCTGACCATGTGTTCAGTATAATAATGATTTATGTATACATTGGCTAAATATAGATTAAGATGACTATTATGTAACTTAAAAGGCATGAAATAGACAAAAAGAATGCTTTGAGATTGCTCAGCTCTTAAATCCGGCCTCTAAATGGCGCATTTAGGTCAAAAAGAGCCGGAAAAATGAACCGGAAAAATTAATTAAATATTAAAAAGGAGGCAAGGTGCGCTTTTGCTTAGCGTAAGAGTCTTCTGATGACCTTATCTTATCGTATATAAAGGTTATATTCATATATGGCTGTGTTAGTTACATTGGTGGGTCAAATAACTATTCACTCGTCCTAAAGAAAATTTGAATGTATTATTAAGTATTATTATTTGGTTATTTGATAAAAAAAATTATTACATATTTGATTATCAATTGTGACCCATCCGACAAAAAATCTTAGATCTGTCACTTGTTAGTTAACCTTAGAAGGATATAAGAGTAGGACAGGTCCCTAAATTGATAATCATCCCCACATTTCTAGGATAGGCAATACATCCATAATCATAATATGGGCCAATAATATATACTATGGCCGTATGTAGCTAACCTTAATATTAATTGTTTTGCTAATTATGGTACTTATGAGGGTTTGGAAGACAAAACCAGCCTCTTAAAAGTGATTCACTGTTGTGTTAACAAAACCCCGCCATTCTAATCTTCTAGGTTTTCAACATCACCAATTTATTCTATCGTTTACTTTCTTATCGTAGACAGCAATTTTTTACATAAATAGTTAGGATGTGATGTTTGGCGTCTACTAAATTTGTGTGAATCGAAATGCTAAAATGGTTTATTGTTTGCTCACTTGCTCATCATAATCTCTAAGAATACTTAAGCGTTTGATTAATTGATTAATGCATTCGCTGAGTTAGATAAAGCACCATAATGCCAAGCAACTAAGAAATTAATCAGCTCAACATGTTTCACAAATTCAACTTAGAAACATTTAATGACCTTGCTGATTTGAGCAAATGGAACATAAATTTAACGTCTTCAGTTGCTCAAATAGTCAAATAACAGCAGATCCTCGAACTATTTTGAAGAAATATACGTGAGCTTCAACAAGAAATGAATAATGAGAACCCAAAGCAGAAGTGACAATTAAAACCCAGAACCTGGAATGTACACAAAAATATTCACGATTTCAAACATCTAACTCAGGAGAATCACTCATAATGGGGATACAACATAGGCCATACAGGAGAGAACTCAACCAATTCTGTGTGCCCTTTACTCGTATGTACATGAGTATGTGTGGGAATTTAACTAATTGTCAGTGAAGGGTGTGCCAGTGCACCTTCAAAGATCAGCACAACACCAAAAGTCCTTTTCCCCTCCCTTCTACAGAGAAATCTCCACTTCATAGGATTTGCAAGCTTATTATCTAAAATTCAGTGTCAAAGCATGATACGAGAACTCGGCTGACCATGGACCTGGCAAATGGAATGTAACTCAAGCTATACCTGCAGATACATAGTAGGTTAACAAAACACCATAAATAAATTAGAGCAAAACATGATAAGGTTTACTTCATATGTTTTGAAATAGGGGGAGGGAACCTAGAGCATCTAATTTACACCAAGGAACATTAGTTTTTAAGTGCACCCCCTCACATTTTCCTGTTCACATGCTCTCTGCACAAGGACATGTGAGCTTTTTCATGTGAGAGGGTAAACTATGCACCCTGATTCATATTAGAAATTCGAGGTTGTAACCAGGGTGCATCCAACATGTTTACTTGAGTGACATTGAAAGGAAAGAGGGATAACAAAAATAAACAAAATCATTTTAACACACTTTTAGTACATGATTCTTAATACTCTGAGATTGTCTGTCATTTGTTAACATGAATAAACACCTTTTTGAACATACCAAGTTAGAGCACCAAATTCTAGAATGATTGCCAAGAGTGTCAATAGTTTGTTGTGAACCTGCAAAAAGTGATAAACACTAGAGTTGCAGCAAGAAATAAGGGTACGAAAATCAAAGTACACAAATCGCATGTAATACTTACATAGAGGGCACAAAACAGTGCAATGATCATACTCGCAAGATACAGGGCAGTTGCATATATACGTACAGGATCAAGCATCATTGCCACTTGCCTTTTTGGGCCAATAAGGAAAGCTGTGCTGCCACACAAAATCAGAAATAGGAAATCAAAAATAAATTCTGGTCATAGAATATGGTGTTTCTGATATCTAACTTCAGCCAAAGATAAAATACAATTAGTCATTAAATTAAACCAGTAAACTTGAAAGGAGAAAACAAATAGCATGAAAACCTCACTACTTATTTGGAAGAATTGGAACCTGACATAAGGACATAATCCAGGAATAACAAGAAACTATAAAAATGTATACCTCCCAATAGCAAGCAAATTTCCAAGGGTGAAAGCGATGCCAAACTTGATTGGATTGAAGAAAACAAGCATGGACTGCATTCGTAAAGGAGGCATCCAGGCTCAGTAATGTCAAGAAAAACTAATTCAACCATGAACTACATTCAGAAAGAAGAGGAATCCAGGCTCAGTAATGTCAAGAGAAACTAATCATCAAAATGGAAACCGATTAATGTAAAGAGAAAAAACTACACTTTCTATTCTTTTTTCTGAAATGAGATCAAGTTCCTAATGTCTTTGCAGCATTATGTTTTCACTACCCCATATGAACATCTAAATCCCAGTTTAGGAAAGTATTTGACATAATGCAAACGGCAAAGTGGTAATTTTTTATTATTTACATAAGCATTACACAAATAAGTGATTAGCAACTAAATAGAGTAATCAATGTTGACTTGACGTTCAAACAAGTGAGACGGATACTCTACATAAGTCAAGTTGCAGCAGAGAGTAGGGAAACTGGGTAAATGCCCATACTTCTCATTTTCACAATCCTTCTTTAGTCATTTTCTTTCTTCTGTCACAGCAGGGTAGGCTGGCGATGCAAGGAACAAGGCAAAGAATGTGGCTCAGTATATATTCAAGGTACGAATAACTAGCATGCTTAACCACAAACAAAAAAAAAACACCCGAATCTCAAGTTCATAGCAGCATCGCAAAATAGGCTACAATATTCATTTAAGGGACCTCAATTGATTGTTCATTAAATGTGGGGGCTGGAAGTATACAACCCTAAATAAAATAATAAAAGAGGACACAAATTTAAATAAGAGAAATAAGATTGTGTTCCTTATCATAATGGAATATTGGAGACATAAAATTTAATTTCAAAACCCAAAATCAAACAATATGTGCAACCTTGCACTCACCAAAAATGTACAAGTCAATCCAGCCACAAAGCATATAGCAAAACCTTGAATCCTCTGCAACAAGAAGTGAAGACAAAGCAATACAGTTAGGTGAAAAGTATTAACAACATTGAAATAGAAAAGTTGATGACAGAATAAAGCGGATAGTAGCAAGAGATGGAAAGTAACAGGAAGAGATTGGAGAAGGATAGCTGCGACAAGAGAAAAATGCCTCAATTTCCTCCAACTTTCTGCAGTTAGAAGGACTAAAAATGAGGATTCTACAGAAAGTTGGATTCTGGCATATTCAAACAGCAAGAGTGAATAACCTCCCCTTCCCTTTAAATTGTATGCGGCCAATCTCCTTAGTACCAACAGTATTAAATGATCTGATCCCATGGACTTTTCACAATGAATCCTTAACCATAACAGTGTTCAATGCTGTCCTCCACACCTAACCAAAAGAGGATTTAATCAAAATACACAACTTTTTTTGGCATACACTAGAAGGGAAGGAGGCGTCAAAGAAACTATATTCTTCTTTTGATTTCTTCCTTCCTTTTTTCAACCGGCAAGTGTAACTCAATCAACTGGACTGGAAAAAGTTTTAAAGGTCAATCTCACAATGACACTTTCTGTTGCTTCACTATGTAATGTTCGATATAAGCTTTGTAAATGAAACGTAATGCAGAACAGGTATGGCCATAGTGCAGAAAGTGAAGTTAGCTTGTGGGGCCTAGGTGTGCTATTATTTTAGTTAAAAATTATAACATTAACCCTAAATTATATATATAGAACAATATAAGTCCATAAGGACACCAACCTTATCAATTGGCACTCGATTCAACATATATACATATCTCAAGTATTAGCAGAAATCCTAAATCTCAACTAAAACATCAAACAAGTTTTTTCATATTTCACCAATTATCCAGTGAACCCTATAGAGAGAATAATGTCTCTTAGGACACTGAAATCACAAAAGTTAGCTTGAAGGGTGGGAAAGTCGACACATTTATGTGAAACCCACATCAAGCATACCTTTTTCTCACTATAACTCAAATCTCAATCGTTGCAATACAACGGTGATGTTTCACCATTCTCTAAGAAATTCAAGTGTCCACATGATCACAGCTAGTTTTTGACACTTGGACCTTGTTAGTCTCAAGCGGACTGACAACTCAAGGAAGTAGTGTCTAAATCCTAAACCAAAGGACATATTTTTTTTACCGACAGCCCAACCCCAAAACTAGCTCAAAGGTGAGCCTAAAGCCCCTATATAAACTTCAAATCATTTTCCCATAACTTTTCATGAAAGTTGCAATGCATCGGGATTAGGAAGAGGGGTACTCCGGGTAATGCTTAACAGTCTATTAGAGTTAGCATGAGGAAGGGGGCATTAGTTAGCTATATATGAAAGATGATGAATAAAGCCACTCAAAAGATTGCATATCGGCTAGTTCATTCCAAGAGTCAAAGTATATAACTTACGATTGGATTGTATGGAAGGACAATACCAGAGCGATTTGAGACAAGAGCAAGTAGTAGTGAAGTGTGTTTCGGGTTTAGCAAACAAGATCATAGTATACAGGTCTGACCTACAAATACAATCAGTATACATCACGCAATCCAATTACAATTCACAAATTACCATCACAACACTAGACCCTATAAACTTCGCAGCATCAAATCCCGACCAAAACAATACATCTTAAAGAGCCGAAGAGACACTCCGAAACTACACTAAAGAAGTTCAATTATAATAGATTCACGAATCAGGATTAAACGGGGACTGGACGACATTGCCACACACTGACAGTCTCCCTATCCTAGGGCTAGCCAGAAATCAGCTGGCCGCTTCGATCCCCTAAACAATTGAGTGACAGATTACCCCATCAAATCAACTCAGACGAGATTTATAGCACAAGTAGCTTCCACATTAATGAGCCCCCAATTTCAATAAACGCACTATGTTATACCACTTCATATCAACATTGGATACGAAATTTTCAATTGCAATCAAACCCTAACTCAACGATTTTAAGCAGAGGTCAAACAACAATAGATCAACCTGTTTGGTGGATAAAGTGCAGTTGCGGTTGAAATCGTCGATGAGATTGAAGGAGGTTTCATCGGCGACAGCAGATTCTTCATCGTCGACTTCCATGCCAACGAGCATCTTCATCTTTTCAACGGCTTGGTGATTCTTCACCTTCTCGAATGCCGAGCTTATCTTCTCCATTTTCAGAGATCGGAACTTCGGTTGAGTGAACAACGATCAAGACTGGAGAGTGGTTGTATAACTGTAGAATGCGAGGAATTGCTGGTGAGTTAGGTCCCGTTTCCTGTCTTATTGTCGCGTCTTGGGTAATTCACTTTTTGCCCAACTCCGGGCCAGCGGGCCTTGGCATTTTAACATTTTAGCAGGCGTTTCGATTTTAGTAGATTTTTTTTTTTTTTTTTGGCAATGGGAAGGTAAAAAGATTAGAGACATAACCCTTTTCTAGCTTGGATGGCTAGAGCATGACTAATAATATGAAGGATATCATATTATTATCATAATATTTTAGTAGAAATCGACCTTCATTAGTTATATGTGTTCTTTATTTTAAAAACTTAATCATAAATATATAATAAATTATAAATTTAAGTAAAATTTTATTGGATTCATCCCAATGTGAATTTTTAGAATATTAAATTTTCATAATTTTTTGTCTTATGAATTTAGAGAAAAAAACGTTTTAGGTCTTCTGTTGAAGACTGAAAAAATCAAACAAGGCAAAAAATTAAGGATGAATAGAGTAATTTAAAAAAAGAAGAGTAACTTCAAACCTTGTTAATTACACTTATTGTTATGCTAGGTATGGCTTTATGAAAACCACAAACCAGCTGTTTGAATCAAGTTTGGTTCGTTTACACATCCATAATTTATATAAATATAAACTTGGCCAAATGGATTATTAGATCGATAAATAATCTCATAAAATATCATTGTAAGGATTTTACAAAGATAAAAATGATAAATTAAATATAAAAGGAGAGTGTGTAATACTTGAGATTTATTCTAATTACAAAAATTATACGATGTATAATTTATTATTCTAAAATGTGAAAACCAGTCCAAATAATAGGACATTTTAATCTTACATACGAGGTAGATAGCTAGTATAAACCTCTATATAGAATCATAATGATATAGATTACATCCTCATCAAACAAATTACATATCACTTTCATATCCAATTTGCACCATAGGAAATCTCTCAAGCTCTAGCAATAGGGGTATTTAATTGTGTTGATATGTCGTTACTACACGATGTTCAATTCCTAATGGACAGAGGGCAGTGCTTAATTAATTATTCGACAATCTCTGCGAACTTCTCCCTTGGACCCTTGTTTGACATCAAGCATGCTCATCTTAACCATGGCTCGTTGGAAATCAAGGAAGAACATGGCTTGGTTCATGGCATAGCCATTGACAATCCCTCTAGTTCTAGGGCTGTCATATAAGGTTTGGTCAGAAGTGAGCAAGCCAGCCTTACTCTGCAACGCTTGGAAGTAAAGGTTGTCGAAGTCATTCCTCGAATCATCGAAGGGCTGTTCTGATTTATCTCCAGCCCTACATGTCTTAGAGAGTGTTGCAGCAAAATCAGCATCTAATGACGGGTCCACATCATGTGTTGCATCAAATTTGCTCAGCCTATTCTTGAATGAGGCGCATCTTGCCACCCCCAAAGTATGACCTCCTACATTAAGTTATCCGAGGAAGAAATAAGATGGATGAAAGCGAAAAATATTTGCATGGTTTGCTCAAATGATTTTTGATAAAAGTGATTACTCGTCTCATTCAATTATCCTTTGTAAAAATTCGATTCGATTTCTTAAGTCGTCTATAGTACGATTTTGATCACTTATACTAAATACTATCGTACCGACTAAATCGATTTGCATTATACTATCATATATATAGATCAAAATTTTAGAACGGGATAATAATGTGCACCACACCTAGGATTTCCATATAAATTGGTATTTGGTTATACGATCAAACCTAGAAAAATGTGAAAGTCAGAAAATACTGGTAACCTGATAGAGCGACCATGTCTTGAACATTAAAGCCACGCTGCGCAAAAACTCTTATGAGCTCGGAGCTATTGAAAGTGGGAAAAGGGAGATTGATTGTGTCTTCTATTTTTGACCTCCTTCCGTCTCTCCTTCCTTTAGGAATGTCATATATTGGACCGCCACTCTACATTAATTAAAAGTTCCAAGTTAGAAAGTAATCATGCTTTATAAATTATATTCGGATATTGAAATATCAAATATAGTTATCAGATATTGTTACTGTTATATCATATATAAAAATAATCGTAAAAATAGATAAAATCATATATCATGTATAGACATTATTATGATTTTAGATATAGAAATAAATTACAAAAATATCCCTAATATATTATGTATTAACTACTTAATTATTTGCTTAATGAGATCAAGGAAATCATGCATGTATATATTAAGTTAATTACCAAGAAAACAGCATCTCTAGCTGCCATGGCTATAATATCAGCACAAGAAACCACTCCTGGACATTGATCCTCGAGTTCATCTTTAATATTGTCTATCAAGTCAAACCCTCGCAAGCTTAAATTCCCTGGTGAATCCTTCTCTGCGGTATTATCCTTAGTTGAGTCGATAAGAATTGATGCATCACATCCCTACATACAAAAAAAAACACATCTTTTATAGTCATTATATATGATACCATACCATTATGTATAAGAAGACGGGGAATGAAATTAAACACTAAGTACAGACGATATATATATGATTTGATGTTGTACATAAATATTACCTGTATCCAACAGTCATGAAAATGCAATCTTAAAAGAGGGCCAGCCAATGTAGGATCATCTTGAAGAGCTCGAGAAACTGCATCCCTAACAATTCCTTCTATCATTGGACATGTCATTACATAATAATTCATGGACAATGCATCAACTCTAAACCTAAAGCCACTGGCTATAATATCTATAAATAATATCGCGCCAATAAAGTATTGAATACTCATCCTAGTAAAGCTTGAGGAAGAGCTCCTACGAGATGGCAACATATATGATTGTTTTGAAGATGATGATTTTGCTGTATTTGAATCAAGTGTACGTTTGAGAAGAAGCCAGATGCATTATATAGAGTGGTCAATGGCTAGTTGTAAGGAAAAGCACAAGGGCATAATATAATGGATATGGAAGATGATGATGATGATGATGATGATGATGATGATCGAAAGTGGAGGAAGTAGTGGACCATATTCTAGGCTTCCACTTATGTTGAATATGGGTATGTCAATTACATGATAATCCTAGATAAATACAGTCATTGTATGCCTGACTGCATGGTAATAGACACGTAAACAAGGCAACGAGGTTAATGGATCATAATGCTCCACCGGCCGCGCCAAGTTTATACATCATCAGTATTTGGAAAATGCTAAACAGTATTATGTGGTTTTTTTTTTCTTTCCAAATAAGTAATTATCTAGTTTTCTATAACCTACTAACCTCTGACAAATTTGGAATCGAATTGAGTTATCGAACTTTGTTAATTCAGTGTGAAATTCCTAATTTATATCTAATATAAATATATTAGGAGTATTTTTAAATTTTATTTCTTTATCTGATATTATAATGTTTATATCTGATATATATTTTTATGTATTTTTATATCTTTTGTATTTCTATATCTATTATAAAAATATATATACCTGATATAACAATAGTTATATCTAGTATAACATATCTCAATATCATGATATAATTTATTTTAGATATGAACTAGGAAAACCTCTTACTTCAGCTTGGAGGAAAAGCAAGCTCTCACTGTCAATGAAGTTGTAACTTGTATTGTGAGAGAACAAACTCAAAGTCAAGAGCTTTGCTTGGTCAAGTTAATCAACTTTCTTCAATTAGCATGCGGTGGTATTGTTACATTCATTTTTGTACCATGTACTGCCGTAGTTTGGTAGTAATTACAATTGCTACGATGTTTTACCTTCTATTTGCAGGAATAAGTTATACGTAATACGTTGTGTACAGTGTATTGCCGTAGTTATGCAGTATTGTCTAGTGTTTTATAGCAACCAATGTGAATTTGGCATGAAAAGTGATTATGATGCATGAGAAGTTGAAGAAATCACATATACTTTGGTATATGTCATGATTTATATTTCGAAAGTAAATCTACAACGCACATAATCAGGGTTCAGCAAGCCTCAGTCGGGTTCATATTTCACAATTGATTGGTTTTTGCTTGCTGAATAAGTTTTCATGCTTCGTACTCCGTATGCAAGATCTGTGACATGCTAGACTGCTGGACAGTTGGATCAGGGTTTATAAAATTGTCTGGAGAGCATTGCATTGAAGGATTGATTGTGATTTGTGGATATGTTATGCTTGGAGTAGCAAATTAATTAATGTAAGATTTCCTATAGTTTAGAACATCAAGAAATATATGGTCGCATACTTGCATGATCTACTTAAAAAAAATTTGAATTAAAGAGAGTTGCAAGCGACAAAATAACAACTAATATAGAAGGGATTTGATTTCAAGTTTGGATACCACCCTCCAAAACTTTAACTAACTAAATTAGTTTGGCATCCATGTGATCTACTCCAAAATGGCACGATGCAAAAGGAATGACAAGCAATGCAAGCATATTGATCTGAAACACAATCTTAATTTAACATTCATTCTAAATAAAAGAAACCGACTAAATCTGGAGTACATGAACATAATTAACATTTGATTAGCACAGCAGTTGACTAATAAGTTAAAACTTTTTCTATAATAATGCCAAACAAAAGCAGCATTTGGGATGCATTAAAAAACAAGTTATTATAAACATAAAATACTTGGTATATATTAGTATAAACTTAGTAATGGACTAAAGCACTGAATGGAGTAATAAAAAAATTTTGTGTCACGTACTTATGAGAATGAATGTTGCTAAAAGTCAAGTGCTTGATTGGAGAGAACTAAAGAAGTCAAAACTGAAAATTATAGCAAGAAGTGGGAGGAAGGACAATGAGCTGGTTCCCAAATAGTTTGGTTCTATGTATAGTGCTACGTACGCGGCTATGGAGATTGGAGAATAATCCACCAAATTAGAATATCCAAATAGCCAAATACTACGACAAAATCTCATATACACATAGAGCTTGTATGGGCGGGTTGGGCCGGGCAGGGAAAACGAGGCACGCTTTTGACACGGCATGACACACATGGGTGTTGTGTCAGGTCCTGGGCCGAGTTTTAGGAAAAAATAACACTGACACAACACGGCAAGATTCTAGATACAAGTTGTCACGCCCCCACCCGCCACCTCTATACCCTTATAGTACTTAGTTGGAAATACTTGTATAAGATAAAAGTTACGATAACTTATTTTGAAATGAGATCAACATTTCTTTTGCATGGAGCTGAGAACTTAGTATTTAATTATGGCTTTGTAGGAAATAATTTATGACACTCCGTATCTCAAACCTCAGAGTACGAGTTATAAACTAGTGTTTGTGTAGTGGTCTTGGTTAAGCTTGATTCATCCAGTATCACTCATCACAAAGCATTTTTTTTAATAGACATACCATGCAATCCTCTAACTACTAACAATCTACGTTAATCGTGGCATGTAGAGAGATGTAAGTACAAATCATTACTATATTGAAAATGTGCAACTTTTATTTAGTGAACACTTTATAGTATAAATATTCCACCATTGCGTACCAATTTATTTCAACATTATTGTAAGTTCGTTTGAGTTGAATAATCAACTTTATATTAAACCTTATGAATATTTTCTCAACATTTCATTTCACTAAATATGCATCCATTGAATTGATGATTGAGTTGAAATTTTTAAAGTAAGCCATTAGTATAAATATTAATAGTGTTCTGATCATTTTTCCCTGTAAGAAGTCCCACAATTTAGTGCATCTAGATGCATGTAACTCGTGACCCACCTCCTGTAAAACCATGTACTTTCTTTGGTTAGAAAAAAATAAGGGCAGAAATCATAATAAATCCTGTTATATTTATTAATATATTATGGATTTCGTAAAAAAGTATATAGTAAAAGTTATGGACTTCCACAATAGGATTGTGCACGGCACAAACGTTTTGCATTTGACGCAAAGTGGATAGGTTAACTCTTAACAAAGACAATCATCAGACAGACCTGGGAAGTGACCCAACGTGGGCAGCATTCTGATTTTCCGACGAGAACTCCAAAGGCTAAGGAGCCTCTATCATGCGATCAAGCCCCAAGCAACAGGCAACTCCTCGCTAGAGATCCTATACTTGGTTTCCATAGCATGAGTCCACATACCTCAAGTGAGTCAAGTCACAAGAAACAAGGCTAATAAAACAGCCATGGCATATACATAAACTTTAACAACTTGAGTAAAAAGAAATATATAAACACGGCAAGTCCGCAAGTTAGATTCTCTTCCTTTTTCATTTTTCAACTTTTCATTTCCGTATCTACAAAGCTCCAGCGCAGTTAGAGAGCATAACATGTACATCTAACCTAAAAATAAAGGAGCTTAATATAAACCCATAAATATTAAAAAGATAGATACTGCAAGTGAAACGTTTTTCAGGCCCTTCTCAAGATATGTTCACGTTTTCCTCCCAGACCTGAAAGAACCCTAGCAAAAAATATACAAGGACAAGACCAAAAACTAAAACACCTAACCATCAAACAGCATAGCCAAACTTTTCCCACCACCACCAGCACTACTGCTGACTAACATAGACTCATCCTTGCAGTTCAACCCCACATTAACCAAGGCCATCTTGCTTGTGCCTCCGCACCTATAACAAAGAAACTTTGCTGGCACAGATTCAGAGTCGAGAATTCCAGCACACCTAGTGTGCTGCCAAATACCGCACCCATCACATGCAAACATTCTCTCCCCATCATCATCACGAGCCCCACAGCCGCACTCCACAGTCCATCGCTCAACCCCTCTTTCGGAACGAAAACGACCCAGCCCATTCTTCAAAGAAAATCTTCCCTGAATCCTCACAGTCAGGAGAGAAGGAAACAAAAGCCTGACTTGGGTGGAATCCTCTACACCTCGATAGTCAATTAGCTCTTCTGCTTGGAACCCTCTAAGCATTATATAAACTTCCTGAAAAACCTTGGAAGCTTCAACTTTGAGATCAGAAATGGTGGCATTAGGGGACAGGGCAACAAGTTCAGAAGGCAGCCTTATATAGTGCTCTTCTGATAGGTGCTCAGGAAGTTCTACTTGGCAAAAGATATAAATAGAGGGGTTCTCAAGTGACAATGTGTTCTCAGGCTTGTAGTTCTTCACAAACTGCTTGCAATCAAGAAGCCTTGATGCTGCACTGAGTGCACACTCCCTTCTAGCCTCAGGTCCAAAGTTCATCATCGTCTGAGGATGAAGTAGACTTTCATACAAACATCTAACATCATGTAGGATCTGTTCACTGGATGGGTAATTCAAAACCGAAGGATTTGCACACCCCAAATTTCCCAGAGTGCAGAAGTTCCTAGACTCAACCCTGATGAACAATTTCAAGTGAGTATCAGAAGTTAGCAAAGCACAATGTTGCAAAAAAGAAAGCACAGTTTGCAGACACTTAAAAAAAAAAAAAGGATGCTTACCTAAACTCAAGTGCGCCAGTATTAGGGTTACAACGAGCACAGACAGTCATTCCTTCAGGAGTCTGCTTGCCACCAAGTTCCTTAAGACAAAAATCCAATAGTTCTGGCGGGCCCACTTTACAAACAGCTGCCCTCAGAGTACGCCAACTCACCCAATTGGAACTTGTAACTGCCCGTAGAACTTTGATCATGGCACACTCAACACATTTGATGTCACTTGTTGTCCATGAACACAATACCCCTGGTGCACAAGAGCGACGCTTCTTGAAGGTATTTTCACTGACAAGGGATGATTTTTGAACGTCATGGACCAGACTCATTACAAAGTGAAAGAGGTCCCTTGTATTTACAAGTTCACATTCTGATAAAGATTGGTAAAAAAGAATCAAATCCTGAATGTGAGTGCGTGGCTTTCTCCCTTGACAGATGAAAAAAGAGAGTGGCATACGGGAGAGAGTCTCAACAGCCTCTGTATAGGCATCTTGAGTTAGAGCAAAGCTTCCAGACCCAAACTCATAGCCCCAGTTCCCATACCAAGGATGCCCCTTTGTAATGGCATGAAGAAGCCGGTACTCCATTCCAAACTTTTTGGAGACATCCATGACACTGATCTTTCTGTTGATGTTTGAAAAACAACATTGTAGGGTCTTAAGAGGAGCATTAGAACCATAATTGATGTTTTAAAAAACTTGGCATCGGCATCTTCAAAACATTATAAAAACTTTAAAAAAAAAATACTTAAAATAGAGATTGCTAAACGCAAACAATCATTCCAGAGTATTCATATACCATCAACTATTTATTTTTTGATAAAAATATATATCAGGAATTTTCACTTAAACTTAATGAAAAAAGAGGAATACTTTGTTAACATTTATTTTGGAAAGATTTAAGCCCATTCTATAATTAAGAATCAAATCAAAAGACACATTTACTCTTAAAAGAGGGAAGACAATAATCACCACCAAAGTTACATGGAATGTAAATTGGTGTGACACATAGATCAGATGATCAAGTAGTTAGAACAATCTAACATTTGCATTTCTCAACAATGAAGAAAAGAGAAATTCTAAGAATTTTCTGATCAATAAAGTATGTCTCCTCTTCAAAATCCCCAACCTTCAACTTCTTCTTCCTTCATTCTTTTACCCCTTTACTCCATCACCACAGCTCTTTTTATCTTCAACATTCACCAATAACCAATCCTTCATGCACCCAATGTCATGAAAGTTCAGAAAGCTCCTCATAATGCCAATCTTCTTAAACTCAGTACGTTATAACGCTTACTTTTTCCTCTCTTCAATACTTAAAATAAAAGCACATCCTCTATTACAAGAATTTTTTTTGTGAAAATATTTTTTCCCAGGCTTTGCGTGTCAACATCAGACATTAGCTGAAGTTGTGGAAGAAATTGTTAAACAAAAACCAAAACATGAATCACTCAAATGGAAGAAGGAAACAAAAGCTACTCAAAATGGAAAGCAACTTAATCTCTATGTTTTTTAGTTTTCCATTCTCAAGAAAATACAGAAAGCTACTCATAATGCCAAACTTCTTAACCTCTAATTTTTTTAGTTTGTCATCCTCAAGAAAGTACAGAAAGGTAAGACCACCATGTACAATCGAGAGTCCTAACCTGACTCCAAGATATTTACAAAGACGGTCCCAGAAGTCCATGATATCAGTTCCTGAAAGAACCCTTGAACCACCTTCTCTACCATTGACTCTGAGAAGGTGACCATACCCATTAGCATGGATTACACCATGCAATAGATGTGTAGTGTCCTCCAACTGATGATAAACCCAGTCTTCGACATCATCAGAAGTCATCACATGGCAGCATGTCTTGCACCTACAAAAACCAAAATGACAGACATCATTATTGACATAACTCACCAACAAGGCAGTTAAACTGGGATTTCAAATAACCAGTTTCAATACTACAAAAATACAATTCACAGGAAAACAACCCACTATACATCAGAAGAATGCATCAATACAGTCACAACTCACAGGAAAACTAAGAACCCCTTAAACAAAATGTTAAAATCTTTAAACTTATTCAAACACAGGCTTACCACCCAACAATCCGAGGCATCCTAATTTATGATACACATAAATGACAGACATACACGACGTTTCATACAGATTTCTAATACCACCAAGTATGAGTCCTGTTATATATACAAGTGTTACTAATATTTCAATGACTCCACCACAAAACCATATTAGTACGCTTGAATGGATTAAACGAGAGTCGATAATCCAAGACCTTAACCACAAAGCTAGCAAATAGTAAGTATAAAACAATGAAAAGAGAAGCTGACCTAGGTTCAGCCAGATGAATTCCGTCTCCACATTTAGGGCAGGGCTTCACATAGCCACCAATAGAATTGGCATCCGCTTTTATGATGAAGTGATACCGCTTTGTGCATACTGGGTGACCGCTCCATCCTACATTTTCCAATTTCAGAGAAATTAAAGAATAATAATATCATATAATAAAAAGCTTATAAAGTATTGTTGTACTCTTTTATTTTACTTTTGGACCAATAAAACAGGAAGATGGATTTTCTGGTTTGTTACGTAGTTGGACTGGCCCATAGGGCCATAGTTATAGTCCAGATAGACGTGGGGGCCCGAAGAATATTGTACGATATCATATATTAATGGGGTCAAATATGTAATTTAATTGTAGTTTGACGGTTTGACGCTTTTACCCTCGATTTAATACTTTGCAAACGATGGGCGTTTTAGGTAAAAGGAGGGAGTTGTTAGAAACGGTGATCCATTACTATCATCACGGAATAAGTGAAATTCAATCCCCACTTGTGACTTGTCCTTGCTAAACGACACCGTTTTTTTGTCCATATCCTCCCTCCATCAAGGCCTAAAATATCATCACATTTAATGACACCTCCTATTTCCACTGAGAGTTAAAACGACACCGTATCCTGAATACAATGCAGAAATACCGGGCCGGTTTACCCGCCGAGTCGACAAAGCGACTCGTCCGAGTCAAATCAGCCGCAAGTCGTTCAAACGAGGCAAGAGTCGGTTCACAAGACCCGTAAAAAACAGCAACACAAAAAAAAAAAAGGAAAGGTGGTAGAGTCGGGTACACGACTCGGCCGAGTTGACTCACCCACGACACGACATTGGTCACAGTACACAGATCTAGATTTGGCGACCTCCTCCTCGACGACGTCAATACAGACGGTGGATGGGGACGAGTCAGCCAACGACTCGGGCGAGTCACCGGCTCGGAAAATGACCTGCCACGTGACAAGGTGAGGGAGAAGAGAGGATGGAGGAGGTAAAAGCGCGTGACGCGCCAAAAACGCCTTAACGTTGGAACGAAAAGGAGCTCCAGCGAGCTCATTTCCAGATCCCGGAGCTGGAAAACTCAAAAAATCTGGAAACTCGGCCGTGACACGGCGCTTCATCCGCTTCAAAGACCTAGCGTTAACCACCATAGATGATGAGACAATTAATGAGAGAGATAGGAAGGGTGGGGATAGATCTGAGGGGAGAAAGGAAAATGAAGGGGGTGGAGGGTAGCAGATCTAGGTTAGTTTTTCTGTTTATGGAAGACGTTGATGTT
Source organism: Dysphania ambrosioides (assembly GCA_026401315.1). Lineage (NCBI taxonomy): Eukaryota > Viridiplantae > Streptophyta > Magnoliopsida > Caryophyllales > Amaranthaceae > Dysphania > Dysphania ambrosioides. Next base: position 4,107,643 of record CM048666.1, read on the forward strand.
TTCAATAATTTGAAATAATATTTATTTTTGGTCTTATCCTTTTTCTTAGCAAAGAAGAAAGGCGGTTTGTTTGGAAATTCAAAAAAAAAGAAAATGTTTGGGAATTTAATTTAGGGGAGTGAAGAAAAACCAAAGACGGGGGGGGGGGGGGGGGGGGGGGGGGGTTTAAGTAAAGTAAGATTTGATGGAGTGGATAATAAATAAAGAAGGTTAATCGAATTGATTATACCGAAAGGTTTCCGCATCTTATGGCGTTTCTTTTTCATTGGTACTTTCTAGACCCTCTTCTTTTATTTTATTTTTTTACCGTAATTGCCCTTGGGGTTTGTCTCCTTGCACCAATTGGACCCCCTTTTTATAAACACTATGGAATATTATTATTTCTTTTTATGACTCTATGAGGATATGACCAACAGTTTGATGGGTACTCTTTGTTAGGTCATTATTAATCGATATTCACACGTCTTTTATGTGAACATACAAATTTATGTATTCTATTTTTAAAGGGTGTCTCAATATTATTATATTAATATTGGGTGTGATCGATGTTCCTATTGAATTTTTAGTACTAGTGTATCAAATCGCTAAAAAACAGAGAAATTAATTTGATTTGTTACTAATGTATAGTTTAATTTCTTATATTTCAAGTTTAATTACGAAGAATGGACCATTAAGACTATTGAGAATAAGTATTAGCTTGCAAAATTACACACTTCTTGGCTCACCTTGAATTGAAATAGATATATGTGTTTGATGAGAAATGAGTTAGTATTGTATTTGTAAAAATAATCAAGTATTAAGTTTAGATTGAGATGAATTTTTGAAAATTATTTTCGAGAATTAAGATTCGACTTACATTATTGAGACTTTGGCTTCAAATTGTTGCACAAATGTCTATATATTTGGTTTACTTGTTAGATTGTTGTGAAAAAAAAGGCTAAGATTACTTAGCCGACATTAAAAGATTAATATGGTATGATAGTGTACTCTTACTAATTGGTTGTGATTGATGCGATTGTTTACAAGTTTGGAATTAAACTTTTAAACCGGAAATAGCCCATTTTACGAAGGGAACTTTATCGAAATTTTTTTAAAATTCTTATATACAATTGGTTTATAAATATATAAGGAGTTTAATCAAGTATGAAACAAATAAGGTGTTTAGTTTAATTAAGTTAATGAATATTTTAAGTTTTTAAATTGTATAATAAGTTAGTTTAATATTAAAAAGATTCGAGTAAGTGTTACAATTTATTGTTTGTGAAATAAAAGAGCAATAAACTTAAAGTTAAACCATAAGAAAGTGAAGGGATTTAGAATGAGTCAAACTCATTCATAATTAGTTTATGAATAAGAAAAGGAAAAGTTTTGCCAAACAAAATAAGCAAAACAAAAACATAGAGAAGAATTTACTAACGATTAAGTCTAACCATTGGTGCCACGTGTTGTCTTAAATTATTTTCGGATCAGCTATATCCTCGTGAATAGATTTATTTTTAATATGGGAAGCACGTGATGAGATTGGATTGGCTAAGGCTAGCAAAAAATTTCGAAAGGTGATGACCCTCGTCTTCATAGATGAAAATCGACTACATAACTTTTAGAGGACTTTTTTATTATAAAAAAAAGGTCATGTTGAATGCTTCAACGGTATTTATTTTACTCGATTTACCTTTTTTTGTAAATTGTGTTTCTTCGTAAATCTTTTATAACATTACATAAACGATTGTTTGAGATAATATGATTTTATATGTTGAGTTTTGAACTATGCTATAGCATAAGAGTTATGTGAAGCTAATACCAAACATGTCAATGAAAAGTACTTTCGAACTAAACAATATGTAGTCAACGTATGCTTATTGGTATATGTGGGCATATTTCTTAAGTTATTTTGCAGGAATGGTCAAAGATCGGTGAAAGCTCAAGTACTTCCTTGTAGTGGAAGTCACCAGAACTAGTTGGTCTAGCTCTAGTATTCTCATGAATCAAAGAAAATCTTAGAAAATTCAAAAGATATGCACCTAAGGGGTATAAATCTATTTCTCTTCCATTTCAAAAGGCTCTTACGGGTTCAAAGATAGAAGACAGTGACAAACGGTGACCAGTTGCAAGATCCTCGAGAAGGCTTTGGTATATGATGTATTTAAATAAGATAAGGCAAGATAATTTTTTTAGCGGTTTAACAATTAAGTCATTTTTTAGTGATCCAAAGGTACCAAAAGTTGTCTTCTGCTCCTTATATCTTTGATCACCTTAAAGGCACTTTTAATTTATGATTATCTTTTTTATCCAAATTTTTACTTGATGGCCTACATTATGTTGTTTTATCAATGATAGACTAATTGGCAATAACAATTAACAATGATGTGCACTTATATACGAACAAAGAACCATGAGGGTAAGCTCATAACATATTCCGTAGAAACATGAAGTCACCCTTTGGAAGTCAAAAAAATTCTTATATATTTATTCAAGAGCAAATGTTAATGTAAGGCCTTCAAATTTTGAATCAAGCATTTTAAGATCTCCTAATTTCTTTACTTATTTTCTAAAAAAAATTTAAAAATAAACTACCCACTAACAAACCACTTTCGATTCATATCATTTCACCATGTTTCTAGAAAAAAACTAAAAAAATTTATAAGAAAATTTAATAATCAATAACCACCCTCTTTTCATATCATCTCATCAATGATTCAACGCACAAATTTAAAAGAAAAGTTATAAAAAAAATAAAATAACCGCCATTCACAATCTTCGTTTTCACAAACTTCTTTGTAAGATAGATAAAAGGGTCATTTTTCATGATTTATGTTGGTATTCGTATCTTAATTTTTAAAGCCAATTTCGTAAATTTCATCAATTTCTTCTACCTGACTTAGTTCTAGTATCATTATGGACCAAATAAATCATATCTATGACATATTGAAAGACACATACATGAAAGGTAGAAAATCTGTTGCTCGTCCTATTTCAAAGACTTTCGGATTCACAAAAGAAGATGGTGACAGATTGCAAGACCCTCTAGCTACAGAAAGGTTATTGGTATGTTAGTTGTACTTGAATATGACTAGGCAAGATATTTCTTATTTGTTTCAATGATAAAGTCCATTTCTCATTGATCCAAGGGCTCCTAACCTCACTTGTCTGCTTCTTTTTACATCCTTGCATACCTTCAGGGACTTTGAAGTCGGATTACTTTTCTAATTCTGATTTTTTACTCAAAAAGTCCTACATTCTAGTGTTTAATCAATAATAGACCATTGGACACTGATGATATTTTGAATTTGAACACTAACAGAGAGCCATGAGGAAAAGCTCATACCAATTTAATAAAACTTTGAGGTCACCTTTCAGATATCATATCCAATTTCGGACTCATTCATTAGGCATATAACCTAGTTTGGGTGTACTTAAAATACAGGACAAGACTCACATAAGAAATAATCGAATCATCTGGAAGCAACCTAAAGTCCCAAAAAAGGCATTTAAAAAATTGGGCGCGGGTACCTCAATTGCTTTTCAAAATAACCTACAGACACTTCAAATTATACTAAATATGCCCCCAAAATAAAATGAGTCCAGGTCTTAAGAGTCTAGGATGAGAACTTTAGTCCAATTAGAGTTAAAATTTCTAGCTCACCAATGTTTACTCTACCAAAGATTCATACACTCTTCTAGATAGGGCAAAACTCATTGCCAACATTCTTGAATAAACTTCACAAGTCCAAAACCCTCACCAAGTTATCTCATCAGACACTTTTGATTTCTAAGACCTTGACAATTAATTTCTAAAGTTCCCTAAACTAAAGCACAGCTAAAACAACAAGACTTAACCATCCAACACCAAACCTGAAAAACAAAGAGTAACAAAGAATACCCATCAATCTAAAAAACCTAACATACACAAACTGCCACTTAGAAAATTTATCAAACAACAATTAACAACCCGTACAAAATCCAAATCCTAAACAAATAATATATCTAAGCACACAAAAGAGGTTCAATCATATAAGCCCATTTCAGAACTTCACAAATTGAAACTAAATACTAAACAATTGAGACAGAATTAACAACAATTAAGAAATGGGTGTTCAAGAAATGCATCAAAGTAAAAAGTTTGTACTAGTTTTGAAAAAACAAAGAAAAGGGGAGAAGAGACGAACTTTTGCATGGGTTTGTGCCAAAAGAGTTCAGTTTTAGGAGACCCTTGACTAGCTTTCTGGTTTTGGTGATAAGGTCACCTTTCATATACGATATCTTTGATTCTCTCTCCTCCTTACGGACTCTGATTGAGTATTCTTCTAACTAGTGATCTCCAAAAACTCCAATGCTCGCCCCTACAACAAACTAGGGATGTCAAAATCTGACTTGATTCGCAAAACTGCCAAAAATTGACTGCACCCGACCTGGTTATGACCCAAAAAGTGAATCCCGTAACCTGACCAAACCCGACCTGAAATCAACTCGTAACCGATTAGACCCGCTATATCAAGGCCTGAACCCGATATGCATCCAACCTGAATGTAACCTGACCCATTAACAACCCAATCCGAAGACAACTTGACCCGTTAATGACCTAACCCGATATAACCCAAAACCGATTAGACCCGATGAATAATTGATAATGACCTGTGACCCAATTTTACCGACCTGTCAACAACCTAATTATGAATAACCTAATTTTACTAATCTATTTCTTACCCAATTTGAGATATTCTTAAAACTACACTTTTTTATTAATTTTAAAATGTATGTTTTATGAAACTCAACTCAAAATTTTTAATAGACTTCCTAAATATTTTTGACCCCACCTAACCTAACCCGAAAGACCAAAGTGACCCATTTAAACTCGATATGATAATTTTTCATCAATATTTAACTGTATATACTATCATATTGTCATTTTTATTCTAGAAATTAATATAATGTATTCGTGATCAATCATTTCTATTATGAAGGCTTTGGAATTTCTTCCAAAAGAGCCTTATAATCATAGAAGGTTAATTGTGCATGAATTATCATTATTTGAATTTTTGTAAGCTTGTGAAGCCTTCATACCAGCCAGAAAACCAAACCTGCTCACAAGTCTTGTATTTCACAAGAAGATTCAGCAGATAGCACATAAGCTATCTAGGTGCATACTATTGCACGCACATTCATGTGCAACATTTTGATTTTCAAGCTAAAACTACCCAATACCTTTGCAAACAGAACATTTGGTCCGTAATATGTATAATTTATTTCGTACTAGGATTTGAATACTTGGCTTAGGCTTTTACCGAAATAAGTAGGATAGAATTCTATATTACTACATGTTCCTTGGAAAGCTCTTTTGCATAAAAAACATCAGTTATGCCATAAGCAGCTAAGATTAACTAGAAGGCCATCATTCCACTTCAACTCTAAGCTTGCTCATCTTAATATGCACTACTTCTATCTTCATACCCACTTCCAATTATTCACAAGATCAACTAAAATTACAACTATCATACAAAAATGAATAGGGATTTCTATGGATTGAGAGCTCAAGAACTCATCTCTATTCACCATATATGGGTTACGTTTTTTATGTCCAGTTAGTCTCCGAACAATTAAAATACATTTCTAACCTTCTAAAGTCTTGTACTTTTGAGTCAATTTTGTTTTTTTATTGAAGGGAGTGTCAATTGACTAATAAATACGATGTAGATTTGTAGATAATTTCTAATAGTTAAAAAAAATAATAATAAAAATAACTTTTTTTTTTTGGCATGGAATAATAACTTGTTCATGCATATTAGACGTGATCCCTACAAATTCAAGTCATCATTCAGCAAAGTTATATTTTCATAAAATTCAAAGCCAATCGGCTAATTTACTATATTATATAATTATTTATAATTCTTGGAGTGGGTCGAGAAGCCTATAAAAATACCATAATTTGTGGCGTAAATTTTCGTATTAACGATAGGTTTCCACTTAATTTATATAAAAAATGAAATTAAAAAGAAAGTTCTGATTAGATGGGTATGAAAACATATGAGTAATGACAATTTAATTCGAGTTCTTATAAGCTGATCACATAAATCAAATGTAATCCACGCACTATCCGGATATCCCTCATTTCTCAACTCACCCTCCATCCTTGCACAAAAGTCGTGCATTATCATGCCCACTTCACATTGCCTCCACAAAATTCGTCCCTTCACACAGTCGTAACTCATGGTGCATCCTCACATTGTCACATGCATGTGAAATTGTGAATATAGCAATTCCACTTCCGTGCATGTGGCCAAGATTATGTCCCTGTGAACTAATTACTCCTTCCCTTTCATTTTAATTACTATATTTTCACTTTTAGAATCATAGTTCTATAATTTTTACCATAATAAATTATAGTTATATTATAATAAATGGTATATTAAAGTGAAATCTAATTGGAAGCATCTCGATGTAAAATTTTAAAATATAAAGTTTTCTTAATTTTAATGCTACGTATTTAGAGAAAAAATGTTTTAACTTATATCTTGGAAATCTTAAAAAGTCAAATATAGCAAACAAAATGAAACGAGGGGGTATATAATTTATATCCCTTAATTACAAACGTTCATTAACTAATTAACACTGCATACTTTTGATTTACAAATTGCACTATTTAGTAAATCTTCAAAATTCATTTTGAGTGAATAGTAAGGAAAATGTGGCACAGTGGCAATATTTGAAATTGCAAGTATTATGTACGTAAAACTGTCGATTAGTCGAAAGCTTTAGCATTCCAGTTTGTTATTCCCCACAATTATCGTTAATCCATAGTAGGCAAGAAACGCAAGTACAATACGTAAGGATCAAGACTCTTGATTCAATTAACTCCTGATTAAATAATTCCGCATAATTTCATGGAAAAAGTGATTCTTTATTTATTATCACAAGATCACAACCATTCTCCATATGTATACACTTCTTATTGCTCTTATGCTCTATACTTATCCCCTGGATTTATCTGCCATGCCCCACCCCACAACTTTCTGTCTTATGCTTCATTAAAATTATGCCTCAAGCTAATTATTGCAAGGTGGGATGACATGCTTTCATGATAGCAAACTTGTTGGTTGATCAATTTATGATCATTATCCCTTAAGTATTTTTTTCCTTTTTCTTTTGTAAGAAAAAAAAACAAGTATCACAAAAAATTTCGTAAATTGGAAATATATAAACCATATTGAACGACACACTCTAGTAAAGTCGTTTTTTTCTTAAATTGAGGGTTGACTTTTGTTATATATAGGAGAAATTTTTGGTTTATTAAGACCTAAAATTTTCTTTTCAAATATATTTCAGTCTTTTATCAATTAAAATCGTGATATATTTTGTTATAGGTGTAACTATTGTTGTATTGAGAAATAACTTTTGTTATAATGAAGGGTAATTTTTGTTGGCTATACAATAATTTTATTGTATTCCTTATTCACGCCAACATCATTAGAACAAGTATTTGTTGTTGTTTTTTTTTTTTTTTTTGCAATAACAAGTATTTATTAATGTTGAACATCTTCATGTTTGGAAACAGTTGGCAGTGCTAAGACCAATTTAGATGGTAGTTTCATGCTATACCACGATTTAAAAAATGTGACTACTAACATATCGTCGTATCCTTGTATTTAGTATGAAAATTTCAAAGGGATTCACTCAACTACATCATTGCAAGTCATTGAATATATGTGGAGTATCTTATACATACTATGTATGTTAATTTTGTACTCCATATAATATTCTCAACTTTGAGGTCATTGAGGCCTTGAGGGCGTCTTCACTTTCACTTTAAAAGCATTGAGCTTGTCTTACTATCGAAAGAATTATTCTTTAAAAAAAGTAGGATACTTTATATTTATCTTATTGAATAAAAAATAATTTAGGGAAAAAAATACCATAACAATGCACCCCTAAAGAGTGGTGTATCCAGGATTTATAAATAGTGTATCCACAAATATGAATCATTTATTGAAAAACTAATAATTGTCTAAATTAATCACAAAAACTAACTTAATTACAAAATTACAGTAAAACTAATGACACTAATAATTAGATCAACATTAGAGTACAAATTTAATGAGTAAGAAAGGACAAATATGTGATCGAGAATACGAGTTAATGCAAAACAGACTTCGTTGTCCTAAGAAGACAGGCCAAAGTAGAGATTATATTATAAACTTTTCATGAATTATGAATTTATGATACAAAGTAATTCTCCGTTCTTTTTATTCTTCCCATTTAGAATATTGTAGAACTGAGAGTCAAACTTTGACTATAAATTCTACTCAATATAGATGAAAAACATATTCATTTGAGATCTTAATAGATTCGTCTCAATGTGTATTTTTCAAATATGAGTTTTTTTTTATAATTTTTACAAAAGCACAACTTAATATATTTGAATTTTAAGTTTATATTGAGATTAGCGCAAATAGCAAATGGAAAGAAAAAAAAAAAGAAGCGGAGGGAGTAATTCGTATAAATCGTAAATTATGCCTTCATTACTCAAGCTACGCTAGAAAAAGTCCTACCTAAAAATGACATTAATAGGGAAAATCATGCATGAAAATATGTTAGTAAAAGGAGGGAATTGGGGAAGAAAAGCTGAAAGTTAACCGCTAGCTACTAATAAAAGTGCGTCGTTGCGGATGAAAAGAAGGCGTACCTCTCCTCATATATGTGCTTTCTTTTGACACCTTACGTAGGCTTATTATATGCTTCGTAGTTTGTACACCTTATCAAAATAGGAAACCAAAAATTTAGCAACTCACTATGATGGAGAATATGCGCTTGATGATCAGTAGACTTAAGAAAATGGGAATCATCAATAATGTTGTTGTTCTGGTTTTTGCAATTTTCCAAGCTACATTGGCATCAAGTGATCAACCGTTTACAGCTATGTATGTCTTTGGAGATTCACTTGTTGACAACGGAAACAACAACTACATAAACGCGCAAGCTAAAGCAAACTTCTACCCTTACGGGATTGATTTTTATCAAGGCCCTACTGGAAGATTTACCAATGGCAAAACCATTATCGATTTCCTCTGTAATTTCAGTTATCTCTTTGCTAATTCACTACTTTACTATTCTGTATACGAGTGGATTTCCCACCAAAGGCATGTCTAGGAGTTGTGACAACTCGAGTTCGTCGTGTAGGCATAGCCTTAGCTAATGTAACAGGGTATAGTGTTAAATACTGGTTTGGGCCGCATCTGTCACCAAGAGAGAGTACATATATTTAAAAGGTTTTAAGAGGGTTCCATCCTAAAGCCATATGACAATAAAAAAGAGTTATCCCTTGACCTTATAATGTGGGACAATTGGTCCCAATTCACATATGGGTTTTTATCTCTTAGCACACAACCATCATGGGTGCATGATATATACTTAGAGGATGAACCATGCTAACGCCAACCCACTGATATATGCCAATGATATTGAGTGATCCTTTATATCATTGGGGCAGACGTTTTGGTCTTCTTATGTTTGCACTACTGAAAACTGGATTAGTTTATTTGTTCATTTACAGCAACAAAAAATATTTTCATACATAAGATTTAACTAATATTTGCATGTATGCAGCCGAATTTCTAGGACTTCCTTACTTACCAGCCTTTGCGGATCCCTTCTCTACTGATATAAACATCTTGTATGGTGTCAACTACGCCTCAGCCGCTGGAGGAATTCTTGAAGAAACTGGACAAGCCATGGTAACTTTCTCTTCTTGATTCTCATTAATTACTCCGTAGAACCTTAATTAGCTTCTTAAGTATCCTGTGCTCGTGGTGTGTGTGTATATATATATATATATATATATACAAAACTGTAATAACACGAAAATTGTGTAACTGTGACAGGGGGAGAGATTTAGCTTCAGTAAACAGGTAGAGAATTTCGGAATCACCAAGAGTCAATTGCTGAATCGAATGAGTGAGATGGAGTTGCAACAATATCTTGCAAATGCCTTGGCAGTGGTTATTCTAGGAAGCAATGAATATGTAAACAATTACCTCAATCCAGGTTACCGTAGTCGGTCCAAATTTAAGCCCGAAAAATATGCTGATATTGTCATCGACCAATACTCGAAGCAAATTCAGGTAACCCTTAAATTTTCTGAAATTTATACACATGCTCTCTTCTTTCCTTACAATTGCCATAACCCAGACTTTATCTTAAACTATATATTTGCTAGGTAATGTAATTCCAAAAACATAAGGGTACATGAACATGAACATGCTGCCATTTAACACCTTGTCACCTTTAACACAGGGACTATATGATCGAGGACTTAGACGGTTCTTCTTGGCCGGAATAGGGCCAATTGGTTGTACCCCCTCTCAGAAAACGATGGCTCGACTGCCTGCTGGTAAATGTGTTACCTTCAGCAATGACGTGGTTCAGATGTTCAACAGTAGACTAAGAACCCTGGTTGATCAACTTAAGGTCACCCACGCAAATGCAACTTTTGTTTTCGGGGATACTTATCAGGCTTTGATGGATATAATCACCCATCCTGACACTTATGGTAAAGAATTGTTGGACTTTGCCACACTGGTGCTACCTGTATTAGTTTCAACCTTCTGACTGTCTTTTTTTTTGGGTGGCTTGCAGGGCTGACAGAGTTGGAGAGAGCATGCTGTGGAGTGGGCAGAAATAATGCAGAAATAATGTGTCCTCCTTTATCAATACCATGTTTAAACAGGGATCAATATGCTTTCTGGGACGCATTTCATCCAACCCAAGTTGTTCACAGGTTCCTAGCATTGATGGCTTACAATGGGCCTAAATCTTTTTCTCATCCCCTTAATATCAAACAGATGGCCCTAGTTCAGATCTGAATTACCTGTTCTACTAAACAAAACTTATCTTTTATAGAAGTGTTTCTATGATAATTATTTGATGATGATACAAATGTTAGTATGTACTCTAATTCAAGTAGTTGAACTTATGTATAACACCAAATGTTGCTTGACAGTCCTATGTAATTGACTTTCAACCCCAAATAATTGAAGTTTATTCACTTATTTAAAATTTGGCCTTGTTCTTTCTCCTGCAAAATCAAGGCTTACTAGACTAAAATCTCCAAATATAATTGTGTGTACTAGAATGAATCAGATTCATCGATTCATCATCCAAGTGAGATCAAGTAGTTTTTCGGTATCAGACATCTAACAACGCAAACAATATCCTTCAAGTAAAGCACTGTAAGTAATAATGTTTGGAGGCACACCTCTCTGAACTGTACTATGGCTTGTGCTTTGTCAACATTCCCATCTTTACAAGCATAATAAGTATACTCCAGGCACAGTATAAAAGACTCAGTTTACAAGCATCCTACATTCATGTCATCATATCATTGCATATATTATGCAATAAGTTAATTTCAAAATACCAAATGATAGACTGGTGTAATCTCGTCTTTTCATATGAATATTCTCTGTAACTGGGGGTTTGTGTATAAAAATATAATTGTCCTGAGTATACTCCAGGCATATGTTCACATAAGGTATAAGTTCAATTGTGACTTCAGAACTAAGTTCGCAAATCAGTTGGAACTGTCCTACAGTTAAGCAATACAGGAATATTCTAGAGAAAAAAAATGACAGCCCAGATGTTATTACAGAACAGACAAAGACATTAAAAAAAAAGTTGATGATGGTTATCCCAGCTTATCACTCCTAACCCTACTCGTAAGAAAGAAAGACAAGTATAGTAAGGACTATTACAAGGTTACCATAATACTACGTAAGTTCAACAACAAAAAAAGAATGAGTTACAGACTAGAAACGATAAGGAAAGGAATTAAGGACCATCAATAATAATCCAATGCATAACAAAAATTCTCACTTTAAGTCAAACATTACCTTCTAGAGGTCAATAGGACATAGCAAGGAGGATGAGTTACAGACTTACAGGCATAATTTGTTCCTTTAAGATATGTAACAGCTTTCACCAATCCCTTGAGTAAAACACTCCACTATTTAAGGTCCCGACATTTTGCAGTTATTATAACATCATTTCAATCAATTAACTTCTTAATCAGGTTCTTAGACGAATCACTTATGTTATCCGAAGGCATGAGGCCAACAAATAATGAGAAAGTGTGTGCATCAGCTTTAAATCCCCTGCCAACCATAACATCCCGATAGTATAATGCATTTGATAAGTCATTATCGTAAATATATCCTCTGATAATCATATTGTAGGTACGATCATTTGGGAAGCAACTACTTTCCTCCATTATCTTCAATAATTGAGCAGCTTCATTCATGAACCCTTTCTTGCAGAAACCCTTGATCATTATATTGTATGCTACAACATCAGGTTGCAGACCCTTTGATACAAGATCGGAAAATAAATTCGCTGCACCTTCAAGTTTCCCAGTCTCACACAAGTTGTTCATTAAGATACTATAGAAGGAAATTCCAGGCTTGACACCATCATTCTCCATATCTTCAAGTAACACCACCGCTTCATCAAGCTGTGCACTTTTGCAAAGCCCGTCAAGCAAGGAAGCATATGTGACGACATCAGGAGCAATTCCAATTCCGTGAGTTCTCATTTCCTCAAATAGTTTATATGCAAGTGACAGAATCCTGGTTGGAGCGACGCTCCATCTTTTTCGCTTCTACAACGTCCAGAAGCCTATAGTACACCAAATTAACCGATTCCCCACCAATGACTTACTTAAACAACTTAAAGGCTTGGCCCTGTCCCATTTGGAGAATGACTTCTTATGGCACGCACGGCTTAGTCAGTTATTCTCGCAATTCAAATAAGAACCGCCCCAGTCTTCTTTCCCGACTCCTTCCCCCTATACCACCACCTCCACCCGAACCCACCTACGAACCTTGACCCTCCCTCTTTCCCGGGAACGTTGGATCGATATGGTTCATTTCTGGGTTCTATCGGCTTTGAAGAGTCCATCAATAAGAGTGCTATAGGTAACAACATTAGGTGTCATCCCTCTCTGAAACATCTCATGAAATATAGTTAGGGCCTTGTCAATATCCCTAGCCTTGCAATATCCATTTATTTTAGTGTTGAAACTTACAATATTAGGCTCCCAACCGTTTTGCTCCATCTGATCAAGTAGTTTTTCGGCATCAGCCATCTGACCACGCAAACAATATCCATCGAGTAAAGCATTGTAAGTTATGATGTCTGGAGCCACACCTCTCTGAATCATGAGCTCTATAATGGCCTGTGCTTCATCAATATTGCCATCTTTACAAAACATGTCAACCAGCATGTTGTAGGTTGGGACCTATGGTGCAATGTTACTCTCCAACATCTCAGTCAACACACACAAAGCCTCTTCTCCACAGCTGGAGTTGTAGAGGCCTCGAATCAAGGAGTTATAAGTGAAAACATCAGGTTTAATACCCTCAGTTTTCATAACAGTGAAAAGTTTCAGAGCCTCTTTCAAAAACCTGTCCTTACAGAGACTATCGATAATAGTGTTGTATATAACAATGTCAGGTTGACAATGACAGCTCGATTGCATTTTTTTAAGCAAATTGAGGGCAGCAACATTGTCGCCAATCCTACAAAGACCTTTGAACATAGTACCAAAGGTAACAATGGTGGGTTGGAAACCAAGATTAAGAATATGATCCAACAAAAGAGCAGCTTGGGGTAGCTTATCACAATGTATATAACCATTGATTAAGGTGTTAAAGAAAATAGAATCGGGAGGATAACCAAGCTTAATGATTTGAGCAAGAAGAGGGAAGCCAAGATCAACCCTACCCAAATGACAGTAGCAATTAGCGAGAACAGCGATTAAATGCTTATCGGGTCGAATACCTAAAAACACAAGCTCCTTAAAGAGAGAGAGAGGACGGTAGGATGAGGATGAAGGCGTTTCAATTTGGAAATGGCAGAGAGTAGCTGAGTGAATACAGTGATGGAAGGGAGTGGTCGTATATGAGTTGGTTCATGGAAGAGAGAGACTGGTTGTTTCAGATCTGAAAACCCTAATTTAGACTGTTCTCTAACAGATTCAATAAACAAATCAGGGTCATTAATCTTAAATATTTGATTGCGAAAACTATGTGAGTAACGTCGGGAAAGCATGAAAAAATAAGGGGAACTGACAAATGAGAGAAGACACGGAGGAGAGAGAAAGGCAATACCGGCGTGAGGGGAGGTCAAGGAAGCGGCAGTAGCAGCGGCAGCACCAGCTCTGCAACCCATCTTCAACAATAATTTGGTCATAGTCATTGTCGTGTTCACAGACGCCGGAAAATGCGGCAGACGGCGTTGATGATGAGGTGGGTGAAGTCATCAAGTAAAGACTAAGGTAGTGAAGTATTAGAGGCTTTTGAGCTTGCAAGTTGCGATTAGGGATTACAACAGATATTGGACCCGATCCGGATCCGTTAATCTATATCCGTTTTTACGGATATGGGTCTTTAAAATTTAGACCCGACGGATCTGGGTCGGATACGAGTCTATTGACTGAAAAACGGATCTGAATACGGGTCTAAACATAATACCCGGATCCAGATCCGTTAGCCGTTTTTTTATTTACTCATTTGTACTTGTTTGTATTGTTATTAAAAGACATATAAAAAATTGATTTTATTCATTTTTACTTTATTGTTTTGTAATATTTTAGTAGTTATATAAATTATATTCAAGTATTAAACTTTCATCTTTCGTTGGACTGTTGTTGTCGATGTAAAATGAAGATTTATAAATTTGAAACTTATTTTTGTCGCAAAAAAATAGGCAAAATATATATGATCCGTTTTGGACCCGTTTGGGCCCGGATCTGGATATGGATCCTTACTTTCCATACCCAGCGAATCAGGATCTGGATATGGATCCATCTTTGAAAAACGGATCTGAATCTGAATCTTTAACTATCCGGTCCAGATCCGAAATCCCTAATTGCGATACGTCACATGCTTAGTCATACTGCTCTTATATCCTTGATTTGTACGCAAACGGCCGAAAAAGCATAGCAATCTATTTAACCAAACATTAAAAAGGAATAAAATAATCCACTGTAAAAAACAAAAAATCCACTGCAAAAAAACCAAACAAAATGATGGAAGGATATTTTGTAGTATGATATTAAAAAAAAATTGATTTGGAATAAATTAATTAATGAATGTTTCATTTATCAAAACATACTCATAACAATATTTACTAATCTTTCTTTAAAAAGAATAGCACATACAAAGGCAAAAAAACAATATTCAATAATTTTATATTGTTATACAGAGAATTTTCATATTCACTACCTCAAATAAAAACTCTATACAAATTCTCCTAAAATTAGACCCAATTTATTGAATGAAAAATTTGTTACAATAAAAAACTTCGATTAGAAATTGATGGTCACAACCGTACTAAGAAATTAAGGTGACATTTTATCAAAAGCAAAATAATTTCTTCAAACTAAGTACTTGATACATTTGGTCCTAATCCTAGACTTGAAACCTATATTCCTCTCCACATTCACAATGATAAAGAAATGGTAGATGTTTCCAACCTTTTAAAAGTCAAATTCCACCACTTTCCCAAGGGAAGGGCAACATCTAAGACCAATTGTATGTAATTCAAATACTTTTTTTTTTTCAATTTTCTTTTCCACCTAAGAGCTTAAATCTCGCCATGACATTAAAATTATGGTTTTGATATACTCTATCTAACTATAATCATTTTATATTTGTTTGTAGTCGACGAATTCACAAAAAGTTCCAGCGAAGTCAACAGATATGTTGGATGTTCAATTTATGGCAATATGGGATTGTCGGGAAGGATTCCATTTGAGTCCAAAAGTATACAATGCAATGAGCCAATGAAACACACCTAATACACGCCTCTCAACATAACAAATAATCCCTGCCCACATCTTACAAGAAACTAACACACGTAGTCCTACGCAAGGCACAGAAAACTTCTTAGCCTTAACAGAGGATGAAGAGAAGAGGTGCATGCCTAAGATATTTATCGTTATCTTTTAAAGCATCAAACTAATAAGCTCAACAGCACAATAGCCTTATGACATGCGATAGAGTGCTTTTGAATAAAATGGCAGCTATCTAATAATGCCTTTTGCAACCAAAACCTCTATGGTTGTTATAATAATTATCAGCTGCCTAAGAGACAATATCACGCGTAGTATCAGCTGTTAACAGAATAACACAACTCCTACACCGCTACGTGTTCCTCAAAAAAGCTCTTTTGTAGTAATGAAAACCTTAGCTTATATAAAATTATTGCTTCCTCCAACCTTATAATTTAGTCAACAAGTACCATGAGCTAGGAAGTGGTTGCTGAAGCCCATAGTCCGGCAATTAAGACCAGGACTTTTATACAACCCATCCCTCTTCTATCTAACAGTAACCCAGATTTCAGGCTATCCTGTGCACTTCAATTCACACCACAAAACAAAGAATAACAAATGTATTATGGAACATAGCAGTAAAAACCCGTGCAATTTTTCACCATGTAGAAAATAAGGAATAATGCAAGTACAACAGCAACCGATGGAAAACATTGGAATAATTACTACTTGCTAAAGCAAACTCCCCCTCAACCACCAAATCACCTAGTACCAATTTCAGAGCCTTAACCAGAGTAGCTGTGCATCAACATGGGCTTCAGAATTACTTTTCCCAACCCAGGCTATTTACACCCTCACTATACGTTAGTTCTTTTGACAAAATAATCAAGGACAACCACAACTACCTAGTTTACTCTTTCCATTAATTTGCTCTTTCCCTCTACTCAGTAGCCACTTCAGTGCGGCTAGGAGCATACTTGTCCATGAGCTTGGTCAGGGCCGCATCGAATTCCGTCTCTAGGTCCAACTTTTCCACCCAGTACCTCTTCTGCAACTCGATCATTTTGTCATTATGGATCTGAGCCAGTTGATCCCTCTCAGCAACAAACTTTGCAATTTCTTTGTCCTGCAACTCCTTAGACTTGGTCACCTCCTCAGTCCTTAAGTGACAGGAAGAAAGCATTTAGGAGTACGCTACTACGTATTTGCATTACACAGGTCAATAAAACATGTTACACAACAAACTTACAGTAAGGATACCTAGATTCCTAATTTATCTCACAAGTTGAAACATCATAGTCAAGAAAGGGAGAAGAAACAAAATGAAATTAATCCCCCATACAGTGCCATTGTGAATTTGTGATGCCATGGTTACCATATGATAGCATGATGAGTGATGAATCACAAATACAACCATGTACATCTTCAAAGATATAGAGGACAATTATCCATATCCACATGACCATCAAGTCAAATCAAGTGAATCAACATTGCAAATAATATTCAGTAACAACTAAGAGTTACCCAAGATAAGTACCTGCGCTTAACATCCTCCCTGTTTGAAGAGAGCGCATTGAATTCTTCAATCTTTTTCCGCTCCTCCTGCTGAAGCTTTTCAAAATGATCCTCCTTTGCATTAGTTGCATCGTGAATTTTCTGGATTTGTTCCTTGAAGAATTCCTCTTGATAATCCATCTACAAGAAAGTGGATCTTAGTATTACCATGCAAACTAAAACATAATTAACATGAAATGAGCTCATTACAATTATGTAATCCCTCAATTTTTATAGAAATATTAACCAAGATAACTGCATTAGCAAACTAATTCGTTAAATGAAGTACCTGTTCCTTGTTCTCCTCATGCTGTTCTTTGGTTCTCTGTCGCACAATTCGATTGGACTCCATTGTTTTCCTGAGCTTCTCGGCAACAATATTGAAAGATGATTCCATCATTTTTATCTGTCTTTGATCTTTGGCAGCTTTATTTTTCAACCAAACTAGTTGTTGATTGTCCTCACTCATCTGTTTCATGGGGGCAACTACCATCTCCTGGTATGACCTAATCTCGAATTTCAGTCTCGTTTTTCCTAATCAAGACACAAAAGAAAATGTGAAAAGCTTGAAAAGAATTAAGCATTTACAACCAAGTAACATTACAGGCTTCCAAGTCAGCTGTCCCTCCAAATTCATGAACACTTCATAGCCTAATAATAAAGCCAATGAATGACATGCACCTCACAGATTCTGTAACTGATTGGGCTAGTCCCACTAATCACTGAAATTGTAAAGAGGTTTCACTGAAACTCACAAGTCAAGACTAAAATTCATGGCATAATTTTTTTAGTTCCATGCGTGTACATATTAGTTGAAGGTGATAGAAAGAAACCTTGACAATGCTTATTAAATTCGTCTAGGTCATCCTTCCTCGCCAAGAAGCCATAGAGTTGGCGCTTTCCTCCAGGATAGAACAGTGCCTTTCTGTTGCTTTCCCAAGCACTCCTCCCAGTTCCCTGTCCTAAGAAGTGTTTGTGAAGTCGCTCAGCCTCCACATACCCCACAGCTGAGCTCTCAAATATCAGGACACTGAATCCACGATGTCCCTTAGGACCGTACGAGTGTTTGGCTCTTACAGCAGCATACCCCTTGAAGTAGTCCAGAAGCTCCTGGTTTCCCATACCAAGCCACTATACAAAACAAATAATAATACAAACAAAAGAGAGATATATCCTTTAGATCCACATTATGGTAAATATAAGCAAGGGTTAATATAACACAGGAATTACAGGCCAATCAATGAATATGTAAAGAAGAGATTTACTCATCATGAATTCATACCTTGTCATTATCATCAGTCTCCAGAAATGTGTTCATGATCACAACCATAGGAGGCCAGATAATGTCATGATCTTTTATCTCTTGCTTCAAACCCTCCCACTGGCCAAATGATTCTCCAGCAGGCACCACAGAGGTTCCTCTTCTCCGAAGCTCCTCATCCAAGATATCAGCAAATGAACGATGGAGCTTCACTCTTTGAGAACCTTTGGTCTTTGCATGTGTCATAAGTGGCTGGAGACCCTTGTACCAATCGATGGCACCAGGGCCACCTTGGCAAGCCGGGCAATGCCACTGCCTTTCGGGATCATTGATTTCCTGCACTGTCAGAGAGTCCATGGCCTTGAAATACTCATTCAGCATCTTATGTTTCTTCATTGATTCATGGTTTTGCGGTCCTTCATCAGAGTCAGAACCATCACTCAGCAGATAATCGTCATCATCAGAGTAGTCATCCTCTGAATCAATGTTAGTCTTATCCTCCTCTTCATCAACCCTCTCCTCTATCACTTGAGACGATCCAGTTTTGGTAGCCCTATTCCACCCAGCCTGTAAAGGAGGTGTAACTGAGGGTCCAGTCACACACTTTCCACCTTGCCTTTTCTGATCATTGTTTGGGTTTGTCCGGGCATTTCCAGTAGCATTGCTCCCACCCATGCCAAGTCTGTGAGCAGTATCTGGTTGTCCCCATGCTTTAGGTGAAGCTTTTGGTTGGACCCATTGTCCCCATTGTTTTCCAGCACTGCTTCCAGCTTTCTTTGGCTTTCTGACCTCTTCCCAGCCACCATCATCAGAAGATCCCAGACTGATGTTAGAGACAGCCTGACTCAAGTTATTAACCCGTTTCCCTGAATTCATCTCCTAAGCTTCCTGTCCAAGAAGTACGAATCAGCGATATACACAAAACGATATTCCAGCTTAAAAAGAACAAGCTATTAAAACAATATGCAATTAGATAACAGTGTAAACAGTTGAACACAATATGCACCGCAACAAACATTGATAATTAAATAAGAATCTCACAAATCATACCTTAAAAACTGAAATTAAACTAACATCATAATTCATGAAGAAAGGAAACCAGAAAATTTTGACAAGTTACTAACGTAATTTCCCTACAGAAAGAAATCATTACCAAAATCTTTTTATGAAGTGTCAAACAGGAAAGTGGAGAAACATTTAAATGAAATAAAATGATGCTTATAACTAATAGAATCTTTGCATTTAAAAAACATGCTCACTAATCAATTAAGGCAGTTTTTACTCTTGCTCTGAATTACAAGTACAGAATTACAAGTACCAGTAAACCAGTCATTACCAGTAAAAGAAACTTCACATAAAAAATGCTAAGTAACCTACAATAACATATAGCAGAAGAAGTATGTGGCAACTATGACTTTAAATTGCAGACATCCATATACAATGTGATAAAACAAGGAAACTACAACAGCTACTGGAGTTGCACTTCCAAAAATTTTTAACACACAAACATCCTCCATATTAAACACAGAATAGAAAGGACTTGTTCCATTTTCCCAATATTTTTTAAAAGGAAAAAAACAACACTAGCACATGCATTCAATCTCAATAAATTTAAGGCTAAAAAGAGTCCAAAGTTGCGTTCACATAATCCAAATGTTACATAACATCAACGATCTGACACATAATACAACTGCAAGAGAGAGAGCCAGACTAAAAATCTGAATCTCAGAACAAAATACAAAATCAAGATTCTAATCTAACACTGAACATAACTTTGTAAGTTAGTATAATAAGATCTCATTAATGCCAAGAATTGAAACACGTGATAGTAAGTTCTGCTTTGCCATTCACAAAATAAGATAACCAAAGAAGTGAAAGAACTCAATTCCACACAACCAAAACAAACCACTTCCTAAACTTAAACACTTCCAAAATGAAAATATTCCACTAAGTCGCGTAAGATACAGCCAGAATTCATCCATTCAAACTTATTGGTTTATGCATAAGATTATCTGACTATCAATGAAGACACTCCTTCAATTTCAACTCTCAAGTACCATGACAAAAACTTGATTATTTAGGACAATTCAAACAAGGCCTGAATCCATCCTCTCAACTTCTTGCTCTACATATTGGATACTTAGTTATCAATGACTTTTTTTTTAATCTCACCTGTCAAATACCACAGAAAAACTCAATCACCTAGTACACTTCAGACAAGGCCAGAATCCAACACCTCAAACTTCTTGGAATTAATACCAAACTATCCGGGTACAAACAAAGACAATCTTATTTAAGTCGAGACTCTCGAATACCATGACAAAAACAAACAATACACAAACATCACGAAATCGTCAATGGTCCATTTCAGATCACCCTAGATATACTTCATTTCGGCACAGGACGATCTTTATGTTTAAACTTCCTAGCAGATCAAAAACACTATCAATAGCAGAGAGTGAAATACCGGAGCATAATCTCGCATACTGACAACACTCAACCCTCTGAAGTCACATGCACAGCATTCACGCGATAAAATACATCCCAAACACAAACCCTAAATATTTTCTAGCATAATAATTCACCGAAATACACAATAAAACCATACAAACACACATTAACAAATATATAAATAATACAAACGTATCATATCAAATAAAATAAAAACACATACAACCATAATCTGGATTAATAAAAACAGGAACAATAAATTAAAAAAAAAACATATCACAAGCAACATAAAAAAAACAACTAGAGTACAGATTTCCACATTCTCCAAGACATCGCAGCATGTTTGAAGAGCAAGAGTGTTCAACCATCGAATTTTCAAGAAAAAAAAAATCCAGAACATCGCAGAAATTACAATAAAACTGAAAATCGTAGAAATAGTTACGGAAGTACTAGAAAATTCATCATCGGCGAAGATTAACAAAGAAAACAGGAAAAAAAAAAAAAAGCAGAGCAAGATGAGAGAGAAAATGAGGAAACGACAAAAGTTACGTCTCCTTGGGAATTTCTGACGATCGGAGCGAAATGCAGCAGAGAAGAGAGTTCGCCGGAGAAATTAACCGACAAAGCACCGGCGAGAGGAGAGAGAGACGGACAGTGAATATGGGAGTGAGAGTGGAAAGGGGAATGCAGGAGAAGAAAGGAAAAGATGGTGAAGTGGAGTTGAAATGAAAACCCTATTTTAAGGGGAAATGGTAGAGGGTGGAGCCCGGATTCCAAATTGTAATTCAATTCAATGATTTGTCGTAGAAATGGTTCATATTTGGAAATGCTTTCTAAAATGGTTAACCTGTGTTATAAAAAAAAAATATCATATGCACACGGAATACAACTCCTAACAAAAGTGGTCTAGCCGATTAGTACCATAAGGGGGTGAACAATTCAATTACGATGCACACAGAACACGACCCTAGAAACATAGCTTTAGCACCATAAGGGGGTGAACAATCCAACTATGATGGACATATGTGATGTTGGGAATAAACTTGTATGAAGTACTTCTAATTAGATTTAACTTGAGTACAGCAACTTGGAGGGGAATTGGCTCTTTTTCAAAGGGTTGGATCATTTATGTGAGCTATCTTTGTAATAGTTCGCTATTACCATTATAATTTAAAAAAAAAAAGTACCTTGCAAGATTGTTAAGACTAGCAAGTCACCTATGCATTGTCCTACACAAGATGTATAAAAAAAAACAGATGAAGCTGAAAGGTAAAGCAATCAGTGTCCACTTATGCATTCAAAATTGCCATCAGTGTCAGTGCAATTAACTTGGTCACTAGAAATACATGAGCTCATCTATTTCCAAAGCAAGAGAGCACCATCCTTGTGCTATTTCTAGCTATATAACTAACTAAAATTAATAAAATAAATAGTAATGAGCAAAATAAAACTGAAGTGGCAATAATTTTTACTAACTGGCACTTTACAGCTTAAAATAGACAGAAAAGATAGAAAGGATGTTATACAGATCCCAAAACAAACAAAAACAGTGATCAGTTGGTTTTCTTCTCCTCTTTTGTTGCCTCGATGGAGGAAGACTGGCCCTCATCCTTCTTTGTTCCTTCAATAGCCTCGGAAGCTTGACCCTCATCCTCACCACCAAAACCAAATTCGTTCACCCGCTTTTTGTCAACTGGGTACACCCATCTTTGATAAAGATATATCAAAAATATGATATCTGCAGAAACAAAGCAAAGTTAAATCAAACATTAACACGAAACAGTAGAAAAAGTTACAAATACGATCTCCTATGTCAGTAAGGCTTCTCCATCACAAATTGTTTGCAACAGTTAAATGTCAGGGATAAAAAAAAGACTAACATACAATAGTCAATCTTTATACAAATCTTGTAGAAAGTCAAAGCATGTTGAATTTACTCCAATCTTTGAATAAAAGGCCTTGTAAGCTTTTGGAGCTTGCAAACACTATTGGGTAGACTGGTGGAGTGGCTAATAAGGTGGGGCCAGGGTGTCAAATATTACGATTAGATGTTATAGAGGCTTTCAAAATTACAAAAGTTTCTTCCATTCCATTGAAAATTGTTTCCCAAATTTAGTATCAAGGTCTCCAGGGTAACTTCAGTATCAACAACTCCTTTGAAAAATGTTTTTCAAGAAGAGGAAGGATCAACTACTCCCAAATTTATAGCAAAGGTAACAGCAGTATCAAGCACAATAAAGACCAAGTGCAATCATTGTCTTACCATCACGAAAAACTGAAAGCCGATGAAGTGTGGGCATCTTGATTACAAAGGCAAAGAGATCGTCAATAATGGTGTTCAAGAACTTGTATGTCATTTGGCGCCAGGGCATGTGAGCCACAGACTTCAGCTTGTAGTTTATAAACAATTGGGGACACATCATGATGAAGCCTACAAAGAAGGGAACAAATCAAATGAAGTTAGAATCCAATAAGAGAGACATTAGTTACTAAACAGCTGTACTCAGATTCATAGTATGCATGAGAATACCACATAAATTTAAACTTTGCAGCAAAGAACAAAGAATCAACTCGCTCAAACAATGATATACTAGAAAAATATATGTAGGACCACTCAAATATTCATTATCAGAAGTCAGAACTATGTCATAGAATACTAGCATAATACATTGGCAACCATCAAACTCAAAGAGACAATACTTTAAAAAGCTGCAATCTGCCCTAGTCATTAGTCATCATTTCTTATCTCACTTCTGTAGCATTTAACCAACCATAATTTCTAAGCCTCATGAGTGATGAGACAAAAATGTTATTGAAATTAAAATACCATTTATAAAATCTAAGATGATTCATAGTCATCGTAAAATCACATTTCAGGAAACGCAAATTAAAATAAATTGCTTACCAAACATATATACACACTGTGTCATTGAAGAAAGTATCCATGAGTACCAACTTTTGTGGCGTTCATACTTCAAGGAGTAGATAGACGAGCACACAACCAGGAAGAACAAGAGGTATGACAGATATTTCATTGCGATGTCATCATACTCCTTCGTCTTGTTCATTTTATAAGAATCCCGATCTTTAAATCTTAATAAAGGAATCTTACCAGATCTATCCACCTGAGAAAATAACATATAGAAAATGTG
The DNA here is from genome assembly GCA_026401315.1 of Dysphania ambrosioides. Classification (NCBI taxonomy): domain Eukaryota; kingdom Viridiplantae; phylum Streptophyta; class Magnoliopsida; order Caryophyllales; family Amaranthaceae; genus Dysphania; species Dysphania ambrosioides. The sequence goes on from CM048666.1 coordinate 4,131,878, forward strand.
AACTGAGTCCATTGAATACAAGTCTATATTTTAAACACAACCTCGCATTCTGATTAATAATTTACACTTTACGGGGTATTTTAGATCAACCATGTTAAGACACCTTTTTTCCTTTAATTCCATAAATCAAACATCTTTTCCCAATGGCACTAAGCATGATCCTAGCAGTGATATACGTAACATCAAAAGTACAAATCAGTATCCTGACTCCAGTAGGAAATGTAACATTTTGAAGAAAAACGCAAGATCATCATGCTTCAAAAGTACACTTATTTATAAATCATCAAAAATATCGGCAAGAATTAGTACAAAACGGAGCACAAGTCTTTTTTTTTTTTTTTTGGGGGGGGGGGGGGGGGGGGGGGGGTGGGTAGTATAAAGTCCCAAATCCAAAATCGAGGTTCCACAATTTGAACAAAAAAAATGGGCTACCCTAGTATAATAAACAGAAATCTTACCTCAATGTGCATCGCCTTCCCTATCTTCCAAAACTCAATGCAGCAACCAACGCCAGAACTCGCAAGAATCATCCATGAAGTATCATTATCCAGGAGATAGAGGAAAACGATCAGCTGAGAGATAAAGCTGACGACAACTGACTTAGCTGATAACCCCTCCATTGACTTGTTCTTGTTCCAGAATTGAATATCTGATGCATCAAAGCACAAATATATTAAACTAGCCAAAATGGGGATAGAGAAAAGAGAAAACAGCAATCCACATGCGCAACAAAAACTGGTACTCACCATTCTTGAAGGCCAAGAAGTCAAACAAAGAATGAAAAAGTGAGACAGTCATTGTGATGGCGAGAAGATAAGGATTTCCTTCCAAGAAGACCCTCTGCAAAGCATATTAAACATATAAACTGCAATGAGGCAAAGCACTAAAATGCATTAAAAGTAAACATGGATGATAAGAAACAGAAGGGTAACAAACAGCTTGTATAAAGATTGTCAAACAGGTACACTAAGAGGCAATCAACGAAAAAGGGAATCATAATTGACCAAAACTAAGAAGAAAAGAATATTAAGGATCCCTCCCCCATGAAACCCCCAATTAGAAAAGCATGTAAGCATCCACAAGAAAAACAAGTGGAAAAAAAAGAGCATAATTGCAGAAACGGAGACATACACACACCTTAAGCTCATCAGCCTCGCCTTCAAGCATACTTCCATATGAACGATGAATCTGGAATGACTCGTCGATCTGCTTGAATAGCTGCCACTTGGTCATGCTTATAGGTGACACCTCCAAATGCAATGGCACTTCTGACAAAGTCTCATTTAACATTGTCATCTTATCTTTAAGTAGCCAAAACTCATTGAAGGATATGGTCGGGAAATAGTTCCCTGTTTTGGGTTCAACATTCAGATCTGAGCAACAAGGTCAAGGATGACAGAATTCCTCAGAGAGTTTGAATCATAACGTACACCAAGTGCCAAATCAAAATTACAAACCCTTGCAGTGGGTTTGCAATCTCTAAAAGGAAGGTCTGTTTGCGCAACAAAAGAAAAACTATTAACGCATGTATACATGAATGTATAAGAGCAAAAATGGCTAATCTGAAAACTAAAACTCTAGACATATGGAGACAAGCCTACACATTCATGGACATATGGGGATGAAATCCATTCAAATCGAAGTTACTAAAATATTTAACAAAAAAAGGAATAAGCACAAATTCAAGATTATGCATGAACACCATAATGTTCGACAGGTTCAGAGTTGGGCAACAATAATTTCATTGGTAGTTCCTCCACTTCAAATAAAAACATCATCTCCAATTTTCCAGAAATGGGTTAACAAAAAACAAAGAGCTAATTTAGTTCATCAACCCTCACAAATCTTTGAGGCTAATGTTTGGTTGATGACAAAAGACTAATCTTTCTTGAGCTTCTATAGTAGATGAACAAAATTTTGTTTAGGGAGAACAGGAACTATGAAATCCAATAAGAGCATGTTTGGTATAGTGTTTTTATGAGGTGGAATAACAACAATAACAAAGACAAGTCTTAATCCCAAAAAGATGGGGTCCGCTATATGAACCAAGAGTTATCTCGTGATCATCCACAGGAATCATCCACAGAAGTTTTACCAAATAACTAATAATAGTGACACTTAACATTACCTTTTCCCCTTCTTATCAACTTCCGTTATCAATTCCTTTCAAAGACATGCACTTAAAAGGCTCCAAGGGGTAAGAGGGGTGTCATCCTTACATGGCCTACTGAATAACGAATTCAAGGCTTTCAACACTAGAAGACACTGGCTAGAGAGAGAAGAAAGATATCCTGGACTCAAGCATATGATAATCCCGATGAAGCATACCTCTCCAACTAATCAAACATCTATTAAATAAACAAATATGACATAAAAATCATTATATAATAAAGCTATGTCCTCAAAAAACCATCAACACCTACCACTTCGTGGAGAACACCTAATCATTGAAGGAAACATTCAAGTGGTCAACCCTCTCTTCCAGCTATCAGCAAAAATTTGAAAGCACCAGGTTGAACACAAAAAACCTCAAATAAAGGTAAACACAAATGTCACCAAGATAACAACCAAGGATAAAGATTAAAAAAAAGGAGCCTAAGTGGTAAATTTGTGGAAAATTCTTAAATTTGAAAAATGTCAAAAATTCAAAAATTCGACAATAATCACCCAGCTGGTGTTTGGTTTTTTATTTATGGGTGCAACGTGTGAAGCATAACTCCTCGAACTTCCTCATTTATAGTTGGAAAACACAAATGTTTATTTATATTTTGGAAAAAATTGTGTTAATGTCAAGCAAAGTCAACGAAAAGCGTGGGACTTACTAATCCAATCTTACAATCTAACCATTCTGTTTTCTCTTACCTATGTTGGGGTTTTTGAGGGGTTTGTTTAATTTTTGGAGGTTTGCTGTCCAGAATTTAGTAAACAAATTGAACTGCCCCTAATTAATTCAGAGGCCAAAGCTACAAAGTCATAGGTTTCTCCCAACAAAATCCTTTCAATCATATTAGCAAAGAATAGTGCAGACTTTGACTACATAGTTTGGTTCGATACAGAAGACCAAAGGGTCTAAATTAGTCCAAATCATGCAAATCAATACCAGAGTAACTGATAAGGAACATAACAATGAAGGATACGAGGAAGAATCAATGGAGGAACAGCATTCACAGAATACCTGTCATACCGAAAGAGAAAAATAATTAAGTAAATGAACATTTAAAACACTTAATTTGAACAAGGACAGAATGAAAGGAGAAGAATGAATAATGAGGAGAAAAGAGTGAGGCAACAATTGAAGCAAAGATACCTCAGAAACACCAATAAAAATCTAATACAGGGAAAATTCCAAGGAAAGAAAAGTTCATATCTCAGTACACCACTTAGTTCATTTGAGAAGAATACATGATAATGATTTGTATCAAGTTTTAAACATTTTAAATAGACGATTTCTATAGTTGAATTTCTCAAACGCAAATTTGTTAACAAGTGTCTCAAATGTAAATTTTGTAACAAATAATGTCCAATATGTAACTTGAATGCATAGGACCTAAAAGCAGAAGCATACATGGTAATGATTGTTTTCAAGTTTAAAAATTTTTAAATTTTTGTAAAACAGTACTATAGCTGATTTAAGTTCCTCAATCGCAGATATATTAACAAATACTGTCCAGCACACAACTTTAATGCATAGGACCTAACAAAAACAACAGAAAAAACTATAAATGAATAAATTATGGATTTCCACAATAAAATCTTGACTGCCTAGGAAAGGAGTCACAGAAGACATTGTACACAGAAACCCTTCTATTAAATTTTTTTTAAAAAAACTTGCAACAGCTATTTAAAAGTAACAGAACAATTAAATATTTACAAGAATCAGTATTCAATTTCACTGACTTGGGAACTGACTGAGGCCTCTAAAAGTAGATAACAGATTACGGTATCTGCCAGAATGAGACTGAAAAAAGTTCATTGATAAGAGACTTCAAAAGCATAGAATAATAATGGCTACAGATGAACTTAACACACCTAGTGAAATCATCTACCAAATTTATGGTCACATTGGGTTTCCAATAAGAAATCCATTCAGGAGGTCCTTCATCTTTAGGACCTTCCTGCGAAGCTTCATCAACCTGATAACAGAAGGGAATCCTAAATCAGTTTCTCATTCTCACTAATAAAAAGGTTTTAAATTCAAGATCAAAAGGCGATCTGAAACATAGTAACCACAAGAGACCAATGAGACACATGATCAAAAGGCCATGCCAAACTATATTCTAGCTCAATCAAACAGTATACAAAAGAATGGACTGCCTTTTATGCACACCATACACAGATAAATCAAAATTAATGCTCCTTGGTACATAAATCAGACAAAGAAAACTAGAGACAATACAGAAAGCACCAACCTCTGACACAGTTTTGTCCTCAGAAGAACTTTTGTCTCCCAGTAAGGATTTCCTTTTGTCAACTTTAGACTTGGGCAAGAAGGTCACAATAGCTGTAGTTCAAGATATGATTATTGGTCAGCGAGGAAATTAATCTTAACTATGCTCATATTTAAACAAGATTGAAAGGACAGGTGAGCATACGATTGCTTCTACCAAAGGAAGACAAAGGTTGGTACTCGGGATCATTTGGATCTGGTGAATATCCAGAACGAGCAAAAAATACATGCACGTAGAGAGTTCCATTATGCTTTAATTCCTGGAGGTAATATCCAACACCGAAAAACAGTCAAAAAAGAGTATTAAGCAAAGGAAGCTATTTACAATTTACTGCTAAAAACATGAAATGCATCCACAAAAGGTTTAACATTTGAAATGGTGCTAAACTATAAAACAAAATAACTATACAGAACAAAATATCACCTCAGAAAGCTGATAGTCTAAGGACTTTGTCCTGATACTCTCAGGTGTCCAAACTGCATAAGGGATGTTTGTCTCATGCCAGATGAGTGCTTGTTCATTCCCAAAATCTCTGAATTTGTGTTGCTCAGAAACATACAACCACATATCCTATAAAAAAAAATTCCATACTCAAAAGGCTACAAGCCTACAACCACATATCCTAAAAACTCAAAGATACTTAGATGAAAAGTAAAGCAATTAGAAAATCAAAGCTCTTTTATTGCCTAACACACTGAGTTAGTCATGAATGAATAAAGCTAATAGGTTCATCCTGAATGATATGATGAAAAAGTTTGATACTCAGTAACATAAGTTCACAAACAGAAATCACCACCACTCTTGTCATCTGCTGGAATATTTTCCCACATCAATTGCATATTTACTGTACAAAGAATAGGACCTTATTGACCAGTGACCACAGTGCTGCGGAAACTTATAAACTCCCAAACAATCCTGTTCTATAAGGATTTTAACTCCCCTCCCTTTTCACACTCACTCCATCTAGTCTGTCCATAACAAAACCATCAGTTCCTCAAATATTAATACCTTAATTCCTGGCTCCAACCACTTTGAGGACACAGAAAACAAACCTTAAAATATGTCTAATAAGCAAAAGTAAGAGATGATCAACAACACCATCTTCTAATACAAACAAGTGCTCAGCCTCATGACAGCAAACAACATTGTGGGAGATAGTGATCAACTAATTTAATCATCAATCAAACACAAAAGACACCTACTCAGTATACGACTTCCGCCTTCCAAACAGACATTATTACCCCACATAGAGCATACCCACCTTTAACCAAACACATAACCGCAGCAAACTCGCAACCCAAAACTTATCATTATCATCAATAAAGTATACACATACGAACTTTCTATAAAGAGAAATTCAAAAGCATGCCTTAAAACCCCGATAAAAACCCTCTTCCCTCAATAAAAATTACTCCTATCTTATAAATTGCAAAATCATACACTTCAAACAATTCCTGAATTAAAACCCAGATTCAAAATCATACCAAAAAAAACCAATCAAATCAACTCACCAAACCAACCCAAACAAAACAAAACACAATTCATTCAACCAAGCTAGAAACACACATCAATCGATAAAAAAAAATACAAAACCCAGATCAAAAAAACGCAATGATCAATCATGCTTAGGTTTCACAATAAAATTAGTAATCTGAATCGAATAATACACAAATCAGATCAATATAAAAAAGTGTAGACATTATAATTATAAAAATCATACCAAAGGTTCGCCCTTTTGGAAGAGATTGTTCATAACAAGAGCAGGGTCAGCGGATTTCTTAGGGGAGAAGAAGAATTTGGACGCGAAAAAACAAAAAACCATCATTCTAATAACGCCGGAGATCGATTGGCCGAACCCTTGCTGGCGTTGCTGCGGTTGCTGACCACCTTCTCCTCCGCCTGCAGCGACTGCCGGCGGCGCCATGATTGGGTTATGAGACAGTCTCCGATTGAAGAGGTGATTGAATTGAGTGGAGCGTCTCACACTCTCACCACGTCTCGGAGAGGGAAGAGAGTAAGATATTTTATGTTTGTTTTTATAATACCATGTTACCACGTGCTTTTAAAGATTTTCTCATTTCTATATATGGAGTTAAAGTTAGAAAAATATATACATGGGACATTGTACGAAAGGAGTAGAGATGGCCACCGGTCCGGACCGTGTGGGATGGGTCGGGCCTAGGACCGGGCCGGGTTGGGGAAATAGGACCAGGACTGGACCGGTCAAGGGGCGGTTCGGTTCGGGCTAGGATTGAGGTTATTTGATTCGATACCGAATCGAACCGAATCAAAAACGAATCACAAACCGAATTGAATCGAATCGAATCACGAACTGAATCGAACTGAGTCGAATCGAATCATGACTGAATCAAACTGAATCATGACCGAATCGAACCGAATCATAACCGAATCGAACCGAATTATAACCGAATCGAACCAAATCATGACCAAATCGAATCGAATCACGAACCGAATTACGTTGTTTTTTTATTTTTTTGGTCTTCTTAATTATGTATTATTAAACTTATTACGTATATTTACCTAATTTCATATTTACGTATTATTGAAGCAAATAAAGTAAGTAAACTCAAATATAAATCAACTAATTCACTTTTTATAAAACAAATTTAATTAAACATGTATTGGGGGTTGGGGTAAGAAGAAAGGGTTTGCACTTAATGATGAAAATCTAATTTTAATTAAATAATTAAATATTGATTTTCAAAATTAAGTTGCCTACGTATCCGGAAAGAATCAAAGCCCACGTAGTTCTGTTACGTACCTGGAGGGGTGCCTGTGCCTAACCTAGTTAGGGATAGACCCCGAACCTCCTTCACCTGTTGGGTTGTCGCTTGATTCGCTTGTGTTCATCATCATCCAAGGATCGTCTTCGTCGTTGTCCTCCTCCCTCAATCCTTGGGTCCTACGCTCTGCCTAATCCAAATCTTTCTTACATACGCATATTTCTATGTTCTCTTGAGATAAGTGGGATCTCTTCTCGTCAAGTACTCGCCTACCTGCACTAAAAGCAGACTCAAAAGCTAATAGAGGAGGCGGGAATTGCAAGGATATCCTTTGCAATTCTCGCCAGAATGGGAAATTGCCGTTCGTAATCGCGCCACCACTTAATAACTGAAAAATTAGCATCAGTTTCATGTTGGTAAGAAAGATATTCATTAATATTATTAAGTGAAGAAGAAGAAGAAGAAACCGATGTTTTTGATTTTTTTAAAATTCTACCAAGTGCTAGCTGTCATCGCGTACCAGAACTTCCACTAAAAGACGATACATTTTGGGACGGTGCATAAACAGAAGTATAATGATCATATAAACTAGCTAAAACATTTTTACATTTTTCTATAAAGGCATTGACATCGTATTGTAATCTTAGAGCGTATAATAAAATTCTAAGCAATTTTCTAAACCTACAATCTTGACCCCGGGATCAAGAATAGCAGCTATACCGTATATGATGGGAAATTCACTAAAGTAGGAGTACCATTTACTTAGCATACTAGTAATTACATCACTAATTTGAACGATGTTGAAATGCTCACTAAGAGTGCTAACTACGCTAACACAATATAATATAACTAAATGAATGTTAGGGTCGTAAACATAAGAGAAAATTTTGGTTGCATGGTCAAATGCTGCTAAAATATCACGGATGTAAATTGCGGTATTCTAATGAAAATCACCAATAAGTTCATCAAGAGTCGCTCGGGTTTCGTTATAAATAATGGACAAAACCTCACGGTATTTAATGGCATCTTTTAACAGTTTATATGTTGAGTTCCAACGGGTCGGTGTATCTAGACTCCATTGTCTCTTCTTAAGGCCTCTTTCCTTACACAAGGCCATATACTTCCTTCTAATCGAGGCCGTAATACTAATCCATTTAATTACACTCCTAATAGGGTTAAGCAAGTTAGTTAACTCAACTAAACCTTCTTGAACCGAGAGGTTCATAATATGTGCACAACAATGAGCATGTAATAGCTCTCCACTGTTTATCAAATTTAAGCTTGGTTTGGATGTCAAATAATCTATACATTTATTTTTGCTGAAGCATTATCTAAGGAAAGGGAAAAAACTTTATCAAGCAAGTGAAAGGTTTTAAGACACTCTATTATCCTTACCTTAAGGTTGTACCCGGTATGTCTCTCCTCGATAGTTTCAAAACAAATGATACGTTTTTTAATATACCACTCATCATCTATCCAATGGGCGGCTACACAAAGAAAAGGTTCACCAAAACAAGAGGTTCATATATCACTAGTAAGGCTAATACGACCGTTAAAAATGCGAAACATTTCTATTAAATTACTTCTATATTTATAATAAGCAGCTTGGGTATAGCATTTAAGCGTGTTCCTAGGGACACGTCTATAAGCAGGTTGTAAAGTGGTTATAGTGAAATATTCAAATTTCAGACTCTCACCATAGTTAAAACGTAATTCATCAGCAATCACAAAGTTAGTCATTTCATCAATCATCCTATCTCGGTTATACATAAAAGGCATACCTCCAACGGGCATGGAATCCATATACCCGTGTAGTTGTGTCTGACCTGAAGATTCAGCTGCGCCTGCGGATTCAGTTGCATCCAGGTTTATTCCGTGTACTCCGGTCAAGTGACGGGATAAGGTCCCCGTCCCATAACCGATCTTCCATGAATAAGAGGCTATTGGCTTTTTTCCTAATTGCTTGCATAACAAGTAATAACACATGAATTTCTTCCCTTTGGAAGTAGCGTCGGTCATTAGGACCTTTTCAAAATATGGCCATACGGGTGAAGGTTTCTTTCTACAGTGAGTAGACTCGGGTACTCCTCTTTCATCACCTTCACCTTCACCTTCACCTTCACCTTCACCTTCATAAGTTCATTAAATAATTAATTAACATAATCAACCAAATATAACATAATCAAGTAATTTAACTAATCTAACACAACTAATCAATTTAACTTTAACATTTTCAACTAATCTAGCATAACTAATCAACTACTCTAGCATAACTAATTAACTAATCTAACTAATCTAATCAATTCAACTTTAACATTATCAACTAATTAAACATCAAGAACTTAATCTAACATAATCAAATAATCTAACATTCATTAATTAGAAGTTCAAGAGTTACCTTGAGGAGTAGAAGAAGGCGGACGCATCTGCGAAATTGGAGTTTCAGGAATTTGAGGAATTTGAGTACCCGGAGTACTGAAAAGTTGGTTATCCAAGTTTTGAGCAAACTCCGTAGTATCATCAAAGGAACTGCTTACGCTGAATCTACCTCTTGAAGCCATTTTCTCTTAGGAATTGTAGTAGTAAATAACTAACTTAAGAATAATAAATCAACTAATTAAGATAAATAATGAAGATTAAGGGAGTACTTAATAAGAAGATGAGTACTAATAAGTAAGCTAATTGTAATTATTAGTAATTGAGAGATTGAGAGATTGAGATATTGAAAGAGTGAGAGATTGAGAGTGAGTTTTGTGAGGATGGAAACTGAATTACATCGGTTTATATAGGGCAATGGCAACGGTCATCAACGATTACTTTGCAATGGTCGAATTTGGGCGAATCATTGGCCGAATTGATGGGCCGGTCCAAATCGAATCTTGGGCCGAATTGAGCTTCTTTGCGAATCGAATCGAACCGGGTTAGGGTTGGAAATTTTGGATTCGTATTCAGCCCATTAGAAGAGAAGGCCGAACCAGGCTCGGCCCGGTTCGATTATGGGCCGGTTCGAGCTGGGCTGGTGCTGGGCCGGGCTGAACCGACCCACTGGCCACCTCTAGATAGGAGTGTGATTTTGATTTGCTATAAGGTGAAGAAAATGAGATTAGCTCTGTTTTGAACTTTCTTAAAACTATGATTATAATGTAATTGATTGTGGATGTATATCAGATTTGAAATCAAATTTTGCATATGTTATTACATTTTATAACTATATCTACATCAAAATAAATATTGTACAAGTGATTTGAAAATTATTGTATTCTTTTGATGTACTTCCTACTTCTCATTCATATTTCTTTTTTAGGTAAGTTTGTGAGTGTCATAATTAGCTTCTTATGTCATGAAGGCTAACACATGAATGTTGTTTGCTAGGGGAGAAGTATGAGGGTTCAATATAATATTAATCTCTTAAAATTGATAGTATTGTAATTGTAATACCTATGTGACTAATATGAGTTACATACAAGTATATAATCAAATTACTTTGTTGATATATCTTACAAATGTTACGCACTCAAACACTAACTTGATAAAGTTGGATTTTCTACTCTTTACATTTGAGACTTAAAAACTGATATATGAAATTTAAAAATAGCTTAATTAACACTAAATATAAACTTCTTGCAATAAGATTTCAAATTTTAAATTTTACTGGCACTCTTTTTTAAGACTCTTTGTAAATAGTAAATCAAAGATAGATTTTATTCAATTCATATGATGCACCGTGAAATTTGTTAATACTAGATTATCAAAGCACTACTTAAATATTGCTTTTAGTCTGATTTAAGCCTAATATATAAACTTGTTAAATCCACCAAATACAACTTTACAGTTTGTGGGATCATGAACCATCATATTATCTTTTTTCTAATTTAAAAATTAAGTAACTCACCGTGTAAATTACACAATATGATATCTTTCAAATATATTTCGATTTGAAAAGGGCAACTCCCTCCTAATTGAAGTTGGCTATACTTTGGTAGTTATGGTTATGATTTAGATACCTATCAACTTATCCAAAACTCATATAGACCGATTATCAAACGGTCTCCTAAAGTTACATGTATGAAAAATATCTACGTTTTATAGAGGATTTCAAATTATATATTCAATTAAGATCGAAAACATTTCTTTTTATTTTTGGTTTTCTACTGTAAAATGTTTCTTCTTTACATGCAATATAAACTTTTCTTATAACTTAAAGATATATCCTGAAAAATAAATTTACACATTGTATATAAATAAACATTTGTTTTGAAGGGGTACGAATATAAATCTTTCCACAAGATATTCTTATTAAATCTCACCCCATTTTTTCTTATTAACGCCCTAAATATAATACATTTACTTTAGTACCATTACTATCTATATATCTCTCCTATTTTCTCATCTCTTACTCTCCTCCCCTTCCTTCACGTGCATAACTACATATGGTATCCATCTCCAAAGACTAACGTCGACATAGCAAAAAAGGTTATTTTTGAAAAAAAAATTGTTCGAATCATGTATATGTTAGCAATGAAATTTAATTTTTTCCCTATGATGCAGTAAAAATTGTTGGAATTATAGTGTACGGACGTGCAATACTTAGCCTATAATATTTAATCTTATCTTACCATAAGGTGGAGCAAAATTGTTTCTCCTTCACTATATGGTGTATTGAAATTTGCTTCCTTCCCACTAAATGAAAAATAAAAAATTTGCTTTCGTCTAGCCATACTATGAGGCAAAAATAATGTTTCGTTCCACCATTTGGTCATGCAAAAATAATTTTTGATCTACCATATGGAAGAGCGAAAACAAATTTCGCCATGATTAAAACGCTAAAATACATATTTGTATTATTACTGAAGTTGGTGGTTGGAAGTTGCTGTTGATGGTGGTGACGGTAGAGTAAGTGGTTCAAGTATAGAGAAGAAGAATGATATCTATAAAAAAAAATACTAAATAAAATACAAGTGTAGATAATACTAAATACAAGTATTAGTAGTATAATTAGATTACAATACAAGATAGGCTGAGTATTAGAGGAAGAGTCCAAATAGGATTAGTTCTGAAATAACAATAGGGTGTTAAATTAAACATTATAAATACCAGATTATATATACATAAGAATTCAAGAAAACTCCATACAAAAAAGATATTGAGATTAATAGAAAGTCTTTTAGCATCCAAACTAAAGTGTTAATAAGAAATTTTAATCCTCCTCTACTTCCATAAATCGATAAAACACTTTGCTATTTCATTTTCAATAATCAATTTTTTTTTTAATTTGAATTAAACATAGGGTAGAATACTAGAATAACAAGTCGATCCTAATCTACAAAATTTGACAGGATGTTGGGAGAGAATGATCAATAAAGAAATCCCGAATTCCCGAGAGACAAAGAAGAACAATTAGTACCATTCGCCACTTGAAATCTTCAGCCTGATTTAGTGATTTACAAAGTCTTTTTGTGCTCCAAACTTCCAAAAATTCTAGTGTACTACGCAGAATCCTCCAAAGTTCCTCAACCCTTTCCACAATCCTGATAACTTTCCTGTCGCCAAAAACTTCAAAATGAAGATATTGTTTTTTAGCCTCATGTGCATTGATTGAATCAGTTAAATGAGCCGAGTATTCGTCTTGTTGTGATCAGTTCGTTGGCGTCCACCAACTGTTTGTTGAAATTCCTCAATGGAAAAAGTTGCTCAAATCTCTTGAACGGCAAAAGGGGGTGCTATATTGTGATAACTGAGCCATATTTTGGACTGAGTTCAGTGTTTTTATTTTAGCAAACAGTACTACTGGAGTACGAATTTGGAGAAGAACGAAAAGTTTAAAGGGGCAGCATTGCTTAGAGCGGAGTAATCTTATGTTGAACGTAAGACCAACTATCATTTTGGGGTCGTAGAGGATGTCCAATAGTGCAAATGGATGCACAAGGATTTCGAACCGAGGTTCACGGTACAAATCGTAGGGGCTTGACTAGCTGACATCCATTGTGTTCTTTAGGCAATGCAAATGCCAGACTACAAAGCATGGAGTGAACTACTAAGGGCTCATTCTACTTGTGGGAGACACGAAGAGGTTGTATCACATTTCCTTTCGAAGTTACGCTATCCGTTTGGCTTTAAACCCGATCATACTGTGTTGCAAGCTGCTCTGAAATCATGTACCATTCTCCAAGCTCTTAATGTGGGGAGGGCTCTTCATAGTGTGATTGTGAAACTGGGACATCTATCCTGTCTTTCTGTTTCCAAGGGACTGCTTAATGTGTATGCTAAGGGCAAAGCCTTGAATGAGTGCAAGAAACTATTTGATCAGATGCCAAAATGTGATATTGTTGTTTGGAACATTTTATTGGCTGGGTTAGCTGGGTCCCGCGTACACGACAACGAAGTGATGAGACTAGTGTATAAAATGCACACTTGCCAACAAACTGAGCTGAGCCCTGTAAGTATTGCTATCATTCTTCCTGTTTGTGCCCGCCTGGGTAGTTTGAATGCTGGTAAGAGCATACATTCTTATGCTATAAAATCTGGGTGGGCATCCGAAACACTTGTAGGGAATTCACTTGTATCTTTGTATGCAAAATGTGGGCAAGTCCATGATGGTGGATATGCATCCTTTTGTGAGATTAGTGACAAAGATGTTATCTCATGGAATGCGCTAATTGCTGGGTTTGCGGAGAGTAGGTTCTATAATGATGCTTATGTATCTTTTAGACGTATGTTGCTGGGGTGTGTTGCACCAAACTACGCAACTCTAGCAAGTATTCTGCCTGTTTGCGCCACTTTAGATAGAGATATTGCTCAGTGTTTGGGGAGAGAGCTGCATGCCTACGCTCTTAAACAGAGCGAGTTGCAAAAGGATGCTTTTGTGTTTAATGCTCTTATGAGTTTTTACTTGAAGATGGGTGATTTGGAAGGTGCAGAATTGTTGTTTTCTGGGATGACATCAAGGGATCTTGTTTCATGGAATGCCATTATTGGTGGATATGCCTCAAACAATGAGTATTCTAAAGCAGTCCACTTGTTTCACAATCTAGTTTCAGGGAAAATACTGAAGCCAAACTCTGTTACTCTCATTTCTGTCCTCCCTGCTTGTGGCCATCTGCAAAATCTGCGGATTGTGAAGCAGATTCATGGGTATATTTTCCAACATCCAACCTTTTATACTGACACAGCAGTTAGTAACGCCCTGATAAGTTCCTATGCTGAATGTGATGACTTGGAATCATCTTTGAGGACATTTATGATCATACATGGGAAGGACTTAATCTCATGGAATTCAATGCTTGATGCTTTTGCTGAGAATGGATGGGAGTTGCAATTGGTTAATCATTTACACCAGATGCTTGAAGAGGGATTTGAACCTGATTCCATCACTGTATTAACAATAATTCGGTTTTATGGGAAAGTTTCTAGACTATGTAAGATTAAAGAAGCTCATGGTTACTTACTAAGGGCCTGTCTTTGTCAAACTAATACCCAACCCACACTAGGTAATGCTGTACTAGATGCATATGGTAAATGTGGTTGTGTGGATTATGCTCGCAAGATTTCTAGAATAATATTGGGCGAAGGGAAGCTGAAGCAGGATTTATCAAAACCAGTATCCGTGACTTGCAATTTACAAGCTGATCTTATGACGTGGAATTTGATGATCCGATCCTATGTGGAGAACAATTGTATGGAACAGGCTGTTGCTCTGTTGTTTGAGTTACAAGTTAAGGGTGTGAAACCTGATGCAACAACCATTATGAGCATTATACCTATGTGCGCGAAAATGGCTTCAGTTCATTTGATGAGGCAGTGCCATGGATACATGGTACGGGCTTGCATCGATGATGCTAAACTGAAAGGAGCAACGATAGATGTTTACTCAAAATGTGGCAGTTTAAGCTTAGCTAATAAGCTTTTCCGGTCAAGTTCCCATAAGGACTTATTTATGTTCACTGCTCTAATTAGTGGGTATGCCATGCATGGTATGGGAAAGGAAGCACTTGTAGTGTTCAAGTATATGCTTATGTTGGGTGTAAAGCCAGATCATGTTGCTGTCACTGCTATCTTGTCAGCCTGTAGCCATGCCGGTCTTGTGGACGTGGGCCTTAAAATTTTTCATTCCATAGAGAAAGTTTATGGAGTGAAACCTACCATGGAGCATTATGGTTGCATTGTAGATATTCTTGCTCGACATGGAAAGATTAAGGAGGCATACACATTTGTCACTGAGATGCCTATAAAAGCGAATACAAACATATGGAGCATATTGCTTGGTGCTTGCAGGACTTATGATGAAGTAGAACTAAGTCAGACTGTCGCTAATCAACTTTCCAGTTCAGAAGATAGTGATATTGGGAGTTATGTGGCGATGTCAAATCTTCATGCTGCAGATGAAAAGTGGGATGGGGTATTGGAGATCAGAAAAATGATGAAGACTAGAGATTTGAAGAAGCCCGCTGGATGCAGTTGGATAGAAGTTGATAGAAGGACAAGAGTATTTGTATATGGTGACCCATCCCATCCAGAGACTGATACAATCTATAGCACATTAATGGCCTTGGATAAAAAAGTTAATGAGCCACTCAACATTGGATTATTGGCAGTGGTTATGTAAAAGGTAATGCCTTGAGTAACGAGTGAAGTTTTTCCTTATACAGCTGATTCTCTAACCTATTTCCTTGGTTGACCTGGGCCATCATTTTTTCTTCTTTTGAAGGAGGCAAATTCTCAATCAAGTTTCTTAGCTTGGATAATCACAGCTACATGCTTAAAAATTGCAGATCCATGGCAGGCTTAGCTGTTAAAAGTGAGTAGAAGAAGCTAGCTCACACATGAAACACCTCCATGGATTTGTTTAATAAAAGTGATTAGCAATTTGCCAAAAAACTATAAGTTGTTAGCTGCATCACTTTTTACTGTAACAATAGTTACATATCTTAATTGGACAAGCTTATTCTAAGAGTTGACAAGTGGCTGTTGTTGTGACTTGTAAATCTACATGTTACATACTAAAAATTATAGATTCTATTTTAAAGTCGATTAAAATAAGTTGTTTGAGGGAAGGAAGGATGGGTTATTAAGGGAAACATCCATTGTTTTTCATATATTTGTTGGAGATGGGAATGGAACTTAGTGTTTGGAGCTGGATTCTGCTACATGAAGAGGATCTAATGAAACTGCAGAAGTCAGTTGTGAAGTTATCTTCTCATTGTGTTGCCATTTTCAGTTGTGAAGTTATCTTCTCATTGTGTTGCCATTTCTTTTCAAGATTATTCCTACCTGAGATCCAAATCTGATATTCGATTCGTTTATTTCTGTTCTTTTTCATCTTCAGAGCCATATCCTATTATTTTCACCTCCGATATTCCTCTCTGCACTAGTGTGGTGCTTGACTAAAAAGGATACTTCACCATTCGGGAAAATGTCCTTTGGGTGAAATTGCCTGTTCTATGAGTCAAGTAATCACTGGACTTCTTATTCTTCTTTTTGTTGTCTTCTATTCTCTTTTTTCCTCCTCATCACCATTGATCAAACATTCAAACGTTTATCTGCTTGCATATATTTAACATTATTGTTACATATATATATCTTTTTTAAATTCATAATGGTGTTTATACTCGCACTCTATATTTCTTGTCAGATATGGAATGTGTTGCTCTCTGCTGCCCTGAATAGTTTCCATTGACGATGCTAATTTTCTTCACTCATGGCCATACTTGTTTAGGATGTTCTGAGATGATTATGAAGGCTTTGGTGATTACTTTTGTTCAAATGTCAGTTGTCAATAGCAGACCTTTTTGTCTTTTTGCACCAAATAGAAGAGCAAGCTTATTTAGTGAGGTTTGATATGGCAATGGGTATTTTTTTAAAACATGTTTGATTTGGTTTTGAATACAGACCAGTCCGCTTGCAATTCTTATTTAACTCCTTTGTCAGTGTTTTGATGATCTTTTGAGCTCTAAATTTAGATGATTTGGCCTACAGGATAGTTTGTGGATGATGCGTAAAGACTATGGTGAACTGAAGCCCGCAGCCTATGCTATCAGCTGTGTGTTATAGGAGAATGATGATATGCTTTGTGGTAACTGTAAGTTTTATATTTCAGATTTTTTGTGCCCTTCAGATACACATGCCCTTGATTAGTCAAAAATTCTTTTACTTTTTTTTGCTGCAACTAGCTATCTGCTTAGCAAATCAAAGATATCGAGGGAATAGGTGCTTTGTAAGAATACTTTACAAACTGGGTAAAACTGTATATAATATGCTACGGAGTAGTTCATCTTATGTAAGTAAATTTCAGTTATACATCTTACATATAATACTATGTGATTACATGGAGTTAAGTTACACAGCCCGTTACTGTTTGCTACAATCAAATTAGCTCAGTGTAGGAAGATCTCTGTGTTTTGAACTAACAAGAAAGATGCTGATGAGTCTTCTCCCAGAGTACGGGGAAAAGATTAAACAAAAGAGAGGGGGCAGAAGCAGGAGAAATGAGGAATTCTATCTGCCTTTTTATGCTCCATACCCTTAATGGTTACTACTACCCTTGGCAAATTTCTGACCCTATTCCTGTTTTGGGAGATGTTAGAGGGAACAAGCTGAGTAATTCTGGCTCATTGAACCCAGGTTTTGATCTTGGGGAAGGATGTAGGTAGAAGCGTCTCTCTCTGATAGCTTTCTCTTCTTCATGTGTATTCAGGTCAGAAGTCGCTGATTCACCATGGATTTCTCGTTCAGTTAAAGATAGACTCGAGAAACATTTGGTTGGAGTGGTCATAGGGCTTGTTAGGTGAACTTTAATGCCTGATGCAGAGGGAGAGAATTTCTGCTGCTCGAATAGTTGAAGCTGTTGCTCCTGATAATGTTGCTGCATAGCAGCTGCTCCTTGCTTAAAACTCAAAGGAGGTTTGATTATCTCCAACTTGGCCTTGTACTGCCTCCTTTCATGGAGCTTGAACTCTGGCCTTTTAACCCCAATATTACCTTTTGCAGTCGTTACTTCGTGTGCTGCTGCTTCTGAAGACCCTGTAAGCCGTTGAACTACATCCTTGAAAGTCTTGGTGTCAGTTTGCACAAATGTTGTTAACGCCTTGGCTTCATTCATTATCTTTTTTGTAGGCATCTCCATGTCTGGCGTATCAAATGCAGAGATGTCCTCTATCTGGGAACCCCAGTTTCTGTAAGCAATAGAACTTTTTGGCAGAGTTTTAGTTTTGATCTTTTGGAGCAAATTTTTAAAAACCTAAAGTAACTTCTAACATAAGAAATGTCACAGCATTTTGAATGCTTTAGATAACATTTACTTCAACGTATTGTGTTTGACTTAGACTTGCCTAAGACCAATCCTTCCTAACTCTTAAAAAGAATATTTTGCTTATAGAAATGCCTTCTGATATTATTTTGTCGCAGAAAGCCTTAAAAGTACATCCACCTTTTTGTGTAAATTAAGACATGTTTACCTGGATACTAATCTGTTTTGGGATAATTCTATACTTCAAGGATATACCATGCATTATAACCTGATAAAAATTCTCATTCTTTTCTTCGTGCACAGGCAAGAATTTCTGGATTATGCGTACCTCAGAAACTGTTCGAGAAAATCCGGCCCTAGGAGGCTGAAGTGATGCTAGGAATGCACACGATGATACAGAAACGAGAGCGAGGAGGAGGAAACAAGAAAAATAAAAGGAAAGGGATAGACAGTAGAAAAGAAAAGAGGGAGAAAAAGAGAAAAGGAGGAAACAGAAAGATGGAACAAGAAGGTAAGCAACAGAGACGTTGAGCATTCATATTACAAGTTTACAACTCAAGAAGCAGTTGAGACAAAGCAAAATATTTGCTGTGCTCACATCATAAGTCGAAAGGGAGGGAAGCTTTTCCGCTTTTCTGGTTGGTATTCTACTTCTTTTTTTTTTTTTGTTTTTCTGTTACATTTTTTAATTGAAGATATTTCTTTTTAACGGTTGCACCATGCCAGCATTGCAACTCGCTTACAAGTCACAACTCCTGAAAAATAGGGGTTTTGGAAATTGAATGGTGAAAAGTGGATGGGAAAGACATGAGATTTCTAAATATAAGTAGTTTGAGTTGTTGGAAAATTAATGTTATTTTTATGTGTAAAATTTCAGGTGAAGCTATTTGACTTAATAATATTTTTTGGCCGTTTTTACGAGCTTTAATTACTCCATTAGGTCCAAAACAATTTTTTTTTTAATAAAGATTAGTTCCACACGGCCGTACCCATGGCAAATATTATTATATTTATTGTTGCTACTATTACTATTACACTATATGTATATGTATGGCATACACCTTTTTCTTATTTTTAAACAAATAAAGATAGAGAGAACCTAATTAGTACTATAGTTTATATACAATCAACATAGGTAAGAGGTAGCATTTCTTGTGAGTGTGCCTTTGGTTTTAAACTTTGACTTTGTCTATTTAAGGATTTGCTTGCTAAAAGCTAGAGATGATGAAGATGACCCTATATGAAAGATTAGTCAATAATTTGGGTATAAATTTTATGCCTGATTTTCGAAGCGTAGCTCAAAATTTTTAAAAATGAATTGACTTTTGGGCAACTCAAAACTAATATTTTAGCCTAATTTTTAAACTTGATTCGAAAATAGTCTTAAAAATCCGCCTTTTTTAGTTCGAAAACAAGGGCGTGCGCCAACAAAATTCTGATCACCTCTAGTAAAAGCCTACAACTTAGGCTACTTATTTTCTTAGTGTTATTTAACCTTTGTGTTGTTTGTTATGGAAATATTGATTGTAACTAGAGCAATTAAGACTTTTTTTTTGGGGAGTGAAGAGAGATGTAAGTCACAAGACAACAATTGATATAGACAATAAGACGAGGTTCAATTTAAGATCTTGAGAACCACCTCCAAAACTTTAATTAACTTTAAGGTTATGAAGTCATCTCTTTATGGATCTTTACAAACCGCTAATAAAGTCTTTATGTGCTAACAATATTTGACAACTTGGCAACCATCAAGCTTCAATTGTCAAGAAAAGATTTTGTAGTAAAAAATGTCTATTTTCTATATACCACACTAAACTTTCAAAAGATGTATTTGCATCTCAGTAGCAATCTGTGCTTTATTTTGATACTCAGTAGACTATGAGCTTTATTAAGTACCTCATTTTCTTGGATGTTCACATATAAAAGCAAGTACGACAGTGTTCGACCTCTTGCCACCTTGATGCTTGAATAGCACAATTGTCAAGAAGATAAAAGGCTTGTGAAGGATGACCAAAATCGACAAGAATATTCAACAATCGTGCTGAAGACCTTTGCTATTGTGAAAGTGAATGTTAGCAAAAAAAAAAAACTATGATTTTGAATTGATAACACAAGTTAATCAGTTAAACTTCCCCGTGAAGATTGCCTTTGAATTTTAATGAACAAATGCATCTATTGAGAGGCCTTTGCAAGCTTGCAGCTCCATTTTTTTAGATGAAGGGGTTGGGAGCATGTACGTGGGTAAATCACAAAAAAGGATCGGGATGTCTAATGCCGCTCGTGACTCTGTTAGGCAAGAAGTTAAGAAGTTACGCACTACTTTCTCTATCCCCATAAAATTTCTCAATCACCTTCCTGAGCTGTCTTAAAAAATATTTTCAATTCTTAGTACGGTACAGTTGGACCACTTTAAATCTTCTTATAATTAGGTTTTTGGGATTGTTAAACATCATTTGCTAGGCTTATATTCCTCGACCCCATGAGCAAAGCTCTCCCTTCAATTATTATCCTAAGTCCTAACCCTAATAATATATGCAACCTCACTCTCAACTGTCGCTTTCTTTCTAGAATTCTCTCTATCTTACTCCATTGCCCCTCTTTGAAAACTCTAGATCTACTCCACTATGCAGTCTCACTCTCTATAATTGTTCCATCATTCTCTTCCTTACACCTTTCTCCTGATAGTATTTTTCGTCCAAATCGCTCTCTTGAATCACTTTTAAGGTTTCAAAGTCATTTCGCATCTTGAAATCTTGTTGTTTTGGTGTAAGACGACTTTGTTTTTATTTTATTTCAAACATTTTGTCCCCAAAATCCTATTTGGTTCGATGTGTTTGGATCTAGTGTTTATGATAGCATGAATTATTATGATTTTGATGATTCTTGTGGTGATTGCCTCCTCCTTTTCTGGTAAAATCGCCTGTTTTATTTCTCGATCCGCTCCTACTCCGACACTTCTTTCACTACCAAATCTGGTGGTTCTTGATACACTAGAAGAGAACCCAGATGTAGTTGTAAAGTAGGCAGAGAGGAAGTTGGAGTAGGATTGTTAAGTACATCAAACTTACCGTAATTTGGACGACTCCAACTTTTTAGATGATGATGCTAAGGCCAGTAATGATGATGCAAAATTTGAGGTCTCTATGATGGATTGTGAAACTGAAGAGCCACAATGGCTCCCTTGTCATTACATCCCTGGTCCATGTCGATATGCTGAACTTATTGGTACTTGGATTCTTTTAAAAAAATCGTAGATAAGTATCTCTATCTCTTTGACAATTTCGTGATTTTCTTTGGGTATAAATGTATGAAATGCATCAGGTCTTCTTTATGTTTTATGAGGTTTAGGATTTTTTTTTTTTTTTTGAAATCATCACATTCATTTGGTTTTGATTATACTTCTATTATGAGGACTGATTATTTTCTTGTTGTAATTTTGGTTGTAAATCTAAGATGAGGTGTAATTTTATTTTATTTTTAAAATGTTATTTTTGTGATTTTGGGTATGATTCATTTCTAAGTGTTAATTATAATTTTTGATGATTATTTTTCTAGAAATCATGCTATTTTGTTGATGAGGATTGAATTTTTTTAATGTTATTGGTGTGATTTTGGATATGATTCTGTTCTGAATGTTATTTATATTTTTTGATGATTGTATATTTTTGTAAATTATGTTATTTCTTGCAGTTTTGGTTGTAAATCTAAGATGTGGATTGATTTTTAATGCTATTGTCCCGATTTTGGGGATGATTATATTTTGAGTGTTGTTTATATTTTCTAATGATTATATTTTTTTGGAAATCATGTTATTTTGTTGTGGTTTTGATTGTAAATCTAAGAAGAGGACTACATTATTTGATGTTATTGGTGCTTCTAAGTACTATTTTTTTTTTCTAATGATTATATTATTTTGAAAATCATGTTATTTTTATTGCGGTTTTGGGTGCGGTTCTATGCCGAGGATTGTTTTTGATGGTGAATGGGATTTATGTTTTGTTTTTATTCTATTCTATTAAGTAGTTGGTTATGTTCCTATGTTATTCAGTTTTAATATGGTTCCTTAATGATGTAATGGTTACTCATAACAACACAATAGAACAAGTATTTTCAGAGCATGGATCCTTCACCCTAACTTGTGATATGAATTATATCCCGAGAGAATATATCTCAATGATGAATGAACTGTCCATGAATAAAATATTGTTTATTTATGCCCTAAATTGCATTTGATGTCATATGCCACCATCTAGTACACATCACTTACGTGTTGTATGGATTGATATTCTTGTGATGATAAAGTATAATAATTGAGAGGACACTAGAAATCCTATAAAAACAATTTTCATTACATGCATTGATTAATATATGTTACAAGTCCAAAATGTTGAAGTTCCACATAATCTTACATGTCCAAAATGATCATGCTTATAGACAAACTAATTAATATTCAAAGCTTGCATCATGTCTACTAATTCTGTTGCATTAAGCTGGTCATCTTCTTCTTGTGCCAAGTATGCTCCATGAGTCAATGATTGATGTTGTTGTTCAGTAATGCATAAGTGTAGTAGCACTAAGGATTTTTAACAACCTTCAATTAATTGTCTAGAAATGTCCACTTTTTTAGGCAATACTCCCACCCATTCCTTTCTTTTCTTTCCAACGTACATGTGGCAACTTGTAGTTATTGCCCTCCCCCTCTCCCCTTTTTGTTTTATGATTTTAATCATCACATATTGTAATGATAGGAACACATGGTTAATTACCTTTGGATAAAAAACATAAAGTGCATAGTGTACAACCTCAATTAGTTCTCTAACGTACTTTGGTGCTTGCTCATATTGTAAAGATTGGATAGCTTAGGAAAAACCAAAATCTAACACATTTGTAATGATTGAATGTTACATCCATCTGAGGTTGCTGCCTCTTGAGATCTTTATCTGAGTCTAATATGTGAGGAGTTGCATTATCTTATCGGATTTTTATGATTCCACTTGAACCTAAAGCAATTTACTCTTGATTCTTGATTGTTGGAATGAGTCTTTTTATGAATATTTCTTTTATCTTAGCACGTGTATGTTTTTCATTGGCTTCATTTCCATAATGCCTCCTTTATGCACGCTTTTTGTAAGAGCCGGCTCATTTTGAGTAGGTAATGAAACTCTCCTTTTATCCACTTATAAATCACTCAAGCAATAATCTCCTCATAAATTATAAAAGGAACATAATTAATCCTACAACTAAACTAAATTTTGAAATCCTTTAAATATTTTGAATTTGTGCTTTAACTTTGGCATTATTCTCTTCACCAATCAAAAAATATTTAGTAAAAATAAGTTTTGATCATAAAAAATTAGCTTCAATTCGAAAAAATAATTTACAATCAATAACACTCAGTTTTAATTAGTTATAAATGATTAATCTTTTTCATGAAAAATTGTAATAAAAATCAGTGATCAGCTAAAATTAATTTAAATAAGCAAAGATTACTTATAAGAAGTAAACCTAATTTTAATAAATTAAAATAAATTTTAATTTAAAAAATTAGCTTCAATTCGAAAAAATAATTTACAATCAATAACACTCAGTTTTAATTAGTTATAAATGATTAATCTTTTTCATGAAAAATTGTAATAAAAATCAGTGATCAACTAAAATTAATTTAAATAAGCAAAGATTACTTATAAGAAGTAAACCTAATTTTAATAAATTAAAATAAATTTTAATTTTTAGTTTGGGCGCTAATGAATCGAGTTGAGTTGAGTTTGTGATAGCTTGACTTGACTCATTATTATTTCGAGAAGATCTCGAGTTTAACCGAGTTGATATCAATTTTCTCACAAATTGTCTCATTTAAATCTTGATAGCATTTTCATGTAGGGTATATGTTGGAATGTTGGATTAAAGCATAAAACATATTATAGTAACTCACCAACATCGAGTTTGAGATTGATTCGATCTCACTCTAGTTGAGATTTTACTAAGCTAATCTTGAATAGTTTATGGGTTGCCTTGTTTCGGATGATGGGAGGCGGAGCGACATATGAAATAACGAGGGTTTCTTTTCGATCGTTGAAATAGTGAAATGGTGACTTTATTGAGTTAATGACAAAATCACTTGTTAAATAAAAAGTCTAGATATTTTCGTTGATGTTTTGTATATCTTAACCATTGATTTTCTATTGGAAAGTGTGATTGGAATTCATGATATCATAAATATGTTTTATGTAAATATATGTTATATAATATAATATATATAAAAAATCGAATTTTCACGAGCTTTTCGAGTCGAGTTTGGAGTTGCTCAATTTAGCTTATAGACTTATCAAGTCGAGTTGAATCTCATATTGAATTTATCTGAATGAAATTTTGGTCAAGTCGAGTTCAAAGAGCTCAAATTCATTAAAAACTTCCATAGAAATGATTTTAATTAAATTAATTGAAAGGGTATGATTGGGTCAGTTGATTATGGATAAGCATTGTTTGAGCCATTCAAAAAATAATCTTTGGTATTATTGCTAAGCTGCTATTTTGTTGGATCATATTGTTAAGCTTGGTTTCCAACCCACCATTGTTACCTTTGGTACTATTTTCAAAGGTCTTTGTAGGATTGGCGACAATATTGTTGCCCTCAATTTGCTTAAAACAATGCAATCTAGCTGTCATTGTAAACCTAACATTGTTATATACAACACTATTATCGATAGTCTCTGTAAGGAAAGGTTTTTGAAAGAGGCTTTGAAACTCTTCTCTGTTATGAAAACCGGTATTAAACCTGATGTTGTCACTTATAACACTCTAATTCGAGGCTTTTACAATTCCGGCTGTGGGGACGAGGCTATGCGTATGTTGATTGATATGTTGGAGAGTAACATTGCGCCAGATGTCCCAACCTACAACATGCTGGTTGGATGGCAATGTTGACGAAGCACAAGCCTTAGCACAACTCATGATTCAGAGAGGTGTGGCTCCAAACATTAGTACTTACAATGCTTTACTCGATGGATATTGTTTGCGTGGTCTTATGGCTGATGCCGAAAAGCTACTTTTGATCAGATGGAGCAAAACGATTGGGAGCCTAATTTTATCAGCAAACCCAACAATTATTTTAAATAGACTATTTATCAGCATCCCCAACAATTAATTTAAATAGATTATTAAACATCTTTTTCATAAAAATAAAATTTGATTAGTTTATACTAAAATTGAATATACGACATATTTTCGAGTACTTTGAATAAAATACAATTAAAATTTCATAAATTTACAGAGGATTATACACTATAAATCACTCAAGCAATAAGCTCCTCCTAAATTATAATAGGAACATAACTTTATTATGCGAATTAACAATAGCTAAACTAATTTGAAAAGTCTTTTAAACATTTTGCAATTTGTGTATAACTTAGGCATTGTTCTCTTCATCTTCAAAACACAATATTTTGTAAACATAAGTTTGGTCATAAAAAATTAGCTTTGATTAGAAAATCAGTTACAATCAATAACATTCAATTTTAATTAGTTATAAATGAGTAATCTTTTGTATAAAAATAGTAGTTAAAATCAGTAATCAACTAAAGTTAGCTTAAATTAGCAAAGATTAGTTATAGAAAGTAAAACCCAATTTTAATTTGTAGTCAAGGTGCTAATGAGTCGAGTTAAATTCAAGTTTGGGAAAGCTCAACTTGACTCGATAACATTTCAAGTCGATCTCGAGTTTGATCGGATTTTGACTGAGTCGATATCAAGTATCTCACAAATTGTCTCATTTTAAATCTTTATAGCACTTTCATATAGGGTATATTTTAGAATAATAGATTTATGCTGAATATATATTATAGTCACTCACCAACATTGAGCTTGATTTTAATTCGATCTCACTCCAGTTGAGTCAGTCTTGAATAGTTCGTGAGTTGCCTCGTTTTAGACGATGGGAGGCAAAGTGACGTATAAAATAGTGTTATCTTTTTTATTGGTGAATTAGTGAGATGGTGACTATAGTGAGTTAATGACATAAAATTCATTTTTTAAATAAAAAGATCAAGATATTTTCGGTGATATTTTATATATTTCAACCATTGAATTTGAAATATAACTTTTTTTTTCCTGTTGGAAAGTGGATTGAAATTTATGATATCATAAATATGTTTTTATGTAAATGTATATTATATTATATATTATATGTAAAAAAATAAATTTCTCATGAGCTTTTCGAGTCATGTTTTAGGTTGATCAATTCGACTTATTGACTTATCAAGTCGATTTCAACCTCGAAGTGAGTTCATCTGAGTATAAATTTGATCGAGTCGAGTTCAAATATCTCAAATTTAATAAGCCCTTCTATAAAAATGTTTTTAATTTAATAAAAGTCAATTAATGAATAGGGCCTTAATGGTCATTATCATTAGATTACGAATAAGAATTGCTTGTCAAAAAATTACCTGAACCCCTATTTTATGTTGGGATTTACTCAGTGACCAGTGACCACCATCAAACCAGACTGGACATTTATCCAAAAACTAGACTAGTAGTACTACTAAGTACTAACACAGCCTTAGAATGACGTTAAGTTGCAGATTTGGTGGTGCCGCCGCTACAGCCACTTTTCTTGCCGTCCCTCGCGCCTGTAATACCTTACTCTCTCGTCCTTGTCGTCTCTCATATTCGCCTAATTTTTTCATGCTTTCCCGACACTTCTCACATAGTTTTCGCAATCGAATTTTCAAGATTAATGACCCTGATTTGTTTATCGAATCTGTTAGAGAACATTGTAAATTGGGGTTTTCAGATCTGAAACAACCACTCTCTCTCTTCCATCAATTGACTCATATACGACCACTCCCTTCCATCATTGTATTCACTCAGCTCCTCACTGCCATTTCCAAGTTGAAAGGCCTTCATCCTCATCCTACCCTCATCTCTCTCTTTAAGGAGCTTCTCTCATTAGGTTTTCGACCCGACATGCATTTGATCAGTGTTCTCGCCACTTGCTTCTGTCATTTAGGTAGGGTTGATCTTGGCTTCTCTCTTCTTGCTCAAATCATTAAGCTTGGTTATCCTCCCGATTGTATTTTCTTGAATACTTTGCTTAATGGTTATATCCATTGTGATAAGCTACCCCAAGCTGCTCTTTTGTTGGATCATATTGTTAAGCTTGGTTTCCAACCCAACATTTTTACCTTTGGTACTATGGTCAAAGGTCTTTGTAGGATTGGTGACAATGTTGCTGCCCTCAATTTGCTTAAAAAAATGCGTTCTAGCGGTCACTGTCAACCTGGCATTGTTATATACAACACTATTATCGATAGTCTCTGTAAGGACAGGTTTTTGAAGGAGGCTTTGAAACTCTTATCTGTTATGAAAACCGAGGGTATTAAACCTAATGTTGTCACTTATAACACTCTAATTCGAGGCTTCTACAATTCCGGCTGTGGGGATGAGGCTATGCGTATGTTGACTGAGATGTTGGAGAGTAACATTGCGCCAGATACCTCAACCTACAACATGCTGGTTGACATGTTTTGTAAAGATGGCAATGTTGACGAAGCATTGGCCATTATACAGCTCATGAGTCAGAGAGGTGTGGCTCCAGACATCATTACTTACAATGCTTTACTCGATGGATATTGTTTGCGTGGTCAGATGGCTGATGCCGAAAAACTATTTAATCAGATGGAGCAAAACGGTTGGGAGCCTGATATTGTATGTTTCAGCACTAAAATAAATGGATATTGCAAGGCTAGGTATATTGACAAGGCCCTAAATATATTTCAAGAGATGTTCCAGAGAGGGATGACACCTAATGTTGTTATCTATAGCACTCTTATCGATGGACTGTGCAAAGCCGGTAGACTCCCACTCGCACAAAAACTGTTTGAGGAAATGAGAACTCACAGAATTGCTCCTGATGTCGTCACATATGCTTCCTTGCTTTACGGGCTTTGCAAAAGTGCAAGGCATGATGAAGCAGTGGCCTTACTCGAAGATATGGAACAAAATGGTCTTAAGCCTACTATTGTCATTTACGGTATCCTAATGGACTGTTTGTGTAAGGCTGGTCAACTTGAAGATGCAGCAAAGTTCTTTTCTGATCTTGTATCAAAGGGTCTGCAACCTGATGTCAAAATATACAGTATAATGATCAAAGGCTTCTGCAAGAAAGGATTCATGAATGAAGCTGCTCAATTGTTGACATTAATGGAGGAAAATGGTTGCCCTCCTCAAGATTGTATCTATAATATAATTATCAGAGGATACATTCACAATAATGATTTATCAACTGCATTACACTATCGTGATATTATGGTAGGCAAGGGATTTGAAGCTGATGCGGACACTTTCTCATTATTTGTTGGCCTCATGCCTTCGGATAACATAAGTGATTCGTCTAAGAACCTGATTAAGAAGTTAATTGATTGAAATGATGTTATAATAACTGCAAAATGTCGGGACCTTAAATAGTGGAGTGTTTTACTCAAGGGATTGGTGAAAGCTGTTACATATCATAAAGGAACAAATTATGCCTGTAAGTCTGTAACTCATCCTCCTCGGTATGGCCTATTGACCTCTAGAAGGTAATGTTTGACTTAAAGTGAGAATTTTGTTATCCATTGTTTTATTGTTGATGGTTCTTGATTCCTTTCCTTATCGTTTTTAGTCTGTAACTCATTCGTTCCCCCCCCCCCCCCCCTTTTTCGTTGTTAAACTTACGGAGTATTATGGTAAGTTGGTAACCTCATAATAGTCCTTACGATACATGTCTTTCTTTCTTACTTCTTTGTGACTAGGGTAAGAAGTGATAAGCTGGGATAAATATCATCAACTTTTTTCTTCATGTCTTTGTCTGTAATAACATCTGGGCTGTCATATTTTTTTTTTCTAGTATTCCTGTATTGCTTGAAATGCAGGGACAGTTCCAACTCATTTTTCGAACTTAGTTCTGAAGTCACAAATGAACTTGTACCTTATGTGAACATATGTCTGTTGCATACTCCAGATATTTATATACACTAACTCCCAGTGACAAAGAATATTCATAAGAAAAGACATGAGATTAAACCAGTCTAACAATTGGTATATTGAAATTAGCTTATTGCATAATATATGCAATGATATGATGACGTAAATGTAGGATTCTTGTAAACTTAGGGTCTTTAATGTAATCAAGTGGGGGTTTGATATTTCTAAAATTCAAAACGAATTCCTTCTTTTTTTTAAGACCCTTTATAAGAGTGAAGAGGAGCCTGTGTTGCACTGTTGCATCAAAATGTGGCTTTTTCAGGTCCCAGGAATCTCGAGTCTGAGCTTCATGCTGAATGTGAGCTAAATGCAGACTGCTGGCAATAATGGTTTTCAGATCTTCCGAAATTATCTGCCTCTTAAATTCGTCATCTCCCAAAGCCTTTTTCCTCGAACGAGCGGCTTTTATTATGAGGCCTCTAAAATCTTCGGGCTTTCCAAAAGTTTTGAGCATTATCGGCGAGGATCTCGTTTAGGTAACTCGAGGTTTCTTCAGTGGAGGTCCCCGCCTCTGAGATTGGAACAAAACCTTCATCTCCTTAATTTCCAATAGCGACAGCCCTGACTCCTGAGTCTGTTAGTCAATAAAGACCAATTGGGTTTTGTAGTACCATGTATAAGTTATTTCTAAATGCTTAAGATCATGGGGGAGGTAGTTAGTAAAACTCAGAATGCCCTTGTTCTTGGCCGGTTGTTGAATGACAACTGCCTAATTGCCCATGAAGTTTTGCACTGGACTAAACACAAGAAAAAAGGGGCGGGTTATGTCGAGATTGTGGAAGTCAATTTGAATAAGTCCATGATAGAATCAGGTGGGATTTTGTAGAATCGATGGATTTTCCCTTCTGCTGGAGGTGATGGATCATGGATTATATTTCTTGAGTTTCCTACACAATTTTGTAGTCCATGCTTGTTTCTAGATGCATGGTAGCTTTGGAGAATCAAGGCCTTGTGAAAGGAGTTAGACTTGGAAGAAGAGCTCCATCCTTATCCCGTCTTTTCTTTATGGACAATGCCGCCTTCTACATGGCTAGTCCCCAGTGTTACAAGGTTTTAGAGGTCTACTTGATTACTTTTTGCTCCCTCTCCTGGATATTGTTGGTGTGGAATAACCTTTTGTAGTCAGTAGTCTAAACACCCAACAATGTTTATTAAAACCCTTAACAAGCCCTTTGGGAATGAAGACTCTCTCAGAATGATCTTACTTGGGTTGTCCGATGGAAGTGGATGTCAGATCTTCTAAATGTCTAGATTGTCTAGATTTTATCTATGAGTGTGTGGAAATCTCTTGCTGGAAATTCCACATTCTCTCAATCAGGCAGGGAAATTGTTACTCATCAATGGAATCCTCATTGCATTAGCAACTCTTGTCCTCTCCCTTTACCTAGGGCTGAAAAGAAATTATGGGAAGGATCAGCTCAGCTCTTCTCCGCTTTTGGTGGGTATATGCTCGACAAAAAGGCCATCTATTGAGAGAAAAAGGTCATCTTGGAATCACCCAAATGGAAAGGTGGTCTATGGATGAGAAACCTTTTCCATATCAACTCTTCTCATCTATTCAAACAAGCGTGGAGGATATGCAAATACCCTGGCTCTCTTATGGAGCAAGTGATTATAGGAAGATACAGGCTTCCCCCTTTGTCCAGAAATGAGAAATCTCCCTTTCCAAAACTGTGTTCTTGGGCTTTCAGGAGCTTATGCCTGTTCAGCAGAAAATTCCCTAAGCAGCAAGTTTTGAAGCTCACAAAAGATCTTTGGAATAATAAACATATAGTTTGCTAGATGTATTTGATGTATGTAGTGGGTTATTTGGATTGGGTGTTTGCTTTGCTGTTAAAAGTAATTTTTGTTTAGGCTATAGGGTCAATTAATCAAATTTGTTGAAAAAAAACACAGTTGTTCACTCGTTTGTATAATATAGGTAGGTGACTATACTCACCTTTAATAACCGAATTTTATCACACTCCATCATTGCTCTTTGGTTTTGCTATGAATTATCAAGAACAGCATGAAAAATTCGTTTTCATTTGGTTCAGATAATATATGAATATATAATATATGTATAAATACAACAAAAGAGGTTCAGATAAATGAGTTAAATAAAACAAAGCATTAGATTATCCAAGTTAGATTGTAAGAGTTAGGAGAAGGATTAAGAAAATATATATTTTAAAATTGTAATTAGTAAGGATTAAACATTAAAATTTGCATTCTCTAAATAATAAGGTGAATTTTTTACCTAGTAAGTAAAGTATAATCTATTTATTTATTTATGGTGAATAGATTTGAATATCTTCGATCTCATTTTATGTTCTAATTTCTGATCTAAGGTCTGATGTGAGTGAGGCCCACGCCCACTTATCTAGATCCCATGAATTTGTTTAAAGTGTAGTTATGGAGGATTATTTATCATGGTCAAACTAGTCAAATCCCTTTTTCTGAAATCTGAATCTTTGGTTATACGAGTATACATAATAAGCGTGAGATTGCATGAGGTGGGTAGCATGCCTATAGATACATGGATTCTTTACATTACTTTCACATATATGTGGAAAAGTTAAGATAGATTCAAATAGTTCGAAAAATTTAGTATAATCTCTCTCACTAATTCAGGAAAGTTCAGAGTAAGTTCAGAAAAACTTCAGGTTAAAGGATAGGACCAGAATCATTGTATCGGGTTTTCTTTGTTTTGTTAGTCTTTCCTGTTAAAATTTACAACAATATGGATCCTAGTGATACTTTAGTAATACAACTGTGTACAATTTTGGTTTTTATAGTAGGAGATTGAAATTGAGGGCACGGCTCTGCGTGTTGGAAAGTCCCTTGCTGTTGTCATTGTAGGATTAAGAAAACTAGTGGGAAGATCGTAGCCCAGGGCTGGCACACCAAGTACCTTCCAGTATTTAGCAAACTGTAGCTTTCCATTTGAAAATGGCCCTCCTCCCTATTGTACTAAATATTTTAAATTATGTAATCTGTTGTAAAAATGAATAACAAATACTTTGGTTGTACAGTATTTTAAGATCATTCCCACAAGTACTATCTGTGACAATGAAGTCCTTCATTATTGTAATTTTCTGTTTCAGAATTCTTTCCTCTTAATTGTTTATAATCAGAGACGATGTATGTGGTGCTGAGCAGTCAGTGTATTTAAAGCATCTGAAATCAAACTATTGTCCCATAGTTACTGTTGTGGAGTAATTCAGGAAGGTTCCACATTCCAGAACTCTATCAGGTTCAGGGACTTGAAATAAAACTGGTATAGAAAGTTAAAGAAAATGAAACTGCAAAAATCAGGTATCGTCTGGTGATTGAAATATCCCATGGTTAGTTTAGAGAAACCGCTAACTCCAATGTCTCCAATGGTGCCAAGTTCTTGTCTATGACTCAAGAAATTCAACAGCATCTTCCCAATTAATAACGCTTCGCATTGTTCTCCTACCACCTCCTCCATTGCCCATCCTCATCATTGCAACAAATTCTCCATAGTCTATTTGCCCATCCTGAAAGACAGCATTCTCATATCAGGACAGTAATGCTATCTAAAGGTATTTTTTTCACGAGTTGTATGCAATCTATTGAAATATGCATCACCAGTTTACAATGTCTTACATTATCTTGATCAATCTCTTTGATCATTTCCTCTAGGTGACGGTCACTGAGTCCAAGTTCCTTGCAGGCTTGCTGAAGCTCATCAATGGTTATATAACCACTCCCATCTTTGTCGAAATATGTGAATGCAGACACCAAGTTCTCCTCTCTCTCCAACTTGTTCAGATGCAGGGTAGCGGCAACAAATTCACCATAGTCTATGGTTCCGCTGTCATCCACATCTGCCTGCCAAGAGATAACTCTTGCCTTAAAATCCATTACCAAATAATCATGAAAAATATTCACGCTTTCTTATTAAGTGATTGCTCTTACAGCGTGCATGAGATCCTCTATTTCAGATTCCCTTATCTTCGAATCAACCCGTAGTAGGCCATCTTTCAACTCATCAAATGTTATAGTTCCACTGTTGTCTTTGTCTATCTTTCTGAATAGTTCCTTTAATCCACCAATTTCTTCTTCAGAGAGTCTCTCAGCAATGACCTGCAAAAGATGTATAGTTTCCGTCATTCTGAAATACGATGGTATGCTTGCTCTAGAAAATTTAGTGCTAATAGCCTAAAACCCTCTCATCTAGGATTCTATCAATCTAAATCTCTTCATACTTGGACTGCTGGTTGAGATGTTAAAAGTTGACAAGCTAATCCCAACCAAACCCACTTATTTGACATCATGTACTACAACAAAAAAAAATAGCTTAAACACTTGGGACTAAATCCCTTAACACAGCCATTCCTATAATCCTTAAATGGGAATTGGTGCTTAATTCTTAGTCTGAGTTACATACGAATCTTGAAATGGTTTGTAGTTTATATTTAGTATTACCCGGCAGGCCATCTTCTTGAGCTTGTTCATGGCTGAAAAGTGCTTGAGACGTGACAAAACTGCTGAATCAAGAGGCTTGTCAGGTACTTTGGTGTCATCAACAATCCATGGATGACCTGGTAGAAACAATCACTATTAATTTTTTTTTCCTATGACAAACATCTAAGAGCTTGTAGGAACTAGAAGAGAGGCCTTACTAAGCACTTGAAAGGCAGTGAGCCTTTTTTTGGGATCTCTTTCAAGCATCTTTCTTATCAAATCTTTTACACCTTCTGAGATACTTGGCCATGGTCGTGTCTCAAAATCAATCTTTCCTCTCAATATTTGCCTAAATATTCCTGCATCGGTTTCTACAATAACAACAAAAAACTTATAAAGAAAATTACATTATAGCAAGACAGGTAAAACTTATCCTTTACAGAAGTAAGTAGCCACCCTAATTTTGTAAGTGACAGGGAGCTGATACAAGTTTCCGCCCAAAAAATTTGTGCTACTGCAATTCAACCAAAACTGTCTGTAGAAAACTTGCAGAGTTGCAGATGCTTCAATTTTCCTAGGTTTTTGACCTTAAGCTGAATAGGCAACTTATCTTAGTACATTCTGAGGGACGGCCTGAACTTAAGACCTTAATTTACCTGCCCAAAAAGGAGGAACTCCACTGAGTAAGATGTATAATATGACACCTGCACTCCAAACATCTGCTTCTGGGCCATAGAGCTTGTTCAACACTTCTGGGGCAACATAGTAAGGACTCCCAACCACATCACTAAAAGTATCACCTGCAAAACACATAAGAGTTCAAAGGGTATTATTAGTCAGAGCCTCAGTGGAATGTTTGGCTGATCTCCTGGAGGTGCAAAACATTGCTTTGATGGTACTTTGGAAGTTGTGGACAGTATATGCCTTGTTGGGTGCCTTAAATTACTGTGGCGTATTTTGGATGGTTTAGAATCTGAGATGGTTGTGAGGTACAAAATTGTTAAATCATGTAGAATATTTTTTACCGCTGATCTGATCGGTAATTTCGAAGATGGAACATACTTAAATATATATACAGATTCTGCTATATTCAGTTAATGTGAACACAGACCTTATGTAAAATAGTGCTGCTTATATGCAACTTGCCGTTGGCTGTTTCTGACTGTAAAATTTGAATTAGACTTTACTATATACGTCATACATTTTAAAATGTAGAGCACACCTTTTAGCTATGGTCGTGCCTTTAAGTTGAGGAACTCGAGAACATGTCTCTAAAGTTTAAAATATTATTACCCATTCTTGGTCCATGAACAATTATATCTTACTTTTTTTCCTTGCTCTTGCATTATGGTGAACTTACTTTGATTTGATATTTGATCTTCTATGCCTCATTAGAAAACCAACATTTTGAGTTCCCTTAATGACTCATATACATGATACATGTTTACCTTTTATTCATCCTAAAAATCTATAATAGTTATCATGCTATGCTTACAGAAAACAGAGAAAAACAGAGCAAAGGACAGATGTGAAGGAAGTTGCAGACCCACCTGGCTGATAGAACACAGAGAGGCCAAAATCAGTAGCTTTGAGAGAAGATTCCTCTGCAGTACTCTCAAACAAGAAGTTCTCAGGCTTGAGATCTCTATGAATAACCCCCAGTGAATGGCAAGCTTCAATAACACCAATAATAGTCTTCATCAGGCGAGCAGCTTCTCTTTCACTATACTGCCCTTTCTGAACGATTCGATCAAAGAGTTCTCCACCTTCACACAACTCCATGACCAAATGAACACTAGTTGAGTCCTCATAAGTACCCTTAATGGTTACCACATTCGGGTGCTCCGCTAAGTGGTGCATTATCTGAATCTCATTCCAAACATCGTCACAATCTTCCCTGCACAAAAGCTTCCTCTTGGGTATAGATTTGCAGGCGTATTTTTCTCCTGTGGAGTTCTCTGTGCACAGGTATGTGGTTCCATATTGGCCTTGGCCTAGTTTTTTCCCAAGGGTGTAAATCTCATTAACATTTTTTGTTTCATAAGGAAGAACTGATGTAGGTTTTGAGAATCTTACTGAATTGGTTTTGTTGAATGGCATGGTGATGGTGAAGATAATTTGGTCTGAAAGAGCACAAGTATTGAGACCCTGATATTGGAGGATTGTAGAGATTGTGACAGGTTCTGGTCATAAGTTGAAGATTTTGTCAATAAATGCTTGGTGCAGCAAGTTGTCATTGTTGGCCTTGTGTAAGAAAGTGTAGGTGGGATAACATATCTTAATATAAAAATGTGAATAAAATAAAACCATTTGGTGATGGTTTTTAAAGCACTTGTATGATTAAATTTCTTTGAAATTAGAAGGGGTGCTGGTATGATTGTATGAACATGGACTGTTTCTCCATAATCTCTTTTACGTGCAATTTTAAAATGTAAGTCACATACATTCACGTGTCCACCAACCTTGCTAATGTTGCTATGACTAGTTCCTCCTAATATACAAATTTTATAAAAATAAATATTTTACGAATATATATATATATATATATATATATATATATAAGTTATCAACTTTGTTAAGAATTATAACTCATTAATTACTAAAGATATCAATATTTAACGAGTTTCATTTAAACTATAAAAATAATTTGGACATATTCATGTGGTTCTAGTACATTGACTAGGTCGCTCCTCAAAAGCCTCCATTCAACCTTCACTGTATAAGAGTAAGAGCATACTTTATCCAAAATAAGGTATTCAACTGAAGAAAATATCAAAACTTGAAGAATACATAACTTAAATGATGCTACACAAATGAAGAATTCTCATTCTTTTGTCATCTGTGAAATGAGATACAGCCCATCACCTTTATAAAAATGTTAATGGCAACTCTTACGGCTATGGAAGAGAATCTTTGATGGTATTACATCTAATGATGTGCTCATTGGATGCTTTGGCTTTATAAAGTATAAAATAATCAGTTACCATCCAAAATAATACAATTAAGAATAATTGTGTTAGATTCATTGCTGAAAACGTTGTCATAATATTATTTTTATTTGAGAAACATAACATTTACCAATATATTTTTTGAAGTATTTACGATCAAAACAACATAAAAAATTGGGCAAAATACCAAATACTTACAGTACCCTGTGTTGGACTAGTTACTTTAGTTGTACATTGTGCAATTATCAATTTCTACAAATATTGTCACATTTAGGCTTTGATTGGTTTATTACATGAACTTATGTAAATTGCTTTTACTCCATAGTTTTTCATGTAAATTGCTTTTCCATATAAAATGTTTTTCGTTAAACCAAACAAAGCCTACTCATTACCTATAAAATAGTTAGCAAAATCCAAACAAGTATACACTAAGAAAAAGCTTTTATCCAAATCACCAAGTGCTCCACTATTCCACCAACTAAATCTTTTGAGGAATTTTTTTCACTTTTTTTTTAATAAAATTCGAAATATAACCTCTTCGCCAAAATATTTTGAAAAATGATCTGGTACCGAGCTATGTTGTAGTGTTGATCAAAACTTGGAAATAATGGGCAAATGATAGCTCAGCACGAGGTCACACTTTTACCAGGCAATTAAAGGTTGGGCTAAGGATTGCCTTTAACTCACCCAGGATAGCTCTTCAAAGCCTTTAATTGCCTGTGTGGTGGAAAAAAGCATGCTGCTATGTAAGATGTGCTTCAAATCTTCAACCAAGCCTTTAATTGCCTGATAAAAATGATGATCTGCAGTCTCCGCTTCAACTGGAATCTGAAACAAGTTGACATCAAAGTATCTGAGTTCAATAGAAAAATTGTTTTCAAGTTATCACAGAAGTAAGGTGCCTTCATTTTTCTAAGCATCCACCAAATATTAGTGAAGATTCAATAGGGGATGAAAAGGATCAAAATACTCTAGAGGGGGGGTGAATAGAGTATGGTAGATTTTCGCAAATTAGGCGATCAAAGACTTTGAAACTGTTTGTAAATGCGGAACGGAATGAGATGTGTTTCAAGGGCTTTGAACTGATTATCAGGATTTGATTTGTGTACGAATAAAAAGTATAAAGCGAATAGAGAAAGCAAAAACAAATTTAAAGGGGACAATGATTTGTTACGAAGTTCGGCAATGTGCCTACGTCTCCGCCTAGGGTTTCCTACCCGTAGGATTTAACCGATCTTTATTTCCTCCTTTAGAGACCTAAAGCCACCTTCGAAGATTATAACCCAATCTTCTTTACCGTAGCTTTCCCTAGCTACACTCTAGCGTCTCAATTCCTAGAAATAAAAATCTTCTCACTTCTTTCTTTGAGTATTATAAATCTACTCAAAGTATCTCTCTTTTCTTTTGATATTTTTCTTTTCCACACAAAGAGACTTTTTATACTTTTCTCTCAATCTAAATTACAAATAAGATGTGTAGTTCTAGAGAGGAAAGTGTTTGATAATTTCAGCAATTTGTAATGTATGTTCGTGAGTGACTCTCATGCTGTTAACTTCAACTCACTCTATTTAAAGAGTGTCTTCATATCGGATAAGCTTCAGAATCCTGCCGTTGCCTTTGAGTCGGATATTAGGATTTTGACTGATGCTTCAAAATTCGTTCCGTGATACTCGGGTTGTTACTGAAATTCGTTTCAAGGACTTTGACTAGATACCCGTTGCGAATTTGAACAAGTCTTCTCCTTTTTGAATTTGTACGATCAAAACCATTTAGACTGGGAGCGACTTCAGCATAGCTCTTTTAGCAGAGTTTGTTTACTCCATGAAACTAGGAATATTTCAAATTCATCTATATCTTCAATTCATTTGAATTTGAATCTTTAGGAGTCCTTGTCTCAACCACTTCCTTGATTTTAGGAGACATCTTAGCAAAGTTTCAGCAGTTTGAATAAGGTGGAGTCTTCGACTTTATCTGGGCAGAATACTCAAGTAATTCGAAACACAAAGCAACAAACAAGCAATGATATACATCCATGTTATACGTACATGTTATACGTACAAACAAGCAATGATGTTTTATTCATGACACATAACTTAGGTTTTGACTTTCATCATCAATCAAATGAAATATGTTTATACTATCAACATCATTAAGGTGGAGTCTTCAATTAGCAAGATGTTAGAAAATCCTTTTATCTTCTCTTCTTTCCCTACAGCGCTTCATTTAGATACCAGGAATATAGAGTCAAACTGTCAACAAGCATCATGTTCTCTGAAGGGTTACACAGTAAAAGGTCATGGATATAGGTTAAATATCTATCAAAATCTCATATAAAAGGTGTGCAGTATAGCCTCTCGATCCCTACACAAAAAATAATCATGTTGTATGAGTAGGGATGGTAATGGACCGGATCCTTAAAGATCCAGATCCAGATTCGTTTTTCAAGGATGGATTCATATCCATATTCAGATCGGCTGGGTATGAAAAGTAAGGATCCATATCCAGATCTAATGGATCCGGGTCCAAACGGATCCAAAACGGATCTTATATATTTTGCCTATTTTTTTACAACAAAAAAAAGTTTCAAATTTATAAATATGCATTTTACATCAAGGACAACAGTCCAACGAAAGATGTAAGTTTAATACTTGAATATAATTCATATAACTACTAAAATAATACAAAACAATAAAGTAAAAATGAATAAAATCAAATTTTTACATGTCTTTTGAATAACAATAAAAACAAGTACAAATGAGTAAATGAAAAAACGGGTAACAAATCTGGATCAGAGTATTATGTTTAGACCCGTACTCGGATCCGTTTTTCAGTCAAAGGACCCGTATCCGACTTGGATCCGTCGAGTCTTAATTTTGAAAACCCATATCCATTGTCATCCCTATGTATGAGTCGAATCCTCAATGGGCTTGCCTATAGTGGACTTCAATCCTTAGCAACTCCATCTTGAAAGCACATGGATTGGAATCCACCCTATGGGAATAAGGCCCAACCAGGGACTTCCGCATATATTTTTTTTATTATTCTATCTTAAGTTAACATCTCCATTCTAACCAGTGAAAAATGTATCAAGTATTTGCACATTAAGTCTCATACTTACATATGGCCTCCTTAATGCAAATAACTACTATTATTAGAGTAATTAGACCTACACAACTTATCATTACTGCCTAATTCTTTAGTGATAGAGTAGTTGTTACCAAAGTAGTATTGGACTCAACTATCACCATTTATATAACCAAATCACTCATTTCTAAATGAGTAAATTCTTAACCTATGAATTAACAAAGTTAGTTATCTTAATAAAACCAAATCATCCATTTTTAAATGACTAAATTCTTAACCTACGAATTTATAAAGTTATTTATCTTTCTTGTAATCGTATAATTGCCCAAATTAATTGGAGAGATTAAAAATCAAACCACACGTAAAATCAAACTTGTCAGAATATGGGACACTAAGCACTATCCTCTTTAGAAATTTGGAAAAAACAGAACTCAAGCAATCAAACACGTTTTTCTTTTGTTTTTTCTTGCCACTTTCTTTTATTTATTTAATTATTATTTTTCTCCTCTTTTATTCCAAAACCTATTCAAATTAGCAAAATATAAACCCTCTTTCTATAAAATTAATATTGTTCGAATTCTAATTAAAAAAATTAGTGAATCTGTGTTTATTTTTAGAGAGTTACTAAACAAAGTCCATAAATATTCATTTAAAGCTCACATGAACGGTTCCACTGGACCGGTGTCTGGTGGGGACGCCGGCGTTTCAAAAAAAAAACTTACCGCCTTCGCCGCCGAATCCACCCAACGCGTCTTCTCTTTGCCTTATCTTCTCGACATCTTAGAGAAAATTTTTTTTTAGAGAGATGGATTGAATATGAAAAGAGAACGTAGAAATGAAATAAAAATAGGTTAAAGATAAATAAGTAATTTTATGATTTTTTTTATGAGCTTTAGTTAAATATTTTAATATTTTTACTCTATTGTATTACTGGGTTTTGCAATTACCGCCCAAAAAATCACAACTTTTTGTAATTTTCCCTCAAAAGAAAAAATATTGAAAATTTTAATAATTCTCCAAGAAAAGATTGTGACTTCAGCAAATTGGGAAAGTTAAGAGATGTTTGGGTGTGATTGTTTTTACTGGAATAGAAAGTTGGAGTATCATGAAGTTGAGCAATTACCTTGCCCCTTTTCTTTGCCTGATCCTCTTCCTCACTGGCCTCAAGGTATGTGCTTCAAATGCTATCATTTCTTGTATTTTTTACCTTTTTGGATGAAATTGAGTGAAATATCACTGAAATTTGATGAAAGATTTCATCTTTCTTTCATATATATTTTTTTTTACTTTTTTAATTTTTTTTATTATGATTTATGAAGTAACATTTCACTGAAATTTTACTCTAAAAATTATTAATATTGTAGAACTTACTGAAATTAGATGAAATGTTTATACACTACTGGGTTCAGTTGCATGGGTTCTTTAATTATCTTGAACAATTCCTGCACAAATTCTAACATGGTTCTTTCTATATATGGGCAATTATACATTATCATATAATTGTGTGAAGAAATTGAATGTATTGATAATTTGTTTATATTTTTCTTCTTGAATTGGAATACGGAGTCTGGTTACTGTGACAAACTTTTACTGATTTCATCAGCATTTGCTGGATGCTTGAATTTTAGTTTAAATTTTAAAAGGTTGATGAAAACTAACATTGTTGGCTGCTTCTTGTTATTATCAGAAATTAATTTTTTTTTTTACATGTTTGAGTGCAAAAAAGTAATAATAAAACAAAAATCTGTACTTTTACTACTGCACACCCTTTATCTGTTGATGATTGTTTTATCCTCTGCTCCTCGTTTACAGATTTAAGTTTTTGTACTATTATTCCCAAGGTGTGAAGGGAAAGGGATATGTTTGTCTTTCAAGAAGCTGTTTGTTTCTCATCCTATGTTAATACTTGTACAATGGATAATCCAAATGAATATTCACTTGTTTCTTTGTGTAAATTAACATTATGGAAAATGAAGATCTTATTTGTTTCTGCTCAATGTTCTTATGATGCTATCTTATTCTGGCAAACACCATTATTGTTACTGAATTTGTGAATTCGTCACGTGCTACATGTATACTAAATATTGCTTGAAGTGGGGCAATTATGTGACTGTTGTACCATGTGGGTTGTGATGCCACTGATCTTTATGTTATACTTGTTTATTCCTGCTTAGGTGATGGTTTTGCCACTGGAAGAATATGTCTAGGTGAGTTAGAGGTTGACATGATTAACAAGTTTGAAAGTGTATGGAGTTGCAAACCATCTCGTAGAAATAAACATTCTAAAGGTGTAACTTTATAGGCCTTTGGGGATCCCTGATGGATTTTTTTTGCCTCGGTCATTATTGCCAATCAAATGATCATCCTTTGTGGGGATTTGTCCTTGTAGCGAGGGAGGTTAAAGAATCATCAGATCTTTCTGCTCTAATGAGACCGCTTAATTATTCATTGGTTTGGAGCTCAGAATGTGGTTTTATTTGGTTGCCAAATGCACCAACAGGCTATAGAGCCATGGGCCTTCTGGCCACCTATACACCGGTTGAGCCTTCTGTTGACGACATTCAATGTGTTCGACTAGATTTGACGGAAAATTGTGAAGCTTGTGATAGGATTCATGTTGTGGAGGCTGTACTCCGACATAAGTTCTCAATAACTTTTGTCAGAGTTAAGAGAAGGAATGCCCAAAATTTACTGTATACATGAATATTGTAGTATTTTTTATTCATCACTTAAATCACCTGTGTTTTTAACTGTATATTCTGTACAGTTTTTCATATAGCGGATGTTTATGCCCATAATTTGTCTGGTTGATGCATGATTGCAACATTCAAGTGACTGAGGAGAAACACTTCCTGCTTCAATTCTGCTTATCCAAACAGTGACTCCTACGCAAAGTTCTGTCTTTGGACTAGCAAGATCATTTCTTGGAAAACTTAACTTTTCAGTCCTATACTACATATCTAGACCATGTTTCTGCAAAATTATCACAAATCACAAGATACTCCTACCCTTCCATTTGCTTCATAGAACGCGAGTCCTAATTTACTTGTAGGCTGACTAACAGATGCAAGAGATAATCAAAAAGTTTTTGATACTAAGAATTTAATAAACCTTATGATTAATTCTTACTATTATGTTACATTGGCTATGTAGCTAAGTGCCTTCCGTTATTGTTAAAAGTTCAGCCCTTATAAAGTTGTAAGCTACCAACCACCTCCACAGGGCGATAGACCGGAGGCGGACGCAATGGACCACTCTGAAGACATTGCCTAAGTTTATTGGTCGTTCATGAGCGAGATTAGACATTTCCTACTGTGTGATATTCCTCTCATTTCAACTTTTGACTACATCACTTGAAACAAAATTTCTATTTGGTGAATAAAGCATATTAACTATTGGAATCTCCATATTAATTTTAATTTTTTTGAGCATCTCCATGTTAATTATTGAGAATCTTCATATTAATGATTGAGCTTCCATACTTATTATTCGCTAATGATTGCTTTGTTATATCCCAAACCAGAAATTTATATCCCAAGCCAAGCAATCATCAGCCATCTTTACTTATTTAAAAAATTCTCAGCTTTTGATTATGAAAAAAATGAGCCTCAGATTATAGGAGTACCTTCTTGAATTAATAGGTGCGGAGTATGAAATTTCACTTTTCCTATCCAAACCAGAAAGACCTAACAAGACGTCTCAGATTTTCTGAGATGGTAGTCAAGGTACCTCCAAAACTTTAGATTTCAAATGCTAATTGATCCTCAAAATTTGCTTTCAGAAATTTTTTGTAAGTGAATAGACAGAATCAAGTGATAAAATTTTACTGTATTCATACCATAATAACAGAAACACAGGACACACTGAAATTACACTTGATTCTATACAAGCTAGTAGACATAAGAACCTAGCTTCCTTCACCAACACGAGCACTAGGACTATAATTACAGAACCAAACAAGTGATAGATGAAAACTCAGAAAATGAAGACAGCTAAATCCAATCAAGACCAAATCACTTCAGTTTACAAGCATAACATCAGAAAACAACATGACACATAACCACCAAAAAAGCACTCTGTATTTGAACACCACTCTAATCTTAGTGAGTGATTATGCATCTATCAGAATTCGCCTTTGCGTTGTACACATTCCTAGGACAGTAGCTCATAGAAGGTGGAGGAGGCTCAGTTTTGACCAAATCGACGATTTTATGAACAATCATGGCCTTAACCAGCCCTCTCTTTGGTGGAAGGTTTGGGATTCCTGCTCCATTATCTGGTATTGCTTTCATTTTGTGGTGAATAGAGTAATAAGATGAAGACAATTTTCAGGTTTTTGGAGAATGGTGTGTTGAAGTAAAGGGTGGAAGCCTTCTTTAAGTAGTAAGGAGTGGGAGAAGTGCAATTATTCGAGTGGTGATATTTTGACAGGCATGAGAAACATCCACATCATTTTGTGTTTCCAAGCTTTTGGACTTCTGAAAAGAGTAACTTGAAAGCTTCTGAATTTTGATAAGATATGACAAGAAAAGAGGGGTAACGAATATATTGTGCAAGAATCGTGGGCATGTAATAATGTTATTCTGATGCACACTAAACTTATAGGTAATCAGATACGTGCATTTAAATTTTTAAAAACTATCGAGGAATATGTTCTCGCACAGGGAGTGGAAGATTTGCTGGGAAAGAAATTTGAACGATTTTACAGAATATTCAACCACTACAACATATTATATACTAACTTGAGATGGTACAGCACAGATAGCAGAGATATGTATGAATATTAAGAAAACCAATGTGACGAGGATAGAGAGATGGAAAAAAAAATGCCGACTGAGGCCAGGCACAGAAAAAGCATAGGAACACCTGATGTTGAATGCATAAATTTCAGAAAGTACGAAAATGAGAATTGCAAGTGTTACATTAGACCTGTACACCTCATAAACCAACATATATTATCCTTTTGTCCGGCACATTATGCTCCTGGATACATTATATAGCTTCTATAATTTCTCATTGAAATGACTTATATGAAGGCATGTTAGCATGAAGTATATGAAACTTTGAGA
This sequence comes from Dysphania ambrosioides, assembly GCA_026401315.1. Lineage (NCBI taxonomy): Eukaryota > Viridiplantae > Streptophyta > Magnoliopsida > Caryophyllales > Amaranthaceae > Dysphania > Dysphania ambrosioides. Next base: position 4,176,845 of record CM048666.1, read on the forward strand.
AAATGTTACTAGTGCCTAGAGTTATGGCAGTCAACCGTATACATAATTATTCCTCGAAGAAATGTCTCATAAAGCATAGAATTATGTGGAATAAGAAAAATGTCCAAATAGTGGATTAAGAGTTGGCAGCTTACCACTTATAAAACGTTTTTTGTTTTATCGCCTTACACCAAATTACTAAAGGCTTAACGTGACTGAAACGTGAAAGCACAAAATACAACTTTCAAATTAGACCAAAACGCTGCTTTTAGCCTTTTATATCATACTGTGATCCCAAAAATTGGCTGACCAATATTTGCTATACATTGTAAGTTGTAACTATTTGATCCTAATACAATGCAGGATCAGGGTGGGTTTAAGCTTACCAAAGTCCAAAGGGAAGGACAGGGAGAGAATGAACATGACTTCTAGAGGGGCATAGCTAGCAAAATACTCTCCTAACAAAAAACAATTATCTACTTGCAAGGATCAAGATCTAACCAAAATGGGCTTATGCCCTAACCAGATCCTTAACCACTAACTTATGCACTTGCTATCCCTATTGACGTCTTCCCAACTTATATCTTGGCCACATTCCCCACAAACAGTACTGCAACCCACTTTCGTTCCTTGGCACTTCAGTGTATACACATGGGAAATGTTAGTACATTTCCGTACCTTCATACTGTATCTAGTAGGAATGTTTGCCAACGGATTGGGATGACGACTACTATTTTGTGAGGTGCATGATGTGTTACTGTGCTTTTGCTCGAATGTTGACATGTCAACTGGAACTCTACTTACTTCCTGCCACTCAATGTCAGCTGGAGTTCTTTGCACTTCCCTCGAATCCATACTTCTTCTGAATACTTCCCATGCCAAATCTTGTTCTTCTTTTGTAAGCTTCTCCTCTTCATTCTCCTGCAGAAGTGTCTCATGCTCATGGAAATTCATAATCCATCTGGGTAAAGAAGGAGAATTAGCATGTAGAAAGGATAGGGACTGACTAAACCAAAATCCATTAATATACAAAAATCTCATTTCAAACCAAGAGAAATAACTTCGGAAATTCTAACTTTCAAGTGTAAAATAAATATAAAATATATACATGCACAAACATATACTCTTAAATAAATCGTCCATGCTTGATGAGATTTACTTAAATAAATCAGAATGTGTCGATTATAAATATGAAGTAAAATTATCTTAGAAGTAATTACATCATTCTAATTTTCTATAACTTCTAGCATGGACATAAATACTTCTAATACAATTTTACTTCACATCTATAATCGACAGTCCCTTTGTTGAATCTTCTTGTCAAATACTTCTTTGGGGGTTAAAGTTCATCTAAAATCGGCACATTATAAATATGAAGTAAAATATTACTTCAATAAACGGCCAAAATTCAACTTAAAATATCAGAAGACGAGTAAAAAACAATGAAACAGATCAAATACTTTTTTGGGGAGTTGAAGATCAAGTACTCATGTTAAAAGAGATAATTCTAAATTACATTGAGCAGTGACTCAGATGACAAGAATTCTCCAACATTGCCCTTATTAATCAGATATTTCTACAAGGCACCAACAAAGCAAGTACCCTATTTACATGAACAAGAAAGTCCAAGAAGATATGATACTGTGCTCAGGGCAACAATCAGTGTCCCATTGATGTATCTAGCACTCTGACAGAAGAGTCCCACTAAATCATTATAACACTCATAGGCTATATGTGAGAACTAAGATACAGTAGGTCATAAATTGAAAGAATTACGTTCAACGCAGAATACTAGAGTTGATGCCTTGTAGCAGGTGACTAAAGACTGCATTAATAGAAGGTAGATGCCTTTTTTGAAAAATAAACAAAGTCAAGTCCCCAAAGTCAATGCCTTTTTTAAAAAAATAAACTAGAAGTCATTCCATAAATTCACATCTAATAAACGAGGAGAATAGTTTTGATACTACTGATGCAGAATACCTTGGGCGATGCCGATCAAGTAATTTTTCCATCAACTTGTCAGAAGAGCAGCTTTTGGGACATTCAGAAGAACTCGCTACTATTGAATCCTTGTCCTTTCTGCAATTAAATGTATTGGTCATACGCTGACCATTTTCTACCAAACCAGGCAACATATCGGGGTTGTCATCATCATCAAAGTCAAAGAGATCTAAAATCTCTTCTTTAGACATACTCCTCAGGACTTGTTGTCTATCGACAACCCTGGCAGCAAGGCCCTCCTTTTTCACCTGCAAAACTTGACAACATTAGGTGTCTAAGTTGGGTAAGAGACACAAGGAAGCCATGGAAGCTAGAATATTGCGGTAATACCTGACGTTTATAGATTTTTTCTTCCAAAGTACCATGTGCCACCAACCGATAAGCATATACAGGCTTTTTTTGGCCATATCTGCATGGGTATTGGGTATTAAGAAAAAGGAGGATATCACAACAAGTTTTTATCAGTCAGAATCTAAAACAAAATAATCAATAACACACCTCCAAGCCCGGTATATAGCCTGAAGATCATGAGTTGGATTCCAGGAGCCATCGACAATGATAACACGATTGGCAGCAAAAAGATTTATTCCCAAAGCTCCAGCTCTTGTTGATATAAGAGTGCATTTTACTCTTTCATTCTGGGGACTATTAAATGCATCAACAAGCTTTTGCCTTTCAGAGCCTTCTGTCTTTCCATCAATTCTGTTGCATACAGGAAAACAGAAACAAAAAGATATCAGGATAACAAACCACAATGATGATACTTGTTTCAACAGAACTGAAACACACACACAAAAACAGACAAGCTGCACTCACACCGATCCACACATATAGAGATAAAGAAGGTAGTCTCTGAAAAACAAGATTTAGTGGAAAGGAGGAACAAATATGGCAGGAATTGGTAACGAAAAGGGTCATTCTAGTGGACATATAGATATCAAAACATACAGCTACACAAACACATTGAACAGCACCACTCATTATCCCATAACATTGAGTCTGAGGACTCAACAGTAAGAAAATTTACAGAATGAAAGAAGTACTAAGGCAAATCATTTTATTACTTACTGACATATTCAGCAAAGCCATTGATGTAATTTCAAACATAACTAGACGCAAGAGTAACATAAAGTCAGCTTTAAAAAAAAACAGAACTTATACACACCTATACCAGTCTTTTCCTCGTTTCCAGTGTTTTCCCTTTTTACCAAGTCGAGGCAATATTGATAGATATGATTCAATCAGATCAAGAGTTGCTATGCTCTGGCTAAAAACTAGTGCTTTATCACCTATTTCGGTGCATATGGACAGAATATCCAGCAACAAAACCATTTTGCCACTATAGTCAATCTCTTGGTGAATTTGTTGATTAAGAAGATTATTCCACCAACCCTATACATAAAAGGAAAAAAATCATTAGAATAAATACTTAAGATTTCATTTGATATCATATTTTGTTTCCATTTTCTGTTTTTTAAAAAACAAAATATGGAGACCACAATAAGTAGTACATAGTTTTTGTCGTGGCTAAAATCAAAACTATATGTATAGCCATATAGGTATGGTTACTTAAAAGGCATAAATCAACCAGTATACATGACAATAAGAATTATAAAACCAAAAACTGAACACGGACAGTGATTTCAAACAGTCTCTAAGCAATAAAAATAGATCAAATGGCACAAAAGCTCTTTTAACAGAACTAATCAGATAGACTTGCAACATTGGAAGCCGTTATTAGTCAAGAAACATGAAATATTTTGGCAGCGTAAAATATTGGAGTAATACGCTAAAAAAAAAATTAAGATTGGAGGGACCCAATACTTGCTTAGTTATTAGAATTTTGCAGCATTTGCTTCTAATGGAAGTTTCATAAATATTGCAATGTTTCCTTATTTGCACATGGTTTCTAACAAGGGTCCCTCCTTTTGTTTTTTCTCATAGCATGGGCACCTATAAGGCTATAATACTGTGCATATCCTACATATTGCAATCATGAAAGAACTGATGAAGTAAAACACATTGCAAGAAATTAGCTTACAAAAAAAAGGGACCTTTTGTGAGTTGAAGTTGCAAAAGGAAACAATTTGCCAAAATTCGGCCAGTTAACCAAATATTCCCAGAGAATGAAAGTGATAAAAACACAACATTTCACTTTAATACAAAATTGGTTGACAAGACAGAAAACTTAAAAATGTTATCATTTCAATGCAAGCTCTTCATAATTACCTTATCAAATAAAAAGGTCAGCTATGGTCCTATACTCTTAATAAACCAAACAAAAGGAAAGACAGATTCCTCTCTTTAATGTATTCTTTTCCCTTGCCTTGCCATCCAATCACCACACAGAAACAAACAATTGCAAAATAAATATACAAATAAAAACAGATAAGAGAATCACAAACCTCATGAAGGAAGCCTTTATCAATTTTCATCTTTGCCTTTTCTGCAGATGTTCAAATATACCAAGATAAAGAAATATATGTCAGAAAACAAAAAGCATTTTTCTTTAAGTGATTCAACCATCCCATCACTATTAACTACTATAAATAAATGTAAGAATAATATAAATATTCAAAGTTAAATAACAAATAAAGGTCTGGCCAGTAGTTACATTGCAACTTTCTGAGCAATTTCACCAATTGGGCAGATGGAGAAGCAACAAATCAAAAATAGTGAGCATAATTGATTCAGCTGATAGTTTTGTGAATCAGTTTTCTTAGGCGTGCTTTAGATTTTTAATACTACCTATCCACGATTTCAACCACTTAGACTGAGTCACAAATATTTCAATAAATCCAAATTTTTTTCTACAGCAGTGGTGTAGAGTTAAAATTATTGTCAGAAGCAAAACCATTTAAGGTTCTGAAGTAAAAATAAAATATTTCATGATTTCCCAAATCAATAATACTCCATCTGTTACCTTTTGTTTTTCCCATTTGGAATCAGGGGAGGAACCAAGGAGAAATTTAATTGGAGAAGAGAGTGAAATTAATACATAATCAAATTAACATGGAGAAGGGCTAATAAAGAATCAGTCATGGGGAAGGGAAAAACACAAACACAGGGATGGAGAAAAAAAGGCAGTATTTTAATTAATAGAATTAATAAAATGGGCCCATATGATCAGAACGAGGGATAAGAAAGGAACATCAGAAGAAAAAAACCAAGGCCATTTTGGTTTAAAATGTAGGCTTAAATTGGAATTATTTCAAATAGGAAGAACTTTCTGAAATTTCCCCATGAGGAATACACGAAGAACAAAAATTAGCAAAGGGAGTACTATTTTCGGTAATGTTTTAACAGCTTAAACATAGGGCCACTGGCTACACATAGGAAAACAATAATAAAAAAAATCATATTGCTCCAACCAAATAAAAAGAAACGCAATCAACTTTCAATTCCATGCAAAAGAAACCCCTCCACAGTGCAAGATCCCGTGATGGTTAGCATCAATACATTAATGTATGAGCAGTATATCGGCAATGTCTTTCCTAACTAAAGACAGTTCTTCACTTAAAGAAGCTTCTTGTTAAGTTTTTAAAGTCAATAATTTGACTTTGGAAAAGCTCAACGTGCTCTCAATATCGCTAATGAACACCAAGATCCATCCAGTCTTTGCAGGTAAAATTGCTGAAATATGATAAATGATAGCAACAATCATCCACTCCACAAAAATCACACTATGTAATATTGCTGGTCTTCCATATGGATCTAATAAGTCAATGAGTATAACATCACTACTTCTCATCTGGAAATGATAATTGCACAGCTCTATCCCAAATTTTCTTCCATAGAATTCCTTAGGTCCTATGATTCTAGACAAGTTTCTAATGCTTTCTTCTGCTATCTCATCCACTGGTCAAATGAATTCAAGTAGAGACTAAATTCTTCCAATAAAATACAATTATTTGTTGACCTCATCTTGTAATCTTGTGGTAACAGAAATCAGCAAGGTCGTTAAGGGAAAATCAACATCAGTAAGTCACGATTAACACCAAGAAGGTACCAGGAACAGGAAATACACACAACACATATTGCTTATAGACCTGAAGTTGGGAGGGAACCAACTACATATGAAATTATAATAAAACTTGAAGAAATCACTAACTGGTGGAAAGCCCTAAAAGACCCCCTTACAATAAACAATGTTTGAAGCATCAAAAGAAAATCTACACATACCAAGAACAGAAATCAGTACCTCCAATCACCAAATTGGAATCCGCATTTTCATCACTAGAGCTATCATCTGGACTGCCTTCTTGTTTTACATATCCTCTGTCTTTCATCATTTGCAGAATCCATGGATGATTACATATCTATCAATATGAAGGTAGTTATGAGAATTTAATAGGAAAAGTATAAAGATGGATCTCATATCCCAGTAGCTAATAGATTCAATCATGAACTGTTTTTTAAACCCAAATCATAAGTTCTTGTAGTACATCCTTCAACTTTGTAATGTATAAAAGCATTCAGCACATGCATATTATGGCAGGAAAGGGATATTTCAAGTTTTTTTTAGGGTAGGGGTACAAGAAATTTTAAAGTCCTCTTAAGTTCACAAATAAAAGCATCATAAATCCAAAAACTTAAGACCATTCGCAAGTTGAAATAAGTCAGCTGGTCAAAAGGCTAAAGAATAAATGTTAGCCGTTCCCTTGTCCTCAGTGATACTTCTCTTTTATAATTTCCTTTGTCCAACAATCAGTTAGTAGTCACACTTATAATAAACAAATTTCTGTATTTTTTTTTTTTGTCGAGGCCGTGATATTATACCTGGGCTAAGGTTTGATATGCAGCAAAAAAATTCTTTCTGTTTCCATCAGAAGAAGCCTTGTGACCAGTTAATCCATGAACATCAAGAAACCTTCTGTACAGTGTCCTCTGTAGTGAAGAAGACTTTACAGCTATGACAAACACAGTCTTAGGAGGCAGGTCCTTTTTCACCACACTCATGTCCATTCTTTGGACAAACCCTTTTAGTTGTTCATATAGAATGTGTGACCTCTGATTCATGATTCTCACATCTTCAGCAGTAGAATTTGCATGTTGGCCAAATTCTATAGGATTCTGAAACCTGTTAAAGTAAAAATTGTCAGCAAAATCCATGAAGTTACATCTCATGACCAATCAAGAACATCTGAGACCCACCGATTACGAAATTCATGCATGCTTCCGAGAAATCCTTCTCTTACAAAATCAACCATCTGTCAGAATATATGCATAATTATTTCAAGAATAATACAACATCATGAAAATAAAGCAATGCAAGCAATAACACTGACACAGTAATATTCCATAAGGTTGTTTTGAAGAGGGGATCCGGTCAAAGCAATCCTTCTCTGGCATTTAACTAGCTTTAAAGCTTGAGTGATTTCTGCCTTGGTGTTCTTGATAATATGAGCCTCGTCACAAACAAGTATATCAGGCCCTTTCTGAAAGAGGATAGATAAAAGAAATACCAACAAAGATAAAACATAAGAAAAAAAATATATACGAGCAAAGTACAAAGTTGAAAGAGTCAGAGATTTTATAGTTTACTGAAATAATAAATTACAGGTCTATTCTTGTAATGAAATGTTAATATCCAAGATGTATTGAGTAAAAGCATAACCAGTTCCAAGAGCATGAGAGATAATGAAGAGGTAACTGACCTGAAGGGTGTAGCAGATTTCTTTGGCTGATTTAAGATCTTTTGCATTCTTTCCAAGGGATAAGTTTCTGAATGACGAATAACCAATCAAGAAAACCCCACCCTTTCTTCTCCATTTCATTAGCAACTCAGCTCTCTGCTGCTCCCTGACAATTAGAACTTAAATACTTAGAATATAAAAAATTACAAAAATTACAAAATTAAAACCAAGGTCACAAACTTAACTCATAAGCATCTAAGAATAATCTCACTTCACCCACAAAACCAATCACATAACATATTTGACCTATTCCATTTTTAACATTTATCTCCGTTTTGATTTTTTGCCAACAAATGGGGCATTGAGGGTTAAGCCTTGTATAAGTCACGAAAGTCATGCTTTTAAGTTACAAGCTCTAGGATGGTCAAACTTCAATGCAGCACTGAAAATCCTTCAATCAATGCAAACTGACATCAAGTTCATAAAATTGAGCACACTTCAGAGAGGTTTGCAAAGAGACTACTATACGTTAAAGAGGCATTTGATTCAACAAAATTATCAGCTGAAATTTTAAAATACAATGGTATCTAGCACTAACAAGTCATCCAAAACTTTCAGCAAACCTAATCCATAATAGATAAATGGTGGCATGGTGCGATGTTGCCACCATTGATATTACTGTCATTCAGTGCCTTTGCCTCTGGCTCATCTGATGCAGACACCCACACCAGGAAAGCATAAGAGTAAACTCTCTTATGTTACCTTCATGATTGCAAAGATTTTTCCATTAAGCCCTTGCTTTGAAACCTCTATGACAAAGGTAGAAATCCAATACAAATACATAGACATACACAATGTTTATTTCTTAACGTTTTAACTAATGACTAAAATAGGGACCACTTGTTATCATTGTATTTTCTCAGCTTGCTACATTGTAATTTCTCAACCATAAACAAGAAATGAACATTCCAGCTGCAAGTAAGACTTGGCAAGAAAAAACCTTGATTTATCTTCCAGCATGTAAACACGAAGAGGCTTGAATTCTTTGGGCTCCCACTTTTTGAACTCTTGCCTCCAATTGTGCAGTACATTCACTGGTGTAACAACCAGCGCCGTTTTCAGACCTAAATTGACACTTCTCATTGCAGTGTATAAGAACGCAATGACCTGCGAACAGAAGATTTAAATAATAAGAAAGTGAACAAACACCTGGAAACAGCTTGTGCTACTTACTCATTAACTTAGGGCACAAAATAAGTAATAGACAAGGTATTCGTAGGGGAATCAACACTCAAGAAATCCTTAAAGAGTCGAGAAGTGGAGATTAATTAGAAAAGAATGCTACCTGGAAAGTTTTACCAAGACCCATGGTATGAGCTAAGATGCAACCAAGGCCTTTGTCCCCAGCCTTCACATTTCTTATAGACTGGATGATGTTTTCCCACATAAAACGAATTCCTGCAACCTATAATAGTAGAGTGATAATGATATCCCCTCATCTTAAGCGTACTACGTTTTTTTTGTAAACTTCATAACACTGCATATCATATTCCTTTTTTTAATACAGAACTAGCTATATCAGCACTGGAGTTAAATGAACAATACAAATAAAAAGGTTAGCCACAAGGAATTATAATTCTGGTAGTTGCATATATAAATATATAGATTAAGTATATACCTGGTGTGTTTTTAACTTGGCAGAGATGCTTGGAGGAATCCTGACAGCATCCTCACCTTCCTCCCTCACAACATTCACTATAAAACCAGTTGATGCATCACCAAGAACTTCAGAGGTAGCACCTTCAGGTAAACTTCCATTACAGGTGGAAGTGTTCATCATCATAGGTATGGCTGAACACTGCGCTTTGAGAGACTTCAGCCGTTCCTGCCGTTCCTGCAAAAGCCCAGCAGATAAAAAATGAATATTACCAATATAAGTTCCCACAAGCCAATTTTTTTCTGTTCAATATACACAAAAAAATTACCCAATAAATAAGAAAAGCATTCTAAAATGCTAGTAGTACCTTTTCCATGGCAATTTTTCTCTTTGTCTCCTCTCCTAACTCATTATCATCCAGAATTCTTCGAATTTTCTTTTTTCCTGACTTGTTTGAGCTGAGAAAGGAAAATTAAATCAAATTACGCCATTTATGAAAAAACTGACCAGAACAGTGTCACGTAGAACGCCAAATAGAACTAAGTGTTAAAATAGCAAACAAAAAAGATGCACAACTATAGAATTAAAAGTTCAAAACAGTGTTGTTACTTACATTAAATTTGCTCTGCAGCAGCTATAAAACTAGTCATTTGGTAAAAGGTCATTTCTGTGGCATGTAATTTGTAATAACATCAACTAGTCTACCATGTAAGATGTTCTTATCCTTTATTTAAATCCATTAACATATTATATGGTTGCATCCACATAAAAAATATGACAAGTTGCTCAAATTGGGAAAGATGAGACACATTACATTACTTTTGATGCTGCAGATACAATGTTCCAGATCTTACGCTTTAAGATGCATAAATATTGAATTCCAGATACAATATTTCAAGGGAACATTATTTTAGGCGCAAATTATTTCACAGATTGAATTCGTGCAAAATTAGTCAAATTCCACAAATTGACTCCATGCAAAATTAGTCAACATGACAAAATACATTCACCAGCAATTCATAAGTTATGCACCTTGAAAATGGTGTATCTGTAGTTCAAAACTTTGTACCTGGAATGCATGTTCTTTTCAGTTCTCATGGAATCCTTTCCACATATATACAAGCTAAGTATTACATGCCATGCATAAACAACTTCAGATTATTAATTTAATTTAGGAATATAAGTTTGGCAGCTGAAGGAAAAGACTATCAACTAGTACAAAAAATTACTCCACATTCAACTAGAGAAGATAGAATGATGTTAAATTTTCAGAAAATGGTCAAAAATGTTCAAAAAATATCCTAAGGATCTGAATACCTGATAGAACCATCAATCTCATCATCTGAATTATCTGTATCGTCATTAGAAACTGTTGAATCTTGAGAACCAGCTTTCTCAAGTTCTAAGGTTAAATGCTGCAGTAGATCTGGTGAGCAGGAACAGCATTTCCATGTACCTTCTGACAAGCATTCTATTCTGACATTCCTCTTTATGCATGATTTACAAAATAGCAGTTCACATGATGTACAACTTAATAAATCATTACTGCTTCCACACCATCCACAATAGCGCTCCGAGCACCAAAGATCCTGCAATAGACATTATTTGAAATGAACCTCCCATGCCCCTCATACAATAAAAACTATGTGGGGATTAATACGTCTAAGGATTGAAGAGAAAATATAACTGCAAAAAGCATTGATCTAAAACTTAAGACTATATACTTACCTTCATTTTAGCCTCAATGACAGATTTGCACTGCCTGCAAATAATAACTTTCAGAAAAGGATGTTCATGAATCTTTTTTGTCACATTACAGCAGGCAGTGCAGTAAACCTTCAGAGATTCATCACTGATTTCTCCCTCTACTACAACATCATTTGCCTCACAGCAACCAATAAAATCACGGTTTGAAGTTTGAGCTTCATTATCACTCTCCAGAATACCAGTCCGACTTCTCTTAGCATCATGGTCCAGAACCTCATCATCACATAAACGCTTGGAGCCACAAGAAGGTTCTACTGACTGAACTAATGAAAGGTCAGATGAATCACCATTAGAAGATTTTTTTTTCTCCAAAGCATCAGCAAGTCCACCACTAGCAGAATCTGCAACACTTGCATCTAAGCAGATTGCCTCCTGATTACCACTCAATACACCTTCAGCATGCCTGGAGTTCTATAAATAACAATAAGAGAAAGCAAATCAGTAAACCAAAATAGAGTTAGACATGCACCAAAAGGTTCACAAGTGTAGATGAAGTTCAATAATCCACTATCTAACTAAAAGCGTGCAGCTATCCCTAGATTGCCAGAATTCACTCATCAGCCAGAGAGCTTTAATAGGAATGTGTAAATCTAATGCTAAGATCATTGCCCGTAGGGAACATTAAGAGAATCTAATTACTTATGAGCCATGCTTCAGTTTTCTTACAAAGAAATTGGGTACCAGTTGAATAATAAGATTCAAATAACATAATTTACACTCAACTAGATAAAGCAAATTAACGGAAAGAGGCATGATTCCTTTAACAATTCAAAAGCAGTAAATGCTTAATTATTAGACAAGAAATCCCAGGATGTCAAGTGAACCCAATTATATCAATCACATGTCCTGGAACATTCTGCATCGTAACTCCTAAGCAACGCTATGCTATCTAGTTATCTACCCAGCTAGTTTGAGTAGGCATAGAAATTGATAACTACTTGACAAGTCAGGAACTTAAACCAAAAAGAAAAACAAGCAACATTGGCAGCACAACATGAACTACTCAACCTACTTATATGTTATATTAAAGAAAATCTTGTGTTATATACAACTAATATGGCATGTATATTCCAAAGTGATTCAAAAAGAGTACTCTATGATATATGGTGGATTTTTTTTCTGTCCAAGGGCCTGATATATTGGAATTAAATCTAAATAGCTAAAAAATTAAAAATTAAGCAGATGTGAATATACTATGCAATCAAAAAACTAGAGTGTAATGGAAAGCATCATTATCTATCAAGATACAAGCAGGTTAAACTCTCTTGTGGACCAGGCTGATAATAGCAAAATTTTATGGTAAATGGGATAAAATCACACCATCAAGAAAGAGAAAATTATATCCACTTCTGTGTATGAAGCTTGGTTTCTACAGTCTGTTAGGTTTGACTCTTAACTTATGTTCATATCATTTTCGAGCTAAAAATGATTTGTCTAATGAAATCTAGCCCATCTAGTATTCTAGTCATTCCAGTTATTATAAAAATCTGCAACGTTCCCTAGACAACTATAAAGAAGAGCTGAAATTAGAAGATCAAACAAAGGATGCAAGCTAACTTTACCTGTTTACTTCTTTTTCTACGTCTTCTTTGCTTCAAGTGAAGTTGAAGCCTTTGATCAAAAAACAAATCATCTTCCTCTTTAACCTGCCCAAACATAAGAAACAATACAATAACATCAGAAACAATAAGCCAACTATCCTTAATGCTACATTACTTGCATTATCCTCATTGTATTTATATCAATACACCCTTAAACTACCATTTACTAATTCCTTCTTTTTCATTTGTTATACTCTCCCTAATGGTTTTTTTTAAGTAAAACACTGTTCTACATTACACATCACAAATCAGAGGAGGTTCCAATCTTGCACTTATAATACTTCCATTTTTCTCACAAACAAACACAACTTTAATCCACAATATATCCATCTTGCTCTTTATCACCATAAAAGTCTGAGTGATCAAGCACAGAGAGACTCAAGCAAATGTGTATAACACAGACCCTCCAGCAGATCATACGTACACATAGAGCTAAAACGGTAGCAAGAAAAGACAGTCTGAAAAGCTAAGCCGACCTTTTTGTAATTTTTCCTTTGCTCCTCAGAAAGATCCAACTCTTTTTCATTTACTATAGCATCAGCAACAAAAGGATCACTTGGATCATCGTCAATGTCATCAATTTCCTCAACCTGCCATAACCTGAAGTATCAAAAACTGTGTAGAAAGCCAAGCAAAGAAATTCTGGATACAGGGAAGCGTCCTTTGAACCCAATGACCATTAATTAAAAACAAAAAAATCCATTTTTAACATCCAATTCACACAATCACATGATGTCCTATGTTCAAGTTTTGATCAAACATTTATTCTCTCCCAAAGAACCAATAAGTTCAATATACACAAAAAAAAATAATTTACACTAGCCTTCGTGCCTTACATTCCTAACGATGAATTACTTGGAATCAACAGTGCAACACAAAGGTAGGTCGCCTGAAAGCTACTGTTCTTTAGACAATAGAAGGCATACTAAGTATTTTGATTTATGTCGATTCAAGAAAAGAGAAATCATTCAGCAGAAAAAATTCAAGTATGGTATGATATCAAGAAGTCACCTCAATCATCCAAGTTTTAAGACATCAGGATCAAGCATCCATACCTCTGATATATGGAGGTACAGGTAAGAAGAGGTCTACACCGACTTGATGCAAGAGAGGAGAAAAAAGAGAAAGGAAGGAAGCAAAGGCGACGTAGGGCAACAGGTGAGCGAGGAAACCCATGCCCAAGGTCAGCCAGCGGATAGTGCTGAACCATAAACAGGCAACTGCATTGCAGAAGGTAGGGGAAGGATCTATATCTGCTGGGTAGCTTGAGGAAAAGAAGGGAAAAAATGAGAATTTTATTGTCCGATTAAATTTCATTCAACTTTTTCTATCTTGATCTTACATAAATAATAATCATAGCAAAGTTGAGATTAATTTTAAGTAATATCATCATTTTCCACTTAAACTTCAAAAATAAAGGTATTGGTACTCCACACATAATCAAAAGAGGTTAACAATATTTATTTAAGGCACATATGGCATAATATCACGAACATTAACGGTCATCAGACTTGTCACATATGATATTGTAACAATGCATCTACGGAAAAAAAAAATTTGAAATAAATCAAGAAAAGGACTACCTATTTTGCTTGACACCACAAAAGTTTCTCACAAAGACACAAGAACATAAGGTTAAAATATAGATTCTTGAGATGTTAAGTGTATGGTGATCACTACATCAAAAAGTACATCCCTTAAAATTGTACACTCTCATACACAATGCAAAACCCCATCTGGAACAAAATTTAACATTAGCAGAAAGAAACATTCACACACTTTGTTAGATCACTCGTGTAAATAGAAAAGTGAATCCACCAGAAACATAAACATAAAGAAAAAATATAGAGCAGGCAGATAGTTGGACAATTATTAATGTATTAACAGAGAACCCCCTTATCTCCTTTATTATGAGAATATCTTATACATTGAATAGCCTTTGCTTGTTCAGAGTGAGGGATTTAAAGAAAAGATCAATACCTCATCCATCCCAGGAAATTTGATCCCCATAGCTGCAGCTTGCTGAGGAGTACTTGCCAAATAAACAGAAGCCCACTGCTTGCTACCAAAGGCAATGTCATCCTTGGATGCATGATCTGAAAATAATTTATTAAAAGAACTCCATTCCACTCCAGGGTTTTCAGTCAAACTCTCACCACTACTGTTAGCACACATCTTTTTTGCAAGATATCCACTAGCACCCTCCTCCAGAGTTTTGCCATGCCGTCTGGATGCATCAATAGATCAGCAATTCATCAAAAATGTCATCAATATTACATAAAAAGTCAAAACGATAATCATGCGTATACCTCCTTACAGGCCTAAGGGTCTCAAGATGCTTTTCAGCATCCTTGATGGAAACTACAGCATCACTGGCAACTTCAGTTCCTACCCAGTGAGTCCTTTTCTTCCAAGCTTCAGTACAACAACCACTAGGAGCATTTCTCTCAATCCATTTATAGATGCTCGGCAGATCAATATTGACACCATCCAGTTGCTCCTATAAGACAAGCCGATGATGAAACAGTGACAAACACCTAATGCAACAAAATCATTCCAAGCCTAAAAAGGAAAGCATATTTGCCTCTAGTTGAAATTCTTGAAACATTAGCTGATATATTCTTCAAGGACCAGTCATTTATGCAAAAAAGAGATAAAAAAACGTTGAACAAGTCACTAGCAAACAATATGTCCTTTACCTTTGAAGTGCAATGAACTAAATCATATATCTTAATACGTATTCCTTTAAAAATGTTAAACAAGTACCAGACAATCAATGATAAGCATGGGAGACTAAATAAATAAGTTTTCTATGATTGTCCCACAAAGCAGGCAATCATTAATGTAACAATTTATTAAGGAAATCAAATCCAAGATAAAGCATCTGCTTGATATCATAGACAGAATAAAATAGAAAAGGATTCAAAGTTTTAGCCAGCAGACAGTTGTAATCGCAAGTAAGAAGGGTGCAAACCAGTAGGTGAGCACTCTCTGTCTCAAGGTCGTCAAGTGTTGCCTCCCACTCCTCTCTAAATGAAGCCATTTCCTCTGCCACAGCCTTTTGCAACTACCAATTAAAGAAGAACTATGAGAAGCCAATTAGCGAAAAGAAAGAGTTATGAGCCAACAGTAAACTACCGACATCATTGCCTTCTAGAGTTGCAGCCAACTCTTCTCTCACTTCCTGCTCAACCTTCTCCAAAGACTCGTCCTCAAGTGCTTCCTGTGCCTCTGCTGCCTAAACATGAGCACCACAAAACCGGCATAAATGTAATTATTGTATCCAAATAAATTGCATCACTATGAAACTCCAGCATTATCGAGACAACTGATACCTTACTCTCTACATCAAGCAATTCATCAACCAAGTCTTGTATCTCCTCTTCCGTTAAAGGCGCCTGTGAAAAGATCATCCATACAAAAAATAAGATAAAGCATCCTTAACATCTCATCAAACATCAACAATGAACTAAAGAAAACCCATGTACTCGCCTCAGGTTGTGATCCACATCCACTTCCTTCCAACTCCAACTCTCCATCCTCCATAAAATCCGAAGAAGAAGACTCCTCATGAACCCCATCCTCCTCGTCTACTTTCTCATTATCCTCTTCCATATCGTTAGGTTTCTCCTCCATCAATATAAATTCTTCACATCCAAATGAAAATGCAAGCACCAAATTAAGCTACAGAGTATATAACACCCTACCAATAATAGAAAGCACCTTTCACATAAATAAACTCAATTCTACGTCAAATGTTTGAATTGCAATACAAAAATAACCCTAACATCGCAACGTTCCGACAAAAAACTAGTACCAACTACGAAGCGGGGTCTCAAGAAAACTCGATAACTTACACAATCCCACATTCACAAATCATTATACACAGCAGTATGCAAAACTAGCATAACAATTTCTATTACGCAACAATATTCAACAGCAGACCAATGTCCACAATTAATTCTCAAAATTTCAAATCTACACATTTATTTCCCAAAAAAAGAAAGTGCATTACACATTAATTGAATTCTATACAGAAAACAATTAAATTAAGAAAAAAAAATAAAACCCTAAAGGACAAGGAATTGATCACGTTGAAGGCGTGAATACCGTATACGAAATTCAGACGGGGGGAATGCCGGAAATTAATTTGATATAGAAAACAAAAGGGGAATAGCAGATAGAAATTTGAGTAGGTTGGATGGCTTACATGCAAATTTTAGGGTTTAAGGGGTCCGACGCCGGGAAATTGGGGGGAAGGTAAGTTTGTGCAGGTTCTAAGGGAAGTGAAAACACTGGGAAGAATGGAGGAAATTCGAATTTTTGTACTTTGATGTGTGATCACTGCTATTCAGGCAACTTTGTTTTTTTATTAGGGTTCACCGGTTCAGGGCCTCCAGTCCAGGGTCCTTGCTTCTTGTTTATTTAATTTAAATCAGGAAAACCAATAATTAAAAGTACCCGCTAGGAAACCAAATCAAACATTAAACTACGAGCCTAAAATTCAAAACTTAAGGAAACTATGTGTTTGAGAAAACCAGGCTTCAATTGTGAGTATTGTTCAAAAGAAATTTGTATTTCCGGGTAAAATGCGAGTGATGTAAATAAGAAATCTGCTTTTTCGAGTAAAATGAGTTGAATGGGGTAGTGCAACACCATGTAACATTTTATAACCGAGTACTTGAATACTCTATTACATTTCTTATTTTATTATTTAGGAGTAATGATTAATGACATGCCAATAAATCTTGAATCCAGATTTTTTTACCTATAAACATAGTACAGTTACCTTGAGATAAAAGGAACAAAATTATTATTTAAAAGCTCTAAACAAAGAGCAATTGCAATGGAAATATGAGAGATTTTCATTCTTTACATTAACTGTAAAACACCAATTTCTTCAATTCGTTCACCAGAAACAGGTTAGTCAATTTCAATAACTTTGTTATTTGTTACCATCATGCAACAATAACCTCAGTTCAATTTTTTCCTTTGCTATTTGTTACATTACACAATTAGGAAATTTTTCATATATTCAAGTAGATGAAGCTTGAAGATGATGTATAGAAAATTATAGAAAAATCAAATAAAACATTGACTCATACCAAATTTTAACAAACAAAAAAAAATACGAAGGACATAGAGAAAGGAGTTGCCTTTCCTAAATCTTGAACATGATGAATTAATTCCTAAGCCCAAATCAAATACTCCTAAATTAGAACCCAAACGGTGGTAAAACGGAATTAGTGAATTCAAATTCCTTGGCAATGTGGTAAGCAGTATCAATAAATTCAAATTTATTGGCTTTGTCGACTAACCTGAAAACACAAACCAACTCAAATTATCGACTAACCTGAAAACACAAACCAACTCAAATTATTGAATGAAGTCAATGAAAATTAAAAGAAAAACAAATCTAGAAGGATGAGAAATGTGAGACATATATTATACATAGATAACAATGTGAGGATAATATTTATTTATGATTATTATAATCACCTATTTAAGGTTATTGTTATAAAATGATAAATATATTATTTTTGAAATATTTAATTAACTTTTTAGCATTATAAGAAACTCGTACATTAGCACTAGTTTTTAATTTAAGACTAGGTTCTTATCAACCTTACTTCCTTTTTCTTTATTTCTCTCTTCCAGCCTCGTTGTTATCTCAAAGTCTCATTCACGAAGCCATATATGCTTCTCTCACTCTTACTCTTGCCATCACCATCACCATCAATGTAGTCTCATTTATACATGATAATGTCTCCTACATATAATGATAATTTAGAAAAGAAGGGGAGGAGAGGAGACACATGGAAGCAAATGCTTTAATTTAGTAAAATAATTTCATTAAGTACACTTCGTTTAGCTTAATTAGCTTGTAGATGGATTAAAACTAAAGTATATATGTGACTGGATTATGGAAGTGTAAAAAACACTTCACTTGGAGTGTGACTAGACCTGTTTAAATGGGGGGGACTATATTAAGGGTCTTGACCGACTCGTTTGAAAAAGGATCTAATCAATAATGGGCTTAATAGATTAGTCTTTTAAAGGATCATGTTTTGTTGGGTCTTTAATGGATCAAATTGGGTAAATAATGACTCAATAGTTTTCAAGGCTTTTAGACACTATTATGTAATGAACGATTTTCACTTGCTTGTTAATAGTTCACTTGTAACACCCCCAAATTACTAACATAATAATAGTAATAATAATAATAATATTAATAATAATTTTAGTAACTTAGGGGTATTACCGCCAAGTGTCATTATGCTTCGGTTGTGCTAACTAATTACATTACTGCAGCGGAAGGAAAACTCGATTTATTTATTAAAAAGAATTTGATTATCCAAAAGTACAAAAGTTGAATAAGAAAATTTATGAAAACTCCTAACTAATATGTGCCTCTTGACTCTTAAGGTAATGCTCTCATGCACATTTATTTATGCAAACATATTCACCATAAATGATAAGTAAGACGAACCAAAAACAAATAGGAAAATATGTGTCAGTGTAAAAACACTATGTACATATACATGCTAAAAGAAATACTTTAACTTTTAAATTCCTTTATTTCAAACATGCCTTCTTATAATCAATAAACTTTAAACCTTTCTTTATAATAATCAAATACAGATGGAATTATTAAAGCACTTAATAAAAATAATTTTCTCTTCTTATATTCCCTCCTTGATCCTAAGTGTGCACACCCTAAAGTTAGTTATCCCATCACGGATCTATCTTTGGAGTTTCCTTTTATTTTCCAACAAGTGGACTTTGAAGTATAAACCCTTCTTAATTATGAAATCAAGTGTTAATGCATAATAATAATAATATCTCTCCTTTTATAACTCCTTTAAATACAAAGACCTTGCTTTAATTATTAAAGGTCATTGAAAATTATTAAATCTCAAATGTCATTCGGCCCTTTTGAAACATGATACATATTAAATAAAATAAAATAAATATATATCATCCTTTTTTAATCGGAATTTCAAATAAATAACCATGTATAAACATATATTTTAAAAAAATGGCGCATGGCTAAAATTTCAATTATAATTTATTTAGCAAAATACATAATAAAAATATCTTACACAATATAATTCAACAAAATATTCAATTGCACATAAAAGATTAGACGCATATACATACCTTAAATTCTAGTACTTTCTAGCAACTATCTACTAAACTTCAAGTTGATCCTCCTATCAATTAAAATGAACTAATCATCATAATACAACACAATACTTATGCATAAAATATTGAAACTTTAATTAAATTTAGAAATAATTTTAAGAATTAAATAGTTTGCAAAACAACTAAATAGTTAGGGAAAGAGGAAGCTTATGGAGGCTAGTGGTTGTTGGTGACATAAGGTAGCCAAAGAGATGCAGAGAGTGACTTGAGAGAGAGGGAGAAAGTTTAAGAGAAGTAGAAAGGGTTTACTGATTTTTGTGTAAAGAATTAGGTAAGGTTTAATGGTTTATTTATAGTAAAAATTAGGGTAAATTTTAAAATTTTAAAACACTAAAAGATAAATATGAATTTAAAATGATAATCATCCTCTAAATTTTTATAAAAATCTTTTGTTTTTAAAATAATTAAATTATTAAATAATATAACCAATTAAAATTATTTAATTCAAAACAAACTAATTAAAATTAGTTAACGAAGATAGATTTTATATATATAAGTATTTTATTTTTTTTGAAATACTAATCATGATTTTTTTTGGTAAGTATATCATATTTTTTAACAAAAAGTGGTTTTAAATTAAAATACCTTTATAAATATTTTAAAACTTAATTTGTTTTTGAAACACTTATCATGGCAGCTGACCATAATAAGTTTTAGATTTTTTATTATTTGAAATCTATTGGTTTTAAATTAAAACTATCTTTAGGATAAAATAAATATAATAATATTTTTTAAACATTTAGAATATTCTAGAATGGAAGAAGATACTTGAGATATTTATTCGAGATATTTTAGAGGACTTTTTGGATATTTAATGGAATAATTATGGAATTAAATATTTATTAAATGGTTTTCTTAATAAATTTGTAAAATAAACATATAAATGGCGGTCCATAATTATGATTGATGCTAAAATACTTTTTAAATTATTTAATTTGTACTAAAATATTCTTAATATAATGTCTAAAATACGAGGTATTACATCATTGTCAAATATTGGAGGTGATATAGGCAAATGATCACCCTATATAGATAAAACCATATTATCTTCAAACGGTCCCGCGCAGACTCGACCTTTTTTGTATATTCTTTGACCCAACCACTCTCGGCCCATTTTGCATCTTCTTTAGCCCAGTCCACTTTACATGTGACTCATCATGTCCCTTACCTGATCCAATGCGCAGGTCTAAGTGTGACTAGTAGAATTCAAAGGTAACATACAATTTGTGTACATGAATGTTTCTAA
The DNA here is from genome assembly GCA_026401315.1 of Dysphania ambrosioides. Lineage (NCBI taxonomy): Eukaryota > Viridiplantae > Streptophyta > Magnoliopsida > Caryophyllales > Amaranthaceae > Dysphania > Dysphania ambrosioides. Next base: position 4,197,938 of record CM048666.1, read on the forward strand.
TAGCGTAATTGTTTTTCAAATGCTAGTACTTGTGACCCAACCCGGAAAATTCGAGACGAGTCGAGTCATGGGCGTTGATTTCAACTACATGACAAAGCTGGTACCTGAATTTTCAGATAAACTTCCCTATTCTTAACTTCTTCAATTAAAATATGTGCACAGTTCAAACACATTTTCATTTGTCTCATCTTATGAAATTCTAATGATCCAAGTAGGAGTGTTGATAGCATGATATTTACCCAATGTTGACATGCCTAGTGATACTTGTAGGTTTGTACCCATGCCTTTTAATTTCCTAATAGTAACTAAAGTTGTTGGTATTTGTAATACAATAAGCAGAATTTCAAAAGTATTTCCTAACACCAAAAATAAGATCTCATTCATACATATAATACAAATCATATCTTTAAGATGTGATTCAACTATCAAACAGAACGGATATTAAGAATTACAAATATAGTCCCTCTAATCCTTCCACAAATGCACCACAGGATCACAACATATGCTAGTGCGCTGTTAGTTTCTCTTTCAATGCACGGCTAGGGTTTGAGGTGGTTTAGGGTTTTATACTCTTTTGAGGTATGTGCAAGTATATGATTTAGCACAAGAAACCCTAATCCTATACTCCTATTAGGCCGTCATATCCATAAGATACACGTGATTTGAAAAACACGATCCATTTGCGTTTATTAAATATGTGATTTCATAGGACCCGATGAGATTAGTTGTGGGCCTAATCACATTAAACTCTCGTATTGCAATTGATATCTAGCAAAACGATACAATACTAAAATAACCAAATTAATTGTCTCTATAACAATTCTAATATAAATTTAATAATTGCACAACGATCGAAGACACTTCCTTCGGTATTATTATTGGAAATAAAATGAAATGGTATTGGAAAAGAGAGGGAAAACGTACCAATAATCGGCATTGTAACAAATTCTTTGGTTTGACAACACAATGGATTCTCAAAATCCTAATTACTTTTTGTCAATATAATAAGCTTGAGTGACTTTTTCTTGTGGGACGTTTTTCAACAAATATTTAAACCATGATTATAAAAGTTTTGAGAACATTTAGAAAACAACAATAATTAATAGAAAAATATAAACTAGTTTGGTATTTGTATACAAATCATGAGTAGATGAATGTCAGATTATATATAAGAATAATAATTAACAAGGCTTATACATTTTTAAAAATATAATAACTATACAAAAGATGAAACAATAATTGATTTTCTAGCTAGATAGTAAAAAATAAAGCAAATTACACCTTGCAATTCACAAAGTTATTTTTGATTACCATAGTTACACAAATCAAGGAATAAATTAACTCAACGCAAGTTAGTCTTGTGAAAAAAGAGAGAAATAATCATAATCTTATATTTGTTATCTGATATGGCACTTAAGTCTATAGAACAGTATACTTATCTGTTGATGCGTGAATCGAAAAAACAGTAGCCGCGTCGTGGAGAACCACTGACCTAAAAGACGATTCCGCGCTACCTCCCGGTGCAGTAGACAACAAGCGGTCGCCCTCCAGGATAAGCACGGCGCCGGAGTTTATGTGCACTCACAAACCCGACTAGAATTCAGAATACTTGCCCAGGAAAATAAGCGTGTTTAGTGATTTTAAGAAGAGGAGGAAGAGGCACGAAAAATATTATTGTGTATGAAGAGAGACTAGGGGAGTGAATATATACAGCAAGGGAACACAACGGTTGGCAAGGGGAAGTGGAGAAGGTGGTCAAACCATGATCAGGCATTAAGGCCACGATTTAAGCAAGGAATGAGTCAAAACCGTTGCATGAAGACTGAATCAAAACCGATTTGAATTTTCTCAAATAAAACACCTCCAAAAAGATAGGACCCACGCCCGCGCATCGCATTCCCCAAGATCCCAAGTCCCGAGCCCGACCCGACCCGGCTCGGCGCGCGTGTGTGTGTGTGTGCAACACAACACCCACCTCTAAGGAACTCAACTAGGTAGTACTAGCAAATGATGTTTTATAAGGAGAGCAAAAACACCTCCCTCCACCAATGTGGGACTCTCACATTAACACTCACCTTTTTTTATATCAAAAACTTCCAACAATCCCCCACAGGTTTGAAGATATGAAAGGAAAGGAAAGGAAAAAACAATTCTGGGCAAAACAAAACAATTGCATAAGTGCCAATGTCTTGCGACTTGAATTAACACATAGTGAACATCAAGCTATGATCCCTCACCTACCAAGTGACCTTTGTCTTGAACTCAATAGGGAGTTAGGGACCCGTCACGTTGAGCCACACAATTGAATATGTATAATATTCTGAAATTCCGCGAATAAAGGTGACGCATTATACTGGCCATACGTCCAAGCCTGGATGCTCATAGGTGCTCTAGAGTATAAGCCACGAAATACTCATAGGAAGCGGCCATACTTCCACACCTAAGTAGGTGAATCCCATCAAGTGTGAGCTACAACACACCACCAAAAATATGGATATGGGTTCATTAAGAGCCATATGCTCAACCTCTTTCTCATTTGTAGCTAAGCACAAAACAAACATCTAGAGATGGACAATCAAGAAAAAAAAATGTGCTTCCGAATTATTATTATAATGTTCTCCTTTGAACTCATGATGAGTAGGAGTTCACTATTTCACAATTCATACAACAGGCTTTAGCCCCATCTCTTCTGATGTTTCCAAAACTAGTTTTCTACATAGGCCTTTAGTTAACGGATCCGCAATGTTCCTTTTGGACTTAACATAGTCCAGTGATATCACTCCTTCAGACAGCAAATTTCTAACAGCCTTATGCCTTAGACGAATGTGTCTCTTTTTTCCATTGTAGGCATGGTTGTGAGCAACAGCAATCGCAGCTTGCGAATCACAATGAAGTGCAATTGAAGGAGCTGGCTTCCCCCACAGTGGAATATCAGCAAGCAAGTTCCTCAACCATTCTGCCTCATGACCTGCCAATTCAAGAGCAATAAACTCAGATTCCATAGTAGACATAGCAGTACAAGATTGCTTACAGGATTTCCAGGATATGGCTCCACCCCAAGGGTGAAAACATAGCCACTGGTGGAGTTAACTTCATCATTATCGGATACCCAGTTGGCATCACAAAAGCCCTCCATGACTCCTGGAAATTTGGAGTAATGCAAACCCCAATCCATAGTACCCTTAAGGTACCTAAGCAACCTCCTTAGAGCTACCCAATGATCACTGCTTGGGTTATGAGTGTACCTGCTCAACCTACTAACAGAATAAGCAATGTCAGGTCTAGTGTAGTTCATAAGAAACATAATACTACCAATAATTCTAGCATACTCAGATTGATCAACTGGATCACCATTATTCTTCTTTAAGTGAAAGCTGGGATCATATGGAGTCTTAACTGGATCGACATTAAATGAGTCAAACTTATTAAGAATTTTTTCCACATAGTGTGACTGGTTAAGACAAATGCCATTTGGAGTTCTTTGGATTTTTACTCCTAAAATCACATCTGCCTCACCCATGTCTTTCATTTCAAAATTTGAACTCAAAAACTGTTTTGTCTCTTTTACTCGATCCAAGTTAGTCCCAAAAATTAACATGTCATCCACATAAAGATAAATTATCACACAACCAAAACTATCATGCTTAGAATAAACACAAGAATCACCTTCATTAACATGAAAACCATTACCAGTCATAGTTTTATCGAATTTGTCATACCATTGCTTTGGAGCTTGCTTAAGCCCATACAATGATTTGACTAACTTACAAACCTTGTTCTCTTGGCCGGGAACACCGAACCCTTCAGGTTGGACCATATAAATCTCCTCATCCAAGTCACCATTCAAAAACGCAGTTTTGACATCCATTTGGTGAACGACAAGATCAAAAATGCAAGCAAGAGCAATTAAAGTCCTAATGGTTGCAATTTTAGTGACAGGGGAGTAAGTATCAAAATAATCAATTCCAACTTTTTGAGTAAAACCCCTTACCACTAACCTTGCCTTATACTTGTCTATGGATCCATCGGTTTTCAATTTTTTCCTAAAGATCCATTTACAAGTAATAGGCTTACAACCCCTAGGAAGATCAACCAATTCCCAAGTGTTATTATTGAGAATTGATTGCAATTCACTATCAATTGCTTCTTTCCAAAATACAGCATCAACTGACCTCATCGCCTCATCATAGGTTCTTGGATCATCTTCCAAAACAAAAATATGCACAAAGTTATCATCAATTGAGGTAGATTCAGATAAAAGGGAAGTAATGAAATCAGGACCAAAATTGTTGTCCTTTCGTGCTCTTTTGCTTCTTCTCAGTTCTGGAATAAAATCATCGTTAGTAATAGGGACATTAGCAATAGGTAAACTAACTGAACTACTACCAAGTAATTCACTATCATTAGAGGTAGACATTTTCCAAGGAAAAATGTTCTCAAAGAATTCTGCATCTCTTGCCTCAATGATATGGCCGCCTGTATAAGAGTTGTTAGTACCTTTAACAAGAAAACGATAGGCTGCACTTTGATAAGCATAGCCTACAAAGATAGAATCAACTGTTTTAGGACCAATCTTGTCCCTTTTGAAACCAGGTATGCCTACTTTTGCTAGGCACCCCCACACTTTCAAGTATTTCAGGTTTGGTACTCAACCTTTCCATATCTCGTATGGAGTCTTGTCAAGTTTCTTATGAGGAACCCTGTTCAAAACATGACAAGCAGAAATAATAACCTCCCCCCACATGTTGTTAGGAAGCCCAGAACTAATAAGCATAGAATTCATCATATTCTTTAAAGTTCTATTTTTCCTTTCAGCTATACCATTTTGTTCGGGTGAATAGGGAGCTGTCGTCTCATGTACAATGCCGTGTTGCTCACAAAATGCCTTAAGAGTATCAGGGTTGTATTCACCACCTCTATCACTCCTAACTCTCTTAATCTTCTTATTCAATTGATTTTCTACTTCAGCTTTATATTTGAGGAACATTTCCTCATCTTCGTCCTTAGACCTGAGAAGATAAACCATGCAAAAACGTGAACAGTCATCAACAAAAGTGATGTAATACCTTTTACCCCCTCTGCTCTCATGATTATTAAAATCACCCAAGTCACTATGAACAAGTTCTAGTACTTCAGTCTGTCTATCTACTGATTTAAATGGCTTCTTTGAGAATTTGGCCTCAACACAAATTTGACATTTTGAAAAATCAGTATTGGAAAAACGTGGAATCAAATTTAAATGTTTAAGCCTTTTAATCGAATTGATGTTAACGTGACCTAGTCTAGCATGCCATAAATCAATAGACTCAGCAATATAAGCAGAAGAAGTACTAGCACTTTTATTCATAGTGTTAACTTTTACATCAAGAGTAAAGAGCCCCCCATTACAAAAGCCCTTCCCCACAAATTCCCCATTGCGAGTAAGAACTAATCTATCAGAGTCAAAAGAGAGCTTTAGCCCAGCCTTCATGAGTAAACTGCCAGAAATTAAATTCCTGCGCATCTCTGGAACATGCAAAACATTAGTGAGAGTAAGCAATTTCCCAGAAGTAAGAGTGAGAACGATCTTCCCTTTGCCTTGGATAGAGGCAGAAGCTGAGTTGCCCATGAAGACATTTTCACCTTCCACCTTGTCATAGGTAGTGAACATGTCCTTGTTGGCGCAGATGTGCCTGGTTGCTCCAGTGTCAACAATCCACTCGGCAGCATTACCTGTAAGATTAGCTTCTAATACAACAACAACAATAATGTTAGAATCCTCAATAAGATTCGCTTGATTTTGACCATTGTTTTTCTTCTTAACCCTACAATCCTTAGCCTTGTGACCAGTCAGCCCACATTCAAAACAGGTACCCTTAAACTTGTATTTCTCAACTTTCCCCTTAGGCTTAAGATAACTGTTTTTGGCTTTGAACCGATTGTTCGGTTTAGGTTCAACAAGATTGGCTTTGGCAGAAGAAGAGGAAGGGAAAACAAGATGGCCTTTGTCTTTGATACGGTTTTCCTCCTCAATTTTGAGGTGTCCTACAAGCTCCTCTAAGGTTAGGTCTTTCTTCTTGTGCATTAGCTGGTTACGGAAATCCTTCCAAGAGGGAGGGATTTCTCAATCAAAACAATAGCTAGGGTAATATCACAAATGGACAGACCTTCAGCAGCCATATTAATGCACACATTCTCGTAAGCATGAATTTGATCAATAATAGGTTTATCATCAACAACTTGAAAACTCAACCACTTACTAACACAGTAACGTTTAGTACCGGCATCATCTGTCCCATATTTTTTCTCTAGAGCATCCCAAATGTCCTTAGCGTGATTAAATCCCATATATATATCCAACAGATTATTTGACATATGATGCAGCAGCATGCCCTTACAAGTTCTATCATCTTTAGCAAACTTAACATCAGTTTCAGACAAGTTATCCTCATGAACAGGTTGAACAATATCATCAAGCACATATGCAACATCAATCTGTTCCAAATAGAAACGCATTCTAACAGCCCAACGTTTATAATTCTTGCCATCAAGAGGTTCTAGCCTAGACATATCAGGAATCATGAATTTCGAAGCCATATTCGTCTTTTAGATTGTTATCTGATATGGCACTTAAGTCTATAGAACAGTATACTTATCTGTTGATGCGTGAATCGAAAAAACAGTAGCCGCGTCGTGGAAAACCACTAACCTAAAAGACGATTCCGCACTACCTCCCGGTGCAGTAGACAACAAGCGGTCGCCCTCCAGGATAAGCACGGCGCCGGAGTTTATGTGCACTCACGCCCGCGCATCGCATTCCCCAAGATCCCAAGTCCCGAGGCCCGAGCCCGACCCGACCCGGCTCGGCGCGCGCGCGTGCGCGTGTGTGTGTGTGTGCAACACAACACCCACCTCCAAGGAACTCAACTAGGTAGTACTAGCAAATGATGTTTTATAAGGAGAGCAAAAACACCTCCCTCCACCAATGTGGGACTCTCACATTAACACTCACTTTTTTTTATATCAAAAACTTCCAACAATATTGATATGAGCATAAAAAAATTCGTTAAAAAGAATCCACTTATTCAAAACTTTATAGAGGCTACCTCTCTAAGAAAGGGAAGCAAGCATGAAATTGAGATGGCAGCTAAAGTTGAAAAGATTCGTGCACCATATATACAATTTCAGGCTCTGTTATGTAGGTTTCCGAATTTTTCTGAGGCAGCATCCTTGATCATAATGTGAAAACCTTTCCATTACATAGGCAGATATTCCATCTGGCACATGAATACATGATAAAGCTAAAGATATGCTACTGCAAAATCGCTATGATAGTGGCAATTCATCAGAAACTGCTCTGCTAGGTGCAGCAACTTAGAGAATGTCAAAGGTTGTGCAGTTGATCACTTTGGAATACAGTTGAAAGGCTGTCTTTTCATCAGAGGATGATGATATCAAGTGGGATTGAGGAATAGCTGGTAGTTTCAGTGCATTCACTTGTACAACATAACTGTTACTCTTGAACGAAAATCAATGTACATAAACTAGATAAATTACACTCTCCTCTCAACATACAAACACACAACATGTATGAGTAATGTATCCACGTAGTAGTCTAAAAGATTATTTTACTTATTTGATAAATTTTTTACTCATTTGATTTTAAAATGTTCAAAAAATTACCCTTCGATATACTTACTCAAAATTGGACTATATATAACAATTGGACTGAGCTTCATGGGCTTGCTTAAGTAAGACCGCCTCATAAACTTGATAAATTACACTCCCCTCTCAACATACAAACATGAAACATGTAAGAGTAATAAAGGCATGTAGCTAGGGATGGCAACGATTATTAGACCCGACCCGAATCCGTGGATCCATATTCATTTTTGCGGATATGAGTTTTTAAAATTTAGACCCGACGGATCTGGGTTGTATCCGGGTCCTATGATTGAAAAACAAATCCGGGTACGGGTCCAACCATAATACCCGGACCCGAATCCGTTTACCCATTTTTTTTAGAAAAAAAATTGTTTTTTGTATAAGACCCAAATTCAAACCCTAAACCCTCTTATTTGTCTGGTACTGTGGTTGTCTCTCTCACAATCTCACATTTCACTAGTCTTCAGTTCTCCACTCACGGTCTCACCTCAGCGCCACAACCAGGAAACCGAACATTGCCTTTGCCGCTGCTCCCGCTTCGCCACAATCTGGTCGTGGGTTCCTGGGCCATTTTATTTTATTCATTTGTACTTTGTTATTTTGTAATATTTGATTAGTTATATGAATTGTATTCAAGTATTGAACTTATATCATTCGTTGTACTATAGTAAACGCAAAATGCAAATTTATAAATTTGAAATTTATTATTGTCGCAAAAAATAGGCAAAATATATAGAATCCGTTTTGGACTCGGATCTGTTGGATCTGGATCTGGATCCTTACTTTTCATACCTGACGGATCTGGATCTAGATCCATCCTTGAAAAACGGATCTGAATCTGGATCCATAAAGACCCTGTCCAGATCCTATCTGTTGCCATCCCTACATGTAGCTAGTCCAAAATATGAATAAGGTAAGATAGGTTAGCCAAAGAGTTTGAAGATAGGTTAGCCAAAGAGTTTGAAGATAGGTCAGGTAAAATAGAGATGCAAATCTAAAAGAGAGTGGTTTACTACTTCAACTCTTAATAATGTGTCAAATCATTTCGCGCTCCTTATGATATGAATGAAAAAATAACATAAAACGAGTCTAGCTAAAAACATATAATTTCACAAAATCTCCCAAGATATCGTTGGACCTAATAATAAAAATAGAGCAAACAATTAGAGACGGAGGCAATTCACATTTATTTAAGCATTTACACAATCTCCACCATCTATACTTTAATGGAATGAAATATCAACAAGTTGGTAATTGTTCGATACTGTTTTGAATGTTGGTATTCTAGACAAAGGAGTTACTGATACGGTCCATAAGTGGAAAGTCGTAGTCACATACTCATAGCGCAACAATTTCATGATTTCATGTTTGGCCCAATTCGTGAAATACACATTCGTCCTTTTAGATAATGAGCGACTTTAGTGGAAGATTGGTGGGTGAATTAGTCATTATTATACTATTTAACCTCAATTCTCATAGGAAAATCAGTGATTAGAAGAAGAAAAAATGTTATGGAAAATTTTGTGTTAGGGTAGCAATTTTACCTATATATTTACTTTCTCCATTACTTTTCGATTGTAATATATGGGTTAAACATATAAATTGAGTAAATGGTGGGAATAGACCACTTGACCCATGTAATTATGTTTAAAAAAAAAAAGAGAGAGAGAGAGATATATAATAAAGTCAATTTGAATGTCAGAATTACCCTAAAGTAGAAATATTACATTTGACGTGGAACTTCCTAAAAAGATATACATCACAATTTAAAAGAAACGAAAAAGTATATATATTTTAATGTTAATGTTAAAAGTAAAATAAGGTCTCAAGAAATCCCTAAATTTTGAAAAATGAACTGTGATGATTCTAGTTCTTGATTTCGTGCATCCTACCAAATGTTCATATTAGTAAACTCTTTTATGAATGTGTTCCCACTTTATTGGAAACAACTACTATATGCTCTTCTTGACTGTGGTTGAGCAAGTTGCATTGCAATAATGAAGCTTGGTGTGGGGGAAGATTAGTGTTTCGTGCATAGGTATGACCTTAATAAATTCAAGTCAGCAGTGAAAGTAGCAAGTATTGCATGACTTGATGCTACATTTGTCAAATCGAAAGATCAAATAACCAAAGTTCCATTCACCTATCGAGGTAACTACAAAATTAACCTAGACAAGTTGGAGGAATACATGCATCATGCATGTGTATTTGCTTGATAGTTATTCTTGACCGAAATCCTACCGCAGCACCATTACAGTCTCATTTCATGTGTTTTTGTTGATTAAGTCACTAGTTGGGCTAATTTATTTTTTTGACCTTTTTTATAAATAATTCAAATACTAACCCTGGACCGAAATTATTTCGAAATATGACCTCTATGTCAAGGTCGGGTGAAAAGTGATGTCAATTACATCGGTTTTAAATCAATTACGATGAATTTGGGAATGATTTGGGCAAAAATAAACAGCTGCCAAGGATACCGTTTTTTAGAAGTTTAAAACCACTGTTAATGAATACACTGAAATGACTTTTCAAGAATGACTATGGAATGACTTTTCAATAATAAAACGTGTGTTTCTGATTTGATGTGATACTGATAATATGGCTATACTCTAGGGAGTGAAGGAGAGTAGGCAAAGAATGGGTCCCATTACTCAGCGTGTGTTTCTGATTTATAGTGACAAGTCAATTCTCATTTTTACTCTCATTTTTACTCTCTTTCCTCCGGTGGATCCCATGATTCTCCATAAAACCGCTCAAGTAAAACTGTTGTCTTTGACAGCAGTTTTACACTAGGTAAATTCAACTCTCATAAAGCCTGATTGTTAAAAAATGGTCAAAAAAAATTAGTCCACTAGTTGGGTTCATTTTTTATACAACAAAAAGTTACGGATAAAGGAAAGCTGTCTTGTTACAAAATCGAAAGATTGTTACTCTATGTCTATTTGATAACATTTGTATTTAGGTTAATATGTCCATAAATCATGCAAGTTACATCCAGTGAATGTATGCGGCATAAATCATTTGTAAATATGTCAATAAATCATATAAGTTACACCGAGTAAGTGGCAGAGAAAATATCATATATATTTGTGGATTCCAAATTAGAAATTGTGGTTTTATTAGGTTTATCAAATTTGATTTGACCTATTCTATCGTATGACTCAAACTCGGAAAAAACCTAATGAAATCAACCCAAACCCAAACCAACACAAGCTAGGAAAATTATGAATAAAATTGATAAGTTTCCCATATTATACACATATATAGATCTAAGCATCAAATATTCAAATGTATGAGTGGCCCATTAGAGCAAGTGCTTGAAAATCGTGCTGTTAGCTCTTGATGAGTATCAAATGTTGCCGTAGGGCTGAGGCCGGTGTTAAGCAGCAAGCTCGGTGTAGCTAACTATTGTGACGAGTGGGCTGGACTGCCTATGAAAAGTTGTGAAGATCAAGTCAAGATGGTTACATGGTGGACTTGGTTCGAGAGCGCTATGTTAGGGTACTGCATTTATTTAAAAATTATTGTTAGACATTTATTCGGAGCCAATATTTTTGAGAGGGGTATGTTACTGTTTTTAAAAGATATTGTTGGTACATATTTATTTTAGGATTTTTAGACAAGTATGTTTATGGCACACTAATTACCCTAAAACTTAATGTTAAAAAAAATTTATGTATAGAAAATACCCTATATAGGTTGTATACTGTAGTATAATAAGGTCATGTTTTTCTTCACCTTATAAAAATTATATTCAATAAATCAGTTTTTATCAATAAAAATTAGTTTTGATCAATAAAGTTATAGACAATGAGTAAAATTTAGTTTTAATAAATGAAATTTATTTTAATAAATAAAATTGGTAAAATAAAGGGTTTGATCAATATAATTCAGTTTTGATCAATAATAATGTCATTGGTCATGAATTTTATTGATAATAATAATAATGGTTATTCATAATACAGATATTTGAATTTTCAATGCTATGCACATTGTGCATAGTATTACTGTAATAGTATCCATACTAATGTTACTATATTATACTCCATTCATCCTCAAATATTACCTCATTTAACCATTTTAAATGATAGCTTTTTGGTCAAAATAGGATAATATTTGTGAGTCGGAGTGATATATTTAACTATTCAATTTAATAACCGAGTGGAATGAGAGAACACTTTTAAATTTTAATCTTTGTCCTGTCTGAACTTTATTTATCACTTGTCGGCCAATTAAATCGAAGTACTTAATAAAAAAATTCTTTTTCTTTTTTTGTTGGTGGATCATATCATTCCACTTTAAACTAACTACACACCCTAAATCCTAATCATATTTGTTACCAGCAAAGTGCTTTGACCATCTTACCCTTGGCCTGATTCTGGTAAAGATTCAAGTGATGATCCACATTTTAATAGTATGCGCGATGATACAGATAAGGTCATAACTCATAAGGCATTATTCAATCCAACCTTTTTGGGTTTCAGTACAGTAATTATCAATGATCTGAAGCCACGTTTGTATAATAGCAAAAATAAAGGAAAAAGAATGAAAGCTCAGACCTAATAACATTCCATTCTTGGATAGATTAAATGAACCTAATTTATTTCGTCCATCACAAATCCATAATGGTAAAAAGAATGAAAAGGTATGGCTTATACTCCTCCAAATCTCTTTTTGTTCTTTCCATTTATTTTATAAAAAATTGATATTTGATAAAATATATATTGAGACGATTCTTTTAAAATCCTATATGATTATGTTTTTTCTTAAATATTAAGAAGAATTTGTGATCAAAATTTGGCTCTAAAATTTATAGGTTTCAAACGAGAAGAATAAGAAGAAAAGGAGGGAGTATCATTGTACTACTCGGAGTCAACTAGAATTGATTATATATATGAGTTGATTTGATCAACTGGGTTGCATAGCTTTTTTTTTTTTTTTTTTTTTTGCGTTTTTAACATCCCAACATAGCTAATTAACTAGGCGTGTATCATGAGATATTCAAAACTTAAAAGACATACTTTTTATTTTTCCTGTTTGAAATATTTTAGATCGTAGTGCAAATTTTTGACTATGTATTATAAAAAAATATATAATTACGTGAGACTCTAATAAATCCATCTTAATGTATATTTTCAAACTTTTTATAATTTCTACAAACACTCAATTAAAGTTTTTAAAAATTAGAATATGTCTTGAAATATGCTCAAAAAGAAAACAAAAAGAATAAAAATAATAAAAGAAATATATATTATACGATAATTTAGCAGTTTTTAAAAAACTGGTAATGAAAAGGGCATCTAAACCAGAACCCCTACGAACAAGGTATTTTAAGTCTTTAACCCATTGCGTTGCGCCTCTTAGGAAGTTGGAGGAGTTATTAGTGGGGTTTTAACTTAACACAATTCCCCCAACAACTACACCAAAATTGTTGTTGCTGATTTTCTCGGCTTATTCATACAGTTAATGACTTAATGATATCCCTGTCATCTCTTCTAAGGTGTTGGTTATTCCTCCACCCACCACCTACTTCAGACATTTACCCTATTAAACATACGTCTTTTCCAAACAATAATAAAAGTTTAAATTATGCAATTACTACTATATAACAAATTTCTCTCATTTTTTAGAAAATAATCATTTCAATTGATTGTCCTATTTTTCTTTTGTGGATTGAATTTCTTCAAATCAGATTAATATATATATATATATATATATATATATATATATATATATATATATATATATATAAGTAAGAAACTGGCATATGTCCGTACAATAGCATTGACTTTGGATTGAGGGCATAGTTTAAAAGATTCCCCCATTTTTTGTGAACAATTAAACGCACAATGAGACCAATAGCTAGCAAGGAATCGTGCGTGAAAATATTAACCAATGTATAACAAATATGTTTACGAGTTGGTACATTTCTATATCATGACAACCTTAATAAACCAATCACTAATATCAAGCATCCAAGCAAGGAGTTATAATGACCAAGCCAAAAGATGAGTCTATTGTTTGGGGAAACGTTTGGTATAGTAACACACATTACAATAATTACATTCGAGTTATACACTTACACGAAATTAAGGTGAAAAATTGGCAAGTTTTGGTAAAGGAAACATACTTAAATCAAAGAAACAAGAAGATGGAATTTTAGATTTTTTTTTTTTGAGGTAAGGAATTTAGGATCTTAATTACTAAGGTACTCTATATATATAATTATATACTATGATCCCAAATTCCCATTTCTAGCAAATAGAGTGAATTTTCTCTAATTTCTCACATCAATCCAATTAAAAAAGGGTAGGAACAAGCAAAATATACAAAAAGCAGGAATTTTGATCGAGAAAGAAAGATGTAGAAAGAAAGCCAAGCATCAGACTTGCCTAGAGGTCAACATTTTCCTCCAAGATCATCTTCGTCGTCGTCATACGTAACATAGGCCTAAAATCACCCATTTGATAGAAGTTTTTTCTTAACATCATCACCAAGGACACCCAAAACTTTTCTCTTCTTCCTGATTTGCATGGTTCGGGTTTGAACTTGTAACCTCTTTTCCGAATCTAAACCCCACTCGAAAATAATGTTAGTTCTTCTTTTTCTTCTCATTACTGGATGATTTAGATGAGATTATTAACATAATCGAGAGGGTTAATTATAATGAATAATTGGAGGAGGAAACCAGGAGAAAAGTGAGGGATGTGGGAGTTTAGAAGTGAGAGTGGGAAGGTTATGTAATAGCCTTCGTGTTTTGGTCACTAATAATATAACGCTATTTATTATAAATCTACAAAGAAGGTGGGCCTATTAAAATCAATTAAATTGAGAAATAAAACAACTACCCAAATAATAAAAGGGCCTACTTTCACATGTTTTACAACGAAAATTAGAAGGTGCACCCAAGTATACCATGAGCATGGTACACCCATTCTAAAAATTGTATATTACCTTTATTAAAAATATACATAGTACACATGTCAGTTATGCGAAATGTGTTGTGTTTTGCAGTAGTTGAATAGAGCGAGGAGAGGAAGAATATCTTTGTATAGCTCAAGTAGGGATGACAACGAATATTGAACCCGATCCGAATCCGTGGATCCATATCCGTTTTTGCGGATACAGGTCTTTAAAATTTAGACCCAATGGATCCGAGTCAGATTCGGGTCCTGTGATTGAAAAACGGATCTGGGTACGGGTCTAACCATAATACCTGGACCCAGATCCATTACCCGTTTTTTCATTTGCACATTTATATTTGTTTGTATTATTTTTCAAAAGACATGTAAAAATTTGATTTTATTCATTTGTACTTTGTTGTTTTGCCGTATTTGAGTAGTTATATGAATTGTATTCAAGTATTGAAGTTACATCCTTTGTTGGACTGTTGTCGTAGATGTAAAATATAGATTTATAAATTTGAAACTTATTATTGTCGCAAAAAATAGGCAAAATATGTAGAATCTGTTTTGGACCCGTTTGGACTCGTATCTGTTGGATTTGGATATGGATCCTTACTTTTCATACCTGCCGGATCTAAATCTGGATCCATCCTTGAAAAACGGATATAAATCTGGATTCATAATGACCCGGTCCAGATCCGGCCCGTTGGCATCTCTAAGCTCAAGGCTAGCATGGGATCAAAGTGGGAATCTAAGATGAACCAATTAGTGAAGATTAAGTTGGGTCCATTTGTCCATGTACAGTAACAAATTAATACAAGACATAAAGATTAAACACAAATTCATTAAGGTCGCTAAACTAATAAAGAAGTATACACTCATACTCCCACTTTGATTAACACATAAAAACTATCTAAAAGTTTAGTGATTTAATTTTAATAAGATGGTCGATAAGGTTGAAGAGCAATAGAGCATCAGACCCATCTAAGAGGGAAGATAAGTAGATGCCTCAAATTTGCCCCATTTTGATTGTATGCTCTTTTTTCAATATATCTGTGCATTGGGTCGGGTCGGGTCAAGTCAAGTTTGGGATGAGTCACATGCAAAACGGGCAGGGTTAGGCCGTCTAAAGAATGTATAGTTTTTTAATCAATATAGGGTGATAGTTTGTTTGTATCGCTTCCAATTTTTGGCAGCATATCATCGACAAGTAAGTGGGGATAATTCATTACCTGATAGTGTTTAAAAGCCTAGGAAACTATTGAGCCATTATTGACCCGATTTGACTCATTAAAAATCCAATAAAATATGGCAGTTTAAAATAACGACCCAATTAAGCCCCTAATTAATTAGACTTTTTTACAAACAGACCGGTCAAAGATACTTAATAGGGTCTCTTTCATTTAATCAGTCCTACTTTTTAACATATTGCCAAACATTAAAACTCTTACCTTACTCACCCAGGTTAATTTATTTCCTATTTTTGTTATCTTTCCATAAGGTATTACACTATTTAAACTTATACTTTGTAACGAACTCTTCTCGTTTGGAATATTATAGATTTTAAAGTCAAACTTTAATTATTAATCTTCCTAAAGAAAATTAAAAAACATGTTCATGTAAGGTCTGGATAGATTTATCTCAATTTATATTCTTTAAATATCAGCTTTTTATAATTTTCACCAACACACAAAAGTAATAAATTTTAAATTTTAAATTTACATTGTAATATGTGTAAAAAAGAAGAAAAAATAGGGAGTATATGGTTATAAAGGGTAAATTCAACAACTTTTGTAGATGAATAAAATTATAGGATAGTGTTCAAAGAAAAAAATTGTAGATCAACTAATCTAGAAAGATGAGCAAGTTACCATAAGACACACGTCATTTGTTTTGGTGACAAGAGATGAGTAGAAAGGTCAATATGTAACCCTACTAATTACACTGTTAACAAGTTAAAGCTACAAAAAGGAAGCTTAATAGTGTAGAGTATATGCATATGCATTTTGGGTCCTCATTTTTTGGTATTAGTACACCATTAGTATGTTGTTTAATCATACCTTTTGACATTATTGACATATTGGTTTCATCACTTCCATTGGAGTATTTGGATCTATGCATGACACGTAAGTAGGGCCAACATTAATTAGACGATTCTAAACATACTATAGACAAAACAATTAATTTTTTTTAAACCATTATCAATGGTGAGCCTCTAGTTGAGTCTCAAAAATTATTCTTAAGTATATTTAATTTTTTCATCAAAAATGTTGATTTCTTGAGTCTCAAAATCAATTTTAACTTTTAAAACCTAACTTTTAATGGCAAGAAAAAGTTTTAAAAGTGTATAGACAAATTATACTTGTAGATTTTATTTAAGAGTGACTAAAGCATAATCTTTTCTTTTTTAATATAAAAATTTTATTTCTCAAAAAGGAAAATTTTATCATAGTTGATAACCTATGATTAGAATTGTCCATTTTAAAAATACAAACAATGAGGGGCTTAGTTTTTCAACAATCTCTTTATTTGAGCCCTTATTTGAGTCTCCTATTGAAAATCTAATTATGGTGTATTCATCCAAATTGAGTTTGTTGTATCTTGTTCAAAAAGTCTAAATGGTCAACATTTAAGATAGGGGCTCGATACAATAAATAAACGGTATGGAGTATAAAAAAAATTTAGCTAACTGAAAGGGTTTAATATCCTTCTACCCTTGTTAAATAAATTAAATTTTTGTCCCACTATATCCTCAATACAATAAATAAAATCAATACGTTATTTGCCAAATTTAAGATGCCCATTAATTTAAGATGCATATAATATATAAAGAGAGGGGTATAAATAAAAACGAGAAAGGTTAAGAATGAGAAGCTATTTTGACATTTTATTTCCTAAATTCCATGAATGATACTGTTATAGACTTATAGTGACCCTTTTGTTATATAAAATCTCATGTATTGAATCTTATCATTTAAAGGATCAAAATTTCTTTTGATTCTTCTCATTTTAAACAACATTCTATTTAATATATACATATATATGATGCACACTCAAGCTATATCTATCTTTGTTTGCCACAGTACAATTTTTTTTTTCTTGATAAGATATATGCCATATATTTGCATTTGATTAATTTAGTACTTGTCGGCAGACTACTTAAAAAGCGTGATTGGAAAAGTATGTAGTGGTGAATTATTATTATTCCCATTGTTTTGCCTTTTTTCGTTTGTTGTGTTTCTAAATTGTTTTCTCTCTCAAAAGTAGGTATTATGTAGTAGTACTAGATTAATTACTATATAGAAACAGACAAAAGGTCAAGGCTTTATTATTAAAACTTTTATGATCTAAGCTTAGAAAATACCTTACACAATTGTTTAAACAAGCTAAGTATAATTTTCATTTTGAATTTTCGATAAGAGGAAAGCTTTCACTTTGTAATTTGTACTTTGGGTATTCTCATCTCTTAAGAGCCTAAGATAATTGACTAATTAAGTGCTCAACCACAATCTGTATAATCAAATCCATTGCATCATTGGCGTGGACAATGCCCTTAAAGTTAGGTGGATTTCCAACCATTCAAAAAATAATTTAAATCTTCCATTCATTAATTTTCTTTCTACCTCTAATATTTATCATTATCATAAGTATCTTTAATTTTATTTAAAGTAAAAAATATAAATTGTTATTACCATGAATCTTCAAGTTAAACAATTACAATAAAATCTCACATAATAGTACTTTTAATTATATATAAATTACATTAGGTGATCAAAACTTTAAAAATATTTGACTATATAGATAATAAGTAGAAAAATTATATATATTAATAAACGAAAGGGCAAAGCGCCCTGCCCCTCCTTCTCTTTGGATCTAGTGAGCTATGTTCATTATTCCAGTGAAACTCGCCTCGACACCACCGAATAGCTTCCGGCCAACTTACCCCTATTCCTTTGTTAAAAACCACATGATTTAATTGTACTAGTACTTCAATAATTAGAGTTTATATTATTTTTCTTTTATGCTCAAGTCTCCAACAATTTAGACCTCTTTAAATGGGTGGGAGCCCATTAAGGGCCATTGACCCGGCCCGTTATATATCTCCTTTGGCCCGACCGACCTGTTTTGCATCTTCTTTGACCCGCCCTGACCCGACCCGTATTGCTTGTGACCCATTCCGGTCCTAATCCACCCAAATGCACAGGTCTAACATGTAAATATTTCATGATATGCTAAACTTGTAATTGAAAGATTTCTCCTTAAATAACTTTTGAGTTTTCATTTCAACAATAATTTCTACTTTTTAGATTAAAAATCATTTAAACTGACCTATTTAGAGATCGAGGGAATAGAGTTTAAGATTAAAATATTTCTACATGGGAAGAAAAGATTGAGTCATTTTCGGGGGGAAAAAAACACAAGTCACGTGACATGAGTTGGCACAACAACATAAACTAATGCACCTCTTCTTATCCACCAAACTGTAAAACTATTGGTGAATGGTGAATAATAAGAGGCCTTTGCATTGAATGAAAAGCTTACAATATCTCCTTTTTGACGACCTTTTCTTACGGTCATTATAGCAAAAATTTCACAGATGTGCAAAAGCTAAAAATCCCTTCAAATTGATAAGAGGATAACGATCTCAACCACAGAGTGTTGGCCAATGGGAACTTGCATGAACTATTATTTAATCATCCATTACTACAGTGTCCAAAGGTCAAACTTGATCTAACATACAACTGATGAAGTTTTACACTTTTTGTAAAGCAATTATCTCAAAAAAATTTATTAGATGAGTATTAAATTACAAAAACTTACAGAATATATGGATCACAACTAGTATAGTTAAAGAAAGTGGTATTCAAGATATGAGATCAAATTTCATCAATATCAATTGTTGTCTTGCCGCTTGTAGTTTGCGGCTCTCTTTACATAAAAAAAAAACTTACCGAATCTTAATACCGTGTTAAATAGTTCGTAATAAATCAAATTGGAATCTTGCCAAAAAAATTAATTGGAATCTTCAGTTGACCTGTTAGATTATACGGAGTAATATACTATACTAATGGTTACTGACTTAAAAATGAGTAAATAAATGAATACCTTCCCCCATTCCAAATTCTTCATATATTTTGAACTATACGTTGCCCTATTTTAAGTGGTAGACATGTCATTATAATTAAGACACTGCAACTCAAGTCATATTAAATGGTGAAACATTTATTTCAATTTTAAATGTATCAGGAGTAAGAAAGATAATAAAATTTAAAAAATAAAATGAAACACAAAATTAGCATGGTTCACTAACAATAAAGTTACGTATATCCTAAATTTATAAGAGAAGATTTATTTATAAGAGAAGATTTATTGGTTCGAACTATTACGTAATTGTTAAGTGATTAGACTAGGTTTTATTAGATAGGACTTTAGTAATTACTCCCAACATGTAAGTCATAAACAGATTAAGCCATTAAGGCATATCCTACAATATCAATTTGGGTCATATCTTGTCTATTGCTTTTTGTTTTGAGGGAAAGGTCTACTAATTGTTGATTAGAAACAATTAAAAAGAAAATTTAGTACTCCTATCATGTAATCAACAAATTATTCAAGTAGTCCATCAAATTTGATATAATTTATAGCATGTTATTTTAATAATACGTGCGACTCCTCGACTATTATTAATCATAGTTTGGGGCTTGGTCAACTAAAGTCAAACCAAAGTCTACCGTCAAGATTCAAGTGATATGTTATTGGGTATAATTGAGGTTTTGTTTGTAAAATACAAAGCATATACATTTATATATGTACTCAATCAAACTACCACAATCATTTAGCCGCTAATAACTTATACTTTTTATAACGATTGATTATGAACGCTTATTAACAAAGGTTAAAAATACTCAGCAATGTTTAGAAGTGGAAAATTGTTCCAATAAGATATATTCCTAATTTATATTTTATAAAAATATATAAGGGGTATTTTTATAATTTTATTTCCATATCTAAGATCATAATATCTATATCTGATGTATTTTTTTATAATTTTATTATATGTTATATTTCTAGATCTGGTATAACAATACTGAAATGTCGATATCGATCATGATATAAATTATATCATGTACGGATTAGAAAAGACTCGTTCCAATAAACATTAATTGTCAGAAGACAAGTCTCCAACATGAAACATCGTTACCATAATCCATTATAGAGAACATAAATCATAAATGTAAGGGTTCTTATACGCATTTTCTTTGCATGTTGATACCCGAAATATGTTTAAAATGGAGTGAGTGATATAAGACACATTTAACTTGAAATGAAACAATTATGTTTAACTAACATCATTTCTTTTTCTTGTCTAAAAAAACAACATAATTTCCTTTTTGGCAAAGTTAATAAGAAAGAAATCAAAGGATGAATGTCTACAGGTTTTTATTTTACTTACATATGCAATTAGCTCACATAACTCATTAACTTTTTAACATGTAATCCTGATGCTTCTTTTCCCACCACCACCCAAGAGAAAGGAAGAGAAAGAAGAAGATGACCTTCGGCTTTAACTATGTACGAAGTATATTACTATTTTGCAAAGGGAGCCACTTTCTCTGTTCTTTTATGTTCTTCCTATTTTTTCCAATTGAAAATTTCAAAATATTATTCTCATTTGAAATCTTTCTATTTTAGTTTAATATTGTGATTTGGTGAATAAGTAATTGGATGGGATCAATATTCACTATAACTGTGATATGTAGCCTATTGGTTGATTTTTTTAATTGTTTAATGCTATAAGCTTTAAAAATTTCACTACTTATTTAACGTTTAACCCACTTGCATCATTTTTAATTGAATCTATTTTTATTTTAATATTAATTTAAATTATTTTATAGAATCTTAATTACATTTAATATAGTAAAATGCCAAGGTGGTCCAGTAACACTAACCCATTTTGTAAGTTATTTCCAGGCTGACCGATTCACACTATACGCAAAAAGACTGTATATATTTACCAAAATATATTTTTTTTATAAGTTTATTTGACTTTATAATTTACAATCATAAAAAGTAACAAATGAACGAAAGACAATTGTAATTTCCCTAAGGGGGCCGGGGGATTGAATCAATGATCGACAAACACCCACGCCAAAAGGGCACGCCATCTATTTTAGTTCCATCATCAATTATGGATTTGAATTTATGAGAAATTCTGGATAATATCTACAAGTCAGAAATTATTTTCCCTTTGTCAAATGATAAGGAAAAAAAATAGCTAGGGTCAAAAGAATTTGTCATTTTTGGAGTTTTATCAATAATTTGCTTGTGTGGACTTCCAAATAAATATTCTTCCAACAAAGATGCGAATTAGAAAGGATTGGTCCACAAAATATGAACTCGGGACTGCACCTTAATATACCTAAAAACTACGTTTTTTTAGGGGAGTAGACTAATAGTAGTTAACGGAAAAAGAGAGCTAAAAAATCGTCAATAACAATTGGACACCCCTTAAAACAACGAGATTCAAATAAATATTTATTTTTCATTGATTTTTTTACTCAATTATATAGGAAAGTATTCTTTTAGGTAGAAAAAATTACTTTTAAGTTTTAGCACATATAGAAAGATAATACTAGTACTTCTCTCTAGAGGAATATCATCAAACTGAATTGCTTCGTGAGAAAGCCTCAAATTGGCTTCGTCTATGTACTCTATCTTGAATACCCAGCAAAAAAAATTCTTTCCAAGTCCTTAAATATTCTCTAGCAACCTTCTTTAATTGTCCCATTTACAGTCATTCTATTAAATGTTAATCATAGATCTACCACACCAATTTAGGGTCATCCTTGCTACAGACCATAGTATCACACAGGGCACATAAAAATAACCCCATAATATAACAAAAAGAGTAATTTTTGTTAAATTAAAGGGTTACTTTTTACTAGGGACACATAAAATGAATTAACTTTTGTCCCGAAAATGGTATATACAATACTTTGGTTAAATTATTCATTTATAATGATTCTTTTCTTGAGTCTAATATAATTAATTCAAGCTTATGTCAACTCATTCACTTGTGTTGTTTATTTGAAAGACTACTAATAGAAGCTTATTAGATTTAATGTTATTCGTTAACTTATAAAGTGATTCTTTATTTCATATACCCTACTACTTAATGCCAAGTATACTCTCATATAGGGCTATAGACCTGAAGACATGAACTGATATATAACATATGGTTTGTCTTTTAAGAGATGTATCAAATTATCAATGACACTTAAGACAGGCCATGGCCTAGGCAACTAGCTATGATCACTGTGGTGGGGATGGCAAAGAAAAGAGGTGGATGAGTGGCGGGAAACAAACATGGAAAAAGCTTATAGGAGGAACATCTATAAGCTTTTTCCGGTACATTTATGTTCAAATTTCATACTAATTATTGATTGATGTTTCCTTTAATATTGTTTTTTTTTTCACTTTTATTTCTTTGATAAAACTGATGTATATATGACTTTTGGGGTTTATCTTATTGCTAGAATGCTATCCATTTGATATTGATCGAAGCTTTATCTTCTTTTCCAAAACATTCATGATACTTAAATTTTAAATATCTCAATTGAGTATTGACAAAAATTATAAAAAGTTGATATTTGAAAAATATACATTGAGACGAATCTTAAACCTCATATATATAATTGCTTTTTTTTCTGTAGATTAATTAGGAATAATTCATGGTCAAAATTGAGCTCTACAATCTATAGATTTAAAATGAGAAAAATAAAAAGAAATGAAAGAACTAACTAGAAGTAAATCAAATTCTCACAGTGGTGCAACTTCTCTATTCACTCATATTCATTTCAATGTTCAATATATATATTTATATATGATTAAAATTTAGCATAGATAATCATCGCCAATCACTATATTTCTGATATGTCCATGAAGGAAAAAGTGAGGGTGTAGAAAAGATAAGAACTAACAAAAGATATAATTATGCAAAGATAAGGCTGAGTAGAGTTTTACACTTGGTGAAACATCTATTAGAACGAGTATAAAAGCAGATTATGTACATCGAATTATATTAACAGAAATATATGAAACAAGCCTTTGAAAACCCTAAGACTACAAAAATACAACTTCTTATTTTTATCTTGGTATCAGAGCCGCCGGTTCTGGAGTACTCCGGTAGAGTTTTCCGGCATAAAATTCATCATTTACCAAGGAGCTTACCTGAAACATGAGTGAACTCTAGAATACACCAGAAGATGGACCCGTAACTATGGCTCAGTTGTTTCAAATCTTAGAAAAATTAAATAGCAACAAAAGCCAAGATAGTAATGGGTCATCCCTAATAATCCCAGAAAAATTAAACCACCAAAATTACGCAAAATGGTCCAGGTTAATGCTCATGGCGATCGAAGGGAGGGAGAGGCTCATACATATCACTGCCCCCTCACCCTCCACTGACACCTATGAGTACAACCAGTGGACTCAGCGAGATGCGGTGGTTCGAACCTAGATTGTCGAAAATATCAGTCCAGATCTAGTTAATCAGTTTCTAGATTTCTCAACAGCAAAGGAATTATGGGAGGGGATCCAAGCCGTCTACAGTAGTGGTAGAGACGGACTTCAGATCTTTGATTTAGCCACCAAAGCAAATACAATTAAGCAAGGTCAGGAGCCCATAGAAACATATTACAGTAAATTAATCACAATATGGAAGGAGATAGATCGGCGCATGCCGAATCCAATGAGTTGCCCCAAAGACATCACAACATACAACAAGCTACAACAACAAACTCGTCTATATCAATTCCTTGCTGGTTTCGACGACTCCTTTGACAAAGATCGAAAAGATCTCGTCAATCATGAGCCACTACCAACAGTGGGTATGGCTTACAACAAAATCTGACGAGAGTTGACAAGAAGGGGGATAATGAAGCAAAGCTTTCCCCACTTACCTCACTTACCTGCGGAAGAAGGCGTTGGTAGTGGGATATCCATGAAGACCCGAACAGAAAAAACCCCCCTCCGGCATAACGAGGATGAAAAGTCCAAACTCCGGTGTTCTCACTGTGGAGGAACACGACACACCAAGGAGGGGTGCTTTAAAATAATCGGGTACCCCGATTGGTGGTCAGAAAACAAGAAAAAGGGGATGAGTAAGGGAGGAGATGTGAAGAGGAGAGCACCCTCAACATCCATGGTGGCGGATGGAAAGCAAGAAGAAGATGGTGGAGTGAAGATGGAGTCCGAAGCGGAAGGTAAGAGAAGTGTTGAAGGAGAATGTCCGCCCAAAACCAACCCTAGATCTAAGGGTTTTACGGGAGAGAAGAAGGGATAGATGGGGAGTTCATCTAACCTTAGCACCGAAAGAGGAGATGGAGCAGCCGAATGAGGAGATGGGGAGTTCTCCAACCCTAGACATAGAGGGATGGCCGCGGCAGCAAAGGAGGGAAAGGGGAGCAACAACCCTAACCCTAGCACCGAAAAAAGAAAGGGAGCAGCAGCCACAACTCCCATAACTCCCCTTTTTATGCTAGAAAACCCTAGCTCCACAACCCCCCTTCGACCGGACCCAAAACCTCAAAGCCCAAACACAAACACCCAAATACGTGTAACCTTTCTTTGCTCCTCAAAAAAATCACACCTAGCATCACAAAGCCCAAACTCAAAAAAGGACCCAATAACCCGAAATTCATACCAAGCCCTAACTACTAGCTTACACAAAAAAAAAAACCCGGGTATGATATGTCAGGTAGAATCCAAACACCAATGGATTTTTGACTGTGGAGCTACTGACACAATGACCAATGATAAAAAGGACCTTGTGAATTTTACAAACCCAAAAAAACCCTCATTCAAACCGCCAATGGTGATATTGTGAATGTTATAGGGGCTGGTTCAATTAGACTCAGAAGAAATTTGAGTCATATCACAAAAGAGTTGGATTGTACCGTTTTACTTACATCTAGCAATTGTATTGTGCAGGATACTCTAACAGGGAAGATTATTGGGCATGGTACTGAGAAGAATGGACTGTACTATATGGAAAAGGGATTACGGCATGGTGAAGCAGGAGTTGCATCTGGGATAGTTGAAGGACAACTGAAATTATGACATCGTCGCTTAGGTCATCCGTCTGTAGGGTACTTGGAATGACTTTTTCCTTCTTTTGCTGGTTCAAAATTATCTCTTGATTGTGATGCCTGTTATCGTGCTAAAAGTCATAAGCAATCATACTTTGATAGTCAGAGTCATAGCAATAAACCCTTTTATTTAGTACATTCTGATGTATGGGGCCCTACTCCAAAATTAGGTAAACATGGTTTGGCATATTATGTTCTGTTTATTGATGATTGCACAAGGATGAGTTGGATTTATTTTATGAAACATAAATCAGAGGTTTCTATCATATTTGTTAATTTTTATCAGATGGTTTTGAATCAATTTCAAACCAAAATTAGTATTCTCCGATCTGATAATGGGAGGGAATATCTAAACCAGGATATGAAAATGTTTTTTTCTACTAATGGTCTTCTGCACCAAACTACCTGCCTAGATACCCCCCAACAAAATGGAGTAGCAGAATGAAAAAACCGAACTCTTCTTGAAATGGCCCGTGCTATGATGTTCGAGTCATGTGTGCCTACATCCTACTGGCCCGAAGCTATTGCTACTGCTAACTACCTTAGTAATCGCCTACCAACAAAGAAGCTTAAATATCATACCCCTCTAGATACTCTAAAGGGATTCGGTATTATTCCATCACTATATTCCTTACCTCCTCGAGCCTTTGGGTGTATTGCGTATGTTCACTTACCAAAACGTATACGCCATAAATTGGACCCCCGAGCAGTGAAATGTGTTTTTGTTGGTTATGGGGCCTCCCAAAAGGGGTACAGGTGTCTTGACCTAGTCTCAAACCGCTTATATACAACGATGGATTGCGACTTTGTTGAGCACTCCAACTATTTTATGCCTCAATGTTAGGGGGAGACTTTAGAAGACGATCTCAGCTGGATCAATAGGTGGGGTAGCCCTCTACCTATGATAAATGATGTTATTACAGTTCCAACAGTGTCATTTCCAGTACCAGGCCCTAACTCTGACCCTACTAAGTGTCCCCAACAAGAACAATTACCTGATGTACGTAATGATCCTCCTTCTCTTGAAAATATGTTAAATACTGATGATGAGAATGTTGAAAGGGAATAGGAGGATAAGGTGACGGAAGAAAATATAGGAGGATATCAGTTACCCGCTAGAAGAACAAGAGGTGTGCCTCCAAAGCGGTATGATCCCTCGTATGAACCTCGGAGAGGGAAATACCCAGCACAAGAGATGCCTGTAGACAATTTGTCACAAACAGCTGTGGCATTCAATATCTCAGTTTACTCAGAGATGATTCCTGAAACAGTTGAGGAAGCACTCCAATATAAACATTAGAGAGATGCAATAAAAGTGGAGATTGATGCTCTTTCCCAGAATAAAACATGGGAAAGATGTACCATTCCAAAAGATAAAAAAGCATTAGGGTGCAGATGGGTGTTTATCATCAAGTACAAATCAGATGGGAGCATTGAACGGTACAAAGCAAGGTTGGTGGCGAAGGGCTATACACAGGTGTATGGAATTGATTACTCAGAAACATTCTCTCCAGTGGCGAAGATTGACACTATCAGGGTCCTTTTCTCTATAGCAGCAAATAAGGATTGACCTTTACATCAATTTGACGTTAAAAATGTTATTCCCACTCAGACAAAGACATAACTTCTACTTGTTCAAATAACAAGGTGAAGCAAGGTTAGGAACAACAAATCTCTTTTGTTTATGATATCTACTTGGCAAGTTTGTTATTAGGGGTAGTTCCTACAAAGGACCGGACTAAGAGGGTTCTTGGTTTATCCATTACTTTTTGTAATCTATAACTTTGTTGGACTTATTTGATTGGACACTTTTTGAAATGGAATTACTTATTGAAAATGTTCTATCTCCTATTTGACCCTTTGGAAAACTCATAACTAACCTACCATAAGGATTTACCATTCATCATTCCCAAATTTCAAAATGTAACTCACAACTAAGAAAGGGAAGACAAAAGCTACCCATACCAACAACCATCGTCCATCACCTATAATTCCGACATCGAGCATCTCCAATTTCGAAGATTCATCTTTCTTCTTCGATGTGGTAGATTCTTAAGCTCCGTTTAGTTGGACGTCAAATATTTTCAACTGAAAATATTTTCCAATGGAAAACTTTTTACGGTGGAAAACTCATTTTCATGAAACTAACCCATTGTTTGGTTGCATGAAAAATGATTTTACATCTAAACATTTTTCGTTGTTTGGTTGAACTAAAAATCAATTACTCCTATTAACTTTTGTAATTGTATTCCCTTGTCATTTATTAACTCTTTTTTTCATTGTATTTTCTAGTTGTTTGTCATTAGATAAATTTGTATGCTACAATAATTTTTTTTATATGAAATCTACAATATATTTCTCTGATCTATTAATAACATATTACATTATACATAATATCACCATAAAACTAGAGAACCCTAAAAAATATGGTTCAACATTATAAAAAAGACCTTAAGCTAACTATAAAGGAGTACGTATTCGCAATCGAATAAGCAAACAAATTAAACATGTAAATGTATTCGCAATCAAACGAGTAAACCAATCAACTGGTTGTAATGTAATAGTTTGTACTTTTATATTTTAAATTCTAACAGTAAAATTTGTTCGAATTCATGATATAGTACGATGATTTAAATATCAAGACATAAGATTCGAAGAAAACGTACTAAATTGATGATGTTCAAAGAAGATGAAAAGAAATTGTGGATTTTCCCCTAATTTTTAAGAGAGAGAAAGTGTGGAGTAGAGAGCGGTTATCGAGAAGATAAAAATGAAAAATGTGTGAGTAGAGTTGGGCATGGGTCGAGCCAACACGCGGGCCGAGCAAACATGCTTTTGGCATGGTACGACACAAGTAGGGGTGTTTAATAGTATCCGGCCCGATTACCCGATGAGCCGAAAATAAATAGTCAAGTTTAAAAAAAAATTGATTTTTTGACTTGGGTACCCGAACCGATAAAGAATCAGGTACTCGGGTCGGATAAAATGTAATCGGGTACCCGGATACCCAAAATAATTTATTTTAAAATCGGGTTTTGCTGTTTTTGTAGGATTTCAGCCAGATACCTGTGACCCGACCCAATTTAAGCGGTACCCACTAAGCGGGAATCCTGTGACCAGACCCAGTTTAAACGGGTACATAAGTGAGAATGAAAGAAGTTCAGGAAATAAGTCGGGTACCATGTGACCGGACCTGGCTTACGCATGTACCCGCTCAAACCCGGGGTCGAGTTATGAGCCGATTTTCAAACTACCTGAAAAAGCGGGTATTTGAAAACCCCGAATACCCAGCTATGAATACTCCTAGACACAAGCACAAACGTGGCACGCTATCCATGGAGTGGCCGTAGGCCAGGTCGGTGACAACAAAAATAAAAAATTTAAGCACGAGCACAAGAGCGGCACGCCAATTTGGCATGAGGCATGGTCCGAAGCACGATATGATTTAGTATCATTTAATACTATTATTGGTAATAATATTATTATTACTACTACAGTTAATATTACAATTATTTTTAATATTATTATATTCTAATAATATAAATTAAATTATCTAAAATTAATTTTTTTCAATTCTATTATATACTTTATTTTTATTTTTGTTAAAAAAATTAGGCCAGCACAACACGCCACACCTGGGCCGTGCTAGGCCATGGACCGAATTTTAGGAAAATGTAGCACGACACAGTATGACATGGCCACAATTAGACATGGCACGACACGACACAACACGACAAGAGGCCAAACATGAGCTGACAAGGTCTATGGCGGGCACATCACGATTTGTGTCCACCTCTATGCTTGAGTTGGTAATTGCGTGAATTGTTTGTTAGTTAGTAATTTTTTTTGGAGTAAATGGATATAAAATTATTTTACTCCCAGGTTAAGCGGAAAATGTTTTCAATATGGTGTAAAATGACTTAACATTCCAAGTTTTACATTCTATATTTTACTCCAAACTAAACAATGTAAAATGGGGAAAATAGATTTCAGGAAAAAAGTTTTGCACCATACTAAACGAAGGCTTAATATCAGAATTTAATTTTATTTTTCATTTCTCTATCTTATTAAAATGTTAATTATCCATATCATGTTGAATTAATTGTGGTGTATTTAAAGTGTTAATTGTTGCGTGATAATGGAGAGTTGGAGGTTGCGTGCTACAATGTAGAACTTCCCCACGTTGCATCCCAGGATATTAAGATAGATTCCAAGTTCAATAATATTTTCTTGTCTTGACGTTCAAAATTTTTTTAATTTTTGTGATATTTATCATTGATCACTATGCTATAATAATATTGTCAGAGGTTCTGTAAATTTTTTCATGTCCTTACAAGTTATGTAATTTTGCATTTATGCTATTTAATTGATAATAATTTATCATAAGTTAGACATTTTAAGAATTTAATTTGATAACTATATTTAAATATACACCAAAAAATATTAGACCTTAGACTAGACATAAAGACCATTCCTGAAAAGCAAACTAAAAAATAGGAAATGAATGTAAAATATATTTTATAGTAAATCAAATAAGTTGACATTAGTATGAAAATATAAATCTAGACCTTTATATTATGGACTGTATTTAATTTCAACTTTGTGAACTAAACTACCCTAATTTGTCGGCATCGAGGGATACTAACCAGTAGGAAAGTAGAAAATGACACTTTGTTCCTAGTGCGAATGGATGGACTACCGGCGGCTGGCCAGTTATGGTCAAAGTTAATTCAAGTATTGAGTATGTTTTCTTTTTAATCTTTACTCCAATTTTTCATGTTTTGCTGTAACATTTGCTTTCATTCAATTTACACGCCTCCAACACCAAACTCAAACCATTTTGGAGTATTTCAAATTACATAAAGTATTGATACTATTATTGAAGCTTGATTATTTGAAATATACTTCTTTCTTTCCACAATTATTGCAATATGTAGAGATTTACACTTCCCAACCCATAATTTTAATCAGACAATTTTATATTTAGTTCTCAATAAATATAAATTATAAAAATTGATTTTTAAAAATAAAATCAAGACTAATCAAATAAAACTTCACTTGATTGTGTGTGTGCGTTCGTGCGTGTGTGTGAGGGATCCAATGAAAATTGTGCTTAAAATAAGAAGAATAAGAAGATATTTTAACCTTTCAAATAAGTAAGATCCAATGTTAGAGATTTCACGTAAAAAAATGGTTACTATAACAATAAGAAATAGTCACTATAATAGTAAAAGTAGTCATTATAAGTGAAAAAAATTATTTGGTCACTATTAGTTAAAAAAGAGTCACTGTGTATACGTAAAATATCATCAGTTGGATTTATGAGTTGAAAAGCCAAGATGTCTTATCATCCTTTCTCATTTTAAGTATTCTTCAATATATATATATATATATATATATATATATATATATATATATATATATATATATATAATTTGGATATGAATATATTGATATACGAAGTACTCAACTTTTTCAAATATGTAGCATGATAGAAAAAGATCTGGTAAAAATTTGTATAAATTTACATGTAATAAACCATAAACCTATACAGATTGCTATACATTAAATTTAAGAGGAATTGAGCGAGGGTTTAAAGGGCAATTAGGAAAAAGAATGGCCATTGTCAGTACAATAGAACTACTTGGAAGGCTAAACCATAAACAAAGTATCATGGCATCCACCAAGCATAAATCTTGAGTCGACAAACCTAACTTCTTTTATAAGTTTTTCAACAAGAAATATTTGAGAAAAAACTTTGTTGAGGACTTTGGGTGGTCCATTACAATTAGCGTGTCATGCAAATCTAGTCACTAGTTCTTCGTTGTAAGTAAGAAATGCCCACATAAGAACAGGAAAAGAATAAAGCTTTGTTGAATTAGTTAAATGATAACCCATGAAAAGCCCTGTATAAGCTCAATTATTGTGGTTTTAACCTAATTGTTGCACTCAATTTTTTAAGAATAATTGTCCAAACTCCTAAGCAACAAGACCTAAGCATTGAAATCAACTTTAGCTTCCTTGTGAAATCAAGTGTAACCTGGAAAGAGCCCAAACTTTTTAGATAGTCACATGCTCATGCTTCATTTCATTTCATTTTTTATTTTTCCATTATGAGAAAGGTGAACAAAAGCACATTCCAAGTCACTTGTAATCACCAAGGTCTGTGGACTAAATAACCGTTGTAGATCGCTGGATTAGTGCTGACGAACATTTACCATACTGCTCATTTACTCGTAATAATAGCAACAGAAATCCGCAGTAATATCAATAGATCCATTACGGCACAAAAGCTTTCCAAAAACCTGTCCTCAACCAAGTAAACTGAACATATTCAGAAATCCAGATGATTTAGAAGTCCATTTACCTGCTTCTTAGCCACAAAAAATAGCTCCACTTAAAGAATCAAGGTTCTGAATTTTAACAGAACAGTTTGGGTATACAGCAATTATGTGTTCTATTTGAATTTCCGAATAGGTTCCCTAACGTTTCTATATAACCCTCTCTTAAACCACCAAAATCTTGTAGCACCAGCCCAAAATATTGACAATTCAGATATGGCATTACCATTGTCATTGTCAAGGAATTAAATGGGGAAATCAAGATCACAGCTTTTATAGGTATCACTATCACATTTTTTCACAGCATGTACAGCTGAAAATGGATGCAAACTAAATCTCCAAAATAGCAACTACGCTATGCCTGTAGAAAAAATGGGCAAAAAGAATAATAGCTCATTTGTGGCCCATTTTTAAACCAGCCACCAATTTGAATGATGTACTATATATGGCAGCTGCTTCAATCCTAAACTAACATGAAAATCAGCCCATCAAAGGCAAGAATCAATCATAACACCCCAAAATGAATGCATGTATTTCAGACCAGCTAGAGACTGTGTAAAGGACACTGGGCTTTGTCTTCCAACTGAAAGAATTTCCTTTAGCACATTTCCTTTGTTTTTTCACTAAACCTTCAAATAATGGGACAAATGAAACACCAAAGTGATTCCCAAGTCTTCTCAAGCTTGAACTTGATCCAACAACAATCCTATGTCTACCTTAAGTAAGCAAACCAAGTCACCAACAAAACCAATATATACACTTAAGTACTTCTTATCATTACTGACCAAAATGTTGGAACATTTATAGATAAATGGATTCTAAAACAGTCTATTTCTAGAGCTGGTCAAGTTTCAGGCATTATTTCTAGATTACGTCTAGAAATGGACTGATTTGATGCACAAATTAATTTCAATTAAAACAATACCATGAACAATCCACTTCATAAACGTTTTTATTTATCAAGTATCTTATTATTATAGCCATTTCTCTTTATAATATTATAAATAGTTTTCTTCATAAATTAATAAATATAGTATACATTCTAAATACAACGAATTAATAAGATATTATTGCATTAACAAAATGAGGAACAATGATAATTGTGTACAATAGACAAAATAATTAGTTGAATTTCTTATATTTTTTATTCGTAACATAAGTAGCTATTTTAGTTATAGGTTAATAATTGGATAAGTATAATGACAATAATATTTTGTATGTTGTATTTAGTTTTAGTAGGTTGTTGCTTATTTTCGGTTTTTTTTTTTAATTCATGTGAAATATATATATACCATGAGGTTAAGAAAAAAGGAATTGAACGGGACAATCACAAAATATGTAAGTACAGGGAATCAAACCCATGTCAAATTACAATTAAAACTTTATACAAGTAGGCCTTTTATCATTGAGATAATTCAACTGATATGATAAAATTTACACACATTATATTTATATCCCTTTTATTTTTATCTTAGCATTAAAAAAATAGACCTTATTTGACGGGTCCGTGAGCGGCTGCATTGTTAGAACATAGTTTAAGCTTCCCCTTGATTACCTACTTGGCGGTTAGTTTTATAAAAGTCTATGGCAATGTCACTTGCCTTGGTGCTACTAACCTTGTAGTTGTCTGGTTGTCATTATTCTGATCCATTCTTCATTGATCCAAATGAACACGGAGTGTATTTGATGTTGCACTCAGGGTTCATCGGAAAATTCAAGAAAGGGACATAGAATTAGGTCGTAATCTCGGAAACTAGATCCCTAGATGGCTCGACAAGATAAAACTGTCAGCCAATATTCGTGGTGCTCCACACAAGTTGCCACCAGGAAGTCATAACCACGACGCTACCATGACAAAGCAGACAACAAACTATCACCCGAAAAACGATAGAAACACCCATTTTACACGTTTCTATTTTTTTATTTTTCTTTTTATTTTTGTTCTTTTTCCATCATCTTCCTAGATCTAAGCTTGCTATACTACCGAAATTCAGCTATGGCAAAACAGCCAACGATAGAAAAATAAAGCACAAAATACAACAATCTTTCTAAACATCAATATAATCAATGAAAATTAACTTAAAATTGCTTAAAATCAAAATATTATACTCATTTGAGGATGAAAAACCAACTAATTCTCTTATACGGTTCCAACCATTTTACCTAGGTGGTAGAACTGTGTATTTTATACAGTTCTAATTTTTTTTAACTTTTTTTTATATAAATGATTAATTATATTATTAGTTAATATTTATTAATTAACATTAATAATAATACGTCTAGATAAGTTAATATTAAGTATTAGTTAATTAATATTTAATATTTAATATTACGGTAATTAAAATTCCAAATTAAATTAGTTAATATTACATTACGTAACTAAGATATTAAATTATTTAATCTTTAAAGTTATTAATGAGTTGTTATTTAGACAAATTAATGTATTGCAGCTAATTTTAAAAAATAACTCAATTGTCATCCATTCAATTTCTATAAATTTACGTGTAAATATTTCTAGTTAGATACACCCGTAAGGTTACTATAATAAATTACATAATATCTTGATTCATTTATAATTATTCATAGTAATTTATTTATTTAATTATTGTTTTACATGATAGTGCGTCACCAAGTTTCAATTTCCTAGCTTTGCAACGGTTTGCATTGTTAAAAACCCAACCATCTAGCATCACTCAATGCCTTTTTCTCCCATAATGCAATTAATTATTGTAGAAAATTATTTAATATTTAATAAGTTAATAATAATACATATTATTTAGATAATATTAATAATAATATATATAATTACTATATATAGCATAATAATCACTAATTAATAAGTTTATATTAATAATAATACGTATAATAACTCATAATTTCATTGTATTAATTGCATTCTATATTAAATAAGTTTATATTAATAATATTACGTATAACTACTCGTAATTCCATTGGTTTAATTACATTTCATATTAAATAAGTTAATATTAATAATAATACTTAATCATAATTTTATGTTATAGTTATATTATGTTTAATAGTTAAAATAGTTAAATCATATAATATTTTTAGTTACTATGCTTATGCTTTTGATATTTACGTCTATTTCAATATTAATGTTGTAAAACTATAAAATAAAATTCCGTATTAAATTAGTTAATATTAAATTTTTATAACTAAGAATATTAAAGTAGTTAATATTTAATTAGTTAATAATAATACTTATTATTTTCTTATTAAATTAGTATAGTTAAATCATGTTTAATAGTTAAATGAATATTATTAGCTTATTAACTACTTTATATTCAAGTTTGATATTCAGGTTTATTATAGTATTAATTAGTTATAATTTATATTTATTTATTACTTATTATTTATCATTAATATAAATGGAATTAGGTACCTAAAAGGCATGGCAAGGGTGATTTAGGTCTGAGACATCCACGATCCCGTGGTATCTCAGCTTCTACACAAGGGAGAGAGAGGTTGTACGGTTGCACCAGTTATATGAGGATGAGGTAGATGAGGATTCTTATGATAACTTGGATAATTACGTGATAGATGACGAGGATCAAGATTATGGCGATATCCCAAACTATGATTTGGGTGTTGCTAGTGCTATGCCAGAAGAATAATTAGAAGAACAATATGTTAGAGTGCGCAAAGACATGGATGGTAAATTTTCTAGTGCAACAACATCGAGTTCTTCTTCAACTGTTTCTAGCCCGAGTAGTGAGAGGAATAAGGTGGATGACTCTTGGGTTGTGAAGGGTGGAGTTCCCGACGGCCCAATCAAAGGGAACGTGATTCCTAGCTTATTAGGTCACATTACAACACAAATATTTGGGTTGGCAAGGAGTCTAATACTTACTAATAATATTTAATTAATAATATATTTAATTATTTATTATTAAGTTAGGAAAAATCGTCCCAGAAATTGTGAAAAAATTAAACGATTCCTACCCATTTCCTCACCCTCAAAATCGTCCAAATTGGTAAATATTTGGGCGGTTCTTGTGGGTAAAGAAACGACCAATTTGGACAGTTTTAAGGCACACAAAACCGTTCACTTTGGATAGTTGTAAGGCACACAAAAACCATCCAATTTGGATGGTTATATGGGTCTCTGAAACATCCAATTTGGACGGTTTTCAAGAACCGTCCCCTTTATTCCGTTTAACCCTCTAAAAATCGTCCATTTTTCACATTATATTTATGCTCCAAACGTCTGCTTTCTACAATTAATGCATGGTCTAACCGTCCAAAATAGACATTTCTCTTTATTTGCACGTAATTCCATTTTAACTAACATAATTCTACAATTATGACATGTTTATTAGTGAAATCATATGTTTGTTAAGCCAAATTAGATACATTTAGATAACTATAAATATAAAAAACATAAACTATTATAACTAACATATATAAATAAATGCATGTACTTAAACCTAATTACATAAAACAAAATAGAATGAACTACAAACATCGAAATGAAATGGGTATAAGAACAAAGTGTATCTCATCCGACATTGTTCAACTTGAGCTAAGAAATCTGAAATGTGAAATGCAATGCTTCTGATTATAACTAAGAAATGAAGTGGAGAGGTAAAATGCTTCAGTGGGTGAGAAATGAAATGAGGTAAAATGCTTCTAATCGAAGGAAGTAGAGGTAAAATATTGAAGGAGAGGTAAAGTCTTCTAACTAAAATGTTATACGGAGTGAAATATCATTGAACTGAAAAACTCAAAATAAAATGAACTTTTATTGAGTGGTAAAAGTAAAAATACATTTAACGTATATAAATAAGAACTAAAGGAAATTTTGACATTTTATATAATAAATGTTTAACAAACCTCTTTTCGATCTCGTAGCGAAAAATTGGGATATCCCCGAAATGGTAGTGGTGGACAGTCATCAATGGGGAGCACTCACTTCTTATCCCCGTCCCCTCTCTATCGTATCTTCATAACTCATAATAAAACCCTCCTAAACCCTAGTTTTTCATCGAATATTTGTTCCTCCTCGTCCTCCAGTCCTAATCGGCGTTCCGATTCCGGCGCATTCCGCAGTAGACGCTTCGAATTTGAAGACGAATTCGAATTCGAATTCGGGAGAAGAGAGAATGGACGGAATTGGTGGTTCGATGAAGACGACGACGACGGCGCAGAGTTTGGATCTTGGGACGAGCCTTCCATTGCTATCGACTGGGTTTTCAAGGTATCTCTTTTCCCTCGAATTTCTTGCCATTATATTTTACCGTTGTCCGGATTTTTAGTTGTGGAATTACTAAATTTTGATATACAGTCGACGTGACTATTGATTTAGGACTGAGGGAATGTAGAGTTATAGCGATATTCTATTTTTTGTCTAGATTTTGTTGTCGCATTACTAGATTTTAGTTTGCTATCACCGCGACTATTAATTTGGGACGGATGGAGTATAGTGTTTGTTTATGATAGTTGTGAAGTAATACGTGCTGGTTGTGCTTCATATACTGAAGTTGTTGAGGAATGCTATTTTGGTTATCATTCCATAAAGCATGACTTGGGAAAAGAGTTTGGCTGAGCATTGGAGCTACATATGGATTTGATGTGAATTTTCCATTGACTTGCAAGTTCTATACTACAGAGTGTACAGGAATTGACCAACAGTATTGAAGCTGCTGACTTAGTCACTGTTGAGGTAGCTGTTTGACAATCCTGGATTAGTTCCCCTTAGAGTGCTTAATCATTTAGGCTCGGCTCAAGCTCATCAAAAAATTGTTGAGCTCAGCTCGAGTTCAAAGTTCGACAAGTTTGTAATTTTGAAGCTCGGCTTGAGCGTGAAAAAATTGCATTGAGATCGGCTCGAATTTAAGCTCATCAAGCCAACTTGACTAAAGCCAATGCATAGTTCAAGCCCAAATAAAAGACCATACAAATAGTTCAATATCAGGCAGTATTTGAAGTTCCTTTCGTAATGCACCTTTCCCAATCACGGAATCACCTACTCTCCATCTTTCAATGTGAGAACTTCTGAAAAACAAAAATTAGACCCTTCCTTCATTATGTTGGCTTCGACTAGCTGGCTTTTACACGTCTTTCCCATCTCCAACCAATTTCAAGGGTGTATCTAGTTTTCTACCATGACTTTGAGGTCAATAGAGTAAGGCCCTGCCAGAGTCACTTGTGACCACTGTAAGAATGTGTCAATATTCAGAATTGCTGGGAAACTGGATAAATTTGTGCTTCATTAATGTCTTGACAATGAGACTGGTGTCTCTATGGCATCCTCAACGTAGATAGTTTTTGCTGGGAAACTAAAGTTGAAGTTTGAGTTTCCTTAATACAAGAAATCTAATGCTAGTGAGATATCTAGTAACGTAAGAAGTTTGTCGGCCCACATCATTGTTCTAACATGGTTGAGTGTTTGTGGTAGTGAATTAGTTTCTCTCAGCATCCTTGTTGTAGCTATCCTCATTGCGCTGCAGCTTTGAGTATGTATGTATGTATATGTATATATATATATATATATATATATATATATATATATATATATATATATATATATATATATATATATATAATTGAGCTTTCGAGCTGAGTTGGCACTTGCTCGGCTTGGTTCATTGAAGTCTCGAGCCGAGCTCTATTAGCTTAGTTCATTGAGTACCCTAGTTCCGCATATAAGCTCTTTAAATGCGTTGTAGGTATATGCTAGTATAAGACTATGAGCCTAAAAAGTTGGGCCTACTTTGGGTGAGGGAAAATTTACCTCTATGTTTTACCTAGAGACAGTTGATTAGTCATTGAATAGACTTAGGAACTTCATAAGTAGAGAGGTAAATAGAGCAAATCAGGGCAGTTAAATTTGTGATATCATTGTTGTAAGTGTAAGTTTGCATATGTGAGTCAGAGACCAGGAGATGGATAGGGGCCATGGGGCTTTGCTGATAAAGGTTTACAAAGAATTATCAGTAATAACTGGGTAATGCTAGTGATGAGGATTCTTCTCCCTCAAACTGACTTGGAATTTATCTGGTGAAGCTAGTATAGGAATATGTATGGATGTCAGCCTGATAAGTTGGGGGTTATTTTGGTTAGGGAATGAATATGACGTAACATCATCATTTGTATTGGTCTGACTGATGAGGTGGTTATTAGGGTTCAATTAGCATGTCTTCCCTTCAAATATTTCTGTCTATATTCTTGACTTATTAGGTCTATTTGCTTGAGCTTTCTTTTCTACCCATAACACGATTGATAGCTCAGGGCTTGCAATGCCAGAATATTATTGTTTTTATTGAACTGTTTTGCCCCCCACATTTTAACATTTTTTGGAAAATTGATGAATTAATCTAATTTTGTTTGATGAACACAGATATTCAAAGCCTTCGGTTGGATGGTTCCAGCTATTATGATATCAAGTTACTTATCACCACTGCTGGGGACTGGATCAAATTCATTAATCATGGCATTGGTGCTTCCCTTGGGGCAAACAGCCCTTTCCCTAGTTATGGATAAATTGTGGGGAGGTCCAAGTTCTAGCCCGAGTTTCAGGCCCCAAGCCAGGCCGAGGTCTAAGTCCAGGTCTAGAAGCAGGTCTAGGAGGTCCAAGAGAAGTCCTTTTACTGGAACTGCTAATCCCGCGAATGGGGGAGCACGAGAGGCAAGATCCCGCCGAGGTCCTGTATATGGTGGCTATCATTCATGGGGGGCAGCTAAGAAGGGTGAAAAAGGCAGTTCAAAATTTGGTGGCTGGGATGAACTGGATCAAGATGTAACAAGCAATAACAGCTTCGCCAATGAGCAAAGGCAAAAGTTTGATGCGCCCGAGAGGGAATACGCTGAGACTGGTAAATTGAATAGGATGATAAACAGCGACAAGCCACTGATCATAAGGTTGCTGATTGCTGTATTTCCATTTTTGGGTTCATGGACAAGGTTCTTCTTCTAATATGATTGTAAATAACAAATAATTAATAACATTATACATATTTAGGCTATGAATATGTGGTTTCTAGTCGTACGAAAGATACGAATGTCTCGTCAGCTTCTTCTGGTCTCAGTTATTTTAGCTTAAGATATCTTTGATGAACTAGCATAATTTCAAAATTCTAGGAGCAGTTGGCATGAATTCATTTTTAGGTTAATCTTAAATACTTCGCATGTATCTTTCCACTATTTATAACTGGAACAATTAAAAGTTTCTGAAGTGGAACTGACCACCTTGGCAAATACTTACCTGATTTCTGTAAGCGCAGATATCCATTTAACCCAAGAGATTAACACGATGGAAGTCTAAGAGATCACCTCCCATGATCTCCATTTGTTTTTAGTGTTTGTCTCATTTTAACTAAAAATCTCTCATAAAAATTATTAAATAGGCCAAACATTAAAGGATGAAAAGAGTATTACAATACAAGTTCAACACCTCAGGTATAAATCATCTAAAAGTTAGTTTGATTTCTCCAGACTGAAACAAATTTCAAATTAAATGATTCATCATCTGAATACTTGGTATCGTTTAAATTGAATTTATATGAAACAAACTTGTTCCTAGTACTTTGTTTAATGGTATAAGACGTTGGGGTCTACTGTCATTGTGGATCATAGGTGCCTATTAGACTTGTTCAAATGGGAGGGGCCCTGTTAAGGGTCCTTGACCGGCTCGTTTGTGAAAGAATCTAATCCATAATGGGCCTAATGAGTTAGTCTCTTAAATTGTTGTATTTTATTTGGCCTTTAGTGGGTTAAGTCAGGTCAATAATGGGCCAATAGTTTTCAAGACTTTTTAACACTATCAGGTAATGAATTATTTTCATTTAATTGTCAATGGCATACTATTTAATTGTCAATGGCATACTACCAAAGATTGGAGGTGATACATGTAAATAAAAACTATACTCTTTTTCGACGACCCAACTCAGCCCGTTATGTATCTCCTTTGTCCCGATCTGGTCCATTTTGTTTTTTCTTTGGCCTAGACCGGCCCATAATACTTGTGACCCATCCCAACTCTGACCTGACCCAATGCACAAGTCTAGTGGCTATAGAACTATTAGTTGATGGTTAAACTTAGTGCACTGTGCACATATTGTTAAACAAACTGCTAACAAAGGCAACACCAGTTAAAAAGAATTGTACTTGGCAAAGACGTATTTCCGGTACCAAACCATACATTTGATGAAATTTCCCAGACCCAAATAGATTCTAACGGAATGACTCGTCGTCCAAAATGGCTTAAATCGAATACACGTGAATTTGACTCCATCCCAATATGTACTGAATGGTTAGACAAAAGATTTGTGTACCTGACAGTCTGACACCCCTTATGGTGTATCACAGGAGTCTACATAGCTACTAGTTTATTGCAATATTCTGTCCTTGATTATTTGTCGTATTTGATTTTTTGCGGTCTTTTAAACACGACTTTAAATTTTTTTTTATCCAAATTCGTAAGACAAAAAATTATGAGAACTTGATATTTTAAATATTATTTCGAAATACATCAAACAAGATCCCACTTAAATATATTATTTCTTATAATATAATGAAAATTTATAATTAAACTTTTACTTTTTAAATAGAATAGGGCAAAAATTAAGGGTCGAACAAGTATTAAAATTCAGTCACATACTGTAAGAAAGCTATTAACAGAGGCAGCATAGATGAACAGCACAAAAGTAGAACCACAATCTTAGAAAGTGATACTCCAAACTCAATGACACATATGTTCGTCAATCGTTACAAATGACCCTACACTTTTGTTGTTTAATTGTTTGAAACTTCTTATGCCTTAGCGTATATTTCCCTCCACCGCGCAAAATAAATTTCAGCATAAACTATCCCTTTTCAAGCCAAGTTGCAAAAAAAAATGAGTGGTTCGCCTAAATCGCATTGACTTCTGCTCAAACAGTAGACTTGTGTCAGAAACTCGTGAATATTTGGCAAATTTTTACATCAACCACCTTTGTGTTTCATCTTGAGCACGAAAGTAGCCCGTAGCCATCAACTTGCCCATAAAACAAAGATGGCCCTTCCATTCGTTTATTTGAATAGGAGTATATATTATTGGTGCCATTAAATATGTGATGGATGGAGCATTCCTGTCTTTTTGCAAGATTTGGCTGTTTTCTTGCGTGAAAAAGCCAGCCAATGGCCTCTACTTTTTTTCATGGACAAAGATCGACCAAATACTTCATATATATCGAGCGTTGTGTTTGATATAAAAGCTACGTATAAATTTCAACTATATTTGGTTAGGACTTAGGGGACTGGATATATATGCTTGATACAGTTTTGATCACAATATCTTCGTATCATCCATCATGTACTCTTAATTTATGTCATTTGATAGTGGTTCACTCTCAAATATAAAGTACAGAACAAGTTTTATTATCTCTCACTTACAATAACAAAAATGTGTTAACATATATATGAAAATAAATTGGGTTGAGAACTATCCTAAGGAGATATAATTAACACATTACATTAATGAGTTAGATCATTTTAGAGAGAAGATACGGAGTATATATAAATGTATAGAGCAAAAATATAATAAATAATTTATTATTTCTCTGTCTTCACTAATTATTTGGGGTGTTGGTGGGGTTATGATTCGATTTACGGTTTTGTGATGATGTTGAAAAATTTGGTTGTTTTCGGTTGGTTTTATGACTGCTGTGCATGAACGTATTTACTTGATTATTTTCGGTTGTTTTAAGGTGTTGTGTATGTTGTGTTCGTTTCTAGGGTTTTGGATTTCTGGTGTTTTGGTGTCTATGTTATGGTGGTTTTGGATTGGATTCGTGGTGGTGTTGTTTCCTAATCTAGGGTCTTGGGTTGGATTTGTGGTGTTGTGTCTGTTTCTAGGGTTTCGGCTTGTATTCTTATGAATTCTGGCCTTTAGTTGGATTTCCTACATAATTTTAGGGTGTTGTTTTTTCTTATGAATTCTAGTTTGTTTTCAAGGGTTTGTGTATTTCCAGGGGTTTTATTCTGGTTTGTTGGGTTTTATGTATGTGTTGAGTTGGTCACTGTTGCTGGTATTGTGGGTTTTAAGACTTTTCTTATGATATTCAGGCTGTTGTGTTGGTTTTATCGTCTCATGTTGGGTTTTATTGTGTTGTTGCTCTGGTCTCATGCTGGTTTTGTTTATTTTATGCTATTTTTGTTGGTTTTATGCTAGTATGTTGGGTTTTATGCTGGTTATATGTAGGGTGTTGGTTTTCCAGGGGTTTTATTGTTAGTTTAATGCTGGAATCTTGGGTTCTAGTGTTGTGTTGTTGTGGTTTCATGCTGGTTTTGTTGGTTTTATGGTGGTTTTGTTGGGGTTATGCTGGTATGTTGGGTTTTTTATGGTGCTATTTAGGGTGTTCATATTCCAGGGGTTTTATTGTTGGTTTTATGCTGGTTTTGTTGGGGTTATGCTGTTATTTTGGGTTTTAGATGGTGTGTTCTTAAGGGTGTTGGTTCCCAGGGTCTGTTTGTTGGTTTTATGATGGTATATTGGGGTTATATGCTGGTATGTTGTGTTTTATGCAGGATTATTAGGGTTTTTGACTGGTATGTTGGGTTTCATTCCTGGTATATTTGGGTTCTATGCTATTATGTTGGGTTTTATGCTGGTATGATGTGTTTTTGATGGTGTTGTGTCTGTTTTCAAGGGTTTGTGTATTTTCTTATGAATTGTAGTCATTTTGGTGCTTTTGTGGTGGTTGTGTGTCTGTGTTGTTCTGGTTTTGGGTCTTTTTTTGGGGTGCATGTGCATGTTGAGTTTGGATTTATGTTGTGTGCATGTGGTTTTGGGGTCTGTGTTATATCTTCTATGATGAAGGAGTGTTACTATATTACTATTGATTATGTTTAGTTGGACAATAGGCCAATACTATTTAGGCATGTCTGGTTGATAAGGCGTATTGGGTGGCAATGACATAGGCAACACACTATGAACATGTGAAATAAGATTTTAATCTGAGAGATCTAGTCTCAATGATGAATGAACTGTCTAGGAGTAAAGTTATGTGTGTTCAATGGCCTTGTTATTGATGCCATATGCCACCAACAGTACATTGCATGTATGGATTTGTTTGCATTTTTGTCCAATTGAACATGTTGATGTTCTATGTGAGGAAAAGCATTAACCTGAGAGGATA
Source organism: Dysphania ambrosioides (assembly GCA_026401315.1). Lineage (NCBI taxonomy): Eukaryota > Viridiplantae > Streptophyta > Magnoliopsida > Caryophyllales > Amaranthaceae > Dysphania > Dysphania ambrosioides. The sequence goes on from CM048666.1 coordinate 4,242,118, forward strand.
TATGATTCCAAAGCATGTCATTGATTGCTCTTTGTGTTTAACACATTACAAAAGTGTCAAAACTTCAAATGGTTTCCAAAAAGTTTCTAAACTCTTAAACCATTTGAACATTTGACATGATTATGTGTTTAGCAATTACATACAACAGATTCATGCATGAATTATAAGTTTAAGTTAAGATTTATCGAACTATGATCAACTTCATGTGCTTCACTGGTGCCTACTCCATTTGTATCATCCTCTGTCATTGTGCTTAGACCGTTGATGCTTAAATATTGATGAATGGTTGATGTTAAACACTCTTCTATTAGTGGTGTCGGAACTTAAACTGAGATTGGGAGCTCCCCCCCCCCCCCCCCCCCCCCCCCCCCCCCCCTAGTCTTTGCTTCCCTACATGTGGTATTTTGTAGTTATTGCCTCCATGCTGCTTCATTACTTCTACCATTACATGTTGTAGAGTTAGGAACACATGGTTGATGAGTCTAGGTTTGAACACTTCATATGCGTGGTTCACAGCTTGAAGTAATTCTTGAATTATCTTAGGTGCTTGCTCATGTTGTATAGCTTGTATAGCTCTGAAAAAACCTAGGTCCAGCACATTCAAATCAGGGTTGTTAGGTGGCTGAGACACCAATTGTATGTTAAATCCATCTGTTGTTGATACATCTTGGAATTGAATGTCTGATTGAAGTATGTGAGGTGTGGCATTATCTTGTTGAATCTTGATGTTACCACTTGCACCTAATGGCCATTTGCACTTAATAGCTGGCACTAATTTGTTGATGAACATTTCTTTGATCACTTCCTTTGTGATGTTCTTAATTGGCTTTATTTCCAAAGTTCCTGCCTCCCTGTGAACACTTGTTCTCTGTGCTGGCATTTCTTCAGTAAAAGGCCAACAACCAATTTTTCCATCGAAAATACACATCCCATCCTCTGAATACCTAGGTCTTGCAATGGCTGTTAGAAACATTACTTTGGTGATGAATCTCTTAGACTTTGTATGTCTGTATGGCTCTAGTTCAGATGGAGATAAGTAATATGTTTGGCTTGTTTTTGACATAAAAAAACCATTTTTCATCGACATGAACGTAATTGAACATGTCATCAAACATTGGCAAAGTATTGACATTAACGAGATGAGACATACACCAGTTTAATCTCTGTAGCTTGTTCTTTGGTGTGAGGCTTGGCTTCATTGCATTGGAATGTCTTCTAATCATTCCTTTCTTGATGAAATTGTGGACTGTGCTCTTGTTTATGTTCAATGCCTTTGCTAAAGATCGGATATTTGTTCTATTCTTCAATGGTTTTGGTCCATCGGCTGCATTGAAATGTGTTGGCAACTAGTGATATGTAACCCCTTGGCAATTTTCCATTTTTGCTCTTTGCTAGTAGATTTGTGATGCATTGGAATCTTGATTCCTCATTCATGTCATTCCTTTTTGATGCCTACTTAGTACCACATGGGCCTGTGTTTGCTGTTTGAACCCTTTGTGTTCTCTGTCTTTGTGATTCACTTGGCCCTACTCTCTGGTCTTGGTCTTGATTTGGCTCTGTTGTCTGGTTTTGGTCATCAATTGGCACTGTTGCATGTTCTTGGTCTTGAGATTGCTTTGTTGTCTGTCCCACTTGGTCTTGAGATGGATTTGGAGTCTAACCTTGGTCTTCAGTTGGCTCTGTTGCATGTTCTTGGTCTTGAGATGGCTCTGTTGTCTGTCCCACTTGGTCTTGAGATGCCTCTGTTGTCTGTTATGTGTCTTGAGATGCCTCTGTTGTCTGTTCTTGGTGTTGAGATGCATGTGTTGTCTGTCCCACTTGGTTTGTGGACCTCTGTAGTCCCACTTGGTTTGTCTGTCCCATTTGGCTTTGTTCTTGGCCATGGTGTTTTGATTGAGAAATTCGAGGGACAGCTCACCCTCGTACTCTTCTACCTGACCTTCTGTATTTGTTGATAGTTGGCCACTGTTGGATCGAAAATGAATCCCGAAAGACAGCTCAAGCATTTCTCGATGATGATTATGCTCTGAGAGAATGACGGAAATTATTTGAAGTCGGAATCTTGGAATCTTGTGGATTTTTTTTTTGGAATCTTGTGTATTATGCTCTGTACTTAATGCTTTTAAAGCTTGGTTGGTGGACTCACTGCTCTTGGTGAATGCTTTTATAAGGCCCCTACTGTGAGATTCCTTCGGATGGTGAATTGGTGAATATTTTGAATATGGTGGGAAACTTCAAATGAAATTGTGGACTTTTATTTTGGTGGGAAATTTGAAAATGATGGAAATTCCTCCCTCCCAAAATTGTTGACAGCTCTTGTAATTTGGATTTAATAGTAGCAGGCCCCACCACATTATGCCTTGTTGTACATTTACATTAAGCTAATCAAAAAAGCTATCATTATCAATTTGGTTGCTTGTTAAAAAAGTGACTTTATGAAAATGGAGCAAACAATTCTAAACAGAGGGAGTAGTATATAATATCAGTTATCAAAGGGACATTATAAAGGTACTGGCAAGCTTGTTTTCAGTTTGACAAGTGACAAGTAAGTTTTGAAATTCCTTCCATACATCTGGGGCTGTGGATGGAACCTCTTATTCGGTCAAGTGGGGTTTCTTCTTGTTGATCTCTATGGAGTATTAATTAGACAACGATTGACCACTTTCAAGTTATACAGTTCTACGTTTCTCTTTCAACCACTTAGCTTATTTTTATTACTTGTATCATCGACCATTTAAAATATAGAGATATTCGTATTGGTTAAATATATAATTGCACTCATTCACCACGTTCCTAAAAAACTCAGATATGGGATACTTTTTTTTTGGGGGGGCTGCTAAAAGAAAAGAATTATAGTTTATCTCTGCTGAAGTGGCCATTTTTGTAATGTCCTGGACATCCATCAATTTATGATCAGATCTATGCACACACACACATGAAATTTATGGTGTTTATCTTCTCTTATGGCATTTTGAGATTGGGTGGTCGTCTCTCACTTAAATTGGACGGTTGAAGACTGAAGTTGCAGAATCAAACAAAACCCTTACCTATCTATCTTTTTGTCTATTATTCTCTATTTTTTTATAACTTGTAATTTAAAATATTTATATTTTCAAATATAGATAAAGATTATAAAAATTTTATATTTTAAAATTTTATATTCAGATACTTTTAATAAGATCCATTTAAATATGTTATTTCTTATAAAACTTAACATTTGAAAGTGAGTTGTAAAGCTCTCGTAAAGATTTCCAAGTCACATGCCTAGCGTAGCTTATACTGATAACAGAGTAACGAAATTTCCAGTAGTTTTAATGTCTTGGACTTGTGGCCTTGTGGGATATCTTGAATCTGACAGAGCACCTTGCGTCATGGGAAACTTCTGCACTTTATCAAGGTCACTAGGTTGACAATTGACAAGCTTCTAGCATTAACTGTTTTGCTCATTCTTCTCTTGATGCAAACTCTGTCCTATTGCTCTAATGACTCAATCTAAACAGGTGTTTGTTAGCCAGAAATTAACAAGTTTTTTGATTAAATTTCCAATTGACAAGGCATTAAGGATATGTTTATGGTGAAACTTTTTGTGTTAATTAATGAGTCGTATGACTCATATAGTCGGATACTCAGATATAGTTAAAGAAAAGAAAATATGTCATTTTAATCTTAACAATACTTTGATATGCATTTTACGAGTATAAGAGAGCCTAAATCATACAAAAATCTATAGTATAGTACTATTCTCCCTTTGAACAAAAACTATGAAATATTATTCTCAATTTGGTAAATCACCTTATATACATAAACAAGAAAAAAAATGATTAGTAGTAGCATTTTAAGTTAGCAATGGAAGTGAAAAACAAGCAATTATTTAAAAAAAAATTCACAAAATGGCACATATAGAAACCATGATGATAGGAACTAGTGTTATTATACTTTATAAATGTACACACTTATACTATACACAAGATTGATAAGAGCGCCGTTAGAAACATCATGGAAGCAAAAAAATTGGCGAAGTTGAATAAACATTTGAACGTGCTTAGGAAAGTACCCTTGAAAAGTAAAACTTTTTTTATACATCCTATGAAAGGTGAAGTTGTAGTGATGAAAGCACAGGATCATACATTAATGGCCCTATTGTTGGTATGAGGACTAGGGGTGGTGCTAGAAGGTTCCACTTTCCTCATCATGTAGGAGGGTCTTTCAGAAGGGTCATCTTCGTCATGGTACGCATAGGCGAACCCGCCATGTCTTGTCATGTCCATACCTGCTGTTTCATCCTCACTTGAGATCCTTAACAATTTGAGCTTCTTCAGGATTAGGAAGAGAGGGGCCATTGTGGCACTAACCCACCCAAATACTACTAGGATTTGGATCACTTGGGCAGCGAGTAGTTTTCCTCCGCCGCCCATGAATAGCCCGTAGGGACGGCCTGTTCCGTAGACTTCTCCTACATACCGCTTGCTTGCGAATAGACCGGTGAAGAGGAGGCCCCACGCGCCACAGCCGCCGTGCAATTGGGCTGCCTCGAGTGGGTCGTCGTACTTGACTTTCTCAGCCAACTTGTTTAGCCCAATTAAAACCCAAGAGGCCACGAACCCGCAGACAATAGCAGCCCAAGGCTCAACAACAGAGCACCCAGCAGTGATAGCTGCAAACCCACCCAAAAGCCCGTTGCATACATCGATCACATTCCAATGCCCCACCAACAGCCTCTTACTGAACAAGGTGGTCAACGCAGCAGTTGAGCCAGCCAATGTAGTGGTGACAGCTGTCCTTCCCACACCACTCCATTGACCATAAAACCCTCCAGGGGACCCATAGGCCTTAAGAATAGTCAAAAATGAACCTGGGTTGAACCCATACCACCCAAACCATAGCAAGAAAGTCCCAAGAACCACCAAGGAAGCACTATGCCCTCTCAGGGCTACCGATCGACCCGAACTGTCAAACCTTCCCATTCTAGGGCCCTCGATGAAGGCTCCCCAAAGGCCCGCTATCCCACCAACCATGTGGACCACACCTGACCCAGCAAAGTCTATTACACCCGACCCAAACAACAAATTATCGGTATTGGTCGGACTAGCCCATCCATCCACCGACCAAAACCAATGTGATACAATCGGGTATACAAACCCGGTCAAAAACGTGGAGTAAATAAGATACGCCACGAATTGGGTCCGCTCCGCAATGGAGCCGCTGGTTATACCAGCAGCTGCGATGGCGAAGGCCCATTGGTACAAGAAAAAACTATAGTCAAATGTTCCAGAGTCTGAAGACTCAGGAATGTCACTAAGACCAAAGAAATGGCGCCCAACGAAACCATTAGAGGGTGCCCCATAAGCAAGAGCGAATCCAAAAAGGTAGTAAGATAGTGACCCAGCAGCTGCATCAAGGACATTCGTAAGCATGATGTTCATAGTGTTCTTGGCCCGGACTGAGCCCGCACATAGCATGGCGAACCCAAGCTGCATGGCAAACACTAAGTAAGCCGAGAACAACAAGTACGTGTTGTCTACGGCGTATGTCACCGTCGTGAAGCGGTCACATAGGTAAGTAGCAGCGGCACTAGCGTTAGCCGTACCGCCTAGAAGAGGAAGTAGCTCCGCAGCGTTGCACGACATTGTTGGAGGATAAGCTAAGGAGAGTAAGAAGGATATGATACCAGATGCTAATAAGTGTAAGAAGTTATAAAGGGCAAGGGACGGAACACGGTATGTAATGTACGAAGTATATATAAAACTATAAAAGATGTCGTCAATGTACTTATTGTAATAGTGTGTGTATATTCTACAGTAAGAACTATGCAGTGGGTAGATTTGGGATCTCAATAATTCAACTCTTGCTGGAATTCATTTTGTATTTGAATTTTTTTGGTTAATTCTCTCGATCTTAAATTCTAATTATGTTATAACAGAGAATATATTTAAGTGAAATCAATTTTTTGTCTTATAAATTTTATGAAAAAAAATATTTTAAATTACCGTAAAAAATTAAATGAAACCAATAAAATGGGAAAGAGGAATTAGTAGCTAAACAACCGTACAGGGAATTTTCAAAGTATACTCCATATGTATCATCAAGACATTAATAATGAATATATGAACTTTGGTATCCACTTGCACGAATGAATATTTCTTTATTTCTGAGGCTGTAGTTTTTCTATGGGGGAGAAACCGAGAAGGGCGTTGGGGGCTTAATTGGGGCACATGTATTTGGCGGATTAAGTCATGCTTAAGCAACAAAAAAAAACGAAATATTAGTCGAGATTATAACTTAAAATCAGAGTGATTATCTTACAGAATCTCTATTTTTGGGGTTTTGTGCGAACTTTAACTAGTTATTGAATACGGAGTATGAAGTAAAATGTGACTAAATCATGTATGAAGTTTAATTAATAGATATTCATATCAATTGTACGTGAAATTTGTGCCAATTGGAATTTTTATTGGTTGCATATATTATATAATTCACAACTTTTCTTTGAGCAGATCAGTGAAAATTAATGTCATAAGTAACACAAAAGCTAGTCACACTTATGATTGATTCATCATTGCTAACCATCTCATGGAAAAATGTATACTAATTACCTATTATTTTTATAAATTTGTCTAATTTTATTTAGATAATCAAATACTCCCTTGGTTCTTTTTTTTTTTCCTTTTCATTTGGAATTAAGAAATAAACCATGAAAATATTAAATATCATTAAGATTTTGTAAAATAATTTAAATTAATATAAAAAAAATAAGTTCTATTAAAAAATGATGCAAGTGGATTGAATATTAAATAAGTAGTGGAATTTCTAAAGTACTTGACATTAAACAATTAAAAAATCGACTAATGAGTTACGTATCACATAGATTAAAATAAAATAATTTCAAATGAAAAAAATAATTTAAAATTTACTAATGGAAAAAAATGAGAAGAATAAAAAAAGAAAGGAGGCCAGGAGTATAACGAAAAGTTATTAAAATAAACAAAAATAGAAACAAAGAACTTTATACTACATATATAGAGTTGATGGCTTTAAATTTAAGTCGTAAATTTTTTTATTGGTGCCTAGAAATACTTATAAACCATACAAGTATACAAGGTGGATTCCTTTGGTATTGTATTGAGAATCAATTAGGTCCATATAATTGTATTTTTGTTTTGTGGAAAATTAGATTGGACTATTTCTATCACATATGTCACTTTTGTATTGAGCTTGTCACGTAGTTCTTTTGATCAAAGAGGTGACTTTCAAAGTCAAAAATTAGTGTAAGTTCACCTCAAAATATCGAGAATTTTTTTAATCACAACTACAAAGTACAAACTAGCGCTTGTGGCACAGGTTATACCACGGGAGTTTCAAATTCGTGGCATATTTTGTTCTCACCACGGAAACAAACAAACACTTATTACATGACAAATAATGAAGAACGAAATTTTATGCCACGAATGTAAATTATACATGACAAATAACACTTATGCAGTGGCAAATAAGTAGTCTTATTACATACAAGTGTCCCAAATATTGTCCAATTTGACTTTTCGCGATATCCAATACACGATGTTAGCCATTTTTATTGTCTGGTCTAATTCATAAGATAAAAAATTATGAAAATTTGATATTTTAAAAATTTCTTATAACATAATGAGAATTTGTGGTCAAACTTTTCGAACTTTAACTTTATAAGTAGAAATGAGATAATTTTCAGGAATTGAGATAGTATTCAATTTTCATGTGCTCTCAAGAATCTATATTGCAACTGTACGTCCGCAAGACCGCAATCAACAAATCTTGAAAACCATACTCCAACAAAAGCAGTTCCTTCACTGAATTCGCTTAGGGTTGTTCAAAATTGATGATGAGGTTTGAGTAATGAATAAGAATTTGATTTTGGGGTGAAATACTGAAATCCATCCTCTACACAAAAACATGAAGTTGATTCTAAGAGTTATGCATGGTAAGTCCAGACTCAAGTGGGCTATCTAGCTTCATTCTTATCTCTGCAGTTATTATAGTAGTATGATTCTGTTCAATTTTTGAATTTTTCTGCATCATTTTTTGCTTCTGAATCTTTTGCTTCAGTTTCACTAGGGTCGCTTTGTATTAGTAAATGTAGGGGTTGGCGAAATAGTTTTCTCTTATTTTCTCAACATTTGATTATTCATGTTGCTTTTTTTTTTTTCACCGTGTAGTAAGGCCCAAATAAGATGGGGGCACCTAGGTGTACGGTGCTTACGATACACCCACTCAAAAAAAATTGTACATTACGTATACGTATATGAAAAATATATATTACGTATATGGAAAATGTATATAATACACATGTCAGTTATGTGGAATGTACATTACATTTCACATAACTGATATGTGTACTATGTATATTTTTCATGTACTTAATGTATATTTTTTTTTTAAGCGAGCTTATCATACTCATGATGTAAATCGGTAATAAGAAACTTCTTGGATAGGAGACGAAAATAAATAAAACAAAAAGATGGAATTTATGATGCATGTCATGCATCATGTGTACTCTGAATCTTGTACAAAAATACTACAATAGAACATGAAAACCGAGATTTTTTTTTTATTATTTTATTTTCTTCATCAAGATTGAATAAGTCGTTGGGAGAAGGGGGGGATTCATCAAGAATCTTTGCCATTTGCTAGTCATTATTACTGTCACTGATAAGAGCAGAGTCAAATTTCACAGCTTCAACAAATAAAGATATAAAAACAAGAAAGCAAATTCAACGAACCGTACCCGAAGCAAAAGTAAGAGTGAGACTTACATACAACTTTAAATGGTTTGTAATAATAGATGAACGAAATGTGTATGATCAAGTAAAAGTACACCTTTCTCCAACATTGAAGGTGTCAAGTGGGGATCCAAGATATCCCCAATTGCATATATATCATTGCTTTTGGATATCAACCTATTGTTTTTCTATAACCTGATTTTTCATTGCTATACTTTTAATAAGGGCCGGAAAAGAAAAAGAGGCTTTTTACAAGTGGTGGATAGAATATTTTAATACCCACATAAATAGTTAGTTGTGCTAAGTCTTACATGTGATAAAATTATAAGATGACATCTTATTACGAAAGAACAAATATGCTTACATGCCAAAAAGTATATTTATATGTCATCGCTAGTTATAAAGATTTGATTTACTTGAAAGTGTATACAAATAATTACTCCCTGCGAATAATTGTAAAATTGAACGTATTTCTTGTATGTATATATGCAGATTCGAGTTTTATTAGGTATTCTTTCTGTCCTTTTTTGTCTTAATTATAAAAATTTACTTTTTAAATATATAATGAAAAATATTTGATGGGATAACTCAAAATGGAAATTTTTTAAATAAATGGGGCAATTTTGTAGTCAATGGCTTAAGTTAATGTACTCGATAACTTAATTTCTCATAAATAGTTTTGTAACTAGAACATTAACTTTTAAAATAATTATTTATAATATTTTGAAATTCTTGTTTAACTAATAAAGTATAGTATTATACGGTAAAATAAAATCTTTCAATCTACATTTAACTTGATAAGGCAACTTTTATGATTTTACACATAATTTGTACATATTTACTAAATAAATTCCTAATGACACTTAAACAATAAGTTTAGGAGAGTTAAATTGGCACACGGAATCATTTAGAGCCCATTAGTTGGAAACAAAATCTTATTTGCAATCTAATCATAGTCAACAAAACCATGCTATTGGATATATGGAACAAAAATACCTAATCTTAGTAAGATTATGGCTTGTATAATTGTATGAGTGCATGAAGTCAAATATTTACAACTTCAACTTTTAATATATAATTAAAGCACTTTTGAAATTTTGTTGGGCACATTGATCACTCTGATTTGCTAATTACTATAATAAGAAAAAAAAATTAAAGCATGGCGAATATTCATTCATTGGATCATAACTTTGATCGTCGAGATTCCTCGTTGATTCAGAGTACTCCCACATGAATATTCAGACTAAATTGTTGAGTACTTCCTTCCAACTTTTCTTAATTTAAAATTTATTTTGAAAGATGTTGCGTTCTACCTTTCACTCTTATATATAATTAGATATCATAAGAAATAATTAAAAGAGCATGTGATGTAATGGTGAATTTTAGCCTTATTTAAAACATCCACTTTTTGAGGTTAAAGTGTAAAGCTAGCCAAAACTTTAATGAGATCAAGTAACTCACAAGCTTAGTGCAATTTTCTTACACCCAATGAAATTTGCAGGCCACCAAGTATTTCTTATGTAATTGTCTTTGAATGAGCATGGTTGCTTTCATTGGGGCGCACATACTGTACATACAATCGCACGTGAGGTGCTTGCGTCAAAGGTGCTGCTCAGGGTACCAAATCCACCATGGAAATGTTGTTTTACATAATATGAAGATGAGAGTATGAGACCAAGTGTTATAAACAACAAATGAGATACTTTCTGCTTTATTTATTCTTTTTATTTGGAAGTTTACACTTTTAAAATTAGATAGGGTTATCATTTTAATTGATTTGCCTTAATAGGTATTTTTATAATATTTTTTTATAAATAGTGTTTATTAATATGTAAATAATGATATTAAGAGTGAAGAAAATGAACATTATTAAAATCAAGTTAGGAAGAATTAAAAAAAAAATGAAAGAAGTAGTAATCTATTTAAGAGGTCAAAGTAGTTGATGGGATCTGGCTCTTGGATTATTGATTATTATCTGATCGGGTAATGAATTTTTTTCGCATTTATTTTCGCATTTATCGCCAGTAGAATATGTGGCCCATTTTCATTTATGAAAATAAAGTTTTAAAAGTTTGACTATAAATTTTCATCATGTTATAAGTAATAATATATTTAAATAAGATATAATTAGATGCATCTCGTTTTAAATTTTTTAATATCAAGTTTTCAGAAATTTTTGTCTTAAAGATTTAGAGATAAAATATTTTAAATCGTTTATAAAAGACCGTAAAAAGTAAAATAGAGAAAAAAAAAAAAAGACAAAAAGGGAGTATTAGATATGATAGCCGACTAATCGTTTAAATTAGAAGTCGGTGATTGACCTGATATCTGGATGCATAATACACTTGGGGTGAGGGGGCGTAAGACTACAAGCGATGACATACCATATTCGTAGACATTATCCAAACTAATTCTATCACATAAAGTCTTGGAATCCACACAAGATCACCCAATACATAAACAAAAGTGTAAGAATATACAAATAAGAATTGAGAAAAACATTGCATGAGCACCAAATAATCCAAACTAGCTAATTAAGCTACTCAAAGTTCAATATAGTTGCAGAATAAATCTTCTTGATTTTTAACGTGTCCAATTAATTGTCCATGCATCATCTGATCACACATTTGCACGTCTATCATCGGGGGTAGTGCTAGTAGGTTCCACCCGGGTCATCGGAAAGGGGGGCTTTTGTGACGGGTCATCCTCATCATAGTACATGTAGGCGAACCCACCGTGTTTGGTTAGATCCATACCCGCCATCTCATCTTTGGCCGAGATTCTTAAGAGACCAAGCTTCTTAAGGGCGAAGAAAAGTGGAGCCATTAAGGCACTTACCCACCCGAATATTACAAGTATTTGGATAACTTGAGCAGCCAGTAGCCTTCCTCCTCCGCCCATGAACAATCCATAGGGTCTTTCTGACCCGTAGACCTCTCGTACGAACTGCTTTGTAGCGAATAGGCCCGTAAATAGTAGACCCCACATGCCACACCCGGCGTGCAATTGGGCAGCCTCGAGTGGGTCATCATACTTGACTATCTCAGCCAGCCTGTTGAACCCAATTAAAACCCATGAGGCCACAAACCCACATACAATGGCAGCCCAAGGCTCAACAACGGAGCACCCTGACGTAATGGCCGCAAACCCGCCCAAAAGCCCATTACAAACATCAATTACATTCCAATGCCCTACTAGTATCCTCTTGCCAAACAAGGTAGTCAACGCAGCAGTTGACCCAGCCAATGTTGTGGTGACAGCTGTCCTTCCAACTGCGCTCCATTGACCATAAAATCCACCAGGAGACCCGTAAGGCTTAAGAATAGTCAAAAAGGAACCAGGGTTAAAACCATACCAACCAAACCATAGCAAGAAAGTTCCGAGCACCACCAAAGAGCCGCTATGCCCTCTTAGGACCACGGACCGGCCGCTTCGATCGAAGCGGCCAATCCTCGGGCCTACCATGAAAGCACCCCACAAGCCCGCTATTCCACCCACCATATGAACCACACCAGACCCTGCAAAGTCAATGGCTCCCGACCCAAACAACAAGTTATCGCCATTAAATGGGCTAGCCCATCCTTCAGCAGACCAAAACCAATGGGACACAACCGGGTAAACGAACCCGGTTAAGAACGAGGAGTATATAAGATAAGCTACGAACTTGGTACGCTCTGCTATCGAGCCACTGGTGATCCCAGAAGCTGCGATTGCAAAGGCCCACTGGTACAAAAAAAAACTATAATCGAAACCGACCTCAGGGATCTTGTCAAGAGCGAAAAAACGACGTCCAATGAAAGGATTTGAGGGGGCTCCGTAGGCAAAGGCGAAGCCAAATAGGTAGTAGGAGATGGAGCCAGCAGCTGCATCAAGCACGTTGATAAGCATGATGTTCATAGTGCTCTTGGCCCGGACTGATCCGGCACATAGCATGGCAAACCCTAGCTGCATGGCAAAAACTAAGTAGGTTGAGAAGAGGAGGTACGTGGTGTCCACTGCGTATGTAACCGTTGTGAACCGGTCACATAGGTAGGTAGCTGCCGCGGTGGCGTTAGCCGAGCCGCCAAGGAGAGGGAGGAGCTCATTGGCATTGCAAGACATTAATGTTAATTGTTGGAGAAAAGAGGGTGCTGTGAAAGAAGATCAGAAATGGATTAGAATGTGTGGAGGGAATTTTGGAACGAAATAGTAGGAATATGTCATATTTGTTATGGAGTACATATAAATATATATTTGAAGTAGGAACTAGTAAGGTCATAGTCTACTTCTATTCATGTGAACATATTTTGTTTTTTACATTTATATTATGTTTGATATATTTTAGTTTGTGTATACAGACAAAATACAGTGAGCTTGTGTTATTGAGATTAGTTTTTAAGGTCAAGGTCTTCATTCCTTGATATTTGTTGGATGGAGGAGGTGTGGGAAAGTGGAACTATGGGAAAATTTTAAAGTATATCAAATATATATTCTATAAACACATATTTGAATTTTGTCATTTAAAAAAACTAAAAAGAAACAAAAGTATATGAATGAGACTCATGTGAAGTGCAATTTTATATTTATTAGTAAAATTTATTTGTAAATAATAAAGTTTCTATTTTAAATAGTATAATTTTTTCAAAAAAATAAAGGTAAAAAGCAAGCTCAAAAGAAACTATACAACTTTATATTCTAATAGTGTAATTTTATGTCTATTAGTAAACTATTTGGAAATCATATATGCAACTTTAATTCTAAATAGAACAATTTTCAAAAAGAAAAATAAAAGTAAAAGAATGAATCAACTTACCTCAACATCAAATGACTAAATACCCGAATATAATATATATATACAAGAGTTACATATATTAGATATGTGGTGGGACTATCTCATGGAATTGTATAATCCATCTCAAATATCCTTCCCGTTTGTTGACTAAAAATGAAGTGATTACTACTGAATATATATTTCAGCCTTTTTTAAAAAAAAAAAAAAAACTTAACTTATTAATCAACGTAACTATGTTACCAAAGTAACAAACTATGGAGTATAAGAGGAAATTATTGAATAACAAGGCATTAAGGTTCATGATTATATTATTTTGGAATCCTTGGTTGTATAATTAATGGTAGGCAGTGTGGACAGTGGCTTTATTATGTTATTTGGAAGAGAGGTAGGAGCGTGCATAGGTTAAGAAATTGATCATCATTCTTATATGATCAAAAAGTTGTGCAAATATATGATGGTATCGCCTATCCAATTTAATGAAAACATCTACCAGAATTTAAATTAACTCTATTTTAGATGTGGGAGTGGAGATCTAGAGGTACTCTGATATCTAAAATTAAGAAAATAATTTTTTTTACACTTTAATTACTCCTTAGTACTCCGTATATACGGAGTAATACATAGCATCTGTCAGATTTTAGTCAAAATGCTGATATTTTTGTTCAAATTTATAGTATTGTTATACCAGATATATTTATTGTTATATTATATATAACTATTACTATATCAAATATAAAAATTATAAAAGATATAAAATACAGAAATATGTAAACCAAGTATAGACATTATGATCTCGGGTATAAAAATGATATTACAAAAATGTTTCATGATATATTATATCAGATATAAATTAGAAATTAAAAGTTTTGAAAAAAATATAAGAATTGAATAAGGTCGAAATTAAATTTATCAAATTTTTTCTAATATTTTATAACTCTCGATAGGAAAGTAGAAAGGGAGAGGGAAGGGGCGGCTTTAACAATACTTGTTTATTATCCTTTCACCTTTGGGTAGTGTAGGGTTATTACATTTATGTGATCTACGATGTTCTTTTATGATATTTCTATTAGGTTATAATGTTACCTATACTATATTTTTAACGTATGTAGACTGAACAGTTTTAAGCATATGGGTGAGTTGGATAAATTTTTCATATAATCTAGGCACAACGAGGACCCTAGTTATATGCATTTCAGACTAGCCAAGATTGTATAGAAGGCGTTTAAAAGTGGTGATCCAAATTGTTATCACAATATATAGTCAATAGTAGTGTGTACATCAAAGGTGTATAAGTAGGGGTGGCAAAATGTGATCCAACCCGTCAATCCAAATCGAACCCAACCCGTTTATAAAGGGTTGGGTTGAAATTTTCAACCCGATTAATTAAATAGGTCAACCCACCCCAACCTGATTAATAAATAGGTTGGGTCGGGTTGAAATTTCCGACCCGATTTTAACCTGATCCGACCTGTTTATTATTGGGTTTGATTTTTATACATATATCAAATTTAATTAATATGGGGCATAAACTCAAATCATAATTACCACCGACCAACCCTAATTTCTATTTTCTAATTTCTATTTGCATTTTGCTTTTGGCGCTCTGCCTCTTCACTCTTATTCTTCAATTTTTCATTATTTCATCTCCCCATGCCTTAACTGTCTTCTTCTTCACTTCTCACTTTCTCATTACTTTCTATCTCTTCGTGACGGCTTCATCAAATTCATCGTTTTCAATTAATTCAGGTAATTTAATAATTTTAATAGAGAGCACAAACTCCATGGTGAATATTGACTTCTCCCTCGTAAACATTAAGCTTATTTTATCGGAATTATTTTTACGATTTTATCAGAAGTTTGAATGTCTGTCTTTTATTATATTAAAACTATTATAACGAAGTTGTAACACATTGTCAAACTTTTCAATTTGGTTGTATTAAAACTATGTTAATATTTGAGATTTTTATTTTGCATTGCTTAAAACTTGGAAATTTTAAAACTCAAATGACTTTTAATTATTAAACGGGTTGGGTTGAGTCAACCCGAACCCATGACGGGTTGGGTTGGGTTGAGTTGGGTTGAAATTTTCAACCCATTTAATAAATAGCTTAGGTTTTGGTTGACATATTTCAACCCGAACCGAACCCAACTCGACCCATTGTCACCCATATATAAGTCCGGAGACTGCTTTGCGTTAATGTTGGCCGTATATTGTTTTTCCACGGAGTTGCTTGTACGTTTTGTAGGAGTTTTGCTCTTGAAGTTAAGATAGATTAAACTATTTACATTAACACTACACCTAATAATGAGGTCAAACATCAATTGGTCAAATGTTTAACAACATTACTTAATTTTAATAAAAGACAAAGCACAAGTCCATAGTTTTCGAAACTAAATTATTCATTAACCAAAAGTTAATCAACATCTATAAAATAAGTAAAAAAAATTAACAAGTATTTATCTAACTGAATCAAATTATACGATTCTTTGTGGTTTCAAAGTGGATAAGAAACTCAATTAATTAAATGTAGATGAAAACCATAGTGATATCGCAATATCTATTAAGAAACTAATTAATTTGTATGCCGATCCACAAAACACAAACTCTAAACTCTCAAATGGAGTAAACAAAAACTCGAACATGGTTCAAAATACTCTAAATAATGGAGAATATATACATTGTAAAAAAATTGTATGGCCAGTAAAAAGGTTTATCACCGTTTAAAAGACCAACGACAACCTCAATATGAATAAGAGAAGGTAGGGATTAAGGAGTTAAGAGAAAAGAGATGAACTAATTAATGTATTTTCAAGTTTTTATTTCTTAATCAAAACAACTTGAAAAATAAAAAAAAAAAGTGCCAAAAATCAATCATTCATTTTGATAATTTTAAGTTAATTGAATTGTAAGTTATAATATTTCCCACTTATTTTTGGGTAAAATCCTGCAAGATTTAAGGTGTGTGGTCGTAATATGCCAAAAAAAACAAATAGTGTAAAATTAGACAGTGGCGTACTGAGGGAGTATTGTTAAGTCATCAGTTGCGTCAGCTTGAAAGGTGAGAGCTGCAACTTGCTTAGTCTTTTAAACGAGATATCACTAATTTAAGCATAAATATATAATAATGGAATAATAAATTTGTTGTTTCACGAATAGCATTACTTGTTAACACGTTAAAAATTACATAGTAGCGTATATTTGGCGATTCGTATGAATTTTCCATGGATGTTTTATTTGTTGATAACACGGCATATTAAGGGTTATATGCAATGATTAGCATCTTTCTTCCCACCATAAACTTACTTATTCCACGAAAACAAAGTTCAGAGCGTAAAATAAGCCCCCGAATATATTAATATTTATGGCATGTTTTGACGAGAGTAATATATTACTAGGATAAAAAAAAGTCAAATATAAGCAAATAAATGTGAATATAAGAAAAAATGAGAGTGTATGATATGATTGGAAGAATATTATATAGTGATGGTATGTTATGAGGTAAATAAATAGGAACTATTATCCTAAATTTGGGAAAAATAGTTATACTAGGGGAAGGGTGGGTGACTAATATCCCAAAATAAAGGTAATAGTTCTCATTCTTCTACCTCCTACCACACCATTAGTATTTAATCAAATTGCAAATACATTATCACTTTCTTATTTTTTTCTTAAATTCACATTTATATTTTTAAGTTTGACTTTTATTATCATATTAATATATACATTACCCTAATTCCAAGCATGACCTTCAGATATTTGTACATATGAACAATATATCAACGAACTAATTAAGGTCAATTATTACTTTATATTCCATTTTAACAAACTCTTTACTCAAAGGCAAATGATAAATATAATTCTTTGGGCAGCCTATAAAAAGTAATTAAAGAAAAGTTAAAGAATTTTTAACATTATTAATTAACGTATAATTTTATTAAGAATTTCCAAGTTTATAGTGCATAACATTTTATTTTTAGTTCTAAGAGCTATATACTCTCTCTACTTCCTTTTGTTTGTTACATTTATTTTTTTACACAGTTTTCATAGCATATATTATTGATATAATATCTTTAAATAAGTATTTCATATTAAATTTACATATTAAAAAAATTATACTTTAAGAAAAATTTAACAAGATTTTACATAGATATGTTTTAACTTATTTATATCAACTAAAAATTATATATGAGTTTCTCATCTCTCTTGTAGAATATTTTAAATGGAATAAATAAATGATACGGAGGAAATATAAAGATAGTTTCAACTCTTAAGCAGGCCTAATAAACACCAGTAATTGCACCTTGCACCCAAGTGTACAATGAACATTGTGTACGCGATGAACATTTTGTACAAAGTAATGAACATTGTCGGTTTTAAAATTTCCTCCCACTAAATGCAATGATTACGAATGGATTTCCCATGCAACATGACTATCTCAATTCTCCAATATTCAGTAATTTTTTTATTTTTTTTTGCTTGTAATTCATGGAATTTGCTATATTATGTATATTCATTTATATGTAAGTTAAATAGTGGAATTTGTTTGTCAATTCCCCAACATGACTAATGTTCATTAGAGATAAGTTAAATGTTCATTACAATTGAGTATATTGTTCATTCTGTTTATATGTAATGTTCATTATATGTGAAATTTATTACGTAATTTTCAATGCCTTTAACATAATGTTCAGTGCCTTTGAAGTGTATGTTCAGTGGCTTTGAACATAATGTTCAGTGCCTTTAAACGTGATGTTCATTGCCTTTGAACGTAATGTTCAATGTTCATTTTAATATATATGTGTATAGTGCGTGTATATTCCCAATGCATTGTTTATTGTTATAATACTTAATGTTCATTCGCATAATATATAATGTTAATTACAGAAGTATATAATGTTCATTTTAATAGTTGTGTACAATATGTGTTTATTTTCATAGTAACTAATGTTCATTGTCATAACACTTAATGTTTCACTAGATTAATATTGAATGTTCCTTACATAAATATAGAATATTCATTTTTCAAATAAGTGAACAGAACGTCTACTATTCCCAATGCAAAAAGTTCATATCTATCTTGATATATTATGTTCATTGTTATAATATATAATGTTCAGTGCGATAATATATAATGTTCATTTTCATTTTTTGTGTACAGTACGTGAACTATTTTTAATGCAAAAAGTTCAGATTTTTAAAAAACACTTGGACCTGTATTACTCCCACTGCAAAAATAGTTTTGTTTTTCCCAATTATGAAGTCAGTTACATGGGGAATAATGAACATTACGCATCCCAATGTTCATTGTCTTGTAAAAAAATGTTCATTCTGTTCATTTTCTATGACATTGCTTACGTTTTATATGTATTAATGATGCGTTTTGAGCCAGGTACACGATACTCACTATGCAACCGGGTTCATAACACAGTTAGGTCGATAGTCATTAAGACAACAATAACTTGATAATGACAATAATAGTGCAACACTTTAGTGCTTGACTGAATAAAAGTAATGCCACCACTGCCCTGCCCACCGGACAATAAGACAAAATCAAGCATTATGGCAGTCAGTAGCAACTAACAAGTTAGCAACTTTTAAAGCTTGACATTATGCTGCTGTTCCTTTGAAAGTGGAAACAGAGGAGAAAGAAAACTATGGATCAATAATTTAAGTAGACATGATAGGAATCTTTTACTTATCATGTATTAACAACTTAACAAGTGGGCAGGATTCATGTATATAAGCATTCTAACGTCTTGTACCTTTTCATCCTCCAATAAGCTACCGTACATTTCTTTGAAAGAGCTAGAGTACTGCCCAGTACGAACTTTAAAAATTAATTAGTTGTATTAAAGTTGATCTTTGGATGTTAAACAGAAGAAATTAATTCTATATATTCCATTACTCTCAAATTTTCTATTTGTCTCGTTCAAGGTGGGCATGGGCTGTGTCGACTCGAGCCTGTCCTCGTGCTCGCCTTAGCTCATGGTTCGATATATTTATTGTGTTTAGCGGGTTGTGTTATATTAGGCTATGGACTTGTCCAAATTATTTTTGATTTTTTTGGAAAAAATAAAATACTTATAAAATTGAGAAAAAATTATATTAAAATTTTAAATTGTATTATAAAAATATATTTATTTTTCAATAATCTAATTGGTGATTGAAAAAAAAACAAATCTATAAAATTTCGTTCATTAATACGAAAGTAAACATTTAGTTACAACTCTTCTAGCTTTGTTCTTCTTTATCTCCTTTTATTCAAGATCATCGGTCAATTGAATTGACTGAAAATTACTAGACCTCGAATGACCAGTAGTAGGTGTATTATCGTCGTTGTCATTTTGTATAGTGAGTGATCATCGACATCCAACTAATCTTTGGAACATAAACACATTACAATTACTTTGATTTCCAAGACTTGTTCTTCTATCATTTAAAACTTTTTCACGCTTTAAAATTAACATCCTAAAGTCAAAATGTTGTTCCCATGACTTTGAAAGTTTGAAGAACTATTGTACAAATTAATTGATCTCAAAATGGATTATAAAATAGTGTATAGAGTAGGTCGATAGTGAGAGCTAAGAAGCAAAATAAAACAATTTTAGTGAATTAATCAATCTGTTATCTTAGATTTGATATTCGCCACCTGATTCGAATTTGTTTATCATCAAAAAATAAATTTTCCTTTCCAGTTTGTCGATTAAGACAATTGCGTTGAAATTTAAGAAAAAATCTCTATTAATAAATTCTTCAAAAGTCAAAAGAAGTTATTGAGAAATTAAGACAACGAAAAATAGTGTATGGGCGCAACGTAGTTTAGTTTATTTTGAATAGTAAGGATATCGACACAATACCACATCTATCATCCATAGATAAGACAGCCCACCAATAATAAAAATATTTAATGTCGTTGGCGCAATTGTAGTTTGGTTTTTTTTTTTTATTATTTTTTTTTATAGTAGCAATCCAATGTCAATAATAATTTAAAAAATATTTAATATTGTTGAGTTGAATTTTACTATGAACGAAGTTATATCCGAATATGATGATTTAGGTCGTATGGTATAAAGAAATTATGGTAAGCACAAGTTTTGTTGATTTCAAGGGATCTTATGTGGAGGATAGGAGTATATATGCCCGTATCTTATATGCAAACGGTTTCATCACTTCAAATTATATTAATCCGATCAAGTTATTTACGCATACAACAAATTTTCATTTATATCCTAAGCAAATGTCAAGAAAAAAGAAATCGTTTATCAATAAAATTCGTGCATAAAACAGATCGATATACTCCATATTATATTTCATGTTTAGTAACTTAAACTTACATAAAATTCAACTATTCATGAAATTAACTTTATGTATACAATGGGCGACCATGCATTTTGTCAAGCTTTCCTCATCAAATGAGTAAGTTAGAAGCCAAATTTTCAAGTTTAACCTTTAAATATCAATCATTTTGTCAAGCTTTTTCTCCGAGGCAATAAAACTTTCAAAAAGTGTTGTATATATACAAGACACGATAGTAAAAGCGATATCTCGATATAACAAAAATTATATTTCAACACAACATAGGTCAATCTTTATCAATTTTGAAAAATAACTTTTCTTATATTAATGATATCACTTTTACTGAAACACAATAATTACTCAATAACTTTAGTTTAGCTACTGACCATCCTGATTTGGACATAATAGTTCGTAATAAAGGGGCAGTCCACTTTTATCAAGAAAAGCTCAAGGCTGAGATTCCATCCTTATTCCTAACCAGGCTTAATGAGAAATCCACATGTAAATCAGTAGACTGGCAGGCTTAATACATATGAAAACACGCATGACATAAAAGCCTGTATAAATAATTGCTTCACTTGTCATCAGTTTAGTTTTGTTAAAAGTTCTTCAAAGCACAACCATTTCAGTGATTAATTATACGAAGTGCTAGTTTAAGGACCTCTGTTCGGATCAGTTATCATAATACTAGTTGAATTTACATCACCTTCACACTTAGTTCCTGACGCAAGGAACCGTAAGGGACATGTTGCATCATGAATCTAAGAAACGTAAACTATTTCTACAAACGAGTTCTATTGGAGAAAAACAATGGTAAAGGCATATTTTACACCACCAAATAATGTTGATTACGCTTTAGTATATGTAGACAACCACCGGATGGTACAACAAGCATATCAATTATCACTCATCCTTTTTAGACTTGAGTTCTTTTGCAAGCAAGACCAAGCCGATTGCAGCAAACCCAGACAAAAATGTCGATGAATAGAAGATCACAAGCAGAGCTACTCTCAAAGACTGCATTCAGACAAAAAGTTAGGTTGGATGCTTTATCATTGAGAAAATCACATAGCCAAATAGATTCTAAGCTATTTATAAGAACCTTCGCCAGGAGCACAGCATTATCATTTGCGTATTGTAATGAATTCTCAGGGATGCTTTGAATTCCTTGACTTATTTGCCATGATAAGATCCTGAATTACAAAGCAGGGGTTTTGTCACAAGGCAAAACATCTAAATTTTCGATGAAAAATCCAAATAATAGTAGCTTCACTCAGTAGCAAGGGGCTTACCCAAAAACAACAGCGATTACTGCACCTATATTTGCCTTTTCAGGTGTCACTGCAACCTGAAGTTCTCCAAACTGCAAGTGCAGGAACACATAAGAATCAAGTTTATGAAACTATAGTCGTTAGGCAGTAGCATCTATTATCATGTAAAAAGGGCACCAAGAAGATAGCTCACCTTGAACATTCGAGTTTCAACTTCTGGGCGTTCCTCGGTAGAAAAAGGCACAGCAGTTGCAGATAGAAGCTTCCCAACAGAAATCATTGAAAATGCAATCTATACTTGTTGCAAGCAGCCAAGAATACTGCTATTTAGGAATGCATGATTTAAAAATTAATTACACTAAGGAGAGAACATGGATCACTTCATAAGTGACTTCAGTTATATCAGTCTCTTCAGCCCCACAAAAAGAGTTTTTCTGCTACTCATTTATGTGCAAAAATAATAAAAAAGCTTATTGTTACCAAGTTTGACTTGGTTTAGTTATGCATTATAAGAAAATGTTAAGGATGGACCATACCTTTCCTAATTCTCCTTGGCCATATTGTCCCATTGATTGAAATCTTCTTCCAGCAGACTGCAATCGTTTACCAAAAGCTACCAAGGAAAATGCTTCGGGTGAAGCTTAAGCATTACATATTGCCGATGCAAAATGTCCAATCAAATCTTACCTGATTTTGCATTTTGAGACAAAGAAGTCTCCAATAAAGGGAGTTTCTTTGCTAAAAAGGAAGAAGTTGAAGTATCAGCTGTTTCCCAAGCACGAGCCAGATTCAACAATGTCTCCCCCAGCTCTTGGCCACACTAAAAAAATTTATTTTAGTAAATCAAAATAACAGTACAACATGTTGCAGATATGCACCAAATGAGTAATTTAACATATCAAGATTTTATCAGAAAACACAGCGCAACAAATTACTCCAATGCTAAAATCGGCACAAATTGCATATTACAAGTCAGGTATTCAGAAGGAAGCTAACATTCAAAGGAAGAGGAACTAACTACCATATTACAGTCATTAACTCAAATGAAACAAACAAAGCACCCGTGGACAGGAAAGTGAAGGAGAACAACTGATTTATCATCAAGATCACAAAGACAAAATTCCCTTTGATAAAGAAATAGTCATCATTGCATACCTCCAGTCTCCACATTATCACATGATAGAAATTAGATATATCATCCCCTAGAAGCATTTTGCAAAAGTTCAACAGAAAAACATATTTCATCTGCCATATAAATATCCCCTTCATGTTTGGTAGCCTATCATAGCAAATTCAGTAGGGAAAAGACTGATTCATTCAAAAGCCTAGAGAAGGATAAGTTTTATTGCATTTAAGGATAAATAGATATGGAATCCACTCTTGGAAGTCTAAAATCCAAATTTAAGATAACAATTAAAACTTACATATAAACTGCTTCACAATACATTTTTAAATTCCCAGAAACCTACAATTAGAGTTTCACTGATCTATAGGTTCGTTCATCATGACAAAGAAACTCATTAACCATCCATAATGATGATCCAAAGAGCATTGAACTTCTTTCTTAGTATTCGCTTTACGGTGAGATAAATGTAAAGGGTCTTAAATAAAGTTTGTTTTGCTCTATTTCCAAAAGACATCCGTTCATTTCCTTTTTAATTCTAACCAATCGAATCTCCACTTATGTCAACGATTGTGTTTGTCAATCATCAAACATCCAAGAACAACACCTTGAAGTGGACTCAACAAAGAACTTACACCTTTCAGTCAAAACTCTCAAGAAAACTCTACTCAACTCTTTGCTCTTGTGCTTAAGGGAGAAACTTTACGGCCGATAAGAAACAGGGAGTGTAACATCAAAACACATCCAAATCCAGACACATTTCAATCTTGAAAAGCCTCGCAACACCTTCAGCAGTCCCAACACAAAGGAGGACCAGAAAGAAAAAAGGTTAAGAAACAGAAAAAATTCTACAAAGCCATAGAACTCATTTAAACCCATGAAGCTGTCATCACAATATCACATCTTAATTAACCAGTCAAGCAATACTTCTTACCCATTTGTACTTTAATAATAGCCCGATGGCTATGGTACTAGTCACTCTACGCACAATCTCTAACAAAGCATTGTCACATAATCATGCATATTACATTACCTTTTGCAATTTTCATGTCAGAAAAATCGTAGCTAGCTTGGTCACTTACAAAGTCAATGAAATTGGGATTTAGCAATGTACAAAAACTACAAATGTATCAAACATATATAACTAATAGTTCAGTCCTTTCATTTTTGAATAATACTCATCCTATTTGTCAAAAATAAAGTGAAACAATGTTAGAATTTAAAGGCCAGGGTACCCCAAGTATTGAAAAGAAGAGCTAACCCATTTGACAAGTCTTAGGAGGTTCACTACTAAGGCCAACTGGTAGATGTAAGTGTTACTCCTCAAGCTTATAAAATTACACTTTCTTTTCTATCTCCAATGTGGGACAAGTCACACGTGGGTTAACAAAGGATAGCTTCATAGTTTACTAGAAGATCGTTTGCAGAAGTGCATACCCAGATACAAATTATTTTGAATTAGTAGATAGGACGAAAAATTGCAAGCCCCAGGTCAAAGAAATCTCAGCATGAAACACATTCAACGAAACTAACCTCATCAAGAACCGGTCCATTAGAAAGGTCAAACGCAGCATCGTTGAGCTGCAATAAACATATTCACACAAAAGATACAATTAATCAAAACCTAATTACTCCACTCTAACCAAAAAGCTCTCCCAAATTGGTAAAATGGAGCAAATAAAATGAGAGATAGGAAATAATAAAATTTTCCTATCAAAACTTCAAATAACACAACAATAAATCAAATCCATGAAACAAAATATTCACTAACATCAAGACGAAGGTCCCTTGGAAGCTTGGCAAAGTAATCAGATGGCAAATCCAAATTATCCTGCAAATTAGCCAAACAAAATTGCAATTTTTAATTAAAAAAAGTGAAAACTTTGGATTATAATACCAAAAAAGAAGACAATTTAAAGAACTAACCGCCAATTCTTGGAGAAGGATTTGAGGGTCAGGATTGGAGGATGTGGGGGAGTCTGATTGAGTGAGCGCAAATGCAACAGGGAGGGAAAATTTGGAGACTTGGGTTTTGTACATAAGAGATTTTCGGAGGTGGGAATGTGAGTATTTGTTGAATAACAGTGATTTTAAGGAAGTTAATTTGGTTGAAGAATGAAGAACTAGAGGATGATGGCATTGATGATGGTAAAGAGAAGTCGCCATTTTTATTTTTATTTTGAGTATCAAATCCTCAAATTTTGTTGTATTACACTATTACTTGTATATAGTGTGTGCAATCTAGAAAAAATGCCAAATGGAGGGTTTGAGATGGTTTCAAGATCAATTTTGTGTGCGTCGGAAAATGTTTGTGGATATCTAATGGCCCACACTAACTTCATATCAAATCATCATATGTATATTTTACTCCGTATAGATTAGAGGGCATGCGGATATGATATTGGTAATATGCTTGGAATGATGATCATGAAATATAATGTGGGGGGTGTATCCGTGTATATCATGTTCACTCTAATTTGGGGGCAAAGGTACCCCCCCGATTCTACTCGGTACTTCTCCAATGTAGACAAAGATTATGATCCTGTGTAACTGTGTTTTTGCCCAAGATTTTACCCGTTGCAGAGTAGCTCATTGTTGCCACACTCATAACAAATCATTAGAACTGTTATATACCCTCCATTCACAAAAATAGAAGCAAACCAACTCAAAGGACCAAAAGGAAATACTAATATGTACCAAAGGAAAAAAAAAAAAGGTCATCAATATGGTTGAATTTTATAACTCCAGGCCTCCAGCCTCGAAAACTTTTCAGTTCATCCATAACATTTAAACAACTATCAATGTCGTTGACCAAAATAGTCCCGTCAATGTGAATACATTGAGCTTAGTCCTGCATTTTTTCTAACTCTAAATCATAGGCAAAATGGTTCCTATGACAATATTCAGTTTTACAATGATTTCAACTTCTCATATCTAAGTCCAAACCCAAAAAACATCCCGCCTCAATTTCCAACCTTAGCAACCTTTCTCTGTTCAATTTGGCCAGTCACAGGACACTGCATCTCCGTCCAACTAATTGGTATCATTGTTTCACCTGCAAGAACAATCAGATTATCATCCCATGCAAACATGAACAACAGGGGAAGCGAAAAAGAAAGCAACAATCACAGCAAGACGACATATAGTAAAATCCACTAACCGGTAACCGGCAGTGCTTTCTGCAGATACAACTCCCAATTCATTTTTTGCCGTAGACAAGTGATAGGCCCTGGCATCCCCAAGGGATAGCTAATAAATGTGTTGAGGAAGACACTTGCATAGTTGTATCCATAGTAACTCACCAAGTAAATCAGAGCATAGTTTTTAACTCCATATTAAGTTACTGAAATCATTCATTCATAAAAGTGTGCCCATCCATTAATCATTCCAAATTAGAATAACAGCAAAATGTTCCCCAAGTAAAGCCCACATTTAACCTACTCATGGTGCTTGCACCAAATATCATCATGCTCCAAAAGACCTGAAATCTATCTCCCCGGTAACATTTCGCATCTACTATAACGAATTGAATAAATCACAAAATTTGCTACCCCTATTCAAAATATCAGGTTGAGAACTCACCAATTGTTGTGTATGACCTGGAAGAAGAGGAACATTCCAAACTTAATTGCCTGACCTACGCACCTAACCAAGAGTATGAAAATCGAAAAAATTTCTCAAGCTCCGCTTTGATTGCTATGCAAGTGGAGCCGTAAAAATAACTCTCCATATCCATAATATCAACACTTTTAAAAGCCAAGCAAATTTTTGTTATTTTTGGCATATGTCTGACACATCATCAAATGATAGTATGGCACTAAGGCAATGACTTGAAACAAGTAAACTTGAGTTATAAATATACTATTAATTAACATGAAGATTTGAACTTAAGACCAATCTCATAATATAACTCTTTTTGAAATCTCTACTATCAAGTTATGAGTTCACTTTGTGATAGAAATGCTTAAGAACGAATGTTTATTAGCACATAAGAAATATGTAAAGGAGATCACATATAAAACTAAAACTTATATTTAATCTCCGAAATCCTTTAAAGTTTTAAACAAGTTTAGAATTCAATCATAATCACTTCTATGCCAAATATGACCTTATAAGACTCATGGTAAGTATCTCAAAGTGTCCCCTACTAGATCCTAAATTTTACAAAATGACCAAATTATGAAGGTTATTTTTGCTATTTTTAGAGATATTTTTAAAATCAAAATAAAGGTATTGGATGCTTCTTAGAGTCATATAAGGAGGTTTTGAACAAATAATGGTCATATATTTTGCCTCAAAAAGCCATAATAATGAATTTAATAACCATCTATAGGAATTTGGAAACCGATTGCAATTGATGTTTAGAATCAACATAGATGGTATCAATCGCTCCTAAGGCCTATTGATGTTTAGAATCAACATAGATGGTATCAATCAACATAGATGGCCTCACCAGGTGCGTAATTATTCAAAATGATTGAATTTTGAACTTATACAGTGTTTATGAGATGTTTTCAAAAAAAAAAAAATCAAAATTGAAATAACGACATTGAATTCATTCTAAGGTATATAAAGAGGTATAGAACCAAAATTAACTTAAATTAAGTCTTAAAGGCCATAAAAAAAAACCAATTTAAAACCCATTTATAGAAATTTTAGAAAATAATTCTAATGGATGTTAAGAGTAAATAAATGCTTTCAATCACTCTTGGGCCTAATATGACCTTAAAAGACCTGATGTTCCCTTAATAGATTTGAAATTGTTTAAATGATTGAATTTTGAAAGTATTAGTGATATTTTTGAAATTTTCAAAAGTAAGATAAAGTGCTTCTAAGGTCATACAAGGTGTTTTGGAATCAATCATTGCCTTTTATTTGGCCTACAAAGGCACTTAAGACAAATTTAGGACCCAATTAAAGTGTTTTCAATTTGGATTAAAAGTAAAAATTTGGAGTAAAAGCAAAAATGCCATGACCCTAGTAAAACTCTACGAGTCTAAAACAGCAAAATCATAAACTAGATTTAAAAAAAA
Organism: Dysphania ambrosioides; assembly: GCA_026401315.1. NCBI lineage: Eukaryota > Viridiplantae > Streptophyta > Magnoliopsida > Caryophyllales > Amaranthaceae > Dysphania > Dysphania ambrosioides. Next base: position 4,270,366 of record CM048666.1, read on the forward strand.
TAAAATTATTTCGGGTATCCGGGTACCCGCACAACACGGGAAAAAACAATTCTCACTCCCTAGTCTCTTTACATTTCTCTATTCTAAATATCATATTTTTTGAAAAGGAATTTTTTTTCTTACCATCAACAATAAACTCAAAATTTCCACCTCTACTATTTCTCCTATTTTTTACTATATCCCAATATATTCTCTCTTCTACTCAATTTTCAATTTTTTTTAATAACTACTTACTAAAATTACCATTTTTTCTACTCATATACTTCTCAATAAATTATTGAAATTATTAATGTCAAGTTGTAATTACTTAAACAAGGATTAATTCCATATATGACTGAAGTATATCTCTCCAAAGATAAGCAAATATCTTATTTTTGCCCATAACGAAGTCCACACAGTTAGTGAAGTAGGCTTCAATTAGATCTTATTCTTTGATAAACCTATCATCCTCATCATTGATAATGTGGTTGTTGATTCTTTGATAAACTTGTGGAGATTGCTCATAATTCTGTGAGTTAAGAAAATTCATTGGGTAAGTGGATAGAGTCTTTGTTGTGGAGTTGGTCCTGGTGGAGGAAAATTAGGAAAATTTCCTCCAAACATCTCAAGTAACTTAGAAAACTGAGGATGATTGATAAGGAAATAATCAAAATTGTTGAAATTTTGTGTGTAATTGGAATTATTAGGATCTATTGTTCATAGAGAAAAGTAACACAAGTTTTTCTTGTGGGAAAATAAATTAAAAAAAAACAAAGTAACTACTAAGTCAATTTATAAGCTACAAAATAATACGTAATAATATTTTTGGGTGAAAAATATTTTTCCTTTAAATTAATGAAATTTATGTAGCTAATATTGCTAATAAACACTTGAATAGCAGTTTAAATGAATTTATAGATTGAAAAGAAGATTTTTGAAATGTATTAAAATATATCAAAATGGATGCCTTTTCATAAAGAATTTTTTTTACGGCCGTTGGTGTAATTTTTTTTATTAAGTATAAATATGATAAAGAAACATTTCAAATATATAACGGTTAGATTTTTCCAAAAAAAAAAACTAATTGGCTAAAAGTATGTTTAATCAGCATGTAGAACCCACATTAATAACAAAGGAAAATAAAGGAAAATTAACTTGTGGGACTCAACACTTAGAGCATGGGCAACCCTAGGCAACTACCTTCCCTATTTGCACTCTCTCTCACTCTTCATATGGGGTTGCCTTCCATTGTGGAAGGTTGCCCAAGTGTTGAGGCTCCCATGAAAGCAAGGGAGTTGCTTAAAGAGTTCTTTTCTTTTTTGTCCAATGGTTATTGACACTTATTTTGTTTTGATTGACTCTCTTTTATTGGTAATTTCTAACGGCTTTAAATCTTACAATGGGTATAAAAAAAATCAGATTTTAAAAAAAAAAAAATAACAATGACTATTTTTTCTCTATAAAATGAGCCTAAATTCGATATATTTTCTCCACGTTAAAATTTTATCCTATTTCTCTCAACTACATTAAACTCCCCTCTCAAATCATTTTTTCTTAATATGGATAACAATCCAAATTATGAGAATTTCCCAAATTCTCAAAATAATCCCATTTCCAAAGAAATCCAAACTTCCCAACCTTTGATCCAAATCTCCTAAATAGTCCAAATTTCCAAGCAATATTATAAAAAAAAAAATTACATCCAAAATCCCCTGCAGCAAAATATGGGGTATCAATATCAAAATATTGGGTATGTAAAAATAGGAGGGAAAAGTAGTTGGGCAAGCTTAACATTGTGGAGGAAATGTAAGTTTTGAAGAGATTGTAGAGTAAAATTAGTGAAAAAAGAGGTGGAGGAGAGAAAAGATAAGGTGGATGAAGTAGAGAAGGAGATAGAAGAGATGGACAAGCCTTGGGTTGCCCTTGCTCTTAGGACAAAAAATATAAAATACTGTTGAACCCAGTACCTTGTTGCGGGGCCTTAGCAAACTCTACTAGGAAAGAAAGTGCACCGTGCTCCAGTTTTTTTCTATGAATTACTTAAAGTTTTTTTTTTAACTTTATTGATGGGATTGTTTTTTGTCCAAAAACAATTTCTAGTAGATAAAACAAAAACTTCGTTGGGAGTGCTCTAAACTTCTCCAACTAATTTTTTTATCCTATTTTTGTATATCATACCACCAATAAATAAGTTTTATTTTGCTATGGGGGATTTTGGATGTAAAAATTTTATAACATCACTAGAAAATTTGGATTACTAAAGAAATTTGGATCAAATATTGGAAATTTGGATTATTTTGATAATATGAGTTTGATGTATTTAAGAAAAATATGATAAAATTTTGACCAGAGAGAAATTTAGGCTTATTTTATAGAGAAAAAAACTAGAGTCATTGATATTTTTATTTATTTTCAAAAATAGTCATATTTTTTTTTATAATATATATAGATAAAGATTGTTGAACTAAAAAAGCAAATTTCTCTAAACTCTCAAACATTCCTTGAACTATCATAAGGTTATGCGTATGCCCTAAATTAGTATCCTCTATTGCAAATTTGCAATCCTTGAAATACATCTTGATGATTTTTTTTTTCCTCTTAGTTCAACTATCTTAGGAAGCATAAGGCCGGGCTATTCTTTCCCATTGTAATCTCCATCCAAGCATGCAATATGTCGTATGTGTAGGTAAGAGCGATGACCTAACTCAGGAAAATTAGAAAACATAAAGCTTTAAGTTCGTTACAAAGTGTTTACATGCCAAACCACCATCTGATCTTAGAGGTCTGTGTGACTTATAAATTATAACATAACTACACTATCTCAAATAATGTCTAAATATTATTCCATACGAGAAATTCCTAATTGTTTCTGATATAAATATACTAGTAGGTATTTTTCGTAATTTCATTTCAATATCTGATATCATAATGTCTAAATCTGATATGAGTTTTTCGGTATTTTTATATCTTTTATATTTTTATATATGAAATAACAATATCTATATTTGATATGACAATAACTATATTTAAACTTTTAATATTCTTATATAATTAATATCAAATATAAATAAAAAAAAAATCTTTGTATGATATGCTCCTTAGTTGGCAAATTGAATAGCCCCACTAATAGATTTTATGATGGGTTTCACGTGCCATGCACAGACGATAAACCTACAAAGGAAGAAAAGCAGAATTACCAGCAGAGAAAATCACAGATCGAAGGTCACGAAGATCTCTTGAGTTGACCAGTCAACCTCAAGGGCTTTGAAAAGGGACTTTAAAAAAAAAAAAAAAAAAAAAGGTGTTCACATCGTGGTGGACTCGACATGCAACTTATTGCATTTTACTCGTAACCTTGTTTGACTCTTGCATCCATTTCCATTTCCATTTCTGATTTCTCCCATAATATTCATAGTATGTAACCTTGGGCTTCACACTAAAGTTTCTAGCTTGCATGTCACAGTTCCACATTGCAACAAAATATCTTCTTGGAATGCCAAGTTTTGACTATATATCTTTCACATTATATTTTCACTTACAAACTCAATAATTATAACGTATTCTCCGCATTATACATTGCCTTTTAAAAAATTTGATCGTAAACTACAAACAATTAATTGTGAAAGTAACATTTTTTGGACATTTAATTCATTTACATAACTATTGAATTAGAGAGGCCAATTCAAGGTGTAGGAAACAAAGGGTTAAATTTCACAAAAATAGCTAAGTATCACATTTTACATACACTGACTTCAAATCAAAGTAACATTTCATTTGCATTGTCCGCCGCAATTAAGTGTTTCAAATGAGTCTGCATTAGGTCTCAAATTGAAATATTGTCATAGTTTATGGAGTATCAAACATTTGTGCACGAAGAGAGTAGACAATGTGTTTAGAAATAACGAGTAATCATACACATAAACTGATATATGGCTATTAGTTTAGTAGGCCATGGTCTAGCTAGCTACCTTGGTGATATTCAACGAATCAGAAGGAGGAAGGATGAAGGAGGAAGGAATTGAAACTTGATCACATTTAAATGGTTAGCCAAGCTAGCTTAGTACCATCACACTGATCATTCACACTGTGTCCATGAAAGTCCCACAAAATTACAAAAAATGATAAGCAAATCAAGATAATAATATCAATAGCTAAGTGCATTTAATTTCCAAGCTAACCCATGTATTCATACTACATATCATGTAAATGCTACTCAAAGTGTTTTTGATTACACAACTTGTACAGACTGAATATCTCCAATATTCTTGGAGCCCATACTTAAAGATTTAACCAAGTGAAAATACTATTAAAGATATTAATTAAAAGGGTGATTAAATAAACTGATAACTAATGAAGTCACTAGCTAGGATGAAGGAGGTTCAAACTTATAGTACTTATCAACAGCAACAGAGACATCCCAGATGCAACAAAGACCCTTGGGAAAAATCACAACATCTCCAGCCCCAAATTCTACACCTTCTTCACTTGTTGACCCTTGTTTTGGGTATGCCTTAACTTTCCCTCTCACAAAATAACATGTTTCTGTTGCACCATATTTCAGTGTCATTTTCCCCGGTGGACAACCCCATCTGCACATCATATATTAAACAATACACATATAAATGCATGCTAGCTAGCTCTGTCCTGATTTTGTTTCATAATGCAATCAACATATGTTATAATTTATATCGGATGAACAGAGTAATAACTACCCACCTAGAAATGATATAATAAAACTTTAGTATAAAGTATATGGAATACAGAGGACATACTTAGGCCAGGATCTGATACCCAGTTCAGATAAACGATCTTCTGAGGGATTTCTCTCCACTATTATCTTGATGTTTGATTCTGATGTTGTTTCCATTATAAGGGATTTCTCCTTTGAATTTTTTAGGAAATCAAAAAGTAAAATAGAAGTGAGGAGAAGGGAGTGATAGTATGGATGTTATTGGAAAGAAACTTTGTGAATTTATAGAGTTGGAGACACTATACGTTGTTTATGAGTAAGAAACGTGTTCCATACTGCATATACTTGCTCATCTACAATTATTTAAGATAATCAAAGTATATTAAGATATAGAAATAATATTATACATCTTTAGAAAACAATATTCAGTCCAAGAGACCTCTATATTATTAAAATAATATAGTCCAAGCTAAGATACCTATCTCAATTATATTTTAACATAATTATTATTTTGATAACATTCCTAAAAAATAAATAAACTGGAAAATTAGTACTTCGTATTATTAATGACCATAATTATTAAATATATTTTCCTCAAAAAAAGTTATGAAAATATGAGGATAAGATCATTCGACAATGCATGGGCATGGTTCTTGCCATGCATCCCCATTCATCAATTTTTCCAAATGCATGTTCTTGGCCTTCTCTCTAAACAAATAACCAAGTAGACTAAATACATAGACTTGTTGCATAGAGATAGTTGCTTGCCTTTTTTTTTTTTTGATAATTAGTTTGCTTATACTCTTATAGTCTGTGTAGTTTCTTTTGTTCTTCACTTCTTCCTAATTGGAATTGTGGGGAACTAAGGAAAATTTTAAGATTTCACATATTTTCAAGAGTAACAAATTTTAAAACAATTATATTCCCCTCCCATTACCCATTTACAACAACAACAACAAAATTCTAAGCAAAATCAATTAATTTAACGTGAGTTGGATAAGTAAAAAGAAAAAAATTGCATAGGGATAGACTGTATTCAATTAATATTAATAATGGAAATGGGTTCAAAATGATCAGAAAAAGGGATAAATAAGGCTTTATAAGAGTGTTTTGCCTAAAATGTAGGACATATTTGAAAATATTCAAAGTAATTAAGAAAGAATATTATAAAACTTCTGGAAGAGAAAAGCAGAAAGAACAAAAAAAAAAAATGGAAAAAGTATACGAAGTATCTTAATCAATCAACTGCCAATCTACAATCTGGTTCTTATTTACCAACTCTTCTCGATTTTAATACAACCGTAACAAATCAAATGGGATACAATCATACAATTAGACTTATCAGTAATCAACCAAAATATCTTGTATATACATATGTACTCCCGTCCCAAAAAATTGCCCCTTTTTTATTTAAAGATCTAAAGTTTAAAAAGTTTGACCGAAAATTTTTATCATGTTATAAGAAATAATATATTCAAGTGGAATCTTATTAGATGCATCTCAATGTAAATTTTTAGAATATCAAGTTTTCATAATTACTTACCTTATGAAGTTAGTGATATAAACGTTTACAATCATATCTTAAAAACCGCAAAAAGTCAAATGAGACAAAATTAAGTAATACAACGAGGACAAAGACCCTGAAGCAGCAGCCAAAATAGTTGGCGATTGAATACTTAGTTATAAGAAAAGCGAGGGTTTATTTGATGAGACCATCCGATTCGAATGATGCGCAATGTCGATTCCAGTTTCCTAATGCAATGTTCATGATTTTTCCAGTCGAAATGGAACTTATTTGTTGTTAGACTCTTCTAGTCTTCTCTACATAAACTTCTCAAGGAGAGAAATACAAAGTATGCCATACATGTGTTTATGGGAAAGGACATACGGAAACGGAATCAGATACAGAAAATCTAAATTTCTAAAAGAATATTATGGATGTATGGGGGAATGAAATTTTATACTTGGACAATGATACCCCTGATTTATACAAAAATGACTCCTTTTATCAACTATATGTTACACAATTTTTTATTTATTTTATAATAGCATAATTTCATATTATATAAGTACATTTTTATTTGCAAATAGTTCAACTTTAATTCTTAAAAGTACAACTAGATGTCATAATTTCATATTATATAAGTATATTTTTATTTGCAAATAGTTCAACTTCAATTCTGAAAAGTACAACTAGATAAAGTACAACTTCAACAAAGAAAATAAAGGGTAAAGCAACTGGTCCATGCAAAAATGGTAAAATTATGTGCAATTTCATTTCTTAATTTTTTAAAACAATCACCTCAGAATATGATTATGAAGTATCCATCTCCGCAAGGGTCAAAATGCTACCAGGAAAGGGACCAAAGCAAATATGTTCATGCAACCCATGAACACAAGATCTAGCCACTAGGTGCGTTACTATATTTTCCCCTCGTTTAGCATGACTACATTTGAAAAATCAAAATAGAGGGATCATTCTAGCAATCCGATCAATAAAGAGAAAAGGATAATTAAATCCCGACCGAGTCACATTCACTATCTGAACTACTCCTAACGAATCACTTTCAACCCATATAGAGTTATACTCATAGCGTCGGGCAATCTCAATTCCATACCATACTGCTGCTACTTCTGCTAAGCACGGAACCCATGCAAGAGTAGCAAACAAGCTTTTATCTCGAAATGGGTCTTGTTTTTATTTGTCCATGCAGCCCATGCAAGAGTAGCAAACAAGCTTTTATCAAGTTGGACATTGTGACCAGCTAGCTTCAAGATCGTGGAGGTGAAATTGTCTTCAGAATTTGCCAAAATAAAATCCCAAAAGGACTATCTTCCCAGATACGGCCTAACTAGGTTACATTAAAGTAACGCATGTTCTAAATAGTACAACTTTAATTTTCAAACTTGCAAATAAAAAAAAGTAAAACAACAAAATCATGTGAAAATGTTGAAAATATGTATAATTTTAATTCTCTCTCTTCATCTCCGTGCTACTCTCTCGCAAATCTTCTCCATGCATGCATTCTTCCCAAATATTTTGGACAAGAAACTCTATAACAAATAGTGGGCCAAACACTATAAATTAGAAATGCTTCTTCAACAACTCCATAATTTCCTTGAAATTTTGAAAACAGTTTCTCCAGAACTACTTCGTAAAAACAGAAACAGTTTTTTAGAAACTTGGCCCCAATCATGGAACCACTTGTTGATTAGATCATGAACTTATAACTTGAATCAAAAAGTATAGGGCTATAACTTGTAGATATATATGAACCTAAATGTTTAGGAATGTTGACGAGAACATGAACCTATAAACTTGGCCAAACATGGAACCTCTCTAAAATTTCCTTCCTCTTACTCAGGATTTAGGAACCAACATAGATCAGAAGAGTGGAGGATAGGCCCAAGAGCATCATCTATCATCATCTTCAAGGCCATAAAAGTGAAGAGGGCCCGAGTAAGAGTTGCTCTAGAAGCCCGAGCAATGGAAGAAGAGAAAGAGCAAGAGAAGCTCAAGAAGCATCATCAATCATCATCCCAAACTGTTGGGATCATGTCAAGAGCTATCTAGCTCTTCTTTTCAATTTTTTTACCCTAATTTGCATTTCAATTCGAACCATCACACAGGCAGAAGGAGGAAGTGAAGGGCCATAAAACCTTCTAGAATAAGAATCGTTGTTTCCATTGTGCATATTTATATCAGATATAAATTAAGAATTTCTTCTATTCGATTTCTTGTATACTTAACCTCGACTAACATAGCAGTATATAGATATGATGTAGTGATGAACCATGTAAGAAGATGTAGCCATTTTCATATTCTTATTTCACAGTTACATTTCTTTGTCACCTTTTAGGTTGAACAAAGAAAAAACACACACTTGAAGATAACAGCTATATAGTATAAACAAAATCAGAGATGGCAATGTGAATTTCGATATGTTTTATATACCTTTGCCTTGAACAAGCAAAAATAAAAGAATTAGATGAAGGGATAAAAAAGGGAGGACTATATTCTAGGTAGATATGGGCCAAGAATCATGGGCACGTTGGGCTTCTCCCAGGCCCACCGTAGTAGAAATGTTGCCCCCAATCTTTATCATATGAGCTCTTGATGTCATAACAGTTGGTGTTTTCAGCAAGGGTTTGGATATCTTGGGGTGAACCAAGGCTGTTGTCTGAGTCCACAACCTCCAGATTTCTGAAGTAACTGGCTTGGCCAAACCCGTCTTCAGCAAAACGGCCCGAACCCATTTGTGTCTTCGTATGAACCCCGTTGGCCCGTGTATTAACCACTTCACCTCCCCACTCTACCATGGTTGCATGATCTGTAAGGTGGCTGAATAGCTCTGCTGGCCAGTACCCTACTAGAGTGTCATCCCCAAAACTCATCCACCAATTCCCAAGTTTTGGATCCTGCAATTTTCAGAAGTACATCAAGGTGTATTCTTAGGTTAGATGGGTGTACAGTTACCGTTGCTCATATCTCTATGAATATTATTCCGTATCTGATCTGATCATACTTACCAAGCGCATGATCAAATAAGTCTTACACAAAACTTACTCATGCAAAACAACGTCAAAATTAAAGTAGAAGTTGTTAAATGAAGTAATAGATATATTCTATTATTTTAATCTCGAGTGTATGTATAATATCAAATTCACTTAGTTGTACCTATTCATGTATTCCTAGCTACCATTTTATTTATTGGCCGACAAAAATTTAAACTAAGCTATTGATCTAGATTTAGGAAGGGTGAGACGACGTATCTTATCTAATCCCTTCGTTCTTTTTTGTTCTTCCCATTTTTCCCTATTCGGAAATTTCAAAATGTTGTTCTTATTTGGAATAAATCCTTCTATTTTAGTTTAATATTGTGATTGGATGAAAAAATTTGGTTCGAATCACTATCCATGTGATATGTAACTCATTGGTTGATTTTTTTAATTGTTTAATGTCATAAACTTTAGAAATTCTATTACTTATTTAATGCTCAATCCAATTGTGTCATTTTTTAATAGAATCTATTTTTATTTTTAAATTAATTTAAATTATTTTATAGAATATTAGTGATATTTAATATTGTATTGGTTTCTTTCCCGATTCCAAATGAGAAGAAAAAAAAAAAACAGTGGGAATAGTTTCTAACATGTACGACACTATATATATGAGTTTCTCTAGGGAAGTTTATTTTATATTCAAGCCCTTAAAAGTCTCCAACTAACTAGGGTTTAGACTTCCGGCCTCCGATCCTGGGGTTGAGTGGTTGACAAAGGAGGGGCTTAATCCCTATGAAACTCAAAGGGAGAAGGGAGCTCTATCGTTTAAAATATATCTTGCATGATTCACCATATTATAAAAGGATGCACAAACCTTCCAAATTAGGATGGTGATGTCAAATTGCTTGCTTGAAAACGATGATACCGGAGAAATCGCAGCTCCAATAGCGATTCTGCTATTCATTTGCACAAACCCAGCACATAGAAGATTGTAGCATCCAGTTACTTGATAAGAGTCACTCTACATGGTTCAAAACAATACAATTTATCATTTCACTCTACATTTCCAAAAAATAAAAATTAAAAAAAATCTTCATCATATATCCACCATTCAATTATCAATACACTAGTAATTGATCAATCCGCAATTGGTACAAAACTCTGAATACTACCTGGTTTTTAACATTATATTTTTTCAAAATCATATACTCTGTATCAATTTTATACTCCTTTCATTTTTTTTTTTGTTCTTCTCATTTGTTTTTTTTTACAAATCCCATTATAAATTTAAAATTCAAATATCTTCAATTGTACATTTGTAAAAATTATAAAAAGCTCGTATTTAGAAAATATACATTGAGAATAATCTATCAAAATTCCTATTGAATATATTTTCATTTAAATTTGGGAGAATAAAAAAAAAAAACGAAGGAAGCCGTATAGTAAATGTTCATATATCGTACTTTTATTAGCCTTATTGCTCACTTTAGTGGATTGTAGGAGTTGATTTCTAATGAACTCTATCTCTTACAATTTACAAAGCATTTGAATTGCAAGTCACTCTACCATGCAACAAAAGATTAACGCGCGCCAACTAATAAGATCCCACTAACCATTATATCATCATATGTAATGAATATATAGGTGGTCCATTTTATTTTAATATTATGGAATTAGTGTAATCAAATTGGTCAGTTGCTAAACAGATCATTAATTATACAGAAATTAAGGCACATGGGGTGTCACTTTCGTTCCACTACTTGTAATTAGTGTACTGGGGTACTGCTAATTAATGCTTAATTTCTTATTATACGCATAAATGCTATTGCCATTGGATCCATCAACCTGATTCTATCCCCCCTCGCATTTTCAACAAAGAACATGCAATTAAATAAGGAATACTTTGTATTGGATAAGATAACCCAGGAATTCAATCATACACACAGCAAGCAGTACTCATCGGAGGTATATTAATTAAGTTCTACAATGTGTACTTTAAGCGTTGCGCATGGGCCATAAATTCTAAGTGCTTGCGTAACCTAAGAGTTTTGCAAATATTTGATGATTCTAGTCCTCGTTTGTAAGTACACCATATTATTAATAGGAAACATAAAAGAGTACAGAGTATTATTTACAGGAAAATAGTAGTGAGTCAAACTCAAATATATTAAACCGTATCATAATAGTTTTGATTTAAAATTGGCTAGACCCAGAGGAATAAGGTGGACATTAATTGAAACACAATTTGACTTTTTACATAGATATAGTAGATGTGTAAAGTTTGACCTCCAAGAATTTGCCTCCATGTAGTTATCTTTTGACTTCATAGAAGAAATTTTGTAATATTTCTAATTTTATCTTTTCATATTTATAAAATACGGCTATGTTTATTATTATTATTATTTATAAGGGAAGATTTTGTGTATACGGGATACAATAAGGTTATTATGTGGCTAATAAAAGTTATCCATCAATTTAACAAAAGTCACCCCTACAACAAAAGATATCATGATTTTAGTTAATAAAAATTGATATATATTCGAAAAGAAAATGTTGATTATAAGTATAAAAGTTATTCCTTAATAAAATAAAAGTCACCCCTTATACAACAGAAAGAAACCCTTAATTTAACAAAAAAAAATTTATAAAATTTCTCATTTAATATATGTGTTCCCACTTTACTAAATTTTTTTAATTATTATAAAGTATCACTAGCCAGTTGTAACAGATCAAGCATTTTACAAAAATAATGCAGTAGACCGACAATAAATAGAGGAAATGATGCAATAGAAGTAAGAAATCTGACCGTCCAATAAGTGAATAATCTTGGCCTGCTATCACCATAAAGCTCCGGACTGACCTAACTAGTAGAATAATCAAATCCTTAGGGCTTCCATCTCCAAATAAAATAACTCCAAAGTATAATTAATAAAAAAATACATATTATTCTCATATATATATATATATATATATATATATATATATATATATATATATATATATATATATATATATATATATATATATATATATATATAGTAAAATGTAAGTTCAATTGAGATAAAATTTTCAAAAACCATGTTTACCAATTGAGATAAAATTTTTTTGACATTCCAAAAATACGGATATTCTTAATTGATATAAATTAGTAACTTAGAAAATTGGCTTTAGAAATACACTAAAGTCAACAAACAGCAAGCGTAAGTTAAAAGAATTGAATCTGCAAAAAACTAACAAAATTTAAAAAGTTTCCATAGTTAGTGAATATTGCAAATTTGAGATTGTGATTAGGGCGAGAGAGAGTACCTGCCAACCAGCTTCGATACTATTCAAATCAGAGCCGTCGAAATTGCCAGAGAGAACCCAAATTTGGGAAAGACTGAACTCGTTGATTTCTTCGATGGATGGATCCCACACGTTCATTGTCGCCTTTGCACCATATATTTCACTCGATGCCCCTGTATAAGCAATTGCATGCTGCATGTGCATCGTATACAATGTTAATAATTAAGAGTATCAACTCTTGAGAAATTAAGAGTATCATGTCATTATGTAACGTATTTCTCCATCGTCCCTATATAGAAGCCTCAATTCATTACTTGTAATAAAAGTTTAAAAAATTTGACCATAAATTCTCATCATCTTATAAGAAATAATATAATTAATTGGAAATTTATTGGATGTATCTTAATATAAATTTTTAGAATGTTAAGTTTTCATAGTTTTTTACCTTACAAATTTGGAGATAGAAACGTATAAAGTAGTATCTTGAAAACCGTAAAAGTCAAATGAGACTTTCTTTTAGGAACAGATGGAGTATTTTCAAATGTCCAAATACTGTCGTATTATATTATTATTAGATGGAGCAAAATCCATAGTTTGTACAAGTCCTATTATTTTTCCACAAATCATCAATCAATAATTCGGATTATATTATTACCAAGCTTAATTATTTAAGTTGATTAACTAAAGAAAGGTGATTCCGGAGGAGGGTAATGTGTTGTATTTTGTTAAAGTAAATTGATAGCATTATTCTTATTTCTCATTTACGAAGTATATATTACGAATAAAATAGTACGACTAAGCTAGTAAAGATTTAATGCCTAAGAAATTAGGTACTTGTGTTGTGATTGAAGGGAGTGAAGCAAAATAGTGCATTGAAAACTTGGGCCCGTCAATAAATAAAATTTAAGGAGAGAAGGAAACAAATTTGGTTACGATAGACCTATCAAATTAAAGTTCCTTGCAGACTAGTTACATGATTACATCCCTCTTATTTTGTTTTTTGATAAGAAGTTACATTCCTCTTGGCCTATGGATTCAATACTTGGCATGGATTTATTTTTCTATACTGAACATAAAGTACGTAAAGTGATATAAATATATAAGGCATTTGTAAGATGAATTGATGAAATGGGACTTTCCTCTACTACATACTATAGAAAAGAAATAAGGAGTAAAGTACAACATTAATGTCATATTGTCCATGAGATTCAGCTATGTTGCATTGACATGAAGTTGGATACGAATATAGATATAAGTATAAATACGAAAAAATAGCAAAATTATTTAATTGCTAATGAAATGTTACACCAATACATATCCGAATATGGATAAGGGTATGAAAAAGGCAAGTCCGATGTGAATCCGTGTAACATAGTGGTTAAAAATAGTATAAACACAAGGCGAAGAGAACAAGAGAAAGTCTTGTCAGCTTATGAAGGCAATTGACTTATTAAGAAGCATAAAGATGGTAAATTGGCATCATGAATTTCTAATAAAAATCGATGTCTAGTCACCAATGGTCAAAGAACAAAGCGCATGCATGTCCTCCGATTCTCCCACGCACATAGCAATAGTTAAACGAGTGAAATCAATAGTAAATTAGTAATGGCATGCATTGCTTTTCTTAATTTCTATGATGTTTATTCTCGTAAGAAATCCATTTTATTTCATCAGGGCCGGGACAACAATTGCATACTATTTATGGACTCTATTTAACTTCTAAAAAATTGAGCCTTTTTTTCATTAAATTAAATATTCAATTTTTATTTGATAAAAATATTTATACCAAACTGTTTACTTTATTTCTCAAAATATTAAAAAATTGTTGGAGTAAGGCTTGAAACTTAAGACTGTATTCAAGCCAACTACTCCAACTATAGTTTTATATCCAAAATCGCCTCTTCATTTCATGCATTGACTTCTTTTCAAGCTGATTGTTAAAAAATAGAAAGTTTTAACCAATGTTTACTTATTTAAAAGGTAACTTTACCCCTTAATATTCTGATCCTAATCATGTGAAGTTCGGAGTATAAATTTAGGATAATTCATAGTAATAATTTACTGAGTAATTTTTGAAAATGATGTAAATTCGTGGAAGTGAACCTAGCAATTGAAAGAACATTGGCTGTAATGATGTACAAAAAATGTACAATATAAATATTATAATCTCTTAAGCACTAACTGATGCATTATATAATGAGATGAACAATTAATCAAACAAATCATTGCACCAAGAAGTATGTGGAGATGATGGTAATCATATAAATTATGAAGTCGTTTATAATATTTCCTCAAGCTTCACTTTGTACAGAACTAAATTTAATTAAAAATTTAATGGTGTGATTAATAAATTGGAAGACAAAGTTAACCACACGTACCTCATGGCCATTGCCATTAACAACATCAGGAGCATCAACCCTTCTGGCTACAGGAAGTGATTTGGGCCGTTTCTTTCCATAATCATACAAAGATTTAGACCTCAGCACATCATTCACTGAACTCCGACGTATTGGAACAGTGCCCTTTGGACAGGTTGTTCCATTTAAATGCCAAATTTGCCATTCTAATTGATCTTTACCCTTCTTGCTCTTCCCTTCATTTGCTTCATCTATCTTTACCGTTCTCATTCTTGGCCTCTCCGGTGGTTCTTTCTGTACCATACAAAAATCAAGCTAGGCAAATAAATTAACATGTACTCCGTCACTAAAACAATTATATTAGTAGTCCGTACCATTTACGGTTATTTTTATCTAGATGTACGGAGTTATTATAAGTAGTGTAATTTGAACTAGTAATGTGACGGTTTAAATCGAATCCGTGAAAAAGCAAATATAACAAAAAGTGACAATTTATTTTGCACCAAAAGTTTGTATCTTTTTAAAAATTCAGTTATATTCACGAGTATAAACAAGTTAGGTAAAAAATTTAGGGGGAGGGGAAGAAATAAACCTGAAACTTGTGATTCTTCAAAAGGGGATGATCAAAAGCTGGTTGTTTTTTTCTATGAACACAATCTATAATGTCTCCATCAGGGCTCTGAAAATTAGGACAAAAACAACATAATTATACACATTAGCAAACAAAATAGAAGATCCTTTCTTTTATAATATATAAGTATATATATTATTTAAATGAAATTAGCAGAAATCAAAACAAAATTCCAAAAAATTAAGAAAATATACTTGAAAAGACATGAATTTAGTACAGTAACCAATATATTTGGTGATTAACAAACAAACCTGAATGGTAAAAACAGAAGGCTTATTAATCTTGTCAATGTGGTTCTGAATCCTCTCATATCTCAAGCTGCTAACTTGTCTATATTTTGTGTAGTTCAAACCCAAAACAACTCTAAATCTTCCAAAAAACAGAGCAAATAATACTAGATAAACCAGATGAATATCATTCAAAGAATTATAATATATGCTCTTCCTTCTCCCACAAAAAATACCCATTTTTTTCTTCAGAATTTCAATCACATCCTCAATCACTAACACAGTGACAAGCAAAAATGTCGGTGAATCCCTAAAAAAACAGAGTAGCCCTCCTCTGTTTTTGTAGCTCCCCTGTTTTACTCTCTCTCTACTTTCTTACTCTAGAATGGAAATGAAGAAGGTGGGTGCAAAAACTGGAAAGGGAATTAAATTTGGAAGAAACACAGAAAGTTATATGGTTTAGAGTAAGGACAGAGAGATCATGATTGCTGATATTCCATTGGAGTCGTATGTATCTTCCCAAAATTTGAATCTCTCTGTTTTTACAATCAATATGAGTTCATCAAATATAATGTTATTTATTTTTGGATCTTTTAAATATATAATATATATATATATATATATATATATATATATATATATATATATATATATATATATATATATATATATATATTTATGTTTGGGTGGGGTTGAATGAAATATGTACCAGAAAACAGTGAGGGGGAAAGGAGGGAAAGGTGACTTAAAAGGCAAAAATTAGAAAGGGTAGTAGAGAAGTATGTAGGGCAGACCTTCCCAATGTCTAAAAGCTAAGGGGCCTTAATTAATGAGAGTATACAACAACCTAATTTAATTACCCCTTCCAACTTGAATCCTCCCTTTTTAATGATTTTTATCTATCCCATCTGCCAGGCAGTATCTGAAAAAAGTGAATTAATCTTTCTTGAAACACCACCATTGTCAAGCACATACTACTATGCCTTTCCTTTTAATTTTGTGTGTTGTTTGAGGTCAAGGTGTATTATATGGAGTATTTTGTTAATTTTGGGTTATGAGTTATGTGTAAATTACCCCAAAATTTAGATAATTGTAGTATGAACATTGTTACACTAATATGCACATTATGTTTGGGAGAAAATTAGTATTAAGGAACATTTAAACATTGGCTAAACAACCTTGGTTTGATATTATTTTCATCATTCAAGGTAAATGAAGATACTCACAAGCTTAATTTAAGTACCCTACTTGCATTATTCAGCCCTATATTGTACATGCATAAAGCACATTGTTTTGAATTAACTCATAACTTTATTGCATGTTCAATGTAGAAATTACCATTTACAATCTGATTTACTGTGGATAATTTATTTATAAAGAGCATCTATTCTCAAGTACTCAATGATATAAATTAGGGAGGCATCACAAATTATTCCAATGTTAATCAAAAGTCAAAGAATAATAAAACTAACATAGTTAGATGACTCTAATAACATCATCTTCACTCACGACTCGTTATCTTTACGTAGTTTCATCCCTTATTTTTACTGTTCTTGGAGTTCTAGGACACAGTAGAAATACTACAGAGGAATGAGTGTGCAGCCTCTAACTAGCATAATACCACGTGGCAGCTTAAAACAGAAATTAGCTCCTTAATTTGAGTGGAAAAAGGATGGGCGTTGACGATTTCTTAAGTATGTTTGACGTACACGGTACTTCGTCGAGCTACATGTGTACACTGTAAGGGATATTTGTATGTACGGATACCATTCGCATTTCATACTTTATTCAGTAGTTTTTGCAGCTCGACATTTTCAGCTAAGCTAATGCCCAAAACAAAAGGTTACTCAGTAGCTCATAGAGACTTGTATTTTAGTCTGTAAACTCAAACTCTGTTAGTTTTGGAGCAATTGATTCTTCATTCATGCAACACTTACACCAGCAGCGTTGTTATGATGGTGTCCATGTGGCCATACTTCAGTTCTATGAGTTTAAAAAAACATTATGTTATTGAATATTGAATGCCTCCTTCCTCTTCCGTCTGTAATGCTAATAAATGGTGAATGGTGTAGATGGATGGGGGAGGGAATCCAAAAAATCACCATGATTAAGTCAAACGCGCAAACTTTTATGGTGGTCACTGGTCAGTCATATTGTTTTATTTATTTATTTATTTATGGGATCAGCAGGTTTTCGGGTGTCTTATTTATGATCTTAATAGTGATACAAGTTATTTATAATCTTATAAAATACTTTTGATTCATCTTCTTGATAAAAGACCAATATTTACTTTATGAGCTAGGTTGACTGGTCACGTTAGATCAATATTGGTACATGCAGTTGACCGGTTACTCCATTTATTCCTTTTTTCTTTCTCTTCTCACTTTTTCCATCTGAAAAGTTCAAAATGTTGTTCTTATTGGAATCCTTATATTTTAATTGTTTAATGTCATAACCTTTAAAAATTATACTATTTATTTAATGTTTAACACACTTACACTATTTTTAATATAATCTAATCTTATTTTTAGATTAATTTAAATTATTTTCATAGAATTTTAATGATATTTAATATTATCTTGGTTTCTTCCTGAATTCCAAATGGAAAGAAAAAAAGAATAGAGTGAATATTTTTACTACACCTTAAAATATATCTAAGTTACCAAGAAGTAATAATTACATGGATTATGATAATGAGTAATGAAATTACCTTATTGCCCTAGGAAATAATATTGATTCATATGAGCTAGGGCTACATAACATAAGAAAATACTAGTGTGTAAGGAGTAACTGTGTATATAACATAAGGTCAAAGGTGCATCGTCAAATAGAACCATCTTTCCAAATTTTAAGCAAGTTTGGCCAAAGAAAGCATCCCAAATTTTGTTGGACAGTTGTGCCTCTTTCGTCTACAGAGGACAAATTTAAAGTACCATTTCCCTTTCATCTTTGGCATCTTTCTCATATAGTCCCAACTCCTGACTCCCAATTGTTATTTTGTTCAACGATTTGAGGTTTAGCTTACGTAGATTCTTCTCAAAGAAGCAACACATACATTTATCATTTAGATATATGCAGCGTGAATTACATTTTCTGCAACAAGGCATGAATTTGCGGAGCAAGAATACCAATTTACATCCTTGAGCTTATGACAACTAATAGCAATAAAAGTGGAAGAGTAAGTCAAGTAGCTAATTAAAGTACTAAGATTAAGAATAGGCATAAAAGACACAGAATTGACTCACTTCTGCACAAGTAATTTTAAAGATGCAAGTTATGAATTTCAATACAAAATAGAGATATACGTAATAAACAAGTGTAAAAAAGAAGATAAAAGTAATCACAATAAACCTACCTTTCATTTAATTTAATCGTCTACATCTTATCTTCATGACTGATGAAAGTCATGGTACTGAATGGAAGGTTCTCATAACTCCGTCAAGACAATAATGTTCCTGCATCTCTTATACAAAGGAGTAATTAGTAATAAATTCTAGTGAATGTGACATGTTATGAATGATGTTAAAAGCAGGACAAGCTGGCTAAGAGCTTTAAAAATGTGGGGACAAATCCGGAAGGACGACGTTATTGTCAAAATTCATAGCAAAGCCGTGCTTTAATTAGTGTCCCTTCGAAGGCACTAAGAAGATCAACAGCGCAGCCGCGCAAAGCACACTAAATTTGATCGATCAACAGCCACAGTTCCAAAGTGTGCAGAGTAGGCAAACAAATACACCACATTTTTTGACAAAAAACAGATTATTCATTGAAGAAAAACTTATAAAACAGATTTTGATGCAATATTATTGACCAAGTACGGAGCAGTGAAATGGTTTCTTAAGTCATATCAACAGTTAACAATTTATTTCAAACTTGAAATTGCGTCCCTATAAATTTGCTACCAGAAACGTTAATTACAGTTAATACTCTTCTTTTTTGACAAAATCTTAATACTCATTTGAAGTTAGGTGGGAAAGCTTGGAGTGTTGACAGTATTTTCGCAGCACTGATCCTTTATTCAGAGTATCGGGTACATATACAGCATTTGCTACCAGGATTTGGGAAGCAAAATTGCAGGGAGCAGGTGAGAGAATACTTACTTCTGGGGAAACGAAGGGGAAAAAGGGTCGTGGAGGACTGGAGGCAATTGATATTGCAAAAAAGACTACTAAGTAAAAAAAAAAAAATCCACTAATTTCTCTATTTTCGCTTTCTATTTGACAAAAAGGAATACAGTATGAAGCGGTTATTTGGGGGTCTCCTAAGGACCAAAAAATTACTCTTACATGTTTTATCTACAGTTACGGAAAGAAACCCCCCTCAAAGAAGTGTATACCATGTGTGTATTGATATTGGTATTAGTGTTCGCCAAAAGGAATCACGACATACAGCCTATGTTGTAAAAAAATTCACACCGAGCATTTGTAACTGCTGCATAACCAATCTCCAAAAAATTTCACTGCAGCTCAACAAATGAAGCAATATACTGGTAAAACTTTTAGCCACTTGTATAGTCATCCTCACTATCACCATCGCCATCACTGCATTTCAAAATGATTCATTTAGTGAGCCAACAAGGAAATAGGAACAATTAGTCTACATGATTTTCAAAGCAAATAGCACAGCAGTTGGATGGATGTATACAAAAATTAATTCATGTACAAAGTCCACTAGGTTCTATGGAACTTAAACTAAGCTAGTTCACTCTGATCTCACGTTACCGCTATATTTTAAGCAGGACGCTACACTAAAATCTCTTGCAATCAAAAGTCAGTCGCAACCATAAGGTGTAGTTTAAGTGACTTCAGTGTAAGTATCTTTTTAGAATGCTGAACTACCCAAAGGCAATTTCCTCCTATAGATTACTAGGATAAAAAAGACACAAGATTATGCAGAAGTGAATGTAGAACAATCAACCACAAGATACTGCATGTTATTTTTTTTTCACAGGGACATATTTGGTAAAATAGAAAGAAAATTCAGATCTTTCATTCGCTTTGAACATGTTTGAAGTATGAGATATGCATCCGAGGAAAACATAGTAATAAGAAGTCTGAAACAGCATGAGGAAAGATGCAATCAATGGGAGCTACAAGGAACAAGAAGGCCAAGTGTACATGGCTTCTCAATCCTGACATTGTACTCCTAAATTTGACCTTGATCATTATGTTTTTGGGGGACTTCAACTTTATAAAGTTAGAGATCAATTCAGACAGAAATTGATTCGATGCATGAAGTTATTAAGGGGTAAGAAACTATCAGAGGGTGTGTCTCTATTTCTCGGTTTGGAGATTGAAGCCCTATTCTAAGAAAAGGCATGTTGTTCCAGCATTGAAGAATCAGCCCAAATTTTTTTCGAGAACAGTAGTGGAGATGACGAGATAAATGTCACTTGACTTGCAAGATCATGATGCAAAAGAGGCAATAGGTCTTACTAAAATTCACCTTCGTACACTCTCTGGTATTCCATGAATCTGAAACTTATTATTGGGAATGGTGATCAAGATGCTAAATAGCGCAAGTGGCTGGTAAGCCTCGACTACTGTTAGTCTGCCTAGAATTCTTTGCAAAGTTTTTTAACTGCTTCAAAAATTCATATGGAAGCATTGTTCAAAATTAGTATTCTAACTTCCACTTTAGATGCCCTTGAGTGAGAAAGTAAAGGACTTTTTCAACTTGTACTCAATCAAGGCTGTATTCTATCTCCTTATGCAGGCTAGTCTGGTAAGATTGTCATTTATATTGTTAATCCTCAACTCTAGAAAGTTTCTTGATTATTCCTATTATGGAATGTGGCAATATTACATTTTCTTAGATGAACAACATTTGAAAAAAAATACTATCTTGTGGTGGTACTACTTTCAACATTGCAGAACTCCTTTTCCCTAGAAAAAGGTGGTATGTTGCCTTTTTTGACAAATTTTGAAGCTTTTGAAGAGGGAAACCATCAAATGGACTGAAGATGAGAATTCAAGTACAATACTGATACGCTTGGATGAAATCAATCCTAGAAGCCTTAGCTTTGGTAGAAAGAAGTCTGAAACTAGCTCTTATGGGCAATAAAATCAAATTTATTCAGGAACTTACCTGTCTTCTGTATATTTAGCAAGTCGTCGTGCATCTAAGCCAGTGATGTATTTTTGTGCAGCCTGAACATTTTCAGGTCCTGGACACAGAAGGGAAATAAGAGACATGTAAATGAGTAGATCGAAACATAGAAAATTCATACTATTTTCACCCCAACAGCTGTCACATATTTACTAAATGCCAAAATATGTATATTTTTCAAGTAAGCCTCCATCCTAGGACTTTCTTACACTTTTCATTCTTATATCCACGAAAAACCAAAAATAATATATTTTTTTTGGCAAGTGTGCGCGTGTGCGTGTGCAGGGGCGGGGGTAGGGGAAGGTGTTGGGTGTTGAGCAAGTTCAGTAGATTAATTACCTTTAGTCAATTGGAACGAATGCACAGCACATCTTTCTGCAGCAAGCTTCACAGGTGTACTTCCATCCTTTAGACACTCAGCCAAAGCAGGACCAAAAATTGACACATGACCCATTATGGCTGCAGGATTTGCCTGCCAAACAATATATTTCCAGTGCCACATGAGAAAATCAATATTGTGATCATACATCAATAAATTAATGTCTGGAAAAAAAATGGTCGCTGCTAACCTTTGCAGCAGCTTTCAAAGCAGATAATGCCCTTCGTCTAACTTCACTAGAGTCATCTTGCAAAGCAGAAACTATTGAGGACACAGTTTGAGCATGCAAAGAACTACTCAATGGATCACGTCGAATTTGATAAATCAGATATCTTCCTAATGCTTTGGTTGAACTTTCACGTATTGGGAACTGGATTTGGGATAAAAAGAAAAATTTATCAGAGATTTGAGAAAAAGGCAAATGTAATTTGATGCATCGCGATATCATTATGAACCATTGCACCCAGAGGGCGTCTTTCAGTTGGTACCTTCTCATCTTTTAACATGTCTTTCAGCATAGATATAATCGATGGTGAACTAGATGATAGACAAACTCTTGAAGGGCTGTGCCGAAGCATGGATGAGATAGCGAGAATTGAACCATGTTTGGCGATCCAGCTGGAAGACAAAGCTGTATCTAAAAGTTCCTTGAGTAGATCTGCTAGCTGACTGTCCTCAATGTACTGTAGTTAAAAAAATATTTTAGAACAAGAAAAGCAGTATAAGGGGCTCATAAGAGTGAAGTCATATAAAGAGTTTTTGGAAATTGGTACAAGGAGATAGGCCTGAAAGCAATTTATTTTCACATACCTCAGACGTAATCCCCAGGATGCTAGCAGCAGAAACACGAACTTGATCATTTTCAAGATCCATAAAGTTTATTAACAGATCGCAGACACGGGTTTTAACAGGAACACTTAAACTCTTTCCTGCATGCTTTACTACACCTCTGAGAGCAATTAAAACTGCTTCTCTTACACCTCCATCTGATGCCTAACAACCAACCCCACAACATTAAACAACACACAAGCCAGTGAAAAAAAAAACCCAAGTACAAAAGAGGAACAAAATTACCTGCAAACTAGACAACAGATCACTAACTAAGGGATCTACCCTACTGCTGAGAGCACTGAGTTTCCCAAGTGCCAATGCAGCACTTGAACGAACCGTCCTACAATAAACAGCTACCATAAGCTTCGTATAAAAGCAACAGTACTAATCGCTATTAGCAGAAAAGACTTAACACTTGTGATCAGTGCTGTAAAACTATTTCAATCAGCAGCTAACCTGGTGTTGTCCTGTAGACATTTGATGAACGTTGTTTGCAGCTGTGGCAGAAAAGGTTTCAGGGCCATCCCACCCTTCGTAATTATGATGATCAAAGTTG
Organism: Dysphania ambrosioides; assembly: GCA_026401315.1. NCBI lineage: Eukaryota > Viridiplantae > Streptophyta > Magnoliopsida > Caryophyllales > Amaranthaceae > Dysphania > Dysphania ambrosioides. Next base: position 4,293,912 of record CM048666.1, read on the forward strand.
ACAGAATGGCACTCTTAACCTGCCATGGGAATCGATCACCAATGATACGAATTAGGGGCCTGCGGTAAGAGAATGAAATTTGGTCAGGATTGCTCTTTCTTGAACAGTTATACATGACAATGAATCTCCATCTATGTTGCACCGATAGGAATTCGAATACAGATACGGGTACGAAAAACGGCAAAAATCAAAATTTCTAGATACGGATACGCGGCATGGGTACGATAAAAAAAAAAAAACAGAAATTATAGAAAATTCAAATGTAACTCATATCCTCAGATAAATCTTAAACCATCCAATGGATCATATCATGCATTAACCATGAGAGTTGAAGATTTCAAGACTACTGTCAAAAGTGATAATTGTGGAGAGTGAAAAAGGCTTCAGCGTTTCAACTTCCATTGAAGAATAGTGTCGACATTCTTCAATGTCACCTAATATGACAACTGTGAGAAGAAATACTAATAAAAGTTCAACTCCCTCACTCACCATAGATTCCAACATACTATGTCAAAGGATCCCATCCGAAAATAACTTCAACCGAACAGGTCTCATTGAAAACGCAAACGAATATCGTATCCAACCCATGTACGTACCCAATACATCCACCTGTACCCAGCCCGTATCCAGAGTCTTGGGGACGTATCCATGCCGTATCCGGTACAGGATACAGCATGGATATGACGTATCCGTGCATCGCAGATCTCCAAGCATTAGAAATGTACATTAGAGATAGAAGTCCTTGGGGGCTATGTTAATCTAAAATCTCTATCATGCACTCACTTAGTATACAAAAATGAATTAATGATATGAACAAGGTATTCCTAAATGAAATAGAATATTCATGCAGGATTCAATCTTCAGACAGTCAATAAAAGAGATTAGCACAAATAAAGATGCATATTGCATGCCTCAAAAAAAAAGATAAAAAAAAAGATGCATATTGCATAAGAACATCAAAAGGCTACTGAACCATTAAGCAAGGGTAGATAAAATAAGAATAAGTGAGCTAGCATATCAGTACAAGAGAACGAGATAGACATCAGAAGCGCAAAGAGGTTTAAATCATATCCTATATTTCAAAGAAAATCATCAAACTATTAATGTAAGAAAAAAATCATGACATACATACCCTGTTATCGGTATAACAAATGCTTTCAGCGCTTGTTCACTAGTTACATCAATCAATTCACCAAGACCTAAGGCTGCCTGTTCCCTCAGTTCTGCTGATCCACTAATTAAACCCTGTCAACAAAAAAAAAAGTTCGTGTGTTTTAATTTTACAAAAGGATGGGGGACGAAAAGCCATGAATGAGTACGTTGTTTACGACAAGGTTCTTCTCAAACAAAGCACCAACAAGTGATTATAAGAATTCTTAGGCTTAAGAAATAAACTTTGTTAATAGATTGGGAGATTTTAAATATCCAATGAGAAATTCAATCCATAAAATGTGGCATATAGGTGGACATTGGTATATCAGATTGAAATAATTGCCATACACAGGCAGAATGCTCTAAACACTGATGCACTTGGATAGTAAGTGACAGTGACAAGTAGAATTTCATGAGCAAGGTTGAAACTAAAAAATGTTTAAAGGAATGCAAAAAACTAAGTCCTCTCTCTAGGACCTATGAAGTATCATTATTAGAGTTAGAGTGCAAAAGTATTCCGGGAAAACAATCAGATACTAGTAGTGTAAGTCACAAACACTCAGTGTTTCTCTGATCAGGTCTCTAAATAACACACGAAATTGGCATATTGTGTAATGAGTATAGACACAAGACTGAAACTCAAAAAAAAAAAAAAAAAGATGAGACCTTCACTAAACAAGTGGTATACTTTAATATGACAAGTAAAGCCTTACAAGCCCTCAATAGAAGAAAGGAAATCATGATACTTTCTTTAGATCAATGAAGATTGCTGAATTCACCCGTATATTTCTGATAATCATATCTGACATCAGATAAATCCACACAATTCGATCTTGTCCACTCAATAGGAGATCAAAGTTCAAATACTAGTAAAGCAACAAAGGGATTACCAAGCTTTTTTGAGAATGACAAGTATATTCAAATATGAAAGATAACAAATTTCATTCAGGAAGTAATCTACCCAGACATAGTCAAGAAACACTCATGAAGGATTTAAGAGAAAAAAGTACATAGTCCAAAAGTAGACAGGTGGATAAAATGATAACAGACACTGTTGTAATTTTGAAGAAAATTCCAACATGCTATGATTACAAATTACAAGTTTATTAGAAAAGAGGTGTCAAGAAGATACCTGAAGAAAGATAGGAAGCACAGGTTGCAACGCTTTTGGAAGACAAAATCCAGGTATTAGTACTGGTCCTCCCTACAAATTTAATGAATTGTTTAACCTTCTGAGAATATTAAATATCCCCTCAAACAATAGTGTACAAGTGCAGATCCATCACCATAACAGAAAATACTGGAAGATAAAATAAAGAGAAATTAGAGAAGCTAACCTTCTTCTTTCTTCGTTCCTTATCTCTTGCTGTTGATACAGCATCGCGAACTAGTTTTATGTGACTGGGGAGTACTTCCTTAGGAATTGAACTCACAACCCTTGACAAAGCTTCCCAGACAGTCTGTCAGATGATAAATATTATGTAATCTATGTTATAGAAAAAAATTAAAGAATATGAGCAATGCATTTGAGAGTACTACCACAACAGTTTCGTGATCAGAATCACTGAGCAGAACAATCAAGGTAGATATCAAGCTGGGAGCTTCGTCATCCAAATAGAGCTTGCTATTCTCGAAGAGATGGCCAATAAGGTACGAAGCACTTCTTCTAATTGAAGCCTGGAATCCAGGTAAAAATAACAATGGCTTGAACACATGAAAATTATAACACAGGCTTGACAACTTAAAGAAATTTGCAGCACATACCTTACTATCACCAGAACCTTTGATAAGCTCAGATATTAAAGAATCAATTCCTTCCTCGTCAATGACCAATACAACAGTCTCTGCAGCCTTCTTTGCTAAAACTTGGATATCCTAAAGATTGAAATTAAATGGTTAAAAATGGTACAGCTCATCAAGGAAAATCAACAAGGGAGTGAAGGGAAATTAATGCTTGATATGCCGCATACCACATTGTCATCACCCATTGCTGACAGAAGAGCAGGAAGAACAGAATTAAGGTGTAAATTCAGACCAGGCCCAGCAACCTCCGCCAAAGCTCCAAGAGCATGCGCATTAAATTCACTAAAGGCATTTAAAAGAGTTAGAAAGCACAAGAAGAAAGATCATTGAAGGGCTCAATGGCCCACATATAGGACTGGGAATAACGTACCTGAGGGGAAGCTGTATAAGCTTCGGCAAGATATGAGGCAATACCGCTGCTGTCCTCACGCTGAAATAATCACAGATAAGGTGAAAGTTCAGCTACAGTCAAGGAATAATTTTTATAAGCAATGTGGCCCAAGAACAGGGTAACAAACCTTAAAATTTGTTTAAGACCATCTAATGCAGTGTCAGAGGTTTCATCATCTTCTAAAGCATGCAGAAGGGTAGGAACAATCTCATCAATGGCTTGCAGTCCAGCACTCTGAAAATAATACTGCATTAGTACGTTCAACCTTTAGAAGAGAATAACAGGAGTAAGGAAGAACATAGAACCTTGTACAAAGTACTGAATGCCATGCCTGCTGACTCACGGACCTCAGGCTCACTGTTAATTCAAGGAAAAAAAAGTATTGTAATAGCACAATACTAATTATGAACTCTAAGCTATTCAAGTCTTTGCCTACTAAATAATGGCAATAACAGATAATTTTTTCTTTTTAACCAAAATCATGTGAACATCCATAGCAAATATAGTTCACAAACCTATCACAAAGAGCAGTCCGAATTGTAGGGATAAGCTCATCCATGAAGCTCAGCAATTGACTCTTGCCAGCACTCCCCATAACCTCACTCAAACCAATGCAAACACCCTGTCCAACAAATAGCATTATAATCATCTCCATTGTCGTCATCATAACCATAATACTCAATATTATAGTGAAAGTTAAGACAGGAAAAAAGAAGGATTCGAACAAATAATTACAGACTTTAAATTTTGCAATGATAACAGATAACAATAATCTGTAGATTACAAATAACTTGAATCCTTATCTTCAGTATCACATGTCAAAAATTTCAATATGCAGGGAAAACCAATTCCAAAATGCTTAAATCACATGACAACCCATTGCATAAATGTTTGTAATTTACTTACATCCGGCAGCATGCAACAAAACATAGACCCATGGCAGGGGAAAAAAAAAATTTCCCATGCAGAAACATTGGAGCAGCATCACTAGAACATTAAATTATTAAATTAGCAACTAAATGATGCAGATTCACTGTGAATAAGGGGAAAAAAACCTTCAAATACTATATTTTCAGTGGTGATAATAAGATCATATTTTCACAAGTATAATAAGATCATCTTTTCAAAAATGACGACATTCAACTTATCCCATCTGTTAATTAACAACAACAAAGTTAAGCTTTAATCCCATAAAGATGGGGTAGGCTACATAAACCAAGAATCTATCTTGCGTGATTATCCACAAAAAGCTCCTCCATCATCTCTTCTATTCAGAGCCACATATTCTAAATTCATTTTCTCCATACCTTCCCTCCAGCCAAGTCATAAGGTCCCCATTACCCCAACCCACTCCACCTTCCTCACTGGTGTTCCTATCGTTCGGCGTCCAATATGCTCAATCCAACACAACCGATTCTCCCTTAACTTATCATCAATATTCATTACTCTAACTATCTTTCAAATATTTACTTTTCTCATTTTTATCCCTCAAAGTATTCCAACACATCCACCTTAATAAATGCATATTTGCAATACCTCATCTTCTTCACATGTTCCTTGAAAACCTAACAATCTAATGCATACAATAATGCCTATCTACTTGTCCTATATAATTTCCTTTTAACTTGAGCGTGCACTATGATCACACCTAGTTGTTCTTCATTTGAGCCACCAAATATTTTATTTCATGGATGACATCTCAATTAATATTTCCATTCCTTTGGAAAAACCGATCTTAGGCATTTGAAACATTTGCTTACAAACAACTCCTTGCCATCTAAAATCACCTTATCGTCATTTGTATCCTCCCATTGCTAAAATGACACTTCATATATACTCTACTCAAGCTAACTTTGAAACCTCAACCTTTGTCTCCATTGCTCTAATTTGGTGTTCACCCCGTCGCTAGTGTCATCCACCGGAGCAATATCATCCGCAAAAAGTAAACATTACTTGTACTAACGTTGTTACTTCGTGAAGACAAAGAGACTTAGGGCAAATCCTTAATGTAACCCAATTGTAATAATGAAGTCTTCCGTCATAGATACATATCATTAACTAGGCCGATATACTTATGTAGTGTCGCCTTCTTAGTCATTGCTCATCCATAATTATTACTAAATACTAAAAAACCAACGAATTGAGAAAATTTTCACACTCAAACGTGTTTGATTTTTCTTTTTATTATTTATGACTAGCAAATATATTTTTAAATACAACTATCTACTCTTACTAGAAAATTTGATTTTCAATTGCTTTTAGTTTTTTCATATCAATTTAAATAACATTTGAGTCTATTATAAGTGTTTCTTTTGAATTTTTATTTCTATCACGAGTCATACTAGTGTTCAAAATCCAAATTTACTAGTCTTTTTTGGGTTGGTATAAAATGTTTGAGATTATTAAATGATATAACTTTAATTTTCTTAATTTTTTAATCAAATTTTCTTAAGTGCATATTACCAAATTCAAATTTCATTATATTTAATTGTATTTATATGTTTTTGTACATTGATGGTTATTGGACTACTGAATATGTTGAGACCTAGTCTAATCTTTTTATAATCAATAACTTATAATTGAATTAATAATAAAAACATTTATTAAAAAATCATAAAAATATATTACAGCGGAACAATGCATAAACACATGTATCCCTTGGACAAAAAAATTGAAAGGACTAACGGAATGCATAATCTAAGTAAAAAGTGAAAGTGTAAAATGAGACTATATTCCTGATTAAAGGCAGTTATTTTGCCAAAAGAAATCCTAACAAGTAATATATTTGTTAAATGATGTAAAATGAGCATACGATATTTCTTACTTGTCTTCTTCCAGAATCAAGGTCCTTTAATCCACGAGATAGAATTGGTATAATCAAAGGTAACACCCTTTCACCAAGCTTCCTAACAAGCTCACCCAGCGCCCTTCCTGCAACCTAGTAGACAAACATAAAGTGTGAGTAATGTACATAGTTTACATACTTATCTCAACTAGGAACAGACTTCAACATTTACAAACCTGCCGCCTCTCATTAGATGGTGATGCAAGTGAGGATATTAGCGTATCCATCAACACAGGCATAATTTCCTTGAGTGTCTTTGGGGTATTAGCTACTATAGTCTTCCATACATGTAAAGCAGCCTGTTTAAGCAAGAACACGAACAGATTGCTAAAAATTACACCACTGTTACCTAATTTGATTTACAAAATACGTTAACTAAAATAAAGAATAAGGGAAAGACCCATTGGAAAATTTTAATCGAATTGCTACCTGACGCACTGATACACTGACATCCGTTCGAACCATGTATAAGGCAGCAAGAACTTCATTACGTTTTTCTCTACCAAGCACCTCAATTATAGCCCGTCCTTGTGCTTCTGTACTAGCACCCTCATCATCGCTACCTCCCTCAAGCAATGCTTTCCCGGAAGTCCCAGCAACCTAACGAGGGAATATGATAGTTCTTTGGTGAGTGTGACAGCAATACAGCAACAGCAATATGATATTGAGCATTTCCAACAGACTGCAATAAAGAAAAAGGGATAAAGCCTCTAACAACAGACCTTAAACAACAAATCTCCCAACAGCTCAACAGAGCTCTGTCTAATACGCCAACTGTCATTGAATATTCCATCCTCAACAGCAGGTAGTAGCAGTCGTAAAGACCTGAACAAAAAACCACAAAACAGCATAGCGCATAAGATAATTAGTGTCACTGTTCCATCCGTCCATGTAATCCAGGTTCTTATCTTTTATAAGAATTTGGCTCATAGTTTCACTAACATATCAAAGAGTACAGGTAACATCCAAATGGGACTAGACTACTAGAGTAGATATTATCAAATTGTGTAGTCCAGAATGCAATAGTATGCAACAATTTTAAGTTTTTGGCTCAAGGGAATATTTATAATTGCTAGCCCTCTTTTGTACATAATTCACACAAAAAACGCAAACGTATTACTTATTAGGGGCTTTATGCGTGTGTGCATGGGCAAAAAAGGATACGTCGCAGATACAATGTTTCCAGACATAAGTGTTTGAATCAAAGAAAAAAGTATATCAGCTACAATCAGAGGAGATTTATCATTTTTTTAAATGAAAAAGCAATGGAACAAAAGCACTCACGTTGTTGCATAGTGCTCAACAAAAACATGTCCAGCACTAAGAGCCGCATCTCGAACAGATTCATTTTCATCAGCAAGACCTAATCAATAACAATAAGTTAAAATATAAACTGCAAGGAGGGGGGACTATATACACCATCACAAAGCATTAGAAAATAGCAATTAAAAAAAGATCAGCTCCTAGATGTACACTAACCATCAAGTATAGCAGGTAACACTTGCTGCAAATAGTTCTGAAATTGGACACCAAGAGACCTTGGCAAAAACTAAAGACAAAATGTAATTAGAACCACACATTGAAAAAATTTATCTTCAAATCCAAGTATATCCCATAACGTGATTACCTTGAAGACAGTCAAATAACCCTCACGGACATAAGCCTTTTGATGAGAGCTATTTCTAATGATATCAGGAAGAATATGCTCGAAGTACTCAATACCAAGGGCAGTCATAACCTAATAAGAGAGAAAATATGAGAAAAATAAACACAAATAGATTTTAAACTCAGACAAATATCTCCACTTAAAAGACAAAATATACACTTGCGAGCAATTTGAACAAGAAATCAAATCTCAACATACGCAGTTCAAAGAAACCATAAGATAAGGCCAAACTTCAATGTTAAATAAAACTTCCAAATGAAAAGAAGAATAGTTACAGGAATCTGCTAGAAAATCTTTCATCCAAATCACCACAAAAGAGAATTGGCCAAACAAACTTAGTTGGATATTAAAATATTATAGTTCAAATGACAATATTGCACATATTTTTTTTTTCTTTTATTTTTTGGAATAAAGGGAGATACATAGGTCATAGAGATTGGCTTTTGAATGAAAAATGGTCTTATAAAAAAAACCAACGTATAAATAAAACGAGTAAAAAGCTAAAAGCTGATTTTTCAAAACAAACTTTCTACACTCCCTCTTTTCTTGATAAAGAATTAAATAAAATAAAAGTATGCTCATCAGAACTTATTTGCCTATGAAGGTTTGGAAACCAAAAGAAGAAAAGAGAATGAAAAGTGTACGGAACTCCTGCATGCAACAAATCACATTCAGGAAACTAGCATTTAACAATCTTTGACAACGATCATTATAAAGCAAGAAAAACCAACAGAAATAAATTGAATATGCTAAAACGAAATCAGCTTCTCTCTGATGATCCCACCTCACTTAATCCCTGTGCGGCACCAGACCGTTCAACATTACTTCCATCAGATTTGAGTGTCTCCAAAAGCCACGGAACAAGGTCAGGGAAGTGTTCCTCTCCCAGTCCTTTTATAAGGGAGCCAAGTGCTCTCGCAGCCACTGACCGAACTTCAGGTATTGGATCAACAAGAACCTGCACAGGGGCGATGATATTACAGCACTGAAAAAAAGTACTTTAATGAAATATTGAAGAATATATGTATGCATACCTTTTTCACTTCAGGAAGGAGCAAGCCAATATAAGGTATCATGTCTCTGGGCTCAGTCACTAATGAGCACATATTACCAACAATTTGGGCAGCTTTCTTCTTAGTTTCAGCACTCCTTTCCCTCAACCCTCTATGAACAATTGGTACCAGAAGAGCAAGTGAAGGGGCATCAACCGTGTTGACAAAAGTAGTCTGCAATTGATATTTATAAATATCACAGAGAAGCAATGTCTAGACAAACACAAGAGTTGCAGATTAGAATGATCGCCTTACTTGGAGGAGTATGTCAAGAGCATATCGTGTATGATCATTGGGATCAGTAAGCGCTGTCAGCAGAGAAGGAACCAGGGAGGCAATTTCAGGATTTTTTATCACACTTCCAACCTAAAATTAACAAGTCAAAGTTATCAAAAGTCCAGGAAAAGAAGGCAGAAAGTCAAATATCAAACTTTACCTGCTGAAGTGCAGTCTGGCCAGCTGACTGGACCTTTGGATGGGTATCTGTCAGCACCTGTCACACCACCATCGCCTCAATAACTTAATAATATGGAAAGCAAGCATGATGCCAATGAATAAGCCATAATTTCCAAAATTGTCATGTTTATAAAGAAAAAAACCTCTGTTAATTTAGGAACAATCTTGGGCAAGCATTGTGACAATTGTTGAGGAGCACAATATGCCATTGCACCAAGCAGCTGCACACTACTTTGTTTAGTTCGCCAAGCCTTATCTTCAAGACCCTAGGCAGAACAAGGACGAGTGGATTAAGAATTAGATAAAAAAAATATTATGTCTAAACGATCATTACCACCAAGATTGAGCAATTCATTACTCCTTTATATGAGGTTAAAATCTTAAGAATAACATGATGCATATGAATATATCAAGAGTAATAGAGATGCATAGACTTTGACATTGCTCATTAGAGCAATCAATGAAGAACACACTAATGATAGGCAAAAGAAGGAAAATCAGTTCAAATACTGCAACACAAATAAAACTGCATCAGTAGGAATATAAAAGCACAATAAGCAATATGCAATAGTGTACACCAACAAGACAAATTGTAAAGCAATACTGCAATAGACCTACAAAATTGTAAAGCAAACAAATTTACGATTATCAAAGCCTATTCATTTTTATCAATAAATACAGAAAAGACAGAAAGTTATCAGGTTCAAGAAGTTTGTGTCCCTAGTCTTTCCTGAAATTCACCAATTTCCTTCTTACATACAAGAAAATTTCTAAACCAAAAAATAAAATGTTTAAAAACAGGGACTTCAGAGCCCATTATGAACTTTAGTAGTTACCTGAAAACCATTACGTAACACTTTAAGCTTATTCCAATAAAGGAGTATGGCTAATCACACTAATTACCAATTGCCAGGTGCTAAATAAGAAGTCAAAAAGCCGACTGCCAAAAGATATTTAACTCTTAATCAATCCCAAAACCCTAATGGTATATCTAAAGTTTCTCTGAAACAAATCTAAGCAAATCCAACAAAGAATATGCCATAGAAGGCTGATGACAAACAGGTTCCTATAGACATCTCCTCCATAAGTCAACACAAATAGTAGGGCAGATCTCCATGTGGTGAGTGGTCACAACTGTAACGTGAATGTTCATGCCAATACCAGAGCCTAATTGACAAAGCAAAACAAGGTAGCTTCCATGTACCATTTTAACACTTCAAACAAACATCAGCTGTGAACTTGAATCTCATTATCAGAAGCCTGTCAGATGTTGAATTTATCAAATAACCTATCAATGGTATTGAAGTTATCTGGATTATGTGATCCGAATGCTTATAGAACATAAATCAGCATAGGCTCCAAGATAGTACTTATACAAAAAGAGGGGGGGGGGGGGGGGGGGGGGGGGGGGGGGGGGGGGGATTTAGAAAGGGGTATACAGGAAGCATATACCAACATATGTATTAGCTGTGGTCATCCAAGTAAAGGCAATCACAAAACATCAATAACAGAACTACGAGATCTGAACTATGTCTACCACAGAGTTTTGCTCAGAGTGACCAAAATACAAACAGTGCGCCATCGTAGGAAAAAGGTGCACATTCCCCAAATAAATAAATCCCTAGAATTGAACAAGAGCAGTGCACCTTTGTTTGTTAAGAAAGAATGATCTAAAATTCTTAGAGCGAGCAGAATATGCTACTGATGAACAAAAATGGTGAAAATCGAAGACCATATCACTTGCAGTTTTTGGTTTTGGAAAGGCTGGAAACTAATTTTAGTTTGGTTTTTTTTTTTACAAAATTTAAGTAAAAAGTTGATGCATGAAAAAAAAAAACTAATACTCATCCAACATAACGAAGCTAACATTAGAAAAAACAGAAGGAAAAAATGAAAACAGACAGTAATGAAATGAAAAGAAAGTCAAAATAACAGATTATCAACAGAAGCTAGATCATTGACATAGAAAGACAAGATAGCTTTTGGGAAACTACTGCAATTCGAAAAGCTCTGGGCTCATGGCATGCATGCTTAAATTTGGACACTTATTGGTTGATTCTGGGAGTTTACAGTTTCACATAAAAGAGGTCAGCTGCCGATATTGCAGAGACTCATCAATTGTTGCACGCTTGCCAGCCCTAGCTTGAGTCACTGCAAAACAACACCCTTCTAGGTTCTTACTAGGTTCCCTAGCTGCTGCCATCACTCGCTGCTAGAGATGGAAATGGTTTAAGGAGAAAACGAAGCTGAATAAACAGATTGATTGATATAGAAGACAGAGAAGCAGAACAAATTGATTGATAGAGAAAGACTTAACAAGAAGAGAGAAAATATACAAGAGCACACGTTCTCCAAAACCATAATTCAAAATCTCTTATAGTGGTTTCCAGGTTTTTGATGCAGTTTTTTAAAACCTGCTTAGACTTAGATTTTTGCAACACTATTCTAAATTCTTAAGGTTATTTCTGAACCAAAAAGAAAACCACCATGGTGCCAAATTCCCCCTAAAATGCAAGGACAGATAAAGAAAGGTTATCACACCTACGAGAAAATGTCAATCAGTAGGATATGTACAAAACCAGAACTAGCTCTTGTTGAATTTCTAGGTGACCAGGGGGCATAAGCATTAAGTCCATTTTGGGAGGACAATAAGAATTCACGGTTCTGATTCTTAATTGACTAAAATGCCATATACAAACAAATAAACAACGAAAAGCACCTTCAGCAGCGAAGGGAGAACAAGCTTGACCCCCTGAGCAGAAAGATTTGACATCATTGCACGTGCAGCACCCTCCGCAGCTTCACGAACAGCAGTTACTTGATCAGAGAAAGAGACTAAGAGTAATGGCAGCATTTGAATCACATAGCTGAAAATGAAGAAGAGTATCAGAAGAAGACAACGTGATCTTTTGTAGTGTACTTTATAGAAGGATGGATATAGAAAGACAAGGGCAGGAAGTGCTGTTTCTTCAAATGAAATAAAAAGCTTACGGTTCAAATAGTTTTCCAAGCTTCTCACAGAGACACTCAAATCCAAGCAGCGCTCCTTCACGACACTTAGCAGAAGATCTGGATAGTGAAAAGATAGTTAGACAGTGACCACATGAATAAATACAATTTACCAGCAATAGACATTATTTCAGAAAAATATAGGATACAAATTCACCAAGTAAATAGATAATATCAGACAACATACACCCAAATCTGAAAAGTCCTTTTCTCTCCATCAAATGTTGACCAGAAAAGCCCACAAAGCCTCATCTTATCAAACTTGCACCTTAAAGTTGGGAACGATAGTAAAGAGAAATACTCAACCAAGAATTACTTCTCCGAGAAACACAGTTTTCCAAACAGAAAAAACAAGCTGAGACTAAGCCCGAAAGTAAAAGGATTGTTCACTTCCCTCACCAAATCACCACTCCATAATACAACGATGCTACTTAGGAGATTATGGATCACTACACCCAAACCCCACAATACACCAAACAAGTGAAACAACCTCCATGCTTCCCATTAGTTTTGAAGTAGCACCATTTAAAAAACCAAATTGGAAACTTCACTAAACATGCCACGCGCAGAGCACAGCATACCAATCTTTTGAACGTATGAAAACAAAAATTGTGAATCGGATACAAAAAGAACACTGAGACATTACCTGTCAATAAGGCCTTCACGTAACGCGGACGCAATGGCATACTTCTTCAGACAAGAAATTCCAAATCCCTTGGCAATCCCAGCCAGTCCGAATGCTGCTCCACGACGTTCTCCATATTTGTCGCTCTTCATCATTTGACAAAGAAGCCTTGAAACCAGAACTTGGCCATCTTCCTGTCAAAGAGAACTCTGGATCAGAAATGGAAGCTTTGCCCAAAGCAATGCAAGAAAGCATCCTCAAAAGCATATACAAGAAAGCATCCTCAAAAGGACACAATGTACAGTATATACTACTGACAAGATACATGAATGACACTTGTACAGTATAAACTACTCGCAGCTGCTAGCAAGGTTTGGAAAAATGGAACTCAAAATTTATTTTTGTGAATTAGGGATCTTTCTTCTAATTTTATATCTCAAAGTTAAACAACCTATCATGAAATATAGTAATACTTTGTAAAAATAATTATTTGAATGCAGCTGCAGGAGAAAAGTCCCGTATGATGATACATAAAGCATGGTCTGAATAACAATCTAGTGAAGAAGCCTGACAGTAAGATAAATAAGAGCAGAAAAGGAGCATAGTAAAAGCTGAGGAAGAATAAGATAGTGGTCGAATTTGGCACTTTTCACCCACTCCGAAAAAAGCCTTCCTCAAAGTTATCTTATAATTGGAAAACAAGAGCTACACATTATGTATAGATCATAATTGAATACAACCAAAATAAAAGTATGGACAAGCTGTTTGTAATTGGTTAAAATAAATTACCAAAAACAATGCCCATATGTTATACACAAACTAATATTCACCCACAGGAAACACAAAGATGACAGTACTTCACAGAAGTGGCCAGTCAAAACTAAAACAAACTGTAAACACAGAATAGAAGAAATTTCATCGTGAAATCAGCATGAGATACCTGCTTAGATTGCATTAGCGGAGACAAGCAAGAAGACACTGCCCTCTGCACAGCTTCAGAGGGAGTATTGAGCACATCAATCAACTTCTCAACAACTACATGGACTTTAGGATCATCCTGCCAGAAGAGTCAATTATAGATCCAAACCATCCAATGGTAAAACAAACACTAAAAACTAGAATAGAGGATAAAAATGCTCAAAACCTTTTTCAAATGTTTTGCTAATGCTCCCGTGAATATAACTACACCTTCACGGACAAGGTCGTACATTTCCTCATCAGAAGCCTAAATAACACAGAAAAATTTGTAGTGTATCAAAATAAGAAACATCCAGATAGGCACATGAACAAAACTGAGTACACATTCTTCAAATACAAGATACAATAGTCAGGAATCAGCTAACCTTTTTGTTGAGATAATTCTCGAAAATAGGAAACAGCAAGGAAACATTATCTTTCCCATGCTTGTCGATAATCAATATACCAGCATTAATCATTCTCTCACGAACATCTCCATTTGGATCAGCCTAAACAATAAACCACAAAATACTTACTAACAAGGAGAAACGATGAAGAAATAGAAAGTACATTACTCGGTTAAATAAAAGTACCAAAACAGGGATGTGGGACAATATCCAAGGTGAATTTGATATGGTTGCTTATTTGGGTTAGTCAATTTCTTTCATAAATCGGAAATGATATGCTTTTGTTATGACAAAAAGGTTTTACAAGATCTGGGTTGTTACATTTAGGACGAGTTCGATCTAATCGATAAATAGTAAACCAAACTACAAGCGCTAGATTGGGCAAATAAGCATCTCACCTACTCTCATAAGTCTTTAATACAAAACCCAAAACTTTATTTCAAGCAGAAACAAATAATAAAATAACAATCTAAAACCATTTATATAGGCAATGTAAAATCTAGAATAACCTAATAAAGACACTTGTTAAAACTAAACATCTAATAAAACTAAACTCCTAATGAAAATAGAAAACACAGATATTGAAGCCAAGTAAATTCCTTACTCGTAATGTATTTTAGTTTCATCATACTACTCTTTTGACCCAATCATTCAAAAATTTACTAATTTGTTAAGTAATGTATCGCTCAGTTATAATAATTATTTCAAGCATTAATTAGGTAGCTAATAGAAAATTAGTCACATGAAAGTATCCTTTAACTGTGCTTTGTCATTTACTCTAAACTGACCAACTCATCATTCTCCTCGGCTAATATGTAGATTGTAGAATCAACGCCAGCCAAACCTCATCGAAATTAACTATTTAACCCTAAGGACCAAGCAAAGTGAATACAGAGTAAAGAAGATGACAACTGACAATGTTCTATCCAGATCTGCTACTAGGAAATGCAATTTTCTTGTGGTTAACTAAATACTAAGTCCCCTATGATAAAGTATAAGCGTTGAAGACATAAGATAAAACCCTCAGCAAAGATACACTCCCTCCATTTATGTTCTTCCTACCTGCCACTTAGGGGATATATTAATGTTTATCCTACTTTTGCTTTATTGGATAAAGAAATTCTCTCAATTATCCATCATGACCCCACTACAGGGCCCACTTTATTATATCTCTAATCAACTTTCACTTTTTATCCACAAAACAAAATTTAGACCCACTTCCTACTTTTGCTCACTCTCTTACTGGTTACAGTAGGAGGAACATTAATGAGCCAAGGGAGTATTTAACTTGCTTGAAACCAATATTCCTCATAAATAAATAAAAAATACGCTTGAAACCAACCTAAAAGGTAGAGATCTGAAATATAATTATTCTACAACCGGTTTGCTATCACAGCCTAGATGAGTAGCAAATCAACAAAATTGAAGTCCTCTGTCCAACAAGTGAAACTTTTGGAAGAGTAGCTTCATCAGAAAAAGATTAAGAGAATCATCCTTTCTCCACAATCAGTATTTCAAACAACATTATGAATAACCTTAATGAAGTAGATCCAAGAATAGACTCCTTCACACTACATAACAACACCACATGATCTTTCAGTCCACACAAAAAGTCACTTTTTCATACTTAGGAGACCCAGAAAAACACGAAAGTAGCTCAGTCAGAACAACAAAAGAAACACAGCTAGGAGAGCAACAGTTACGGGCAGGGATGTGGGAGCTGAAACAGGGACTTACCAGTGCTCGTGAAATCAGAAAAGTCATGACAACAGGAAGATCTTTGGTTCTCAATACATCAGCAGCAGAATGTAATGCCAGTGCAACTCCCTGTCTACCCAACCACCCAGCATCAACATGCCCACCCTCAACACCAGCTTCATGTATGTACAAGGAAAATAGAGTTGCAAGGCATTCCTGTCAATTAAATGAAAAGAAATAAGAGAACATAAATGCCTAAACTACCCTATCACGAAGACAACAAAAAAAAAAATGTACCTGAATAGTATCTGGATTTTCATCCAAAGTGGCAGCTAATGCTTCTGCGGCAGCCAAACGGACATTATAGTTTACATGTGAAAGTGCTTTATAAAGTCCTGAATAGTCAGTCCCAAGATCATTTCCATAGCGATCCCACAAATCTTCAGCAGCTTCAGCAATTGACTGGAAAGTTTTATATATATATATATATATATATATATATATATATATATATATATATAAGTAAATGAATACTTAGGATACAATAAAACAGAACAAATAGATAAACTGGCATGTAAATTAAGGAATTGCAATATATGAATAAATAAAGCATTTAATGAGAGAGCACAGAAGATCCTATTGGCATAGGCCCTCCCTATAACGTAGGTCAAAGCAGCACAAGAAGCAATCAAAGCAGATGATCACATTCAAAGTGGGAAAATAATATATAACTACCCCAGTATTTTCCAATCTGAACTTCTTAGCCAGACAGCACAACTACCCAGCACTACAAAAACCAACAAGCTAATGCAAATCAATCAGGAAGGAAAGGATGACCCGAAAAGAAGGATAAAGAGAATAAGTGCACAACAAATAGTCTTCACTAACAGTAGGCACATCCCAATGTTCCAAAAAATAGTCCTCTTTCCCATTTCTAAGTAATCAAATTATCAAAAGAGCGGCTGACCTATTACATTAAAAAAATAAACTAACAAACAAAAGCTAATGTGACCTCACCACAAATAGAAATTTATAACTATTCAAAGGTAATGTCAGAATAACAATAAGTTCCAAGCCAAACCTTCTCGGGATCATGCAAAGATATCCATATACTTGTAGCAACCTCAACATTCTCGGTAAGACAACGGCTAGAGACAGCGGGAATGCACTTTACAGCATTCAAGCAAGCCATCCTTACGTGAACAGCTTTAGAATACACGCCATACAGTGCCTACTCATATTCATAAGAAATTAATATATATATATATATATATATATTAAAATAAACCAAAGACAAATTCCTCAACAAATTCATATTGAAAAGCTGCAAACATACAGATGCAACTTCATCTGGCTTTAAGCCCAAACACAACTCATTCAGAGTTGATCCAATAGCTGCTTGTTGACCAGGAACAACACCAAGAACATGATACAAAACCTACAGAGCAGAAAACAAAAAGAATATTAGAAGAATGCAAAACAGCTCCACCAAAGAGGAAAAATGAAATCAAAATGAATAAAAATTTATGAAGCTTCCACTACATAACTGATAACATTCTCAGCCTAGGAAGAGGCAATATTGAATCTGTATGCAGATACAGGACTTGAAGCACCTCGCTATGAACAGCTGTTTTCTTTGGTGACAAAAGAATCCACTCCATAATCTATAAATAGAGTAAAATACTTCTAGAGTTAAAAATGAAAAAGGTACAACCCCTGTCATAGTATCTTTGAAAATATTCAAAACGTACCGGGAAGACAAATAAAAATGTGTCCACTGGGAGAGGTCCATATTTACAAGAAACTGTTAATCCATTCACTACTCTATAAAAAAGACCAGGAGATGGCCTTTCATTTGACTCCACCTCATCAGCAGCAGAAATGAGGTCCAACAGAATGTGGGTTTCCTCTACCTCAATTAGCCTTAAAGCAGTAGCAATGTCAAGGGCCCAATTTTTGAGAGGAGGAGCAATACAATGAGAAAGCTTCACCAAGGTTTCATAAGCAACATCGCCCACTATTGATGATCGAATAAGAGGATTGACAAACTTTACCTGAGTTTGAATAACATAGAGTATAAGCACCAAATGGACCCAATGGCAGTTCAAAGGACTATGCTTAAATTAACAAAGAAATTATCAGAACATGACAAGCTAAATACTTCCTCCAATTCCAGCTATGTATTATTTTAGAGATGAACACATAGAAAAGGGATAGCCTTTAACTCTCGTAAAGAGACACATATAATTTAAAAGAGTTAAAAGTTTGCATTGATGCAAAAATGATGACACTTACGTTGTCATAGAGGAACTAGAAGGGTAAAATATTTCAATGGTAAAGCTTAAATTAAAAAAAATAACAGCAGCAAGAGAGCAACCATGGAAGTCAGTTGACTGTGAGCGAAAATAGGATTGGCAATGGTTATCGCTCCAAGAGCCCTCAAAGCCAAAGAAAGATTTCTCTGTATGGCCTTGACATCCTTCCTAATAGCAGCCTCCTCCTTTAAGATAAGTTCACGTGCTTCTTCTTTTGCAGTCTTTCCTTTGTCTATGCATGTAAAATGCAAAAAATAAGTGTCTGGACTCAGGCTGAAAAGCCATCATGGAGACAACACTAGAGAAGTGATAAAAGTTATGCCTGTTTTCTTTGATGTTTTTCCTGAGTCTTTCTTCCCTGATCCAGCAGCTTCTCTTCGAGAAAGGTCTCTTCGTGCAGAATGATTGGAGCTCACGTGATCCTAGAAAGAATACCCAATAAGAACAAAACATACAGAGCAAAATTCAGATGTCAAATGGAAAGAAAGAGAGAAGGGCCACCTTGCTTCCTTGCTCTTCAGAGTCCCTGGAAGCAACATATACTCCAACCTCAGTTGAAAGAGTACCCTCTGGGGTGTTGAAAATCTGAAAGAAAAAATTCATGAAAAAATATTCCAAAAATAATGGGTAGATATGATGCTACAAAAAATTCCATGTCCAAGTCAAGTTTAAGGTTATTGTAAGACTGTCATCTATGGTGTAAACTGCCCAATGCCATCAAACAAGGCAGAAATTACAGCTCAAGTGAAATATTACCACAATCCAGCAATTAAAACTTAAGAGACACCCCAAAACCAAGTATGATAAATGCAAAAGTGTCAATCATGGAAAACACAGAGAGAATGTCCATAACTCCCTATGAGCGGTAGTACAGTAGTACCTATGTAGAACTAATACAGATACGGATATAGAAGTATGGGAACAGCAAAATCCAAATTTCTAAAAATGGGTACGGCAAAAAAAAAAAGAAATTATAGAAATTAAAAATCATTCTAATGTAATTATTACACATTAAAATATAACATAATACTATAGGCCATATTTAATATAAGTAATAAAAAACGCAAAAGAAATGAAAGAAATAGAACAGGCAGCAGGCATGTGGTACAGGTACAATAAAGGCACCAACAATGCAATACAAAGAAAAGCTCTCATTTATTTCTTCTTTCAGTTTTTGTGATTTCAATTTCAAACCCCAAAACAAAACTTCTCTCTCTTTGAAAACCCTCCTTTTCTTTGTCCACCTCCACACAGAGTTTTCCACTCACTCTCTCCCTCAAAACCATCTCTGCCATTTATCAACAGCCAATTCATTAACTGGCAATCAGCGCCATTGAAATCACCATTTCTAGAATTGTACTAACGGGACCAACAGCAACTAGGATGGAGGTGAGGTTTTATTCAAAGATCTGGATAAATGAATCAGGACCAGCAGCAGCCGAGGTCGCCAACTCCACCGTTTTGTGGTGGAAAATCTATTAACTGCTGCCATCGGTGAGGAGTTCAGGAGCAAGAGAAGAGATGTCGGCAAGAAGAATTTCTGGGTGAGTTTGGGTTTACTGTATCAATTTGTTGGGCTGTAAAGAATTTCTGTGCTTTTCCTTATTTTTTTAATGTATTGGGGGATGTGAACAATTTAAAACTTCACTAGAACTTGCTTATTGTTGGGTAGTGGATTTTTTTTTATTCGTTGGGCTTCACTGAATGGGTACAGCCATATTTAGGCCCAGCCATACCCACCCATACCCTAGAATGGCCAGTTGTACCAAGTTTTTGGGGACGTACCCAGAGCGTACCCATACCCGTACCTGACCATACCCATACCTAGTGTGGGAAATAGAGGTTGCCAGAAAGCAAATTCAGCCTTGGCCAACCTTGAACCGACCCGTTTTTGGCTCGTTTGTCCCGGCCCACGAGAAGCCCAGCCTGAATTTGGTTCAACCCACTGGGTGGGCTGAATATGAATCCAAATTTCCAAACCCTAACTCAATTCAATTCGAACCCCAAAAAAATTTAAATTAGGCTCGAACCAATTCGGCCTGGCTGCCTAAAACTCCTAATTTTGTAAAATTTAGTTTAGTTTATATGAATGTTAGTTTAGTTGAATATAAATTAATTAATAAGAATGTTAGTTGATTTGCATATAGTTTAATTTATAAGAATGTTAGCTTAGTCAAATATACTTTAGTTTAATTTATATGAATCAATGAATGTTAGTTTAGTTGAATATAATTTAATTTATGTGAATCAATAAAATTTAGTTTATAAGAATCCCACTTCACCCACCACACAACTACAGTCACCTTGTCTTTAAATTACAATTGATCAAATTAAATGATTTTTTAAATGTATTCAATTCAAGCACTGGCTTCAATGATTCCTAGCAGCCAACTCCATGTTTTCTCTGAGCAATTTTTGCATTATAGTCCATAGCATTGTTAAAATTACTCACATCAACCATGACAAAGTATTGGTAGAATCAAGTATGTATTTTTGGAAGAATATGAAATATTTCTTGGCATTCAAAGTCACTTTTACTTATGAAGAGACCAAAAACAAAATGAACACAAACACTCAACTTCACCCACAAATTATATTCAGATTAAAGAAGGGCTGAATCTGTTAGTGATGCTTAATCATTGCTACAACACAGATATCAAAGATAGTGAACAAAAGAATTTTACCTTAATGTCATTCGGAGACAGAGCATCATGCATGTAGAGGTCTGGCAGATTGCTAAAATGCTGTAAAGTAATACAACACATTGCTGGTCAACACTAATAAACCAAGAATGAGTTTTAAACTCATAAACACTAACACTACAAGATCGTTGCCAAAAAAAAAAAAACTACAAGATAACATTTTGTTCTTCACCTTTTCAAACTCCAAATATGTATCACTTGGAGCTATGGTCATAAGTGTACAGAAGGAACAAACAGCTCCCTGTTGTTCAAGGAGATTTTGACTCATCAATCCTGCTGTTCCAACAAGGTCCTGTACATAAAGAAGATATTAAAAGATTTACAAATATGAGAAAGCGACAAAAAATAGGTCATTGATAAAAAAAAATGATAAGAGGGTCCGGATGGAAGCAAGTCCAGTGACATCTCTGAATATTAGATTGATAACTTGACCATCAATGGCGTAAGTGGTGCAAAGGTAGATGGCATAATACACTCACCGAGAAACTAAAAAAGAGAAAATTTACAAGAGATATACAAAAGAAGGAAGAGGGACAAGTGTAAAACATAACAGATAAGTCCCAAACAAAAAAAAAACCCAGGAGTTTCTTCAAAAATTCAATCCCTCGACAGAAAGAATCATGCATCGTTTCATGTTGCATGCTCAACTCCATCCATACATGATCACTAAATGAGGGCCGGGGCAACAATTAAATTTTATTTATGAGGCCTTGGTTAACTTCTCAAAATTGAGCCCTCTATTCAATAAATTAAATACCCAATGTTTATTTGATATAAAATTCATGCTCGATTGTCCACTTTCTTTCCCATAATATAAGAAAATTGTTGGACTTGAGACCTCTCTTTAGAGCTTTCATGAAGAGCATAAGTATTCAAACAACTACTCCAACTATACTTTTATGTTATTATACAAAACTAATACAAATATATCTGAATTTTAAGGCCCCTCAAATTTGGAGGCCCTATTCCGTCACCTTGGACATGCCCAGAACCCCCTATGACTAAATACAGAAAAATATGTCTGGCCAAAAATGGCTTTTCCACAAAACCCCCTCAATTTTTCACCCTCCACCCTCCATGCACACCAAGAAGCTTAACACCAAGAAGCTTAAGGAACAAGCTTCAACTTTTTCCTTTATGGGATAAGATGGTGATCGACTTACTATTGAAGATGGAAAATATACATATTGAGTATGATTTTCTAGTATAATCAACGAACTAAGTTCAATACCAAGAAATCATGAGCCAAACACTAAATTTTCTACAAATATTAATAACCACTAGTTGGAACTAGTTTCTATTTCTCAATTACCAATGAAAGTCTAAAACAGAGCCGAGAAACCACAAAAATCATCTTATTCGGGAACACAAACTCACTAATAATGGAAGTCCACAGTTTTTTTCTACAACTCATCAAACTTAGTAAATTACAACTCTATAGTCATCACAGGCAAGACAGAATAAATCACCTCACAAATGCTTTTGATCTCCCGGGTAATAATGCTCAAAACATCAACACCCTGTGTCCGCAAGCATGTTGATGTTCTCTGAAAACAAAATATTGATCATTACAGACATGATGAAAGAAGATAAGGCTCAAACAGATTTCTAATTCATTCCAAATAGAAGAGGTACCAAATAATATGTATTGAGCTGCACTAAGCATCAAACCCCATTCAAAATCAAACCATTAAAGACAAGCTTAACCCTAAAATGTTTTCAACTTTATCCACAGATTACAAATTACATTAATTTGCAACAAAAACAACAATAATAATAAATAAATAACAAATAAACTTAAGTTAGCACTGACTTGTCTAAAAAGGGAACGCAACATCATCAGATGCTTAAAGCACCAGGAGTGCCAATAGTATCTTATTCAGAGATACATAAAGAGTAAAACAAAAGCCCAATCATCAGAGAACCAACAAGGAACATATTACATCAAGCTGTTCAAGTTAACACCACTCTACAATACAAAAAAGGTATATGTAGTAAGCAGGTAAGACTACATAGTAAGACGAATCAACTCTCCGGAAACTATGAACAATATAGAAACATACAAGCTAGCAGGGACACTAATCAATGTAACATAAATGTGGAAGAATTTGTCCCAAAATAATTGAAAAGGTGCAGACAACAGATCAGGTACCAGCATTCATGGATAATTAAAACTGCATATAATTGCAATTTGCCGGGGTACACTATTTATATCTAAGCAGAAACTAAAATAGCAGTCATAGGTAATTAGTTTAAGAAAGGTGTCCAGTAGAACAGACAAAGATACCTGCCAAATTCCATCTCTCTTTCCAGTGCCAAGTAAAGTTGGATGATGAGAGCAGAATATGACGCGACCGCAGGTCTCAGGAGCAGCAGCAACAGCAGCAGAAGATATAAGCACCAAGGCCTTCACCATTACCTCTACAGATGGAAGGAAAGAAAGAGTGGCTTCCACTGAATTTTCTGTGTCGCTACAAAAGAAAAAAAAAATAAAAAATTACACTGTCACACTGTCACATGATAGTTGGTTCCATTAACTAAAAAGCCAAAAGAGAAGGAATTTTGGTTATTACAATGAAACCTTTAAATATCCAAAAAAAAAGTCTGCAGTTAAAAAAGTCATTGTATTTGTATAAAACCAATTAACAGATCAATCACATTGATTGTCAGTCAAACATGAGCCAAAAAACAAACCTTGGCTGAAAAATTTACCAGACCCAGAGAATAACACTAAAGAAGCATAAAAAAACTATATACCAAAAAGATTCTAGTACCATACAATAGAGTTCCTTTCTTCAAGACGAATGCCATTAAGATATCCTCCCCTAAATCCTCTCAAGAGTATTGCATTGGTAAGTATTCCAAAAACTCTACCTATGATCACCATAGTAATCAATTCGTTCCACAAACAAGCTAAGAGTAATAGGCCACAATGCAAGAACAAATGACTTGAATTCTCCTCAAGAGAGGTAAATGTCCATATATTGAAACAAGAAACATGGGTACCTAAAAAAGGCATCCCAGCCTTACCTTAGGCCTGTTTCTACAGATTAGGCATCAAAAGGATTCAGGCTCATGAGGAAAACACCATAGGAAACAGCTATTACAGAGCAAGGAATAATCCCCACGAGATGATTTCCCCACCCACACCGCAACAAGGTCTCTTGAGAGTTTACCTCCCAAATTTTCCAAGGCTGCAGAAAGAATACCCAGAAAAAATAACAGCAAAGCATAGACTAGAGAGGCCACACCTAATCTATATTTACTATATACTCCTATTTTATGTGGTTTCTTGATTAGAAAGGACCCCTCTCTCTTCAAGCTTTCATTTCCAAAGAGATCTTGGGAGGATCAAAGGGGAGATTTGTTGAAGGTTTGCATAGCAAACACCCCAAAATTTGTACTTGTCATTCCTTCTACAATCGCATAAAAAGTAGCACATGCCCTATTCTTCTCTCTGTTGTCAGATTCATAAAGGAGTTGAAATTCTAAAAAAAAAGTGAGCTTTTCTTCTAATAACTGCTTTGCAAGGAATGGTATTTAAATATCACATCCAAAATGAGATATAAGATACCTCTGGAGCACGAAGAATAATAGATTTGACAAAATCCAGTATAAGTAGTTTATATTGATATCTAGCACATCAGTGATTCTTTATCAGCAAAATACTAAAACCAATGGGTTGTGCTTCTCTCTTCAAGTAGTAGGTTTGTCCAATTATTTCAATATCAGAATCACAATAACTGCCAATTTCTCAAATAATTCAATGTTGTATACTTCTAAAAATCCTTTTATACACTTGTACCTTCTATTATGCAACTGCATTTAAATTGATCTGAAGAGAGAGAAAAGAAATGTTAAACTACACACCTGCATATTCTAGCAATCTTTCTTTTATGAAGGCAAAAGATCCTAGCTTTATTATTTACAGCAGAAATTCGCAAAAGCATATCATTCCCATATTTCACAAGAACGATGGGAAAAACAAGGAAAAAATACGAAAAAATGAAAATCCTACACATATACTGGAAGTGGTATAATATCATGGTATATTATCATGGTAAAATATTATACCTTGTCTGTATAAGACGAGCTTCTGCTACAGTCGAAAGAAAAACTGCATATTCTGTCAAAAGCATGTCTGCTGTCTGGGGAACTGCTTCAACAATTCTTTTGGTACATCCAAAAGCAGCTTTGCGAATAGGCCATGATGGATGGCACAAAAGACGGAACAGCAACTAAAGTAGAAAAACATTATAACCACAATTGGTTTAGCAAGGACACAAACAACATCGTGAAATATACCTGAAACAAAGTCTGGATAGAGAAAGACTCCAACATCCTGCACACAATGAAGGAATCAATTCCAATTGCTCCAAAAAGGACTTATGGCCAAATTGGCAGTTAAAGCCATAAGGGAAGGTGTCAAAAGTGT
The DNA here is from genome assembly GCA_026401315.1 of Dysphania ambrosioides. NCBI lineage: Eukaryota > Viridiplantae > Streptophyta > Magnoliopsida > Caryophyllales > Amaranthaceae > Dysphania > Dysphania ambrosioides. The sequence continues at coordinate 4,319,425 of CM048666.1, forward strand.
TGAATCACTAGGAAAATGGCACCAACAGAGGTTTTACAGAACCAACCTTTTTGTATGGTCCACTATCAACACATGAAGGAGATCAACACAAGCCAGACAATCTTCACCTAAAAGTTTTGGGACCTAAACAAATATAAACACAAATGTAAACTTTTTTATATATAACAGGATTATTATTTGTCTGTGAATGCAAAATAGGTAGATAACTAATCAAAAATGCAAAAAGGCATAAGGCATAAATCAGCTTAATTTCCCATGTAATAATAGTTATCCCAGTCCACAAATCATGCAACCAACATGCTATCAGCAAAGTTGCATGCCATTCCATGGCAGTAGCTTGAGACACCAAAAGATTCTCTGTCTAGCTCTATTTCTGTGGTGTAAGCTGTGGTTTGGAAGAGACAGCAACTGAAGACAGTCAATTCTCAATGATTTACCCTCTCCTAAAGATACAGCAACTGTTTTAGATATACTTTTAAAAAGCTCCATTGGTGACTACAGAACAAATCATACAAGTTTCTTTTCAAAAAAGGTTGACCACAATGCAAATACCCCCATCAGTCTCCAATTTATTATAAACATGCAAGCTGTGCTTAGAGATGGTGAGTGGCAGGAGCAGCAGGTAGGTTATAGTTTAATAGTAACAAAAATACATTAAAATATTTGGAAGTGGGCACAGAGGGAGGGGGGGAGTACTATAGAACAAAAGATACCAGGGATAGAGGAACCAATGACGGCTCATTTTGAGCCACTATAGACCAGATCTTCTCTTTTGCAACAGCCTCCTCTGAATAAAGATTTGAAAAGAAGTCTTTAGGAGGACGACCTCATATTATATAAAACATCATTAGTAGATGACACAAAGTTCACAAACAGATATAAAAAGCACAAGTTCAAGGTTACCTGCTTTCATATCAACAGCTGCAATCTTAGCAACCAAAAGTAAAGCATACATGCTATCCAGACGCTGAACTGATTTGGTATAACCTGTTTTAACTATCTGGATAAGAGGTCCCATCAAAGATGATACCTGCATAGTAGAGCATGCAACTATAACACTTAGAATAGAGCAGTGGCCAAAAACTATAAGCAGCCACAAAAAATGCAATAATATATACCTGTATCATGACATCGGCATTACTACATATAACCCTAAGACATCTGAGATGACCTCTTCTCAGACCTTCCTTCTCTTTTAATCCTGAACTGAAAAAGGAAATTATGGATGGTTGAATACACTCTGGATTTCGCGCTAGCCAAGAGGATAATGCTGACAAGATTGCAAGCTTTGCTTCTTCATTTCCTGCAAACAATAGCCAAAAAAAAGTAAAAAATAAATAAAAAATTTGAGCCACATGAAGTTACTTAATATATGTAGGTACATCAAAAGGAAGATAGTTTGTGTAGATATACATTACCATCATCCTTGTAACAAGACAAGAGAAAGCTGCATATTGAAGATGAGAGCTTGTCTAACAATTTTCCTCCAGGAGCTTTGGACAATTCCTGCAGTGCATTGAACATGCCAACCCTTTGGTAAGGAAATTGGAGTCTTCCCTCGGAGCCTGTTGTTAAAGGATGTAATAAAAATTGGACCACTATAAGTTTCACAGACCTCTACTAGCAACTTCAAAAGGTATAAGCTCATAAAAATTCAACACTCAGTCAATAACAGCATCCCTTTAATACAGATCTTCATGAAAAGTTCACATCATACCTTCAATTACAGATTTGATAGATTTGAACATCTTATCAATAACATCTGGATTACTGGATTTTTGACTCAAACACTGTATAATTGCCAAAGCACCTCGCCTCCTTCCTTCGTCGACGTGACGAGCTTGTGTTAAAACTACTAAGAGGTATTCCATTGAATATTTACTCAAGTCAATGCTCACTGATTTCAAGAGAACCTCAACTGATTCTAGAGAAATCTCTGGATTGCGTTTCAACATTTTGACAGACGAAGGAACAACAACATTTTCAAACTCTTCATGGTTTAGAGACAAAACAAGTGGACAAAAAGCTTCACTAAGTTGCTTGTCAGGTTTCTCTCTTGCACTAAGAACAGCTTTAACATATAAATCAAGGAACACTGGCTGCACAATGGAAAGATATTTTAGAACTCCATCCCGAGACAACGGCTAACAATAATGATATATTGATACATACAATACGAAGATTAGTATAAGATCCCCACCTTGTATAGTCCAAAAGAAGGAGTCTTCTTTGAATATTCTATCAACAACCAAATAATATCAGGATATTCTCTATAGGGTATCCTAGCATCTTTCAACTCTTCAATGTAGGTATTGTGGGTATCCTGGGACTAATGACAATACAAACATAAGAACATAATAATTATATCTGCTCAGAACTGTAAAAAAAAAAATACTCCAGCAAATTACATTTCCAGAATAATGGGATTCAACCTTTGACAATAAGCTAAAAAAAAATCGTTTTGAAGCCCTTCTCTCGCGAAAAGATCCTTTCATAACCAGATGAAGCAGTGTTGCCTGTGCCACAATCACTCTGGACATTGCATTCTTTGAGATAGAGGAAAATTTACTACTTCTCAAGAGAAAACAGGACCATTTAAGAAGCCTGTAGGATCCGATGTATGAATGAGACTTTTGCAGCCTCTCCATAAACTGAACAAGGCAAGCTGCAAAGGTTTTCATGAATATAACCTCGCTCAAAGCTTTGAGAACAAAATCATCCACAGCTTTCCTTGACCGAAGATCATCATAAATGCATAAAGTCTTAAAAATAATATCCACAAGGACACCTGCAACCTCACTTGACATATCTGCAGTGTATAAAGAGAAATAGACATAGACAATGGTGTTAAACCAAGCAAAAGGGATAGTCACATCATACTCAAATTAGGTAAAACAACATGGAGAAATACTATTTTCATGCCAATAATTACATGAAGGATCAATGTGAAACAAAATATAATATTGAAATCAGACAATAGGATAGAGAATAATTGCCCTGCGGGGGGGGGGGGGGGGGGGGGGGGGGGGGGGATAGCTACTGATGATAAACACCGGTCAGACTCAGAATAACGTCGTCCAAAAAAACACATAGCAGTTCAAGGCTTTAACATAGCCACAACCATAACCAAAAGCTTGAACTATATGGTCACATGAAGTAAGCTTGAACTATATGGTCACATGAATAAAGACATGGTAGCTGAAGCAAGTATGCGACACCTCAGGAAGACCATCAACCAAAGGACCAGCCAACTTATTTTTAAGGAGCAAAAACTACCAGGAAATTTGTTTGGCTAAATCCATCTACAAAAGTGGTTTAAATCGAATATGTAATCTCTGCTATAGTCACAGCACACTTTCCAAAGAAAGATACAACGTACTTTAAAGATCTACCACTATGAAAAATTCTATTTTCAAAACTCAATAGATATAAAATGCAATATTTTGTTGAGGAAGAATTACACAAAGAGTATACAGATTATACAATATTATATATCTAGTCTAGTTTTACAACTTATCCACCATGGAAGATTTTCAGTTCTGACTCCCAAAACACAAGATTTCAACTGATTGAAATGATTGCACACCCCTTTTGAAAAACCCACGTTTTAAATTTTTTTATTCAAGTACCCAAGATCAGACACCAATTTCATGCTTGCAATTACGGCCTTCAACAGTCCATAGAAAGAATACTACCACACAGAGACACATCAATAGCCTCAAATTCAAAGACATAGGCTCTAAGAAGCTGGTTTTCATAACTTTTATCTCCAAGATTAGAATTGTCAAATGTCCATCCTCATCCCAACAAATTCAAAACCTTTTCCTCGTCAAACAAACAATAGCTGAATCATATCCAAACCCGTACATACTCGTTACACATCAATTGTTGCAAACTGTACAATAGGGGAAAAAATCCATTACACTAAATCCTTAGTGTGTCCATCAATTTTTCTGCAAGTCCGCTAGATTTTTGCTCGATCCATTAAACTCGGAAATCATATCCTTCCTCTCTCAAGTCAACAGCAAACATAAAACACTACTATCTCGGAAGTCAAAACTCCATCATATTATACACAATCGATATAACTCGAAAACCTTCATGTCAATCAAATTAGGTTCCCTATTATCTACAATTTCCGTGGATATTCTCAACCTCAAAATGCATGCCACACTTATCAACTAACAACGCTAAATCCAGCTCAACAATCGAAATTACACTAAGATTCTTCCAAATTTCATATTTCCGAATGCACGTATGTTCGATTACCATACTCGAATGTTCACTGGCACGAACAATATCTCAAAAAAAAATTAAAAAATGTGAAAATGGACCTGTATTGGCGAGAATATCGGGAATGTCGTGGCGGAAGATGCGAAGACGAAGAAGAGTAGACGACGTAGAGACGGACTCGCCGAGTGAACTCAGGCGCTCAACCGAGTCCGCCATTGAAGAAGTTTGAATGAACAGACGAGGATCTGAGACGATTGGAATGGCGAAGAATGCGTGAGTGGAGGATGCAGAAATGGTGATCAGAAATCGAGAGGAGAGAGTGGAGTTGGAGTTGGAGTTGGGGTTTGAAGTTTATATATTAGGGTTTTAGAGATATGAATATGTGATGTGATATTTCTGCTGCACTGCGTGAGTTGTGACTTGTGAGTTGTGACGACTACTACTTGTCTACAGCTCTACACACTGATGCTTGGGTTGGCTTGCGAAAAAGACATGAAGATTTTATTATTAAAACTATGTAGAACTGAGTTAAGAAGCTGGAATAGCTCAGTTGGTTAGAGCGTGTGGCTGTTAACCACAAGGTCGGAGGTTCAAGCCCTCCTTCTAGCGCGGTGCTAATTTTTGGTTCTTTATTTATTATTTAATACGATCACCGTTTTCAAAATAAAATTACACGGTGGAGTTAACGTTACAAAGAAAAAATTATCGCATTTTAACCTTTCTGCTAGTTATACAATTTATATTTAATTGTACCATTTTTAAAATTTTATTTAAAGTAATATTACCTTTATATTTTTACAAATTGGAACGACCGAGTATGCCACAAAAATATGAAAACTGCTTTTTTTATGTACGAAGTACTTATAGTAATTAATCATGTGTAATATTGTACAACTTTCACTCGTTGTCAAAAAAAGTTGTAGCAATCTTACTTATGGTCTATTCATTTACTAACTTGAATCAATTTTAAAACTTGTTCAAAGTGATATTACCTCCGTTCTCTACTTATTTCAACAATATGATTCGATATGGCACAAAGATACGGGTGTTATTTCAACAATATGATTCGATATGGCACAAAGATACGGGTGTTAATTCAGGTTGCCAAAATGGGTTTGGTAGAGGACTAATCGAATCTTATTTAAATGGGTTACTAGTTCTCTTTCGATTGGTTCAGTTTGGGTTCAATTATTAATCAAGTCACACTCAATCATTATTTGCTTACTCATGGTTCTAGTTGGGTTCGATTAAGGTCATGATCAATTTGAATTAGAACATTTAAGAAGGTTTATTTCAAATTTGGTTGGACGTTGGGTTGAGTTGAGTTGGGTCATATCATGTCAATCTTGTTTGGGTTTGCAGGGGTTTAGAGCATTTATTTGGGTTAGACAAATGTTGAATAATTTATCAGGACAAATCATCTTATTTATCATTGAAATTGGATCGATTGATGAGATTAAATTATATTGTCAATCGCGTTTTACAAGCTATTAATTCATGATTCTATTTTGACTTTTATTTTATTGATCTCAAATCATAACAAATGACTTGTTATTTTTCTAGTTGATATTATATGATTATAAATTATTTGAAATTATTTTTATTAACTTGTCAATAAGTGATTACAAAATATAAAAAATTTGATAAGGTGAGGATTGATGAGTAGTATTGTCAAAGGGAAAGTCACTGGTGCTAGGTGGATAGGCTCAATTAGCGAGCAATCTGATTTTGGCAACCCAACCTAAATAATAACTCCATAAACAATCCCTTTATCAAAGGTGGGTTAAGAAATGAGCGATTTATGTCGACTAAAAATTGACATGTAAAGCAACAAGATGGTGATGAAATAACTTTAGTTTTATAATTCCTATACATATGCATAAAGAATAAATAGCTTATATGTGTTTACATTATTAAATCGTGTAAAAAATTAGATTTAGGTGGTTGCTTCTTAGTGTTCACATATTGTTTTCACTCTTCTATATATAAGTCCATCACTACTCCACTACTATACATCTTCCTTGAATCAAGGGGATATTTCCATAAAATAGGAAACCACCTTGTCAATCAAGGCAAGTGTGGAGTAAGCTAAAGTTGGAGAAATTCTACAAGCCATTACTCCCCTCGTTAGACGGTACATTTAAAACAAAAACCATATATGTTCAGATACTTTTCTTGTTTTTAGAAAATCAAAGTTTAGAATCTTAAAGATTATTTTTGATAAAAACGTTTTCTAAAAGCTTTTGAATGAACTCTAGAAACCATCTTTTGATATACATATAAAGGATACTTTGATATACTTATTCAATTTTAATATCCTTGCATGTTCCAAATCTTTAAGGACCCTTATACTTACATGAAACCTAATGTATGCTCCTAATTAGACTTCACACGCTCCACTGTTGAAGCTTCTCCTTAAATGCTTCGTCTTGAATTCCATTTATGGAACTCAAATGATAAATACTATATAACTGAGATTAAATCCTTGAGAAAGACTCAAATATTGACATTTTTATTTGACTTCATATATCTTTGTCTAACTTGATGTCTTCTTGACTTATTATATTGATCTTAGGAACTCCCCTTGATCATACTTTTAAACTAAAATTTAGACTCGGTCCAAAAAAAACTACTTTTTCGGTAATGCGTGGTTAACCAAAAAACATATTGATGTATGTTTGCTTAAGCTTTTTTTATCCATGCATATCCATTGTGAATTTTTGGTCATGATTATCTTACGAAGTTGCATTCATATTCGAATCCAAATGTGAAGCATGTTTCTAGAAATACATATTATTTTAAGGTAGTGCATTTTAAAGCATAAAAAATCTAAAAGTTTGTTGCTTAATTCTCTACGTGCTATTGGTAGGGTGGCTTTAAAAAATGATTTTATGCTTTGGTTGTACTTCTCGTGGTTTCTCTATATTAACTGCTCGTTATAGTGGTCAAGAGATTTACCTTTGTCCTTCTTAGTTTGTTAAAATAATGATAACTTCAAGGTAAAGCAATGAGTATGACAGTGGATAAGGGGAGTAGTATGAGCATATACTTGTTGATAATGAACAGGAAACCATTTAAAATGTTTGCGACTTTTTTGAACCTTATCTATAAGGACAAGATTTTGTGTACACGCGGATGCGATAAAGTTATTGTGTGGCCAATAAAAGTTACCCCTCAATATAATAAAAGTTAGCTTTTAATAAAATAAAAAATTATCTCTTAATACAATAAAAGTTACATCTATAATAAAATATATCACGACTTCAATTGATAAAGATTCAGACAAGTTCGAAAAAGCTAGAAATGTTGGATATATTGTACAAAGTTATACCTTAATAAAATAAAAGTCACCTCTTTATATAGTAAAAGTCACTCCTCAACTTAGCAAAACGACTTTATAAGAGTTTGTCTTTCAATGTGATTAATGTGTCCCCGCTTTACTCAAGTTTTGATTGGTGTATTTATAATGTTATTGTGCTATTTTTTGGTCCATAATACTCCACTTCCTACTTATACTTTCACAACCTTATACTCATAGAAAAAGTGTTACATGACAATGACAATTCTCAAAATGGTAGAGCCCATGTAATAGTATGAGAAGTATTAATTAGGGTGAATATTCAGTTATCCTTTCTCTAATTGTAGTACTTGACCCTCGTCATAAAATGCAAACTTATACGGCTAATGCTTACCACATAGAAAAATATTGTGTTAGCTCTTATAAATAGAGATATTTTGGCATTTTTCATAACATGTATCGCCTCAGAGTCTAGCTTTAGTGTGGGGAGTCGTATTTTGATCAAGTTAAGGTTATCTCTTTTGCCTAAGAATATTAAATTTGTAGTTACAACCAACATTTCAGTAATTGGATTGAAGCCAATCAAGGATGATATTCTCGAGATTGGTAGAGAGCTTGATGTAGTCAGCAATGAATCAAATAAAATGTAATTTTGAAACATCTTTTGTTGTGGATTATTAGTTTTTTTTTTTTTTTTTTTGTTATCGCTACTGTAGGCATTTCTATTTCACTTAGGGTTTGCTACTATACATCGGGAATAAATTCCTGATTTGCTGCTGCTCCTGATTTTCCTGTAGAGGAGCCTGACTACCTAACACTAGTGTATTTTTCTAGTGCATGTTTGTACAGTTGTACTGCAACTCTATTGTCTTTTGCATTTACTCCATATTTTTTTTTTAAAATGTACTAATATGCCTAATTTATTTTTTTGTTTCTCTTTAAATTTTATATTCAAGCTTTCTATGTTTTGCACATAAAATTAAATTGATTAACATCAAAGAAATAATCTTGATATTAACTTGTGTATTTTTTTTTTGTTGTTGGTCAAGGATCATAAGGATAAGAAATTAAAAAAAATGACTGCATATTATTATACTTGTTATTGTAAGAATTCAAAAAATATATAAGAAATGGACTCCATATACATATATATTGCATAAACACATTTTTTTTGAAAACAATGTTGCAAATATTAATAGAAAAGTCTGAAAGTGTATTACATAGTCAAATACAATTATAAGAAATAAAATTGTAAAAATGTCTCAAATGTTTTGTCAAATTCTAAAACTTCACAAGATAAATTCCAATTAATGAATTAATTTTATATTTCAAAATTAAAAATAAGATAACCTTTAAAAACACTTTTACTATTTAAGAATTTAGTATTATAATAATCACAAATGATGTGGGTGAAATAAACTCTCGAATTTCTAAGAGGTTGGTCTTAAACATGTAAGTTGAAGTTGGATAAAGAGTCATTATTAGTTGGGCATTGTCGGTTTCTTATTGGGATGTTCAAGGGTCAGTTTAATATCATGTTGGATTATTGATGGGTTGGATATATTCCATATCAAGTTTTCTTATATTTGAAATAATCAGGATGGGTTCGAACTCACAAATTTTGGTTTAAATCGGTTTTAGGATTGATTTCAGGCTAGGGTTATTTTTTGTAAAATTTAAATTTCTAGGTCGAGTCGATTTTTGTCAACTCTATTCAAACCTCATTGCATATACATACCTAATACTTCATATTAAGTAAAAGTGAATCAATTGTAGTTGTTAAAATTATCAGAATATATACCTGTTATATATATGGGTTGAGATTTAAGAATAAGCTATCAAATATGGATATTATATAGGCCTTTGCTTATGCTTTGTGTGAACTTTGCTAAATTTTTTTCTCTCATGAAACTTAAATATATAAAAACAATGCGAAAAACAAAGGCATAATTTGAACTCGTAGTTTCTAATCTCCTTTTGATTGGAGTGCGGAAATATGTTTAAAATTCCACAATTGTCAAAGCATCATCAATGATAATACAAAAAGCTTCATAGCTAAATTATTAATACTCGTATTAGATGGTGGGGTTCTTAATTATGGACCTAAAATACAAGTGTGCGGCTTATTACTGAGGCCTTTGTCAGACGACGGCATTCAAGGCGATACTCAAATATGTAGGCTATAGTCTTCCAATTTTGCGTATACCAGTTACATAAAGGTGAGTGCTCTAGTAAGTAGTTTCGAGTAAAGTGAAGGACAAGAAGCTAGCAAAAATGGCGAAGTTAAATCAACAAAAAACTAAGGCAAGATGTATGGAAGTAAACTAAACCAATGAGAAATGTAACAGGTGACTAAATTAAGTGGAAGTAACTGAAAAAACAACCCTAGCTACCTTATTTTATTTTGACACACATGGTGTGGATTCCTTTGCATGGTAGTGTTACATTTTAGTGATATTACTCGTTGTCTTTCTTTGTTTCTTCTATGTAGCCATTGGCCACCTATTGGAAGCTAAAGCCATTTCTGACTAAATTAAAAGGATTTCTAGATGGACTTCACGTATAATCGCTCTTCTATATATCTTTAAGTACATATATGGTTTCTATTTTTCTATTGCTCTTCCTACGAAGAAAATTGTTTTTTTTTTAATGTAAAGAGAGTCGCAAGCGACAAGACAATAATTGGTATAGATGAGATTCGATCTCAAGTCTTTGGATAACACCTTTCAATATTTTAACCAGCTAGAAATTATAGTTATAGAATTGAGAATGGTTGAATTTATTCTCACCGAATATTGGGATTTCTTGATAATGTCGAGACCAAAGCCTAAAATGGTAATTCGACCATTTTTTATGCTTACCCATATTGAATAGCTTTGACATTTGACAATATAATGTTGATAGTAGACACTTTAAGATTGTGTGGAAGTTAAATTTTCTAAAATTACTCCATAACGCAACAACGCGCAGCCCTACCACATTGATGTTTGCTATTTGGTTAGGTGTTTAGGTTCCAATTTAAAGAAATTTTGGCATGGAAATGTAAAATGAATTGAAGGAAATTTAATTGACTAGGTCAAGTCGAGGTTTAATAACCCTTAGCTTCCTAGAGCAGAAACTGCAGCTCATAGCTCCAGCTGTTTTGCTTTGCTTTGCTTCTATAATCAGGCCTCAATTAAAGTCAATTTTTGTGCTAAACTCTTACTCAATTAAGCAAAACCTTACTTAATGAAGATTCCAATTCATTACCAACAGTCCTACCTCCATTATTGGGCCCTAACGCCCTTCGCTATATTGCTGGAGGTAGTTGAACTAATGTTGGCCTTGATTAGTCATATTTGTTTGAAATTGACCCAGGAAAAAAAATTTGATTTTTTCTCCTTAGTCTAAAGCTAATTAAAGATATAATAATGTTGGTCTTCCAAAAAAAAAAAGAGAAATTTTAAGTTGGAAAAAACAGATGATAAGTTTTTTAGCAAATAAATGAATAAGTGATGGTAAATTAGTCTATTTTCTATCAGTAGTTTTCTAGGTTTTGGATAATGTGCAAATGATATATAATTTCATGAAACAAAATTCTGCAATGTCTTAAACATTTTAGTTCAAGGCTAACTCAGTTTAGTCCTTTTTTTTTGTTGTAGTGTCACTGAAATGTTGTTTTTGGTACCTTTATTTTGTTTGAGACAATTTACTTTTTGTCAATGGCAATATACCAATTCAATTAAATAAGGGGAACTTTATCATAAAATAAAAATAAACTTACGGGAAATTAAATGTGTTATTTTTTTTCCAATTGTATAATATACTAGAGTGGAATGCTGCATGATACCTCAATGTATATAACCATAATCTTCAGTTCATAATATTAGCAACACTCTTCTCGCAAAGAGGCTTTTATTATTTATACCTGATATAAATTATATCGGCATATTAAGATCTTATATGTAAATATTATTATATCATGTAAAGCTATTGTTATACCACATATATGTATTGTTATATTAGATATAGAAACGTAAAAGATAAAAAAATACAGAAAAACTCATATCCTATATAGACATTATAATCTCAGATATATAAATGAAATTACGAAAATACTCATGATATATTTATATCAGATATAAATTAGCAATTTCCCGCAATACTCTTATGGTCATGTACAATGGAACTATGATTAACTAAAGCTTGCTCATGAAATGATATCCTCCATACTCGGCTTTGACAAATCACAATCAGCTTCCATCCCTCTTCATATACATGTAGACATGTAGTACTTTCAGTACGTCATATGATAAGGGTTGTATAAGAACATCTGTTTCTGAACGGCCAAAGTATAAGCCCTTAACAACCATTCTAAGACGACTAATTATCAGAAAACTTTTCCTTGCTTACAATATTCTAACTCAGGGTGGTCCACATATGTAAGGTCTTTAGGTACAACCGTGAAAGTAGAGGAGAAGAAAGCAATAAATTTGACCAACACCACAACCTAAGCTGGCCTAGTTAAGCCCTTTATATATACTCCCCTTGAAGAACTTCAGTCCATCCATCCAGAAGTTGCATGACTGTAGCTAAAAGCTGATCATTTCAGTGATTCTTTCAAAAACAATCATATATAAACACAATGGAAATAACATTAACTACATTCCTGGTGTGCACAACATTTTTGTTATTCTTTTCTTCCCCTGCAGCATCTCAGAATGGTCCTCGAGCTTTCTTCGTTTTTGGTGACTCGCTCGTCGATAGTGGCAACAACAACTACCTTGCCACTACAGCTCGGGCTGATTCTCCTCCCTATGGAATCGACTACCCTACTCACCGTGCCACTGGAAGGTTCTCCAATGGGCTTAACATTCCTGATCTCATCAGTTAAGTTTCACAATCTCTAGCTATAGTCCTATCAGTAACCTGATGTTACACAAATATTGCATGTGTATAACCTAAAAAGGGTGTTATATCTTATGTCTTATGGGTTAGACTAATGTATTTTTTTGTTATTACTAGGCGAACAACTTGGTTCAGAACCTACATTGCCATACTTGAGTCCAGAGCTAACGGGTCAGAAACTACTTGTTGGAGCTAACTTTGCTTCAGCTGGAATCGGAATTCTCAATGACACCGGAATTCAGTTTGTAAGAATCCTGCTGACTTTATATTCATATTCATATTCATATCTTTTACCGCAATTTCTTTGGATCGTAAGGCAATACTTAAAGCTATGAAGAAAAACCTAAAAAATCTGAACATGCATGTGTCATGTGTGGTTAATTCACTGACAATGTGGCAAGTACAAAATGAGGAAAAAATTGTCATCCAAGTTACAAATAAGATTGCCTCCAATTTGAATGTGACAACTTTCTTTTTTTGGCTTAGTGCGCGCATGGCTTTGTGTCCTTTATGCTCTTCAATTATGGAGCAACTTCAGGACTTTCTAGTATCTATCACCTATTAATTGTTCAAAGCAATCCATTGATGCCCATGTTAAATTCCATTGCTGTACAAATACTTTGATTATAGATACTATATTTGGAAAACTGCATCATAAATGACAAGTATGTTAATACCCCATTTTTCAAAGAAACCATCTATCTTTCATTAAAAATAGTACCACATTCCTGAATGATGATATGTTACTTCTTAATGTCTATATTTCTTTGTATCGAACTGTTGTAGCTAGTTAGCTACTCAACCATATATTACTTTTTGTTTTATTTTATTTTGTTTTGAGAGATCAAAAATCTATATGATACAAACTGCGTAAGTAACGTAAATTAGTGATACTTATTAGTTATGATAGTTATGTTTGTACGTGACTAATACTGGTGCATACTGCAATGTTTTTTTCAGCTTAACATAATCAGAATCTACAGGCAGCTAGATAATTTCCGTCAATACCAGCGAAGAGTGAGTGCCTTGATTGGAGAAGAGAGAACTCAACAACTAGTGAACCGAGCTCTGGTGCTGATCACCCTCGGAGGCAACGATTTCGTAAACAACTATTACTTGGTGCCATTTTCGTATAGATCTACCCAGTTTTCACTCCCGGCTTATGTAGATTACCTCATTTCTGAGTACAGCAGGATCCTTGAGGTGAACGCTCTGTGATTAACTTGTCTAAAACTAGTGGAGTAAAAATGTACAATCTTGCTACATTTACTTGCAAAGTCGCTATGCTATGAATCTTTGTCACATGAAAACTGAAAATGATACAAAGCAAGATTACTAAATGTATGCCTTTTGTTCCTGTCACAGACTTAGTTACCCCTAGGCATATTATGCAACCTTTTGATAACTTTTTGCTGCTAACATTTATGAGAGTGGTTACGTTGCTGGATCCATTATTTTCAGAATACTTTTATATGATGTCTCAAAATAAGTTTGTATCACATGTCTAAGTAAATGTTTATATATTGTTACGGAGATCAACCATTAATTTTAGACACTCTCGTACATGGAGTACATAGAGGTAGCTAGTAGGCCAATTCAAACTAAAGCTCGGATTATATTGGCTAGGCCTCTAGATGCACAAGTCACCATTTAGGCCTTTAAAATGGAAAATGGAAGGTTATTTTAATTAGTAATGTGTTGAAGCGTAAGATTACTTGAAATTATGTGTCAATATGATGTGATTATGTTACAGAAAGTGTACGAGTTAGGAGCTCGTAGAGTCCTAGTGACAGGGACCGGTCCACTAGGATGTGTACCATCGGAGATAGCACAAAGAGGCAGAAATGGGAATTGTGCAGAAGAACCACAAAGAGCTGCTTCGTTGTTCAATCCCCGACTTGTTAGCATGATCAATCGGTTGAACAGCAATATTGGTTCGAATATTTTCATTGCAGCTAACGCGTTTAAAATGCACATGGATTTCATCCAAAATCCCCAAGCATATGGTAATGTATCAAAAAAATGTTGGTCCTAATTAGTTCATTGGAATAACTTAAGGTTAGCTGAAGTTGTATTCATTGATTATAACAATAAAGAAATGGTTTGTTCTGCAGGATTTGAGACATCAAAGGTGGCATGTTGTGGACAAGGCCCATACAATGGAATTGGAGTTTGCACAGTGGTATCAAATTTGTGTCCAAACAGGGATACATACGCGTTTTGGGATGCCTTTCACCCAACTGAGAAGGCGAATAGGTTGATCGTCCAACAGATTTTGGGTGGCAACACAGACTACATGCACCCCATGAACCTCAGCACTATAATGGAGTTGGATTCTAGAGTTTGATGAAGTAGAGAACGATCAAATAAGCATAGATCGTAAAGTAGTATCCCTTTACGTAGTATGCTAGGGAGAAACAAGGTAGTTCTTAAAAATTATGCATGAATGTCAAAGAGTTCTAAGTTTTCATGAGGTTAGAATTGTTTGGTTAGAATGTCAAGGAGATCTGAGTTTTCAAGGAGTTGTACGTTATTAAACTATGCATGAATGTCAAGGAGTTCTTAAATAATGCGACTCTTCCCTTCGTTGTCTCTTTAGCTAGGTAATAAAAATTGATGCAAAGCAAACTTTAGCAATTTATGCAGCACATACGTTGAACAAATCCTTCATGCTTGCGAGAACTGACACAAATGCTTCTTTATTCCATATTCTACATTACAGTACAAGGTTGATTATATATGGACTCGATCTAACTAGTCCACCATCCTTAGAATCGTACATATCATTATTAATCGATGGATGCAAAATTCTGTGTTTTACATTCTAACATTCATATACTTGTCAATGTCGGACACCTTGGAACTTTTGTTACATGTACTCCATATATTTTCAGGAAGATCTTGTGTATACACGGGACACAATAAGGTGATTGTGTGGCCAACAAAAGTTATCCTTTAATATAACAAAAGTTATCCATCAATACAACAAAAGTAACTCCTACAATAATAATATTACGATTTTAGTTGATAAAGACCGAGATATATTTGAAAAGGAAATGTTAATTAAGTATATTGTTCAAAAGTTATCATATCCCTTAATAAAAGAAATGCCACCCTTTAAAATCACCATTCAATTTAACAAAAGTAACTTTATTTACTTGTTTATATGCCCTGGCTTTATTAAAGTTTTTGGATATGTTTTTTGGCCGTTATCTTAATTTATTTGGCATGTAACATCAATTGAAATGGAGTCATGGAGAATAATAGTTGAGTTGATGTTCTTCAAAAGCTTTCCAAGAGTTTTGAGCGGGTAATTGCAGCTGTAACACGGTAACTTACAGCATCGGCTTTGTCAGCATAGAGAACATGAGCAACAACCAAGCCATGGTAAGACCTAGGGCCAGGAGTAAGACCAGCAACAATCGATCACATCAGAAACTATCTAGCTCCAATTGCATCACGATTTCTAGCCTTATTCATCCATCAGCTCCCTTCTCCTTCGGCTGCTTCCACCGCCTGGCGGGAGTGCAGAATACACACTTCGTACAGCTTGATCTCAAATGAGGACTTCTGAGAGAATTTGACGTCAATAACCATTCATTTATCATTTTAATCGTTAAATTTAAATGTAAGTAAATGTTTGCAACAAAAGCTTTAATTTGCTGAAAATATGGGTTCTCCATTTTTAAATATATTTGAGACAACTAGGCAAATAGGCAATACGTAATATCTAGTAAAATTTAATCAATCTACCACACATTTTCTTACTAATTATTCATGTGTTGTTAATAATTTCGCATTAAATTCAAGCGTTAATCTAGACAAATAGTTACTAATTGAGTCTCTCATACTCTAGGAAGATTTTTGATAATTCTAGATAATAAACATCTTTATGAAGTTAATAGAGGATAATTTTAATCCGAAAAAATAGACTTAATACTTGTTGTATTCATTAAACTTAATTTACTTTTTTTAAAATTCTTTTAATAATCAAGGAAGGCGAAAGGATTTTTGTGTGGATAAGGGGATACCACAATCAAACTATATGCCCCTGGAATTTGTTTAACAATTGCACTTAATTTGTGAATTACTAGTAATATTTGTTAAAAACACTCTTTAATCTCCTCCGAGAGATTTATCAATGCTTATGTATCTTACTAGCCAAACTCTTATATATGTAAGTTATTATGTTACACCTATACATGAGTTCAGAATAGAGGATCAACCTTCATACTTGTATTTGTTGTGCCTAAATCATTCGTGAAAAAAAAATTAAAAGGTTAAGCATGCAATAAAATCAATTCAAAACAATAACTTAAACTTGTTTATTTTTAATTTATCCGGATACAAATAGAATGCAATATATGCGCACAAGACTATGGAGAAATGAAGTTTTAGATCCTTAATTTCGAACGCCTTGACTATCACCTGAGTGCACAGTGAGGATTGTGCACCGAATTTAATGTGTGGAAAAAGCAATGAACATCCCGTAGAATTATAATGAACATTAGCAGTTTGAAGTTTCCCCCAAAAACATTAATCATTACTGCGGGAACCGAACCGTCACTTTTATTTATCAATTTTCCCACACACTCATTATTATCACAAACCCCAGTGTGTGACTTTTCATTTTCATTTTTACCGAATTTGACTAAGTATAAATTTCATTAGAAATATATAGAATGTTCATTAGTATTGAGTATATTGTTCATTCGAAATATATAGAATGCTAATTGGAAATATATAAAATGTTCATTAGTATTGAGTATATTGTTCATTAAACAAATTCATACACATGCTCAATGAGTATATTTGAGTACATTTGATTCGACAAATTAGTCAAATTCAAAAATGAGTATTGAGTATATCTGTCATTATTTTATTGCACGCGCTCATTATATTTGTTCTCCATGTTCATTATGTCTTCCCCCTTAAATAATGATGTATGTGTTTTGTACTGATAATTAAAAGTACCTATGATGTTCATTGAGATGATACAAAATGCTCATTTAAAATATGTATATAATGTACAACAGTAACTCTTTGTAATATGTACATTTAGATTTTGAGTTTGCATATTGTAATCATAATTACACAGATATACATTGTATGATTTTGTAATGACAAGTTCCTTGTAAGTGATGTACATTTTCTTATCAAGAAATGTCATAATATTTTAGACAACTGTGTGCGTGTATAAAAAATATTAAAATGAAAAATTAGTTAGATTTGAAAATATGCAGCAATATTAAATGATATAAAAAGAATCTCAATAGTTATATCATTATTTTATTTCCAACGCAAAAATAATAGAATCTCAAAGAATTAATAACACAAATGCGAAGCATTAATAACACAAATGCGAAGCATTAATGATAGTTTCTGCTGGAAAATAATGAATTGTACGCGTTCATGACAATTGTTCTTTTATGTTCATTGCGTTTTTGCCTTATTTAATGAAACTTGCATTTTGAGTATAGTTTCCTTACTTTTTACATGAGGTGCACAGTGAGCATTATGCACCCGGGTGCATAATCTTATTTGCGTTAATTTCTCCTCATCAAAGCATGTGTCACATCATTGTCACTTCTTGCACACGGTTGTGTATTTCTTAAGTTTCTCAATTTGCCAAGTTATGGTTGATCTAATGATATCCACAATAATTCTAGATATAAGACCACTTATTGGCCGCACTCCCACCAGTGAAGGGAAAACCCCTCATAAGTGAAAGTAAGAGTGTAAAATAAAAACACGAGCTTCATACCAGTGAGAGAAAAAAAAACATGCTTGAGAGGTTCTGAAATCACATACATCTTGAGAGGAATTGGAGATGAACAACGGCCTGAGATAGACCCCACTACTGCATGCATTCCCTATTTTTTTAAGCATTAGTGTGGTAAATAAGGTGATGTGTATTATGGTGGGGTATAGAAAATAGTGAATGAAAGAGTGATGAAGAGTTTTTTTTAAGTATTGGTGTGGTAAAAAAAAACTTCTTAACGGTCTTACAGCGGAGAAGAAAAACCACTTCACAAAGAATTATTTTCATCTCATAAATAACAAATACAAATTCCCACTCTATTTTCTCTCTTACTTTTTACCATATCCCACCATATTCTCTCCTATTTAATTTCTAATTTTTTAATTATTACTTGTTAAAATTACCTTTTTGCCTACTCACATACTTCACAATAATTAATCATAATTATTACTATTAAATTTTTAATCATGGACTGATTACATAAAAAATATTAATTTAATTATGGAAAGAAACTAGTGAAATAAATAACTTAAATGACATTAGAGAAATAAAACAATGGAACATGATGTAAGAACATGTTGCATGAAAATTAAAGCATCATACAAATAAAATTAAAATACAATAGCAAAAAATAAATTTCATTCCTAATTAAAGGGATTATGGGGACTATAAGGATCCATCTTTTCCTAAAAACAAAATAAATTAACACTAAAGTATTTTGAAAACATTAATTAGACAAAAAAAAATAAACAATTTTATTGAATTTGAAGAGAGAAATGAGGATTTTTAAAAGTGTGTTAAAATATGTCAAAATGGGTGTAAATTTATATAAAAAAAAATATGACTATTGGTGTAAATTTTTTTATTTATTTAGTATAAGTATAAGAAATATCCGTTACAATTATGTAATGGTTAGATTTTTTTTTTTTAAAAAAAAAGGTGCTTGGTTGAATATTATACAGTCAGTAAAAGTAGGCCTCACAACTTACAGAAAAAGAAAAAAAAAAAAAAGTTGAAAAACATGTTGTGATACCCACAGCTATTTGAGGGAATTACGGGGATTTTTACTCAAGCTTGAAGTTGGGATTTTTTTTTTCTTTTATTGGTGGAAAGGCAATTAAATTTTCTTCTATGGTGAAAGTGCTCTAAACAGAATGGGTAATTACATCAACAAAGTCATTTATGCCTCAACAATCTGAAGGCTGAACAAAATCAATCTAAAGATTAATTTGACTATGAATGATACAAAAGCTAAAATCAAAGTCAAAATATATAACTTCGCAAGTCATATCCACTTCCATAAGCCATTTTATAGCATAAAAATTTTAAGGTCTTTTTTTAGATACCATCTCAGGAAAATTAGCTACAGCTATGAGATTTTATGATGTAAATCTAAGTTGATCTTTTGATGCTCTTTGAATTATTCAAGCTTTAAACATGATGATATGCTGTCAGATAAAGTCATTTATAACTGGATTTAGTATTTTTCTAATTTGGTTGGATACTGTACTCTCTAACACATCTTTGAAGAGATGCTGTACTCTCTAACACATCTTTGAAGAGATACTCCGTATCTCCCAAACATTCCTTGTATCCTATAAAATAATTGGTCTCTGATGAAAAGTTTGATAGCAAACACATTGGTTTTGTATAGCATAATGTTGCAGTGTTGCCTCTTTTCATTTTAAAGATAAGATTAAATTCAATCCCAAGCTTTATATACGGCCTAAAAACTTTAACCAATAAAACTAGTTAACATCAAGTTATCAACCCCTCTTTTTTCATTTTTTTTGGATGGAACATCAATTTACAAACTATTAGGTGATGCATTATAGAAAAGTAATACTCCTTAATCCGAATCAGTAGTGGAAATAGTTTCTTGATAGTTTCCTTTAGAGAAATCGACATGAACAAATAAGTTCTTCACACGAAATATTTTGAGTAGTTTACATAGTTGTTCTATGAAAGTAATTCAAGAACTCTCATCTATGTAGATATTCAGAATAAAATCGTCCTAATTTACAGCCATAATCCGAAGGAAGTATGCATCCCAAATAATTGTCGTATTAGTTGGAAGCATTTGTCTCTTAATGCTTTATGATGAATCATAATGTATTTACATAAGATCACGAAACAATTTAAGTGATCATGCAAAATGCCATTTATCTTCCATCTACGAAAAATGAAAGGAAAAACTAATATTCACAGTAACATACTCCGTATTAAGCACAAGGAACATTAAAATCAGGAAAGCTTCAACCATATCACTCCTCCACATCAAAAGCAAACTGTAGCTAAGATAATCTCCTAAGCATTGGCCTGTTCATGGACCAAAGACATATTATGGGAGCTTAAGCTAAAACTATCCCTTCCATGTACATATAATAAAATTTACCACTGTCTCTGTTCATAATATCCAGTTAACTAGCAAACTGAACTATTTGCTAAATAAGATTACTAGTCTCTCTTAGTGCTGTCTTGTTTAGGAATCTCTTTGGGTTTTGACTTCTCAGCAGACCTGAAAGATTGGTGAAATCAGTATAATCTCTTTAACAACGGGTAGCTTAAACACAAGCTTATAGTTGAAAGTATGATAGTAACCCCATATGAAAGCATCAAGGCAAATATAGTCTTTCCGGACTGGGGCCCATAAGGTGACAGGACTGACAGCAGGGGTCAACACAGGTGGTAATTTTTGGGGGGGACCTGCTAGTAGCGTGGTAGTGGCCTAGTGGGGGTCAATAGAGAAGAGGGAAAACTGGTTGTTTTTAGGGTAAATATTTCAGGTAAGTACACAAGAGGCAGCAAAGCTTGTTTTCTGACAAATGGTGGCAGAAGTACAGTGCTTGAGCAGTGGTTCATGTTGGTAGCCTAAGTACTTGCTTGAAGTTTGTTGTGCCCTGACATCTTGTCTGAAAACCAGGTCTATTTTTTGAAATCTCATAAATTCCCCATTAATTTCAGAAGCACACCGAATCACTTGATCAGAATCATAACTCGGGGATGAAATCTACAGTTGAGAAAAAAGGCATACATTATACAAACACATATCTCACTTGTTCAGAATTGTAATTCGGGGATGAAAATCAATTTACATTTGAGAAAAAAAGACATAATATTAGACAAACACATATCTCCTTGATCAAGGAGTCACATTACCAAGAACGATAAAAAAAAACAAAATGTATCACATTAAGTCACAGAATCATAAACTTGCAATTACCATAAACCATCAGGAAGTTCAGAGGATTTTCAAAAGTTGCGCTTCTTCATAACTTGTATGTGTACTTTGATTTAATCTGTTCTTCTACTTCTAAGCCAATCTCTACGAATAAGTGATTCCACAAAATTAATATTTTATTCGAGAGTTGTTTTCCACTATGGTGTAGGACTTTGTTAGGCATTTCTTCATAAGTCAGTCTATAAGGTGATAAAGGCTCGTCTGGATATCTCTTATCACGCAATCACAGCAGACAGGGACATATTTGTATCATGGGCTCATGAAAATCGTCATTTACTTTATCTAAGACACTAAGCAATGTGAGTAGATAAGCCACTTCATGGATCATTGATCCTTTGTAATGCTTCATACAAAGTAGTCAACTAATATATCTCAGAATGAATTTTCAGTAGCCATATAAGCTTCTTTCCTAGGATGGCATTGATGTCAAAATCAGTGCTTTTTATAGAACAACAGCCATCATTGTTGATTTATTCTTATCTTTTGGGTAAAGATGAGTAAGAAGCTCTCAGTAACTAAAGATTTGGCATGAGACACTACACAAATAACAGCACAACGCTAAGGTAGGACTTCCAACTAGTGTCTTCTCCTCACGTCAACATGTCCACATAATACAACCTTTTGGGGGGGGGGGATTGTTCCGCTCTTTTGACTTGTTTAAGAAAAAAGAAGTTTAGATAAGCTCAAACAAAAAGTTCTAAGTTCAGACAAAAAGTTCTGCAATAGTATTTCCGACACTCGATAAAAGTTCATTTAAGACAGTTTCAGATAACTGCAGATAAAGTCAAACGAAATTAGTCAAATAGAACAGAGACTGGATACAACTTAAATACACAATTCATTTGATTCACAAATATAGCAGATTCATTGACTAGCACCAATGGCATCACCAAAAACTCACAATAACAAAGATTAAACAGTTTTGAGGTATCATCAGGTTTACAAAGTCGGTGATATAAAAAATAAATGCTTGTTTTCAAAAAAAAAGTTATTGCAAGACTTGCAACTTGAAGCAGGCAAAACAACTTTTTTTAGTTATTTTGTTGAATTGTCTAGAATTCATATAGCCTCAAACATCCATCCTTTTTCTTCACAAACAAAGTTGGAGAGCTCATATTCCAGGATATGGAAGGTGTTAACAGCGTGAACAAAATGAATGAATGAAAGTCTGAAAGCGTAATCACCTCACCTTAAAACTGATACTCTACTGAGATAAGTGAACAATTTACACTATTACAGTAGAACTAGAAGTTAAATATACATGGCAGATACTTTAGAGTGAAGTATCAAACTAAATTGTTTGGAAAAATTCAATAAAAAGAAAAATGCGAGACACTAAAATTATAAAGAATACAGGTAGAATAATATCAATAAGAAAACAACTAAGAACAAAATTTTCATTTGCCACTATTTCACCCAAACAAATCATTAACACTCCCCCAATCGGCCAATCCACCTGTCTGACTGTCAGTTGCAAACATGAAGGATTAAAACTACCAGGAACAAAAGAACATTGCTGCCCATGATTTATAAATTTAAACTTAAAACCTTCATCTCTTTTTGCAAAAAATGGCAATATTATACTCAATGTTTTAGACTTCTACAACTGTAACAAATCACCAGTCAGACAGTCCTCTTGAGAGGGTTTTCATTCCCCACACTCAGCACACCCCTGGATGTCTATTTCACCTCAGGAAAAACTTGCATGTGAATTGTGATAATTCCCATTATTCCCTGATATATGTGAATCGATGATAATAGCCTAGGACCTTTTCAACATCTTCATAACCACTCTTTCTTAGCCATCATCTCTTAAATCCAAAAGGCTTAGTTGCACTTGTTGTCACAAATCGCTCAATGTACGCCGTAACATTCACCACATAAAAACTCAAGTGTTAACAATCTATCAAAGAACAAGAGCTGAAGACCCCAAAAACCAGTCCAACTTCACTCATTCTGTTATCAAGAGGCAATAACTTATAAAGAAAACCCCTACCCCTCAATCTATACTTGAATTAATTAGCATAGTATAGTCGACTTCCCCAACCTCAAATACAAAAAACTCATCCTAGTTATTTAGCAACCGTAACAACAGAGCATAATATTGCTTCAAATGTTCTTTTAATCCCATTATATAGTTGACTTTCATAACCTCAGATACATAAACTCATCCTAGTTAATCATCATCCTTAAAAACAGTGCGTAAAATTACCTCAAACATTTTGTCTTCCCATAAAAGTTTCTAATTTTCCAATCCCTGGCATCAAGACCTTCCTAGCCCCACTCCTTTCATTATTTGGACTAGCAAATTCACCATCCCAACACTCCCAAGAGTATGACTTGGTTATATCATGAAAAATTTCAATGATTTAGGTCTGTCAAAATGGCAATAATCTCCATATACATATCAAATTGTTAAGTTTTCGAAGAGTCTGAGTAACATAGCCCACAACAATACAATCCCTCAGCACACCCCTCACAATACCAAATTAGCATCTGGGTTTTGCATAAAACAAATAAAAAATCATTCTTGACCCTCATAACATGACCAATAATCCAAATTTCACAACTAACCCTCAAAACCCAAAACCCATATTTCATTCAATCTACAAAACACATTTATCAATAACATTATGAAATGGCAATTAATCAGAAGGGGGATAGAAAGTATACTTGGAAGCAGCAGCAGATTCTTCTTCAAGCCAAGTACGAATGTGTTTGACATTGCGACGGAAGACAGCAGCAGACTGTTTGACGTCGCCTTTGGCAAGAAGAACTACAGCACCTACTGCTGCTACTGTCACTATGAAATTCGTCAACCCCATCTTTTCTTTTCCTACAATAGATCTCTCTTTTTTGGGTTTGATGTGCGTTTTCTTGAACAACACACGAAAGGAGTGTATTTTATATGTAGATTTCTTGCTCTCTTCTCCAATGGATGTCAAATTGAGGAGGTCATTTGAATTGGGCTTGTTACCAAAACAGCCCAAAGTAGGTGAAAATGGATAATGTTAACACCAATTTTTTGACCCACAACCTCATATTCAATATCTAAAGTTTTTACCACATTTGTAATTATGCAACTATTGCAAAAAATGTAATCAAATAAGTTTGTAAGTATTACTTCTCGATTGAAAACTTTCATGGCCACTCAACTAATTATTTTCAAACCTTTTTTTTTAAAAAATGGGTAAGTTCAATTATAATTTCATATAAAAATTGTACATTCTACTAAATTTGGATAAAAATACAATTTGAATTGACTAGACTGATTTAGGGTATCAATTGAAATTTTATAAATTATTCGACAAATCTAACAAGTAGACATGAAGTTTAGGTTGAGTCCAATTCATTTAGGTTGGTAAGTTTTGGGTATATGGTCAAATAGCATACAGTGTCAATAGATTGATCGAGTCATGTTTGTGTTTTTTTAGTCGAGTCATCTTCATATCTGTTGAATTTCGTAGATTAAATAGATCTAGTTAAGTCAATTTTGCTAAATTTATTAACCATTGTGAAGCATCAAAATGTCGTTTATCAACTACAACTTAAATTAAAAAAATATATATATAGGATAAAAGATCAGTTGATTAGATATAAAATGTTTGGTCAAGATATATATTAACGAACTAGATTTTTTTTTCAATGCAAACGAAGTTACAACAAAGCAAAAGCAATTAAAGAATCTAATAACCAACTAGTAAAATGATACATTAGAGTGTAAGAATTTAATTTATAATATGTCTTCATAATGGATGTAATATATTAAACTGAATTACTTAGTTAAATTACTTCTGCTCCAAAAATTAATGTGACAGAGGTCACCATCACACTTAATTTTCCTGTATGGTAAATAAAAATGTCTGTCATTCACCAAAAGATAGTTCACAAAAAGCTGAAAATGAGCCCCAAAGAGACCACAAAGACAAAGCAACCTAACTCTAGAAAGACATACATCTAGACTTCTTGGTAACTTAACTGTGTTAGCTTGGTTTTCATTTAGATGAATCCTTTCAATTTCTATTGTTTAGGTGTGTATTCTATTTATTCCTTGATTTAATCCAAGCCATCTAATGCCCGTAGGCAAGACACCATAATATGAATAATTTTTTAAAAGCTTATTGCAAAAACAAATTCAAGAAATAAGTTTCGGTTAAAAATATAGTTTCATTTAAGCTCAGTTGAAGTCGTTGTTCGTGACAGCGGTTTCATTTAAATGAAAGTCGTTCGTGACAACGACTTTAAATTAGGCAAAAATTGGAATTAAAAAATTATAAAAAAATTCAATTCGGAAGTTGTTGTCAATTAGGAGGAAATTGACCCAAATTCTGCCTAACTGGATGTCGTTGTCACCGACAATGACTTTCTAATTAAATTTTTTGATTTTTTGACCTCTCTAGTTACTCAACTGATAACGACTTCAATTAAGTGAAATTGTTGTCAACCCAAATCAGAATTGAACTTTTTTTTAAAATAGTTTTAGCCGAAACTTATTTCTTGAATTATTTTTCGGGATAAGCTTAAAAAAACCCACAACCAAGTTTGAACGAGGAGGTTACCATTTAGTCCTTTACCAAGGTTCTATTTGTGTAAAAGAATTGCCATGTAAATCTTCGTTAGTACTGGTTTAGCATATACCCCATCCCTGTCATAAGAGAGTATTATCATCTCAATTGCTTGAAAGAGCTTATTATGTTGTTTTCAACGTATACTGAGAATTTTACTAATCGTCATAATAACTTAAATTTGCGTCACAACCTATTGTCAACTTGTCATGTACTTCGTGGTTTGTGTAATTGTGTAGCAATTGTACCTAAAAATGGCCATTGTATCGGATTGGCTCGATTAGACCAGCTTGCAATCGGCCCAACCCACTTAAAATGTGGTGGATTATGAATTAAAAGTCTCCAGTCCAACTCTAGCCTAGTTCAACCACACCAGTCATCCCAGGTCGTATAAGTTAGAATTGGTCACCTCTAAATGTACCTAATAAATAGTACGTTGATTTTATGCGAGTCATAATCATGTAGTTATTCTAAGTAATCGGATGATTTTGGTAGTGCTTTGGAGAATATTTTATGAATCGTCGAACTGTCCCGGTACATTGATTTTAGGTTAATTCATTGTACACCTAGTCACGCGATCACATATTTGATATTTTACTGCTAGTCAGCAGTCATATCCTTCCATTTACATTGAAAAACATTGTGCGGTGATTTTTATTACGGAAAAAAAAAAAAAGTATGCACCAAATATTTGAGCAGTGACACACTCACATTGTCTAAGCTCTTTTATGTGGATTTTTTTAAAATAATTTAATACATTTGGCTTAGGGTTCTTTCTCTTTCAGTTTTTTCTCTCTCTTAAAATGAAAATAAAGCAAACAAATAGAGACGGAAAATATAGGTTAACTATTGACTTTTTTTAATGCAAACTTAACTAATCATTAGAAACTTGTAGATATATTTCCTACTTGTAAGCAACTAGTACGGTGTAAGAGTCCAAGTATGACGCAGAAAAGAAGATGAACGGTGTCTAACCCTAGGGAAGGGTGGTGTATATTAATAAATAATAATGGTCAAAATTACAACGTATTTAAATGGCAGAAGCTCAAAGTTTAGAGCATTTTATTCAATAATAATGAACTTTTATTTAACATCAAGTGGCCCCAAATCATCGCCTAGATTGCATATGTTATTGAGAAATCAGAAACAATATAATTAGAACCTTTTTTCCATTTGATGATTGGTGTGCTTCTGCCTTGGAATTTGGAACCTTTGGTGCGCAATAGAATGCAAATAAACCCTGTAATATAATAGTACTAGTACATGCATGCATATTTTCTTTCTACTTATTGTTGATTTACTTTATTTATTTTGACCTAATAATATTCCGTAGTCATACTTTCTATGAAAAAAAATACATATAGTGCTTGTCTAATAAAATCTCTGAAAAACTTTCTGTAACATTATGTGCAATAAGTTTTCTTAGCAAATAAGTGTAATCGATTTTATATTGGCATAGTTTGAACTATTATTGGATAGAAAAATTGCAAATAAACAAATTAATTGATGAATTTGGACTTAATTACCATCTATAATTACATGTCATTGGTATGATTGAGTTTCTATGCGAATACTAATAATAAAACAAAAAGTGAGGATACATTTAAAGAATTATTAGTTGAAAAAATCATTTGCTTCTTATAAAAATTATTATTAAAATAGAGGAACAATCAGATTTTTTTAAAAAAAGGGAAAGGAACAATATGTACCACTAAAAGAACAATTAGTTCTAATTATTATAAAAATAGAAAGAACAATTCATACATCCAAATGAACATTGTGGAATTCCACATTGAAGAACAATAAGAAAGAATTTAAAATAAACATAACAAATTCAATAATAATTTGTTATTAACTCAATTATCATAATCAATCACCGCAACAAATTTAAAAATAAATAATAAAAAAAATTCAAAATTTACTTAAACGTTTCGTTGAAAGGATAATAATTATAAGAAAATAAAGTTAGAGCTCGGAAACTAATATTTATTTACAAAATTTTGAAATTTCTCTACAAATTACATAAACTTCTCTTTCTATAAATTCTAAAATGAAAAAAAATAGATGTACAAATGGAAAAACACCCCTATAAATAGAATTGATAAGATGAATAGAATGGAAAAAAAAAGGAAGGAGAAAGTAAGATGACAACAATGGTAAGTGGCTTGCTACCAAAGTACCAATTTACCCTTTTAATAGGTTTGAGCCTAAGCATGACCATTTTTACATTTTTTACTAAGCTTGCTACCAGCCTACCAATCTTGCTATAAAAATCAGGGTGCCCACCAATTCTGTTGCCCTTAACTTTAGGAGCACACATTTTTTTTGGAACCATGTAACTATCTAAGTGTAACTTAATCTTGGGTTTTGACTTATGACTTGATGTGCATGTTGCACTCTTAGGCCGTTCATCAGAATGTTGCTAGGCTGATTGACAAATAATAGCTTTGCTGCACTCATTTAATTTACTGAATATTTAACTTGCTAATTGCACTAGAACTTTGGCAACTTTTCTATGCCACATATAAGTCTTGAAGGCACAATATGAACCCCGAGTATTATCTACTATTCCCTATATTTCTAAAAAAAACTTTATTTTGACTAAAAAACTCTCACAACAATTGATTAAATGAGTCTTTTTTTTTTAAGAACAGAGGCGGTATTTTTTTTGACTATTTCATGAGTCTCGACTAAATTCCTTAGGATCTACTAAGGTCTTGAGTTCTTGACTATAGTCCGAGTCCTCTTACAAATTATTTCCATGCCTAAATTTTTAAGACAAAATTATATTTCTTAACATGATTTTCAGTGATTTATAATTATTGGTACAAACTTATCAATATTAATAAATTTTCACCAACTTGGTCATTAAAGACTATATATAACATTACACCACTTGTCAGAATTTTTATTTAAACATTAAAATGATGATGAATTACAATTTTTACATTCATGAACATAACTAGACAAAATGAATGGCTCAAAAGCATATACAACTAGCTTAGTATCCAACAAAACCTTAAACCTCCCTGAAATGGTTATCAACTCAGTAGCCATGGAAGACCCAAGCTCTCTTTCTTGTCACTCGAGCCACATGTAGCCAATGCACCTCCATTAGGCATGAGCCAGTGGTCAGAGATACCATTGCCATGTAGTTGATGGTGTACTACTCCCAAACCCCCATCCAAAAAAGGGTGTTATAAAAAGTGCTTGCAATCTAGTGGAAGAAATGAGGAATGATAATGGTAGGGAAAATAGGAATGGAAATGTGTTAGAGTATGGTTGAACAAAACATGAATATGAATGTTTTTGTCAAGGTTGGTGCTGCTGCTTGGCTATGGAGGAAAAAAGAGTTTTTTTTTTTAAACAAAAATTCTTTTTCTTACATTTAAGCTTTTAAATTGGGTCATTAGGGTTCATAATTACTTTTAATTATTTTTTTTTTATATTTGTTCCTTTATATATTTTCCTTTTATATAATTTTAAACCATCAAAGTTTTTATGTACAATGCACATCTTTTTTTTGGGCATATAGCACATGACCAAATCAGGTATAATTTCATAATTTGGACTAATAGTGAAGATTACTTTAGGATTAAATCATTATTAGCACATGTGAGTGTTCATCCACAATTATTTACTAGGCTATATTTCATACTCTCTATATTGTAAAGATTTTCATAATTACTGTACCTAATGATTACAGGCAATATCATAAAAGTTAATGTAAGTGAAGTCTACTTTTTTTGTTTTTAACCTTTAGAGAGAAATATAATGTGATGGTAGAGACATGCTTATTATAAAGTAGTTAAAGTGAATTCTTGTGATAGGATAGATAATGATAAAATAGCTTCATTTAGTTGTCATAAAAGAGAATAAAATTGGAAGGAGTAAAAATGGCGGTTTATATTCATGTAATTTTTTTTTATTTTATATTCAATTGGGGCCACATTAGTTTAGTTTGGGTAACTCCTTTTCAATCGCCAATGACCTTATTTAGAAAATAATTCACATCACTACATTTATATTTGATTGGTAACTCAATTCCACATATATCAAATTCATTTCTGATCAAATTTAAGTTATTTAGTTTCTAATATACTTTATCTATCCCTAAATTTTGTCCCTATTTGATTTTTTACGATTTTCAAGACACGTCTTAAAACAATTTTATTTCCAAGTTCGTAAGACAAAAAATTATAAAAATTTGATATTTTAATAATTTTTATTAAAATGCATCCAATAAGTTCTAACTTTAATATATTATTTCTTATAACATAATGAGCTTTTATAATCAAACTTTTTAAAATTTGACTTTATAAATAAAAATGGGACAACTATAAAAGGACAAAGGAATTAATTAAAATATACTCCATCTGTCCCTATTTATTTGCTATAAGTAACTTTCATGCTTTTATAGACATAATTTACAATGATCTTTTCCTAGATTTGTAAATTTTTTTTTTATGAAAACTTGATATTTTAAAATTTTATTTTAACATACATCTAACAAAATTTTTTTTAAATATATTATTTATCATAATATAATTAAAATTTTAAAAACAGATCTAAATAAATTTATAATGTCTTAACTACAGCATGTTAATCAATAAAAAAAAATCAAAAAACAATACGGAGTATAGTAACTTTAGAGAAAAATCTGTCACTTTCCGGCACAGAAATCAAAGCAATCTTCTTTAATACTCCGTATTCCAAAAAAAGGAAAAAAAAAAAGTATTTCAAACTTCAACTATCCACTTTTGATGGGTTGTTTCTGTAACTGAAGTTGGCCAACTATCTGAGACTATTATAAAATTTAGCTTAGGCAACCTCTCAAGAGACGGCATCGCATTCATATTATCATATCTTATCAAATAGTACTGTATCAAATATATCGTTTAGTATATGATAAGGATCCCATAATTGTTGTGATATTGCATGCTTTGTCGGCCATTTCTTCATCGTCTGAATCATACAATTTTTCAATATGATTATGTTCTTTTAACAATTTCATCTAATAATGTGTCTCTTGGTCTTCAGCTTCATCATCACCAAAACTCCCATTTCTCTCAAAAGTTAATCAAGTTTTAATGGGTTTACATTACATTTTTTGAGTGACATTTCATCAAAGTCAAACACTTTTCCTGCCTAAATCTTTTTTTGAGTTGAAAAAGTTGTCTTTTCAGTAATTACCACTGTTTCTGACTTCTGAGTTTCAAAAGTTCCAATCTTCCTGTCTTTCCTCCACCATTGACTTCCTCATCAGTGGATTTTTTCACCTGCAATTCTAATTGCACAACTTTAGGATGATTACATTGGGGATGCATTTGTGAAGAAGTATATGATATACTTGCTATTATATAGTTTTTACGTAATTTTTTCTGTTTTACTGGGTGAATTAGGAGCTGGGTTGTTTTGATTTTGGGTTTCTGAAGTTAAATTTGAGATGGGTAGTTTAAATTTGGTAAGAATTTTACCATATTTTTACAAGGTTTTGATAGTATTTCTTCTTATTTATTTCCTGTTTTGTGGTCAAGGAACAGCCCTTAATTTGGAGGGCCAGTACCTTTTAGACTTGAAGAGTAGATTGGTAGATAGATTTGATGATCTGGGCGATTGGAATCCAATGGACCAAACCCCTTGTAAATGGAGAGGTGTAACCTGTAGTAATGACAGTAGTAACCCAGTAGTGAAAACTCTTGATTTGAGCAGAATGAATCTAACTGGTTCCATTTCTCCTAGTATTGGTGGATTGGCTCATTTGGTTCGACTTGATCTTTCCTTTAATGGGTTGTTTAATAGCATACCCAATGAGATTGGGAACTGTTCTAATCTTCAATCTTTATCTTTGCAAAACAATTATCTTGAAGGGCACATCCCTCAGGAGTTGGGGAAACTTTCAGCTTTGACCTATTTGAATATCTGCAACAATAAGCTTTCTGGGCCTCTGCCTGAGGTGCTCGGGAATCTTTCTTCTTTGTTGGAGTTTGTGGCGTATACCAACAGTTTCAGCGGCCCACTGCCACGTTCGATAGGGAAGCTGAAGACCCTGAGGAAATTCAGAGTGGGGCAGAACTTCATTTCTGGTAATATACCTGCAGAGATAGGTGGATGTGTTAGTCTGGAGTTGTTTGGTCTTGCTCAAAATCATTTGAATGGCAGCATCCCAAGAGAGCTCAGTTTGCTGAGCAACTTGACTGATCTGGTTCTGTGGGATAACGAGCTGTCAGGGATGATTCCATGGGAACTCGCAAATTGCACGAATCTGCAAACGCTTGCTCTCTACCGGAATAATCTTGTGGGTGAAATACCTAAGGAACTGATGAACCTTAAGTTTCTTAAAAGTTTGTATCTGTACAGAAATGCTCTGAATGGGACAATACCAACAGAGATTGGGAATCTTTCTTCAGCAACAGAAATTGATTTTTCAGAGAACTCGTTGACAGGAAAAATTCCTACCGAGATTGGCAAGTTGAAAGGGCTGCAACTGCTCTATCTTTTCGAGAATCAGCTGACAGGAGTGATCCCCGAGGATCTTACTGACTTGAAGAATCTCAGTAAAGTCGATCTCTCGATAAATTATCTGACAGGTATTATTCCTATTGGATTTCAGTGTTTGTCTCAGCTCCTGATGTTGCAGCTCTTCAACAATTCTCTTGGAGGCCCAATTCCTCCAGAGCTTGGATTGCGTAGCCCCTTGTGGGTACTTGATGTCTCTTCAAATAATTTGACTGGAAGAATTCCTCAGAGCCTCTGCAGAAACTCTAACCTGATTTTGTTAAATCTGGGTTCAAACAGGCTGTCTGGAAATATCCCATCTGACATCATCAGCTGCAAACCACTGGTGCAGCTTCGCCTGAATGATAACTGGTTAACTGGGAGCTTTCCAACTGATGTCTGCAGGTTGGAGAACCTCACTTCTGTTGAATTGGGGGTAAATGATTTCAGCGGCCCAATCCCATCTGAGATTGGAAACTGCAGGAAGCTACAAAGACTTCTTTTGGCGCACAACCACTTCACATCAGTTTTGCCTGCAGAAATTGGCAAACTTTCGCAGTTGGTGGCCTTTAATGTCTCATCAAACTCACTCAGTGGACCTGTACCATCTAGTGTCTTTACATGCAACTTGCTACAACGTCTTGATCTCAGCAGGAACAATTTTTTAGGTACCTTGCCTGATGAGGTTGGAACTCTCTCTCATTTGGAGCTTCTAAAGTTCTCTGACAATAGGTTCTCTGGGACGATACCTGCTGTTTTAGGGAACCTGTCTCGTTTAACCGAGTTGCAGATGGGTGGAAATTTCTTCTCTGGAGAAATCCCACCAGCATTGGGTAGGCTATCAAGCCTTCAAATTGGTTTGAACTTAAGCTACAATAATCTATCAGGGAAGATCCCCCCCGAGCTTGGGAATCTTGCATTACTGGAATATCTGTACATCAATAACAACCGGTTAATAGGCCAAATTCCTAGCTCATTGCAGAGACTATCAAGCTTACTCGGATGCAACTTTTCTTACAATGACCTGAGTGGTCCTATTCCTTATTTGCCTGCTTTTCAGAGTGCACCTCTTTCCAGTTTTTCCGGCAACCGGGGTCTCTGCGGTGGGCCTCTTGGTGTCTGCAGCAACTTTGACTCTCCATTCTCTCTTACAGGGAATCGTGGAAAGAGGAGTGTCCGTCTTGGTAAAATTGTTGCTATAATTTGCGCAGTTATAGCTGGTGTTTCTCTTTTCTTCATTGTGGTGATTTTATACTTGATGACTCGCCCAGTTGACGTTGTTACTCCAGTGCAAGATAAGTCCTTCAGTGATATAGATTCAGATATTTACTTCTTTCCAAAGGAAGGGTTTACTTTTGAAGACCTCCTTGCAGCTACTGATGATTTTAATGATAGATTTGTGATTGGTAGTGGAGCTTGTGGGAAAGTGTATAAAGCTGTTTTACCTTCTGGTAAAACATTTGCTGCGAAGAAGTTGGCTTCTAATAAGGAAGATGGAAGCATCAATGACAGCTTCAGGACTGAAATTTCAACTTTAGGTAAAATAAGGCATCGCAATATTGTGAAGTTGCATGGCTTCTACTTTCATGAGGGGGCCAATGTCCTCCTTTATGAGTTCATGCCTAGGGGTAGTCTCGGAGAACTCCTTCATGGGCAGTCCTATAATCTAGACTGGCAGACACGATTTCTCATCGCTTTTGGGGCTGCACAAGGCCTCTCTTATCTGCACCATGACTGTAAGCCTAGGATAATTCATCGCGACATAAAATCCAATAACATACTACTTGATGAGAATTTTGAGTCCCATGTTGGTGATTTTGGCTTGGCAAAAGTAGTTGACATGCCATATTCCAAGTCAGTTTCTGCAATTGCTGGATCTTATGGATACATTGCCCCTGGTATGTTCTTTTCTCCACTATCCCTTTCTTATTCATAGCATAAACTTAACTACAGTACTAGGATTTGTAATTTGGATAGAATCTTAGCAGTTGGCGCGGTTAGAATGTTAATCCTGTTACTTTAAATTGCATATGGCATCATGTTTGCTGATGCAAGTTCTATTTTCCTTCCAATTCCAGAATATGCATACACCATGAAAGTCACAGAAAAGTGTGACATATATAGCTACGGCGTGGTCGTGCTCGAGTTGTTGACAGGAAAAACACCGGTGCAGCCAGTAGACGATGGGGGTGATCTTGTTTCATGGGTCAGAAACTACATCAAGATGAACTCGTTGTCCACTGGTATTTTTGACACTAGATTGAATTTACAAGACGAGAGCATTGTTGCTCACATGATCATGGTCTTAAAGATTGCTTTGTTGTGCACTAGAATGTCTCCTCATGACCGCCCCACAATGCGGGCTGTTGTGTCAATGCTCATTGACTCTAATGATCAGGAAGGTCACTATAATCTCTTCCCAAGTAGGGAAGTGAGTTATAAAGATGAACCATTAACACAGTAGTTTCTTTTTTTTTTTCTATTACTTCTGTATCTATAATTTTGTAGTTGTTTAGCTGGGCAGAATGCCCTTGTATCATTTTCAATAAGCGGCTAAGATATTCACAAAATTTGTATATATTTATATGTATGAAGTAATGAGGTCCTATTTCTTAAAGATTCAGCTTTCTGACGTAGATTAACTTTTCTAACCATTATTTTCTGGCTTCCGTCTTTTATCTGATTCGTATTGTTGCTTGATTAACCTTAATGTAATGAATTCTGGTCCTAAGATCAAAGGATACATCGTAATATATGCTGGCTAGTGGCTACATCTCTTCAAATGGGATGGGCTCCATTAGGAGTCATTGATCAACCATTTTGTAAAATAGTCTAATAAATTATGAGTTTAATTGAGTCGGTTTTTTTAATGGATTATGTTTTATTGAGTTTTTAATGGGTAAAGTTGGGTCAATAATGAGTCAATAATTTTCAAGGCCTTTAAACATTACCAGATAAGGAATTATTTCCACTTACTTGTTGATAGTCCACTGCTAAAGATCGAAGGTGATACAGACAAGCTATCACCCTCTATAAATAAAAAATATACTCTTTTTAAAATGGTTCAGCCCGATTAAGTCCATTTTATATCTTTTTTGACCCAACTCAACCCGTTTTGCATGTGACTTATCCCAGTCCTGACCTAATCCAATGCACAGGTCTAATAGTGACATTATTGAATAGCCAAATGAGAGAAGCACAAAGTCACTTCTTTCCAACTTTATGAACTGTCGCACTTAAAACTGAATGTTCAATAAAGATTATACCTATCATCATGTTGAACCCATTTACCGTCTTTTTGTTATAGGAAAATGGTTGAGCTGATAGTAGTAAATTTCGAATCTTTCGTACAATCTTACCTACCTATATCTAGTAATCTTTCATATTTTAGGTTATGGAGATGGAGGATTTTTTTTAATACTTATAATTAAGAAGAATCTTAAAAGGAGATCGATTACTATGTACCCAACAAAGTGAAACCTTTATTTATGATATAAATAATTAAAAATAACCAATCACAAACACAAAATTGTACAGCAGATGTCCATAATCGCATTGGTCATCAGTGGAATGAGATCACCCACTATGTCATTCCGAAAAAGATGAAATTATGAATGAAGTCATGTTGCATTTTCCTTGTTGTAAACTTGTATATCATTAATTCATACATAATACTAACATATATAATTCCTCGATTTTTTCTTTTTATTTGGAATATTATATATTTTAAAGTCAAACTTTAATTACAAATTCTTTTTAATTTAGACAAAAAAAATATATTCATCTAAGATTTAATAGATTTGTTTTAATGTATATTTTTTAAATATTATTTTTTTATTTTTAGAAATACACAATTGAAAATATTTAAAATTTTAATTTGCATTAGTATTTGCACAAAAAGTGAATGATTAGAAAAAAAGAAAGAAAGAAGGGAGTACTAAGAACTTCGTAGATGCTTAAGTGTTATGAGATTTTTTAAAAGACGCATGTACATATTAATCTCTTAGTTTTCTTAAGAAAAAAATTCCTATGGTCATTAAAGTGTTAAAGCTACTTGGAAGATGGGTGAGTCCCTTCTAGCCAAAGGATCCACTCTGCCCTAAAACTTAAGGGTATCCCTTATGAATATATAAATGAAAACCTCCCTATACACAAATGATCCCACTTTTGGTTTATAATGGCAAATCAATAATAGAGTCAATCATTTTCTTCATTACATTGATGAAACCTTAGAACAATATCTCCTTCTACTTCTTAATGATCTTACGGAGAAAGTTAATGCCCTTTATTGGGCAAAGTTCATAGATGATAAGTGTTTTGAGCTTGACAAAAGGTTTTCTAGGGTGATGAGAAAGAGTGGAGAGGCCATGAGCCCATGGAAAGAAACATTGGAGTTCTTGGGATGACTTGTAAAAGAGCTTAGTGCCAAGGGAAGAAGTTTTGGGTTGGGGTGCTAGAGGAAGTCACAAGAAAAAAAGATGGGGTGAAAAACTAATATTTCCCTAACGTAAAGTTAAAATATTTCATGTTTCTAATTAAAAGAGATGGAACTTGTTCAACACTTGTTTGCCATGTTATGCACTTGACTTATTGATCTCTTTTTTACCTTAGTGATTGCACACCATTTAAACTTGTGAGTGCTGACCTATTTATCTAGTATCCTCTACTGTGAAGAAAATGCTAGTTTGCGGAGGAATATTTCTCCTTAAGATATCAACTAACAATTGTGAATTTGATAGAAAGGCCACCTCTCCAAGGTTCATTCCGAAAAGATGGGTTATGGTTTTAGTGTGTAGCCCTCTTTCAATGATATTATTATTAGGAGTATTGCAAATGACCCGTCCTAACTATGTGATTTTGTTCTTTTTGCACAATGAGCCATCTACTTGGATATGGATATACTTTTGCTCTTACTTTCTTGCCCTAAAATGGCACTAAAGAAACTGTGGGGAGGGGGTAGTAGTTTGCATCTAGTGGTGGGTGGAAAAATCCTAGGTTTTCATTGCTTGCTTCTATTACTATATGATTCGTGCTGTAGCAGAGCTAGACCGAATTTGACCATGAAGTCGTCTTTATTCCTTGTTCTATTACTGAACACTGCATTATTCCTTAGTGTTATTGAACAACCAAATATAGGAATAAACACTTTAATTAAGTTCATGTTGAAACTATAAAATCTTACAGAAGTACATTGTTTGAGTTAACTTCAGAACATTACAGCTAGTTTACATGAAGGTTGTGAACTTGTGATATAAAATCAATCTTTCATATGTATTGATGTATGAATAACTTAACGAATAAAAAGTTTTCGCAGACGCATAATTCGTTGATATAGAAAGTAATCTTAATATTGACTATTGAGCATCAGACAACTAGCAATTTGCTCCTAGGACAGCAAAATATACAGGTGAATTCAGTCCTTATATAAACAAGTACGGAATTGCATAACATATATTTTGTATACTTCGACTTGCATTGTCTTATTTTATTTTATCACAACTTATTTTTTCAGAATTGATTTTATTTTTTGTTGAAAGAAGTTAATGTATAACTTTTCAGCATAGAGTTTGCTTGCTTTAATTTTGCACCTGACAACTAATAACTTGTTCCCATGAAAAAATAACATTGGGGCTTTAATTTGATCGATTTTACTTATTGACAATCAAATTATTATACTGATACTTCACATGATTATCTACCTTAATTATATATGATTTATCCACTAATCCTGAGAAGATGTTCCCATTTTAATGAGCAGACATATATTAAACTCTATACGTGTACATCACTTTATTTTTGGTCATAGAGATTATCCCAAGAATTGGTCGTATCTCTCGAATAGGCTGTTTGTTCAACACTTGCACTATCACCAAGGTCTCGAGAGAACAGGTCTACAAGGCACAAAGAATAGCAACGGAGGGTAGGATGATCACCTATGGACCCGCTGCTTGGCCCTAGTTTTGCTTTGGCTAATTTGCTTTATCTGTCCTCTTTCTGTCATGTTCTGTTCTTTGTTTTGGTCTAACTCCTGTCTATTTTCTTATGGTATTTTGATCCATGAAAAAAAAAAGAATTAAAACTTTAAATTTTTTTTAACTTTAAACTAAGTAATTAATTCATTTATAAATAATAATATGACATCGACGAAAAGATAATCTAAGAATACATTACAATTGAATCAATTCAAAGCCTTTCTTTTATCAAAATTATGGTCGTTTCATATTGACATTGTACAAGTCCTACTTCATATCGTTTATTTTACAACCTCTAATAAGGGGATCCATCGATCTGTTGTAGGCAAACCTTCCTCTCTTTCTCTTCCTATCTTCGATAAAGATCCAACCAATGTGCTATTGGAGCTTGTAATTGATGGTTGGCTAATGTTTTCCATTTGAATACCCAGGTAAAGACCCTTGAGAGAGATTTATTCAATTAAATGTGGAATCTTTGTTGCATCAACCGACATCTTTACCCTTTCAAGGTCACTGAAAATGATGTGGATTTCCCTATTGATAAGTAGGTAGGATTAGCTGAATGGGACTGTACATAGTTTATGGAGTACACACATAGATCATTCAGACTTGATGATACTTTGAGTGGGCTTTCATTGTCTAAAGATATAGGGTCCTTTGTAAATGTAGAAATAAGATGATTATGTGCTCTTTAACATGTGACTCGCCTGTAAAACAGCATTCAGAACTGTAGTCTGTAGTTTAGCATTGGAAGTAGGGAGAGTGATGTTCTCTAAGCTTCCAAGAGATTATCCTACTAGTTCTCTTTCAGCTGCATTGCCTGTTACTGAGCAATTGTTATAGGGTTTTGTTTTACAATTCAAGTATTCAGGTGAATATATATCTATATATATAAATAAAAATTTAAATAAGAAGGTACTTAAAATAAGAAGGGTGAGAAGATATCAACGGATGATATTTTAAGTATACATAGTGACCAAATTAATTTTTTAACTTATAATTACTATTTTTATTTCTATATTAACTCTTTTTATTAAAGCAATCCTTTTTTGTTATTATAGTAACAATTTTTTTATTGAAATTTCTAGCGTTGGATCTTACTATTTAAAGGGCCAAGATAAGATCTCTCCGTATTCTTTTTATATATATATATATATATATATATATATATATATATATATATATATATATATATATATATATATGTTACTCCAAAAATATTCCAAGAAACTGTTTGTACTTTCAATTTTCTGTTATTTCGTCCCTTAAAAAATTGTGCCTTTGATGATATATTGACTCCCAAGAGTCCCAACACAATTGTTGTTATTTTTTTTGGCAATGTACAATTGTTGTTTGTGGACGGGTATGATTAATTATTTTTTTTGGCAATGTACAATTGTTGTTTGTGGACGGGTATGATTAACAATACAAACTGGAATGTATAGTTCCCAAAAATTTTTTTGGCAACAAATTAACAACAAAGAAAACTTCCCTTCTTTTCTATCTTTAGAAACCAGATTATGGCATTACACACATGAAATCTAGAAACTTTAAAACAAGCAAAAAATCGAAACCCGAAAGCTTTAGTTCTAATGTCCTCCACCAATGTTTGAAGGTTCTTGTCAGTCCTCATC
Source organism: Dysphania ambrosioides (assembly GCA_026401315.1). Taxonomy (NCBI): domain Eukaryota; kingdom Viridiplantae; phylum Streptophyta; class Magnoliopsida; order Caryophyllales; family Amaranthaceae; genus Dysphania; species Dysphania ambrosioides. The sequence goes on from CM048666.1 coordinate 4,359,514, forward strand.
GGGGCCATGATAGCCTGCAGATGAGAATGATGAATTCCTCCGGTCAAAGAACTTCCCGGCCACAAGCCATTTCCCTTTAGCAATAGCAATGTTATGCTCCTCAGGAGTAGCACTTATTATAGGGCTCATTCTCCTTAGACCTCCTTGAAGGCTATAAATTTTTTCTAGAGCAAAAGGATCCATGATACAGAAGGGAAGGATAAAATTCTATCACGTAACTAGGAGGAGAAGCAAGTAGGAAATAGAGAAGAAGCTCAAGCGTAAGACCACTATCAGCAGTGGGCAAAATTTTGCCATCCAATTATCTCTCTTACCACTTTCTCACTCATCCCATCCAATTATCCTTATGAGTTTTTTTGTGAGTAAAATGTCATCTCAGCAGTGAGTAAAAAAAACTTCTCACCAATCTTCTCTTACTTTTTCCAATACCCCACCACACTTTCTCTTTCTTCCATATTCACCAATTTTACTTAATTTTCTAATTAATGTATGATTATGATTAATAATTTTGTATCGTTATTAATTAATTTATGTTATTATTGTGTAGTTAGTGTTTCAATCAATTTGTAATGTACTTAATATTTTTAATTAGCGGTTATAGTTATCGTTTTTAACTACAGTATTTAATTATCGTTTTTCATTATCGCATTTTTATATCGTTTTTCATAATCGTTTTTTAATTTCCTTTTTAAATTATCGTCTATTTTATTATCGCATTTAATTAGCATTTTTATAATAATTATAGTTTTTAATTAGCATTTTTAATTAGCGGTTAACAGTAGTGTTTTTAAATAATTATCACTTTTGATAATCGCTTTAAATTAACGTCTTAACTAATGTCTTTATTATCGTTTTTATGAAAATGACAGCAGAATAATTTACCTTAACGAAGATTTGCAAAAAAATGTGTATGATAACAATTGAGAAGTAGATAATGGTGAAAAACGAATTCAATTAGGAAAATGTATTTTTTTAAGTTGTGGAAAAATATAGCAAAATGGGTGTCATTTTATAGAGAAATTTTTTTATGACCGTTAAACGGAATAAAAAACATATGAGGCCCACCTCAAGTTTTCCTCGTGAGTTTTCTCATGGGATGAGGAAACTCATGAGTTTTCTCATGGGATGAGGAAACTCATGAGTTTTTTCACGGGTGACCACTGCCGGGATGCATTTTTCACTCATTTTACTCACCATTTTTACTCTGGGGAAAATTTTACTCATTGCCGGTAGTGCTCTAAACCTACTCTCGTGTAGAGAGAGAAATTATCATTTACTATAGTTCCCAATTATTACGCTGTGCTAGTCAGCTCGAAAGGGATAGACTAGAATCCACTTTTCCAATCTTGACGTTGTTTCATCATTTTTTTTCTGTTTTGGTTTCATCTTAAGAATTGTACTGAATATGAGAATAATTTACAATACTATGTGGCCATGTGAGGCATCAATTACTTAGTTGGTTTAATTCTTAAGAGATAATTTCTAATATTTGAAAGTCGAAAGTCAATCTCATTTCTCTCTTTAATTTTAACATTTACAATTCTCTTTACTTTAGAAAAACAATTTACGATATTATCTGCATCTTTAATCCTAATTCAAAGTTTTGAAATTACTAAAACCATTATCCATTCTATTAAATAGGCAAAACGGATCTTTAGTATAATACATAACATATTAACATATGTAGAGCTGTCAAAATCAGATTCGACCCAGTAAGTGACCCGAAACTGACCCGTCCCCAAAAAGTGGGACCCGAAACCTGACCTGAAGTCAACCCGTAACCGATTTGACCCGATATTCGAAGACCCCAACGCGATCCGTGTCCGGCCCGTTAGGGACCTGACCCATTATAAACCCGACCCGTTACATACCCGAAACCGATTGAACCCGACACATAACCGATATGGTTCGATTTATAACTCGTGATTCAAATTAACTCGATATATTAACAATTTGAATATATGTGAATGTGGCCTAATTGTGTCTGATCTATATTTATCTAATTTCTAATAACCTTAAAACCAAACATTTTTCATTAATGACCCGATGCGAACCCAATAAAGCTTGAATCGGATTTTACCCAAAATCAAGTTGATCCATTACCATAATTGACTTGACCCGAAATCTACCCAAACCTGAAATAACCCGCTATAACTCGTTAAGGAATCGAAACTGAGCAAACAAATAACCAATTCAACCCGATCCGATAATGACTTGACCCAACTCGACCCAACTGGCTAAATTGACCTGATTTAACCCGAACCGGAAAAAATCGACATGCGATGGGTCAACCCAAAACCGATTCGTGGACCCGATTTGATACCCTTACATGAGATGAGTTCATACTTTTTTTATGAAAATTGAGTTGCAAGCGATAAGACAATTAACTAATATAGATGAAATTTGATTTCGACTAGTTGGCATCGACATTTGATACATTTGACGAGTTCTTACTTGTTCATAGTTGCACGCTTAAACAAACACTACCCCCCTCACGTTTCCAAAAGCTAACAGAAAAAATGTTATCAGCTGCTCGGTCCATTCTCCGAATCTCTTTCCTCCATTCCCACCCCACCATCCCATCCCCATTCCCGCCAACCTCCTCCTCTTTCTCCCGCCTCATCTCCTCCCTCTCCACCACCACCTCCTCCGCCGCCGCCAATGACGAATACTTCGCCGCCATCCATCACATCTCCAACATCGTCCAGCGCGACATCTACCTCGAGCGAACCCTTAACAAGCTCCGCATCTCCGTCACCAACGAGCTCGTGTACCGCGTCCTCCGTAGCTGCTCCCGGCACGGCATCCAATCCTTCCGCTTCTTCAACTGGGCACGATCCTATTCTCTCTCCTCCTACTCCCCGACCGCTATCGAATACGAGGAACTCATCAAAACCCTAGCCCGGACCCACCACTGGGAGACGATGTGGAAGGTTCTTCACCAGCTTTGCAAGGAATCCTCCCTGAATTTCTCAACTGAGGTAATTGAGTTCATCATTCGTGAGTACGGTAGTAAGGGTTTCGTCGACGAGGCGGTTCGGGTTTTCAATTCTTGCGTTAAAGTATTCAAATGTGACCAAACTGTTAATGTTTATAATGCGTTGTTATTTGCACTGTGTGAGGGGAGGAATTTTTATGGTGCTTATGCTTTGGTTAGGAGGATGATTAGGAAAGGGGTTAGCCCGAATAAGCAGACGTATTCGTTGCTCGTTAATGCATGGTGTAAGACCGGGAAATTGAGGGAGGCTCAGGAGTTTCTGGAGGAGATGAGTAAGAAGGGCTTTAACCCGCCTGTTCGAGGCCGGGATTTGTTGATTGAAGGGTTGTTGAACGCTGGCCATGTGGAGAATGCTAAGGGTTTGGTTAGGAAGATGGCCAAGGAAGGGTCTGTGCCAGATATTGGGACTTTTAATTCGTTGTTGGAAGCGATATGTATGTCGGGGGAGGTTGAGTTTTGTATTGAGTTGTTTCATGATGTCTGTAAATTGGGGCTTTGTCCTGATATTGATACTTACAAGATTATGATTCCGATTGTTGCCAAGTTGCATAAGTTGGACGAGGCGTTTAGGTTACTACATTGCTCGATTGAGGAAGGTCATAAGCCTTTCCCGAGTCTGTATGCACCAATTCTTAAGGCGTTGTGTAGGGCTGGACAGTTTGATGATGCCTTTAGCTTTTTCAGTGATATGAAGCTCAAAGGGTATCCGCCGAATAGGCCAATATATACAATGTTGATTAGGATGTGTGCTCGTGGGGGTAGATTTGTTGAGGCTGCTAATTACTTGGTCGAGATGACTGAGATGAACTTATCGCCTTTGTCAAAAAACTTTGATATGGTCACTGATGGATTGAAGAACTGTGGGAAGCATAATTTAGCCAAAAGGATAGAGCAATTAGAAGTGTCTTTAAGAGGTGCTTGATAAGTCAGGTGAGCTAAACATTTCATGGTGCTTGATGATGAGACGGGGTCATCAAGCATGCTGACGGAAAAGATGCGGCTCTCTGCCCAAAGAGATATATTGATGGGAAGATTGGTTAGTATTTTATCATTCACTAGTTGTTTTCTGTCTTTGTTGGTCTTGTAAGCCATATGCATGGTTAAGTATCAGGTGTTAATTGGTTGTTTGCTTGGGCCGATGATTTTAATATGAAACATATTTGCTCTTGAGTTTTTAGATTTATGCTTTTTCTTTCGTGGTTGATCAGAATATTTTTTTAGTTGATGGGCTAAATTAGAAAGCAACAAAGAGTTTGTCTTCTATATGACTTGTACTCGAATTTACTCTATTGCCTTTCGATATCATGTCTTCGTTGGAAACTTGAATCCTAGTCTTCCATCAAAACCTATATTATGACTTTCTGTGGTTGCATATTTTTATGCTACATTAGTGAAATAATGTTTGCTAAATGGCTCACTCTTTGCTTTAAAAGTTCAAATCTATTCATGTACTACGAAACTATCATGGTTGTAGATTTCTTTATTACGTGTTTGGTTGAGTAACATTCATCTTAAATTTTTGGAGAATCCAATGGCCAAGGCCATCTCTTCACCTAAAAATTGAGATAATTTCAGTAAAAATACTCTCACTGGATCAAGAAAGTTCATATGAGTAGTGATATTTTATATTTGTGCGGATAAATTCCAACAAGCTTACTAAATGATTTCCAAGTGAAGAGAACAAGCTCTTAGTGTTTTGGTTAAGCATGTTGTGCATGGAACCAGTTACTGCTTGTTAGGAAATTTTGGGAAATGGTAGAGAAATTGAAATAGGAAAGATTGAGGTAATGAAGCTAGCTATAGGGAAGCTAAAACCCTCATTTACTTCACCTTATGCCATTGTCTTCACCTTGTCAACATTCAAGAAAGAAAAATGAAAAAGCAATGGAATGAACCTTAGTGTGTGAGCGTGAATTTAAGTTACTAGAGGACCAATTTTTTTGGTGTTGTCTGTGGTTTTCTTCATGCCAACATTTTTGTGTTAACTATATGATGTTGAACCTCAGTAAATAGTTGAGCTTTTACTGTCAATAATGTGGTTTTGTTTGCTTTTTTTGCTGTCCTACACTCCTGTTAGGTTATTATTGAACATAATGAATGAAGCTTGGTAATAAAAATGTGTAACAGCTGTTTGATCAATTTTGAACTGTCTTTCCATTCTGGTGCATTACTGGCTTACTTCCTAGCCGTAAAAAGTTGATTTTAGCATTCAATTTGAGTTTTGCTACTTAGTTCCTACTATGACCAAAACTTAAAAAGAAAATACAGTTACAGATATCTTCTGATGCTGATTTTGGTGTGGACTTTCTTATGTATGCATCCTTTTCTGTTAAGACCTTCTAACCTTCTGACTCAGAGCTCATTACTAATGACTAAGAGCATCCTACCTGTTGCCCTTTTCTGTTTAGACCTTCTAACTCAGAGCTCGTTTCTAATGAGTAATGACTAAGAGCATCCTATGCCTATGTACGTACATTGTTATTAGATAAAAATATTTAGTTATCATTTCAGGGGTTAGAATGAGAAGCTTTGCGGAGCTTATTGAGCTGTGTTATAATTACCGGAGTGCTGAATTCTTCACCAGGTTGTGAGTGTAATCCATCACCTTTGTCAAGTATAGAGCTACAAATATGATGATTCTACAGGAAGAAGGCAAATCTGACAAGCTTCCCTATAGCTTCTTGGAGCTCTCATGATCTTCGCCCCTTTCTTATGCTGTTCAAGCATGCTTATGTAACAGTTTGATTATTTACTCCATTTTTTTTAAGTCACTTATTTTCTTCAATAAAATGTGCTTTTTTTTTTTTCTGTTTCTTTATGTCATTCACATCCTCTTCGTTGTAGGTTGATAAAATGTGAGGGGTACAGTTCTGCACAGCTAAGTGATTCTTTATAAATTGAAAAGGCTAGGAAATACAGAATAATATACTAACTGAAGACATACAAGGTATTCATTTAAATATCTCGTGTATATTATTGTGAAAGACGGGTAGTGAGAAGGTTTGTTTGCAAAAACATCATAGCTTTTTATTGGTGATTTTATTCCATGCTGTAATTTTATTTATATATGCGCATGGAAGATGCATTTCATGAATGAATTGCCATTGAAAAATTATTATTTTTCCTGCCCTTGGGAAAGTTATAATAGGAGAAGTTTTGTTTATTGTGTAACATTAGAAGCCACTTTGCCTTCGTTACACCTTTTTTGTATCACAGTGATCCTATCCTTACTCCTTAAAGATAGGGGTCTTTCTATACTATGTCGTGATAAAATAATAGTCATTTCTGAAATTAGCTAGTAAATTATCAAAGTTTGTCATACTACCCTTTTCTTTTCCTTTAACAAAATAGTCCTAGGAGTAACGGTGTTCTATATTAGTATGGTGGAGAGGTGAGATTTTGCAAGTGAACAAATTGAGGCTTATGATTATTTTAGGGACATAGGAAGTTTTGTATTTATGATCAACTTATGCGGCAGAGATTGAGGCTTTCAAGCTTAAGCTGTTCGAATTCCTGAGGTTTGTATTAGAGACTTACATTATTCATCTGTTAATGATTACAAGTTTAAAGTACCTAAAGTGAAGGCTAAAACAAGGGACCCTAAAAACAGCAGAAGCTGAGAACCTAGACTTCATATAAATGCTTAGTATTGGAATTGATGTGGTACATGATACTTGCCACTACTACAGATGTCAGATTTTGAAATTTACAAAAACATCTGCTAACCTTTCTCAGTAAAGAGGATTATGCTGACAACTCAACACGATATTATCAACCAAAAAGATTTGAACTTGTTGCTTCTAGGTAAGCATTGAAGTCCGTCATATCTCTGTCTTTGTCCTTCTCGTCATCCATGCTGTCACCGTCGTTATCAAACACGAACGCAGCTGTTACTGGAGACTGCATGTCGCTCACACTACACCTAAGCAGCTCCATTGGCAAATCAAAGAAGAGGTTTGCAGATTCTCCCTCCTCATTCTCCAAGGAGGAGGCCCATGAGCCGCACTCAAACTTCTCCAGCGAGACTCTTCTTGATATAGCCAGTGGCTCGGTCTTACACGATGCTTGTGTCATGGTTGATGTCGATGAGATGGATCTTACAGTCTTTCCCTTCCCTCTAGGAAGGAAAAGGCACAATTTCCCGCACTTAAAACCATCCTCGGGAAAATTCGGGTCTCCAGTTTTGCTCCTTTTTATAGTACTATCATTGCGATCTCCATTGCCAGGTCCTATCGGAGGCTTCCCACTCTTGTTACTATTGCTGTTATAGTTGCCACTACTACTGTGATCTCTTTGGCTTGATTTCTCGAGACATAGATCAAAGTCATCTACAGGACCGCTGGTTCTCCCTTCCCCAAGAGACTTGCTCTTCCGTGTGTTAGCCTCTACCATAGCAAAATGTGTGTCATCCATCACAGACTGCATTCTAAAAAAATTATTTTGTGGAGCAGCAGCTCGTTGGTCATGATTCTTGTTAATCTTCTTCTTAGCCACACTTTCTGGTGACGAGGAGGTGGAATTTGGTAGGCTCGTTCTAACAAACTTGGTTTTCGAGGGTGGTAAGGGTAGTGGTGGAGCAGTAGTGCCTGAACTCTTATTAGGATTAGTAGGAGCAGAAACTAGCCGAAAGCTGGCTTGCCTTAAGGTTGACCCTTGCAAGGAAATGGGGTCTACTGAGATTTCTTTCTCCCTTTCTGAGCTGTCCTTGGCAAGAACAGCTCTAGGAGGCTCCACGGCGAAGAACTCAGTTCCCTTTTCATTGTCTATTGTCATGAAAATGCCAGTCTCATCATCACTGAAGTTGCTGCCATTAGAGTACCGAGCACTGTCAACCTTAGGGGTCGCTTCCATGACAGAAGAAGGATGCATATCGTTGGGTGTTTTGTGAACGATGAATAACTACTAGTATTATTGTTGTTACATAAGAATGAAATGTCAGGAATAAAGTTGCAAGGCAGACAAGAGTACGTATGCAATGAATAATTTGAGTGGAACGTGCATGTCATATCTTTTCATTGCAAGTATAGTGATTTCCATGTCTTGCCGGCTATTATAAATTAGACATTAAGTTGTTCAGAGTTTAGCTTGGCCTAGCAGTTTGACATGGAAAACTATGCCAGACTTATTCGTCTCTACTCACAGATATTATACTAAATAGTAGTCATTGCTGGCTCTTGCGGGTGATTAACATATTAATTATGTTTTGCGTTAACGTTTTCAACAGAAGTTTGAGGCTGAGATCGCTTTGCGACTGTATCATACAGACAGGGGAAGGAAGTCAGGAAGAACAGATAATTCATTACAACTAATCTTAAGAGACTCCAGATTTTTTTGTAGCTAATATTGCTACATCACACTTTCGCCGCCAAATTGCCCTCGAACCTGAGCTTGGCTTGCGATAAAACAGCATAGGAAGTCCCTGGAATACTTAGATAGTTAGACATCATATCTGTTGGCTTGTTTATTTGAGGCCTATCTTTGATTTGCTTAACGATTAGTAGGCTGCACAGTCTAACACAATGATGGCAATCTTAAAGTGAACTTCAAATTTATACTCCTAACTTCCTTCCTTGGACAGTAACTTTCTTTATATAATACAGATGCCATATTTCCCTTGTGATCAGCGGTAGCACACTAGGTCATCTGTTATAGCAGAAAGGCCGGTACCTTTGGGCTCCAACAATTGGCAAATCAAAGAATACGCTTACACGCAGACTCAAAGAAAAATCAACCATTGCAAAAGCTTCAGCTTCCATCAATGCGGCTTCTATTTCCTGTCATTATATTATCTTTCTCGCAACATCTATGCCTTCTTTTCTACCCTCGTTCATGGGATTATTCGTATCTGTCGCTTGGAATACATAACTCGATTATTGGATAAGATTGTCAAGCTTGGGTTTGATCCTTACATTGTTACATATATGGGCGCTCATTAAAGGTGCTTGTAGAATAAGTTATTATGTGAATCCACTTAGCTTGCATGTCACTGTGCAGTCCGCCTTTTCTGCCGGATGTTGTCACATACAGCGCCGTTGTTGATAGTTTTTGTAAGAACACGTTTTTACTTGGGCCTATTGGTCTCTTTTAGGAGATGAAAGCCGATGCTGTTATTCCTAATGTCTCTACGTTTTGTTCGATGATTCGAGGGATGTGCACGTGGGGGCAATGAGTTGCGGAGGAGATGTTGGAGAATGAGTGTTGAGACTTATAAAATGCTAATATACATGATGAGTTGCAAACGAGGGAAGGTTGGGGAGGCAAAAGCTATGGTTGAATTCATGAGGAAAAGGGGGGATGATCTCCATATCTAGCTTACAGTATGCTAATACACATGATGGGTATTGTATGTGTGGTCAATTCGATGAACCTTCTAAGCTAATGGATTTGATGATTATGATGGGTGCATGCCTAACATTGTAACTTTCACCAGCTTGTTGAACGGATATTGCAAGTCTAAGAAGCTTGATAAAACCCTTGACTTGGTCCAGTATACGCAACTTGAGGTTTTACACCTGATGTTGTCACATTTAATACTCTCGTAGATGCCTTATGCAAGGACAATAAATTTGAGGACGCAAGTCAAGCTGTCATTGTTACTTATAATTCATTGCTTAATGGACTATGTAAAAGTACAAGGATTGGTGAAGTGTTGGTGATGCTGAGAAGAATTAGCAGTGGTCGAGTTGTCCCCAACATAATTACCTACACTCTTCTAACTGATGGCCTCTATGACGTTGGACGACTTGTAGAAGCAGTGGACATCTTTTCTTCTCTCCAAGCTAAGGGTTTAGGTCCAGAAAATTACACTTACAGAGCAATGATAAATGGATATTGCAAGTCTAAGAAACTTGACCAATCCCTTGGCTTGTTCCTTGATATGGATCATAGAGGATTAACATCTGATGTGGTCACATATAGCCCACTTATAGGCGCCTTATGCAAGGAAAACAGTTTCGAGTTGGCAAATCTACTAGTCCAGAAAATGAAAGCTCAAAACCTCACACCAGACATAGGTAGTTATCGATCACTGGACTACCTCTGTAAAAGCTAACAGATTGATGAGGCAATGCCAATGCTGAAAGGAATGATGAGCAGTGGATCGGAGCAGTCCCTAATATTGTCTCCTACAATATCTTTGTAGATGGCCTTTGTCATGGTTGGAGATTTGAAGAGGCTGTGATATTTGTCTTCTCTACAAGAAAAGGGATAACAACGAAACAATCACTCATACAATTTTATAGTCAAGGGACTCTGATAGAAAGGGTTTTTGAATGATGTGATTGAAAAATTGAAGAAAATGAAAGACACTGGCTGCTCTCTACATCATTGCACTTACATTACAATTATCAGAGAATTTCATCATGGTAATGATGTCCAAAAGACATCAGAGTTTTCAGAATTAGGTGTTGCAAAGGGCTTGCAACTGATGCTCGCTCTACTTCTCTGCTGCATTGCACTCTTGCTGCTCATATTCGCAATAGAGAATTGCAGGTAAGGCTTTGCTTCGAGAGATTTCTGAAATTGCATAAGTTTGCAGCTTAATGCTATTGGATGTCAATGTTCTGATTATAGAAAATGTGCTCTATGTTTTTCTTCTTGTGAAAGTGTAAAAGAATTTGTAATATGGTATCGTACTATCATTCCTTCATTCAACTCATCTTCCCTTTTCATGAGACATACTAATCTGTAATAGGAAGTCTTTTAGCTTGTTTGGATAGGATTTTTGGACAGAAGGGGTGTAGGGAAAATTGGACTAAAGAGAAGAGTGGATTAAGTTTATGTGAGAGGTGAGTATTTACTATACTCTACTGGGATTGAAGGTGTTGGAATATGCATACTTGTACATATGCTTAACATTAGTTATTTTATGCTACATTTGTGTTTCTGTTTACTACAACTCTGCAAGTATTATGCTTGCTGGTATACTTTTCTGGGAAGCTTCTTTAGGTACGTGAGTGTATTTTGGACAACAGTTTACAATTTGCTCTGGTAAAATATTCTGCAAGTCTCAATGTCAGTGTGAGAGCTTCTGATCGAAAAGCTGTTTCTTCTGAAATCCTGGGAGAATATACATCATTAAGAGTTTTGAGTTCTTCAGAATGATGTGAAGGGAAGAGAAGGGGAGCAGAGCCAAGAAGAAGGGGATTTTTTTCTTCTATTGTTTGGATAACAGTTGAACTAAGGAATGTGAATGAAATGACTTAAACCAATACGTTTTTATTTTTAAATGTGACGACTACATGTATTTAGAAGAGTGTTCAATCTGCTTTCATGTTACAGCTCTGCTGTTTTGTTTTTTTCTCCAGGATCCCTTCTGTTTTCAAATGTACTCGTACAAATCAACTGCATGAATTTCTTTTTCTTGTTTATGTCCTTTTTGGATCATATAGTGAAGGTATCTGTGGAATTTTGGAAGGCATATTTCAACATATTTAGAGCTCGGTGAACTGTCTGATCATATGTGTATTACTTCAGTTATTTTCAGTGTTGTGCTTGAATCTTGTACAGACAGTTCAAGTTCTAACAAGGCTTGCTCTTTGTATTGCATTTTCTTCTATTTCCTTCCATATCCTATCCTACAGACATGCAAAAATCGTCCAATGAGAGTCGGGATCCCCAAATATTTCTCATGCCTGTTCACCTCCTTTACACCAAGCAACTCACATATGTCGTTCTTCTTATTTGTTAGCTATTTAGGTGTTCAAATATGACATTAAAGAGGGAAAAAACTGTCAGCCCAAATACTTTGTTACGACTACAGAGAAGCTCCCTAAGCCTTAGTTTCCCTGCGGAAATGAGGTTTGATATTTGTGAAGCAGTCCCTCATAATTTCACGTACAATGCCCTAATTGGTATACTGTATGAAGCTGATTGCGCGGAGGCCATAGCCAAACCTTTGTTACACACACTGCTTCATCATATTGTACCTGATAATAATTAACAAAATCAAACAAGTCCATTTATACAACATTTTTTTTTTATTGAAAATGGAAAATATATATATATTTTTTTATGTATAGATACGATAGAGCATCCTCATAGTGTTGTCTGGTTACTTACTCTTGATAATATTACCTTGACAACCAATTACCGCTTATGGTTAAGTATCGCAAAAGAAAAAGGGCTCATCATATAGCAACCTAGAATCAAATTCAAGATACTTACCAACCAACTCAATCCAAGTATATAACTAGATGCAATGTAATCAATGTAAACATCCAGTCATTTGAGAATTGTAGAAGAAACATAGTCATAGTGGATTACAGTGGTCGGTGGAGAACTGTTCTACTCGCCGTTGTCGCCTCCTCAGCCCGGAACTCCTGAGCGGAGGGACGGGGAGAACCTGACTGATACATGTGTAAGTGTACTTTTATTGTGTGTGACCGGAGTGTACGTGTATAATGAATTCATGATTGCTTAGTTCTAGTCAATTTGGCATTTTTTTCATCTTTACAAGGTACATTATCGTTAATTACATGATGATAAAAAAAAATATTATATGAGATTTTACGTAAAAAAAAATTAAGATTACTATAGCAATAAAAAAAATAATTTGATCATTATAAATTAAAAAGGTCATTATTACATATACGTAACAAATTACGTGTTCGATTTAAGACGTGAAGGGAACGAGAGAATCAAGAGTCTTTTTCTAGTTGTTTCGTATTGACTTATAAGAATATTATACTTTTTGGAGAAAGGGTGAGAGCCTTGATTCTTTCAAATAAGTTGCAAATTAGTAGAAGAAAAGGAAGAAAGTACAGAGTATTTAGATTGGAAATAAGTCCAACCAATAGTACCAAAAAAGGTGGAAAAAAGAACAGAAAGTCGGCGTTGACTGGCCATCACCATCAGATAGAGGCGTCGATTGAGTTGAGGGTAGGTTGTATCAGCTGGCCGAGTTGCTTTCCCACTTTAATCTCTCGTCTCATGTCACAGCCACAGCCTCCTTTCACTTTCTTCCCTCTTTTTTCCAACTCTCGAATCTTGCGCTCCTCCTATCTCTCTCTTCTATGGCGGTTTCTGGTACTTTCTCCTTCCTCTTTCCACTCTTTTTTCTTCCTCTTATTTTCATTATTCTCAAGGACTAATTTGTTGATTGGGTTTTCCCTTTGATTTAGTTTCTTTTTTGCCTTACCTTAAATTGAGTTCATAATTTTGCCAGTTGATGAATTTTAATTTATTCGATTAATTTGCTGGAATTTGGCGTATTGATGAAGCTGTCACTTGCTTAGTTTGCTGGATTTTCTTTCCAATATGTATATCTGTTAATTTTGGTATTTGCGCATTAATGCTTGAACTGTATAAATTACATATATGCAATTTCCGTTTCTTGATACTTTCATAAAACCAACTTTTTGTTATTATTTTCCAATTTATGATTTGTTATCCAAAAATTAAGGAAAGAGTAAAGTATGTTTTATATAATTGGGTACACCTAGGGCTAGGTGAGATATAGTTGTGATGATTAGTGAATTGATTGAATATCTCTTGGTGTTGGAGAGGAGGATGGATATGAAGTTTTGATTATGAACGAAAGAGTTGAGATTCGTAATTTCGTATTATAATAGTGAAGGTGTACCGGAGGAATACTGGAATCTGATGGAGTTGGCCCAAAAATGATCTTGAACTTAATTACTAATGAGTTTGAGTTTTCGGTGTCATTGGATGATGAAGAAGTTGTGCCCTCAACGGAGATGGTAGTAAGCACTGATGCTGGTTATGTGCTATATGAGTAAGTGCAAGCATTAAAGAAAAAAGTGAAAAAATAATGTGCTGACCTGAAAGGGATGATAGTGTGGTTTTGATACTTGTAATGTATGTTTGTGAGCATTTGTATGCTTATATTGGTGATATAGGGATAGGATTCGAATATTGGTCGAGTATTATCAGGGACTTGATTGGTTCGATTTTGAACTGGTTAAGACGAAGTGCTTCTCTATGCAAGTGATGAGTCCATTAATCACTCTAATTAGATATCACAGAGGACTTGGAGCTACTTAGAATGCTGTCCATAAGTCGTGTTAATAAGTAGAATTTTCTTGCTCGACAATAGCCTTGATTCTAGATGCCTTCACTGCTCGCTGGAGCCATAATCACCTCTTGCACCTCTGCGTTTGGCTAAAAAACAGAATGCCGTTCTATTTTTTAGTTCATTTCTTTTGAAATTATGTTACCTTCATTGAATATATATTGCATACATGTTAGTCCTGAATATATATGGTGTACATGTTTCTACGCTTCGTGAAAGAGAAAAAGAAAAAAAAAACTGTCTCGGCTTGAACCTGAATATGGAAAACAGTTTGATCATTCATATAATCATATTCTGTCATATAGTAAATCTTAATAAAACAAAAGGTGTCCCAGTAAATGGTTTCTTGAAAGTTATCATTTGTTTCTTATTTCACATTACTGTAAAGTTGTTCTTATATTTCTGATTTTGCACTATCATCTCTAACAGATATTGGTGAAACTATCTTGGGTAAAGATGAAGGACAACCTGTGATCCCAATACTTTTCAAACTTAACCGTTGGCAATGGTGGCTTTTGGTGGGACTCAATATATTCTTCCTTGTAGCCGGGCAAACCGCTGCTGTACTTTTAGGAAGATTTTACTATGATAAAGGTGGAGCAAGCACGTTTATGGCCACCCTTGTTCAAACTGCTGGGTTTCCTATCCTTTTTATCCCCCTTCTGTTTCTTCCAAGTTCCAACAATTCTCCAACCCCTTCTGACTCACTTTCAGGAAAGTATATATGTTTAATCTATATTGCCTTAGGTGTAGTTCTTGCTGGTGACAATTTTTTGTATTCTTATGGACTCTTATATCTCTCTGCCTCCACGTATTCACTCATTTGTGCTACCCAGTTAGCTTTCAATGCTATCTTTGCTTACTTCATCAATTCTCAGAAGTTCACCCCATTGATTCTGAATGCTGTAGTCATTCTTTCATACTCTGCAGCTCTGTTAGGGGTTAACGAGAGTTCTGATACGCCTGTAGGGGTGACCAAGGGACAATATGCCATCGGATTTGTCTGCACTCTTGTAGCTTCAGCTATCTACTCACTCTTGCTTTCACTGATGCAGCTTACCTTTCAAAAGGCATTGAAAAAAGTGTCATTCTCTGTTGTTTTAGAGATGCAGATCTATACATCTATCGTTGCAAGTATTGTATCGGTTGTAGCTCTATTTGCAAGTGGGCAATGGCAGACGTTGCAAGGAGAAATGCACGGTTTTCACTCAGGGGAAGTTTCTTATGTGTTGACTCTGGTCTGGACCGCTGTTTGTTGGCAGGTGTGCTCAGTTGGCGTGGTGGGCTTGATCTTTTTGGTGTCTTCGTTGTTTTCAAATGTCATCAGTACTGTGGCATTGGTTGTTGGTCCTATTGCTTCTGTCATAGTCTTCCATGACAAGATGAATGGTGTCAAGATTATTGTTATGCTTCAAGCACTTTGGGGATTTGCTTCTTATATCTATCAAAATTACCTTGATGACTCTCGATCAACCGCATTACGGAGACAAATGGAAGCTAATGAGACGAGGGTTGCTGCGTGTTAATATTGAACTGCAAAGAATGAAACCGGGAGATATTCTGTAGATGGCCAAATGATCATCCTGGATGCACCTTTTTTTTTTCCTATTAGGTGCCCTCAGCACATTCAGAAACTTTTCAAAATAATACTCTGTATTCGATAGTATATTATTGCCAAGAATTGTTCACTGCGGAATATCATTCAATTGCTCGAAGATTGATCCTTCAATCCTTCTCCTTTAGCAATTCACAAAAATCTTTACTATCCTAGCAGTTGATTATTCAAGACAATTACGTAAATTAATGGTTTTTTCGTGTAAAGAGAGGCGCAAACGACTAGGCAACAATTGATATAATCGAGATTCGATCCATAGTTGGCATCCATAGACCATAATAGGTCAATGTTTTATGCACACCTATTTACTTTTAAATTTTTTGTTGTTAAATTTTTGGTGGTTCATTCTTTAGAAGCTTGGTTTAAGATCCATCTTTAAAAGTAGTAAAATGTTATCTTTTAAAATGTTTTTTGTGAGAAATTATCTTGTAAAAAAATGTTGTGAGAAACTACCTTTTATAATATTTTTTTTGTTAGAAAACAATGCTTTTTGTTTGATTCTAATGTATTTGACTTTATATGGGATGAATTTTTTTTTTCCTTAAATGATCGATTCTTATAGAATCTTACTCACATAGTCAACCCAAAGGGAAGATCTCTCACCAACAATAGAACAAACTATTGTCCCTATCCATTATATATGAATTTGTATATAAAGTCAGACATCCAATCTATAACGATTTGTATATAAGATTAGGGAAGAACATAACTTTTTTGTAACTTTGAATTGTTTCGTATGTTGGATAATATTTTGAGTCTTATTTCCTTCTTTGCTATTGTAAACTAGAGTGTGCCATGTGAAATGTCAAGAAATTGACCTTGATCTTAGATGATGCACCTATTGAACTTTATAGAATTTTAGAAAAAGGATATTAGGGGTGTTGTTGTACCTCGCATAATCCTTCCATATGTGTACATTAGCTGATTTTCTTAGTTTGTTTTATACTATTTTTTTATTTTTAATTAATGATTAATTCTTATTTGCATCAAATAAATAAATAAAAGCAAAATTCCAATTTGGGTTCTACAAAAAGTAAGGATTGATCACAAATTACTTAGCCATTATAAATAATTGAACACTTATGAAAAAAGCTGAATAAATTGTTCAAGTGTTCAACCTTACCATGAAAACTACAACGTTTGGGATAAAAATTGAATTTAAGGTTCTATTTTCTTGTTACCATTTTGGTGCGACCAAGCATAGATGTTTAATTCTAAGGATTGATTTATTTATGATATAAATCTTTAAAATACAAACAAATTATGAAGAAAAAAAATAAATTCAGCCATGCATAGCCTGAGCACTAATTTGGTGCAACCAAGTAAGAACATCTCGATGGGAGTAAATTGAGTAAAAGTTTATCTTATAAATCATTAAATCTCACATAATATAATTTATAAATCGCTAATCTAAATAAATGTGAATCATAAGTATCTCTTTATAGAAAATTTTAAAATAAATACCAATAACATTATATGAGTATGTAGTCCTTTGATAAATAGAGATGTTCAGAGGAGATAATGATTGAGAAAATTAAGAATGTAAAGTTAATTATTAATGGTAACAATTGGAGAAGGTGAGATATTAATGTTTTATATATATCGACCAACTTTGATAAATTAGTTAATAATTATCCTAGTGATGTATTAATTTCATAATAATCTACATATATCATTCATTTTATAATAGTAAGTTTATGTAATTTCAAACACCTTGTATTAACCTTAAAATATTATAAGAAACACAAGCATTATCACATGCACATATTAGTCATATTAATCGGGAAACAAATTCTTCACTTCCTATATTCTCGCCATAAGCACCCCTCAATCTCTCCATCTACAACTTTCCTTTGAATGTGGGGGTGTATTCATGACTTCATGACACAGTGGGTTGGATTTTTTTTTTTTAATTACTTTTATTTCATGATACTACAATGTACATGATAAATAGTGATGCTTTTGCTAATCTTTTTTAATGGTGATTCATGTTATTTATCTCCTATTCTCCTTATTATACTTTCTTTGATGATGCTACATGATAAGGTTTTTAATTGTTTAACACGCCAATTTGTGTTTACTGATTGTTTATTATACTATAGTACAACTAAAATAAACTATGAAATATTTACTTAATCTAAACATATATAAGTCCTAGTATCTTTTTTTTTTCTTTTTTTATTGTTTCCTTTAGAATGGAAATAAATACAAATGTTACTCAAATTCGATTACATTACATTGCTAGAAGGAGATTTTTGAGAATAGTTGATATAAATTCATAATTTTAAAAACTTCATATGCAATAGTACAAACACGTCTTAATTAATGATTGAACAAAAATTCTCTTCGCCATTGACTTTCTTACTTTTTACTGTATTCCACTAAATTTTATCTTGTTAACATAATATCTAATTTATTATCTAAATATTTAACCATCACTTGTAATATGTAACAAATCAATATTGATTAACAAATAAAAAGTAACATTTTCAAGAGTTGGTGATATTAAAAAAAAAAAGGTATTAAGATGAATTAGCGAAGATAATAAGGAATATAGCATAACATATGCAAGCATATTGCACGTGATTAACCATACGAACATTAGCTTGTGCGATTGCAATTTGCAACTCCTGCAAAAGTATATTGTCTCCACTATGTTTCTTCAAATTCAAGCTCAATTACGCTTAATGTTCATTGAAATTCAACCCTTTACTAAGCTCTATCAATGAATCCCCAATACCCACCTCCCAATTCATCTTCCTCCTCCGTCTTCAACCCCTTAAACCCTAGCCCTAATTTCCTAAATCCCCAATTCAATTTCTCGGCACCTCTACCCCCACCCCCACCCGCACCTCAACCTCAACCTCAACCTCAACCTCAAACCCCACTTCCTGATCTACCGACTTCCCTCTCCTCCCTCAAAGTCGTCCTCCAATCTTCAAAATTAACTCTCCAATCTCTCTCCTCCCTCCTTCCCCCTCAATCCCTCGTCCCCAATTCCCTAATTCAATGCCCTTCAAACCCTAATCACTGGGTTCCACCTGCTTCCCTCTTCTCACACTCCCTGCACTGCCCTTTACCCCTTGATTTAGGGAACCTTCTAGATTCTCTCCAATACCCTAAAACCCTGAAGTCTGAACAACATTTGTTTCATCAGAACAAGTTTGTTCAGCCCCTTAGTGACCCCACCTTAGACCTCTGCTTCTCCCTTGATGATTACGTCGATTTTGGGTCCAATTTCTTTTACCAGGGTTGCTCTGGTGTAGTTAGCTCAGTTGATTACGATGCTTCTAGACGAATTTTTACGCTTCCTGGGGTTTTGTCTGTCGAGTGCGCGAATTTTATTGGTAATAGGGGTGGGGAAAGTGATGGGGTTTTGGGCAGTCGTGTCAAGATACTACCGTCCGAAATGTGGGTTATTGGAAGGGAGTTTGAGCAGTGGAATGATTACCCTAATGAGTACTCGTACATTTTTGTTAAGGGCTTGTTGTGTATGGAATTTGTGAAGGAGAGTGAGTTGTTATCGTGGTTAATTGCGAATTCACCATGTTTTGGTGTTATAATCGATGTGGCTATGAGGGATCATATGTCTGTACTCTTTAGGCTTTGCTTGAAGGCAATCAGGAGAAATGCTGCACATTCTTATGGGTCTTTGTTTAAGAGTGATGAGGCTGATAATGGTCATACATCGGATTCGAAACATTTGAGATTTAGATGTCCTGTCACAGTTAAAGTTTTGACATGGTTGGCATTACAGTTATCCATCTTGTATGGCGAAGCAAATGCCAAGTCTTTTGTAATAGCGACGCTTAGACATTTGTTGCTTAAGGCTGCATCTCATGCATCATTGTTTCCTCTAGAGAAGAAAAGTGAACACACCTCTGCCGATGGGAAAGAGATATCAGGAGAAGTCATGGAGAATGAAGGAAATGATAGCACCGATGAAAAAGTTTTTAGTAGATCTATTTTTGTGTACCAAGTAGCTGCTGCTATAGCTGCATTGCATGAGAGGTCGTTGCTTGAAGGAAGAATTAGGGCACTCCGGAATCCTCTGCCACTTCCTGCTTATCAACGGTCGGTTCATGTCATCTTGTTTTGTGTGATGGTTATTTATATTGGGTGATTCTCATCGAGAAATATTGTTTATGTTTGTTTTGGGGTATAAAAATGAAAGATAACTTCTGTTGAAAGAATATCCAATTATGCTAGCTTTTTTGTTTGCAGGGTGGCTGACCATCAGTCTTTTTCAAAGAAGGCCAATGAGGAACGCCAAAAACGCCCTGATTATAGACCAATAATTGAACATGATAGCCTCCTTTTTCAGAGGCAACATGATCAGGTGTGTGTTCATTGCTTAGAATGTGAATATTTTGATGTACTATTGACTTTGTGACATTTCTTATTAAGATGATAAAGTCTATGTTCATTTTGTGGTGATTTTGATGCAAAAGAACTCTAGGGCCCTGGTAAATTTTTTCTTTTGGAATAGACTTTGAAGTAAAGAAAACTTTAAGGCGGTTTTGTTGGGATTTGGGCTCGTTTTAGTTAATGAATCATAAGCATACTTGAGGTGGATTTGCCTGGATACTACAAAGTTATTGGCCTTCTAAACTTTTGCCATGACTTATTACACATGATTGTTGAATGTAGGCTTGTAAAGGTCAAATATTGATGATGTTGCTTGATTGATGGACTTGATGGATCATGTGGGTGCATCAAGTCCCAGTTATTGAATATGTTAACACATGTGCCATTATGCCTCAAAGGACATATAGTGTCAAATGTTTCCTGATCTTGAGGAAGATGGAACATATTTACAACTGCTGGATATATCCTATACAACCTTGTTATTGCAAAATATGTTAAATGCTTCAATGCTTTTAGTTTGATAAAGTCTGATTCTGGTACTGAACTCTTTTTCTTTCAAATGACCTGATTTATGTCTTTAGTTCTAATTTGCCTGTCTATGCTGTTACTGCTTTTGACTGGGTCATTCGTGATCATATCAAACCTCTCTGTTAATCGACCAGGACACTATGAAAATGAAGACTAGAGAGGAGTTATTGGCAGAAGAACGGGACTACAAACGTCGCAGAATGTCATATCGAGGAAAGAAGCTAAAGCGGACACCAAAAGAGGTAAGAACCATTGTCCTTGGATATTTTGTACTTCTATCCTGGTTTTCTGGGGTTGCACAAATTCAATGAAGATTTCTTGTGGCTGTGGGTGTATTGGTATGTTTAATAGACGAGGACATTAATTCTAAACTTAGAGACATAAAGTGCTTTCTCTATGGCAATTGTATTTATGGTTTGCCTTTTCTCCATTTTAAGGTAATAAGGGATATTATAGAGAAATACATGGAAGATATTAAGCAAACTGGAAGTGTTGGAGGTCTTGCAAAGGAAGATGCAGAAGGACCAATGTCTACATCAAAGAATTTTCCTGCTCATAACTCTACAAACTTTGAGATGGCTCATCACTCTTCAAATGATCAGAAATATGGATATAGGAAATCTTTGGATTATAAATATGAATATAGGGACCATAAATCAGTTGATGCTTCTCCTGGTAGAAAGGAGGATCAGAAAAAAGAACCTTACAATCACAGACATCTTGAGGATGAAAGAACAAATAGTGATAGAAGTTCGAGGGATTATTATTCCAGAAGCCCAAGTGTGGATAGAAGACCTAGCCGGCCAAGAGAGCATAGGAGTCACAGAAGGAACCAAAGTGTTATGGAAAAGGATGAAGATGAATGTTCCAAAAGGGACTATTCTTTTCATAGAAAGGTGAATTATGATGATGAGAAACCACTAAAATCTACATCAAGCACTTTGAGAAGGTCTTCTGGTAGAAAGGACAAAAGGAAGTCAGAATCTTTAGATTACTGTAGATGGAAAAACCATGAGGATGGTGAATGGGATTCATCTAGAAGAGATGAATTCAGTGACAGATATGATCCTTCTGAAGCTAGTGATTTTTATGATGACTAGTTCATTGACAGCCAGTCCACGAGGCCAGAATGTTAAATACAATTGCTGGTAGCATGACGGTTTAATCATTAGCGTCCATGACTGATTTTTGCAGTGTTCATGTTGCTTCAGCAGGTATGTGAAATGAAGCATTCAGCATATTTTACTAGCTTTTGGTTTCCTTTATTTTTTTTTGCTATTGATGTGGATTTGACTTTGTTTATTGACAACAATTTCCTGTAGGAAGTTATTCAGGCTTCAACAGTTTTTTCCTTTTTATGTATCCTCCTTTGTATCCTTTAGCAGTTTATTCTTCTACTTGGTTCTGCTTTTGAATGCTATGATTCATATATGCCTTGTTTTCATTTTACCATTTTCTTTTTCTTCATCTGCACTTTTTTTCTCAGTACTCTTCTCTTGCACTTTGGCATTATTTTATCATGTACTGCCTAATTATATGCAGAGACTAGATTGGCAAAATGATGAAGGTCGAGCATATTTTGTTCTGGTGCTAATTTTACAAATTATAGTTGAAACTTAAGAAAATTTGCCTTGATCATCATTGTTCAACATTTCTTAGTTGGAAAAAAAATCTGGCATTTGATTCCATAGAAATGTTAAGGTAGTTGTTGTTTTTCTTGTCTCTACTCATTTAAGGTAATTAAAAAAATCTTCATGCTACACCTATAATGTTTGAGATTATATAAATATATACTCCGTAATTGACTAAATACATTCGGTCTTTTTTCTAAACGTACATGGTTCCTCGTACTTGATATTGGCCTGTTTTTATATGAGAAATTGCAAACATTCTCCCTATTAATAATGTGATTGACTCTGGGTACATTGTGTGGATGTGGTAGAAAAGTAGCCACAATGTTACTATTTAGACAAAAGTCCTAAATATGGTGATTTTCCATATCTACTGGAGTTGTTGCAACCAAGTTCCTTTGCATACACTTTAAGAAAGAATGTAGATATGGTAAATGGACAAATCACTTAATAATAATACTTGTGTAACTTACAACCTTAATAACCCAACTCATTCATCTTATTGATCCCTATTAATTCTTTTTCTGAATATGTGTGCCAATAGAGTTTGGTTACAACTATTTTGAAATGGAGCAAGTATATCATTACTTTATTTAAGATATTATGAAGTAATATGCAAATATTGTCCCAATGATTATTATGTCTCATTTGAGAAGGGTAAAGGAATTCTGGGAAGAAAGTAGCTCTGGAATAAAGGTTCCAAACTACTTCCAATAGTAACTTTTCTCATAATTGCTTGCCAAGTCTGATTGCCATTATTTTCATCCTAATATCTAAAAAGCTATGTTACTTGGACTCGTCATTTGACCATACCCGTGCTGATCCTCGACACTCCACACTTCATTTTGGTGTAAATCATGGAAAATTATCAAAAAATAGGTGAGTCCGGCACGTGGACATGTATCCGTGTCCAACACTGGTATTAGAGTCTGAGTAGCATAGCTAATAAGTATAAGTATTTGTTATGGGGTTTAGTACTCCATCTATAATTTCTCTAAAAGAACAGTAATACTTGAGTATTCAATAGCCATTTTTGGAAGTTTTACTTTTGCCTTTGTAGTTAATGTGTAGCTTATTTTGAGCCTCACGTTTTCTATTTGTGATTTAGTGTATCAATACACTTTTGGAAGGTGATATATCATGGTCTATTGTTTTTATTTGATTGATAGTAATCATATAAAGGAATTCAGGATATGACTATATGGTAGTTGTAGCTTTTCGATTCTTGTGCCAAGATTGGGTGTTGGTAAACTAAATTTTGTTTTACAAGGGTCTGTAAGAGTTTAGGATCAAGGGTCTGGAAGAGTTTAGGATCATGATTACTGGATTTTTTATGTGGCATCTGCTTAAATTTGACACATTGTTACCTTGTTGCCTATGCTTATAGAATTAGGATCTGGAGAAGTATATACTTCTGGTATGTGTGTTATGCTTGGGATCAGGTTAGGGATCCTTTTTCATTCAGTTTAGACAATGGAAAGCTTCCTGTCTCTATCACTAATCACTAGTAGTAAATAAGTAGTTCAAATGTTAGCTCAGCATCAATTAGTGGAGCCTTGTAATTGTATTATCACGGCCTCAGTTATCATTGACATCATTGGTTTGCTGGTCTATCACCCTCTATTTAAGCTATTATATGTTTATCATCACTTTCTGATCTACCTTTCTTGATGATATTCTTGGCTGGTATGAGCCTGTTCATTTCTGTTGTGATGTGGACCTGTGGTGGCATTTGAGAATCCTATCGGACTTCTGTGACGCTAGGGTGATCTTGTGTTCATATTTGGTAGTACCATGGTGAGAATCCTTTTTCAAAACTTGACTATATGAAATTATAGGTTATCTGCAATTACATATGTACCCTTGAAAATGTTGGACTTGTCCTTAGTATAATGTCTCTTCTATTATTGTTGACCTTTTTAGTGGTCTGATAAGCATAAAAAATGTGCAAGGAGTCATCCGAATCAATATATATGATAGGGGCAATATAGGTATGTAATATAGGAAGCAAGTGAATTACTTGAAGGAGAAATGTTATACTTAAGATGAGATTAGTGAGAGAATTATGTCGAGTGATATTGTCAGTAATCTCTGTTTACTGTCCTTAATTACTCTGTCTAAGCTACTATTCTTAGCTGATTCATAGCAAAATATTAGTATTGATTGACGTACATAAGTTGTATTGTTTTGTACCCTCAAACCCTGATAAGTCGCAATAAGCACAACAGTTTCTCCCTTATCGTCCCATGTCAAGCTTGTGAAGGGCTGTCAAACGTCAATTTTTGTCTGTTGATGTTTGAGTCATGCCCATTATTTTGTTACATTCTTACTTCATCTGCAGCTTTTAGGCCAAAAATCTCTTGATTGAATCATGATTGGTCAGGTTTTACTGGAGTCATTTGTCCCCTTATTCATCTCTTTGGTTTTCTTTGATTTATTACTACATTTGCATTTATACAGGTTAGTTACTTGTTTGTGTGGTAAAACAAAAACCTTTGTGCTATTAGTAAGCTCTATCGGCCTTCGGACATTTAGAATAAGAGTATTTATCACTTGATAATTTGTAGATAATTAGTCTTTTTGCAAATTTTGCTGTATTTGATAAATGGGTGGGATTTGCTCTCTTACCAGTGGAGCTTATGCTTTGAATATGTTAGGGATAGTATGTCTATGATTCTTCATTTTTTGAGATAATAGACGTTTTAAATCTTTTTATAGGGATACAGCTTAGTTTATTACCCGAGTCCCAGCACCGGACCAGGTTTCTCTTGTGGAAGTTTTATCATGCTAGTATAGACCCAAGGGTCTCGATTGAGTCCATTTTTTCTGTAGATTGTTGTGGATCTAATGTCCTCTTTAAAAGATCAAATGAAGGTTGCTTCTAACTATTTTATTTGAGAAATTTGTTTGCTTTTTGTTTATTGTAGATTCTGAATTTATATGAAAATAACTGGAGGCTGTTCTGCTGCGGTACCGTTGTAATAATCTCGTTGCTGCTCATCTGAGTGTGAGAGTGGAAATATGTTGTGTCACAGGCATTGTCTTTTTCTGGTTGACATAGTGGGTAGTGGGTAGTGGGTACTGTGTAGCGTATTTGTGGTTGCTGAAGTTGGCTTTGCACGGTTGTAAGCATCGTTAATCAAGCCAGCCATTTTTGTTGTCAAGTAGTTCTCATTTTTTTTACTGTAAACTCTTAATTTAAACGGTCATTTCTTGACGGTTTTATGACTCTACAATTGGAGATCAATTTATAAAATATTGTCAGCTAGTTCTCGAACATCAGGAAATAAATACGAGATTGTTTAGACGCTCAACATATCTACAACTCCTACGTAATTGATTATTGTACTAATCACAGATTAGTGTAGGACGTCTTGTACAGTCAACTTGGTGCAGTTAATCTCCATGATTGATAATCCTGGGTGCTGGGTCTCCCAGTGCATGCCTTAATAATTGATAGTCCACCTGTCACATTCTCTGACCTGCAGCCATAGATATTGGAACATTATAGACAATTTGGCTGATATCACCACTTGCTGGGATTAAAGCCTCAAATTTTTGCTAGGGCTCACCATCGAACCAATAATATAACAATCCAAAGTATATTGTCTTTAGACTCACCAATCCTATTTGTATAAGTGTTGGTACTCACGCTATAATCTATTTTTTTATATTCGTGTTAGTATATTTACTGATACATATTAACACATGGAAAGGTCTAATGTGCATCAATGTGATTCACTGGTAAGTATAGTATCGGAGAAGCCTTTCATCTGTGGTTTATATGCTATGCTTGCTTCTACTGTGCATCAGAAGCCCTATTCCAAAGGCAGTTCTAATATTCTCTTAGGTGAACGTGAATGTGTTTTAGGGGTCAATGCAGGACAATTACTTTTGATTTATTGTCAAGACTCTTAATTTTCAGAAATAAAAGAATAATAATATCAATTTATAGAATAATTATGATGAATGGTCAAATGTGACTTATAAACTTGGGATGAATGAATCACATCAGACATGGCCAAATCTACGTGTAATACAAACAAAGTATTAATAAATCATGTTATATAGTGTAACTGTGTAAGTCTAACTACTTCAATCTTTTCGACACTTTTTTCTATCTAGTTAGTACATCAAATTGCAAAAACTTGCTTTTACTCTACAGTTCCTTATCTGTCTGTATGTATTAAGAGAAACTAAAATCAAGTTTTACAAGGCTTTACTTTAGCTAATCAAGATTACACTTAAATGCTCCAATCCAAAAAATAAATTAATCCACTTTTTACTTCCAAGTTTCAAACCATATTAGAAATTCCACGTGCTTTATCAAATACTCTCTCTGGCCTTTGTCTCTTTTTTTTTTGTCTTATTTTTCAATTTGATCTATCCTTCAAATATTGTCCCATTTAATTAAAAACTTTTCATTTTATGTCGTGTGACTAAAATTTTCGAATATATTTAAAAAAATAGATTTTTATACTTAGAAGAAAAAGTGAGAAAATACCAAAACTACCCTCAGTAAAATAAATAACTATCTCTGCTATACACTCATTTTCTTACCCTTAACAACCGCGTAACATAGAAGATAGAACATAGAACTATAGAACACTACCCTCTGAGTCGATGAGTACAAAATCCCATAATTCATTTGAGTAAAAAGATGGCGAAGAGTGAACCGATGGGTGTCTCAGACGCTGAGGTCTTGTTGGATAAGAGTAGTCGTGACTGTGGAGTGAAGGAATTGAAGAAAGTTTTGATGAGATTAGCGCTGGAAATTAGTCATGAAGATGAAGAAGAACTGGGCATTGCGGGTAACATTGATAAGGCAATTCAAGCTTTAACTGCATTGAAAGATATGAAGTTGAAGAAGAAGAAGATTATGATGATGGAGAGTTGCAGCACGGTTTCTTCTCAGTTTGATGAGTTAAATGTGCCTGATGAATTCCGTTGCCCCATTTCTAAGGAGATTATGAAGGACCCTGTTCTTCTTTCTACTGGACAGGTCTCTCTTTTTTTTTACCTCGCTTTTTGTTCTTTTTTTTTATCTGTATGAATTTTCTTGGGTTTAGTTGAAATTTTCAGGGTTTTTTTTGTTAATTTTAGTGGAGTTTTTCTGGGTTAATTCTCGTGGGTTTTGTTTAATTTTCTAGGGTTTATGTTAAATTTTACTGGTCAATTATTCTGGGTTTTTGTTGAACTTTTCTGGGTTAATGTTGGATTTTTCTGGGGCTATTAGTTTTTTTAAAAAATTGTTCTTGATATTTGATTTGATTTTCGTGGTAAATTTTTAATATTGGGAGTTTTTTCAATATTTGTTGGGAGTGTCGGTTTGGCTTTTTCTTGAATACTACGACAACATGAACTTTTCATGTTTGTTGAGCTGAATTTTTTTACTAGTCGGTGGGTTTTCCAGAATTTTCTTGGTATTTCTTTATTGTATAATTTTAATTTTAATACATGGTATTTCTTGCTGTTCTTCTGAACAGTGATTAATGATATAATATTTGATAGTTTGGTATGGTTTGCTCAGAGAATGCCAGCAATTTCAGTGTTTGTCTGCACAACTGCACAAGGCCAATTACTAGAAACAAAAGAAATTGGTTTTTGAAAAGGCCAATTACTAGAAATTGATTGTAGTTGTACTGTGGTTGAGAAATTGTGCCTTATCCATTTTCTTGGATTTATCTTTCCATGTGCTTTACTGTCAACTGATAGAAGAATGTGGAGGGAAAGTTGTTAATTAATGTGATTATCATTTGTTTAGGTTTATTAGATTATATTAGTATTGTGGAGGAAATGAGTAATTTTGATTCTCTATCTATGCAACTGGAGTATACTGTTACTTGATTTGCAGGATTACATGTGATTCTTGTTATTCTTAAGAGTTCTTTTTGAGTTGGGTTGGGCTTTCGTTGTCGATGTGATTCTCGTGAAGTTTGTGCTAAAGCCTCCAAAGATGATCATGAGATCGTTCACTGGGTGACTGATGAGATCTAAGATCTTTATTAACAGGACACTGAATGGATCATTAAATTTACAAAGAGCTGATTTGCAGCG
Organism: Dysphania ambrosioides; assembly: GCA_026401315.1. NCBI lineage: Eukaryota > Viridiplantae > Streptophyta > Magnoliopsida > Caryophyllales > Amaranthaceae > Dysphania > Dysphania ambrosioides. Next base: position 4,387,743 of record CM048666.1, read on the forward strand.
GATGTTTTACGAGATTATATGTGGATAGTTAATGTCTCCATTTGATATTTTTGGTGTGGTTTCTATACTGCGCATGATTTGTTGCACAATCTGCATCCGGCGTTATGAGCTAAATATAGCCTTGATTTTATGAAATATATTTCTTTATTTGCAGACTTACGATCGGCCATTCATTCAGAATTGGTTAAAAGAAGGTAATCGAACATGTCCACAGACTCAGCAAGTGCTTTCTCGTATCGAGCTCACCCCTAACCATTTAGTGCGAGAGCTGATATTACAATGGTGCAAGGATCATGGAACTGAACTCCCTCCTCCTCTTCAGGATGTCAATGATGGATTCGTGACTGAGGCTGATCAAAATCATTTGAATGGGCTTCTGGAGAAGATGTCTTCAACTCTTTCTGAACAGAAGAAAGCGGCTAAAGAGATCCGTATGCTGACCAGGCGAATGCCATCTTTTCGCTCCTTCTTTGGGGAGTCCGCCTATGCCATATCACAGTTGCTAGGTCCTCTTACAACTGCAGAAAGACTTGAGGAGCATCCTGATCTTCAAGAGGATCTTATAACAACTATTTTGAATCTCTCTGTACATGACAACAACAAGAAGCTTCTTGCAGAATATCCACTTATCATTCCTTTACTGGTTGAATCCTTGCAATGTGGGACCATTGAAACAAGAACCAATGCTGCTGCTGCGCTTTTCACATTGTCAGCACTTGATGATAACAAACTGCTTATTGGGGAATTGGGTGCTTTGAAGCCTTTGATCGACCTTCTGGAACAAGGGCATGAGTCTGCCATGAAAGATGTGGCTTCTGCAATCTTTAACCTATGTAAAAGAAAGGAGAACAGGGGTAAAGCTATCCGTGATGGAGCAGTTAAAGTGATAGTACATAAGATCAAGGAGCGGGTGCTTGTTTCTGAGTTGTTGGCTATCCTCGCTCTTCTGTCAACCCATCATACAGCAATTGATGAGCTTGAGGAGCTTGGTTCAGTGAAGTGCCTGCTGAGTATAATAAGGGGGAGTTCTTGTGAGCCAGATAGAGAAAACTGCATCGTGATTTTGTACGATATCTGTGGATACAGTCGTTTTGCATTGAAGGAGGTTAGGGATGAGGAGAAAGATACGGGAACAATCTCAAAGTTGGTAGAGAATGGAACATCAAGAGCGAAAAGGAAGGCTAATGGTATGCTGGATAAGTTGAAGTTGAACAGACGCATTAACTACACCCATACTGCTTGAATAATTTTCCATAAAGAGAGTTTTTGTACATATTGCTTCCTCAATCGTTCATTCTATACCTGTAAAGTCAGATACTACATTTGGGGGCATATTGGGGGTAAGTAAGCTCTGTTCCCGACTCTGCCCTTGACTCTTTTCAGCAATGTACAGTACTACTACTACAAGTTCTGATTTCCATTTGTATCTGTGATTAGAAGTGAGACATGTAGGCCTCTTTGGTTATCAATTGAATTAGTTTCTTGTCTCTTTAAGTCAAAAATATGTTATAGATTGGACCACCGTACCCTAAGTAGCTGCAATAATCACGATCAAGATGTTTGTACGTGTGATGTGCCCTTTGTAGGTGGGACCCCACTTAGTGGGGTGATTACTGTTCTTATTAGCTACTGTTGAATAGATTGGAACTCTGCAGGTTGCTTTCAGAACCAATCTTTTGCTAGTGTCGGTTGTCCTGCACATAACATATTGGTTCTAATTAGCAATCGCGTCTTTTTTCTCGTTGTGGTGATGCTTATATCTACTAGTTGTGATAATGACACACATTCTAGTGGGCTGAGAAAGCTGTAGGAAGGGGAGATGAATGCCTATATAGATATCACAAGAAAAGGAGGGAAGCAAGAAGCAACTAGAACATTGTTTCTATGACTAGATATTCTAATTCTATAAACCATGGGCTGGTGTGGTTTTCACTTTTCAGCAGGATGCATACATAGGTTGTGCTTTTTTAAAAGCTATATTGTACTAGATTCTGAATTTGGTATGAGGCTGTTGCAAACTATGATTTCTTGTTTCTGATCTTTGTTTTATCTTTAGTAAAATCTTTTTTTGTTTTTGGGTCAACTGGATTATCTTTTCAATTTGTTTCTTGTTTGGAGAAAGGCTGGTCAGAGTCTTCATTTCTATTTTGTAACTCCCTTTGGATTTCATTATCCTTTTTCCCTTAGAGCATACTCACTAGTGGGGGAAAAATCTCCTCGTCTATCTCTCTTTATCCACTTTATCTCACATTCGAGAAAGAATTTTTATCCATAACTCTTTCAATCAATAAGCTAAAAAAATCTCCTTATTAGACTCTCTTTTACTTTTCACCATAGTCATGTGTTAAATGTTAATTAGTTTATAATATACTAACTCATTAATTCAGCAAATGAAAAAAAAAGGAAATAAACCTTATAGAATCCACTTTCACGTGGTCTAATAAATTTTTTTGTCCAAGTATTGAGCTGATTATTTTTATTTGTGAGCAAGAAAATAGCTAATGGGGAGTATTCTTCCCAGGAGCAAGGAAGAAATAGCCCAATGATGATGTAGATGCTCTTAGGGTCTGCTCCAAATTGTTAAATGGGTTAATCGGATTGAAATATTTTTGGATTAAATATTCATTGAGAGAGTGAGTCGGGAAAGGGATAGAGGCCATAAAGCCAAAAGGGTCAATTCCGCCCAGTCTCAATCAAAAATTTATTGAAAAGATGGGCTCACCTCAATTAAAATATATATTTAGTTTAGAACATGCATTGCTTATGTCAAATATACGTTCAAATGCCCAATGTAAGCATAGAAGTTTTGGATAATGGACATTGCTTATGTCGGCATTTAGTACTCTGTAATAAGGTAATTGGTAACTGTGGAATGGAGGATTTAGAAAGATGCCCATTCTTAAGGAAATCTTTGCTTTTGAAATTAGACCTTAAGCTTTATATCTTACTTTTACCATCTTCCTCCTTTACCTTTTCATTCCATTTCCATCTAGCGTTGTTTGCTTAGGCAAGACACAATGCATTCAAGGAAGTCCTACGTACACTTAAAAGGTCCAAATGAATTTCATCCTAAAATCATATGACAATAGAAGAAGTTGTTCCTTAATCTTATAAAGTGTTAAATTCTTACTCATTTTATCAATGTGGGACAATTAGTTTCAACTCACATGTGGATTTTTATCTCTTAACATATAGGTTTACTGGACAATCCAACTAAATACTGTAATATTTTTCACCAATTATATGGTTAGGTCAATCTTCAAAGTAATAAGTACATCAAACAACACTAACATCTTGATGTCAGCCATTTCGAGTCTCTGGTTATGAACATTGAATATTTAGTTTTTGGATGAACATTCCTTCATTTCCTTGTTTGGTTTTTGGAGTCAAATTTTACCCAAAGAAGCAAACTTTTATTTCCTTCATACGAACTCGTTAGAACTACTTCTTTGCAAGTGTGATATGTATATAGACAATGATATATATAGCTAGTACGGTCAAGTGATTCACATATGCATGGGCTGGCTCATTGTTGAAACTTACCCTCTAATTACTCCGTATTACTTTATATAAATTAAACCGTACAATAACTTTTAATCGTGAGCCCACTTTCATGTGACCAGTTATTGCCTTATTGGGAGTAGGTTGGCTAAAGGTTATGTTGAGCCTAACTAAAGGTAATGGGACTAAATGAGGGAAATAATGTCAACCGTCCAACGCCGACTTGGTGGTTGACTTCAGTTAAGTGTTGAAAGACATCTTCAACGGAAGGAACTTCAAAAGAATCTCTTGAGGGAATCTTAAATTTGGAATATTTTTTTAATGCAAATAGTAAGAGAACAAATAATGTAGACGGGATTTGATTTCATGTCTTGAATATCACCATTTCAAAACTTTAACCAACTAAACCAACGAGCATCCACTTTAAATTTGGAATGTAATAATATGACAAATTTATCTCTATTTAATACAAGTTTATTTGCTAGTTCTTTGTAAACATGGTTGATATAAAAAGAGAAGTGTTAATTGTAGACAACATTCCTCATTTAGTTATTTCATTTTGTTCAAGCTATCCCCATAATAATAAGACATGTAACAAACTCATTCTTTTACTTAGTTTTTTTTATCACATTGTGCAGTTTAAACTTGAAAGACATGTGCCACATTACGATCTTACAAACTAAGTAACAATCAAAAGGCCAAAGTTGAGTACAATAAACTAAAAACTGAATTCTTATCTTACAAATCACCCAATGCAATATGTCGATGTTCATTCGCAACCTCCCTTATCTTTTCTTCACTTGGATTTGACATAGTTTGAACTTATTGTTATTATATGATGGATCTTGTTGTGAATTTGTCTAAACCGATTCACCTTTATTAGAACTGAACTAGGGAGGAGTAGAACAAAGTCCTAATACACCCATGTACGGATGTACCTTGTTCTATCCTTGTTAAGCCGTAACATTGTGTTTAAGTTTAATGGGCCCAGAGTACTATATTGACAAAGGGAAAATCTCCGGAGAGTACCTTCTTTAAGGGGCTCCCAATAATATTTTTATTGTTTTAAAAAATTATTGCGGTTCCATAATTGCCCAAGTGTAGGTGTGTGATGGACTGATGGGTTTTACTTCGGTTGTCTCATGATTCAGCAAGATACTAACATTTAAAGTGTGGTGTTGGTCCAATTGAATATGTGATGCTTTGTTTCAGACTGGGCCATTTGCAGGCCCTATTGGATTTCTCGGCCCAATTATGCAGAACTTTTGTAACTTGTGCTTCTGGATTGAATTAAATTGAGTAGCCTTCTCTATGCCTATGGTCTCTATCAATTTCATATAATGTGACTTTTGAGTGAATTTCGCTTTAGACGAACTATACTCAACATATAGGATTTAAATTTTTGACGAAATATAAATTCTATGAAAAACTATCCATCACTTTTCCATTTTACATAAGTTTTAGTTTGCAATTTTAAAATTTAGGATCTAAAAACCCTATAATTATTTAATGGTATAGTTTAAGGTGGGTAAGGTCGGGCTGGCACACAGACAAGACGAGCACGACACGGGTCCGGTGGAGGCACGGCCCGGCACGCTGGTCAATGAGCAGGCCATGGGTCGTGCTACAGACAAGTGTAGGAGAACTGGCACCAATGTTCACTGACCTTTTGAAAAAAGACTGTACGGTTTGGCATGGACCGACCAGGCCCAAGCTGGCACAGCATAGCCTCTGCCCACAACCCGGTATAGAGGAAGAAATTATCGACTTGGGGTGGGGGTGGAATAGCATGATCACTTTCTAGAATCTTTATAAAAACAATCCAATAATCGAATTAGAATTCTTGAGAAAAGTCAAAAAATGACATTGTCATCCATCATATGAAACCTTTTCGTAAAATTTACAAACTTGGCAAGAATTTCACTTCGTTTATAATATTCGTCAACAAAATAATTTGGAAATTCCACTTTCCGTCTTCTGTTTCATTTAAACAACTGATTTCTAAATATATATATATAAAAAAATATTTATTATCATATAAAATGTTTTATAAATTAGAGAATTAAAAAGTAAAAATGTTAGAAATTTTGTAAAATGAATAAAAAGTAAAATTAATTAGTGCAAGTCCACTAGTAAGAAATATGTTTCTCGCGTTTTACATCTCATGAGTCAAACAACGGAACAAAGTTGTTGAAAACTTAGAATCCCAAATGGAGCACCAAATAACTAATAATGACGTGAAATCAAATCAAGCCAAAGTCAATGGCAAACACTTCTGTCATGCAATTTGGCCTACCATTTGGATTTTGGCACCCAGACTTCGCTAGCTTCAAAGTGGGTGGTACACTACCAAATATTTGACAATATGAGGATGCAAATATTGACAAAGGGCAAATCTCATGACTAAGGTCTAAAATTTTCATATTATAACTTGACCAGAATTCAGAACCAGTATGCTACCAGTATATAAATTTGCATATTTTACACACCCGCCCGCCGATTTGTTTTTCCTAATCTTTTCACTTTTCATACAACTGAAGCTGCTACTCTTGTACGGAATACTCGTCCTCGTCCTCGTCCTCGTCCTCGTCCTCGTCCTCTTCAGTTGGATGTCACTTGCATTAGACGTTAGACTGCACAAGGGGGCACCAAGCACCTTGAAAAAAATCCCAGTCTCCTCTTCTGCAATAGTTAAAATGTACGAGCCATTAGCTGAAGATACACATTCATAATCTTCCTAGTCCCTCCTGTCTTTATTTGAATGGCATCATATAAAAGATATTGACGTCGGAGGGAGTATTAACTTCGTAAGAATTTCTATTATTCATCACTTAATCGCAAATAAGCTAATGGGCTCAATAATGAACCATTTTGTTAGGGCCTAATGTTACTACATTGTTAATAGCATAATTCTAGCTATTTTATTGACGAGAAATTCCTAACTTATTTCTGAAATCAGTGGGCATTTTTGTAATTCATTTCTATGAGATTATAATATTTATACCTAATATATATAATTTTTTCTTTTTTCTATTTTCTTTATTTCTATATATTTGATATAACAATACCTATTTTGTATATAACACTATATCTAATATACAATACATATATTTGGTATAATAACTATATCTAAAATCTCAATATCTTAATATAATTTATACCAATATATCATTTCTACAATGATCAATGATTTAAAATGTATTACGTACAACTTACAAAAATCGAGCACTAAGCATACAAGTTAGGGTCATTAACTCTACCATTATTCAGTTACGTTAAATATAAGACTAGAAAATTGGAAATACTAGTACCCGTTTAAGGAGCTCAGGGGGGATCTTATAGAGATCTTCATCAACAGCTTTGGGAGCTCGGCGAGGCTCGGCGGCTGATCCGGCGTCGTATTGGAACTGCTGTTGCTTCTTCTTAACGGAAATTACAGCTGGGGGGGGATGACGTTTGGCTCCTCCTTGTGATGAGGGGAGCTCCGTTACAGTTACGTCAAACACCTTCCCAGCTTGCTTCCTACTTCCTTCCTTCACATGTGTGCCTCCTGTTCTCTTTTCTCTACCCAAACCCTGCACATTTTTTGCACACAATTCATCCAAGTCTTCTATTCTCACTAGTCATCAGAGATATAATCATCATGGATATTGTCATACTATATTTAAAATAAGATTTTATATACGAATTATCCTTTAAAGTAGACGGTTTAAATCACTCTCTCGGTCTCTCGGATAAATTCTTTAACAATGATAAAATACAATTACAATATTTGAAGAGGCTACTATGAAAAACTATATACAATTATATCCGTATGTAAAGAGTTGCACAGAGTAAGTATACAATGAACTTAATAAGGTCTTAGGATGATAACACCTGAGACTATTTACGCAAAAATCCATTTACAAGAATATATAGTAACTATTAAAACTATGCACAAAAGTGAAAAACAAATAGTACGGAGTGCATAGGATTCATTTCCATTCAATATTAGTTGTACCATTTCCAATCAAATAATTAAAATCCTAGTTAAAGTACCGAGTATTTTTTTTATTTTCCCATGTTGATAATGGCAAGTGTTGGTACAAGTCAAACTCATGGGAGCCACAAGGCCCACAACCCATATTGGATGAAAAATGGGTAGGATCCGGTGAGAGGGCGAGAGGCAAGGAATTAAATGTGGGTTGCTTGTTGAGAGAGTATGATGTTGGATGTTTGTGGTTGTTGTAAACGTGAATCTTGTCATTTGTCATGTGAATGTGGAACCAATCCATGTTTTGCAATATTGTAAGAATTTTATTATTGTACCTCTTATTAAATATTTCTACTGTATGTACTCATAGTCGTACTCCTATCATAAGTATCATTACAAACATGTTGGAGGACCCCAAATTCTGCCTCAAATTTATCATATTAGTAAGTGGTATGTTGCATATCTAGTAGTATAAAAAGTTGTACGTATTATACTACTGCTTTAACCCATACTTTTCAACATCTTCCATTTTGCTAGGCACTCTTTAGCCCTAGGAAACTAGGAACTCCTATTTTGTCCAACTGTTCGCGGGTATGCTGATAAACAAGCAAGGTTCCAGTAAGGTTCGGACACTAGTCTAGACTATACCGTGGCTATAATACCGATAGAGGATTTAACATTTTTTATTGGCAAATAGACCGGTACAAATAAAATAACTAGACACGTAGCTTTGCGGGCCCTGTCTAGCACAAGTAGCCAGTTTATGGGCTTGGGACACATGGTCTCTTCTAACTTTGAGATAGGAGATAAACTTAAGAAAACTTGCATTATAAAGGATATCATGATGCTAAACCCTACAACTCCGATGGGGCTGTATTCGGATTATAACATTATACCATAACTTTTTCTTTGAAACTTTCATCAAGGAAAGGTGCCAACTGCCAAGTACTTATGTTTGAAATAAATTCATAACACTTTTGATAGATGAAAAGTGATGATTTCCGTTCATTAATAACATTAAATTAGTCCTATTAACTTTAGATATTCTTTAAAACGATTGTCTTGTCAAGAAACTAATAGGGTAGTTTATCTTTCTAGCACTTTTTCTATAATTATACTAATTCAAAAAGTAAATTAGTCAAAGTCCAAAAGACAGCTCCTATCACATTATATCGTAGACTATTTCGACATGAAAAGGTTGTTACTACTCCTCGTTTTAATCTGCCTTACGCAACATACCTCAATCAGTCAGCCCTCACCACCATGCAACATCACATGATTCTCATAAATACTGTCTTATCCTTCATAAATAAGTTTCATTCAGCCTTAATTAACACTATTGGCTTACTAAAGGTAAAAATACTACTCCCTCCCGTCTCATTTTATTTGATACACTTGACTATTTACGGTCTCCAAGATACAAATTAAAACATTTTTTTTCTTAAAATTTATAAGACAAAAAATTATGAAAACCTAATATTGTAAAAATTTACATCGAGAAGCATCCAACAATATCCCACTTGAATATATTATTTGTTATAATATAATTAGAATTTATGGTCAAAGTTTTTAAACTTTGACTCCCAAAATAGAAACGTAACAACTAATGGGACGGAGCGAGTACTATAGTAGTATGAATACACCCCATCCTTGCCAAAAAAAAAATACACCCCATGGAACTTTTTAGGTTTCGGTGTCAATTGTCATCTAAAATTACACTATCTCGTCTTTTAAGACTAAATTATGGTCCTAGTACTACTCTATTCTAAAAAATTATCCTATTTGACTATTTTTTGTAAAAGATTTTGGTAAAAATGGGTCAATTTTTAGTGGACGGGTGATATAACTAAGAAATTTAAAAAAAAAAAAACAAAGCAACATGTAACATTTTCAAGATCAAAAAATTGAAAAAACAAATTTTTATTAAAAAAAATGAAAAACAAAAGCTGACAAAATCTATTGGACCTCGTCAGCAATCTAACACAACCCTACCAAAAATTGCATAAAAAAATAGACCACCTCAAAGACAACACCTTCATTTGCATTCCAAAATTAATGTAGTGCTTAAAATATTTTATCGATTTCTAGTTCTGGCAGTCTAAAATTTCAATTTTAAACTCTTAATACATTTTTACATTAAAACAAAATTTTTCCTATATAAACACGAAAGGATACAAAAATCTATAACTCTGCAAAACTATCTATCTATTCCTACACATAGCGTACTGTATTAGATCCTTAACCTTATACTCCGTATTTTTCTTTTTTCTTTATTCTTTTTTTATTTTAGCAGTCAGTGAAATAATTCTGTAGTACGGAGTATTTGTAGAACTGTTTACCTGTCTAGGACGAGGAGCAACACCACGGGGTTTGACAAAATCAACGGTGTGTAAATCAGGAGAGACATCAGTCGTAGGATGCTGATTATACTGGTGTTGATGATGATGATGATTATCGCAGCATTCTCCTGAGGATGAGCTGTACCGGATTAAACCCGCTTGTCTTGCACATTCAAAGTACTGAGTTATTGGTAGATCGTTTACGTATTCCCAATTCCCAAACGCCGGTATTTGACTCCCTCGTATCTTCGAATCCTGCATACATTATTTCACCAAACAGGGAATAACTATTCAGCTTACCGAATCCAACTAAAAATGAAGGGAAAAAGGAGAGATATGTGAAACTTACATCCATTTTTTAGAGAGAGATTAAGGGAGTGTTTGGAGGAGGAGGAGCCTGTAGTGTATAATGGAAGTATTGCTCTTTGAGTTGGAGGGGGCAGTGCCAGTGGCCTTTGTATGAAGGGAATGAGGGTGACGTGGATATTATTTTTGTTTTTGTAAATAGGTGAAAGGTTAGGAACTTAGGAATGTGGGATATGTTGTGATTAGGTTGCAGACTTAGTGTTACAAGTCGTAGTTCACACTTCATTGATGGGATCATGGGATCAAGTCCATTAAGGCTATAAAGTCAACTTTTGGGTTGAAAACCTTTTCTTTTTCTAACTTTTTTTGGCGAATGCCTTGCTTAGAAAATGGGGAGATCGTTATCCTACATAGTTATAAATACAATCTTATTTAAATGAAACTAAATATATATATCTAAATATTTAAAATAAGGTGAATATGAAATAGACCTATTCAAATGGGAAGATCCCATTAAGGACCCATAATCAGGTTCATTTGTAAAAGGTATAATTAGTTATGAGTTTAATTGGGGCGGTCTTTAAAATGATCATATTTTATTGAGTTTTTAATGGGTCAATAGATTATTTTTAACATTATTAAATAATGAATTATTTTCACTTACTTTTTGATGGTACACGGCCAAAAATTGGTGGTGGTACAAGCAAACTATCACCCTCTAAAGACAAAAACTATAATCTCTTTAGATGACCCAACCCAATTCAGTCCGTTTTGTATCTGATTTGGCCTGACCCGACCTAACCCGTTTTATATGTAACTCATCTCGTTTCTAACCCGACTCAATGCACATATATAATATGGAATACAAATATAACTTTATGCTATGTATGAACTAGTTGGACTAGCCCTAGCCACCTCTCTCAAGAATCAATATACATTTATTTTATAAGACATGCTAAAAAGTGTGAAAAGGAGATATGCGTGATTGACCGATGAGATTGGTAGAGGGGTACAAATTGATGGTGCATGCTTATTTAGGGGGAGATATCCTCAACGGTAATGAAGGTGATTTGAGTGTTGGAATAGAGAGTGTGGACGGAATCAAAACTTTCTTAAATGTGAATTACTAGTTGGCCAATCATGATTTAAGGTTAACAAATCCAAAACTCAGTTTTTACTGTCAGTGAAATCATTTGTGAAAATGCAGCCGGAACATGATTGACGCAACAATCGACGGATATGAGAAACAAGTGATCCTTGTTAACGGGACAAAAGATAAAGGCCCCCATTTATTTCCCAAACAGAAAAGTCTCAATACCTTAAACCCTGTTTGCTTGTCAAATATCAAAAATGAAATTTACCAAATGAGGAAAAAAAGGAGGGAGGATGCCTATGCGTAATGCTCTTAAACGTTTAACACGATTTATACGGTATTTCCTTTATCTCTTAATATTTATCATATTTAACTATTTTTTAGAGAGCTTTTTAATAAGAAACAATTGTAATAAATATTCTAAACAAAACTCCGTTCACTATCCCCTGTATGTCCAAGTACAAGCAGTACTTCAAATTCTATACACTGACAAAGTTGAGCAGAGAACAAGGGAGTTGGGTAACTTTTGAAAAAAGCCTATCTACTTTCCAGATTTCACATTTTACGAAAACGCACTAGATTTGATAAAATATTAAAGCAAATGGAGTGAAGCCACTTTATATCATTTGTGTTTGTAGTGTATGCTAAGGCAATGGATATCAATCTTACTAGAGTTTAATTATGCTGAATAAATGATTTCATAGATAGGGATTGAAATAAATGTGATGTACTTATTGATATGGACTAGACTTTTTTTTTTTTTTTTTTTTTTTTTTTTTTTTTTTGTGAAAATGGGTTTTCAACGCATTAAATTTGGGATGAGGATTGTTGTAAGTCAACTCATATGTCTGTCTAGTTGAGAACCATGATTGAGATGGTTACAAGATGAACTAGCTGTTAGGGGATATGCGAGATTGATTAAGGCATGGTGAATGTTAAAATGTTAATGCCATTTTCAGATTAATACATATATGTATATTCCATAGGGTATATATTGAATGTGTTCGCATTTTGAAATTTTAGAAGTTAAAACAAAATACATTCAATAAACTATGTATTGTGTTATAGTTTTAAAATATGTTTGTCTAGAGTATATTTCCTCCGATATAAAGTGAACTAGTTCAATTCGTTTTGACAAAATCATACAAAGGATACTTGCTTTTTATTCCATTATTATTATTATAAGAAATACTTCATGTAATACATATAACAATAAAAATACATCAACAATGCTGACAAAAATTGGAAAACAAATTCTTTTTTCCTCCTTCCATGTACACATTTTCTCCAATATAATCAACAGTGTCTCCCAAAAATCGACAATTTCTCAAATATAATCCTTAAGAATCCAAGGCTATAACACGCCTAGATGGCTAGAATGCTAGGTGTACATAAGTATCCAATATCCATACAGTTCGGAATTCTTATATATATATATATAATTATAAAAAAAAAGGGAGAAGCACTTTCCAATTTACTCTCTCAATTTCTTAAAAATTGCTCCATTTCTATTTATAGAGTTAAAGTTTAAAAATTTTAACCATAAATTCTCATTATATTATAAGAAATAATATACTTAAGTGAGATCTTGTTAGATACATCTCAATGTAAATTTTTAGAATATCAAATTTTTATAATTTTTTGGCTCACGAATTTAGAGATATAAGGTTAAAAGTCATGGATCGTAGAAAGCAAAAAGTAAAATGAGATAATATTTACTGGTATAGGAAAAAATGAAAAAAGGCAAGCTTTGACCAAAAGACGAAAAAAGACTGAACCTCGTAGAATGAAATGCTCCCCTTAAAAAAGCAATATTAGACCTTGATCGTTTTATTAATATAATGTCTCTTTTTATATCTTTTTCCATTTTATGGGGTTTGATGTCTTCAGATTTCAGAAAGGTACGACTTAGAAGTTTGACTACAATCCCACCGTCATTCTCCTCCGTCAACCCGTGCACGTGCCTCGCTGTTTCGACTGCTCCTATTACGGATTGTGTTAAGATGCCAGTCAATCCAGCTAATGAAAGTCTATATCGTCTACACTACTCAACCAGTCTCATACGGAGTATCTAACACAGTAATACTCTTGCTAAAAATACGGAGCATGTGGGTAAATGACTTATATTCTGTACTCAGTTACAATAATAGAATAATTAGGCTTTTGACGTGTGGCTTTATGCATGAATCGATGTTTTATTGTAGAAAAACAAACTTATAAGATAATAAAACACATTTTCCTATAATATTCATTTTAATTCTCAAACTGGAACAATTTTATATGGTATCCATCTTTTAACAATATTATAATGATAAAGCTCTTTCACTATCATTTTAGGTTACGTAATACATTAGATGTTAAATTTAAATTAATAAACTAAGGCCAAAGTGTCCATATTTCCCAATCAATAAACTTTTTTCCTTTTAAATTTACTTTTGTTCTGCAAGTAGACCTGTGCATTTGGTCGGGTCAGGGTTGGGATGGGTCACAAGCAAAATGGGCCGGGCCGGGCCAGGTTAAAGAAGATGTAAAACGGGTCGGGCCAAAAGAGATATATAACGTGCTGGGTCATCCAAAGAGAGTATAGTTTTTATCTATAGAGGAGATAGTTTACGTGTATCACCTCTAATCTTTGGTAGTGGATCATCGACAAGTAAGTGAAAATAATTTGTTATCTGATAGTGTTTAAAAGCTTTGAAAACTACTGGCTCATTATTGACCCAACTTGACCCATTAGAAACCCAATAAAACATGACTCTTTAAGAGACTGACCCATTAAGCCCATTATTAATTAGACCCTTTTACAAACGGGTCAGTCAAGGGCTCTTAACGGGCCCCCGCTCATTTGAACAGGTCTATCTACAAGTAGTAATGCAGAGCACTAGCTGCTTGGTATACTCATCCAACCTTTTTGTTTGTCATGTAAGTAATTAAGCAGTGTTTTTGTGTTCTTTCAGCTCTGCACAACAGATAGTAATTAAGCAGTGTTTTTTTTTTTTTTTTTCAGTTCTGCAGAAAATAAGTGTATTTTTTCCAATGCAAAGAAATGATTCCAACACATCCCCTCTCTTCATCCAAGCCATGTACCGTTACTCTGTTCTGTTCTTTTCTTTTCCTTCTCACAATTGTGGTCTGTAAACTAGCATTAGTACATTTGATAGTGTGACAAGAACACGCATGAACAATGATTAGTCAATGACCAATCTTATATGCATAATCAAAGTCCCTTCATAAGTCAATACACAAAGTACTCTGTTATTAGTACTGCTATAGAAATGTTACATGTCGTATATAGGCAGTCCAATCAAAACTGAATTAATTTAGAGCTAAAACTAAGCCTCAAGATAGACAAGATAGGTAGTCCATTATATGTTCTACTAAATCTAAAACCAAGCCTCAAGATAGACATGATACATGTAACAGGACTCTCAAAACAGAAAAGAAACAGGACTAGTCGGTTTACAGCAACACATACCAGGCAGCAATGAGCAATCAAGAAGAAGGTGTACTGGGATCTTGACAAACATTGGCAGTCATATCCTGAAGTAACCGCTGCTTCTAAGCCAGCTGAATCAAGCACCTGCAACTGTAAATCACCCAGTTTGGCAATTCCTTCTCCTATATCTCGATCCACAAGCTCATCAGGAGTATTAAAGACAAGTGCTCTCTGCACTGAATCAAACTACAATGACAGCAATTACACAAAAGTTCGCGAACACAATCATTATCGCTATTAAGTCAGCCCAACAATTATCCTCGATTGGTAGTCTCCAAACTCTATAATTATAGCCAATACACAATGAAACCAAAATTACGAAGACATAAAAGAAAACTGAACTTGGAAAGTCATGGAAAATGAGAAATGAGGAATGGTTAGAGAAAGTGGTCATCTTATTCTGGTTTCAACGAGAACAGTGCTGCTTAACAGAAGAACTAAGAAGTAACAAACATGGGCAGGCAAAAGTTCAAATTAAAACATGATAAGATAGCAAAAAAGAGTTCAAGGATGAAGGAGCTAAGATTACTTGGGGAACACACATCAACTAAAGCTAATACGCTGTGTACTTTATCACATGCCTTCAAAAGTACATTACACAATCGGAAGCTTGCACATAAAAAACAAAGGCCATATTATATCCATGTCTTACTGATTCCTACATACAATATGCGATAGGCTGAGCTATGTTTCTCTAGCATAATCAGGCAATAATGCAGAAGCCATCAACATTAGGAAGGTCACCACACTCACCAGGGTAATTAGATGTGCATAACATTAACGATGTTTACGTTGAGAAATCGTTTCACTTGTATAACACCACTCCACCATGATAGACAAAGAGGCGACCAAGGGATTTGATCGAAGAGGCATTGGAATTGAATCAAACAGAGGCAAATCTGAGTGAACAACGTAAAAACTAGATTTCTATTACAAATACTATATGCATTCAAAAATAAGCAAGCTAGCAGCCTTGGGGAAATGTTCTTCATGCTTCATCATTGAACCTGTGTAAGGATACTAAGCGACAAACAGATGGCCAAATATCAATAAGACAGTCTCCTGTTGCGCACTACGTTCTCTTGTAGAGTTGTAGGCTTCAAGGGGCCCATAAAGTAGTGAACTTTATGAGATTTGTAATGTCGTATAACTGTATTTGCTAATCATTCTCCAATCATTCAAAATTACGTTCATTTGTCCCAACCATATCCAACACAAGCATTCAGATGCATTCGTCCATTTCCAAAACAATGTAACAGTCAAATTTCAACCACCAATTAATGCAATTGACATTCAAATTCATATACAAATTCAGCAAAAATCCTGACAATATGTGCACTCTTAGTTCAATTTTTCTTTTAATGTGCACAAAGAACGAATCATGGCCATGGAGTGAAGAATAAAACAGGGTGGCTGAATCAAGAACAATAACATGAAGGTGGTTAGCGGCAGTGGCGGTGAGGTGGTGGTCGAGGCCTTACTTTGTAGAATTCGTGGGCCTTTGCTTTGGGGTTTTCTGTTAAACCCCAATCACGAGTGGAGGCGTCGTGGGCGGCTGAAGCATGGATATGGCGGTGGTGCCGGTTGTGACCACTGCCGTAATAGTTTCGAAGAGTAAGACAAATTATTACTCAAATTAAACCTAAAATCAACGAAATTTCACATTGATTTAATCAAAGTTAATTTAATCAAAATTGAGGAAGAATAGTACTAATAATTAGACAATGATAAGAACCTAACTTACTGTTGGAGACGATTTTGTATTGAAAGTGGACAAAGGTGGATGATGGATTGAAAAAAGCAGAGCTTTTGCAGTGTTCACGATTTAAAATAATTAATTAGAAAAACGGCTATAATTATTTTAAAAAATTATATATGTACGAGTATAACAGTATAATTAAGAGTAAACCTTAAATAATAGATTTGAGCCATAAATTTATCAAATCATATTTATATAAACAATGGTTTCTTGGTATATTTCTATGAAATTTTGTTTCTTTAATAATTTAGCTTTATTTATTTCTTAGAGCCCTCCCACAGTGAGGGAAAAACCTCTCATGGGTGAAAATAAGAGTGTAAAATAAAAATCCGAGCTTCATACTAGTGAAAGGAAAAAAAACTATGCTTAAGGGTTCTGAAATCACACATTTCTTGAGAGGAATTGGAGATGAATAGTGGCTTGAGATGGGTTCCACTACTATATGCATCTCCTATTTTTTTTAAGCATTGGTGTGATAATTAAAGTGATGTGTATTATAGTGGGTATAGAAAATAGTGGAGTAAAGAGTGATAAAGAGTTTTTTTTTTTTTTTTTTTTATCACAAGGATGGGTGTGGTTATAAAAAAAACATTTTGTGAGAGGAATTGGATAAAAAGAGTGAAAAAGTGAGTAGAGAGATTGAAATGTTTTTTTCCTCTTCAGTGCTGACAAAAATCTTAGTGTCATTATAGTTTCTTAAATAATCTAAATATGGGTTTAGATAAACCAAATTCGATCGGACCCGATTGTTAGGCTCGAATTGGGCAGATTTTTGGGCCAAGGCGGCCCACGCCCAACATTTGATTACCGGATAACTTTAGTGTACTTGCTAATGTTGATTGTTGGGTAGAAGTTGGGTTTCGAATCCCCGTTATAGGTAATGTTTTACCCTATCAATTTACATCCTTGCATTGCAACTGGAAGTGTTCAAGTACATGTAGATGTTTTAAGGTGTTAATCAATGTTCGTGATTTACATTAACCTAATGCACGGTAAGTAAAAAGTATGAATAAAATAAATTTTTACTATCTATTTTGGAAAAAAAAGTTGGTAATTGACATTAATGCCTAAATCTAAACTTCATTCTGGACAAATCTACAGTCACACGAATAGAAAAAAGTTGAAGAAAACATGATGATTAATCAAAATCCTAAACCATTTTTGATCAACAAATGACACTAACTAATAAAGTAGAAGAAAATATGATGATTAATTAAAAAATTATGGCATATATAATGCACATAACATTAAAAAAATTTGCAAATCTATACCTTATATTATATTATTATAAAAAAGGATTAAATTACTCTATAAATATAATTGATTAATATGATAGTGATAGAGAAGTTATGAGACTAATGAAAGTAACTACCTATTTTTTGGGAATAAAAGAAGGGTATTATGGTACAATAAAATATCGTGCTCTAAAATGCTCGATTTAGGATTATCTCGCACCATATTATTTCTTACTCTTAAATATTATTAAAACTCTAATGATATGATAAGTGCATGTCCAAGTGTATGAATTGACTATTTTGTGAAAATTTTATATGATATTAGACCAAAATGATCTCAAGAGTCCATGCGTTTGTCGAAATGTGAAGATTTTAAGTTATTTGCAATCTAATAAATTGTCCTACTAATATAGGTGTAAAATGCCAATATAATATTCTTTAAGAAAACCCATTTTTTCTTTTTCCATAAATAATTGTAAACTTGAATTCAGCTTAAAGTTTCAGACAACCTTTATAATAGTAATGTGCAACAGCGTAGATTTAAGTACAATACAAAACTTGCATCAAGGGCAGAAAAAAAATAATGGAAATGATAGCAAAAGCACAACCTCAATGGAACCAAAACCAACCAATGCATAAACAAAATAATATTGGTGAACTATCCCTAATTAGGCAATTATTAACACCTTTGGCTTTTCTAATTTTCCCTATTTTTATTTATATACTATGAGCACCTATTATTATTGTTATTACTCCATACTACTACTACTACTACTACTACTACTACTACTACTACTACTACTTTATTTAGGGCATGCTTATATTGGAGGTAATACACTAGGGGAGTAATAAAAGTCAAATTAATGAAAAACAAAGTTAGTGAAAAGTGATTTGTAAGGTAAATATAGTGTTAGTATTATGATAAAAGGGGAACTAATACTCTCATTTGAGAGGTGATAGATATACACTACACTCATATGATAGTTATTACCACCATATTGATGGTAATAATCAATCTATCAATTTCCTCTTCTTTCTCATACAACCACTATAATATGTTCTTTTTCACCTCATCCTCTTATCACCAATTCACCACCTCTATTTACCTTTATTTTTCATTAGTTTGACTTTAACCGCCTTACTTCATCAAAAGATGGTACGTTTATGGTCACCTAGACTTGTAATTATGGTCATGTCTCTGTGTTTTTTGGGTAAGAATGAGGGTTCTTTTAAAAATACTTGAATGGGCTATGTGGCCGAGCCTGAAGTGAATTATACATTTTGTTATGGATGTGTTTCCTTCGTTTTTGGTTCTTTTTGGGTTTTAGTTTCTGATAACCCAATAAGCAAAGTATTATTATGCAAAGATTGAAAACTTCTGTGTTAGATGGTTGTAGCTTTGTGTCTCAAATGTAGGCGTTTTGCCCATATTAGTTTCACGTTTTGCCAACTTTTTCTGAATTTTCCCTATGTTTTTTCCTACTTTTCTACATTCTTTGATATTCCCACGAAATTATTATTATTTGTAATTAAAATTCCTTAATGAAGCTTATCTCCAAACACACTCATATGATCAAGTAGGTTTTATTGAGATTGTTGTGGTAATAAATAAGATTTTGTGGGATTGTGATTCTTACAACATTGATTGTAACTAAAACAAATTACCTTTGATATTGTTGTACTATGTAAAATAGAAAGTTAGAACTTTCAAGATACTCTCATGAATCAAAAAATAAAAATTACTGTAACTAATATGGAAAATTTATAACTCTTAGTTTGTAATTACAACTATAAACATGCAATAACTTGTAAATTACATAATGACTAGAAAATTGAGTAGTCAAGTGAACATTGGATATATCTCACAATAGAGCGTTGCCTATTAAAGATGAGTTAATGAAGAGAGGTATAATAAAAACTAGTTTGCTTTATTTGTGATGTCTTATTTTTGGATGAAAACTTATCAAAATACTATTGCCTATAAAGTATAAAAGACAAGTTAATGAAGAGAGGTATATGCGTATATCCAATGATATGCCATCGAAGCATTAAGTCCTAAGTCACCTATTTAGGGACTCTTAGTGAGACATATATAAACTTCCTATTTGGACTAAGGATATCCCCTTTTGAATCAGTAGTGGATATTTGGGTAAGGAACTGACTACTATACTTGTTGAAACATGAGTAGAGGTGGCCATCGGTCTGGTCCGTGCGGGCTGGGGGAACTGGGCCGGTCCTGATTAGGGTTGGGCTTAGGTGATTCGGTACCGAATCAAACCGAATCGAAAACCGAATCACGAACCGAATCCAACTGAATCATGACCGAATCGAATCGAATCAAAATGAATTACATATAAACACATTTATAAATTAGAATAAAGGAAATATTTCGAATGTAATTAAACGTTTGTAATTATTAAACTTTTATTAAACTTTTAATTACTTGTAATTAATCATTTATAATTATGTATTATTAAACGTTTGTAAACTTTTAAATAAGGTTGTTTTTTTTATTTTTTTTGTCTTGATAATTATGTATTATTAAACTAATTACGTATATTTACCTAATTTTATATTTACGTATTATTAAAGCAAATAAACTAAGTAAACTAAAATCTAAATAAACTAATTCACTTTTTATAAAAAAAAATTAATTAAACATATTTTGGGGGTTGGGGGAAGAAGAAAGGGCTTGCACTTAATTTAGAAAGTCAAAATTTAATTAAATAATTAAATATTGATTTTTAAAATTAAGTTGCCTACGTATTCCGAAAGAATCAAAGCCTACGTAGTTCTGTTACATACCTCGAGGGGTGCCTGTGCCTAGCCTAGTTAGGGACAGTCCCCGAACCTCCTTCAACTGATGGGTTGTCGTTTGATTCACTCGTGTCCATCATCATCCATGGATTGTCTTCATCGTTGTCCTCCTCCCACAATCCTTGGGTCCTATGCTCCGCCTGATCCCAATCTTTCTTACATACGTATATTTCTATGATCTCTGGAGATAAGCGAGATCTCGTCTCGTCAAGTACTCGTCTATCTACACTAAAAGAAGACTCGGAAGCAATAGAGGAGGCAGGAATTGCAAGGATATCCTTTGCAATTCTCGCCAGAATGGGAAATTGTCGTTCGTGATTGCGACACCACTTAATAATTGAAAAATTAGCATCGGTTTCATGTTGGTAAGAAAGATATTCATTAATACTATAAAGTGAAGAAGAAGAAGAAACCGATGTTTTTGGTTTTTTTAAAATTCTACCAAGTGCTGGCTGCCATCGCATACCGAAACTTCCACTAGATGACGATACATTTTGGGAAGGTGCATAAATAGAAGCATAATGATCATATAAACCAGCTAAAACATTTTTACACTTTTCTATATACGCATTCACATCGTATTGTAAACTTAAAGCGTCATAGTAAAATTCTAACCTGTTTTCTAAACCCACAGTCTTGACCCCGGGATCAAGAATAGTAGCTATACCGTATATGACGGGGAATTCACTAAAGTAGGAGTACCATTTACTTAGCATACTAGTAATTACATCACTAATTTGGGTGATGTTGAAATGCTCGCTAAGAGTGTTAACTACACTAACACACTCTAATATAACTAAATGAATGTTAGGGTCGTAAATATAAGAGAAAATTTTGGTTTCATGATCAAATGCTGGTAAAATATCATGAATGTAAATTACGGTATTCAAATGAAAATCAGTAATAAGTTCATCAGGAGTCGCTCGGGTTTCGTTATAAATAATGGTCAAAACCTCACGGTATTTAATGACATCTTTTAACAGTTTATATGTTGAGTTCCAATGGGTCGGTGTATCGAGACTCAATTGTCTCTTCTTAAGGTCTCTTTCCTTACACAAGGCCATATACTTCCTTCTAACCGAAGCAGTAATCCTAATCTATTTAATTACACTCCTAATAGGGTAAAGCAAGTCAATTAACTCAGCTAAACCTTTTTGAACCGAGAGGTTCATAATATGTGCACAACAACGAACATGTAATAGCTCTCCACTATTTATTAAATTTAAGTTTGGTTTCGATATTAAATAATCTATACATTTTGTGTTTGTTGAAGCATTATCTAATGAAAGGGAAAAAACTTTATCAAGCAAGTGAAAGGTCTTAAAACACTCTATTATCCTTACCTTAAGGTTGTAACCGGTATGTTTTTCCTCCATAGCTTCAAAGAAAATGATACGTTTTTTAATATACCACTTATCATCTATCCAATGGGCGGTTACACAAAAAAAAGGTTCACCAAAACAAGAGGTCTATGTATCACTAATAAGGCTAATATGACTGTTAAAAGTGCGAAACATTTCTATTAAAACTACTTCTATATCTGTAATAAGCAGTTTGGGTATGACAGGTTGTAAAGAGGTTCTAGTGAAATGTTCAAAATTTGGACTCTCACCATAGCTAAAAGGTAATTCATCAGCATTCACAAAGTTAGCCATTTCATCAATCATCCTATCTTGGTTATACATAAAAGGCATACCTCCTCCGGGCATGGAACCCATATACCCGTGTAGTTGTGTCTGACTTGAAGATTCAGCTGCGCCTATGGATTCAGCTGCTTCCAGGTTTATTCCGTGTACTCCGGTTAAGTGACGGGATAATCTCCCCGTCCCATAACCGGTCTTCCATGAATAAGAAGCTATTGGCTTCTTTCCTTGTTGCTTCCAGAACAAGCAATATCACATGAATTTCTTCCTTTTTGAAATTAGCGTCGTTCATTAGAACCTTCTCAAAATATAGTCACACGGGTAAAGTTTTCTTTCTACAGTTAGTAGACTCAGGTACTCCTCCTTCATCACCTTCACCTTCACCTTCACCTTTACCTTCACATTATTAGTTCATTAACTAATTAATTAACATAATCAACCAAATATAACATAATCAAATAATTTAAATAATCTAACACAACTAACCAATTTAACTTTAACATTATCAACTAATCTAGCATAACTAATCTTAACATAATATAATCAACTAATCTAACTAACCTAATCAATTCTACTTCAACATTATCAACTAATTAAACATCAACGACTTAATCTAACATAATCAAATAATCTAACATTAATTAATTAGAAGTTTAAGAGTTACCTTGAGGAGTAGAAGAAGGCGGATGCATTTGGAAGTTGGAGTTTGAGGAACTTGAGCAGCCGGAGTACCGAAAAGTTGTTGCTCCAAGGTTTGAGCAAACTCCTTAGTATAATCAAAGGAGCTGCTCACGCTGAATCTACCTTTTGAAACCATTTTATTTTATGAATTGTAGTAGTAAACTACTAATTTAAGAATAATAAATCAAGTAATTAAGATAACTAATGAAGATTAAGAGAGTACTTAAGAAAAAAATTAGTACTAATAAGTAAGTTAATTGTAGTTAGTAGTAATTAAGAGATTGATGTGTGAGTTCGTGAGGAATGAAACCGAATTCATATGTTTATATAGGGGTTAGGGTAACGGTCAAATTTCGACGGAATTAGCGGGCCGGGCCGATCCGAATTGGTGGGCCGAATCGAGCTTCTTCGCGAACCGAATCGAACTGAGTCAGGATTGGAAATTTGGGATTCGTATTCAGCCCATTACACATTCGGGCCAAATCGGGCTCGGCCCGGTTCGTCAACGGGCCAGCCAGAGTGGTGCTGGGCCGGGCTAAACCGGCCCACTGGCCACATCTAAACATGAGAAAGAATGTTAAAGGAGAGCAAAAGATTTTCCTTTTTTATGTTGGAACATGTGGCTCCAAAGAAATCATGTGTGTTTTAAAGGATCCTAGCCGAATCCAAACGTAATATTTGCTTTCTTTGTGACTTAGACAAGGAGAAACTTAAGGGCATGGGAATGTCAAGGATAAGATACAATGGTCTCTTAGCTTAAGCCTCAAGTTATCTTAAACTGGACAGTAGGAGAGCTTTAAGGTAGGAAACCGACGGTAGTAGAGACGAACGGAGCATGGAAGAAAATGAAAAAGAAAAACTAGTGCAAAAGTATTGAAGCTGGAATAGGATGGGTCATATATAAGGAGGATGGGAGATATGAAGGAGCTGGAAGAAGGTTCGAACTTATTCAACAGTTAATGCAGAGCTGCTGGCTATAAAAAGAGGATTAAAAGAAGCACATAATATGGGAGATTGATATCTGATCCGAACAGGCAATTTGCTAGGTTTATTAGTGTTGATGGATGGGGAAAAGCTACAAGAGATCTGAAGATATTAGATGAGGACATTCGCAAAGAGGCCTGACTTTTCAGGTTTATTACTTGCTCCAAAGTTTCTAGATGCCTGGTATATTGTCAAAATCTAGAGGTTAAACCTAGAACATGTGATTAATGTATTGTTATGTCTGATTTTTATTTACTTACTGTTGCAAAAAAAAAAACTATAATTAAGGTACTAAAAAATGCCCTTTTGTGAAAATATCAACACAAATTCAAAAGTAAGCCTTTTTTTTTCTCTATAAAACTAAATAACTTTTTTCAAATTCTAATAGGAGAGTTGAATTGGAAGTAAAAAGACAAAATAATATGACTGTTCTTCTTTATAATTTATTCTGAAACATCTTCCACAATTTGCTAAACAATTCATTTATAATTTTAAGCTAGTAATAGTTATCTGCCTATCCACCCGTGTAAAAGAAATGTATTTAGCTATTATTTATGCATATTATTATTTATAACGGATTCTCTTCTAAAGAAATGAACAGAGAAATTCACTTGGATTTTTTTGAAATAAATAAAAAGTTAGTGTCAATCATTAAAGTGAGTCCCACCCAAAAAGAGTCTTCGAAATCCTTTCAAAAAAAACAAAAAAGGTTCTTAGAAATGTGCATAGCTAATCTTTAAAAACATGGAGCTGCCAGTGGGTGACAATATCATCATATAAACGAGTAACGATTGGTATCTTGAAAGGAAAGGACATTCCTCTCAAATCATTACCTAAGATTTTGATTAACTCTGAGGGATCTCCGTCCGAGAAGCAAATACGTGATTGTTGTGATTTTTTATTGATTAGTTTTTCAGTAGTCATGGGTGATGTGGAAATCCCAATCAGTCGAGGACATCAAAGAGTCACAATCATTGATTCAATGTGTATGATCTCCTTGACCTATGTCCTATCCTGTGATAGCTTTGACACAAGCTTGGTTATCTAGCTGAATAACCAGCTTATATATTTGTAATTCTTTAGCTAATGCCAATATTATGATAAGAGCCAATAGATCAGGTGTTCGAGGTGGAGAGGAGGTGAAAGAAAAGAAGAGAAGGTGGCTGGGTGACTGATCCAAATTGCGAGCTCCATTCAATTCAATCTATCTTAATCTCTGATTCATAGCTACACACCTTGGGCACCTTCCCCGCCCTTCTACTATCTTTTCCCTCTTTCACTCCAACCACCTTCAGTTCAAGGTTCTATCTTCATCTCTAGCTTCTCTTTTACTCTGTAAATTTAGTGTATTGCAGAGTCATAATTCTCTGATTATTTCAAAATATGAATCGTCTAATTCATGTGCAATTTCATTATTGTTTAGATGCTAAAGTTTCAATTTTTATTCCTCTGAATTAAGAAGATTCTATTTTTATTATTCTGAATAAAAATATAAAAAAAAAGATTCGATTATTATTCAATTGTTACAAATTTCATGAAAAAAGCCCCATTTTTGTTCTTTATTTCATAGCTTTGAGATGTGGGTACATGTAGAATTTGTATCTAGTTGCTCTGTATTTGGTGGGTGATAGACTGGCAGTTGAGTTGGTGAGGGAAGATAATACTGAAGAGTCTCAAAGGGTGTGTGGCATTGATAGGTTTGGTTGATTTTGAGGTATGGGAGTTTGTATATAAGGTGGGTTTGCGATATTTTGTGAAAACATTTGACGTGGCATTGGTTGCACGAACGATATGCTTATCATACGACGCAAATGGTGTTATGTGCAACATTGTTTCACACAGAAATTTTAAGAAATGGGTTTAAGTGAGGAACCCCTTTCTTTTTCAAGATGATGTGAGGATGAGAATAAGGTTTAATGAGTGGAAGGTTTCAATTACTAAGTTTCTTGGAGCTTCTGAGAAGTTCCATCATCCTAAGTCAGCAAATTCGGGTCTTATTTCATGTAGGTGGGAGGTAAATTCTTCAAAGATTGTTTCCAATGCCGTCATTCTTTAGGTGCTTAATGCGGCATTTTATGAAATAGATTTACTTACAGTAGGCGAGGGCAGCTGATTCTAACGTATGTTTCTGAATTTTTATCAGAAATGGAATCTCTTAAAGGTGAAAGTGTTAGAAATTACGGCTGCAGTGGCGTACACATTTTATGTCTTCAGCACAAGCAGTTGATGCTCTTAAAACTTGCACAGTTGCACCTGCTTACTGAAGGAATGCAGAAACAATCTTGAATACTTGACTTTCTGAAATTTAGTTCTATTCTTTGAACTAATGCAATGTTAAGGGAACACAATATGGAAGCTTAACCAGGTAGGGTTTGCTTGTTCATTAATCTGTACCCATGGTGCTTGTTCATTAATCTGTACCCATGGTGCAAATAATGATGTGTCTGATGATTCTAATCAGTTTGTCTTGTACAAACGTAGCTATCAACCTATCCTGAATAAGGAACATAACTTTTCAAGGGCTAGAAAAATGGTTTTGGTTTTCTTGTTTCTGACTATCTGAGGGTTATGATCATTTAGCATGTGTTTGTATTCTGTGCACTGTCTGGCTTGCTCAATATTCTGAGTAGAATTGAACTCGCCAAGTGCATTGCGAATCCATCATGTGCAGCCATTGTTGCTTGCCTGCAAACATGTAATAATAGGTCGGATAAAACTGAGTGCCAAGTTAAAAGTTTCACTAATAGCTGCATCTGTACCCTTTCATACCTCAAACTACAAATGAACAGTTCTCTGAAACCTATTTTTGCATAGTAGATCAAATGTGGGGACTTGTTTGAGAATCAAAGTCGTTGATGAGTTCAATGAGTGTGCAGTCTCTCAAAAGAAAAGTGTGCCCCGGAAGTCTGATGTCGGAGAATTCCCTGTTCCTGATCCTGGCGTGCTTGTAAACAGATTCAACTTGGCAGATTTCAGTGGGAAGTGGTTTATAAGTAGTGGTCTGAATCCCACATTCAACACCTTTGATTTCCAATTGCATGAGTTTCATGTGGATGAAGGAAAGCTTGTTGGAAACTTGTCTTGGCGACTAAAAACACCAGATGGTGGATTTTTTACCCGTTCTTCCACCCAGAAATTTGTGCAATACCCTTCCCAGCCTCGGATTCTGAATAATCATGACAATGAATATCTTCACTATCAAGATGACTGGTACATTTCTACTGCTTCTCCTTGCGTATATATGCTGTGTTTTACAGAGTTGTAAATATCATCCATCTTGAAGTATTTGAACGCATGAGACCGGCTTTCTTTATCGGGTTTTCTTTTTCTTGTTTGCTCAGCCTTGACATTTATTGTGAATCTTGTTTCTTGTCTCACAGGTCAAGATTCGTATATTAGGGATTTAGAGGGAGGAAATGAGAAGTTACATTTAGATGTCATGCTTTCTGTTGCAATAATTATTTTAGAGTTGGAGAATGACCGTGCTAACTAAGTTTTGAGTTTAAAATGAAGGTTACATGAGCTGCATTAGTTTGTTGATTCAAGAAAATTGACTGGGAGTTTTATCGTCATGTAGGTACATCCTATCCTCCAAAATAGAAAATCAACCTGATGACTACATATTTGTATATTACCGAGGCAGAAATGATGCATGGGATGGCTATGGTGGTGCTGTTATTTACACTAGAAGTGCAACTGTGCCGGAAACTGTCGTGCATGAACTTGAGAGAGCAGCTCAAAGTGTCGGACGAGACTTCAACACATTCGTCCGGACAGACAATACCTGTGGCTCTGAGCCTCCACTTGTTGAGAGGATGGAAAAGGTGGAGGAATGAGAAAGAACTATCATTAGAGAAGTTGAGGAATTACAAGGAGAGGTAGAGAAGGTTGGAAAGACTGAGATAACATTGTTTCAGTGTTTAGCAGAAGGTTTTAGAGAGTTTCAGAAAGATGAGGAATACTTCCTAAAATAATTAAGCAAGGAGGAGGAGGAATTATTGGATGATTTAAAGATGGAGGCAGGAGAGGTGGAGAAACTATTTGGGCGAGCATTGCCCATAAGAAAGCTTTGGTAAGCATTGGAGGCAAAGGTAACTAGCATGTCAAATTGTTTGCTGTTCGCTCATACAGTCATACAGGAAATGATTTCAATACTTTTTCCTTAGTTCCTACTTGTTTGTTCAGATACAGTTAGGTCATGAAGGTTCAGATTCTTTTGTGTATAAATTGAACCTTCAGATCTGCTTGTATAAACTTTGACAGAACACTCAATGTCAGAATTTACAGGGAGAAAAAAACAGTGGAGAAGCAATTTCAAATATTCCAATACTCCATTTTAATTGTCTTCAACTATCCACAAAATCAGATTTTATGTCACTGAGAAAATTCAGAATACAACTGATGTGCACGTCACAGTACAAATGTAGTTGATGAAAATAAAGTAAAGAAAATTTTCATTGTGCTCACCTTCTTCCTACACTTTGCACAACTAATATCTTCAGTACAAAAAGGGCTAATTCCAAATAAAGTTGATCAGAAATACCAAGTCTGTCAAGAGGATTCAAGGGGACAGAAGTAAAAGGATGAACAAGATGAACAAAGGACATCTATTGTAACCGGATCTAATAAACAGAAATGGTCAAATGGTAATTAAACTTGGAAAAATTCAAGCAACCAAGATCTGGCGTTCGCCAGTCACTCAAAATTGTGTGATGACATCCTCAATGCCTAATGCTTGGGGTGTAACATGAGAATTGGAGGAAAGGGAGGAGATAAGCTGGTAACATGTACAAACCTAAAAATTTGTTTGTCTATGTTCCACAATCAGTTTTGAAACAAGATGGGAATATCGTATGATGCCCTTCTCATGAATATCACCTGGTTTTAAGATGCCGTAACTTTGGACTTTCTTTACGAGTATGCTCGAAAACTCGATGATTAATACCAAATCTATAGGGGCTAATGTCATCTTCCGTTATTCTGAGGAGAAAATTGTGGGTCTTTCTCGTGTCTTGGAGACCCCTTCTCATCCTCAGACTCACTGCTGCTTTCTGAACTTAGTGAACTTGAACTAAGTTGTGTTGGTGATGGCTGTTCTACTAGTTGTATACCATCTGTAGCAGCAGGGAGAACTGTCTGATCATTATTGTCTGAATGGCTATTTTCTCCGTCAGGTTTTCTGGTTCCTTTATTCTTCGCACATAAACTTGGTTCCCTAAATGTTACAACCGTGTTTCTTCTACGAGAACCAGAATTCTTGGTAGAAGAAGATCTACTGCTGCCATGTTCCGAAGATTTATGCCCAGCGTCAGATCTCATACTGCTGCCAGTATTTTGGGCGGAGTGCAAACTGTAATTAGATATTGAATCTACTGAACTTTCTGGATCTTCAAGTTCAGTGGTTTCAGCATCACCATAATTGGTATTACCACCTCCACTATCTGAGCCTGACGTGTACATGTTTTGTTCCTCTGAAAATCTACTGCTACTGTCTTTATCTTCCGCTGACAATTGTCGAGGACTTCCTTCTTTCCGCTGATCAGAACCACTTCCATCTTCACATTGAGAACTCTCACTGTGTCCATTGCCTCTACCATCATAACGTGCACTGTCATATGTTTGTTGATTCTGGTTAGTCTTAGAATCATACAGCATCTTCTGCTCTGATGGAGGGGAATTTGATTTTGGGGAAGTAGTACAACTTGGTTGAGGAATCGCAAGGAAACTAAGAGCAGCAACAACATCACCAATCAAGGGACGGACAGATGGTTCTTCTTGGAGGCACATTGCACAAATTCCAACAGCTTGGTTTAGACTTGTCAAAGGGAATTCCTTATTTAGCCGTGGATCTGCCAGTTCCGAAAATAGTTTAGGCTCCCTAAATATCGGTTGTGCCTGATAACACAGTTTCAAATAGATCAGGTCAGAAAAATTGTTTCCAATTATGTTACTGCACTACAATCACAGTGATGAAATATAGCTTACCCATGTAACTAAATTTTGCTCATCATTTGGTCTAGTTGTGTCAATGGCTTTTCGCCCAGTAAGAAGCTCTAATAACACAACTCCAAAGCTATAGATGTCAGATTTGAGTGTAAGCTCACCACCACTTGAGTACTCAGGCGCTGAATAGCCATAAGTTCCCATTACCCTTGATGTTGGGTTTACATTACCTCCACCTCCAATCTTGGCAAGACCGTAGTCTGAGAGTTTTGGTTCATAGTTTTCATCTAATAAGATATTAGAGGGTTTTAGATCACGATATATAATGGGGGGATTGGCCTTGTCATGCAAGTACTCGAGTCCCTTAGCTGCACCCAAAGCTATTTTCATCCTCGTATACCAATCCATTGGCTTCTTGTCAGGATCATCACCTGCAATTTGCAGAAGTTAGACACCAGGCAGTAGGTTATAAACAGAGAAAAGAACAATAACAGCAGCCCACAGCTGGTATAAATCTTGCAGATTCAGTAGCGATTTTTCACATGGTACTGAAATGAGGCACATTACATGGAACTGATGCAAATGGCATGGGTAAACATGTAAAGGAGGAAGAAGATTCAGTAGCGATTTTTCACATGGTACTGAAATGAGGCACATTACATGGAACTGATGCAAATGGCATGGGTAAACATGTAAAGGAAGAAGATGAGATACTGATTAATTTCATGATACCGCAACCAGTAGAAGGATGAGAAGTCAATTTACCAAGCAAAAGATTCTCTAGAGATCCCATCTGCAGATATTCATATACCAAAAGTCTCTGATCTCCATCAGCACAGTAGCCAATGAGACTGATCAAATTTGTGTGTTGGATAAGACTGAGCTTCAAGACCTCAACTAGAAATTCCTTGTTTCCTTGCATTCCGTTTCTGTCTAATTGCTTTACTGCGACAACCTTCAGCAGTCCACCAATAATTAGGTCTATAATCAACAAGCTAAGGGAAAAAAAGTTACCCAAAATGGGAAATTTTGGACACTAATCACCTGGCCGGAAGACTGAAGTTTCCCTTTGAATACTCTTCCAAATCCTCCTTCACCTAACAGGCATTCCTGGCGGAAATTTTTTGTTGCCACGGCCAGCTCGCGGAAGGTAAAAGTTTTTGCTGCAACAGGATATGTGAAAGATTTGAATTCATCTAAATTTGATACCACAAGATAAAAAGGAGGTATTTTAACTTTGAAGTAAAGATCCTACACTGCCAAGATATTATCTAACCTTGATATCTTTGTACCCTCTATACCATACATGACAAAATTTATTCGACTAGTAATTACGGTACCATTTCAGTCAGTAGTTTACAGAAACCAGACACACTATGAAGGATAATTTGGTCCCTTTCATACTCGAGGAATGTCCTAGAAATTTTAGCAAGTGTAAAACTAAGGTTGTGCAAACATATTCAGTAGAACCAGCATTCAAAATTATTCAATGTCATTAGCCAACCTTCCAGTCCTCCACTACAACTCAGCAAGGATTTCATCCCTCATCATCGAGCTATTAAGTGACTTTAGATTCCCTTAATCAGCCAGCACATAGCAACACAAAGAACTTTAAGCTAAGTTTCTACCACGAAACTGTGCTGTTTTTGTCATCTAACCCAAAACATAGCTGTATTGGTTTCGACCAATCACCCCAAGCTCAACAGAACAAACACAAAGTAAATCATAATTCATCAAAAAATCCCAATGAAGATTAAAAGAAAGCATGTCAAAAGATCAACTTCGTACAATGTATGTGGTGAAAAGAAAGTGAAGGTTGGCATAAGTTAGAGAGGTAGGAGAAAAGGGGTACCTTTAGATGAAGAAGAAGAGACGGGCTCTTTGGGTTCGATCTGAGCAGGGATATCTTTCTTGAGTGGAGACGGTTGAGGATCAGTGGCTTCTACTGGGCCGTCCTTGTTGAAGCAAGGTAGGCAATTCATGTCGAAAACTCAAGCCCGTGATCCCTTTTTTGTTGATGATTTCTCTTGTATCTCCTAGAGAGAAAGGAAAACCCCCAGCAATCAGACCACTCAGATTCATCCAAAGCCTAGCAAATCCCTCCAAAATCTCATAATCCGATAGCCACCATAGACAATTCACAACTGACAAACAAGAAAGAAAACAAGGCCAAATTTTCTTAGAAAATGTAGCTCAGAAAAATCAGGAAAATATGGATGGACTGAGGTGGTGGGTTAGACATGCATGCACGCTCACTTTGTCTTCTTTGTCATTTCACTTATAACATCTGACATATATATAATTGATATAATAATTGAGCAATACCAAGCCCTTCATATTCATAATTCTGGTTTTCTTAACTCCCTCCCACTCTTTCCCCCAACTAACCCCGCCATTTTATCATTTTTTTTTTTTTTATTTTAGCTTAAAGAGGCACACCACTCCTTAATCTTAAGGAATATTTGTGGCATTCTTTAACATGTTTCTTAGTGGAGAAAAGAGTGTTGATTTTATCAATATTTCTCGCAATAATATTAGAATTTATTTTTTACGCGGTTGAGGACTAGTATTGTTGCACTCTTTGTCTTTGCTCCCCTTTTGTTTAAATCCAACATCTATCAAATTTTAGTGACAAAGCTTTTTATTTGTCAAATTAATCTAGTTTCCATTATTTTATTGGTTTTTTTTTATTAAAATAAGTGTCATTTACAATGATCCCAATTCGAACTGTATAAGTGGGGTTTATTACTTCTAATTGCATGAAGCCATTCACTAGTTTGGATTACAAATATAAAGCATAGTTTCATTCAATCTGTGTCAATATATTCATCACAATTTACAACAAAGTTAACAAATTCGTGTTTTTGTCCCAAACTGCACTATATTCTTATGTGTACGGCTCTCTCTTTTTACCGATTTTCAATAAAATCAACTAGAGATTTATTTTTATGTAAAGAGAGCCGCAAACGATAAGACAACAATTGATATAGATGGAATTTGATCTCAGGTCTTGAATACCAACCTTTAATACCTTTAGCCTATTAAGATAGTTGACATCCACTAAACATGAGAATTTGAATCATTAAAAACAATATTCTAGTACACTCAAAAGGGTTTTTTTCTTTTTTTTGAAAAAAAAGAAAAGAAATTAAAGAAGTTACATGTAGTATAGGTAATCTACTTGAGAGTACTTCACGAATAATGACCCAAAACATGGCTATAATTAAAGTACACAAAACATAGAATACAAACCACACAGTATCATTTTCTTATTTGGGAACCCCTAACCAAAAATCCTTAAATTCGTTAAGTCGTTATCATAAGTTCTCTAAGGATAAGAAAGCAAAAGGCGTCAATTCAATAATATTAGGAATGCAAATACAAAACAGAGAATGCATTTTAAAAAACGTTTAGCACGATTTCAGCAAAACAAATGAACTGACATCTACACAAACCATTATCATGCTTACAAAAAATAGAAAACACTGCTACAATGTCCACCGTAATAAGTGCCGTAGTCCATATCAAAAACACGCTAAGAAAGGATCAAAAGTGTTACACATTGCCAAAGAGCGGGAACAAATACTAAATTATTAACATGAACTCCGTAAACTGCAAATTTTATCACAAGATTCAACTTTCCCATCGGTCTTGCACTAAGCACTATGTACCTTTGCTCAATTTGATCTATGATTAACCACAGTTCATGAGTGGGTCAGATTATTACGAACCCCACATGGCTTATTTAGAACCAAAGATCAACCTATTATGATACCTATTATGATATGCATTTCAATGTTTAACTAGATTTCAACTTATTAGGCCTGACCTAATAGACTTAAGAGACGATCCATCTACAATGACACTTGTTAGCTCACTAAACCACTTCTCCTTAGATCTATAAATATCGAATTATGTGCTAATGATGAAGGGTGTTGTTCTTTTAAGTGTTTTCATTATGACAAACTTTGTTCCTAATGGGTTTGATGTTTAGATGTGTGTAGAGCAATATTCTTAGTTTCAAAGTAAGAACCCATTGAAGTTGTTTTGCACCAACCAAGTCTAGCCTACGCATAAGATATGGAGCACCCAAAGAAGAGCAGAAGCAAAACAATCTTTTTGATGGAGCTTTGAGGGAAGTTTAATTCTGCCACACTGACCTATTCCAATGAGGGGATGGTACACTGGATTTCGAGTGAAGCCCAAGCTTTGTGGAGCAAAAGAAGTCTAATTGCATGAGTGTGCTTTAAGGTGTATGTTAGCATGTGGGATAGTTGGTTCACCTAAACTCAAATCATGCTTAGCATCAAAATATATATTTTAAAGGAGTTTGTGCTTTGGAAATATTTATGCTAAAATCTATGTGATCTTTATATAACTTAACCCAATAATAGATCTTTTGTAAAAAAGATTTCCCTTGCTTTGCTCCTTATTTTACTTCCATAAGCACGGTGTGGATTTTGGTTTTCAAAGCTTGAAAAAGTATGGTAAAGTACAACTAGTTGGTATGTGTACAATAGATAATTAATTATGTACTTGTCTCCTTATTTTGGGCAATGTGGTGGGTGAAAGCCTATCAAGGCTTTGTGTATATAAGACACTCATCTTCACATTTCATAAATGCATGCAATTTACTGACCAAGTTTGAGAGCTTTTCATTGAAAATATTTTAAAGTGATAATTGCCACATTTCTTGAGTTGAGTTTGTTCCAATTATTATCCATTCCTACGTGCACTGGAGTTAATTTGTAACGTTGAGAACTTATTATATAGAGTTATGCAATAGGTAGAGAGAGTGAGTTGTTGAACTTTGAGTGAAGTTCTAAAGAGAGTAGTGATAAGTGACTTATAAGAGCTAAGTTAATGGGAAAGAGAGAAGAGAGAAAAGGGAACTCGTAGTTCAGATTGCAACACGAGAGGGAGAAAAATCATAATAGAGTATTTTAGGTATTGTCAATATAGTGGAGAGTTCAAAATTCCGGAGTAGGATCATGGTTTTTTTTCTTGAGATTGGCACAAGAGTTTTCAAATAAAAAATCTCTATTGTTCCATTCTGATTATTTGTTCCAGTTATTTAAATTTCCGCTAAAACGACAAATTTTCTCACTTTCAATTTACCCCTTTGGTAGTATCCATTTAAATAACAATTGATAAACACAAGATTTGCTATCACATAAGATAAGTACAGAGTACAATGTAGTTAGTATTTTTATGTCATGTGTTATATATCCTTTGTGCCATGGTGGCCTTTAATTTCAAGTAAAATGTTATGCAGTATATTCCTTTTAATTTATCTGAATTGATCTTAGTTAATATTCTGATTTACGTGTATATGTATATTAAGAACGGAGGAAAACATCATCAAGTGAGAAATTATTGGATCGTATCGACGAGTACTTTTCAAATATAATTTCCATAAATTTTACAAATATATTTTTTTATTATCAAATACTAGAAACCCAATATTGATTACAAGAATTGATAAAAAAATACTCTTTCCGTCCCCAAAAATTGACTCATTTGACTTTTTACGATTTTCAAGACAACTTTAAACTTTTCGAAGAACATATAGAGTGGACAATACAGTGACACTCTAAAATATTTTCAGTAAACATCTAAAGCTAAATGTGCGTACAATTATACGTCATCAGCTGTGAGGTCTAATCTCTAGATATACACAGAGGCATATTTGGGCATTTGGCAAATACAATGTGTCCATAAGAAATGAAGGTACAGAAAAAAAAATGTGAATCTCACCCCTTTCTACGTACCTTTGAATCGGATCCCCTTTTTCCATACATACGGACGAACTTAACCCCTAAGCTTCTGAGCATCCCCACGTCTTCACCGCCTATAAAACCTGTATCCTCCCCTCCCACCTCTATATCACACGCCTATCAGTATCTCATCCATAACATCAAACATTGTTTTTTTTTTCTTCTTTCTTTCTAATTCATGGAGGAGGAGAGAGAATTGAAAATGGTGGGAGGAGGAGGAGGGATCTTCCACGGCATAGATTTCTATGTTTTACCTGAAGGGTGTATCGCAGCCGTTGTTTCGTTCACGAATCCTCGTGATGCGTCCCGCTTCTCTTCTATTTCGAAAATCTTCAAGTCTGCTGCTGATTCTGATGCTGTGTGGGACAATTTTCTGCCATCCGATTACCGGGAGATTCTTGCTCGTTCCGACGGTGGCCTTTCTCTTTTGGTTTCGCTCTCCAAGAAACACCTATTCATGCGTCTCGCTGATACCCCTCTCCTCATTGATGAGGGTACCATGGTAATTTTGAATTTGGAAATATGAATATTCTTCCGCGCCAATGTTCTGGAAAAAGTGTGGAGTATTTGTCTTAATTTAAGAATTAATGAAAAGAATTCTGTTTTAACATTTGATAATGCAGTTTTCGGCGGTCTCTAATGCACATCTTTATCGGGGAAATGATATTATGACATCCCATATTGATATTGATATTGGCACACCCGTAAAAATTTGATAGTATCTTCATTTGTAAGTATGGTAACAATCAAATTTTTTTTGTCATCAGAGCTTTTCACTGGACAAATCAACCGGCAAAAAGTGCTTCACAATTGGTGCGAAGAACCTGTCCATTACTTGGGGCGATACACCAAAATATTGGACATGGCATCCTGAGCCCGACTCAAGGAACTTATCACTCTCTATCTTTAATGGCGTTTTGGTTTCTTATCTTTGTTAGTTGAGGAGTTGATAGATTTCCGGAGTTTTCTTTTTGTTGATTATGTTGCCTGTGAAATGAACAGGTTTTTGGAAGTAGCTGAACTTGTTAGTGTCTGCTGGCTTGAAATTAAAGGGAAAATCAGAACATCCTTGTTATCTCTGAACACAGATTATGCCGCTTACCTTGTCTTTGCAATGGGGAGAGGAGCCTATGGGTTTTTCTCCCCGGCAGAGGTTGAAGTCAAGACTGCCGGAGGCAATGGCAAAACCGAAAATGTCTACTGGGAGCCCCGGGATAGGTACCAAATCGTACCCAGGCGTATTGATGTTTTCAATCAGTATAGGGCTCACCAGGTCAGGGCTCAGCTGGCTGAAAGTGAAGATGAAACGATGAAACTTCCAAAGCGAAGACCTGATGGGTGGCTCGAGCTCAAACTTGGGGAATTCTCAACTCGGAGTAATGATGATGGAGAAGTGGAGATGACAGTGTTGGATGTGAAGGGTAGGAACTGGAAAGGTGGTTTAATTGTTGAAGGAATTGAGATCAGACCAAAAACGGCTTGAGGATTGAAAGGAGGCATTGCAGATCAAGCAGTTCCGATTTGTTTCTCTCGGAATTTCCAGGACGCTATATGTTGCTTAGATGTTTCTAGCTACTGTTCTTCAGCAATGTACCATCTTTTTTATGTGCTGTGTTTGATTTCCGAATAAGATCTGTTTTTTATAGTACGGTAGAGTTGTAATGTAGTGACGTAGAGTTGTAAAGTTTTTATCTTTAAATTTGTTATATAAAAAAATTATAAAAACTTTATATTTTAAAAATTTATATTGATATATATATTCAACAAGATCCTATTTTAATATATTTATTTTTTATAATTTGATGAGAATTTATTGTCAAACTTTTTAAATTTTGACTTTATAAATAGAAATAAGACAATTTTTAAGAAACTGAAAGACTATATGAGATCAATTGGTTGATCATATACTACATAAACTATATAAGGTAAATCAAGGAATATTGTAAATAATAAAACAGTAAACATTTGCTCTAATGTATTATCAATATATGGACCAACTGTAATAGTTTTATGCTGTTTTGTTATAGTTGCGCTAGTGTGGTAAAATTCTGACTCAAGAGGTTTATCCATGTTAACCTTCTAGCTTAGTAGAATTTCTTGCATGCATTTAGGCGTAGATGTTTAAAAGTAATTTGATTTTGATTCAAAGGAAAAAAAAATGAACAAAACACAAAAGCTTATTAAAGTAAATATAAAAGTATACTCATGCATGTATTAATATCTCTAAATATAGTCCTGTTATCATTGGTCCCTAAAATTTGAAATGACAGTGTTTGGTTTCTCAAGGTTAATTACTTTAGTCGTAGATTTGGAGGGTAGGACACATATATTCAAGATCCATACCAAAACCATAAGAATGGAACATATTTCTCGTGTCTTGCTCCACATAAACACATCTCAGTGGCATATCTTTACACAAAGGTCTATAAATTATAGTATTGTAGTTCAAACAAAGTCCATATCAAATATGAAATGGACCCTAAAGGATAATCATGTTCAAATTAATGATTGTTTATGGCTCCAACCAACCTAATAATTCTCCTTTTAATCTCGGATAATTTGCTATGGGAAATTGTGGCCTTGGTGGGAAACACCTTTATTTTCTTTTCAAGGATCTTATAGGGTCATATTACATATTAAGTGTGATTAAAATCACCTACTTTGAACCTAAATATAAATTTCAATCGATTTCTCAAACTATTGAAATTGATTCATTATATTGTTTTCATGCCTTTAGAGACTGAATAAAAGACAATGGCTAATGCAAAACTTCCTTAAGTGATACTTGGAGGCACTCATTACCTTTAATCTAATCTCATATAGTTATCAAAAAATATCTCGAAAACGTTGCATAAGTAACTTTTAAAACTCGGTCATTTCGGGCTATTTTGGATTCGATGAGAAAATAATTTTGTATTCTTACTATGATTACTAATTAAAATATCTCTAATTCTTTTATTTTGCAAAGTAATTATTGATTACTAATTAAAATTTAATAAAAATATGATAATGTGGAATTTTGTTAAGTTAATTATAATGTAAATTTATACAATATCAACTTATATTAATTTTTATAATAATAGAAGTAGAGAAAATAATAGTCAAATCAATGTGTAAAATATAAACTTTAATTAAGCTTTGTGTTCCAGTAACTTTAAGTTGATGAATTATGGAGATCTTATGTAAGGCTATAAATTTATACTCGAGTACAGGATATGATTGTTAAAATAAAGTAAAAGACTAATAAAATAATTTTATCAAAGTAGACATTGATACATATAGTTTTAATTTGTATATATATTGGATACAATAAATTTATTATATTCCAATAAAAATAATCCCTTAATATATAACAAAAATTATCTTTAAAATTAATAAAAATTAACATATATTGTGTTAAGAGTAACTTTTATTATATTAAAGTTTAATTTTAATTGAAATACGATAAATTTATTATATAATTTTTTGCTCCGTATACCCCGAAGATGTTGACAGAAAAAGACGAAAATACCCCGAAGCGCAGCCCTAATTTAAGATATCTCCCCATCTGATGTTTCTTGTTACTCTCTAGATCTCTCTCTCCTCTACTTCTTCAACAATCACCCCCCATTGGTCCTGTGATTTCTCCGGCACATAATTTTACAGGAAACTCAGACCTCCGTCAACGGCTCTAGTCAATCCCCGAGCAACAGCAGCTCAATCGCAACCCTCCGTTTCTGACCTGGTACTACTCAGTTTCTTTTCTCTTAATCATACTTTAGGATTTTAATCATCTTGATTTCTGAGTTAGTAATGTGTGTTATTTTGAGCTTAATTAGGCTGTAATAGTTTTCTGTGTTGTTAATTACACGAATTTGCAGTGCTGTTAAAAATCGAAACTTTAACTGTGTGTTACTGTGTCCTTTCATTAGGGAAGCTCTAAAGATTGGATTTTTTTTTTACTTTTCTATAGCTGAAAAATGGGTAGAATTGTTGTTTTTTTTAATAATGGTTGATTGATTTGTTAGTTGGTTGATTGATTAGTTAGTTGGTAGATTGAGGTGGGGAGAGGAGGATGTGGTTACTTGATTTTCATGATTGTATGGATTCCTCGAAAGCGTAATGGAACTATATAAGGTGGAATCGAATTAAATTATGGTAAAGAAGAAGAAAATGGTATGGCAGGGAATAAGGGGAACTACTTGGGAAAAGCGTGGAAGCTGGAACACATTGTATTGGAGCCAAAGCGTTATGTTGAAAATATACGAAGTTGTCTCTAGGAACATAGAGCAATTAATATGAATTTAGTGCTTGCGTCGAGCTTTCTAAGGGTAAAAAGTTGATTGATCTTGTAAGTGTTATTTAGGGTTGATAAATATGAGGCAGAGGAATAATCTTTTGAAGATTTAAAACCGAGCTTTTTTAAGTAGTCATAATCGCATTTTTTGATCGGTGAAGAGTTTAAAATTCTGGCTTTCATCGTTATTACTAATGTGTATCACTTAATCAATCCCCAAACTCAATCTAATTGCCAAAAGGTGGTGCTGGTACTGATCGTGGAAAATTTCAAGAAAGTGGTTTCTAACAAGGTGCTCTTTTCCTTTAGAAGTCTAATGTGAACAATTGCAAGAAAAATGTCCTCTTCCTAGCTTTAATACATCCTTCAAGAAATCAAAGGAATAGGCAAATAGATATAATGAACAGTATTTGATGACCAGGTAAGTTATTACATTGATTTATTGCATAACATGGTGATTCTTGCCCTTTTTATTCTTGACACCGTACTCCTCAAATGTAATGATTCTTAGCTACTTATTAGTGTTGAGCTACAGTCATCTGTTTATGAGTGTAAAGATTCTCTGCTTTGTCAGTATAACAAAAATTCAAGTTGTGAAAAAAAATATGGTTTGAGTGGAAATTATGTCCCTTAGTAAAAGTACTAAATTTTTCCTAAACAAAGAAAAATTGCCAAAAAAAAATATTCAATAACATGTATTCTATATTTCTACCTTAGATGCAATCGCTGTTATGAAACATGTGAACGTTGGCCATCAATCTATCTAAGAAGTGGGGATAATGAAATTTGAATCATATGCTATTTGAAACCCATTTACCACTTCAAAGCCCAAATTCATCACAACACCATCTTCTTTGTTGTTTTTAACCTCTCTGCAATCTTCCTAGGCACCACTGCCAATCTATGAGTACAAACGATCCTAGAATATGAATAAATGACCTGAATCAAGAATCACTCTTATCACATGGTCCAATTACTAGTTAGGTATGTCTTATGCGGATTTTATGTCCAATTACTTGTTAGGTATGTCTTATCAAGAATCTCATCCATATACACTGTGGGATGCAGCATAACCTAATAGATAATTCAAATTTCTCACATGTTCTTGAAAATTTTGGTATGTCTTATGAGGATTTTATGTACCCTTATGCCAC
The DNA here is from genome assembly GCA_026401315.1 of Dysphania ambrosioides. Classification (NCBI taxonomy): domain Eukaryota; kingdom Viridiplantae; phylum Streptophyta; class Magnoliopsida; order Caryophyllales; family Amaranthaceae; genus Dysphania; species Dysphania ambrosioides. Next base: position 4,428,720 of record CM048666.1, read on the forward strand.
ATCTCATCTCATCCTCTTCCCTCCCCTGAAGAAAGGAAAAACTAAAGCATCCCATAGCTCCATAAGAAAAGGTAACATATAGTTAGATTTGATGTGCCATGAAGTAGTATGTATTGTCCAAATTTTGGGATTTTTGTGTTTCTTTTTTTAAGAAAAAAAAATCTATGTATCTTGAAACTGATTCCATAACAATTGCTTGAATTCTCATTGTTAGATTTTGCTTGGTGAAGCTAATTTTTCTTTTAGGTTAGGATAGGATGGGAGAAGACATCATATACAAAGTATATAAACTAAAAGTTTTTTATATAATTTCTCAACCTTTAGAATATTAAAATTAATCTGTATTTTAGATCACAACATTAATGAGTACAATCTGGTAAAGCTACTTGTTTTAGTTTTACTCTGCTCTTTTCAGTTTTCACTATACCTTTTGTTTGTATGTCTTTGAATGAGAGAGTTCATTAAAGTGTGTATATTCTTACAGGTAACCATATCATATGAGAGTCTGTCAGTAGTTGTTTTGAGTTAGTGGCTGCTAATCAATGACATGAGGAGAAGACTTCAGAGAAGAAAAAAAACACTATTGTTCCCCCTGATTTATGGCTGATAATACGTTGACTGTTCCAGATTCTCTCATACTCATAGATCATTCTCTAGTTATTGGACAAGAATTCCCTGATGTTGAAACGTGCCGAAGAGCATTAAAGGATGTTGCGATAGCATTGCATTTTGACCTTCGGATTGTAAAGTCAGATCGCAGCCGTTTTATAGCAAAGTGCTCTAAAGAGGGCTGCCCTTGGCGTGTTCATGTTGCAAAATGTCCTGGTGTACCTACTTTTTCTATTAGAACACTGAACACTGAGCATACTTGTGAAGGAGTTCGTAACCTTCATCATCAGCAAGCATCGGTTGGTTGGGTTGCAAGATCAGTAGAATCTCGTGTGAAGGACAATCCTCAATACAAGCCTAAAGAAATTTTGCAAGATATTCGTGACCAACATGGGGTTGCTGTGTCTTACATGCAAGCCTGGCGTGGAAAGGAACGTAGTATGGCTGCCCTTCATGGAACATTTGAAGATGGATACCGATTCCTTCCTGCGTATTGTGAACAAATCAGGAAAACCAATCCTGGTAGCATTGCCACTGTTGTCGCAACAGGACAGGAAAATTTCTTCCAAAGACTCTTTGTCTCTTATGGGGCATCGATTTACGGCTTTATAAATGCTTGTAGACCACTCTTAGAATTTGACAGAGCACATTTAAAAGGAAGATACTTGGGAGCAATACTATGTGCTTCAGCCATTGATGCAGATGATACACTGTTTCCTTTAGCAATTGCTATTGTTGATACAGATAGTGATGAAAATTGGATGTGGTTTATGTCAGAGTTGCGGAAGCTTCTAGGTATCAATACTGAGAACATGCCTAGGCTTACAGTACTATCTGAAAGACAAAGGGGCATTGTCGAAGCAGTAGAGACACATTTTCCTAGTGCTTATCATGGCTTCTGTCTGCGGTTTATCAGTGAAAATTTCCGTGATACATTTAAGAACTCAAAGTTGGTTAATATCTTTTGGAATGCCGTGTATGCTCTTACACCTGCTGAATTTGAAAGCAAGATATCTGAAATGATGGTTGTGAATCAAGATGTTGTGACATGGTTTCAACAGTATCCCCCTCCACTTTGGGCAGTTGCATACTTTGAGGGAGTCAGGTATGGACATTTCACATTAAGTATCACAGAGTTGTTGTATAACTGGGCTCTTGAATGTCATGAGCTCCCAATAGTTCAGATGATGGAACATATTCGCCGGCAATTGGTGGCATGGTTTGATGAACGACGTGCTATGGGTGCGTGTTATAATTCCATTTTAGTACCATCTGCTGAGAAAAAGATCTCAGAAGCAATTGCAGATGCTCGTTGTTATCAAGTGCTTCGTGCAAATGAGGTTGAGTTTGAAATAGTATCAACTGAGCGCACAAACATTGTGGATATAAGAGCCCGGGTATGTTCATGTCGGCGTTGGCAACTTTATGGTATTCCGTGTGCTCATGCTGCTGCTGCTCTCATCTCTTGTGGACAAAATGCTCATATGTTTGCCGAGCATTGTTTTACAGTTGCAAGCTACAGGGAAGCTTATTCCCAAACTATAATGACTATTCCTGATAGGAGTCAATGGAACGAGCCAGGTGAGGGAGGTGCAGAAGGTGGAGGCGCCAAAGTTGATATTGTAATTAGGCCACCTAAAACCCGTCGACCGCCTGGTAGGCCAAAGAAGAAGGTGTTGCGTGTTGAGAATTTAAAGCGACCAAAGAGGGTAGTTCAGTGTGGTCGCTGCCATATGTTAGGTCATTCGCAGAAGAAATGCACATTGCCACTTTAAATTATTTATCGTTGTACATTTCCCAGGATTGTGGTAGAAATTATGGTACATTTGGTAGTATTGTTGCATCATTGAAAGTCGCTCAGCGGTTGTAAAGATAACTTATGGGGTTATCAACTTGTCTTTCTGTCACTATTAATCAGATCTACAAGAATCATAGCTTCAACTCAGGTTACTGTGATATGGGGTTAAAGCATGGAATCTGCGGACTCGGACTACCCTTGTGCTTTTTGGAGGAATCGGCTTTCCATTACAAAATGGTACATAGTATACATAGACTTCGTTTATGATAATTGATAAATGAGAATGTCGTATGAATTGGGAATTGTTAAATTTATTAAAAATTACATTTCACTTCACATTTTCTCTCAATTACTCTCTCTTCTCTTCCTCGCCTCACCATCAATCATATGCCGGAAATTTAAGGGCCACCTGCCATCCGCCATCCACCATCCACTAGCCACCTTATGCCCATCCCCAATCATCTTACTTCAATCTCTTATCTTCGCACTTCTCCCCACCACCAAACATACATCGGGTGCAACTTTCTAGTCATCAAGTAGACTAGAGGTAGTTGTCAATCCCACACCCACACTCGTACTTCTCTTTCGTTCATATGTTCAAGACTGCATCTAATTGAGGGTGTGTTGTGGGATAGGCTGGGCAAATGAGTGTGCTCCTAGGGCTACCCTGAAATATTGTTAAAGTCTTTCCCTAGGAGAACACTCATTTAGGTCTAGTCTTTTTTGGGCAAACTTAAATTATCCGTTTGTGAAGACTCATTTAGAACTAATCTTAGTTGTTTTCACCCTAAAAATACGGCATTTTTAGAATGATATATACTTTTTGTCTATAGATATCAGATGCCTAGTTAGTTCTTATGAGATGATTGAAAGTGGTACTTTGAAGACTTGGTGTAGTTGTCTAAGTAGAGGGAATTTGTATTGCTAGGGGGGTAATTTTTACCTTTTTAGGGCGTTTTTATTACTTCCTCTGTTTCTGAAAAATTACTACCCTTCCCATTATGAAAAGTTTCAAAACTAGGAACTTAAAAGTTTCTTCAAAGCTATATGACTTAAAATTACAACCCCTTCTTTTCTCTAATGTTCACTAATTCTTTCAAATGAAAGGAAATGGGTTGCTAATTTTGAAATTCAAGACATCTTGATTCTATCAAGTGTGTTGATCACTATTTCAATTCCTGGATTAGTGGTAATTAGTGTACATCAAAATTAAAAACTACAGTCTAATAAGGGAATAAAGAGTACAAGTCTCCTTTTTTTAAACCCTCCTTTTCAATTACTATTGTTGCCTTTATGAGATATGATATTGTTTAACCTCCACAACATGAAGAAGCCTGTAACAAATCATCATAGAAGATGTAGATGGTTGGTAGAGGGCAATGTGGTGAAAGAAAGACGTGGAAGAAGCACTAAGCATGGTGGAAGACAGTGTGGTAGATAAAATGAGGTGGATTTAAAGCCAAATTATCCTCCTTACAAAACACATTCAGCTGATGAGGTTGCATATGTCAACAAAAGAAAACCACCCATATGTTTACGCCTTTCTCGTGTGGATATTGAAAATTTGAGGCAAGGGAAATAAATCCAACTTTTTCATCCCTATTATATATCTTTCTTAAAAATCCACATCTTCCCATCAAAACCAAATATCTGAAAGAAAGCCCCCCACAACTGACTGGAATTAGTGGCCTCAAAACGGTTGATAGCAGGAGAAATGAGGCAAAAGAACAAGTTTGACAAGCCATCTGGAGGACAATCAAGAGAAGGATAGACGTGATCTACTTCAGTCTACTTTGAACTCAAGAATTAGAGCATAAAGAAGGAAAGTTGGTCAAAGAAATGTGCAATGCAGGGTTCAAGAAAGAACCATCTAATTGTCAAAAAACCTTACCACAAGAAATTGTTGTTTTTATCTAAGCTAAAATACATCCAAGTCTACATGAAACGAGGACAGTTAAGAAAAACAAATACCAAGAATCCAAAGGTGTAGCATGACTGCTAATCATATATTGGCAATATAAAGCATACCTTTACTAGATTGCAGAAAAAAACAGAGGGAAAGTTAACCGTCTTAACGGATCTAAAGTTCATGGTTATCTCAGCTGTTTAGCAATACGACCTACACGTCAACATGCATTTGGATATCTCAGCTTCAAAGTTGGAGTACAAGTATGACTATAATTATCCCAAAAAATCCTAAATTATGTATGACACATCAAAATATTCTTCCTCATAGTAAATCCATTGCTTCTCATCCATCAGTCATACATGTGAGGAAGAGGCCTCACGGCCATGAAAGCATCCACCATCTGGAAGTCAAAAGAACAAAGTTTGAGAAGGTAAAATTAGTTTCAATTACACTAAGATACACATGTTCGAGCCAGGGTTATTTATAGTGTAAAACAAGCAAATAGTGAATCCAAGCGAAAACATGAGCTGACAATTTAGAAAGGACCTTTCCTAGAAGTAACCAGAAACTCAAGTACAGAGTTAATGAGAGGTCAAAATAAACCCATCTCAAAATGAAAAGGACAATGAATTGAACACGCAGAATCTAGTGTAAACAATAATGACCAAATGAACGTTTATAAAAATTTTCATGATAACTGATCATCTTCCGACATCATACCAAAAAATTTCCCCTATTTCAGTTTTTCACCCCATCTTCCGTGCATGTTTGAGGGTCGTGTTATGAGGGTAGGAATCCAAGGTGAGAAGGACAATGATGAACTCTGCCAAATTCACCTTCAGGTGAGAGTCATCATGTGTCTAGTGTCAGAACGAGGAGAGGATTCACACCCATAAAGAGGCTTAATTTACTTTTCCACACCTAATTATCTTGCGGGGATGTATATTGTTATAATTGACTTTTCACCTTTATGTATGTCATGAGCGCAGCAAAAAAAAGTCATCACATGCAATACATTGCTTCTGGATTACCGTGCAGATTTCAGAGCAAAATTACATAAGCTTCCTGAACAATTCATATTAAAAGTTAAATCATTACACATAAAGCTCACCTCTTCAGTCACTGCTGCCCGAGCTCGTTGATGTCTGTCAACCATCTCTGTCAAAACTTCAATGAGATGTTTCTTTACCTCGCCTGTCAGCATCCTTCCAGCACCGTATTCCTGGAGAAACAAGATTAAGCATCTCATGAGGAAGAAAAAAGATTTAAAAAAGAGTGAACCACCAACTTTGCAAAAGATCCAGATACCCGGACCAATGTGATGATTATCTTACTGTTTTTATGCGCTCAAGCTCAGCATCATCCTCCAAGAAAAAGCCAAGATACTTGACAGGTATGTCAACCTGTTTAATACAAGAGCAAATCATATACTGTCTCAGTTAGAACTTAAACAAAGAAGCATGTACATTATCGCATACACCATTATCTAGATTATTAAATTTACACTTCATCCTACCATTACAGAGAACAAAACAGAGATAGAACGAGAGGAAGTTACTACAGTATGCGCAACAGGAAAACAAAAAGTTAATCACCTCTAGATTAGCTCCATACTTTCGGTGATTTTCAATAGAATCTTGCCCACCAGAAAAGGCATATCGATTCACCTGCACCAGCAAAAGAATCACTTATAGCAATTACAATAAAGCAGTTTGTAAAAGTTCCAAAACTCACTATGTAGCAACAAATAAAGATACCCATGAAGAATAGCACCTTTTAGCTGAAGCAATATGGTAGCATCTTGATGGAATAAGGATCTACTCAGTCAGGAAGAACTAAGATACGCCATCCCTTCCCAATAAGATACTCCAATACCAAAAATAATACCGCATTCCAATTTTAAGCCATGCCAAACATTGAGCTACATTTTTAAATAATCAAACATAGACTTTCCATATTACCCAATAAATACCTGTAACTAAGATTGTCAAAGAAAGCTACATAGTTATAGGGGAAATGTCACTTAAATGAAATGAAGGACGATCTTGTGGTATATAAACTCAAATCAAACATGGTCTATTATTCAAAGGACAGAGTGATTACTGGTTTTTTTTTCATTTTTTTTTATCGAGGGAGAGTCCACCGGATCTATGTGGTGAGAAACCTTTTTTGAATCAGACTTCATATATCTAGCCTATCTCCGAGGCCTAATCGCACAAGGTGATTACATATCACTGGTATTTCTCCAAAACAATGAAGATTGTTTCATCCATCAGACATAATAAAGTTACAACTCAGTTTGATCTAATCCAGTCAATGCACCAGAAAGATTAAAGAGGTGGTAGCTGATGTGTTAATTACAAACCTTATTCTTGATGTCCCTTGCAGAATCAGTCACAAATATAGCAGAATTAGGATCACTTCCAGACATTTTCCCAGCCTCTCCCTGTAAGTGTCAAAACATTCATAGAGTTACTCAAACACTATACAACACATGAAGTCCTATGTATAATTATCATGTAACACAAAATATGCATAATGTTTGAAAAGCCACAGCTAAACAAATACAAAAGTTTTCAATGCAACTTGAAAAACATAGTATGTTTTATTCAAAAAAAAATTCTCACCAGAAAAGCAAACATTATGGAATAAGGAAGGGTTTCAGATGTTTGGTATCATTAGTTGGAACTTGGAAAATAAACCAGGAAAATGTAGTAACATATATATACCAACAAACAAGAGATCAGCCAGGAGAATGTCAATAAAGGAAAATATATACATCAGGACAAGAATCTAACCATGGTACAATGTTCTAAAAGTGATGGTAATTCTAATTATATTAAAGTTGTGAATATTTAGGTATCCTAATGTAATCTCTGTACAACTAGAATTTTGACTCAATGCATTGAATATATATCGTGTAATGGACAAAACCCTTCTCAGGGAATTACCCCAAACCTAGCCTCATCTGATTGGAAGATCATCTTGAGCTTGACTTCAGGTTGTTTGGAATTCATGTGATATTATCACCTAAGGCAATGTTCAGTTAACTTATTTAAGGAGAATAAGTACGTACTACATAAGCTATCAAATCAGACTAGATAAAAAAAGTTCAGATCATATCAAGAAAGTTCAAATCGAATCTCATCAAAACATCTTATTGCTTATAAACTTAATAATACAAGTTCAGAAAACATAGCCTAAGTTCCTAAATTTTGCACAAGATTAGATAGATAAGATATTACCCAACTAAGGTCATAGAATCCAAAAGCAGTTAAAATACACAATCATTATCCACTTGAGCCTTGACAAGGTTGCAAGACTTGCAACAGCTGAGGCTTGAATTTAGCACTTACAGCGCATTGAAAATTCCATGAGGCTGACACCTACAACGATTTGGTATACTAGTTATGTATACTGAAGAAAAGCACGTTCAGGTTGTAATTCGTTCATTCCTAAAACAAAGATGGGATCATATGAAATTGAACCTGGCTTATGGCAATATCAAGAATTTTATAATGTCAGCCGCCTCCTGGAACTTGAAGAGGACATACTCGAGGCTTGAAGGGCAGGCATTGATGGTGATGGAAAAAGAAAAGGCACTGGGAATATCTCACAGCATAATATCACCCTTATGTGTAATTGCTCTTGAGCATCAGTGTACGAGCAATTTCATCCTTACTTTTGAAGGCACTGCAGGCTTTCTAATCACGCCTATATGTTGCTCAGACTCAGATACTAGCATCAGTATGTGTCCCAGTGTATGACATGACTAGTTTTTGAAAATTGCTTAATTTTGGTCTAAAATAAAGGGTCGAGTGTCCCATGTCACAAGTTCGACCCGGTAATTCTGAGGTGCAATAAAGAGTCAAGTAACAGAGCTGAGCAATAGTGTTGTTCTATTGTTTCCAGCACATATTGCTCATCAGGAGATACTGAACCCTACTATGAAGCCAAATATCTTACTTTTTATAAAAATTAGCAACAATGCTTTAGGTGGAAGCCATTGGTATCTATAGACGCATGAATAGAATAATACCAAAAATAACAAGTTCCTAGCACATGTCGTACATTACTTTTTAATTGCGACAATCACTAAACCATGAACTAATTATTTATATAATAAGATTCACTATCAAAACAGCCTTGACAATGACAAGAACCTAAAAGTATACATACACTAGAGAAAGACAAATGTTGACCATATGTTCATATCAATATTTTTTTTTATTATACCAAATATAATAAGAGACCACCAAATTAGCAAGGCAATTATATTTTTTTTCTATGCATGGAAATTAAGGATATCTTGTACCAAAGTAAAACCAGAATCTTTTTTTTAGAACAAGAACTCTAGGTGATCATTAGTTCTTCGTTTTACCGACCATTCCCTAAAATGCTCAACATAAGAGTACCTAATTCAAAATGCTTCCTACAAATATTAGTAAGATTCAATGGATATAGCTGCTTGAAACGCTATATTACCCTAAAAATCAGTATGACCATTGCTCCTTAAAAGACACTAGATATACATATCTTGGGTCAAAAATACCTGAAGTGCAGGAAAGAAGGAAGACTCAATCAAAGCAGGTTTTTGATAATTTAACCTAGGAGCAACATCTCTTGCCATTCTGAAGTAAGGATCCTGAAAAATGACAAAATAGAAAAAGAAATTAGAAAAGTTTGTATCCACAGAGAAATAAGAATGGATATAGTTGTAAAGCAACAATAAGAATTGAATATTTATAAAGCCCAACCTAAGTAAACAATACGCAATATAGAGCAATAAGACCTGGTAACTTCAGCAATATGCCCTTTTTGGAGAACAAGCAGTAAATACCTGGGCTTGACATCCTTCAGATCAGTCAGGACTTCCGCCCCTCCACAATCCCCTCCAACCCCCCTCATAAAACAAAACAAAATGTGGAAGGGGAAATAATTCAGAAGATAGAAGAATGCTATGGGTGAAATATCAACATGATGTCCTAAACCAAAGCTCAAACTCCTCGGGCATCATTTGGCCAAATCACAGATTCAGACTTAAAACTAACATCATACTGGAATTTAAGCCAACATCCAACAAAACAAAAATAATTACAAGATTTCAGGCCAATTGCATCTGAACAACCCATCCAAAAAACAAACAAACAAGTGGTAGCAGGACAATCAATTACAGTTGCAAAAAATATAGACAAAATGACAAGACCAGATAAAGAGACTAAACCTGGTCAATTGCACAAGGAATCAAGCAACGAACATTATCTTGGCCAGCAAATAAGTGCGGAAACGAACTGGAAAAAGCAGGAGCTGCCTGCACCAACAAGAATGTATCAAGCCAAAAGATTCGACAGCAAAATACCCTGGAAACAAAGATTAAACAAATGACAACTTCTACTGATATGCTATGAATATATAATAGCTCGTTTCACTATGAGTGGAACTCATCCTAGTTCCACAATATTGATTACACTGCAATGGACCACATAAAATAGGGACCAAGCATTAACTCAATCATTCCAATCAGCACATAAGTAACCTTAGCTCCAATAAGATAGCATATCAAAGAAAGAGCAATTGCTACAATGGTAACACTATCTTGAATGGCAATGGCCCATGTCACAGTAAGGAAAACTCTCTTAACAATAACCAAAATCTAAATATACAATAGAGAGTACCTCAGTTGTTGGAAAAAATACTTTTCCAATGTGATCTTCATTAGTAAAACCAAATATACCAAAAACCTGCAATAGCCACTCAAAACCAACTCATGATATCCATGTTAAACATCTGAAGAGTACATCCTATCTTAAAGGCAAAAAATTACCTTGTTGAGTGTGACACACTTGGCAATTTTGATCATGTTCCAGTAGAAAGTTCTGTAAAAGAAGTTTATACCAGTGTAAATAGCCTTGAAAACAATGACCTAAATAATAAACGTCCTCAAAAAAGCTAAAATAAAACAAACTACAATCAGAACATTAATTACATGAAGTGTGTCCAAGAAATGAATCTTTATACTTACCCACCAACATAGTTAAAGTCAGTGAAAATGAAGGTTCTGGACACATCAAACCCACAGGCAATAATATCCTTAGCATTTTCACGTGCAAGTCTAATGCTCTCCTCAACAGACAAGTTCTTCCACATGCACTTCTCATCATCGGTTAACTGAATCACCAAGGGCACCTTAAAAGCCTCCTGCAGATACCTATATCCTTCAACAATTAGCAAAGAAAAAATTGCCCAAAAAGAATATTGTGGTCATTGGCTAGATTCATCACAGCAACGGCCTTACTCTTACAAGAAGGTATTAAGAAACAGGAAATAAGTGAAGAGACTTGGTTCTAGTTCAATCACCAATCTTCTAGAAATCAAGAAAGGCCATGATTATGTTGATTATCTCTCTGAAAATTAATAATTCCACAAATTTTAAACAGAGTACTGCAAACTCAAGAACAAGATAACACTGAAAGAAATTTTCTTTTATTTACTACTTCTACCCTATCCCAATTGGAATTTAAAATAAAAGATGTAATGCATTAAGCTTATCCGAAAGGGAAAATTCAAAACTAAATTTGATCAATACTTGATATCACCACAAATTTATAAGGGAGTACCTCCAAGCATGACAATGAATGATGTGTTGTAACTACATATCCAGGCCTAGTAAGGTTAGGTATGATTTACCATTCTCTTCTCAAAATCTTTTCTCATTTTATTGTGTACTAGCTTAGCTCTCATTGGTGAAGCAAAATTATCTAATTTGAACAAACAGCTTAAGTGATTATCTGGATCTCATGTAGGTTATGAAGGTTTCTCACCAACTAGCAGCTATGGCTAGCTACTGTGCAAGAGTTTTCTGCTGGAGTAGTATTCATAAATCAATACTCTTGTTTACAGAGAAATATCATTAACAAAAAATTGCAAGTTTCTTAAATTAGAGTCATATAATTGATATTAATATGTTGAATGCAGGCATAATTCACTCAGAAGTGAATCATGACTATCATAACCAGTAGCTTGCTAATTTTTTTAGGTAAAAGTATGATTTATGTGTAGTTTTGAAATAAAAATCTCACATCAATATTAAGCTAAGCTATTCTAACACCAAGATTGATATTTGTGATGGTAAACTGACTATTTTCAAATCCAGCACAATCGTGCTATTTACATACACTTCTTCTAAAACCCCTAACTGAACTGTAATTCCCCCTATACATACTAGAGTGAATAAGGCACCCAGCTAAAAAATCCGCAGATAAAATCAGCATAGTAAGGTAATATCGGTTATTTCTGTCATAAGACCTATTTTGAAGCATATTTTCAGGGTGTTTTAAAGGCATTTTCATATTGGTTAGGTGTATTTAACATGCTTTTGTCAAGGTTTTACTTCACTTGGCGTTATATGGAGGGTTTGTTTCTAGTGTTTCTGATTGATTTCAGGAATATTAAGGCAATCCCGAAGGAGTAATGAAGGTTTAACCATCATAAAATTGGTTTACAAAGCCTTGGTGTCAATCTCGAAGAACACGTAGGTGCGCAGAGCTAAAAGTACAAGGCAGGAACAAAACAGGAAGTTAGAGGTTAGGCATGGACGAGTCAAAAAAGAGGAGCCACATCCGTGTTTGTAGTAGATACATCCGTTTTTACCTCAAAAAGTAAATTCCGACAGGAAACTCATTTTTAGCTGGAGACCCGTTCGTGTCTAACTCCAAAAGTGCAGTTCTAAATGAAAACTCATTTTTAGTATTAAGAGAGCAAGACACATCCGTGTCAGCCTGATTTTTACAATTTTCTCTATTTAAGCCCATTGCAATTCTATAGGTTCTAGGTTTAATTGAGAACATTATTCTCTCCTCCTCTTAGATTTCCATGCTTTTGGAGCCTCTTTTTTATCATTATTCATACTTTTACCATTGGAGACTCTAGTTTCATTCTTTTAATTACGAAGTAATATCTTTTCTCCTCTCTTTCTCTTGTTTATATATTTTATATTTTGTTTTATTTCTTTAATCATGTTAAAATAGTTTATTATTTCATAATTACATTGAACCCTAATATATATTAATGTTATGATTTAATTTTAATCCCAGTTTAATTGTTTATTATTCTTCTTACTTTAGGATTGGCTTTATTCTCATTATTCGGCAAGACGTAGTATCTTGTGATTTTGTTAGGACTTTTAAAATGTTATATAAAATTTCTTTAAATTGCATAACTCCACAATATTAGGCATGATTGCATTGTTAAGAAAATCATTAACTCTCAAAAGACATATTTGGTATTGATATAAGGTTCATCGGTCCTATTGAACATAACTTGATTAATTAGGGACACAGTGAAGATTGCATTGGTATATATTAGTAGGGATACTTAATCATAGTCTTAGTTTATAGATTTTTTAGTTTATTATACCATAGTTCACCGAACCCGTTCGTTTGATTGACTCAACTTATGCGACTCACAGCAATTCGATACATTGTGGAATTCGACCCTTATGTGCCTGAATATATAGTAGGAATAGTAAGGTAATTTTTATAGGTTTGTAACGACCTTATCATTCTAATATTACCTTAATTAAGGAAAGATTTTCTTGTAGTATTAGAGTAACATTAATATCTCAAACTTTGAAGACAATAGTGGTACACTGTTACAGATATTGCAAACCCTTCAAAAATGACCCTTAAAGCAAAATCACAATAAGCTAATCTCCCTTCTTATAACACCTCAACATAACAATGCAACACTAAATTCACACGATTTGAACAATCAACCACAAAAATAAACAGAGATCATCACCCAAAAGCTAAAACTCAAACACCTCCACTTCAAGCAACACTTTATGCAGCGAATGCAATAAAACAAAGAAAAAACCAATTTCACAAAAACGCACAAAAAAGAGAGAATAGATAAGGTGAAAAAATATTACTTAGTGAACATGAAAGGGACCAAATGTCCCAAATGCAGCGCTTCAGAGGACGGTCCACGCCCAGTATACAAATAGAATTTCTCACCTCGTTCGTATGCATCAAGTATCTCACTCAAATCACTACAAAATCAAACACCAAAATCAGACAATTAATCGGTGAAATTGAAGAAAAAGTGAGATTAGCTAGAGATAGAGCAAGAGACCGGTGAGCGAAGAAGACACCACGGCGGAGGAAGACATGAGCGGGGCGGCCAGTGAGACGTTCAAAGCGTTCAATTAGAGCAGAATCAAGGCGTTGGCAGCCGAATTGATCGATGAGTTTATCATAGTCAATTTTTCCGCCTTCTTTGGCGGATACCTCCCACGGAGTAACTACTTGGCCACCCTCTTCGACCTTCATCTTCTCATCGCCATTCTCCATTGGAAAGATCAAAGCAAGAATCAATCTGGAAAATACAACAAAACATATGCTCCATTAACAATTCACATATACAAATCATAGCTTCTACAATTCCTGCCCTGAACCAAATAAAAAATGCTAGAAAATCAACAAAATTACCAATCAAGTTTATGTTTTTATCTACTCAAGAAGCCTGATAAATTTCCTCACACGCATTTAAATTCCAATCGTAATTTACAACATACCTATTTTCACATTTTCAGCGACTAAAAACTAGTAGAATGCACAATCAAACAATGTGACAAGCAAAACAAGGATTAAGTGGAAAGGCGGACACAAGATTTTTTGTCTGGTGAGTCACAATCGATAACCAAATATGTTCAAAGAGTAAAATACAACCAAATGTTTAAAGAGTACAAAATACAACCAAATGTAGTAGTGCAATGACATAAACCTAAAACACAAACTCAATAGAGATTAAGTAGTTAGATATTTTGATACAAACACTTCCATTTTGATTTAAACACCTCAAACTGCCTAGAATCGAGAAACATCCTCGGTGACGGTGATCAATCTGATCATAGTTAATGATTTTGAAAGGTTCCAACCCACAACTTTCTTTCAAAAAAGGCTAGAGCCTACAAGCCACAAATTAACACATCTAACATGAAATAATTAATAATTTTCTAAAGCATTTCTATATTATTGTATAGCTCATATTTCCAAGTAATAGCTCATAATTTCTTCACGAAATTATCCAAACATATTCTGATAATTTCCAGGTAATTATCTTATTATCCAAACATTGAAACATATCCAATTATCCAAACGTATGAAATTATGATCACATATAACATATTCTGATATTCACATTGATAAATGATAATTAGGAAATAATTATTAATTTATTATACAAATTTAAAAATAATTGAAATAATTAATTAAAACCTAATTCTTAAATTCAAATAAGAGTTATAAGACATTAAGACATTACCTAATTACCTTGTGTAGTTGTGTGTTGCCGACTTGCCGTGTTGGGGACTATGGGGAGTGGCCGAGTGGGGACTGGGGAGCACGGAGCACCGCCACACCGAAGCAGCCTGCAGTCGTGCTGTCCGCTGTCGCCTGTCGACCGTCGTAGACTCGTAGTGTCATGGTCTACTGCCTGACTGCCTGACTGCCTACTGGGAGTCTGGGAGGCCGCCAGGGAGAGGGAGGTCGTGCAGTGGGTGGGCGGGTGGCAGCCTGGCAGGGTGGGTGGGCGGGTGGCAGCCTGGCAGGGTGGGTGGCGAGTGGCGACTGTCTCTGGCGAGGATTTCTGGAACTCTGGAAGTAAGGAAGGGAACTAGGGATTTAGGGAAGCTGGGAAGGAACTCTCGGGTAATCGGGTAGGGAGGAATTTCTGATTTTTTTTTTTTTAAAATACATCAAAAAAAATTTTGGGACCTGGTGAGTCACGTGGATTCGTTCGGTACAAAACCCGGTCCGCCATTTTATTATTTAGAACCCTAGGCAGGAGAACAATACGTGAGTAGTAGCAGCTGAAAGTGGAGGGTTACGATTGAAGTACTACGAATCGGAGATTGATTGGAGCCGTTAATGGAGGTCGTAGTTGTAAGTAAAGTTATATTTCGTCAATGAGGATGGAGAGTGTTGAACAAGTTTAACCGCTTAGGGGATAGAAAGATCCCAAGGAGGGGTTTAGGGCTGTAGACCGTAGTTTGGGACTTTGGGGAGAGTGTCAATCTAAGTTTGGTTATTGGTTTTGCAGCGTTTTCCCTTCATCGGGTCAGCTGGCTGGGTGTATTTTCAGCGTATAAGTATATACGCATACATATATCGGTATCTAAATTCGTATATATATTTTTGTGATTATTTGAGTAGTATATGTATTGAGTTGATACTTGTTTTTTTATGATTGGTATATAGAAGTAAATTATATTTATTAATAAGAGGTAGTTTTGTAAGTGATTGTGAACGATTAAATGAAGTTCAAAGGAATTATTTAAGGAGGTTGTCCGAGTATATATTTGAGATATGCAACAATGCATATCTTAAACAAAGTTAGAATTCAAATATTTCTTTAAAATTTGGATGCTTTCAAATACGCTCTTACTTCCAAACAAGTTAGAATTTGAAACGATTCATCTGACTGTTTGATGGATCTTAATCAAAGTAGGCACACATGCTAGGCTAGGTCCGCTCAATTTGCTTAATTATCAAGTATAGGAAAAGTTTTTCTATCAAGGAGGACAAACTCCATTTGAAGGCAAGGCATATGTCAAAGAGGGGCAAATTGGACAAACTAAATAAGGCTACCATATAAACATGGGTTGGAATCCATGTGAGCTAATTCAAGAGTCCATGGCTAGCAATCCATCAAAGGAGCTTGTCCAGGATACATGAGAAGATGGAATAATTGGACTTGGCCTATCACCTCATGGTGGTTCATTATCTTGGTATACGCAAGTCCACCACTTCATAACACTCTCCTTATTTATAAATACTACATTTATGAGCATTTAATGTATGCAGTTCATCAACCAAAAAAACACAATGGTTAGGATTCTATCTTAAGCAACATTTATCGATTTATACATCACCTAGAATCCAAAATTTAAAACTCATAATACTCTGAAACATTTTTAATGAATTAACATCACATAGGCATCATTATTAAGGGAAGAAGATAATGATGCAATTGATAACTGAAATTACAGTAAAATGAACTGATATTAAGGCTTTCGAGAGGCTAATTCCCTAAAATGCTACCTAATTACTTAATGATTCTCAACATAATCCCCCTCGTCCCTGATTAGCTTTATTCATACAGTTACTACTCTCTTAACTATCTTCTTCCATAAGTTACTAGTAACAAGCCATTCCCTAAACTGAACTTCACAACTATTAAGAAACCACACAGCCAATTTTTTTAACTAAGAAAGGAAAATGCCGTTTACTCACATATTCAGTTCTTGAAAAACTTTTGTAGCAAAGCCTTGTCTGCATCACTAACATTACGACTAGTGAGTAAGCCAATAAATAATAAACAAGTGTCCACATCAGCCTCAAAACCCTTGCCAGTCATGAGGCTGAGAAGCTCCAATGCCTTACTGACATCATTCCCTCGAAGAAATCCTCTAATAATTGTATTGTATGTGCACTCATTTGGAAGACATCCATTATCCTCCATTTTTTCTAATAATTCATTGGCATCCTTCAACAACCCTCTTTTACATAGTCCTTTGATCAATACGGTATAAGTATGTACATTTGGCAGTATCCCCTTTGCCGGGAGAGAAGAAAAGACATTCACTGCTTCTTCAATTCGTCCAGCTTCATACATGCTATCAATCAGGATAGTGTATGTGAAGATATTTGGGGTAACTCCAATGTTCTCCGTATTACTTAACATTGCCAATGCCTCATCAATCTGTGCATTCTTACACAGGCCACTAAGCAATGAATTCCAAGTGATTACATTTGGTTTTAGTCCTTGAATTTCCATTTCCTTGAAAAGTTGGTGTGCATACGAAAGCTGATTGTCCTTACAAAAGGCATCAATAAGAGTGTTATATGTGACAACATCAGGGGTCACTCCTTTAGAGGGCATAGCCTGGAAGAGGTCCAGTGCCTTGTCCACCTTTTTGTACTTGCAGTATCCATTGATAAGGCTACTGTAAGTAACTACACTAGGTTGGCATCCATCTTTTAGCATTAAATCCACAAGCTCTTCTGCCTGATCCATTTCTCCACGCAAACAATACCCATCTATCAGAGCACTATAAGTAATGATATTGGGAACCAGACCTCTGTTAATCATGTAGTCGAATATGTCCTGCGCTTGAGCAACCTTGCCTTCTTTACAATACATGTCAATCAACATGGTGTAGGTCTCAATATCAGGAGTGATTTTGTTTTCCAACATCTCAGTCAACATATTTTGAGCCTGTTTCGAATGTCCCAAAGTGCACAAACCCCGAATCAAGGTAGCATAGGTTACAACATTAGGGGAAATGGACTTGGATTTCATATCCTTAAAGAGACGGAGAGCCTGAGGTAATAGCTGGTCTTTACAAAGACTATCAATAATAGTGTTATAAATGACAACATTAGGCATACAATGGGCATGAGACTGCATATTTCTAAGGAGTTTGAGAGCACCAGCACTATCCCCAGATCTACAGAGAGCTTTGAACATAGTACCAAAAGTAACTAAGGTAGGTTGGAAGCCAAGCTTGACAATACGGTCTAATAAATGAACACCATGATTCAAAAGATTGGAATGAATGAAGCCATTAATGAGGGTATTAAAGGTGACAATGCTAGGCTGATAGCCAAGCTTAAGAATGGTAGCAAGAACAGAAAGCCCGAAATGAACAAGACCTAAACGACAGTAGCAATTGGCCAAAGTATTAAGGGAATAAATATCGAGAGACAGGGGACGGATACCACACAACCGCAGCTGCCGAAAGAGAGAAATCACAGTGGAGAAAGGGAGATGGGGTTTCATCTTACACATACCACTAAAAAGCATAAAGAAATAAATAGTGGAAGGAAGTGGTGTCAAGGATTTCATTTGACGGAAAAGGGAAACAGGATGCTGAATATTGGTAAACCCTGATTTGGATTGTTGTCTAACAGATCGAAGGAATAAATGGGGGTCTTCAAAACCCAGAAACGTAGCGGAATTGGAGAAAAAGTAAGAATTGGGAAGGAGGAGATTATTTGCTGCAATGCACCGAAAAAGAGAAGTGGAAGAGATGGACAGAAGAGAAGCAGCAGCTACACTTCCAGTTTTACTAATCGTCCTCATTCTATCTGGAAATTTAATGCTCACTGAAATGTTGCTTATTTCTCAACTTCTTGTTGAAATTCGCTCTCAAAAACTTCACCAAACTAAGAAAACTCAAGTACTCAACTCATCAACTGAGCAGTTAGTAAAATTTTCTGTCTAGTCACTAGTGGATGAAGCAAGCAAGTGAACCAGTGAAGTAACAGCACTCCTTCGGGGCAGGGCCATTGGGCCAAGCCAAGCCATAGCCCAATAACAAGGTGGACATGCTATGGGCCACAATTCATAAGTAACTATTGAATCTTTAATCTAATCGGTTCAACGATATATTACAAGGCGGGTCAGATCAATAGCCATGTTGATCAGATGTGTAAACATATAAACAAGGCTAATTGACGAACAGAATTATAAAGTTATCACACTTATGAGTTTGTGCGGGTTTGGATAGGGTGAGGGTGAGAGGACCCGATTAGATAGTTAGTATTAAAAATGTATGCACATAAGGTAGTCTAATCCGCATTATTTTTATTATTAGTCTCTTGAATCTCATATTAAGGCATATTTAGTAGTAACTTAGACATTTAGGTAGTGATGAGTCTGATGAATAAAAGCTATTTATCGTTTTAATTGTTACTTTGTATAGTTTGTAAATTAACATTCATATGTTTTTTATGTATCTTTTCCATAAATCCAACAACAAATTTACCTCTCACTAAAAAAAATCATAACTAATAGCTACTCCTACCATTTCTTTATACTTTTTCCATATTCCTTATTGAAAAAATTTACGAAATTCTTCTCACTTTGAATATATTCTACTTTAGTCAAAAATTATGACCATTTTATCCTTATAAATTATTATTTTATTCTTATTCGCCTTTCCCCTAAATTCAGGTGTTTCAAACTCTTTCATTTACTCATTTAATTCACATAAAAGTACCAGAATTAATACTTATGATTTCTCTCTCTCGAGATTCCAAATGAGAAAGTAAAAAACCGGAGAGAATACTTGTAAAAAAAAAATAATAGAGAAAAATGAATCTTTGAGCCTATCATTAAGTTTTGATTTAGTTGTAAACATACTGCATCGATTAACTTTGAGTAAATGATCCTTAGCCAGTTCAATCAGGTAAGCCATTTAAGTCACTGGATACAACCCCACCATGCATATAGTTGGAGGCGTGGAGCCTAGAAATCATATGAAATGCCAATCTTATCGAACTATCGAACCCATTCAATGAACAAAATCAACACCCGTACTCCGTATGCACTTTGAGATTTGATCCTTCGGCGGCCCACTCATGATTGTTCAAGCTATTCAATGGCGATATTTTTCCTGTTCTTCAATATACAATTCCACGGCAAATGCAGAACGTATTCTATTCGATTATCCTTTTTACGAGGGCCAGGTAAAAGTTGGTGGGAAATGGATATCAATTGGAAAAATGTGGAGGTAATATCAATTTTCACAAACTTCCTCTCTCAAGTCCTCACTTCGCTTTCTCATTTGATTTTTAATGCTTACATATCGGCTATCGCATCGATGTAGTAGAATATTGACTTATGGTCATGAATTATTGGCTTAAACTACTTATATGGACCCAACAACACTTTACAATGACTAGAAATTGAGTAATGCACATATTGGTAATAAATTATTTTGTTAAATCTTTTAATTATAAAAAAAGTGAAAATTTCCTAGGTTTTATAAAATTACCATAAAAAAATTTAATTGGGATAATATTTTTATATCACATTAAATAAAAAAATTATTATAGAAAATTGTAGAGGAAATATGAAATAAAGAGAAGAAATAAATGTAGTTTTAAATGATTTAGGAATTTTTATAGTTATATAATTTTCTATATATAATATTTTCTAATATAATAATAATATAAAGTAAAATAAAAAGTAAATGACATCATCTTAAAGAAAAGACGAATTTTTTTTATTATAATAAATTGATATGTGGTAAGTATGACGTTAGTATGAGTTTTGCTTTAGTAATAGTTATAGATGTCTTGATAATGTCTTGATAATGTCTTGTTATTTTTCTAGACCTATATGGTTTATCATTAAGTGGGTTATGATTTGAACTAGTGTCATATTTGTATAAAGAAATATTTCTTACGAAGTACTCCTCTATTCCTTAATGCTATTTACAATTTCATTAATTATGTTCCTTGAAATTATTCACATTTTTGCTTTATTATATTGTTATTATGGTATTATTATTTTCAAGGACCTACTACTCGGGGATCATATCTATTTATTTATTATATTTTCTTTTAAACTTATAATATATTTTTTTTTAAATAAGGAATCAGGCACACAAAAGACACTTTCATCAATAACCACGTAGACTTATTCAAATGAGAGGGTCTATTAAGGGTTCTTGATTGGCCCGTTTGTAAAAGAGTCCAATCAATTATGAGTTTAATTGGGTCGGTCTTTTAAAAGGTCATATTTTATTGGATCTTTAATGGGTCAAGTCGGGTCAATAATTGACCAATAATTTTCAAGACTTTTAAAAATTTAAACACTAGCTATTAGGTAATAAATGTTTTCCACTTGCTTGTCAATGGTTTATTGCCAAAGATTGGAGATGATAAAGACAGACTATCACCCTATATAGATAGAATTATATATTGAGGGTGTGTTGTGGGATAGGCTGGGCAAATGAGTGTGCTCCTAGGGCTACCCTGAAATATTGTTAAAGTCTTTCCCTAGGAGAACACTCATTTAGGTCTAGTCTTTTTTGGGCAAACTTAAATTATCCGTTTGTGAAGACTCATTTAGAACTAATCTTAGTTGTTTTCACCCTAAAAATACGACATTTTTAGAATGATATATACTTTTTGTCTATAGATATCAGATGCCTAGTTAGTTCTTATGAGATGATTGAAAGTGGTACTTTGAAGACTTGGTGTAGTTGTCTAAGTAGAGGGAATTTGTATTGCTAGGGGGGTAATTTTTACCTTTTTAGGGCGTTTTTATTACTTCCTCTGTTTCTGAAAAATTACTACCCTTCCCATTATGAAAAGTTTCAAAACTAGGAACTTAAAAGTTTCTTCAAAGCTATATGACTTAAAATTACAACCCCTTCTTTTCTCTAATGTTCACTAATTCTTTCAAATGAAAGGAAATGGGTTGCTAATTTTGAAATTCAAGACATCTTGATTCTATCAAGTGTGTTGATCACTATTTCAATTCCTGGATTAGTGGTAATTAGTGTACATCAAAATTAAAAACTACAGTCTAATAAGGGAATAAAGAGTACAAGTCTCCTTTTTTTAAACCCTCCTTTTCAATTACTATTGTTGCCTTTATGAGATATGATATTGTTTAACCTCCACAACATGAAGAAGCCTGTAACAAATCATCATAGAAGATGTAGATGGTTGGTAGAGGGCAATGTGGTGAAAGAAAGACGTGGAAGAAGCACTAAGCATGGTGGAAGACAGTGTGGTAGATAAAATGAGGTGGATTTAAAGCCAAATTATCCTCCTTACAAAACACATTCAGCTGATGAGGTTGCATATGTCAACAAAAGAAAACCACCCATATGTTTACGCCTTTCTCGTGTGGATATTGAAAATTTGAGGCAAGGGAAATAAATCCAACTTTTTCATCCCTATTATATATCTTTCTTAAAAATCCACATCTTCCCATCAAAACCAAATATCTGAAAGAAAGCCCCCCACAACTGACTGGAATTAGTGGCCTCAAAACGGTTGATAGCAGGAGAAATGAGGCAAAAGAACAAGTTTGACAAGCCATCTGGAGGACAATCAAGAGAAGGATAGACGTGATCTACTTCAGTCTACTTTGAACTCAAGAATTAGAGCATAAAGAAGGAAAGTTGGTCAAAGAAATGTGCAATGCAGGGTTCAAGAAAGAACCATCTAATTGTCAAAAAACCTTACCACAAGAAATTGTTGTTTTTATCTAAGCTAAAATACATCCAAGTCTACATGAAACGAGGACAGTTAAGAAAAACAAATACCAAGAATCCAAAGGTGTAGCATGACTGCTAATCATATATTGGCAATATAAAGCATACCTTTACTAGATTGCAGAAAAAAACAGAGGGAAAGTTAACCGTCTTAACGGATCTAAAGTTCATGGTTATCTCAGCTGTTTAGCAATACGACCTACACGTCAACATGCATTTGGATATCTCAGCTTCAAAGTTGGAGTACAAGTATGACTATAATTATCCCAAAAAATCCTAAATTATGTATGACACATCAAAATATTCTTCCTCATAGTAAATCCATTGCTTCTCATCCATCAGTCATACATGTGAGGAAGAGGCCTCACGGCCATGAAAGCATCCACCATCTGGAAGTCAAAAGAACAAAGTTTGAGAAGGTAAAATTAGTTTCAATTACACTAAGATACACATGTTCGAGCCAGGGTTATTTATAGTGTAAAACAAGCAAATAGTGAATCCAAGCGAAAACATGAGCTGACAATTTAGAAAGGACCTTTCCTAGAAGTAACCAGAAACTCAAGTACAGAGTTAATGAGAGGTCAAAATAAACCCATCTCAAAATGAAAAGGACAATGAATTGAACACGCAGAATCTAGTGTAAACAATAATGACCAAATGAACGTTTATAAAAATTTTCATGATAACTGATCATCTTCCGACATCATACCAAAAAATTTCCCCTATTTCAGTTTTTCACCCCATCTTCCGTGCATGTTTGAGGGTCGTGTTATGAGGGTAGGAATCCAAGGTGAGAAGGACAATGATGAACTCTGCCAAATTCACCTTCAGGTGAGAGTCATCATGTGTCTAGTGTCAGAACGAGGAGAGGATTCACACCCATAAAGAGGCTTAATTTACTTTTCCACACCTAATTATCTTGCGGGGATGTATATTGTTATAATTGACTTTTCACCTTTATGTATGTCATGAGCGCAGCAAAAAAAAGTCATCACATGCAATACATTGCTTCTGGATTACCGTGCAGATTTCAGAGCAAAATTACATAAGCTTCCTGAACAATTCATATTAAAAGTTAAATCATTACACATAAAGCTCACCTCTTCAGTCACTGCTGCCCGAGCTCGTTGATGTCTGTCAACCATCTCTGTCAAAACTTCAATGAGATGTTTCTTTACCTCGCCTGTCAGCATCCTTCCAGCACCGTATTCCTGGAGAAACAAGATTAAGCATCTCATGAGGAAGAAAAAAGATTTAAAAAAGAGTGAACCACCAACTTTGCAAAAGATCCAGATACCCGGACCAATGTGATGATTATCTTACTGTTTTTATGCGCTCAAGCTCAGCATCATCCTCCAAGAAAAAGCCAAGATACTTGACAGGTATGTCAACCTGTTTAATACAAGAGCAAATCATATACTGTCTCAGTTAGAACTTAAACAAAGAAGCATGTACATTATCGCATACACCATTATCTAGATTATTAAATTTACACTTCATCCTACCATTACAGAGAACAAAACAGAGATAGAACGAGAGGAAGTTACTACAGTATGCGCAACAGGAAAACAAAAAGTTAATCACCTCTAGATTAGCTCCATACTTTCGGTGATTTTCAATAGAATCTTGCCCACCAGAAAAGGCATATCGATTCACCTGCACCAGCAAAAGAATCACTTATAGCAATTACAATAAAGCAGTTTGTAAAAGTTCCAAAACTCACTATGTAGCAACAAATAAAGATACCCATGAAGAATAGCACCTTTTAGCTGAAGCAATATGGTAGCATCTTGATGGAATAAGGATCTACTCAGTCAGGAAGAACTAAGATACGCCATCCCTTCCCAATAAGATACTCCAATACCAAAAATAATACCGCATTCCAATTTTAAGCCATGCCAAACATTGAGCTACATTTTTAAATAATCAAACATAGACTTTCCATATTACCCAATAAATACCTGTAACTAAGATTGTCAAAGAAAGCTACATAGTTATAGGGGAAATGTCACTTAAATGAAATGAAGGACGATCTTGTGGTATATAAACTCAAATCAAACATGGTCTATTATTCAAAGGACAGAGTGATTACTGGTTTTTTTTTCATTTTTTTTTATCGAGGGAGAGTCCACCGGATCTATGTGGTGAGAAACCTTTTTTGAATCAGACTTCATATATCTAGCCTATCTCCGAGGCCTAATCGCACAAGGTGATTACATATCACTGGTATTTCTCCAAAACAATGAAGATTGTTTCATCCATCAGACATAATAAAGTTACAACTCAGTTTGATCTAATCCAGTCAATGCACCAGAAAGATTAAAGAGGTGGTAGCTGATGTGTTAATTACAAACCTTATTCTTGATGTCCCTTGCAGAATCAGTCACAAATATAGCAGAATTAGGATCACTTCCAGACATTTTCCCAGCCTCTCCCTGTAAGTGTCAAAACATTCATAGAGTTACTCAAACACTATACAACACATGAAGTCCTATGTATAATTATCATGTAACACAAAATATGCATAATGTTTGAAAAGCCACAGCTAAACAAATACAAAAGTTTTCAATGCAACTTGAAAAACATAGTATGTTTTATTCAAAAAAAAATTCTCACCAGAAAAGCAAACATTATGGAATAAGGAAGGGTTTCAGATGTTTGGTATCATTAGTTGGAACTTGGAAAATAAACCAGGAAAATGTAGTAACATATATATACCAACAAACAAGAGATCAGCCAGGAGAATGTCAATAAAGGAAAATATATACATCAGGACAAGAATCTAACCATGGTACAATGTTCTAAAAGTGATGGTAATTCTAATTATATTAAAGTTGTGAATATTTAGGTATCCTAATGTAATCTCTGTACAACTAGAATTTTGACTCAATGCATTGAATATATATCGTGTAATGGACAAAACCCTTCTCAGGGAATTACCCCAAACCTAGCCTCATCTGATTGGAAGATCATCTTGAGCTTGACTTCAGGTTGTTTGGAATTCATGTGATATTATCACCTAAGGCAATGTTCAGTTAACTTATTTAAGGAGAATAAGTACGTACTACATAAGCTATCAAATCAGACTAGATAAAAAAAGTTCAGATCATATCAAGAAAGTTCAAATCGAATCTCATCAAAACATCTTATTGCTTATAAACTTAATAATACAAGTTCAGAAAACATAGCCTAAGTTCCTAAATTTTGCACAAGATTAGATAGACAAGATATTACCCAACTAAGGTCATAGAATCCAAAAGCAGTTAAAATACACAATCATTATCCACTTGAGCCTTGACAAGGTTGCAAGACTTGCAACAGCTGAGGCTTGAATTTAGCACTTACAGCGCATTGAAAATTCCATGAGGCTGACACCTACAACGATTTGGTATACTAGTTATGTATACTGAAGAAAAGCACGTTCAGGTTGTAATTCGTTCATTCCTAAAACAAAGATGGGATCATATGAAATTGAACCTAGCTTATGGCAATATCAAGAATTTTATAATGTCAGCCGCCTCCTGGAACTTGAAGAGGACATACTCGAGGCTTGAAGGGCAGGCATTGATGGTGATGGAAAAAGAAAAGGCACTGGGAATATCTCACAGCATAATATCACCCTTATGTGTAATTGCTCTTGAGCATCAGTGTACGAGCAATTTCATCCTTACTTTTGAAGGCACTGCAGGCTTTCTAATCACGCCTATATGTTGCTCAGACTCAGATACTAGCATCAGTATGTGTCCCAGTGTATGACATGACTAGTTTTTGAAAATTGCTTAATTTTGGTCCAAAATAAAGGTTCGAGTGTCCCATGTCACAAGTTCGACCCGGTAATTCTGAGGTGCAATAAAGAGTCAAGTAACAGAGCTGAGCAATAGTGTTGTTCTATTGTTTCCAGCACATATTGCTCATCAGGAGATACTGAACCCTACTATGAAGCCAAATATCTTACTTTTTATAAAAATTAGCAACAATGCTTTAGGTGGAAGCCATTGGTATCTATAGACGCATGAATAGAATAATACCAAAAATAACAAGTTCCTAGCACATGTCGTACATTACTTTTTAATTGCGACAATCACTAAACCATGAACTAATTATTTATATAATAAGATTCACTATCAAAACAGCCTTGACAATGACAAGAACCTAAAAGTATACATACACTAGAGAAAGACAAATGTTGACCATATGTTCATATCAATATTTTTTTTTATTATACCAAATATAATAAGAGACCACCAAATTAGCAAGGCAATTATATTTTTTTTCTATGCATGGAAATTAAGGATATCTTGTACCAAAGTAAAACCAGAATCTTTTTTTTAGAACAAGAACTCTAGGTGATCATTAGATCTTCGTTTTACCGACCATTCCCTAAAATGCTCAACATAAGAGTACCTAATTCAAAATGCTTCCTACAAATATTAGTAAGATTCAATGGATATAGCTGCTTGAAACGCTATATTACCCTAAAAATCAGTATGACCATTGCTCCTTAAAAGACACTAGATATACATATCTTGGGTCAAAAATACCTGAAGTGCAGGAAAGAAGGAAGACTCAATCAAAGCAGGTTTTTGATAATTTAACCTAGGAGCAACATCTCTTGCCATTCTGAAGTAAGGATCCTGAAAAATGACAAAATAGAAAAAGAAATTAGAAAAGTTTGTATCCACAGAGAAATAAGAATGGATATAGTTGTAAAGCAACAATAAGAATTGAATATTTATAAAGCCCAACCTAAGTAAACAATACGCAATATAGAGCAATAAGACCTGGTAACTTCAGCAATATGCCCTTTTTGGAGAACAAGCAGTAAATACCTGGGCTTGACATCCTTCAGATCAGTCAGGACTTCCGCCCCTCCACAATCCCCTCCAACCCCCCTCATAAAACAAAACAAAATGTGGAAGGGGAAATAATTCAGAAGATAGAAGAATGCTATGGGTGAAATATCAACATGATGTCCTAAACCAAAGCTCAAACTCCTCGGGCATCATTTGGCCAAATCACAGATTCAGACTTAAAACTAACATCATACTGGAATTTAAGCCAACATCCAACAAAACAAAAATAATTACAAGATTTCAGGCCAATTGCATCTGAACAACCCATCCAAAAAACAAACAAACAAGTGGTAGCAGGACAATCAATTACAGTTGCAAAAAATATAGACAAAATGACAAGACCAGATAAAGAGACTAAACCTGGTCAATTGCACAAGGAATCAAGCAACGAACATTATCTTGGCCAGCAAATAAGTGCGGAAACGAACTGGAAAAAGCAGGAGCTGCCTGCACCAACAAGAATGTATCAAGCCAAAAGATTCGACAGCAAAATACCCTGGAAACAAAGATTAAACAAATGACAACTTCTACTGATATGCTATGAATATATAATAGCTCGTTTCACTATGAGTGGAACTCATCCTAGTTCCACAATATTGATTACACTGCAATGGACCACATAAAATAGGGACCAAGCATTAACTCAATCATTCCAATCAGCACATAAGTAACCTTAGCTCCAATAAGATAGCATATCAAAGAAAGAGCAATTGCTACAATGGTAACACTATCTTGAATGGCAATGGCCCATGTCACAGTAAGGAAAACTCTCTTAACAATAACCAAAATCTAAATATACAATAGAGAGTACCTCAGTTGTTGGAAAAAATACTTTTCCAATGTGATCTTCATTAGTAAAACCAAATATACCAAAAACCTGCAATAGCCACTCAAAACCAACTCATGATATCCATGTTAAACATTTGAAGAGTACATCCTATCTTAAAGGCAAAAAATTACCTTGTTGAGTGTGACACACTTGGCAATTTTGATCATGTTCCAGTAGAAAGTTCTGTAAAAGAAGTTTATACCAGTGTAAATAGCCTTGAAAACAATGACCTAAATAATAAACGTCCTCAAAAAAGCTAAAATAAAACAAACTACAATCAGAACATTAATTACATGAAGTGTGTCCAAGAAATGAATCTTTATACTTACCCACCAACATAGTTAAAGTCAGTGAAAATGAAGGTTCTGGACACATCAAACCCACAGGCAATAATATCCTTAGCATTTTCACGTGCAAGTCTAATGCTCTCCTCAACAGACAAGTTCTTCCACATGCACTTCTCATCATCGGTTAACTGAATCACCAAGGGCACCTTAAAAGCCTCCTGCAGATACCTATATCCTTCAACAATTAGCAAAGAAAAAATTGCCCAAAAAGAATATTGTGGTCATTGGCTAGATTCATCACAGCAACGGCCTTACTCTTACAAGAAGGTATTAAGAAACAGGAAATAAGTGAAGAGACTTGGTTCTAGTTCAATCACCAATCTTCTAGAAATCAAGAAAGGCCATGATTATGTTGATTATCTCTCTGAAAATTAATAATTCCACAAATTTTAAACAGAGTACTGCAAACTCAAGAACAAGATAACACTGAAAGAAATTTTCTTTTATTTACTACTTCTACCCTATCCCAATTGGAATTTAAAATAAAAGATGTAATGCATTAAGCTTATCCGAAAGGGAAAATTCAAAACTAAATTTGATCAATACTTGATATCACCACAAATTTATAAGGGAGTACCTCCAAGCATGACAATGAATGATGTGTTGTAACTACATATCCAGGCCTAGTAAGGTTAGGTATGATTTACCATTCTCTTCTCAAAATCTTTTCTCATTTTATTGTGTACTAGCTTAGCTCTCATTGGTGAAGCAAAATTATCTAATTTGAACAAACAGCTTAAGTGATTATCTGGATCTCATGTAGGTTATGAAGGTTTCTCACCAACTAGCAGCTATGGCTAGCTACTGTGCAAGAGTTTTCTGCTGGAGTAGTATTCATAAATCAATACTCTTGTTTACAGAGAAATATCATTAACAAAAAATTGCAAGTTTCTTAAATTAGAGTCATATAATTGATATTAATATGTTGAATGCAGGCATAATTCACTCAGAAGTGAATCATGACTATCATAACCAGTAGCTTGCTAATTTTTTTAGGTAAAAGTATGATTTATGTGTAGTTTTGAAATAAAAATCTCACATCAATATTAAGCTAAGCTATTCTAACACCAAGATTGATATTTGTGATGGTAAACTGACTATTTTCAAATCCAGCACAATCGTGCTATTTACATACACTTCTTCTAAAACCCCTAACTGAACTGTAATTCCCCCTATACATACTAGAGTGAATAAGGCACCCAGCTAAAAAATCCGCAGATAAAATCAGCATAGTAAGGTAATATCGGTTATTTCTGTCATAAGACCTATTTTGAAGCATATTTTCAGGGTGTTTTAAAGGCATTTTCATATTGGTTAGGTGTATTTAACATGCTTTTGTCAAGGTTTTACTTCACTTGGCGTTATATGGAGGGTTTGTTTCTAGTGTTTCTGATTGATTTCAGGAATATTAAGGCAATCCCGAAGGAGTAATGAAGGTTTAACCATCATAAAATTGGTTTACAAAGCCTTGGTGTCAATCTCGAAGAACACGTAGGTGCGCAGAGCTAAAAGTACAAGGCAGGAACAAAACAGGAAGTTAGAGGTTAGGCATGGACGAGTCAAAAAAGAGGAGCCACATCCGTGTTTGTAGTAGATACATCCGTTTTTACCTCAAAAAGTAAATTCCGACAGGAAACTCATTTTTAGCTGGAGACCCGTTCGTGTCTAACTCCAAAAGTGCAGTTCTAAATGAAAACTCATTTTTAGTATTAAGAGAGCAAGACACATCCGTGTCAGCCTGATTTTTACAATTTTCTCTATTTAAGCCCATTGCAATTCTATAGGTTCTAGGTTTAATTGAGAACATTATTCTCTCCTCCTCTTAGATTTCCATGCTTTTGGAGCCTCTTTTTTATCATTATTCATACTTTTACCATTGGAGACTCTAGTTTCATTCTTTTAATTACGAAGTAATATCTTTTCTCCTCTCTTTCTCTTGTTTATATATTTTATATTTTGTTTTATTTCTTTAATCATGTTAAAATAGTTTATTATTTCATAATTACATTGAACCCTAATATATATTAATGTTATGATTTAATTTTAATCCCAGTTTAATTGTTTATTATTCTTCTTACTTTAGGATTGGCTTTATTCTCATTATTCGGCAAGACGTAGTATCTTGTGATTTTGTTAGGACTTTTAAAATGTTATATAAAATTTCTTTAAATTGCATAACTCCACAATATTAGGCATGATTGCATTGTTAAGAAAATCATTAACTCTCAAAAGACATATTTGGTATTGATATAAGGTTCATCGGTCCTATTGAACATAACTTGATTAATTAGGGACACAGTGAAGATTGCATTGGTATATATTAGTAGGGATACTTAATCATAGTCTTAGTTTATAGATTTTTTAGTTTATTATACCATAGTTCACCGAACCCGTTCGTTTGATTGACTCAACTTATGCGACTCACAGCAATTCGATACATTGTGGAATTCGACCCTTATGTGCCTGAATATATAGTAGGAATAGTAAGGTAATTTTTATAGGTTTGTAACGACCTTATCATTCTAATATTACCTTAATTAAGGAAAGATTTTCTTGTAGTATTAGAGTAACATTAATATCTCAAACTTTGAAGACAATAGTGGTACACTGTTACAGATATTGCAAACCCTTCAAAAATGACCCTTAAAGCAAAATCACAATAAGCTAATCTCCCTTCTTATAACACCTCAACATAACAATGCAACACTAAATTCACACGATTTGAACAATCAACCACAAAAATAAACAGAGATCATCACCCAAAAGCTAAAACTCAAACACCTCCACTTCAAGCAACACTTTATGCAGCGAATGCAATAAAACAAAGAAAAAACCAATTTCACAAAAACGCACAAAAAAGAGAGAATAGATAAGGTGAAAAAATATTACTTAGTGAACATGAAAGGGACCAAATGTCCCAAATGCAGCGCTTCAGAGGACGGTCCACGCCCAGTATACAAATAGAATTTCTCACCTCGTTCGTATGCATCAAGTATCTCACTCAAATCACTACAAAATCAAACACCAAAATCAGACAATTAATCGGTGAAATTGAAGAAAAAGTGAGATTAGCTAGAGATAGAGCAAGAGACCGGTGAGCGAAGAAGACACCACGGCGGAGGAAGACATGAGCGGGGCGGCCAGTGAGACGTTCAAAGCGTTCAATTAGAGCAGAATCAAGGCGTTGGCAGCCGAATTGATCGATGAGTTTATCATAGTCAATTTTTCCGCCTTCTTTGGCGGATACCTCCCACGGAGTAACTACTTGGCCACCCTCTTCGACCTTCATCTTCTCATCGCCATTCTCCATTGGAAAGATCAAAGCAAGAATCAATCTGGAAAATACAACAAAACATATGCTCCATTAACAATTCACATATACAAATCATAGCTTCTACAATTCCTGCCCTGAACCAAATAAAAAATGCTAGAAAATCAACAAAATTACCAATCAAGTTTATGTTTTTATCTACTCAAGAAGCCTGATAAATTTCCTCACACGCATTTAAATTCCAATCGTAATTTACAACATACCTATTTTCACATTTTCAGCGACTAAAAACTAGTAGAATGCACAATCAAACAATGTGACAAGCAAAACAAGGATTAAGTGGAAAGGCGGACACAAGATTTTTTGTCTGGTGAGTTACAATCGATAACCAAATATGTTCAAAGAGTAAAATACAACCAAATGTTTAAAGAGTACAAAATACAACCAAATGTAGTAGTGCAATGACATAAACCTAAAACACAAACTCAATAGAGATTAAGTAGTTAGATATTTTGATACAAACACTTCCATTTTGATTTAAACACCTCAAACTGCCTAGAATCGAGAAACATCCTCGGTGACGGTGATCAATCTGATCATAGTTAATGATTTTGAAAGGTTCCAACCCACAACTTTCTTTCAAAAAAGGCTAGAGCCTACAAGCCACAAATTAACACATCTAACATGAAATAATTAATAATTTTCTAAAGCATTTCTATATTATTGTATAGCTCATATTTCCAAGTAATAGCTCATAATTTCTTCACGAAATTATCCAAACATATTCTGATAATTTTCAGGTAATTATCTTATTATCCAAACATTGAAACATATCCAATTATCCAAACGTATGAAATTATGATCACATATAACATATTCTGATATTCACATTGATAAATGATAATTAGGAAATAATTATTAATTTATTATACAAATTTAAAATAATTGAAATAATTAATTAAAACCTAATTCTCAAATTCAAATAAGAGTTATAAGACATTAAGACATTACCTAATTACCTTGTGTAGTTGTGTGTTGCCGACTTGCCGTGTTGGGGACTATGGGGAGTGGCCGAGTGGGGACTGGGGAGCACGGAGCACCGCCACACCGAAGCAGCCTGCAGTCGTGCTGTCCGCTGTCGCCTGTCGACCGTCGTAGACTCATAGTGTCGTGGTCTACTGCCTGACTGCCTACTGGGAGGCCGCCTGGGAGAGGGAGGTCGTGCAGTGGGTGGGCGGGTGGCAGCCTGGCAGGGTGGGTGGCGAGTGGCGACTATCTCTGGCGAGGATTTCTGGAACTCTGGAAGTAAGGAAGGGAACTAGGGATTTAGGGAAGCTGGGAAGGAACTCTCGGGTAATCGGGTAGGGAGGAATTTCTGATTTTTTTTTTTTTAAAATACTTCAAAAAAATTTTGGGACCTGGTGAGTCACGTGGATTCGTCCGGTACAAAACCCGGTCCGCCATTTTATTATTTAGAACCCTAGGCAGGAGAACAATACGTGAGTAGTAGCTGCTGAAAGTGGAGGGTTACGATTGAAGTACTACGAATCGGAGATTGATTGGAGCCGTTAATGGAGGTCGTAGTTGTAAGTAAAGTTATATTTCGTCAATGAGGATGGAGAGTGTTGAACAAGTTTAACCGCTTAGGGGATAGAAAGATCCCAAGGAGGGGTTTAGGGCTGTAGACCGTAGTTTGGGACTTTGGGGAGAGTGTCAATCTAAGTTTGGTTATTGGTTTTGCAGCGTTTTCCCTTCATCGGGTCAGCTGGCTGGGTGTATTTTCAGCGTATAAGTATATACGCATACATATATCGGTATCTAAATTCGTATATATATTTTTGTGATTATTTGAGTAGTATATGTATTGAGTTGATACTTGTTTTTTTATGATTGGTATATAGAAGTAAATTATATTTATTAATAAGAGGTAGTTTTGTAAGTGATTGTGAACGATTAAATGAAGTTCAAAGGAATTATTTAAGGAGGTTGTCCGAGTATATATTTGAGATATGCAACAATGCATATCTTAAACAAAGTTAGAATTCAAATATTTCTTTAAAATTTGGATGCTTTCAAATACGCTCTTACTTCCAAACAAGTTAGAATTTGAAACGATTCATCTGACTGTTCGATGGATCTTAATCAAAGTAGGCACACATGCTAGGCTAGGTCCGCTCAATTTGCTTAATTATCAAGTATAGGAAAAGTTTTTCTATCAAGGAGGACAAACTCCATTTGAAGGCAAGGCATATGTCAAAGAGGGGCAAATTGGACAAACTAAATAAGGCTACCATATAAACATGGGTTGGAATCCATGTGAGCTAATTCAAGAGTCCATGGCTAGCAATCCATCAAAGGAGCTTGTCCAGGATACATGAGAAGAAGGAATAATTGGACTTGGCCTATCACCTCATGGTGGTTCATTATCTTGGTATACGCAAGTCCACCACTTCATAACACTCTCCTTATTTATAAATACTACATTTATGAGCATTTAATGTATGCAGTTCATCAACCAAAAAAACACAATGGTTAGGATTCTATCTTAAGCAACATTTATCGATTTATACATCACCTAGAATCCAAAATTTAAAACTCATAATACTCTGAAACATTTTTAATGAATTAACATCACATAGGCATCATTATTAAGGGAAGAAGATAATGATGCAATTGATAACTGAAATTACAGTAAAATGAACTGATATTAAGGCTTTCGAGAGGCTAATTCCCTAAAATGCTACCTAATTACTTAATGATTCTCAACATAATCCCCCTCGTCCCTGATTAGCTTTATTCATACAGTTACTACTCTCTTAACTATCTTCTTCCATAAGTTACTAGTAACAAGCCATTCCCTAAACTGAACTTCACAACTATTAAGAAACCACACAGCCAATTTTTTTAACTAAGAAAGGAAAATGCCGTTTACTCACATATTCAGTTCTTGAAAAACTTTTGTAGCAAAGCCTTGTCTGCATCACTAACATTACGACTAGTGAGTAAGCCAATAAATAATAAACAAGTGTCCACATCAGCCTCAAAACCCTTGCCAGTCATGAGGCTGAGAAGCTCCAATGCCTTACTGACATCATTCCCTCGAAGAAATCCTCTAATAATTGTATTGTATGTGCACTCATTTGGAAGACATCCATTATCCTCCATTTTTTCTAATAATTCATTGGCATCCTTCAACAACCCTCTTTTACATAGTCCTTTGATCAATACGGTATAAGTATGTACATTTGGCAGTATCCCCTTTGCCGGGAGAGAAGAAAAGACATTCACTGCTTCTTCAATTCGTCCAGCTTCATACATGCTATCAATCAGGATAGTGTATGTGAAGATATTTGGGGTAACTCCAATGTTCTCTGTATTACTTAACATTGCCAATGCCTCATCAATCTGTGCATTCTTACACAGGCCACTAAGCAATGAATTCCAAGTGATTACATTTGGTTTTAGTCCTTGAATTTCCATTTCCTTGAAAAGTTGGTGTGCATACGGAAGCTGATTGTCCTTACAAAAGGCATCAATAAGAGTGTTATATGTGACAACATCAGGGGTCACTCCTTTAGAGGGCATAGCCTGGAAGAGGTCCAGTGCCTTGTCCACCTTTTTGTACTTGCAGTATCCATTGACAAGGCTACTGTAAGTAACTACACTAGGTTGGCATCCATCTTTTAGCATTAAATCCACAAGCTCTTCTGCCTGATCCGTTTCTCCACGCAAACAATACCCATCTATCAGAGCACTATAAGTAATGATATTGGGAACCAGACCTCTGTTAATCATGTAGTTGAATATGTCCTGCGCTTGAGCAACCTTGCCTTGTTTACAATACATGTCAATCAACATGGTGTAGGTCTCAATATTAGGAGTGATTTTGTTTTCCAACATCTCAGTCAACATATTTTGAGCCAGTTTCCAATGTCCCAAAGTGCACAATCCCCGAATCAAGGTAGCATAGGTGACAACATTAGGGGAAATGGACTTGGATTTCATATCCTTAAAGAGACGGAGAGCCTGAGGTAATAGCTGGTCTTTACAAAGACTATCAATAATGGTGTTATAAATGACAACATTAGGCATACAATGGGCATGAGACTGCATATTTCTAAGGAGTTTGAGAGCACCAGCACTATCCCCAGATCTATAGAGAGCTTTGAACATAGTACCAAAAGTAACTAAGGTAGGTTGGAAGCCAAGCTTGACAATACGGTCTAATAAATGAACACCATGGTTCAAAAGATTGGAATGAATGAAGCCATTAATGAGGGTATTAAAGGTGACAATGCTAGGCTGATAGCCAAGCTTAAGAATGGTAGCAAGAACAGAAAGCCCGAAATGAACAAGACCTAAACGACAGTAGCAATTGGCCAAAGTATTAAGGGAATAAATATCGAGAGACAGGGGACGGATACCACACAACCGGAGCTGCCGAAAGAGAGAAATCACAGTGGAGAAAGGGGGATGGGGTTTCATCTTACACATACCACTAAAAAGCATAAAGAAATAAATAGTGGAAGGAAGTGGCGTCAAGGATTTGATTTGATGGAAAAGGGAAAGCGGATGCTGAATATTGGTAAACCCTGATTTGGATTGTTGTCTAACAGATCGAAGGAATAAATGGGGGTCTTCAAAACCCAGAAACGTAGCAGAATTGGAGAAAAAGTAAGAATTGGGAAGGAGGAGATTACTTGCTGCAATGCACCGAAAAAGAGAAGTGGAAGAGATGGACAGAAGAGAAGCAGCAGCTACACTTCCAGTTTTACTAATCGTCCTCATTCTATCTGGAAATTTAATGCTCACTGAAATGCTGCTTATTTCTCAACTTCTTGTTGAAATTCGCTCTCAAAAACTTCACCAAACTAAGAAAACTCAAGTACTCAACTCATCAACTGAGCAGTTAGTAAAATTTTCTGTCTAGTCACTAGTGGATGAAGCAAGCAAGTGAACCAGTGAAGTAACAGCACTCCTTCGGGGCAGGGCCATTGGGCCAAGCCAAGCCATAGCCCAATAACAAGGTGGACATGCTATGGGCCACAATTCATAAGTAACTATTGAATCTTTAATCTAATCGGTTCAACGATATATTACAAGGCGGGTCAGATCAATAGCCATGTTGATCAGATGTGTAAACATATAAACGAGGCTAATTGACGAACAGAATTATAAAGTTATCACACTTATGAGTTTGTGCGGGTTTGGATAGGGTGAGGGTGAGAGGACCCGATTAGATAGTTAGTATTAAAAATGTATGCACATAAGGTAGTCTAATCCGTATTATTTTTATTATTAGTCTCTTGAATCTCATATTAAGGCATATTTAGTAGTAACTTAGACATTTAGGTAGTGATGAGTCTGATGAATAAAAGCTATTTATCGTTTTAATTGTTACTTTGTATAGTTTGTAAATTAACATTCATATGTTTTTTATGTATCTTTTCCATAAATCCAACAACAAATTTACCTCTCACTAAAAAAAATCATAACTAATAGCTACTCACTAAACCATGTCAAACCAAGACCGATCAATATCCGAACGAAACGGATTCAATCTTTCTTGTCCGGTAAGCAAGCAAGGGAGCCTCTGGCTTCGACCTCCTTATAAACATTGAACGCATTTCTTTATACTTTTTCCATATTCCTTATTGAAAAAATTTACGAAATTCTTCTCACTTTGAATATATTCTACTTTAGGCAAAAATTATGACCATTTTATCCTTATAAATTATTATTTTATTCTTATTCGCCTTTCCCCTAAATTCAGGTGTTTCAATCTCTTTCATTTACTCATTTAATTCACATAAAAGTACCAGAATTAATACTTATGATTTCTCTCTCTCGAGATTCCAAATGAGAAAGTAAAAAACCGGAGAGAATACTTGTAAAAAAAAAATAATAGAGAAAAATGAATCTTTGAGCCTATCATTAAGTTTTGATTTAGTTGTAAACATACTGCATCGATTAACTTTGAGTAAATGATCCTTAGCCAGTTCAATCAGGTAAGCCATTTAAGTCACTGGACACAACCCCACCATGCATATAGTTGGAGGCGTGGAGCCTAGAAATCATATGAAATGCCAATCTTATCGAACTATCGAACCCATTCAATGAACAAAATCAACACCCGTACTCCGTATGCACTTTGAGATTTGATCCTTCGGCGGCCCACTCATGATTGTTCAAGCTATTCAATGGCGATATTTTTCCTGTTCTTCAATATACAATTCCACGGCAAATGCAGAACGTATTCTATTCGATTATCCTTTTTACGAGGGCCAGGTAAAAGTTGGTGGGAAATGGATATCAATTGGAAAAATGTGGAGGTAATATCAATTTTCACAAACTTCCTCTCTCAAGTCCTCACTTCGCTTTCTCATTTGATTTTTAATGCTTACATATCGGCTATCGCATCGATGTAGTAGAATATTGACTTATGGTCATGAATTATTGGCTTAAATTACTTATATGGACCCAATAACACTTTACAATGACTAGAAATTGAGTAATGCACATATTGGTAATAAATTATTTTGTTAAATCTTTTAATTATAAAAAAGTGAAAATTTCCTAGGTTTTATAAAATTACCATAAAAAAATTTAATTGGGATAATATTTTTATATCACATTAAATAAAAAAATTATTATAGAAAATTGTAGAGGAAATATGAAATGAAGAGAAGAAATAAATGTAATTTTAAATGATTTAGGAATTTTTATAGTTACACAATTTTCTATATATAATATTTTCTAATATAATAATAATGTAAAGTAAAATAAAAAGTAGATTACATCATCTTAAGAAAAGACGAATTTTTTTTATTATAATAAATTGATATGTGGTAAGTATGGCGTCAGTATGAGTTTTGCTTTAGTAATAGTTATAAATGTCTTGTTATTTTTCTAGACCTATATGGTTTATCATTAAGTGGGTTATGATTTGAACTAATGTCATATTTGTATAAAGAAATATTTCTTACGAAGTACTCCTCTAACCTATTCCTTAATGCTATTTACAATTTCATTAATTATGTTCCTTGAAATTATTCACATTTTTGTTTTACTATATTGTTATTATGGTATTATTATTTTCAAGGACCTACTACTCGGGGATCATATCTATTTATTTATTATATTTTCTTTTAAACTTATAATATATTTTTTTTAAATAAGGAATCAAGCACACAAAAGACACTTTCATCAATAATCATGTAGACTTATTCAAATGAGAGGGTCTATTAAGGGTTCTTGATTGGCCCGTTCGTAAAAGAGTCCAATCAATTATGAGCTTAATTGGGTCGGTCTTTTAAAAGGTCATATTTTATTGGGTCTTTAATGGGTCAAGTCGGGTCAATAATGGACCAATAATTTTCAAGACTTTTAAAATTGTAAACACTAGCTATCAGGTAATAAATGTTTTTCAGTTGATTGTCAATTATCTATTGCCAAAGATTGGATATGATAAAGACAGACTATCACCCTCTATAGATAGAATTATATATACTTTTTTCGAATGATCCGACCCGATTCGGCCCGTTTTGCATTTTCTTTGGTTTGACCTGAACTGGCCCGTTTTGCATGTGTGTCATCCCGACTCTGATCCGACCCAATGTACAAGTTTATAACCATGCATTACAGTAGCATAAACTCCTCTTATATATTAATTCTACAATCCATATGCATTTTTTTAGGAAGAGTAGGGGGGTAATGCTTTAAGGGGGGTGGGGTAACTAAAGATGGGACCAAATGAATGTCATATTTCCACTAAAACGAAAAAAAGAAAATGACAAGCAAAATCTGAGTCCAACTTTGTAACCTGATTTAGACAGGGAAAGTGATCACCAATAAAGCACAAGAAACTACCTCTTTGAAAGAAAAGGGTAAATTCCCAAATTATCATAGCAAATAATGAAGAGACGTTTCAATTCGTTGCTAGCATCACTCACAATCACACAGTCCGTAAAATGATTGGAATAAATAATGTGGATTGTATTTTCAAACTGTCATAACTTTCTTATGTCACTTTTGCTCTTGTTTATGCGCCCATCTCTATCCTTCTTTTTGTAGCTACCGACTTTACCTCTTTTGTGATCGATTCTGATGATATTGGTGTGAAAATGAATCTAGAATGTCCTACTTCTGATGTGTTTGCACGTCGGAGATTTCTAATTATCTTTGCTGAATATTATGTGGATCGGATTATCATTACATTTTCATTAGCAGCCATCAACTTCCTTTTCAGCGACGTTCTTCTATGCTTGGATTAGAATATCACTTTTTTTTTTTTTTTTTTTACAAAAAAAAAACACGGTTGGTCAAGCAAAGATTAGACTTGACAAAATTGTTTTAACTTGAAAAACTGCTTGATCTAGATGATTCTCACTATTACTATAGGTTGGGTATTTGGTCAAAATAATGCTCCCTAAGATTTGATCCATTTGAAGTGCATTTGATAATCTCATTAACTTTTCAATGTAAACGATGATTGAGAGCAATCGATAAATTGATGAACCTTTTAATTTGTCAATTTATCCGTCCTACCAAGTTTGAACCCTACTTGAACAAAGCCTCTTGTGTGGAAATCAATCATTCGAAAGACTTAATTCAATCACTTCGTTGACCACCACTTTAGCAAAATTTCAGATCACATGATTGCTAGGGAGTGGAAGTGGGTGAATCACAATGATCAGTCCAAGGAAGGGGTCTTTCAAATTTCAGATAAAGTGATAAATAAAGATGTTGCTTTGTACTATTTCAACAGTAGTATGTACAACAGGAGCATTTGGATTGGGAATGGTAGAACATAATTGATGAAGTTTGTATGGCACAAGTTGGTAGTTTTTTTTTTTTTTAACTATAGTGTATAGATAGAGCCATAGAGTTGTAAATAACTGAGGCATAATAAAAGAAACTAAATTATTGGTTATTGTCTCCCTTTTAGAAGTTTTAGATTGTGGATAAAAAATAGCTTGTAACCTCTTTCTAGCCCTTAGGCTAGTTGAGTTTTTGGAATCCATGGTCTAGGGAAGTCTTTACAAAAAGAAATGGCCCACAGCAATGGTTCTCAATCATGCCCGATATTTTAGATGTCTAAGACAAAATAAAGAATTAGATCCCTATACTTTACTAGTATATTTTAAACCCTATCAAATTGTATATAAAATATCATTTAAATAAAACCCTTTACCTTTGATCCAATTTAATTAATATAATAAAATTTGTACATATTACTTTTATATCACTTTTATTTTTATCACATTAAAAAAAATTGTGCATTTTTTCATAGATCCTAGACGACGACTGCCCCACTTGCCCTACCCGAGGAACAGCCCTATCAGCTATCTCATTTGTTAATTGTTTCGGGGTATACAACTCATTAATTGATTTGTTCAACTGTTACATGATTTGTTCTTTGTACTTAGTTTTTGTCTTCCTCTAATGTTCACATATGTTCATCGCTCGAGATATACATAGTATATTTATTATATCATATATTATTGTGCAGTACATTATCTAGCCATGTAGCACCCTACTTGTTCTTAAAGTAATGTATGTATGCGTGCACACAGTACCCGAATTTGGGCTTTCTGCATCTACTAGCCATTGCTCAGATGAAGCACAACATTCTTTGCTCCTGTCTTGGGAAAGAAGAAGAAAAAATCCTCGTATTTAACTATTTCTGTGTATATTTTTTGGTAACCCGGCCTTTTGTTTAATTTGTTGATTTTGTGATCGACATGCGGTAGCGACCACAAGAACGGATATTATATTTGTATATTCAAAATTTATATCATTAGCGTCGGATTCAAGTATTTGATACAGAGTACCAATTCTTAAATTACATTATTTATTAATTTATTTGACACCTAAAATAATCTACCCTTATTTTTTTTTTTGGTGAATGACAATAATTTTCACCTAATTTACTTGATTTTATGAAATTTACTAAAGTTTAGTTAGGAGTGTCCATAATAATGTTTTAAACCTTGTTCCATAAAAAATGATCCAAAATACATATTAAATTATTAATAATTAATCATTCAAGTTGTATATGTCATTTTTAACTTTAATATACGCAATATAATTTTTACTGAGACTAAGCTTGAAAGCTGCTGACAGCTGACAGCTGACAGCTGAGTGCTGAGTTTAAGAGAAGCAAGTTGTTGGTCAATATTAGCCGTCATATACGTGGCCCAAAACTTTCCGACACTCGTGGATTTCTTCATATTACTTGCGTCATTTTCAGATTTCACTTCCTAATTTCGATTATGGATCCCAATTAAGCTAGGTTCAAGATTTTTAATTATTGAATTGAATTGACTAGGGATTTGTAAAAGCAACAAACTTGACTGCCTCTTTGAAAATTTCCTTTTTTTTTTGTTGTCATTGTGTATAATGATGATTACTAGGATGATTGTTTAAGGCTAAGTTAGCTTAGCAATTGTGATCAAAAGATGGAGAAGGGAGTGAAAAATTGATATCTATAACCCAAAAGAGAGGGTTAATTAAGGATTCTACAAGATTTACGAGTCCATAATCCTCGTTGTGGCTTTATTTGGAAACAACATTCTCTCTAAAAATTTATTAAGTATAAACAAATCACGCAATATATAAAGAATAACAAACTAAATAATAAGTATAATTTGTCGAGTACTTGATAATTGACAAATACATTTTTTAGGCATATATATATATATATATATATATATATATATATATATATATATACATTATTTTGGTGGTATCTGATTTACAAAATCTCTAATCGTTACCACTCCTCGTCTAATACAAAAGTTACTAAAAAGTTACAATTATAAAAAAAAAATGTACACAAACAAGAAATCATATACTTTAATGACCATATCCTATTATACTCAGACGGGTCCAATTAATAACAAGAATATTTCATGTTGCCATCGGTATTTAATTTAGTACCCTGTCAGGAGGTAAAAAAAAAATTAAAAAAAAAAACGTGCGCCGCTTTAGTGTTTATAAAGGAAGCAAATGGACTCAAAGAGAGTCCTACCTTAACATACAACAACTGGCTCGTGACACACTTCCTCATTCCTAAATCTCCGACCCACCATAACTCTTGCAAAAATATACTCCCTACGTTATTCGAATACTTTCTGAATCCTCAGAAGAGAAAATCATGAGTTCTAGCGATAATGGTGATTATGATCGGTGTTACTCCTCATCTGATCAAAGGTATTACTGTTATGATTATGGAATTGGAGATGAATTTACTAGTCATAATAGCCAAGGCCTTGCTTTTGCTGATACTTCTTCTGAACCTCAAAGCTCATATGATCTTCAGGTACTACTTTTAACCATATATATTTTTCATGGAGTACGTGCATTCTTTTTTCATCACTTCTTGGCTTGGTTTCGGTTGCAAATACTTACGGTTATTTGATATGAGATGACTAAATTTGAGATAAATTTTTAATTTATACTTAATATAAATATATACCTGGTATAAATATATTGAAGGGTTTTTTTGTAATTTCATTTCTACACATGATATCATATATACACTTTTCTGTATTTTTATATCTAATATAACAATACTTATATCTAATATCTCAATACCTTGATATAATTTATTATCATATATGAATTAGAAAAGCCAGCCTCCTAAATTTTACGTATGCATTGTACAGCAAATATGTACACTTGTTTCATACAAAC
This sequence comes from Dysphania ambrosioides, assembly GCA_026401315.1. Lineage (NCBI taxonomy): Eukaryota > Viridiplantae > Streptophyta > Magnoliopsida > Caryophyllales > Amaranthaceae > Dysphania > Dysphania ambrosioides. The sequence goes on from CM048666.1 coordinate 4,472,112, forward strand.
CTAGTGGTTTTATGGAGTAATATTAATCAAACAAGACCCACTTTGATTCACTTGCATTTATGAGTGTTTTGGTTTTAGGCTGGCGTTTTTTATTTAATAAACCTTTTTCTGCAGAGTATTTATTAGAGTTTGTGTATTAAAAAGAGAAGAAATAAATTAATATAAAGCCTTATTATGTACGAAGAGGATCTAGCTTCTACTTGGATTTATTTCATGTCATTCTATACCTTTTTCAGTTCTTCATAAAGCTCACATACACACACACACACGCGTGGATTTTTGGTTTTTTAAGGGTGAAGGTTGCTGAAAATATTTCTTATTCTCTTTATAGATTTGTACTCTTTATTCGTTAGGATAAACATATTATATCGTTAGGATTACATTCTTGAAAGCTTGGATAATGAATATATATATAATTATTGGTGTGCACTATTGAGGTCCTCAAAGAAGAAGTATATCTTATGTCAAAAAAAAAAAAAAAAAAAAAAAGAAGTATATCTAGTTCTGATCTTGTGGAATCACCTTCAATATAGTAATGGGATGGAAATTAAAGTACTCATATATTTCATGATTTTGATTTCTAGATCACGTCTGCATGGAATTCTTTGTAAACGTCAAAACTCCATAGCCATCGATCTATCCTACAATTTGGCCAACATGTGCGGATGTACCTAAGCGGCGTCTGTAGCGTTTCTTTCACATTATCTGCTTTGTCACACTCTTCTCACGGACAATGGTCAAAAAGAGATAAATCATATATACGTGATATTATCTTAGATATAAAAATAATCATCTCAATTATATAATAATCATTTCGGGTATATAAATAACCATATCAGATATAAAAATAACGATCTTAGTTAGAAAAGAAATTACAAAAATAATCTTTGATATATGCATAGTAATTTATATCATATATGAATTAAGAAAGCCTCTGGTCTAAATATCCTAGAAATGTACCTGATTCTAGTTAATAGTTACTCCGTAGTTTGTAGAAGGTAGGCTTGCAGCCATTATATTCGAGTTGTAAACTTGTAATAGCACTTAATATATACTAACAAAAATTGTAGGCGTATTTAATATTTTGTTTGTTTATAATGTGAGTAGAATCTTGACTTAGAGATTGCTAAAAGAGGTGAGCAGAAACTTGGTTTGAAGCTGACCAAGACTCCATCATTGCTGAGTTTGTTCAGTAGTGCTTCTCAAACAGATGATCACTTGCATGGTTCACAAGAAAAGCTCAAGGCTGCTAACTTTCCTGCTTTATCTCTTCAAATTGGCTCTTGGATGGTATTACTTGACTCGCTTCTTTTTATATTTTATACATACGTTGCTATATTCCATGTTCTTACAGTTTTTATGCTTATCATATATCACTGGAAACTACCATCTAAATGTGAGAATTATTAGACGCAATTTTTAGATGTGAATCAATCATCAGTACATTCATCTTCGTATAGTAATAAACTTTTGGGTTAGTTGTTGAGTCTTAGACAAATTGAACACCGTTGATATTCTTGCCATTTAATAACTCCGCTGCCAGTAGAATATCACATGGTACTATGGCAGTAGAGGGAACTAGCTATTGTGTGGTTATGGACTTATAGAAACTTAAGCACCAGTTCACCACCGCTAGATGAATGTCTTTCATAGTAAGTAACAAATTTGGTAAAATAATCGTACTCCGTATCATTGTAAAATTTATCCTCAGTAATAAACACTTTGATAATAGAAGCATTTATCTTTTTACCTTAGTCAAACCTTTTTGGAGGTGGATAGGTCAGGGCACTCAGGCAGGTGGTTTTTAAGCTCACATATTTCTCTCACACCTATTTAGGGGAACATAACTTCTTAAACGAGACTTTTCTAATTCATACATGATATAAATTATTATATTAAATATACGTATTATTATATCAGATCGATATAGAAATATAAAAGATATAAAAATACAGAAAAATATATATCAAGTATTGACATTAAGTATAATCTCATATTTAGAAATAAAATTATGAAAATGCCACTTGATATATTTATATCAGGTATAATTTAAGAATTTCTCCTTCTAAAATACTAGGCGACAATACTTAATTTTCTTGGTCATTTCCATCTTATGTGATTTTTTGAACCATAACATGCGTATTAGTTATTATATATCCAATACCATATCATTCCTCCAACAGAGAGAATCCAAGCATGAGGGAGATTTGGTAACCAAGTGTTACTTCAAAAAAAGGCAATTAGTTTGGGAGGTTTTAAATGGCAACTTGAAGAACAAGATTGAGTTTCAGTGGTCTAACATTACAGCCATCAAAGCTACATTTCAGACTAATGGTACTGGAGTTCTTGATATCATGGTAAGTTTCCTTGTACATTCTTCAAGTATCTACGGTTATACAAAAATATATAGAATATATTCCCTCCATTCCAAAATTAGTTGTCTGAGAAAGAATTGTGAGCTGACATGAAAATAAAATGCACACGAAAAAAGATGGATTTTGCATGATGTCAAACTTTCTTATTAACCACAAATTCTCTCTTATTTTTTTCTTTAATAATAAAATAATATGTTTCGAACCCTTATTGTAGTTGAAAAGTCCTCCCTTGTTCTTCCATGAAATCAACCCACAACCTAGAAAGCATACTAACTGGGAGCACTGTTCAGATTTCACTGGAGGCCAAGCTTCTTTAATAAGGTATCAAATGAATAATGTACTGCTTCATATATCTAATTAGCACCAACCATTGCATTTTAATTTGCTGGAATATGAAATCAAGTAATATACGTAGTTTCTCATGTATAATATAATGTTTGTAGGAAACATAGGCTAATATTTGAGACTGGGGTCTTGGAGAAGCATTACAACAAAATAATCCAAGCAGATTCTAAGTTACATTACATTAGTCAACAACCTTTCCCATATCAAGCTAGTATGTACTTTGAAGAAATTCATTTTTCGAGCCAACTTTTTTTCAATAATAATCCTGTTCATCATCTTCCTCCACAAATTCCCATAAATCATCTTCCAGGTATTTTTACATGGCTTTATTTCAAGTTCTCAGTCTTCATTCAATTCCGATTCCTTATATATATATATACTCACATGAAGTTGACTAGTCTTTTCTTTTTTGTCCCGGCCCCATTGATCAATATTTTTAGCTATGGATTTTTCGGGCTACACTACAGATGCAAACTATCCAGTTCATCAAGATACCTCAAACAATGATGATGATCAACAATACTATGTCCAAGACCAATCACAATTCGCCATTTCGTTATCTTCTAGCCAGGAGTGCACTGAAACTCAGCAATTCGGGTCGCATGTGTATCCGAGTGTAAATGCTACCGCGGTACATGATGTAGGGCTACATTCATTGGGGTATGGGCTACCACAACATACTGAAGCACTGAGTAGTGGTCTTCCCTATGTACGAGAGTCTCAGCAATCCAGCTACGAATATGAAGCAGGAGTTGTAGATCAATATCAATTTAGCCATGAAAATCAGAGTCAGTAGCACAATGCAGGGTGACATCAATGGCTATCATAACATCGATCACGTGAGGAGAAAGTTTCACTTCCAATGCACAGAGATATATAGTACGTGAGATGTATTAACACCTTAAACTACTTGCATGTACATGTTAGGGACTTATGGTGTAACCGTATAAGTATAAGAAATATTTTTAGCGCTTTATTAAAGTTTTATTTGAGTTCTTTGTGTTTTTGTTTAAGAACTCTTCAGCTACTTTAATATTTTAGTTCATGTCATCATGCAAGAACAATAGACCTGTTCAAATGGGTGGGGGCCCGTTAAAACCTCTTGATCGACCCGTTTGTAAAGGGCCTAATCAATAACAGGCTTAATGGGTCGGTCTCTTAAAGGGTCGTGTTTTATTGGGTTTTTAATGGGTTAAGTCGGGTCAATAATGAGTCTATAGTTTCCAAGACTTTTAATCACTATAAGGTAACGAATTATTTCTACTTACTTGCAGATGATCCATTACCAAAGATTGGAGGTGATACACGTAAATTATTTTCCTTTATAGATAAAAATTATACTCCCTTTGGACTACCCGACTCGGCCCGTTATATATCTCCTTTGGCCCGACCTGACCCGACCCATTTTGCATCTTCTTTGACCCGCCCCGACTCAGCCCATTTTGCTTGTGACCCATTCCGGTCCTAACCCGTCCAAATGCACAAGTCTAAAGAACAATAGTCCTTTATATATACACAACTCTTAAGCTTGATCCTCCTTTAATTTGACATACTATTGAATTTCCTAACATTTCTTCTTTCTCTTATATAAATATAATGACCTATTCAATGATAGGTAACTAAGGTAACTAGCTAGCATTCTTAAGATTTCCTCAAAAGTAGCATTCTTAAGAGTTATGACACTGGCTCCATTCCCTCTAATGGCATGAGATACCCATGTACTTCTATCTCCCCAGATCCATCCATCATTACATCTATTTTACCCAAAGAAAACCAATAAACTGTAGTGTTCTTCCATGTGGTAGATAACCACTCGAAGAGAGAAGAGGAAATGACACATCATCCACTATTATTTTGATTTCTTTTTTCTAAATTATATAATCAAAGCATTTATATTTACTCTTTCTCCAACACCAATATTCAGTTTTTTCTTCAAATTGTACAAAACTGCACACATATGTAAGTGTAGTAGACTTGGATATTGTCTTAAACAAGCACATTTAACAAAAATAAAGATTGATGCCCTTTTTTAACTAGTTTTATACAAGATTTATGTCTAACTCTATCTCTCGCCTCCACCCTACATTCTCGGACTCCAACTAAATTCCCTGGAAACTCAGAAGAATATATAAAGATACACCAAAATATACGCCGTCGTATAATATAATGTTTGCATTCCCATTATCTTCTTTAGTCCAATAGAAAAAAATCTTCAGATAATAAAAACTAAGAAAAATAAAGAAAGAAAATCTAGAGAGAGAGAGAGAATGATGTGTATTGAAGGTGATGATGATCTTGATCAGGACCCTTACACCTTTGCTCGAAGAGACTTCAACAATGGCGGCTGCGCCACGAGCTTTGATTCAGAATTTCTAGAATATTCTAGAGCCATTGTTCCTGCTGCCACTGTTGATTCTACTTCCATGTCTCAGGGGGTTAAGGTACCAAAGTCGACTTCTTTAAATAATTCTTAGACCTTTAGATTTTGATTTTATTTTTTGCTTACATTATGATATTAATGAAATTTTCAACTTATGTTTGAGAAATTATTCAAAGAATTTTGGGTTTCTTAATTGTATAGTTTGATTTGTCATATAAGTGGACTTATAATTTCGTTATAGCTTGAATAAATTTGATAAACAGGGGAATGCACTTTTTTTTTTTTTTTTTTTTGACATCCTTAAAAAAAAGTGAACAGAATCTAAAACCAGGATTTCAATGTTTCATGATTCATGTATGCAGTCGTTCAAATGATAATATTTAAAGTTTAGGACTATGTATATGATATGAGAGTGGTTTATCATTGTTGATCGATTAATGTATTATCGTCTTTTATGTTTCAAGTGTGAGGAGAGGACTTCTCTTTAAAAATTACAATTTGGTATCACTTGATTTCAAGTTTTAGTTGATTCTTGCAACCAATTAATTTTAAAATTCTCTTTTATGTTTTGGACGGAAATTTTGTAAGTTTGTTTCAAAATCTTGTTTGTTTAAGAACTGTTCTTGAAATTTTTAATGAAACAATTATTTCGGTAAAGAAACTTTCTTGCGGGTCCGAACTACCCGATAAGGAATTTCGCTACCTTAAGACCGTTATAGTTGCAATTCATCGGGGCTTTGATCGCCGGCTACCTTGTCATCAAGTCACCAACTTCCTCGACCATCTGGCACAAGGCAGGCGTCAGCCCCTACACATGGTCTTAAGGCTTTTGCAGAGACCTGTGTTTTTGGTAAACAGTCATCCGGGCCTGGTCACTTTGACCCCTTTGTGAGAGGGCACCCCTTTTATCCAAAGTTACAGCCGAGTTCGTCAAGGCAATAATTGAGGTAGATGTGATTCAATCTAAATATTGAGTATTACCCCTTTAGACTTTAATCAGTTAGAGTTAGTTAACATCCATTTTATGAAACAATTTATAAATGAGAAATTGGTATTTATATAATTTTATTTTTATAGTTGAGATCATAATATATATGTTTGATATACATTTTTATGAATTTTTATATAACTTCTATATTTCTATAATGTCTGGTATAGCAATGCATATATTTGATATAATAATAGTTATATATGATATAACAATATCTATATTTGATATCTCAATATCCTGATATAATTTATATAAGGTATATAAATAAAAAAAGCCTCATTTATACATACGTAAAAATGTTGTATTGAAATTTGTTTGAGGATGTTCAAGGTAAGATAGAGTGCCAAGTACTTTTGGTAGACTAGGGTAAAAAATATCGGGATACGTATACTATCTTATTGCTTGAAATCACTGTTAGTCTCAACTTTTTGATACTTATTCATTAATAAATAGAATATAAATTTTTTGTTAAGAACCATACTACAGTAAATACCAAATTCATATGTAATTTATGTAAATAGTAACATATACGTGAGAATATATATAATTTCAGGTTCTATCGGTACAATTTTATTATTAAATAGAATAACTTTAATTTTAAATACAATAAATTTATGAAAAATAAAAATAAAACACATAGTTTGCCTCAAATATATAGACAATAGTACATTATCAGATCTAGATTCGAACAACCACTTAGATTAAATGATTTGGTGTGGATAGATTTTAATTACAAGTTTGACAAGCTAAGTACGATAAAGGATCTTATTCGACAAAATCATGTTTCATCCGATGAAACACATGAGATTGATTGTATGGGATTTGAAAATTTTAGCATACACGTTGTTTCATCTCATATATTTGCATAAAGTATACTAATCACCATTTTTTTTTATCCTACCTTACTTTATTTAATTAATATCTGTTGGTACGTAGGAAATTGACTCGGAGGCTGCTAGGAGAGGTGAAAAAGCAATAGGTCTTATTAAGGTTTGCTCCCTATTATTTCTTCTATTTTACTTATAGTTGTTATATTTAACGATAATTTAAAACGTTTTTTCTCTCTACATTTATAAGACAAAAAATTATGAGAACTTGATATTCTAAAAATTACATTGAGATGCATCCAACAAAATTCTATTTAAATGTATTATTTGTTAAAATATAATTAGAATTTATAGGAAGCAAGTGAATCGGGACAGAGAGGATAGTTCTTCAGTGAATATATTTTACTTTGTTTTCTTGAATCAATGTTTGGAAATTTTTGTTTGTATACTTATTTCATAATGATTTTAGTCTCTTGAATATTCTACAAGCCCTTAGTTTATTTAGCAATGGAGAAGGATAAAAAGTTCAGCGCTATATAGATGTATGTCAGTAAAATCAAGCCGTTAAAATTTTTCTTAATGAAAGGATAGAACAATGTAATAGTTCATATCGGATGGAGGGGGGGTTAGTAACTTAGTAAAGCTTACTCAGGTTTATGCTTAACGATATGTTTACTTATATGGTGGTTTTTCTGTGTGTTTTTTACCCTCATTTGACAATTCTAGCTGAAGGAGAGTCCCGAATTCTCCACTGAAGATGATCCAGTGCCTAAGAAGAACACAAGATGGGACCTCTGCCCTGATTTTACGGACAAGCAAGCTTCCTCTGAACAGTAATAAGATATATCTTCTTTGATTTCTTCCAGTTTTTCCTAAACTTGTCAAGTATCAGTTAGTTTGTTTAATTCTTTATCTTTGATTTTCTCAGTAATACACATATACTTCAGTTCAAAAATGGTGTGTTGGAGAAGTACTTTCACAAGTTACTGAAGATTGATCCTAGGAACAATAGAGATCTAGTTTCTCAAGACTCCGAAGCACTTGGTTGTACTGCCAACGTCCTTCTCTTGGATGAATCTCAACGACTAACTCTTTCTCCTCCAGGTGCACTATCTCATGTTTTGTTAGTGTTTCTTGATAGTAATTCGAGTACGTACTAGCGTGTGCAGTCGAATGCAGGAGCATCGTGCACCTCCAATGCGCATGTGAGTCAACATGTCTGCACCGTACTGGAGGTGCACCCTCCTCAACCGATTGTACCCTATTATTTATGAGAAATCGTGTTTTAGGTTCCATCTAGCATTACACAAGGAGTATGTCATTTATTTTTAGCATGACCAGGCCTTGCATGTCTCTTCAATGATCCTGCATAATAACTCTACACATGTAAATGAAGCTTTATAAGTTAGTTCACTTACTGTTCTCTCAAAAAGAAAACTAATTGAAAGTTCATGGTAACACTATGTTTCTTAGAGGTCCAGAATGTATAAAGTTTATTAGCTAAACATCTTTATGTAACCTGCAACTTCACCAACCTCTACGTTGCAGGAGGAATGAATCCAGTACACGTTGATTCTCTACTACACAATCAAAGTGCAGCATTGCGTAGTGATTTCTTCCATCTCATTGACACTCTTGATTCATTGCTCGATGTTGCTCAACCTTACCCAATGGATGACTATCATTTTGACGACCAAGCAGTTTCCATCATCTCATCTCTTCCACGATGGGAAATGCCAAACAGAAGTCCATAGTTACATGGCACCTCCTCAGTATCCTAGAATGAATCTTCCAGTTATAGTTGGGCATCAACAAAGGAACGGCTATCTGAACTACTTGTTTCATTTCCAAAAAAGAAGTTAGAATGCAAGTCAGCAAAATCATTTGTGTGAACAATTGCCTCCGACATCAAGACTCTAATTAAAGTAGTGATCTAAAGATTGCAGCGGGAATGTTAGGATAGACAAAAATTACTGTATTACTTTTTCTGTCATAGGATAGTACTCCGTAGTAAAACATTTCTATTCATTAGTTGGGGGATTAGTACTAGAAACAATTAGATCATCTCTTCGTTATCAGGGGTGGGCGAAAACTTCAATTCCCCCAAGTGTTGTTAGGACATACAAATATAAGAGAGACGGTTACAAGGGTTTGAACACTTTTCTTAAGAGTTGATGCGCTTTGTTTTGCCTGAAACTGAAGTAATCAAACCATTTTCCTGCAAGATACAGCTTGAACTTGAGATGTAGCTCTAATATGAGCCTCATTGACCTGAGTTCTTTTTTTATATAAACCTTACAAAAAAAAAAAAAGAGAGAGAATTTTTCTCACTGCTAGACTTGTCCTCTTGATCAAAACCGGTTCAAAAGTACTCCCTCTATTCCTTCCTTAATGTTTGCCCCATTTGGTCAAATAGGATAAACATTAAGAAACAGATGAGGATCCATTTTGTTAGTGGTAAGAGTGTTGCAACACATCTTACTTGATGTAAATTTCACCCTGACAGATGAACAATATTTGCAGAATCTCAACAGTATAAGCACAAACTGTCAAATGAGTTGGATTTGGAATGCGGAAAGTACCATTTGAAATATTCATACTTTAAACAACTTTATACCAAAAATCCTTTCAACAACTTTATAACAAAAAATCCGTACAGCATGATTTTAAGTATATACTATGTAAAACAAAATCTTTGGCATAAACAGTACATTTATTTCTCAGATCCCATTGATAATTGAGCAAGTACATCCTGCATTACGACCCTAGCCATGAAATTGAGCTCCCGTTGAAGAACCTCCTCCAGGGAGGTCATTTTTGAGGAAGGTATCAGGAATTGCAAAAATAGTCTCAACACATAAACAGTCGGTCAGTCTTTAAAGTCAAAGTTTATCTCCATCTTTATCTAATGATGCAGACAAAAAGCTGAGTATGAATCCATCGAGATCACCATCCAGGACAGAATCAGGATCTGAAACCTCAAAATTAGTACGAAGATCTCTCACCACTTGGTAGGGCTGCAACAAGTGATGATAAAAGGGACTGTTAAACTTAGTTCAATGGCAATAAATAGTTAAATACTTGCATCTCTCAGATTTTGGTATGAAAATGGGTTTTTCCATTTTTCCTGCAGACTTTAGAAGGGAGGGGGGCGGGGGAGGTGTTCTAAAGTCTTAAATTCTTACATGCAGCACATAAGTTCTTATCTGGTTGCCCCAACTGATCTCTGTAAGTGATTCTGTATACTGCGTGTTCATTTGAGCCTGGCGAGCGATCTCAAGCTGATCTACACGAGATTGTAGAACTGCCATTGCTGACGCCTTGTTTTGATGCTGTGACCTGCATATACAACAAAACTTCTTTATGTATGTTGAATTGTTTGAGTAAAGAAACAAAATAAAATCTCCATGAGTGCGACAAAGCACTGAGAAATTTTTAGGTCTGGGAAGATGGCATAAGAAATAAAATCTTACCCAAGGGATGCTACATTGAGCCAATGTGAGGAATCTAAGATTAGAATGATTAATAGTCTGATTCCACTTTAAATTATGTTCCCAGGATTAGTCTATCTCATCACTCTCTGTTATTTGTAACCCAATGAAGAGTGCAAAGTCAAAAATTTCTCCAAAAGCCATCTTAACAAATTTTATACTTTAATATTACCCAGTTCAAGTGGAAAAAAAGGGAGAACATTAAACAAAGAGCTAATTCAGAGGGACCTAGTGTATACTGTTTTTTTTATATAGACTATAAGCAATTTTATTTTATAGTTATATTTTTACAAATAAGAAGCAAGGGGTACAAGCAATCATGACAAGCTATCCTCTCAAACAGTAAAACTAAAATTACAGATTACAGTCACGAATTAAATATGAAGTAGCATGAAAACAACAAAGAAAAGTAAAGTAGAAAATGAAGTGTCTCGATTTATTCATCTATGTCTATCAGACTGCAAGGGTGCAACCATAGATGAGCGTGCATACCTTTCATTTTGACAAGTAGCAACAATTCCAGTAGGGATATGAGTAATCCTCACAGCACTGTCCGTGGTGTTAACTGACTGACCACCTGCTCCGCCAGAACGATATCGATCAATGCGGAGATCCGATTCTTTAATTTGCACACGGGTGGACACATCTTTAAGGATTGGAATAACAGCTACTGCAGCAAAAGATGTATGTCTACGCTTCGCACTATCAAATGGTGAAATACGAACCAATCTGTGCACCCCAACTTCTGCTTTTGCATAGCCATACGCATATTCACCATCAACTTTTAGTGTTGCCCGCTGAAATCCAAGCAAGAGTTAATTTAGATTAAACCATGAAAGTTTACCTACTGTAACAAAAGCAAACTATTCCTGGAGGGAAAAAACTGCAATCCATAAACATAAAAGGGTAGATAGCATAATTCTTATTGTATTTTTACTTCTCTCTTTCTTTCCCTTGTCATCAAATCTGTCTCCATCATAATTAGAGTGAAGCAAAGCTTTGACCAGGGTGCCCATCATTTTGGTCAGATATATAGCAAATAAAAAAAAGAAGTAAAACCTTTATCCCTGCAATTTCACCAGCCATTTCATCCACAACACTGATGCGATATCCACGTCGTTGAGCCCATGACTTGTACATTTCCATGAGCATAGAAGCCCAGTCATTACTCTCAGTGCCACCAGCTCCCGCTTGAACCTACAGAAAAAATGAGCATGTAATCTTGTTATTCTCCTTCTCAGTGATTATATATACAGGGTGAGCCTAAATCTCATCATACAACATATTGGAAGAAGAGAATGAAACATGAAAGCAAACAGATACTGCGATTCAAGTTTAAACCTTTGTGATTTGTGATTATGCAATAACCCTTAGGTTACAGTCAACCTCGTATTGTTTCTCAAAGACAACACTAGTAAAGCATGCATTAACAGCGATGTAATAACATATTAAAAGCCAACACATTGTAACCCTCCGGAGACACAATAGATCAGAATGAAAGGCTCTCTGAGAATGCAACCAACTCAATCTCCTATCAGCAATACCCACAACAGATTCAGAGGCCATCTAATAGTCACTGACCTCAATGTAACAAGAAGCAGAATCATGTTCTCCAGATAGCATAGCTTCAAGTTCTCTCTCCTTTGAATCTCTTCTCATTCTTAGTAAAGCGTTCATTGTTTCCTGCAGACACATATGAAGTATTAAATGAGATTTGCTAATTTGGAGTCTGAAGCAACCTAATTAAGATTGGTCATGTTTGATAGAAAGTCAAAGAGAACAACAAAAATTTTACTTCTTCGAAGCAACAAAAGAAGTTTACAAAACAATATCAGTATTATTGGAGAGTCAGCAAAGTCTTTGATGCATACCTATATGAAAAGGTCTACCCAGTTAACCATACCAAAGGTAAACTAGCATTCCGCTTTACTTGTACGCAACTAATATTAACCAAACTTAAACATAGTATCAAGTCAAGAGGTGCAGCTCTTGAACATATAATCATGCAGAGGACACAGTTTCTCTTTCCAAATCATGAAATTAACACATTAAGCAACAGATGTCCAGTTTTCTTTCTGCTTTGTGAAAGTAATAGATAGCTCTATCATCCATCTTGTCGTTGATCCATCCGCATTTTTCCGATAAAAAATCGGTAATAAACGAGGATCCATAAGCACCTAATTTAGCAAGTAGTATCTTGTTAGACCTCCAACTATATAGTTTTGAAGTTTATAGGTCTTCAGATGTTAACTTAACACTTAATGAGCTCTTACTCCTACAAAAAATGCAGAAATTGACATGGTGTAGCTTGCCAAGTTTCATATTTACAGATTTTCAAAACCTTGTAAGTACTAAGGTTGTTATAGAAAATATTCAACAGATTCAATAATGAATTTAATATCAAACCAATTCAATTATGTATAGAACAAACTCTATACAGACATGACTCTCAGTTTCATTGAGCATAGAAAGACAATATATTTGTGCATCAGCCATACATGTCATGAACTAGTTATCTATGTAAAAAAAAAAAATCCAAAGCACTTGGCGATTTGAAATACATTGCCAAAAACAGAGAATTATATCAGATAAAACCTTGCAGTGTGCCTATTTTAACATTTTGCATTGAATCACTGAACAATCAGCATTCTCAATACAATCGCTTCAAATAATAAAAGTGATCAACATATATTACTCATTTATTAAATGGTCACTTTATATTTAGATAATACCATCAACTATCAGCTTCCACAAGGTCTTGACAGAAAATGAATCCTTCTTTTAAGATCATGCAGCAATAGCTTAGCTCAGTGGAACCAAGTCAACCAACTTAATTGCAATATCGACTAAACTCAAGGAAACTTCATATAGACATAAAAAGATATGAGAACACGCCTAGAAGAAGTGAAGCGAACCAATTCCAACTCCGAATCATTCTCTTCTCGAGCAAGCTTCAGCATATCAATATGTTCAATCAACTCCTGCTCAAGTTCCATTACCTCCTTCACTTTTCCCACTAGAGAACCATGCTCACGACTTATCTTTCCGGCATGAACAGGATCATCCCACAGATTGGGTTTATTCAGCTCAGCTGATAACAAGTCCAGGCGCACCAGCAACTTTTTCCACTACAACCATCAACAACAGAAATGTCATCAAAAAACTTAAAATGAACTAGAGATCCTTACTCTACACAACTAAACACAAGTGATTGCAGCAAAGGATTATGTAGATTGCTTCTGACACATTTAAAAATCCAAAACGAGGCTAACTAAAAGTAAATCTGAGGTTAAGGACTAAATCACTAAATGTACCTAACCCAATTACTTCCCAAACACAAAACACAGGATTTCACCATCATTCCTCCTTACTTAATTTCCATACCAAATTCAATCTATAAACTTGCTCTTCGAAATCTCAATTTCGAAGAACCCCACCGCCAAAAAAAGTTTCAGAAATACTGTTGAATAGTAACTCAAAAATGAATCTTTTATAAACACGTATGACTACCTATATAACTCAAACTCTTTCATTACACTTAAATACCCGTGTCCATCCTCAACACTCAACATAAGTATAAGCAGTATACACACTTCATACAGGACCATTCAAATAAAATTTTCACAAAATAGCCAAGTTGGACACTTGAGGACGAGTATTCATAACATAAATAACTACAGAAATGTGCACAAATAAGGAGCATATACCTCACCTGCAAACGCCTTTTAATAAGATGAATAGACTGAGCAACAGCAGAAGCATGACTCTTCCAATCACCATCATTCTCATCAAGTACTGGCCATGGATTAGCAACAATCCCTTCCACAGTCAACCCATCCGAAGTCGCCGGTTCAGCAACCTGGGTACCATAAAACCGAACCCGACTTGTAAAAACCAGCCCTTGATCAGACCCACTTGAAAATTTCCAATTTTTAAGAAAATTTACTGAAAACCCAGAAAAATTAAACAAGGAGAATGGATTCCCACAACTAAAGATCGAGTCTTGGAAGGTTGATTGCGTTGTTTGCTGATGATTGGGCGGGAAATTGTGGGTGTTTTGGGGGTTGGATTTGGAAGAGAAGAGGAAGATGCAGAGTTTGGGGGTTTCATCAAGGATTTGGGATCGTAATCTTAGTCTTCGAGCAAGGAAGTGTGCCATTTTCTGTCTCCTATTGAAGAGGAACTGGGTTTTGGGATTTTAGGGGAAGCCGGGAAGGGTTTTGGACTGAATCAATGCAAATGTGGCTAAATGGCATGTAGAGATGGGCTTTGGCTGGGCTGACACGAAAGCCGAGCAGGCACGACACGATGCGGACACGAGCACTGTCGTAGCATGGAATACGCTATGAACGGCGAAAATTTATGAAGTACGACTCCCCGAAACACGCTATTATTTAGGATTATTTAATACTATTACTATTAGTAATAATATTACTATTAATACTACAATCAATATTACTATTTTTTAATATTATTATATTCTTATAATACGATTTAAATTAACTAATTTTTTTCAATTATATTATGTACTTTATTTTTATTTTTGTTAAAAAAAATAGGCCAGCATAAGGCACGACACAACATACCCAAGCATGTGAGTCATGTTAGGCCATGAGTCGAGTTTAGGGAAAGGTAGCACGGCACGACAAGAGGTCAGGCATCGCCTAGTCGATGCGGCGACGTCGTATGGTTGCATTTGCTTGATTTTTGGTTTCATAGTTCTTTTGGAGTCTTGGATGAATTTCTCTATATCTAAGGGTCTACGATAATCATGTTTTATAATTCACTTAACTGAGTGATTAAGAAGTTAAGTTTTCTTTTTTAAAATGGTCTCATGTTAATCTTTTCATTAATATTTACCTCATATTATTACTGAGGCAGTCACATAAGCAAATGGTATGATAGCCAGCCAAACAAAAGTAAATATATTTTTTTATTCAAATAATAGTCATACACTCAATACAAATACTCCCTAGTTTCTATGTCCATTTTCATTGATGGAAGTCCATGATAGGAGATCACCTTCATGTCTCCTTCCCATTCATCTTCTTCTTGTTGTCTTTCCTTTTCTTTGTTTTTTAGTGGTTCTTTTTCTTCTTCTATTGGTTCTTCTAGAGCTAATCAAAATGTCTCGACTAGGCCTAACCCAAAAAATGAGCGTGTTGGGGCATAATTTTTCAACACGATTTTCGGGCTCAACTACTATTTGTTCAGTCAATTCACTAGATATAATTAACTAATAATGTGTCCCGTATTTAAAGTTTTTCAACTATAGCAAGTAAGCCTTTTCATTAACACAGTAGTATTCTGTATTTTGGAGTTTGAACTAATAGGTTGACCATAAATTGTAAACGTGAATTCAAAGTAATAGTAAAATTAGAAATTGGTCAAGCATCCACTCAATTATCAAAAAAGGACAACACACACAATTTTATAGATGAGTGACTAATGTCATATAACCCTGTACAGTGTTTAGATTTTTGGTAAAATAAGTAACCATGAGCCAAAAGAATACAATGTTGGAGATAAAGAGGCTTATAACAAGATTACAAAAACTTTGTATGTGGTGCATATCACTAAATAGATACTTCACATGAGTGAAATTCGAGTTTAAGGTCGTTCAACATAAAGATGGCATTGGGTTATGTCTTGTCTAGTTTAATTTTTTCTTGTCGAATATGCTTCGTTGTACAAAACACAACCCTCCAACCCTACATACACATTATGGTGTCATGATGTGCCTCCCGGTGACTCAAATCGACTTCCAACATCTGCATCAACACTTTCATCTAAGGCCTAGTAGTCAGATTGGTATGAAAGTAGATAATTTCACGTAATGTTTGGACACTCATTTGTTTTCAAGTTTCAAGTAAAAGTAAATAAGTACATAAGTAAACTTGAATGTGCTATCAAATTTCTTTAGGAACCCTTTGAAGGAAAATGTTCTTTGATCAAGTGTAACGATTAAGTATAACATGGACAAATTTATGGAGATATATATAATCGGTTATTTTATGTGATCATAGTATTTTGCTAGAAACCGACTATGATTTGTGAACTGATTTGATTAGTGCACGGCTAATAATAAACCGGTCCTATGAGGTCACACATATAAGTATATGATTGAATTAAAATACAAAAGAGGTTAAGAAGCTAAATGGTCATGCTTATGTGAAGTATGGACTAAAGAGGTTATTTGTAACATATAGATGTTACTTATAAATATGAATAAGTATGAGACATGTATGGACCACTTCAACATTCATACTTAGCCATATACTCCAAAAGCTCTCTTCCCCTCTCTTTGCCATCACCCACAAAAGCAATAAGGAATTGTTCCTTATTCCGTACTAGCATACATGGTGTTTCAATCGTTGCTTGTGGACCAACACTAGAGGAGCAACATTTGGTGTTCTAAGGATCTCCATATAGAAGTGTGAATCGTTCTTCGCTTTGTGGAAAACACGCTTCAAGGGTATGGAATTCTAATCCTATAATTCATATTGAAATGTGCATGAGATCCTGTTGTAGATGCAAGAAAATGTTTCTTGAAATTCCGCTTTACGTATCTACATTCCTACACCCTTAACAGTGGCGAGCCTAAACTGCAAACCCACTAATTCGAAATTGGTTGATCCATGCGGGTTCTGCCTCCCGAGCCACTGAGCCATACCCATTCTCAAAATCTCATGCCCTCTCTCACTCCCTGCTACCCTAAGGTAAGCCTCTCGTCTCCAATGGAATGAACTCATTTGCCAAACCCCCCACCACCATTGCCTCGAAATTCCAACGTAATCGAGCTTAGCAGAGCCATGGCCTCCTCTTCAACGTTCGCATCGTTCTCCCTTTCCAAATTTGTCGTCATCTTCAAGGATCAATGACTGCTTGTTGTTAATAAACCTTCTGGAATCTACTGTGAGACTGTCTTGTCTGCTGCCCCTCACCTTCTCGATAGATCTCTGGTTTGTTCATCATTCTTTTGAGTTAGCTTATATTTTGTCTGATTTTTGAAAGTTTGGGTTTCGTTTATTATTTATTTGATGATTTTGTTCTTGAATTTTGGGCATTAGCAAATGTCAAAATTGTTCCATTTGATTAAATTTTGCTTCTTTTATGTTAGGAAAGGTTAAAATTTTGGAAGTGTATGGTTGGATTCTGTAATGTTGAATATTTGTTGAATGCTGGTAATTTTGCAGCTTGATTGATAATGAGATAAGTTAGAGGAATTGGGGTTGAAAAATGATGCTTAACGAAGAAAGGTTTATCTGCTTCTATGCTAAATTGAAGAAGTATGCAGCAGAGTTGTAACTTGTATCCACAGAGTGTGTAGGGTGAGGTGGGTGTCATAACCTGTGCAAAAGCTATTCGCGTTGAACTATTATAAAAAGCGACGCAATTGGAACACCTATTTGCGTCTAATGATCATAAAAAAGCGACGCAATTATACATACTATTTAATACTTATCTCTATTTGCATCACTTTATTTTGCTACTGCCGACGCAATTGAATTTAGCAACTTCATTTGCATCGATCACTTGTCCTTGTAAATGACACAAATATACAGACGCTAATAACCATATTTAATTTCTACAAGAACGTTATATATGTTCGAAATAAGGTACGAGGA
Organism: Dysphania ambrosioides; assembly: GCA_026401315.1. Classification (NCBI taxonomy): domain Eukaryota; kingdom Viridiplantae; phylum Streptophyta; class Magnoliopsida; order Caryophyllales; family Amaranthaceae; genus Dysphania; species Dysphania ambrosioides. The sequence goes on from CM048666.1 coordinate 4,490,149, forward strand.
GGAATCACATCTAGATGACTGTGTTAGGGTAGGTATGATTTGTTTTCCTTGAAGGTTTGAGGTGGCTTTTTGATGAGATTGTGACCATATATATGCATCTCATTGGGTTCCTATGAACTTACTATGCTCGCAATTACATGTGATATTATTTGATCTGGGCTACTGTACCGTTTGTTGTGAGGGGTTTACAGCATATGTCATGAGACTAACAATTCTAGTTGGTATGACATTATTAGTTTTGTGAAGGTTTTATATAAATCTTTGTGAATGATCATATGTGTTCTCTTTCTTTATTGTTTCCAGCTAAAACGGAGGAAGAAAACAATTGCCACTAAGAAGTAGGCAGATTCTAGGTCTAAAGACAAAGCACCTATAGAAGCAATGAAGCAGCCTACTGTATGCCATATTTTTTTTGGTTCACTTTAATTCGTTAGTAATAAACGTTTATTGAGTTTTTCTTTAACATGTTATAATTTGATGAATTTATAATAATTGGTTAGAATAGTTCTTTTATGATTTAAGGGGTTGATTTACGTAGTTGGGGAATATCTTTACTTAGGGTTTTCTATGTGTTAGGTCTTGTCTGATATTAGTGTACAGTTTGTATAAGCATTCATGTTTCATATTATTCATAAGCCTAATATTAGTCCTTTACCTGAATGAGTTTCTTGTTGCATTAACCAAATAATTGGCTTGTCATTACCAAACGAAATGAACATCATGTCATTGACCATTATATCATTTTATAATTACAACGACGAACACTTGTTAGTATTATTACATGTGTGAATTATATTGCATCAATCTTTGTGAATGGCCATATGCTCAATACTTTAATGTCCTTATCTATTGACTGCATAGGAAGAAAAATTTACCTATGAAGAAGAAGGCAGCGCAGCAACTCCTGAGTGTCGTGAACCTAATGAACAACCACGTAAGAAACGTTGTAGGGGGAAAGTACCACAACATGCCAACACTTCGGCAGAATTTTTTTCAATTTTTTTGTTCCAAAACTACAGGGATTTGTACAACACCAAGTTTGCCTCGAGAGTCATATGCATTGGAAGGTACATTGACCTCAAATCCTTCAATGAAGGCAGTACGGAGTTTGTTCAAGATTGGTTTCAAGATCAAGGGTGGATAGCTTTGTTGGGTTCCAACAAGAAATATATCCTGAACTCGTCAAACAGTTCTACATCCACTTTGATTGCAACAATTCTAATGAAGGGACGATCAAGACATTGGTGAAAATGATAGAGATTTCGTTTGATGATAGGGGACTGGGTGACATCCATTAAGATTGTTGATGTTACATGAATCTCAATGTACTATGTGGCTGATGCGTGCAGAACTGGAGCAGCAACAAATGTAATCTTTGGTTTATGGTTCTGTTAGTGTACCCATATTTTGCTAATGCCATGTCTACTAGCTTATTGTATATAAGCTCTAGCTCTAGCCTGGCTGCTATATATGGGATATATGTTTCTGCTTTGGGAATACACTGCTCAGCACCATTCCAACTGGTATTACTATTGAATATTGATGCATATGGTTTCATTGGTGCTAATGCTGTGGCATTGGTGAAATGTAGAGCTGTGGGAGAACCCATGCTCTTAATGCTGCTGGCTACACAATTGTTGGCATTTGCAAAGACTGCAGAATTTTGTAATAATTATGCCAGATACGAGTTTCTATTAGTATGATCTGTTGATTTTTTTTGGTATTTATCTCCCATTTGCATGTGTAAAGCTGATCCAGTGGTCTTTCTATAATAGGCTGGAGCCTCGTGCACTGTCTTGATGATTGTTGGTTCTTTGAATGAATTGTGGACTAGACTGAGCTGTGGTCTCAGTAGGAGAAGTAGGATGATGTGTGAGATTGATCCAATCCTTTCTCTTCTAGGTTGTTATATTGGCTTTATAAGATAATGGTTTTCTTATATGACTATTGGCTTTCTGCAGGCAAAGCCGAAGTGTGCCAAAAGACTGCAGTCATCGACAACGCTATCAGTGGCCTTGTTAAAGGCTGCACTCAACATACTCAGATAAATTCATGGCAGTGGAAGCATAATATCCTGAACGGATGAACTAATCAAGTTTCAGCCAAATCCTCTAGAGGTCAGCAATTTTGCTACATCGCCACCATTTATATAAATAAGCTAATCTAGCTACATGCTTTTCATTGTAGTTGTGGGTCTCAGTGTTGCATATAATTTGTAATCTGCTTCGTATTTTGTTAAGAGATAAAAACTCATATATGAGTTGGGACCAATTGTTTCACATTGATTAAATGTGAGAGCTAAACATTGTGTAAGGTAAAAGGCAACTCCTTCTATCGCTATATGATTTTAGGATGGAAACCCTTTGAACCTTATAAGTAAATTCTTTTAGTAACATATACACAAAGAAACGGAAGCGTAAGTCATGCCATCTTCAGTTATTATTATTATGAACCCATGAGATTTCTTAAAAAGTTGTCTAGAGAATTTATTTGGCTGTGTTTGTAAGGATAATTGCAACATTGAGGCAGGTCTATTATGATAATACTCCGTATTTCTAAGACTTTAGATAGAAGTCTTCTTAATTGAAATACTTTGTCCTAATTTTGATGATATTTCGAATTCAAGGTAAAAGAGAAAGCAATACGCAATGATTATTGATGAATCATAGTTGCTTTATTTATGCGAAAATTTTCTTTTTATTTGGCTTCAAACTTAAGCATCCAAATGTGGGCATTGATTGACACATCCGTAAGCATTGTGGTATTCCTGGCATGTCCGTATTGCACTTACTGTGCTACCATCTAAATTTCAAATAACATTATGAAGTAAAGTTTTGATGTTGCGTCTCAGTTTAAAAGGTTAACATATGGTTTATGTTTATTTAGAGTTGTCTGACCTGACCTGACCTGATAAACTATCCGAAATCGACTTGGACATGACCTGATTATGACTCGAAAAGTGAAACCCATAAACCGATTTGACCCGAACTGAAATCAACCTGAAATCGATTTGACCTGATATTCGAAGGCCAGAACAAGATTTGTGTCCGATTCGTTACAAATCCGATTCGAAAATAATCCAAAACCGATTGAACCCGAAAGATAGCATATATGACTTGACGAATAACAACCCGTGGCCTGATTTCAATCGACATGTTAACAAACTAAATATATGTAGTAATATAGATAATTGATATAGGTAATACAATGATATATTGATACACTAAAGATACAAACTATATACTCGTTTGGTACAAATAATACACATTTAGTAATCATTACCTCATAAATATTTTGTTTTGCAATGACATATGGTTTAACCATCATATAAAAACAACTTATCGCATGAGCTAGCTCGAAATTACCTGAGATGAATATAATAAAATAGCAAATATCAAGTCATAAATCAATCATAATATGTCATTAATGATCCAATGTATTCCTAAAAAATCCTAACCTATATTTCAAACAAATTCGAGGTAACCCATTACCATAATTGACTTGAATCAAAATACATCCGAATTTAAAATAACCCACTATAACTTGTTTAGGAACCGACCCAAATTGACATGAATTGACATTGACCCGAACCTGAGTAGACCTAATAAGCTAAATTGACCCGATAGGCTAAATTGACCCGATTTAATCCGAATAGATTAGTATCGACCTATGATGGATCAACCCAGAATTGACCGTGAACCCAAATTGGCATCCCTAGGTTTATTGAATGTTAGAATTGAAACCTCGCAATAGTTATGTTGTCTTCTCATTCATCATCTCAATCTAACGTTCTCTATTGTGGGACTTTTAAAGATATGTATATATGAAAAATACGTTTATGTGATTATAATCACGTAGGTTATCATCATTTTCTATGAATAGCCAGAAGGATCATAAGGGAAACTTTAGTGTATGCATTTTTTGAAATAAATATTTCAAAATATTGGGATTGATTATGATATATATTGATCAATGTTGATATTGAATTTCAAATTGACATGGATTTTACTTATAGATAGTCTTGAGCATATTCCCTATAGTTTACTATTTGTCTATACTACAAAATGTGACGCCAAACACGTTTAAATATTTAGAAACCCTTTCAAACTTGATATTTTGATTTCACGATGATGAAACATACAACTTCAATTCACCTAATTCAAATTATTATTATTTTTGACATGCACCTAATTCAAATTGATAATTGAAAAACCTAAACAATGACACTAGATAATGAGTAAGCAACTAGATCCAACCAAGTGATGTTTCATTCATCATTTCTTTCACCTATTCATTATCCATACATATATAATAAAGATCCAATTAATGAAAAATTAGTTCATTTTTAAAGACACACTATCAACCTTATCAAACGCCTAAACTTAGCTATGTTAGTATGTGACTTATATAGTCTTATTTAACCAATTACCTAAACATAACTCATCTCATCTTTATAGCCTCACTATTCATTTTACCCAATTCATCCATGAATAGAACTGTTCAAATGAGAGGGGCTTCATTAAGAACCCTTAATCAGTCCGTTTGTAAAAAGGTTTAATAAATTATAGGCTTAATTTTATCAGTCATTTAAAGTGTCTAACCCATCCATGAATGACTAAATAATAAGCATTAACCTCTATTTACGAAGTAATTATTGAACTTGCAAGAATGACCATATGCGCAATTAAAAATAAAAATAAAAAGGCAGGAATGGGCCCTTTGCCATACATAAAATTACTGAATACTCTATCATTTATGAACACAAACCATAAGAAGTGCACATCCGCATCTCACGTGACCACCTGTAATAAACCCCAACTAAAACCGAAGAACAAAAACCCACACTAGTGGCAATTTCACCAAATTAAACAAACCTCAGGGGTAAAACAGAGAATTCACGACAGCCAGTAACTCGTGTAAACTCCCAATAAAAGTCCGCCACGTCAACTTCAGTGACACCTAATCCTATGTGCCAAGCCACTATAGGTCCACGTAAATAATTAATTTCCACTAATTAGTAACCAAGTGTAGATCAGAAAACAAGGATGAAAAAGTCCAGTTTCCCTAATTAGAGATGTTGCCTTGATTTTGTTAATACTGCTCACTTTCACATTTCTCACCTTCTTCAATTTTCTCTCTCCTTTTCTGAGAGTTAGCAACAATGGTGACTCGGAGTCGAAACCCTAACGCTCTCGCTCTCCTCCTTCTACTCTCTCTCGTCGCCATCGCTTCTGCGAAGGTCTTCTTCGAGGAACGCTTCGAAGGTATACCGTTCTATCCTTCGCATTCTCTCAATTCGTCATATCGTACTCTGGATTTTGTTGATTCATTGATTGGTTGTAAATTTTTTTGATTGATTGGTTGTGATTTTTGTTGATTGATTTTGATGAGATGAAGCTTGTTTATCAGTCTTATTGAGCTCAATTTTGTTTTGATCTTGTGACATTTTGATTGCGGTTGATTTGATGATTGATGCGTTTTTCGATGCGATTTTCTACGGATCTGATTATGCGTGTTAGTGTTTGTATGATTGAATGAGTTTGAAGCAGATCCGTGCGAAATGTGATCCACTCATAAGTTTTTTGCACTTGATTATGCGATTTCAGAGTTTCTCCGTGAATGAAAGCTCCACGTATGTTAATTTTTGAAATGTTATATAATGCAAGTATCGTAATGGATAATACGAGATGTACTTATCTATGCAATGTGGAAGAACGATGCACCCCCTTTGGAAATTATTAGGTTTCGTTTGTTTCGATTTCAATGACTCTTGTGGCTGCCTCCGGCGATGTTGATTCCTGAGTTGATGATGTAGCACCTACTAGAAGTAATTGCTGCACTGTAGTACATTATTTGGACTTTAAAAGTTGTATTAGACAGTGTGAAGGATCCCATATGAGTGTTCAAGTTTAAATGTAGAGTCAATTGGAGAGTCGAGTGATGTAGAATGCAGTTCCTCAACGTTATCTAGCCTTAACTTACATATCGAATCAGGTCTTCTAATTTTTCTGATGAAGCTTGTTTTCCGCTATAAATTTTGTTTGGCAATTATTTGCTTTCTTTTAGAAAGGTGGCCATTGTCGTTTGAACATCGTTTATCTCACAATTAAGTTTAATGTAATGTGAATATCCTGTATTCCTTTAAAGTGCATAAAGTATATTTATGAGAACAGATATATCATTTTAGAGGCTTGGAGTTGTTGAGAAGTTGCATCTCGAATTTTCTCTCATGTACTAGTCTCATTTCTTTTGGCTGATCAGATGGATGGGAGAATCATTGGGTTAAATCTGACTGGAAGAAGGATGAGAACATGGCTGGAGAGTGGAATTACACATCCGGCAAATGGAATGGAGATGCTAATGACAAAGGTATTATTTAATGATTTCATTTCCAGTACATGTAAGGTATTTTTGTCTCGATTTTTCTATTGTAAGTTATAAGTTTATTTTATTCATGTATTGCAGGTATCCAGACTAGTGAGGACTACAGATTTTATGCGATCTCTGCTGAATTCCCCGAATTCAGCAACAAGGATAAGACCCTAGTTTTCCAGTTTTCTGTTAAGCATGAACAGAAGCTTGATTGTGGAGGTGGTTACATGAAGTTACTAAGTGGTGAAGTTGACCAGAAGAAATTCGGTGGTGACACTCCATACAGGTAATTATATTTCTTCGAATGCTGAAGGACTTTGCTTATGCAATCTTGCTTTTTAAGTGTTCATCTTCACTGATTTCAAATGTATCACTTTTTGTTGTTGCAGCATTATGTTTGGTCCTGATATCTGTGGCTACAGCACTAAGAAAGTCCATGCCATTCTTACCCGCGATGGAACAAATCACTTGATCAAGAAGGAAGTCCCTTGTGAGACTGACCAGCTGACTCACGTGTACACCTTCATTCTCCGCCCTGATGCTACCTACAGCATTCTTATTGACAACGAGGAGAAACAAACTGGTAGTCTATATGATGATTGGGATCTACTTCCTCCTAAGAAAATCAAGGATCCTGAAGCTAAAAAGGTATCTGATTACTGAGCTAATTCTAAATTATTTTTCACCATTCTGATTGGACAGGCTCCTGAATATTTATTGCTAATTGTTCTGATGTTTGTGCTTTCCAGCCTGAGGACTGGGATGACAAGGAGTACATTCCTGACCCAGAAGACAAGAAGCCAGAGGTATCTATTATTTTTCTGATCATTCCGTCATGATATTGGATGAAAACAAGATTGCTCAATTCTCATTAATTCGTGTCGGAACGTTGAATTTATTGTTCTCTTGATTTTTATAGGGTTATGATGACATCCCTAAGGAAATTCCTGATGCTGATGCTAAGAAGGTATTGTTGATTTCCAATCTGTGTCTTCTGCATTAAGTGTCAGACTGTGCAATTGGATTCTGACATGTTGTGTGAATTTCAGCCAGAGGACTGGGATGATGAAGAAGATGGTGAATGGACTGCCCCAACCATTCCAAACCCTGAGTACAAGGGTCCATGGAAGGCAAAGGTTTGTTCCTTTACTTTATTGTGTCAAGTCTTTGTGGAATTCACTAGTGGCATTCGTTAAATAAATTATTTACGTTGACTGCAGAAAATCAAGAACCCCAACTACAAAGGCAAGTGGAAGACCCCCTTGATTGACAACCCAGGTTCGCGTTCCATTCTCTGCCACTTGCCCAGAAACTTGTGAATTTTTGTCTGAACAAACTGTTTTCATATTTCAGATTTCAAGGATGACCCAGAGCTCTATGTTTACCCCAACCTTAGATATGTTGGTGTTGAGTTGTGGCAGGTAACTGCACTTCTATTTTTGCTTTGATATTTGCTTAATGCTGTAATAGTAATCATATTGATGATGTGATCGATCTTTCTTCAGGTGAAGTCTGGCACACTCTTCGACAATGTCTTGGTCAGTGATGACCCTGAGTATGCCAAGCAGCTGGCTGAAGAAACCTGGGGCAAGCAAAAGGATGTAAGTTTGTTTGTTTTCCCTGTTGGGAAGCATTTATTTCTAGTCTTACTATGTCTGTATTTGGGCTATCTGACACAATTTGTATTCTTTTGCAGGCTGAGAAGGCTGCTTTTGAGGAGGCCGAGAAAAATAGAGAAGAGGAGGTATGAGCTGATTTTTTTCCCCTGCTTTTATTTTATGGTGTGCTTATTAAGCTTTTTGTACCTGTACGTGTGATAGCTCTTTTTGAGTCCCTTCTGTACACTCTCAAATGTTTGTAAGATTTATTACCTGTAATAAAGTGGGATGGGAGGAAGGGGGCAATGGGACATCCTGTTGAAAATTTTTCCATTGTTTGACGGATTAATTTTAAGATTGTTTTCTTACATGAATTTAATTCCTCAAACAGGAAACCAAGGACAACCCTGTTGATTCTGATGTAAGTGTCAAATTTAGAATTCTCTGAGATTACTTGTCAGTTTGTTTTCAAAAAATTATAATAAACATTAGTGGCCACAACCTTCATCTGTTTCATGTTTTTCTTCAGGTTGAGGATGAAGGTGATGCTGAAGACTCAGATGCTGATACCGATGCTGGTAAATCAGATGACAAGGATGAGGACAAACATGTAATGTCCATTGAAAAACCCTCATCTTGGTGTGATGTATATTTTGTTTAACAATATATGCTGGTTTTATGTTGTATAATTCCTGACTTTGGTCATTCTGTGGTGTGTTTCGCAGGATGAGCTGTGAGGACCAGAGAAAATAAAGTCTTTAGGGGAGGGGAGTATCAAATTAAGCTTCATCATTCACAAGCATTTTTTATCGTCAATTTTAGTATAGGTTTTTGGTAGTAGATTCCGTAGACACCCAGTTGAAAGCCTGTATGACAGGCTGGTTTATCTCAGTTGGGCTGTGTTTGGTGGATTATAGCAAAAGGTCAACAAATATCCAGTTTTTCGTGAAAATTAAGACATATTATAGCGATTCTGTAATGGGAAATGAGCTGAGTCGTGTTTTCTTCGTTACATGTCTCTTTTACTGGTGGATCTGTCCGAATTCACCAAAGAACCTTGAGCCGATCCGAACTGAAAGTATGTAATAAATAACCTAACACAGACTGCCCACTCCTGTCCATTTAGTTTTTCCTTTTTTGAATGACCTCATTAACAAAGTAACAATTGGCTATATAGTTGTGTGCAAGCTTTTAGCTTTCCTAGGTATGATCTGCGTTACTACAAGTTGTCCGAAAGGAATGTAGCAAATCCAGTTTTCTATTGCCTTGTTTTACTTCTGTAAGTCTCATATGAATGAATCCAGATCCCTACAATCTCGATTAACTCTTCTTATTAAACTATCACACACGTTCTCCACAGCCCTGTTTTGTTTTGTTTCACCATGCACAACACAATTTTGCTACTTAGTAACTCCAGAATCCCTGAATGCAAATTATCAAGAAAAGAAACTTCATATATGGCAATATGGCATATAATGTACTGACGTCTCAACTGGTATTAGTGTTAGACATGGCAATTACTAGAAAACATGCATATACTGATCGATATACAACTACAGTATCCTACAACACGCTCTACTATAGCTAATTACAAGGAAAACAACAATACGGACACCATAATAAAGCTAGTACAAATTCATGTTCTGATCATGATTATAAAATTAACTGTGCATCAATTAGTAAATAAAATTAATTTATAAAATTTTACAAAGCATATTATATTGAAAATTCTTTCAACTATTTGAATTTGAATTTTATGATTTTAGATAATATAACCCATCAATATTAAATACTAATTTATCACAAAGTAATTAAAATAAAATATAAATAAAACTAAAATTTAGAAGTTGTATATATGCTTGAACTTATTGGCAATGATTTGAGTATTTAGAAGAGTCCAAATGTTTCTTTTCATAGAACGTTGGCATATTGGTTGAATTGTTTTGTATTAATTTCATTTGATTGGGATGAACTACCATATGAATTACCACCATCACTTTAATTTCCACCTAAATTTTTTTTATCAAATTTATAGTAAAATAGTAAAAGTAGTCATGCAATTTTTTTACAGATATTGCTAGGAACTAAAAGAATGATTAAAGTGTGTAAAATTGAGAAAAAGAGCATGACTATTTCTAGCAAAACCACTAAAAGCTTATTAGCTTCTTTTTTTTTAAATTTCAAGTTCCAATGGTTTAAAAGGAGTTGTAGTGGGTGGATTAGGCAAGGCTAAAGTGGTTGATTTGGGATAGTTTGCGGGATTAGTTGGGTTGGAAAAATCTGACCCATAACCAATGACCCAACCTTAAATTCAAGCTAGGTTGGGCTAGCACCAAACCAAAATCAGGCCAGACCCCGTGGACACACAAATGCGCGGAGATGGGTGGATTGTTAACCGTTCGGCCCACTAACCATTTCTAGAAATATAGTAGAAGTTTTCCAGGCTACAGGAAAAATGGTGTAAATTTGAAAAAAAGGTGAAAAGGTTGTGGAATTTCCATCTTTTATCCTTGCAAGTGACTAACCACTACATTGGACAAGAAAACAAGTAACTAGTTCTACTACACGGTCAGTTCGCCATTTATCATTGAAAATCAAATTCAGTCATGGATCGATTAGTCCTCACAAAATTAACCGTCAATTTTATGGCAAAATAACAGCACCAACGAGTCTATTCACTGAAAAGTGAAAGAGTCTATAAGTGGCATTGGGTTTGGAAACACACAACAAAAAAATGTAAAGTAGGGCCCTTGACCATGCCCACAAGATCTTCCTCACCAAAGCCACTAATAAGATGTTGGGAATATAGAAAAGATAAGCTTAATCAAAGATAACATTAGCAAAAGATAGGATTTAGTTAGCATATAGAAAAGATAAGTATGAGAAGAGTTCTAAGTTGCTTGAATATGTAATACATGCTACTATAAATACATATGTAATCCGAAGATTAAAATCAATGAAAAAACTAGTTCTTCCTATCAATCTATGAACCACCTATGAGGATGAGTGAACCACCGAAAAACCCGAGTGAACCCACCATAGCTACGACTCAACTATTGGAACTTCTAGAGAAGCTAAATAGCAATAGGAGTCAAGAATCAAGTGGTGGGCCTTTCAACATCTCGGAAAAACTAAGTACCCAGAACTACTCAAAGTGGTCTAGGTTAATATTGATGGCGATCGAAGGGCGGAGGAGGCTCAAACACATCATGACCATCCCACCATCACCTGACACCGAAAAGCATACCAAATGGGCCGAGAAAGATGCGGTGGTTAAGACATGGATCGTGGAAAATATAGAGTCGGATCTCGTTAATCAGTTCTTAGACTTCTCAATAGCAAAAGAACTATGGGATGGTATTGAATCGTTGTACAGTAGTGGGAGAGACGGGTTACAAGTTTTTGATCTCACCATGAAATCAAATACACTCAAGCAAGGCCATGACACAATCGAAGCATATTACAGAAAACATATAACAATATGGAAAGAAATAGACCGAAGAATGCCAAATCCCATGAAAAGTTCAGAAGATATAACAAGTCACAACAAATTAACACACCAAACTTGCCTATACCAGTTCTTGGCTGGCTTAGACGAAAGCCTCGATAAAGGCCGAAGGGAACTAGTCAATCTAGACCCCTTACCAACGGTTGAAGTAGCATATAATACCATAAGGAGAGAGTTGTCAAGAAGATAAATTATGAAAGCACCTTTACCTCAATACTTACCTATAGCCGATGGAATAGGGGGAGGGCTCGCCGTAAAACACCGAATGGAGAAGGGGACTTACCGGAGGAACGAAGAAGACAAATCAAACCTTAAATGTTCTCATTGTGGTGGCCCCCGACATACTAAGGAAGGATGCTTCAAAATCATTGGGTATCCTGACTGGTGGTCAGAAAACCGAAAAAAAGGGATCGGAAGAGGAGAACTAACCAAGAAACGAGGAGCTTCCATGATTGTAGAAGAAGAGAAGCAGCAGCTCTCAAAGGAAAAGGAAGAGGAAAGCAAAGAGAAGGGATCGAAAGAAGGTCAGAGCGGAAGATCTCAAGGTGAGAGACAAAACCCATAAAATGCCCCTTTTATGTCATACCCCCAACTAAACCTAACCCTAATCCTCCACAAGAATCCGGAAGCTTCCTCTCAATCCTCACATAAAACACGCCCCCAACAAACCCTAAAACACCTAAGCCCTCACCTAAATCCCGAAAGCCCAAGTCCAATCCCCACAAATTCAGAAATTTACATTAAAAAACCGGGGTTATTGCCTAGCCCAATGAACAAAGCCCATATACGCCCTACACCATTAATCCACAAACAGCCAGGCCCAACGCAAGAAATAGCTATAGCCCAAACCTTAACCCATAAAAAACCGAGTGAAATCTTATAAAATATTACCCCAAAAGCTGGGTGGATTTTTGACAGCGGGGCAACCGATAGTATGACTAATGATGAGGGTGATTTTTTAAAACTCGAGAAACCTTGCAAAATCGTAATTCAGACAACAAATGGAGAATTAATGGAGGTTGCTAGAGCCGGGACAATTAAAATCGGAGAAAATATATTATTGAATAATTGTCTTTATATTCCAGAACTTTCTTATAAACTCTTATCTATCAGTCATCTTACAAAGGAAATGAACTGTAATGTTCTAATTACCTCCGATTTGTGTATTGTGTAGGATGCTCAAACACGAGCGATCATTGGACATGGTACTAAGAAGGATAGAATGTACTATATTGATGATATATCTCGGAGAGGCAATGCAGAAATTGGTCGTGGTTCAGTTGAGGAACAACTCCAGATGTGGCATCGTCGATTGGGACATCCGTCAATAGGGTACTTGGAACGAATGTTTCCTTCTCTTGCTGGATCAAATCTCGTGTTTGACTGTGAGGCATGCTTTCTTTCAAAAGGTCATAAACATAGCTATCCTAGGAGTTTTAGTAGAAGTAATAAACCTTTTTCCCTCGTCCACTCTGATGTGTGGGGCCCTGCCCTAGAATTTGGATGTCATGGTTACATGTATTACGTGTTATTTATTTATGATTGCACCCGTATGAGTTGGATATATTTCTTAAAGGTCAAATCAGAAGTTTATGAGGTTTTTTCTAATGTTTATCAAATGATTATTAATCAGTTTCATACCAAGATTTCTATTCTCCGATCTGATAATGGCGGAGAATACATTAACCAAAACATGAAAACCTTCTTTAATACTCATGGTCTTATTCATCAAACCACTTGTCCCGATACTCCAAGGCAAAATGGAATTGCAGAACGGAAGAATCGTATATTACTCAAAATGACTCGGGCTATGATGTTCGACTCTCATATACCAAGGGTTTTTTTGCCTGAGGCAATTGCGGCTGCAAACTATCTTACCAATCTCCTTCCCACAAAAGCCCTTCACTACCAAACTCCCTTAAGTGTCCTTTGTAAGCATAAGGACATTCCCTCCTTCAGTACTCTCCCCCCTAGGGTGTTCGGGTGTATCGTCTATGTTCATCTACCTAAGAGAAGTTGAGATAAACTAGAACCCAGGCAGCTAAATGTGTGTTTGTGGGCTACGGTAAGAATCAGAAAGGCTATAGGTGTCTTGATCCTGTCTCAAACCATGTTTATACTACGATGGATTGCGATTTTGTTGAAAACCATTTTTCTATCCCCAACCTCGATGTCAGGGGGAGACTATTAGGGACGATCTCAGTTGGCTGATCTATGGTGGCACTACCAATGCTGATAACAGAACTATAGTACAGTCTACTCCTCCAGAAGTACCAGTGCACAATGATTCCCTCGAGAATGAGCATCATTTGGGGGTATACGAACCCGAGGTAAGTTCTAACTCTAGAACTCTATTAGAAACTGATACTGTAACTTTGAAAGAAAGCAGTGAAGTAATGCAGAAACACTCAGAAGATAATACAGAAAAAGTGATACCTACCATGAGATATCATCTTCCTCCTAGAAGCACGAGAGGAATTCCTCTAAAACAATATGATCCATCTTATGAAGCCCAGAAATCAAAGTATCCCATTCAGGATTCTCTTGGTAATAGTGTATCTTCTACATCGGCTGTTTTCAGAGCAGCTCTATACTCAGAAAAGATCCCAACTACAATTAAAGAAGCAGTTGAGAGTAAACACTAGAGAAAAGCAATGGGAGAAGAATTTGAAGCACTTACCAGAAATGACACCTGGGAAAAGTGCTTAATTCCCGAAGACAAAAAAGTTGTAGGCTGCAAATGGGTATTTACAGTCAAGTACAAATCTGATGGAAGCATTGAACGATATAAAGCAAGGTTAGTGGCGAAAGGATATACGCAGGTATATGGAATCGATTATTCTGAGACCTTCTGACTAGTAGCCAAGATTGATACAATCGGGGTGCTATTCTCAGTAGCAGGGAACAGTGATTGGCCACTATATCAGTTTGATGTGAAGAATGCGGTCCTACATGGTGAAATTATAGAAGAAGTATACATGGAATCACTGCCAGGTTTCTCGGAGAATTTCTTGAAAGGAGAAGGGTGCAAGCTCAAGAAGGCACTATATGGGTTGAAACAGTCCCTTGGAGCTTGGTTTGGCAGATTTACATTAGCCATGAAGAAGTTTGGTTTTAAACAGAGTAACTCTGACCACACCTTGTTCCTAAAGAAGAAAGGTGACCTAATGACATGTCTCATAATTTATGTAGATGATATGATTATAACAGGAAACGATGAGGAAGAGATTAGTAACCTCAAGAGGAACTTGTTTCAAGAGTTCGAAATGAAGGATCTAGGAAGGCTCAAATACTTCTTAGGAATTGAAGTACTTTGATCTAAACAAGGTATCTTTATTTCCTAACAGACATATATACTTGACCTTTTAGCGGAAGTAGGGATGATGGAGTGCAAGCCTGCAGATACTCCAATGATGATGAATCATGGATTATAGATTGATGAACATGCAGAATCTACAGACCAAACACAATACCAGAGATTAGTAGGTCGATTAATTTACCTATCACACACTCGACCTGATATTGCCTATGCTGTAGGGGTAGTGAGTAGATTCATGCATAGACCTCAGATTCAACATCTTGAGGCTGTGTACAGAATTCTCAGATATTTGAAGAAAACTCCTGGTAGGGGAGTGATGTTTAAAAGGAATGGTCACTTAAATCTAGAAGCTTATACAAACGCAGATTGGGTTGGTGATCGGGATAGTAGAAAGTCTAATTATGGATATTTTACCTTGGTTGGAGGAAATCTAGTAACTTGAAAGAGCAAAAAACAAAAGGTTGTGGCATTATCAAGTGCTGAAGCGGAATTCAGAGGAATTGCAAAAGGAGTTGCTGAAGTTCTCTGGCTACGAAAACTTCTAGGAGAACTTGGATTCCCTCAAACGAGAAGTTGTGATATTTTTTGTGATAATAAAGCAGCGATAAGCATATATGAGAATCCGGTCCAGCATGACCGAACAACGCATGTTGAGATTGACAGACACTTCATAAAAGACAATTTGGAGTCCAAGGTTATTAATCTTCCGTTTGTTCGATCAAGTGAGCAAATGGCGGATATTTTAACTAAAGCGGTAGGAGCAGATGTTTTTGAGAAAATTTTATGCAAGTTAGGAATCAGAGACCCGATTACCTAACTTGAGGGGGAGTGTAGAAAAGATAAGCTTAATCAAAGATAACATTAGCAAAAGATAGGATTTAGTTAGCATATAGAAAAGATAAGTATGAGAAGAGTTCTAAGTTGCTTGAATATGCAATCCATGCTACTATAAATACATATGTAATCCGAAGATTAAAATCAATGAAAAAACTAGTTCTTCTTATCAATCTATAAACCATATACTATAAATCTATAAACCATAGACTATAAATCTTCTGGGAAAGCCTTATCTTTCTCTACACGATCAAGTTAAGAACGACATAGATAATAAAGGTGAAAGTAAAAGCACAAAAAATAATAATTTACTCCTTATCTAATAATTTACTTCTTATTGACTGATTGATGATAAAACTGCATGCTGTGTATTTCTTCATTTGTTGGAAATAATATGTAGGAGCTTTTTATTTGGGCATCTTCACAGCAAGAACAGCACAGCTTGCATTTTGGACGCAGTGGTGGCTCACACTCCTCGTTATCGCCCTGAAACCATATAGTATAAGTTGTATAACAAACGACTGATCTATATAAAGTAATCAAAGGGTACCTGGTTAGAGGACCATATCCATGACATCCCATCACTAGCATGTCTGCTTTCAAAACTTTCACCATCTCGCATATTACATCCCCTGGATCTCCTTCTTCTACCCTTTCCTGCACCTTTACCTAGGAAAAGTTTGATATATATATATAGAGGGAGTCAAATATTTGTAGTAGTGTTGACCTTACACGGGTACTAAAAATAAAATATTATTGCAAATCAAGTTTCGTCACTGGCAGATCTTTTTCGTAAAGCTAATCCCTGAAATTTTTTGGGTCTTTACATAATATAAAGATATGGTTCAAAGTTATAATAAAAAAATAACAGCTTGATAGTTAAGTATCGAATTTTTGAATTAAAGGTTGAGACTTACCCCTTAATTTTTTGGTTTGGAAAATAAGCTTAGCCCTTCTAATTTTTAATGTAAAATCATTGAATGGTTCTACCATAAAGTACTAGTTGGAATGCTCACTCACATCATGCTCCATACAAAGCTTCTCAGCCTTCTGTAGGATCCAAGTTGCCATTTCGCTGTCCCGCCTATCCAATGATGACAAAGCATCATGGGATAACAAATATGCTAGATTTCCACAAGTTAGATACAACGAAGAATAAGTACAAAATAAAAAAAAAAATAATTCGAAATGCTAGAAATGAATGTATTTTCCAATTAGCTAGTCTATAATTTTGTAACAAAAAAAACAGTTTTTTTTTTCTTTAACTTTTTATAACTTGCTAGTGATCTTTAGTGAGCATGATTCCCACTCATCATTATTCAAGTGGCATAGTTAGAAATCACTTGTTAGAGTTAGTGAGTTGTAAAGCCTAAGCTAGTTCTACACTAGGCCAATACTCAATTTCATAGCCAAAACTTATTTTACATAGCCAAAGCTTATCAAACTATGCTTAAAAATTGAATGACAATGAGTATATTCTAGCTCTTGATTTCACAAAATATGGAGTATATCTAGAAGTTGATAATTTATTTATATTGTCAAAGTGACCTAAGTTTATCAGCATAAACCCTGTACTATTAAACTTTTTTGGTTTATGAAAGATATAGGGGACAGAACATGCAATATGAAACAGAAAAATAAAACTAGCTAGGTAGTAGCCACGTATGGATTGGAGTATACTACCAATTTCCCATTCAAGCTCAATATCGACTGTTACAAGTTTATGATAGATCAAGAACTTATGATTATTACAAGTTTATGATAGATCAAGAACTTATGATTATGAAGGCTTCAAAGAATACCATATTAAACTACATAGATATTGCTAATTAAAAGTGTTGAGTAACAAGATTAAGTAAAATATAAAGCAATCGTATACAAGATGATGATAAGATCACAACGAGGCTTTCCTATTTCATATATGATATATTATATCATAATATTGAGATTTCGAGCATATGTATTGTTATATCATATATATGTGTTGTTATATCAGAAATAGAAATATAAAAGATATAAAATATAGAAAACATATATCATGTATAAATATTATGATCTCAGCCTTTCAATTATAGAAATGAAATTACAAAAATATCCCGATATATATATTTATTTATATCGGTTATAAATTAGCAATTTCTCATACCAGAATTATCCAAGCCTGGGTACACAATGGTTGGTCGTTTGACATGGAGAACTACTAGGGTATCTTGTGAATTTTGCAGTTGTTGTGGGACGATGTTGTTAAGGCACCACGACAAGGCGTACATGCTCTCTTCGCTCTCATCCAAGGCCACCAGTATCTTCCTTGCCTCCCCTTCTGCGTTTACTAAACCACCCATTCCAACTTTATTTTTCTTTCTGCTAGCTTTGAACTTATGTATTCCTAGATAACAGTGATATGATGGATACTAATATGGGTTTTTTTTTTCCTTCTTTGTTTGGTTTTGTGACGATTTTGTTTAAGAGTTGGGTTTATATAATATGGTTTTGGAATAAGTTAGACAGATGGGCGGTTTAGTTATTGGATGATTAAAGCTAATAGTTTTTGTGGAATAAGTTAGACAGATGGGCGGTTTATTTTCTAATGTTTTGAAGAGTCAAATTCACTTAGGAGTCAAGAGACGCAGACAGCATAAAGATTGTATGATTATATTTAAAAGAAAAAAAAAAAAAGAACTGTAATTTAAAGACTATACTTTTAACAGCCACCCACAATTATGTTTGTTGTGGTTCATAAAAAATACGGAGTAAGTTTTTAAAAGTATGTTGAAGGAATGTTTACGAAAGCATGTTAAGCAACTAGTGAGTACAAGAGTTTATTCTGAGTAATATTTCTTGTAGGATGTGCTCCCTTCGTCTCTTAGTTTTTTGCCCCAATATTTCTTATAGGATGTACTCCCCCTAAACCCTAGAGTTAAAATTATCAAAGTTTAACCACAAATGTTATAAGAAATAATATATTCAAGTAATATCTTATTAAATACTTCTCATCCAATATAACGTAAATTTTTAGAATATCAAGTTTTCATCATAATTTTTTGCCTTGTAAATTTGGAGATAAAGACGTTTAAAGTCGTATCTTAAAAATCACCAAACTCAAATGAGACAAACAATTAAGAATAGAAGGAGTAACTATCTACTAGGAGGAATTGTAATAATGGGATTATTATAGTATTACACTCCAAAGTTGATTAATCTCCTAACCTTTTTTTATTAATATTTGGAAAATAAAAATTCTAATTAAGTTACTTTAACAGTTAGTTATAACTTTTTAAGTTAAATTCAAATCTACAAATTTTTTGGATAAAGAAAATTTAGGCTAAGAATAAACACCTTTCTTTCATATAAACTATTTTGCATTGATAATGATATTTTTTCTCTGAATCTTTAGAAATCAATTCATAAAAGTAAAACAGTAGTGGTTTTCAAAGATAATGCTAGTATTCTTCGTAATAATAGTAGAAGTGTTGAAATAGATATTATAATTAATCACCATTATCTTTATTTTAATACATAAAACAAATATATAAAACTTACTTGCAAAAGTAACGAATGAAATTAGTTGATGGGGTCTCTAAAGTTTGAGTGGGGAATCAGTTCACAGACTTGCATTGCTTCAATTCTTTGCGACCTGCCCAATCAAATCATAGTAATTAGGTCGAATTTGAGAGATGTCTTGATATTCTAGAACCTACGTTTATGACCATCCGTCAAAGGAACTAGCACACGGTTTGGAAATGGGAATTGTTTGCCAAAAATGAAGGCCCATAGTCTAGTGTTCTACAGATCATACAACAGAACTAGAATGCCATTGGTGAAAACTTTTCATGGATAACCTTTACTAATGACTAGAACAGTAAGGCTAATTGTGAATATTTATGGTCTTATTATGTTCATCTATTAATTTCTAATTTTTTTTTGGAGAAAAGTTCATGTAATTTATCATGAAAAATAAAGAATATCTAAGTATAATTTATGACTAAAATAAGTTTAAGGAATTTCTGGTTAAATTCAAATGAGTTATTAAAGTTTATAATATACTACCTCCATTTTTCTGAGTCTAATTTAGTCCATACATGTAGGTATTTTTACTTTTAGGAGGAGAGAGATAGACGATAAGAGAATTAACGCAGTCTTATAAAGTGAGGATAATATAAATCCTGAATATAAGATTATAATTTATCATAAAAGAAATAAGTATAAATAGGTAAAATTTAGAGAAACAACTAAAAATAAAAACTGAGTAGAATTCAGAAATTATAAAAATAGAGAGAAAATTAAGGGGGTGAGATTGAAGAAATAAAAACTTGTTATTATAAAAATTTGTAGTACTTAATAAAGGATAATTTAAAGAGCTAAATTTTTTTATGTTGTAAATATAGGATATTCCATTCATATTCTATGTTTTTCTCTTTTGAAATATTATAGATTTTAGAGCTAAAATTTAAATATAAATTCTCCTCAATCTATATGAAAAATATATTCATATAAAATTTTAATATATTCGGTTGAATGTGTATTTTTCAAATATGAACTTTTGTTTTACTTTTTCACAAAAACACAATCAAAAGTATTTGAGTTTTAAGTTTGTATCGAGATCTACATAAAAATTAAATACAAATAATAAAAAGAAAAAGACCCAATACTAATTTAGCGCAAATAGGACTATGCACCCGGTGCACAATGTTGGTGCAAAACGCAAGGAATTTACACATAAAACGCTGCATTATTTTCATTTGGGGAAACGTAATGAACATGTCGTTTACAAGCACTGAACATTTGAAGTTTTAATGATCAGTTCAATTAATTATTTTCCAACATAAGTCATCATTAATACTTCTTAATTTGCATTATTAATACTTTTGGAATTCTATTATTTTTGCATTGGGAATAAAATACGTACAGAACTTTGAGATTCATGTACATTTTAAGATTTTTATATACGCGCACAGATTTCGAAATAATCATGTACATTTCTTAATACATAAATGTACATTAGTTATAAAGGAATGTTCATTGTAAAATCATATAATGTACATTGGAGTAGATATGATTACATTATGCGTACTCAAAATAGAAATGTACATATCACAAAGATTTGTTATTTTTAAATGAACATTATGTATTATATAAATGAACATTATGTATTATTAAAATGAGTATTATTAAAATGAATATAGAACATTCGTATAACAAATTTTTTATTAAAATGAACATTATGTGTTATTAAAATGAACATAGAGCATTCGTGCAACAAGATTTTTATTAAAATGAACATTATGTATTATTAAAATGAATATTATGTATCACTGGAATGAATAATAAATGTACTTTTAATGATCAGTACAAAACGATTACATCATTAATATCACGGCATCATTAGTATTTGGTAATTTACGCCATTAATGATCTTAATTTGCAATGATGGAACATTGAAATTCTATTATTTTTATTTAATATTGACTCATGTTATGTTATCGACAGTAATCATTATAGTTTTTAGAGTAACTTTTAAACTTACGATGTTCATTTTTTATAAACAAAATATTTATTACATTACCCAAAATACAAAAAAAGATAGTTTTATGTGTAAATTCCTTTAACAGTTGTACTAAAGTTGCACTAATAAGTAGGTCGACGTATAGTTTTAGTAATTTGAAATCTCATATCAACGTCAACTGTCCTTCCTTCCCTCTTCATATTCTCTCTTTCACGGCGGCCACCGCCACCGCCACGAAGGCCGTACCCTAATCTACTGTCAAATTCTCTATTCTCCCATTTCGCAGGTACTCCAATGCACCTCTTATTCCGAAAAAAACTCTACTTCAATCACTCTTAGTTGATACTTCGATTTCGCCCTTATTTTCAGTTTTTAATCGTAATCACTAATTTGAATCAATAATTTTGACATTGCCATTTGTCAATGCTTTATTCTGACAATTATGCATGCTTTGTTGAATACCGCGAGTTTTTTTAATACGAATTGCAATGCATTAGTTGAAGGAATTTTGAATACAATAATCAATGTGATGGATTATGAGTTCAATGTGAATATGGTATGTTAGCCGGTATTGGTTCATACATTTACTCTATTGATGTCTGGAAATGATGCTTTTGTGCAATGATGTATGGAATCCTACACAACTTGATTACTAGGCAACAATTTACTGCTGAATGGCAGTCATCTCCTTCCCATTTTAATTTACTGCCAAATGCCAAATGCCAAGTCTGCCCAACTCTTTGCTTTTCATATGTACGTGCCAAACTTACTATATTGGCCATCTTTATTGAATTATCTTCTGTTTAAACTTTGAATTCTATGCATCTTTTGTTGTACTGAATCATTTTTACTCCTCCCTTTGCCAGATTGTGAGTGTCTCCGAACTCGCAGAGACTATGTGGGTTTCTAGATTTTCTGGTCTTGGAGTTCTTGCAATCAAGAAATTGATTCAAGGTTTGTTTCTGAATTTTTCAATTTTCTTAGTATCGCTCCTGTTTTATATCACTCTCATAGTTGATTTAGATATACAGTGCTTTCTGTTTCTAGATTCCCAAAATGTGATTCGGGCTCTTCTCCCAGCTTCTTCTTCATTATTTGGGTTCGGTTATATGATGTATATATTTCCAATGTAATTTATTTTTCTACACAATGTTTTAGAATAAAATCTACCTATTGGGATATATTTTTCTGTAGGAGGTCTTATAGGAAATGAAATGTTTTAGGGGCATTGGAAATATTCTGCTAGGCACCTAGGGATTGTGCAGTAATCTTTAAACTTGAATGTTATCAATTTTACTCTAGGAATGTTTAGATGGTGTTTTTTTTGTGCCTTAAATTAGAAGCCGGGTTTACTATAATTTCGTGAGCATTTGTTTAGAAGTTATCACATTTATAGAAAGTGTGGATTTTTTTTTTTGTTGAATAACTGAAAAGTGTAGATTGATATTATGTAGGGAATAGCTGATGTCAAAAAAAAGGTAGAAATGTAGGGAATAAATGTCGTAAATCTTAACCATACTTGCTTATCAAAAAATTTGGTATGTTGATAATCATGCATGTACAACACATAACTGTGATTTTAAAGCTAGGAAATTGGGATTTGGGAATAACCTCAACCATTTATTTTATGGACTGTGAATAATTGTTGAGAAATCAGCACGATGTTTCCCCCTATACTTTATTTTTTAATCTTAAATCTTTTCAATAAAAGTAAAATCAATTTAGTTGTTGTAATGTAAAAAATCAGCAGGAATTTTAGTTAGATGTGAGGAAATTATTGGGTAGACAAAGAACGATGTGTTAGCTCTGTGTTCTCAGTTTGTGTATCCAATAGTATTGGGTGGCAGAGAGAAGGTTTCTTGTGGTAACTCTTACATAGTAGTAGCTTCTGCTTGCTCCACTGTACTTAGTAAGGACTTAGGATATACCAAAACAATAAAAATCCCTCTAGCTTTCATGAAATGTGCTGAAGTAAAGTGGCTTTTAATTTTGTTGAATGCCTAGTTCTTACATTGTATAAGCTGTCTTCCTAAGAGGGAAAATACAGAGAAAAAGGAAAGACAATCCCCTGAAAAATCCATTAACTAAGTAGTAAATCTCGTTGATTTGTTTGGTTTTGCAGTAAGGAAAATAAACAATTGTTACATTTTCATTTTACTGGTGAATAAAAGCATCTAGTGTATATTTTTTCATTAAGATGCGAAAGTAATGAGTTTTATCTGATTTTTGACACCAAGCTCTTAACATTTTTAGGGAAGTTGGTTTGCTTACCTAGGACTCAACATATACATGTTTCTTCTCCTCGAAAACAGGCTTTGCTTCAGCTCCCTCCCCAGGTATCATTTATCCATATTTTAATTTAAATAAATACTTGCTCAGCAGGTTTTGTTGTTAACAATTCACTACAACATACGGTGATTCTCTTTCCTTGTACTCATAGCAGTGGTTTGGAGTTACTTTCTATGGTTTAAGGTTCTGTTGAGTGCTGGCTATACGTGAAAGAGCTTCTCTTGCTGATAAAGTTTTATGGTTAAGGTTTTGGGTGATTAAGTTTGATGCAATCATTTATCCATATAGTTCGTAGAGCTCCATTTATTTATGTGGTGGTAGCACTTGATGGTTATGCTGTGAACTTTTGACCTGGTCAATGCAAGAGATTTTGATTTGTGTGATTATATTGTACTTAACTCTAGTTGAAGAATCATATGGGTGATTAGGTGGTGTGTTTCGACTGTCATATATACTCATAAACACATGATTTGTCTTCTGGCAGACACATCGATACTTTTGTACTGCTTCTGCAATTGATTCATGCAAAGACATAAATGAAGAAAAAACGTAAGCACCCTTGCCTTTGTTTCGCACATATGTAGCTACTGTCTGACCATTGTACAGATTTTGCTTTATTGATTACCATGATTGTAACAATACAGAATAAATGTAACCTTTGTTGAAACGGATGGAACAGAGAAAGATTTTAAGGTTCCTATTGGCATAAGCATGTTAGAAGCTGCCCTTTCAAATGACATTGAATTAGAAGGTGAGCATTCTATTAATTTGATATCACTTCTTTTCTTGAATTTCCGTGGAAGTAGATGAATGATTTATCCATTTAATGCTTACTTGTATTCTCAGTGTAGTTTTGTCTAGGTTTCTTGCTTTGCTAGTAATCTAGTAGTCTTCTGGCTTTTACAAATTTTTTTTTTCTGATTTCTCTTGTATTAAGCAACTTGTGTTTTTGTCCTTACAGGAGCATGTGAAGGATCCTGTGCATGTTCTACATGTCATATTGTTGTGATGGTAAAACTATCAATATTTCCATGTTGTCACCTAATTTGCCCCTACACCTTCAATTTTTGATTTGCTCCATGTGTCAGGATGTGGATTACTACAACAGACTGTTGGACCCAACTGATGAAGAAAATGACATGTTGGATCTCGCCTTTGGTCTTACAGAAACGTAAGTTTACTTCTCTTGTTTGTTCATTTAGGCTTAAATCACTTCTTCTGGCTCTAAAACTCAATTATGCTTGTTTAGGTCTCGTCTGGGTTGCCAAATTGTAGCGAAGCCTGAATTGGATGGGATTCGCTTTGCTCTGCCTGGGGCCTCCAGAAACTTTGCAGTTGATGGATTTAAACAGAAACCTCTATGACCTTGATACAGAGGCATTACAAAAGCATAGTGCATCTTTAGTTGGATTAATTACCAATCACAGATTCACATTAACGGATTAACCTGCCAGTATAAAAGAGTTATTCTATTTTCCTTTGAATCTTTTTGTAGAACAGTAGAATAGAGTTATAAGAGGCATACGAAGTATATGGTTCTCTTTTTGTTTTTCAGCAATAGGCGTATATGTTACTCTGATTGCTTGTTTTGATGTACTGTTGAAATCATCAGTCTTATTTAGTACTCCATCATTGCTTCTGGAGAAAACACGCGGATGCAGTCGAGTTTCTTAATGTACAAACTTAGATTTTAGTATCAAGTGTTTGTGATGCTTTTACTCTGTATAATTCCTAGCTCGCTTTGAACATTTTGTTCAGCCACCAACTCTTCTTCAAGGTGGACATTGACAATACTCTCAAATTTTATTAAATTTTATGTACATTCCACATTATCCTACGTCTCCTAACCAATCCACACTAAATTTATGTCTTGTACTTCAGACTCCTTTAAACATTATCTCACAATAAAAAATAAAAAATAAAAACTACTTTAAATAATTAGAACCAAACTTATAATTCACATATGTTATTGAAAAATTGCCATTTTGAATATTTGATCGAATTTTTTACTTTTAGATATTTAAAATTTTAATGGGATAGAACGCACCTAAATTTGTATACATTTAATAACTTTAACCACATATATACTTTCATTTGATTAATTTCGCATGCTACCTCACCAGTTGATTCTAAATATCTTATCACTAATAAAGAATATAAAGTTGTTAAAAAAAAAAATACTTATTTTTTCCTTAATATTTGACCCATTTTATGAAAAAACTCTTATAAAACATTAAAGACATGTGGAGTAAGAAGTTACTGAATAATGGAGTGTACAAGTGTATTACTCCGTAATCCGTATATGGCTGGCTGTAAGCAGGATGTGGCTCCCGCACAATAGTAGAACATAGATAAGACAGACTCCTCCGTATAGAACTCCTGACTGTTTCTTGTTTCCTTAAATCTCCCCTCTC
The DNA here is from genome assembly GCA_026401315.1 of Dysphania ambrosioides. Lineage (NCBI taxonomy): Eukaryota > Viridiplantae > Streptophyta > Magnoliopsida > Caryophyllales > Amaranthaceae > Dysphania > Dysphania ambrosioides. Next base: position 4,515,986 of record CM048666.1, read on the forward strand.
CCATCGTCTCTAGAATCTTCTCCTTGCCTGATCCCACGCGGCCTCTCCTCCGAAGTCCCAACCCTTTGCAATACTCCGGGGTTTCTCATCCTCTCTCTCCTGGATCCTGACTCACGATGTTTTTAGTAGATTGGTTTTACGGCGTTCTTGCTTCACTCGGTCTATGGCAAAAAGAAGCCAAAATCTTATTCTTAGGCCTCGACAATGCCGGAAAAACCACCTTACTTCATATGTTGAAAGACGAGGTTCATTTCTCCTTTTCATTCTTCTTCTTCTTCTTCTTCTTTTTTTTTTTAATAATTATATTAGGGTTTTTAATCTTATTCATTTATTTGATGACAGAGATTAGTTCAACATCAGCCTACTCAGTATCCCACATCAGAGGAGTTGAGTATTGGTAAAATCAAGTTCAAGGCCTTCGATTTAGGTGGTCACCAGATTGCTCGTCGTGTTTGGAAAGATTACTACGCCAAAGTAATTTTTTTACTTCTTATTCAAATTTTTTTTTTGGGGTTTTAGTTCTTTGATTGCTACTTGCGCTACCCAAATTTTGCTTTTTTATTCGACCTTCATTATTTCCCCTTCATTGTTTTCTTCGGATTTCGCTGATGGCTGCGCTTGTTTTTACTGTGTTATGTTGTAACTTTCCGGATGATTGTGATCGTGTCGACTGTCGAGTGCTTGATTAGATATTGCATACTTTCATTGTTTTATAGCTTGCTGCCTTTGCCTGGAGCTGTCTTTTGTTGTTCACTTGTGTTTTTCAGGTGTTATACGGAAGCAATTTCTTAGCCGACCTTAATTCCTGTTTTTCTGTTAGATAGTTTTGTGACTATCTGTGGTCGGGATCGGGAGCCTCTGAACCGGTGTCTGAGCAAGCTATTGTTTCTGTGCAGTTTATGCTAGCTGATTGAGTATGAGTGTGAGACCAACTGAGCCTTGGTGATTTCATGTCAAACTTTAATGTTTATGTTATCTATGGAAGGCCAATATCTTTAAGGTAGCAAACTAGCAATGGCTTCTCTAATTTTAAGCATATGTTTGATTGGTGCGCTTCAGCATATCAAGTATCGTCTTTTCTAGCTACTGTATATCCCTGACCCTAGCATAAAAGTTCCTCTTGTGCGTTGGATTCTGTTAATTAAATTATTTTTATATGACAAGATGAAAATATCATGGTGGGGAAAGATCATACTCTAACACAATTTTCACTTGTAGATGTTGTACGCATTGTAACTTTCAGGAGCACTGAAGGATAATAACTTGTTATATTTCAGTTCTCTAACTGGGAAGACTGATCTTTGGATTATTATTTTAATAACTGTCTCAATCTCTCTTAATCTAATAGTACTTGTCTGAGCCAGTACTTGGTCTAATCAACCCATGCTGCCATGCAACTTCTGTGTCGTAATATGTGCAGAGAAACTCTGTTTTGTAATAAGAAACATTTCATTACCTGGCAATATGTTCCTAGTTGTTCATTGTCAGTAGTCCTATAATTAGGCCATCTCATCAGACCATCTCAGAAGCTCCCACTTTTGCTAGCAAATTCAAGTAGGATTGATGTATGCGGGTTTATTCCCTAGCAATTGCTGAGAATTTTGTACTATCATAGTCATTGCAATGATAGAATCTTGAACCACTTTGTACCCCTTTCCATTTTTGCCTGTGTGCTTCCAGTATTATGTAAGCTAAACACATAGTGTCATCATCATTTCAAATAGACCAAACATCTATCTGAATCATCCAAGGCAGACTTTTGTCATGTATTATTTGGTAGAACATCCTATTACTGGGATTTGCTTGAATTTCATCTGCAGACTTCATTCCTTTTTTTCTAAGTTCAAACTTGCTTTGTTGATGCTATTTTCCCCCTAATTCATGTTTTGCCATCAAAGGTGGATGCGGTGGTTTATTTGGTGGATGCTTTTGACAAGGAGAGGTTTGCTGAGTCCAAGAAGGAGTTGGATGCCCTCCTATCTGATGAAGCGCTGGCCAATGTTCCTTTCTTGATTTTAGGGAACAAAATTGACATACCTTATGCAGCCTCTGAAGATGAGTTGCGCTATCATCTGGGTTTGAGCAACTTTACCACTGGTAAGGGGAAGGTTAACCTGGCAGACTCCAATGTCCGGCCTATGGAAGTATTCATGTGCAGCATTGTGAGGAAAATGGGTTATGGGGAGGGCTTCAAGTGGCTCTCTCAGTACATCTAGTGGATGCTATTTTCCTATTTTATATGTTTAGATGCTATCCCCTACTGGATTTGAGTTGTATGTGTGTCTAGTTTAGATGGGTTATCAATTTCCTCTTCCTTGTCATTATGATAACATATATGCCAGTTTCTTGTGTTAGTTGTGTATGGTTGTGACTTGTGAATGTGACAGCTTTACTTATGTAAAAATTGCTATTGAAGCGCATTTCTATCCCAATTATAGGCACCTAGCTATTTGTTTTGGTCTGCTACTAAGGCCACAATGTATATGCAGAAAATGCTTGGTCTTCTACTGCTACAAGCCTTCAATTCTTACTCTATATTTGTATTCAAATAAAGAATTTTTAATCTGTAATATCATAATCTTAGCTTTAAATAGTATGCACCTTCTAGTATTTTGGTCTAATGGTCTTCTGGACTTCCGCTTAAGCATTTAAAAGTTAGCATATAAACTTTGCATTGCACTTTTGATTTCATTTACCAAAAAAAAAAAGAAAAAAAAGAATTGGTGTATCCATTATGAAACGAAGGAATTAATTTGCAGTTGGAAAATTCAGAATTAACCTAATTTCTTTTAGCGTTTCTATTGACTAAATTTAGCAGCCTCAAATTCCCAACTTTCATCAAATTGCTGCATTAATATATTCTAGTGGTAGTTTGAATGAAGATTTTTTCTTGATTAACGGTTGATATTTATTACTCTTTTTAATAACGAGTTTAATTAATCAAGCGTATAACAATTATAATTTACATATTTCTTTTCTCTATTTTCTTTTTTTCAAAGGAAATATTTTCTAATTTTTCATGTTATTTCCTTTGAAGTTGTTGAAACATAATAAAGTTTTTCCTCTTGAGTAAAATAAAGTTAAAACTACGTCTTTTTCTTTATTCCATATTTAAAAAGTTAGAAAAAATTTACATTGTACATAAGTCTAAAGTAACAAAGCTAATGAATCTTCAATATGAGAAATCTATTTCTACAAACTAAAAAAAACTTGAAGAGAGAAAAAAATTTCGTCAAAATATTCTTCTTCTTTTTCTTTTCTTAAATAAAAATAACTCCATATAATAATTTTGAAAAGTATCACATGTCACATTTGATTATAAGAATCAATTTATAAGGAATCATATTTTAATTTATATTTCTATTTTTTTTATGTTATCGATTATAGACATTCAACATATTTTTAAATACCAACTCTTATTTAAATTCTTGATGTCCAACTACTTTCAATATTTTCCTATTAGTTTAAATAACATTTGAGTATTTTTATAAGTGTTTTCTTTGAATATTTGATTCAATAACTTGTCCAGCTAGTGTTCAAAATCTAATTTTAAGGGTCTTCTAAGATAGATTGGTTTGAAATATTTGAGTGTTTTTACAAAGTGCACCCCTTAGTTTCTTTTTGTTTTTTCACATGTTTGTCATTGGAAAAATTCACAAAGTTTTTTCATTTTGAATATATTTTCATCCACCTAAATGACTTCCCTATTTACATATTTCAATTTCAATTTACTTTTCCAATTTTAATGTTATTTTATCTCTTAAATACACTTTTATATTTTTATTTTTACTCATAAAAGCATGATGATAGAGAAAAATCTTAAAACTTTTGTCATACTTTTGTTTCACACGTGACAATATCATATTTACAAATATAATGAATTTATACAAATTTTAAAAATGTGAAGTACATGAATTATTTTTTGTAATTACGAACTGAAAACAAAGAGCTTAAATAACTAAAGAGGAGTAAGTTGAAACTCGAATTGAAACAACCCAAATATGAGCCCTAGCAACTTGATCCTGACTCACTTTATGTATAAAACTTAACTTAAAAGACCGTCCAAGTCCTAATCCTAGTAATGGATTTAGCTATTTCTAAAATTTGTGGGGCATCCTTGTGAAGAGACGCAATCAAAACAGCTAAGTTTGACATAAGATGGACTACGTTCCAATTATTATCTTTGCACCATTATGATCCTCAAGACAAGCAAGTGCATCTGCTATAATAGCCGATGAGGCAAACCCCGAATAAGAACTTCCACTCACCACCTTATCTATACTCAAAGCCGATTTAACTTTCCATCCCGATTGTCCCCGAATGTCAAACCCGTTTTTTCCAAGCTCCATCCACCTGGATTGTGCCAAACACTTCCCCACCAGTGTCGTGTCTCCCCAAAGACACTATATCAAAACCAAGAGGATAGAGAGGTACATCCTCGGTAGGATGTAAAAAGCGGAGTGCCTTAAATCTTTCCTCCAAAAAAGAGTTATGATTAGCAAGATATGAGATTATATACATGCAATTGCTGACATCATTTTTACTAGAAATTTGCTATGAAACGCTTGGACATCGAATGAGATCCAGTCCATGAAAGACTAAGCAAATTAAAGTTCGAGCAAATTCCTAATGAGCTGCTCTGCCAAACTAGACTTGCAAAAGGACATAGACAAAAAATATGATTCATCACATCCTCACCCTCCTTGCCACACTCGATCTAGACACTAGAATATGCCAAAGAATTCTATCAAAACTACTATATTCCAATCTAGATAAGCCCCCTCAGTCAACATTACTTCTATCTTAAAGGAAGGATAGCAAGATTTTGTTGTTATCTTACCTATACTTATGGTATAACCAATAGAGGGAATAACGTGTATGTAAAATAGGGGTCTCCATTCTAATAATTCGTTGAATAGCTACTCCTTTAAAAACCTAGAGTAGTTTAATCACCTTCCAAGACCCGGAGATATTGTCTAGACAATCACTAAATAATAGACTACGAACTTGAGATAAGGAGACATCGTAGTGACAAGCTGGAATATCTTTCCATTTACCCACTTATCCAAGCATGCCCGAATTCGACATCATTTACCTATTTTATAGCCACTTTCTTTAATAATCAAATTCTCCATTTTCTTCAAGCTTGAAAAGACCCAAGAGCCTTTTACCCTTTGAAAAAAATGTTTCTAAATGCGAGGCTTGAGAAAATGAAGACTTGGCACTATACATTCTAGAAACTAGTAATTGCGGGTTACAAGACATTCAGTAGACTTGTTTCATTAAATACGTTTTGTTTAAGGCTGCGACTCCTCAAACACCTAAGCCTACCATACCCTTTTGGGAGGGAAATGATCTCTCTTTTAATCCAATGGATCCTAGGCTTTTTCTGGCTTGGCAAAAGGAAACGATTTATAAGGGAATTGATTCTAGAGACAACTGACAGAGGGAGTTCAAGAGACGAAAAGATGTCACTAGCGATGTATATGAGAAATGAATTGATCAAGATTAAACTTTGAGGCATCGAAAGGAAAAAGGAATTCTAGATAGAATGAGATTTTGGCCAAGATCTTATCAATAATATATTGAAAGTGCACCTTCTTGTTACTAGGAGATGATGTCCAAAGACGTCCACCGGATTTATCAGAAGAATTGACTTATAGATGTTTTGATCCTCATAAAATTCATTAGGGATAAACTTGAGAAAGCATTTGGGGAGGTTCAAAATCACCCTAGAACCTAACCCTACCTTTCATTTTAATTCAAAATCTGTTAAATGGCACAAACAACATCTAGAAAATAGGTGGATTGTATAAAGCGCACACTAAACTTATTGTAAGATATCAAGTTTAACATAGATAAATGAGTTTGAAGTTGAGAATTCTCCATGATTCAATGATCAAAGTGACTATTAAATTCTAGCAAACTATAGCTACAGAGAACTCTTTAACTCATGAACACTTTCCCGTGGAAGTGAATTTTAGAAAAATCAAAACTTCTTGGAACCAAAAGATTTTACCAACTAATCTTTAATTATATAACCATCACATACCAAAGTTGTCCCTACTATGGCGACCCCAACCTGCAAAGTTTTGAAACCCATTATGTTAGCCAACAAACATGCAATCCATATTGATAGTAAAAAAGAGCTCATTGGTATAGCTCATAATCCTACCTTCAAACCATGAGTTTGGAAGTTCGATTCTAACTAGATTGAACATAACATAATGACATCATGTATAGGACTTACAAACAAGATTGTGTTCAATGGAGGTATCTCCAGACCTCAATCTCATATTAAAAGCATATAATATCTCAAATATAGCCAATGAGTGGATATCTCACATATTTTGAGCATTCATTATCTATTGCAATACTTGTTTACTAATTATGACTAAATAGCCATTATGAATGGTAACATTGTAATTGGAATTCAAACCATCAAAACCAATTGAGCTAGTATGTACATTACTCGCAGTGTGTACAATAATAGAAGAAAATCCATAGTCTATTTGTTGTAAGTAATAAAATATTATTAGTTTGAGCTCTCACTAAATAGATGTTTGACACTGTCCAAGAACAGTTTCTTTGAAACCTCTTACATGTCTAGAACGTTATAGAAATTTCAATAGCCAAAAATATATTATCAAAAAGGTAATCAAGGCTCAATTTCGAGGACTCCATAGAGAATGAGAAATTAATAATAGTGCATTTCAAGTCACTCATCTCAAGTCAACAGAATGTAGAAAATCCCATTAAACATTTTAACTTATTATGCTAAAAATCTCAAATATCAGCAGAAAAAAGCAAATAAACTATCCAACTTCCTAACAATAGTAAAATTCGTTTAAAAATTCACTAATCTATATCATGCATGTTGAACAAATCAACAAATTGATTGGGGAATACAAAAACAAATTAAAGACATTAAATTGAATATACCTTTGAATTCGCATTGTTCGAAAATGCTAATGGCGGGGATTGAATTCGCGTTCTACACAAATAAACATTCCAGTTGAATGAATGAAAGTTGCAGATGTGAAGTGGAAGAATGGGAATAGGAAGTGAGGTTTTGTGGGAGAATAGGAATGTGCGCTACTGCTGGTTGAAGAAGGAGGCAAAAAGGGATTCGAAGCTATATAATACCCGTTTATATTTAATGGAGAGGAGGTATATGCTCTGGTTCCTAATAAATTAGAGCACAAAGCATATTTTTTTTAAAAAAAAATTATAAAAATAATCCATTAACATATACCCCGGTTTTATAAATAACCGAAGCATATAAATAATAGTATATGCCATTTTTTCCACTAGTGTAGGCTGAGATTTTGGCCAAGATCTTATCAATAATATATTGAAAGTGTACCTTCTTGATACCAAGAGATGATGTCTAAAGACGTCCACCAGATTTATCAGAAGAATTGACTTGTAGATGTTTTGATCCTCATAAAATTCATTAGGGCTAAACTTGAGAAAGCATTTGTGGAGGTTCGGTTGCTAGTTTGAGATAGAGGTAAAAAATTAATAATGGAAGATACATATTGATAAGACATTAAGGAAGACCAAGAAGAGCAGGACATCGTTCACAAAAAAACAAATGGTTGATCTTCAAAGCTCTTTTGGAGACTCGAATATCTTTAAACTAACCCATATTCTCACCCTAGATGTAACATTCGACCCAAGATATCCATACATAATAGAAAAAGGAAAGGAGACAAGGTAATATATATGGATTCGAGGAGTTGAGGATTTGATGCACAAATCATGGTCCAAAAGTTTCCTAAAATGGACCCGAAATGGGAAATGAACTCGAAAATGAACTCGAAATGGGAAATGGGATTGGAAATTAAAATGGGCCTAAATTTAGGCTTGGCCTCAAATTGGGCTTGGACACATATATAGGGCTTAAGCCTATTTAGGCTTGGGCCTTGACCCAATAACTTGGGCTAGGTTAAAATTGGGCTTGACCATGTGTTTGACTCTCAAGGGTTGGGCCTTGACTTTGACTCCCATGGCTTGGACCTTGACTTGGGGTTTGACGTCCATAGGGTTGGGCCTTGATTGCATGGGCTAAGTAACTAAGGATGATGGCCAAAAGGCTAAGTGGCGTGAGAAAGGAGATGAGTTCGGGCAAGCATGGATGGTGTGGGAACTAGGGCTTAAGTGGCGTGGATTTTTAAGGATTCAAGAGTCCAAAAGCAACCAAAACATCAAGGAGTCCAAGCTACTTGAACATCTTAATTTAATTTATCTTTTTTAAGTTTTTGTTAGGTTTAAAATTCCTATATTTGGGGGTTATTTTGCTAATCAGATTTGTTAAGTAGTTTAGTTACAATAAACTTGTTTTATGCTTGAATTAGGGGAGGATAGCTGGTTATTATTCATGAGTTTGGTTTATCTCCATTAGGGTTCTTTATTTTCTATTTTTCACGTGTTTCTAGCCTAAGTTAATTAGGGTTTCTAGGTGTTTAGTTATTTATATGCAGCAGCCGAAAATCAAAGAATTCAGTTGATTTTTTTATAAAAAAAACCGTGCTTAATTAAAAGTCTCTTGCATGAGTTTTTTATTTTTTATTTTTATCAAGTTCCTATGCTAGCTCAATTGTGCACATTGAGTGGTGATATTAGGAGCCTTAAACTTGACTAAGTGGTGCAATTGTATCTTAGTTGAGCTAGGGTTTTCCCTTAGAATGAATATGTGGTGCAATTTCACTACTCTTCATTATGATTACCCCCAATTGTTCCTTCAATCTATCGTAATTTCAATTGTCATATTTACTATGTTTTCATGTTATTTCCTTTTAAGTTGTACGACATGTGCTTTTTTAAAAATAACACTGAAACATAATAAAGTTTTTTTACTCTTGAGTAAAATAACGTCAAAGTAGCATCTTTTTTATTCCATATAAAAACATTTAAAAAATTTGCATTCTTTGTAAGTCAAAAGTCTCAAAGCTAATGGATCTTCAATACGAGAAACTATTACTACATACTAAGAGAAACTAGAAGGGAGAAAAAAATTCATGTCGAAACATTTTTCCTTCGTATTTTTCCTTAAATAAAAAATAACCCCCTATAAACACTTTGGAAAGTATCACATGTGATTATAAGATTCAACTTATAAGGAAAATATTATTTCTTTTACTATGGGTCTTTTATGATAGATTGGTTTGAAATTATGAGTTTTTCTTTCAAAGTGCCCTCAACTTGTTTTTGTTTTTTCATATATTCCTCATTGGAAAATTCATAAAGCTTTTCTCATTTTAAACATATTCTCATCCACCTAAAGTCTTCATTCACATATTTCAATCTCCATTTACTTATTTTTTCAATTTAAATGTTATTTTCACTCTCTTAAATAACTTTTATTTATTTATTTTTATGCATAAAATCATGATGATAGAGAAAATCTTAATGTTTAATTATTTATTTCTCATGAAAAAACGTCTAAATTAATGCTCATACAAAATTGGTGTGGTTCCTCCCAATAAGTGTATAACACATGTTTTTCATTTGCGCCTGAAATAAGCCAGCTTTCATATCTGTTTCACTTTCAAACTGAGTGGGTGTCGAATGCAAATGAAGAATTACACGATGATTAGAAAAGCTGGTGCTGTCCATTTTTCTTGCTATGGCGTCTCTTCTGCTTGTAAGCTTCTCCATCTCTCTCCTTCTCTACTTTTCCCCCTTTTCAATTCCAATCTTCGTTATTTCGGTACTAATGATGTTGATTCCCCCCATTTGCTCCTTCAATCTCTTAGAGAACACTCCTATTTTGGGTTTCCTAATATTCCGCACTCCAAATTAGGGTTTAGTAGCATTGACTTTCCTGTTTCCCTTTTCCATGAAATGATATTGTTGAGACCACTTCCTTCCATTTCTGATTTGAATCTAATATTGAGTGCAATGTGTAAGATGAAACCCCATCCCCCTTTCTCCACTGTCATTTCTCTCTATAGGCTCCTTCTTTTGTCTGGTGTCCGTCCTGATCTTTGTTCCCTTAACATTCTCACCAATTGCTATTGCCGCTTAGGTCGTGTTGACCTTGGCTTCTCCGCCGTTGCTTACCTCTTTAAGCTTGGCTTTCAACCTGACCTTTTCACCTTTACTACCCTCATTAATGGCTTCATTCACTGTAATCATTTGAATCAAGCTGTCCATTTGTTGGATAAAGTTGTCAAGCTTGGTTTCCAACCCAACTTAGTCACTTATGGTACTATGTTCAAAGGTCTCTGTAGATCTGGCGATAATGCTGGTGCTCTCAAACTCCTTAGAGACATGCACTCACATGGCCATTGTATGCCTGATGTTATCATTTATAACACCATCATTGACAGTCTTTGTAAAGACCAGTTATTACCTCAGGCTCTCCGTCTCTTTAAGGATATGAAATCCAAGTCCATTTCCCCTAATGTTGTCACCTATAATACCTTGATTCGAGGTTTGTGCACCTTTGGACACTGGAAAGAAGCTGAAGAGATGTTAACTGAGATGTTGAGAAACAACATACATCCTGGCATCGAGACCTACAACATGTTGATTGACATGTATTGTAAAGAAGGCAAGGTTGCTCAAGCTAGGGACTTTTTTGACTACATGACTAAGATAGGTCTGGTTCCTAATATCATTACTTATAATGCTCTGATAAATGGATACTGTTTACGTGGAGAAATGGATCAGGCAGAAGAGCTAGTGGATTTGATGCTGAAAGATGGTTGTAAACCTGATGTAGTTACTTATAGTACTCTAATCAAAGGATATTGCAAGTACAAAAATGTGCAACAAGCACTTGACCTGCTCCAAGCTATGCCCTCTAAAGGAATAGCCCCTGATGTAGTTACTTATAGTACTCTAATCAAAGGATATTGCAAGTACAAAAAGGTGCAACAAGCACTTGACCTGCTCCAAGCTATGCCCTCTAAAGGAATAGCCCCTAATGTAGTCACATATAGAACTGTGATTTATTCCTTGTGCAAGAACAATAGGCTCACATGTGCTCGTCAGCTATTCAAGGAAATGGAAGCCCGTGGACTAAGACCAGATGTAGTCACATATAACACTGTTATTGATGCCATGTGCAAGAACAATCATCTTCCGTATGCACTCCAACTTTTCAAGGAAATGGAGGATGTTGGAGTTATCCCCAACATTATCACATATGCTATTATGATGGATGGCATGTGTGAAGTTGATCGACTTGAAGAAGCATTGAATGTCTTCTCTTCTCTCCCGGCGAAGGGGATACTACCAAATGTACATACTTACAACATATTGATCAAAGGATTATGTAAACGAGGGTTATTAAAGGAGGCCAATGAATTATTAGAGAAAATGGAGGATAATGGATGTCTTCCAAATGAGTGCACATACAATACAATTATTAGAGGATTTCTTCGAGGGAATGATGTCGGTAAGGTGTTGGAACTTCTCAGCCTCATGACTGGCAGAGGTTTTGAGGCTGATGTGGGCACTTGTTCATTATTTATTGGCTTACTCACTAAACATGATGTTAGTGCTGCAGACAAGGCTTTGGTACAAAAGTTTTTCAAGAATTGAATATGTGAGTATATGCTTTTCCTTTTTTAGTATTAATAATTTGGCTATATAGATTCTTATTAGTTGTTATACTCAGTTTGGTCTAACAAGGAAGAATAATGATTTGTGTTCCAATATTGACTGATTTCACTCACAATCTTGATCAATTTATTGTTAGGTTTGTTGAGTTTTTTCCGGACAAGGTCAAAATTTGTTACTTTAAGGAGCATAATAATTTAATATACTCCTTATATTCAGTTTGTAGATTTTAGTGCGTGATCCTTTAACTTGGAAGCCTGTTCTGTGGAATAATATTTTAACTGGCTCAGGCTCTCTTGAGCCACAGTTATTGGTCTGACTGTCTGAGCTGGTTGTTAGTCCAATCAGGCCATGCCACTTTGGCACCAGTCTTAAGCCACTTTGGCTCAGTCTGAAGAGCAGCTAGCCTTGATCATTGAAATGACCTTGGCTTCAGAAATCATTTCTTGTTGATGCTTTCATGCAATTTCTGAATCCTAATATGTGTTGAGCAACTCTGTTACAGAACAATGAATTTTTCAATCATCTGATATTATGAGCCGCATTGACTCAGTTTGATGATCTTCTAATCTGGTATGAACCTAGTTGCTGCCTGTCAGTCCTATTGTTATCAGACCATTACGTCAGATCACTTCATGAGATCCCACCTTTGCTTGTATATTCAAGTAGGGATTGATGTATGCAGCCTTACCCTAACATTTCCATTTTAGTCTGTATACTATTTTAAAAAAAATCCACATTTTGCCTGACATAATTTCAAATAGGCGAAACATCTATTTGAATCATCCAAGGCAGAAATTATCATGTATAGCTATTTGGTAGAACATCCTGTTATTGAGACTTGCTTGAATTTTATCAGCAGACATCATTCCAAAATTTTCCAAGTTTATATTTGTCTGGTTAATGCTTTTTGTCCACTAATTTATGTTTTGCAATTGAAGGCGGATGTAGTGGTTTTATTTGCGTGATGATTATCCTGAAAAATACCAAAGTCGCGGTATTTATTTCACTCAACCTTGGGTTTCCTCACCAGGTGTTCTGCCTGTAGCCGATCCTGGCTCAGGATGAACACTGGCGGCATGCTTAACACATGCAAGTCAGACGGGAGGTGGTGTTTCCAGTGGCGGACAGGTGAGTAAGGCATAAGAACCTGCCTTTGGGAGGGGAACAACAGCTGGAAACGGCTGCCAATACCCCGTAGGTTGATGCTTTTGACAAGGACAAGTTTGCTGAGTCCGAGGATGAGTTTCTGATGAAGAGCAGGCCATTGTTCCATTTCTGATTTTAGGGAACAAAATTGACATACCTTATCCAGCCTCGAAGAAGAGTTGCGTTATAATCTGGGTCTGAGCAACTTCACCACTGGCAAGGAGAAGGTTAACCTGGTAGTCTCCAATGCCCGGCCCATGGAAGTATTCATATACTGCATTTTGAGGAAAATGGGTTATGGGAAGGGCTTCGAGTGGCTCTCACAATACATCTAGTGCCCTTATGGGGTTATAGTGTAAACTGCCTAGCATTTTCCTGTCTTACTTGTTACTTGTTCTGGACTTTTAGGTGTGCTACAAGCCTGCAATGTATATGCAGAAAATACTTGGACTTATTAAAAGCCACAAGTCATAAATTTGATCTTCTACTACTATAAGCCTTGACCTCTCATTGTATTTCTCCACAGGATAACTTTTTATGGCTCCATGACCTTGGCTTTTCTTTGAAAAGAATTCTTAATCTTCAACATCATACATATATATGCACCCTCTAGGCCTCTTGTGTTTTGGTCTGGTGTTGTTAATATATTTGTAAGTTTGCATTGCACTCGTGGTGATTTCATCCACCAATGAAGCAAGTTGTGGACAATACGACTATACGGAAAAGTAGTTTCTAAATCGGTGCAACTCACTAACACACCCTTTTGCACAAATTAAGAAAGTGAGGGAGAGAGGGTTGAGTGCCTAAAATTTGTTGTTGTATGTTTCTAGTTGTAGTAATCTTATGCACTGCACATTGGGGTCGTGCCAACTGCTTAGGTTGCTGCCCCTCATCCCCCTCCCTGCAGAAGAAGAGGCCTTGGACTTTGCTTATCCTATAGAAATTTTTATGATATGGTTAAAGGGGAAGATGGTCTAGATTTTATCACTGTGGTGATGATTTTCTTGCATTGCTGGCTGACTATGCAAGATAGTGAAGAATGAGATGATGTACAAGCTATGGAAACTGAAACGTGTGAAGCTCTGAGCAGCATGTTGGGAAAAGAAAGTTTTATTCTTGAAGTTGATTGTGAAGATGTGTAGGATCCAGGAAGTAGTGCTCGTGTTAGACAAGAAACTCACACTTCAGAACATCCTTGTGGTAGATTCTTCTCGTGAAAACGAGGACCACAATTATTGAAATTTTTGAAAATAGAATATCTAAGTCCTCACCACTTTTAAACCCTCATCCTAGCAACAACTGTAGGACCACTCCGAGATCTGGGGTAAGCCGTTTTCTGTAATTTGGAATCATAGAAAAGACTTGGCTGTCCACTGCATCTACTCAAGCAGTAGGCAACATCTCTTTCATGAGGAAATGTTACGCATGAAGATTAGTAAAATGATTGGCTTTATATGGCAAATGACCTTTCTTGGAAATGTTTAAAGAGAACCTACTGCAGGATTTTTCTTGAGACCTTTCTGTTTTAAAGTATAATTTGCAACTTTTCTGCTTGTTTTCCTGTTTTTACTCCCTCAAGTTCTTCTTGTGAATGAAGCTACGAGAAGGTTTCTTTTTGTTTCCTCTGCACTTATGAGGTCTAGCTTCAATTGGTAGTAGTTTCTTTTAACGAGTTCTTGTTCTTTGAAGGAGTGCCTCAGCTGCGTCACTCATGATTCAGGCTCATCTGTAAGCAAGAAAAGGGCTAGGAGTTCATTTGTAAGCTGTCAATTTTTGAACGAAAATCAAACATCTCTAAGTTACGAAGAATTACATTCTTATTGATGATTTTGAATTAGCTAATGTCGTCGTATCATGTAAAGCATTTGTCCAAAAGCAAGACTGATTTGTTCTCACTGCCAACAGGAGGTGGAAAAAGTTCGTGTTACCAGGTGATTTACACCAGGCATGTAAAGCATTCCTTCTGGGTGCATGAGTGTTGATATATTCCTGAGCCCTCATTTCTGAGGATGTGATTGATGACTGATTAGTTGCAGGAAGTGTTATTGCCAGTAAATAGTTTGCGTGCTCTTACAACTTCCTGCGACTCTACAACCAGGTGTGACAATTGTTATATCCCCACTGCTAATAACGTTGAATCTCAAGCATGGGGTGTGTGCAACCTTTTTGAACTCCCAGCAAAGCCCCTGGCTCTCAAAATTATAAGTGTCTGTACAGTAGTAAGGTGCTGAGTAACGTAATATACAAAAGGAAGTCCGGTTGCAATACCTTAACCTTGGAAGCTCAGATGAGGTGATCTACTGTACCTGAAGTTCTACTAATCATATCCAATACAGATGATTTTCCATTGTTTCATATGCAGACTTTAGTGGCAAATAAGAGGATGCTAAATGAAACCGTATAAGCGCAAGGAAGGAAGAAAAAAACACTTGCAAGATCAAGGAAGAAGCTTATTTTGAGTATCAAGGAGAGTCGAGAGAAAGGCTGAAGGTCTGCAGCATTTATTTACTGATTTGGCTACTGCGATGGTGTTTTAATTTGACAAATATAATTGCATTGATCTTCTGAGGTGACAAGTTAAGCTAAATTGTTGTTATAGGGTTTAGTTAAACTTGTTATATTATGGCATTGGTATTTTAAGTAATAAGTATTGTGGAACAAAGAAAATTGGTTAATACTACTATTATTAGAAAATGGAGGGAATTTAAGCAATTGCATAGTTTCTGCATCATGCCACCAATGTCTTAGCATCTTTTCTTGTCTTTTGGCTTGAATCTAATGTGATTAGTTTTCATGTTGTCTGCTTGTTGACCCGTAGGATAATGACGTCCAAGAGATGCTGCTAGATATAAAAGAAATGACGATTTATGTAAACCAAATAGATAGCATTAGCAAGGCGCTCTATTTGAACATGAATCCTTCAGCTCCTCTTCTGCTGCTGGAAGTCTGTCCAAATATTTCGATAAGCCTAATGATTTGGTACCCAATCGGATGTTAAAGCTTGGCAGTGATTTCCCTTACTCTTAAGGAGAAGAAATCGTTTTGGAATTGGAAACCTACGTTACACCAATACGAATTTGGATATATATACAAATACTTGTACGAGTAAGGATAACAATAAAATCATTTAATTGCTAGTGAACTATATGTTTCACTGGTACGAATCCCGGCAAGCCTTACGCGATCCGTGCAATATAGTTGGAAACCTTTGAGTCTTCTTTCACATATTCTTGAAGTTTATACAGTTGAAGGATTGCCCTCTAAATTCATTGATATTAATGATAGTGTTTATTGGAAGAGGAGGGACAGAGAAGTAGTCAACAGCCCAATCGAAGTGATTGGCGGAGCAGCCAAAGTTGAGGAGAAACTAACTCAGTATATGGCACTAGGAGTGGGCCTCATCATTCTGCCAAGTACGAAGCAAAGCATTTTTTGTTTTAGTGGGTTGATTGAGTTTTTTTCCCAACATGGGGGTTAATTGAGGTATTAGAATCGAGTTTATATGAACTAATTGTAGATGTAAAATACATTGAAGGAAGTTATGGAAGAAAATTATACATGTATGGAGTATAAATTTCTACTTTTACTTTTATTATAACAACTTAAATGATATTAGAATCCATAAAGTAGAGTGTTTTTTTGTGCAAAATTTTAGTTAAAATAGGTTTTTAGAGTTAAAGTAGTTGGTTTCTATCACTCCTAAAGTCTACTATTACCCACGGAAAAAAATATGAAGGCATTACTTCACTAGGTTTGGAGTACCAAATTTTGATTTAAAGGTTATTATACACCGATTTTGAAATATTTTCAAAAAAATATCCTAATAAAAAGTACATGATACTTCACGGGGTCATATGAGAAATTTGGGACCAGTTTTTGCTTATTTGCCTTTTATTTGATTTATAAAGGCATGAAACAAGTTTATAAGAAACAACTTTATGATAAAAAAAAAAAGGCGAAATCGGGTCACCACGCATTTTTGGGGGCAACACTAGCTATACAATAATTTTGAATTTAAAGTGATGGTAACTTGTGCCTTGAAGGATCATTGGAGAGGTTTGTTAACAATTCAATCATTATCTTCTATTTGATCTCCAAACACCTGTGATTGAGTTTATGACCTAATTGTACGAACTTATGAATTGGCTGAAAAGACTATTTAGAGTTAGCGTACATGGTTTCAATCACTCCTAGTGACTAGTATGATCCTCAAAGACTCGTGGTATGCATAGCAATGTGTTTCATCACTTGATCCCAATTATTGCCTTATATTCGAACTCCAAAGGATCATGATCATAGTTTAGAATTAATGTCGATGGTTCCCATCTCACATAAGGTTTTCTATAAACCTATAATATCTAAACCCTTGATAAGCATTTGTCCTCTAAATGAATTTAAAAAATTGTGCAAAATGACTGAATTTTAAAGGATAATATTTTTCAAAGTGTATTTTAAAGTTGATCATTAGGGTTACACTTATATGTCCATTTAGAATTTGGGGGCATAACTAGGTTAGCATCTTTAGGGTTTGGGGCACATAGTTGGTTTGCCTCTTTTCTTTGATTAGGTTTTAGGCTGTATAGTTTCATTGGGCTGCCTTGTTGGTTTTGGCCTTTTGGGACATGATGAGATCTTTAGGTTTTGTTAGTCGGTATGGTTAAATCAACATTAGGTGTTAGCTTATGTTAACTCCAAGTCATGTTTAGTTGCAGGGAGCTCAAAATGCTTTGATCAAACTTTTATTTTCTCTTTATGGGAAATTTAAACCTATCACATAGTAGACCGACCATTCAATAGGCAATGGACGTCTTCCTTCGTCTCCTATTATGGTAATAAATTGTCATGACAAACAAAACGTACTTAAAATGCTATGAACAGAAGATTCTACAAAATTTGTTTGTTGCTTCGTTGTAAAAATTAAAAATAAAAGTTGTAGAGACTAAAGCAAGTGTTGGATTTAAAGCTGGTGTTAAATATAACAAATTGAATTATTATACTCTTGAGTATGAAACACTAGATATATCTTGGCAGCATTCCGAGTAAGTCCTCAACCTGGAGTTCCACCTGAAGAAGCAGGAGCTGCAGAATCTTCTACTGGTACATGAACAACATTATTAAATAGAATAGTCAACTACCAGTTCGGGGATGTAGCTCAGATGGTAGAGCGCTCGCTTAGCATGCGAGAGGTACGGGGATCGATACCCCGCATCTCCAATGTAATTTTTAATGTTGGCGATTAATCACATGTGAGGTTGCCGAATGCCGATACCCCGTACCTCCAATATTTTCAATGCTGGCGATTGAACACCTGTGAGCTTGCCGAGGTAGTTCCATCTATCTGAATTTTTTGCTGTAGTGTTCACTTCTGAGTTTCACTAAGGTAAGGCGCCTCGATATTGATCAGAGTGTTTCTTTTCATCATTTCTTCTCTTAGTCTCCATAACAGTGACGTATAAAACTTGTATATTTGACCTGCACAGTGCACAATCATAAGATATTGGGTCTAAACTTAAGTTGTTGGTTTTGTCTAACTGCTTTGACTCCCTCTAGTCTACATGTTCTCAACCACAATACTGTATTAATGGCAAGATCAGTATTCAGTAGCAACGTCAAAATTAAAAATGCTCTAAAAATGGTATTCACCATTAGTACAAGAGTATATATTCTCATACAATGACCCACGCCAATGTTGGAAGTTTTTGATATAAAAAGGAGAGTGTTAATGTGAGAGTCCCACATTGGTGGAGGGAAGTGGTTTTGCCTTCCTTATAAATTGTATTTTGACCAGGAGGTAGCGCGGAATCGTCTTTTAGGTCAGTGGTTCTCCACGACGCGGCTACTGTTTCTTCGGTTCACACAACAACAGATAAGTATACTGTTTTATAGCCTTAAGTGTCATATCAGATAACAGCCAATTTAGAAAAATTGAGAAAATTAAGTGATTTTGTATTTTTCTACCAAAAAGAAACAGAGAGCAAGAAAATAAGAGATGAAAGATACATAGTATAAGAAATACTATAAACCAATAGGTATTTTGACCAAACGAAAAGCCAAAATAGAACCCAGATGCTTCATTTCTCTATATATTGCCAATGTCGTTTCGTTCATCTCCTACGAAGCTACCATTGCTTGGTATCCCACCAGGATTCTCCAAAGGCATTTCTTCACTTTTGCATTCTTCACATTCCTTTCTTAAAGAGCTTCAGTAATGGCCACATGCGCAATTGTTCATGCTGTTCTGATCGTTGCTTCTGCAATTTGTTGCAGATCAGGTTAGCACTGTGAAGAATAAACCCCTCTGTTCTAGAAGCATAAAAAAAACTGTCTAATTTCTTGTTCCATCCAGCTTCAGTTTCATCCTTGTAACTTGTGATTAATCATTATTTGACAGGGTATGCACAGGGTCCAGGAAAAATTCTTACCAAAGCCCTATCATGCTTTAATGTTGACAACGTAATCAAGATCACACTTATCCTGCATGAATGTACTTGCACATAAGATTGAGTTATCTTGTGCTGGTAGAACAGTCGAGCATTTCAGCACTGTTCCACTGAAAACAAGAGGAAATTCCAAAATTTTTCCATCATAGACTTGGTCAATTTCACTTTATTTGCCTATAACTTAAAGAGTATCACAACCTCACTCTTTGGTTCACAATACTTAACTGAATTTCTAACAAAAAGTATTTTCTGTACTTAACTGCTTATGTGAAGATTATTCTGTACACCTAAAAGGATGAGTAATATTTTCTTCAGGAAAGTTAAATTTAATATGCAGAAGGATAATATATGAACCTTATCTTGGTTTTATAAATAATCAACCAGCAATTGAACACTGCTTAAATATATACAGCCCTCAGCCCAAGCAACAGATGAAAACCCACAGCAGTCTTAAAATTCTATGATAAACAATATGTAGCTATGAACTAGTATGCTTTTTACAATATTATCTACGAGTACTCTCTATCACTTATTAAATATCAATGCAGATTTATACTAGGTGCATGGAAGCATACAGATTAACCCAGAGTGGATACCTCAACATACCTCCTGCAGCAACAAATCAGTTCTGCTACAGCCCTTGTTTGGCAGAAACGCACCTAGTCCTTGACTGCTTTGACCATTCGTTGGCCAACTTTGTATTCTACAACAAGGCAACAACTAATGACATACAAGCAACACTTCAAGCAGCTTGCGGCCATACTCATGAAAGAGGTTTGAACTATAAAAGCAAATTTTTTTCCTCACAGTATATGGAATGTTGAACTGTTGACATACTTGACAACGTACAGACCTCAGCATTTGTAAATGACAACTCATGGAAATTTTCAGAGCACATCTCTAACTAATAGCAATAGAAGTAATAGTCCAAAATTTTTATGTTTAGAATACATTTTACATAATTATGGTACTTCAATGTGCAGGCAACTTCAATATGGAAGAACACTTGCAAGAATATATGCATGGACAATGGAGCACCGCAAATCCACCTCTTCTACCAAACAACTTATTCACCTTGATTTTTGTTTCCTCAGTGCTGATTCTCATGACCGGAGAAGCTCTTTGATGTCTTACCTGACAGAAAGCCAAATATAAGTTAGAAATAAAGTAGATGTGCTTCTTTCCATTTCAACTAAACAAATAGAGGAGCCAAAATGTTGTAAGCATACTATCACAGTCTCCCCACCAAGCTACATCCAGCTTATAATGTGTCAATAATACAACAAGAATTGTGCAAAGAAGGATATTTTATATATAATTGTCCATCGAAAATATCAATGAAACTGCACACTTGTATAAATGGAAGACAACATATTTACTATAGTTGCATAAGCAATATTTGGCTGAGGCCCATTTTTGTAATAATAGCTTATTTCACAATAACCACATTTTATTTGTTTAGAAATAATTTACTTACGTTTGAAGGACATTTAAACCTTTTTTTTTAAATTAAAGTGGAAAAAAAAAAGTTCATTTTATTCAATATTATAGGGTAAAAAGGGTTTGAAAAATAAAACAGGTAAGTTGCTGAAAGCAGATCATACAAAAATGTGGATCCTGGAACATAGATTAATCCCTTATAATGAATAGACTACAAAACCACATTGGAAATGATAATGCCTCCTGGCTCCTCTTAACCTCAATAAAACACGTTGGCAGCAACTCCATAAGATTGAAGGAAAAAGCCATGACTTTTTGTTTGCAGCAAGCAAATGATTCTATAATATGTTAATTAATCATATCCTCATCTGACTTGTCACAAGAATTTCGTTTGCTTGTAAACCCTTTGCTATTCATCAAATTGAGCATTCTCAGAAAATAACTAGTGACATCTCAGAATGCTTGTTCCATTCTATCTACTTGTAACATATGAATCAATTATGAAAACTCAAATGTGGATCCAAGAGTATGATATGAAAAAATTCAATTGAAAATTGGGACATGGTTGTGAGCGTCCTAAGTTAGTATGAACATGGGGAACTAGGAAACTTTCCTTATCTGTTACATGTGTATATTTAAGTAGGAATGTATTAGCTTCTTGATTTGGTAAATATAGAAGCGTCAAAATTTCCATACCCATTTGGAATGTCAAGTATCCAACGAGAATATTTGAGCTAGAGTAAAGAGCTTCAGCAACATAACTTGCAACTGCCCTCCCAAAAGTTAATCATCAGATTCCGCAGAACACACCACAAGATCCTATCGGAGTTAAGTGTATATCAGCTGCAAGAATATAATTGTTCAAACCAACCAAAATATCCTCATGACAAGCTTCTTCTTAGGCTCTAGTCAACATCGTCTCACACTGCTACACATACATGCAGCAAAGGCTCGTCTACTGAAGAAGCCTTTGGATAACTATCCAACCAAGCTGAGCCCAGTGGATTTTTTGACACTTCTTCCCTTCATCAATTCTCTTAATTTATCAACTTCATCCCATTTCCCTTCTTCTGCGTAAATATTAGATAACAATACATAGTTACCAGAATTCCATGGCTCAAGTATGATCAACTCTTTAAGAGCATATTCTGCAAGTTCAACATCACCAACGTTACGAGAAGCACTAAGCAGGGCACCCCACAACACAGCATTTGCCCTCATAGGCATGTTTTTTACCAAGTCATATGCCTCTCTAAGATATCCACTTCGCCCAAGTAGGTCCACCATACATCCATAGTGCTCAAGCTTGGGCAGAATTTTGTGCTTGGCAGTCATCATTGAGAACAAGTGCCGACCTTTCTGTAACAAACCTGCATGCACACAACAGGTAAGCATCCCCACATAGCTTGAATCGTTAGGCTTTACACCTCTACTAAGCATTTCTTCAAACAAATCAACCCCTTGCTCACCTTTCCCATTAAAAGCCAGACCTGAGATCAGGGTATTCCAAGATATCACATTTTTCCTAGGCATATCACAGAAGACCCTATGAGCGGTTTCCAAGTCTCCACATTTGCAATAGAAACTCACTATCGAGTTACCCACTATGATGCTTTCTAGAAAAAGCCCACTGGACTGAGCATAGGAATGCAACCTACTCCCAACATCAAAAGCACCCAAACGAGCACTAACAGGCAGCACAGTGACCACAGTAGCCTCATCTGGCTTAAAACACCCATCAATTTGCATTTCATCAAAA
This sequence comes from Dysphania ambrosioides, assembly GCA_026401315.1. Lineage (NCBI taxonomy): Eukaryota > Viridiplantae > Streptophyta > Magnoliopsida > Caryophyllales > Amaranthaceae > Dysphania > Dysphania ambrosioides. The sequence continues at coordinate 4,538,348 of CM048666.1, forward strand.
ACTTCCATAGCCTCCCGATCCCTCCCACACTTTGCCAACGAAGATATCATCGAATTCCACGACACAATACTCCGTTCCCTCATCTGCCTGAACAAAAAGAAACCCATATCGACATCCCCCGTCTTACAAAACCCACGAATCATCAAATTCCAAATTATCACATCTCTGTGAGGCATTTCATCAAACACAGTCTTTGCATCCCCCATCCTCTCACAATCCGCATAAAACTCGACAACCCCAATCCTCAAAGCGTTACGCCGCTCGAGCCCGAGTTTAATCATCTCATTATGAACACATCTCCCAACCCTTGAATCACAGATACCACAACAAGATTTAATCAAAGGCGCAAATGTAAACTCATTAGGCAAAACCTCACTATTCTTCATTTGGGAGAAGAGAGAGAATGACTTCTCAAATGGCCCAGAAATTGAATAACCTTTGATCATAGAATTGAAGAGGAGGAGATCTGGGAACTGGGTTTGCTGAAATACGAGTTCGGCGTGCCGCCATTTTCCGTGCGCGCGGCAAACGGAGACGAAGTGAGAGAGGACTTGGTTGGATTGGTAGAGCTCGTGACGGAGGAAATGGGCGTGGATTTCAAGGAGATGGGTTCGGGTTCTCCGGTCGTGGAGATGGCGGAGGATCTTCCGCTCTACTTCTCTGCTTGTTCTACTCATTTTTGTGTGTCTGTCTAATGCTCACAATGTGTTTGATTAAATGATTGAAAGAGCACAGAGGTCTGAGTGAGAAACTGCTTATACCTATTATCCGGTTTGGCGCCAAATAAACTACTGTTTAAATAAAGGTTAACTGGAAAACTAGGTGTTATAGTTATTTTGTTAAAGTTCGTTAAATTAACTCCGGCCAATAACAATACCACGAAATTGAGAACATAAATCCCATAGACTATCCAACTAAGAACATCCGCTCTCAAATCAATTTTGTATCAAATCGATTAAATTCATTTTATGTGTCGTGAGGTAAATAAAAAAAGATTTATGGGAAAAATTAAGGCACCAAGAAACGAGGAAGGGCATATTTATTTACAAAATGCTTTGAAGAGTTGAAAATAAATAGAGATTAAGAAATTTTTGAATTGGTCAACCTTTTAAACTTCTGCTAATCTTGGTGAATAGGATGAGTAAAGATTAGGTGTATATTTTATAATTGGGAATGGCCCAAATTTTATTACTAGTATTGTATAATTAAAAATTAGCAATATGATTATAAAATTAGGTGCTAGGAGTATTTGATGTAGCTAAACTTAATTTTTTTTCAAAGGAATTATTTGGTTTAGTGATCAATTATAAATTAACTTTTATAATTATTTAAAAAAAATCAACTAAAACTCTGTGGATTTAGAAACAAATTGTAACTACGAAAATGATAAATTTATTAGTATTGACCATTTAAGTACAAACTTTCTTTAATACAAATTATGAGTTTATGAAAAAAAGTATACGTCTATGATAGAGTTTGTAAAATTCAATTAAATATATGACAAGTACTCTCTCATAAGCAGGGATTCATAAATCTTCGATACTTTCAAAAGTTAAGTCAAAGTTTTCTATCTTAGCAAATGGTCACCTCCCTCCAAATGTCACCTCATTAAAAAACAATATGACACTAAAAAAATGACTTGATTGCATTCAAAGTTGAGTTATACATACTACTATTAAAAAAGATAATTTGATAACTTAAGACTCACAATAGAACTCTTATAAAAACCACTCTTCCATCAAGCTACACAGGGGTGTAAATGAGCTAATTGTCATGTTCATGATCATCTAAGCTAAAAAACATGTTCAAGCTCGATTCATTAGTATGAAAATTGTTCATGAATAGTTGATGAATGACTCATTTATTAGTCGAGGCTAGTAATAAATGAGCTTTTTATATAAACAAGCTTTTGTACTTTTAACATTTAAAAATCTCAAATTCAAGGGCAATAAATATTGATTGGAAATGGAAAATATTAAAAGTAAATTTGTTAATAATGTCTAATATTTATTTGAGAATCTAATTAATTGAAATAAATAAATGTGTGAATAATGTTCTTGAACATAATCCAGCTTGTTCATAATCATGAACTTAGGTGAACAAGCATAGATATGTTCATGTTCAAGCTCATTTATTAAACAAGCTTTTAAAACTCTCCAAGCTTGGCTTACTTATTAAATAAACAAACATAAATGAAGCTCTATCCGATTTCAAATCCAAGTAATTTATTAAATGTTTCTACTCATTTACCAACCCAAAGCTACCAATGCACTTTGTGATATAAATGTTTAAGACAAACCTTTGTGTACATGTGCACATAAGAAATATGTACAAGTAACAACAAATCCGAAAATGTATTTAAATAGAATGAAGGTATTGAATGCCGTCTACAAAGCCCTAAAAACAACTTCAGGACTAGATTATATGGGTTTAAAGCGATAGAAATAGAGTTTAGAGTCAAAATAGAGGTTTTCATTAACTCATATTGCCTAATATGAACCTATAAGACTCATGGTAAGCATATCACCACGTTCTTCACTTGGCTAGAATTTTTTGACTAAATTTGGATAGTTATTTATACACTGTATGTTAGAAATTTTTGAAATTGAAATTACAGTATTAGGTGCCTCCTAAAGTCATATGAGGAGGTTTGAATCCAGTTATCACTTTATATATAGTCTCCAAAGGCCCTAAAAACAAGTATATGATCAAATTATTAGAGTTTTATAAATCAATTAAAATAGATATTTAGAGTTAAAGTACATGTTTTTGATTAATTTTAGGCCGCCTTGTATGACTCTATAAAACCCACAGCTTGTAACAACCTCATATTTTTCAATAGTAAATACTCATTATTTTAAATAAAATACTTGGTGAAATACAAAAATATTACTAAGCAATAACTACTACTTAATCATAAATATGCAGCATAATTACTAAGTGAATTACTTTAATAAAATACTTAAGTCAAAATGTGATGTTTCCTTATATCCAATCTCCAAATGCCATGGAAACGAACTTAAGGCTCAATCATAAGAGTTTTGAAAAATCAATAGATTGAAGGTTTAAAGTGAAGGAGATGTTTCCAATCACTCTTATTACCTAAAATTTGTCCAAAGTATCCAAATTTTAAAGTGAAGGAGGTTTAGTACTAGTAATTGTTTTATCTTCAGGACATACTAGACGTAACCATTCCCTTGGTTGGGGGTTGTGCCCTCCTGCCTTTCGATCGATACAAAGCTGAGGAGGGCGATCAAAATGCTACAGGTGTGGTCTCATAAAGGCTTTAAAAACGATTTTGGGACCTCATTTAAATAGTTTTGAAAAATTAACAAAAATGAATATTTAGAATAAAAATAGATTATTTCAATAATTTATATTGTCTAACTTGTAAGACTCATGATAAGCAAATCGTAGTGTTCCCTCACTAGGTATGGAATTATCTTAAATGACTTAAGTTTGAAGGTTATAATACACCAATTTTGAGATATTTTTTGAAAATTTATAGAAATAAGGAGGTTTGAACCAATTATTCGTTTTGCAAAGGCCTTGAAAAGAATTTTATGATCATCTTATAGGACTTTTTAAAATTGGTAGAAATGAATTTTTAGAATAAATGACTCTACTAAGTTCTAGTGCTAAACATGACCCTATAAGACCCATTATATACTTATCATAGTGGTCTTTCACAAGGTCCATAAATTAACTAAATTGACCGAATTTGAAAGATCATTACATTATTTTTGTGATATTTTCAAAAAATTTCCGAAATTGATATATAGGTATTATGTCCCTATTTGGGTCGTATAAAGAGGTTTGGCAACAATCTTTGGCTTATATTTAATCTCTAATGATCTTAAAAACGAGTTAAAGACCTGTTTATAGGAGTTTGAACATAAATATAAAATAATATTTAGAGTTAAAGTAAATCTTTCCAATCAATCTTAGTACCTAATAGGACCCTATAGACCTACATTATGTATATATCAACGTTTCTTCATTGGTTGTAAAATTGTCTAAAATGACCAAATTTGTATTGTATATAATTTTTGAGATAATTTTGAAATTTTTTCGAAATTAAAGTACAGGTAATAGATATCTTTTAGGGATATATAAGGAGGTTTAGTACCATTCATTGCTTATATTTGGTCCCCAAAGTCTTTAAAAATGAGTTTAATACCCAATTATAAAAGTTCGAAAATCGAAATATTTAGAGTTTGTGGATGCTTCCGATCATTCATACTGCTTAATATAGCCCTATATGTCCCATAATAAGCATACCATGTTCCCTCTCTAGTTTTTAAAAATGACCAAATTTTAAAGGTTATTTATACACTTGTTATAAAATATTTTCAAAATCAAAATAAAGGTATTAGATGTCTTTTAGTGTAATATAAGGAGGTTTGGAACCATCAATTACAATCTCTCCTGTGCATAACCTAAAAACTAGTTAAGTATAAATCCCTTGTTAAATGACTAAGTACTACTCTCTTTTATGTTACTTCTTCCTTCTGCAAATACCACTGGTTGATTTATGGTGCAAACTGTGAAGCTGGTTTTGGTCCTTAAGATTTCCATGTGAATGATTTAATATTATATCCAGAGCATTCTTCTTTCAATGCACACTTTCGGGAATAAATAGTCGGAGGTACCTAAAAGCCAAGGACTGAGTCAGGGAATCGGTAGAGAGCCAATTATACTGAATTAAAGATATTGTAGTCTTCACAAATCACCACTTCTGAGATATTGTACATGCAAAAATGAAAGTGGAAGAATGCAAATGAAACAAAGAACAATATACTTCAACTTTTCCTTAAACCTCTAGTTCAAAAAAAATTCATCAGATACAGACAATGACTAAGCTAGGAGCACCAAAAGTTAGTACTTGTCCATCCCTACGCAACACTGCATAGACTTAACTCAAGGAACGGGGTCATGTCACCTCACTTTTTGGAAGAGCCGAAACCACCAAAACCCATCATAGCAGCCACTTCAGCATCTATCTCAGGCTCCTCCACAACAGCCTTCTCTTTCTGGTACAAGAAAAACAACCATTAATGAATTTCAGAATAGTGTGAAGAACTAGGATTCCAAGAAGAGGGATAAAATAGATAAGAATCCACAAAACTAAAATTAGTGTCACAGTACAAACCTTCTTTTCCTTCTTCCTCTCCCGACGCTGACGTTTTATCTCCTCCTCTTCTTGTTGCTGCTTTAGAATTCTTTCGTCAAGATCTGAATGAAAAAGGCACCACTCGCATTAGTGAACAATAACAAAACAGACATCCTCAAACATGATATGCTGCCACCTATTAAGATATAATTGAATCTGCCAGAATTTCGCAAATGATACAAAAGTACTCATGTACTTGCTTATTCTCACCTTGCTCAGAAAAACTGCCAGGCGTTTTTCGCTTCTTGAGAACCTCAAATCGTTGTCGCACCTGTAATCAACAAGGAATCCTGCCAGTTAAATATACGGGCCGAAACTAACATATACAAACACAGACAGAAGGGTCTCAAAACAACTTTGGGCCCCTTGCTTCAGTAGCAAATGATAAAGCTAGAAGATAGGCAATATTGGCAACTAATTTCCACTTCACCTTTCCTTTCCTTTGTGTAAGAAAATAAGTAGGTACAAAATATCGAAGCCAGAGAACTTTTCTTGTTCAACCAAACCAAGTATTTTTAGAGCATGTAGAATTTGAGTATCTCAGTTTACAATAAAATCCGTCAAAAACTTCCCACTCCAAACACACAGTCTAAATTTACAAAATAGCATCATCAAATTATTCTCCCTCAGTCTGTAAATAGTAGTCACATTGCCTCAACAACCCCCTCCTCCCCAAGCACACACAAAATTTTGTAGGATCTAAATGTGCTCTACCCCACCACTTAAGTGGGACTTTGTCTGAAACTATGCATAACCAAGTTGACACGTTTTTACGAGTATTCCAAAATAGTGTATGTGACTATTAGTTTAGCACGGTTAGAGAAATTCACTGATTATCATCTGCAAAGAAAGCCAGGGCAATGTCACAACTCACAATGACAGGCATGAAGGACAACGAAGCTGATATTGTGAGTTATGATCATAAGAAAACAAATGAATTGTGGAATGTTAGATAAACTATACATGTACTACACAGACCGTGATACACACATCTAAATTAGAGATCTCACTCATCTCAGAAGCCAAAAAGAGTAACAGCCAAAATAATTGCATGAGAAGTTAGGAACCCAATTAAAAATGCAAAATGTAGATTGAAACATGATAAGAAAAAAAGGGTTGACCTAACTTTGTCAAGAATGATCAAAAAGGGAAAAAGGCTTATGCAGCTAATCCGGTAACACATAGGATATGAGGTATTAGGCATATCATCTCTCACTGCCTCCCTCTCCTTTTAGATACACAAAAACAGTGGTCACTATATTAGGGTCTGCAGTCTGCTATACATAGGAATGGGAGATCCGAGTCTGGAGAGGGCAAAATAGCTTTTGAAAAAAATCCTGACATCAAAATCCTAACTTCAACTTACAAAACCAGAATGAGCATAGACCACAAGTGGCAATTGTCTAACATGCTGACAGAAGCATTACATGAAACTATACAACTGACATCACCAAATGTTTATGTGCTCTAGTTTCCAACAAGTCAAGCCAGCAATAAAGAAAATTCCACAGCTTGTCCCCATAAATAGAGGGAGCAAAACAACATTTTCAAGCACAAATTGCTACTTGCAATGACATATTACTGAAGAAGTCATTAAAGTAAAGGAACATGAAAACTCTATTTGACCACAGGACCCCAACACTACTCTTGCCTAGATTTACGTTCTTCCATGATAATTCAGTCATCAAAAACAATACCTCAATCACCATTAATAAGATCCTTTCAAATCAATGATATTATACTCTCATTAAACAATTCGAAATCAGTATAAAAGTTTACCTGATCCAGAGTTGCTCGTTCTGATCGCATAGACATACCCAAAGCCCTTTGATCTGAATAAAAGAAAAGATTCTTCACAAGTAAATCCATGATCCAGTATGAAATTATATTTAATAGGAAATAAAAGTAACAGAGAGAGAGAGACAGAGAATCCCCAACAGTAGCTTACGTTTCTTGCCATTAATGTGGTCCAAGTAATTTGCAGAATCCTTCACCACACATTCACAAACTGAACAAAAGTAACCAGCCTGCAACAAGGATGCTTGAATGAGGGCACAAAAATTGTCAGAATGAAGATATCAATGTCTCAATTGATGGAAAACCACCAACCAACGATGTTTAAACTGAGCAGCTACACATGATCACAATCAGACAACATATTGTTTTGGATGGAAATTATACCATAAAAGAAGCAGACACCTACTACAACAGAAAGTACTGATAATGAAAAGTCAGACCATAAGGCAAACAAAATTTCTACTTGAATTCATCTTGGAGCAGGCTAAGGCATGTCTATTTTCAATGAGACTGTCATTACAATGAATATAACCTAAATAAAGCTAAAATGAAGCAAGCTCTTTCTTGTATCAACACTACCAAAGATTTTGAATGAGATCCCCATATCCTCCATAAAATGTTCAACATAGAAAATGTAGGGAACTACCTAATAATTAGTAACAACCTAATAACTATCTTTTTGGCACTAATGGCAGAAGTCCTTTTCCTCACACTACTTCAATGAGTTAATTGTAGACCATAGCCATGCCAAGGCTGGGGATGTTAGTCGAATTACTGAAGGATATTCCTTATTCAAGCTCTGAACTTTGCTCGTGGTAGTCACTAGTGCCAAGCCTTAAGCCAATCTAGGCCTTAAATTCTTATCCAAAAATTTAAGGTAAAAGAGAAGAATCGTCTTTAACAGATTCAAAGTACTGTATGTAGCTTTTAGAATGAACAAACAGTAGAGCATTTCATCTTAATATTTCCATTGTTTTATATATAAAGCAATAGCTGTTTGTCAAGAAGTTTGTATGATATTAATAGTTAATGATTTTGTCGAAAAAAAGTAGGAATCTGTAAGGAAACCAATGCCATAAAAATAAATTAAGAAAATAACTTCTGATTTCATTCATTTGCTTCATAAATTGCAGGGATAAGTTGACAAAGTAAGACATTGGTGACTATCACAAGTTTCTGTTCAGAAAAAGAAGATGCTACCCATAATGGTCCATCTATTACCACCATATGTCAAGTTTTGCAACAAACTACCTAATTAATTTCCTTTAATATCAACTACACAGAATCAAGTTTTCTATATTGGAGGCACTACCAACAGATACCCAGTCATCTGTTGGAATTACATCCAACAACAAAAACTTGTAAATAAGTACTCTGTATGTAGTGGTTTATATTGCAAATTTTATTCGGTAGGTAAATCTGAAACACAGCATTATTAGGGAATTCTACACAAAGTTCCCTTCAATTCGGTTCCTTCTTCTCCTTTTTCCATAACCTAAATTCGGAGAAGGAAGAGATAAGAGGGCGTATGGAGAATGTGGTTAGAAATCCATAATAAAGTCCAACCCAAACGACCAAATTGATTATCTTCATGCATAAGGATACTAGATTACCCCGTAGAAAAGATTGAAAAATCATCACAAACATCCCTTTTTCGTTCATATTGCAATTTCTTGATTATTATATGATGATTTTTTAACTTGCCATACATACAAAATCATATATCTTAGATGAGGAGTTGTCACCCCTTCTATTTAAGTTAAGTAAGGAAAATAAACTTACAAGACCCTTCAGTTCCCAAAAGGGTATTCTATAGGAGCGCGTTTTTATTCATGTCCAGGTATTGGCCACACATGATTTCAAATCAAAGCTTGCCCTAACTAGAAAACTAGAACTGTATATTAGCCATTGGTAAGTTCTTCTAATCAAGTATCCCATCCCTTACTAAGAAAAAATTGATAAAACAATTCCAACTATGTGCCTCATCTTCTAGAAATAGTCCCACCAAACTTAAAACAATCTTAAGTTTGAGGAGTTTCTTCCTTAAACAGTCCTAAAAAAAACTAACTTATTCAGCAAGTCATAAAAGTCACGTGTCATTGTTCAATTGGGTTCTTATTCATTCTTTTTTTTCTATTCTCAATTTTTTTAGAAAAAAATTCCCCAATTCTCCTCCCTCGCACCCATTTCGTTATATCATCCTTCAAATCTAACTCTTCAAACCACTAAATAGAATAAACTGTTACATGAAACATGATCCATTTTCAATAGTATCCGAAATAATAGCTTTGATATTTGTAGTGGCCTGTACACAAGACATACCAACCAACTCAAGAAAGTAGCGAGACCAGATTCAGAAAAATGAACCAAGTCATTTCCCTACGCAAACATTGATCTAAAGAGCAGAAAATTAAGTGTATGCTTCAGGCAAGAAATTTATAAAGCCAATTTTGAGTGCTTTCTCCCATCCCATCCCCTCCCTAACCAACCCAAAAAGAAAAATGAAATCAGAGAAGAATATATATATAACAGATCAATCAACTAAAAGATGCCAGAAGCATCAAACACAAACAGAAAAAAATAAGCCCAGAAGCTAAACTACATAAAACGCTTAAGAACAGTAAGAGAAATGAAGAATATACCTGCTGGCTAAGCGGTGCTATTGGTGTAACAACCTGCAAAAATGAATACTAATATCAGAATTGGGAAGAGAAAAAGTAAAGAATAGCCTTCACATGTTCCTTACCAAAGAATTAGGAACTTCAGTAGATTCTTAAAGCAGTAAGATTTTGAAATGTAGTGTATACTGTATGAAAAAAAACTCATTATTTGGTTAGGGAGAACATAACTCAAACTCATGCAACAAGTCCCTAAAGGCTTAGATTAGGTAGTTTTCTAGGACTGTAGAGGTGTTCAGTTCAGTTCGGAAAATACAAACATCAACTCCAATCATATTCATATAATCGTATAGGAGTTCCAAGGATCTGAGATGGGGTACTCTTGCCAAGGTCCAATATCAAAATCACATAAACTCTGATTCATTGACATAGATAACATGACCATGACAAATATATGTAAACAATAACAATGTTTTATATTAGATGGAAATAGCAAATAAAAATATTAGACTATAGAAAAAAGATTAAGAAATGAGAAATATTCATTAAAAATATACATCTACCATGGATAGAGTTTTCTAATTAGGATACAGTGCAATTAGAATTTGCCAGGTAAGCAAAGCATACCAAAACAAAACCAAAAAAAATCTATTGTAAAGAAACTAACTTTCATGCGTTAGAGGATAAACCCCCTCTAAGAAGTCTCCCATCCATATTCATTATATCATTACCTATCAAGCCCTCATCATCCCTCAAAAAAAAAAAAAAAAAAAAATTAAGAAAATTAATCAACAATTCCACTCCTCAAATTCATGCTTGTTCCCCCACCTACTAAGGCCTCTTTACCAATGAGACATCCAACCCAATAACTTATTCTTTTATCCAATTATTCTTCACCTGTTGTTTGACATAGAGTTTTGATCAAAATAAACGGTTAAAATGACCTAGTACTAATCTTGTCAGGTTCACATCTAGGGAGGTCCAGATATACCCAACCTTAACCCCCTAAATAGTCAACAACCAAGTTTGATTAAAAGGTCATCTAAAATTGCATCCACAATATTGATATCTTGTGTCTGCTCTCAAATAGCACAAATGTACATGATACACGCAACAACAGAGATCCAGCTTTGACTGTTCTATAAGAAAAGGAAAGAGCGGGTCGTCTTCTAAAACTATATAACAAGTGGTTATGACCGAACACAAAAGATTAAATTTTGCGCTTTCAGACCCAAAACTAGGTTAACTTGCTTAATCGCAACCCAGGCAACTGCCAATATGTTCTAACAGCTATTATTCCAAACAGCACCAATCATATATAAGTCAATCCTCCCTCAACAGTGAGAGTGAAGCAATAACCCATAAAAACTAGCCAAAAGTCCAAAAGATCTCATCAAGTACTACCAAAAGACAGCAGGCTCCTAATGGCTAGACCATCAAGCCACGTATAGCACTAATGCAAACTCCATTTAACTTCTTATAACACATTGCATTCTACCACAATGCAGCTTTGCACTCTGCCAAATTAGAAGTTACAAAAACAACAGTATACTGAAAAAGACACCCTAAACAACAGCAAACTACTCTAAATCCTCTTTCTCCCGAGTTAGAAATACACATAAAAACACGAAATCTCCAATGCCTTAGGCAAGACAGTTTCCGGTTTCCAAAACTGACTTCGACAAACTATAAGATTCAACCCAATTAGTCTTAAATAAGAAAAACTGAAATAAGATTCCCAAAGTGGGGTAAATATACAGACCTGAGTCTTCCCCAATCGAGACTCGAGATCGACTTCATAATCCCTATGCTTTAATGGCTGCCTCTGCACTGGAGGTCCTTTTGCTGCACAATCAAACAATAATTAACGCAAAATCACCATTAAAAATTCAACCTAATAAACCCAAATTAAAGAAAGCGTCAATCTTACACTTTGATTTGGACCGTCCATCTTTTTCCTGCATCAAAATTCCACCAATTTGATCAGAAAAAAAAAATCATAAGAAAAAAAAAACAATCGGAATTATAGAAACCTTTTCTTCGCGCTCCCGAGCTCGTTGAAGAAACTCTTCACGATCGAACTTCCTCCTAAACGTATTATCAACTCCAGCCGCCTGTATACACCCAACCAAAAAAATCTACATTAATCAAGCAACTTCATTCAATTATAGTTATAATCATACACAGAGATTGATTAAGGGGTGGATTGAAGAACATACTTGATGACTGGATTGAGACATGTTCAGAACTATTAATTCAAACCCTAATTTACTTTTACAGTCGCAAAATTTATGTATGCTTAACCAGGGAGAAGGAACATGCTCCTTTTCATTACGGTCTAGGATTTTTATATGAACTTGAAACTCAAGTACCCAAATCTACGTTTTCTTTTCAAATTGTTCAAATTTTTCATGCAAAACGGGTGTTTGGTCTAGTGGTATGATTCTCGCTTCGGGTGCGAGAGGTCGCGAGTTCGATTCTCGCAACACCCCTTTCTTTGAAATTTTATACTCTGCCTTCCACGGGAGCATGCTAAAAGTACACATCACTCATCACCTTTGCTAAACAAGCCACGTGCCATAATTCAAGTTGTTAGATTTTGTGAACTCGTGTCATCCATTGCCAGATCGGACATACTTGAAGATTACGACAGAGCCAAAAATGAGTTAACACGGTCCCTCGAGTTAAACCCAGGTGATTATAAAACGACCAAACGCTCAACTGCTACACTACTCTTCCCATTCACTTTTTGAAAAATCGTAAACTCGAACGTCAAAAAAATGGCGAAATCTCAGATCTGCTACTTCGTCGGGATCCTAGCTTTGCTCCTAGTTTCATCGGCGTTTGCCGACGATGTCGTCGTCTTGACGGAGGAGAACTTCGACAAGGAGGTCGGTCAAGATCGTGGCGCTCTCGTTGAATTTTACGCTCCTTGGTATATACTCCTCTCTCCAATTTTCATGTATTTTGATTCATTCCGTTCAAATTTGTGTAATACTTTGGTTGCTTGATGCTAATTGATCCTTGATGATTGATAATTGATTATTATGTATTGATTTACTAGATCTGATTTCAACTTGTGTATGTTAAAATGATGGCATGTGTTTCAGTTTTTGATGATTGAATGCTGATTTACGAGCTTTGGATATATTTGTGATTTTAGGATTAGAAATTAGATTGCGGTTAATATTAATGAATCAAAATTGTGGACGTTGAGTTGGTTATTTAGCTTACCGAGTCAACCTTGTCCATATCCGAACTTTGTTTAGTTAAATTGAGATTGAAATGTATTTGGCGCCAATGATTGAAATTAATGGCCATTCAAAGAAGAAATCTTACTTCTCCGTAGTTTGCACATAAGACCGTTTGTGGAACGGTGAGTCATGTATTTATATTGGTATATTTGACGTTACATTGGTATAGTTGATGAGTAATCATGTTGTGCGCCAAATCATAAAATGTGAAGTTATAGTCTTGTTTCTATTAAAATTGCGATTTACAAAGTATGATCATCAGGATTATAAAAACAAAAGAGCAAAGACCATTGACGTTTTTGTCATCATTGGCCAATATTATATATATGTTGACTTTGCTACTTCCTACATATAATAATTGCTACGGCAGAACTCTTTGTTATCTTAGTCGAAGGTGATGCATATAATTTTTGTGTTTATCATCAGCCTTTATGAGTGAGTGAGTTCCACTATTCGATGTCCTTCAATGTGATTCATTGCAACTTATCCATGAAAGAAAAAAGTTGGAAAAAAGCATTTGTGTATTCCCATACTTCATAGGATTACAGAAAGAGTTGGGAACCTGATGTAGTTGCTTAGTCTATCAGCAAGCAGCCAGACTTGCTCATCAAATTATGTCCAAGAAGAGTTGTTCCACATTGTTCTTTTGGTTTTAGGGAAACTAAATCTACGTTGTGTGGGATCTTTCATGATACTAAACTTGTGGAGTAGATCCATGGCGTTGACTGCATTTCCATGCTTCAATATTCTACATGGAATGCTGTGGGTTGAATGTTTTGATGACTTAATTTTTTGAATCTGCTAGTTTACTACTTTTGATTATGACAATAGAGTAATATTGTCAATACAGTTTCCCTATAATCGGATTCCTGTTAGAGAAGTGGAGAGTAAACTCGTCCTTTGAAGTGTTTGGTGCTTCATCTTTAATTTTTGATCCAATTAAGAGTTCGCTACCGTAGTTGATAGTGCTTGATTCCCTCAATTGTGTTACCATTGCTGCATATTTGAAGTAGGAATACGAATAATTATTTGACCATATCGCATATAATTTTTGTGTTTATCATCAGCCTTTATGAGTGGGTGAGTTCCACTATTCGATGTCCTTCAATGTGATTCATTGCAACTTATCCATGAAAGAAAAAAGTTGGAAAAAAGCATTTGTGTATTCCCATACTTCATAGGATTACAGAAAGAGTTGGGAACCTGATGTAGTTGCTTAGTCTATCAGCAAGCAGCCAGACTTGCTCATCAAATTATGTCCAAGAAGAGTTGTTCCACATTGTTCTTTTGGTTTTAGGGAAACTAAATCTACGTTGTGTGGGATCTTTCATGATACTAAACTTGTGGAGTAGATCCATGGCGTTGACTGCATTTCCATGCTTCAATATTCTACATGGAATGCTGTGGGTTGAATGTTTTGATGACTTAATTTTTTGAATCTGCTAGTTTACTACTTTTGATTATGACAATAGAGTAATATTGTCAATACAGTTTCCCTATAATCGGATTCCTGTTAGAGAAGTGGAGAGTAAACTCGTCCTTTGAAGTGTTTGGTGCTTCATCTTTAATTTTTGATCCAATTAAGAGTTCGCTACCATAGTTGATAGTGCTTGATTCCCTCAATTGTGTTACCATTGCTGCATATTTGAAGTAGGAATACGAATAATTATTTGACCATATCTCCTACAGGTGTGGACACTGTAAGAAGCTCGCCCCAGAATTTGAGAAGCTCGGTGCAAGTTTCAAAAAGGCCAAGTCTATTTTGATTGGAAAGGTTAGCTACGCATATTGCCAGTGTTTTTGTCATTAGTTTACCTTAATGGGTTCATTTGTTTTGTTTATTGCATAAATTATATTTTCATTGAAGAATATGCTAAGATGATGAGAGCCACAATACAATGCTCCTTAGAGTGACAATTTTTTTATCTTTTTGTGGGTTGGAGGGTGTGAAGCTGTTGCGTTTATCAGTCAAGCGTGCCCTGCTCATTGTTTCTGATTTGTTTGGTTTAAAACTTCTGTAGCCCACAGAAAATATCTAAATTAAGTGATTTTTGGGTGTGCAGATTATGTAATGGATGTGTAAACTTTCCTGATAGTTTGGTGATTAAACTACTATATTTATATGATTAGAATGTTGGAGCTTTAGGTCCAATATTCCTGACTCTCACTCACCAGATGCACCAACATGAAGTTCCATTCCTTGAAAATTTTCTGATTTGGGCATATGACTCAAGGTGTTTTTGCTAGATTAAGTTGATTCTCTGTGTTTGAAGAATAACTTTTATTTTCTTCATCTGCATCAATGTTTCCATTATCAACGTAGGTTACACAATGTGTTCTAAAAAGATATATTTTACAGGTGGATTGTGATGAGCAGAAAAACCTGTGCAGTAAATATGATGTTTCAGGTTACCCCACAATTAAGTGGTTTCCAAAGGGATCCTTAGAGCCGAAGAAGTGAGTTTGTAGTTCTCTGATTATCTTCAAAATGCTGCTTCATTCATTGTTTATTACTAGGCAAGTGCTTTTAGTTCAAGCATTCTTTATTTATATGTGAATGTTCTCTGATTCAGATATGAAGGTGATCGTACAGCTGAAGCACTTGCTGAGTTTGTTAACTCCGAAGGAGGTGTGTTGTAACTGATCAGTCACTGTCTGAAATAATGTGGAATACTATTTGATTTTAGGTTGAATATTATATCATATACTTCCTCCTATTTTATTTTTATAATTGCAATGTTTCTCTTTTGGAAGTTCCATATTAACGGCTATAGTTTCTCACTATCTCTCTCCTTATCACATGGGACCACCTTTTTATCTCTTTCTCCAGTAATGTTGTACACCCTTAATAGATTCTGAAATGAAATGAAAAGGAATCTGCCCCTGTGTTTTTTTAATAATCTTTGTTGCTGAGATGTTCATGATATGTAAATTTGGTGGGTCACTTTACTTGTTGATGTCAAATTATTCTATTATACCCTTTGGGCAAAGCAGTGAGTGTTACTAGTGTTATTTTCGTCAGGTAGTAGTTTCTAGAATAATTCATTTATCAAGAATTTTCTGGGATGATGCATTGCTATGTAGTACTGAAAGGAGAGCTTTTTTATGGGAAAAACTGGAAAGTATCTATGTGTAATTACATAGATGGGTAAGGTAAATGAAAATGTTCAAAGTTTGAGAAATCCATTTGGTAACATTGTTTCCTTGTAAATAAGTAATGAAAAATTGTTTTAAAATTTAATAAACCATTATCAGGTGCAAATTGTGTATGGTATCTGTACATCTGATTCCTCTTTCTGGCTGTGCTTTATTTCTTTTTCAGGGACCAATGTGAAGATTGCTGCTACTCCTTCAAATGTGGTCATACTGTCTACTGAGAACTTTGATGAAGTTGTTCTGGATACATCGAAAGATGTTCTAGTTGAGTTCTATGCCCCATGGTTAGTTATATTCTTTAGTCTTTGTATTGTACTAGACTACTAAATCCACAAATCTTTATCAAATTATCTTTAATGTGTACTTACCTCTGTTCCTTTTTGTTGGTTACCCTTTCTTTTTTCTTCCATTCCGTTTTGCTGGTTATTAAATTTTTTTTCCTAAATTGGCAAACTTTTTCTTGCACAAACCTCTTTCTCAACTATAATTAATTAAATGTGACCATCACTCAGGAAAATAGATAGCTATTATAAGTTATTGACTACTGCATCTACTTATTTAGGAAGTATTTGGGTTAAAATGATCTGGTTTTGAAGGATGTTTCTGTGGGTTTAATGTTTAGAATGGCATCTCATTTGTTCTTTCAATGTTGCTCAGGTGTGGTCACTGCAAGGCATTGGCTCCTGTAAGTCCGCTAGTTCTATTTTCATTGTATTTAGTGGGAGAATTAGCGTTTTATTGATTATAGAGTCTTCTATATTGCCATGTTGTAGACTTACGAAAAGGTTGCAACTGCATTTAAATCGGAAGATGTGGTGATTGCAAGCCTTGATGCTGACAAATACAAAGATTTAGGGGAGAAGTAAGTCCACTAATGCTCTTGGTCTTAGAATTTTCTTCGTGTTCTGGCTATTTGTTACAGTATTTTGGGTTATAATATGATGTGCATCTGTCTTGAACATTGTATACTTGTTGTTACATTGTATGCTGACAATAATGCAATGAGCTGCTGCATGCAGTTATGGCATAAGTGGCTTCCCAACATTGAAATTTTTTCCCAAGAACAACAAAAACGGTGAAGATTATGATGGTGGCCGAGATTTGGATGACTTTGTAAGCTTCATTAATGAGAAGTGTGGCACCAGTCGTGATAGTAAGGGACAACTTACCTCACAGGTAAATTAATGTGGTTCTCTACTATTTCTTACGAATGTGTCATTGAAAGAAAGAACCAAGTAAAAGTTCCCTTTATTCTGACTTTAGTATCTTATAATTAGGCTGGTATTCTTGCATCCTTGGAAAATCTGGTCAAGGAATTTGTAAGTGCAACCAGTGACGAGAAGAAGGCAATCTTTGACCAATTGGAAGAAGAAGTTGGGAAGCTTGAAGGCTCAGCAGCAAGGTTTTAAGGATATTCTCTTATGTTGACTTTCCAACTATGGGGGGTGAATGATAGTAGCATGCGTGCTCTCTTGGATTGTGTTTGATTTCGTTTGATTTTCCAGGTATGGGAAGATCTATACTAAGGTTGCCAAAAGCTGTATGGATAAGGGTTCTGACTATGCTATGAAGGAAATCCAGAGGCTTGAGCGCATGCTTAGCAAGGTAAATATATTATGATATGATTTTCGGTAAAATGCTTAAATCAGAAAACTATGCAAGTGATAGTCAAAGTTGTTGATTTGTGTTTGTTTTTTTTTTTCATTTCTGATTGTCTTGCTCAGGATAATAGGCCACTTTCTGATTAATAATTCCATAGGAGTAATATGGCTAACTGGCTAAAATAATAAAATTCCATAGGACTATGGTGGAGAAGTGAAATTTAAATATTAAACGATGGTTAAGATAAACCTCAAATAAAAATGTAGCCAATTATCTTGGAGAGGGAGGGAGTTTTAATCGTCGTAATGTGGCACAAAATATGTTCATTTGTGCTAGATGTAGTCTTGCGTTGTTGTTTTTGTCTTCTTCCATTGTACTGTGCAATATTCTGGTCTTCTTCTCCATCTTAATAATAACCAGCTATGGAAAGATTGAGACAATAACTTAAGGAGTTGCTTGCAACTGTAAAAGTGTAGCTTTTACTCTTTTACTGAAAGTAAAAGCAGCTGTAATGTGAAAATTAGTGTGATGGAGTGACTTCAATTGAATCTTCTGTTGATATGTTTACGATCTAGAATTTGATTAAGAATTTTGTCTTGGAATACCTAATATATAGGGAAAAACTATATTGAAAACTACCATAGTAACTTCAGCTATTATCTACTCATATAATTCATATTTTGGCGGGATGAGGCAGTTGATAAATCTCATTCAAATGCTCTCCCCTGTCTACTTCGTGGGATGCATGGAATTAGAGATAAGGATAATAAAGTCTAAAACAAGAGGGGGAAAGGCCTAAAGAGGATGAGGTAGTTGTAGAGGTAGTGGTAGTGGCAGTGGTAAGTTGGAGGGATAATTGTCCATGCTTTCCTTCTCCCTCAACCGCCCACTTCTCCCCTTGTTCTATGACTCTTCCCCTATTTGAATACCCCTTAGTTCATTCCCCTTGATCTAAAACTATCCATTGCATTCCAACTGAATCAACTGATGTATTCAAATCTCCTACCAAACAGCCTATGGGAGTTGTTGATAATTGTCTAATATTTCTGATGACTTTTGTCGTTGGACAAGCCTTTATGTAATGAGAAGGCCTTTAATGGAACTACTTGAATGGAAATATCCTCTGGTCATGAACACTAGTTTTAAAGGGATATGAACAAAGTCAATGTGGAATATCATCTGCAAATAATCCTTTTCTCTGCGGGTGGGGCTGGAGAACAAAACGGAGATTACCCTTGATGCAGCTTAAGATCCCCTATAGTGGTGCAAATTGGGAACTTTCTGTCAATCCTTCCTTCCAGTTGAAAATTTTTGATGTATCTTCAGCATTGTGCCAGGGACAAACTTAATATTCTCCACACTTCATCTCTAGTAACTTTTTCCCTGTTTGTTCATGCAGGCAATCAGCTCATCTAAGTCTGATGAGTTCACTTTAAAGAAGAATATCTTATCTGTTTTTGCTGCATGATCTGCTGGCTATTATGTACGGTGTTAGTTGAACATTTATACCATGAGGGCTGATTTTGCACAGACGAGGGCTAGAGGAAGAGATTTAAGAGTGATGTTCCTTTGTGCATGCTGTTTTCTGCACATTTTTGCTACGCGAGCTTAATTGTGCTAGGTAGAATATAGTTTTTGTCACATTAGAAATAATACACTTGGAGAAATGTTTTCAGCTTCTTATAGGGCTAGGAGCCGTTCATGACTCTGTTTTGCTTCTTTGATATCTTTTCTTAGCACTGTAATACGAAATTAACTTCAATATCATACCAAGCTACAGTTTCAGATCTGACATTATTATGCTGCAACTGCAATCCTTGCCTCTATTTAGCTCTTAGTATTATACACTCTAGCTATTGTTGATATTGACAAAGTGCTTAGATGCCTGCCTTCATTGGCTGCTGATCGGCATATGACAATACTGTTGACGGGAGTTTTGCCTTTTTCTCAGTAGTATTCACTTGCATAGATAGAGTATTTTGAAGTAAGAGGCAAATCTACACAACAATACAACAAAGCCAAATTTTAATCAAATAAATAAAAGTCGGCTATATGAAACAAGAGTCTTTATCATATGATCATCTACAAAATCCTCATCTATTTCTTCCTAATTAGAGTCGCATCTACTTATAAACTTAGTTGCTCCATATCGTTTTTAATTCGCTCCATTCAAATTATTTTTAGTATGTCTTGAATGCGTTTGATATCTTTATTACCCTCAACCTTCTACCTTCCTCATTGTACATCTATTTTCGGTGTCTCACATGCTCAAACCATCAAAATCGCTTCTACTTTATCTTATAATCAATATTTGTTACTCCTACTATCTTTTTGGATAACCCATCTAAGTACTTTCTTGATAATTTGTCATTCATCTTCTCCAAATCAATGAACAATGTATTTAAATCTTTCTTTCTTGCATTATATGCTCCAACATTTCCATAATAAGATAAATAGCTTCTGTATTAGATCCACCTAGATTAAATTCAAATTGATTTACCAAAATAATAGCACACTTCTTCAATATTTGTTCAATCACTCTCTGTCATAATTGCATGGTGAGACTCATAAGCTTTATTCCTTGATTAGTTTTGAGCATTTTTTTTGTTCTTATAAATAGGCACCAAGGTGTTTCTACTTCTTGTGGCATTTACTTGTCCTCCACATCTTGTTAAAAATATGTTAACCACTAAATACCAATCTTACCAAGTATCTTTTAAGACTCTATAAAAATACCACTTGAACCAATAACTTCTTTGATTCCATTCTCGTCAATTCCTCCTCTACTTCTACTTTTGCATCATCCTCATATACTCCTAGTTAACTTCATCATGTTCAATAGTAATGTCACTTATATATCACTTGACTTTCCATTGAATAAATAATTAATATACTCCCTTCATTTGCCTTTGAACTTGTCATTTTGGACATGAATCCTTTGGTTTAACCATAAAAAGATCATTGGACAATATTTTGTCTACTCTAGGCTATCATATATATCTCCTTTTTACCCTCCTTAAAATTCAATTTGTTGTAAACAACCTTATACACCTTGTCTCTAATCTCTCGAACTTCCCTTACCTTGACTTTAGCTTCCTTTAACAATAGTTTCTTCATCTCTAGATTTTTCCATGTCCAAGTAGTTTTCTCTCTTCTTTTTAACCACTACTTTAATGTCCTTGTTTCACGATGTTGTGTCCTAGGGCATCAGTAGTTTTTCACTTGACTCTTCGAGTACCTTATTTGCTACTCTACAAATACATGCCTTCATCTTTAAGCAAGTAAAGTTGTCAAAGACCTCCTCGAAAGCCCAATTGGCTTATTTACCAATCTTTCTAGTTTCTATTACAACCTTGACATTGGTGCTTTTTAAACTTCACCATCTAATCCTCTTCTCCTTTAGTGATATGCTATTCTTAAGACTTGATTTAATGCAAATATTCAAAACCCTTGCCAACACATAGTCTATTTGAGTTGTATTTCCTCACTCTGAAAAGCCACCAAATAGGTATTCCGATCCGCTTCTTAAACCAAGTGTTAGTCAGAAAGAAGTTATAAAACTATGTAAAGTTTAAGATGGTTTCTCCGCCGTCATTTCCTACTCCATAGCCAAAACATCCATGGACATTTTCATACCCACGAGGATTCATCCTCACATGGTCATTCAAGTCTCCTCAACAAGCTCGATATAATGCAATTTCAACGAGGATTCATCCTCTAGTGTATTATAGATGCAATTAGAGCTCGATATGAAAATATACCATCTCCAAAATTCTACCAATTAACAAGCTTGTTAGCAGCCAAAATAAATTACAGTTGTCTTTTAGTGAAATTAGGGTAGTAGAAAGAAAAGTAAAGAAAAACAGGTAAACTAGTTGAAATTAGTAGAACAAGTTCTTATTTCTTGAACCAATGAAAGATTTCTTACTTCAATTTGGATCATTGTAAGATAATCCGTTAATGTTTTCTTTGTCAAACTTTGTTTATACTCAATGTTCTTAGTCACTCATAAATTGTTCTAATTTTTTTCCTTTGTTATTTAGAAATACTGCAGCATTATTCAGTTACTACTACTGAAAAACCAGCGTAATAAATACCAACTTTTATCTTCATATCACCTTAAAAAAAGGCTGATAGATGTTTCATAGAAATGATATTGGCATTGAAATGCTGCATGCTACAGTAGTACAGTATATCAGAATAATTTGATGATGGAAACTGGAAAGTAGCTCCATCTTCATTAGTGTCTGCCTGTCTGGTCATTAATAAAATAGTCTCACTGCGGATACGCCAAGTACCAAGCTTTTTCTTTTACAAGTGCCAAGTTACTCATTGAATTCTTAAGCATATAAGGGTTGGGTTTTAGTAGTATTTTACACTTTCCTTGAGACAAACTGAGATATCCAAGGCAATCCTAGATCCGCTCTGTTTGATATGGGTATGACTGCAAATATCAGAATTTCGAGTTGCTACTTGACATTTGACTTGTTACTTCCCATAAAAGATTTATAAATTGTAACAGATATGCATTGTGCAACAGAAAAAAATTCATGTTGTAGTTAGTTTACACTAGTTTTTTTTTTTTTTTTCTAGTTTCCGTGAGTTATGCTGTACAAATTGTATGATAATTTCTCACTATAGTATATGGATGGTATAGCATAAAATGACTATAATATTGTAGGTCTTTTCCTAATAAAAATGTATGGAAATTAGGTATTATATTTTACAAAATGTGTTTACGCATTGGCAATAGCTAGGACGATTTCATAGATACCATTCTATGACCTAATGAACTCTAAAATTAAAATTATGAAAGGAAAAAAAAAATTTCCTCATATATTTAAGTTTAATTAATACTTGTTGCACACAATTATTTTTTATACTTAGCATATATCATGGAGTTAGGAAAACTTTATCCTTCGGTGCCTGTGACTCAACCTAATTTTTTGGACTAAGATTATTATAGTTTAAAATTGTTGCATACCTCTAGTTGTATTTATGAATCATCATATAAGTTGTCCATTCTATTTCTCATTCCATCCCCAACTTAAAGTGAATTTCAGAAGATATTTTTTTATCAGATTGAGGTTTATTTTGGTTCCAAATAGCCATGATATGACCTTATGACACATGTATAGTTCATTGTAAATTTTTAAGATATTTCTTCAAAAATGTTTTAAAATTCGTGTATCACAGTCTTTAAATTTGAGATATTTTTGAATTTTTCTCTTATGGAGAGGTAACACTTTGTTGTAGTGTTTACCAAAGGTCACAAGAGATCATATAAGCCCTAATGGGTCCTACGAGACCTGAACTTTCTTAATCACCTTCGAAACTGTCGTTTTAATTATATTATTCCATAATATCTAAATTCAAATATGTTTCATTCCCTTCGGAAACCCAAAGTTAGACATTAAATGTCTTCAAAACCCTTATATGACAATAAGAGTCACCCACTACCAATAGGACAAATAAAATCATTTCGGTCAATAAGTCCATTAAGAAAATACCTTAATCTACTTTACATGAGTCTTATAGGGTTTTAGTAGGGCCTAAGAGTGATTAAAATTATAAAATTTAACTCTTAATACATGTTTGTAAACTCCTATTATGGGGTCAAACTCATTTTTAACGCATTTGGAGAGCAAATAATATATTAGAATGGTACCATACCTCATCATCATATGATCTTGAGAAACATTTGGTACCTTCAAATCAAATTTCGATTTTTTTTTTGAAAATATCTCAAAAAAATTATATACTAAATTTTGAACAATTTCTAACTTGGTGAGAAAACACCTTGATATATTAACTATGGATATTATAGATTCATATTAGGTCTTGGGCGTGATTGGAACCACTAGCGTTGACTCAAAATACTTATTTTAACCGATTTTGTAATCTCCTAAAATTGGGTAACAGATTTGTTTAGACCTTTGAAGATAGGAAATTAAACAACATATTAAATATTTCCAAAACCTCATCATATGACTGTAAGAAATATTTTGTACCTTTATTTTAATTTCAAAAAATTTTGAAAAATATCTCAAGAATGTATATAATAACTTCAAAATTCGGTCATTTTACACTATGATGAAAAGATACATTGATATGCTACCGTGAATCTAATAGTCACATTATATTATATGAGTGATTGAAACTATATTCTTTGATTTTAAATACCCATTTCAACCATTTTTTAAAACTCGTACAATTGTGTCATAAGCTCGTGTTTTGGGCTTACGAAAATCAATGTATCGAATGGTTTCAAACCCTCTCATAGGACCCTAGAAAACATTGTTTACCTTTATGCTAATTTTAGAACTTTTTTATTTGGAAATACCACAAAACAGTTTATAATAACTTTTTAAATTTGGTCATTTTGGATAATTTTGGATCAGGTGATAAAATACCTAGATATAGTTACCATGGGTCTTATTAGGTCATAAAAGTGATTAGAACTAGCTACTTTGATTTAAACACAAATTTAACTATTTTTTAAACTTATACAATTGGGTCCTAAACTCGTTGGAGGGCATTTGAAAACATAATTTAAGGTATTGAATGGTTTCAATCATCATAATTTGACCCTAAGAAACATCCTCTACCTTTATTTTAATTTTCTTAAATTTTTGAAAGTATCTTATTAAAAACAAATTTTTGTCATTTGTTCAATTTCAGAACTAATTAAAGAATATCTTTCATGATATGCTTATCCCTATGATTGAACCACCCACTTTGCCTCTAAATATCTATTTTAATATATTCTCAAATCTCCTACAATAAAATCAATTTTAGGATATTTGGAGAGTGAGTATAAGGTATTAAAATTTTATGAACATCCTCATATGATTTTAGGAAGTATCTTATATATTTATTTTAATTTAAAAAATTTAAAAATATCTCAAAAATAGTGTAAAATAACCTTAAAAATTCAGGATTTTTTTTACAATTTTAATCCGATGAGTTAACCCTTTCATATGCTTATCATGAGTTTGGTGAGGATATTTATGGTTAAGGAGTGATTATCATTTACTTTGAATCTAAATATTCACTTTAATCAATTTTTGAAGCTCCAACATTCTATTCATAGCTTTGTTTCTCGCGCTTTTATATAAGGCATGCACAATACATCATTTTACTTTCAAATATTTTGTAATATCCGTATGTTTTTATAATTATAAATAATTTAAGTATTTATAAAGTAATTAAGAAGATTTTAATAAAATAAAAGTATTATATTTTTTAATAAGTAAATGAAATATTTTTTTACTAATCCTATTCACCTCTACTCGGAGGAGAGTGTTCTTAAAAATTATTTGGGAAGAAGTATCTTGTTTTAGAAATAAATTCATCTTCTTCCACTTTATGGAAATTAAAGTTTTGAGATTTTCTAATCTTTTCAAGACTTCTTAAGAAACCCAATAAAATATTACTTTGCTCATTTTATCCTTCATTTCAATATTTTCAATATTTAGAACTTTGTGATTTGCAGATGATCCCCTATTCCCTTTGTCCTTCCTAAGGTATTGGTGATGAATACAACAAGGCAAAATCCAACTTATACAGATTTTATGGTACAAAAGATGGAATAATATTGATAAAGATACTATGAACAGCTCTTAAGATGCCAAATTAGTACCACTATGTAGTAAGCAAATGAAGGACCACCCCCACAATTCAAGGGGCCAAGCACAAATTTTAACCTGTGCTGAACATGATTTATCATCGCAATCCCAGCTTGGATTAAGTGCTGCTTGCATCAGTAACAGTTTATCTCACGCTTATATCCACACATTCACTGTTACGTGATGTCTACCTTATTTCAAGCACTCCCATGTCTCAAACATCATTTATAAATATTCTCTTACCTCAATTCATCTGTAAGGAAAGCTTTAACTTCATTTCCTGGGGAGCTTCATGAGAAGTAACTTGGGAGAATGGGAGTGTCAAACTCCATGATTTTGGTCCAGGCATTTGAATGAATTTGTGATACTCCCTCCCCGTCCCTAATTGTTTCCTACATTTTCATTTTCGGAGTCAAAGTTTAAAAATTGACTATAAAATCTAATTATATTATAACAAATAATGTATTTAAGTAGAATCTTATTGGATTCATCTCAATATAAACTCTAGAATATATAGTTTTCATAATTTTTTATCTTACGAATTTAGAGATAAAAACTTTTTAAATCGTGTCTTAAAGATCGTAAAAAGTCAAATAGGGCATACTATTAGGGAAAAAGGGAGTACAAACTACCAAGTCATGCAAGCTACATTATGGGTTTGTTCTTTATATTTTTTGGACAAGTACATCATGGTTTTGATATTTTCACCAAAGTGTGTAATGTCGTAAAAGGAGAACAAGTTCAATTCACAACTGAAATAAGTTGAAAAAAAAAAAAATCATATTTCGAGTGCTAAGAATAACCTCTGCTAACCTGAAAAAGATGCTATTTTCAATGCGCAAATTTCTTTCCAAAGAATAAATGCATAATTAGGAAGGATGTAGGATCAACTGAATGATCTGTTCTCCTAAACATTGTACATTATGGTTAGATGGGTTAATTAAGCTACTATCTATCTAGTATGACTATACAGTTAGATCAGCAACGAGCTCGTCGATCAAAGATGCTACTATTTCCTTCTCAATGTCGATTCCCTCTTCCAGTGATTCAATTTCAAAATCCAGCCACCTTCCATACTGAGTACTCATATCCCAGTCCACAAGTTCATCAACCATCAAGTTTCCCATGTTTTGCCGACATAAAATCTCTCTGAAAACTTCCTCAGTTAACCACTCATTTTGAAGCAGCATTCCCCACTTAGCCCATGATTTATAGCCACCATAAAAAGCCCGTTGATACTTTGTGTTAACGCTTTCTGTAACGCAGTCAAACAAGATTTTCCGTTCAAGCTTGGAACATGGTTCTGCAGATCTTTCTGATGAATTTATCAGATTTTCCAACAGATCATAGAGATCAGGATCTATGATTTCGCTATCTTCATCCAACTTTAATCTCTTCAATCCGGCATAGTGAAGCAAGTGCCTCACGTATTCCAGTTCCCAATAAGACGATGCATCATTAAAATCCGGCTCATCTTCTCTCGGATAGGCACTTTCAATAGACATGCAACTTATCACTTCCTGAGAGTGAGGTGATGGAGGCTGACCATTTCCTGCAAAACAAAAAGCACATGTTGAACTTCAGATGTATAACCATAACCAGGCATTCATGCACACCCACAATCAGTTCTGATAAGGAAAAAAAACATAAACCAAATTGTCATGCCAATGTTCTTAAAGGGATGAAAACAAATTACATTTAGTACCGGTTGGACACAAATCAACATGTATGGAGCAAGTCTAATTATCCAACACTCATTTTATGCCATCTCATAAATTTGGTAAATGATATAAAACAAGTACAGATCTGACCACCATTTAACTTTATGACTAGAATTTTATACATGTCAAGAGTTTCAGGGACTTTCAGGGAAGCATAGGGTTTCCTCCCTGAAGGATACTTTTTTCCCGGTAGAAGTTGCTGATATTTAAACATGCATCATCAAGATGGAAAACTAAAATCTTCTAGTTGATCATCATCTTTATAGCTTAAGCCATAATTAGAGTATATGGTAGGCAAAGCTTTACCACGAGAGAAATCACTTGCAGTAGTTGATGACATCCAACTTCCAGACATTGAACATTCTGGAATTGACATAGTAAGAGGATCAAGATGGGATTCTCCATAAGCTTCAAATCTCCTAGTGCTGCTAACACTCTGCTCATCAATTCCTTCGAAATCCTTTACAATATGAAGGGAAAATTAGAGACAAAAGTACATCAGGGAAAATAACCTGTGGGGCTCAATGCATCTTTTACAATCAGGAACAATTAAGATACCAACAAGATAATATTTGACAAAGTTGATAGAATTCAATATCCACAAGATTTCACATGGTAAATTCCATGTAAAACAAAGCTCCCAATCTTTGGATTGAAAATATACCAGGAGAAAAAGATTAAGCAGTGGGCTATAAGTCATCAACAAATTTCTCATCCCCAATGCACCACTGTGCAAATAGGCAAATAGTGTACTAATACTCTAATAGTATAAATGTACCACAACACTCTCCAATTTTAAAATGAAATATATGGAAAAAAATAATTATCAACACAAAGACAAATGATCGAAGCTCAACTTGGATCTTAGACTTTGACAGCGTCAACAACTAATGGTGCAGATAATATCCCAAGGTGGAATTTGACAAATCCACTATTACTTTCTGGAAAAATCTAAAAGCTGGTTGGGGGGCTGAGGGCTTAATTTTTTGTTTTTTTAAAAAAAAAAAAATATTAACAGTTCTGTGTTATGTCGATTGTATTGGATCCTTTTCTCTTATTGTCATGAACATTTACCATTATAACTTGAAAAAAATGGGGAGAAAGTCTAACATAGTGAATATCTCACTTGACTAGTCTCCTACACTCACTAGCCTTGTCTGTCAAACAGGTCTGTGAAATGAAGTAGGTATTTTTCCTTTCATAAGGATCACCTCATTTTCCTCTTTGTTGTAAAACAGAAAAATTATTATGCCAAAAATTATATGCTCTTTATTTATTACTTTTTTGGAGATAGGACGCCAATAACCTTTTAGAGATACTAGGGTAAACGGACAATAGTAGATTGTAGTGTCTAGTGAAAGCAAAATGATAACAATATATACTCCAACTCTGTTCTCAATATATAAAGTCTGAACATAAGTGGATTGCAGGGTCTTTGAAAGCAAAATGCTTACAATTTATACTCCAACTCTACTCTCAATATATCAAGTCTAGATATCAAACTCAACAATTTATTTTAACTTCTACGTGGTGATGCGAATCTTGACGATCTATGGATAGAACTTAGAAGGCAATGACTCCTAAGGTTGGACTAATGGCAAAAACAATAAATTCCAGGATCACAACCCATTCAAGCTCTTGACAGATTACTCTCACCTTTGTTTAAGCACAAAAGCTTAACTCAATATAATCAATCTATCTAATAAAAACGTAAAAATATCCAACTATAAAAGGTTATTCGGTTAAAACAAACCCTAACCCAAACCCTAAAAGGATAAAACTTCAGCTAGTTCCACTAGAAAAGTGTTATTTGGTAACTCACCAGAATGATAAGACTTGATATTTTGATAAATGCACAAACAGATAAGCTATTGAAAAAGCCCACAAGAAGTTGGAAGGAGACAAGCTTAATCATTGGAAACTATGGTCTATGATGGGACATATATCTTAGTATCTAACAAAGAATGTACCAAGAGAGATTTCTTTCCTTGCGTAGGATGACACATGTCACCTCTTCACGATAATATTTTCTAAATACTTGAAGCATTGCTTACTTCCGTACTTGATTCAAAAAAAAAAGAATAGCACAAGTACAAAAAAGATGAACTTTTTTTTAACTCGAAATAAACAGTCCACCTTAGCTCCATAGTGGCATGCTGTAAACAAAAGAAAAGAAAACAACATTTTCCTTTATGCTCTAGGAGGATGAAGAACTAGACACAGAACCATTTCTGTGCCACTCTATGATCACGAGATGATGAAGAAGTCTATACTGTAAGAGGGTCCTTTCTGTAAAACTAAGTCATCAGATGCCTAGTTAGGTAAATGTTATGAACAAGATTTCACAATATATCTACAGGATCAGACCAATGAGACTTAATGATGCCTAGTTTTTCCTTCATTTCACAGCTAGTTTTTGAGATCATAAATGTCAACATCCCAGACAACTCTCATCTTACTCCTCAATGCTCACCAAGGATATCGAGCAAAGATTAGTCAACATAGTTTTATAGTCGAAAAATGTAATTAGCGGATGATCTCACAGAGAAGCATTGTGATAAAAGAGTTTGATATGTCAAAAGGCAGAACAGGGACATATAATTTGACTTTTCAGTCCCTTCCTTTGTTATCCAGAAACATGAATGCGCAAGCAATGGGTGTTGCTAAATGCAATGGAAAATTAAAGAATGCAGTAATATTTTTTAAAAAAAAAAATAAGAAAATATGAATCAATAAAACTACCCTAACTTTGTTGGACTTATTTGCTTCATAACTTCTGTCAAAGAGTAGAAAGGTGTCTGAATTCTTCTCACTCTACCAAAGTACCAATCCTATTCCTTTAAAAAAAAATAACTAGATGTACTTCTTATCTTCTTCCTTTACCTTCATGGCTACATCATCATTAATCAATATTCCACCTATATAATCAAAGTAATGAAAGTATATTATGAAAATATACATAAAAACTAAACTAAAAATGCTTTAAAAAAAAGAGAAATTTTTAATATAGTTTTCAAACAGTAGTTTATAGTATTTGATGGTTTTCAAAAAATCTTACGGCATTTTATAGTTTTTATTGCATTTAGAAGTTATGCAACTAATTGGAGAAGAATATATTTTAGCTGAACACTCCTTGGATATCCAGAAATTGGACAAGAAATTGGGGATCTATTAGGATTTTCATTGTCCATGACCCATATTGAAACACTTCAGGACATCAATCTATTGACCCCATGCCTGAAGAACAAAGAAAAAGGGTTGGCTTCATAAAAAATTATACTCAGTCATGTGACTATGAGTGAACGGTTACAGAAACATCATGTTACCCATTCTATATTGACAAGGTAAAATGAATGCCAAAGGGCACTGCCTATGAAGCTTTACCACTCTAGTGAAAGTTTAATTTTGAAATTGACTTGTTAAATGCTAATAACCTTCCATGCTACAATGAATTCATAACTTTTTGTTAAGTTTTGGAACATCACTAGATTTCTCGGGAAAACACAAGTAACATGCCCCCCTTCCCTTCCCTCCTTCATAGACAACAGAAAAAGAGAAATAGAAAATGAGAAACCAGAAGAGCACCATCAACATCGCATTCACTCAATTGTGAAATTTCTATCAAACATGATAACAAATAGCTACTAATAAATATTCTAATACTAAAACCTTCAGTACCTAAAGCAACTAGGAAAACAAGCAAGTTGGCAAACTAAATACATACAGGGAAGCAGTAAAACCCTTAACAGAGAAGAGAAAACGGAAACAATCTACAGGTTATTCATTCTTTATAAACTTCTCGATGGAAAAGAACATAGAAGTGAAAAATTAATTTTAATCCTACTCTTCGTCATTTCCTCTTCCTTCAAAACACTTCAAGTCCTAGGACACACCTCTGAGCCAGTGATATCAAAACAACATACTCCTATGTTTCAAGTACGTTTAACTATGGGAAATTTACAAGGAACTGCCTACTGCCAAGCATACTTAGACAAAATACTTGTATTCTTTCATGGCAGAGAAAAGCTCGGAAAAACAATCTGATCAGTAACCAGTGCTTAGGGCGATAAATGACCTCTCTCGCCTGACAGTAATAAAACAACTACGCAAGAGAGATAACTCCAAACTATTAGTACCAAAAAATTTCAAGCTATTCCAAAACCTTTCATTTCACTAACGAACTTTGAAATAGATTATTCAATAAGAACTCTGATAAACTCAAGGCAGCCGGATAGATATGAAATTTGGAAAACCTGCTATTTTTTTTTTTTTTTTTTTGTCTTTTAGGGTTAGGGTGTTAGAGATTAATGCATGAGAAATATTTACAAGGAAGATAAGCTTTGTCCAGGAGCATACCTCCCAATTCTGGCTTGATTTAGTTACTATTGATGAAGAGCAATCATTATCACATGTGGTATTTGCTTGATCATTATCAGACCAGTCACCAAAATCCATATAGGGGGCCCCAGCATCTTGCAATATAATCGACTCGGACAAACAAGATACATCATTAGTATTGGGGATTTCCACAACGGCTGATCCAATTTTATCAGTTAATTCCCTGAGCTTTTGCTCCAAAAGAAGACCTAAATAACCGCTATCAATTGACTTCAACCCATGTGACGATGCTAATGAACTTTTATCTGATTGACCATTATCATAAGAATCAGCACAAAGATGAAAATGATTGCTTCTAATGGTTTCAGAAGCAGAGGACGATTGAGACCCAGCTTTTTTAATGGGGGAGGTGAAAGTAAAAGAAATGACATCCATGTCCTTCCTTGATTTTCCTTGAAGTGATATATCACGTCTTCCAGCTCTCTCATCACTGTTTTCCAGCACTTGCTCACCAGACTGGTTATCTTTGGCATAAATCTGCTTGCTTCTTGAGATATTTTTCATTCTATTGAGTGAAGGCCTCTTCTCACTTACACCATTCAGTGTGGTTCTCCGGTCCATGACACGATTTGTCGCAACCTTTCTTGAACCATTTTCAGAATTCACAAAAACTTTACTTACAATTTTACTTGGACCAGCACAGTTATCCGCATGAGAAAATTTTCTATGTTGCTGATCAGAAAGTGAAGTTCTTGCAATTGATAGGTCTCTCTGAGGGACACTATTTTGCTTCTCATTATTCTGTCTAAGCACACCAGAGCTCTTCTTCCTTGGGGTCCTAGTTTGACCAACCTTTTGTGTATTTGGATCCCTTTGTTTCAGCTTCTTATGGTCCTGCTGCTGACTCCTACTGTCACTACGTGCTGAACCAACTTTTTTCTGTACATTTGCTTTATCTTGGACAGCCAAAGAGATTGATTTACCTTTATTTTTTGCTTTCAGTGAACTACTTGCCTGTGAACTCGTAATATTTTTGAACAAAGACTTACGTGGAGCCCTTTCAGAAGTATTCCCTCTCACTTGATGTACAGGGGCAGACATCTTTGGTGTCTTGGGAGACTCAGGCAGCCTGGATGATATCTGTGCAGCTTCCAATTTGTCTTTTAGATCTTGAAACCTAAATGATGATGAAGGTGACCCCAGAGATGAGACTTTAACCCTCCCAGATGGCAGAGGAGCAGAATCAATAATTCTTGAAGCTGCCTCCATTATATATGCTGCATCCTTTGTAGGTACAAACCCTGGACTCTTGATTGGAGACAAGAGCTTATGGTGAGTAATTGAAATTGGTTTGGCAGACTTTGGAGGTAATACCTCAGTCTGAAACCTCTCAATGGGCCGAACACGAACATTGCTCATTCTTGAATCCACAGAGTTCCAAGGGAAACCCCCTACTTTGTTAGGCATAGAGCTATAACCCATAATATGTTGCTCAAATTCAGAAGGGGTAGCACCTCCAGGATAATACGAAGCCCCAATAGCACGAGGTTCATAAGATGCAAAAGAACTAGAATCACATGAAGTTGTGGTAGGAATTGAGTCCAGCCCCATGAGTCGGGCCACCACCCCTGGAGCTTTTGTTCCATAACCATCATCCCCTTTTACAAAAGGTGCACAACTATAACTACCATTTCCTCTGAATGAGGAAGGATCACCATTCTGTGAAAGCTCCCTCTATAAGAAATATTATCAATTTTAATGTCATTCATTAACTTAAAAATTAAATTTAAAATTTACAAATGTTGGTCTAGGTGCAAACATCGGCATGGCACTATGTGAAAAGAGGTAAAGTACCATTCTCGTTTCATATCTATATGGCTTGAGTGTTTTTCTTTGAGTGAACATGCCCATACCTCTCTTATTTCACCCAGTAACTAAATGTTCACGTGCAAGTGTGCAACTGAGCAAGTGAGAAGCAAAGAGAAACATGACTTACCAATAGATACTGAGAAATAGCCAAATTATCAACACTCTCCTTCCCTTGGCTAGATCCTTCTGCATCTGAAGAGGCAACAAATAAAAAAGTAAATGACTAGCCTTCACAAGAGCAAACACAAACAAAACCAAAACAACTAGGCAATTAGAACAAGAACAATGCAGTTACCCGAGAACCCAGACTTGTTCGAGAATAATTTTTTCCGGGATTTAGCATTCCAATCGAACAAGTATAGAAATCGCCCTTTCGAACGTTTCCCCTCAGCCGCCATCTCCCGCCCAAAGCACCCTTTACATTAACTTACAATCCCAACCAACCGCTCTCGCCGCAATAATTAACAACTTTATGCTGTTTTCATAAGAACACATCCAAAAGTGAAAGATATAAGCTTGAGCATCATATCACAATATAACAGCAAGCTCCACATTACAAAACTACAATAGAAGTATTTCATTCCAAATACTCATAAACTGTTTCCAGAACATCTAACATTTTAACCCAATAACCTAGCTAATCAATATTAAGTAAAACCAAAAACCCCCATATTTCACATTTCCAGCCCACCACTAAAAAAGAATTGAAACCATAAATCTAAAAGTTCATAAATCACCAAGAATGAAGCAAAACAAACCCAAATCACCAACTACATTGCTCCAAAATTTCCAATTCTAAGCTCCTAAAAGAACCCAACTTTATACTTCAAACAAACCCTCATCAAATCTCTAATTTTTTCAGTTAAAAATCTCCTAAAGAACCCAACTTTATGTTCAAACAAACTCAGATCAACAGCTAAATTGTCCTAAGCTTTCAAATTTAGAGCTTTAAAAAATTCCCAACAATATATTCAATAAAAACAAGCCCAAACACCCAAAAATATCAAAAAACCAGAACTTTCCAGATGTAATAAATAAAACCTAGAATTTGAAAAGATACTTTGAGGGTTTCCTAGAAATCTTACACAAAATGCTGAAGCAAAAAACCCACATTTGAAGCAGATCATCAGTGTCCTGAAGAAGCATGATTAGGGTTTTGGAAAAGGGGGAAAAAGAGGAGAGAAATGGGAGATTGCCGTTTAAGGTTACGGAGGCAGAGGTTTGAATGACCAATAAGTTCAGGGAAGTAGTAAAGAACAGTCAAAAGTAGCAAAAATGGCTGGGTTTTTTCTATAGAAGAAGATTTAATGTTTTATTTATGTAATTTATAAATTATATTAATATAAATTTTTTTCCCTCCTAAATAAAAATGGGGTTTATATATTTAGAAAAATATTTATATATTGCAGGACTTCAAGGATTTAGAGTAAATAACTACTAATAGTCCCAAACTCCCAATTATAATATGGAGTACAAAGTTTACCATATTTGTATAGGTTACCATATTGGTTCGGACTATCTACTACTCCTTTTATTCGTAATTTTATGATTTATTTGATTTTTTACGATTTTAAAGCACGATACTATTTTATCACCAAATCTGTAATATAAAAAATTATAAAAACTTGATACTAAAAATATTTATCATGAAATGCATACAACAATATCCCACTTGAATATATTATTATTTATAACATGATGAGAATTTGTAGTCAAAATTTTTAAACTTTGATTCATGAATGAGAATGTGAAACGCTAAACGTCGCCCGTGTTTAACTACTTAATGCTCGTATTTATTTACACTTTTGCCATTTTTTAATTTTCACTCTTTTACTTCCTCACTTTCTCTCTTTAAAAATCGACTTTGTCGTTCTTTTCAAAGATCAATCTCGAACACGTTGACGCATCCGATTAACGTGGAATCAAACTCCACGGATCAGTTTAGTGAGGTAAAAAAATTTTGACGCTGAAACATGCCATAACGCGAAAAAAGGGGACGGTTTGACCATGGTCAAAACTCCCAAAATGGGCCTTTTGGGCGATTTGACCATGAACCACCCATTTTGGGTGTTTTGGCCT
The DNA here is from genome assembly GCA_026401315.1 of Dysphania ambrosioides. Classification (NCBI taxonomy): domain Eukaryota; kingdom Viridiplantae; phylum Streptophyta; class Magnoliopsida; order Caryophyllales; family Amaranthaceae; genus Dysphania; species Dysphania ambrosioides. Next base: position 4,573,583 of record CM048666.1, read on the forward strand.
GTTTTAGCGTCTAAAAAAATTTCACCTCACTAAATGGATTCGAGGAGGCATCAACATGATCGGGATTGATGTTCAAAAACGGTTTTTAGAGAGAGAAAGTGAGGGAGTAAAAGAGTAAAAAATAAAAGAATGGCAAAAGCGTAAATAAAATACAGGCGTTTAGTGGTAAAACACAGGCGACAAATAACAACTCCCATGAAAATGGGCAAAAATTAAGGGTTGGAGATAAAACTTGATATACAAGTTAATTAATCAATTAAATTTAACGTTTTAATCTTCTTTCCCCTTTTATCAATTAGAGTTTAATGTCTCATGCGTGTTAATGGGCCAATTCAACACCACCACTAGTCAACCAAGCCCATCATACTTGTCATCACCCACCAAAGCTACCACCATAATCTTTCCTCTAATCCTTCTCTTCCACCACTGAGGTGCTTATTGAGATGAGCTACTCAGGACTCGACTCGATTGGACTCGACTCAAGATCGAACTCAACTCAATAAGTTAATGAGCCAAGTTGAGCAAATCGAAACTCAATTCGAAAAGCTCGTGAAAAGCTCAAATTTTTATTTATAGTATATATTTATAGAAAAAATATAATTAAGATATAAAATTGGAAAAAAATAAAAGATGGTGTGATATATAAACCAAAAGTCCCATATTGGATTAAATGAAAGATAGTTGGAGAGAGTTATATATACAAACTCAAAGTCTCACATTCAAAAAAATGATAGATGGTTTGAAGCAATTAGTATATATAAACCCAATAGTACTTTCCACCGAAAAATAAATCAAGTTTATTAAAGCTAAAACTTAGCCTTCTTGTTGGCCCAAATAGGCTGGAAACGAGCCGAGCTGAGCCCAAGCTCGTGGCTCGGTTCGGCTAAGACTCATAAAGCTCGAGCTTGTGACTCGTCGAGTTTTAAAATTTGAACTCGGGCTCGGCTCGACAAAAGCTCGTGGCTCTGCTCGGTATAAGCTCGTCACTTAACTCAAATTTGTCTTATGCTTATTCGAGTAATTAAGCTCGATTTTTATTTGAAGATTGTTTTCAACTACGCCTTTAAGTAAGCTCGGCTCGTTTAGGCTCGTCGAGCCCTCGAGCCTGAATTGCTTGAGCTCGAGCTCGCTTTTGTAAAGCTCAGACTCGGCTCGGCTCGGGCTCGCCTAATTCCGAGCTCGAGCCGAGCTTTAGGCAATCCGATCTCGAGTAGCTCGCGAGCTAGCTCGGCTCATATCCAGACCTAGGCCCAATTCGGATATATGTACTTAGGCTTATTGAGCTTTTAAACAAGATAAAAATGAGTTCGAGCTTGAAACGAGCTTTAATCGAGCATGAGGTCGAGTCGAGCTTGAGAATTGAGTTATCGAGTCGAGCTCAAGCTTCGAATTTTTAGCTCACGGGCTTTCGAGTTTGAGTCAAGCTTGAGTTTGAATTATCGAACTCAGCCAAACTCGAGCTTGACTCGTCTCATAAGCACTCTTATCCACCACTATCACCAAAACCAACCACATAATTCTAATTGTAAAAAATTACACTCAAATCCTCAACTTTAGGTTCAAACAAAACCATAGGTCCAATAGTACCAATTATTCACCAAAAGAAACAACCACCTTTAATGCTTCAATATATTGCTCTCTGTTTTAATTAAGAATTCCTTTAATATATTGTTTGAAAATATTTATAAATGAGACCTAAATGAAATTTAGGATTTAGCATGGTGGACTAGTGCAAGACTCCCTTATGTCGAGGCAAAGGCACAATGTGTTGTGTGGCACAATACTACTTAGTTCATGGTTTGGAGCTAAGTATGTCAAACAAAGCTACTACCCTATGGTGTGGTTATGCGTGCGCCAGTCCATAATAGTCTAAGGTATTCGAATGTCAATCCTTGTGTAATATATAATGTAAGTTGTATGTTTACATTGAGAAATGAATATAAAGTCTTATTGAAGTATTAGATTGGGTCCTTAGACACCTTTAGGGGTCTAAGAGCCCATTATTATGTTACTGTCAGTTTAGGGTTCACTAAAGGAAAATAGGTTTTACTAAATAAACCTCTATAGGGGGTGGTGGTGACTGAGGTCCATGGGCGATGCCTTGGGAGAGTGTTGCATGGGGTGGGCCATCACACAAGACCATGGTGCCGACCTTGATGCCTTAGTGAACTAATGACAGTACATATATATATATATCGATGCTTAGTGGGAGTTGGGCTATGCTAGTGGTGGGCATAGGCCATGTGTGGCAAAGCTAGCTACAAAGCTTAGCATTCGTGAACTAGTAATGTTATGGGACATTGCGTGGGCTACGATGCCATGTCTTCATAAGCCTAGAGTTGCTACGTGAGCTGAATAGAGCTGCCCTAGAGTTGCATAGCTGGTGCACTAAGTCGTCGTTAGCTCAATGAGATGGATACCTAGTGTGGACTATGTAGGGTAGACTGATGCTAGCTCATCGGTGGAATGAAGCTAGCTCGGTAGTCGACTAAGTCATGGAGCTTAGCTGGGCATGGACTAAGTCTAGTAGCTTGGTTGAGTGTGGACTAGGTCGTTGTTGTGTAGGGGCGTGCATGTGCGCGGCACATGGATGGAAGTTATGCTTTGGCTTGATCAGTGGGCATGCATGTGTATGGCACATGCATAGGCAGTTATTTATGAAGGCAAAGAATATAAGGCCAAGGGACATGAATAAGATTTGAATGGGCAATTATTATGTGTGGGGCATAACTTCTAGTGGTTAATACATTGTTCTAAATATGTAACCTCTTTGAGGACATTATTGTAATATTAATGCGTGCTTGTTCATGTATGATTTCCCTTGTGTGTGAGCATCTATATAAGGAGACCTTGGGGCGTGTCCAAGGATGTAGAATATTGCATGCTACAAGTTTGTATGCACAAAAATTGTATTGTATGCTTATCGTTGGTAGGCAATAATAAATCGGATTGAGCCTCATTTGTTGGTTGTGTTATAATTCCGCAAGTAAGTTACTTAGATTGTCTAACACCATCACATGGTAAATCAAAAAAAATGTGCCCCGTGACAACTAGCGTGGCTACAATGGTGAGGGAAAGGTGGATAGTGGATAGGGATGACAATGAGTCTAAAACCTAACCCACATTCTGTCAAACCTGATTAATTTTTTAGGATCTAGATCTAATTTTTTGAAACTTGTTGGATCTAGGTCAGATATGGTTCTAAATGTGTTTAGATCCAAATCCGACACACGAATCCGCTCATATAAAAAAAAACTAAAACCTTTATATTTAGAAGGCTTAAACGTTCACTAATTCCATCATTTTATTGTGTGATTTTTTAGTTATAAAATGTTAATATTTAGATGTAAAAACTAGGAAAAGACCGATTATTTATTGAGTTATACTTTTTATACCCTTTTTCTTTAATTAATAGTTTTCTTAAGTGTAATTTTGTTTCTCGACTTGAAAAAAATTGTGAAAATACATCTAATTACAAAACAGGTCTATTATAGGCAAATAGAAAGATGTTTAGGACCCATTATTGACCTTAAACCCATTAGATCCGGTGGATTTGAGTAATTTTCTGAATTTTCAAGATCCAATGGGTTTGAGGCGGATATAGGTCTAGTTTGAAAAAATTGGTCTTGATTTGGGTCTAAACGAACCTAAACTAGATCCACTAATTGTCATCTCTTATAGTGGTTATGTGATAGCTTGATTGAATAGGGTAATGAAGAGAAAATAAGGATTGACATAAATGGCAACCCCATCACCGGAGGGGATGATAATTAAGGGTTTGTGGTTGGGATTGGTAAAAAGAGATAGGATTGTAACTTTTGTGGGGGAGATTGGATTGTTTAAAAATATGTAAAATAAATAAACAATCAACTCATTAAAGTGCGTCATGTAGCTTATATAAGCTGTTTTGACATGTTAATTTTGATTTGGTATTGATTAGGTAAATTACCTATTATAAATGAGATTGTTATAAGTTAATCAAAAGTTGAGATTCCTAAGGACTATTTTTCTTTCCTTCTCGGCTCCATCATGTTTTTATGTATCATGTTAGTTCATAGCAAAAGGCATCCATTTTTATGCACAAGAAAGACTGCAAGCATCGTTTTTATTCACATAAAAGTCTGCATATTAGTACTACTACACCACTTGTGTTTGTACTACAATATTCAGTTATTTGTATTATGCTAAGATTGCTAACTGTATTTAGAAAAGCAAAGAGATTGCTAACTGTATTTAGAAAAGCAAATAAACTGCTAACTGTATTTAGAAAAGCAAATAAATTGCGAACTGTAGTCATCTTACATATGCCTTTTCTAATGCGGTGAAAGAATGAGTTGGGAAAAAAAGGGACACTAAATTAGTGGAGCTGCGGGGAATCGAACCCCGTGCCTCTCGCATGCAAAGCGAGCGCTCTACCATATGAGCTACAACCCCTAATTAGCCTGATTAATTTAATTATGAAATAAATATATGTTTTGTTGATTTCGGAAGGATATAAAAACTTTATATCCGCCAGGTTCCTACTTCCTAGTCCCTCAGAGCTGCTGACAGAGTGGGAATCTGAATCTCTAATCTCTTGCAGTCCTCTCAAGAATAGAAAAATCTTTGGATTTGATGAAGGCTAATATATGGTTATGGGTTGCTGAAATTGCATATTTATATGCAAGGATTGCTAACAAAAACAAATCAGGGGAAGCAGATGAAGAGAATGAGCTCCGAGTAACGAATGATCAGACATTATAGGCATGTATTTTAGTCTTAACGACGGAGAAGAAGCTGCAAATAAGAGCGAACGTACTTGTAAAACGGAGAACGAGGAGAGTAGAGATCTCAACATGGCTTCTCGATTGAACACCGGCAAATCTGAGGAAAATTACAACAAAGGAAGGAAAATTAAGAGATTGGAGAGTTTGACAAACGATAACAAGTGAGGAAGGATACCAATAATATAGTAATATTATTTTTAAGATATATTTGAAAATTTTCAACAAATTGAAATAAAGGTCATGAAAGCATCTTTAGGCCATAAGACATTGTTTGAAATCATTTAATGCATTATATTCATTTTCCAAAGGATTTAAAAAGGAACTTAGGACTTCTTGTAGGAATTTTGAAAATAAGTTAAAATGAATGTTTTGATTTAAAGTAAATGGTTTCAATTACCTTTAGGGCATAATATGACCCTAGAAGACCCGTGGTAAGCATATTAATGCGTTCTCTCATTAGATCCATAATTGCCCAAAATGACTGAATTTTAAAAGTTGTAAACCTTATTTTTGAGATATTTTTGAAAAATTTACAACATTGAATGAAAGTATTGGATGCTTCTTTGGGTCACATAGGAAGTTTAGAACCATCCAATGATACAAAAATAATATTTGTTCGCCAAAAACCCTAAAAATGAATTTATGACCCAATTATATAAGTTTTGGATATAAGTTGAAATGTAGAGTCAAAGTAGATGTTTATAATCACTCTAAAAGCCTAATATTACTCTATAACACCCTTGGTAAGTATATCTAAATATTCAAGGATTGAGTCGAAAATTTTCCAAAATGACTAAATTTTGAGGGTTATTATACATTTTTTTGAGATATTATTGAAGAATTTTCGAAATTGAAATAAAGGTAGTAGATGTTTCATAGGATCATATGATGTAGTTTGGAATGTTCTAATATCTTACATTTCGTCTCTAAAGGCACTCAAAACAATTTTAGGAAGCATATGAAGAGGTATTGAAATATTAAGATGTTCTCTCAGCGGCTTTGAATTTATCCATAACGACTAAATTTTAAAGGTTATTATATTACACACTATTTTCGAGAAATTCTTGAAATTGAAATAAGGGTATTATATGCTTCATAGGGTCATATGAGGATGTTTGGAATATTTTAGTATTGTATATTCAAAGAAAAGTTTAGGACCTAACTGTATGAGTTTTAGAAATCAATTGAAATGGGTGTTTAGAGTGTAAGTAGATAGTTTCAATTATACATAAGGCATAATGTAAATCCTATATAACCTAGGTAAGCATATTAAGGTGCAGTGTTCTCACTAGATCTGAAATTGTTTACAATGATTTAATTTTGAAAGTGTTCCTTATGAGATATTTTCGAAAATTACTATAATTAAAATAAAAATACTGGATAATTCTTAGGTCTTATAAAAATTTTAAAACCATTTGATACCTTATATTTGGTCTCCAAAGGCATTAAAATAAGTTTAGGATTTTTAGATTTTGGTTGACACGAATGTTTAGAATCAAAGTAGATGGTTCAAATAACCTTTAGGGCATAATATAACCCTATTAGACATGTGGTAATCATATGAATGTGTTCTTCCATTAGGTCTAAATTAAATTCTCCATAATGATTAAATTTTAAAGGTATGTAATACAATACACTCTTTTTATGATATTTTGGATTTTTTTGAAATTAAATAAAAGTACTGGATGTTCTTAGGGTCCTTTGAGGATGTTTGGAACAATTCAATACCTTTTTATTCAATCTTAAAAAGTCCGACAAATAAGTTTATGACCATATTGTAGGATTTTTGGATATTGGTTGAAATGAGTCTTTAGCATTAAAATAAATGGTTCTAGCCATTTTTAATGCCTAATATAACCTATAAGACCTATGGTAAGCATATCGAAGTATTCTCTCATCGGATTTAAAAGTCCAAAATGACTAAATTATAAATGTTATAGTGCATTGTGTTTGAGATATTTTTGAAATTATAATAATATTAATAATAATAATAATGTATGCATCATAGGGTCATATAAAGTGGTTTAGAACCTTTTAATACCTTATATTTGGTCTCTACATGTCCTAAAAATGAATTTAGGACCTAATTGTTGAAGTTTTAGAAATCGGTAGAAATGAGATTTTGAACTAAAATAGATGGTTTCAATCACTCTACAACTTAATATGACCCTATAAAAATCATAGTAAGCATATCAAATTATTTTCTCACGACGAAATTTTTCAAAATAATCGAAATTTGAAGGTTATTATACACTATTTTAGAATTTATTTTCAAATAATTTATAAAATTGATATTAAAGTAGTGGATGTTTCCTAAAGTCATGCTGTAATATCCACATGTAGTAGGAAAAAACAGAGCAATATGTGCAACACATGACCCTCGAAAACTAGTGATGATAATAATGATAATGATGACAGCAGCAGCAACTACAATAATGTTCGATGAATACATCATTTACGAAGTTATGCCTGTAATAGCCCCTAATATTTTACTCTATATTATGTAATTGTCTAGCATCAAAAAAATAAATATTTTTCACTAGAGTTGACTAAGTGATTGAAAAACCAAGTAAGTTAATGATATCCTTCACTAAAAGTATCAAGAAACTATACAGATACGATAGAGATGAAATTAAATAGGGAGGGCCAATTTTTATACTACAGTTTCTTCAAATATGAAAACCAATCAAACGTGACATTGTTTAAGGGCCAATGAAATTATTGATAAACATATTACATATATAGAGCATAGGTAAATTGTAGATTGCAACATAGAGCATGAAGTGCTTGCTTTATTAGACATATACTGACTACTGCGTTACAGCTTACTTCATAGTCCATAATGCAATTCAATGGTACAAAGGCATGTGACGACATGGTGTAGTGTCAGAACCAGATTCTTTCCTTGGTATATTGTAGTAAATCCAACCATCTTAAATTCCGGATTCAACGATTCATCATTGTCATCCTTGAATCCACACCACATAGGTCCCCCATGGTGTTGACTGCCTAGAAACTGATGAATGAGGGCTATAAAACGAAAACATTATAAGACACTTCGCGGTGATATGATTAGTAGAACGTCAGGTACAGAAGATCACCTCATCTGAGCTTCCAAGGTTAAGGTATTGCAACCGTACTTCCTTCTGTATATTACGTTACTCAGCACCTTAAAACTGTACAAACACTTGTAATTTCGAGAGCCAGGGGATGGACCTGTTGTGGATACTTCTATAGTTATATCTCCTCTGGCAGTGGATTGATGTTTCATTGAGGGGATTGGGGGTTTTGGGCAGATTGCATGAACGACCCTGCAAGAGGGTGTTGCCGTGATTTACATTAGCAAAAGTTTGAAAGAAAACCTGGAAACTTCAATCTGAGTCAATCGTATACCAAAAGATTAACGGTCTATTGAGAAGCCTAACATACATATGTTCACCCATCTCGAAGACTCGAGCACTTGTTGCCAAGACAGGTGAGTTTAGTGGGGACTTGAGCTGAAAGCGTCTCTAACGGCCCCTGCATGAGTGACTTAATACAACACTTGGCTACACCACAAATTTTGAGGAACAGACAATCACTGAATCATATTTCATCTTGGTCAAATTTGTAGGCTTGTCATTACTCTCGTCACTCAAGCAGGTGCATTCACACAATTATCGCAAGGATTAGGACCATGTTTGCACGCATTTGGGTCAAAAGATTCTCCAAAATGTTCAAGCAAGGTTTTTCTTCTGCATTCGTCCTGAAGAACAATTACACAGGCATTAGTGGACTTTACTTGCCAATTCTTATCCAACTAATGTGATAACATGAACATAAATAAAGACAGTTCACAAACCTTCAGTTCACAATACTCCCGCATTTTCTGAGCTTGAGCCATTTCCTTCTTGAATCTGTCTTTGTTATATTTTTGTCCATTTCTCAACATACAAACAATTCGGCTGAAATCCTTTTTCTGATACAAGGCGATACACTCTGCAGGAAGATTGTCTCTACCTGCCCTTCCAGACTCCTGGTAATAACTTTCGATTGATTTGGACATTGTGTTATGGATAACGAAACGCTACATATGAGAAGCACCCATTAGAGGTTTACCCTCAAATAACAAAGACATTTGTTCAAACAGCACTTTTGCTTTAGCAGTGAAATTACTAGAAGCCTCCGAGCCAAAAAAAGCAGGAGGAATAACTAGTGTTGACCAAGAGAATGGCATCATGCAAACATGATTTAAGTTTTCCGCAAGAATTAAAATCACAAATACAAAATAACTCATATTCAGGCTTACCACGTCAGGTTTATCTATTCCCATTCCAAAGGCAATTGTAGCACACACAATTTGTACTTCTCCAGTATGCCATCTCTTTTGAAAGGAAACTCTTTGACGAGCTCCTAAACCGGCATGGTAATGCACTGTTTTGATCTTACATTTCTCATTTAAATACTTTGCCACTTCCACACTTTCATTCTTTGATAAGCAATACACTATGCCACAAGAATTTCCAAACCCATCCATCAGTAGTTTACCAAGCTGCTTGAGTGGTTCCTTAGTCTTGTTAACCACTTTGTATTTCAAATTGGGTCTATCAAAACTCGTCTCTAACACCAAAGCACGAGGTATTTTTAATGCATTCAATATGTCCTGCAAAAGACCATTTGATATAAGGACTATGTTGTCATCCATACAAAGTTTTTATGTCCATACAATAACCATACCTTTCGTACACAATGAGTTGCTGTAGCAGTTAATGCCATCACAGGGACAGTAGAAAAATTCTGCTTAAGACATCCTAATCTCCGATAATCTGGACGGAAATCATGGCCCCATTGGCTAAAACACAAGTAAGAAACTAAGCAACAGAAAAAGATTACAATAAAACTATGAAGAACAATTTTAAATTCTGCCCTGTCAATTAGTTTTAAAAATATGGAGCCAAAGAAAAATGTGAAACCAAGTTACCTTTTCATCTATAAGACTAGTCCACTACAAATTCACCCTACACTAGCTATTTTATGTCGTATAGCTTAATTATCTAATGAAATTATTATCAGTTTCTGTTTCTTACAAAAAAAAAAAAGAGTTGAACACTTGAGCTCGGAATCAGTCAAGAAGATAAGAAGTCATTCTCCAAAGATGTCCATTAGTTGGAAAGGGAATCATTAATCAAAATAAGCATATACTTTTCGTTATTGTTTCTTAGTATGTCGAGGATCATATACATCCTAAGTTTCTCTTTGCACAATTTCAGCATGATTTCATACAGTGCAACCAAAATTTCCACTTTGCCTTAGGGAACACAATAAAGGTACCTTTCACCTTCATGTAGGTCATGTGATTCACCAACTTCCAGACCTGAACTCTTCCACTATCAAGTTAGAAGTACAGGGGCTCTTTTGAGGGGAAATTTCCCAGTAGTTTGATAGACCTCATGATGAAATTTCAGATACTTCTTCCAAAAATGAGCCATTTAGCAAACCAATTCTCTCTACATAATGCATTTTCAAGTTAAAGATGGCATACCTTACACAATGCGCTTCATCAACAACAAAGCCTGCCAGCTGTCCCTGTGATTGATACGAGTGGTAGATACACATTACAAGTACAGAAATCTGTATGGGCAGAGAAAAGTATATTACAGCAGAACCATAATTTACCTTTTGATGCATACATCTTAAGGCATCCAAAAATGATGCATTTGCAGAAATTCTTTCTGGAGTAACATACAAGAGCTTACATAAGGGCTTGTCACTCCTATCATGAGTTAAGAAAAACATATGTTTGGTAAGGTACCAGCCACTGATCATATCAAACATATCCATCTTTATAATGCCTCAAAAGACCTAATTGTTGAACATTCAAACTAAAGAAAGAAGCACTAGGCATCATAATATCTAAGTTAACAAAGAAAAAACGAAGGGAAAGCCTTCTATATTAGTGAATCTCATTAGCGAATATCCTAACATAATCAAGAAAAAAAATAGCTACCTAAGCTCTTGAATAATAGCTGCAGCTTGTGAGGGGCTTTGCTGGGAGTTCAAAAAGGTTGCACGCACCCCGTACTTGAGATTCAGCGTTATTATTTGATCTTGAATAAGAGAAAGCAGTGGGGATATCACAATTGTCACACCTGGTTGTAGAGTTGCGGGAAGCTGTAAGAGCATGCAAACCATTTTAAAATCATAATTGACAATAACACTTCCTGCAACTAATCAGTCATCAATCACATCCTCAGAAATGAGGGCTCAGGAATATATCAACACTCATGCACCCAGCAGGCAGAATGACATACATTGACCAAATATCAAAATTTTACCCCAATTGAAAGAACTTTAACAAAACATTATGATATGCTTCAATACCCAAACTTTTGATTATGCCTACAAAAATAACGTTAGACTTATCCAACATTTAAACGACCATGGACATGATCAAGATCATGATCCTTCAATTGCAGTATAGATAAAAGAGAAAACGCTTTCCTTTTCCAAATTTCTACACTGTAAGGCCAACCTAGATGTAGTAGACAATACATTCCATTCGTATATCAAACACACATTGAAAACAGGGTAAATCACCTGGTAACACAAACTTTTTCCACCTCCTGTTGGCATGAGAACAAAGCAGTCTTGCTTTTGAACAAATGCTTTACATGCCTGGTGTTGCAAAGGACGAAACAACTTATTACCAAATACGACGACATTAGCTAATTCAAAATCATCCAAAGCCTGTAATTCTTCGTAACTTAGAGTTCTTTGATTTTCGCTCAATAATTGACAGCCTACAGATGAACTCCTAGCCCTTTTCTTGCTTACGGATGAGCCTGAATCATGAGTGACACAGCTGCGGCACTCCTTCAAAGGACAAGAATTCGTTTAAAGAAACTACTACCAATTGAAGCTAGACATCATAAGTGCATAGGAAACAAAAAGAAAACTTCTTGTAGCTTGAGGGAGTAATAACAGAAAAACTTGACATCAGAAGAACTTGAGGGAGTAACAACAGAAAAACTAGCTGAAAAGTTGCAAATTATACTTTAAAACAGAAAGGTCTCAAGAAAAATTCTGCAGTAGCTTCTCTTTAATCATTTCCATGAAAGGTCATTTGTCTTATAAAGCAATAATTTTACTAAACTGCATGCATAACAAATCCCTCATGAAAGAGATGTTGCCTACTGCTTGAGTAGATGCAGTGCAAAGCCAAGTCTTTTCAATGATTCCAAATTATAGAAAACATCTTACCCTAGATCTTGGAGTAGTCCTACAGCTGTTGTTAGGATGAGGGTTTAAAAGTGGTGAGGACTTGGATATTCTATTTGCTGAAATTTCAATAATCGTGGTATCCTCGTTTTCACTGGAGGAATCTACCACAAGGATGTTCTGAAGTGTTTGAGTTTCTTCTCTAACACGAGCTGTACTCCCTGGACCCTCCTCATCTCCACAATCACCTTCAAGAATAAAACTTTCTTTTCCCAACATGCTGCTCAGAGCTCCGCACGTTTCAGTTTCCATAGCTTGTACATCATCCCATTCTTCACTATTTTGCATAGAGTCAGCCAGCATTGCAAGAAAATCATCACCGCAGTGCTCCACAGTGATAAAATCTAGACCATCTTCCCCTTTAACCATATCATGAAAAACACTATCAGACAAGCAAAGTCCAAGGCCTCTTCATCTTCAGGGAGGGGGATGAGGGGAAGCAACCTAGGCAGTTGGCACGACCCCAATGTGTACAGTGCATAACATTACTACAACCAACATTACAACAACAAAAGCACAAATAGCAATGCCCCTTCCTGCTGACAACAAAGTCACCAACTTGCAACCATTACAAAAGCACAAACGGAAAATGTATGCATATGGAAACTCATAATAAGTGCTCCAAACTCATTCAGTAATCAGTATACATAATATAACATAATTTAGGGAGGATTGAATACATATGGAATTGGAAACAATAATTCCAAATTCCCAATGTAGAAAGAATAAATTACACCAAATTAAACGATTTCACTAATTTTCATTCATTTCAACAATTCCAAAGACAATAATTCAACATTAAAACGAAAACAAGAAGAAAAAATTGAAAAAGTTAGGGTTTTGAAAAAGAGGAGAGATAAAACCATAGAGTTGGATGAGGCGGTCCAAGCATTTGTGAGCGGATTGTTCATCGAAGCCGAAATCCATGGCTAAACTCAGCAATCGAACTTTCTCGGTCTCTGCGTCGCAAACCTCCATTTTTCCGTGTCAAATACTTTTCACTCTCACTACTTACTACTTCGTACCAAACTTGAAGAAATCCTGATTATTCCCGCCAAACGGCCATGCTCAATGGTCGGGGACTAATTTATAGAAAAGCTATTCGATGTTGATACGTCGACGTTTTGTGGTTCAAAGTTCACGCTAAATTTATATACAGTTTAGTCTTAATATTTCAAAAATTACGATTTTAAAGCTCAAAATTGGAATAATGAATGTGATTTATCTTTCTTAGGCCAGTTTCCTTCATTTTAGGCTTTTGACTCTCTTAATTATTTTTCTTAGATTTGTTTTACAGGCTTGGTTGGCAAATTTTTTTTTTTTAATGAAATAAATGCTTACATATTCAACCTAATTTGCGATCGATCTGCCCATAATAAAAAAAATTATTCTAAGATTTGTCGGAGTCATTCCCTTCTCTTTTAATGGTTGTTCACTGGTGTGATGATTCATGACTTAGTTTTTCGGTACAGTGTTAAGTTGGTAGTGGGCGGTGGAGTTGTGGCGACGGGGGAAACCGTAGTGGTCTGTGGTGGAAACCGGCGACGGAGAGGGAGGAGAGAGAAAGGAGAGTAATAGAAGGAGTGTAAGGGGGAGAGAGAAGGAAAAGTGAAAGAGGGAGTCAGGGAGGGTATATGGGAAATTTTATAACAGTTTGATAAAATTTGTGACGATAAATAAGAAAATAATTAGATAAAGGAGTGTTTAGAAGAGGTTTGATTGAAAAGAGATTTTTCAACCATATTAGAGGTAAAAAATTTTAAAAATCTCAACCATTAATCTAAGAAATAGTCCATATATGATTATATGAAGGTTAATTATATTAAAATAAAATCAATAACAAATAAATATAATGTAACAATTCAATAAAAAAAAATGTGTTCACCATTTGGTACTTATAATTTTTTTGACAAAAGGCACATAAAAGTGAAGGTCATTTCTATATTTTCTAATTGTTATATACGAAGTACTTCATTTATAATAATGCACACTTTGTTTTTTTTATATATATAAATTTCATACGTCGTATTAAATCAACAAAAAAAAAAAATCTTATATGCACACATTATATCCCAACATAAGTTACCCCTCAATATCATATCTCAGATTTGATGTTAGATTAATGCATTCAAAACTAAAAGTATTTTAGGAAACAAATTTTGCCACGAGTGCAATACAAACTTACAAATATCTTAATAACGGAAGTCTTGAAGACCACTAGACCAAAACACTAGTGCATATTATATGTATGATGTTGAAGATTAAGAATTCTTTTCAAAGAATAGCCAAGGTCATGGAGCCATAAAAAAATATTCTGTTGAGAAATACAATGAGAGGTCAAGACTTATAGTAGTATAAGATCAAACTTATGACTTGTGGCTTTTAATAAGATCAAGTATTTTCTGCATATACATTGCAGGCAAGTAGCACACCAAAAGTCCAAAACAAGTAACATGCAAGACAGGAAAATCAGAAAATGCTAGGCATAATCTACACTATAACCCTATAAGGGCACTAGATGTATTGTGAGAGCCACTCGAAGCCCTCCCCCATAACCCATTTTCCTCAAAATGCAGCATATGAATACTTCCATGGGCCGGGCATAGGAGACTACCAGCTTTACCTTCTCCTTACCAGTCGTAAAGTTGCTCAGACCCATATTATAATGCAACTATGTCAATCCACCTTCAATTGCAAAACATAAATTAGTGGACAAAAAGCATTAACTAAACAAATTCAAACTTGGAAAATATTGGAATGATGTCAGCTGATAAAACTCAAGCAAGTCTCAATAACAGGATGTTCTACCAAATAGTTATACATGATAATTTCTGCCTTGGATGATTCAAGTAGATGGTTGGCCTACTTGAAATTATGTCAGGCAAAATGTGAATTTTCTATAAAAGCGTAGTACACAGACTAAAATGGAAATTTTAGGGTAAGGCTGCATACATCAATCCCTACTTGAATATACCAGCAAAGGTGGGATCTCATGAAGTGATCTGACGTAATGGTCTGATTACAGTAGGACTGACAGGTAACAACTAGGTTCATACCAGATTAATGGATCATCGAACTGAATCAATGCGGCTCATTATACCAGATAGCCAGATGATTGAAAAATTCATTGTTCCATAACAGAGTTGCTCAACACATTAAGATTCAGAAATTGCATGAAAGAGTCAACAAGAAATGATTTCTGAAGCCAAGGTCATTTTAATGATCAAGGCTAGCTGCTCATCAGACTGAGCCAAAGTGGCTTAAGACTGGTGCCAAAATGGCATGGGCTGATTGGACAAAGAACCGGCTCAGACGGTTAGAGCCGTCAGACCAATAACTGTGGCTCAAGAGAGCCTGAGCCAGTTAAAATATTATTCCACAGAACATGCTTCCAAGTTAAAGGGTCAGGCACTAAAATCAACCAACTAAATATAACGAGTATATTAAATTATTATGCTCCTTAAAGTTACAAATGTTGACCTTGTCCGGAAAAAACTCAACAAAACTCACGCTAAAAGAGATAAATAGATCAAGATCATGAGTGAAATCAGTCAAGATTGGAACACAAACCATTATTCTTCCTTGTTAGACCTAATCACAGGTGCGTAAGCTCAAAAATGAAGATGAAGATATCATGCCAGGAAAAGGATCGAATTCATTACAATAGAAAAGTCACAGCTATCTCAATGCAATTTTCTATAGATATTGATAATTAAGAATACTGAACTATTGATAAACGAAAGGCCCAAATCCATCATGTCAGGAAATCCTCAAGCCCTAAGAATCTTTTATTTTCAAAAACATATATTTATTGAACAGAATCCAACGCACAAAAGGGCCTTCGTAATAGGCCAAGGATATTCAGTTGGTAAAATATGTGATATGTTGAAGCAAACCAATAAAACACCTGCTTAGGACTAGAGGAGCCATAGGGACTTTAAAGATAACATTATATGAAGTATATAAAGTTAGACATGAAAATATGAAGGCTCAGTAGGTCTCACACTCACTTTCAATCAACAAGCAATCCTAGCATGCAACAGAGCAAAACTATATATCAAACCTTCTGTTAAAATACTGCTAATAGAGATAATGACACATATCAGAAAGTTTTTAGTTTCTCATTTATAGAGGATGTATAGATTTATTAGATATATTAAACTTAAAATTATAAAATATCTCGCACAAAAAGGTCACAGGGAGCAGTTTGACCACACAGAACAGAAAAATACAAAGATATAGAATACACAGGCCCCCAAAACAGATGTATCCCTGAACAAGTAATCAGACCGTAGTGTTTTAGATTAATAGCAAGACTAGTGGTAATTTGCGGAATAAACAATAATCAACAATGACAGGAAGTCACATCAATAACTTACAGGACAAAAGTTAGTTTAAGAAATTAACACCTAAACAAACAAGTAGATAACAAAAGACAATTCAGGGCCAAGAAAGCAAAATCTTGTCAAATTATGACGATTACTATAGGTTTGGAGGAAATAATGCCTGGAAAGTTACTATCATAACACCTCAAACACAAGCAGTGCCATCAGCGATTCCCCAATAACTCTATTGGCCTCCCATGAATCACATAAATACTAAATGTTTTTTTCCAGGATTATTAAATCCTAGTCAATACTCACCACTACATTTATAGGGGCGGACCAAGGACTGCAGAAACATGGTATGAAGCTCGAACCTATCTATTTCTCAGATAAAGCTGTGAAAATAAGTTCTAAAGCATACAAAAGTGCAAGATATAATACAAGCAACGCCATTATGATACTATCAGGAATTTAGATCAAACAAAAGCATCAAACATCATGGTAAAGTCTGGTTATTACACACCTCAAGCTTCAAATAACTAGACTGAGATGATCACGTAACGATTGCAAAATTTTCAATTGAAAATTCAAATCAAACATAGAGGCCATGTTTGAAGTAACAATCATAACTCTTAGACGTAAAATTGCACAGAAATTTTAAGAGGTTACGAATATAACTGACATGAGGTGCCAAACAATTTCTTGAACACAATTTCCATGACTCAGATCTAGGGGTACTATGTTATCCAAAGAACCAAAAACAAAAGTCTTTTTGTCTTCAAACAACTTATATCCAATGAGAGCATGAACAACCACAGCACCAACAAGAAAGAGCTTCACAACAGAGGAAGTCGGGAAGACAGAATAAACAAACAACTTTTAATTGAATACAACAAAACTAGACCACATACTCTTTAAATATTATTCCAATAATTATGCATGGATGGAACATACACTGATTTAAAACTGTTTGAAGTCACAAATTTCTCACATTCTAGTTAATTGATTTCAGGTAGTATTAAACTAGAGACCAGAAGGGTTTAGTGACTTCAATCATGCTAATCTCTAGTAGAATATACCAAGGATTTGTGGGTGCTTTTCTCATATTAAGACAATAAATCTATAAGGGATCTGTCTTCATATCTTGTATAAAATTCCAACAATAGGTAATTGGCAATACAAGGACTGTCACACAGCCTAAACTGCCCATCCCTAATATCCCAGTTTATTACACACCACAACCTTGACCTAAAATGAATTTTATTAAAATAGGAGGGCATATTAAGTATTAAGCTTAAAACTACCAGCAAGTATAAAATTTAAGCTCCAAGTTATGCAAGTACTTCTAATAACAGGTCAGGTCCAAATGCATAGTCTGCTTTCCTATAGGGTGAAGTCGTTTAATGCATTTGAAGAAAAGAGAAAAGTATGGCTTCAATGAGCTAAGTTAAAGGTATATTGCAGACGATACTCTAACAAGATACCAAACTGAATATAAAAACTAA
Source organism: Dysphania ambrosioides (assembly GCA_026401315.1). NCBI lineage: Eukaryota > Viridiplantae > Streptophyta > Magnoliopsida > Caryophyllales > Amaranthaceae > Dysphania > Dysphania ambrosioides. The sequence continues at coordinate 4,591,436 of CM048666.1, forward strand.
TAAGAATCTATATAGCCAAATTATTAATACTAAAAAAGGAAAAGCATATACTGACATATTCAATTCTTGAAAAACTTGTGTACCAAAGCCTTGTCTGCAGCACTAACATTATGTTTAGTGAGTAAGCCAATAAATAATGAACAAGTGCCCACATTAGCCTCAAAACCTCTGCCAGTCATGAGGCTGAGAAGCTCCAACGCCTTACTGACATCATTCCCACGAAGAAATCCTCTAATAATTGTATTGTATGTGCACTCATTTGGAAGACATCCATTATCCTCCATTTTTTCTAATAATTCACTGGCATCCTTTAATAACCCTCGTTTACATAGTCCTTTGATCAATATGGTGTAAGTATGTACATTTGGTAGTATCCCCTTCGCCGGGAGAGAAGAGAAGACATTCAATGCTTCTTCAAGTCGATCAACTTCACACATGCCATCCATCATAATAGCATATGTGAAAATGTTGGGGCTAACTCCAACATCCTCCATTTCCTTGAAAAGTTGGAGTGCATATGGAAGATGATTGTTCTTGCACATGGCATCAATAACAGTGTTATATGTGACTACATCTGGTCTTAGTCCACGGGCTTCCATTTCCTTGAATAGCTGACCAGCACATGTGAGCCTATTGTTCTTGCACAAGGAATTAATCACAGTGCTATATGTGACTACATTAGGGGCTATTCCTTTAGAGGGCATAGCTTGGAGCAGGTCAAGTGCTTGTTGCACGTTTTTGTACTTGCAATATCCTTTGATTAGAGTACTATAAGTAACTACATCAGGTTTACAACCATCTTTCAGCATCAAATCAACTAGCTCTTCTGCCTGATCCATTTCTCCAAGTAAACAGTATCCATTTATCAGAGTATCATAAATAATGATATTAGGAACCAGACCTATCTTAGTCATGTAGTCAAAAAAGTCCCTAGCTTGAGCAACCTTGCCTTCTTTACAATACATGTCAATCAACATGTTGTAGGTCTCAATATTAGGAGTGATTTCGTTTTCCAACATCTCAGTTAACATCTCTTGAGCTTCTTTCCAGTGTCCCAAAGTGCACAAACCTCGAATCAAGGTATTATAGGTGACAACATTAGGGGAAATGGACTTGGATTTCATATCCTTAAAGAGAAGGAGAGCCTGAGGTAATAACTGGTCTTTACAAAGACTGTCAATGATGGTGCCATAAATGACAACATCAGGCATACAATGGCCATGTGAGTGCATGTCTCTAAGGAGTTTGAGAGCACCAGCATTATCACCGGATCTACAGAGACCTTTGAACATAGTACCATAAGTGACTAAGTCAGGTTGGAAGCCAAGCTTGACAACTTTATCCAACAAATGGACAGCTTGATTCAAATGATTACAATGAATGAAGCCATTAATGAGGGTAGTAAAGGTGAAAAGGTCAGGTTGAAAGCCAAGCTTAAAGAGGTAAGCAACGGCGGAGAAGCCAAGGTCAACACGACCTAAACGGCAATAGCAATTGGTGAGAATGTTAAGGGAACAAAGATCAGGACGGACACCAGACAAAAGAAGGAGCCCATAGAGAGAAATGACAGTGGAGAAAGGGGGATGGGGTTTCATCTTACACATTGCACTCAATATTAGACTGAAATCAAAAATGGAAGGAAGTGGTCTCAACAATATCATTTCATGGAAAAGGGAAACAGGAAAGTCAATGCTACTAAACCCTAATTTGGAGTGCGGAATATTAGGAAACCCAAAATAGGAGTGTTCTCTAAGAGATTGAAGGAGCAAATGGGGGGAATCAACATCATTAGTACCGAAATAACGAAGATTGGAATTGAAAAGGGGGAAAAGTAGAGAAGGAGAGAGATGGAGAAGCTTACAAGCAGAAGAGACGCCATAGCAAGAAAAATGGACAGCACCAGCTTTTCTAATCATCGTGTAATTCTTCATTTGCATTCGACACCCACTCAGTTCGAAAGTGAAACAGATATGAAAGCTGGCTTATTTTAGGCGCAAATGAAAAACATGTGTTATACACTTATTGGGAGGAACCACAACAAGTTTGTATGAGCATTAATTTAGGTGTTTTTTCATGAGAAATAAATAATTAAACATTATGATTTTCTCTATCATCATGGTTTTATGCATAAAAATAAATAAATAAAATTTATTTAAAAGAGTGAAAATAATATTTAAATTGAAAAAAAGAGTAAATGGAGATTGAAATATGTGAATGAAGACTTTAGGTAACGAGAATATGTTTAAAATGAGAAAAACTTTATGAATTTTCCAACGAGGAAAATATGAAAAAACAAAAACAAATTGAGGGCACTTTGTAAAAAAAACTCATAATTTCAAACCAATCTATCATAAAAGATCCATAAAATTAGATGTAAAAGAAATAATATTTTCTTTATAAATTGAATCTTATAATCACATGTGATACTTTCCAAAGTGTTTATAGGGGAGTATTTCTTATTTAAGGAAAAATACAAAGGAAAAATATTTCGACATGAATTTTTTCTCTCTTCAAGTTTCTCTTAGTATGTAGTAATAGTTTCTCGTATTGAAGATCCATTAGCTTTGAGACTTTTGACTTACAAAGAATGCAAATATTTTAAATGTTTTTATATGGAATAAAAAAGATGCAACTTTAACGTTATTTTACTCAAGAGTAAAAAAACTTTATTATGTTTCATTGTTATTTTTAAAAAAGCACCTGCGTACAACTTAAAAGGAAATAACACGAAAACTTAGTAAATACGACAGTTGAAAGTACGATAGATTGAAGGAACAATTGGGGGTAATCATAATAAAGAGAAGTGAAATTACGACAGTCAAAATTAAAACAAAGAACAAGTAAAGGAGGAGAGACTTGAAGTTTACTTGTACAACTGCCGTAGAAATGGGAATGAGAAGTGATCCTCATCATACTCTTTTGTAAGAAACAGTCAACGACTCAAGGACAACTATCGTAATTTGGCCTGTGAAAGATATGATTCGAAAATAAATTTACCCGTAATAGATCTGACTCGAAAATAAGCCCAATAACTAGTAAGCCCAAATTATATATGCATCTTGTTAATTACTTTAATTAGTGCAGATACTTTAATTAGTGCAGATACGAGTAGTAAATGCATAGTGTTAATGTTTCGTGCTTTCTCTTTTATTGGGCAGTGAGTATGTGCGTAGTTCATACAAAATATGAAGTATTATGTATCGCGTTTATGAAGAGGTAGTAAGAGGATCTATACCCAAAAAAAGTTCTACGTAGCTAGTTGTGCTCAAATTTGTGACCCTTTCATCACGTCGTATGTTGTTCCTCTCCAACTCTTGAACTCCAACTAGCTTGTTTGATTTGCATGTTCATTCATATTGGTTCGAAATTCTTTCTTTACGTGTGTGTATATATATATATATATATGTATATATATATATATCTTACACCATACAATCTCTAAATCCAACGGATGAGATTGAGTGAAAAAGAATGGCAAAAACGTATATAATGACAAAACTGACACACTTCTTTAAATTTTTGTTAAAAATACTAAGACGGAAACTACTTTTTGCAAAACCCCAAAAAAAAGTTGTACTTTCGAACATCATTGCAACTATACTTTTCTCGAAAACATTTGTTCTAAACTTCTGTTCTAATGTTTTAAACTTCTATTTCTTTGTTCTAAAGATCTGTTTCGTTGTTCTAAACTTCTATTCTATTTTTCTAATGTTCTAAACTTTTGTTCTATTGTTCTAAACTATTGTTATAATATTCTAAGTTTCTGTTCTATTATTATAAACTATTGTTGTAATGTTCTAAACTACTGTTATATTATTTTAAACTATTGATCTAATGTTCTAAACTTTTTTCTATTGTTCTAAACTATTGTTTTAATGTTGTAAACTTTTATTCTATTGTTCTAAACTTGTATGTAATTGTTCTAAACTTCTATTATATTGTTTTAAAGATTGACACGTATGTTCTAAATATTTATTCTATTGTCTAATGTATAATACTGATGTTCTAAAGTTTAATACTAGTGTTCTAAGGTCTAATCTTGATCTTTGGAACATTAGAACAAACATTTGGAACAATAGAACAGAAGTTTAGAATAATATAATAGAAGTTTAGAATATAATGATAATAGTTTAGAACAATAGAACAGAAGTTTAGAATATTATGACAATAGTTTAGAACAATAAAACGGAACTTTTATACATTAAAAAAATAGTTTAGAATAATAAAACGAAAGTTTAGAATGATGAAATAATTAAATATAAGTTTAGAACAATAGAACAGAAGTTTAGAACAGTAGAACAATAAAACAGAAGTTTAGAATAATAGAATAGAAGTTTAGAACATTGGGACAATAGTTCATAACAATAGATCAATTTTTTACCAACTACATGTCAAATTATAAAATTTATAACTTTTGTTCTAAGTATGCCTTTTTGTTCTAAAATTTTGTGTTATTGTTCTAAATGAAAGTTCGCATTGTTCTAAACTGGTCTCCTATTGTTCTAACGCTTCTTATAATATTCTATATTTTTTTTCAAATGTACTAAGCTAGTGTTTCATAAAATTTCAAAATAAGAACATATTCAAATATCACCAAATTAACGTCAAGTATAACTTTTGTTCAAATGTTTAAATTATGTCTTATTGTTCTAAAATTTTGTGTTATTGTTCTAAACTATTATTCTCATTGTTCTAAAATAATCTTCTATTGTTCTAATGTCTTCTTCTAATATTTTATATTTTTTTCCAAATGTACTAAGCTATTATTTCATAAAATTTCAAAGATTTCAAAAATAAAAAAATATAGAAACATCACCAAATTTTTACCAACTACATGTCAAATTACAAAATTTATAACTTCTGTTCTAAGAATGCCTAATTGTTCTAAATTTATTGTGTTATTGTTCTAAACAAATGTTCTCATTGTTCTAAACTGGTCTCCTATTATTCTAACGTCTTCTTCGAATGTTCTAAATTTTTTGTGCATTAATGTACAATAATGAAGAAAACAATGAAAATATAAAGGAAAGCAAATTACAATGATGGGGGAAAAGTACAGTGACTTACTAGAGTGGAAAAAGCAACTGACAAAATTTGCACCATAAATCATAGGTATATGTGCTAGCTGAACAAATGCATAGAAACATCCCAATTTTAGATATTTACAGATTTGACATTATATTTGCTTGTGATCACACATAATGGATTTTCACATAAGGGGAGGGCTCTCTCTCTCTCTCTCTCTCTCTCTCTCTCTCTCACACACACACACACACACACACACACACACACACACACATATATATATATATAATCTTGTATTACTAATTGATTTATGGAATTTGGTGGCCCGATATGTTTTATGAATAAAGATGAAACTAGTACGTGCTCGTGCTCGTGCCCATGCACGGGAAACTTATAACAATATGAATTTAATATATTTTTATCAACTACTACATCCGTCCTTAATATTAACAAAGCTTTACTTGGTTTATTCTCAAGAGAAAAGTTATTTCTTACGTTATGTTTGACTATACTAATTGAAAAGAATTAGGAATGATATGTGAACTGAAATTAAATGAATATTAAATGTATTTGATAGGCATGAGGATGTAGCTTTTTGTTTAAGTTGATTTGTGTAACACCCCGATAATTCCCATTTTTCCGAAACCCAAACCTTTAGGAACAATCGGTGAGCTACCGCCACGTGTTCAAACGTTAAGGCTATAAAACAGAGTTTTGCAGCGGAAAAACCAAAAGACTAATGAAATAACATTAAACGTAAATCAAGTCCTGATATAACAAACTGGAACCTCTACGGCCCTTACTGTAATGTATTAAATAACGTTTAACTTTAATTCAAATCCAACAGTTTAAAACCAAATCAAACCTAACATAATTTATTCCGAAATCCAAATTAAAATAACGTTTCTCTCCAACCCGCCCATGCATGAATGCTTGTTTAGATACCTGTTAATAATCTGCTCCCCAATAATACAAATGTAAGTATTGGATCATTACAGTGTCATTTATAGGCAAAAGCCATGACCAAAACACACGAGGCACGTAATCAGCAAGCTGAGTACATACGAATCACAAAGCACGACAATTGAACTGATAATTAAGTATCTATAAGAAATGTAAGAACGTATCATGCAACATTTTACTCAACTGACACGATGAATTGATTAATGGTTTGGATTCTGGCACGATAAATTAATTAATGATTTGGATTAAGCAATAAACTAGGTTGTCTCCCCCATGTCCTAATTAGGACATCAAATAAATAAATAACTCATGCACTCCCGTCGGAGAGCATCAAAATACAGTATAAAAATCCAGATGGTAAACGGGCGCGACTCCGTTACCATAGCTAGATGAGATCTCAACTAACCCCAATTTTAACTTTAAAACCTTATAAAATAGAGACTCGTAGATCACACGGCCTCTCACAAAAGCCACGAATAATACCCCGTGAACTCCAACCCCTGATTATCAATACTCTAGACATGCACTAGCCTAGAGTTTTATTGCTTATCCTCTTTCTCTTTAAGTGATTTACGGTTTAAACTCAATAAACACAATCACAGTAGCACACGATAGTAAATATTACAGTTATTCAATCTATCTCTGTTATGCTATAATTTTTAACTTTTTAATTTCAAACTCAACTGATAAAACCGTTGAACCAAGTCAACTACCTTGTCATTAAGACTTATAAAATGCACCTTTACTCCAATCATACTATAAGTAATGAAGGAGTAATATTAAATAACCTCATGGATTAATTAACAATTAATACCAATTAATAAATCATGGTTTCTCACAAATACACCAAAACATGCCCCTAATATAAAGAACATGAATTCTTTCAAATGGGTAATCAAACAATCTCATCCAAAGGGTTCCCTAAACATGATATTATGTTTATGTTTCACCCTAAAACATGCCCCTACTTAAAAATAATGGCCTTCATAATTTGTACGTACCAGGTGTAAAAAGCACGGGTATCCACTTTCTCTATTTTTAAAGGGCCTTCTACAAATTTTTCTCCTACACCAAATAATATAATCTAATTTAATACCAACAATAAAATTTATAACAACCATACTAAAATTTCCAAGACTTCAAAATCATTCCAACTACTTCCCAAAATCACAAGTTAGCATTTTAAACGAAATTCACTCAAATCTACTAACACCCAATACAATATTAAAGTCAACAATGCAATATTAATATTTGTGTTATATCTCAGTGTACCCACTTAGTCGTTGAGCTAAGTAAATAAACAAATTTTGGAATGTTGACTGCTAAATTCTCAAAACTTGTAATTAAAATAACCATCGACGACATACAAACCTATGATATTCTACTATTTACAGTGTCATTTTCATGAGAACAACCGTAAAGCATCTCCTAACTTCATGATGATCATTATTAGCAAAATATTGGCAAGTACCTCATGTTATAAGCAGTAGCATATCAATAGCATATCCATAAGCCACATCATATCACATTCATGGATTTCATTAAATTAAACTCCCCATATACCATGTAGTAGCATGCCCATAACATAATCCATGAACCTAATTCCCAATACACTCATATAATTGTGAATCTCAAATTCACAAATTTAATTAGATTAGGCCCCAATATTTCGACCTTCACCGAAACAACACAACATATCACCACACCAATATAATTTCATGAATTCATACCCATCAAATTACAACCCCAAAACAACAATCACATCACAAATTAACAACAATAAATCACAACCCAAACAATATAAACAACACAATCATATAATTTAATCTCATATACATATGAATACATAACATCAAGAGAACCAAAGTGAAACAAAAAGAGGAGGAAGAGGGAGGGGGGTGGCGTGCTCACCGGCCGACGGGGTTGTGGTGCGGCGGCGCAGGCGGCAGGTCGGGGCTGGGCAGCGGCGGCAGAGGAGGGCAGCGGGGTGAGGAGGGGTTCTGATGGGGTTCTTCACGGGGGTGGGGTTTGTTTTTCTTTTCTTATTTTCTTTGTGGTTTTGTGGGGAAAAGTTAATGCTTTTGTTTTGTGGGGGGAGGTTTCCACGGGGTAGGTCTTTAATATGGGTAGGTTTAGTTTTTTTTTTTTTAGTTTAGGTTTAGGTAAAATGTGTTTAGGTGTAGGTAAAATTCTTAGGTTTAGGTAGTGTTTAGATAGTAAGATAGAACTTCGGGTATTATAAAATTTGAGTAGGATAGGATTTCGGTAGTTTAGACTTAACGGGTTACTTAGGAAAATAAATAATAACAAAAATAATTATAGAATTTCGGGGGATTACAATTTGTTTCATGTAGCTCAAATACTTTGAACAATTTAAATAATAATTTAAATAATAATAACAAAGGAAAGAAACAAATCAAAACATAAGTGTTAGCAAATTTAAAGTCATTAAATAGACTTTATGCTCAAAGAGTCAAAGTAACATCTCAACTTAAAAGTATATCTCAACACTTAAATTTGCTGAGGTGTATATTTTTTAATTGTCACCGCCTAATAACTTAAGGTGTTTTAAATGCATTATCAAATAAAGATGACTGTTACTATTAACTTGCGTATCGTTCTATATAAGTCTTCGAATGTGTTCACGTTATTTTTCGCAGGCCTACTATACACTACTATTGTCCTATTGTCTTAGAGTAATTATTAATACTAAAGTCAATAGAGTACACAGAATTAAAGGGGATGATTCACAATAGGATGAATTGGAAGATGTGATCTAGTGAATATTTACAAGACTCCTTATACACTACTACTCTCCAAGTGTAATTATCAATAATAAACCACAAAGTGACTTACATTATTGATAAAGTTTCTTATCTCATGCACTTGCATTAAAAATTATCCCAAGTAAGGTCATTATTAATAAGCAGGGCCTTCTAGAAATACTCAGACCTATCACATTTTCTTGTCCTCTCTATCACACACACACCCCCTAGGCCCCTACTCACACTAAGCATATATCTACTCCTTGTGATTGTTGTCATACTCCTTTAGAAATTAACCACACACTCTCTCTCTCCTCAAAATATGAAGAAAAAACCCTAAGTATTTCATAGCTAACTATATTATTTACTATAGATATACTTCCTACTACTCGCTTAGTCCTACTCTTAGAGTGAGATAAAAATTTTAATTCTTGGGTTTTATAGTTTTAGCCCTTTTCGCTCAAGCCCGCATGAGATCCTTCATTAATTTTTTGCAATCCAACATAGCAAACTTCCCATGAAAGTAGGAAAGTGATAAGTCATCAATTGAGTACTTTTAATTTGAAAATCGTTGATGGAAAATGAACCAAAAAGGTATTTCAATTTTGATGAGAACTTGTATGGAACCCACTAATTCTCCTATGCCTTCTGCTATTGTAAGTCTTCCACTTTATGGAAGGAAAAAAAATTGGGTTTTTTTGGGTTAGTTTTTGGAATAAATTTATTTCCATTTTCAGATTTATTTTATTGCACATTTCTTAACTTTAATTTGCCAATTTCGATTTTAGTATATTTACTCGCGATTTTTTTCTCTTATTTTGTTTATTTTGGCTTTATTTTTTGGGTTTTATTTTTTTTATTGTTTTGGATTATTCGGTGTTTGTTCAATCAAATTGTCATGGACAATTTTCCTAGAAGAAAAAGGCTTTAAATTTCAGTAATTTGGTCTGAATTGAAGCCCCTACTACGATGACGATTGTTTCACGGTAAGTCAAGCATCGACTACCTCTTCTAAGATGAATAATCTATTTTCTGTTACTAAAAAATTTTAAATCATTTGATGTATTTGTGTGTTTGGTTTTGTTTGATTAATTAGGGTTTTTTTAGTAAGATTATCTTGTAATTTTGCAAGCCTGCGTAGTTAATTCATCCAATTCCTTACAACTCAACCAAAGAAATCGAATACACGTAGATCATTGAGGTCATACATAATTACCAATTACTAATGACTATCCCAAAAACATCCTCTATTACCAATGATTATCCCTATAGGAAACATCCTCAATTACCAATGATTATCCCTATTAAAGCACCAAAGATTAAGTACCTCAACATCCAAAAAAAAACTATACAAAAACAAATAAAGGAGAAGAGTAGTATTAGTACCTGTTGTATCAGTGAAAATATTTTTGTTAGAATGAAGATGTGATGAAGTTGTAGATCATTTTTGTCCTCCAAAAGGAAGATTATCGTGAAGTATTGATGTGCTTGCAAACATGACAATGTACTCTAATGGTGTGTTGGTTCTACAACTAAAGGAACTGGGTAATTGTGGTGGGATGAAAGTATTTTCAGTTATTAATATCTATTCTCTTTTCTGTTATGCATGTTTTTCTCTTAACTTTTTTTTTGGCTTCAATCGAAGCAATTTTTTTAAAATTTTGTTTCATCCAAATCAAAGAGTAAGTAGTTAACCGAGGCTATTTTTATGTGCTTTTTAATGTTTTTCCACCCGAAGCAACGACAAACCTCGGTTTCTAATTTGGAGGCCCTTGAAGGAAGATGATGGTTGCCGTGTTTCATTGATAATGTAAATGATATATACAAGAATGAGGCACTGTAATCTTGTCGTAAAACTAGGAAGGAAGTTAATCTTCCATGCAATATTATGGCCTTGATTTTAGGAGCTGACTAGAAGATAAATGCAAACTAAATAATTCCCTAACAAATATAACAGTATACTTGATATACAGCTATGAATATATATATATATATATATATATATATATATATATATATATATATATATATATATATATATATATTCTAACACACCCCCACAGTCGTAGCGGGAGGATCACGAACGCTTAGACTGGATCGAAAATCGTCAAACAGTATACGGGGAAGTCCCTTCGTAAAAATATCTGCAATTTGATAACGAGAAGGAACATGAAGAACTCGAACTTCAGCTTTAGCTACTTTCTCACGAACAAAATGAATGTCCATCTCAATGTGTTTGGCGCGTTGATGTTGCATCGGATTCCCTGATAAATAGATGGCATTAACATTATCACAATATACCAAAGTAGCTTTCCGTAGGATAATGTAACTCAAGTAATAGGTTTCTAATCCAACAAGAATCAGAAACAACATTTGCAACGCCGCAGTATTCAGCTTCGGCGCTGGAACGGGACAAGGTGGGTTGTCATTTGGACGATAAAGAGATCAGATTGTCACCAAGAAAAATACAGTAACCAGAAGTAGATCTTCTGGTATCCGGGCATCCACCCCAATAAGTATCAGTATGAGAAATGAGCTTATCAAATGAGGATGGATATAAGTGTAGCCCAAAAGATAGAGTACCCTGCAAGTAGCGTATAATACGCTTAAGAGCAATCCTATGCTCAACTCGAGGATCATGCATGTGAAGACACACCTGCTGAATTGCATAAGAGATATTAGGTCTAGTGAAAGTAAGATATTGTAGAGCATCGACTAGACTCTGATATTTAGTAGGGTCCTCGTATGGAGCGTCTGTAGAGGCACTAAGTTTGGGTTTAGTGTCTACAGGTGTGTGGCATGGGCAACAATTTGACATGCCGGCTCTATCAAGAATATATGTGGCATACTGTTTCTGAGACAAGAACAAACCATTAGCATGACGAGTTACATCAATCCCCAAAAAATAGCTTAAAGGACCGAGATCCTTCATAGCAAACTCGGCACCCAAAAGTGTAATGATGTGTGTCCAAAGATAATCAAACGATGCTGTAAGTATGATATCATCAACATATAACAGTATATAAGTCATATCCGCCCCATTTCTATAAATAAACAATGAATGATCAGATTTAATATTAGAAAATCCAATAGTGGTCACAAAATCTGCAAAACGCTGATACCAAGCCCGAGGGGCTTGTTTAAGACCGTAAAGAGACTTCTTTAATAAGAACACATGATTAGGATGACTTTTATCACGAAACCCCATGGGTTGATGCATATAAACTATTTCATTAAGATAACCATGTAAGAAAGCATTTTTGACATTCAACTGATTAATCGACCAAGAATTGGAAAGAGCAATGCTAAGAATAGTAAGAATGGTGCTCGGTTTCACAACCGGACTAAATGTCTCATCACAGTCAATTCCCTGTTGTTGAGTTTTCCCATCACCTACAAGACGAGCTTTATACCTTTCAAAAGAACCATCGGAATTCCTTTTATGACAAAAAATCCACATGGACCTAATAACATTCACATCTTTAGGCCTAGGTACCAATTCCCATGTATTATTTTCAATTAGAGAATTAAATTCATCCAACATTGCCTTTTTCCAATTTGGGTCACGAATAGCACTAATGGGATCCTTGGGTATAAGAGAAATGTTAGAGGTAATCATGGTTGTGAAATTGGAAAAATATTTGGAGTTGGGTTTATAAATTCCATTTTTAGCTCTAGTTGTCATAGAATGGGAGTTTGGAATAGGAATATTAGGAGAAGTGTTTAGAAGAGGGGATGTGGAGTCTGTCGGTATTGGGATGACAGGAAGCCTAGTCCGTAATAACGGAGAAGAGGGAAGAGGTGGACTGGGTTGAGGAGTTGGCTGGGGAAAAGCAAGAACTGGGCCAGGCGAGTTAGGCCTAGCTTGAAGAGATGATGATGACACTGGGCCAGAATTGGTTGAGCCATTGGAGGGAAGGGGAGCATTCGGTTCTAGGCTAGAAGAGAGGGAACCAAAGGAGTGAGGTGTGGACTGATATGGGCTAGAATGTGATGGTCTAGTTTGAGTGAAATCACAACCAGCAATATTGGAGGGATTTTGTGGACTATTTTGTGGGCTAGAATGTGTTTTCTGCAAATGAGAAATGACGGGATTATAATCCAAAATTTTATAAACATTTTTGTGGGGCTTGTGAAGTTTAGAGAAAGGAAATTCGGTTTCGATAAATTTCACATGTCGACAAATGATTATTTTGCCATTTGACAAATCATAACACTTAGAGCCTCGATGATTCGTAGCGGGACCAAGATAGACACAAGGGGTGGACCGTTCTTGCAATTTGTGGATAGTAGTAGACGGAAAAAGGGGAAAACATAAGGAACCAAAAATACGTAAATCCGAGTATAAGGGGTCACATTGATATAGAATTTGAGTGGGAGACTTAAATCCTAAAATTTTGGTTGGTAAAATGTTTAGAAGATAGGTATAGGTCGCCATTTCTAAGGCATGATGCCAAAAAGAAAGTGGCAATGAGGCATGAGCAAGTAAGGTCCGGATTATGTTATTTATGGATTTTATGTGTCTCTCCGCTTTTCCATTTTGAGGAGATGAATGTGGACAGGATAGATGGAAGAGCATGCCATGACGATAAAAGAAATCTGTGAAAGTGCCATTGTCACATTGAAAAGTCTTAATGTTACGTTCAAATTGGGTATGGACTAGAGAATAGAAATATTGAAATAGGTGTTTAACTTGGGGGATTTTTTAGAGATAGGAAAAGTCCATAAATATTTGTTGTAATCATCAAGGAACAAAACATAATAACAATGACCCGAAGTACTAGTAATAGGGGAAGTCCAAAGATTGCTATGAATTATATCAAAAGGAAAAATAGTTTGCGACACAGAATCACGAAAAGGTAACTTAGAAATTTTTCCAAGGGGACAAGAGGAACAATATGTCTGACAAGCCTTATTACAGGTAATAAATTTCTGTTTACTAAGAGATCTAATAGCAGCATCACCGGGATGGCCTAACCGACTATGCCACGTATCATATGTAATAGCAGTGAGTGCAGAATTATTGACCGAAGAGTTGGCTTGAGTGTTTGAAAATAGAGGATAGAGGTCACCGGAACGGTCACAACTCAGGAGTTTGGTTCCTGTCTGGAAATCATTGATAGAAAATCCATAAGGATCGAAGGAAATGGAAAACATATTGTTAGAGGTAAATTTACGGACAGAGATAAAGTTTTTAATTAATTTAGGAGCATGTAAAACATTATTTAAGGAAAAAGGGGGAAATGGGGAGGGTAAAGTAATACTACAGTGACCCATAATTGGAATTAAATGTCCACTACCAACAACAATGTGATTATTTTTAATGCTCGAACTGAAATAGGGAGAAAGAATACCTTGGTCCACAGCCATGTGAGATGTTGCACCGGTGTCCATATAATAATTTCCGTCCGGTTGAGAGAACGACACAGCATGCATCGCAACCTCAATGTCCGTTGGTGAATAAGAAGATTGTTGACCACCAATTGCACTATATGCTTGAGGGGGTCGTGAGCCAAGGATACCAGAGCCTCCTGACCGTGGGCCAAATGTGGAAGTGTTCGGTCTTGGAGCCCAAGACATTGCTGGATACGGGCAGGGAGGTGGCACGGGCCACTGAGAAAGCCATTAGGCCCAAGATGCCCAAGGTTGCTGCTGCCATGGAGGAGAAGACTGCTGCTGCCCATTGGATCTGTGAGCTTGGGCCTGGCCCACTCGTCCACCTTTTCCAGAATTCTTTTGTCCAGGCTTCTTGGACTTAGAATTTTTGGAATTGTATGGGTAGAACGAGATGCTAACCCAGAACTATTGTTGTCGTCCGTGTGCTGCTGATTGCCGGTGACGATCAAGGTCATCGGATTTCGGCTGCCAAACCCAGCCTCCCTCGCCAATCGGTTTTTAATGGTCCTTTCAGCAAGTTTAAGGCGTGATCGGCAGCTCTCAAACGAAGGTAATGGGTCTTGATTTTGTATGAAGTCCACCGTGCCGGAATACGCTTCGGGAAGTCCACCGGTGAGTTTGAGAACAAAATGACTGTTCGGGATTGGGGCATCAACATCAGCAAGTCGATCAGCCAGGGATTTAATGTGATTGCAATAGTGATCAATTAACGAGAAATTCTCGAAATTGAGGTCAGACAACTCTTCTTCAAGGTGAGTTGCCCGTGAAGCCTTGTTGTCTTGGAACATGGACTCGAGACGAGACCAAGCACCTTGTGCCGTGTCATCCTTGAGAAGAATGGTAAGAAGAAGATTGTTGGATATTGTCCCATATATCCATTGGAGCACCGCGGCATCAAGACGCTTCCAAATAGATAAGTGTGACGCCTTTGATGTCTCATAGGCAGCAACCTCCTCGGGAGTTGTAGGAGGAATGATGTGTTCATATACATCATGTACCCGAACAAGAACCTTAAACAGAGCAGCCCAAGAATGGTACATCCCGGTTTCAGTGTCCAACTCGATAGGAACGAGAGACTTGACGTTGGTGATTGTCAACGCAGGATGAAACTTAAGGGGATTAGACATAGCAGCGGAAGACGAAGAAGAAGGTTATTTGTTGAGGTTGTTAGGGAGAAGAAGGAGAAACCAAGATCGATCTTACTCTGATACCATGAAGGAAGATGATGGTTGTTGTGTTTCATTGATAATGTCAATGATATATACAAGAATGAGGCACTGTAATCTTGTCGTAAGACTAGGAAGGAAGTTAATCTTCCATGCAATATTATGGCCTTGATTTTAGGAGCTGGCTAGAAGATAAATGCAAACTAAATAACTCCCTAACAAATATAACAATATACTTAATATACAGCTGTGAATATATATCTATAGTATATAGATATATATTCTAAAAGCCCCACATTAATTGATACTCATAAATAATAATATAAAGATGATGTATTCTTTTAATTTGAACTTTATATGGTGCATCATGCTCCCCATTGCAGGAACTAATTTTGCCCTTTTATCGGCCTAATAAATCGGTGGGCATACTCGAACTTGCCAAGTCAAGATCAAAATCAATGGAAGTTTAAAATCAAACTACACGCAGTTCACTAACATGATTAAAATCAAACTTAGCAATTGAATATGCTAAATAGTTATCTCTTGCATTACACGATTGAGGAATCCACTCAAAACTAATCTGGCAGCCCAAAAATATTGTAGCAAGGGATTCAAAAGGCAACAACTTGATCATTGTAAGGAACTGTGAATTGACGTATAGTAGTGATTTTCAAACGTAGCAACGTAGATAAAACTTATAAAATTATGCATGTTTTTCCCCAGATAAGGGAAAAGAACTTCAAGGAGGAAGAACAAATATATTACACAGTTTATGAAAAACACACACCCAAAAAAAAAAAAAAAATAGATACAAATTTATTATCAATAGTATCCCTGTGCAATAACAAAGCATTTTTTCTTCAGCCAACGATAACCTTTCTTGAAAGAGTTTCTGACCTTACTTTCCATGCTATAAATCTTATACTTTGCCATTCTTCTTTTTCTCTTTTGTTCTGGCTTTTTGTACCATTCCTTGATTGAAAATATAGACGAGGTTGATGTTTTGCCTAAGGGGGATTTACGTTTAGATTTACGTACAAAGCCGCTTCGGGGAGCAGGCCCTCGAGACCTGGCTACGTACAGTTGATCCACAGCCGTGTATTGGTCGACGCCATTCAACTCTACCCTTCGGTGGCCTCCATACCCATAGGAATAGGAATGGCTACACGACGACCAGTAGTCGTCCATACTGCCACTTTGTCCTCTCCTCTTTCCCTTCCTTTTTGTGAAATACTTATTTGTTATGAAAGATGAAAATTGGGTTGGATTTACTTATATTTAGGAGTTCCACTCCTAAATATTAGGGACAAATTGAGAAATAGTCTAATACGAGTACCCTTCCAGAATTCGGCCCCTTCACCCAAGAAAACACCTTTCCGTAGTCCTACCCTTATCAGATCAGATAGCCAATACTTCCAATTTTTCTTTGGTCGATGCTTTAAAAAATTCCTAATGAATTTATATCGTATTTCGTACTCATATGGTTGTAGACTTGTAAGCTTCTAGCATGCACGTTTATGACATAAGACAGGCCGTCGGACATGGATCCCATGTACTGTTAAGATCCCATCCTGCATGGTACAATGCAGATCTTAATCTCCAATTAAGGAAATCAAGACTACTAGTCACACAATAAAAGGACTAGAAATGAATAGAGGAGGAATATCTTTTGGATGATAACAATAAGGCTTTGGTTTTGTTGTTGTTCTAAGCTTTCTAACAAAATATCAGGACAAGTTCCTTAAATAAAATTCAGTTACACTTGATATATACAATATGTTACCAGTTGGAGTGCAGCATATACGAGCAGTATATATATATACAGTGCAAGACAGGGCATTCTTGAATTCAGCATCTAACTAAACTTTAGAAACTAGATGTATATACAGTTCATCCCTCACAGAATAGGAGAAATGTAAAATTGTGGAGTTAGCAGCCTATGAGGACTCAGGCTGCCCAGCTTTAACATCAGACTTCTTCTCAACACTAAGGTCTTTCTTCCGCGACATCTTTGCGTCCCCAATGCGTGAAGCCTGAAAATAAAGATAGCTTACAACAACTAAATAGGCTAAACAAAAACCATATACTACCACAAATCCAAGGTCGTGACTCTTGACTGCTCTTGCTCTCTTTCAAGTACACGTGTGTATGTGTTCATATACAAGCCAAGCAAATGAAAAGCAGCCAATAAATATGAGAGAATAGGGAAGAAAAAGTATATAGTGATTGAGGGCCATAGAGAGCAATCGAAAATCATACGATTAGCATCAGATAGTTTTAGGATATGCAGAGGCTCAGAAAATATTATGTTCACCTTGCAGCCTGGTTTTGATCCATAATTGACAATCCACTCAGAGCTTTTAAAAGAGAATCATTCGATTTAGTCGATGCACTTACAATGTGGGATTTCCACTCCATTTTGACATTTTTGTCTTGGACATCAGCAGGTTGAGAATGGCTGCCAATATGGTGGAAAAGATGAACGAGAACAACAGCATCAAGAGCAGCATATTCTAACTGCAGATTAACCACAATTTATAGTATATCTTATGACACATGGTGACATAATAATAATAGCAAGGATCAAACAGAATTGGTACTAAACTACTGACTTGCTGCTGACTTAAAGGCCTCTGTTCCCAGTTACTGTTCCTTCTTGTCTTGTTTAGACCAGCTCCCAGTATTTTCTACCATTGGATATCAAATTATCAAGAATTAGAAAGGCCAAAAAAGAACAAAAGTTTACAAGGAACTGTTGATAGGACAAACTGAGAGGACACCATACATATATATATATATATATATATGCAGGTCAAGGTTCAAAAAACACAAAAAAAAAAAAAAAAAAAAAAAAAAAAAACAGGAGAGGCACCAAAAGATCATATCCATGGATTACCTTCACAAGGCCAGACAACCCACCACAAGGCTCGTTGAACACTTTCTGGATGTCCAGAAGCATTTCATAACGCTTGAAGCAGTCCAACTTTTGGTAAGAATGAGCCAACTGATGCATATCACATTGAAAATTATAGCCTAGATGTAGCATAAAAGGGAGTAATGTCATTAAAGGGCCATCATCTGGTAATCACAACCTAAAAAAAGTTTTAAGATACGTTGTTTTTATTGCCAGAGCACTTCAGCAAAAGGTAAAAAAGGAAGAAGAAAATAAGAGAGCAATTACGATAATACATACCAAGCTTTAGAATTCTTGGAGACTGCAGGATACGAATCAAGCAATTATTCAGAATTTCAGGAGCATCATCATACAGCTTAATCAAATCAAAGATGAAAGCGACCTTTTCTGAAGCAATTTGTATGATAGAAACCTGTCAACCAAGGTAAACAGGGAAAAGGCAACATCAGAAAAGAGAAGAGAGGGAAGCTACTTAAAAAAAACTAAGACCTGTGTCCATTAGAAGATAAATATTTATCATGCTTCATGAAAGGGCTAAAACACGGTATCCAAGCCTTACATATACATATGAGCTCAACCCATCACCAATGAGCTGTTGAGCTCAAATACATACCAAAAAGGTATCATTCATAAACAAAACCCAAAAATTTTAGAAGATTCATTGGTTTCAGCAGGAGACTACTACAGTGAAATGTGAACAAATCCATTATCAGATAACCTATAGTGAGACCTATTTTTACCCGAATTTGAAAACTCAAACAACTTTGGCCCTTAAGCATTTACAAAACCTTCTTTATAACAACGTTGCAATGATGAATAAATTGTGCCTCCAGGGAGATAAAGCAGCCTGAAAATAATAAGAACACTTAGAGAAGTTTGATGATGACAAAGTACCTTGTTGCCTCTGCTACCTTTCACATAGTTAGGCTTCCACTCACAATCTACACCAATGACTTTACACCCTTCAATATAAGAAGTTGCTTTTTGCAAACTTTCAGCCTCATCAACCCACATAATGTCATCAATGAACAATTCATGCAGATGCAGATAACGACTTTGAAGAGTATAGACCTCAGGTTCTGCAACCACATCATAAGTTTCCAGAGCATGTAAAAAATTCAAGGCATTTGAAATTTCAAGTCTTTCAGGACCCAGCTCTACAGATGCACCTATCTCAATTTTTGAGTGCTTTGTTTGAGAAACAAGAAAGAGATCTTTAGCAGCAATATAACCCACTTATCTTGCACAACAGAAAAAACAAACTTATTCATCTACAAGAGTAGATGTCAAACATAAAATGAAACAGGTTAGGGAACACATAAAATTTCAAACCTTTGTACTTAAGTTTTGAGGACTAGCAAATAAATGATAACAGAAGACGGATTAGGTTGCTGACGCTTAAAAGGGACAACTTTGAAATGGTTAGAGCTTGAAATAAGAATTTAAGGATAGATCTAAGAGATTGTACACTAGACAAAAAGACAGAATGTGACATCATGAAAACCAGGAAATGAATTCATCTGATAAGACATTGATATCCAATTAGGAACCACCAAAATTTGCAGGATGAGGCATAGGGATCTCCAATAAGGTACTAGAAAATGACATATTTTCTGGAGAAATAGCCCGGGATCACCAGATACAATAAAATCAATGGGTCCAAGTCTAAACAGCCCATGAGTCAAGTTCATTTTCTGGATTTTGATCCTGGACACAACATGTGGCCAAACGAGATTCTTCTTTAATTTTGCAGGATAAAAATTCTGCTTTTGAATTTGTGGATAGCTCTAGCCCCCTAACAAAAACTAAGCTGAGGTCTGTACAGAGGATCTTTTGATTGTAAGATTATCAATTCCTTCCTGATGTTTATTTTTTGGAACACATGAGGGGCAAAGCCCAAATTATTCCTAATTGGTAACTGTTGAGCATTTGGACTTCAGATCATCTTACAGCAAAAAGCTTAACATGGATACTTGAAAACTTTGAGCTATAACATCTATAGGTCAAAGCACGAAGCAAAACTATATTATTAACTACAAGGCAGGAACTACTAGATTGATAATTAACGGTAATTGTGTCTGATAAGGTTCATGAGAGTGAAACAAAAGATGGGCCAATCAGTTACCTTTAGATTTCACGAATCCTTCCAGCGAGTAACGTTCGCATAATTCATCAACCTTCTCAGAGTAGCCAGCTTCCATTGCCAAATAAACCTATTAAAAATTATGATAGTGTTAGGTCCTAATTAGAACAAGTATACATTCAGGTGATTCAGGCAATAAGAGAAGCAACAACTTTGCTAGTAAGCATTATAGGTGAGAATTAAATGTTTTCTTCATTACAGATATATTCAAATATTAAATCTATTCTAACAAACTGTTATCTATGTGGAACTAAAATGCTTTTTCAATTCCAGGTTTATTGAAATTTGCATGGGTTAAATTATTTTTAAGATAGCAGCAAATTGTTTATCTTGGAATACAGAAAAGGATCACTGCAAGCAAACAAGAGCAATATAAAATCAAGCAGTTGTTAGCCAATAGGTAATTCCGTCTGTAAATGTTAACTCGAGAACATTGACGTCTCAGCCAATTTGGCTCCTCGCGGAAAGAAAGCAGCTTACATCTAAAGCTTTCCACTCACAGAAAAACCTCCAAAACAAAAATGGAAAGACGAATAAGCATGATTACTAGCAAACGAAAAATGCTTACAATAATGGATGAAGGGATGATAAGATAAGTTTCATTTTTGGAACTTATGATTGGATATAAGGAGAAAAATAAATTGTAGCCAATGCCTTGATGAGCTGTTATCAAAGCAAACCAAGTGCTTCAGGAATAGACCTATAAAGTTCTTTTCATATTATAACATTAAAGTGCAACATAAGTATTCTGGATCAAACTACTTTCAAAAAAGCAACTCACCAGATATTCAAGAAGCTGTCTGTCATTCTTTGCCCTCTCTTCTGCAACATCCCAGCATCCTTTTTCAGCCAAAGTCTTCAATGAGCTACAATTTAAACAACCATTATCATTCATGATTCAAAGGAAAGAGGCATTAGCTTCTTAGACAACATTTTTGCAAGAAGAATCACCTTTCTTTACATTTATGGTATACATCTGGAAATTCCTCTTGTAGGTTGTTCCTCTTTATAATCCCATATGCAGCTTTTAGCATATTCATCCTAACATATTCCTGGACAAGAACACCCAACATTGACTTACCCACATACGATGCCCATTTCTCTGCTGCTCTGAAGTCGTTATTCTCTATCATTTTATATAGTAAAGATTCTCCAGAGTGGCGAATATCAAACTGTTCCAACAAAGAGACAGCTGTCATATATGACTGAGATTCTATATGTTGAAGAATATATTTCTCCATGAAAGCTTCAGCCTTGTCAGAAGGAAAGTTCTTTGCAACTGCATTGCATAAAGCCTTTTCAACATTCACCAACTTCACATCACAGGCTTCAATTAGCTTTATAAGTATCCTCTCATCATGGATGACAAGGCCTTGGACAACATCGAGAAATAACTGTGCAGCTAGATCCTGTGCTTCCATTAAGTCAGCAGGATTGGTATCGGATTTCAGAAATTTGCGAAGAGCAGACACAATCAGGTGACTGAATCCATCAGCATACGATTCGAAAACTGGAAGCACATAGAGGCAGCGGATAATAAAAACAGCTGGTCCAGGCTGAGGGGCGTTTTTAAGGGCTAGATTGACTTGTTGTTGCAGAGAACGAAATTTTGTAGTTGCTTTAGACTTCCCTGTAAAACAAACACTTACAAATGTTTATGTCTCTTCTCCCTCCACCCTTGCTTTCTTCAGCAAAGGAGACAATATACAAAATTGAAGGACAAGACTGAAATTTGCAAAGCCTAGTTGCTAAGCCTCATAATCATCAATTTTTATCTGCCATACTTGAAACAGAGTTCCATGTCAATTAAGACAACTATTGACTGACAAAATCTACAAACAAGCAACAGAATTGCATTTTGACTAATGACAATGCACGTAGCAGATGTGGCAACAGTAAGCTCTTAAGCCAAATTTTTAATCAATGAATAATCATTAATCACATCCAGAAGGCCAAAACTCTAGGAGTAAGAAATAAATTACGTTGCTACCTGAATGCAGTGATATAGATTGAGTAAAATTAAAAAGAGGTAAGATAATGGTTGTTCACAAGTTTCAAACATCTAAAGAACATAAGATATAATCATGATTAACAACCACTTAATAATCTTAGGCAGAAGAGATGTATTACCATAGACATAAGATTCTTTTAATAAAAATAGAAATAGAACAGGTGAAACACATGACAAATCAGAAAACGCATGCAGGCTGAGAGCCCGTGATTGCTCATCTTGCTTCACATCATCATGCTCCTCAACTCTTTCCACAAAGCCCATGATACAGTTGCTGACAATCCTTGACACCACAAAAATGATTCAATTAGAATGAGCATGGATAAAATTAAAATGATAAAGTTTAGTCAGCCACTCCAAAAACATTTGAAAGACAAGCTATGAGATCTAGCAAAGAATTATTGTAAAACTGCCAGCATTACATGGCACACCTGAAGAGAACATCAGATCAAGGTTGAAATCTAGAAAACTTTGAGCTCACTATTTTAAAGTTAAGAGAATCAGGGACACCATCAGGACTCACACAGTCAATGTAGCATATCCACAAAATTCTCAAGCTAAAGATAAGTAAAATTTTATAAAAGTTTCTACTATGCTGTCTCTACATAAACCAGAAGAGTCTCAAAAATGATAGAGAAGATGCTACTTTTCAGCTAGCCCCAGGGACTCTGCAACAAACCACCTGACTACTCAGTATCCATCCACAAGACAAAACAACAGACAGGGCTTCGATCCTACAAAGGTATTGCCAAGTATTTCAATAGTACATATAGAAGCCTTAAAAAGAAGAAAGGGAACTCATTTGGACATATCAGAAGAAAAAAAATTCGGAGAAAAACAGGAGCTGGAAGCCTGGAAGCACTGTCAAAGTTCCAGGACTACAACAGCAAAAACAAGAAAATGATTAAAGACCAAGATAAGGATTCTGAAGATTTGTGGAAGACTTAAAGCTTGTGTGAGACAATGCAAGTGCAATTTCTGTCCAGATATCTTAATGTAGCAAAAACTGTCAATGACGAATCAGAAATCCATCCTTTGCAATGTAAAGTCAGAAATCTATTAGGTATTAAATGATCCTACATATGAGGTTACAAGTCAATATGCATTCTTATCCGAATTCGACTAGCATAACTGGTTCAGACAACCCAAATAGAGAAAGAGAAACCCAAATTTTTTCATAAACCACCCCATGCTTAAGAACTGAAGACAAAGAAATAAACATATTACATATCAACTCTTTGTTCCAGTCCCAAACCAAATAGCCAACATCTAAAGTCCTAGCAAATTTGAATAGTTAGTATTCTGCACTGTGAAGGATGTGCTGTGTTAGGAAAATTTTGACCCCAGCTCTGTAAATGTAATATTATCAATTTTTAGTTATGATGTAATCCAGTACATTAAATTCTATTCTGACTATCTTCACGAAGGATACTTATTAACATTTTCTGAGGATAAAAGATAAATTTGCAATTTCGCATTTTCTCATTGAGCAAAACGCAGACGCTACAAGCACAATGGCCTCCATCAACCAAACAACGGGGCCGAGCCTCTAAAATCTCCAAAGGGGTCGGATAAGAGCTCTCCAATGAGGTAAAACATCATTAAGCACCTACAGAGTAATTCGAGTAACACACAATCCTGATAGGTGATAACAGCATAAAAACTACCAGCATATCATCTGACTAAAAAATACACAAAGCAATACAATACTACATTAAAGATCCTATGACTCCTTTCATCCTACGCATTAGTGATCAGTCATCTCTGCCATATTATATCCAAATTGAAATTCCAATACAAACCATCACATAAAATCAACATAAGTTTAAACGGGTACAAAATTATGTACAGTGTCCAATAAACCCAAATCACTCCAATAATAATTGTGTAACGTACACGATAACAACAATTCAAGCCTATTTAATTCACTCTTCGCTAAAGAAACTAGCATCAATCCATTGACTGTAAAAAGTAATCGAACATGTAGCCAATGACAAAACATCTTGAATCACGTAAACAAGAAAAAAAAAATCTGATATTTCAAACAGTAATCAACTGACAGTTAAAAATCACACCTCCTAGTATCTCCTATCACCTAACCGGGCTCTGAAATACAGGAAAGATTTACAACTTCTATGTCAGATGAAAGAAAAGGGAAATTGCCTGAAAATCAATCATCTTTTTAATTTAATTTTTTTTACTCCGTCATTATCAACTTTTTTAGAAATTAAATACATTAAACTGGTAATTTTTGATACCCACAACTCAAAATCAAATAATGTCACCATTAAAAAAAATTAAAAAGAAAATAAAAGGAAAAGCAGAATTTCAGTGAAAAATCAATACCTGACAGCAAAGGAATACCAATGTGGGTAAAAGACTAAAAGAGAATCAAAGAGTACTCAAACAAAACAAAAAATTGCAGAAATTGCAACAAACAGAAGTGGGTATGACAGCAATCATCATAAAATTGAAGAATACAACAGTAAAAATAGCAAAAGAATGGGAATTACCAAACCCTGAAGAAATCGTTGAAACAGTGGACCTCAAAACAAAAAAAGAGAAAATCTTCAGCAGCTTAGAAATATAGAAATAAGGGAACAAAGTACAAAGACATGGGATTTTTACTTCCAATTAGAAGGTCCTTTTGCAAACTAGCCTTTTCTTTTGTACCCTTTTTGATGGGATTTGATGGGGACTTTGGGGTACTGATTTTTGGATAAGAAAAACCCTAAACATCATCAAAGAATAGGAGTATTATATAAGTTATATTGAAACTGTCCCAAATGCGGCGGCGTTGTAGGACCGCTAGTTTGCGGGATCTTAGTATCTTACCACCTTGGGTAGTTGGGTTATTTAGATTGTTACCAATGTATAGTCTAACGTTATACAATTACTTGTGAAATACTCTGGAGTCTTTCTACAGGTAATAATGTAAGATTCATCGTTTTATGGTACTTGATCTACTCCTATGCAAATTTGATCTTTTGAGTTATTGCAAATTCATACTTTATTCTAAGTAATAATGTTGATAAAATAATAACCTGACTATCAATCACATCCCACAATCATATCTTGAGGTCTGATAATGTATCTAAAATCCAAAAATATGTCTCAAGGAAGGCTATAAGTGAAAGTGTCTACAAATTGATATCTAGAGTGAACATGGGGAACAAGCACGAACCTAAACCAAAGCAATATTTTACCTCTGTACTTGACTTGGACAATGTAGTTGGCTTGACACTAAAAGACAAAAAAAAATTTATTGCCTCCAAAAACAACAAAAAAATCGAGTCGAATAACGAGTGTTAGGATACCTCACCCATGAATAATGATTTTCGGCATGAACATAACATAGTATGCGGGTGCCTTAATGCTTCAAATATAGGCTCCCTAGGATTGTGCATAAAAAGACACATCTATTGCACCACATAAGCAATATTAGGTCGAATAACTAGAGGTATTGAAGAGTAACAATCAAACTAGAGAGCTTAGTAGGATCCTGAACAAAAGGACCCAAAACAACACTAAGTTTAGACTTAGTGTCAACCTAAATAGCCAGTTGTAGGTTTACAAGACCTCATATTTGCATGCTCTAAAATCTCTAGTGCATAATGTTGCTCAATGGAACACCTTTTATTCATAGACATATCTTTTGTTTAATGTAATTCAAATGAAAGTGAACAAAACCTAAGCATATTGTCATATTATTTTTCTCTTCACCTAATATTAAATAAACTATAAATTACAATTATTTGAATGAAATTACTTTTAATTTTTACAAATTAAAATTAATTCACCATTAATCCATATTAAATATTTTGATCACAAGACAAGGACACTGTTAGGTATATATATATATATATATATATATATATATATATATATATATATATATATATATAGATAGAGAGAGAGAGAGAGAGATTGTGCTAAAAAATATGTTAATCCTCACACTTCATACATTATACAATGGTCGTGACTAAGCATATAGTGCATATACGGGAGTAAAATAAACAGGATGCTTAAGACTAACCCAATCCCCATCTAACGTTGATCAATATATAAGCCATTGGACTGCTGAAATAATACACCAAGTCGATGCTTTTAAGAGGGATAGCGCCCCCAAAAACAAATCAGTTAAACTGTAAGCTTGAATTATAGAGTATATATAGCTGCGCCGAGATCACGAAACGATTACTTGATAGATCAAGTGCATAATCCCCACTTGTCCATACACTTTACTATTTCATTGCTTTTGTGAGGCATGCACAATTATTCTAAGTTCAACTTTCCATCATTCATTACTCTTAATATATTTATACATAAATTACATAATTTATGAAAAGTATGACTCAGAAATCCAAAATGTCAAAGATCTAATTTATGAACAGAAGAACGATTGACATGAATCACATTATTATGCTATTTTGATGGTAGATTGGTACTTGTTGATGTCCTTTCTGGTCACTTGCAACTGACCATGGCCCGGCCCTATCGTCATCATGAGGGCCGGAAGGTTGACATAATTTTTTTTTCTTTTTTTTTTCCACAAGGGAAAGCAAATTATATACTTTTTTTTATTTACTGTATTTTTATTTTTAAGTTAAAGTTTTATAATTTTGACTATAAATTCTTATTATCTTATAACAAGTATTATATTTAAGTGAGATTTTATTAAATCTATCTTATTGAAATTTTTTATAATATCACGTTTTTGTAATTTTTTATCTTATAAATTTAGAAAAAAAAATATTCAAACTATATATTAAAAATAAAAAAAAATCAAATATAACAAACAAATATCGACAAATTTAGCAAACAAACAAATGTAGACACGACACTTCCCAATCTCATGACAACGCATCATTCAAGGACCTAATTGTTTCGTATGTTGTGATGTGTTGCGCCTCATTATTCAAAAGGGCAGTGACTA
This sequence comes from Dysphania ambrosioides, assembly GCA_026401315.1. NCBI lineage: Eukaryota > Viridiplantae > Streptophyta > Magnoliopsida > Caryophyllales > Amaranthaceae > Dysphania > Dysphania ambrosioides. The sequence continues at coordinate 4,618,756 of CM048666.1, forward strand.
GATTCCTCGAATATAAGACCAAAAATGTCAAGGTCAGTGCCATAATCATGAAGAATTTGTCCAATTCTCCGTACTATATATGTTCATATAATACTATAAACATATGACATATCGTCGCGGAGAATTACAAAGAACTAGTCATATTCACATTTTTTTTTTGTTGACCAACTAATTTAGAGTAATTTTATATTATGCGCATTTTATAAATATTAGTACGATTAACTTGCCAAAAAAAAAAAAATTGTCAATACAATTTATAAGTTATATAATGGTATGATTATTACAAGTGGGGAGCTAACTTAGCTTGGTACACCCGTCACTCTTAAGATGGTTGTAAATTGTAATGAGAGTAGGCTATAGTTAACCAAGCTAGCTATCGGACTAATTAGAGGACCTTCCAATGACCTTAAAGAAGTTTAAGTTTGATGATTAAGAAAAAAATGTAGCCAACATTCGCCTTTGTATTGTTTAGAATATCAATTTTAGGATGTTAAGCCATTGGCGTATTTATCATGGTATTTAGGCACAAATGTACAATTGAGGGAGTAAGGAACGCATAAAGGGTCTAGCCCACTGGGCCACGATGATGGATCACACTTACCCTCTCGGCCTATCTCTACTTCTCTGTACTCTCAAGTCCATGCTAACTTTTTCAATACCACACGAATTTAAAGTAGCCGAAATAATATCAAATTTAACTTGGCTTCACCTTTTGGTACTTTTGTATTTAATGGAATTTTTATTGCGATAGATGTTTTTAAGTGGTGCTTTTTCACAAATTTATTTAATTTTAAATGTTTTGGTTTAGTCTTCTCACAAGTTGTTAGTCTGTTATGTCTATATTCATATATCATAGAGATACATTTGGTAAAAGTGTTTTACATTGCACAGGTGTCCAACTCGACAATTAAGGTATTTAACTCATTTCGACCCTGATCATATCCAAAGCACAGGTGTACCTATAGTTGGGCATGGGCCGAGAAGGCATGACGCACTTTTAGCACGGTATGACACGAGCATGGTCGTGACACGACACGTTGTCCGTGAAGTGGGTCGCAGGTCAAGCGGAAAATTCGCCACTTAACCCAACCCACCTCTAAAGATGCCCCCGCCACCAGGAAATCCATAAAAGAAAATCCCTTGGGTCTACGATACCTCCGGCGGTATGGTCTTCCTAGACGTCAGTTATGACTTACGCAATTGACTTCGAAATCTTTGACGAATTCTTCTCTTTGCAATTTCCCATCTTTATTTTATATTAATTTCGTTACATTGGTTGATATTTTTATTTTACGATTTTGCAGTTCCTAATCGTTGGAATATGTGGTTTTGAAACGAGTTTATGTTGAAAGTGAACATAAAGAAGAAATCAGTTGCGCTCAAGAATGGCAATATAGTTTATGGGAGCTATCACAGGTTCCACTCCCTCTCCACTAAATCGCTAAATTAGGGTCTTTGCATTGTTCTAAATTAACAATTTGTAATAAAGTTTCTATGAATTCATGTTGTTTGGAGCACAACTACAGTTTCTTACTTAGCTTTCTATCAGCCTATCACAGGTTCTTTAATTAACATCCTCAAAAAAGGAAATGTTGCGATATTTACGGAACTAAATAATTTGAGGATTATTATTATTATTATTATTATTATTATTATTATTATTATTATTATTATTATTATTATTATTATTATCATTTGTTGTTGAGAATCTTGAGACCTTGGTATATGTCAATGTGTACATTAGATTGATTGATATTGTCTTCCGCTTTTTTTTTTTTTTTCCATGTCCTACATTTCTATTTTGAAAATCAAACTTTATAAATTTTTGAGCATAAAATTTTTCAAATATTACCCTATTTCTATTTATTGAGTAAAAGTTCGAAAAATTTAACCACAAATTCTCATAATGTTATACGAAATAATATATTCAAGTAGAATCTTATTTGATATATTTCAATGTAAATTTTTAGAATATATAGTTTTCATAATTTTTTGCCTAACGAATTTGGAGATAAAAATGTTTAAAGTCGTGTATTTAAGATCACAAGAAGTCAAATGTGACAATCTTTGTGGGACGGAGGGAGTAACTAATAATATACTCAAGTTGAATCTTGTTAGATACATATCTATGTAAATTATTAGAATATCAAGTTTTTATAATTTTTATCTTATTAATTTAGAAAAAAAAAACGTTTTAAGTTGTATATTGGAGTTACAATAAAAAGTCAAATGTTTGGAATTTTTTTTTCATCTAAAAACCTGGTAAAACCGTAAAACTATCCAGATTTTGATTGACTGCCTTAGCAAATTTTTTTACTCCATTTATGCTAGTGCTATAGACTTATTCTCTCCGTCCCTCAAAGATTACCCTAAGTACGAAATTTAACTTTTTAAAAATATAATGAGAAATTTTTGGGGAGACAACTCAAAATGAAAAATCTTGAGAATGAGGCAATTTTTTGGGACGAACCAAAATGAAAAATTGGGCAATTTTTGAGGAACAAATGTAGTATATGTGTTGGCGTTTTAACTGATATGTGGGCTGCTAGTGGAGCGCCATTTCAAGTGGTTGCTGATGGCGGAATTCAGTGTGTGGATGTGTTCAACCGCAAATTAGAGGGTGCATCATGCTCATGGTACACCCGCTTCAAATAAATATACATTACGTACATAGAAAATGTACATTACGTATATATTCCACATAACTGACATGTATACTATGTATATTTTTTTGAAGTAGATGTACCATGCTCATGGTGTACCCTGTCCATTCGGATGCACCGTCCACTAGTTGGTGTTTAACATGCACTTGATCTGAGTGTGATCTTGATATGTGTGGCGAGTGTGCACTGTGCAGCTAGACATTGTGCTCGTGAATCATGATGTAGAGAATTCAGAGCTGCTTATTTGAGCGTAAGCTTCTATCTAATTGTGTGGCTTTCAAGTTTTATTGTGCAGCTCAGTGGGCATCCACTCATTAATTTTCAATGATTCAGAGTCATTGTGTGAATTGTGCTTAGCTAGTTTTCGGAAGAGTTGTAAGGAGGTGATGGTGATGCTTCCTTTTGGTCACTGTAAATTATTGTTCTATTTTATTTTATTTTATTTGTTAATTTTAATGATAGAATAACCCTCTCCAAAGCCTGATTATTGCTTCTGATTTTATCAATTGAATCATTCTCCTTTTCTTATCTCAGTCTTATTTTGAAGAGTCCTTTCTAAAACGGAAGGAATTTGGAATGAAAAATAAATTCATAAACAATCCTATGTGTCAAATGTCACTCTCGCTTGACTCGTTCAAGCGGTATCTGGTTCAAAAATCAACATAAGATTATAATGAGGAATGAAATCAGGATGGCATAAGGTTCAAATTTTATTTTCTGAAAATCATATGTTTGGTTGTAAAAATCATTGTGTTTGCTTTTACTTTTAATATTTGAAGGAAAGGAATGAGCCAAACCATGTGGATTTAGGGTAAGCATTTAGAATTATGAAATATGAAGTTTTCTAGAAAATAAGATATTGCTTTAAGTTATTCTAAATACATAGTACGTACCTCACTACTTGAATAAAACCCAACACCTCCTCATAGGGGTGACAACGGATCCAAGATCCGATTAGTTCTGACACATTTTTAGGATTTGGGTCTCTTTTTAATACCCATTGAATCCGAGTCATATATGAGGTCTAAATGTCCTTGGTTGGATATAGGTTCAGGTCCAAATAAATTTGACCCAAATTCGACTTAGATTTTACGCATAGACTCGCATATTTAAAAAAAACTAAAACTTAATCTCCATTTACAACTCAAACTAAAATTTCATTCACATTGTCTCCCATCTTACTCTTCTACTTTTCTCCTTTCCATCCTTCATTTTCAATGCTCAATCTACTACAAGCCTCCAACTCTTTCTCGTCGTCACTCGTCAAGTAATATATTCATATAAATTTAATGTATACATCATGTATGGTGATAATTCGTCCTTTGTGATTACTAGCTTCTCATCACCATGCGCTCGCAAATGTATTCAAATGGGTTTGTGATTACTAATTTCTATGCGATTTTAAACTAGCGAATAGCGACGCACTTAATCTTAAAAACATTGTAATAGAAACTATTGAATTTAGGACTTTCGATTCATTGTTGGATTTTAACTCTAATGCTTACTTATTTTTTTACTCACTAAACTAAAGATTGTTTTGCAATTATTTCAACAATACAAATTGTGTGCTTAAAAAATGATTGATTGATTTCTCTCTTTTGACATAATAATGCAACTTATGTTCATTTATAACACTTAATCGATAAACAATTCTAAGTGTAAAATGCGAAAATATATCCAATTATAAAACATGTGAATAATAAGCACATAGGAATAAAAATATGTTAAGGTTCCATTTTAGACCCGAAACCCACGTGGACTTGGATAAAAGTATGAAGTTTTAAGACCTAATGAATATGAGGCGAATATGAGTCTAATTTGAAAAAAAATGGGTATGAGTCTAATCAGACCCGGCCCAACCCAGGTCCTCCCATTGTCATTCCTACTCCTCATTGAATCCCCATCATTTCATTCCCTTTTTATTAGCTAAAAATAGAAAGATGTGGTTTAAGCAAGATTTGATCAGGTGAACTCAATTTTGAAAATTAAAGTCTTAGTATCATTCTTTCAATGCAAAATATGTCATAAATGACAACACGATAAAGCAACATTTCAAATTTTCAATAAAAACTTCAACCATAAATTTGCGTCTAATCATGTTATAAATCCAAGAATCACTCGACCCATATATTAATATGTTATATTGCACCAAAAAAAATGTTATATATAGTTATTACTTAAAAAGATGCACTAAGTAGTTGGCCTAAATTTGTAATTAAAAATAAAACTTTTAAAATAATCATGATAAGAGAAAAAGTTTAACTCAATTGTGTTAACACTAATATGATATTTCGCAAAGATTGCTTTATTTGAGTTTTTGTGTTATCCAAGACACAACTATAAATGTTTTTATCTCCAAATTCGTAAGAAAAAAATTATAAAAATATGATATTCTAAAATTTTACATTTATATGCATCCAACGAGATCCCACTTGAATACTTCCTTCATTTCTTTTTGTTCTTCTCATTTGAAATATATAGATTTTAGAGCAAAACATTAACTATGAATTCTTCTTAATCTATAAGAAAAATATAATCATATGATATCTTTAAATATTCGACTCAATGTATAATTTTCAAATATCAACTTATATAATTTTTGCAAATGCATAATTAAAGATATTTAAAATTAAAGTTTGCTTTGAAATCTATGTAAAAAAAACAGGAAGAACAAAAAGGAACGGATGGAGTATATTATTTCAACATGATGATAATTGATGGTCAGAATTTTTAAACTTTTATTCTATAAATAGAAAAAGGACAATCTTTAAAAGACGGAGGTAATATTCAAAGTAGGAACATGGGGTATAACCCAAACCAAACACTTCTAATACAATAATTTAGGGAGTTTTTAAAAACATTTTGAGTGCAGTAAAAAAAATCATGGGAATTGGAAAATTAAAGGAATTTGGGGTAAAGGGACTTGATTGGTTGACAATAAAAAGTAAAAATAGAGGCCATAGAAATTCCTTGGACATTGAAAATTCTCACAAAACATGGAAATTTAATTACCAAGTTTCCCTTGTTCATTCAAGTTTTTCATGATTTGATACACGATTCAAATACAAACTACCTTTCAAAAAGTACATTTTTTGGGAGCATTTAGTAAATTAACACAAAAAGGTGAAAATTTATGGTAATTATACCAATAACAAAACAAAACTTGAGAATTGTAATTTTTCACATATTAACAATACAACCTATGTAATTCCTATGAATTCAATATGAGAGTTTAATTCATATATATACAAATTCCTAAAAAAACACAATAAAATTATATTCGAAGTATGGAGTATATTGGGTTACGGTATAACCGGATAAAATTATATTCGAAGTATGGAGTATATTGGGTTATGATATAACAGGATGAATGAACACATATATCTAGGTAGCCTATTCCGCAAATATAAAAAGATAAAGAAAGAAGGTAGAGAAGCATCAATATGAACACCTTCAATCATGTGTGATACTAATTACTAGTAAAAGATTAAGTTCGATTCTACTAATCCGATTATTAAAAGTTGCAACATTTATCATTGTTGGATACTCAATATAAGATGTAATATTTTTTTTACTTTTTTAAAACCCCTTTAGCAACTTTTTGGGAAAAAGGTTCACCACCACTTCTAATTGTTTATATTATCTCTCTACTTTATCACATGCATATCTCTTAAATTCCATTATCAAATTTTCCTTAAGAGTCCGTATTTTATGTGTTTATTGTAACTTATACTAACTAGAGGTAGTATATTAATTAATCAATATTAATTATTATGTATTAGCCCACTTATCAAGGTATTCATTGTAACTTGTGCGTATGTGAATGATGAAATTGTGGTCGTTGGTAGTTCATTGTTTTAATTAAGCTATTGATTTGTACTATTTGTTGGACCGCTTATCAAAGATTACTAATTTAAAACGATTCCCTTCTGTTAACTTATCCAAGGTAGGTTACGTTGTTAATCTAAATCATAAGTCATTATTCTATATCGTTATTCATATTAAATGCCATTCTTTTCCTAATGCTTACGACCGCATATACGCATGTAACATATATTCGACACACACATGCATCGGATCCATGCGCAATTGTGCATTTCAGGTATGAATCCTCGGTTTACACCGTATTAAAATATTGCCATATGATTAGAGAGATAAGCATACTTACAAACAGTTAGTTACATATTTTATAATATTAGTTATATTTCCCAAGTTTCTTTTAGGGTATAGGCTCTGACCCATTTCTGACATTTTAGAGGCCAATGGCAAAATAATAAATTTGAGCCATATTATTTAATAGTATGCTTTGTATAATTTTATTTATTTATTTTACAAAACAAAAAAAAATTAAATGATGATTTCAAAAAATAAATAAGCTATTGAAACATTTGATTAAAAATAATAATATTCGTTATAATCACATAAATCATTAATAGTGTTAAAAAATAAAAATTTAATTTAAACAATATCATAAGCAATCACATTTACTAAATTATCGTATTATTATAATCGTTTTTCTTCATAATATTATGAATAATTCTCTTCACAAATTAATAACTATAGTCAAAATCCAAAAACATTAGTCCATATTTTAAATACAACGCATTAATAAAATGTCATTATATTAACAAAATGAGGAATAACGATAACTGTGCACAACTAATATACAAAATAATTGGTTAAATTTCTTACATTTCTTATTGGTGACATATTTAACGAAGTAGCTATTTTAGTTAAGGTTAATAATTAGATAAGTATAGTGACAATAATATTTTGTATGTCGTATTTAGGTTTAATAGGTTATTGTTTAATTTTTTATTTGTGTGAAGTATATGTATAACATGGGGTTGAGAAAAAAATCATAAAATATGCATTTGGACAATATTGATTTAGGAAAAGAGTAATAATCATTCGGTGGGGAAAAAAATCAATCATAGAGGTAAAGGGAATCGAACTCATGTCAAATTGCACTTAAAATTTCATACAAATAACTAAATATGACCCTTTACCATTGAGTCATATTAATTAATATGATAAAATTTTCATATATTACATCTATATCCTTATATTTTTATCTTAATATTTAAAAAATTAGGCATTTTCCCGTAGTACCCGGCAACTGCCCCGCTCGCCTTCCCTTAGGAACAACCCTGTATAGGCTTATACTCCGTAGTCAAAGTGAAGCTGAGTTGATACACTTTATATATCTAATTTTGCTCCACTTAATTTTTTTACGATCTAAATTTATTAGACACAACTTAAAATATTTTTATCGCCAAATTTATAAGACAAAAAATGATTAAAATTTGATATTCAAAAGCTTTACATTAAGATACATCAAATGAAATTTCACTTAAATATATTATTTTATTTTTATAATATGACGAGAATAGGACGGGGATGTCATGGACAAAGGGTATTAAGACCTTAACGTGATGAGTTGGATTATTATTATTATTATTTTTTAGCATCTACTGTAGTAAATTCAACATCAAGGAAATTAAATTTAGATTGGTACAGAATGTATTATAGTATAAATTAAAATTTAAAATTATGAAGTGGGACAAGTGTCGTCAAGGTTAGCATTAGGAGAGAGCGGATCGAAATTACAGTACTGGTGAGTCGGAGTCCTCACAGCGTGTTGCACAGACCAGTCGACCACCAAAGTTCACGAATACCGTAACTTCGTAATGTCGTCCATACCAAGCAGAAGGTGAAAACAAGCAGAACGTGAAGCACAATAGCATCTTCTGAGGTAGGTTCCATCAGACAGACAAGTCTAAGAGAAATAGAAAGAGACACAGGAACAGAGACTGAGACTGAGACTGAGACTAAGACCAAGACTAAGACATGTTGCTTGTGGTCGAAAACAAATTCTCTGCAGGTTTCCATTTCATACTATTCATATGTTTTGACTTGTTTGTGGAATTCTAATTTTCTTCCTTTTCTTATTTATTGTCGAAGATTTTTGGTCAATTTCTTGCTTACTAATATTATTCACAGACAGTTAAACCTTTGTTGAAATGTGCCTCATAATTTCAGTTGTAATTTCTACCTAACTTCCTTAACCCCTCTCCTTGCTCTCGTCTTTTCAACGATACTACGTACTTATAAACTTGTAAAGTTATAATAATGAGTTACTTTTCATATATGTTTAGTACTTAGTCCATTATATTAAGGATTTGACTTGTATTCATTAGTAATTTGTTGGTATAGTGTTAAGCCTGATTTGTTGGAATGTCTTTTTCTAAGTTGTCTTGAGTGAATGAGTGTTGACCGTTATTTTTTTTTACTTTTCTTTATTCTTCTTTCACATTGGTCAAACTCTTTACACTCATCACTTGGAGACTTGGGGTGCAAATTTAATTTAAGTCTACTTGGGAGTCATCCAACTATTGGAGTATTAGATTGACTAAAATACGGTTAAACTATGTCAAGTATAGACCTAATTGAACTGTATCTACGTCTTTTGTTTTGCTCCGTATTTTAGGTGGGCTATACACGTACTTCTCATACCAATGTACGGAGTACTCTGTATCACTTTTCAAGTTCTTAAGTTTTCCCCTTTTCATTTGTCCCTTGTAAATTTTACTGTATATTAACTTTGGCTGAGCATGAAAATCTTACTGGTCTCCATTCCGCATCACAATTACTGTTAGACATGTGTATTGGGTCGGGTCAGGATCGAGATGGATTAGGGTCGGATGGGTCACATGCAAAACAAGCCGGGTAGGGTCAAGGCTAAAGAATATGCAAAACGAGCCGAATCGGATCGGGTCAAAGGAGAAACAAAACGAGCTGAGTCGAGTCGAGCCGGGCTGTCCAAATAGAGTTTAGTTTTTATCTATATAGGGTGATAATTTGTCTATATCACCTTCAATTTTTTGTAATGGACCCAATAAAATATGACTTTTTAATAGACTGATCCAATTAAACCCATAATTAATTAGACCATTTATAAATAGACCGATTAAGAGCCCTTAATGGGCCCCCTCTCATTTAAAGAGGTCTAATTACAGTCCTACCAACTAATGTGAATTTACTTCTAAATGTATGTGAAAGTGGTGACTGCCATATGTTCAAGTAAAAGTATAGAGGCTCTTTTACATAATATCTAAAGAACATTATTAGGGGTGCATAGACATAGACATTGACATTGAAATAGACATAGGGTGGGTATGTGTATATCATCAAAGGAACCCTTATTTTGGTACATATTATATACAAATGTACAAATTTTATTTTGTATTTATGAACTCGTGTCTGACTTGTATTAGTGAACTATAATCTCGTAGGTCATATTTCAATAGAAAAATAATTGGTGATTAGTTGATGACTTAACAATATAGACCGTGACTAATGAAATGTTCTTTCAAGCCTCAACGCGTTTCTGTGGTCATTAAGCTAATTGCACTGTATTATTTAATAGCTCATTTGGTTTATGTTTAATACTCTTAATAATCATAAGCATGATTGACATACAATGGCTAGAATGTATTCTACGTAAAATTGGCAAAAATGTGCCACTTACCCTCTTTAGAAATATAACTGTAACTATATTTTAATACAATTGTATGTTTCGTTTATTGAAGAATAAGGCATGTGTGTTTTTTTTAAAGACTTGAATTGGCATAGTTGATAGCGATAAATGATAATCATTTTTGCTTTGACTTTTACAATCTATTCAGTTTCTGATTTTAAATGAAACATCTACGCGCTTTCATAGGGACTGGTTTGTTGCCTCGTGCCCTATAAAGCATGCAGATAGTAGCATATTTTGGTTAGTTCCCTACTATCAATTTTGCTCTAAGAATAGTTCTGATCTGCTAGTATGGTACTAAAGAGGCAACATGGTGAGGAGGGGAGTGACAAGTCATCACTAAACAATAACCTGCCCACTAAAATTCAGAAGTGAGTGCATGAAATTTTGTTTCTTAGTGCTCATTTTCTTTGTGTTTGTCTGTTAATAGATATCACTACAGTAAATGATCATAGCAGGCTGTTGCTGATCCCATTTGCTAGTTTCAGGCTTCAAGTGCTTTGTTATTGTTATCTGTCATTGTTGAAATAAATTTCTAGTATTTCTGGCTACTGACTTGTTGACTTCCATTGTTTTTGCAGGGTTTCTAATTATGTACTGAAAGAAGTGTCACTGCAAGAAATTGCAACACAAATATCTGCAATATTGGAGCCTGCCCTTCGCAGAATGGTATGATTTCAGTTGATGCTAAACCTGATTATGTTATGTTCTTTGTTGATGGGGGCCTACACCAAGCTTATCACAATTGTTGAATTTGAATGTGAATTTTTGCTTAGGTTGTGTCTAGCTCACTAGGGGTTGAGTAGTGTCTTCAATCTTTTAGATATGCCTTTCAGCAAGGCCTTCTGTGTGTCACACCAAATTATCTTTAACTTTTGAAATCAGTTGTTAACGAAGATCTCTGCACTACTGTTTGAGTAAATGGACACTTATGTGTTACTATTATAGGATATCCATTTTAAGCATACAAATTCTTCAATGTGATCGGTCTTATACACCAAGCTATTTTCTTAAGCTTGTAGGATTTTGTTAGCTGGTGTTTAGTATGCTCTTCTTAGAAGCCCTTGAGTGCAACAGCAATATTCATGTTTTGTTGATTAGTGTTTGAAGTTTGAAAGTATTAATACGTGCAATAAACAGGTGAAGGAGGAGGTGGAGCCGCTGCTTTATTTTCTTCCGTCAATTCCAAGGTTAGTTCTATGTGCTAGTCCTTTGCTCTGTTAATTTTTTTCCAACATCATGGTTTGTTGCCACAACTCCCTACTATTGGTTCAGTAGTTCTTATGTCCTGCTAATGGCTTATAATTTCCCTAGGTTGATGGGCTTTGGCTTGGACTGTATTTTCTTTTTCAGGGGATTTGACTTATTATAGATAACGTTGTAAAGCCTTAATTTAATATTCAATAGCTAAATGAACTCTTGAGGGATTGGTTGTGTGTTGATGTGCAACCCATGCATGTATTTGTTAGTTTGTGTGGACATGACTGTCGATTTCTTAATACTAAAGAGAAAAGTAGGATGTAACTGGAAGATTTATGACATTTATTATATAGATCAAGAAAGGTATGATCATTTTAGACTTTTGGAGGTTTATGAACTTCCTCTGGTTTCTTTAATCACTGATTTTTTTTGCTAAAATTAACAAGTTTCTTGTATTTGGTTGTAGACATACGCTTGGTCTCCATACAGAGTCATTTCCTTTAAGAAGCCTGCAGCTGATTTTTGTCAACAAATTGCCAACTACACTCTTCACAAATAGTAGGGTAGAGGATGAGCAGCATGATCCTCTCCTAATAAAACTAGTCGATTCAAGGTCAAAGAGCATGATCCAGCATGGTCCATTCTCCTGTATCAAGGTTGAAATTTTTGTCCTCAATGGTGATTTTGCTGCTGATGGGCGGGAAGAATGGACTGAGGGGGAATTTAATGAAAACATTTTGCGTGAAAGAGATGGTAAACGACCATTGTTGGTTGGTGATGTTTCCTTTGCACTTGCTGGTGGTCTAGGAACCATTGAAAACATCACATTTACTGACAATTCAAGCTGGGTGCGAAGTAGAAAGTTCAAGTTGGGGGTTCGAGTGCTGTCAAGAGCTTCTCATGGATCTGTCATCAGGGAAGCAGCGAGTGAAGCTTTTGTGGTGTTGGACCATCGTGGAGAATGTAAGTGTCTCTTTATTTCCTTATCTCAGATACCTAAACTGGATCGTTCTGATATTCAGCTTTTTCAGTTCTGTAAGCTATAATAGCTCAGTGATCAATAATTAAATGAAGCTCCAATCCCCCAAAAACTAGGATAGAGTTAGAATTTCCATACCAAATTATTTTGTAGGTCTTCAACAAGGTTTTGTTATGTCTGATTCAGAACGCTAGATCTGTTTCTGTGTAGTGATTCTACAGCTCCATATCAGTTGTCCCTGATCCAAAATATGTAGTCTAGCTGAAAGAGACCAAGCCCTCCCGTTTAATTTCTTGGTTGACATTGCATATCCAATCTTATTGCTCTTCTGACTTCTGAGTATATTTGCTTCATTTTTTTCTCTTGGTTATTGTCACTGAGCTGAATATTAATTTATTGATTACTTATGCCTGTACTTCTTTCTTGTACACTTATTTGATAAGCTCCACCAGCTGAACAGGAGCTGTTAAAATCTTATCTTAATATAGATTGCTACAAACGGCTAATTTTTCATGATTTTAGTTTCCTTGCTTTGAGTGTGATTGAAAATTTGATTTTGCAGCGTACCAGAAGCACAATAAACCATCCTTGGATGACCCAGTTTGGCGTTTGAAAAAAATTTCAAAACGGGGAGCATCACACATAAAATTGGAGAAAAATGGAATCAAGACAGTAAAGGATTTCCTGATGCAGTATCACATGGACTCGTCAATTTTACGGAATGTAAGAACATGGTTTTCCTTATGTAGATGACTATGTTGGAGAGTGTTGTGCCCTTGTGCTATTGCGTGTTATTGTTAAATATGTTAGCAACTTTCTTGTGTTACAATAGGTGCTTGGTAAAGGGGTTGCTAACAGGACATGGGAGGTAATGGTGAAGCATGCTAATGAATGCTGTCTGGACAAAGACAACACATACTATAGTTACTGTAATGCAGTGGAGGGTGCTCAGCTCTTGTTCAACTGTGTCTACAAAGTCGTAGCTGTGAAGTTTGAAGGTGGAGATTATCAGCCTGTTGATACTCTTGATGTTTGCCATAAGGTTAGTACTTATATATGCATCATGTGGTAAATTTTGCTCCTTGATCCTCTGCTTAACTTTGGGGCTATGCTTATCTTTCTTGTCTAAATCTTTTTCAGGTTCTGGTTGATAAGCTGAAGCAGTTTGCCTTCATGAATGTGAACCAACTGGTTCCAGTTCACAATCCTGTAGCTCTTTCTACTTCAATGCAACCAGTTATTGAACATGTGTCATTCTCTAGTCCAAGTTTGGATTTTCAGAATGATGCTCTTTCATTTATAGATCAAGGTAAACATGTTCTTCTTGGGAAGTGTTATTCTAGGTGAACACTTACAAGAGGGGGGGAAACGAAAGGAACATGAAAAAAGAACGCAAGAGATTTTTAGATTGGAAATACTTTGTGCCCAACTCAAAGGAAAAATCACGACCCACTCGGGATTTTAACTCTCTTTCACTAATAGGGCAAACCTCAATTACAAACTATTGTAACTCTCTACTCAAGTTCCAGTTAGGACTGAAGTTCTTTTCTCTATCTCTCTTGCTCTCTTCTCTTTCTCTTCTCCTTTCTCTCTCAAGACTTAAATCTAAGTCTTTTACAACATAAACTAAGTTTCGTGACTTTGGAACTTGGCTGAAAGGAACTTGTGAGGTAAAGCCTTGATTACTGACAAAATGATTTTTCTCAGTTTAAGAAAGCATTAAGTGCGTTTCATTTGTGTAATATTTTGTGAATAATCAAAGTCCTTTTATAGAGTTATGCACATGCCCCATTATCTCCATACTTTCCTTAAAATAAGGAAGTTCATGTCCACTAAGTGATGTTGTGGTTTGATCTTTTCATGTAGCTTAGTGCCGTGCAAAATGGGAGTGGACTAAAAATGTGCATGCCTAATTTTAGCCAACTACTCAGTAGACTAAATAAGAATCCTTTATTAATCAACCTTTTGAAAATAAGTTAGAGTAAAAGTAGGAAGACTAATTTTCATAAAATCACTAAACTAATTTGCTGAAATTTTCAAACTTGTACGTTCAATTTCACAAGGAACTTTGATTTAAAATATTTAGGATTAATATTAATCACTAGTTCCAATTAGCCATGTTCCTAAACACTTAAATAAAACCTAAGTACTTCCTACTTAGCTTCTATGTCTTCTCATCTTGAAGCTACCTCGGTTTTGCTTCAATGAAAGTTCCTACTCCGGAACTTGATGGTCACCATTTACTTCTTGATCCATGACTTAGCAACCTATTCTTGTTATTGATTCTTGAGTTCATTATTGATTTCTGGCCTGGAGCTCTCTTTATGATTGAATAGGCTTAGTGTTGTTTTTATGCTCAATTCTGTTGGTTCTATTGTTGACACTATTTGTATGCAGATGAACGGCATGAACCAGAGAAGCAGTTGGATATTAATCTTTCAGATTCAGCATCATACCCCTGCACTATTGAAGAAGGCTATCAGCTGGAAGATGATTCAGCATCTCAGACTAACCCACCGATACAAGGTCTGACTCCTTTTCTGATGGATGACTACTCTGCTGAGCCCTCTGATGGAGCCTATAACTGGTATCAAAGCAGTACAATGCCAACATTTGCACAAAACAGTCAGCTCGGAGAGCTTTCTCATCTTCAAACGTCATCCTTTTGTCCTATAGCTACAAATTGGGGACAAGGGGATAACTTTATAACAACTTCGCCTCCTGCTCATTTAGGCATCTTCTCGCAGCTTCCTGATGTTAGAATTAACATCTCACGCCCTGTAAAGTCTAGGGCTGGCTGGTGTAAGATTCGAGCTGCTGTTATGTGGAAGATTGTAAGACGAAATGCTGCAAGAAAGAAAGCAAATTATCCTTTTGGCTATCATTAATGCAGATGATGCCACACTGATTATGACCTGAAATAGTTAGGTAGAGTTATAATTGCGTTTCCCACAGAAAAGGTGGCATTTATTTCTTAATTTCACCCATGAATTTTCAAAAAAAATTAGAAGGCAAAATTACCATCTATTCTAATAGGTGGAATTTTTATGAAATGAATAAGCCTTCTTGTAGTAGCTGCTTTTCTATTGTGTTCAGTGGAAAAACGCTTGATTCAGTACATCAGTGCTTGTAAATATGATGTAGTTTCTCTTTTGATAATATACGTTCCTTTGAGTGTATTAAATCTGTTGATTGGGAATTTTAAGAGAACTATTTGGGCTGTTTTTGTTGCTTCATACACCTTGAGTCAAAGTATGCATCGCAGGATCCAATCAGGTTTCTCCTGCATATTGTTGAGAAGACTTGAAGTGCTGTGATTCGTAGGGAGTGACTCTGCAGGTTTCATTTGGTGGCAAGGGCTATCGGGTGGGAAGCACCACTTAAGTGGGTTGACAGTATGATTGTTTACTACAGATGGGGCTGTTTTGAGCTGCTTTCTTAGTAGTTAGCTATCTTGCACGGATTCATGTATAACTTGCCGTTTTCCAAACCCGTATCCGCAACATAGTTCAATAGCAAATAAATGATTTTGCCGTTTTCCATAATTATACCCTTATCTGTATAACTTAAGCCCAGCTCTGAACGTGTTCAGCTATGAAAAATGGGTTTATGGCACTGGCTAGTGGCTATAATGGATTGCGCGACGAGTATAAGGGCTAGTGATGAGGTGGAAAAGAGTGGTCAGTAGTGCATGGTTGCATAGGCACATTGCAAGGTACTGAAATCCTTGCATGGAGTCATAGAGATGATAGCTGGGAAAGGCTAACCTCAAGCATTTCTACAGGAAAACTATCAGCCAAATAAGATGTATATCAATTAAAAGAATTTGAGATCCTTCGAGCACCTTCTATAGCAGTTAGATTGGAATGTGGGATGACTAGTGAGGAGTGGCTTTTGCCTTGTTAGTCTGGATGAGTTGGGTAAGTTCACATCTCCTCTTGGCATGAGTTGGGTACATAATTGGATGGACTGGAATAAGTTTAGGCTATATTGATTGGTTGGGTACATACAAATATTTCAACACTTGTTTGGTTATGTAATTGAGTCATTCATATTCTACTGTTAAAACTACCTTATTTGATCAAATACAGAGTAGTTCCTATTATTAGGTGCTTAGGTTTTTTTTAGGCATACAGAGTATTGGGGTTTTGGTCTATTATGCTTCGGGTTGAAATTGGTCGATGTAATTTTTTTTTTCTTTTTATAATTTGGATAAAGGAATTGTGAAATATAAGTATTTGCGTAAATAATAGACTAAACTTTATTTTTGAGCCAAAAAATTAAAAAATTCGAAAAATAAGCTACTGTTTAAAATAATTTCAAAAATAAGCCAATTTAGGTTCGGAAATAAAACGCTACCCAAGGCAGCGTTTTAGCTTGAAAAAAAACGCTACCCAGGGCAGCATTTTGCATGGGGCTGGATTTTAGGGTGAATTATGGGTCAGGGAAAAAAGCTGCCCGGGACAGCGTTTTAGGTAAAAGAAAAACGCTGCCCAGGACAGCGTTTTAGGTAAAAGAAAAACGCAGCGTTTTTTCTAAGGACCAGTTTTTTTTTTTAGAAAAACGCTGCCCTTATTGAGAGTCAGTTTTTTTTTTTTTTTTTTTTTTTTTTTAAGAAAAAACGTTGTCTTGGACAGCGTTTTCCCCTAAAGAAAAACGCTGCCTCATATGACCCAAAATTTCAATCAAAATTCAGCCCCATGCAAAATGCTGCCCAGGGCAGCGTTTTTTTATTAGGTATAACGCTGTCCGAGACAGCGTTTTTAGTCCGACCCTAAATTCGGCTTATTTTTTAAAATAGTTTGAACAGTAGCTTATTTTTCAATTTTTTTTAAAAAAGCTTAAAAATAAAAAAAATTCTAAATAATACCCCTTGTATCTCAGAATATCTCATCATAATTACAATGATAGATCGTATTTCACAATATGAAATTTTTTTGTATAGTTTTTTCTGTCCCTAAATACTTTCCAATTGTAATTTATATCTTAGTTTCATAGCAACTTGAATACGATCATACTTGAAAACTAACCATATCTTTACCTTACGATATATGGACGTATATATATATCCTTGTGTTTTCATATAGAAGTATTTGCTGTTTGAATTAAACGGTCATAATTTGTCATATTTGCTGATTGATTTAAAAGGTCATAATTTGTCGTATTTATCTTGAAGCGTGGTTTTAAAATTATTTAGGTTCGAAATTTTTCTTCTTCCCACAAAGTCAATGATTCAAAATTACTAAGGGTAATTAATGTCTCAAATGTTGTAAAGACTTATTGTGAAACAAGAGTATATTTTATTAAATTCTTTAATACAAACATTTATATAGAAACTACATAAACAAAGGACACAAGATTTTACGAATTCAAGCTTTACAAGTATAAGAATGTGATATCGTCAAATCGTAATTTTCTTACCGCAATTATATGATCGGCAATTAAAAAAATGATTAAAAACCCAATAAACAAGGATCCATCCACGTAAAATGTATTCAACGTAGGCATGTAGCATGAGAATCTAACACAATGGGCCCATATGAGAATAAGATCAGTAGAATACTGCTATTTACCGCCATACTTGGGCAGTAAGCACCATATATGTGCAACAAAATGTATCGAATGTCAACTAACTTAGTTGATTAAGTTTTTCAATGGTGGTATCCAAGACATGAGATCGAATTTCGTCTAAATCAATTGTTGTCTTACCGTTTGCAGCTCCCTCTACATCAAAAAACGGACAACAAAATATTTACCACGACCAATAGAAATATAAATATGACAAATTGAATAAGAATAATGCATTGCTCACTTTGTTTAACATTTTTGATGCGGCTCTTAACAAAATATAAGTTACGATTTACGAAACTCACAGTTGAGTGTTTCTGATTTACCACGACCAATAAACAAGCTAGCTCTCTCATCTTTACGTGAAAGCGAACATGAACAATGCATGCAATACCTCAACGATTAAGATTAATTTTTTAAATATTAAATGACAAATACATGTTGCCTCAAATATGTTTTACAAGTAATTGCCAATTATAATCTTTTTAATTTCCACATCCTCACTTATATGCATATAATAATACTAATAGCTATTTTATAAGATTATATGCAAATAAAAGAATAAGATTTCATGCATTATGCATAAAACTTATATACTTTGTACAATGGCGCACAGAAAAAAAAAGATATGTAACGAAAAATCAATAGTTAAACTTAGATTACCAAATTGATAATCCAAATCACACGTACATAGTATATAGTAGAAGTTAAAATGAGAAGGATAAAACATTTTAACCTTTCATCTCCTAAATCCAATACATGACATTTCACTTACACATAGTGACCTTTTTTAGCTCATAATGGTCAAGTTTTTTTTTTTTTTTTCCGTTATACTGACCATTTTCATTGTTATAGTGATTTTTTTACGCAAAATTTCATGCGTTAGATCTTATCACTTAAAGGGCCAAGATCCATTTTTATCCTTCTTATTTTAAGCAGTATTGAATACTATTTTAATTCTTTGATCCTTTAACTGTGAATAGCTGAGGTGGAGCAAGTCCTACGTGCACACACCTCACCTCGAGAAATTTTTTTTACCAGTAAATGTAGTTAATTAGTACTCCTTTCTAAAATGAAACGTTAAAATCACTGCTACTAATTAATTTAGTATGCAATGCTCTTACTTTTTCTAAAAACGTACATCGGTCAGCACTCAGCAAGGATATGCTTAAGCATTAGTATACTGCTTAATTGATGTTATTAAGTCATACCCTATTCTTATATTCAACGCATTACTATATTATGAGTTCTTCTCATGAAGATAGAGTCTCCTCATAATTTTTTTTTTTTAAAAAACAAATCTTGATTGGTGTAGTTGTTCGGTCTCTCATACTTTTGAATTGGTCCAAGATTTTCCATAAGGCACAGATTAAGTTTTTGAGTTACAAAGTTATCTCCAATCTTTAATTATTCTACTTCAGCTTTTGATTTTTCTTTTTTTTTTTTTACTATAAAGTACAATAGTCTGTTATAATTGGTCTGGCCAAATAAATTGGATAGGTTGATACGAGAATTTGTACAACCACACCACTGCACCAAGACACATACTTGTACAAAATCTATTCGAGTATGCATTAATATTTTGATAATTGAATGATAAGGAATATACTACTCCATGACGAGTATGGTCCATCTCACTAGGTATACCTACCATTTACCAACTTAAGAACTTTGGGTTTTTTAGGTTTTTGAGGAGATATGAACGCAACCAAGCTTTTTAATATTGATATATCATATATACGTATTGTTTTACTAGATATAACTATTATTATATCATATATAGATATTGTTATATTAGATATAAAAGATATAAAAATACAGAAAAATTCATATCAGGTACAAATATTATGTTATCTCATATAGAAATAAAATTACAAAAAAAATATCCTGTAATATATTTATATAAGATATAAATTAGGAATTTATCCTGCTTAAAATAAGTGATTCAATATACTAGCTATGCTATGACCATAGTTTAGAATTCTAGTTGAGTTTCTCTATTCTTTCTTATTTTACCCTTTATTAAAAGCAAGAATTCTAGTAGAATTGGTCATGTTCATGGTCATAGTCATTATCATAATAATAATAAGAATATTAAAATAATAATAATAATAATAATAATAATAATAATAATAATCTACCGTTTACTTGACTATACTACACTTTGGACAACTCCACGTATCATTTCTACGCGGTTGCCTAGTACTTTAACGATGTTCCATCTCCTCAATTAGTTACCCTAATCATATGGCCATCACTCTTTCTTTGGTTAACTATACCTATGCTGTTTGTACCACTCATTGCTTTGCTGGTGAATTGGAGGATCAAAATTTTAGGTAACTCAGCAGCGAAGTAGAAGCTTAAGTTCACCAAGTAAAACAAGTTTAAATATGACATATATTTATGTGGATATTATAAACTTAATTAATGTCGAGTTATGACTCGTAATCTTTGTGTTTAGTTCTCAATATAACACCATTTCCTCATAATGGAAAGATGACTTTTATTTGAAGTCACATTATATGGAGATTGGAGATAATTGTTTTGGTTACGATTGGTTTAGTTTGTGAAAAGTTAAGTGGGTATCATAACTCCCTTTCTAATTCTTTTATGCTTTTGTTGATAATCTCTAATCTTTTACGCTTATAATATTTAGAAATTGAACTTTTTAGGAAGCAAGATCATTACGTGTCCCTTTCAAATCCATAATTGTAATCTTTTGTCGAATTAGTTAGTAAGAAGTATTATTAATTAGCTTCGTGTGGGGCATAGTTGTTCACACTAGGGTATTAATTATGTGGCTAGCATTTGGTATGATCACTGGGATTGTTAAGTCAATTTTCTTGTGATGTTGAATGGCTCTCAATAGTCTCCATAATCCAATACTCCAATAGGTCAAACCTTAGAATATGAGTGAAATAAAATATCTTATATAGGTTCCCATACATCTAAATATATTTAAGGATTTTTTTTTGCTCATTAAGAATTTAATGAGCAAAAAAATAGCAATTTTTCATACTTTGTACATGAACTACAATTTTGTAAGCAATTTTGTATTATTTGTTTCTAAAACCTATATGAAAATTTATATTAATGCATTAATCTTTGTGGAGGCATTGAACAGGATGAAATTAAGACAATTGGGTAAGATGGTATATTGGTATCCCTATCAAGATTTGGAGACACCATGAAAAAATTGGTATTGAGTGGTTAACGGACCTCTTTAACAAGATTTAGAGGACAAGTAAGAAGCCATAAGATTGG
The DNA here is from genome assembly GCA_026401315.1 of Dysphania ambrosioides. Classification (NCBI taxonomy): domain Eukaryota; kingdom Viridiplantae; phylum Streptophyta; class Magnoliopsida; order Caryophyllales; family Amaranthaceae; genus Dysphania; species Dysphania ambrosioides. The sequence goes on from CM048666.1 coordinate 4,639,970, forward strand.
AGGAGAAGCACCTTGGTCCTAATTATAAAAACAAAGTTGATGCTCAAGAGTGTGTAAACTATGAAGGAATAAAATTTATGAGTCACACCATGAAATTATTGGAGAGAGTGATTGAACAAAGATTGAGGAAGTGGATTGATATTTGGGAAATCAGTTTGGTTTGTTACGCAAGCCATACAAATCTCCATACACCCATTTCTAATTAATCTTTCAACTAGGGAGAGTTTAGGCTCGATTTGCCTAGTACTCCACAGTTGATAGCTGATATTGATTGCAATAGGTCAATGTAACGTAGGTGTTACACCAAAGAAGCCGAGGCATTTTGAGGCAGATTATGTTCTCTGCTTTAGCAATGGGCATTTTTATGTTATGCAGATTACCAAAAGCACAAGGTTCCATCCCCTGATAAGGAAGTTTCGCGTCTGTGCTGGATTGCCAAAGACTTCAAAAGGTTGAAATTCAAAAAGTGAAGGATTTCATCCCAATATAAGCTTGACGAGTCCTTAGTCCGCAAAGTACAGAAACTTCTTCCTTTCTTAGAGTGATTTAGACTTGGTTATTAGCTTGTATACTTTACGTATTTAGGCACATCACATAAACATTGTCAACCGGCTTAGGCCCTTTGTTCAATACTGTATTTAGGCTTGGTTATCAGCTGTATACTATACGTATGGATTCCATAATCTTGTCAGTAGTCTGATCGAAATATATATTTGATGACTATGTATCTTGATCTGTTTATCTTCTAATTTCCCAACAATATAAGTAGGGAAAATTCCACCTCTAGTACTGAAAATTATGTGGTTTTCTGAATATCTGATGCATATTGTGGATCTTTGCTGATGCTAAGGCCTGAGAGTTAAATTTTTTGCCATTAGTTCATGCTGTTGTTAATTTTCAAGTGAGAAATCTGCTGTAGGTCTGTATGATGATCAGTCACAGTTCTATTCTACCTTGGACGTTTGTTTGACCTGCTGCGGTTTCTTTACAGCATTGCTTTAACTTAGTGGCTTCTGCAGTTCTGTTCAGGCTTGAACAGTTGGGAGAATTGTTTGAGTTCATTTCCAGAGATATGTTACATTTCCCCAAATTTGAACTGACAGAACTTGAATTTGTTTGGTTAGCCATCTGAGGATATGATGAGTCTAGCAGAACTTGGGAATAAACCTGAACTTTACCTGAAATTATATGACCAGAATCAAAATCGACCTGACCTGAAAACTTATACAATTTATGCCTAATACATTAATACTTTATCAAAATTCCTGATAAAGGAACCAACCCAATTGTCACCTCTTACATACCAACAGCTTGTTTTCCTTTCAACAACCGATCAACATTTTTGTTAATGAACTCCATTATTACACAAAAATAAATCTTAGCACTTCCTTATTGAATCCAAAATTAATAGTCGTATCATAGAGAGCAAGGCCAGAACTCCGTCTGTAAGAGAACAAATATAAGGCCCCCCCCCACCAACCACCCACCCACCCAACACCTGTACCGTGTAATAGTCCTTTCTAGTCAAAGTAAAGAGAGTATCTATCAACATGAGAGTAATGATACTTTTTGTACTTATTAACTTTAATGAATCTTCATGACAAATAGATAAGCAAATCTAAGGCAATGTTGATAAGCTAACACACAATTACACAAATAATGGACCCCAATAAGACACGGCCTAGCCATCATCATAGTTTTCACTTTCAATTTACCGATGTTAAAATGAGACTTTTGTGCATATTGAGTAATCCTAGGCAAATTCATGAAAGCTTCTAGGGGGTTGCTTCTCACTGTATTGGCAATTTCTGAACCCAACTCCCCCCCCCCCCCCCCCAAACAAATATATTTATGTAAGCCATTGTAGCTAACTGATATAATCATTTTCAGTCTCTCTAATTCTATCGATCATAACATCCTTTCTTTTTGTGCATTTTAATATTTTTAGTAACACTTTTGGTTGAATGGGATATAGGAGGGGCTTGGGTGGTCTTGGTGAGGATGGTGATGATGATGATTCCTTACATTATCAGCATACTCAACGAACAAACCAATGCAGCCCTATGCTCACTAAGTAAGTTGTTCATCTCATACCCCCTTGGTCCAAAATGTATTGTAATGTGATATTGGCTATGTAACTTGAAATACTATTGCGATAAGCTGATAACTAAATTTGAACGAAAGTGTTACGTTGTTCTTCCTCTTTTCCTTAATGTTTGCCCCATATAACTATTTTTTGTAAAAGCTTTTTCGTCATGGGGCAAACATTAGGAGTATTAAAGTTCCATTTTAAGTAGGGGTATAATGGATCTTTGACTCTTAGTAATTGGTCTTGTAGTTTAATTTGATGGGTCTAGACTCTAAAATATAATGGGGATTTGACTTGCGTGCCAGGTTTCCGTTCAAAGACAAGTCATGGCTGCAAAAGCATTCTGCCCAGTTGGAGAATCTAATTAGAAAAATGGTATGTACAACAACTCATTCTAAATTTGTTTTTGTAGCTTATAAAATAGATAGTGTAAATTATGATGATATCTTGATTAATCTAGTCTTTCTCATGTGCCTTCATTTAAAAAACGTACATGTACATAAATTACAAAACACTAGGCTTGCCTTGTGAACCATTACTTTATAATTGGTCCTAGCAACATTTTTATATGTCAATTTTTTTTCCTTCTGTGGCCTACTTTGACCTATACTTCATACTGTTTATACTCATCAATTGAATGGTTGTTAGTTAATTGTTAGGTGGCAGTGAATGACATCTACATCACTCGGTCAAAGGTTAAAGGTTAAAGATTTAGGAGTGGTATCAATACCCACGATCAAATCTGATTATTTGTCACTCGTAACTTTCTTTATACTAAAAAAAACTTATTAGGTGGCTAATGTTTGAATGAGAATTATTATTTGTTGCTGCATTACATGCATATGCCAATTTTTTCATTTCTCATGTGTGTAAGAAAAAATAAAAGACCATAATATGTACGAAATGTTTCTGACCAAATTTTAACCAACGATGTTTGTCATATGATATACTTAATCTTTAGTTGTATGGGATTATTTAATTGAATGAATGATGGATTTGGATTGGAATTACTAAAAGAATCCTGGTTGAATAATGAATAGTGAGTGGGTCATGCGTCGTTTAAACCTCTAAGTTCTTGGTGTTGAATTTTATTGCATATCCAATGTGGACAGGTCCGAGAGGAAGTAGAGAATGCAATTCAACGCTCCCCTCTCTTCATCCCCAGGTCAGTTTTTTCTCTTTGCTTCTGAAATTTACTACATTTTGGCTTTAAATTTGTGTACTCTGACATTGGTTTTGTTTTCACTCTTCAATCTGCCATATTAGAAAAGTTTCAGTTACTTGAGATTCAGTTACTTGAGAAGTGTATTGCTTGCTTAGCTGTTCAATTAGTGTTTGCTTTGTTAGGCGAAAATTTTAGGGGGGGGGGGGGGGGTTTGTTTCTTGTCTGATGATGCATATCAGATGATGAGTGCGAGTTCTAAATTTACTTGTGTATGTCATAGGTCATTGCCAAGTCAGATTGATCCTTATGTATTCAGACAATATAAGCTGCAGTTTGAAGGCAAGTTACCACTTACGCTTTTCACTGGGAACAAGGTAGAAGCCGAGGGGCCTGCACCTGTAAGACTTCTGTTGCTTGATGCAGTTTCCGGGCATCCAGTTAAAGATGGACCCTTGTTATCGAAAAAGGTTGAAATTGTGGTTCTTCAGGGCCATTTTAAGGCTGAGCAATCAGAGGAATGGACCAAGAAGGACTTCTGTGATCATATGGTATCCAAGAGAGATAATAAAGGGTCATTGTTGGTTGGAGAACGTGTGATTACTTTGAACAGTGGGATTGGCTTCGTTGATGATATTTGTTTCATGGATAACTCCAGTTGGGTGAGAAGCAAAATGTTTAGATTGGGGGCTAGAGTTGTAGCCAATGAAGATCAAGTGATGGAAGCAGTGACTAGTCCTTTTCAAGTGAAAGATCGGCGCGGAGAGAGTAAGTGTTTCTCCTTCCTCTCTGCTTCGTATATTTATGATGTTCTTCCTCTAACATTCAAACAAATTTCCTCTTACTGTGAGTCTCTTATTAGTACTCCTACAGTCCTACCTCAAGAATTATCCCATTTGACTTTTTGTGATTTTCGAGAGATATGACTTTAAATGTTTTTATTTTCAAATTCGTTAGAAAAAAAATTATGAAAACTTGATATTCAGAAAATTTACATTGAAATGAATACAACAAGATCCCACTTGAATATATTATTTCTTATAACATGATGAGAATTTATGGTCAAACTTTTAAAACTTTTACTCTATAAATAGAAATGGAGTAATATTTGGAGACTAAGGGTGTACTAAATAGGATTAGACATTTAGTACTTCAGAGAGATCTTTGATGTCAGCTCTGCAAATATAGTTATATGTATTAGTGACACATGAGAGTAGCAACCTCTTTTTCTGAGTATACTACTTAGCAAAAGAAAACAGTCTGACTGCCCAAAATCTTCTTATAGGCAGCTTTGTTACTTGATCATTGTTTTCGGCAGTTGTTTCTGTGTGAAATGACAGTAGTTCACAGTTTTTATTTTTTACCCTAGATATGCCAGGATAACATGAAATTATAAGTTGCTTTTTAAGGATACATTCCAAGATATCTCAATGACTGATGATTATTTGTTCTACAGTCTATCAGAAGCACAACATTCCATCTCTAGATGATGAAGTCTGGCGTTTGTGCCATATAGCAAAAGATGGGAAGATCTGCCAAAGGTTGGAACAAAATCAAATTCGTACCGTGAAGGATTTCATCACACAGTATCACAATGATGAATCCTTACTCTGGAGTGTAATATTACTTCTTTTCTATATCTGGGTTTGAAAGATCTTTATTGCACTTATGGCGTGCTGGACCAAAAAAAATTAAAAAAAATTGTTCTAATCTTTTTGGTCCTGTGTAAATTGTAGATTGTCAAAATCTCGCCAAAGAGATGGAAGGAACTCATTCAACATGCAACGTACTGTGATTCAGCAAACTCTTGCACAAATCCAAATAATTTGGCCCAAACTAGCTTACCTATTGGTTGTACCAGCAACACAATGACCATTCCATGTTCAAATCTGCAGCATTTTGATATAAATGGTAAGGGCATTAGCTCAAATCTTCGATATGTTGTAATCTCAAGAATGTCTCATATTCGTATTCCTAAACTTCATATTTGGAGATAATTGATCACCTGTTTCTGCTTTCTTTCTTTCGTTTTTTTTTTTTTTTTTTTTTTTGTGAAATGGAATTAGATTAAAGCTTAAATAGCATCATTCAAGCTTAGCGGATTTCTGCTTTCTTTGATTGATATCTTTCTGCACATAAGATGAAACCTTGGAAGCTGTATTGATTTTCTCTAATATAAGTGCATTTGCCCATACAGTTCAACAAGAGAATCAAATGTTAGAATCCCATGCAGGGGAGCATAGCCTTCAGCTGGCCGACCAGTCCTTGGCTTTGGATGATTCCTTGTTCGAAAATTTACTAATTGGCTCATCTGATGATGTCTGCCTCCCATCTCAAGGTTACTCTATGCCATGATCTTCTGCAACCATGCTCAATATTCAGGACTCAAGTTGGGTCCTTGATCTGATGGGGGATGAAGACATAGAAATGCTATCCTCGGTCCCTAGTCCAAGTGTTTATGGTTCAAAAAATTCCAACCCCGAAACTGGTTAGTAGGATATTGGACAAGCTTGATGAAGCTGCTATAAAGAAGCGAAAGTTTCCATGGTAGTCAGTAGGCTACTTACCCCGGCCTTGAATAACATTTGAAATCAAATCTTCCAATTGATTATTGTTTCAATTATCTTTTCTATGGTTTCGTATGACTATATTTTGGCACATAGATTAAAATTGTCTCTGATAGTATATATATCTGATAAAATCTAAAGGTTTGATTTGTTCTTGAATGCTCTGCTAAGCCAAATCAAGCTCAAGCTGTTTGTGTTCATCCAACTTGAGCTTATGTCCTTGATTCAGTAATTTATAACACAAATTTATATCTATCCTCTTACTACTCCATGGATCTGAACAATCCCTTGCTGAATAATTTGTTCTCTGGATCGTACAGTGAGAATGGCCAGTTTGGCAACCTTCCATCTTTGGAAGACTCTCCAATCACTCAATGCTACATTCATTCGATACAATGTTCAACTTTCTTGCCTAGCTGTTTCTCAATCAATGGAACAAGACAGTTTCTGTACGGGTGCAAGCTGTATCTGTAAGGTAGGAAGATTGGTCTCTCCCATCCCAAATGTAAGTGTTCACGCTTCAGAGATATCAAAATCCCAAAGGGGGTTGGGTTAAGCTTTGATCTGATGGGAGGATACTAATGACGAAGCTGCCATGAAGAAGGAAAGTTTTCCATGTTACAATCAGTTGACTTCTTGCCCTCGAATATGTGGAAGGACTGGGGTGTGGAGGATGGAAATTTGAGAAGGACTTATCCTTTGATGTATGAATCTTCCTTTTATCTTCTCATAGACTGGTTAATACTTGGTGTGAATTGCCAAATAATGTCTCATTGTGTTGTATCTTGGCTTATTAAATAGATACACACTATGCTTCTAGATGTAATTAGTCTTGCATTGGTTATGTGTTACCTAGCTGCATCACATGAATCTATACAAATTCTCTGTTCTTGACTGCAGTTAGGCACGTTTATGAGCCACGATTTTCATAATCATATCATGTTGTTAACAACTTAGCGTAATCAAATTATGTCTTTCATGGCAGCAAAGAAGTTAAGAACTGTCCAACTTCCTAACCATCCAATAGAAAAATCCGTACTTCTGCAGTTCTGTTGATCTTTGATAACCGTTTTCTTAATTTCGTTACAACTGGGAGTTTTGGTTTTACAACACTACTACTTGTTGATCATTCAAAAGTTCTAGAAGTTCTGTCATCGACGTTGACCTGCTACAAGTTACTTGCTTATTACTTTTCACTCTTGGTTTTAGTATGAGATAATTAATATTATCGGAAAATATATGTTAATATTAGTAAGAGAATAATATTTTTAGAATTGTTTATGCTAAGTTATAATCTTTATGATATTTTATTATGATAGTAATATCTTTTAGAAAGAATGTTTTCTATCTTATGAGCTTAAGTTTTGAATAGAAAATCTAGTTTATTAGATCGTATGAAAGTGTTACACACTTGTAGTTGGTTCTTCAAACGTATTTACTTGGTTTCCTAGATAAAATTCCTTTCTATTTCGTTTGCACCCCTGTTACCGGTTGCAGTATTGTTCAACTATTAGTGTACGCTCAAACCACAATAAAGTTCAAAGCAATTGATTCTAAATAATCCTAAAAATATTATTTTCTTACTAATATCAATATGAAAAATATATCATATATATCTCTATAATAATATAGGTCTGAATTAGTTATCTCATATCTCTATCATAATATAGGTTTGAATAATTACAAAGAGTTGCAATAAGTATTTCAAAAAATTATTGTATATACACCTACTTTATCATTTAATATAACAAAAATTACAAATGGCAATCTTTATCAATTTTAATTTTAATGATAACTTTTGTTATTTCAATGGATCACTTTTACTGTAAATACGATAACTTTATTATATCAATTGTGTATATAAAATAATTTTGTTAGAAAAAATCTATTTTAATTCCAATAAATTGATATTGATTGATTTTTTTTTTTTTAATAATTGAACCATCCTAGTGCTGATTCTATTCGTGACCAAGGATCTTGAGGTCATGAGAAAGGAATTTGGTGGGCCATGGTGTCCTAGCGTTGGTCCCGCGGACAAACAAGCCATGCAGCACGAGCTAACCTACGAGGGTTGTGGTAAATAATAATATTTTATTTTATTTTTTGGCAGGGCTGTCAGCGAGAAGTACGGCCGTCTAGGGCCAAGGGTTCGGAAGGGCCTATAAATTAATTTAAAAATTAGTGTTTAATTAATTTTTTAAAAATTATTAATTAAATTTTAAATAATAATTAGTTTAAAATATTTATAACATTAAATGTTTTAATTTTTGATGAAAATGTGTACCTTTATCCTTAATTCTAATTATCATTCTCTATTTTTTTTTTAATTTTTAAAATTATGTTCTATAAATTATTTTGTTTATGGAGTCTTACAATGAATAAATGAATAAATTTACTCTTTTGTCAATCCAATTGTGTCATTAACTATAAAATATCACAAATTTAAGATTTTTATTTTTAGTTTTTTGATAAAATGAAATCAAAAATTTATCTTGATGGATATTAGATATAATGATAATGATAGGTTTGTATATAGCAACATCTTGGGTATTAAAATATTATTGTGTACTGCATTTATACTCTTTCTGGTATTAAAGTTTGGTTTTTCGAGTTTTGCAAGTTTATTATTTGCTAATATACCTTTAGTATTCAATGGATACACCCAACTATTAGATGTTATAAGTATTCAATTAACAATTATGTAAAGATATCAACAATATTCTACTCTACTTGATTAGTTTGCTTTTAAAAAAAATATTATTTCATTAGTAGATCTTGTGTGTACCTTTTTTAATAATTTTTTTTAATTATTTTTACAATGGTTAAATTATTTTATAGATGAAATTAGTACTATAAACTAAAATAAATATATTCTATATAACCATGCGTTTACTATCCCGAAATGGATTAGGTAAAATTTTACGCGTATAACATAAGGGCCCATAAATATTATTACGCCTAGGGCCTCTAAAATGTCAGAAATGATGTCGTTTTTTTTGGTAAGGGTAAACACTAATTAATATGATGCTATGCAATTGTAAGGTATGAGACTTGCATTCGAGATAAGTCATAGCAAGCTTAGCAATTTACAAGCAAATTAAATGAATTCTCCGTATTTGAATTAGCTTTAGAATGAATTCTCTTATCTATAGTCTTGTCCCAACTTAAATTGAGGGGTAGGCTCGAATATGAGATCCTAATTTAAGGTTATAAGAGTAAGGCTAATATTTGATTTTTTATCTGAGTTAAACACAATATACAATTTGACCTCAGTGTTTTTAGTAATTTAACTTTAGCTGGAATCGGTTGTGACAAGTCACACCATTTTCTTGGTGTTAGAAACCCAATTTAAACAAACTCAAATCCGCTGACAAAAAGACTTGAGATAACACAATAGAAGCTCTTGTAAATACTCCTACAAATCATCACTTTCATCAGCATCACTACCTAAGGATGGCAAGCGCATTAGAGACCTTTAGTGGCCAATCTTATGGAGCTAAGTAGTACAAGAAATTGGGAATACAAACATACACTGCCATATTTTATTTTACGTTCGTTTGCATCCCTCTCTCTATCTTATGGATTTACTATGAATACAAAATCTACTCTTCTTTGGCTCTCTCTCCTCCTTAGCCTCCCTCAAATATTATTATTCGTTTTTCAACAATTCAGCAAATCACGGCAAATCATTCACATCATAATAATAACAACAACCATCATCGTTCCTCAACCCCTTCGCTCGAACAATATGAACAACATCGACAACAAGAGATTTTATGTAAATTAGATAATGCTAACGTCATCAAGGCTGATAGTGATCATTAAGATCAGATGATGGACGATGGTAATGAAGGCTCAGAAGAAAGAACAACGTATTACGATGGATCTGAGATGCCCCCAACCTGCACCAAGAAAACCAATGTCTCAACTCATGAAATGACGTCGCCCCTCTCACTGAACGCTCATCCAGTTCTCTCCAAAAGACATGAAATTGCTATTTCCACCCCGTCCCGTTCTTGTAAAGGATAAAGACACACTCTTGCATATTGATGATAGTAGTAATGACTTGGCTGAAAATATTACAAATATAACTAATTGAGATAATAAATTCAATACTTGAGACCTCTTTAAAGGATATACCTTAAATCTTTATTTGTATATTTGAGATAATAAATTCAATGCATGGGATCTTTATTTGTATAACTGAGATAATAAGTATAATACATAAGATCTTTATTTGTATACCTGAAACTTTTATTTGTATAACTGAGATAATAATTTCAATACATGAGACCTTTAATTCTATAACTGAATGAAATCATAACTTGTATACGAATGATATACTTGAGATATTTATTTGTATAACTGATATAATAAATTCAATACCTGAGACCTTTATTTATATAATTGAGATAATAATTATAATACATGAAATCTTTATTTGTATACATGAGACATTTATTTGTATAACTGAGATAATAAATTCAATACCTGAGACTTTTAATTATATAGCTGAAATCATAACTTGTATACGAAGGATCACCTTACCTAAATGAGCGCGGGATGACCCTTTATACCTTATCAATGTTACACCACTCGACTAATGTGACGAACTCGGCCAATATTTCCAGATTTATCTTAGCTTAGTTATTATACATACATAGATCTTATGAAAAAATTATCAAGATCGATCATTCAAGTATGGGGTATTGTCAAACTCCCTATATCATCTTTTTTTTGCCCCATTTTCCATTTTGGCCCGTCCCTCTAAAAACTGCTCCATTTTTTTAGAAAAAATTTTATTTTGAATTGTTCCTTTCAAAGATAATACATTGGCTAAATTTAAGTTGACATCCAAACGTCCAAACTCCGGACACGAATCATTAACGAAACGAAGACAAATAGAAGAAGCAAGTGTACGTGCGACTGTAATTTACTTAGCCGACTAGACCCCGCCCTCTCTTTAGAAAGCTCCAATCATATTCAAACCCCCACTTTTTTTTTTTTTTTTTTTTTTTTATTGTTTTGCTGGAAGTAAACTAGAAGAAATGAATAGTAAAGCCCTTGAGAAAATGAAAGTACAACTGCTGACGTGCTTGATAGTCTCACTTGTGGCACCCTTGTCTTATATTTGAACCCCTTAAGAATAATAGTTTAAGTAATGAATCTTGTATCTGACGCTTATTAACCAAACATAACGTCGCACAGTACGCGTACAATGTTATTTGCACAATCAACACAAAAATGACCCAATTTTGAACCCCTTTGACAATATGTTAACCCATGAAAGAACCCTTACTTTTTGGCCATTGTAATAATATTATGACTTTATTACTCTCAACGACGTCCACGTAACTTCACGACAGCTTCCACCCTATTGCGTCTCACTTCATTCATCTTTTCTCCTACAGGCATCTACTCTCTGTGCTCTTCTAACCTGTATAAAATGCCGTCATTTAGAGCCGCTTCTAGTTATTCTCAAACACTACAAAATCAATCTCTCACACCCTCGGCGTCTATTAGTTTGAGATAGATACACTGCTACTATTGTCGTCCAATGAAGAACTCGGTAGGTGAGAAGGCAGCTCAACCTCAAAACCAGCCCCTTAAGCTCACAAAGTAAGTAATGTTGCCTGCTTACTTGGTATTTTATATTAATACATACTTTATAATTGGTCTTAGTCACATAAACATTACTAGTAATCGCACTGAGGTTAACATGGTTTGATCTATAATATGGTGCCTTTTTATGAGCGTATTGACATGTGCAATTTATTCACTCCATGTTTACTCTTACAAGGGTATATTTGGTATTTTGAGCAAAACGTGGGAGTCATTGGGAAATATACGTGAATTATTTTCAATTTTTTCATATATTACTCCCCCTCTTCTTGATTCTTGCCCCATTTTTATTTATAAAGTTAAAGTTTAAAAATTTTGATCATAAATCTTCATCATGTTATAAGAAATAATATATTCAAGTGGAATCTTGTTGGATACATCTAAATATAAATTTTTAAAATATTAAGTTTTTATAAGTTTTTGTTTTACTGATTTGGAGATAAAAACGTTTAAAGTTGTGTATTGGAGACCACGAAGTTAAATGGAGCAAATAATTAGGCATAGAGAAAGTATTTGATTGTTTATTGCTTAAATGTAATTCTATAATATACTTTGTGTACCAGGTATTTGTTTAAGGACAAGCTATGGCTGCAAAAATATTCTGCACTATTGGAGAATAAATTCCGGAAAACGGTACCACTTTTTGGATCCCTTTGTAACTTTTGATGACATCTTTTTCTATGTTTAGATGAGATTGATTATAGTGATATCAGATTCTCATGTTGTTGATTACGCTTTCCTGTCCAAGAATTTTATGTACTTTTCATGATGCAACTTGACTATATGTGGTAGTACTATGATTAGTTCATCTCAAGAAAAGATTGCGATTTAGTCCTAATTCATGTGAGCTCGTCCTTTTCAAAGAATCAAGGACACATCATGTCATTATATTTTGGTAGAGTGGACTATCACTTTTATTTGATTGAATTGCTGGAGAATAAACATGGAATCTGTATGCATACTGCCTCCCAATCGTTACTTTCTTATACCATTCATCCTTGTTAGGAATATTAATAATAGTCACATTCACATATGTTTTCTCATGGGAGCATATTATATTGTTGGCTTACTGTTTACGATTAATGTGCCTAATGTTACTGTACCTAATATCGTTGTAATTATTATATATGTTGACGTACTTTCTATTATGTTTTAAAATAATTATTTTATAATAATAATAATTTTTATATAAAAAGTCAAATAGAGGGAGTATACGAGACTAATGTAATAATCAATTTGTTTAAAAGTGGGTCATGTATTTGTGTGGTGTCAATCAAACACAGGCTATTGAATTTTGAATTTGTTAATATGAATAGGTCCGAGAGGAAGCAGACCTTGCAATTGAACGCTCACTCAACTCCGGCTCAAGGTCAGTTTTTTCTCTCAAGTTGTCTCAATGATTTTATATTTTTCTTTAGAGATATTATCTTGTTAATAACATAAATACTATTGTTATTTGTGGCCCCTCTACAGAATAATAATTGACCTTTTAAAGTTTTGTTGTTATGTCCTCAAACTTGTTTGATTTCTCTAATATCATTCGACTTCATTAGGAATTTATCTAAACTAACATTTAGCAATAGAAGAGCATATATCTTCAAGTTTTTGTTTCATTGCTTGGTTTAATTTTTCATTGCTTAGTTTGGGTATGGTTTGGGATATGGTGCACAAATTAGACCTTCTAAATTCATAATATAAAAAATTATGAAAATTTGGTGTTCTAAAAATATACACTGAAATACATTAAATAAGATATCATTTATATATATTATTTGCTATAATATAATTAGAATTTATAATCAAATTTTTTAAATTTAAGCTGTAAAAATAAAAATATAGCTAATACATAGAGACGAAAGGAGTAATAAATTGTATATTATAAAATTTATAATATTATAAACAAGGTGGGAGGGGACATTATAATATACTACTATACTAGTAATGGTTCTCTCCTTCGAGATAGAACATAGAAGGCTGCTTTACTTGCTCATTTTTATCAGGGTTAGTTTATTAGTTTGTTTGCTCGGCTATAATTTCAGATCTGGGCTCTAATTTAACTTCATTCCGTAGGCCATTGCCAGGTCTGATTGAGCAATCTGGAAGAAAATATAAGCTGCAGTTTGAGAGAAAATTAACTAACAAACTATTTACTGGGAACAAGGTAGAAGCCGAGGGGTCTTCCCCTCTTAAAGTACTGTTACTAGATGCAGTTTCCGGGCATCCCATAAAAGATGGTCCCTTATCGTCGAAAAAGGTTGAAATCGTGGTTCTTGAAGGTCATTTTAATGCCGAGCAACTGGAGGAATGGACAAACAGAGACTTCTGCTCACATATGGTGTCTAAGAGTAGGAACAAAGGATCATTGTTGGGTGGGGAATGTATGATTACTTTGCACAATGGGGTTGGCTTTGTTAATCATATTTTCTTCTTGGACAACTCCTGCTGGGTGAGAACCAAGATGTTTAGGTTGGGAGCAAGAGTTGTGGCCGAAGAAGACCAAGTGATGGAAGCTGTGAGTAGTCCTGTCAAAGTGAAAGCGCGGCGTGGAGAGTGTAAGTGTTTCCCCATCCTCTTTTTTGTATATTCTTAAAGCCTGTGCTACTATGTGTGATGCTCACTCGTCTATAACATTCAACTGAAGTTCCTACTAAACAGCATTAATAAAGCTTCACTGTTCTGTAAAGTTTCTTGCTGAAGTAGCAAACTAGCAACCCCATTTATCAGTCTATACCACTCGGCAAAAGAAAACAGCTTGACCTTCCAAAATCTTGGTAATGGCGGTATTGTTGCTTGATTGATTTTGTCATGGTTATACCTATACGAAATTACATAAGGTCACCCTTAATGCCTGCATAACATAGCACGAGATAGTATATTTTGCTTTCTAAGGATACTTACCGAAATTTGGGGGTTGTTGATTATATGCTATGCAGCCTATGAGAAGCACGATATTCCATCTCTAGATGATGAAGTTTGGCGTTTGTACGGGATAGCAAAAGATGGGAAGATCTGCAAAAAATTGGAAGAAAATCAAATTTATAAAGTGAAGGATTTCATTACAAAGTATCAAACTGATGAGACTTTACTCCGCCGGGTAAGATTCCTAACAAAAATTTTTTATTGCTAGCTTCTAGTGGTTTTCAGGGTATGAACAACTCAACCTACTTTTATCTGTATCACTTGTAGATTGTTGGAGACTCTACAAAGAGGTGGAAGAAAGTCATTCAACATGCTAATTCCTGCTTTTCAGCATATGCTGGCTCAGAAACGAATAACTTGGCCCAAAATAGTATCCCTTTTGGTAATACCATCAACCCTCTCACCATTTCATACTTTTATCTGTTCACTTGTAGATTGTTGGAGTCTCTTCGAAGAGGTGTAAGAAAAATCATTCAACATGCCAATTTCTGCTTTTCAGGAAGTGCTGGCTTAGATATGAATGACTTGGCTCAAAATAGTATCCCTTTTGGTAATACCATCAACCCAATCTCCATTTCATTCCCGGATCTGCAGCAATTTTGTGCCCCTGGTAAGTAGCATTAGTTAAAATCTTTTTCACAGAATCTATTTTACAGTGTCATTGCAAGGGACACTTTCTTATCTCTAAAACTGTTAAATCACTCATTTTCTGCTATCTTTGATTAATATCTTTGATAAAGATAGAAACCTTAGATTCTCTCTATTGATATTCTCCAATGTAAATTTATCTGTCCACACAGTTCAACAAGAAGTGCCGGCTGTCCGATCCATGGCTTTGGACAATGCCTTGCAGGAGAATTCATATATTAGCTCACTTGTAGATGCTGGCCTTCCATCACTAGGTTACTCTGTGCCATCTTCTTCCACCACTATGCTCAATGACGAGTCAATTTGGAATTTTGATCCGCCTATGTGGGATGCAGGCGTGTGAATGTTTATGATTCAGAAATTGCAAACCCTGAAATTGGTACACAGAATATTGGTTAAGCATGTTGAAGCTGCTAATGAGAAGCAGAAGTTTCCGTGTTACTGTCATTAGGCTTCCTACCATAGCCTTGAAATATTTGGAAGGTCAGGAAGCAAGGAAGAAAGGGACCTGAAATCAACATTTCCTCGCCTGTTTAATTCTTTTCATCTGTCAGTATATTCCCGAGATATATCAGTTCCTTGATCCAAATTTTAATTGTCCTGTCATGTCAAATGAAGTTCAAGTTGTTGTGTTCTTCCAAAACTTGTTTTTAGAACTTGAAATCAAGGTCTTTTGGGCTCAACATTACTACTTGACTCTTTTTGCAAAGTATAGGTATGCTTGACCTCAAGACAGACTTTACAATCAGTTGTCAAAATTAAGTAGTACGAAGTATGTTGTATGATTATTGGTTCATTTCGTAAGGTATAATACATAGACAAAAAACTCACTTTGGATTTGTAAATGAAAACAACCATATTAACGATGTGATAGTCTTGAAGTTTTAAGCCTATTTTTACATGTAAGTATCTCATTCCGATAAATTAAGAGAGATGGGAGGTTATTCCTTTCTTATAAATGTAGGAATAAGATTGATAACAAAAGAAAAACTTATTTGAAAATCGAAAACGTTGCGGCGTGAAGAATCTGGCATAAAGTCGACCTCTTGACAATCGACTCCCAGGGGTACACGACTTTACCCAAACTGTGTAGTCCGTAAGGGTGAATTGAGAATTGCACTAATACAATGCCCGAAAGTGTTTGTGAATATTTTTTGAGAGGAAAATACAAAAGCTCAATGGTGACGGTTTTTCTAAAGGACCTCAAAATGAGAAAGGAAGGTAGATTTATAGAATATTTAGGTTTAAGAGGGAGGAAAGTCAGACCGAAATTTAAGGCTTAATAATGTAACGTTGTCATAATCAGTTGAGCGAATTAAGGGAATGACAAATGCAATAACGGTTACAATATCGGCATAACGATTACAATATCGGCAAAGATAGCGTGGTTGTTATTACCGTGTAAAAGATTTTGACCAAAAAATTAGAATCATGTATAAAACCCCGTCACGCCCTCGCACATGTTACGAACACGAACCGAACCGGGCCGGAAAGCGGCCACGCGCGAGGTTTCCCATTTCTAGCCCATACTACATGTTCAACAATAGCAAATTGAACTCACCTATATAAATTGAACTAAACTCCCTCAACTCATTTATATGGGACACATAACAGTATAAGTTAGGAGCATTACTCTTTTAAAGCAACACTTAAGAGTATACCTATACATCTCCAACAATAAATGTACAGGGTCCAGACTCGTATCTATCAATCAAATAAACGGGTTTAGAAATTTAGGAAGTTTTCAAGTGCGTTAACTTCAGCTGTATCAGAAGTTTAGAAGTGTCAAGCCACCGCATCCATTTTCTGACTTTTCACTGAATTTTCAGTTATAAACTTGCAACTCATGGGAGCTTTTTTTATTTTATTTTTATAAGTTAGGGTTTTTTGGCGGCCGCCATGGTTTACGTACACAAATTTTGACACGTGTAAAGTCAAGTAGTTCTTTATATATACCTATGAAAAAGAGTTAAGAAGAACAATTTTAGAAGCTTCTAGAATTCCAAGCATATTTTAGGCATTCAAATAGATGAAGGATAGATATAACCCATATAAAGTTTTTTTTTACTTGACATTTAAGAATTATGTAGGTATAGCATTTATCAGAATGTTATCATCAAATTATTCGGAAATGAAAATTTTCAAGAATTCGTATTAAGGAGAATATTATGATCCAACTTTTAAAATTTCTCTTTGCATTATTAAGTTTGAATTTGAGATTTTCCTAAAAGAAGTCCTTCTTAGTTTGAGAAGTATCTCTTTAGATGAAGAGCTCATTGTAATACATTGTGAAACAATTCAAAACTCTTTAATTTACATCGGTTAAAAAAAACTCCCTACTAAAACATCAAAATCTTATTGAATTAATTCATACTTGTGTTATGTTTATGATCGAGGGAGAACACTTGTATATTGAATGATCAAATGCCTTTAACAAGATGTCATTATGGTGGACTGACTCATGCCTCGTCACTTGGCGGGGTAGGACTATGTTATTCATGTTAGCCCATAGTCTAACAAGGCCCACGTCTTTAGTGAACCGAGTCATGTTATGCTATGTGTTGGCTCATTGTTTTATTTTTAAATGTGCTTATTAAAATCAAGAAAAATTAATTTAAGACGATTTAAAATTTATTGTAAGATATAATAATAATAATATTTGTAATAATCTCTTCTAATAATAATGTTAAAAATAACGACAACAATAACAATATTAGCGTGCCTGGGGGCCGTGCTTTAGGCCAAGTTGTATCAAAATTAAAATTTTAAAATAAATAATATACCAAAAAGCTATTTATAAAATATATCTTTTATATATATATATATATATATATTTTTTTTTGCAATGGAATACATATAAAAGAAAACATAACTTGACACTCATTATAGCTGTAGTTGCTAGATTATATACTTTACTCACAAGCATTCTAGACACTTTAAAATACGAGAAAATTAAAAAGAGTTTCTATTCTAAATTTTCCACTTTTTATTTTTAGATTTCTCAATTTATTTGCTTCATTTTTATTTTTGAAAATACAACCTAGCTACCACTTAAATATCAATTGTACTCCTAATAACTCTCATTATTTTTTTCTATTCTTTTGTAAATTTATCTAAAAATGCATCTATGCACCTACATGTACTTAAAAATATAGGGCAATTTACAAAAAATCAGCTTGTTAAAAAAACTACCATATAAATTTTTTTTATGAAAAACTATGATATAAAATTTTTAATTGCTCGAGACCACCACTTAATGGTTTTTTGGCATTAATATGTTTTTGCAGGGTTGATTTCTAAAAGCAGGTTGCAGCAATATTTAACATTGTAATTATAAAATTATTATTAATAATTATATTATCCTAATTACACCTTAAACACAACTCTAGTTACAAAAATAATTCCTTTCCCATTAACATTGAGCTCCCAATTTAAATAAATACTTGTAATTTTGGAGAATTTTGTAGTTTATCCTCTTTAGTATTGTCGAATATGGCTTAACCTAAATTTGGTTAGGTTGTGGTCCAATTTTGGTAATTCAAGAATGCAGAGGAGTAGGTTGTGCAAAATTTACCTCTTATGCTTCCTACTTAAATAGTTAAATGGGATGTTGACTTCCCGGTAGTTACCAAGTTTAATTTTGATGCAACCTTCAATTTTAGATTAGTAGGTTTCATGTGAAAGAAATCAGTAAAGAAAAAAATTAGTTGAGCCAACACGTGTCATTCAAGTGATAAGTCAACCCTGTAAAATCATGTCAACGCCCAAAAAACCGTACAATTTGAATTTTTATATGATTATTTTTCACATAATTTTGTACATGATATATGAAGTTTTTATATGATAGTTTTTTTTTTCGTAAATTACTAAAAAAAATTATTCGAACAATCATAGTGTGACGTGAAAAATCTGTACAATTTGGGAGGAAATATTTTAATAAACATTACAAAAGAACAAAAAATCAGTGTATTGATGCGACAGCCGACAAGTGCGGGGTCCACTAACTTCGTTTTCTCTAGAGATGGCCAGTGGGCCGGTTCAGCCCGGCCCAGCCCCAGCCCGGCTCGAACCAGCCCACCAGCCAAGCCCGGTTCGGCCCGTCCAAAACGCGGGCCAATTTCGAATCCCGATTTTCCAACCCTAACCCGTTTCGATTCGGTTCGTGAAAAAATTCGGTTCGGCCCCGTATTCGATTCGATTCGGCCCACCAATTCGGACCGGCCCGGCCCGCCTAAATCTAGCCGTTGTGATTTGCCCTATAAAAACACCACCAATTCGGTTTCCATCCTCACCAAATTCTCTCTCAATCTTTCAATCTCTCAATCTTTACTAATTACAATTAGCTTAATTATTAGTGCTAATCTTCTTAATTACTCTCTTAATCTTCATTAGTTATCTTAATTAGTTGGTTTATTATTCTTAATTTAGTTGTTTATTACTTCAAATCCTAAAAGAAAATGGATTCAAGAGGTAGATTCAGTGTAAGCAGTTCTTTCGATGATACTGCGGAGTTTGCTCAAAACTTGGAGCAACAACTTTTCGGTACTCCGGGTACTCAAATTCCTCAAATTCCGGAAACTCCAACTTCTCAGATGCGTCCTCCTTCTTCTACTCCACAAGGTAACTCTTAAACTTCTAATTAATGAATGTTAGATTATTTGATTATGTTAGATTAAGTTCTTGATGTTAGATTATTTGATTATTTGATTATGTTAGATTAAGTTCTTGATTATTTGGTTGATTATGTTAATTGATTAGTTATGATATATTTGGTTGATTATGTTAATTGATTAGTTATGATATATTTGGTTGATTATGTTAATTAATTAGTTAATTAACTTGTGAAGGTGAAGGTGGTGATGATGGTGATGGTGATGGTGATGAAGGAGTACCTGAGTCTACTCAATGTAGAAAGAAATCTTCCAAAGTATGGCCATATTATGAGAAGGTCCTACTGACCGATGCTTCTTCCAAATGGAGGAAATACATGTGCTATTGCTTGGTATGCAAGCAATTAGGAAAGAAGCCAATAGCCGCTTATTCATGGAAGACCGGTTATGGGACGGGAACCTTATCCCGTCACTTGACCGGGGTACACGGAATAAACCTCGATGCAACTGAATCTGCAGGAGCAGCTGAATCTTCAACTCAGACACAACTACACGGGTATATGGGTTCCATGCCCGGAGGAGGTAGGCCTTTTATGTATAATCGAGATAAAATGATTGATGAAATGGCTAATTTTGTCATTGCTGACGAATTACCTTTTAGCTATGGTGAGAGTCTAAACTTTGAGCATTTCACTAGAACCACTTTACAACATGCTTATAGACGTGTCCCTAGGAACACGCTTAAACGCCATACCCAAACTGCTTATTATAAATATAGAAGTAGTTTAATAGAAATGTTTCGCACTTTTAACGGTCGTGTTAGCCTAACTAGTGATACATGGACCTCTTGTTTTGGTGAACCTTTTCTTTGTGTAACCGCCCATTGGATTGATGATGAGTGGTATATTCAAAAACGAATCATTTGTTTTCAAGCTATGGAGGAGAGACATACCGGATACAACCTTAAGGTAAGGATAATAGACTGTCTTAAAACCTTTCATTTACTTGATAAAGTTTTTTCCCTTTCATTAGATAATGCTTCAGCGAATACAAAATGTATAGATTATTTGATATCCGAACCAAGCTTAAAGTTGATAAACAGTGGAGAACTATTACATGTTTGTTGTTGTGCACATATTATGAACCTCTCGGTTCAAGAAGGTTTAGCTGAGTTAACTGACTTGCTTAACCCTATTAGGAGTGTAATTAAATGGATTAGGATTACGGCCTCGGTTAGGAGGAAGTACATGGCCTTGTGTAAGGAAAGAGGCCTTAGGAAGAAGCAATGGAGTCTAGATACACCGACCCGTTGGAACTCCACATATAAATTGTTAAAAGAAGCCATTAAATACCGTGAGATTTTGACAATTATTTATAACGAAACCCGAGCGAGTCCCGATGAACTTATTACTGATTTCCATTGGAATACCGCAATTTACATCCGTGACATTTTAGCAGCTTTTGACCACGCAACCAAAATTTTCTCTTACGTTTACGACCCTAACATCCATTTAGTTATATTAGAGTGTGTTACCATAGTTAGCACTCTTACCGAGCATTTCAACATCCTTCAAATTAGTAGTGTAATTACTAGTATGCTTAATAAATGGTATAACTACTTTAGTGAATTTCCCGTCATATATGGTATAGCTTCTATTCTTGATCCCGGGGTCAAGACTGTAGGTTTAGAAAACTGTTTAGAATTTTATTATAACGCTTTAAGTTTACAATACGATGTCAATGCATAAATAGAAAAATGTAAAAATGTTTTAGCTAGTATATATGATCATTATGCTTCTTTTTATACAACGTCCGAAAATGTATCTTCTTCTAGTGGAAGTTCCGCTACGCGATGGCAGCCAATACTTGGTAGAATTTTAAAAAAATCAAAAACATCGGTTTCTTCTTCTTCTTTACTTTATGTTATTAACGAATATCTTTCTTACCAACATGAAACCGATGCTAATTTTTCAATTATTAAGTGGTGGCGTGAGCACGAAAAGCAATTTCCCATTTTGGCGAGAATTGCAAAGGATATCCTTGCAATTCCCGCCTCCTCTATTGCTTCCGAGTCTGCTTTTAGTGCAGGTAGACGTGTTCTTGACGAGAAGAGATCCCGCTTATCTCCCGAAAGCATAGAAATATGCGTTTGTAAGAAAGATTGGGATCAGGCGGAGCGGAGGACCCAAGGATTGAGGGAGGAGGACAACGACGAAGACGATCCTTGGATGACGATGGACACAAGCGAATCAAGCGACAACCCAGGAGGTGAAGGAGGTTCGGGGTCTGTCCCTGATTAGGCTAAGTACAACCACACAAGCACCCCTACAGGTACGTACCAGAACTACGTGGGCTTTGATTCCTTCGGGATACGTAGGCAACTTAATTCTGAAAATCAATATTTAATTATTGAATTAAATTTTGATTTTCTAAATTAAGTGCAAGCCCTTAATATGAAATATGATTTAGTTTACTTATTTTAGTATATGAAATATGAAATATGAAATTTTGATTTTAGTTTACAGATTTTAGTACATGAAATATGAAATTAAATTTAAAATATAAAATATGAAATATATTTTATTTGATTTTCTAAAAAGTGAATTAGTTCATTTATTTGAAATATTTTAGATTTTCTAATGCGTAAATATGAAATTCGGTAAATATACGTAATTAGTTTAATAATACTTAATTAAAAAAAAAATTTTAAAAAAAATATGTAATTCGGTTCGATTCGTTTTGTGATTCGGTTCGATTCGGTCAAGATTCGGTTCGATTCGGTCACGATTCGGTTCGATTCATTCACGATTCGGTTCGATTCGGTTCGTGATTCGGTTCGATTCGGTTCATGATTCGTTTTCGATTCGGTTCGATTCGGTAACGAATCGGATTCGCCCGACCCTAGCCCGGTTCGGACCGGCCCGCCCCCTTGACCGGTCCGAATCCGGTCCCCACCCCCCAGCCCGGCCCGGTGCAAGGCCCGGCCCAGCCCAACCGGACCGGCCCACTGGCCATCACTATTTTTCTCTCCTCCAAAAGTCAAAGAAACCCTCCTTTCTTCTTCCTTGACTGTGACTTCATCAACCAGCAACAGTGGCAAATGGTGTTATATTTTTGCCAGTTACCGAAACTCCGAAAGTCATTGCTAATTTAGACTACAAATAACTACTGAAGTGTGCTCGGTTAATAATAGTTACAATGATAAAATAAAAAAAAAAAAGTGTGGATTAAATAAAATACTACGGAGTACTACATTTCATTGAAATTTCAAGCTTCACCCAACTCTTGTGCCTTTAAAAACTAGATCGGAGACAGTAGTTGCTCACATTCTCTCTACTCTTCACTTCTTAAAATTTTTCATTTTCCACTTGTCTGGGTACATGGCGTCCGGATTCGAGTAAGTCAAAATCTTTGAGATGCAGCGCTTACATTATCAATTAATTTATGCATTAAGTACGAGTATTATTACTATTAATTAATATAATTAGAGGGGTGTTAATTTCGAGACCCTGATTTCTGGGGTGTGTTGTTCTGTGTTGTGCAGCTGCTGTTGTAACGTTGCTGAAAACTTGAATAAGGATAAACTTGTTCAACAGATTACCCAACTCAACTCCTCACTGAAAGAGGTATTTGTTGGTTGATTTCAGTTTTCTTTTTCTTTTTTTGTTTCAAGTTTTGACCTTTTTTTTAGGAAGAATGATTCCATTTCTTTTTTTCTTATACAAAAAAAGTTACTAATTTGGGTTGTGTGCTTTAATTTAATGCTAATAGCTTCAGAAGACTTTGAATCAAGTACTTCCCTTTTTGCCTCAATTGCAAAATCTTGTGCTGCCTCCAAATACAAGGTACTGTACTCATTACTATTCAATTTTCTTTGCTCTATTTTCAATCGTACTAATCATGTATACCAATACTCGAGCTATACTTATGCGCTTATGCCTCTGATCTTAATAGGCTGGTTAGTCTTGTAAGGTTGTAATTTAGTCAGCTCCTGAGGTGCGATCCACGTGACTGCTCTTGTCCTGGATCATTGGGATAGTAGTTTTTTTTTTTTTTTTTTTTTTGGAAATTGGGGTCTTGTGATTTTATCAAGTACTTGGTAATTGTTACTATATAGTATGTGCACTTAATAACATAGATTATGGTATGGTTTCTCCATTGTTTTCCATTGAGCTATAATCTATGAGTTATGACAGCTTACAAGATCTGAGGTTCAATTCTAGACCTGCCAAACCCGGCTTAACCCCAGTCATCCTACTTGAAATTGCCCGACTCATCCTAAAACTATAGCTAAAATTCTGTATTTTAGTACTTGTGCAGTCTGATCAAATGAATTATTTACTTGCTTCTGGGATATGAGTTTAATAGAATCGACCTGAACAGAATCTCTCAGATGATATGTTGCACACTCATCAGCATCTACATTTAAACGGTAGATGAGTATTTCGAAAAATACTAGTCATTGTCTCAAATATGGGGATGAGTTTCAGTGGGATCAATAGTGCTTTATTTTTTTCATTGTTGCTAAATTTTGATAATATGAAATATTTTGCATTTTCTCATTGTTTTTTGGGCTTGATTCAATTGATTAGTTCTAGACTCCTACGCTCCCAAAACAGTCGAGACACCCCTGCAAATCTGCAATTAATAGTATAAGGTTTGACCTTGCTGCAGTTCATTGCCTCATCAAGTTGAGTCATCTGCATCAAGGAACTTTGAGTTGTGCTTTAAGGGTTATATACCTGATGAACTGTTAACTAAGAACAAAATAGAAGATGAGGGCGCATCACTTGAAGTAGAATTGCTGGATGAGTTTGGTAAAAGAGTAGAAGTTGGTCCTGATTCTTGTGCGACGATTAAGTTTGATGTTCTTGATGGTGACTTTGAGGTGGACGATGGAAATTATTGGACAGAGGAGGATTTCATAAAAAATGTAGCTAGACCAAGGAAAGATAGAGGGTCACTACTGAAGGGCAAGAACAAGGTTTCATTGAGTGGAGGGGCTGCTAGAGTTCGTGGAATTTCTTTCACGGATAACTCAAAGTCGATAACGACAAATGGATGGGTCAGGTTAGGGGCTCAAGTCACAGCAGGTCTTCCCTCTGGGGGGTTTGTAAGGTCAGCAGTGAGTAAAGCATTTCAGGTGAAAGAAAACCGTCTAAAATGTAAGTTTACCTCTCAGTAGTCATTACACAGTTTTGAACTTGGCATTTTGTTGCCATCTTATATCCAATTGCTTACATACTAAGAAGTGTAAATTATCTTGCATATGGCTTCCGTCTTTCTTTGCTGTTTGGAGACTCTGAAAAGACATACACATAGCAGATACTTTATAGGAGTACTGCCTTTTAAATGGGAAGTTTATGTAGTTAGCAGATACTTTATAGGAGTACTGCCTTTTAAATGGCAAGTTTATGTAGTGTTGATTAGGAATTTTCTTATCTATGCAGCTGATCGAAAGCATCAAACTCCGTCTCTAGAAGATGATTTATGGCGTTTGAAAAATATAAACAAAACTGGGGCAGTTTATCGCAGGGCGCTGGACAAAAATGTCCGTACAGTAAGGGATTTTCTTCAACTTCTTCACACTGATGAAAAGAAGATGCAAGATGTAAGGACTATTTTCTTTGTTATACATGCTAATTGCTAGACATCATTACTGGTGAAAGGTCTTATGTAGTTATGATCTGGTGATGGTTTGACTTTTTTGTGTTGCTTCTCAAAATCAGATTCTTCTTGTAAAGGGAACAAAGTGGGATGAAATAGTACAAAATGCTGAAGCATGCAAGTTAACCAACAAGCGTTATCGGTACTATGATTTTGCTTCAGGGGATGATCTTATATTAGACTGTGTCTTCAACATCGAAAAGGTTACATTCATGGGTCAGACAAGCCAGATTTATGCATCCCTTGATTCTTCCCAGAAGGTAAACAGCGTGTTGTCTATGATTTTGTTTTTTTGATTGGAAGGAAAGAGGGGAGGGGGGGAGGTACCAAGTAATATGAACTTTTGAATTTCATTTTCTACTTGGGTTTTTCTATTCATTTTGCAGGAAAAGGCTGGTAAATTAAGGCAAGCTGCATATGAGAAACGAAATGTGCTTGGAAGTTTCGATGACTCTACCAATCAGGTATCAGTTCAATCAGGATTTCCAGGACATACACACCCCTTTTGTGTTCAACTACAGGAACTAGAAGAGCAAGAGCAACAACCAGCAGCAGCTTTACCTCCAAGTGTAAGCGGGCTCTGGGGAAGTATGGATACAAATCTTTCATCTGAAAGTTTAGGAATTAAATTACCTTTGCAGTATCCCGAAACCACAGTACCAGATCAAGGTATGTACAAATCACTACCAAAGAAACACAGAACATAGTCGAACATTTTCTGGATAAAATTGAAATTATGGAGTATGAAATAACCAAGTGATTTGGTTTTTATGTATAATGAATGCCTTCTTCACTACTTGATGTTTGGTACTAGCACCCTATTCTCTTAATTTACATTTAACGCTTTGAGCAAAAGACATATACATCACTCCTATGCACTAGTTTTAGAATCCCACGAGGCTTAAAGCACACTGTGGAGAGAGAAAATACGCCTCACTTCATAGATACTGGTCTTTTTTATATGGAACTTGCCTTTAGAGATGAGGTTGATACGGATCTTTGTCTCTGATAAGCTCCTTGCTTTCCTGTTCCTGTGTACCCAATCAGTGGTTGATAAGCAATTATTCAAACTTCTCAGGAAAGAAAAAGGAATCTATGTAGGAATGATGACACTAGGTGTCTTCTCTATATAGGAAGAAATAAAGAACAAATCCACATTAGGCTCAGACCTTACAGAGTCAATTCTGTGAAATTTTACTTCAACTATATATTGCAAACACAGACTTGCTCTAATAGAGAGAAAGTTCATCTTGTTCCAGGAATGTGCATGGTACCAAGTCTATTCTATGATGATGTTCTTTCTTGATTTTGTTTTAGAATATTATTCTTTGTAATGACTGACACTAATCCTTCAAGTTACAGACAATTTGCAGCAAAACACAAAATCTACTACACCAGCGCTCTTTTCTGCTGGTGTATCTGGGGTAAGTTAGCTACTTAACTTTATCATCAATCCATTTGGATAAAATATCTCACTAGACAGAAAAACTGTGTATATGAGAGTGAATTTATAGGATGTGGAACTTTGGAATTGATGTGGCCGAATACTTTGTTCAGTTGTGCACGATTATGACACTGTGTCTACTATACTCACATCCTTGCACAATTATGGACGATAAATTGATATCCTTTTGGCGTAAATGATTGATAGGGAAACAACCTAAGTCTTCCAGATGAAAACTTGCCTCTACATCTATCAGATTATAGGCCAGAGTCACAGATACTGTCGCCACCCGAAACCGTTGGCCCAGCTCTATATCAAACTCCCAGTATGCAGTTTTATCAAGGTATGGAAAACCTGAAGGTAACAGGGTTTTCTGAATTCTCTCTGCCTTCGGAATTTGGTGTCTGGGTTTGGACATAGATTTTGGACTAGTCCTCAATCAAGGTTAATGATTGCTTGTTTAAGCACAACAGTTTTGAAAGCACATATCTTATTCCTCACTATCAATGGGGTTGGCCTTATTCATCCAGGTAAGCCGATGGAGCATGTGAATGGCTTTACAAGGCTGGAGTCTTTCTTTCTTGAAGATGGCTGGCATCTAGAAGCACTATTAGAAGATACAAATTGGGATCCATTATCTAAAGGATTTTCTAGCAGCACTCAGCAAGAGGAGAGGAACGATGTTCCTGATGTTTCAAGACTTCCAACCCATAAACATGTTACCAGTAAGCTAATAGCCGCATGTTATGTGACAAAAGCTGCTGCTATGTTTATGCTTTCAGTTCAGCAAGATGTAAACGTCCTTAAAAAGAAGCGAAAGCGTCAATGACACCATCATTTCTCAGGCTTATTGTATAGTGCTATACATCTATATTTGTATAATATCTTCAAATCTTTTAGTTAAGTATATGTTTTCTGTTTCGAACTCGAGAACTTATGGCAAGACAATGTACATATATTGCTCTATGTTAGAGCTCTAACGAGATTGGAAAACATTTTGTTTACTAAAAACATTGCTGGTGTACATAGTTGTATGAATTACTGTGTTTTCTAATTCCTGCAAGAGATGCATGTTGTAGTATACTCTGGAACATGAAAACCTTAAACTTGAATAGTCTTGTTACTCTTGTATGGCTGGATGATTATGCAAGTAGGACAATTTAGCAAAAGCACAGGTTTTCATGTCCAGATTTGTTCAACTCAATTGAGTACAAAAGAAATCAAACTCGTTGGGTCTATAATTTAACAAATTAACCAACTCAAAATTCTCTGAACCTGGTAGTAGTCTTGTTTCTTTCCTTCTAATATTGAAGAAGGGAAAAAGACGAGCTGGCTAGAAGCCCTGAATGACTGGATTATGGCTCAGGTTGGTCACTAGGACTCAGTACCATATAGCCAAATTATTTATACTAAAAAAGGAAAAGCATATACTTACATATTCAGTTCTTGAAAAACTTTTGTAGCAAAGCCTTGTCTGCATCACTAACATTAGGACTAGTGAGTAAGCCAATAAATAATGAATAAGTGTCCACATCAGCCTCAAAACCCTTGCCAGTCATGAGGCTGAGAAGCTCCAATGCCTTACTGACATCATTCCCACTAAGAAATCCTCTAATAATTGTATTGTATGTGCACTCATTTGGAAGACATCCATTATCCTCCATTTTTTCTAATAATTCATTGGCATCCTTCAACAATTCTCTTTTACATAGTCCTTTGATCAATACGGTATAAATATGTACATTTGGCTGTATCCCCTTTGCCGGGAGAAAAGAAAAGGCATTCACTGCTTCTTCAATTCGTCCAGCTTCATACATGCTATCAATCAGGATAGTGTATGTGAAGATATTTGGGATAACTCCAATGTTCTCCATATTACTTAACATTGCCAATGCCTCATCAATCTGTGCATTCTTACACAGGCCGCTAACCAATGAAGTCCAAGTATTACATTTGGTTTTAGTCCTTGTATTTGAGTATTTCCATTTCCTTGAAAAGCTAGTGTGCATGCGAAAGCTGATTGTCCTTGCATAGGGCATCAATTATAGAGTACTATATGTAACACCAGGGGTCACTCCTTTAGAGGGCATAGCCTGGAAGAGGTCCAGTGCCTTATCCACCTTTTTGTACTTGCAATATCCATTGATAAGGCTACAGTAAGTAACTACACTAGGTTGGCATCCATCTTTTAGCATTAAATCCACAAGCTCTTCTGCCAGATCCATTTCTCCACGCAAACAATACCCATCTATCAGAGCACTGTAAGTAATGATATCAGGAACCAGACCTATCTTAATCATGTAGTCAAAAAAGTTCTTAGCTAGAGAAACCTTGCCCTCTTTATAATACATGTCAATCAACATGCTGTAGGTCTAGATGCCAGGATGTATGTTGTTTCTCAACATCTCAGTTAACATCTCTTCAGCTTCTTTCCAGTGTCCTAAGGTGCACAAACCTCGGATCAAAGTAGTATAGGTGATAACATTAGGGGAAATGGACTTGGATTTCATATCCTTAACGAGACAGAGAGCCTGAGGTGATAACTGGTCTTTACAAAGACTATCAATTATGGTGTTATAAATGACAACATTAGGCATACAATGGGCATGAGACTGCATGTTTCTAAGGAGATTGAGAGCACCAGCATTATCGCCAGATCTACAGAGACCTTTGAACATAGTACCATAAGTGACTAAAGTGGGTTGGAAGCCAAGATTGACAACTTTATCCAACAGAGAACAGCTTGATTCAAATGATTACAATGAATGAAGCCATAAATGAGGGTAGTAAAGGTGACAATGGTAGGTTGAAAGCCAAGCTTAAAGATGTAATAAAAAATGGAAGGAAGGGGAATTGCTTGAAAAGGGAAAGTGGATGCTCAATATAAGTAAACCCTAATTGTGATTGCTCTCTAACAGATACAAGGAATAAATGAGGGTCATCGAATACATAATTTTGAGTAGAAAAACTGCAATTGAAACTGGAAAATGGGAAGAAGAAGCTTACGAGAGGAACCGCAATAGAAATGGAGACGACAAGGAAGATGAAGCAGAGTTGTAACAACAACCCCAGATTTGCTACCCATTTTGTACAACAACTGGCTCACTGGCGAATGGCGTCTATGGCGATACACGGTTAGAGACTTTAGAGCCTAGAGGTGCAAGTCGGCTATTTGGGTCGAACTCTTGTTGGGTGAATGGTCGGAAATCATATGGTGGTAAGGTGGTTCATCTAATCAAGTATTCATCCCATGGAATTCTTGCTTAATTCAACTTTGTAATTTCAAAATTTTTACTATCCATCCATTGTACAACATTAATACGGAGAAATATTCATTATATAGTTTTTTTTTCCTCTAACTTGTAATTTTTACGGTATTAAATCATAAGTAAAAATAGTTCATTCACAAACTAAGTACAAGATTTCATCCAGAGTTAACTTATATATGTGTTGACAATAAAAGACAAATGACAAAGATACTAGCAGAGAAATAGGGAGGACTCGGCATTTTGAGGGGGAATACGAAAAACAAATTATAGTCATTTAAGCAGCTGTCAATGGATTCTGTGATTGAATGTCGTAAGGATATACATGCTCTATGTACTAAAATAAGTTTTTAAATAAAAATATTATTCGTAAATCGCCGTATAATTTTGTCATTGTATCCATTATGGTCTACATATTTTCAATATTATCTTCAAATTGTTGTATTATCCGATATTATGATATAAGGATAATCTATGACCTATTACCTGACCTATTTTGATCCAATTTAAAATAACCTTGAAACTAAACTTTCATATTATCTTCAAAAGGTATATTTGTGGAACTACACTATCGAAATGTTTCCTAAATATTTAAGTAAGTATTTTATTACTAATCAATATTCTCACTTTATCAAAAATTAAAAATGAGATAACCTTGAAACTGCATCAAGAATTTGACTAATTAACAATTATATAAAATTATATTAACAATGACTATGCATTTGTAAATAGTGTGATTTACTATTGATTTGATTCGATTACTTGTATCATCCTCAAATTTCAAATTTGAGATTATCTTAACTATATATGATATGTGATATTTGTTTGACATTTGATAGAATGATTCAATCATCAACTAATAATATACATCACAAACTCAGGCAATACAATAACACATATTTAATAATTATTATCTCGTATGACATATTGGCATTATCATTCTCCAACTTCTAACTGATCATCATATAAAACAATCTAATACATGAGCTGACTCGAGATTACCCGATAACACCCTGGATGAATATGGCATTCAACAAAACAGTCAAAACTAGATTATAAACCAATAATAGCCCAATTTCATGAATTACCTTATTCGAACCCAATAAAGCCTTAATCGTATTTCAATTGAAATCGAGGTAACTTCTTACCATTAATGACCCGACCCAAAATCTACCGGAACCTGAAATAGCCTGTTATTATTCGTGTAGGAACTAATCCATATTAACCCGAACCGAATATGACTTGATCCGAACCTAGACCAAACCCGAGCAAGCAAATAATTGATTTGGCCTTATAATGGGCTGACCCAACCTAAAAGGCTAATTTGACTTGTTTACTTGTTTTAACCCAACTCGATAAATATAAATCCGCGATGGGTCAACCAAGAGCTTATCGTGGACCCAAATTGACACCCCTATATATTAGGGATGCAAAGGAAAATAAAAGTGGGACTTTGTTTGATAACTAAAGAATACCATGCATTGAGAATTTGGGGGGAAGGGCATCACAGTAAGTTTGGACAAATATGATGACAATGGTCCTCTATTCAAGAACAAAGGAAGATAATAGGATGCTTAGTTTTTTCACGGTACCTAGACTAAAAAGCAAGTATGGCCATGTGCAATTGAGCATGGTAATATCTAGCATAAAACCTAATTAAGCAGGACCATTTAGTAGCCCCTAAAACTAACTTTAGTGGCAACTTATGCAACATAGCCTTAATTGTGCCCATAATGTCGTTCAACATACAAAAAGTCACTTGAGAGAGCCGAAATACATATTAAGCTTTGACATGTTATCTTTGAAACTCTCAACCTTAGAATACTAATAAAGACAAATGTCAAGGATATGTCAAATGAATTCACCTATTTTACAACAAATAATAACTAAGTAAAGTTTTAATCCCAAAAAGACGGAGTTGTTACATGAATCAAAAGTCTATATCACATAATCATTCATAAAAATATTCCTTTATTTTTTCTTATTTAGAGTTACATCTTCTTTTAAATTCATTTTTCTTCATCGAAATGCTTGATTTTATTTGAGATCTTCATTACCTCAATCATCGATCTTTCTCAACGATATATTTATTATTGTGTATGTAGTTAGTTCAAATTTGATCTAATTGGTAACCAATGGAAAGTAGAGCATTTATGTAAGATTAGAGACGTGAATTCAAAAAATTTATAATCAAGAGGCAAAAAAAATAGGAGCAATGTCATCAAATTTTGATATTTTCTCCATATTACTAAATCTTTTTAGTTTTTTTTTTTTTTTTTATATTAAAGTTGATAGAAGCTATGTTAGCTTAACTTATAATCTAACTACTCATGCTAGAAATAGACTCCTTTAGTCCTTTACTGAGTTCAGGAGTAAGTGGTTCAGGATTGCGTCTTTTCATGTCAAACATCTCTACTCTTTACATCACCACGGTCTTGCACACTTCTCTCGCTCGCCCACTACCTCCCCAAATTTCTACCCGTTCCTTGTTAGATCTTGCCCAAGGGTTCAATCGTAAATAACACCACCCCCAGCGTCATTTCCATACGTACCCAACTAAAATATCTTCTCCCTTGGTTATCTATTATCATTCCAGCGTTCTCGAACTTTCTTCCGTCGTCAGCGTCCTCTGAACCACCCTCACCTCTTCTCTCCCCTGGAGAGAAAGAGAGAAACTAAAAACCCCACCTCACATTCCCAGATATTTTACTCTTTCCTCCCTCCCCCCGGCAAAAATAATAAATAATAAAATAAAATCCCACCATTCTATCTTTTCCGAATTCCCCCATGATTTAGCAATCATATTCCATAGTATAAATATCTTCTCAATTGGTCGACCCACCTTCGAATCACTCCCCTATTCAATCCCCGCCCTTCTGATCATCAATGGAGAGAGCCGGAGGATCCAACGGTGGTAATGGATCTTGCTATTACTCTGTTCTTGGTATTCGTAAGGACGCTTCTTCCTCCGACATTCGCTCCGCTTACCGCAAACTCGCTCTTGTAATTCCTCCGACTTTCCTTTTTTGTTTATTTATTAATTTAATTCTGATATTTAATTATTTCCTAATTTGGATGGATCAAGAAATGGCATCCGGATAGGTGGGCCACCAATCCTTCCGTCTCTGCTGACGCCAAACGCCGGTTTCAGCAAATCCAAGAAGCCTATTCAGGTTTCTCTCTGCACTCCTCCAATTTTAGTGACACTAGTTTTTTTTTGTCATGTATATAAATGTAAATTAATTAAAAATCTGGGAAATCATGTAGTTTTGTCGGATCAGAGTAAACGATCAATGTACGACGCAGGATTATATGATCCAACTGAAGAAGAAGATGAAGTTCGTATATTTTTTTTTTATAATTTATTATAACTATGTGAATATTTTTGCATGATGATAATTGGCATAATACTGCGTCGTTTAATTGAACAGGGGTTCTGTGATTTTATGCAAGAGATGCTTTCAATGATGAATAATGTTAGAGAGGAGGTAACACACCTTTTTTTTTTCTCTTAACTTCAGAAATCAATAATTTTCAAGGACTGGTAGTGAAAATATGATAGTTTAAGGGGGGTAGGGGTGAAAATATGTGATACTTTAAGGGTAAAAGATAAAAAGAAAAGAATATAATAGGATGAGGTATATTTTTGTGTGGTATTTGGCAGAAGGACAGTCTAGAAGATCTACAAAAGATGTTTGTGGAGATGGTGGGTGGAGATGGGATGTACTTTGACTTTAGCGCGGATCAAACGGCTCCGAAAAGGTCACGTAGTGGTGCAAGTTGTGCAGCTACCAGAGGGAGCGCCACACCCAAACGAAGTTCGCCTCGGTGCTGATACGGTGTCGTCTTTTGTTCCTTTGTGATTTTTCTGACCCAATTGTGTCAACTTGAGTCTTTTTATTGGGGTTTTTTTAATTGTTACTGGTCTTTAACAAAACCCTCTTATTTTAGACTTGTTCGACCTCTCTTTAGTTGGACTATTTTAGTGAAATAAATACTTGTTTCTTATGTGTGTACTCTGTATTACGTAACGCTTACTATTAATCCCTGCTATGATATTGTTAACTTTGAACGAATCTTTGATCTTATATGGCTCCTTGAACACAGAAATAGGATTCATGGATACTATAGTATATTATATATTTATACACTGCGTTTGTATATACACGAGACACAGTTAGAAGTAGAGAAGTGTACGATAACTGAAGTTTGACCAATGACTTCACTTCCCTTCCAAAAGTCAACCAATTACCCAACTAACCATAGCCTGCGAGATCATATTAAGGATCATTACAAAAGAAGCATAAAAGACGTAATCTTAATCATTTATCATAACACTTAGCTTAAGATTCAATCACTGTTATCAATTTCTTTTATAACCATAACCTTAAGAGTATTCAATCATGATCTACTCAAAACAACTGAAATATAAGCAAATAAAACATATCTTATACTTGGAGATCTCCTCCATACCTATTTCAAATTACCCTAGTGAAGATCAACCCAACGTTTACCCTGTAGGAAATAACAATAGAGATTATCTAACATAAGATAGAATTAGCGGGATTAGAGTCTAATACGTATTCAATCTCCTGAATTCAAGGAGAAGTAGTTACAGGGAGCATATATATATATATATATATATATATATATATATATATATATATATATATATATATATATATATCGTCAAAAAATATTATGGAATATAATAGTAAAAATGACTTCTTATTACAACAAAAGTTACCCATATAATAGCCAGATTTGATATACAAAAACCAAATTAAAACCATAGAGTTTATAGTTTTATATTGATTATATACCCAATCACTCCCAAACACAAACGCCCATAAATTAAAATCTCATCATTTCAAATAAATCAAAATAATAATAATAATAAAAAATAAAAAAAAACATACCACCAACTGCTCGAGCTTGCGCAAGTTGTCATTCTCGGTCTTCTCAACACTACCGGCAGTGAGTAAAATTTTCCCCATAAGTAAAAATGGTGAGTAAAATGAATGAAAAATGCATCCCGGCAGTGGTCACCCATGAGAAAACTCATGATGAGGAAACTCATGAGGAAAGACTTCAGGAGGGCCCCACATTTTTTAATTCCGTTTTACACTTTAACGGCTATTTTCGGCATTTAAAAAATTTTTAAAAAAATATTAAAAATCTTCAACGGTCATAAAAAAATTTTCTCTATAAAATGACACCCATTTTGCTATATTTTTCCACAACTTAAAAAAATACATTTTCCAAATTGAATTCGTTTTTCACCATTATCTACTTTTCAACTGTTATCATACACATTTTTTTTGCTAATCTTCGTTAAGGTAAATTATTCTACTGTTATTTTAATAAAAATGATAATAAAGACGTTAATTTAAAGCGATTATCAAAAGTGATAATAATTATGGCCCCAACGAGTTTGATTTCTTTTGTACTCAATTGAGTTGAACAAATCTGGACATGAGAACCTGTGCTTTTGCTAAATTGTCCTACTTGCATATTCATCCAGCCATACAAGAATAACAAGACTATTCTAGTTTAGGGTTTTCATGTTGCAGAGTATACTACAACATGCATCTCTTGCAGGAATGAGAGAACACAGTAATTCATACAACTAAGTACACCAGGGAGGTTTTAGTAAACAGAATGTTTTCCAATCTCATTGGAGCTCTAACATATAGCAATATATGTACATTGTCGTGCCATAAGTTCTTGATTTCGAAACAGAAAACATATACTTAACTAAAAGATATGAAGATATCATACAAATATAGATGTATAACACTATACAATAAGCATGAAAAATGATGGTGTCATTGAAGCTTTCGCGTCTTCTGAAGGACGTTTACATCTCGCTGAACTGAAAGCTTAAACATAGCTACATCTTTTGTCACATAACATGCGGCTAGTAGCTTACTGATAACATAGTTATGGGTTGAAAGTCTTGAAACATCGTCCCTCTCCTCTTGCTGAGTGCTGCTGGAAAATCCTTTAAATAATTGATCCCTATTTGTCTTCTAATAGTGCTTCTAGCTGCCTGCAATCTTCAAATGAGAAAGACTCCAGCATTGTAAGGCCAGCCCCATATAAATATAGTGAGGAATAAGATATGTGCTTTCTAAACTGTCGTGCTTAAACAAGCAATCATTAAACTTGATTGAGGACTAGTCCAAAATCTACGTCCAAAACCTGACACCAAATTCCGAAGGCAGAGAGAATTCAGAAATCCCTGTTACCTTCAGGTTTTCCGTACCTTGATAAAACTGCATACTGGGAGTTTGATATAGAGCTGGGCCAACGGTTTCGGGTGGCGACAGTATCTGTGACTCTGGCCTATAATCTGATAGATGTAGAGGCAAGTTTTCATCTGGAAGACTTAGGTTGTTTCCCTATCAATCATTTACGCCAAAAGGATATCAATTTATCGTCCATA
This sequence comes from Dysphania ambrosioides, assembly GCA_026401315.1. Taxonomy (NCBI): domain Eukaryota; kingdom Viridiplantae; phylum Streptophyta; class Magnoliopsida; order Caryophyllales; family Amaranthaceae; genus Dysphania; species Dysphania ambrosioides. The sequence goes on from CM048666.1 coordinate 4,676,412, forward strand.
ATTGTGCAAGGATGTGAGTATAGTAGATACAGTGTCATAATCGTGCACAGCTGAACAAAGTATTCGGCCACATCAATTCCAAAGTTCCACATCCTATAAATTCACTCTCATATACACAGTTTTTCTGTCTAGTGAGATATTTTATCCAAATGGATTGATGATAAAGTTTAGTTGCTAACTTACTCCAGATACACCAGCAGAAAAGCACGCTGGTGTAGTAGGTTTTGTGTTTTGCTGCCAATTGTCTGTAACTTGAAGGATTTGTGTCAGTCATTACAAAGAATAATGTTCTAAACCAAAATCGAGAAAGAACATCATCAAGAATAGACTTGGTACCATGCACATTCCTGGAACAAGATGAACTTTCTCTCTTTTAGAGCAAGTCTGTGTTTGCAACATATATTTGAAGTAAAATTTCACAGAATTGACTCTGTAAGATATGAGCCTAATGTGGATTTGTTCTTTATTTCTTCCTATATTGAGAAGTAGACCTCTGCATTGGGTCGGGTTAGGGTCGGGATGAGTCACAAGTTAAACGGGTTGGGTCAAAGAAGATGCAAAGCGGGTCGGGTCAAAGGAGATACATAACGGGCCAAGTCGGTTCGGACCGTCTAAAAAGAGTATAATTTTTATCTATATAGGGTGATAGTTTACATGTATCATCTCCAATATTTGATAGTGGTCCATCGGCAAGTAAGTGGAAATAGTTTATTACCTGATATTGTTTAAAAGTTTTAGAAACTATTTGCACATTTTTGACCCGACTTGACCTATTAAAGACTCAATAAAATATGATTCTTTAAGAGTCCGAACCATTAGGTTATTTATTAATTAGACTCGTTTACAAACGGGCTAGTCAAGGATCGTTAACCGGGCCCCTCCCATTTAAACAAGTCTATTGAGAAGACACCTAATCTCATCATTCCTACATATATGCCTTTTTCTTTCCTGAGAAGTTGAATAATTGCTCATCAAGATAGCATGCTATGTACACCTTCTCTGCAGTTATAGTTAACCAAATCAGGAAGTCAGCAGTTTAATTTTGTAACTTCATCAGCGCGAAAGCAAGGATGAAGACCCGTATAGGAATTCGGATTTGATGCACCACAATTTTTTCCAAGCATGGATGTATTTCAAAATTGCCTGATGGCAAACGGCTGAGGCTATTAGGCACAACCGCACAACTCACATCTAAATATGTAATGGCCACTTTGACTTACAGTGCTTTGTTTAATTTTAAACTAAAAATTAAGTCATGATTATGAAATCCCAAATGTTTAATCCTTATTTAATAGAGTAATATGGTTTTCATGACTATTTCGATGACATACTACTTCAATCTTGCAAAAGCATCCTTCAGTGCACAATCGTGACCCTTAGCGAATATGCAACTAAAATAGATTATTGCTACAAGCCATGGAAATTGCCTCATATTACATTCCAAATTGCCCAAGCAATTGGGTATTTTGTAAGAAATCCAATATGTGGTATACATAATCAAAGGACTAAGCTCCATCGTAGCGTCTACATATCTGATATCAGCATACAGTGTGAAACATCTTATCATAGAACCATATCAGTATATCACACAATAGAAAAGCAACCTCACAATTCCCCAGAGCAATACAGAGAAGTAACTCCTAAATTTCCCACAAGGCCACAACGGCATTCAGCTTGGCTTCAATAAAATAGAACCGAGAGGAGTTAGCACTGATCATCATGGCTTTGCTATAACAAGAGACAGAGCAACAATACATGAACTTTACCCTTGGTCAACACTCAAAAGTAACTTGCTGTACTATGTTAACTTTGTTTAATTTATGCAAAATTATCTTATGTCGGAAAAATAAAAAAGTAACTTGCATCATTGAAAAAGAACGAAAAACAGCAAATATGTAGCTGCCATGAGATAGATATGAAAGTATGACAATCTTTTTGGGGGTTTAAGCACCAAGAGGAATTGATTCAGCCCATGAGGCTGACTTGCGAATGTTTATCAACTTGAAAAGACACAACAAGAAACTGATATTTGCACCGGGATTGTCCAAAGCAAAGGCAGCCAGACAGCAATGAGTACCTAATCTGGGGAAGAATCAAGCACTGCTCCATGAGCAGGGACGAAAAGAGGTTGGCAGCCCTCATGAAAGAGACAGTATGAAAACTTTCATAATCGTTTATAACATCTTCTCTCCCATTGAACTTTCAATCTTTTCTCACCAATTTACGTTCAATCAATCCATATGTCATGCACTCTTTGAGCAATACTTAAATACAGCCATCAGATAAATATCCAATAACAATATCACAGGCTTAATGTGTGAGACATGGTAGCATCTAGCCATTGTTCAATATTGATATCTAAAGAGAAATACAATTTGATACCAGAAGTTAATGCTAAGAAATCTCAATTTGATCCCATACAACATATGAAAAGTCTAAATTTCATAGTATCAGCCCTACTCAAATATAAAAAATTTCACCTAACTCAAAACAAATTTTCTCAAACTTATAAATGAACACTAAAACTCTACTTGTTCTTGATGGATATCCCAAGGCCCCCAGCAACAATAACAGTAGTAGCCATATTAAGGAACATGCCATGCTCAACAACACCAGGAAGCCTCAAAATTGCATCACTTGCAACATTCAGATCCCCTATATCCTTCTGAAAATACAAATCAACTATATAATTCTCATTATCAGTAACAAAAGGCTCACCGTTTTCAGGGTAAACCCTAAGCTTAGCAACACACCCAGCCTCCTGAAACAAATTCCTCAACCTCTGAGCTGAGAATTTCCAACAAAAGGGCACAACTTCAACAGGCATAGCCAACCCACTCCCACCCAAATGCTTGACCATCTTAGTCTTATCCACAATACAGATGAACTTCTTGCAAGCACTCTCAATCATCTTCTCCCTCAACAGGGACCCACCTCTCCCCTTCACTAAATTCATGAATGGATCAACTTCGTCGGCGCCGTCGATTGCGAGATCGACAACTGGGTATGAATCAAGATCCGATAAGGGAATTCCACATGAAACAGCTAGTTCATGGGTCATGCTTGAAGTGGGGATTCCAACAATATCTTTAAGCTTCCCTTGCTGCAAAAGCTCCCCAATCCTTTGGACTGCGTGCTTTGCAGTGGACCCAGTTCCTAAACCTATCACCATCCCTGATTCAACATACTCAACCCCCTTGTATGCTGCAATCTTCTTCAACTCATCTTGGGTTAGGACTCGGGGTGATGAGAGTGAATTGGGTGAGCCCAGCAAGAATCCATTTTCCAGTGCAGCTTTCTCTGATGATATGAAATGGGTGCACGGAATTGCCATTTTAAATAAACACTGATAGAATCACAATAACGTTGATTTTTTTGTTTTTGTTTTTTGAGAGATACCCAAATAATATGAATGCAATATCAGGCAATCAAAATGGATTTTGTGAGCAAAAAGATAGGATTTGAATGCAATTTCAAGCAATCAAAGTAGCTTTTGTGATGAAAAGATTAGATTTTGAGATATTCCCAGATAGTATGAATAAAATTTCAAGTAATTAAATAGAGTATTGTGACAAAATATGGGACTGCGAAGGAAAATCACAAAAAAATGGAGGTAAAAGTAATAAAAATGGGGTTATGTGAAACAAAAGTAGATATTGAGAGATACCCAGAGAAAATGGATGGAGTCAAAACATAAAAGCAATCAAATAGGATTTTGTGGAATAGCAAGAAAATGAATGGATGACATAAAAGAGAAATGAGGAAGAAAGGATAAGGGGGGGTGTAAGGGAATATATAGAGGTGAAGATGAAAAGGACAGAAATTGAGTGGTGGAGGAAGGAGAAGAAGAGAGGTGGGAAAGGGGAAAGGAAAGAAGAGGGAAGGGGTATAATATTAGGGTTTAATCGGAACCCTCGATTTAAAGCCATTGAAGATTTGAAGGTGGTGGAGTGTTATGTTTCTTTAATTACTTGGAAAAGTAAAACAAAAGACGTGTACGTATTGATACTTGATGCGGCAGCTACTCTACTCAGCTCAGCTTAGCTCGGTAAGGTCTATGATTCTGTATTTGAGTATTTCTGTACCCTGTGGTTTACAAAAAAACGACCATCAGGAAAATCTCTAACATCTGTTTTTCTTCGTCACAGCGTGCACTTAAGTCTTGAAGCTTGGAACTTGAAAATTAGAATGCCTACCGCCTACGGTCTATGGTCGCTATAGTTGACCACATGGTCTCATCGGGATATTTTCTAATGGTTTTCATTTTGTATTGATGACAAGGTGGAAGTTTGAGCTTATACTCCTTATTAGACCCAACATATACATTTATCAATCAAGTATAGCTAACCATATCCACACAATTTAATAAAATTCATTTGGCTAATTAATGGTTTGCTTGGTTAAATTATATCATCAAGTTTGGACTAAAAATGTACGTACATGCTAATTAGATTTCGGATAATTTTACAGTAATTATAAAAAAAAGTAGATTTTTTTTTCAAATAAAATAAGTAAGTAGTTATAATTTTGAATAAATAAATGGTTTTAATAAACATTAAATCCTTCTGAATTTAAATTGGCATGTAAAATTCTATAAATGTGTCTTATAATGGCTTAATTAAGGCGGGGTAGAGTTGGATTGAACATCTCATATGTTAAATCAAGGCAAATATAACAAAGACAAAAACTTTAGAAGAGTTTTTACTTGGGTAGGATCTTGTCCTCTTAGAAATGGACTATCTTAGTCAAGTCAAGATGTAAATTTCATAAACGTGAAACAAAAGTATAGTTGAAAACTAATTACATTGGCTTATGATTATCTTATAGCATAAGGATTATTGAATCATTGAAACAATATTGATCAATAAAAATAATTCTATTAACCTAGAATAATCATATATAACTACTATGATAAAATAATGTTTTGGGTTAATTGAATTCCTAAACCAGCATTATAACAACCTTCCACTCTATTCTTCGTCACATTACTCCTCTCTCAAATTCTTAAAATCGACCTCACTACATCAACTCTTCTAACATCCTGCCCCACAGGCTCACCGACGACTCCCTAGGCTCGGCATCTCCTTTCCCACGCCGACGAGCCTAAATTCCATTAGGCAACTTCTTATTTGTAATTTTTCTCTTTATCCATATCGTCTATATTGAAGCGAATAAATTAGATCTTCTATCTATTGCATTTTCCTAGCAAATGTCTCTTTGGCTTGCAGTAATGCCTTTCTCATATATGGATTATTGTGATAGAATTGCATTAGACAAGCTAGTGTTTGTAGCTTCAAGTTTGAATGTTCTTTGTGCGTGAGTTAGATGTTTAATTCAATTGATTATGTTCGAATCTCTATTTATTGTATTGGTGTTGGACTCTTGTGATCCTATTTATGTCGTAGTATGTTTCGAATGGAAGGCTCAAGGCTAAATCCTTCAATTGTTCCTCTCTTATTACATCATTTAGATAATATAGACGAAGATGATAGAGTTATATAGGAGTTATTTAAGAAATTTGATGGTGTAGATGAGATCATCTTGTATGTTCTTTCCCTTAAAGAGAAAGGGAATTTTCTTTTCAACGCAAATGACTTTAATAATGCTTTCCTAAAGTATATGGAAGTCATTAAGATCCTATGTATTACTCTGACTTTGTTAATGAAGACATCTATTATTGTGATGACAATGAGTTGTGCAGATAATTAGCTATATCAACGCACTTGAATCTTGTGGCTTGTGCCTTAAAATTGAATAAGTGGGAGATAATCATTGTGTTTTGCTCTTTGCTATTAAGGATTGACATAAGGAATGTGAAGGCTCTCTTTCAAAGAGGGGTATCTCTCTCTAAATCAAGGTTACTGGATAAGGCATATGAGGATCTCAAGAAAGCAAAGGAATTGGAACCAATGAACACAGAGATTGAAGATTTGGAAAACACCATTCCTAAAAAATCAAAATTGAAACTCAAGTTTATGAGGGAGTATAGCTCAACCATTCAAAGATAAAATATAAGCTCATCAACGGGGTGATAAGGCCGGAGATTGTGTGGCAATCTATCCTTTTTGTTGACCTATGGTATGTGTTTTTAGTTTTTGTTGGAGTCTCTGTCAAGAGGAATGCCACTAAAAATTAAGTTGTTCTTCTTTTGTGTATTTTAAGTAGTTTAGGAAAGAGTTTAGGCTGAATACTTTTGAAAGAAATACAAAGCCTTGAGTAACTTTTTTTAGACAACCGACTACAATTGAACTAGAGCTGGGCATGGGCCGGCACGCGGGTCAAGCAGGCACAACACGATTTTGACCCGGCACGATCGTGGCACACGACATGCTATCCGTGGAGTAGGCTGTCGGCTAGGCCGCAGACAACAAAAAAATTTAAGTACGAGCACGCGAGCAACACGCCAATTTGGCACAAGGCATGACCCGAAGCACACCATTGCCTAGTATTATTTAATACTATTATTATTAGATAGTATTATTATTACTACAATTATAATTAATATTACTATTATTTTTAATATTATTATATTCTTACAATATAATTTAAATTATCTAAAATTATTTTTTTCGATTCTATTACGTACTTTATTTTTATTTTTTATTAAAAAAATTAGACTGGCTCGAGACACGACGTGTACGTGGATCGTACCAGGTCATGGGCCGAGTTTTAGAGAAAGGTAGCATGGCACAACACGACATGACACAATTAGACATGACCCAACAAGAGGTTAGACAGGGTACATGGCGGACACGGCACGACCCGTGCCCACCTCTACATTAAACCCTAGCTCTAGGCTTGACAAAACAGACCGATATAATGCTTTAAATTGTACAAACAAGATTATACTATGCTCATTTTCATTTTTTGTATCTTAATATCGTTAAGAATAAATGTAATTTAAATCATTTAATCATATGTATTTGATCATTGGATATACTATCAACATTCTAGATTTCTAGCTTTAACTCAATTCAAAGTTCCCTACTAGAAAGGATAACTAACAAGATTATACTAATAACCAAATTACACCAAATCAGTGCGGAACTTTTCTAGTATATAAAATCTTATAAACATACGGGATACAATAAGATTATTTTATTTCTTAAAAAAGTTATTTCTTAATATAATAAAAGTTACCCCTCAAAATTAATAAAGGTTGAAATATGTTGTATTAAGGGTGACTGTTGTTATATTGAAGGAAAATTTTATTAAAATACAACAATCTAATTATAATCCTTGTTCATACAAGATCTTTTGTTTCTTATAATATGAAATGCCGATGTTAGGATCATTTCCAAGACATTTTTTTTTTTGAACTTTTTTTAATCCATTTTTCTTAACAAGGTGACTTGAATATATGTCAATGACATTGTCCAGCAGGCCAGATAAGCCTCAAACCAAGCCACAGTAGCCTGATCGTTTAAACAAGCCCAATAGGCCAACACAAAGCTCCTGACTGTTCTGAGTCCTGAATTGATGGACCTAATATATTTTTTTTCTGGTTGGGTCCGAAATCATATTTTCTCTGGTGGGATCTAAAAGTTTCATGACGGCTACGTAAGTTTGAAGGACAGATGTAATATTTTCTAGTCATTCAGAAAAAGGGACATTTTATAGAGAGATTCATGTTCTCAGCCTCACTATTATATTTTTAACCATTTTTTGGTCGGTATTGAAAAGGTCCTCTTTTTTAAAGCACATCAAATTGGTCAAACACCTTCTTTTGTTTCCACCCCTTTAGTCCTACAAAGATAAATGTATAGAAACCAAAACATCTACTGCAATAACTATATCATTCATATATCTTCTCTGCAGGAAAAACTGAGGTAGCTCCTACAGCATATTTCAATAGAGATGGATAGAAATATGCACTAAATAAGGCAGCAAGTGTAAAACAGATATTCACTTCATATACAGTTGAAACTTTGGCGACCGAAGGCTGATTTTCAGAGACATTATACATAAGAGGTTTTAAAATACACAATCTGGAATCGCTACCAAGCATACCCGTAGTCCCTTTGAGAGAAGCAAATATGGTAAATTCAAACGCAGAATTCAGGGTACAACAACACTAAGCAAACTGAGGTTCCATCGAAAACCTCCCAGAAAAGAAAATATTGGACCTGATACCCTTCTTTACATCAAATCTTAAGCAATATGTCCGTAAATGTCAGAATTAATAAAGAATGAGTGGCAAAAAAAGCTCCTTTAGGCTAATCAGTTCTACTTCTTTCGTGCATTTTTTTATAAGAACAGAGTTGAAAGGAGATAAGGAAACCAAAACACCCATCCTCTAGTTTCCACTGAAAAATAAACATAAACTAACCAATAACTGAAATCATTACGAGATACAACTGATAGATATGTACTTACCTAGGGAAATCTTTCAAAAACTCCACAATGATCCATGAATAAAAAAAAGTAAGGCCTGGACCAGTGACTGAGAAAAGAAGAGCAATAGCACGATAAAGAACTTGTCTTTATTGATAGCTAATGTCAAGAATAAGAAAATAAATTTTCAAGGGTAGTAAGTTAGTAACGTAACAATGTTCATCATAGCTCAGGAAAATTCATGAAAAGAACCCAGGATTCAGCCTGATTATCTATGGCATCTATGTATTACAAATATCCGACATTCCACAGCTGGCAATCCGGTCGGGACAATGACATTAAGATTCAGTAAAATCACAGGAACTCTTATCTTCTTGCTCCTATCTACTCAACAGTCTGGGGATGGCGTGTGAAGACCTAAAGCTATGAAATTCAGATCTCAATATACTTTCGAAGCAAAGCCTTGGCCACATCACTTACATTATGAATAGTGAGTAAGCCTATAAATAATGAAGAAGTTTCAACATCAGCCTCAGACCCTTTGCTAGTCATAAAGCAGAGAAGTAACAAAACTTCCCTATAAATGTAACCAAAGAAACATAAAACATAATTCATATTATCAAAGGTTAAATACCCGTAAAATTCAGATCTTAAAATACTTTCGAAGCAAAGCCTTGCCTGAATCGCTGACAACATTATCAATTATGAAGCTGACAAATAAAGCAAGTGTATGATTACCGCTGTGAATCCTTTGCTTCTCATTGCGGAGAATAGTTCCAAGGCCTTTCTTATATCCTTGCCAGGCATCATCCTCCAGTAAACCATTTTTACAAAGTCCTTTGACAATTATATTAAAAGTACAGACATTCGGTCGTAAGCACTTTGCCGGTAGAGAATGGAACATATCCAATGCTTCTTCAAGTCGATCAGCTTCAACCAAGCCATCAATTAGGGTATTGTATGTGACAACATCAGGGATCACTCCATTATCCTCCATTTCCTTCAACATAGCAGCTATTGCATCATCAGTACACACATTTTTACACAAGCCATCTAGCAAGGAATTCGAAGTGAATACATTTGGTCTTAGTCCACGGGCTTCCATTTCCTTGAATAGCTGACCAGCACATGTGAGCCTATTGTTCTTGCACATGGCATCAATAACAGTGTTATATGCGACTACATTAGGGGATATTCCTTTAGAGGGCATAGCTTGGAGCAGGTCAAGTGCTTGTTCCACCTTTTTGTACTTGCAATATCCTTTGATTAGAGTATTATAAGTAACTACATCAGGTTTACAACCATCTTTCAACATCAAATCCACTAGCTTTTCTGCCTGATCCATTTCTCCATGTAAACAGTATCCATTTATCAGAGCACTATAAGTACTGATATTAGGAACCAGACCTATCTTAGTCATGTAGTCAAAAAAGTCCCTAGCTTGAGCAACCTTGCCTTCTTTACAATACATGTCAATCAACATGTTGTAGGTCTCGATGCCAGGATGTATGTTGTTTCTCAACATCTCAGTTAACATCTCTTGAGCTTCTTTCCAGTGTCCCAAAGTGCACAAACCTCGAATCAAGGTATTATAGGTGACAACATTAGGGGAAATGGACTTGGATTTCATATCCTTAAAGAGAAGGAGAGCCTGAGGTAATAACTGGTCTTTACAAAGACTGTCAATGATGGTGCCATAAATGACAACATCAGGCATACAATGGCCATGTGAGTGCATGTCTCTAAGGAGTTTGAGAGCACCAGCATTATCACCGGATCTACAGAGACCTTTGAACATAGTACCATAAGTGACTAAGTTGGGTTGGAAACCAAGCTTGACAACTTTATCCAACAAATGGACAGCTTGATTCAAATGATTACAGTGAATGAAGCCATTAATGAGGGTAGTAAAGGTGAAAAGGTCAGGTTGAAAGCCAAGCTTAAAGAGGTAAGCAACGGCGGAGAAGCCAAGGTCAACACGACCTAAGCGGCAATAGCAATTGGTGAGAATGTTAAGGGAACAAAGATCAGGACGGACACCAGACAAAAGAAGGAGCCTATAGAGAGAAATGACAGTGGAGAAAGGGGGATGGGGTTTCATCTTACACATTGCACTCAATATTAGATTCAAATCAGAAATGGAAGGAAGTGGTCTCAACAATATCATTTCATGGAAAAGGGAAACAGGAAAGTCAATGCTACTAAACCCTAATTTGGAGTGCGGAATATTAGGAAACCCAAAATAGGAGTGTTCTCTAAGAGATTGAAGGAGCAAATGGGGGGAATCAACATCATTAGTACCGAAATAACGAAGATTGGAATTGAAAAGGGGGAAAAGTAGAGAAGGAGAGAGATGGAGAAGCTTACAAGCAGAAGAGACGCCATAGCAAGAAAAATGGACAGCACCAGCTTTTCTAATCATCGTGTAATTCTTCATTTGTATTCGACACCCACTCAGTTTGAGAGTTTTTTCAAAAAAATATGGTGATTGAAAGTGAATGCCACAGTCCACAGATATGAAAGCTGGCTTATTTCAGACTAACGAGTTCAGAGAATCCGAGTACTTCACATTTCGAATTAGATTAGGTAATAAATAGGGTGGCAAAATTCGGTTTATAGATCAATTCAACCCAACCAGATTAATAAACAGGTTGGATCGGGTTGAAATTTCCAATTCGATTTTAACCCGATCCGACCTGTTTATTATTGAGATTTGATTTATATATATGGGTCGGATTTAATTAATGTGGGTCATAAGTTCAAGTCATAATTACTACTAGTTGTCTAGCCAACCCTAGTTTCTACCTTCTATTAAATTATGGCGCTTTACTTTTAGTCTTCAAATTTTCATTTTTTTCATATCTTCGTACCTTCTTCTTAACTTCTCAGTGCTCTCTACCTCTTTTTAACATATTGTCAAACTTTTTAATTTGGTTGTATTAAGACTATGTTAAGATTTGAGATTTTTATTTTGCATTGTTTAGAACTTGAAAAATTAAAATCTTAAATGACTTTTACTTATTAAACAGGCTGGGTTAGATCAACCAGAACCCATAACAGGTTGAGTTGGGTTGAAATTTTCAACCCATTTAATAAACATGTTGGGTTTGGATTGATATTTTTCAACCCGAATCCAAATGGGTTGAACCTGAACCCAACCCAACCCATTACCACCCCTAGTAATATGTGAAGAATGGGCTTTACTTAATTTATTCATTAGTTTCTAAATCAATATAATTTCATTTTTTTGACAAATATAATTTCATTATATTTGCTAAGATGATATTATCATATGTAAAGTGAAAAATAAGATAAAAATTGTAAATAAAAACATGTGTTATACACTTATTGGGAGAAAATAGACAAATTTGAGCATTAATTTCGGTATTTTCTCATGAGAAATTTCTTCTTTATCATTGTGGTTTTATGGCTAAAAATAAATAAATAAATAAAGTTATTTAAGATAGAGAAAAATAACAATGAAATTGGAATTATGAGTAAAATAGAGATGTAAATATGTGAATGGAGACTTTAGGTAGATGAAAATATACTCAAAATGAGAAAATTTTTGTGAATTTTCCCAATGAGGAAAATAAGAAAAGCAAAAACAAACTAATAGTGCACTTCATGAAAAACTCATAATTCCAAACCAATCTATCATGAAAGACTTTTAAAATTAGATGTAAAAGGAATAATACTTTCCTTATAAATTGAATCTTATGATCACATGTGATACTTTCCAAGCCGTAATAGGGGGTTATATTTTTATTTAAGAAAAAAAATGAAGAAAATATTTCGACATGATTTTTTTTCTCTTCAAGTTTCTCTTAGTATGTAGCAATAGATTTCTTATATTGAAGATTCATTAGTTTCGAGACTTTTGACTTACATAGGATGCAAAATTTTTAAATGTGAAGTACTTAAATATATTATTTATTATAATATACTTATAATTTATGGTCAAAATTTATAAAGTTTGACACCCAAAATAAAAATTTATTAAGTAAATAAGACAAAGGAAATAACTAATACTTTGATAGGATGTTGATATATAAATTACATACGAAAATTTTCAATATTATAATAAAAATAGAAAATTATTTTTAAATAAAAGAAGAAAAAAGACTTTTTGACACACACACATATATAATAAAAGAAAATTAAAAAATTTGTGAATTTTTTTTTAATTCTCTAATTGTCTTTTAGTATATAGAAATAGACAACAACTTTTATTTGATTGAAATCTTTATTTTGGGTTGGACTTGTTAATACCCAAGGCAATTCACAACTGCAGTGACTTTGCTTTACAAAAACAAAAAAAAAACTACCCAACTTCTTTGTATAAAATTTTATATCAATTTATGTATAAATACTTTCAAATTCAACTAAAATATATTTAAAACTAAAAAAATGACATAATTTAAAGCATACAAATTTACTAGGATTATGTGAGTACTCATTTTATCGTGAAAATCATAAGTTATGAGATGGTATGGTAAAAAGGATGATATATTAGTTCTCCTTTAATATCAGGGAATGATGAAGGAAACTATAAATTCAGAATAGTATACCTCCTAATTTGAGAGTCCAATAAGCACAATTTTTTCAAAAAACTTTTATTTTCAGGACATTGTACAGTTGTATTGCCTTCTAAGTCATTTAGTTTACAGATATAAAAATTTTGAGAAAATTATTCAATAAGATATAATTTTATCTCCAAGAGCACAAACAGAGTTTAAAGTGTATTTTTTAGACTCATATTTTGGGTATTTGTATTCATAAAGGTCTTTTAAAAAGTCCATGCTTTACAAAAAGTTGCCCTGTTTGAGATCTCGAAAACAAAGTTAATTCTTATCGAAAAAATTTCTCAAAATTTGTATATCCGCTAACCAAATGACTTAGGAAGTCAATATGATTTATAGTGTCCTAGAAATAAGGAGTTTTAAAAAATTGTGTCAATCGGACCCTCTGGTTAGGAGATACACCATTACAATTTTATCGTAACCCGGAGGATTCCCCTAATATCTTAGGAGAACAAATTTATCACCCTTTTTTAACATACTATCTCATAGATCGTGATTTTACATAACAAAACGAGTGTTCAAATGATCATAATGGACTTGTATGTCGCAAAATGTGTTATTTTTTAGTTTTTATTATGCTTTAGTTGAATTTTAAATTGTTTATAGATACATAAATATAAAAAGTAAAGTTTTATATAAGGAAGTTGAGTTGATATACTTGTTTATCGAAAGCAGCAATGTCGCTGCATAATAACCTAAGTGGCTATGGTAATTTTTCAAATAATTTGCCTTGTAGATCATTTTTCGATTTTTTTTAAAAAAGAAAGGTTAAAAAAAGAACTCCTTTCTAGAATGTTGATTTGCTTATTTCATGACTTACTTATTTGAGTAATTGGTTGACAACTATATAGTAAAATAGATCGTCCTATTTAGCCTTTAAAGACATCCAAGAAAAGAAAACACGTCAAAACACAACTCTTGTTCATTTGAAAACAATGGAGCATAACAACATACTATCTCAAATATGGTATGAATGAATCATTTATTTATTCGTTTTGACAAATTCTTTTTTTTTTAAAAAAAAAAACTTTAATATTTAAAGAATTTGTAAGTTAAAGGTTCCAATGGTGTGACTAAACTGATTAGTATCCAAAAAAATATATAAAAAAAATAATAAATGTACATTTTTTTGTTTTAAAAACTTCCAACTTCATTATATTCTCGTTTCATTATAATTGAAATGGAGAGTGACATAGCCTGAAAAAAGCGTAAATAAGAGCATGGACTCAGGTGCACAGTGAGCATCGTGCACCCGGGCCAAAAGGCAAGGCCATTTAACATAAAACACAACACTACACAGCAATGTCATAAAGGAGGGCATTGAATGAACATTCTTAAGCAAACAATGAACATGGGGATTTGTGATTTTCTGTATTCTCCATGCATGTTACTTGGTAATTGGGAAAAACAAAAGTTTTTTTTTTTTTTGCAGAGTGGGAATAGTCGTACTGTACAATGAGACATTTCCCAAGATTTTTCTAAAATCTGATTTTTGCATCGGAAATCGTCACGTGCTGTACAGAAATAATGCATGGGAAAATTATACATTACACGAATGAACATCTTATATTATTGCAATGAACATCATATATAAAAACAATGAACATTTTATATAAAGATGATGCGTTGAACTTTTTTTGAGTTAAAAATAAACATACTCTATTTAAGTAATGAACATTAAGTGTTAGAGGAATGAACATTTGTATTATGAAAATGAAGCTAGAACATTCACCCAGTAACTTTTTGACAATGAACATTATATATTCAGACATGAACACTTAGTATTACTGCGATGAACTTTAGTATTATTACGACGAACATATTATATTACTTGAGTGAATCAGTTAAAAAAATGCATTGGGATGAACCATTAATTTGTAATGATAATGTATTGGAATTCTATCACTTTTATTTAATATTGCAACGATTTCAATGATTGTTACGTATAGGTAAAATAGATATTTGCAAAAAAAAATTTAAAAAATCTAATTGCATTGGGAATATAAATGCACCGTACACATTTTAGGCTAATGAACGTTCTGTTGTAAATAAATGAACATTAAGTATTCTAATAATGAATAAACATTAGCATAAGGTGTTTTTACATTAACATTACTTATCAGTACAAAAATGTGAGATTGTATTGGGATAGAACATTATTTTGTAATGATTATGCATAGAGATTTTATTTTATTTATTTAATATTGCAATGATAGCAACGACCACAGTATAGAGAACTTTTCAATTTTTACTTTAAAATGTGAGATTTTGTAATGTGACTTTTGGCATTTCTAATTTTTTATTTTATTTCTGGTTTTCATAGAAAGACATTCCCTTTTCATATTTTCGGATTTTGAAAGTGATTTTTTTTTTGTGAATGAATTACAATGGCTGCAATTCCTTTGGGTGAACACATTGATGATTTAAGCGTTCGTTTTGTTAAGAAAGGTCAAAGTTCTAATATCGAATTCGATTTTAATCAAGAATGCTTGGGAGAAGTGGAGTAAGGTCAAACACAATGAACAATACATTTAGAGGCACCGATCATTATATTAATAACCACTGAACATTAAGTAAACTTGGACTGAATTTTAAATTCAATGCACTAAACGTTTTGTTCAAATGCACTAAACATTTTGTTCAAACGCAATGAACTTTTTGTTCAGTGGGACTGAACATTAGGTTCAGAGACACTAAACATTAAATTGAAAGACACTGAACATCAAGTTCAGAGGCACTGAACATTTTGGTAAACACAATGAACATCATATTCAGTGGCAACAAGCCAACAAGCATGATATTAGTAAGCACTAAACAATGAAAAGGTTTTTTTTTTTGGAAAATGGTGAAATGATGCATGAGGAATACAATAGCCGTATTCCGTAAAACAAGACACGTCTAATCATTTCACAAAATGATGTTTTATGTGGAGAATTTTTCAAACTACAAATGTTCATTGACTTTCAATAAAATGTTTAGTAGCTTCGCTGGCGTGTACACAAGGCTACATTTTATGTTAAATGACCTTAGGTTTTATACCGATTGCACGATACACACTGTGCACCCAGGTGCAGGGTCCAATAACTAGAAAAAAGAGGGGAAGGGTTAAAGGTTGTGGACAAAGACTAGGACATTAGGGCAAGCAATAGCATTGGATGAGTCCTTCGTTGTCAAGATGGGTCTTGTAGTGCGAAACTGCTCACCCTCGCATGTGAAACTTCTGACTATCATACTATCTCGACAGGACTTGAAGAAGCAAAAAATTTAGGAAGGGAATGGACAATACGAACAGATTGCATCCAAGCACTATGGGTCCTTCATAAACCGCAGGCTACACACAAGGAAGCTCTTGGTATCCTAAATACGTCATGTGCGTAAAAGTTAGTAGATCTCAAGTTTCCCAGTCATGAACTAAGGGTACACAAATAATTGCTTTCTCATAGGAATCAGTTGACATTTAACCGAGCCTCACTCATCAAGCACAAGATTTAGTAATTAGTGGTCAAGAAGCAATAAAAAATGGACATTGTTGAATACAGAACTCTAGAGCAAAGAAGAAACCACAGAATAAATCGCTATAATTTACCGGTTTAATTACACATAAACGCTGTTAGCAACTGACCTAATTGCATACAAGATCATACAGCAGTCTGAATCTGTGTCAGTAAATCCAAAAGCAGGTCTGAAATTCAGTACTGATACGAGCTGTTAAAAAAAAAAACTCCCGGGGAAAAAATCAACTACTGAACTTTCTTCCATTCTCTCACTTCTTACACACATCTACACACACGATGGAGAGATGAAAAACATGCTCTTCCTTCCCAGATAAAAAAATATATAGACAATTGAATAAATCACCAGATAAATTGTTAGATTGAAATTGTGGGATTGAGTGGCCTCTTTCCTTCCATAGCATCTTTCTTCCTTCGGCAATTGGCACAAAGAAAGGGTCCCTCCCAGGGCTTAGACGAAGGGGAAAAGCATGTCCCAGAATTAAGAGATAGACCTTCATTTGCAGGATGATCCATCTGACAGATAGCACATCTGAAAAAGCCCGAATCAGGGTTCATTGAAAAATCCTTCCCAAGCCTGTAGATTTCAGTGACAGTCAATTCAAATAAAATCAGTAATTTTGCAATAGCTTATGTTACGTACAAGCATCATTATTTTTCATTAAACAAAGTGCCAAACACGGTAAGCAAATTGAACCAACTAAAAGCTCCTTTCTATTACCAAAATAAACATGCATGTTATCCAACAAAGTAACAAAGTTCATGCCATCATGACAGAAGCTATCATTATCTCCAAGTAATTTTATAACATGTTAAGTATAAAACACATGGGCCCAGGATCTACTTGTTTTCCTTTTTTATTCAGAGACATTCACAATTAAGAATGCAGGAAATCCTAACTTTAATCCTAAACTCATGAAGAATCAAACAATGATAAATTATATAACCTAGGCAAACCACTATGTTTTGTCTTTCATGCAAAAAAAGCTTATTAGTTCATTAGAAAACCTAACATTTTGACCAACAACGCAGAATCAATTGCCCCTAATTACTAGTGCTGGTGGCAGGTCATTTTGCATTGATCTCAAACCACAATATAACATTAAGCACAAAAGATGTCAATAGTAAAGGAACAAGGAGAAGAAAGATAAACCTTTCAGTAGCAAGAGCTGATCCCAAGTCAGTTTCAAGCTCTCTGCCTTGGGATAGGATAACACTAACAGGTATATGTTCATCATTTAAACATACCTAGATCTCCAAAGACTACCGTATACACTTTGGTTGGCAAAAGTTCAATATCCGACTATCTCAGGGGCACAAAAAGCGGTAATTCGAGACCAAGTGGGAAGAAAGTAAAATTATAACCAAGTACATGATTGGAACTATAAAGATTCAAGCATAACAAAAAACCAATAAATGCATGTACTTTCCTGTTTGACAAAATTACTGTGAAAGTGTCACAGAATAACACTAATCCTACTAAAGCCCTTCACAACAGACAAACGCATAACAGATAACACAAAAGGATAACATAATGAATATTGGAACCAATACAGCTTCTCCTGAAACTGATGTGTTGCAAAAACAATGTACAGCATCCCATCTGTTTCAATTATATAAGAGAGTTCATATATGACCATAGCGTGACAACTAAAAGACAGGCAAACTCATCCGAGTGGATATTTGAACCTCCCAATCTTTCCTCAGGTGTGGCTCTTACACCAATATTTCCAGGAAAGCATTTAAACAAGGTAGAAAAAATGAATGGTGTACGAGGGATAAACCTTTCAGCAAGCATAGCAGAACCCTCTTCAAACAACTCCTCCACAGCTCCCACATCAGAAAGCTTGGATGATTTGCTTGCTATATTATGAGATTTCTTTCCAAATAGCCGTCCACTCAATCCATGGTGCTTCTTTTGTGTAGTGGGAGGCAAGATAGGGTGCACAGAGGGAATAATGTCAACAACTAAGCAGGTTGTATCATCCTTCAGACCTCTTGACCTTAAAGCTTCCTAAAGTCCCATAAGCCAAGTTAGAATTCTGTCTTCACTGCGCTAATGGACCCAAAAATAACAAAAATGATCAACCTTAACAACCAGCTTGGCGGCAAGATCGGCTGGAAGGCCCCGACAAGCTTTTGCAGCAGCATCAGAAGATAATGCATCCCAGATACCATCTGAAGCGATAATAAGTCTTCCTCCCGCATCGGAGAGCTGAAAGAATAAACAGTTAACTTATGTAAGAAAGAAGATTACGCAAATCAAACGCAAGGACTTACTTTCACTTGTTTAACATGTGGTACAGGGACAATAAACTCTCCTACGTCTGTATCACCAATTGACCTAGAGAGGCACAATCCTCCTGGCCAACAGCGGAGTGGACCAACCTGAAAAACCATCATCAATTGTGAACAGTCACAACAACAACAACAAAAACAACAAAAACAGCCAGAAGTAAGACCTGATTGCCCCCAAACACATTGAGTCGTCCAACTTCACCGCCGCTAGCAGTCACACGTGCCCTTTCTTCTTCATTTTCCTCCAAGCGATGATCCACAGTCAAGTCAGAAACAACACCGCCTTGTGAGTCAAGTATGCATCTAGAATCCCCAACAGATGCAACAGTCACAGTCCACCC
The DNA here is from genome assembly GCA_026401315.1 of Dysphania ambrosioides. Classification (NCBI taxonomy): domain Eukaryota; kingdom Viridiplantae; phylum Streptophyta; class Magnoliopsida; order Caryophyllales; family Amaranthaceae; genus Dysphania; species Dysphania ambrosioides. The sequence continues at coordinate 4,695,480 of CM048666.1, forward strand.
GTCTATCACAACAAAAGTAACCGTTGTCCCCGAACTCTCACCTGTTGCTTTGTTTAAGAACAAGATCAACAAATATATAACCAAACAAAGAAATGAACCAAAAAGTGAGTAGAACGAGACCTTTCTGCTGAAACTCAATATCAGTTTTAACGAAACCAGCAACCAGCGCCCGAGGAAGTGATTGAAGCCACTCCTCCCTACTACCACCTTCAGGAACCGCGCTTAGAACGTTGTTCAACAATGTCTCCTTGGCAAATATAGCCGCCGATATACCATTATGACCATCAAATATCTACCCAAACAGTCAAAAAAAAAAGGAAAAGAAAAAAAGACATGAGCAGTGCAACAACCCCAAAAACTCACAGTGAGAAGCAAGAATCGAGGTAATAAAACATCAAATTACCGCAAAAACAGAAAAGGAAGACGAAGGATTCCCAGGAATCCTCTGGTAATCAGGCTTAATCAGAAAGTAATCCTCCCCTTTCTTAGCTAAAGCCGCTTGTCCGTACCTAACGACCGGCTTTTCCACGTTCTCGCACCTAAGTTCTCTGCCAATCAATGTCCCCAGCGGAACAAGAGGCTGTCTGGCTCTCGAAACTTCTGTCTCACTCATTTTAGCCTCCTCAGTTTCAACATCTGAAAGCTCTACTCTTTCCAAATTACCCTAACAATAACAATTAATTATCCAACGCAACAACATACATTTCATCACTCACATCATATCATAATTAACTGAATCAACGCAATTCAGCCCAAAATCAACCCTTATAATTAATAATACAGTAACCCTAAAACCTAGAGAAAAGAAATATAAAAGTGGATGGGAATCGGGAAGTTACAGATCGAAGGGAGTGATGAGATTTGAGGGAGTCTCGAGGTTAGGAGGAGAGCGACATTGCCAGATAGGGAAAGAGGGGGTATGAAGGAATGCTTTGCTGTGATTTGATTGGGAAGGGGGTAAAAAATCTAGAGATGGAGAAAACGCGGGTGTTGGGAGGATATTAAGGGGGGTGCTCATTGCTCAATGCTTATGTGGGCGGAAGTCAATTGTATCTCATTTTTGTGTCCTCACATGACTTGTTTATCACCTACGGATTTACTGCTGTTTTTTTTTTTTTTTTTTTTTTTTTCACTCTTTTAATTCATCCAACTTTAACCAATGCTATGCTGTAGCTTGGATGCCTAAACTAATTGGAGTTTTTTTTTTTTTTTTTGACTCTCAATCGGTTCTTTTTAACGAGGTTTGTTACTCACGACTTTTAAATTAGGTTTAGATTGAGTCATTTTGTATATGTCCTACTGTGAGTATAGTTGGTGATAGACTTGTTTAAATGGGAGGGGTCCCGTTAAATACCCTTAATCGGACCGTTTGTAAAAGGATCTAATCAATAATGGGTCTAATAGGTCGGTTTCTTAGAGGGTCATATTTTATTGGGTCTTTAATTGGTCATGTCGGGTTAATAATGGATCAATAGTTTTCAAGACTTTTAAAAATTATCAGATAATGAATTATTTTTACTTACTTGCTAACAGTTCACTATCAAATATTAGAGATGATACATGTAAACTATCACCCGATATAGATAAAAACTATACTATTTTTGGACGGCCCGACCCAACTCGATCCGTCATATATCTCCTTTGGCCGGACCCATTTTGAATCTTCTTTGACCCAACCCATTTTGCTTGTAACTCATCCTTGTCCTAACCCGACCCAAGGCACAAGTCTAATTGATGGTGTAATTATTGTATTGGTTCGATGTGAAAAGTATAATTTTCCGATAAGTTGCAATGCTCATGAAGTTGAAAGTTTGAAGAAGAACCAAAATATGTTTGATAAGATATAGAAACCAAAATTTTGTAATAACCAAAACAAAATTTCATATAAAAATCAACTTTTTATACATTTTTATGTTTTAAACACGCACTTAGATGGGGAGAAGCATAATTGCATAAAAATAATCTCATGATAAAAGTAGCTTTTATGTTTTATGTAATTAAGGGCGACTATAGTTATTGTGTACAATATTATTACCAAATTCAATACATATGCTTTGTAAACCTCATAGTTCAAAATGTTCTCAATAAAAAAATGATTTGTCTTAAATAACCATATACATATACAATTGGATGTATAACAAAAGTAGTCGCTTTTGAGAGGTAAGAAAGTGATCTCGATATTCCACAATCCACTATATCTATATCCATTGTCCATTATCCATTATCCATTATCCATTATCCATTATCCATCGGGTTGAATAAAATGTCTTGCTAACTGTAGCGCATAAACTAAGACGATGATACGTCGTACGAACTACAAACATTCATAGGGCTTATCCGCTGCTTACGCAAAAAAAATGACCATAAATCCATTCATTCCTCTGTTCTCCACAGAGCTGGTGACATTTTCTTGTGATTTCCCATGAAAGTTTGACAGTGCATTCTTTCTATTAAACTGTTATTTCAACCGAGTTGTATTTGAATAACACTTAAACTTGCTTTAATTAATTTATATTAGCTATTAATAATGTCCGGAGTCGTATTTGAATAGCACTTAAACTTGCTTCAATTAATTTATATTAGCTATGAATAATGTTCATAGTTTAATCTTTAATATGCACTCAACAAAATTTTCAAGTTCTATCCTATTGAGTGGTGTTTTTTGCTATTTACTTTTTGCGCAAATTTTAATGTAAACTTAAAATTCATATATCTTTAATTTTGCATTTGTAAAAAATTATAAAAAAACTCATTTTGAAAAAATATACATTGAGACGAATCTATCAAGATTCTAAATAAATATATTTGTTGATCTAGATTGGAAAATTTATAGATAAAGTTTGACTCTAAAATCTACAATATTTCAAATAAAAAAAAAACAAAAAAGAACGGAAGGAATAACAACGGTTAACCAAGTTAATGCTTGAGTAGTTGAGGTACATTTGATCCTCGACAAGTATGCATGCAAATGATCCAAGAGGCGTGAGCATAAATCAGTCCAAGCATATGTGAACAACTCATGCAAAAAGTATATGAATGAAAAACAAATTTTCAGCTTCCATTCCATTATATCTGTGATACTGTTTCCTCATCAGAGGTTACAAAACGTACCATATATGCATGTGATACGTATACTATATGTTATATACCATAAATCAATTTTCATATTTGGCAGATCTAAAAAAACAAACCTGAAAACTGAATCAAACACCCATATAAACAACGAAGGCAATCAATTTGGCAGGATTGCATGTACTTAACATCACCACCAAAATGCTGGATCACTGCATTAGGCCATTTTGCACTTCAAAAAAAAAAAAATCAATGCCTCTTCTCAGCTCCTTCACCCTCCAACCTCCCTCTTCTAACTACTATAAAAATCAAAACTTACAAGAATGGAGGATGACAAGCCATCATCAGGATATTTGCAAAACAGGATCAGTAAAGATCACTTTGAATTTCCCGCTTTTCGCTTCATGTACACTGCTTGTCTTCCATTCTTTATTACGGGTGTATTCACGCCATTTGATAATCTTCGCATTGGTGGGATAGGGATCAAACTCCTGATCATGTTAAAGTATAACAAAGAATCACTCATAATTCAACAACATTTCTTGAGTTTTTGACTATGTTCATGACATAATGTTCCTACTTCCTAATTCCTACGACCTGTGTTTGGGCTGTCTCTTATTAGCTCAACATAAATCCTTGGCCGGTCAAATTGTTGGGGACCTTTTAAAGGGATCCGACTCATACATTCTATACCCACTAATGTTGTTTTAATCAGTTGTTTCCGGTGGATTGGCCAACTTTTTCTGCCCGCCTGACCTGTGATCAACCCTTCTTCTAGTACATAGTATCTACTTACCTATTTTTTGACGAAACTTGTATAAATTTCTTAGGAACTGCATCTATGAAAAGTACTTGCATATGAAATTATACAACAATGAGAATCTGTAAAAGATAGTACCTCTTTTCTGGACTTTTGGATATTGTCTTCACTGGGGCAGGATTTTTAATCTTTGATCCCAAACAAATAGGCAAACTTGCAACTCTTGGAAGAAGAACTTGAAAGTCCTGCTCAGAAGAATCACTGGTTGTTAATTCGAGCTCTTCGATACTATCAGGAGTAAGCATGTCACATATACTATGTTGTGAATCACTATCTTGACCATCTTTTTTGTCGGCTTCCAAACAATACGAAGGTTGCTCCAAAGTGCTATCACCTGGCTGATAACCAGGATGGCAATTCTCAGAGGGCTTCTTGTTTTCTGCCTCTAAGTTTCCTACAGACCCACTTTTATCTACTTTATTTTGCCTCAGCATGACCTTGTCCATCCAATCACCTGCAGTCGTCGTTTTCTTCTGTTCTGCTTTGTTGACTACAAGGGGTGGCCAAAGAGCTGTATTTGATAAGAGATCATTTGGGTCCAAGCTTCGCCTTCGTGGCTTTGATGAACTGTTTTTCACCTTCAAACCACAATTGTCCTTCACTAAATTATATAGGATACAACTCCTATCAGAGAACTATTTTATGTAAATCATGCTTTATGTTTCGATTGTATTTTTTTAGCTTAAAAGTTACTGATACTAGTTCATTGTTGTTGGTATGTTGATAAATATATAACATACCTTGGTCTCGCTGACGTCCTGCACTGGACTCTTCCGACCACTTGAAAGGTCTCTAGTTGAACGATAAGATGGATGTACAGGTGACAATCCAGTAGATCTAATGATCGCCTTTTCTGGAGTACTGGTAACTGAACGAGAAAGCTGCTCTATTTCTTCTTCCTTCCTGGCTAAAGCTGCCTTGAGACTGGAAACCTATCACAAAGCAGTCACATGTTTCGACTATCATATCAGAGATCACTAAGCAGCTACAAGGAAATCAAGAGAATGAGGGAATTCTAAGAACCTGCTCTTTTAAATCTTTTACGTCTGCATTGTCTTTGTTTGCCCGAGCAGCACCAAGCTCCACAGTAGATACACGCTCGGCAAACTTAAGTGTACTGATTGTCTCAGAAAGGGCGTCAGCCTCAGGGCTTATGTGAACAAACATCAGAGTTTTAGCTTGTCCTCCTGATGGAATGAAGAGACTGGACTTCAATTTAACAGAAAAGTTACAAGACGGTAATTTAATCCTCTTACAGCAATAAACGGCCATAGGGCAGAGGGCTTGCTTTTTTTCATATACAAAAAACGTCACCTGAATTTATAGGAACTAATCTGATATATGGCTTTACTAGAGTAATTGAAATCTATGTGAACTTAAGAACAAAGCAAACTTAATTACCTAGGGAATCTTGGAGCAACTGTGTGAGTTTACTGTTTCTGTACGGAACATGTGCATTCTTTGTAGCCAGAGAAGCAATGACATCTCCTAATGCAGAAAGAGACTTGTTGATATGCTGAGCTTCCTTCAAACGATCCCCCGTCACCTCGGATTTATCAACCCTTTCACTTCCAGCAAGGTCAACCAGATGCATACTACCTCGTAGAGCAGATCCTGATGTCAAGTCTTTCCCTAGGACATGGACTGTCATGCAACTGAAAGCATACATTTTAACTATTTGCCTTTTTCTAAAATACATTCTGACGTTTGTAATGTTAATTTAAGAATCTAGAATTTGAATATGGACAAGCAAGTTTACCTGTGAGAGCGACTGCTACGGTCATTCATAGCAGTAGAACTCACTGCACGATTCTTATGGCCTAAATTCATCAAACTGATTACATCAGCTGTTGTTGAGACTGGCAGCATACTTGCATCTGGCACATTTATCCCATTCTGAGAGCTATTACGAATTTCTAATGTAATTCATGAGTTAAGGTAAAACATAGATGTGCAACGGAAGACATAATGAAAATGAAATCCTGTAAAGAGGGGAAAAGAGAAAGGGAGACAAAAAGAGGATAAGGAATAAGGATATTTCTTGTTTGATCCATCAGTAGCTAGGAGATCTCTGACTTGCTCATTATAAATCTCCATCATCTGAACAGAAACCTCATAGCAAAAATTTTCTTTTCTTTCTTCTGCCAGACAGAATAAATCATTCAATGCCCGGTAATTCACACCATAAGTTTCTTCTGTGAGATTGTCTGGTCCAGTCTAAACAACACCAGAAGTTCAGCATTAGTAAAGCTACTTGAGGAGTATTACATGAGAAATAAACCATCTGTTTAACGTATGAGTCAATTAGGTGTTCACCATGGTATAAGTTTTTCCAGATCCTGTTTGCCCATATGCGAAGATACATACATTGTATCCATCAAGACAAGACCGAATAAGAGGCTGCATGTCTGAATACACCTCAGCTGCAATGAAAAGCAAACACATAACACTTTCTACGATTAACTCCAAACTCCAATCTGTTAAGGATAAAAAGAAACATCCAAAAGGCAATGCAACTGACCTTGTGTTGCAGCTGGTCCAAACACCTTGTTGAAATTGAAGGATTTCTTTCCTTCTTTACTATATTTTGCTGGGTTCATAAGTGTAATGTTTCCTTCTTCAATGTGATCCACGGTGGTAAAACCATTAGCTTCTCCTGGTAGGAATGGACGTACTCGACAGTATACCCTAATGCTCCCTATGGTTCAACAGGAAAAAAAAAAATCTTAAATATAATTAGTAAGAGGAAGATTCAAACTGGACTTTTTCCCGTGCACCTTACCTTTAAGGTCTTGCACTAAGTTGTACAGCTTAAAATTTTCTTGAAGAACTTTGTGATATTTCGATGCAGCATGGGCAAGACTCTGGAGGTGCTGACCTATCGTTGATAGAAAGTAAAGCTGGAATTCCAAAGGGAACCAAGTAGCTAAACTCCAACACAAAAAAAAAAGTTGCAATCATTACCTAGATTGCTGAACTCTTCATGATGCCTTCTTTGCAGTAACTTTATGCTTTCTTTTGTTGTTTGGACAATTAGTTTCAATTCCTACAAAATTTTTTTAGTAACACTGATCTTAAAAAAGTAATTTTTAAGGCTTAGGACTTCAATGTCACCAACTTGCTTCCAGTTACCTACCTGGATATAATTCTCCTGCCGTTCAAATTGTTCATCATGCTTTCTGAAGTGATTTTCAGGTTCTGCACTTGGGACGCAGTGCAGATTTTCATATTTTTTGTCGACATGCTCAGGATCAGTAACGTTGTTGGTGGCATAGTCATGACGATTCTTCAATATTTAGTCAGATGAGGAATATGTCAGCAACTAATGAATTTAGGTTAAATGTCATCAAAATTTGTTACAAATTCATAGTTTACCTGTGTTTCTGTCTTGGGAGAGTCAACAGGAGACGTGATTTGGCCAGAGACTGACATGGTTTCTGGAGCAGCCTTCACCTGCAAAGTAACAAAAACCATTAATTGTGTTCTAAATTTATCTTGCTGTAACTATACAGTGCAGTTAATTGAAATGTTCAACATTATAAGACAATGAAGCCAGCTGCCACGTGATATGATCTAGTGATCAAAACATTGGCTATACTCCATATAGATCTCCATCCAGTAAGATTTCAGGGAAAGGGGAAGGCTTTGAATGGCAGAAATACTATGAGCTACTTACAGATTCAGGTTGACTTGCTAGGCGGCGTTCAAAGTCCTCCATGACTTTACTGAGCATGGATTCAACAATCTGAAATCAGTATTGAACTTATTACTAAAGACAGAAAATTCGATGTGATCAGTCTGATCACAGGACTAACTAAAATGTGAAATCTGAGAGGATTAACAGATGTTGTCTGTTTGAGATCTCTTTATCAAACACTGTGATTCTGAGAAAACAGTTGAGGGGGTTAATCACTAGTAGAATCAAAATGCTTGAGTTAGCCCAGAGAAAATACTTACAGTTGGAATTTCATCTTGCCTCTTATCATTAAGAAGTGCACGAATCATCATGTTTAAGGAATGATTGTTATTCTGTAGATAAAATAAAAAGCATTTTAATTTGCTTCTTTGGTTACTTATACTCCCAAACAAACAGTGAGAAGAAATTACTGACCATGTCAATCAAATCTAAACCAAGATCGCTGCACAGTTCAGTGTCTAAAGACTTCTCACTTAGAGATGAAGTTCTCGAAATAGAATTCCTGAAAGGTTCTGAATTCTTTCTAACAATCTTCCCTGAAGAGCTAGGCGTTTTGAAATTACCAGAATATTTCCGCGTTCCATAACCTCCTGCCAACTTCCAGTCGCTATAAGATTTTAAAGCAAGAACACAGCTCACAATCCTTCCTGTTTTACCACCCTGGACAATACATTTGTAAGCCAAAAATAAAAATTAGAGCTTAAAAACCTAAACTGGAGAAATAATTCAGAATCAGAATGCACCCTATTGAGTTATTTTGATATGTATAATACTCGCAAATGAATGCATAAGAATCAAAGGTAGGAAGTATGATTTATTCCAACGTCCAACCTGTTTCTGCTTATTGAGGCAGTATAACTGACAGACTAACCTGTTCTAAATCAGATGCCTCAAATGTAGGAAGTCCCAACTCTTCCACAGCAACAAGAAAATTTCTCACATTTTCAAAGTATTGGTAGGCCATAAGAGCAGCGCCATCTGGGATAATCAAAGTATCATTTGGAGCTTCTACCACCTAGACATACCAGAAAGCATGTAATGTACTATGTCATCATATGCTAATATAAACATTACAAGCAATATTGCCAGTGTAATCAGTAGTTGTGACCAACAGATTAGATACACTTCAACATAAAAACAATTAGTGAATACCAATCACCTTTGGAACAACACCAGGTTGAACCCTGTTGATTGCAGTACAAAGGATTATCCCACTCCTTAACCCAAGTCTGAAATCTTCTTCAAAAGGTTCAGCAGGTAAATCTTTAGAACATACGACACCCACTATCTTCCTTAACCACCTTGCTGCCTCATATCGTCTCGATGCTACAAAATTAAGTACCCCTAATAAGCATTAACATCATCCCTAATTACCATGTTAAAACTTACAAGGTTCGTGTTATGAACCCAATAGACCAAAATCAAATCACCCACCCCAAAAAAATTGAGAAATTTCATGATCAGAGCAAGATATAACATATGCAATACAATCCAAGATCATCTAAACAAATAAATGTCCCTCATTCAACAGGCATTATGAGGAAACCCAACAATGAAATCAATTGTACTAAATTGATTTATCAGGTAAAATCGATCACATTACATATTTTCAACCTACCTCTAATCATCTTACATTGATATTATCATATTAATGACGACTTATGATGGTAATAAACCTAGAAAACATATAATCAAGAAAGGGGAATAAAATCATACAAGCTTCCTCTGCTTTTCTTGATGCAAAATCGATGTCGCGCAGTCGAGTTCCATGCTGTTTAAGAACATTTTCAACCACAGAAACCACAGAAAATGATAGCATTCCCTCTTCCGCCATTGAGACCATCAAAAACTTGACCGTTGAGCAGAAGTTTTTTTTCCCAAGTTTTTCAAAATTCAGTTAATATCTGAACGTTATTGGTGATCATTCGAAAATCTAAGACAAACCCAGATGAATTCTTCAAGAAATAAGGAAACCCTTTTAAAAGAATGAATTAAGATGTTGAAAACTTCAATGAGAAGGACAGCAGAAATGGAGGAGAATGAAGATATTTGAAGAAGAAAAAATATAGGAGATGACGATGACTTTTTTGAAATAAAAAAAAATTAAAAATTTGTACCCTTTGATTTTATTTATTTGATAATGATTTTAAAATTTTAGTGTAAGATTGAATTTTAATACGCCATTGTTGAACGTTCTCTCAACTTTGTTGGTTGCTCAATATTTTTCTTTGTTTTTTGAAGTTGGTAAACCCTCCCCCCCAAAACGCTGCTGCTTCCGAACCTCCCGCTTCGGTTTCCTGAAGTTTTTGTGTGATTAATAGGAGGACTTCTTACACTTATAAGGCTATTTTTAATCTTTTGACTAACAATATTTTTGCTTTTGCATTGTTTGAGTTTTCTTTGTTTGTATGGAGTATTGCTTTCTCTAAATACTTTATAGTTTGGACTTTTGGTGACTCCAATTATTACTTAGAATTACTAATATTAATAAATTTTAGTTTAAAATATTTAAGACATTTTTGTGATTTTAAGTTTATTATTAACATCCATAGTAATCTTTTCAACTTTGTTTTTCTTTAAGCAAAGCAAAAGGGAAGTTTTATTGCTCACAAAAATGCAACCTTTTATTAGGGGTAGATTACCTTTTATAATTGATTTATAACCCAATTTTGGAATTGTGCACAAATCTGAAATCGTGTTAGAATGGATCGGGTTGGAACTAATTGGAAAAGGAGAGTGAAATAAATAAAAATCAAATATTTTCAGTGGAAAAAGTATGTTCAATATTGATTTATTGAGCGCAAAAACTAGATTGCAAAACAAACTTGAATTATTTCACATCAAATCCAACACTTGAAACTAAATAATCCATTTAGACCGTTTCCATATATCTATATCTTTGATTTTGCATAGAGAATTGGTTTGTTGATTTAGGATCTTGCATGATCTTCTCCAAGTACTTGGAAATTGGAATGGTCTGATTTTATCTAAATTTTGTTTGATTAGCTACGATTGTCAAATTCTTTTGATTAATTATAGGCTTATGTGTTTCCACAAAAATCAGAAGAGCACTATGACATAATTCAAAGTTGAATATATAAATGACAGTATTATCCTAATATCCAAATTATGATAATAGGAAAGTAGGAGCACAACTAGGCAGCAAAGTGATGTCTAAGAAAAAAGCCTCGAGCCCTAGAGTGAAGCTCCCCACTGCTGTTTGTTAAAGCAAAGAGGTAGTTGCCATGTCTTAGCAAGTTGTACTTTAGCATGACCTGATTGAAAGACAAAGGAGACCTTTGCGAGCGTAAGGCAAGTGGCCTGGCATTGTGCTAGTAGATGGCCTCAAAGATATGGTTAGTAGCTCCACATATAGATATGGTGCAGCTTGGGTCATCAGTCAAATGCCTATAGTCAAGGTGAGCATTTGTCATGAGCTTATCCCGTAGGATCAACCACAGAAAGAAACGATTTCTTTGAACAACTGTCACCTTCCAAATCAAGTCCCACTTTGTATTATCATTCACGTCCCCTTCGTTTTGTATAATACTTGGTGCTAGAACTATGCATTGGGGCAGGTCAGAACCGGGATGGGTCACAAGCAAAACGGGCAGGGTCGAGTCAAAGAAGATGCAAAACGATCGTGCCGGGTCGGGCCAAAGGAGATATATAACGGGCCGAGTCGGGCCGGGCCGTCCAAAGAGAGTATAATTTTTATCTATAGAGGGGGATAATTTACGTGTATCACCTCCAATCTTTGGTAGTGGATCATCGGCAAGTAAGTGGAAATAATTTGTTACCTTATAGTGTTTTAAAGTATTGGAAACTAAAGACCCATTATTGACCCATTAAAAACCCAATAAAACATGACCCTTTAAGAGACCGACCCATTAAGTCCATTATTGATTAGACCTTTTTATAAACGGGTCGGTCAAGGGCCCTTAACGGGCCCCCATCCATTTAAACAGGTCTACTTGGTGCCGACTTAATTGCAAAATTTCCCGGAAGAGGACCCATTCCAATACACAAAGTCATGCTAAAGAGCAGAACTCCCTCCTCAAAGAGATGGTTGGGACTTGGGACGTCATGATTAATTATTATTACGGGAAAGCTAATAGAGTAGCAGATTGACCTACTAATAATGTTATTATGCAAATAGAGAATTTTGTACTTTGTGGCCTTAGTGGTTTTCGTGCTATTTTATTGAAGGATTTAAGTAGGGGTTTTGATCTTTTTGTTTTCTTTTTTAGTTTTCCCTTTTTTGTGTGTGTCTTGTTTGGTTTGTTTTATGGGGCTTGCCCTCTTTAGCACCAATAATAATAATAATAATAATAATAATAATAATAATAATAATAATAATAATAATAATAATAATAATAATAATAATAAGTTCCTCATGGTAGATTCGGGGCCAAATGCTGATATTTTAATATATAATATAGTCACTCCATCTCTAAATAATATATAATCCTATTTTATATTGTATCAAAATAATAAGTTGCATTCTAAATTTTACTAAGTTATATTTTAGATTCTCTTATAGTTCGTACATACTCCTTGATGATATGCATCACCAAGATTTAATTTTTCATGGGAAACTTTAACGAAATGTTAATCGTAATGTAAATACTTTTATCCAATTCATTAATATTCCCTCCATTATTTTTTGTTCTTCCCATTTGTTTTTTGTGCAAATCCTAACGTAAATTTATAAATTCAAATATATTTAATTGTGCATTTGTAAAAATTATAAAAAAAAACTCATATTTGGAAAATACAAATCTATCAAGATCTTAAATGAAAATGTTTTTTCATCTCAATTGGGAAGAATTCGTAATCAAATTTGACTCTAAAATCTACAATATTCCAAATAAAAAGAAAAAAAAAACGGAGGGAGTAATAATAAACTTCATTTTAAAGCAGCCGTATAGCTGAGATGCGGTCCAGTGGAAGATTAGTAAATTACTCTACGGAAAGATTAGTAATTTGTTAATGCGCATATACGCAAGAGAGGCATCTTGTAATGAATGGGAGAATAGCCTTTGCACGTCTCATTAGTGCACTCATCGCCAAAATTATTCATTAATGTAGTAATCTACGATTAACGGAGAAGCTTTGCTTTGTATTAAAGTCAAAACATGAAATAATGATTAGAGATTTAAAGAAATGCTGCACTAAATGTACATCATTATTAGCAATTACATTCATAATCTTTATGGCCTACTTATATATCATTCTTAATTAGTTGAGTTTTTAAGTTTCAGGTGTTGAACTCAAACGCATGAGGACTACTACGTTAACATTCTTTCACACGTTCCCCCCATCACCCACCTCTTTTTTTTCTTTAAGGTATGCAAGTCCAACAGATTTTTACTCAAATTACCTACTTGAGCAGGTGAAGTTGATTTCCAACTCCATCTTACAAATTCAAAGCGAAACTCACACAACAATCTCCGTCAAGAATTATTAACAAGTAGACGAAGCAGAATTAGATGACATATAATTTACGAGAACAATATTTGTTCTTGATTATGGGAATTAAACTTTCAAAATCTGATATAAGAGAAGAAGTATAAAGAACAAAACAGGATATTATATTTTCATTTTTTTACTATAAGTTAAGTAGAGAAGGAGGCAAACAGGTGAAGCTAAACTTTGCTTTTAAAAAAAAAGGTCAATCCCAAAAGGTTGGATTTTTCAAAAGTAATCCAAAAGTTGGTTTTATCAATAAAACCGACCAAATACTACTTTTTGAGAATCGATTTTGCCATTAGATATTACACTAACTTTTTTTATAAAAGTTTTATAGAACTTAACTCAATTACTAAAAAGATGAACCGCAAAAATAATGTAACTTGGCTTGAGGGAGAAATACAAAGGAGAGAGATAAGGCAAAATGGAAGAGGGCTAATTTCCCTCCAAAGAACAATGGCTTTTGAAAGATTGGTCCGGTTCCAAGTCTATCAGGTTCGGAAAAGTCAATGCCAACGAGCCTACATACCATCTAGGACTCTAGGTGAAAAAGAACAGGGCCCACATTAAACACAAACAATACTTGCTTGCTAAAAGTGTACCCACTGTCCAGCTTATATACTTGTATATTTTATACTTGCCGGCAAAATGGGATCCACTAACCTCACTTAAACTCACTATTGCAGCACTGCGCAATGTCTAGCTTCACAATTATTTTGCTGAATATCCCTGTCTCTAAGAAATAAATCTCTTTTTGACAAATAAAATTTCATAAAAATCGGTCCAATAAAATTTTTCAGGGACAGAGAAAGTAGTTTCACACGTGTTGACGTGAATAAAGTATAATTCCACTCACCACTCTTTCTTGGGTAAAGTTAGATGCACTTAAGAAGTTTTTGTCAAAGGAACTCATATGTAAGCCGTTTTTCAAATCAATCTCACTTTGTATTTAACATAGAGGATTATTAGGGTATAATGTACTCACTATCACTCGATAAACAAATCCTTTAAAACATAGCAAATGTCAATAGTTAAGATATAGTTATTTTCCCTACATTGTTATAATATAATAATAGGAAAATCTCTTTAGAATATCTTAAGCTAGTAATTTTCAATTCAATTAGAAAATAATTATATAAGCAATTGAATTTGGTAACATTCAAAGAAAGAGAGAGTGATAAAGTGAGACCAAAATCCAAAGAAAAAGGAGGATGTTGTCAATAATGGTACTATACCAATTTGGCACATGTTAATAGTGACACCACAGGGTACAATGAGGGATGTTGGAGAAGCATACTCCGTACAAATTTACAACTACTAGTTAGTCCAAGAATAGAGAACTCCATAGATCAAATTTTGTCTTTTTTTCTGCTTTGTTTTTGACATAATCAATTCTTCCTTAAGCATCGTGTCAACAAAACTCTTTTTTTTTTTATATATATATATATATATGTTTTTTCACCATTTAGGTTGACATTGTCACTTTGCAATTTGCTAATGACAATACATTTTTTTTAAACAAGATACTCCTTGAAATTCTTGACATGGAACCAAAGATGATAAGAATGAATTGTTGATGGGGTAAAAAAAAAAAAAATCTAAAGCTATCATAGCTAGTCAAATAAATTAAATATACCCTTATAATAAGAATAATACAAAATTTTGTATACACATGAAATACACGTGATCCATTGAAATAACAAAAGTTATCCCATCAAAGGAGATAAGGATTGATATATATTTGTGTTGAGAGGTAATTTTTGTTATATTAAGGGATAACTTTTACTAGATAACTTTTACTAGGAATACAATAAGTTTATTGTATTTCGTATATATATATAATATACTGTGTAAGAATAAATGAGTAAAGTGTCAAATGGAGGAAAGCCTAAACAAAAAAGATTGTATTAGTTTATAACTGATGGTATGCCTAAACACATATGCCTCAACTAAATCAAGCCAATGTCAAGAGATGGATGGTACATCAACAAAAGATGCATGCCTTTCCCAAATAAGCAAGTAATCTGATAGAAAAAACCTTTCAACAACTTCAATTATAGTCGACATCATGTACTTAGGATTTAAGATACAAATCTTGTCGTCGCAATCAAAGCGGAACTCTTCGTTGTTAAACCCTACCACTCAAAGCACAAACCAATGAGCACAAGTGAAATTCAGCAAGTTGTAAAGAGGTAGTCCAGTAAAAATTATCAACACTATCAAACACCCCACCCCGATCCCATATTGATCATCTAGCATCAAATGGTCGTGAATTATGACTAGTGAGGGTGCAACAAATCTGTGGTAGTGGTAGGGATTGACATAATGCAAGTATGCAACCATTAGGTCGGCCGGAGGGCATAACACTTTGGCTTCACAAGCTAACATAATTAATTTCTAAGCAAAAGTGGACAAAGCGACTATAAAGGAAGTAAAATGGCAAAAAAAACGATAGGAAAAAAATGGAAGTAAAAAACAAGGATAGGAGAAAACTCCCTAGCCTTAGATGCAGAAATGATGATAGCAACAGGATTCTTCGCTGGCTTTGACTAAAAAGGTGACGGCTTCATGCAGAAAGAGTATAACTGTCCACCTGAATGCACTTTAGAAAACCATACACATGTACTTGGTATAATTTAATAAACCAGTTCAACACCCTAAAGAACCTACAAAAAACTTACCCAAATCCAGCAGTTAGATCTGAATGTTCTTTCAACTCCAAGGTTTAAGAAACAGAACGTAATCTTTACTGATCCAAAGTCATTTGTTTCTAAGACTAGCAGATATAATTGATCAAAAGAAGCGGAAAGCATGATTTTATACATTGTTAAGATTCATACAAATGATATCCCCATCTGCCAATAAAATCATTACAGCATTACATCAGGTTCAGTGGGTATCAGTTTATGCAGATTTGTATAATAGGCAAAGAACGGTGGCACATTAAAGAGAAAATCCAATTTTGTAACGAGTCACTTTTCTTATAAATGAAAATGTAGGCGATTAAACATACAATGAACAAACTGACATAATCGACTCAACTATGTCAGCACTATTCAGATTTCAGAAGATTATCAAATGAATTCAGAAAAGTTAGAAGGAAAGAATGCTGCCCCTAAAAGCCCCGTCCATGATTAAACAAGATAAGATTATCGAGAGAAATCATTGCTTAAGTAGTTTATTCAAGCTTTGCAAAATAATCAATCATGAATCTTGACATGGAAGAATCTGCAAGACACTTTTCAATACAGCCCATGTGTCTAAGTCATTTCTTGGACTAATGTTCACACCCCCTCGCTCTAATCTCTATTGATATAGGTGAGCCCCGTCCCTAGTAACTTTCAGGTATAATGCATAAATCAAGGGTTGATAGGTCACCTTTTAAGGTATGCATCGGAATGTCCCATCCTCCCAACAAAGCTTCAAAGTGCCAAGTGACCTGTTAATTTTATCATCACAATATAAATATAGTTTGCAACAAGAAAAGTTATACATAGATAACTAAAACAAGAAGCACGGCCCAGCATGTTAAAGATGAGATATTCTCTTTCATTCAGCACCTTTATTTAATTTTTTTTTTTTTGGGGGGGGGGGGGGGGGGGGGGCGGGCCTCTTCATCAGAAAAAAGTAAAAACAAAAAATAGAACAAAATTATGACCTAAAAACATGTATAATTGCAACTTTGCAAGTTAAAAGGGCCCTTCAAACAAAGTAATCATATTTAGAGGTTCAGATGTGTTGACAAATACTGTCAAGAATAGTACATCAGGTTATACATTATCCAAATGTCTAAATAATTGGAGGAATAGGGAGCAATAGAGCTCAAGTGTCTAAATGAGAAAGAGTATCAGAAATTGACATAGGAAACACAATAAGAAAGCCATGACCAATGTGTTTCAAGGATCATCTAGGCAATCCCATCCAATCAATCACAAGGAGTCCAACATATATATTAAAAAATGACTTAACAATTTGACATTTTTCAGATCTGATGCGAGCAATACTATACCTACAAACTAGTAAACTACAATCTAATCAAGAATGTAGTGACCTGAACTAGCTGCAGACTACAGTCGTTATTACAGAACAGCATGTACATCAGCACATGTATCCGTTAACAGCAATAAATCGAGACCAAAGCATCTATTAGCCAGACCAATAACACTACTATTCAGTTTCATGCCTAACAGATTTAACAGGATCACAAATGGATTAAAAATTTAGTCCTTGAAATGGAAAAAAGCCTTCTAGGGAATACACTAGTGAATATTACTGGGTGACATTCTCCAATAGCTCTAAATATTCCTGATTTTGGGAGCAGGATGTATGTCCAACGAGCCAAAAAAATGCTACATAGATCCTTCAATTAATCCAAAATTGATCTTACATGAAAAGCCGAAAGTTTAAGTTTGCAAAGTTTGATAAAATCAATTATAAAAACTTCGTTGATCTAAAAAATGTACAATTATACTTTTGGATTCATTTTATAAAATTTTTATTGGACATGTATAATACTTTGAGCTACTACATTACAACAAACTATTAGCTATTCAAAGGTACCAAAAGGTAAAAATTGAACTCAAAGACCCCAATAAGTTGATGTAGATACCAAGCCCATCTAATGTAATGCAACATTTGGAAAAAGTTATAGGCATTACCCTAAGTCTTTTTTGTTTTGATGGAATGCCCAAATTCACATTACCTGAGTCTTTGGACTCAAACCTCGCCAGAAGCCATATTTCAAACTATGATGCTTAATTGCAGGTACAGAAATAAATTTTTTCCTCATTAATAACATAGTACTAGGGATTTTATCCAGACCCAAATGTTCCTAAAACTTGACTGAGTAACTTTGATGTGAACTATGAAGTATCAACTCAACTAGTAAGCCTTCTTTGAATAGAACCAAGAAAGGTACATCAACCATCCTTCAGTATCACAAATCTATTATCCATTTGGCCAGTTCTTGATATTTTTCAAAGTTTGGAAAAATGAAATTTTGGAGGCAACTGTCAAAATCAATAGCCCTCTATCCTTCATATTTCATTATAATCTTTTTATGTTAAGGAAAAACTTAGTATTGTTACAAGTACTTTTATTTAAAATTAAACAAAGAAAGTTTCACTTTATAATGTATATTTATCAAGTAAGATGGCCTCTAACATCCTATATTGTGCATGATGTCAAGTAGTTAGGATCTCGTTGCAATAGACACCCAACATTTAGATATTGCAATAACTATAATTAAATGCATAGAGGCAATTTTCGATGAAGAAATGAAAGAGGCATAGAGGCAATTCTACCACATTACTCGACATCCAACATTTTCAATTCACTTATTCTTTAGAGGGGACCAGAAGTAGGTATGTAAATAGTCACAAAAAGGTTACAGACGAGTCTATCACAAATCAAAGAACTAGGCTCCCCCTGTAGATCGTCTAAATAAGATGCAATAATGGACTAAAGAGCTAGCAAAATATATTTCTTAAGCAATCAAGCTAATATACTGAGAGAGGTAGGTTATATAATCAATATCCACGTCACCCATAAAGGGCAAAATAAAATCCTACTGCCTTCATCTCGAATTAGGTCTAAAGTAGTATTTAAGTCCTGGGAATGGAAGTCTCAAGGAAACATCATTAGCATTTTACGATCATCCAGTACTACTTTTTACCATCATCTCACTTACCTTAAAGCATACATAAATGAAACATAGCACTCCATAGAAGCTCTAATATAAGGCAAATTAAGATGCCAGATAAAAGAAATTCAATATAATTTGAATCCTCAAGCCAAGTCTTTAGTCTAGGCTTTAGTATAACAAATTAATAACCAAACCCTAATCTAACCAAAGGTTTCATAATAGTCAAGTTAATTTCATAGAAGATTGCAAAGGTTGATGAACTAAAAAGTTAATCTAAAGCAAGCATGTATCCAGATGAAATTTATTCCGCTCAAGATGAGTACTCCGTTCTAGATCTCTATTTCGCTCCTAGACGGATCAACAAACCAATGCACTGTTTCAAAATACATTAGACCATCAGCATATTTATCACTTTTTTGAATATCTTTGTCAGTCAACAAATGGATGGAGTGTATGACAACTTGATTGTTTTTCCAGTAACTGACCTTAGAAAGCTTCCTAAAAACCCCCATCTCCAATTACCAAAAAAGTGCATCTATGGAAAACATAGTTGATGCCTGGTCGCCTGGATGACTTATGTATCATCTTGAAATATTCCGAAAACAATCTCAAACTATTTTTATCTAAATTGTTTGGAAGTCCATACTAAAGTTCTACACACTAGAAGCAAGTTGAGGTAAGGGGCAATACTGTGAAGCCTAGTTCTCAGGCCAAGTCAGACAACCTAGCCAAAGATGTAAATCGAAGTTTTTAAGCATAAAGAACAAGCCAGAGAACAATAGAATTTTATTTAAGCGTATAACCCCAGAGGTGTTGACAAGCATCTTATGTGTTAACCCATTAGAATACATGCACATATCATAGACTTGCAAAAAAATTTAGAGATCAAAGCAAAAGTTGTACTTTAAAGATCAAAGAAGAAAGATCCCTAAAAATTAACCGAAATGGAGAAGAAGATCCTAGCGATTAAAGCTTGACACAACCTCCTTGTATCACAAAGAAGGGAGCAGGATTTACGTTCAAATCATATGCTTGATTACACACAAATGTCCTGCAGAGTAGTTTACATGTACTCTCATTTTACCTCAAAGTACTCGTGTTTCATACAACTCCTATGCAGGATATCAACATCAGGAATTTTCAATTTAGGCAACAAAAACTGTGAACGTTCATATAAAGGTGTTCCACATTTAGACACATTACCTGAATTTGATTATTGTGAAGCCAAGTGGCCCACGTACATAAGAAAGTCCACTGGATTTTTTATAACGTAACATAAAAACGAAATATTTTCTTCTGTTACCTACTTACCTGCATTGAACTGAACACTTAGATTAGATAGCTTGATGAGTGAAAATCTGTCACGAGCTCTACGAAAACCCGTTTTTCTGTAGCTCAAGAGATGGAATTAACCAGACTATCTGAATAAGGAATTATCTATGTACATAGTAACAGGTACCCCATAAAATGTTAATAAGCTATGTAAACAGTATGAAATATTAAGAAATAACCTCTGAGCTCTTAGATGAAAAGATTGTAAGAAGCCCAAGAATCATAAGCTCGTAACAGTATAGGACTGGATTTATTTATAATTAAAAAAAAAAAACATTGTTGAGAATTGAGGGAATACCTGCTGCATTCTGAACAATAGTCTATTTGAATCCACCCCTCCATGTTCTACAGAAGCTTCTCAAGTATCAACTGTGACCAAGCTCTTAAGATTGCACTGGAAGTCTGAATCAGCACAAAACAAAGAGGTCAACGAAAAAGGGTAACAATGACAACAAAGTTTGAGAACTATTTATGTCAGCCGTTCTCCTCAAAGGGTTGTCTTGTAAAATGCACGGTATAAGCAGCAAACTAGCAACCAACACTTACTTGCAGAGGAAAAATTTTAATTCACAAACTGGAACGGATACAGAGGATACCATACCCCATTACAACACTTAAGGTGGATTACAAAGCTAGACTGCTTCAAGGTATAATTTCATACAATTAAGCAGATGGATCATGTTATTGGCAAATGGTAACAACTAAACAGAAATCCTCACTGCATAACTATAGTTAGGAGAAAACTGCTGCTTTGGGTCAATGGTGCAAAGCACAACATCTAGAAACTAACAGAAAGAATTTTGATATGTTCAAGATGAAGAACAAAGAAAGGTCAGCCTTCTGCGGACTCGTGTATTGCTTTCATATTATCTTCTTTGTAGATACCAAGAGGGGAACCATGTACAGACAGAAGCATCTCCCCATGTTTAGGCAATCTGCGGCTTTTGGGTGTTATCCCCATAGACAGTCTCAGGCTTTGAGCCCCAGGAGTTTGAAGACATTCTGGCATCGCAAGCATCACAGTGTTAAGTGACTCCTGAGACAAGTATGTCCCGATCTGCAGATCATCAACACTTACGGCGTTTTTCACATTCTTGGCCGAAAACTGATAACCACCAACGGATTGCCTCGCATCTGAACTCAAAGGATAAGCCATACCCATGTGTTGGACAAGGGAGGCGTCAATTTCTCTACCATCAGTGTTATAGGCGGACAAATTACCGTAATCATCTTTCCATCTTAGATCAAAATGCTCATCTTCACCATTTCTAACTACATCGACATTAAGAAAATTTTCCTTCAAAAACAGCAGGAACGGTGTTTGCAGTTGTTCCTGAACGAAGTATGAACGAATCAAACGCAACCCAGTAAGGAGAATTTCAACCTCCATTTCCGAAACAGCTTTTATTGCAGCGATCTTCCGCTCAAGTTCTCGGTCCATTGACAAACCGCCATTCTTCTCCTGCTTGGATTTTTTTTCAGCAACCGTAGGTGCCTCATCATTGGACGATGATTGCTGTGAGGTAGTAGCTCTCTTTCTTTTTGCCATTTACAATTCAATTTCACTTTCTAAACAGTAACATCTCAATAGTACTCAACAATATGGAAGTTAGCCTTCTTGAGTAACAATAGCATCACTTTCACAGCCGACTGTAGCTCATTAACAACGAAGACGGACCAATCCTAAAAGCAAGATTTCTCAAATTCACAGTTAATATGAAGTATTGGCGCAATCTCAACACATAAATCAAAGAAATTACAAACTACGAAACTCTAATCGGAGAAATTCAACCGATAATGGCCACAACGTCCCCAAACTTTCAACCAAATCTACCTAACATTCATTGAAATTAGATGGTATAAGAGAAAAGCCAATCTTGAGAATAGAAGAGAGGGAAGGATGAACCAGATGCTGATGGAAGCCGTGTGACGAGGAACGATGATGCTTGTAAATTTCGATAGTGTTGGTGTTTGATCGGAGTAAGTGACATAAGCACACAACGCATAGAAATTCAAATTTCAAAACGCGCCTTATACTGGATGTTAATGTTCTCTGATAATAATATTAAATATTATTAAAATTTTATAAAAATAAGATCAATTTTTATTAAAAAATATTGTAAGTGGGTTGAATATTAAATAACTAATGAAATTTCTAAAGTTAATAGTATTAAATATTTTCGAATGGAAAAAATGGGAAGAAAAAAAAATAAAGAGAAAACTCCATATAAAAATTAATTGGACGCATTACCCATTTTTAATATTTATGGCTTTTGAAACTTTTTATTTTTTTTAAAGGTTGATGTATTTTAAAAAAAATTATACAACCCTTTAATTTCTAATTTCGTCTATTTTATCAATGATTATAGCATCAAAAAATTTTGAGGGGGAACAATATAGAGATATAAGGGTGACCAATGAGTGCTTGCACTAGAGAACCAATTTGTAGCGCGGTTGCTTTAATGATAAATGTTATCTAATAAGTATAATTTTAATATAGAGAGAATATGAATTTTTAAGACTAACATTGCTATTTTCTACGGTGAATTGGCAATAAGGTATTCTACTCCCTTTACAAAAGGTATTTCAACACATGGAAAATTAAAAAGACAACCCAATTGTTATCAACTCAGTTATACTCTCCACCATGGAAAGTAGTTAGGATGATTATAGTTGAGTTTATTTTAGAAAACATACATCATACATAATAGGGATTATTACGATATAACTCAAATTATGTAAACAACTAAAGTAGTAAATGGAAGAAGATTGCATTTCAATAACTAACCCAATCGAAATCAAACACATATAAAATTATTTTGTTTTTTCTATACATGAGTTTATTTTCAATGAATAAAAAATAAGGAAATTCTGAAATTATCCTTACAATCAACTAATCACCATTCCATTTCATACTTGAACAACCCGTTTACTACCTTAATTTTTTTAATAATGAGCATAAATCATTGTGGATTTGTGGTTCAGTCTAGTTAGGGTATGGACCTTTATATGGACTACTACGCAGCACAATGAAGCCCAACAAATAACCCTTCAAAGCCAAAAATAAAACGCCGTCGTTTGTGCTAGGGTTTTGGCATTCCAAAGCATAACCTAAATACATCCTCACTTCCTAATATTTTTTGACTACCATTACCAGAGAACGAGAGAGAAAGCAGCCGCATCGGAGATTCATCCCTAACCCATTTGCAAAAATGGTACGATCTCTGTCTCCCTCTCCTCAATTTGCTTTCTTAGTTACGGTTTTGGTTGATTCAACTGGGTATTAATTTTGTTGTTGGAATGATGAAACAGTCTTTGGTAGCAAATGAAGATTTCCAGCACATTCTGCGTTTGTTGAATACCAACGTTGATGGAAAGAAGAAGATCATGTTTGCCATGACTTCTATTAAGGGTATCGGTCGCCGTTACGCCAACATTTGCTGCAAGAAGGCCGACATCGACATGAACAAGAGGTTTATCTTTTTCTCTATCTTTCTGTCATGAATTAATGCTATAAATTTACTTTTTTTTTTTAGGATTTGTGGGTATTGAATTTTATAGATTTTTGTTTTGATTTTTGGGTTTGCTTTAGTTGATATGAATCTATGAACTTGAATTGTTGAATGTGTTACTTGTTAGGGTGTTGCAATTTGATTTGTTAGAATACAATAGTGTTGGTATGGTGAACTGGGTTTGACATCAGTATAACAATGTAATCGGATTGAGACGAAGAAACAGTTTGAAGCGACGCGGATGGAAATGTTAAAAGTTTTGTATTGTTTGAGGTGTGATGGTTGTTTGGGACTGTGGATTTGATGTAGCATGTAGGTTTTTGGGTTTGCGGATAATGTGAGGTGTGATGATTCTGGTGGCTCTAGATTTATTCGTCACTATTGAGCACCCGAGCAACGACAACCATATTTGATTCCATTGGTCAGTTTTCGATCTCAAACTTGTTATTGTATAGTAGTAGTTCTGCTCAAGGGATATGGGGGCGGAGGTGGGATGGACTAGGATACATGGGCTAAATTTGGACTTAGATTTTGGGTTTGTATGCTATTGAGTGTAATATGAATGTCTTGATACCGTTTATGTTATGTTTGTGCTGTCTGTTGTTTATCTTTTACTAGATCACTTCTTTTGGTTGATTTAATATCTTTTGCTGCTTTTGGAGCAAATTTTTGTGTTTGTGGCAGTGACTTTTTACTTAATTCAAAGTTATCTCAAATTTAATTGTTTTCCGCTGCAGGGCCGGTGAGCTCACTAATGCTGAGCTAGACAATTTGATGACTGTTGTAGCTAATCCTAGGCAATTTAAGGTTCCAGATTGGTTTCTCAACAGGCAGAAAGATTACAAGGATGGCAGATTCAGCCAAGTTGTTTCTAACCAACTTGACATGAAACTCAGGGATGACCTTGAGCGTCTGAAGAAGATCAGGTATGTTTTAGTTGTCCTTGTTGTCACTCGTGCTCCACTATGCACGAAAATTTGTGAAGTTTGTTGCAATTGATCTGTTTTGCTAAGTTGGGGAACCAAGTTGAATAATAAAACATGTTTAAGCATAAATAATTTTCTGATACTGTTTTTTTGTTAATTGATTATTGAGTTCATTGGATTAACTTGGGTGAGCTTATCACTGTCTTCTCCTACAGAAACCACCGTGGTCTTCGTCACTACTGGGGCTTGAGAGTCCGTGGGCAACACACCAAGACTACTGGGCGTAGAGGAAAAACTGTTGGTGTTTCAAAGAAACGTTAAGGATCTGTGGTTGCTTACTTGCGGTCGTTTTGTCGTAAATTATGTTATCTTTATTTGGATCAGAGCCTAGCATAAGAATGACACAAGAAATGCTTTTTGGCAAATTCTAGCAGTTTTTGTCATTTTTGTAGAACATAGCTTGCGACTCAATGTGTTGAGAAGGAGGTATGCCAGGTATGGTTGCGGACTTTGTGGTAGTAGTGAGGGAAATATGTGATGATTTTATGTTCTAATGAGACATGGTTGCATTTCTGGACTACTTTGATATTTTGGTTTGCTGCAATAGTTGAACATGATGTTTGATCAGTTATTATGTATTAGATATGAATATTTGTTGTTACCTTTTAAGAATGCTCCTATTTGTGAACCAGATACGCCTAATGTAGCCATTGCTTGATACCCCCTGAAAACTAATGTTGAATCTACGTAAATCCTAATTTAACAACACGTTAAATGCTGTAATTTTGATCAAATCTGGTGAATTATTACCATGGTTGGTAGCAGCAAATTGAGTGCATTGTGCAGAAGCATTAGCTGATTCGTTTTTGAGTATGGTGTAGGCTGTGTTTGGTTCAGTTTTAGGGAAGGGAGGGAACGGTAGGGAGAAGGGAAAAGAAAGGAAGAGAAGTAAAAGCTTAGTTGTTAGATAGTGAGGATTTGGAGGGAATGTGATCGATAGCAAGTAATGGGAGTAAGGGATATGAAGGGGAAATGATCACCTTGGATCTCTTTAGGATACAAATCTCTCCGAATGGGAAAAGATTTGGATGAAAAAAGACAATTTAAAGCCTTAAAAAATTCTAGAAAGACTAAGGTGCTTGTTATTTACCGTCCCTAAATTACTCCAAACGTCCTAAATTTCTATACTATCCTCCTAACCCTCAACCATCCATTAATCCCTTTCCTTCTCTATCATCTCCATCATCATTACCGCCGTCGTCGCCATTAAAGCCCATGTAGAAGTCATTTCTTTCGTCGGAAATATTTCCGAAGTCGTGAAATAAGGGTGATAATTTATATCATCATCACCAAAATTTTATGTTGGAACCTATTATAACAAAAAACAAAATTACTTAACAATTTTTTTTAAAAAAAAAAGTCAGGCTGTCGGAGGGCTTGTCGTTTTTTTAGAAGGCAAGCCTTTTTGCCTCCTGACTTAAAAGGCTAGCCGTTTTTTTAGACGACTAGCCCTCTAGCAGCCCGACTTTTTTTTTCTTTTTTCGATTAACGTATTTTACCTACCACGTTGTGGTTAACAGTTCGTCCATAATTTCGGTGTTTTCGGGGCCAAGAAAATCGATTTTCATGTCGTGGTTTACGGGTTTCTGTCATGCTTGAAGGTTGACGGCCTTGTAGTCGACAATTGTATTAAGGTTCGTTTTTACGAGAAAGTGAAGTGGGAAATAAGAATTGAAGTGTAAAAAGTTTGATTTTATTTTAATGCTTTAAAGGGCAAAATCGACATTGTAGTGGGCGGTTTGATCAATTTTGAGGTGGCGCTTAACCTTTGTTATCCTAGCTCAATCAACCCAAAAATCACGACTCTTTTCTCTCCATTAAGATTTTCTCTCTTCAATTGAGATTTCCCCCAAATTGGAACTAGGGCATCAATTTGGGGGTTTGAGATGGTGGTGGTTGGGATTAGAAGAAGAGCCGCAGAACCTTGCGATGGTGTTTGCCTCCATTATTGGAGGTTGTTGTGAACTTCCTCATCCAAACAAGGGATGTGAATGTGATACTCTCCTTCCTTCATTCTGTTTCCCCTCCCCTTCTTTCTTATTTATCCAAACATGTAAGTTTCCACTGTTTGGTTAAGGATATGAAAATATGAGAAAGAATTGAGTTGATTTTCTCTTACCATTCAAATTTATCCAAATGGAGCTTTTCTTTCAATTCATTTCTTTCTTATTATATCCCTTATGATTTTACAACCGATCATAGGTAGTAAATTGAAATAGTTTGAAAAGTCCAAATAAATGATTTCAATCCTGACCTAATATAACTCTATAACAGCCAAGGTAAGCATATTAATATGTCATCTCATCGAGTTCAAAATTATCCAAACGCTCTTTTTGATGTTTGTTGGCTGATTGATTTTTAATTTAAATTAAAGGGCTAACAATCATGAGAAAATGAGGATTTTGACTAATTGGGACCCGTGAAAATTAATAAAAAAAAAAGGTTTATTTGATTATTTTATTTTCGCGGTTTCGACTTCATTATGATGTTGAGTCGAAAAAATCGAAAAAATAGGTATTTTGATTTTATTTGACATATAAATTTAAGTTGTTCAATATTTTATTTTTTCCTTTTTCTAAATGATTGTTTTGGTTATATCATAGGTGAATTAATTCAATGGATTTTAGAAATGAGATCCAAAAATGGTGAAAAGAAAGGTTAAGGTCTCAAAAAATGAAAAATTAAAAAGGTAAAGTCTTAATTGTATGCTTAACTCACAAAGTAAGAATGACGCAAGTTTAATTAGGGAGTCAATTAACTGCCAATCTCTTGGGTCAAATCAAACAACTATTATTATTAAATATTAATGGGTTGCTCTATTATTTGGGATATAAATAACAAGGATCTCTAGAAAATTATGAACAAAGGGTATGAATCAAGATTTTTTCAGGCATACTTACAATACGGACATACCTACACACCATTTGATTGATTCTAAACTATGGTAGGTATGTTTTTAAAAAAGAGTATCACCAATTGCAATGCGCCATCTTGATTAAGAGCTCAAGAGTGTAAGAAATAACATTGATAAGACAACACCCAACCACCAACCCTTTCTTGGGGTGAAAGCCGAATGGGGGATTTAAAAACATATGTAGATTATGGGAGTCATTTGTGTGTATTGAAATACGATAATGTAGTAGCTCATAATATAGCTCGCTTGATTTCTCCTAATGGATATGGCCTATTTTGGGTTTAGCGAAAATTGACTTTTTTTTTCTTTTACTAAAAAAACAATATGATAGCACAATATTGTTCATGGTTTTAAATGCCTTAATCGATTTTATTTTATCAATTTTCCTCCATATTTTTCTCCTTTTCGAGCTTTCATTTTATATATTTCGATATTACTCTTCTCGAGTATGTTTTGCTTTGTTTAATAGGTTATTGATGCAATAAAAACTCTCATGATATCATGCTTGACTCATGTTGGAAGTATATGCATCGTTTAGTAGACTTGTTTCAGGATTTTTAAAGAGCTATTGCAACATGGCTTTAGCTAGATGTTGATCTTCCTATGTAAAGTGCGGCAAATGAAGTTTGGCAAGCAAAATGATGAATTTCGCAGCATACATCGCACCTCGATAGCGGTCTTTACTTCGCGCCGCAACACCTTGACGGCCATCTTGGAATAATTATTTGAAAGCCACTTAGATTTCTTTTGGCCATGGGGGGGGGGGACTTTGGAGAGTTTTATTTTCTTAGTTTTCATTATTAGTTGTATTCATTTGTTCATTCATTAGGTTTTCACTTTTGTTCTTAGTTTTCTCTTTTGCAACTATGGAAGAAAAGCTTTGGTGATTGATATTTTCTATCAATCTAATTCAAATATTGTTTTCTCTTCTCTAATCTCTTATTATTATTGTTATTATGTCTTCTCTTATTTATTGTTTTGTTTATTTAGTCATTACGTTTAAGTAGTTTCGTAATATAGGGTTAGGTTGAACCCTAGCATGGATTGATGCACTATTAATTCCAAAATCCTGATTTTGATTAATTTACAATTCATTTATCTTAGGGTTGGTTTTATTATCAATGAATGACTAGAAATAGTATTTGTTGAATGTGATTAGGTTGCAACGAAACTTAATCCTTAATCGAATTCATAATCCTAATTTAAGATAAAGAAAATCACTACGAAAGTATTGATGAAATTTGTTAGGATGTTAAGATACTATGCTTAAATTCTTTAAATTGTACGAGTCTATGAAAAGTAGGTATGATTACATTATTGAAGAAGTCATTGATTGATCGAAAGAAATCATTGGTATTAATTAGGGTGTATCTATCCTATGAATTGTTTAGTAATTGAATAAGAGAAGAAGGAATTGTTGTTGCATTAGTTCATATTAGCGGGAATACCTAGTCCTAAATGTCTTTATTTCATATTTTTATTATTTAGTAATAGTATAATAACTCTATTCTCTTACTCATCTAGTACCAATGTTAAAGTTAATTAGTTGGACCGTTGTTTCTCTGTGAAATTGACCATGACTTCCTTACTACATAGCTAGAAGGATTAGTTAGGTTTTTATTTTTGTTAGATGCGCGACACGTCTATCACAACCTCATAATGTAGCTGTTTACAAATTCTAAGCTATGTAGACAGCAAACTGATATTAAGCTTTCCAGTCATCAGATAATTTCCTTTTAAGTAACAAAACAAAGATCTCTTGGACCCTATTTACCACCCACTTGTAGCTATGTACAAGAGCAGGAGTCTTTCATAGACACCCTTTTTGAGGTTCTCTCAACAACGAGAGATTGATTACGATGAGAGTATCTTCATCAAAAACATTAACAGATACCCTCTCAGTTCCATCTCTTAGCGTTCTTTAACCCCTTCGATTTTGCTTTTGCTTTAGCCTGCTGAAAAGCCAACATTTTTTGTTTCTTCCGAGCCTCCTTCTCAGCCTGTCAAATTTAATGTCAGTCTCTCGTAATAGGGAGTAAATTAAGACTTGCTTTAGAGATCACCAGCACAAAACTACCTTGGACATCTTCGATTTTGCTTTTACTTTGGAATTCTTCTCTTCAAGCTCTGCCTCACGTTCCAGTTCCCTCTGCCTTGCATCAAGATTCTTCTCTAAATAGTACTGCATATACCATCAAATATTACTTTGAAACCTCAACAAATCTCTGAACATTACTACAATATAGACATCTACCTCCATGTAAAAAGCTGCGATGCTCTCACTTTGACCTATCTTTTCCCTTAGATGGGTAAAAAAATAGAAAAGCCGTAGTAAGAGGCTAAGAGGAAAAGAATAAATAACTTCTTGTAAGCATTTTATGTTTTTTCATATCCATGCAATCTGTAGATGTGACGCAATCAGCAATGCAGGGCTAGAGGCCTTCGTGACAAGGTGAGAATTGAAGGGCGTTCTCAAAGAGGTTCAGATTTGACAAGGTGAACCCTGAAGGAAATCAGGTCAATCACAAGCTAAAGGTTCTAGTACTGGAGTCATTACATTCCGAATTTCGCACACGACTCTGAGAAATTATGGGGAAGTGGCTGGTGGGACTTGAAAAGAAAAAAAAGAAAAGATGATTAATCATTCCACATTTATGGTCAACATGTTTCTAGATAGCACTAGCTTAAGAAGATTCTCCATCAAAAATCCATTCAATTAGAAGGGCAAGAGTACGGTGTATGTCATGTTTGGACCGAGGGTATGCTGCCGAAAAAGATGGGAGGAAACAACTAGGAATCTTAAGGTCCTAGTGGAGCGCTGATTGTCTGGTAAAGGGGTTATGAGTGATGATCATAGTGCTCATATAACATGTAAAATGTTTGAGTAGCAAGATTAAACAATCAATTGCCGGAAAAATTACGCATACAAAACAGCAGAAATTGGCAGCAATCCCGTAAGTCCACATGTCATTTATATTTTGCTAGAGTAACAAATAAATGTGTAAATGGTGGAAAGCACTGCCTAGACTAAAAAGAGCGAAGAAATATCTACTGAAGCAAAAGAACAGAAAGCACAAAGAAAGCAAAACAGAAGACAAATAAAAAGATCAAGAGTCATATGGGTTAGAACAAGACTTACATTGTAGTCTCCAACATAATCTTGTAAGTATCCATCCTTAACCTCAATCACTCTGTTAACTATTTGACGGACAAAGTACCGATCATGGGAAACTGTAATGACAGTACCTTCATATTCTTGTATAGCTTCCTGGAAAACATTTAAATTTGGAAATAAGAACATTTAATACAAAAACTACAACTATAACAAAGGTTATAAGCATGAAAGGAAGCACAAACCTCAAGCATCTCCTTTGTAGGTATATCCAGATGATTGGTAGGTTCATCAAGAACCAGTAAAGTTGACCTTTTCACCATGAACTTGCAGAAGGCCAAGCGTGCCTGAACAAAGCAGAAGATGTTACGGTAAGTCTTCCATTGAAATCAGAAGAGGTGTTACGCAAACACTGAGGAAGAGATGAATACAAAGCATTCATTATTTTGTACCTTCTCTCCACCACTTAAAAGGGAGACCTTCCTATCAAGCATATCAGACTTGAAATTTAGACGCCCTAAAAGACCTTTTATTTCATCAAGTTCCTTATCCTCTGCAACTTCATCCACTGTCTGGAGTACTGTTTTATCCAAATCCAGCGCTTCAGCCTGGAAATAAGTTATCAGCAAGATTTACACATAAGAGAAAGTTTTCATGATACTAAAAGGGACAAAATCTAAAAGCACAAGAAGGGAATTCTTAAACTAGGACCAGAGGCAATGGTGAAATACCTGATTCTGCTCAAAATAATTTGGGATGACATTGTGCTCCCCTAATATAACTTCACCCGCAATTGGTTTCTCCAAACCCATAATTAGCTTTAACAAAGTGCTTTTTCCACACCCATTGGGGCCAATTATAGCAATTTTCTCCCCTCGTTGAATTGTAAGATTTGCATTGCGAAATAATACCTGACATTTACAAGTATTTGGAATCAGACAATTCAATCATGAGGTGAAAAAACCTTTTTCCCTTTCCTCCTACCTCCAAAAAAAAAAATTAGTAAAAAAAATAAACACCCTTTTCAAGCTCCACATAGACATAAGAGGGCAAGCAGTTTCCTCACATTATCGCCATAGCCAAATTGCAGGTTATTTATAGTCAAGACCAACTTCCCACTCATGCGCTCAGGTTCAGGGAATACAATCTTCATTTGCTTCCTTATGAAAGGCTTCTCCACTTGCTCCTCATCTTGAAGCTTTTCTAATTTCTGTCACAAGAGAATATTGCAGACACCTCATGAATTAAGAATGGTGAAATGAATAGTGTGGCATCTATAAATGTAAAGAATATTCATATAAAGCTAACCGTACAGACAAAGACTTGTACCAATTCAGGAAGAAAAGGCCACAAGAGCTAAGGAAATTTTGGATTGTCTTTCTTTCTTTACTAAAGTTAAAAGACCCACTTTCGATCGATTCAGGTTATTCCCATAACAAATGAAAAGGTGTACACTCATCAATTCAGAATCATATTCAAACTTCAGACAAACTAGTAATAACATAAATATATGAAACTTGAACAGCAGCATTATAAGATCTATTACATAGACCAAGTTATTCAGCAAACGAAGGTGGCTTTAAGGATTTCACGATGAGGTTTGAAACTTACATACTAATATGAACAAGCACTCTTACATAGTTACATGACAGCAGTGTCAGCAATGTTAATGTTATCACAGTCAAATAAGAGTTGAGACAAAGAAAGAACTTGCAATTAACACTCCCATTCACTAAATATAAGATTTTAAGACATTTGATCAATTCAAAGCCTCAAAACCGCAGTTGTATCCATAATTATCATCAAAACTGAAGCATGATCCATTTGCCACCCATAAAATCATAATAACAAATTTGAATGGTTATACAGTTGTCAAAACCTCTGTTAGAGTCAATTGAAAAACCAAATTTTCACAATTCACACAAAAATTAGAAAGATTTTCACAATTATACACCGTACCTTCTCTGCAGTGGATCCTCGGCCAGCACTTACTCCCGCACCAACACGGTTGATAATGTCCTTCGTTTGCTCAATTTCCTTCTGTTGTTTCTCCCATGCAGCAAACTGAGATTCAATCCAAGCAGCCTTTGAAATAACATAGTCAGAATAGTTTCCGACAAATGTCCTAGACACACCCATTTCTGTTTCCACAATTTTGGTGCAAAGCTGGTCAAGGAAAGCCCTGTCATGAGATATGATGACCATTGGCACATCCAGCTGGTTAAGATATCTCTCAAACCATTCAATGGTGTCAAGGTCAAGGTGATTAGTAGGTTCATCCAAGAGCAACAAATCTGGATCCTACAATGATGCAAACATAAAGCTATCAGAACTTGCCACTACACCAAAGATAAGAAGACAGGAAGTATGAACCTAACAGATAATTCATGTCTGTTAATGTACGTAGGAAATACCAGCTGCCAACACTGAAAAAAGTTCCTCCAATACTATTCTTCGAGAATAGCATAAAATGGGTCCATTTTTCATGCACAAATTCCTGTATATATTGCATCCTAAATATATTGCAGTGTTTCCCACCAACAAAAAATAGGATAAACGTCTTTCTGATACCAATTAATGTATTTGTTTATCAATAATGCATCAACCATAAAAGCAAACAAATATTATAAGTTACACAGTATATACTTGGACGGTTTATATAGCTAAGCATCCAGCAATAGTACGATAGCAGGTTTTCAACATAATTTCAACAACATTTGAATCAGCACCAAAAGTTCAAGAAACAACAAACCTGAAGCAAAATCTTCCCAAGTGACATCCTCATCTGCCACCCACCACTAAACGAAGCCACCAATCTATCAGAATCCTCAGGCGAAAACCCAAGCTCAGGCATCAACTTATTAATCTTAGCATCCACCATAACCAAATCAACAGCCTGAGCCCTATTCTGCAACAAATCAAGCTCATCCAACAACCTCCCCATCAACTCCAAATCATCAACAGACCCTTCAATAGCCTTCTGCACCTTCTCAATCTTATCAGCAACGTCCATTTCCTCCTTAAACGCGCTCATAAACTCCTCCTTCACTGTCCTACTCAACGAAACCTCGAATTCTTGGCTCAAAAACGAGATTTTCATATTACTCTTAGCCTTAATAACATTCCCTGAATCAGGCTCCTCCAACCCAGATATAATCCTTAATTGAGTTGTCTTCCCTGCCCCATTTACCCCAACTAACCCCACTTTCTCCCCCTTTTTCACCTCCCAACTCACGTTCTTCAATACAGTAACACCCTTATAACTCTTGCTAATATTCTCTAACCTAACCCCAGATGAAACACTTGACGCACCAGAATTTGACTGCCTACTATTGCCCCTTTTTCTGTCATACACATCAGCAGAATCCTTCGAGAACAGTGCTTCAATCTCTTCCCTATTCTGGGTATTTGGGCCTGATGTTTCAACTGCCAGGGCTGATAACTTTGACGGAAATTGAGAAAGTTTTGAATTGGGTCTAGAAGATTTGAGAGAATTGTTGCTAAAGTTCGAAGCTTTAATGGTTGCAAATGGCGATGGGAGTGGCAAAAGTGAGGATTTGCGAGATTCTAAAAGAGTTGAAGATGAACCAATAAATGATGAACGTAGGTCAATACGGTGAATTTTAGTGGCCAAATCCATCGCGATTTTTGAAGCTTAATCAATACACTCAGTCTCCTTTCACTTGCAATGGAGGAGCTGAAGAAATGTTGAGGAGAAGGAGGAAGAAGATGAGTGATCAATATAAGGCTACTTAATTTATTTGTTTTTTGTGTTAATTTTTTTTATTGATTTTGTGAAATTATGGAAGAAGTAGAGATAACGTATATTGGCAGTATTTGGGAATTGGGACTTTGCGTTACATAGTGTGTGGCATACAACATGCTCCACAAATGCTAAAGCCGAATGTGAGCCGCAAAATTTTGTGCCACGTGTTTTCCAATGGATCTTCAATCCTAATTTCTTATCTAATCTGAAATTTTTATGGTATTTAAAACACAATTTAAAATGATTTGTGTATAAATTTACAAAACAAAAAACTATAAAGACTTAATATTTTAAAAATTTACATTGACATACATTTAATATCACTTAAATATATTACTTTTTATAATATAATGAAAATTTATGATCAAAATTTTTAAATTTCAACTGTATAAATAAAAATACGATAAAAAAATAAAGAGATAGAGGGAGTATACAGCTTATGTTCCTCTAATCCCAAGTTCATTTGAATAGCTCATGCTCTTCTCATAGGGCATAGAGGAGGAAATACATAGTTTATCATCAACTTATATATCAAGTGATATGATTATTGCCTTATTGATACACTGTACGAAATACATTTTATTAGTGGATATTGTCTTAAAACAATCAATATATTTGACGGTATATCCTTTAAGTGTAGATTAGTTTACAAAAGATAGGTTGAGAGGTTGAGTAGAGGTATGTTCATGGTTTTGAATGTGTACTATCTATCTGATGGCATGCATTTTTTCAGAGTTTAACTACAAACATTTGACATGGTTTTGTTCAGGTAAATAACTACTACAGTACTACTGTAGCTTTTAATACAGTTAGTCAATGCTAAATAGTTGTTCAGAAGTTGGCATAAGTGTTATGCATAATTAACTTCTAGTTTAGTAAACTTAATTATTAACAATTCGTTTGACTATTTGTGGTAATTTTTGTCGACGGCTATTACAGAGTCAATTTTACTGTCTATTGCAGAGCACTGCCTAAAATGCCAATAAAATTGAAATAAGAAAACTATAAACACATAAACACCTATGTGCTAACTTATATGGTGTCAATTGTTGGAGGGTTTCTTTCAAAATTGAGAAGTGTTACTAGTTATTGATGGAGGGTTGTGCGTAGATCCACATTATCTTCATTGTGCGTGCAATATTTTCATGTTTTATACAACATGTACATGATATGTATTTGTCAATAAGTAAAGGTGTATATATTTGTTTTCACTTTTTACTCCATACGAAATTCTAAGATCTTAATTGCACGTGTGAATTTGTTTGATAATAGGGGTTTTGTAATTGACTAAAATAAATAATCAAAGAGATAAAATATGAATCGTTGATGGATCTCTAGAGAAAGACTTGGAGACCTTTGTTAATGATTTAACGAATAAAAGTAACTAAAAAGGACATATACATAGCAAAGGTCACATTATGAATCTTCGAGAGATATAACTTTAATAATGATTATGAACCAAAAATGGATTAAGGGATGTGATATGGATTACGCCATTAGTCATAATCCATCCGTAATAATCTTTACTTTGATTCAATCATATGTCACAAAAATCAAGACTTACAAACAACCATATTAAAAACTTTATACACACAACTAAACTATTAAAGGTAGGTTAAATTATTATTTTTTTGACATTCTAATAATACAACAGAACAAAAACCTAGAAAGCTATTATAGGAGAGGTAGGTAGTCTGTCTACACATATTTGCTATTTTATATTCCTTATGGGCCTGTTTTCTCGTGACTTTGGTGATGTGCAAGTCTTGAGTTGTCCCCCTAGATGGGTAAAATTTTAGTGATTGAAGATAAGTATTGATGATCACTTTATTAAATTCATATTAAAAAGACTCATAGACAGATTATTTATAACTATCTTATTAATCTGTATTTAAATTTTAGTGAATTTGGTGATTTTAAATTTTGGTATTGTATAAGTGCAATATGTGAAAGGTGGAAATATAAAATAATAAAATAAATACATTCAATAATTAAACACATGGAAATTCGACAAAAACATAAAGAACATGACAAAACGTCAATCAAACATAAAACATGAAAAATACAAACAATATATTAAAAGGCCCACAAAAAAATGGTTATATCATGTATAAATTATATTAAACAAGTCAATAATTTTATCAAAAATAATAAATAATTAAGTAAGTATAAACATACCTTCAAGTGTATACTTATATGGCTATAAATAATAAAAGATTAGTAAACAACAAGAAAAATAGAACTAAAGTTGATTTCTAGGCTCTTAAAAAATATACCTTGATTGTCGTAGTCAAATATAAATTTGGTAGAATGAGTCTTGAGATTACGTTAAATCTTGAGAACTTAATAATGAATGAATGTCAAATGTAATTGAGAATATTGATGATAACCATTGATGGGAATTATAGGTATGTTTGTAGGTTTTTGTTAATAATCTTTAGCTAATGTTGAGGGAGGTATATGGAGTATATACAAGATAAAGGGGAAAGGTTTAGGTTGAATAAGAGAGTCGCCAGGAGAAAAGTCGAGGTGGTGGGATTGCACAGAAAGTAAACAAGGCTGTGAGAACTGCACAGGAATTATGCGGCACACAACACTATTGTGTGGCTTGTAGCACACAATATTTTTACATATCGTGCAACCGGTTTTGTTCAAGACAATATTCAGCAACTATTTTGAAGATCATACCATTTACTGCATCCTTTTGTATAATTCCTTCAATATGAAGGCAGGAAACGATCTATCCAATGCCTTTAGAATTGGTTAGTTTTGATGAAAACTAAAAAGTTAT
Source organism: Dysphania ambrosioides (assembly GCA_026401315.1). Lineage (NCBI taxonomy): Eukaryota > Viridiplantae > Streptophyta > Magnoliopsida > Caryophyllales > Amaranthaceae > Dysphania > Dysphania ambrosioides. The sequence continues at coordinate 4,732,598 of CM048666.1, forward strand.
GATTTCATACAGTAAAAAGAGATTGTTATAGAAACTAGTTTTACTAATTGCTCGTGACCTTTTTATTTCAAATCGAAATCGAACATGTAATATATTGTTGGGAAGCGTGTAAGAAGAGCTATCCAACAAAATAAAGTTCGTGGATTAGTATATGTGTTTATGAATGTTATAAGTTCAGTTTTGATTTTTTTTTTGGCATATTTTGGGGTTTAAATGACTACAAAGCCATTAATATTAACATTTATGAAATGTTTAACTGCCTTTGAACCAAGTGAGCCCTTTAGTCACTTCATGCAATATTTCAACACGTTATCTTAGTTTGGACCAAATAGACAAATATATATAGTTAAATCATTAGGTCATCAAAATGAGAGATCCAATTTTACGATATATAAACTATTTAAAAAATATTCTAAATATAATGCTAAGTAAAATTGACATTTTGGCCAATTTCCAAGTTTGTTATTATCTCCCCTCATTAACGAATCTTGATCCACAAATTGCCCATCTATTATTGATTGCTAATCTTTTTTATTTTTTCACAATTTTATTGCTAATCTATTATCGGCCAAAACTTTCCACAAGGAAGTAATTTCTTAATTAGAGGAAAGATGGATCAATCAAGTGCACCTAAAGTAATATGTGAATCCATTAATTCACTATCTTAAGTATTAAGTGGCTTGTAATCACATAATTAAATCTTGGCATGCTACTATGCTAGTAAATTTTCTTCAAAAGGAAATAAACCTCACAACTTCACCATTTGGTTTACTTAGAACAAATCCTGCTCGTGTCATTGTTTTGCATCCAAAAAAAGAGAGAAAAAAGTACGCCCCACTAACTTTTATATATAATATCAATTCTAGGTGCTAATTATGTGCATTAGTTGGATCTGTATTAGTTTAAGCCTATGATCTGCTAAACTATGGGCCACACCAGACCACTGGGCCTTGTCGAAGCAGGTTGCAGTTATTCTGTTTTTAATTCTACAAAAGTCAATACTACAGTTGAACTACGCAATTGGCAACGCAAAGCTGAAAAAGGGCACAACAAGTATACGGTATAACTAGAGCTGTCAGAATCAAATCCGATCCGATAAGTTATTCGAAATCGATTCGGACCCGACTTGATTATGACCCGAAAAGTGAGACCCGAAAATCGACCCAACCCGACCTAAAGTTAACCTGAAACCGATATTCAAAGACCCGAACCCAATCCGTGTCCGATCAGCTAAGAATCTGACTCGTTACAAACTCGACCCGAAAAGAATCCAAAACCGATTGAAACCGACACATAACCGATATAACTCGATTTATAACAATTCGTTACCTGAATTCACTGGATATGTTAATAATATGAATATACGTGAATATGACATAATCTTGACAGACCTATTTTTTATCTAATATATTTAATAACTTTGAAACCAAATATTTTTATTAATTTAATTATTTAATAAGTACATTTATGAAAATAAATTTTTTTACTAAATATTCAAATAAAAGAAAAATCATCATGTCCATGCCTATGAAAAGTGAGGTTAGATCCTTCCAATTTGGGATTTCATTGTTTCATAAATCTCATTGACGTTTTTCTTTTTTCAAAATTCTTTTTCCAAAATGACAATCATTTTCCTACAACATACTCTTAAAATAACATTAAATAAAAAACTAAAATATAATTTTCATAGAATTCCTCTATTTATACCAATGTCAATATATGATCGTTTATATGTTAAGTTGCTAAATATTTACTTATCTCTACATTTGAAAGTTGATCTCTTATTCTTTTAAGGTATCGAATTCTTTCCTATCATCTATATTCGACAACTAAATAGTGAGCATATAGACTTATTATATACACTATTTTAATCAATGTATGGAGGTAAATTTTTTTGGGGTATTTCAGCTATCAAAGTAATAAAAAAGGTAAAACAAAGATATTACAAAAGCTTACTCCCCAGTGACAATCCATATATGAAACTCAATACCAATTACAATAGAGGAGCAACAAAAATCAATAAACTCACATTACAAGGGAAGACACCACTTTTTTGTATAAATGTCATATTCTTATAATGGTTGTACATTTTCAAACAAAAAAAAAGCAACATAACGGTTGAACCAATGGTCCGTTTGATGGTTTGACTTTTTGAACAACATAACGGTTGAAAAAACAAAAAGCAGGTGTTTTAAAATTTAAATGAGTGGTTTTCTAAATTCAAAATGCTTTCGAATATTTTGAAATAATAAGTATTTTTGGAAATTCTGATTCCACGTATAAACGTATTTACTCTATTTTTTTTTTTGAAAAATATTAATTCTAATTTAATCGCAAAAATATTTAAAAAATGTAATATTTGAGTTATTTTAATTACGGGTTGTAAAGTTATAACTATGTTATGTGTCTATATTGCGACTTACGTTATGTTCATATCTTCTATTATAAACTTATAAGTTATAACTTATAAGTATTTATTAACAAATGATTACGCATTTCGGCATTTGTAACTCTACCAACATTTTTCTGCTTTTCATAAGTCACTAAATAAAATCAGTCATGAAATAGTGAAATATAAAACTCGTTAAGTCATTGTCATCATCATAATTTATATAATTCAAGGACTAGTAATCAATGAGATCATATTTGATTCGAACCCATACAATTTATTTTAACAAGTCTATATTAATATGACTTAACTTAATTCACTTATACGAACTTGTCATTGTTGATTTAAACCAAACATATTACAAGTTCTTATGTATATATAAAATTAACATCGTATGTTATAGACTAGTTTGATAGGATAATACACATTTAATAATCATTACCTCATAAATATTTTGTTTTTAAATGACTTATCGACATCATCATTGTCCAATTTATAAATTAACCATCATTATTGTCCGATTTTATCAAAACCGACCTTGACTCGAAATAACCCGCTATAACCCATTCCGGAATCGATCTGATTTTACCAGAACCGACCTTGACCCAAAACCGAAATAACCCGCTCAGGATCCGAACAGATTTTACCAGAACCGACCTTGACCCGAATCTAAAATAACCTGCTATAACCCGTTCGAGAACCGACCCGATTGTACTAGAACCGACCTTGACCTGAACGAAATACAACCCAAACCGACATTGACCCGAACCGAATATAACCCGACATGAACCACACCAAGCAAATAATCGATTTAACCCGATCCAATAATGACCCGAACCGACCCGATAGGAAAAATTGACCCGATAAGAACCGACCCGCGATGGTCAATCCAGAACCGGCCGTTGACCCGATTTGACACCCCTAGGTATAACCCATCTTTTAGATGGACATTTATGTCATCACAAACACGGAGACTACGCGTATGATAACTCATCCAAAAGCTAATACCTCCTCCGTTCCTTCGTCGAGTTATTTGGTTAGTGACTTTTTTTTTTTTAAACCGACTTTTGGTTTTTAATTGTATGACCAACCAATAAAATTGTTTGGTTAATGATTTTTTATTTAGCTTTTTAGATACTCTTTTCTTTTTATTCTTCAAATTTATAATCTATAAATTTTAAGTGAAAATATTGGCTGACACCGTCACATTAGCCGAGTTGTGTGACATTGGTAAAGTATAAAAGATCATCCCGCGCTCATTTCAAATTAGATATATCTTGGTTATAAAATAAAGTTTTCATATATTGAATTTATTATCTCAAATATATACAAATAAATGTCTCAAATATTAAATTTATTACCTTAGATATACAAATAAATATATCTGGTATACAAATAAAGATTTTAGGTATTGTATCTATTATCTCAGATATACAAATAAATGTCTCAGGTATTGAATTTTTTATCTCAGATATACAAATAAATATCTCAAGTATTAAATTATGTTATGATCCTTCGTATACAACTTATGATTTCAGTTATAAAATTAAATATCTCATATATTAAATTTATTATCTCAGTTATATAAATACATTCTCAATTATACAAATAAATGTCTCAAGTATTACATTTATTATCTCATATATACAAATAAATATATCAGGTATTGTATTTATTATCTCAGTTATACAAATAAAGGTATCAAGTATATAAATAAAGATCTCAGGTATTATGTTTATTATCTCAGTTATACAAATAAAGGTCTCAAATATACAAATAAAGATCTTGGGTATTGTATTTATTATCTCAGTTATACAAATAAATGTATCATGAATTGAATTTATTATCTCAGACATACAAATAAAGATCCCAGGTATTAAATTTATTATCTCAGTTATACAAATAAAGGTCTTATGTATTTAATTTATTATCTTAGATATATAAATAAAAGATCCTCTGTTCCTTTCACTAAGGTTTTTCTCTCTCGCAATCTTGGGCACCTCCTTTGTAAACATCTTCACCTCCCTCTAGGACATTCAACTTTTATCGATCCTCTATTATTTCTCCCCACGCACTCCAAGGCTCTAAGCATCATCAATACCACTAGTAGCAACTTTTCAACTTGCATGTCATCATCGACCATAGCTTCATCATCAATTTTCATCAAATTTTCAATTAGTATGTCGCTCGAATAATTGACAAATTATCATTTTCCTAACCAAATCCATTAGACTTTGCTTTCTTTATATTCCTCCGAATTTTCCTGGTTCTCATCAATTTCTCTAGAAATATTTAGCTTTTTCACATCATCAATAGCAACTAGTTATATACTCTCTCTCTCTCTCTCTCTCTCTCTCTCTCTCTCTCTCTTAAAAATATTTAAAATTTAAATTCGTTTTGGGATTTGGTAATTTTTAAGTCAAAAATTAAATATCATATTGTTTTTTTTGGCTTTTTATTGATCTAATTATCATTATATCTCTAAATGTGTTTCTACATTTTTCCTTCATAACTCCAATTGATGATGATGATGATGATAATAATAATAATAATAATAATAATTAACTAAAAATAAAAAATAATACAATAAATACTTTCTCTACTTCTTTTTGTTAGTCACACTTTGCTAAATTAGTAATTTTAAAAATTAATCCTATTGAAATATTTACTACTTTTAGAATATTTTTAAACTAAAATATCATCTTTAAAAAATTAACATTATAATTTTTTTCTTAACTTAAGTTAAATATAGCATTGACAATAGTATCCCTCTTTTCTACTATCCTTCATCTCTCCTCCCTCACAAATTTAAATAATATTAATACAAATTATAATTATAAATTCTTTCAAAAAAGTAAATAATAATAGAAAAATTTATTAATAATATTAATGATAATAATAATACTTAGCATTAATCTAACTTTAATGAAGACTAGTGATATACGAAAGATACAAAACATTGACAATATCCAAAAAAGTCATTTTGTATGAAACCAATAATTTTATTTACCAAATACATTTTTAAGCAACTAAAAGTCAAGTAGCAAGTTTGAACAACTCAACTATTCAAACCAACCAAAAATTAGCAGCCAATTGCTAAACACCCCCATCATCTACACTCCATCATCTATTGCAACATAGGATATTAGGATGCAAGCGATTTCAAATTTACCAATATAATTTTAATTATTTACAAAATTACATGTATAAATTACTGACAACTTTTTTTTATATAAAATGAAAGTAGTAAAAATCCATACTTAGAGCCCCATTCATTTTACCTAATTTTACTGAACAAAATTATTGTTTTCGACTAAAGCTAAATTTTAGTAATTAAACTAATTTTAACTCCGTATTAATTTACTAGTATTTTTCATGTATAAGAATGTTGATTGTTCCTAATTAAAGATGACTTTTAACTATTAAAATTAATCTTTACCGATTAACATTAATAAATTACATAATGCCTTACAATACACATCACAAAAAGAATACAACAAAAGTTATCCTCAACGTTAATAATGATTGGCATATGTTGTGTTGGGGATAACCATATTAAGGGGTCAATTAGGGATATAATAAAGTTAATTTGTTATGTGTCATTGTATGTATATAATACTTTGTGAAATGATTACTAAAAAAGGGGAAAAAAATTAAATGAATTTAATTTCCATTTAATTCTGATTGCAAGCAATTAAAACATTTTTAACGTGCAATTAAAACATTTTTACCGACCGAACTATAAAAACGGCGAACACTTTTTTCCCCACATTTCTTTAAAAAAAAATAATAAAAAAAGAACAAAATTTTGATTTGGAGGGGTCTCTGTTTGCTTTTGGTTCCTTGCTTTCTATCTCCATTCAGCAGGTACTCAACCTTTCTCTCTCCTCCCTAAACGTCAATTTTTGCGCAATAATTTTCCCCAATTTTTCCCACTTAATGTTTGTGTTGAATGTTGATGCACCTCAATTTGTATTGTGCAACCGTTTCCTCTTGTATAAACGCTATATCATGTCGTATGTTTGCATTCTATATTTGGGTTGGTGAATATTTCATAGGGGATTGGTTGAATCTCTCGTATAATTGTTTTAATTGCAATTCAGTTTGGAATCGTCGGGCTTTAATTTGTTAGATTGATGGGGTTGCGTAATTCCTTTTTGTGTATGCTTATTGAGGAAGTTATTGTGATCCACTGATTTGTTGTTATCTTCGCGATTTCAAATATTGTTGCGCATTAGGAATTCAATTACTAGTATTTTTTTTTGTTTAATTGAGGGTATCATTCAAATTAATTTTAGATCTGTTTTAGGTTGGAAATTAGGGATTAGTTTCTATCTCCTGTATTTGTTGGTTTTATCTATAATTCTTGATGTATTTCCTTTTGGTTGATCTTTAATTCATCAATGCGCATTTGGGTTTTTATTTGATATTGAATTTTATGTGTGGTTATATACTGAGTAATTGTCTGCATGATCTTTTTTTCTTGGTAGGAATGGGCATGTAGTATTCGAGAACTTTGATTTTTAATCCAGCTAGGCTGATAATCGTAAGACTTGTAATTGTGTTTGTTTTATTGTGATTGCGTCTTGAGCTTATGGTCTTCATAAATTGGGAGTAGATTTGAGTGTTTTCTTCGTTGAAATCGGGGTCTTTCTTCGTCTTTTGTAATCTACAGATGAGGAGGGGAAGGAGGGCTGGCTCGAGTAACCAAAATGTCCGTATGAGGACTGTGGAATCAGAGGATTCGGATGAGGATTATGTGGCTGAAGTAGATGATGTGGATGATCAGTCTGATGAATTGGATTCATTGGTTGGAGATGCTTCGGAAGAAGGGAGTTGCTTTGAGGAGGAGGAGGAAGAGGAAGAGGAAGAGGAAGAGGAAGATGAGAGAGGATGGAGAAGGGGAGTAAAGCGGAGGGCTAAAAAGGATCCTGCAAGGAAAAGGAAAAATTGTATAAAAAGGTCAAACAAGAGAAGGAGGGTTGTTAAGTCTGAAGATGAAGAAGACTTTCATGTTATGGAAAGGTCAAATAGGAGGAGCGTTATTGGGTCTGACAACGAAGAAGACTCTTATGTTATGGAAAGGTCAAATAGGAGGAGAGTTGTTAAGTTTGACAATGAAGAAGACTCTCGTGTTACAAAGAGGTCGAACAGGAGGAGAGTTGTTTGTTCTGATGATGAAGACTCTCATGTTGTGAAGAGGACAAACAAGAGAAAGAGAGTTGTGAGATCTGACGATGAAGAAGACTCTGATGATGATGATGAGGAGTTTACACCAGAGGAGGAATATTTCGAGAAGGAGGAGGAAGATGAAGAGGAGGAAGAAGAGGAATATTTGATGCTTCCGATTAGGACCAGGAAAAGAGGGAGACCCACATCAAAAACAAAAACAAAATCTTCAAGGAAAAGCCGTAGTAAAAGGAGTGTGAAGGCTGTGAGGAAACGTCACGCTGAGAAACATTCAAATTGTAACAACTTGAGGCGGAGGGTGAAGTCCGATGGTGATGAGGACTTTATCGGAAAGGGTCCAACTCTGAGAGGTAGGGGCAATAAGAAATCTATGTGTAGAAAGAAAAGGGTGACTACTGGGTCAGATTCTGATTTTTGCTCTGACTCATCTGATTATGAGTTCACTATTTCGGAGGAAGAACGAGAACAAGTCAGAGAAGCTAACAATATCTGTGGAAGCCTGGCTCCGAGTTTGAGGAGTTCAAGGAGAATTCAAGAAGATGAACCTCTATATGAGTCGAAAAAACCTCCTGCCCGGAAGGGTAAAGAGAAGGCAGAGGAGATTAAAAATGACGTGGGCAAGCCTGTTTGTGGTATTTGTTTGACAGAAGAAGGAAAGAATACTGTCCGTGGAACACTAAACTGTTGTAGCCACTATTTCTGTTTTGCTTGCATTTTTGAGTGGTCAAAAGTGGAAACTCGTTGCCCACTGTGCAAACAGAGGTTTGCCTCAATCAGTAAGCCTGCGAGATGTGGTAGAGGGTTTGATCTAAGGGATACAGTGATACCAGTTCCAGAGCGTGATCAGGTACTGTTTTCTAACATTGACCCTTGAAGCTTGTCTTTCTCTTTCTTCTTTTCCACTTTGCCACAGATCTGTGCCTACTAACTGCAAATATATATTTAATTATTTTTTCTTTTATGTTTATTGATTTAGCTCAGGCAATTTTGTTGCATGCAGGTCTATCAACCTTCTGAAGAGGAGCTTCGAGACTTTCTCAATCCATATGAAAATGTCATTTGCACGGAGTGCGATCAGGGTGGGGATGACGCCCTCATGCTTCTTTGTGATATCTGTGACTCACCAGCTCACACATATTGTGTTGGTCTTGGACATGAAGTACCTGAAGGCAACTGGTATTGTGATGGTTGCAGGCCAGCTGCTCTTGGATCCTCTCATTCTCAAACTCAGGATCTCACGCCTGACCAAAGAACAAGCACTGGTGTTTCTGATGGAGTGTCTACATACGAGAACATGGCAGAAATAGACCTTAACGTGACAATTCCAGAAACACCAGTTAGTCAAGGAAATTTGTTCCTTTCTTCTCCGAGATTTGCAGGTGGAAGTATTCAGGCACCTTCTCCTATTTCGGGGCTGGGAGTGTCAACTGTATCAGGAAGACGACAGATACATCGCCAAATCCGACATATTCTTTCCAATAGATTGAGTCAAAATTCCCCTGGGCCTGATATGAGTGCTTTGGGCAATCTTATTGGCCGCGGGGTTGATTCAACACAGCAGCAGAGTGGAACAACTGATGCTGGGCCATCTCGTTATTCTCAATATGTAGATAGATTGCTGGAAAGACCTTTAAATAGTTTACAAAATAGGGATTCTTTCCCTGGAAGCGTGGGTCATACAGTGAGACAGATAGGTCAGGCCTCAACCTCTGCAAATGGTGCTTATACCCAAGTACATTGGAATGGTCGAGACAGGTTGAGTTTGGGTGAAGGTCAAAGTCAAATATCAATTGGTGAACCACTTCGCCCTTGTACTAGTAGATCAAGCATTGGGTCCGCTATTGGTCTCTCTCCTTCAAACATGTACTATGAGGAACATGCAAACTTTGTGAAGCAACAAGTACATTCAATGGTGAGGGGGCAATTAAAGAGCTTGTCCCGTGAAATGAACTTAGGTGAGTTGTTTTTATGTTTTTTGCATTTTCAATATGTTGTATGAATGTGTGTATAGTTCTCTTGAGCCATGTATGCGCCTATTGCATATCTTACAGCTCTTGCTGTTGGAATTAGCCTTTGTTGTGTGTTGTTGATCTGTGTTGAATTGTCCAGAAGTCTATCACATGTCTATGTTTCAATAACTAAGGAGGATAGTCACAGTAAGAAAGAAGAGTACCTAATATCATGTTTGTGTCTCAGGTGTGGTGAAGGTTGTTATCCCTTAGGTTTCTTTACCTAGATTGTCAATTTGATTGAATTCCATCTTTGGGTATATTGAGAGACTAGCAGACTACTTCATGTCACTCACAAACACATGCAAAGTACCACCGCTCTCCCTTTAAAGATGAAGGGAGAAGTGAGGACATAAAAGATAATGAAACAGAAAATTCAAATTGAAAAGAGTTGATGATCCTCTCCTTTGACTGCTCAAATACTGGCATTGGGCATTTAGTTGGTATCTGGCAGCAGGACTCTTAACTTGTCCCTGCAGTATTTTTCCTATGAAAGAAACATTACTGCTTCTCTGAATTCTAAATGATCAACTTTGCTGACAGGTCATAATGATTATGTAGAAATTTCAAGGAGATCTGCACACACCATTATGGCGGCATGTGGGCTAGAGTCTCAAGTGCACGATATATATGAAGCACAACCTCCAATTTGCCTCCATCGTGAGAGTAGGTTGTCCGTTGTAGAGACCAGTCCTGTGAATGGTTGTTGCTTAGCTTGTTTTGAGGGTTTTGTGAAAGATGTTGTGAAGAGGATTACAGACATAGTATTGCAGCCTCATTGGTTTGGTTTTAGACATTGATGATTAAATACTCGGAGCCATTTTTGAAGAACAATTTCCTACTCTGGCCAATGTTTCTCTTTTTAACTTAGGATTCTCATTTTTTTTATATATGTATGTAGGAACAATTGTGACAGGAACAATTGTGACTAATTACATCAAAAAATTTATTTCTGCTCCCTCCTAAAAAAAAAAAAAAAGATTCTTCTGTTGCGGATTTAATCTCAGATGGGAAGGGTCAAGAAGCACCATCCCTGCTTTCTCTAACTTTTCCTCATTAACTTGGAACTTTTTAATGGCTTCTTTGCCTTGAAATTTTTTAGCATCATCAAATTATTTAGTTTAGTATGGCGCCAACAGATACCTTCTGCAGGAGTGCAGGTCATCTTGGGTAGCGACAAGAATGGACAAATTTCATGTTGCGGCACCAGCACAATGTGGTCAACTGCCAGGCAGGGGGACGTGGACAATGCAACTGTATAGAAAATATGAAAGCAATCACATACCATTTCAAAATGTCAATGTGTCCCAGCTTCCGAATAATGCTCTTGTAGAAATGTTGGTTTGAATGAATGAAACAAAATTTTTGGTGGCTGTGTATCAGTTGAATTTTGTTAATGATTCGCAGAAGGTAGGTCAATTCTAATGCCTTTTAGGTACTGTAAAGAAGCATATATGGTATACCAGTTGAGTTCACAGTGAATGAAAGAACTCTATTTATTTGAGGATTCAACACTGAACAGTGCCACTTCTTCATGCAGGTCCCCTTTTACTGTATCAAACTCGTCTCTAAGTGATGGATACTGAAGTAGTAAATGAAAGAAACCCTATCTTTCTAGGACTGAGGATTTCCAGGGTTCTTTCAGTTGGGTCCATCCGACATTCTAACTTAACTGGTCAAGCACTGGCTCTCTATATGAGGACCCACTATCCGTAGTTTTTTTTGAGCAAAAATGGAAAAAGGTTAGGAAAGAATACTTGGTTAAAAAAAAAAAAACTAACACTTTCTTTGAAAGACTGGTGGTGCAATACATATCTCCTAATTCCTAAGCTCTCAACAGCCAAAATAATAACACCACTTCAAAAGCAGTCAAATGATAGGAAATATTATGGATTATGAGAAAGGATAACAGTAGAAGAAACTCTGGGGGGGATAATGAACAAGCATTTTTTGCCACTGTTATATAGAAGCATTTGAGGGTTACGTAGATTAGGGAATATAGAAGTGAGCAGGAAGCAAGATTTTGAACTAATCCACTCAATTGAATTCCCTAAAGATCCTCAAGCTTGGTTTTTTCTTGTACAAATCTTGAAATACACTCTTTCCAAAGTAAGGGTTATAAAACTGATCAAGATTTTCGGCTAATATGATCACTTGAAAATTTAATGTAATTGGCAGGCACTGCTACTGTCGCCAACCTTGGATCTTAGTCTAATCCTGCAGCATAGTGTACTGTTCTTATAATCAGTGTTTCATCATACCAGTTTATTTATTTGTTTGTTTTGTGTGTGTGTGTGTGTGTGTGTGTGTGTGTGTGTGGGGGGGGGGGGGGGGGGGGGGGGGGTTACATGTTTCTTGATTCTCATTCTTGGTGCTCCAGTTAGCAAAGATTGTAAGAATTTAACAAAGATTACATCTATTTGAGCCTAAAGCTAGATACCATATCCATCATAAATTACATTTATACCTAGAAATTATTCCACTTGTGGACACATATTCACTACAAACTGGTAACCCAGTCACCATTCTCAAAGCCACACCTGTAACTTCTTCATAACTTGTCCTCGAAAATGGTGGACATCAACAACCCATGGACAAATTCAGATCTCCTAGCCCTCTCCTCTTGATCTTTTATAGACAAGGGTGTTGATTTTACAAACCTGTCACCATTGGAAGGTTAGATTCAACCAGAAAATTAGTTTTTAACTAGCACGTGAATTTATGATGCAGACAGCTTCTACTCTGCAACCTAATGGAAAAAACTACAGCCTTATCGAAGTAATGGTAGAGGCAGGCAGGTTAATAACATTTATGACCTGATTGTCAAAAACTCTAGTAAAAATTTACCCACAACTCGAAAGCCAATCAGCCCGAAAAATAGCAAGGACCTCAGAAAACAGTTGCTACTTATAAAACAACACGACCATTCAACCAACAAATATCAGAAAATGCAACGAGATGTGTGAAGGCTCATTGGCCACCTGAAATAGCTGAAGGAAAATCAATTGTTACGTCTGCTAAGCTTTGGACGAAAGTAGCATTTTCAATGAATCAGACTAACAGGTGCTTGTTTCTCACTTGACCAAGGCTGTATTTTACTTCCCCGACCTTAATTATGTTCTCAAGGATAATCATTTTTGAAGTTCTTATAATTCTCTTTCTTCATCACTTAGCTAGTCTAGTGCCATTTGGAGTTGAGTAATGTTGATGTAATCATATTTATGGGAGTTTTATCCCTATTTTAATTTAATGCACTTATCTTTCCCCTTCAAAACATACCCTAAGAGAAAATGACATTGAATTGTGTCCCCCTTCTTTCCTTTCTCAGGCAAGGAATAGGCTTGTGTCTTTTCTTTTTCCAAAAGCTTCTTTTTTTTTTTTCAAATAAGATGAGGGGTCTTGGGTTGATGGTCACTGGATCAGACAGAAGAACAATTTTTCACATATGCAAAGACACGTAATTTGGGTAAATATGTCATTTATTAGCTAATCAGATATGAGGTTATGGACTCATGACACCAATCAATTTTTTACCAAACACTTGTGAGAGAGTTTGCAATTAATCCTTTACCAAACCCTGGAGCCCCTGGACAAGTTATAAGCTCTTTCCCAAACAAGCCAATAGTCATTGCAAATCTCTCCAAGATTCTGCTCTTATTGTATCTCAAGCATTGGGTCCTACTACAAACTTCCTCTGTTTCTTAATATTTGCAACATTTTGAGTTTCATGCTTGCCAAATAGAGAAGTAAATATAAATCTCAAGTGCAAAAGCTTAAATGTAGGCCAAGTAGGAACAGGCAAGAAAATATACCAACCTTTCTTGTACATTCTCCTCTTTGCCTTTCTTTGCTGAGCTTGTATCAGCTAATGATTGAGACTGGGAAATCACAATATCATCACCCATAGGCAATATAAAAGATGACAACAAAGCATCTGGAGCAGCATTGGATGAAGACAGTATACAGGAAGAGCTTCCAAATAGGGACTGTAAATTTCCTTCATGCAGTTTCTTTCTCAACAATGACAGTGTGGAATGCGATCCATGTTTACGTGATTTCCTCTTGCGTTGTACGTGGTTAAGAGTCAAGGAGCTCAAATTTTTTCAAGATATCCTCTACATCTAAAAAGAGGTCCTCAATGTGTACACCAACCTAAGACACAGATACTTTTGTATGTCTCAACTCTCAAAGATGAGACAGAATAATGGGAACATATTTTAGCAGTAAATTACTTTTTTTTTGGGGGGGGGTTGATATAGACATGAAAACACATTTTACAGGAATCACAAACTTTAAATAATTATCCAATGAAAGAATCTCATATATGTGATGTGTAAGAGAGACTAAAGACCATTTTTTTCTTTCATAAGAGTTTACTTTAAACAGTATGTCGGGACACTTAACAGCTTCTTGCATCTTTCAAAGGAAGTCCTCGTATACCTATCAATGCGAACCAACTCAAGAAGCCTTATCGTCTGGCTTAGGGGTGCTTAACGAACCAAGCTACTTGAGTTCGGCTCGGGCTCAAATAGAGCTCGATTTGAGTTCGGGCTCGGCTGCAGACTCAAACGAACCAAGCCGAGCAAGGTCTGACTCGACTCGAAAGCTTGTTAACAAGCTTGATAGAATTTAATATATAAATATTTTTAGAATTTTTTAATATAAATTTTTAATATATATATATATATATATATATATATATATTGAATTTTTTATTTTTAATAAAACAAATTTTTTATTAAAAATTTGTTGTCAAGCCGAGCATATCCTTATTGAGCCTGAGTCGAGCTCACTACTATTCGGGCTCGATTGGTTGATTAAGCACCCCTAGTCTGGCTAATAGAAATTAAATGTAGGGGGGAGGGGGTGTTTCTATTGGAAATCGCCTCTCTCCCTCTCCATTTGATTTCACGATTAAGGGTAAACTTGTGTTTAATAGGCACCACCTCATACCCTACCTCGAGTATGCAGAGGATAGCAAACAAGAGATCTAATCAAACAATAAAGTAAATACTGAATATGGAAAGGATATCTTAAATATGTTCCTGTGTTGCAATGTGACATGTGCAACCATATCAGTTCCTATCCTCATAGCACAAACTGGGCATACCTGAAGACCAAGAACAGTCACAGTGAGAAAACACAGCAAAATCAAAAGGCCAAACTCCACAAAAATATCCAAGTCCTCAACTAGCTAAAAAACCCAAATAGTCTCCAATGTTTCACTTTCAAATATAAGGTTCATACACTTCAAACAATAACCAATAAAGGTGATTCTCTTCTATCAGGAAAAACTAAAAATTGGCCTGCACATTAGGTGGTTCAGAATCCAGGATAGCGCTCTCAATAACAATCTTATAATCAGGATATGTTACTGCTTTAAGTGCTGGTTTCCTGTGGAATAGGATAATAAGTTTAGCTTTTTTCCAGGATAAGGCAGCAGGGGAAGTTAGAAGTTAGTCAGTGGTCGAAATTTGGATAATACGTGATCTGATATTTGCTGTAGAGAGGACAACTGACAACTTGCCCCCTGTTCTTAAACGTTCTGCTAGTTTTAAATAATCGAAAGTTTTGAAAATTGGCACCACTATCTTGAAAATGCTACATCCAGGCACCTAATGGAAATTCACTCCTAAACCTTAACTTTGGTTGACAACTAATAATGTCCAAGGAGAAAACATAATATGGAACAGCATTATCAAAAGCATCCACAAGTTCATATATCAAACATTGTATTGAAGAACTGTTTGGGTACCGAGGGGTCAAGGTGGTCAGGTGGAGACATTGGGCTCTGGACAAGGGAAAAGTTGGAATGGTGATTTCGGCTTTTGGGATGGGGGTGGACCAGGGCGGGTGGTGGTCTAGTAACGAAAATGATGAGGTTGGGTTTAGGATGGTGATTATGGTGGTGGTATATGTTGAGTTATGCCTTCGTCATATTGTTGATAAGTTTGGAAGCATCAGGTTTACAAAGAGTTTGGGGGCAACTAAATTAATAAAAGTAGAAAGTGAATTAAAAAAAAAAAAAACTGAATCAAATACTACCTGTGGAAAACAAGGGTAAGTACACTGATTACCTTTTCTTTCCTTGAAACCTGCCTATCAAACAACTCCTTAAGCTCTTCCCCATACATCTCATACTAAACAATAATACAGGGGCCTAATGACTAAAGTTCTTCAATGTCTTCATAATCATAGCCTCAATTGGAACCAAAACAATAATCTAGAAGTAGAATAAAAAATCTGGGCCAATAATGAATGAGAAATAGATAAGCAGCAGTTTCCTTTAGAAATGATCAGAATCATATACTTGTACGTGAATAAAGGATCATCACTTGGTGGAACTAGTTCCCAATGAAAGAGCCACCACATGCTCATCATTAAATCATGTCTTTTCATCATATCCTAGGCTCCAACTAACCAACTTCACAAAAGATTCTCACACCCAACCCACCCTCCTCATAAATTATTCTAAGGCTATATATACATATGCACAAGGATTACAACATTACTGCTTCCTACTTATCTTAATATTTTTCCTTAAGCAACAAACCAAAGTGCATGCAAAATTGACAACCCACCAATGTCATTCAGAATCTAACATAGTTAGTGCTTTCCTTGAGTCGAGGAGAACTGCATGTTCCCAATGTGGTACTTATTAGGACTCCGAGAAACAATAACAAGAAGCTTGCAAATTCAAATGCCTACATTACTTCTAATACATCCACCTCACTCTTTTACCCTTTATCATACTACACAGTATGTCTCAACTTCATATCTTGACCATACATCCATCTTATTTGGAAAATACTATATAAAGGAATGGAAGTACAATCGTGCTTTCCAAAAACCCTACTTTTTCACATGGACTTACCTACCCAAGTCTCTAACCCTGAACGCACATCCACACTGTTCCCCACCCAAATAAAATGGCATCATATTTCTGTATCTAAATGCCCAAGTGACCTTAGCAAACATAAAAGCAATGTCAGGATAACTAAGACTGGTGAAAACGTGATGTCCCAGTTTCACTAGCAACAAAATGGTAAGGATTTTATGTGTCTTCGACAAAAAAGTATCCAACTTTAACAATTTATAAGCAAAAACAGAAAATACAAGATGAATAAATACCCTATTGTTTGCTTTGATCGGCAGGTCTTTACCCATTATCACCGTGAAAGTGTTTACTTAAACCTCCCTCCTAATAAATGGTACATAGTTAGGATAGAGACCTTCGACATTTTCCAAGGAAAAGATCCAAAATTCAAGGATAAAAAAGCGTATGCAGTAACCAAAGCCATATTGGGTCATCAAATCACTTAAATGTAAACAAAACCTACAAAAAATGTAGATCCCTGACAACCAAGTGCAATCAACATTGACACTCCTCGACCAATTTCGTTCATATTCTAACATATTAAGAGCTTTCCTCAACCTGAGGAGAACTACACATGGCCAATGCAGCAACTTGTAAGACTCCAAAAAAAATTAGTAGCTTGCAAAATCAAATCCCAACAACTAAGACCTAATACATCCACCTCATTTCCATCACCTTTTCTCACAAATCATTCATGGTATGTTTCAAGTTGTCAACTTCATACCTAGATCACATCTCCACCTCAATAACTATTATAAAAATGATATAAAGTACTTGCCTACTGGTACAATCGTCCTCTGCCCAAAAACCCTCCTTTCATGCAATGTTTCCTTCACTCAAGCTTCTATGATGCTGTATAAATCCCAACCATGCCTGTGGCCCCCACCCGAATTTATAACACCCAAATAAGCTCAGGGCATATCAAACTAGTAATACCCGGAAGTTAAAGTTTCTTAACAACCAATTAACAACAACTTAAAGCATTTTCGACCATAAAGTTTCCAACTTTAACCATATTAAACAGAAGTAAAAAGCTTGAAATGAATAAATACCCCATTTTTGGCTTCAATAGGATGTTCGTCATCAATGTGGCAGCACAATCCAACGATATCAAAATACTCAGCACAAAACGGGCATGGAAACTCCTCCCTTACATCATCATCCCCTTCAACCTCCTCAAACCCCATAAATACATCTGCAATTCCAAACCTCATTTCATTAAAAATTAAAAAAAAAACTATAAAACATAAAGAAATATATCCAAAAAGGGAAAGAAAGATTTCAGCTTCAAGTTTCTATATTTATAATACTACCTGATCGAGTCTGGAAAGCAGATTGATAACGCCTTGAAGCGGAAGACAATCGAGCAGCCCAGGAATCACTTTCCATAATTGAAATCGGAAATTAATTGATTAATAAACGATTAACTAGGGCTTCGATTCGAGTTTAGAAAGTTCAACTATGTTGTTGGTTGATAAAGATAAGAATTGGGGATTTTTCTGAGGAGGTGAAGAAAAACTGGGGGAGTGTGAGCTCAGAAAATGGTGAGGCGAGATGAGGAGAGAGAAAGGGCGGGTGGTGTAAAAGAGATCAGACTCCGATGAATATAAACAGCTAATTGTACTGTTGTTTGCTTTGCTCTGACAATCTGAGGCTCTGAGCTCACTGCATTTTGTCAGTTCTCAGTTTCTTCTTCTTCTTCTTTTTTTTTTTTTTTTTGGTTTATTTTTTGGTAATTTTG
Source organism: Dysphania ambrosioides (assembly GCA_026401315.1). Taxonomy (NCBI): domain Eukaryota; kingdom Viridiplantae; phylum Streptophyta; class Magnoliopsida; order Caryophyllales; family Amaranthaceae; genus Dysphania; species Dysphania ambrosioides. The sequence goes on from CM048666.1 coordinate 4,750,804, forward strand.
GGGGGGTTTTGGAAGAAAAAAGAAGTTTGCAAATAGTACAGTGAATTTTGGTTGTTTTGTTGTAGCTTCTGCTTCACGGCTCATCTTTCTCCAATTGGCAAAAACATGCTCCTTTTTTGGAGAATATTTTAAATTTTTAAGTTTAATGTTTAATTTGTTTGATTAATGTCTAGATTTATTTAAATCTATGATGGTAACATCAAGTGTTTAATGTTTGTTGGTATATAGGAGTATTGTATTGTATCCCTTTGTTTCAATTCATTAGTAGGTTGAGAGTGTATCATGAGAATAATCACTTTAAAGTGAAATTTTGTTATGGATATTTACCTCAAATTCTAATATTAACCCTTCATAAGCACACATATACAATATTTTGAAATTAACATGTAGTGCGCTTAGTTACAATAATGAGAAAATTGTTTGTACTATATTGAGCTATGTGACTATTGACTATGTCACAAGCTATAATACCCAAAAAGAACATATTATTTTGGAATTGGAAGAAGGTAAGATGCTATGAGAAGTAGGGTACAAGTTATTTGTCGGTTGTGCGCTCTCTTAATAATTCCAAATCTAAAGAGTTGAAAGTGAGCAATGACCTCGAGTGATGGAAAAGAGTACAAAATATCCAATTTTAACGGTAATGATACGGGATATGTTCACTATAAAGTCTCTTTTGTTGCCTTTGAAAGAGTTTTTACTACATATAGAAGAATTTTGGACGATAAAAGAACAAAGTCTAAAACCTAAGATACTTGAAATGTGTGTGTTTCAAAGATTGTTGGACATCAAAAATCGCTCCCAGAATCGCACATAACGACACGTCTGGTTTTGATTGCTCGAGATCTAGCAATTCTTAGTCAATTCAATTACCCGATGACCAACAAGAAGAAGATAAAGAGTAAGAATAACTTAATTACTATTATTTATAAAAATAGTGTTAAATTTTGTAATATTGGTAATGATTCATTAATGAAGTTTTTATAGATTTAATTTGATCTTCTTGAAAAGTAAATTTATTGTATTAATTTAAATTATCTCGAATTATTTTTCCAATTTTATTGAGTATATTTTATCAAAAAAAATAAATTGAATAAAATAGAGCTAGCACGCAGTCAGACACTTTGGAGATGTTGTGCCATAGGCTTAGGTATGGGATTCAGGGCCGAGCCGACATGATATCATCATGCCCACCTTTAGTATAATTACAACGATAATTTTTAACCTTATCTAAATTGTGATGCCTCTATAAACTTGCCTTCATTCGAAGTACATCATATGATTAACAGCTAACTAATAAAATGATGCATGCTCTACTTATTAAATTACTAGTTGGTGTGACAAACTTATATTAAAAAAAGTCTAGACCTACACACACATTTACTTTCTCTAAGAACGGTGCATTCAATATCTTACTCTCTCATTTGTACTCTAAAAGTTCTTAGAATTATGGCACATTTGATTTCTTAGACTCTTTCTATAATTTATTCACATAATTTCAAGGTATATCTTGAATATGAATCTTGATGCTCTGTTTTGAAGTTATTCGTAACATTTGTACAAGAATATAATATTTGTGATTACGGGTCTATAATTATGGAATCTTATGAAGCTACTAGTTCGAATGCATTGCAACTGTAATCTTATAATGTACTCTAAAAGTTCGTACAAATATGGCACATTTAATTTTGTTACACTCTTTCTTTAATTTCTTTACAAAATTTCAAGCTAGGTTCGTCTTAATTTTAAATCTCGAAATTCTATCTTGAAGTTATGCGTAACACTTGTACAAGAATTTTTTTTGATTAAGGAATTATAACTATGAAATCTCATGAAACTACTAGTTCGAATGCATTGCTGGTGAAATTAAATATATATTGAGTATTTTTTGTAGTAAGAAATTTCAAAAAATGTTGAAAAAATATAGAAATACTTATTTTTATTGGTAGCTTTTTAGTGCTCAAATGGTCAACAAAAACTTATGTTTAAGCCCTTTGTTAATTTGCTATAATAAAGTGGATTTCTTTCCTAATCATATCCCCAATGCCTAAGCCTCAAAGTTTTTGAAGGCTCTCAAAAATCTCATTCCATCAGTCAATCAACCCATATGCTAATGAGTTTTATAGATGAAATGTTTTAAAGTATGAAAATATAGTTGTACACAATACACTTCAATAAAGTAAATTATATTTATTGTCTTTTGAGAACTAAAGTTAAATTAGAAGCTACTTATTGTGCTTACTATTTTCATGTGTAATCTAATTCACAAATAATGCCAGTTAATAATATCTTATTATCTAGGTTATTATCGGACCAAATCAGATCAATTATTTTATTTTATATTATTTTTTATTCAATTAAAAAATGATGAAATTCTGTTATTACCCAGGCTCTCCGTCTCTTTAAGGAGATGAAATCCTAGCTCATTTCCCCTATTGTTATCACTTATCGTACCTTAATTCGAAGTTTGTGCGCCTTAGGACACTGGAAAGAAGCTCAAGAGATGTTGACTCAGATGTTGAGGAACAACATATGAGTATATGACCAACGTACCATTGATACCTACAACATGTTGATTGACATGTTTTGTAAAGAAGGCAAAGTTGCTCAAGCTAGGGACTTTTTTTACTACATGATTAACATAGGTCTGGTTCCCAATATCAGTGCTCTGATATACGGATATTGTTTACGTGAAGAGATTGATCAGGCAGAGAGCTAGTGGATTTGATGGTCAAAGATGGTTGCAAATTTGATGTTGTTACTTACAATAGCCTAATAAATGGATATTGCAAGTACAAAAAGTTAGACAGATTTTGACCTCTTCCAGGCTATGCTCTCTAAAAGACTAACCCCTGATGTAGTCACATAGAACACTCTAATTGATGCCCTGTGCAAGGACAATCAGCTTTCGTATGCACACCAGCTTTTCAATGAAATGGAAATTCAAGGACCAAAACCAAATGTAATAACTTGGAATTCATTGCTTAATGGCCTGTGTAAGAATGCACAGATTGATAAAGCATTGGCAATGCCAAGTAATATGGAGAACGATGGAGTTCTCCCCAACATCTTCTCATACAATATTCTGATTGATAGCATGAGTGAAGCTGGATGACTTGAAGACTCAATAGAATTTTCTTCTCACCTGGCAAAGGGGATACTGCCAAATGTATATACTTGCACAGTATTGATCAAAGGACTAGGTAAACGAGGGTTATTGAAGTATGCCAAGGAATTGTTAGAAAAAATGGACAATGAATGTTTTCCTGATGATTGCACATACAACATGATTATCAGAGGATATCTTCGAGGAAATGATGTCAGAGAAGTGTTGGGCCTTCTCAGCCTCATTACGGGCAGAGGTTTTGTGGCTGATGTGGACATTTCATTAGTTATTGGCTTACTCACTAGTCATAATGTTAGTGATGCAGACAAGATTTTGCAACAAAAAATTTTCAAGAACTGAATATGTGAGTATAGGTTATTTTCCTTGTTTAGTGTTTAATTATTAATGCTTTGGTTGATGAGTGAATCGTCATGCTAACTTCTGGTACTATATCTTCTGAGAGTATTTGTAAAATACCTCTGGTTTAGCTCATTGAAGTTATAATTTTCTCGTTTCATCCTATGAACAAAGACTTCAAAGGAAAGTTGACAATGTGTTTGGACCTGACATGTAATGAGAAGAAGTTAAATGCCATACTGGCTGATTGTTTTGTGCTTAATTTTTACCTTTTTCCAGTAACGACAAATTCAAGCCTTATTCCCAAAAAGATGGTGCTGCATGAAACGAGATTTTGTCGATCTGATGTGATCATCGACAAAGATCCTCCTCCACCATTCACTCCCATCACTCCTCTCTATCCAAGTGTTTAAAGCCACATGTATACCTACTGTAAGATTATGAAAGGAGTTTGTAAAGGTTTGTGCACTTTAGGACACTGCAAAGAAGCTCAAGAGATGTTGACTGAGATGTTGAGTAACAACATATGACCTACACCATATTGATTGACATGTATTGTAAAGAATATAATGCAAGATTGCTGAAGCAAGGGACAAATCTGATTACATGATTATGATAGGTCTGGTTCCTGCTATTATTAGTTACGACACTCTGATTGATGGATATAGTTTACGTGGGGAGATGGATGTGGCAGAAAAAGCTTATGGATTTGATGCTAAAAGATGGATTCCAACCTAATGTAGTTACTTACAATAGCCTAATCAATAGATATTGCAAGTATAAAAAGGTGGATAAAGTACTTGGCCTTTTTGAGGAGATATCTCTTGAAGGCTTAACCCCTGATGTCATCACGTATAGACGTATAATACTGTTATTTATGCCATGTCCAAGAACAATAGTCTTACATGTACAGGTCTGCTAATCAAGGAGATGGCAGCTCATGGACATGAACCAAATGTATCCACTTGGAATGTCTTGCTGGATGGCTTGCGTATAAATGTGCGTATTAATGATGCAATAACTATGCTGAAGGAAATGAAGAACAGTGGAGGGGTCCCTAATCTTATCTTGTATAATATCTTCATTGATGGCTTGCATGAAGCTAACCAACTTGAAGAAGCGCTGGGTATGTTCCATTCTCTAACGGCAAAGTGCATACGATCAAATGGTTACACTTACAATATAATTGTCAAAGGACTGTAAACATAGTTTGCTGGATAATGCCACAAAACTTCAGAGGAGAATGTTGGAAACCGGTTGTCCTCATGATGAGTGCACCTACAATATCAAAGGGATTCATTACGTCAAGGATGTTAGTAGGGCTTTGGAATTGGTCATCACTATGAGAAGCAAAGGGTTTGCTGCAGATGTCATAGGACTCCGAAGAGGCTTTGCTTCGAAAGTACTTAGTTACTCGATATACCCTTTAGATTTTGCTCTGATGTACTCTGTATAACTTGTAATTGTCACAGGACTTTGGAAATGTGGTTTCTTGATTGATGCCACCGAATATTTACAGAAAATGGATGTCAATGGATGGCCTCCAGATGAATATACCTACAGTACAGTTATTAGAGGACGTTTACATATACACTTTGAAGTTTATATATAATGCAACTTTCACCATTAATATTATTAATTTACAATTTTGTATTGTTAGACTTATTTTGTAAAGTAATTTAAAATAAGATCAATTTATAATAGGTTCTAATAATTTCGAAAAACTCATATTATATAAATATTGAGTATATGGATTTAATCAAGACTAATTACTTACCAATCAGTATTGTGAGCTTTGTAATAGATTAAGGTTTACTAATATTGACCATCCCTCGCTTCTTATCTTTTCTCATGATATGCGCCCACTTCCTTCCATTATCGATTTCAATCAGCTGTATACTGTCATGTCTAAGATCAAATACAACCCCCCTTCTCCAATCTCCACTCTCATTTCTCTCTAGTCAGCTTCACTTATCTGGCCTCCAATCCGATATTTATTCTCTTTACATTCTGGCTATTTGCTTTTGCCACTTGGGGCATATTCATTTAGCATTCTCCATTCTTGCTTACACCATTAAGCTGACTAAAACTGAGATCATTTGGAAAAATAAACTCAGATCTAGCATAGTAATTAATAATATCGAATCTAGCATAACACTTTATATCAAACATTATGAACTAAAATTGAGATATCAACGCATGAAAATAAACATGAGCTAACGCTTACATATTCTTAAATAATGACAATATTTATTCAAAGGGGAGAACTAAATTAAAATCACATCACAAACAAAATTTGTGAGTAACTAATTATTAATTAAGACCCCTCAATAATATATGTAAATATGTTACATAGCTCATAATTGATTGAATTGGCCTCCATGCATGCAAATTGAAATCAAATCAATTATCTTATGGTTCATGCATTCTTCTCAAAATTTTCAATCCTCTTAGAAACCAAGCCAAATGTTTTTTGGGCCATCAGAGAAAGATCCTTAGCATCCTCCAAACTTAACCCTTCAAGAGTCCCAACTCCATTTAGGCAGTCATACATGAGTTTGGTGATCTCCCTCTCCCTATTGTCACCCCTAACCTTCTTCAATTGTTGGCTTGCTTTTGTGATCCTTTGCCTTAGGTATGTCTCCTGATCTAGCATCTTCTTACTCTTGTCCTCCTGGGAGAGGCTCGTGAACCTTGCCAGAACACGGCGTACCCCACTTGGGTTTGGCCAAACCTCCGGGTGTGAGTCATAGGGGCTGTAGATTATGGCACAAGCATCTACCCCACATAGGGTGGCTAGCTCATCCACCTTCTTAAGCAACCCCTTCTTCCTCTTCTTGAAGGTTGCCTTCCTCGCTGAGTCATTAGTTATATACTCAAGCTTCACCTTGTTTCTAGTCATCTTTTGTAATTACTTTTGGCCCTAATACCCTTAGGACTTCTTGTCCTTTAGGGTATTGACCTAAGTTGTAGGGACTTTGGGAATATGCAAGTTGCTCTTGAGGTAGAGGTAGAGGTATATATAGAGGCATAAGCCTTTGGAGGGTCATACATTTTATTGATTTCATTGACCAATTTTGTCACGCCACTTGTAGTTGTACGTTGAAGGAAAACATATAAATAAATACTAAAAAAAAATAAGAATGTCAACAATTTGAGAAATAATAATAATTTAGAGTCAGAATCATTTTTATTGCCAAATTAGTAAATTCGGATGATACAAGGTACTTTGTGAAAGGGTGTACTTGGGAGAATCAAATTTGGTTAAACAGCTAGAATTTCTAATAATATAATTTTTAGAGATAGCTATTAATTTAATATATTCAAATAAAATAAGGAAAATTAACCATTTTGGATAAAAATCTATAATCATGAAATCTTTAGAGTTGCTATAGTATCTGAAGGGATGCTGTAAATATGTAAAAATCCTACTTGCTAGTATAGCTTAAAAAGTTGAAAAACTTTTTCTCCAATTTTCCTTTAAATTTATTATTGTTTTGTTTTTTTATATTCATTGTTAGATAAGTTTTCTAACTCAACAATTTAGAAATATGGGTTGTCTTGCTGTTATAAATTCATTCACATACAAGAATAGGCAATAAGTAAAAACCAGAGAGTGTGTGTGTGTGTGTGTGTCTCCCATGAGTTAATTCCAAATCAAATAAAAAGAAATTATAGCTATTTCGTAGATTAATTTATGCTACCATGTACCTCTGTATGTTGAGGGAGAATATACATTTGTGCAACTATGTATGTCAAATGTCAGTGTCTTACAATCAAATACTTGGTCATAAGAATAGCTACCTTCGATGAGGATTCATATAGGAGCTCAACTATAGAGATAATGTAGTGAAAAATGAACCTTAATTAGATAAGTTATTCAAAATGACCACTTCTATCCATATCTATCATATCATATTTGATAGGTTACCTTAAAAGTATATTAAATCAGCTCGTATGAATTGATAAACCCCTATAATAAATGATAATTGACTTCATTAGAGTTTCCCTATTGAAAAGTTGAAGTTTCAAAGTGAGTAAAAAATAACAAAATGCCTAACACTAAGCTAGTTTAAGAATCAATTGTATAAGTCATAAGGGGAGGTTTGAAACAATTAAATGAATTATATTTGATATCGAAATGCCTTAATACTAAGTTTGGAATTCGATCATAACTTTGTACATCGAGTTGTTCTCTCACCATTACAAAATTGTCTAAAATGACCAAATTTTGAAAGTAATTCATACACTGTTTTTGAGATATTTTAAAAAAAAAATCAAAAATTAAAATAAAGGTATGTGGTTTTTGCTAGGGTTATTAGAAGAAGTCTAGGACCATTTACTACCTTATATTTCTTAATCAAAAGCCCTAAAAACGAGTTTTGCACCCAATTGTAGGATTTTTGAAAATCGGTTGAAATAAGTGTTTAGGTTTAAAGTAGATGGTTTTAATTATTCATGTGGCCTAATATAACCTATAAAAACAATGGTAATAAGCATACCGAGATGTTCTTTTATTGAGGCCAAAAATTTTCAAAACGACTGAATTTTAGAGGTTAATATACATTATTTTTAAAATATTTTTGAAAAATTTCCAAATTTGAAGGCACAAGATGTTTCCTAGGTTATAAGAGGAGGTTAAGGGCTATCCAATACCTTATATTTTGTTTTCAAAGTCCCCTAAAACAAGTTTAAAACCTACTTGTAATAGTTTTAAAAATAAGTTCATATGTGTGTTTAGAGTTAAAGTAGATGGATCAAATCACTTCTAGGAATTACTTAGACCCTAAAATACTCTTAGAAAAATATCAAAGTATTCTCTTACTAGGTCCGAAATTGTCCAAAATGATCAATTTGGAAGACTATAATATAATATTTTTCAGTCATAACTGAATTTAATTTGGAAATACAAACATTTTGAAACATGGTCGAAATGACAGCTTGGAAACTGACTAGAGGGTTTCTTGGGTCTTCAATATCGTGAGCTAGTATCTTTCCATGGTTGAAAAACTAAAAATGTCCCTATTCAAAGGCTATAATAAATGATTATATCTTTTTTTGTTAAATATCTTCAAAACTTTCAAAACTCATGAAGAATTGTTAGTTATCTCATAGGCTCATATAAAAAAACTATTAGGAACCATACATATTAGGGATAGAATACCCCAACTCAATGAGAAATAGACTAGACATTTTAAATGATGAGTTGCAATATTTTTCTTACAAAGCTATATTTTTCACTAAAAAATATGCATGTCGCCCTATTTTTCGTGTTTTCCCTTCAAAGTTTTTCAATTATTTTTTGCAAAACCCTTTTTTAATTATTTTAATATTTTCCCATATTCTTGCACTTTTTCCTGAATTTTCCCATATATTTCCTTTTTTTATGTCTTTCAATATTCTGTAAAATTAAATTATATGTTTTACAAAAATCACTCCAAGCTATTCACTCAATACGCACATACATAGGATTGAGTACGATCGTAGTAGAATTAGGCAGTATTATAGTAGAATAATTATTCTAACTACATTGATTACATATTTTTTTTTTTTAAATAACCATTATATTGTAGTACAATAAAAATTTCAAAAAGTTTGGGATATCATCATGAACCAAAAAAGATTTTACCAACAGAGAAAATTTATAATGTACTCATAAATCATAATTACAGCTACATACATCCAACTTTTAAATAACAATAACCATAGTCCAAAAAATAGGATAGAGACAACAATTAACAAAAAAAAATAGGAACTTGAAAAAATTATGTGATATTTATAAAAAAAATATTTTTTCCCATAAGTATTAACTAACTTTATATATGATGAACAAAAATATTCTTCATAATTTTAAGATGAGGGTTTCCTAAGCTTATTAGATGATATTCATACAACAATACGGATATCATCTAAAATAATTTAATTTACAAATTTCGTATAATAAACCTTCATATATAGTTCATGATTTATACATAGTTTTATTGGGATAAAGGAATTATATTTTAACTATATTAGAAAATTATAGATTATCTAGCCAAAAATTTCAAAAATAAAAATCAAATAATTTGTGCAATGCACATGCCTTAAAAACTAGTGTGAAGGTATTATTGACAAATAATCTTAGTTAAAATTTGCCCAATATTTAAGATGGGGAAAATTAGAAATGTCAACTATACTTTAGAGAAGAGGTACTAGTAATCAATACAAATAATTGGTTTTACATTTCCATGCAAAAACACTCCAAGTATTCACGACATTAGTTATTGTTATTTAAGTTTATCTTGACCCTAATGAGTAATGACAACCTCAGGCAGTAGTAAGGCAAGCTTACTAGCATGTAATTACAGACGAATAACAACATGATTACTAGTCATAAAGCCCTAAGGTCAGAGAGTGCTGAATTTCCATAACATTTTAAAAACACAAACGATTTTGTTGCTTGAGACATCCACAGCACACCCAAAACATAAAAAAAAAATGAAAAATTATAGATGTGATGCAAGTCATCAGAAAGAGTATGGATAAAAGAAAACACTACTGAAATAAAATTTCAATAAGCTAGGAACCAAAAGTAAGATTTTACAAAGAGCACAGTTTTAGCAGTCCATGACGAGAAAGTCAGATCTTTACCATCAGTCACTAACTGGACTTCACTGCAATCCTTCCCCTACAAATATATAGAAGACATGTAAGGTAAGAATGTTAAATCAGGAACAGTTGTCAGGTCGGAGAATAATCATGTATATATTTCAGTGCTCACTACTTTTCAGCTAACTCCAAAACACAGTGAGAGAAAAACTTACGCAGCTCTTCAAAGGAGATATCGGAAATGCTCTCTCCGGGCTTTATGAGGTGAACCTTACCTAACAATTCAGACAAGACAAAAAAGAAAGATAAGAATGCTGCTGGGCTTTTTCTCTACGTTGTACTATGAAGCAATCTCCAAAAATTTGCATAGATTCTGCAAAATAAGTGTGTTTCAAACAGCTTTAACACATGCACGCAGTGTAATCTGTAGCACGAATTCATACCATACGTTGACACAAGTGCATTAGACTATTCATATTATTACTTGGAATGGCTGCAAACACATTTATGGAGTTTAAAAGATACAAAATAAAGAGAAAAGAGGATACAATAGTCAATTTGCTTCAAAAACCTGATGCTGCCCAATAAAATCATAATACCAAAGGCCAAAGCACACAAATAAATGCAACATAGCTTGAATAGTAAGATCTATCACAAATTGTAGAATAACCATGACTTTATGATTGGAGAAAGCATGTATGTTGACAAAGAATAAGAGAGTGCATTAGGTTAAACAACTTGGACATAGAGGGACCTATGATTTTCAAACTGCAAAAAGTGCAGCCTAAGATTTATAAAGCCCTATAACTTAAGATGTAAGGGATCAAGAGGTACTGATGTCCAGAATACCTAAGAATCATGTACTTCTAAGAGCTAGGATCAATAACCAATTTTCATGCAAGATTTACAACCTCTATCCCCAAATTAGCTATCTGACTCTTAACTTCCAAACACAACCTCTCTGAACATTCTCAACCACAAAGTTACGTCAGAGGATACTTGAGGAGGGAATTTATCAGATAATGCCAAAAAAATTATTGCAGAAGAAACAAAGACACTCAGGGGATACATCATTGCAATAATGACTAGTACACAAATCAACTCATAAAAATGCAAGAGAGCTGCAGCAGAAAGATTAAGATTACGATTCAATCAGGGGATATTAAGGGCAGAGGTAAGAAAACTAACCAAATATGGAAACCAACCGGAGCTACACATGATTGAAAGAGTTCACAAAAAAAATCAACTTTAACAGAATAAGCTAGTTTAGAGTAGACATTTCCAATCCGAACAAAACCTACTTTAACTCATTAAGCCACTGATAAATAATAATCCAAATTCCAAAATTAAAACAAGGATGAAAGTAAGGTGATCAAACACTACAAGAGATAAAATAAGAAACTCCTAAAATGTATGCCTTTTGCATTCACAAAATCAATTCTAGACCAAGCAGAATGTAGTAGCTTGAAAAAATGAACAGTAATATCAAAAATGGATTTAAGAGGTCACAATGTCACATAATCTGTTTGACAAGATTGTCAAGTTAAACGACTTTTTCAACCCATTTACTTCATATATGGATTTAGGTGTTCAATATGTTTACTTTCAACCCAATCAGACACAAAGTGTTTACCAGCTCTACTAAAGAAAGCATTCTAAGATCCTGAACAACAATATCACAAATGCTTCTTTCCTTCCTCGTTTTCTAGATAACATGTTTAAAAGAAGTACTGACATCTTTAAAACCAAAACTTGGAGGCAATGAAGCAAGGATTTGATTGGCATACCACTGAAAACAGAAGGGGAAAAATCATTTTGCAATTTGACTCCAGCCCATATGAGACAAACCATCAATAAATCAAGCATTCAAGTTTACATGCATTGATTCAAAGCTTGCTAAGGCAAGATGAATCACACTTCTTATTCCCAGCCAAACAAAATCCAGATGAACATGCCAAAAAGTGTTATGAACTTGTCTGTGACTGTTTAAGAATCTCAGTTTTATAAGACTATATGAACTCAGGGATGTGTAGGTAAGAAAAATACGTGACATTATAGGGCTTCTTTCTGACACTTTCTTCTGCAGAAATAAATCTTCAGGATTCCATTAAGGCCTTTAGGGGTACAAATAATCCTCATATGTAGAAGGCCTTCAGAGTTTCACCTCAAATACAAGAAGTATTTTAACATAAACTTCTAGCCTGACAGAGTGAGACACCACTTCCTTTCCAACTCAAGTGGTCCAAGCCTTATACCGCGCAGGCAGTGGCATACACAACAACTTAAAAGGACTTTCTCACATTCATAAACACATTACAAAACCTTTACATGATCCTTTCAGTTTCACATACTACCACCCATTACTTACAAATACCGGCTAAAAATAATTGTAAAACAAGGAGAATGGATAATGTAAATCAAGGAGAATGGATAATGTAATGTATTCAAAATAACACAGAACCTTTCTGAATTAAAAAAAATAAATAAATAAATAAAAAGCAGTACAAAAGACATACCATCATTGCGAACACAAATTTCTGGCATTCTCACAACTTCACCAGTGATGCCTTTATTGTAAACTCGAGTTTCTATGTCCCCCTCAACATAAACTGAAGAGCTGCAATAATGCTCAACAAATTAGAACCATCACATACCTCTACAATAGACCAAATCATACACCCAAAAGTTACACACATACTTTTTCACAAGTTTCTGAACAGCATATGCCCCAAGAATTTCATTGTGGACAACAACACGATGCCATTGGGCAGGTTTTGGTAAATCTTTAACACCTATTACTCTATGGTCCCACAGGCCTCCTGTTCCAACGTTAAAGATTGTCAAGGTTTTTCCATTTCTTAAGAGCTTCTGCAAAGGACTTTGACGAAGTTTCCCGCATATGACTGCCTGATTAACAACACAAGTCAAACCCTTTATCTAACAAAACAAAAGAGGAAAACTCAATGCACCATATTATTTTATGTCCAACTTCTTGAAATTGCATTCATGAGGAAACAAAGCCTGTTTTGCTGAATGCCTACATGTTTCCTTTCTTGAACAGCAACACCCCCCCCCCCCCCCCCCCCCCCCCCCCCCCCCCAAAAAAAAAAAATAATAATAATAATCCATAAAGTGAAGAACAGAAGTTACAATCTACCAAGTATCAATGTCTTCCATCTATTATAGAGTTCTATCAAGATATGAGTACCGAATTTGTACCTTATGAACTCCCCTGAAATTCCAACCCCGTTTGGGATCAACACCTTGCGGTTTCAAATCTCGCAAATCGGGAATAAAACCATCATGGAAACCATCTGCTTCACCACTCTTTGCATCATCATTATTATCTCCTTCAAAAGACACCGTCGAATACCACTGTTTTGAGCTCCATTGAACTCCAGACACAAATCATATACAAGAACCAATCAGTGAATCACCCTTTTTCACAAAAAAATTCAAAAAGAAAACATAAAATCGTCAAAGCATGCATTGCACAATGCACACCACCTGTTTGGTGAAATGCCTCAGAGAAAATAAAAATCACTTCTATGAATAATATAATGAAACCATCCAATTTTTTGAGTAACTCCAGATGAAACTTGGATTAATCAATACCTATATGAAAAATATTCAATCTTTGCATAGTACTCCTTTTAAACTTCAATATATAAAGAACATGTTGAAAATGAGACAGAAAAGGAAGATGATGAAAGTAATTCAAAGGTTACAGAAAATTGTGGAGCAATGAGAAGGAGATGGAAAATGAATTACCAAGAGCATAAGTTGACCTTGCAGAGGATGTAAATTGGGTTGCGAATTTGGCAGCAACGGACGACATTGTTATCAAATTCAAACAAGAAAAGGGAGTAAAGATCGAAAGTGGAGAATTCTCTAAGGTTTAACCAGGGTTTTCCTTTACCATTAGGACGCTGCGTATTGCTTTGTATATGCTAAAAGCAATGCGTTTTACTTGTGGGTGCACTTATAGTCTGTACTACTTGAACAATCTATTTACAGGATAAAAATAAGTTTGGATGAAATTAGTTTAAGATTAATAAAGTAGTTCATAGCGAATTGGTTTTTTGGCCATAAATTTGAGATAAATTGAGTTAGTGGTTGATAAATTTGAGAATGATAAGTACAGATAAAAAAAAAAAAAAATTAAGTAAGAAAATTGTAGGGGAAGAAAATAAATCGTACTAGGTTACAGAAAAAGATCTACTACACTAGGACTGGACGTACAGCGGCACAGCTATGTTTTTTAACCTGCTTGAGTTGGAAACTGAAACTATAAAACCTTTGCAATTGACTTGAATAATTTTGCAACCAAATCGTCCAAACATCACATATTCAAATCAGTAATAGCAGATGCATTGATGTCCAAAAAAAAAAATTAAGAGCAGAGGCATTACTCAAAACTGATTACAATGTGTCTCGTTTCTGAGAACCATACAAGGCTACAATAGTACTTGAGGTTGAGGAGCTAGTAGCACTAGGTTCAGCTTCACAAAACTTGGTGTTTAATCTAAGAAAATGACAGTTTATTCAATCAACCCCTACGAGACAATAACTTCTTAAACTATGGTAAGCCCACGGAAGCAAGAATTTATCTGTAGAATGTCTAAGAATAGTCCATCCTCAACAAGGTCGGCGTCAAAAGCCAAATAAAAACGCCAATTATACTAGAAGCCTGAGATTTTACTAGAAATACATTTCCAAGAGTCACCGTGCCATCCCTCTTTAAATACTCTACTACTCATGACTAGCAGCATAAATACGAACATTGAATCCAAAATTGTAAGAGTTGAAGCTCTGAGAATAGCCATATTTTGCCACAGAGAAGTTTACAGAGGAACAAAACCATGTACTATCTGAACTGCCTGATTGCAGAAGCAGTAGTGGTCAATAAGATTCAACCTCGACGAGTTGATGACCAAGAGGGCCTTGAACCACCCCCTCCAAAACCAGGGCGATCATCCCTTCTTCCCCAACGGTCAGCATCAAGACCTGGGGGGGCCGGCCGAGAGCTAGGGGTGGATTCCGCAGCTCTCTCACGCAAGTGCCGAGGAATATATTTATTTTTAGGAGCTTCAGCAGGAGCAGGAGCAGCAGCAGCTGCTGCTGCTGCTGCTGCTGCAGGTACAGCCTCCACCGGAGGCCTGGAAGTTGGAGACTCAGAAGACCGAGAAGCAGCTTCACCAGCAAGGATCAGCTGCCTTCTAAGCCTCTCTTTTTCTTCAAGTTCCCGCTCTCGTTGCCGTTGCTTTTCTGCAATTTCATCCAGCTTAGCTTTGCGCTCAGCTTCTTCCTTTCTTCTCCTCTCAGCCTCTGCAAGTTTGAACACCAAAAACGTAAATAGATGAATTTAAGTTAGCAAGAAATTTAAGGGTTGATAGCTAAGAAGAAAATTAAGCAGGTTGTGGCATGTAAGCCCAGGGTGTACACCAACCTTCATGCTTCCTAGCTTCTTCCTCTTCACGCAGCTTGTTCAATCTTTCCTCCTCTGAACTTAAATAGAAAATCATCTTCCGCTTACTTTCCCTTTCTTGTCTGCGTGCCTGGCGAATTTGACGGTTATGCTCCTCATGTTCTTGTCTCAATCTTTCAAACTCAGATTGGCGGCGGCTCATCACTCTCTCTTGGAAAATCATCTGGGAAAACAAGGGGGATGCAGTGAGCATTATAATTACCCTCACAATACCACCTAGCAGTAAAAGACAAGCACTATCTTCTTCAAACTAAATGACATGCAAGATGAGCAAAACCAAAAAAGATATACTTCACAAGTATCTGATAAAACAAGCAGATAACAAATGAAGTAATTCCACCCTTTAAGGAGTGATAAGCTGCTAACCTTGTTTCCCATTACACGAACTAGTCTATTCTTTTCTTGAAGGTCGCCATCATGCCGTTGCCTGCTGAGCTCAACCTCTAGCTGTAATAATATAATTTAAGAATGGTTAGATATTCTTATCAAAACAACTTCTACAGACATGCACTTTGAGCAAGCTCCTAATTTTGCAGCAAAAGTGAGCATTGGACCATATAACTCAGCACACGGCAAGATATGGAGAGAGAGAACACAGTTGAGGTCTGTCAGATTGTTTACGGCATATTTACCCAGCATCTTGCAATTTTACAATTTTTAGAGGACAAGGATTAAGAGTAAATATAAGGATATAAACAAGAAAAACTATACAGAATAATAAAAATAAAAAGTACCAATAAAAAAAGATCAAACAACCGAAGAAATTCTCAACCCAAACTGAGGTTTCATCCACTAATAAACCTAATACTATAATACTAAAAGACAATCTGAGAGAATTTTCCCTTCAAATTTTCTGTTCCTCTTCTTCCTATCAATTTTTTTCTGGATAACTAAAATCTACTCATTCCTAATAAAAGAATTTTGTAGTATTTTTCAGTGCCTTCAATATTCTTGCCAAGTAATTACGGAGCAAGTCTTAGAAAATATGAAATAATTTCATTCTCACTCATTTGAAATCTGCTAAATAGTTTAGCTGACAGGTCAAATTGGATTAGGCTTCTTGGCTTGACCCCTTGCTTTTTTGCATTTTACGTTTTTGTAACTGAATTTTAAGTTATATTAAGATTTGACCCTCCTATGGTTTTGCATTTTCTGTAAAACTCATGTGTTGCACAAGACCTAACCTAGTTAAAGAAATAAAAGCACTCCTCTAAAAAACACAAGAAACCATGGTCAAAACAAGTCAAAAATAGTGATCCTAGATCCATTTTGAGGACAAGAAAATGTGCAAGGATCTAGTAATATCTTATACTATGTTTACACCAACTATTCCAAGAGTTCGTGCTCCATTTGAAAAGCCAAAATTCATGAAATAAGAGACACAATAAGTCAAAAGATATCTTGATGACATGAAGATTACAAATTCCTTATGACTGACAGATTCAAGAAACAATGATTTAACAATATCTCATGAAAAGGAGACACTCATATGACACTTCTTTTCACAGTATGCTTTCTCGATTATGCTTCTAGAACAGGCAATTAATGGTTAATCAGCCTAACCTGGTAAATTATTTAAAACGGAGTAATAAAGTTCCAACAAGGTATGAAACATACAAAAATATTAAGTTCAAACTCACCTGTTGTTCACGCTCATGCAGAAGCTGTTCCTCAACCAAGCGTTGTTGATATGCAAATTCGATTAATGGAGCTGCCTCCTCTCTTTTAGCTCTTTCCAGATGATCCATCTGCTTGCTCAACCTCTGCAGCTTTTTCTCCATTTCTTGTTTTTCCCTCAGCTGCTCACTGAGAGCCAAATCTATCAGTGCTTGCTTAGTTAACTTATCCTGAAATCAAATACATAAAACACCATTAGAGCAAAAACCCATCAGCAATATCAAAATAAGAAAATAACACCCACCCCTTCAATAATTGTTTTCTTCTTATTTTTGGAGAACTTTTCCTGAAGTAGAGCTTTAGCTTCTTCAAGCTCACGTTCCTCAATTTCCTTTTGGATGCGCTGAATTTTCCTCCTCTCAAATTCAATAGCAAGCCTTTTCTGTTCAGCTTCCTCGTTTGTTTTCTGCTGTTGTAACCTCTTCAACTCTTCCTCACGTTCCTTTAAATACACCAAAGACGTCAAGCCAAAAAAAAAAAGGCGACTGCCTCATTGAAAGGCATTGCATTTACTGAACATACCTTCTCCAAAAGTAGTCGTTCTTGTTCCTCCTTGCGCTGTTCAATAATTGTTTTACGAGCAAGAAGCTTTTTGTGTTCCTTCTCCACAACCTCAGCTAAACCAGGTAAAGTATCTCCAATCTTTGATGCTTTAGTTAGGGGAGTATATATCATGGACCTTGCTTTATTCAAAGATTCCGCAAGAGCAGTGAGGTGATTCCTCAAGTAATCAGATTCAAGATCCTGCATAAAATATCAAGATTGTTCAAATTACTTTACCTGGTGACCATAAGAATCTTAACTGAAAAGACAGACCTAAAAGTAAATCAATAAATCTGAATAGTTGACAATTCAAAAGCCCTCAAAGTAATCAATCAGAGAGTAGAATAAGAATTCATAAATTACCTGATATAAGAACATCCGGACTAAATTTACGTAGGTAGATTTTATGAAGCTTATTAATTTAAAAATAAAAGTAAAACTTAATGTCCAAAAAGAGCTGTCGATAAATAATTCATCAAATGGTACCATGAAAGAAAATGACGAGGGCTGGACACAATCATCTTCTTATTGAGATTTAAGTTCACTTTTGAGATATAACACAAGTTCTCCACTTTCAGAGTAGAACGCACCAAATTATGGACCTGATAATTAACTCACCCCCTCCCCTTCCTTCCATTTAATAAGAAACACATGTGAGAAATGAAGAAATATAAAACAGATAAATAAATAAATAATAAAAAATTGAGCTAAGACAGATAATATCAAAATCTAATCTTCAAGAGATAAAAGCAGCAATTACAATATACATACTTAACTCAATTAATTATATAAAGACAATATCAGACAAACTTTTAACAAAACTGTTATGTCAAAACACCAGATAGGCTTAATACAGAGATGAGGACACAAGCTTACCAGAACACAAAATGAAACTGCACCATTCATATGGTCCACCTTCATGGTTAAGAACTTATGTTTGACAGCATCTACAGAAATTTTTTCCACAACAGAAAAATCAAAAAATGGAATCATCTGAGACAAACTCTTAATGGTCATTGTCTGGTAAACCTGGGAAGCCTGCAATGTCAAAAGTAAATCAGTAATGAGGGTAACTTGGCAAAGCATAAGAGACATATACTTGGTAAAGATGCAAAAGAATTATAAACAGTGCACCTGCTGCAGCAATCTCAGGGTAGCTAGCTTTTCCAAAGCTAGAACATACTTTGACAATTGCACTTCTGGTACCGAAGAAGCTGTAGCCAGCTTTCCACCCATCTTAGAAATTTTATTCAACAACGGCTGAACTTTCGAGCACAAATCCAGTGGGAGGAACTCATGCTCTAGTAGATGATAAAGGTCCTTTACTTCCGGAAGTACACAAGACATAACACCTTTGGAGGCCTATATCATTGCAAAAAAAAAAAATATGATAGTCAGCGATGGATGATGTGAATAACACAGAATTTCAGTCTCTACATCTCTCAAGTTCAACATTAGTTATCTCAAACAATAACCAGTTGGGAGGACATACCAGTTCCAGAAGAAGAGCGGAGCGTGAGAGCTATTTAAATTCAAAAACAAGAACCATCAGACTGACAAATATTGGATGCACAAGCAAATAAAAAAAACTAATGGATAAACAATCGAAATTACCATTTCTCTACTCTCAGGTTTGGGATCGAGATTAAAACTAATAAGATTGGCCATCCTCAAATTCCGCTCTTTCTCATTCTCAAGTTCCAAATGAGATGCTCCACGTGCATGGTCATAAGGAGGAACAGAAAGCACGGCCAACACCAGGGATGATGCTATCGTCTGCAAATCCTTCTGACTTAAGTTCTTGTTGTATTTCTTTTGGAGCAAGAACAACTTGAGCCAAGCATATCCATGATAAAGATGGCTCCCAGAAATCCAAAATATTTCGGTAAGTTTGGCATAGTAAACAACCAACAAAGAAGCTTTTGGTGTCTTCTTAACCATACACATCAAGCCATGGATATCTTCAACCGAACGGAATGCTTCCTGAAAGAAGACCAAACACTTTATCAGAAATAAAACAAACTTTCAATGAAAGATAAACATGTCACCATGAGAGGTACGCACAGAAATTTAGCATAACTTGCATAAAAAAATTCAAGCAAAAACCATTGGCTTGAATATTCCAACTAAGTTGATCATTATTCTTTCACTTTGGATCACAATAAACTATAAATACTTGGAAACTAAAACGCTAAGCACTTCTCATTCAAAGAGAGAAATTCAGTTCATTCAATGACTAAGGTCAAAGACACCTGACTCTATGTTGCATTGTTGCTTCACACTTTGTAACAGCCCCAACATAGGAAGTGGTCTAACATTGACACCCCATATCATCAACAGCCGTTCTAAATAAATCATTAATCAATAATCTTGAAAACAAGGCCAATATATGTCTATAAATTGACATATTAAACCATTAAGGGACAAAAATTTTAAATAATAAAAGGTTTATTTAATATTAAAGATAATGCTGTTTGGAAACCAACACACAAAAACTAAAGCAAAAAACACATAGCCTTGAAATTCACATCAGCAGTTATATAAGGAGACAATCAAGAAAGGGATAGACACGTGTACATGCATAACATTGACCATGTGAAACGTAAAATTGTTAAGAAGGAATATAGTTCCAAAATAGTTTGGAAGCTAAAAAAATCTTATAGCGAAAAATATAAAGCAACTGCAAATAGCTTAGCCACTGCCCAACCTGCCAAAGTTCAAGTTCAGTGGCAATCTTTAGTTGCTCAAATCTTGTTTCAAGATATGTTTGCAAGCTTTCTGGAGCTGTCAGATCAGGTCTGTCTCGTTGGTCTTTGTATTTATTTAAATTTGAAAGATGATTCCTGATTATTTCACAGAGTCTACGAAATTCTGTAGTACGTTTGTACTGCTTGCAGAATTGGAAAGCCCGATGTGCTGTCATCTGCAAAATCATAGAGCAAAATTTAGATCCTAAGTAATTTACAGAACACATACTACCATAAAATAATTATCATATCTACTGTGGCATTCTAAAGTCAGAAAGAGCACACCACAAATTGCCTAATTATTATAGTAAAAGAATATATTATCCCCAAGGAACAAAAAACGTAAAATCAGCACTACATATATTAAATGATACTAATTTGAAATGAACATCTTTACAGAGACTGCCAAAACATATAAATAAATATAGCAAGGCACTTACAGCATAAAGACTCTCCAGTTTTGAATTATTACGTAATATTTCCAAAACAGTTCGGTACGTCTCCCACAGAAATTTGAACCATGGTGTAACAAGTTCACGGTCAGACCTGTCTTTCCCCTTCTCTCCACTAACATAGCTTAGCATAAGATCCTCAGGTTGCTTATCTGACTCTAAATCTTCAACATCCAGTGCTTCTTCTAATGCTTGAGCTTGTTTACGAGCAGCCTCAGCTTTCTCAGTTGACAGGTGCATGAAATGCTTAATTACTTCCTCCAAGGAGTTCACATTCACTTGCTGGCACACAATTCGGTATTGGATTAAACCATCTTTTGCATACCTTCCCTTCCGCATGTCAACACAAAGTTCGATGTATTTAAACATTATCTTTTCCAAAGTTTTCTGCCATGCTCTGTACCTTTTGGAGGTGATAAGATCATGAAGGGCCTGCAAGGCATCTTGCTTCTGACCAACATTGATCAGCTCTGCAAAATAAAAGGATTAGAAAGAAAAAATAAAATAAGAAATAAATAATAGATAATCAAAACACATTTTAGACATTAAGGATGAGTAATAACATCCCAGAATCAAAGATCCGCATACATAAGCACCACAGAGAGCAAAATGATTCAATTTAACAGCAATAAGTAAACGGGTCAACAGAGGCACATAAAACATACATAACTACACCTGATGATAGCCACACTAATTGACATTGGCGACCTCAGATAGGAAAAATTTAATCATAAAATCTTTGAGGGAGAGGATGAATAGCTTATGAACACGTTTCATAAGAAGAGAATGAAGCATCTTAAGAGAAATATATTATTTAAAACAACCAACCATTTTCCTATGGTGAAAGTGCACTTTCAAATAAACCAGTTGTAAAATTCTTTTAATTTCCTTCCACTATCAACTCCATAGCATACTGAATTATGAAAACAAAAAAGATAAACATAAATCCTTAAACTTAATACACTAGTAACTGTAGGTTCTTAAATATTTACAAGTACACATAGAGGTGGCACTCCTGCACATGTCAAACCAGAGAAACAGGGAGCATAGTGGTAGAAGCTCAAAGGAATAACATAAAGATACTGACCTTCGGCTCGCTTCAAAGCATTTTCTGGTTTCGCAAAAGTAGACATGTTGATCAACTGGTGCTTGCCTCTGCACACGAAACCATTCCATGTAACTACAATACTTGAAAGAAAAGAAAACAAATACTCCAACATGATAAACTCCCTCTAATAGTCATAAATATTTCTACTAAGAACCTAAATGTAACATCTACAGTGTAGGAAACATATAATCTCGAAAAAATGTAACTCACGCATTACATTTTGCACATTTCAGAATAAATATACTCAATTACAACAATACAGCCCAAAGTAAGCTATAAATAAGATGATGTATGAGTGAACACCAGAAACCAATACCCAGCTCAGAATTTATCAGTCATAACACATAGGAGGCTATCAGGCAATCAATCACATAACTAAGTACTCTCACAAAAGCCGAGGTCCCAAGCAAAGACTTATTTTTAACTCAACCCAAAGTACTTAAGCAGTACTGTAACTAAAGATGAAAAAAGGATTTGATTCTCCAAAAAAATGCAAAGGCCCTACATACAGAACCAAAGGTAAACCATACTTCCTACCAAATTTTAGCATATGCATAACACACTCAGATAATCAGCACACAAGCAGAGGTGACAAACTTAGAAATTACACATAACAATCGTCTAAGTTTCAATACAAGCACTGAGATCCACAATGTGCCAAAACCTTATCTCTAACGCAAACCAGAAACCGTATCATATCGCGCATGATCATGGAGCCAACAACAATTATACATAACATAAAATATAGATAGGAAACACGGGTTTTAGATACGACGATGAACCGATAAAGAATTCTAGATGGGTCACTTTTATAGATTAATCGCTAAATATACGGAAGTGCAACCTTTTAAATCAAACATATATATTCAATACAATAATCTTCATGAAATGCAAATACCTTCATCAGAAAACGCAATGCCACAAAATAGAATCGATAAATCAAATGCCAGAAAATCAAAAACCCTAATTCATGAAATTCACTCGATTAAAGCCAATTTAGCCCCCAAACTCTCAACAACGAACCCCAATATCACCGAAATCAATCCATCAACGCCCTAATCTTCCACAACAACGATTTAACGAATCAAAAATTAAAGCATTATAAGAATAATTATTACAACTATTTTGAAGAAAACGGGAAAACAAGGGGGATAAACTGACCTCTGAGGAAGCAGAGAGGTAGCCGGAGGAGGAGAGAGGTAGCAGGAAGGAAGAAGGAGTGTGGTGGGTGATGAGTGTGAGCAGACGGACTAACCCTAACTTCTACAAAAGCCCGTTTACGTTTTCTATTACCGGTAACAAACACCGACCCGTTTTTGTAAAGGGGTCGTTTAAAAGAATAAAAGTAGTCAACTAGTAGAGATAATGGGCCGTGGGCCTTATGGGTTGGAGCAAATCTAACTCTAATTGTAAATTAGACCTTGGTAATTGGGCCGCAGAATAATGAATGGAAATTGGAATAATGACGGCGTAATGTGGCTTAATGGGGTAGCTGCCTTAAAGGCTTTCAATATTCCAACACTTGTTCGTCCAAAAGTATATACTTTATCTAATTTTGTGCACCTATAGAGTAATTTAGGCTAGATATATGGTAGATTGATATGACATATGAGATGCTGAAAGTTTTTTTAAATTTTGAAAGCTTGTGTATTAACTATTTAATCGTAGAAATTAGTTCGTTTAAAAATTACGAAATAAAATATTTTGAGTTGTGAGGGAACTAATCAAAGTTGGGATACATTTAGTTAAGCAAATTCAAAATCATTTTACAAAGATCAATAGATGTGAGAAGTAATTATGTTTAATATTTCAAGTGTGTCTATTCTCTTAATTTTCACTTAGCAAAACTTATTTCTCATGAATAAAAACTATGGGTTTATAATTTCGGACCTGAATTTATTTTTTCTAAATAAAACTTGTCTTAGCTTAATACGAAGTATAACTTATATTATATGTACAAAAAGAACTAGAGAAATCATATATTTGTTTAACTTGATTACTTGAACTATTTTTTCTTGAGCTTATTTGATTCTATTACAAAATATAGAAATAAGGTAAACAAGATAGAATCTTAAAATTATCTCCATGAGTTGACAAAGCATTATGTTGTAATTCTAAAATATAGTGTACATTTCGCAAGTTCCTATAGTATGATAAATCTATTTATTTTTTTGTTTGTTTGTGCCTTTGTGGTACCGTGGATGGCCTGGATGTACTTTGTTATTTTGTTTTGGCAAGCCCATATCGCCAAAGTATATATCTTAGATTTAGGTTATGCAATTCAAACTTTGTCAACTTTTGAAAAATATCAAAATATCTACTTTCTAAAATCTAATATGTCACTGAAATCTTAACTATTTACTTCTCATTTTGCTATCATTACGTTAAGTAATAATTGCTCTTGTTTTATTATAAACCTGACTGTGGATGTCAGCTAACTTAATTGGTTAAAATCTTGGAAAGTTGTATCCAAGACTTGAGATCAAATCTCATCTACATCAGTTGTTGTCTTGTCGTTTGCGGTTCTCTTTACATCAAAAAAAATTATGAAGTGACAGAAACTTCTTGGTGCCACTTTTGAATTCTATTTTGCTCCTTTAGCATTGAAATACCTTGTTGTATTTCATGTCTACAATTTATGAAATACACTTAAGAGTTGTCAAAGTCATTTCTTAGACAACAATAAAAGATTTTCCTAAACATTAGCAATTTACCACTTATATCCCATTTTTAGTTTGATTATGAAGTTTGTAATTAATTTTGTTCAGGGATATGGTATTGTGATACTTTAATATGATCTTTCGAGCCTTTAAGTAATGTATTTTCACTATGAGATCGATGGGAGCCTTATGTGCTATGTTTAATTTCCAAACTTGCATTAATGCGTAGCTTGGGTGATTGAAATGAGAAGGATCTTGATCAAATCACTATAATAATAATAAAAAAAATATCATTATATATACGTAAAAAGGGCTATAATAATAATAATAAAAAAGGTCATCAAAACAATAATAAGAAGGATCCTATTATATTTTCAATTTTTTTAATTATGGATCATGATAGAAAGACAAATAAATTTGTTCGTGAATTTTAATGTTAATTTGTATGAAGTTTATTCTTATCAAAAAAGCAATATGTTGTTAAAGTCTTCCAAGTTGAACTTTTTCGTATGAAGTTTTTTATGGAATCTAACCATGAAATATTGACCATTCATTACAATCAATTTATCTTCAACTAACTTCTAATCCAAAATAGGTACAAAATCAAGTATTCAATCAATATAATCTTCATAATTATGTAAAGCTTATTACTTAAGCCGAATTCCATCTAATTTCGTTCAAACAATTTCACATTTTAACATAAACCAGCTATTTTGTTAATTTCAATACTCAGAAACAAGCAGTTACAACTTACAATTTACAGAGTAATACTTCGTATATTTTAGATTAAGAAAGAGTGAGACTATACTTAATTCACACGACACACCTACCAATCGGCAATCTACCATCTTCACAACTCTCCCTGGTTCCCACTCATAAACTCCCATTTTCTAGGCTAAATTTCCCTCCCTACCTTCATGTCTTCATATTTTCTTTAACATTTATTTTCATAATCGGTAAAAGAATGACACAATTTCCTCAAGAACCTTAACCAAACTTTCATAAAATCACATTCCCGCAGCCTTTCCAACCTTCTCTAGAAACCAACAGTAAAACGACATGGTCAACAGCATAAAAGTGAGGATCATGAGCCTCGTAGTATGGCTAAGCAAGACTTTAAAAACACAGCACCAAAAGAGGCTCCTAGAATTGCAGCTAGTACATCCAAAAATTGCAAGTTTGGTGTTGATGATGCTGCTAGTCTTACAGTGAATGGGGGAAGGACAAATAGGGTGAAATCTGAGAGGAAGATTAATGGGTAGAATATGGAGGCAAAAGGAGGTATGAAAAATCAAGAGGATTATAAAGACCTTAGATCAAAGAAAGGCGAGAAAGGGTTTCAGCTCTGCAAGAAGAAGATACTGACGGGAGAAAAGTGTAGGCCTTTTCAAGTGACTGTTTTGGGAGATACAGTCCTTTGCTCTGTATTTTTGAGCTGTAAAACGTCTGTATTTAGAGGAGGTTCATTTTGTGTGCTAAGAACTGATATACGAGTTTGAAACTGTTATTTAGTTAATCAGATTATCGTGGTGGATTTTCTAAGAACACCCAAATCCTGATCTAGTTAGTCAAACATGTGAATGAAATGTAACTGACGTACAGCATTACAGGAAAGAAAACTTGGTGTTTCTCGCTGAACAGTCGACTGCAGATTATTATAACATTCTCTTAAGAATACACATTCGGAGATTCCTCAATAACACCAAGTGCATTATGTTATACTCATTACTCAATGGGTTCACCCGACATCCTCAGGAAAGTTAAACATTCTGCAAAAATGATGTTAACTGCTGTAGTTACAAAAAGTATAGTACAATAATTTGAGAGAAGGGTTGTACATGACCTGCAGAGTTCAGGCACCAAGTACAAATACGCACATTTCCCAACTTACCTACCAATATACAATCATAAGTATCTATAACTTCAGCGGTTTCAACCCAAGCTTAGCACGAAGTTTGTTTGCTTCAGCAATTTCAGGATCAGGATGGTCTGTGCCATCATCCTTCTTCTCCTTCTTCCCTTTCTTCTTCTTCAACTCCTCGCGTGTACCATTATCCTCATCACCATGCCTTCTGGGGCTAACACTCCTACCATGCTTCTTGAGGTCACCATCACGGTCATTGCGATCCTTACTCCTACTCCGACTTCTGGAGCGACTCCTCCGCCTACCACGATGATCTCTGTCACGCTTATCCCTATCCCTATCCCTTCCTTCTCTGTCCTATCACGGCTATAATCCTTCTCATCTCTGATACGATAACGATCTCGGTCTCTATCTCTGTCTCGGTCCCAACCTCTATCACGATCCCTATCCCTATCTCTGTCTCTATCTCGCCCTCTTCCACGTTCTCTATCATAGTCACGGTCATATTCCCAGTCATAGTCCCTATCCCTGATAAATAAAAACGAGACATGCCAGCATGTATTTCATTTTACTACTCCAATGTCTTATTTAAGACTGAACGGTAACACAGAAAAGCCACAATTTGCTCAAAACAGTTGGAGAAAAGATCATAACAATAGTATCCCTGTTTACAATACAAATGAAGCTGAAAATTACATTTGAATATATGACCCATCATACTTCTCAACTGCACACTGCCAGTGCAGAGAAACCTGGCAGGATCATCATATTTTTTTTAGGAAGCTGCTCTAAACCTCTGCATGACAACAATTACCATGCAGGGAATACAAGGTTTTTTTAAAATATTTTTTTAATTCTATTAATCTCTATGGGTGTGACTTGTGAGTAGTGTGTAACTTGTGAGTTTGTGAATGAAAAGTGGGAACAACTTCCGTATGACTAATGATGCCCTGTACAAGACGCGTATGATGCATAGTAGACCAAAGTACTCAAGACACTTTAGTGCTGGACACTAATATTTCTAAAATCTATAAGCAAATATCAATTAAAAATGAAAAACCATATATATTAATATTTATGATGACAAGTACATCAGAAATATGTTATTTATGTTTGCAACTGCAACAAGCTAACTGAAAGGATATATCATATTCAAGCATCAAAAAGGCCTGAGTAAATTAACTCATAACCAGAAATATTGTAATATACTCCATACATGAAGACAGCTAAGTTCAACCAAAGATAAGGTTTGTCTGTGAATAAAGCAAGAAAAGTTGAATGAAGTCTCAGGCACAAACCTGTATCTGTGACTATCACGTCTCCTATCCCTGTCTCTCACTGGACTTCTACCGCGATGATCCTGTAATACAATAACAGAAGCATCCCGGTAAGAACAGGAATCAACTAATTTAAATTACCAACATTAGATTCAAAAGAGTAAGGATGTTTGTACCTTCTCGTTTTCATCAGCATCTACATCCATCTCATCTTCTTCCTTTTCTTCCTCTTCAAAATCATCTTCCAAGGCACTTCTTCTGGGCTCCAGAGCATCAACATTCTCAAGATTCCATCTGATCGTCAGGAACTGATGAGTTAGGTACTATTCTATACAAATCAAAACACCTTTGAGAACACATGAGAACATTTACTAGCACTATATGTAGAAAGTTTCACACGGGTACAACAGAATTACAATTTTCACAAACAATCATCTTGAAAACAATACAGATATCATTGAGAATTCAACAGAATGATCGCAAAGACGCCTGAGATGATTAGATACAGAATAATTGCCACATGTTGCATCAAGTTTTTATTTTATATACATAATTTTCAAGAGATTATTTTTTAGAATTTTTACTTGTACAAAATTAAAGATATTAATAGTCAAACTTGTGTGTTGGCAGTCAAATAGAAGCAATTGAAAAGGATAGAAGTATATTGTAAATTATGACAAGAACCTCAACAAAAGAAAACACTCAACCTGCCAAATACTAGTCATCGCAAAGATATACTATTTGTAAGTTAACTCGGTGCACTTTTCTAGAGAAATAAAAATATGTGCTGAAACTTTCTTCATCAAAATCCCACAACTTATTAGAAAAGACAGCGGTTTACATACTTGAATACCAATAACACATAGAAATTACAAGGATCCACAACACATGTTATGTCCAACCCTATGCACATGTTTATCTCCCTCAGCTGCACAGTGTCCTTTTCTCAAAGTGAGTAGTTCAATGTTCTGCATTCTCAAAGGAATCGGTCATTTGTATCTCTCTGAAAACCACACAGTGTTCTCAGCTACACAGCTACATGCAAATGGTATGCTCTGATACCAGAATTTCATTTGAAATCCAGGATTTAATTTGTTTGATTGAAAGGAATAAGAATTTCAAATATGCAACTTCATTTGCCTTCTCTCTGTTCGCTCTTCTATCCCCTCCCTCCATTCCTCCCTCCTCCCTTTCTCCTCCAAAATCACAGGTCCACTGTTTCACTGAAGATGCAACCAGAGGCCTCCATTATTAACACATAAAAGGTGGCTTCTTTCATTTGCCAGAGGCAACACAAACCCACTTTCATGAACATTCAATTGGATATTGCGGAGCAACCATGGAAATTCGCTTCTAGCACTTCAATGAACTTCATTGATGTCGATCACAAATTTTCTTTCCACTGCTTTAAAACAACTTTTTTCATGCAAAAACTAAAGATAATTTTTGAAATCTGATTTTTTGTGTGGGTCATTTTTGCATTGCTTCAAATTGGTGAAATAAAAACTTGAAAATGATTAAATTGGGAATATAAAATTTGAATATCATTTTAAACAAGGCAGTGGATACTAAAAATGTATTTTGAATTCCTATTTTTATCAAACAAATGATTTGGAACTATGGAAGTTGAGATTCCAGATTTGAAACCCAAGAATTGAAATGAAATCTTATATTGGAGGATCCTTGATCTTCTAAGCCGTAAGAAATTGAGATATTATTCATAACTAGTTAACCACATTTAGGTTGTATGCGTTTCTTTGACTAAAATTTGTACTACCCATTTAAAACACATTTTCAGCACTTGTTGATGATTACAAATACAATGTACAAATTGCAATTATATCTAAGCAAAATCACAAACCATTAGAAACGACAAAGGACCATCAAGGGGATGCTTTACTGCTAAGGACGTCAGGGCAATGGAGGTGATCTACCAAAAGAAAGAAACAAACGATAAGATCTTCAATATTCCACATGCACACAGCTGTTAGAACAAGTCCAGTGGTTACAATTAAGCACGTGCTTGCAAATAAGTAAAAATTATTAATGCGGCTCATTGCAGGGCAAAAAAATTAAGACCTGATGAAAATTAAGACATGTTTGCAAGTAGCATCGGCTTATCCAAGCAAGGTAGCTTGACAAAATAAATTACTGATAATTAATTTAAATGGAGATTATTAAAATATGAGTTAAGCAAAATATTTATAAAAAAAAAGTTACAAACTACTTGATAATGCTGCATAAAATTGGAGGAATGAAGTAGCTTAGGACGTTCAATCTTGAAGAGGTAAATGTGCAAATAAAGTTACAAGAATTGTCACTCACAATTGGAATAAGCAATTGTACGCACAATCAGCCAATTAAGTAAAGAAAGTGTCACCTTTTCTTAATTCGAGGCATGGCAATGTCGCACGAATAATCCTTAGTAAGAAGTTCATCAATGAACTCATCCACATGAGTCAACAAAAACTCTGTCAGCATACAAACAGAAATCAGCCAAAATCCATACTAACAAAATAACAAGAAAGTAAATACGAATATGGAAATAAAAACAAAACTCACGCCCATCTGCCTTCTTCATCCGCAGCTTCCTGTAATCATTGTACAACGGCTCTAAGTACAAGTAAATATCGGAATCCGTCCCGGTAAGCCGTAAATAGAACGCCCCCAGTACCCTCACATACCTACCACAGCAATAACCACATTCAACATAAAACCAAGAAATTAATAAACATGAAATACAGCATTATCATAATCACAAAAAAAAAATCCATAATTACGAATTACACCAAGATTTGAAAAATTGGGTTTAGAGATTGACTTGTAATCTTCATTTTTAATGAATTCGACGACAATATCTTTCTCAGGTTGAATCTGGAGCATCTTCATGACAAGGCAAATGAAAGGAGTGGGTTTACGATTACCGCCGTAAGTGCCACCGACGAAGTCGAGCTCCATCGCCTTGTCTACAAGGGTTTCGGCGGTGAGGCCGAAGCATTGCTCTTTCCAGTAGGTGTTCTGGTAGATCTTTGATCGGACTATTTTCTCCACCAAGTTTTGAGGGTTCGTTCCTCTTATGCTCTTCGCTAGTGGGTCCGTTCGGTTCGCCATAGTTGAACAGGGTTTTAGTCAATGAGGGGACGACAGGAAACCCTAACCCTAACCCTAACCCTAACCCTGGGTTGGAGCTCAGCTCGGAGATGACAAGGCCGGTTTGATTTTGGGAAGTTTTTCAGATTATGACAAGGGCATTGCGAACTTGGGATGCTCGGGTGGATTTGACCCGACCGCAGGGTCAATCCCTAAGGAGGCGATCCAATTTATATGTTTTGGGAAATCTAAAAATGCATTCCAAAGGTTAAAAGTAAAAACACTAATGGTATTGTTGACATCAAACAATGCATGGTTTAAAAGATTATTTAAAAAATATAATTTATGGATAATTTGCGATAAATTAGCACGTAAAATCACTAACTTGTAATAAATTACCATATAAAAAATTATGAAATATTATTTTAAAAATTTCATTTGTACGATAATGTCACTTAATGGTTTTATAATAGTTACTCGTTTTTATGTCGTTAAAAAGTCACTAAACTAAATTATTTTTTCTTTTTCTTTTTTCTCCTTCCTCCTTTATTGATTTTACCAAAGCCATTAAAAGCACATTGAACCTTGTCTCGAAGGCCAAATTTTTGAGCTACTATACAATAGTCATGCCCTCGAAAGCGAGTTGTTTTTTTAAGAAACTCAAATATATCGACAAGATTTTTCAACTAAGCAACCATGGAAGTTTTGAGTGGGAGCTTGAAGGTGAACAATTTAAACATCATGACTCCTTTAGCCTATACTTTGGTTGTAGATAGTGCCTTTTAATCTATGAAATGCATTTTAAGGGGACTCTATTTGATGTTTTACATAATTATTAAATAAAAGGGGCAAATATGAAGAATTTAGTAGACGAGGTAAATAAAGTGGGGAAAATATTTTTAAAAAAAAAATATTAGTTAATTTAGTCACATGATTAGTCAACGCCAATAATATCGTGCGAATGGAAATTTTAAATTGTAATTTTTCACAAGATTTTTTTATATGATAGTTTATTCCAAGTTGGTGATTTTACATAATATTTCTTCACAAATTACCCATAATTTAATTATCTTTGTTAAAAGAAGGGCTTGATATGACATTTATTGACTTATATTGTAAGGATGAAATTGGTTTAGTGGAGCGCTAAACGCCGCCCCGAAATTGATCGAACTGCCCCCTTAATTGACGATTTTTCCCTTTGACACATTTTTTAAAAAATCGAACATCTTATACTTCAATTCTTATTTCCCACTTCACTTTCTCGTAAAAACGAATCAAAAACTAACCTTACTATAATTTCATAATATAAAAGTTATTATTTTCATAATTTACGATTAATTTGATTATTTCATTTCATAATATATTATTTTTAAAATTTACATTTAATAACTTAAGTTTATATTCCTAAATTCTAATTTTCCTAACTTAAAATGTTTTCCTAACTTAAAATATTTATAACTTAAACTACTTACTTAAAATTTTCCTAACTTCAAATATTACTAACTTTTTTTCCAAACCTAATATACTCCTAAAAAAAGGGGGCTAGCCGTTTTACTTTTCCGGCAAGCCATAAATTTTAGACGACAAGCCCCCTTTTTTTTGAGATATGACACTCCTCTTTTGTTAATTAATTAATATTGTCAATTAATTAGCATTAATTATTGTCAATTAATTAGTGTTAATTAGTTAAAATCAAATTATTTTGTTTTAATTATGTTAATTATTATTGTTAAGTTGCATGGTCAATTAATTAGTTTTAATTTATGGATTGTTGGGTGAAGATGGAAAGTGAATGAGAGTGGAGAAAAGAGAATAGGGATTGAGGGGGGTAATATAATAAATACAAGGGGTGGCTCGAGTAATTTTAGACGGTAAATAACAAGCCCCATGGTTTAAAAGTTTCCCTAATGTATGGTTAACGAGTAGAATTAGTTTTAATAAAATTAAGCTTTATGTTGCAAATTGTCATAACCCACATAGCCACGACCACATGTTTAACCTTTTATGGAATACTCGAAATATTGGTTGGTTACCTAATACTCATTACTCCTTATAAACCTTTTATAGAGTAATCTGTTTAAGGCTATTTTTTTTTAATCTCATCTTAGCTAAATAAGTTGTAGAAAACAAAGTTTAACTTTAACTACTGTCAAATGAAGGTTTATCGTAGAATATGATTTGTTTTGATGACGAGGAATGGCACTAAATTTCATTTAGAATTCTATCATAATTATCGAGTTTTTTTCGACAAGTAGAACATTTAATGGCCTTAAGACCATTCTTATTAATGGGCAAAAAAATTCTCATATTTCTCTAACCACTTTCTCCCTCTTGCAAGTCACTTTTCCTCATAAATGAGAGTTTTTTCCAATACTCATCCCACCAATGAGTAAAAAAAATCCACATAACTCTCACTCTACCCACTTATTATCTCTATTACTTTCTACCGTATCTCATTATATTTTTTGCCTCCTACTTAAATATATCAATTCTATTGGTTATTTGTTAAGTTATTACATTAACCATGCATTTCTATTAATGACAATAATTCACTTAATTAAGATTTTAGATTAATAATTAACATCAATTAATCTAAAATAATTAATTAATCAAATGTGATAATTAAAAATTTTAACTTAAATTAACATTAAATCGACGGTACAACAACTAAAACTCCATATTTAGAAAAATGACAACAATTATGTTATATAAAAATAGTAAAAAGAGGACACTATAACAATGGATTCTAATCAAGACTACCATTTTACTAATTCTTTTAGCCATATTTCTACAAAATGTTTTCCATTAAATCATGCTTAAGAGATCCATGTGATAATTCTTTTCTCCAAGTAGTTTATGTCAATTGATTGTTCAGTATTGAACGCAAAAGTTTCTTCATCAGTTACAATTGCACTTGTACTAGCTTCTATTCCTACTATTTCAAGCAGTTAAAGACAATCTTCATACAATTTGCTTAATTTTTCGAAATGCATATAATTACGCCGTTTATCTCCAACTATCATGTTGTGCATAATGATACCTGCTTTCATAATGTCGGCAAATATGTCTTCGTCGTACCCAAATACTGAACCTTTTCAAATCTAGTTTTCACTAGTCTGGGATTTCCTCTTAAAATAGTAACATGCCACAATAATTCAACTCGCATTTCGAGCTTCCAACTCCAAGTCGCGTGGTTATGGTACAAATCAATCCAAAGCTGTCAGTAATACAATGCGACTTTGCACAAGGAACATCCAAAATTAGACCTAATCAACTCAATCAGGTCAAAAACGACATCAGAAAGCTGAGAATATGACATGCTCACAACCAAGTTTGTATTACTGCTTGATCAACAATTCTTTATCTTGCAGAGCAATTGCTCAAAGCATCTGTAACTCTTCAGAAATGACTAATGATACAATAATTAGGTAGCTCTAATATACAATTATCTAAGTGAAGGGTTTAGTACAATTTTAATTAGACAATAGACAAAGATACAAGAATGCACCTCTCTTACTAATCATGTCTAAACACTGTGGGTCTTTATCCTTGCTGAGAACATTGTCTGAAGATCACAATCCTAGAGTCTACACACTAAATTCATGTAGTAAACTAGTAATACACAATGTAAAGAATTTCGACAATGTACAGACAAGATTTATCGGTGAGTTTCATCT
This sequence comes from Dysphania ambrosioides, assembly GCA_026401315.1. Taxonomy (NCBI): domain Eukaryota; kingdom Viridiplantae; phylum Streptophyta; class Magnoliopsida; order Caryophyllales; family Amaranthaceae; genus Dysphania; species Dysphania ambrosioides. The sequence goes on from CM048666.1 coordinate 4,785,438, forward strand.
TTGTATTTGATCAGGAGTATGACTACTTGTGGCAGATGATGATGCTGTTCTTCCATTTAGCAACCCATTATCAGCGGGTGGAGACACTCCCCACTTGCCTTCTGACTCTGTTGGCTCTATCACTTTAACAGTTCCATCACTCAACCCTACAGCAATCTGAAAGGGATCCTGTGGATGGGCAGCTACCACTAGTGGATATACAGCTTGGCTCCTATGACATATTAAAAACAATCGATGAAGAGAATAAAAATGTAAAGCCTACATTACCCACTAAACCTTATGGTCAGCACATCCCAAAACATATCTCAATTGCATAGATCGTCATCTCATAATATCTCTAAAATACACAAATTTTAGTTAAAGAATTGACAAATCAAAGAAACAGAGTGTACTTGAGTACACAACAGGCTACAAGGTCAAAACCTGATTGTGATATTGAATTTTCCAAGATTAACACATGCAATCAAATTAAGGTGCTGAATAACACTCCGCAAGGGGATTGGCAAAGTCGGAATTGATTATACTCCAGATTAATTAGATTCTTGACAAAACGATACATTCATTGTACAACGAAAAAAGATAGGCAACATAAGGAATTGTAAATGCTTCAACTCACCCATTCAATTGAGCCTGAGAGAGGTATGCTGAAGGGCCAATGCGGCATCTAAGTTTCAAAGTGTCAGCATCAAACACTCCAATGTTGCCATCACAAAAGGAAGCATAAAGTATCATACTATTGCACGAGTATGCTGCATAGGATATAGGTGCAGACAATGCATCCTGGGGGACCCACTGCAATATTAAAAAGACACAGAAGAATCACAACTGACCATCAAAAATTACAACCTCAAAGCATATTAGTCAAATGACCTTTTAATACCTGTCTGATGCACTCCATTTTAGAGGCATCATATACTGCAAGCTGGGTTTCATGGAACACTAGTAGCCTGGTTTGATCAGAGTGAAACTGGACTCGTGTATCACCGGCAGCTGCCTTACCAGCTGGAAGTTGTAATGTAACAGACTTCCTTTTCTCCAAAGTATCAATGCTCCAGACACACAGCTGTAGTACAACATCCTCCATTAAGGACAATTATTAAAAGATGAATATACAACAGGAAGATAGGTCAATATCTTGTCATCTGCAAGCAACTTTTCTCATATACAGAGATACTGACTGCCTCTAAATGCTTCATAGAGCACCATAAACCAGAATTTTAAATTATAAACCATTAGAAGAGGGCAAACAATGATAATATCAAGAAACAAAATAATCAAAACTTAAACTTCCCCATGTGCGGATACTATTGCTGTGACCTAGCCACTCATTTAAATTCTATATAGTCCATGATTTGAAAATGCATCAGATAAGCTAACATCATAAAATTCATTAACTTCCAAAAAGAGGACGAGTATCACTTACTTGAGCATCAGCACCAGATGATACTAGGATACCAAGATTGGATGAAAATGCCAGGCCACTAATGCGTTTCACATGGCCTTTCAATTTTGATTTTACCTGAAAAGAGAGATCAAAGTAGCATATATAAAAGATATACTGTCAAAGGAACAGACTAGGAGGGAGATACTTGGCATCTGGAGATCTCACCTCATCCACTCTAACGTTGTAAATGTGAATTGTTGAGTCCTCCATTCCAATTGCTATTATGTTGTTGTCTTGGGGATGGAATGCCAAGAATGTTGAGGCAGGCGGAGGAGGCATGAATGTCGTCATGACCTGGAAAGGAAAACAAATTAATTGCCATACCTAGGCTCAACTACAAAGGCTTAGATGGCATACTTAACAAAATCATAAAAATGCATACCTTAAATGTCATCATGTTAAACAATGACACCTTTCCCCCTGCCGCTGACATTACATATGAATCATTCTTTGAAAGTGCTATACATGGTACAGCTTCTTCAAGATTGACACCTGAGACATCATTGGTCATAAGAAGACCACTGCTTGGTTGCCAATGCTGTGGAACCACATTGGCTGTAGCCTTTTGAAACCAAACTATTTTAGCAACACTTTATTCAAAAGTCTTAGCTTTAGTTAAAGGCATCAGAAACTTAAACATCCATTACCTTGCCATTAGGATTTTGCTCATTACGACTCCACTTCCACAACTTCTGAATACCATTTGAACCAAGCGCCAAGACACCAACACCATTATTGGTGTAAAGAAGTCTAGCAACCTAGAGGCATTTGACATTCAGATAAGTAACTCAAATTCTGTGACAATGTACGACTTCAAAAAGTAAATCAACAAACCTTGCTGAAACTTTCCATGCTTTCGGGTAAAGTCACCAACCTACACTGGGCAGGCTCCACAATTTCAGCCAACTGCCAAGGTTTGACTTTAGTCTCAATTGCATCTTCAGTAATCCTAGCCTTCTCCATGTTTACATTCTGAGAATAAAGGAAAGCCATCAGTAAGCTACATACAGCAACACAAAGGAACCTTTGTATAATGCACAATGAAATGGGAGGGCTTTTTTGTAGGAAAGTAGAACAGTTCCAGGTTTCCTCATTTACACAGTTATTGAATGTCCAACATATATGGTATAGAACAAAGAAACAAGCACATTTGTTGAGAAAATACTCTCAACAAACATGGCCCAAATATATTTCCAGATTCAGAAATATTAAATTTAGAGACAACAGCTGATTTCTCTAAAATATATCCAGATCATTGAATATCACCTTAATCGCTGCCTCTTCAATAGGCGTCCTCAATGCTTCAAATGGCGGGGCTTCTACAGTCCTCAGTGACCGAAGCCCAGCTGCAGATGCAAGTATCTTGATTCCATTATCTGCAGTGGAAACAGCAAGAAGGTTCCCTTCCTTGTTGAATCTCAAGCGTGGAAGATTCTGAAACAGATTTCAGAACATATTATGTATTTTTTTGAAAGGAAAGTCCGACTTTTTCTATGGTATATAGACAAATCAAAACATACTAACCGGAAGCCCTCCATCTGCATCTGTTTGAGTGAGTAAATTGGTATTGTCCATGTCCCAAAATTTTATCTGTTGATCTTCCCCTGCAGCTAGGAAATGATTTTGTGTAGTGTCAAACTGCACAACACCGTTTGACTTCCTCCTAAATCCAGTGTATGTCCTTTTTATTGCTCCTTCACTTTCATTCCACTCAACCAGAAACGATTCTCCCTCTTTACTAGTTCCACAAGAAAATAATCTGGCAAAGAAAAGGCCAATTGTAGCTAAAATATCGCGTAGCACAATTTTCATAATATATCTTGGATCTTATAAGTAACTATTCTGTTGGGAAGGAAATACTTTTTACAAGAAAATATTCACAAAATATATTAATACCTAGTACCATCAGCACTATAGAGCATTGTAGTGCACCAGTGTCCAGGAGCATCATAATCAACTTTAGATCCCGTATTATCATACAGCCAAGCTTTAATCTTCCCATCGAATGCAGTTGAAAAAATGAACTGGAGAAGGAGAGGAAGCACAGGAGCATAATGTTACAAGAACAGGAAGAAAGATAATATCTTGCCAGTACAAAGTTTACCATCAATCAGATCTTTCATAGGTTTACTAGGTAAAAAATAGAGTGCAATCTGAAACATCCAGACTCTTACAATTAATTTTGTGTATTGAACCCGACAACGGATGTTAAATCAGTATCAATCACCATTGTCAATTCAGAGCAATTTGCTAGATACCTGGATATTCTCCTTGTGATGAGGACATATTGAGTAAACAGGTGCTTCATGGCCTTCAAGATTAAATAACTTTCTTCCTAATAAATCCCAAACCTGTTTAATAGCATGAATTAGTATAAATAATGAAAGAGCAGAAGAACATCATTTCCATCATGCTAAATTGCACACAAAAAAACTCACTGTGTTCTTACCTTAATCAGCTTATCATCTCCACAAGTTAAAATGCAAAGTTGCTTGTTTGGATAAGCAAAAGCTATATCATTCACTGCACCAATATGAGCATCAAACTGCAGGTGGAAGGAGGTAGAAGTCAGGTATGATGTGCAAAGTTCAGCTTAAACAAGCAGAATAATATGCACTCACCTCCAACTGTTGTCGAAGATCATTCGGTCCAGAATAAGCATACAAGTGAATCAGATGCTTGGTAAAGGCAGCTCCTGCACCAATCAAGAATATATATGATGGACACAGTAAAAACTAAATAATATTAAAGAAAAGGGAGGTGGGGAGCATAAATCAAAAAGACGAGATGGGCAGAAGACATACCCACATAATTCCCATCAGGACTCCATGCTACACGACTGACTGATATTACATCTTTGGCAAAGGCAGCCTGTAAAACTCACAATAATTAGACTCAACAGGCTGCACTGGTTCAGAAAGAGGAGCACATCGGGAAAAGAGGCATGCAAAAACATGAACAAAAGTTAACTAAAAGCTGATATTATTAACCTGGAATGCCATAGTGCAAGAAGCCAAGTCCCAAACTTTGAATGGCTTTGAGACCAATTTCTCACGAGATCCAATCTCCCAAAGTGTTATTTCCGCGCTGGATGAACCAACTAGTTCAAATATCCAAGTTGGTATAAGACATAGAAAAAGTGCATGTATGTAATTAAAAAAATCAAAACTATTATAGCCTTCATACCAAGTAGCAATGTGGGATGAGAAGGATGAAAATCCATGCTTGTGACAGCAGAGCCTTGGTGCAAAGTAAAGGCCACTGTTCTTGGGAGGTCCTCCAGAGACCAAGAAGGTTGATGGCGAGGTGTTGGATAAGTGACCTGAATGTAAAACCATTAAGAGGATAGAAGAGATCAGAAGGAAATCACTGAAGACCAAAAAACTCAAAAAATTTAATCAACATGAAAAGACAAGCCCACAACAGAGCAGTTACCTCCTCCACGGATTGTGCAGGGCGAAGACGTTTCATCAGCTGCTCGTGATCAGAATTCTGATAGTCAACCATGCCAAGTGTTGCAGGTGGTGTTCTTGGCCTTTTAAGGATTGGGACTACCAAGAAGAAAAGAACATGATTTAGCTAGGAGTCAAGAGACAGGAGTCAATTATCAGAACTAAAATTATCAATCTACAAGCATGGTAACATGTCAAAGTGCTGACTATATGAAGAAGAATATTCAAAATATTCAAATAAAGAAGTTTCCTTTCAACCCCACCAATTTCCCTACCCCACTAAGAAAATCCACCATTGAGGATTAGATTGTTTGGATACCTCTTCAACAGCATATAACGCCTCTATAATTAGAGACATAACAGGAACTAGCCAGAAAGTGGAAGCCTCTCAAAAGGTCCAAATGCAAATTGCAAAACCCAAATACAAAAATCCACAGGCAAGCAATTTAAGTTGGTGCCAACCTTGATTTGGAGGGACCGGAATGGATGACGCAGTTACAACTGCAGCTTGAACAGAAGAGGATGCGGCAGCATTTGCCATCCAACCAGCCAAAGCATTAGCATTAGCAGCAGCTGCTGCAGCAGTAGGTTGAAATGGCTGCAAGAATAAAACAAATATGACATCACAATCAAAATACATGAATTTTCAGCAAAATAAGACAAACTTAAAGAGAAAAAACAAAAAAATGCTTGTAGAAAACGTACACCATGAGCTCCGAGCTGTGGATAAGCAGTAGGCTTTGCAACAGCACCAACTGGAAGAGTTACAGGGGGAGGTGCAACAGCACCATTGGGAGGAGTGCATGTGTGATCAGTGAACAATGTCTTAATATCTGGGTTTGGTCTAGGATTCTTACAGAGCTGATGCTGCCAATTCAAGCTGCACAAATCAGATACTCAACAAATCAGTATGGAATACAATCAATTTCTTAGACATTACTAATGCAGTCATAAATGAAAATCATTACAAAAAAGATTTATAGGTTTTAAAGAAAGTCCAACAATCACACAGAAAAAGCGGAAACTGACCGGGCAAATCAAATTCACCCCAAATTTAAAACTAATCCTCTATATCAAGATCAGTTAACGTAGAAGTTTTCTGAAACAATAGACAAGATGTCGTAAAAGATGTTACAACAAAATCAAGCTTTAATCCCAAAAAAATAGGGTCGGCTACATGAACAAAGAATCTATCTCACGTCATAATCTACAAAAATACTCCTCCAGTGTTCTCTTCTATCTAGAGTTACATCTTCTAAACACATTTTCTCCATATCTTTCTAAACTCCCTTCATCCTAGTTATCTTTAGTCTATCTCGATTGCGTTCGAGGTCTCTATTATTCTAACCCTCCACTTCACCATATTGTTCAGCAATTAACATAATCACAACAACGCAACTGATGATCCCTTAATTTATCCTCAATATTTGCTACTCCAATTTTCTTTTGAATATCCATATTTCTAAATTTATCCCTCTAAGGTGTTCCCACACAAACACCTTCATAAATGCATCTCTACTACACTCATCTTCCTAACATGTTTCTTTTTAAAATCTCAATCACACTGACCCCTACCATAATGTAAATCTAATTATTGTCCCATAAAATTTTTCTTTAAAATACAATGCGATCACACAAATTGCACTCAATTAGAACCACCAACATTTTATTTTATGGGTGACATCTTAATCGATGTTTCCATCTCTTTCCAGGACCGATCCAAGGGAATTGAAACATTCAGATTCATGAAATTCCATACCATTACAGGGCACAATAACTTCACTTTGCTTCCTCCCAATGCTAAAATGATTCATTCATGTACTCTATTTTACTCTTACTAAGTTCATGATGCGGATACATGCATCAAATTCTTGGAAGCACACTTTACTTGATGATCGTGTAACAAAATATGACGGATTAGGCTTACTTGGGCATCAAGGAAAATTTGACAACTAGTTGAATCCTAATCTCTAGGATTCGTCATATCTTTACTAATCCTATTTGAATTAAAATTTGACGAGGTTACTAATTCTAATTAGATTAGGATTTGTGTTATTTTGCCAAAACTGCTTTAGACAAGGTTTTGAAACATTTTACTTCTCCGAATTGAGTTAGTAAAAAGTTTCTTCTACTAATCCTAATTAATTTAGGATATGCTTTCCTAGGTTTTGGCTTACATGGCTTTACAATCCTACTTAGGATAGGTTTTACATGTTTTAAGCACTTAGGAGTTTTTGTTTTGAGTAAGAGTCTTAACTTCGTTTTTAAAGTTTGATTAGGATTCAAAAGCTTAATGTCGGATTGTAACCGATATAATGGCTAGATTTGTAACAGATCAAGGCAGAAAGATTTGAACGATAAAATTATGAATTTGTTTATATACAAGCGTGTTCTCTCTTGAAAGTGGTGGTAATTCATTTATCTTATCATAACAATCAGTTTTGTTTGAAGTTGTACTTGATTAAGTTCTTTACGCAACTTAAGCAATTCTATCCTTTGAATTTATTCTTAATGGCATGGCCTTTAGATAATCCTTTCAAAGTTAAATTTCGACACTTGTATTTGATCTTCTTATATCAAATACATAACTTTGAAACCCGTAGGTTCTAACTTTTGTGTCTATTTCTTTACTTAGCATTCACCTCGAGCTAATCTCGTCCACAAGAGCAATATCGTCGGGAAAAAGTAAACGCCAAGATCGTGTATTAATCTTATTATTTCATCGAAAACTATCGCGAAAAGGAAGGAATTTAGAGTAGATCCTTGTAAATAAAAAAATACACAATCAAGCATGACTTAAAAAAAATCGTCTTCAAATTTATGTTGTGCAGGCATATATTTAAGCGCGTACTCAATTGAATAATGATATTCGACCCAAAAGAATTCAATTTTTTTTGCATGAACTCGGTCACATGAATGTCTTGTTTGCAAATCAACCAGCTTGTCCTAATAACGTGCGGAAGTTAGCCACAACAAGAGGATTACCTCCATCATTTCTTAAGAGACATAAAATATTTTGAGAAACAAAGAAAACCAAACATGTCAATGACTCAATGCGCATCCTTGCTTCCCTATCATAAGCATTTCTTTCCTTTTTCTCCCCTGTCCCCACAACTAATGCATACTCATTTTCATCTCATTTATTTAGCACAGTAAACAATAGATATCATATTGTCATCACAAAAACATGACCTTTAGGAAAGTTATAAGAGACTGAGACATAGAGAATAATACAAGCAAATGCAATCTATGACGGAATTGGAATTTCAAAGCATAATTATCACCGGTTACAAATCATTCAGCAATACTGACCACTTGATTGATAAGTGTAAACAGTCTTGATTGATAATCATAATTTACCTTTGATTGATAAGTGTACGCAGTCTTGAAGATCTCAAAGTTGGAAACACCAACTTGTCACGGAAAAGCGGGTTTGCCTCGATTAGCTTTTTAAGCTCTACCAACATAATATTACGGGCTGTTTTGGTGTCACCATATTTAGAAAGCTGCTCATTTTCCCTGAAGTATTGAAAAAAGTTGCAATTATTGTAAAGCATCACCCAAACAATCAAAGGAAGAACACATATCACATCACTCACAATGACTATCTTGCATGATAAACCTCCCCAGAGATATACAAATAAACTGCTTCATACGGCTGATGGAACACACAAGGGAGCATAAATATTTAAAGAATCAGCATTCACCCAACTGACCACTTAAACTAATTTATAGATCAAGGTCAACATTTAAAATCATTGTACACATACACAAAGAATAGGTCATTTATCTAGAGTCGCCAATCTACATCATAGACATGTCATTACATAGCCCATCAAATCTTAGAGGGTGAGAACTAAGTAGTCACAAGCAAGACTTCCTTCTTCCAAGTACCATGGCAACAATTCAAAGAATACAATCACCCCTCCTTATACTATTGCCACATCACCAAGGAGCACTTCTAGGTCCACTTAATAATTTATCAAGAGAGACCAATCAAGGGGGTGTACCTGCCCTATAATGATGTTGTCTATTACTCAGTACTCACTCTCAATCATCTCATTGCATAAGCGACAACAATATTCCATACAAACCAAATGCATCTTATTACTTATCTATAAAACCAATCAAACTTTCAAATAAATCTCTTTCCATTAAACACAATCGCCATCTGGATTTCTATCCTAAAAAGAAAAAAAGACAAACAACAGTACAGCTCGTAAAACACACCTGAAGTTATTGAGAGTTAGAAGCTGTGTGATCTCCTTGTACAGCTCTTCATTGAATGTTGCAAAAACCTTCAAGTCACCAGTAAGTATCTCAACAGCCTTAGACTTATCATTCCTGATAAAAACCAAACAAACCACATACAAATTAAAAAATGAAATTCCACCATGCAATAACACCACACAAATAACTCAAACTCAAGGAAACCAAAACCGAAATGAATCAGTCAAACATACCGGTCGAGCGCCTCGAGATACTTCTGCTTCCTAATCTCAAAGAATATCTTCATAGAGTATCGGTTATCATCCACTTTAGTAAACCCAGACAGGTACTTCTCAACCTCCTCCCACTCCCCTGCCTGCACCTTCTCGTCAAAGTACTTCATGTTAAAGAAAAACCCTGATTCTTGCTCCAACCTTACACCCAAAATCATACAATTCAAATCAATTAATGAAAAAGAAACATAATAACAGTCATCAAATTTTAATCAATTCAAAACCCAGACAAAAAAAAAACACATTCCAACGGCTTCCTATTTTTATTTTATTTTATTTTAATTTGAATTATTCCCAACACATGTCTTAATAATTAAAATCAATTAATAAAATTTTACCATTTATTAAAAATGGAGAGAGAGAGAGAGAGTAGAAAAGCGTACTTGTGAACGGACTCCTTAAATTTCTCTTCTTCAAGGAATTGGAGTATGAGGAACACCAATTCCCGGCTCAACGACGACATTTTTTCCGCGAAGAAATCCAGAAATCCAGATCAAAACACAACAGTACAACAATGGCAGATCAAAAAACCCCTAACCCGGACCTGAACCGCGCGAATCCAGATCAGAGCTGAAGAAAACCAATAATCAAATCGACCACATAGAAGAGACAGGGAGAGAACTCTAGCAATCAGACCTCTCGAGAGTTGTAGGGTTTAAACTTTGCTTAAGAAAGGGAAAGGGGGGAATGGAGGAAGAAGAAGATGGAGGCTCGAAGTTCGAGAATTTCTAGGGTTTCAAAGTTGTTTAAAAAATACGGAGTAGAAAGGGAGATTGGGAGGTATTTATGGAGAGCGGAGGAGAGAGAACCTAAAAAGGAAGGATAAAGTATGCCTCTTCCTCGCTATCACTTGTTAGGTTCGATGCTTTTATTTTTTGCAGGCTGATAAGTGAATTCTCTTATATGATACGGTGATAAGCAACAATGGAGTAGTGGATTGTGTTATCGTTGCGTGTGAATGGTGTGATGTTAGAAAAAGTAGAGCGGATTCCAAATCACTTTACTCAATTTGGGTTGAACATTCGTTGTTTACGTCCATATTTGACTCCTCTTGTCTCGTGGTTTTTTCACCTTTTTGGCGTTAATGCGTTATACTGTATATCTCGGGTTTATCTCGTGGTATTTTGGTGGTAAGGGGAAGGTGACGCTACTCGTGGGTTAAGGAGAGATGGCAAATTTACCGTGATATACACTGAAATCACAGAAGGTTTATTTCCTTTTTTTATTTTTGGGAAGGTGTTTAGGCTGATTGGTTCAAAGTTTGAAAATTCATTGAATCTTATTTGATTTGATTTATTTCTGGTTTGGTTTGGTTTTATTTGACTGTTTTACTTCCTTTTGATGATTTCATACTTTTTTGGTTTGATAGGAGTTTTAACGTTTTTTATGTTAATGTTATTCTTTTAATCTCAAAAAAGTTCATAAAAAGTTATTTAGATGAATTAGATCTTTATGTAAATTAAAATCCTATTATATTATTTAAGAGCAGGAATGAATGTGATGATTTTAAATTGAAATATGATGCATTTCGTTGTTTTGGGTAGAAAAAAATAGTTTCGGATGAAATAAATAAATAACTTGCTTCAGGTGAAATAAAAACAAAAAATAAAAAAATGATACACATTAGATAACTATCAGCGACTATATTAAAAAAATATATTCGATTATTTTAATAAAAAAAATAACTAACCGCCTTCCCTCAGTAGTCACATGTTGTAGCTTTTGGAAAAAAAAAACTTAAATTAGGAAAACGATAATTGAAACCAAAATTTTAAAACAAAATCGAAAGACGTTTTTTAATAATCATGTACGATTTTTTCTAAAGCCACAAAAGACATGAAAAATAAGAAAAAATTTATGAGAATATCCAATTAAAACTACAAATATAATTATATTAGATTTTTTATTGATGGCTTAATTTTTTTCAATGTTACTTAGTTGTGTTAAAGTTTGTTCAATACGCAATATAGTTTAGAATATTATTTTAATGTATAAGTTATTCAAGACACAATATAGTTTATAATGTTATTTTAATGTCAATTATCAAACTTTTCCTTTAAATAATTAATTAAAATGTATTTAATTCATACTTTTACAAGATTCATGTACATTGACATAGGCATATACTAATTTATTTTTCAATCAAAAGTCATACGCACATTTATAAAATAAATCAAAATTAACAATAAATATATATTAAATTGAATCAAATGATAAAACTTAATAAAGAAAAAATAAGTTTTTATTACTTCATAAACACTTATTATAATTATTTTTAAATTTGTATTCTTTCCCCATGTTTTTTTTAACAATAGTTGTTCCTAATTAATTATATTGTACTTTATTATGCTTCTTCTATACTCAATTGTTTTCCCATATTTCTTTGCAGATTATCTTTAAAAGACTGATTCGTTTCCTTATAAGACAAAGTTAGACCGCTACTAACCCAACTTACTATATGTATTTGTGTTGGGTTATTGATAATAATCTCAATTTTTATGCTCGTCTTCTTTCCCCTTTCATTAACCCACTTATCTTCCTACCTACCCACTGTTTAGATTGACCCACCCCAACAACCACCAAGGCACATACCTCCACCACCCGTAGCATTGTAATCCCAAACCAATAAAAACACAACCAATCCACCCCAAAATCGACCACCACTGCCACCAAATCAACAACTGTCCACAGACTGCACCATTTTCACATAAAGTCAACAAATACCCACCAGGCCATCACAACACCATTCCCTTGTAAAATTATCTAAAAAATCTATAGGAAAGCACTATAATTTACAAAGTTTCAATGGATATATTATAACCCGAGTAAGAAGTTGTTTAGTGAAAATAACAATGGCTAAAATAATATAAAATAATAAAGTCCCATGGTAAAATAAAGTCGTCTATTACTAATAGACGTATAAAAAGTATGTTGTTACTTATTTGTTTAATTCATATTTATTTCATAAATGTATATATTTTTATATGAATAAAGTTTGCTCCTTTTTGTTTAAATCTACATCAAAGTATAACGAATTGTTGATTTACACTTAGTACTAAGTCATCCAACAAAACACATTAGTGTAAATTAAATGTATCTAAGATCTTTTTAAAAAGTAATATGAAAATAATACTATTGGTGTTGTCGTTTGAAAATGGACACCCTCTTAAAATCAGATAATCTTTGCATTTTTTTTTTTTTTTTGCCACTTTGATAAAAAAAAAAAGTTCACACATTAACTTGAAGTGAAATAAACAATCCAACTAAGTGAAACAAACAATAAGAGCGGATAAAAAAGACAAACGGCTAAGGAGAAAGACAGAGATCTGCGTAACACAGTCGGAAGCTCGGGCCGTTGAAATACGGCTAAGCTCGCCGCTCTCGGCTCTCCTACGTACAGGCAAGGAAACTTAAAAAGTACGTCCTATTTCAACCTTATTATATTTACTGATATTATGCTTTACAATATTATCGTGTATTATGATATTGTGGTTCCAATTTAATCAAAACTATTAGGGTTTTGATAACTTCGTTGATTTTTTTGAATTATACGTTCATTGTGTTATTCAATTCTCAATTCTGATCACATTCTTCAAAACGACGACCTCAATCTAGCATAGAATTGAGCAAATTGAGGGATTTTTATGGTTTTTTTTTTAAAAAAAACAATTGATGTCTGATTCGGAGATATCATCCAGGTTGATTGCGATTTAGTTTGTTGTGTGAGAATCGATAATTGTGGGTTGAGGGTTCAAGGTTTTGCGATATAATGTAACCGAGGTGGTAAATGGTAATGGGTGTTATTGTATGACGTTATGATGTAGAGTTCATGATGAATGGTGAGATTTTGAACACGGGAACTGGAGAAGGAAGGATAATAAAATAAGAGAAATGATGAGCTCATTAAAGATATTTTAGGGTTCGAGAGTTGTTTATGGGATTAGCCTTATGATTTTATCAAAAAAAAAAAGGGGAAACTTGTACTTGGGGTTTTAGTTTAAGTTTGAGTTTGGGTAAGAGCTGAAGAGTGTTCAACTGGGAGAAGTTGCAGTTGTTGTTGACATTGAAGAAAGAGTGAAAGAGGAAGAATGTTTCAGTTGTTACAGACGGTTCCTTCATTTTCAATGCATAAAGTGATAAGAGTATCAAATTAAGGGTAGTGGAAAATGTTAAGGTCATAATGTGAAATTTGTTGATTCGTGAGGCTAGTTGTCATAATTACTCATGTAGTGAAGGTAAGACGCGAAGATACAAAATATGCACCTATTAAAAGTCGACTAGTGAATACTTTCTAGCCTGGGCACAACTGCACCAATACTCTCCTCTCTGTGATCCCTTTTCTTTCCTAGCTATCTACTGCTACATTTGTGTAGTAAGTGGTTGAATGTGCTCAAACGTCACTCTTTTTACAGAGCTCCGCACAATCTTGGATATTTGTTACATTGTAAATATGAAATTTTCTCCTATACTAAAGGCCTGTGATAAACTAGAATTATCCCACAGAAATCTCCAGACACTCAAGTTCCTGACATGTACAGGCCATGCTTCACATTATCATTTTGTTGAATTCCACAAGTTTTTGGTAGTCAGACCAACATGTATCATATTGTATAGAGGTCCATGTGTGCTTATTTTGCCATTCTGATTTGCATCATTTGAAGTTATTGGAGATTAACCTAACAAGTGGTGTATCACCCCTATTATTTTGGACCAAATCACTCAGCTTTGCTTCTTCTTTTGTTCACTAAGGGTTATCTTTGACCTTTCCTTCCTCTCTCCTTTACTTTCTGTTGGGCGTGGAGGATGATGGCATTTATGTTTTTTATTCATGAACAAAGATTTGTCAGGTGTACTAGTCATTGCTGCAGAACTCAAGCCTTTATCAGTTAAGGCATTGAATGGATGTTGATTTTCAGAGCTTCTCTATACCTGATTCATTACTCACACCTGTTTTCCAGTGGAGGAAACTATGTATAAGCATAGCATTTTAATTGTTTTTTTTTTTTGGACTGAAATTAAGTATTCCCTTTCTTTCTATCATGTTGGTAAATGAAGTTGTATGATGTTATCTAATCTATTGCTGACTGAGCAGTGAGTGATCTGACAGAGAGGCTGAATACAAAGAGTCTGATTACCAAGTTTATTAAAATCGCTATTAGAATTAGACCCCATTAGAATCTAGCTTAGGATAGAACATGTTAGGATTAGAACTTAAATGGGTGAAATTTTGTTATGGGACCAAACTTTTGGCCGGCCCAACTTTTAATTCCCCCACTGGTTTAGACAATCCACTGCCTATCTCAAGTTTAGACCGACTTTTTCTATTACTCACTCTCTCCAAAATTTGGAATCTGACCTCCAATAAGCACAATGCTACACACCAATATTCTGTTCAAGTGTTCAAAGTTGCTGCTTTTGGTACAAACAATCATATGTACTTCTTTGTTTATTTTGTTTTAATATGATTTTAGTTTATTTCACTTTATAAACTTGCTGAGATTTGGGATTTGTTGGTGAATTTGATCATTGATTTTGTTATGATTCGCTTGTTAAGGATTTGTTTAATGTTGGTTGTGAAATTATTAATTCAAATTTGTTGGCTTTGTTGATTATTTTGTTCTCTGATTCACGGGTTAATTATGTATAATTTTTGAAAAGGTATTTTATCAATTGGATTTGTTGATAATTTTTTTCTATTTTTTAATTTTTTTCAAATCAATTTGTCAATTAGAATTTTCTTTAAAATGTGTGATGATGTTGAGGTTCAAGCAACCTTTGTTGGATCATTGAAATTGAAGGGATGTTTAATGTATTCCTCGCAAACATTGGCTTGTGATAAACTGATAATATTCTTGTTACTATACTACTTGTGTGTCATAGAAAATTTCAGCAGGATAGCCTCAGCTTGCTACTATGAGTCCTCAATGTAACCCTCAAAACATGAGGATGCCTTGGCGTAGCTAAGCCGCCTTACCTTGCAACCATTTTCCTTCTAGTTATGTCAGTTGTAAGGGTTTTTGAACAATGCATATTGTGTTATGCGGATATGTGCTAGTTAGATATGTTAACATTTCTTCATCTGTGTTTTTGATAGCATGTTATTGATAGCGCATCCTCTGTCATGGTCATTATCAACGCCCCTCTCCCCTAAAGGGAAGACTTAGGAGTAAAATGAAACTGAGCGAACAAATTTAGACTCTTCTATTTCCTTGATTTATAGTAGGCTGTAGCTATTGGTCTTGTTTACCATAGTTCTGTTTGCTACCTGCTAGACATTTGCTGCAGCTGATCAGTGTTTTTGTCTTCTACTTCGCAAGACATTTTTTCTTAGAAACTTTCCAGTCGCAAGCCTTTTATATATCGATAATCCTGATGGCTTTTTTTAAGGATTTGTTTTACATTCATGTTGTTTTCAGCTTTATCAATGCTGAAAGGAAGAAGGATTGCCGGCAAGGGAGAGGCAGTGGCTGCTCACTATGCTTTTGGTCCTCATGAAGATGATGCAATCATAAAGCACAGGCTTCTCACTCGTACAACCACTACAAGAGGTGAACCCCCATTGAAAAAGATACAAAAGAAATTTACCTCCTTTGTTGTTGAGGTTGAGAAGAATGCAGATAATTACAATGATTGTGAGAGACTTGCAAAGGCCTTTCTGCAGGAGCTTACCACTTTCGAGATTCCATTATTGAAAAGCAAAGCAGTTGTTGATGCAAACTTGAGGGAAAAGGAGCATTTTAATGAGTTGAATGATCAGATAAATATCCAGATTCTTCAGGTTCAGGCAGAAATTGAAGATCTAAAGAAAGAACTTGAAGCCAGTAAGATTGAGAGGAAACACAAGGAAGAGTGTGAGACGATACGAAAATTAATTGCTACACAGCCCCCTAGGTCGGAAACAGAGAAGATGATAGCTGAACTTGAGAAAGAGATAGTTGCCTTGGAAGCAGAAGACATGGCTACTTTAAGGCTGCTGGAACTACGCAAAAAACAGTTTGCTTTGTTATTACATGTGGTACGTCTTATATCTCCCTCTAGTTGTGAGTTGTATCCATACATAGATATATTCTCAATAGATGCCAGTTGAACATAGTTTAGTAGAGTTCTATCTTGGAAAAGTCTATAGCCTAACAAGTTTGGCTATCAACACTTGGCAGATTTCCATTATGCCCTTCATGAACCAAACTAGAGTTGTCTATGTTTAATGAGTAAGGGGATGATAGACTTGTTGCCTTTTGTTAGATTGTTAGTTACTGTTAGCGCAACACTGCATTGTAGTTAACTGAAGAAGTGAGAGACGTCTTTTTGACTTTTCATATTTTGTGTAGGTGGATGAATTACAGGTGTCAATAGAGGATGACCAGAGGAGTCTAGTCGAAGAGATGAAAGATCTTTCTGAAGAGCTGAAGGTTAGTCCAGAAGATCCTAGCGGGAATGCAGAAGCCATGAACATTGATTAGCAATTTACCACGTTGTCTATCCAGGCCTGCTGGGGTTTTATCATGTAATATTATGATATATCTTCTATGTACCATTCTACAATTCTTACTTTGCAGGATTAGGAATTATTTTGTACAAGGTGAAAAAGTGAATGCAATTTGCATTCTGGGTAACTCGGATCTTTTAAAGTTATGTAGTATGTTTTACCACGTTCAATGCAAGAAGCAAATGATCTGGAAAAAGAGTTTATTCCTATCCTGAAGGCCAAGACAAGAGTCATTGAACTCCTGCAGCTCCTGAAGTAACACAAGGGTCAGTAACAAAAATGTTCATGGAAACATACCAATGTCCAGAGTTTACTAGACCTCATAATAATCAATCAAGACTTCTATTCTCCTCACCTCATGTATTTGTCAGCCTCTCAAATATAAATTTAAAATTTAAACATCTTTAAATTTATAAAAAAAATTAATATTTAAGACTATATATCGAAGCCAATTTATCTAAATATAGTAGACTAACAGTCATCTCATTAAGACCTTCGTCAGTACATTTCATTAAATATTCTGTCATTCCCAACTTTTACTATGGTTAGTATAGGGTGGTGAACTCCTTTACGGAGCTTCCAAAAATTGACGGGTAAGTCCTACCGAAAGTAGGGCAGGGAACTCACTCGTCTTAATTATGTGTGTTCGATGTAAGCGGTGTTAGCACGACTCGCCATCACTTGACGATCATTAACGAGTCGCCTCGCACCCCTGACAGGGAGGGTTGAAAGGAAAGTTCATGCTGGGTTGAATTTAAAGGTATACTTATTCCGCTTTTCTTATTCCGTTTCGATGTGGGATAGTCATTTTTGTTTTCCATTAAGTGTGGGGTACTAACGCTGTAACGCAGTATCCTAAGTCGTTCATCAACAGAATTAGGTTGGACTGGGATATATCATATATGCTGAATATGATCAAGTCAAAAAATACATCTACCACAAAAATTGTTACAATCATGAAGATTCATAATACTATTTCAGCTTATGTAGGTGCTCAGTTCTCACACTGTTGGAGAGTCGATATAGTGTCCTAGATTTTTTTTTCGACTTCTAAATATGATGGTCAAGTTTTTTGAATTCACATGGTATGGTTTTTACGTTGATTTTTGATTGTTAATTGATAAGAACAAGCTTAATTCACACCCTTCGATCTCTTCTTCATGCATGTTGGTCTGATTCAAGACAAGAACTTCAGATTTTGGAAGATAACTTTTCATTGTCGATGACTTGAAAAGCAATGGTAATTCTTCGTTTTCAATAAGAATGTATATAAAGGTCACCATATGTTAGAATATATAATACATATATTCTGTTTTTGGTATATATCTCCTATTTATGTTAAGGAGATTATCTTGCTAATATTTTGCCCATATTATTTGTTGTACATTTGTTGTTTAAAGGTTGAGATTACTCTCTGTATACTGTATATATCCTCTGTCTTTCAATGAGAATGCAAGAGATTACATTCCTTCATGGTATCAGCCAAACTTTCGATCCAAATCCCGTGATAAACACCTATCTTTCCTTTCTTCTTCTTAATTCCGCTGCATACTCTAAATGGCCGAATCTCCAAAATTTCATCCTGCTCTAACTATCACCAATGTCAAGTCCCTATCACATTAGATGCGGAGCACTGTATGTATCACTCTTAGGAAGCCTTGTTCAAGGTTCTTGTTAGGGTTCGTCATTTGCATCACCACATCGCTACATACTCTGCCTCTAAAGCCGTTGACCCTGCCTTCTGGAAGCGATTTGAAACCATGGTGCTTCAATGGATATACGGGTTTATATCCACATATCTTCTTCATGCTATTTTACTCAAGGATGACACTGCTCAAAGGGGCTTGGGCTCGTCTCAAATCCATGTTTCAAGACAACAAGGCTTCTCGGGCTACCCATCTGGAGGAAGAACTTGCTGACCTTGATTTCGGGAATTTCTCATGTATTAATAGCTATTACAATCACATAAAATCATTGGCTAACCTCCTTTCATATGTTGATGCTCCTATTTCCAATAGCATACTGGTCCCAAAACTCACGGTCGGGCTGCTTGAAGCTTATGCTGGAACGATCAACATCATTCAAAACCAAGAACTGTTGCCGTCGTTTGAAAGTTGTCGATCACATCTCAAACTTGCAGAGCGAACCATAAATAATCGCCTGGCAAAGGAGGGGAGCTCCGGCATTCAATCCTCTCTCATTACAAGCTCTGACAACCACTTAAACTCCGACGGTCATAGTGCTTCATCTCGTTTGACGTCAAAAGGCAGCAAGCAAAAGAGGAACAATAAATCCTCTGAAAATAAGAAACATGGGGTTGGGCACGTGAGTCAACAACAAGCTGGCCATGTGCCATTTATTTGGCAGCAAACAACATTGGGTCGGATGGGCACCGTGGCTGCCTTAGTGGCCCAACCCACCTCCATGCCCATACCCTACTGCTTCTTTGACTCTAAGACCCGACAGTGCTCCTGCTATTGGGCCACATTCCACTGGGCGTGGCATCTTGGGCTCTCGTCCACAAGCCTACAATGGAATGGTCCCGTTCAATGTAGCCCCTCCTTACAATAGCTACACACCTACGGACATCGAAGCAGCAATGAATGCTTTATTGCACTCTCAGTCGTATGGAAATGTCTACATGGACACCGGGGCTACATCTTACATGACTTCGAACCAAGGTCTTTTTCTACTTATTTCAATTCGAGCATTAGATATAATAACATTGTTATGTGTAGTGGACATCGAGTTTCAATTGTTAGGGTTGGTCACTGTAGCACTTTTTTGCCTCGCCCCCTACCCCCCCCCCCCCCCCCCCCCCCCCCCCCCCCCTCAATTAATCAATGTGTTACATGCACCTAAATTGATCAAAACTTAATATCTGTCCGTAAATTCACAAAAGACAATTAAGTTCCCGTTGAATTTGATCCCTTGTTTTTTCTGTTAATGACTTATAGACGGGAAGCAGGCTAGTGAGATGTGATAGTATCGGTGACCTTTATCCTTTTTTCTCCATTAATCAAGCCAATCCTCTAGTCAATAATTCCACTTTTACAACTATTTCATCTGATATTTGGCATAACCGTCTAGGACATCCCGACGGTGTTGTTTTCGTGTCTCTTAGAAGTAAAAATATTATTGATTATAATAAGGCTTATAAGACTTTTGTTCTTCTTGTCCTCCTGTGAAAGTGTTGAAGATCTAGAATTCTAGATTACATGGACACCACGTGGATATTATAATTAACACTCCACCATATGATTAAAGAGCCAAAGTTGAGGTAACAATAGTATATTATTCATAGAGCTTGTTTATTTTTTTCAAAATCGAGTCTTTAATTCAATATTGAACTTTGGACTTCTCATTTAAAACATTAGTATTCAAACCACTACTCTAAATATACTTTTATGTTAATATACAAAACTAATATAAATATATCTGAATTTTAAAACCTCTCAAATTTGGGGATCCTATTCCGTCGAACACCCTGTTTATGCCTAAAACCGCCGTTGTAAGGAGCATTCCATATTTCTTTTTGTTTCCATATATTAAAATGACAACACATGCTTGTAAGTAATAATCTTCTCATCAATAGATATGGAAGATATAAATAGATTGAGAGATCATTAAAACTGTATACACAAAAGTATTTTGTATGATTGTTCCATCATTCTGTTAGAAAATGACAATGCCATACATTCGCAATCATCTCAACTTCATTATTCTACTTACCACTTGATTGTCCAAAAAAATTCTGAAAACTCCACCTTGATGATGCACTCTAACGTGTTTTGTTTTGTAGACGATGGAAGTCAAAGTAAACGTTTACGATTTTTCTATGCTACAAATGCATGGATAATTGTTACGTGTATATTTGTTGTTTGCGTTGTTTGGTTTGTTATGATTTTCAGGTATACTGTTAAGCCATAGACTTGTTTCAAATAAAATTCAAATTTTGGTTAAGAAGATAAGTGTGAAGTGTGCAAGATAAGGCTGAAATTCAAGTGTTTGAATTTATTCAAACTTAAGCTCAAAATTTTCCTTCAAATATGGGATAAGATGCTTCAACAAATTCTCCTAGTTTTGTGGAGTTGGTTTCGCTGTTTTTGAAGAAGAATTCAAAGCTCAACATTCCTATGTAACAACTTTCATTACAATTCTGAATTCGTGGAACGGTTTTGAAGCAGTCATTCAAACGACAAAGTTCTGCTCAAAGGCAACGGTCTCCTTGAAGTTCAAATTTACCCGTTATGCCATTGCCCATATAAAAGAAGTTAGCTGAAGCATTGAAGAGAAGAGAGAGAGAAAGAGAAGCCTTCAAAGTGATACAACTTAAAAAGTCACAACAAACATTTTTCTCTCTAGTTCTTACAATCTTTATTGTATTTTAGTTTTGAGAGAAAAGAAAGAAAAAGAAAAACAAGTGAGTGTGAAAAAAACAGATAAAATCAAAAGAGTGATATACTTTGAATAGAAATTAAAATATTAAAAAGTTTAGAAAAAAGTAAAGTGATTTTTATTGATAGGAATTGAGATGCTAAAATGTAGCTAGGAAAAGTTATGGTGAAGAAGATATAGTAAAGATCTGCTAGGTTACTTTCGGTCCATAAGGAAGAAATAAAAATTGTTAAATCCTAAGGGTAGGACACTCTAGGCGGAAATGTAGGCACACTACCGAACTTCATAACAAATACTCGTCCCCTTTACATTTGCATTTTCATATTTATTTTGCTTTACTCATTTCGTACTTGTTTCAATAGCCTACTCAAGTCAAATTCCTGAAACTAGTATCAAAGCCTTTGAAATAAGTTATTCTGCATCTGAAAGTCGTTTCAAAACTTTGAGAACCTAACTATGAAAATCGATCATGCTCTATTCACCCCCTCTAGATTATAGTGATCCTATTCTATTTCATATTGATTCTTCAATTTCAATGCCCACACATATGTTGTCTAGAGAAAGGGCGTAAAAGGGCCTGAGCCAATGAATCGAATATTAACAGAAGATAAGGAAAAAGAGATGCACAATGAAAGATACTATGCATATCATGATCACGTAGGCAGATGAGACAATTCAGACATTCACATGAATCACACATTTTACTGATCAACCGCTGCACATTGACACATACAATACAAAGCCGTGCGAATTTTTTTCAGCTTTTGCCTTCTCCGTATAATATTCATTTCCAATTCTCGTGTATACAGCAGTTTGGGCTTTGGTGCAATAGAGGTGAAGGTAAGGGAGAGTGGAAAAAGAGGCAAATTGCTGAGATATCATCCATGGCAATCCCTCGTCGTTTTCGCTTCCATGCTCGGACTGCATGATTAACCAGTAGCTTAGCAGCCTTACCTCGATCAGGGCTCGAAGATATAATCTGTATTGCCTCTTGATTGGAAACTACATCCCATACCTGATGTATAGAAAAGTAATAGATTTTCACAGTCAATAGTTTGCACTACATCATAGATCACAAGTTAAAGATGGGGGAAACATTAAAAATCTCAACAAAGCAACTTTGTGGTTATTTTAAGAAGGTTGGGTCTAATTACTGGTAGAACTTTGTCAAAGAGTAGTTCATATCTAATTAATATCGCGATAGAATGGCACCCAAGTAGCTCACATAGATGCAACTTCTACGCAACTAAGTGTGGAATGTACTTCAGTGACAGTTCTAGTCATTTTGGCAGATGAACATGAAAACAATAAGGAAAAAGAAAAATGATTAGCTCACAAATTTGCCTTTTTAATATAGGACATCTATCAGAAGAGAGCCATAGGGGTAAGTGTGTAAAAGTAGGTACAATACTTCCCCCTTTCTTAGCAATGAAGATGGTTCATTTGGATTCTGATTGCTTATAATTAAGAAAACTCTGCAGAGCAAAAAAAATTATGCAGTTTCTAAAGTGATCGTCTTTGATAGACGTAACACTTATGGATAAGCTACCTTTACTGACGTCCATAGTTGCATGTCAGACATAAATCATGAGTCATGAGTCATGGCATTCAGCAGTTTGTTACTTCAATGCCCTTTCAAAGTTCAATTAATCTAAAGCACATGACACCAATTTAATAAATCGTCTAAATTGGCAGAATATAGCTTACGTGTTAACTAATGCTCTACTTGAAACATCTAAGACTTCAATAAGGAAGAGAATAAAATATATTAGAAGCATATTATTCTTTAATGTGCAAGGGGTGTTTTAACAAACCAAGAAAGTACATGACATACCCCATCAGTTGCAAGCACAATGAACTGGTCTTTGCTGGTTATATTCCTCTGCGTCACTTCAGGCACGGATATGAGGCCAAAATCCTTAATGCAGTAATCCCCAAAAGCTCTAGACATTGCTAGCCCTGGAACCGCCTCATCGGGTAGCCACACCCTATGCACTCCTGGTTCATCGTGTAAGCAGAATACTCGCCCATTACACTGTATTATCCGCTCAGCTTCCTCTGTTTACAAAAATTGGAACATAAGAATCCATGAAAAATGCCAGTTTTCTCTGATAATAAACATGATGTGATGAAGATCTTATGGTTAAAAAAAACACTTTTAAGTTACAATATGGCAGGAGGTCATATGATAAACTCACGGGGCAAATTGGGCTTGAAATCGATAGTGAGCTGCACAGCTATCAAGTTACCATCATCTGAAGTAGTACCCAATACAGCACGAGAGTCGCCAACATTCGCAATGATGATTTTTTCACCCTGAAAAAAGGTCCAAAAATTTAATTTAGTAATCCGTTAAACATTTTGATCATAAAACCTTTTTACGCATTAATGCTGTTTCACTACCTGAAGAATTTAAATAGATCAGCTTAAGTTTCACAAATCTGTAGCCAATCACAAATTTACTTGTCAATGAGGTGTCTTTAAAAAAGATCAATTTCACTAGGAACTTAGCATCCTATTACATCTTTTGGCTCCTAGCCTTAACGTATACAATATACTCACGGACTAGAAATTCCAAAGATTAAGTGGAAGTCACTAACTTAACAACTTGCTATTAAATTGATCACCGCATTAACCTTTTCTGATATAATTTGGAGTTTGGACAAAGAAGAATGTACTTGGGAGGTACCTACTCCAACACAAACTCTGTTTGTCAGTCCATGACAATTCCATATGTCGTCACCATTAAAAAGTTTCCTATGACAAAAGAACAAGTTGATTGTCTTATAATGGTCACATATACGTATAAACAAATAATCATCCAGATTTAATAAGTCTCATAAGAGGCAAGTGTACAATATTAGCCTCTGATTCCGCATGCAACAGAAAGGCTGGTGAAGTCTATTCTCCCAAAGTCTCAAAATTGAAGGGCATCATTAGCTAATCTACTAATCAAGCAGTCAGAATCCTACAATATTCTCTTTTCCAAATGGCCTTAAAATATGATGGCTTGTTATAAAGTTTCAATTCGATTAACCTTTAGGTTATATGCATGTAAACCTAAACAAACAGACAAGATTATCCTTAGATATACTGAAAGTGTCACAATGGAAGAAAATTCGAGGCTGAGAAGAAGCCTTGGGCTACAACTTAATGTTTTGTCACAATTCACAGAGCATATTATCTAATCGTCATTGTCAGGAGTGTTTAGCTTAAAATTATGACCCTCCACCATAGCTTGGTGAAGTGATAGTCTCAGGCAATGAAAATGATAGAATTGTGCACACTTGAAGGCATTGGATCCCATAAGAGCTGATTAGCATCGAAACCTTGATTATAAACATGCAAAAAGATCAAACCATGAAACATTGAACTCCGTTATCAGGTTTCATCAGGCTAGGAGAGACCACTACCTAAGATGTACTATTCCAAGGCCATATAGCTCATTTAGTAAGAAAAATAAATCCTTACTTTGGCTGGGATGGGAGTGGCTCACTAATTTAGCCATCCTTCAATCTCAAGATTGAGCCATATCCTGTTTTAATTTTTATTGCAGACCACGATCATATTTTACTTGCTTACTTGTCCTTATCAACGCTAGCCCATAATTTGCGTGCTTTGCGGCAAAAACTGTATATCACAGTTCAAAGTCTATAGCTCTGTAAACTTTTTTTTTTTTTTTTACTATGAAAGCATCTAAACCAAAATAAAAATGAAATAATCAAATGAATGCAAGCTATCTTTGATATCTTACACACAAATTGATCACACAGTAAACCATTTAGAAAGAAGACACGACGAAATCAAGTACCTGTCTCACAAACGAGAGGGCAGTTGTTCCACTGTAAAATGCATCAATTTTTCTGTGCTGTTCAAGTTCTAGATCAATAGTAGCACATGTCTTCAAATAGGATTGCTTCCAAATATTGAACCAATTTAACTTCTTATCTATATCCAGGTCGAAATCGGGGTCAAGCACCATTTGAGCAAGGCTCTCTTGCCAATTGCATAACAATGATGGTGGCATTGATTCCCTCACTGTCTTCGCAACAAAATGACCCCAAGGACCATGACCGTCAAATATGCCACAAAATATCATGTCAGGCTGACATCCAAATTCCTGTCAAGAGTATAGACCAGAACTCAGCTTATCTTAGTATAAAATACGGCATTTTATATTAACTAATCATTAACAAAATTCATCAGTTCACTTCTTCCCAACAAAGAGAATAAACCCATCCAACATCAAACAAGTCTATACACAAATAAACATATATATAACATCCCAATTATAAGGATTCTACCACTAATCATTGAGTGCATAAAATTCAAAGAATCACTTCAAACCTATAATGATATATGCAGTAAGACACAAATAAGAGCAATGTATATGTTAAGTCCTGCATACCTCCCAGACTATACAACAATCTTGATTAACACCTTTTTGGCCCTTCTTAGTAAAAACCGATGCGAAATTTTTTGACCCGTCCACAATGCCAGAAGACCTTAATATCAAGTCATTCTTTTTAGCATTCTTTGCCATGGACTCTGCAGCTTCCCTTCCAATAACTCCATTTCCTGAATTCTTCACTTTCTTGATAGAAAATGACCTTGCTAACCCATTAAACATTGATGACCAATGACCCATTTCTTGTTCCTGCAACTTATCAGATGTTAATGATCAAGCAATGACCAATGACCCAGCAATCCAATTTCAGTGCTTCGTGATATTCTTAATGACTTGATTACCATCAAGTAAAGCATAATGAATATTGCATAATTCAAACTTGAAGTTAATGTTTTGGACGGTTTAATATGACCTAAAAAGCTAAGAATCATAAGCAATTTATATAATAAGCTTTTTATTAATGTGTAGAGTGAAGATAAATCTAGATGGGAGTAAAGTTTTTTTTCAAGGAAAAAGTTACAGAATATAGAATCTTACATGGAATTCCAATACTTATCAGAAAATTCATAGGAACCACATAACATAACCAAAAACTTTATAATAAAAATCTGAATCATTACGTGTGTTGATCAAAGAAGCTTTCTCATGAAATCAATAATCAAAATCTATATCTTGAACTAAATGCTCCCAGAAATCATAAATTGACTTTAAATTAAATATTAATACTTTAAACATAAAAAGTTATGATCAAGCAAAGCCCCTTCCTATAAAGAGTAATACAGACATACACCTATATATTAATACTTTAAGATATGATCAAGCAAAACCCCTTCCTATAAAGAGTAATACATAGACATGCACCCAGGTTGCAGAAGGGACCCAGTTCATCCATCTTCCTCAAAACATACTCTCAAATCAACAAGCCAGCCAAAAAAAAAAAAAGACAGCAACTTTCTAAAAAAAATTCAGAAATTCAACAACCCCATTTCATAAAAACAACAAACCATCAAACCCATAATTCTAAACTGTACTAAGAACTGAAAAATACACACAAATATTACAAAGCAACAAGTGATATAAATAGTAAGTTCATGATAGTAAAATAGACACTTTATTTACCCTCAATTCTGGTTCTTTAAAGCTCAAAATGATGAGGGAAGAGGACGATAGTAGAGATCAGAGAGCATGAAGTTGAGGTAAAAGGTGAAGAAGTGAGAAAAGTTGGTTAAATTTGAAGAGAAAAAAGTGGGAGGTAAGGATATTTCCAGAAAATGAAGGAAGAAACGGATCACAGGAGTCCATAATTTGCTTTCCCCCTTACTATGGTTTTGTCTCTGGATGTTTTTATTGAGGAATATAGAGAGAGAAAATACAGAAGAGAACAAAACTACAAAATGACAATATGTACAATCGTATCAGTACAATGCAATTAGTGTACGTGCATTACACGTTCTGCTATTTTTTTTGGCAAGACCATCGGATTAAATTGTAACACGTTAATATAAAATTGGATAAAACCTTGCCAAAATAAAATTTGGATAAAGATAAATTCAAACAAAATAAATTGTGTTATAGTGTTTCCTATATTAAATATTAAATATTAAATATTAAATATTATTTCGGGTGACCAATTGGGGTCGGACTATTCAAATCTGCTTCTATAGTCATATTAGGATGCTCTAACAGGCATAGCGCTGACATAGTAAGAACATTGACAGCAGTGAGAAATAAAAAAAAAAAACCTCTCAATCTCTCTCTACCCACTATTTCACTCTTTCCATCCAATTCCTCTCATGAGAGGTTTTTTTTACCACACCAATGCTTAAAAAAAAAAACTCCTCATCACTATTTCCTCCACTATTTTCTATACCCCACCATAATACACATCACACTATTTATTTTCTCTTTAGTAGCCACGTGTCATTTCGTGGTTCGTCCAATGCAAAACTAAGCTAAAAAAAACACAAAAATAAGTGGTGGGGCCCACTGCATATTTAACCCACACAAAGTCATTGTTCACAAGTAAAGTGTGTGTTTTTATTTTCCCTCAACCAAGGTTTTTTTTCTCTCACTGATGTAAAGCTCGGGTATTTATTTTACACTCTTATTTTTACTCGTGAGGGGATTTTCCCTTACCGGTGGGAGTGGTCTAATAATAAGTGTAGAATATGGCATACTTAATGAAGGCCCGCAATCTGCTTCTATAGCTTTATTTGTATTAGCTCCTCATGTTCGGATGAAAGTAGTTTGGGATGTAATAACTTAGGTTTGGCAATGGGACCCTATACAACTATTACTTTAGGGGTGGAAGGCCTATACAAATATAAATTCTTTTTATACTTGTCATAAATTAACCGGGTCATGTATAACTATACTTATATTTAGTGTCTTACTGTCGATTTTCTACCCAAGTCGTCAAAAAGTTGTGCTTAATTTGAACGTTATTATGGAATTAGTGGGAGGTTATCATCAACTGTGACTAAAGTGTTTAACTAATTGATGGTTTGGTAAGTAGCTAACTAATAAAGTAAAAATGGCTACCTATTGGTCAATACAATCACATCATGATTAAGAGTCAACTATCTTAAAAAAAATCAAGTTTAAGATGTGATTTGGCAGCATTGTTAGCATTACTTTTTTGTAGAACCTACGACGTAATTCAATTAGTATAGTAATATACGCAGGGCTATCACAAACATAGCAATAGCAATAACAATATATATAAAGTGAAATTTTATCCTTAAAGAGTTAGAGTATCGCCATCACAAGAAGGGTTCAACGCCTTTATTTGGGTGTGGGAGATAAAGGGCCACGAAATCTATGCGATATTTCAATTGTACCACCTCATTCAACGAGTGGAACAGAACATTTCTGTAGGGAAACTTTAAACAGAAAAAAAAGACATACTCATAATATCAGATTATTATCAGATAGATAAGTTTGAAGCTTAGATAAAATATGATGATATTTTTATTTGAGTCCAAACTAGAGCATTCTATAAGTAAATATTAATGATAATATTTTGTTCGGAGTGGAGATTAGTTAAGGTATACTCCTTTTGATTTTTTTAGAATTCTAACATGTTTCTATTCTAAAATTAAAAAGGATTACTTGACAGTTAAGTCGAGTAAAGGATATAGGAATGTTGACGGATATTTAGGGGACGAGCTAATTTTTGGACTTCAACGATAAATAATATGCAGAAGACACAAATAAAACTAACCTTATAGACTGTGGTATGTGAAAACTTACTTTGATGTCCAAGTCAGTGAATAATCTTGTGATTTAGGTCTGTTTGGAAGTTAGTGTTTAGTGTAGATATAAATACCTAAAGTGAATGTTTGTGTTCGTGAGTGAACTAATCAATACATTTGTCATAGCCCATAATTGGGTGTTTACAGTGCTAAGTGCTAAGTGTGAAGTGGTGGACAGTGTTCTGGCATGTGCTATTCTGGACTGTCCATAAGCTGGCTAGGAATGTTGATGTATTGTTGGTAGACCAATTACTGACTTAATTTTAGGGATGCAACAATGAATAATCTCCAAAAAATACAGGTAAAACTAATCGTTGGAATTGTGCACAAAGAAAACTCATTTCAATATCTAAGTTAGTGAATAATCTTAAAGTCTTAGCATGCTTGAGAGTTAGTATTTAATTTAAATGTCTCTTAATAAATGCTTAAGGAAAATGTTTTTTGTGAGTGAAATGACCGATACTTCTTATCCCATGATTGAGTATTTACCGTGTCTAGAGTGAATATGTGGATAATGGGCTTATATGTGTTACTATGAACTGACTATAGTCCAGCCTAATAAGCTTTATACTTCATGCATTAAATTCGATTGTTAAGCTGAACCTACACATCATGGATTGATTATAAGACTCAAAACAATTTATAACCCATAACAAATGAACTAAGTCATACACAACAAATTTTTTTTATTATTATTGTGAGCGAGTTGTTAATTAAAAGGCTTGGAAAACAAAATAAACCAACTTTTGGCTCCCATACCACAGGGAAATATAGAATGACATCAATGGAATGATTTCGCCATGTGCTATCACTAATATTGTTCATAAACAAAATTGACTAAAAAAACATGTGGCTGACTTTAGTTTGGCCAGCAAAATCAGATTAATTCATTCAAGAAATAAGAAAAAGTTTGGCAAAGGTTGACACGAATACAAACTTTTTTGGGCAGTCTTTTGGAATGACATAAATGTATATGCACTATAATTATTATCTGTAATGTTTGCGTGAAATATCCACCATACACATGGCTAATTAGTAGCAACTCATGCTCTTCTGAGCCAATGTATACAGTAGTTAGAAGTCATTGAACTTGTTCTCAATCTATTTACAATGTAATCTTCTTTTATATTATACTAATTTTTCCAAGGATAATGATAGAATAGCGTTCTTAATTATGAAACTGAATTAATTAATTAATTAATTAATTAATTGATCTTATACTATGATTGAGAACATCGATCTCTAGCCACTCATGAGGCACTAAGGCTTATGAATGGTGATAAATACTTCCAATAGTTATGACTAATTATTGACGAAGACCGTCGAATTTCTTGGGACCATGAATGTGTTATGAGAATCATATCATATCACTAGTCTGATTCGGAATAACAATGGATCAGAGTCGGAGCATATACAACAAAATTCAAATCCGATTTGACAAGTTTGCGAACCTTAATTTTTTATCCGACTCCGTAGACTCTGACTCTGATCCGTCGGACCTCCAAATCCAATCCGAGTCGTCAGACCTACGAATTTGATCCAAAATTTAATATATTGTAAATTTTGCACTTTTTTATCTTTTTTTAAAAAAAAAATCATTATGAATACTATAATTCATTTATAATATATAAAGTAAATAAAAAAAATTATACAACACAAGCAAAGACCATGGTTTTTTTTATTTATTTAATTTTATATTTTGGGTTATTATATTTGGACTTTTTTTTAATACTAGCTAGCCTTGATACTACTCATTCGGATCGGTCTATCGGACTCAGATCACAATCGGGTCGGATGTAATACAATATTCGAATCCAACCCATCTCCTATTCGGAATCGGAGTCGGAGTTTTTTTAAACGGGTTTGAATTAGACTTTTTCATTTGGATCGGATCAGACTCGGTTCGGATTGAATTGACATCCTAAGTCTGATTTACTCCCTCTTTTCCTAATTTTTTGTTTATTTGATTTTTTATGATCTCCAAAATACGACATAAAATATTTTTTATCTCTAAATTTGTAAAATAAAAAAAATTATGAAAATTTTTAAAACATAATGATAATTTATAATTAAACTTTTTAAATTTTGACTTTATAAATAAAAATAGGTTAAAATAAAAGGGATAAAAGGAGTAGGTAAAAAATTTATCTACTTTATAGTGACAAACTGGAGATATTATTGAAATGACTAGTTTTTGTCTTTTTGATATGAAAAGATTTGCTGTCCATAATATGCATACCAGCACTTAAATATATTTGTCCGCAAGTTAAGAACTTGATGAGATTATTATGCATCGAGATGCAAGTTATCCAATTGATCAGACAATCGATTGTTTATATAATATGACACGCGCTTACAAATAAAAGTATCGTGTCACGTTAATCATGTTTTCTTCTTCACTTAGTTTAGACTATGAAGCATGGCTTACAAACTACGAAGTATTTCTCAAGAAGAAAACCTATTAGACTAACAAGTAACAACTAATGTTAAACATTCTAAAATACAACTTAGTACATGAGATTATGTAACTATTGATCCCCAATTTCGGGAAAATAGTCTTCTTGCAGAGTAATCAAGTACATTTGATTGATGGATCATTTTAAAGCACCTGAGTTTAAACATCTCAAACATATAAAACCTGCCTTCCTACTTTTTTTTGGCTTGTTTGACTCTTCACGGGTTTCAATACATAATTTAAAATGTTTTTATCTATAATTTTATAAGAAAAAATTATAAAAATTAATATTATAAAAAATTTATATTTAAATGCATCTAATAAGACCTCTCTTACATATATTATTTCTTATAATAAGATCTCACTTAGTCTGTATCGATGTGCTGATATATTATTATAAGAAATAATATATGCATATATTATAAGAAAAAATATAAAATATAAGAAATAAGAAATATGAAATATAAGAAATAATATTAATTGTTTTCATAATTATCTTTTTCATATAGTATTATAAGAAATAATATATGCTTATAAGATCTTTCATAATTAAGACCTACTTTCAAGTTTCAACCACCGAAACATTTATTATTCAACAAAAAAGAACTCGTTTCTTAAAAAATAAGATGGTCTTTGCTTGATTCTAATTGATTGAACGAGTAAGAAGAAGTAGCAGTAGTAATTAATGAACTTTCTGGCCACAGCATCTATTGTGGTCTTGTGGGATGTTGGTCAACTTATAAAACGAGTGGCTATTCTGGCTTAGCTATATTCTCGATTCATAAATAGGAAGAAAAAGATCATTGTTCTTTCATAATAGTTGTGTACTGAATGCGGGAAATGTGGCCATCATTCACGTCAGATGATCCCCACACAAGGACGGGGATACAGGAGGCCGGTGTGAGGTCTGACTTTTCACTTCTTCCTGCAATTTCGATCATATATTTTTCACAAACATATATGAGTAATGACTAATAGCTTATATTATGTCCACCTTAAACTTTATTATGCACTTATGTAGTTGTTGTAATTAATATTACGTAGTTGATTTCATTTACATTACGGAGTTCGTACGAGGTACGACTTACATGTAAAGCATGTATAATTTTTGTTTCTTTTTCTCCTATGCTAATAAAAAGGAAACTTTAAGATTATTAGACCAGTCGGCTTAACTAACAATTTAATTTCGATACCTACTAAACGAAGCCTGAATGAGTGCCATTGACTTATTTGAGAAAATTACAGGAATGAGGTTAGCCTATTTCAATGCTTAGCTTCTAGCTCAGCTCCTTAAGGGTTCGTAGGTATACTAAGATCGATGGTGCTAACAAAAAGTCAAGTTTACTTATTGTTTGAAAGAGGATAGTCCATCAATTTTAATCTCCTTTCAATATTGGTATAACTAATTATCTATTCACAGAATCTTTGAGGTTTTGCTTACTTCTAGTGGGGTAGGAGTAAATTTTTTTATTTTTTTATTTTTGGCAAAACAAAGTAAGGGGTAGGAGTAAATTTTTCATGTGTAATTTCACTATTGATGCAAATCTATGATAGATATTCCCCTCCTAAAAAGAAGCCTCATATTGCCAAAAAAAAGTAACCTAAAGTTTTGGACTATTGTCCATTGCCTATTTGGTGAACTAGTGCAGTGAATACGGAGTATAATTGAAGATATAATATAGAGACGTGTTTGAGTGAAACACATTTTACTTTCCTTTTGTAGAATTTTTTTACTGTAAAGTTATTTGTATTGATCATCACTGTCAATTTAGGTGCCAAACATTTTAATAATGTTCGTTCAGATACCAAACACACGTTAGTATCTGAATGAACATGATTAAAATGTTCTTACTAAATACAAACTTAGGACCTTTTTTTTTTCTTTTTTTTGGCGCAAACGAGTATCATGTCAAATTATCATAAAAGAAATAAACTAGCAAGAAAAAAATCAGCACTCCGGGATGTAAAAAATAAATAAAATAAATCAGCACTCTGTAGCCTATCTATTTCATTTTTGCCCCTTACTTCTTTTACAAACCTAGCTATCAATATCATACTTTTGCATTTTTTTTCTTGGAGGAAGTTTAATACTCCCTAACATGTTTCATAACAATATGTGGGAAATGAGGTATCCATGTATCTGTTTTTTATACGACATTAGATGGTTATATAAATGATGGCTAGTTATATTTGTCGATTAGACATGTACATTGGGTTCGGTCATGGCCGGGATGAGTTACAAGCAAAATGGGTCGGGCCAAAAGAGATTCATAACGGTCTGGGTCGGGCCGATCGGTCTAAATATAGTATATTTTTTTATCTATAGAGTGTGATAATTTACATGTCTCACCTCCAATCTTTGATAGTGGAAAATTGACAAATAATTGAAAATAATTCATTACCTTATAGTGTTTAAATAATATTAGAAATTATTGGTCTATTATTGAACTGACTTGATCAATTAAAGACCTAATAAAACATCACTCTTTAAGAGATCGACCTATTAGACCCATTATTGATTATTTACAAATGGACTGATCAAAAACTCTTAACAAGGCTCCTTCCATTTGAAGAGGTCTATTGTCGATATATAAGTAATATTTTCAAAGGAAAATCTCATGACTATGACTAAGTATATATAATGGCGATCCAACTTTTACATTACCACAATAAAAATTGTATATATGTTGAATAAATCGAAAATATTTTAAGAAGGCCAAAATTCACTATATTATGAAATTTACGCAACCCAAAGCAACCAAAAAAAGAGAGGAATATTTACACATGCAGTGTTTACCCATATATCCAAAGGCTTTCATGATTAATTGTATATGAATGGATTCCAAGTTTACCATTTAATATTATTCTTTGGGTTTATCCAAATTGGCTCACATTATTGAATTACAAGTGGTGTACAGAACTCTAGAGGTATTCAAAGGGAGGGACCCCGTTAAGGGTCTTTTATCAACCCGTTTGTAAAAATGATGAAGATTCAATGGGCACTCAAGAGGGGGGGGGGGGGGGGGGGGGGGGGGGGGGGGGTGAATTGAGTGTTAAGTAATCGTTGGCAATTTTTTGCTTCTTTTCGGATTATGTGTAAGGAACCAGTTGTGCTGGTTCCCTTATGCAGCGGAATAAAACAAGGCAATAAAGAACACCACAAACTTAACGAGGTTCAGCCAACTCTGGCCTACGTCCTCCTACCCTATGTACTTTATTGATCTACTCCGAAAAATAAAGATACAATTGACTCTACTGTTTCCCTACTCCGGGAACCAGTAACCCCACACTCAACTTTGAATGTGCTTTGAACTTACCCTCGTAAGTTCCTAGTGTGTTTGAACTCACAAACACTCACCAAGTCTTCAACCCCTTTGTCAAAGACTGAATACAAGATCAAGATCTCTCTAATAATTTAACTCTCAAAAGTCAGATAGAGAAAAACATTAAAACACTATTATGCTCTTGTGTATCACTCAATAATTGAACTAGTGCTTTTAGCTCTCAAGGATCAAACTCTGTGAAAATTGCGTAAGAGCTATATTTTGATTATTCAGATCAAGATGTATTTATAGGTTAGTCGGCTAAACCCTCAAATCATACGTATAAGATATACATGCAATCCTCAAATCATGCATATAAGATATACATACGATTTTAGGATAAGTATTTATCCTAAATGATTTGATCATAAGATAAGATCATCTTAGGATAAGATACTTCCCGGTTTTTAGCTAACCAAAACCTCATCTTATCTTTTAGCTGCTTAAATATATCTGAAAACCATATATTTCGGAAAATATCCTTTTTTTTATAAAATCTTTTTAAAAACCGCAGCTTGAATAATCTGTTCAGTTAACCTGGTTCCCTGACCTGGTTCCCTGAACTGAATATGTTATGAAATTTGTTCCAATCCTTGTACCAAATTTCATAACGATATTTAATATACTAAAAGCACTTTATATACTCAATTATATAAGTTGTACTACGGAGCATTTACATGAAGATCCTAAATAACTCTTTGAGTGTAGTCTTTCTTCATGCATTCGTCAAGTCTTGAAAGCTTCCATGAATAAACTCAATTGTTGACCGAGGACTTTCCTTTAAGGTTGATCAAAAGTCCTTTCAAGCTTCCAAACTTAGAAATCAACTTAGATGCATAACTCATTTATCATCTAGTTGTTCCCTGTATAAAGACAAGTTAGTTCAACGGATATCTCATATAAGTAATAACTCATCTAGGGAAACAGTGTTCTATATTAGCTGGTTTCCCAACTGTATTGAACACTTTCAAAGACCTATTTCCCTTAGCTGTTTGTCATCATTCAAAACTATCAATCCGAACCTAAGGGACTCAACAAATTCCCCCTTTTTGATGATGACAAACACTTGAAATTTCTGCACCTGTGAACATACTCAAAAACAAATAGTCAAAAACTTCAAGAATTCAAAACTCAATGGAACAAGTCAGTTAAGCCAACTGGTTCCCTAAACAGAAACAGAGAATAAAATAAAGTAGGTTAACAAACTCAACCACAAACTTGATCTAAACTAGTAAAAACTCTAAGCTTCAACTTCAACTATTTTCCCCCTTTTGGCATCATTAAAAAGATATGCAAAAGTAGCAACTTATGCATAAAGTAACGTGCTAAACCATCCAATGGCATCAACCATTATACAAATAAAGTGCTGCAAAAGAAGGTCAGAATAGTCAAAGTTAAGTCATGCCATCAACAGAAATCATAGTTTAGTACAGACCAACAAAAGTTAACGATAAGGCCCAAATCCATATCAAAACAAGTTCATGGATTGGGAGGAATAAAAACAGTCCAACAAAATCAGTTATTCAGAAAGTTATGATAAAGGTAGGCTAAATGAAAAAGAGGACAGATTCAATCATCATCATCATTTTCATCATCTCCTTCCTCTTCTTCAGTGGCAGCCTCCTCAGCTGTTTCTTCCTGATTCTCCTCCTCTTCACTGTCATCCTCCTGCTGATCTTCTTGCTGGTCCTCTTCAGTTTGTTTCTTCTCAATTCCAGAACTGCCAGCAATTTGTTTCTCTAATTTGATCATCCTCATAATAAATGAAGTGGACAGACCTTCAACCAAGTTCACTAACTTGCTGAGCTGATCCCCTACAGCATTTATCTTCTCTTCCTGACTCTCCAGCCTCTTAAGGATAACCTGCTGACCAGCTGGTTCCTCTACCTTCTGTTTCTTCTTGACTGGCTTAGGAGTCTTTACTGGTTCCTCCTCCCTAAACTTCAATACCCCAGCACTTATGATCAACCCCTTTTGCTTCAGAATACCTTT
This sequence comes from Dysphania ambrosioides, assembly GCA_026401315.1. NCBI lineage: Eukaryota > Viridiplantae > Streptophyta > Magnoliopsida > Caryophyllales > Amaranthaceae > Dysphania > Dysphania ambrosioides. The sequence continues at coordinate 4,822,152 of CM048666.1, forward strand.
GGTAAACACCATTACAGGAGCAGTTGATCCACTAAGAGAAACATTATTCTCTTTAAGAAGCTTAGTTATGTAGGACCCATAAGGAAGAGAGTGGTGGGATGAATTGTAGCAATTCATCATGTGATTTATCATTAGAGAGGGAAGATTTATCTTAATCCTTTTCATCAACAAATAAATAAGCACCATTTCCATGATGCGCACAAAACCTCTACCTTGTGCTCGAGGGATAATCATCTTGTTGCACACAGAGTGAAGGACCAGCATCACTGGTTCCTTCAAGCCACCAGTTTTAAAAGTTCCAGCCTTCTTTGGAACTTTCCCTCCAAACACAAAATCATGCACTTCATCTAGACTGACCCCTATAAGTGTGGGCCATCCATCTCCAGAATACTCCTCAAACCCATCTCTGGGTATATTCAACAACCCAGCCAGACTTGCAACAGACACATTCACTTCAACATCATTCACAACTGAACTTAATGATCTATCCAGCATTTGTTTTAAATTAACATAAAACTTTCTAACACCATCAATATTAGCATCACAGACATCAAACAAAGGTATCCAACCCTGAAATTCTAATAGCTCTTTCACATTACTCAGAGCAGCTTCATCAAAATACCCAACTTCTGTTCTACACCCAGATACCACAACCCTAGAACTTAAATCAGTCATACCAACAGATGGAGATTCTATTGACATACCTCTTGCAGACTTCCGTGCTGTTCTCTTTCGCTTGGAACCAGCAGAGTCCATTGACTGTTCCTCTATTACCACTTCGCTAACCCTTTTCAGAGATGACCTGGTCACTCTGCTGCGAGCCAAGGGTTCTAGAGTCCACTTACTGTGCCCAATGATCTGTAGATCATCCTCCTCACTACGAACTTCCTCCTCTTCTCCTTCTCCAACAGTGTTGAAGAGTTCTTTAGTGTTTTTAGGCTGTTCCCCCTGAGATGAGACAGGTTCCTTGATGATGGAATCATCAGCCTCAGGGGTCTTGGGTAAAGGAGCATTTTTGGGAGGTGGAGGTGAGGGAGATTTAGAAGATGGGGATAGAGTTGGTGATGGGTTTTTTGTGGTGGTAGGAGGTGAGTTGCTCGATGAAGTTGGAGCAGGGTTTGCTTCACTGATGGAAGCCTCCTTCAATTGAGTTGACTCACTTGCTTGAGTCTTCTCCTTTCTCTTCTTAGCTGGAGCCCTGGTTGATTTCCTGCCCATTGTTGCTTAGTGAGCTTCACAGATTTGAGGGAGATGGGAGCCAGTGAACAGTGATCAGGGCACCACTGTTGAACGGGAGAGAGATGAGTAGAGTGATGATGTGATGTGAGACTGTATCAAGGTGTTAATGTGTATTTATATCAATTGCTCAAATATAAGATTTTCAATAACTAGCCGGTTGAGAGAAAGAATTTTAGAATTTGAAAATTTCAAACTTGTAGTTATCTTTTTATGAAAGATTCAACCAACTGTAAATTAGGCAATTAGATATATTTGCCTTTTTGTAGGATAGGAATAACTGAAATAAGATAATTCTTTCCAAAAAGAAATTATCTTATAGTAATCTTCCGAAAATAAGATATTTTCGGATGACATATCAGAGCTGAACTGCTGTTTCCTCTTGCTGGTACCTGTACTGAACCAGTTATTCTATTTTCAGCATAATTCAAAATAACTTCTCCTGTTTCTATGCAACAACAATCCTCTTGGGGTTATTTACACAATATTTGCAAGTAAGCAGCATAGTTATATACATAATCGATACAAGAGCATACTTATTTTAACCAATCATTGAGGGAAATAATTGAAACCATCGCTTAAAGCCTAACTAGACCTAAAAGGACTCTTAACCTACAAAAAGACTCTCTACATAAAGGCTTTGTGAAGATATCAACTATTTGATCTTCACTTTTACAGAACAACATCTCCACCAATCCTTTCTCCACATTGTCTCTTAGAAAATGATGTCTTATTTCAATGTGTTTGGTCTTGGAGTGTTGCACGGGGTTCTTTGAAATATTGATTGCACTAGTGTTATCACAAAAGATAGGAACACTTTTATATATAACACCAAAATCTTTCAGCTGGTTCCTTATCCACAGTAGCTGGGAACAGCATAAAGCTGCAGCTATATATTCTGACTCTGCTGTGGATAGGGCCACTGAATTTTGCTTCTTAGAACCCCATGATATAAGACAAGAGCCAAGGAAGTGTGCCATACCTGATGTGCTCTTTCTGTCAGCTAGGAATCCAGCATAATCTGCATCTGTATATCCAATGAGATCGATGGTACTCCCTTTGGGGTACCACAAAAACAGATCTGCTGTTCCCACAAGATACCTGAGTATCCTTCTAACAGCCTTCAAGTGAGACTCCTTTGGATTGCTTTGAAACCTAGCACACAAACCAACATAGAACACAATGTCAGGTCTACTAGCTGTTAGGTAGAGTAGAGAACCAATCATTCCTCTATAAAGTGTAGCTTCAACATCTTTTCCTTTAGGATCAGCATCCAACTTTGTGGATGTGGGAACAGGTGTATCATAAGCTTTGCTGTTCTCCATGCCAAACTTTTTCAGCAGCTCTTTTAAGTACTTTTGTTGATGGATCATTATACCATCATTTGTTTGCTTAATCTGCAAACCTAGGAAGAATCCTAGTTCTCCCATCATACTCATTTCAAATCCACTCTGCATAAGATTTGCAAATTCATCACACAAGGTTTGATTAGTAGCACCGAATAAGATGTCATCAACATAGATTTGTACTACAATCAAGTGTTTCCCCTTGGTTCTTATGAACAAGGTCTTGTCTATTGTTCCTCTCTTGTAGTCATTAGCCATCAGGAAATTGGACAGTCTTTCATACCAAGCCCTTGGAGCTTGTTTCAAGCCATATAATGCTTTATCCAATTTATATACATGTTGGGGAAACATTGCATCTTCAAAACCAGGTGGCTGCTCCACATATACTTCTTCCTTCAAATAGCCATTAAGGAAGGCAGTCTTTACATCCATCTGAAACAGCTTAAAATTCATGTGAGCAGCATAAGCAATTAAAATCCTAATAGCCTCTAGTCTAGCTACTGGTGCAAACGTCTCATCATAGTCAATTCCTTCTTGTTGATTGTACCCTTGCACCACTAGTCTTGCTTTGTTTCTGACTATAGTACCGAGGTCATCTAACTTGTTTCTAAAGACCCATCTAGTACCAATGACTGATCTTTCCTTTGGACGGGGAACCAGGTGCCAGACCTGGTTTTTCTGAAATTGATTTAATTCATCTTGCATAGCTAGTATCCAATCAGGATCAGTCAATGCCATTTTATAGTCAGTAGGCTCTATGTTAGACAGGAAAGAATAGAAAGCACAGAAATTTTGAAAAACACTTCTTCTCGTTTGAATCCCCTTATTTATATCACTAATTATTTGATCAGTGGGATGAGAGGCCTTATATCTAAAACCTTTGACATTAATACTATTTTGTGCTTCCTCATTAGGTTGGGAACTAGCATGTTCATGAATCTCTTCTCTTTCTGAAGAGCCAGGAGAATTTACATTCATGCTGTTTCCTCTATCATTACTTACCTCAGGTTCAGGGGTAATACCTTCTTCTGTTCCCCCTGAGTTCATTACCTGTCTATTGTGTGTGGAACCATCAGGATTTGGTTCCCCTTCATAATCCTCATTTTCTCCATTTTCTTCTCTAGGCACTTCATCATTATTATCTGGTGGAGTATCTGGTATGCCTAGTTCTGCTTGCACTTCTTCTGAGGGACCAGTATACTGGTTCCCCGTGAAATCCATCAAACCAATCACTTCATCAGGTTGTACCTGTGCAATCTCAAAAGACATGTTAAATTCATCAAAAATGACATGGACACTCTCCTCAACACAGAGAGTCCTCTTATTGAAGACCCTATATGCCTTGCTGCGAGAAGAATATCCAAGAAAGATTCCCTCATCACTTCTAGGATCAAATTTATCAAGCTGGTTCTTCCCATTATTATGCACATAACATTTACATCCAAAGACACGAAAGTATGTGATGTTGGGCTTTCGACCTTTAAGAAGTTCATAGGGAGTCTTATTTAACTTTGGTCTAATGAGACCTCTATTCAGTATATAGCAAGCAGTGTCAACAGCTTCACCCCAAAAACTCTTTGGGAGACCACTCTCAATGAGCATCGTCCTAGCCATCTCCTCAAGAGTTCTGTTCTTCCTTTCTACAACACCATTTTGTTGAGGTGTTCTAGGGGCTGAGAAGTTGTGATTAACTCCATGTTCCCTACAATAATCAATAAAGTTAGCATTATCAAATTTAGTACCATGGTCTGATCTTATCGAGACCAGCTTCTGGGTGAGCTGGTTCTCCACTTGTTTCACCAATGTTACCCATTCTTCAAACGTTTCATCCTTTGTGTGTAACATCATTACCCAAGTGTACTTGGAATAATCATCAACCATAACACAGACATATCTATGACTTCTTCGACTTTGTACTCTCATGGGACCACACAAGTCGATGTGTACAAGTTCGAAGGGTCTGCTAGTACTCAAAACAGTTTTAGGCTTAAAGGAGATTTTTACCTGTTTCCCCCTTACACATTCAGAACAAACTTTATCAACTTCGTACTTAATGTTAGGAAGACCTATCACTAAGTCACGTGCTTTAAGCTTGTTTAGAAGTGTTAGGCTAGCATGTCCAAACCTCTTATGCCAAATCCATTGATTATTTTCAGAAACAGCTCTCAAGCAAGTGGACTTGTCTTGAGGGATCTTATCTAAGAAGGTGATGTAGACATCATGCTTCCTAGTTCCCTCACATACCAGTTCTCCTGTTTGTGAGTTAACTATGTGACATAGGTTGGCTTGAAACTCAACTCTATTTCCTTTGTCACATAATTGAGAAATACTCAAGAGATTATGTTGCAAGCCTTCAACATAATAGACATCATCTATTGTATTGGAAAGTGTCTTACCAACCTTACCTAAACCAGTGATAGTTCCCTTGCTGTTATCCCCAAAGGTGACACTTCCTCCATCAAAGGCCACTAGTGAAATGAATTGATCTTTATCCCCGGACATGTGTCTTGAGCAACCACTGTCCAAATACCAATAGGTATCTCCCTTCACTCTAGCCTGTAAGATTGAATTAAACATTAGTTTTAGGAACCCAAGCATACTTGGGTCCCTTTTCAACAACATTAACATCATGTTTAACCTTTCTTCTCCATATATAAATTTGACTCTTGCTGTTCTTATTAGCACTATTCTTCTTAGCTGGACATTCATGTATCTTATGTCCATTCTTACCACAATGAAAACACACGTGCATTTCTTTAGTCATGACATACTTACCTTGCTGAAATTCTGTGATCCAGGTGGTTTCTCTGGGAGACCAGTTAGTCCTGGTTCTCTGTCTAGTATAACCAAGACCAAATTTTCCTTTGTTTCCTCCTGATGAGGTCAGAAGGTTCAAGGTATTTTGCGCGTTCAGTAGCTTATCCAAATGTCTATGACTGTCATGCAATTCCCTTTCTTTTGTTTCAAGTATTTTAACTAACAGCTCGTTTTTCTCTTTCAGAAACTCAAAGTTGCTTTCTAAAGTTGCAAGTTGTAAGTTAAGATCTAAAATTATAGGGTCATTAGACATGTCAATAACTACTGATTGCTTTTTATTTTTTAGTTGATTAAGTTCAGCATGTAATTTACAGATAGTGCTTTCATATTCATTTATCATACTGCTGACTTCAACGCTGGTTCCAGTGGAAAAACTAAGGGACTGAGCAGCTTTAAGTGAAGCAATTTCTCTGTGAGAATTTTCTAAGTTGAAGGTCAATGCTTTAAAAGCTTTCAGCAGAGATGTTCTATTACAAGAATTTGCTTTACTTATGACTGTAGAGAAATCAGGGATTTTACTAGTAGTTGATAAGTCTCTGGGGAACCAGGAGATCAGATCTTCTTCACCATCACTTGGATAGTCTAGTTCAGAAGATCTTGCCATTTCTAGTTCTACCTTACACTTGTCCAATTCAATTTCTAGTTCAGCATTTTGATTTTTCAAGTTATGGCAAACCATTTCTAGGTGATCACAACTAGCAATAGCAATTTCACATTCATTTCGTTTTTCTTTTAGTTCTCTTTTGCCAGTTATATAAGTTTCACCTAATTTATAACATTCATCTAATAAAGAATCTATGCAAGCAAGCATATTTTCTCTATCATATTCATGCATATCTACTCTAATTTGTTCAAGGTTTACCTTATGTCTTTGTAGTACATCCTTCTTAGCCATTAAGCATTTCTTGAATGTACTGGTTCCCCCTCTGGTTCCCTGACCAGTGCTGTTCTCCTTGATGTTTGTGAAAGCAGTTAGACAAACCTCAGAATCAGTTGTATTTTCTTCTTCATCAGATCCTGAGTCAGATTCTCCCCACATGGATGCTATCATGGCATTCTTGAAAGCTCTCTTATATCCAGATTGAGATTGTTTGTCTTTCCATTTTGGACAATCACGAATGATGTGTCCTTTCTCACCGCACTTGAAGCAACCTGAGGATGAGTTAGATTTTTTAGTGTTTTTGAAATTCCTACCTTTGAAATTCCTCTTTTGATCACGAAGAGATCTTTCAAATCTTTTTGCAATCAGGCTGATCTCATCTTCTTCTTCCTCTACTGTTCCCTTTAGTGCCATGCCTCTGGCTGGTTCCTTCTCAGACTTAGAGTCAATCAGCATCTCATGAGTCATAAGGGAGCCAATCAGCTGTTCCAAGGACAGGGTAGATAGATCCTTTGCTTCGTACACTGCTGTTACCTTAGCTGTCCATGTATCTGTTAAGCTACGCAAAATTTTTCTCACAAGATCCTCATCAGAAAACATTTTACCAAGTGATCTAAGATAATTAACAATAGTCATAAACCTACGAAAGCAATCATTGATTTTTCATTTTTATTCATGGCAAACAATTCGTATTTAGACATGATTAAATCAATTTTAGACCTTTTTACCTCACTGGTTCCCTCAAACGCAACTTCAAGGGTATCCCATATCTCCTTAGCACTACTGCAACCAGAGATCCGATTTGTTTCATTCTCACCTATTGCTTGTTGTAGGATTGACATTGCCTTAGCATTTTTCTCCAGCAACTTGTAATCAGCAGTGACCAATTCGCTATCCTTTTTGGGAACCTGTTTCCCATCAGCTTCTGTCTTGAGAATAATATTAGGACCATTTTTAACTACAAGCCAGCATTCATAATCAATACCCATGATCACATTCTGGATCCTATTCTTCCACCAGGCATAGTTGTTTCCATTAAACTTTGGTGTCTTGTTGTCATGACTGATTGCACTTAATTCTTGAGTACTCATTCTTAACTCCTCTAGATGTTACTCTTTCGAGAAGCTTAGGCTCTGATACCAATTGAAGATTCAATGGGCACTCAAGAGGGGGGGGGGGGGTGAATTGAGTGTTAAGTAATCGTTGGCAATTTTTTGCTTCTTTTCGGATTATGTGTAAGGAACCAGTTGTGCTGGTTCCCTTATGCAGCGGAATAAAACAAGGCAATAAAGAACACCACAAACTTAACGAGGTTCAGCCAACTCTGGCCTACGTCCTCCTACCCTATGTACTTTATTGATCTACTCCGAAAAATAAAGATACAATTGACTCTACTGTTTCCCTACTCCGGGAACCAGTAACCCCACACTCAACTTTGAATGTGCTTTGAACTTACCCTCGTAAGTTCCTAGTGTGTTTGAACTCACAAACACTCACCAAGTCTTCAACTCCTTTGTCAAAGACTGAATACAAGATCAAGATCTCTCTAATAATTTAACTCTCAAAAGTCAGATAGAGAAAAACATTAAAACACTATTATGCTCTTGTGTATCACTCAATAATTGAACTAGTGCTTTTAGCTCTCAAGGATCAAACTCTGTGAAAATTGCGTAAGAGCTATATTTTGATTATTCAGATCAAGATGTATTTATAGGTTAGTCGGCTAAACCCTCAAATCATACGTATAAGATATACATGCAATCCTCAAATCATGCATATAAGATATACATACGATTTTAGGATAAGTATTTATCCTAAATGATTTGATCATAAGATAAGATCATCTTAGGATAAGATACTTCCCGGTTTTTAGCTAACCAAAACCTCATCTTATCTTTTAGCTGCTTAAATATATCTGAAAACCATATATTTCGGAAAATATCCTTTTTTTTATAAAATCTTTTTAAAAACCGCAGCTTGAATAATCTGTTCAGTTAACCTGGTTCCCTGACCTGGTTCCCTGAACTGAATATGTTATGAAATTTGTTCCAATCCTTGTACCAAATTTCATAACGATATTTAATATACTAAAAGCACTTTATATACTCAATTATATAAGTTGTACTACGGAGCATTTACATGAAGATCCTAAATAACTCTTTGAGTGTAGTCTTTCTTCATGCATTCGTCAAGTCTTGAAAGCTTCCATGAATAAACTCAATTGTTGACCGAGGACTTTCCTTTAAGGTTGATCAAAAGTCCTTTCAAGCTTCCAAACTTAGAAATCAACTTAGATGCATAACTCATTTATCATCTAGTTGTTCCCTGTATAAAGACAAGTTAGTTCAACGGATATCTCATATAAGTAATAACTCATCTAGGGAAACAGTGTTCTATATTAGCTGGTTCCCCAACTGTATTGAACACTTTCAAAGACCTGTTTCCCTTAGCTGTTTGTCATCATTCAAAACTATCAATCCGAACCTAAGGGACTCAACAAATGATCTAATCAATAATGAGTCTAATGAATCGGTCTCTTAAAGGGTCATATTTATTGGGTTTTATATAGGTCAAGTCAGGTGTATAATGGGCCTATAGTTTCCAAGAATTTTAAACACTATTAGGTAATGAATTATTTTCACATACTTACCGATAGTCCACTATCAAAGATTGGAAGTGATGTATGTAAACTATCACTCTCTATGGATAACAAACTATACTCTTTTCGGACGACTCGACCCGCTATATAACTCCTTCGGCCCGGCCCGTTTAGCATCTCCTTTGACTCGACCGGTTCATCCTAACCTTAACATGACCAAATACACATGTTTACAGAAACTCCTTTCGAGAAGTAAGAAGGGCATATTCAAGCAACTGGACTTTTACGGGAAGACCCATGAGCATATACCCCCTTAATTGTTGCATCAAACTTAACTTTAAATTGTTGCATTGTATTAAATTATACATTAATGGATAAGGTACTTTTTGTTCACTATACATGATGATACATATACCCCCTTATTATTTGAGCCCCATTTTATAATATGGCCCCCCTCCATTTTAAGTACTTCGTAATCAATTAAATAAACGAGTGAATACGACTCAAAGATCTTGGGTTGTCGATTTTATTATTATGTAAATGATTGAAAAAGCTTGCACGGCTAATTAACTATGTATAGCTTTTCATGTGTTTGATAATTGATATGATTGATATTTGTTTGCTCATTTTCATTTTTTAAATCAAAGTTTATAAATTTTAACCTTAAATTTTATTTATATTATAACAAATAATATATTTAAGTGGAATCTTATTAAATGTATCTCAGAATAAATATTTAGAATATTAAGTTATCATAAATTTTTATCTTAAAAATTTAAATTTTTTTAGTTATATCTTAAAAATCATAAAAAGTCAAATATATCAAATAAATAGGAAAGAAGATATGATTTTCTTCTCTCCTAAATGATTGTTATTAATTTGTTTGGATAGGTTAGGAAATGCATTTGTTGCGTGTTATGATGGGAAGGATACTAATGCTCCTCCATTATGAACAGGCGGAGAAAATTAATTAATTAGCACATCTTTATTCATGTAGAAATACGTTTAGCTCCACTAATTGTGCATCAATACCAAAAAAAATAAAAATAAAATAAAATTTTTGCATTGATCACTCAATAAAGTAGAAGGTTGATCAGATGTACGTACGTATCGAGAAATTGAGGTGGCAAAAATATTCGGAGTAAAGCAAAATCTAATATTAAACTTTTATATAGTTGTACGTACCAATACAAAATAGAGAAACTCCCTGCATTTTTCCAAGTTCCAATTGGCAAATTGAGGCTAGACCGCAGTCAAACTCATAACTCACCATGTGTCCATGTACAATAATAATCTTTCTTTTTTATTTGTTTTATTTAGAATATTCGTGAATTTTCGTTAATATATATAAATTAAAATATATTCATGTTAGATTTTGTTATATTCATCTCGAATTATATATTTTGTAAATGCAAAATTTATATTTTTTACAATATATATTTGTAGATATTATAGCTATAAATCTATCATATGTGTTTTAAAAACTGTACAAAAAGCAAATGTGACAAATAAAAAGAAATAGAGGGAGTATAATATAAGTAACTTGTTGAAAATAGTACAAAAATTAACAGAATTACATCAACAAACAAACAATTTATCAACTCCTATAAACTCATTTCGAAGTTAGGTCCAAAACCAAGTTGTCAATACCCAATAATTAGAAACAAGCAGAGATTATAAGTGACAAAATTGCACGTCAAGCTGAAATGGCGAGATATTTCGAGGAACAAAAGTTATGTCAAACTGTTGATGGCGTGTCACAATTCACAAACAGCGTAATTACATGGTTGTCGATATCCTGGTGATATCATTTCAGATGGGAAGTGATCTAAAGGCCGGTGGTAAATCATCATAAAAGAGATGCAGCAACCACACACGGTATGATATTGTATATATCATAGTAATATATAACTTTGGTCAATATTTCCCTCCGTTGTCTTACATACGATAGTATATATAAATAGATAGATAGATAAGTTTACGTGATATATACATTTGTAATTATATACTTATTATGGTGTTATTAATTCTTAAACGAGAAATTTATAAAAAGAATTAATCTTAAATCGGAGTATGTGATATTTAACATAAAAAAAAAAATGGCTACTTGATCTCCTCTCCCTCTTTAAATTTTTTATTTTGTAGTGAAATGATGACGAATACCTGATAAAGTAATGAGAAGAAATCGGAGAAGGGAAAGCGAAAATGCGCAAGTATAATTAGGCAACGCAACATAGCCATATGGGGCGGCAAAATTATTCTTTCTAAATTTTTGGGAGTGCTAATGCTTTGCCTATTAGTGGCTAATTATTATTATCTCCTCCCAAAAAGTCAGAATTCAACAGTTTCCCAACAAAAATATATTAGTGGGAATCGAGTATCTCATATTGTATGCCAAGAAATTCAGTAAGTGCAACATTGTAGAACAAAATTAATTAGCGTTGATCCTGTCTGTGTCGATGTGATGTAGGCTTGTGCGGTGAGTTAGACAAGGTTGCCTCGTGAAAATATAAATCTCAATTAAACATTTATTCTCTACATTTGCTAGTTTTGTTGATGAATGATGCTCTAAAATGGGGCAAGCAATCTCGTTGGATAACATTCCAGGGGTTGGAGTTAAACTTCTCTATAAAGTACCCAATCAATGAAATTTAGAATTTCTTCATTGGTTGAACTTTTAACTCTCAAACATAAATATTCAGTTATAGTTCTTCACTTTTATTGTATTTTTTAGGACAATTCACATGTTTTAATATGAGGCTCCCCTATTACTGATTCACTAGCATCTAACGGTCATACATAAGTTTTACTTGTAAAAACGCCACCGATAAGTTTTACTTGTAATTAAATGTCAACTAACTTAGTTGGTTAAAGTTTTAGAATATGATATCCAAGTCCTACAACCAAATCCCGTCTATATTATATGTTTCCTTGTCGTTTGCAACTCTATTTACATAAAAAACAAATTAAGTTTTACTTGTAAACTTAATCTAGGTTTTTCTTTCCTTGTAAAAAAAATTAAGGTCCCACTGAATAACTAATTACGTTCATGCATTATTTGATTAGCACAAAGTATTGTATACACACGTGGCACAATAAAGTTACGGTGTTCCCAGTAAAAGTAACCTTCAATGTAACAAAATTACCCCTCCAAACATATGTAAATATTTATCAATTTTAATGTGTAACTTTTGTTATATTAAGAGGTTACTTTACCTGAAAACACGAGAACTTTATGGTGTCTCGTCTCGTGTATATACAATACTTTTTATTTGATTAGAATAGTAATCATAAATGCTTAAAATATCAGATCCCAATCACGAGGGAGTTCTCTGCCACTTAGATACATGTACTTAACAATATACGTACAACCTTTCAAAAAAAAAAAAAAAACAATATACGTACAAATTGCTTGCTATAATCATCCAAGTTAAATCATAATATTAGTTAGGATCTTGAGTTTTATACGGTATAATGAAAAAATTGATGAAATCTTCTGCTACTAAGATGACCGTTAGTTTGACTATAAACAGAAACACAATCGTTCTGCTGAGATCGATCGGTAACCTGTTTTGGTCTTTTGGACAGCGTCATGACTTTTTGCTCCAACCTGTACTGCTTGTCCATTTCATTTGTTTTATTGTAAATGCTGTCGCAGTATTCTCAAAAGATCTCTATAACCGTTGTTTGATATTTGTGCACTTCTCAATTTGTATTGTTTTTATTTTTAATATCTTTAAATCTACTGTTTTTTATTTTAAATATCTTTAAATCTTGAACCTTACATTACCTTAAGAATTTTCAAATTCGTGACAGCAAATTAAACCTTGTGTACGATTTCATTTTCCATCCTATATTATATCTTTAAATCTCTTGTTTTTCATTTTAAACACAAAGTATTATATATATATGGAACACAATATAATATTGTATTCCTAATAAAAGTGGCCTCTTAATATAATAAAAGTAGCCCCTGAAAATTAATAAAGATTGACATATTAAGGGGTTATTTTTACTAGGAATACAATAACTTTATTGTGTGAAAACCTTTTGTCAGTTAATTTTACATCTTTTATAGTTACATATAGACATGATGAAAATTTATACAAGTACTAAATATCAGGTGTAACTTTCTTAGAAGTCAATTATACGTCACTTTATCTTACTAGATTACTCCGTATAACAATACTTTCGTATATTTTTGTCCCGACAGTAAAAAAAATTGTGGGAGGAGCATTTCTTAAAAGGATATTTTGACTATATATATTGGCACTCTTACATTTTCTTTATATTAAAGTCTAATTATTAATTTCCTCTGTGAATGCTATGAATCCATATAAAAACTTTTGTTCCAGCGGGTCTAAATCTCAACGAGGCTGATATAATAATTGTGCGGCAGAAAGTTTACCTAACCGGAGGTGCAAAGAAACACGAAAGAATTCAATATAACAAAAGTTACCTGTAAATTGGTAGATAATAAAAGTTAACCGTAAATTGGTAGTTAGAACCATCTTTTGAGTTTTGGACTAATAGTGGGCCGTATGGCCTGGTCCACATCACATGAAGTCCAACTCTCAAGGGCCCATTTATCATTCTACTATTGTTCTGTCTAAGCCAGCGTAATTAATGCCTTGTGATTTTGACAGTGGTGTGGCCCATTTAGTCATCAGTCTCTTAAGCATAGCCACTTCAATATTCCATGAGAACAAAAATCAGGTCATTTTCAATTTTTGTTGGGGGGTCTTTTCAGATTGAGTCATGATCTAAGGTCCCATTGTTATGTATGCTTACTTACTTAGCCATCAAAACTAGCAATCAACGTTAACGTGTGGATTTGCTAGTAATATTTCATTAGTTTCTTGTTATTTTACCATTTTAAGTCTCGATTGCAATTTTTTATTGACTATTCAGGCTTGTTTATGATATTTTAGAGGCTTAGGGGGAAATAAAAAAATTTAGGCTCTAAAATTTAATAGTATAATTCATTTTATTTTATTTTCTTATTTTACAAATAAAAAAAATTAAGTAGTGGTTTTAAAAAATAAATAAACTATTAAAAATTTTGATTAAAAATAATACTATGCATTACAATCACATAAATCATTAATAGTGTTAAAAAATAAGAATCAATAGTAAAAAATTTAATTTAAACAGTATCATGAGCAATACATTTCATAAAAGTTTTTATTTACCAAGTTATCTTATTATTATGATCATTTCTCTTTATAATATTATACATATTTTTCTTCACAAATTAATAAATATAGTCCACATTCTAAATACAACGAATTAATAAAATGTCATTGCATTAACAAAATGATGAATAGAGATAATTATGTACAACTAATATACAAGAGAATTGGTTGAATTTTTTACATTTCTTATTGGTGACATAAGTAGCTATTTTAGTTAAAGGTTAATAACTAGATAAGTATAACGACAATAATAATTTGTATGTCGTATTTAGTTTTAGTAGGTTGTTGCTTTCATGTGAAGTATATATATCACATTGGGTTAGAAAACCATTCTTTGGGAAAAAAACAATAATCATGGAAGTAAAGAAAATCAAACCCATACCAAATTACATTAAAAACTATATGCAAGCAAGATCATTTACCATTAAGCTACTTCAATTAATATAATAAAACTTACACACATTACATTTATATCCCTTTTATTTTTTTCTATACAATAATAAAAATGGACCTTTTTCGCCGGATACTAGGTGGTGGCCCCGCTCGCCCCACACCAGGGACGGGGCTGACTATGATTTAGATTGCTGTCAATTTAAAACCAATACTATTGGTCAATTTTATTACTGCTATTATGTCTATTCTTTATGTTATGTTAAGATTACCTCTAATGGAGTTTAAATAGGAGGCCTTCAATAGAGAGGGCTGTCAAAATCAAACCTTTATTGGATGAATTATTAAAAATGACAATCTTCATCCAAAGCTTTTATATTTTATGACTTGCTTAAAGACTTTTCATTCTTGAAAAGAAAAAGTTATGTTTTATAAAAAAGAAAAAAATTATAAGAGTTACTTGTAATTTAAATCAACCATTATGAACTGACACACTTCTCTAATAGACTATAAGTAACGTGTTTTAGAATCTCAGCAATGAAATGTTAAGTCTAAAAATGGTGTAAAAAATAATATATATATGGAGGCTCAACGTTGGCAGAAAAAAATAACTTAATATTGCCTTTTGAGACTCAAATAAAGACTTATCATAGATAGTTATTTAAGTAACGAAGGAAGTGTACAAGAATAGTAATTCACTTGTTGTGTTTGGTGTAGAAAAACAAACAAAGGAAGCAGATGATGATGTAGTTTTGGGCATTTTGACTGTAATATTGCGCCACTCATTTGAAAAGGGACCTTAGTTGGCACTTTGTCAAGATGATAATGTAGAGTATAAATATGTGATTGCTCTATAAAAAAAAAAAAAAAAAAACATAGATTCTTCTACACAATATTAAATGGGTCAATAAAGGGTGCTTTAACGTGAGGTGTAGTGCGAGACAAATATACAATGGTGCCCTTTTCAATTTTCCGGACGGTTACATCAAATACATAATAAGTTGGATTGCAAGAGCAATTAGGATGAGTCCTACCTCCTACGCTATCAACACTATTCAAACGTGGTATTAAGCCTATGTACATTGTAGATGAGGTCCGGTGTAGGAGATTCTTTGGCAAGTACCAGAAGATGGTAGAATTTATGAGTCCCTACTCATATTAAAACTCAAATAATTATTAAGTGGTATACGATTACCACGTCATTTATGGACTATATCCAATATGAATTGATGCACGAAACTTTACTTTCCTCGAAAATAGATGATACATACATTTTCACTTTACTACTTTTTTTTATGATCCGAGTTCGTAAATGTATCCCCCTATATGTCAAGTTACCCCCTATATGTCAAGTTATTTACTCGTAAAAAACCATCAACATCTAAACTAAATTTATAAGTAACAAACCATGGAAATGGACAAGATTCTAGTGAAATACTTCAGGAGCTGTATAAAACTCTCCTTGGTGGAACACTGGTCTCAAATCTTCGTCCAGCATGAACTCCATGGGGAAGGAAACAATGTTACCCTTGACCGATTTTAACATCTCTAAAGGGTCTGGTGTCTTCAGCAGTCCATCTTCATAAAACTTCACCACTAGAGGTGCTACACCGATATCTATCAATGGTTGTATACCCAAGAGTACAAGACTCTCTGTCAACTGTGACATATTTTTTGTCTAAAAGCATTCCTGCATGGTAGAAAATATTATAAGTACAAGATCATAATTGAAGAAAATAATGTTTACTTGTAGTGAATACTATCATTGGGTGTGCATCCAAAAACGATGTCATATATCATGGCATTTGCCTAAAAAAACATCCGAAGGAATATGATAAAAAGAGTTATTAAAATATCAAAAAAAGTTAAAATGCCAAGCTAACTGCATGTGTTTTTTTTTTCCATGTTTTTTTTTTGGCAGATTACGAGAATACGAAACTAAATACCCTTCCTTCCTAGCCGCCGTACTCAATAGGTGTCTAGAAATCTTAAAACACGAGAAATAGGCAAGTTTACAAGCGTCGCTAGCAATATCTAGTACCAGTTATACAGTAGAAATGTATAAGAATATTGTACTAAATAATAATTTTACCTCAGCAGTTTCCATCCATAAATTTTTATGTCCTGTCAGCCACAGGATCTTGGATCTGGTTCATCTGAATGAGTGAAATAAAAAACATAGTTGAAAAGAACCATGAGCACACAGAATGAGTAGTTTAAAGTATGGTGGTAGAAGATTTCTTACCTCTCTAACAGAGAGACCAAGATGCTCAAGCCCATAGGGAAAGCCGGAGACTTGAGCTGAATATCCCAGCCTGACAGTCCATTCATTGATGAGACTAAAAAAATTTCGACCTCAATAACTAGTCCAATCTATTCAAAGGTGATAAAGCTAGTTTATTGATGTCTGATACTTATAAATCAGATTCGAAGTTGGCCTAAAATCAAATAATTGTTTCACTCAACCCCAATTCCCACCTCAAAAGGGAGGGGGGCAGCTCTTATTTTTAGAAGAACTATATAACGAGTAATGTAAGTTAAGAGGACACATAAGTAAAGGTTCATAGGTCAAGAGTTCTTTTCACAAGTTCAGGGCTAGGCAAAATACATAAAACCAAATGAATCGGAAATTAGCCATGAAGCACCAATCAGAACTAGTGCAGGTATTCTCAACCAAACTTCATTATCATCACAGTGAAATCTGCAATCTAGATAGCGTCTTCTATTTTTTTGGCATTCCGGAAATGAACACAACAAAATACAATAATTTAAATAATAAAAAATCTAGCTGAAACTCTAATTGTTGTTACGTTTCAGTGGACTCTTTTCACCTGATCCCTTCCCACCCTAAAGACACAACATTATAAATTATAAGTAGTGAAACTAGTGATGTTTTCTTGTATAACCGATTTCTCTGAATAAACTAATAGTTTTGCATTTATTTGGAGGATGGTGTCAATAACGAGTCAAGATCATCTGTGATATTTTGACACGTCATATTTTAACATTGAATAATTATTTATGTTATTGACAGATGCAAGTGGTGTGGCATAATAAGAAAATATGATAGGCTACAAAAAGGAACAGATAGTCGATTCACTCAATTGCGGTCTCTAAAACTGGAAACTTTCATTCATCAACAGCTTAAAGATTTAGTGAGCAATCCAAAGATACCCTTTCCACAAAGTACTACTATTTCACTGCCACCCACATAGTTACAACTGCAGTGAGTTTTCTACACACAACTGTACTCGCAGTTGCATAGAAAAAAAACCCATCTTAGTTTTAGAGGTTGTCTCATAATGTGATATTTTGATTTTGGATACACAAAATTCTAAGAAGATATCAAATACAAATAAGAACATGGTGTATCTTTACAGGAACTATGCATAGGAAATTGCCATAGAGACATTTCCTGTATATTACAGTAAGACATGCTCATGTGTGTTTGATTTAAACTAACTTCGCATATTATAGCTATTGATCTTAAAGAAGATGTATTTGTGT
Organism: Dysphania ambrosioides; assembly: GCA_026401315.1. NCBI lineage: Eukaryota > Viridiplantae > Streptophyta > Magnoliopsida > Caryophyllales > Amaranthaceae > Dysphania > Dysphania ambrosioides. The sequence goes on from CM048666.1 coordinate 4,840,122, forward strand.
TTGCATTTGGCTTTCGTGAATGCATTTGTTTTCTCTTAGATTATTGCTTGTGTCGTGTGAATCCACGCAGCAATAGATTCAATAGCGAATTGATATATAAATCAATGCTGGAAGAAAATAGTCCCACATCGGTGGTTCAGTACAAGGTACAAGCACGAGGCAGTATAAAAATAAATTCTGCCATTTACACTAAGCATCTTTGCGCTTGGGGCAATGACGCAGCTAGTGAGGTAATAACCGAGGCGCGTCAATTGCTGGTTGAAAACTATTTCCAAACCCCCTCTTCGGCCTGGGCTCGACCTTGGCCGTCGAGAATTTCTGGAAGGGCTCCCTCTCACGAGGGTAAAGTCCTACAATATTAAGTCTAAATTTTTTCATTTGCTAATTTAGCATACTGACTTCAGTAGTGTCGGTGAGTAGTACGATTTCAGGGATTTGGTCAAAAGAGTCGGATCCTTTAGAATATTCACCATAATGCATTATTTTATGCTGGGAGGATCTGCCTAAATCCGTTCATTTTTCAAGTCGAACTAGGTTATCAGTTCAGCAGTTTATTATATTGGTTAAATAGTTAATAATCTTATACTCCATACTAAGCTTGTACACATAGATTAAACATTTAAATATGGGTTGATTACGATAGTGACAAAAGGTTTGCTAAACAATTGTCATTGAAGATCTCTGAATAAGAGTAAAAAAAAAATTTGGGAGATTGCAATGACGTTAGGGAGTTAAAGAAACTTTGACAACCATTATTGTGGACTGTTAACACACCCCTTTTCACTTTACTGAAGATAAAAATTTCTATAGAATACTAACAACTCAGATGATCAGCTTAAGGCTATTACATTTCTTTCCGAAGTCTCTCGCGCTGAAAACCCAAATCTGTCGGAGCGAATATGACAAATAGATCAGAGGCCAAATATAATGACTCATGTTGAAGTTTGAGTTAAGCTCCAGTTTCTGCAACTACAATGAACTTTCGCGAGGGAAACCATGTAATCATCAGACCTGAAATGAAAATTTTACCAAGCAGATTAGAAGGTAAGTTTGGTAACAAACGAAAGCAGTCAATAAAATAGTATGTCATGGTTGTGGGCTTGTGGCGCAAAACCTTTCACCATAAGGGGATTGACATGCAATAACTAAATACTTCTTAGCAGCTACTTCTTCACCCTGCACAATCAGAAATTTGACAGGATTCACATTAAGCATGTCATATATGTATAGAGAACTTGCAAATTTCACTGCTGCAAATAAAGAAATGCTATGAATTTACCATTGCTTCATGATAGAGGCCAGCGTACAGAGATGCATAAAAGTATTCACCATCTCGACTGTTTGAGAATGTATCAAACAGCTGTAGATAAAGAAATCAGAAACTACTAACTAGAGTATTATAAAATATTAAAAGATCATAGTCAAATCATATATATATATATATATATATATATATATATATATATATATATATATATACATATATATATATATATATATATATATATATATATATATGTATATAATTAAAAAAAACTCTGGTTTCGAGCTGCCAAAAGGATAAAAGAACTCTTTTTACTTGAAAATAGTTGATGCTATTTTTCAATACTGTTAACTAGATTGTGTTGGAGCCTTCATATGTCACTTGCTATTTTTAGTCTAGTTCTATAATTGCATGTAAGGACAGTGGTCAACATTGCATCCACAATAAAACTTAAGTATTTAACTGGCCTACACTATAAGATTTTCTTGTTCATCCGTTGGAATTCCGATCTTACACAGCAACTATGTAGTGTACAGTATACAGTAGTTTGAGCCTCAGAAATTCCAAAACCAGAGTAGCTTTTAATCTCGGTCTAGGGGTTTGTGACGTTCCGGCATGTGTAGCAAGTCATACTAATGATGTTTAAATCCCATTAGCAAAAAGAAAAAACAAAAACAGCTTGATGAGGGACACTGGACATAAAATGTAGCAAATTTTTTTTTTGTTGGTGAAGTCAAGTTTTCCTACCCACTCGCTGAATTCAAGCAATGCATTAGGACAAATGGTCATGCAATGTACTGTCCAACAATATCTTCAGTCAGATATAATCTTAGAGACTAGCATCGAGATACGAAAGCTGTAATCACTATATCAGTAAAACGTGATTATCACCTTTTGAGGATCACCACCATCCTTGAACATATCATAGGCTTGACGCATCACAGGTCTTGGATCTCTTCCAACCTGAGATCAGCCGAAAACAAGCCTTTTAAAAAATCACTAGCACTTTGGTAGAAAACAAACTCAGATGGCGGATATGTTGCTTTCTTAGTATGTAGTATTAAGAAGCTATAAAGAAACATTATGTCATAATCATAGATTATCGAAATCATATATTATTGAAGTAATTTAGTATTAATGTTCACACAAAACCTCAAGAAATCGTTTCCTAGCTTCGTCAACCCCATAAAGTTGAGCTTCACAGAGGAAGCACCAAATTGACTCCTCTGTGTCATTTGGATTCTGAGCAACATCTAGCCTGAATTGCTCTGCCCCTTCTTCAAACCTATCAAAATAGTCAAATTCTCTCAATTCCCTCCAAGAAAAAAGAGACTCTTATTACACAGCAAATGCAAAAAATCGGCATGTAATGTTTAGGCATTTTCTCTTAACAAAATGCAGGTGTTAACACGAACAATCTTATGCGCGAATTTCATGCCTAATTAACGATGTTCATAGCTATAGCATCCATTAAAGAAGCCACATATATCTCTATAATTAATCAGGACTGTCATGTAAACAGGTAATACCTGTCTAGATAGTAGAGAGACAGTCCTCTTTGCCAAAGATCTGAAATAAGTCCCACATTGGCAAAAATTAGTCAGTGAAACTTCTTGCCATAAATTAAATTTAAAATTACTTTTTGATCATTCTAACATACATGCCTTTTGACGTGGATCAAGCTCAATTGCCTTGTCAAACTCAACAACAGATCCCATAACATCACCCTTCACATATATGTTCCAAAAGAAAGAAAAAAAAATGGAAATACAAAAATAAAAGGAATATGAAATGAGATTAGTCATAAGATAATTAGTGTAGCAGAAATATTAGTATGAGAGTATTATCATGGAATTAATAATGTGTTATCCATCATTCTGCTTCAAACCAATTGCCATGAAAATTATCTAAGACCAAATAACTTGAAAAATAGATTTTTTTTTTGTTGTTGTTGATGTGGGACAACCATTCTTTGGTAAGTGGTGTTAAAATACCTGTCTAAAGAGCTGCATGCCGCGACGAATGGCAAGAACAGCTTCACGAGGACTGTTATTGGAGCCACCAGTTATTGCATCCCAAATGCCTGAAACTGAAGGAAGGAAGATCCTTCTTGAAAGGGAAAGTTGTGAGTAAGAATTTGGGGGTGGTTTGAATGTGAGTGTCACAGGAAATGGTAAGTGTTGAGGGATGGATGATGTTGTATGGGAGATGATTGCAAGGGTTTTGAGGTTGGGATTGAGGGTGCTGCTTATGCTCATTTCTGAGTTTTTGACAGAGAGATGGGGTGGGGATTCTGGGAAGAAGATTAGGTGCATAAGGTTAAGGTGTTTCTTCGCTGGATTTTGGGCTGTCAATATACAATGGATATTATTGGATTCCACATGTCTTTCAATCCAAGCCCAATTGTTTTGGGTAAAATTTATAGGTGAATTATACTTCTTATAATGAGTACTTCATACTCTTTTGTTTATGTGAAAGTACTTATCATTCCATCTAGCTTTGTATCTTAACGTTTCTTCGTCTTTATAAAAAAAAAATAATAATAAAAAATTTTAACCATGGCCTGGTAAATTCTTTTTCCTTTTTTACCCTTGACGAGCCACACTAACTGTACCCATTTAATGCTAAACTCTCACATCCACATGCTCTCCATCTTTTGAAGATAGATGCATAAGGTGAAAAGAACTTTACGTAACAGAGGAGTAAATAATATGGCTAACATTCAATGACTGAAAATCTGAAATAATGGTTTAAAATGGTAAGATCTAGTCACGTCATTATACAAATGGCTACAAAAATTTGATAAAATTTTTCTATTACAAACAACAACTATCTTATTAAATGTATAAAAGATAACTTTTTGAAAGTATAGAGGGTACCATATAGGAAAATAAATTAACTAATATTTTTATTATTGAAATTTGAACTATACCTTACATTTGGTCTCCACCCCTAAAAATAAGTTTATAGTCCAATTCTAAATTTTTTAGAAATCAGTTAAAATGAATGTTAGGATTCAAGATACATGATTCCAAGCAAATTTAGGGTCTGATATAACCATTTAGAACCCTAACATATGAAAATGTTATTTCATAAGGTCCAAAATGATGAATTTTGAAGATAGACATTGCTTTTGAGATATTTTAAAAACTTTTTTGATGTTGAAATAAGGATAAAAGATAATCCTTGTACCGGTGAAAATGAATTGGATTGGATTAGGATTAAAATATGTCAACTCAAACCCAACTTGTTTATTCAATGAGTTAAAAATTTAAACCCTATCTAACCCGCTATGGGATCGGATTAATCCAACCTAAACTCAACCCAAACCACTACAAGTTTAGGTTGATCTAAACCAATCTGTTTAATAAGTAAAATTCATTTGAGTTTTAAAATTTTCAAGTTCCAAATAATGTAAAATAAAAATCTCAAAACTAAACTTAACATAGTTTAAATACAACCAAATTACATAGTTTGACAATATGTTAAGAAAAGGTATAGAGCATTGAGAAGTGAAGAAAAAAACACAAAGAGATGAAAAAAATGAAAAATTAAAGACTTAAAGTAAAGTGACAGAGCAATAAATGCAAATAGAAAGTAGAAACTATAATTGGTTGGTGATAATTATGACTTGAGTTTATAATCCTCAACCCGACCCATATATAAAAATCAAACCCAATAATAAATAGGTCGATAAAGTTAAAATCAATCCGACCCAACCTATTTATTAATCGAAAACCAACCCTTTATAAATGGGTTGGGTTCAAATTGACGAGTTGAATCAATTTTTACCACCCCTACATCCTTGTAGTTATATGAGAAGATCTCAAACCAATCAATACATTATATTTAGTCTCCAAAGACCCAAAATATGATTTATATCAAATAGAAGTTTTGGAAATAAACTTAAGCAATGTTTAGATTTAAAATAGATGAATTCAATCACTTAGCATAATATGATCCGGCCTATAAGATCCATGGTCTCTCACCGAATACAAATTTGTTTAAAATGACAAAATACACAAGGTTTATTAACACTATTTTAAATATGTTTTCAATAAATTTGCATAATTCAAATAAAGGTACACCCTAGGGTCACGTAAAGATGCTTAAAAGCACCTTATATTCCATCTCCAAAGCCCTTGAAACAACGTCATGACCCTTAATAAGAATTTTTAAAATGGGTGTTTAGAGTCAAATACGATAGTACCAATCATTCTTACTTTCCTAAGGCCTAAATAGCCTTATAAGCACATTCATATTTCACGGCCAACCAACACATTTGCATTCATTGCTTACGGCCTTCCTGTAATATAAATCATGGCATGCACAGTATAATCTTTACACAGCATCCAATAGATTACCAAATTTACCAAAACTGTGCAGTAGTTCATGTCTTTGGCAACAGCATTAAACATGGCAAAGGGCTTATGTGGTCTTGAAATAGAATAGAATGAAAAGGAAAAGATTTCAGAGACCAAAATTTGTGATTAATTCACCGAGTGTCTTTCTCAATTGTTCCTATGAAGAACGAGTCTGAAACCTACTCAATATCACTGCTTCACTTCTTAGATTTCTTAGCTGGCCTGCAGTAAAATTATTTACAAAAAACATTAAAAATTGATAAAGAACTTGATTTAAAAATTAAATTAGGACATAGTAACCAAGGTTTACGTACTCTGCTGGCTTTGGAGCTGCCGCTACAGGTGCTGGAGCTGATGCTTTCTCTACAGGTCCCTGTAAATAGTACTAAATGAGAACTTCGGAAAGTAAAATTTTGACAAATATCATTGATTTTGTTACTACTACCTCACAGGTTACACTTTCAGAACATTGGGTACACATGAAACTATCAACAGATTTCACTAGGCAACCCTAAATAAAAGGACATTCCCATGCACTTTACCATCAACCAACTTAAGGAAATATTATAAATGTAAACATTACAGACAGACAAGTTTATTGACTACATACAATCACATCAATTTCAGAAGGAGAAAGAAATATGCAAACAAATGCTCTGCCAGCTGAATAAGCTGCTTGCCAAACAAACAATAGAAGCCTTAGAAAACAAATTAAATAATTGAGTGCTTGGGTTTTGGGGGGTGGAGAGAGAGAGTTTTATGACAAAGATGATCTCACCAGAGCATCACGTTCATCTTTCCTAGCAGCCTTTCTCTCCCTGCTAGCCTTGCTCTTGGCACGCCTAGCCTCAAACTGATCAGAAAGTGTCTTTTCTCTAGCCTTTTCAGCCTTTGTCTTGTGGATGCTCTCCATCAGCACTCGTTTGTTCTTGAAAACATTACCCTTAACCTTCATATACATATCGTGATACATGTGCTTGTCAATTTTCTTAGACTCTCTGTATTTGCGAAGCAAGCGCCTTAATACACGCATTCTCCTCATCCAGAGAACTTTTGTAGGCAACCTAGCCTCCCTAGTACCCTTGCGTTTACCTGTGGTCAATTTTAAAGAATAGCATAATTGTCATAGAAAACCGAGATAAAAAACTGGTGTATCATCATTATTATGTAAGATCAGTCCCCATCTGCTTACTGATTTGTCTGGAAAATAACCAAGAGGCACAAGTCAACAACTGAGTTTATGAGCACATCAAACAAGTTTCAGAAGCTTTCAAAATTGTAGCATTAAGGACTTATTTCTTTACAAAGATACCAGAAGTATCACCTATACATTACCAACTAAAACTCACATTTCACAAACACATCATGATGAGTTCCTTATTCATAAATACTTCAACAGAGACGCTTGGAAAAACAAGAGGCCGCAGTATAAAGTCAGAGTTAGAGTTTAAAAGGCAGAAATCAGATACTCCATATAAGAGTAACCATGATGGTCATGAAGATTACATACCATAGCCAGAATGACGCCCTTTTCTCTTTGCTTCTTTCATTCTACGTGCACGGGAACGAGAATGGATGTTTGATGGCTTCTTGATGATAAATCCATCTTTGACTAGCTTCCTTATGTTTTGCCCTGAAAAAAAATCAGCCAAGTTAATTACAGCTAATGTATGCAACATATCACACAAGAATATTTAGTCAAAGCTAAAAATAAACCCAATTAAGAGCAACATTCATCAAGAATATGCTTGTACAACTCAAAATTAATAAAACTTCATCCACAACATCCACCAACTTAAAAAGACAATATTATCCTAAACAGCTTTTAAACTACCCTCAATCCTCAAACCAATGCAACATCCATCAAGAATATGCTTGAAAGACTAAAAAATAATAGGATCCAGTACAACAAATTCAAGAACAATAGTAGTTATAAGCCAACAATATAACAGCATTTATAACAAAACTAAGTGACCTATAATTAATGAAAAAGAAACAAAAACTGGAAAACACTGACAATTCTCTCGATGTTAACTAGCAATAATGTCATCCAGTTACATTGGAGCACATGTCCATAGCCAGAGAGATTGCTCAAGCAGAAAGGATAACTCATTATACGCACAGTATCATCTCAGAAATCACACTTTAAAAACGATTTCAAGAATAATTAAGTGCGGAGAATATACATTAGATCAAATAACTCCCCTCCCCTCCCCTCCCCCAAACCCAATCTCACCTCCCCTTTACAAACAAAAGCTACAATAATGGCATGCTACATATAAAACTACCATAGTATATCAGAAACTAAATCTTCAGAAAGACAAACAGTTTCGCGACCCTCTTCAGACCAAACCTTAGTAATGGAAGCAGCAGAAAGATAGACAACAATTTCGCTGATGTTCACAAGCAAAAATGTTTACCAATAACATTAGAACACATCCCCATACCACTAACATTAGAACAAATCCCCATTGCCCAAAGCTATGATTCAAGCACAGAGGACAAATTGCACAGCGTGCATTTGAAAACCATACATTGAAAACGATTCCAAGGATATTCAAATCCAGAAATTGAGTAGAACGCACTTAGAATAGCCAACTATATGAGAGCTACATCCAAATATCCAATCACATAAAACACCACCCCCCCACCACCACCCCCCAAAAAAAAGTCTTGACATTAGTGTGCTACACAAAGCATACATAACTAGTATCAAGTAACACAGACGGAAGTAAACAAATATAAAAAGAAATTGTTTCCAACGCTATAACAGTGTCAATTACTACTTTCAAGTTTCAAGTAATCACAGCTCCAAGTAACACAAAAAAAAAGGCTAATGATAATACACTGCCTTCAATCTTAACGTCCCAAGTACGACACTAAGGACACACGATTGATGTGGAAAGCAAGAAACTTTTGAGGTCTAGAAAGTATGTATTATCTCTCCAAAATAAGAGCCAGCCTCCATCCCAATCACAATTCACAAATATTTAGGAGGAGAAAGCTTCTTAAACGCAGATAAATTCAATTTATGCACAGATAAAATCCTCGAAATCACAGAACGATTCCCAGGAAGAACTATGTGCGATACACTAAACCCTAACTCTCCTCCCCACAAAATTTCAACCCCCAAATCATACTTGAAACCAAACCCCATTTCCAATGGGAACCCTTTCATCCTTCATTCAACCTCGAAACCAACAAAGTAACTCAAACACCCATTCTAAATCAAAGACTTGTGCTACAAGTTTCTAGCAACAAACCAACATTATAGATTCGAAAATTAGATAGAGAGAGGAGAGGGAGTTGGAGTTACGAGAGTTGGCCATGGAAATCTCATTGGTTTCATTGGGGTCAAGCCAAGTCTTCTTCTTGCCGCACTTGAGGACGCTTGCGGCGAGCCGCTTCTGCAGCTTCAACGACACCATATCTCTAACTTTCAGCCACACACTGAAATGGAGCGGCGGGAGTTGAGGTTTTGAGGGTCGGGTGCTTTCGCTTGTTTTAACGCCAAATGCAGCGAAACCCTAATACTGGGAGTAGACTGTAGAGGTTGGAATGTTGGGCCCTTTGTCACTTCGGTTTTCTAATGTGGGCTTTGGATTTTTTTTTTCTAAAACAAAAATCAAAGGATTTTCAGGTTGTGATTATTATATATATCCAAGTTAATCTCCATATAAAATTTAAGTACGAAATTTATCTGATTTAGGTATTACTGAGTACACATTTACAATTCATAATCTTAAGCAAAGTGTGAAATTACACGTGACTAACTTGACAAAACTCACCCGATTTGAATGAAAGGTCCATAGTTTGAGATCGACTTCCTTTCTTTTGATAAGTAAATAAAAAAAAAAAGTTACTAGCACGAATCCCTTTGATTCGAATACAACCCAACTTAATACCAAATAAAATGACATTTTTAAATTTATAGATCAATGGAAAATATATCCACGAGTATATACAAGAAAAACTCAGATGGACAATGATTTTGCCGAACTTATTCGCCGTCAAACGAAATCAGCTTGATGCGCTACTACAATGTCATCCCTTTTACCGTAATATCAAACTATAACACTGATAGTAGCACTGCCTCCCATGTCACTGACTCACCAACAATATTTTCAAGAAAAAAAAAGTTGCAACTTCTGATAAACGAAAAATCAACAACGGATTCCATGTCTATATTATCAAAACAATACCTTTGTCGTATGCCTTCTACTTTTTACCGAATTGAATTGTTGGTCGGTTGTGCCAATTGAAAAAGAAGAAGATTAAGTACTTTTTTTTAAAGATGTTTAAGAGATGGTAAATTTGTACTCTATATTAGTTGTTATATTTGACTTTTTACGGTCTCCAATACACAGTTTAAAATGTTTTTTCCTCTAAAATCATAAGATAAAAAACTATAAAAAAATTCATATTTTAAAAATTTACATCGAGACACATCCAACAAGATCACACTTGAATATATTATTTGTTATAACATAATTAGAATTTATGGTCAAAGTTTATAAATTTTGACTCCGAAAATGGAAATGTTTCAAATAAAAAAGACAGAGGGAGTAATTGAATATTGACATAGTTGTTGTGATCTATCATTAGATTTTCTTACGTAACTCTATTAAAGAGGGATGATAAAAAGTCGTTCCACTATTTATTTAAAAAAATATATATATGAAATTGAGATATCGTTATAAACTAAGAACTAACAATTAAGTATATAAGATCTTTGTCAAATTATGCATTGTTTATTACATATTTACAAATAAGAAGTTAGATGATTATGAGAACTAACTTTAGACATGTTCTTAGTAACATTTATTCTCCTTTGTGTCTGCCTTTATTTCTCATCTTCCATTCTGCAGTTGTTTCAGCTTGCGATATTCCAACATCTGTAGAACATACTGGTAAGTTAATCCATATGTATTCAACTTTCTAATACCCAAATCCATCATGAATTCATGCATTCTTTTTTCCCCTTACATTTATTGGATATATTGGATGGCATTAAAAACTTTAATTAAGATGATTAAGTGCATGAATGAAGTCAGTGGCGAATATGGCTTATATCCTGATAGGTCAAAGTCTCACTATTCGGCCCAAAATAAATTTTGGATATATTTTCTAGTATTATTATTTTATTTTTAGCAAAAAAAATTAATTATATATGTTTGATTATTGATTGTAACTCACCATACGGAAAATCCTGGATCTGCCACTGCATGCGGTCCAAACCAACCAGCCAATTAGTCTATGGTCAGCCCTGACTAGTAGTACCAGACTACTAGTCTATAAAACTACACCACCACCTTTGAAATTCAAAGAAAAATATCAAACTCGATCAAATGGTTAACTGTTAACCCAATCCAGGTCCTAAGAGATCTTACGCTAAAGATTAGTGGGGTTTGATCATTCAGCCGTTTGGGAGATGTGCAGCCTTAATATGGAGTCAAATTTAGCTCTTGGTTTAGCGATGTAATTAACCCCAATATAATATGTAGTATGTTGCCATTGCCAAGTTTGACTTTGACATGGGAGTCCTCACTCAATCACATACCACACTTTGATCGATCATTTTCCCCTACTAAATCCTGGATCAATATGATCATAATATCATCTCCGCTTTCCATTTATCTCCGTTACGTAATTTTCTGAAAATGGTTGAAAAGAAACCCCGGCCCCTAACCAAAATGATTTGTGCATCACGCAGGGAGGAAAGGACGACACAACAACGGTTGAAATTGTTTGCTCAATTTGTCGTCGGAGTCCTCCATGCGGAACGCCAAGCCCAAGCCCGCCACCATCATTAGAGAAAGGTGCTTTTGAGGAGTGAAAGGCAATCTTCACCTATATATAAAAGGAGTGAAAGGCTCGGAACTTTGATATGGGCACGTGTAAGTTGTAAAGTAACGCTTACAGAGAGCTAATTTAAGTTGTTCTTTTGAAATGCCTTTACCTTTACCTGCAAGCCTAGGAAGAAGGGGTTTGCGGAGGCTGCGGCCTTCACCACAAGACAACCCGCAACAATGCGAGCCCCGTGCTAGTTAGAATAGGTACATTTTCTTGCCTCTACAAGGGTGGTCAGACCATTTCTAGCCCGGTGATCATTATCGATCCTAACCAGATTATTAAAGTTGCATAGATTGTACAGTAATACTCTAATTACTAATAGAGCTAATACTGTGTTATGGATGTCAACTAGCTTAGTTGATTAAAGTATTGTTAGGTGGTATCCAAAACTTGGGATTAAATCCCGTCTACATCAGTTGTTACCTACCTTTTGCAGCTTCCTTTACATCAAAAAACTAATAGTACTATCCTTTTCTATTTTTGTGCTTATGAGTTTTGGTCACTTCTCAAAAAAGCGGTAATCAAAACTGAAGTACGATGTAAAGTTTTAGAGGGTTTCCAGTTGATCTTATGTAGCTGCTTTTTATAGAGTTTGTAAATTTAGGGGTATACGTTGAAATGAGGATACATAAGCTACTCCTTTCATAACCTGACAAGCTTTTGGAGCTTCGTTGTTGTTTGTGATGTGATTATACTTTATTTTTATTCTATTTCTTAAGAAACTATGAAATGTGAAGTATAACATAATTATATTGTATGAATACATTCACCAATGAATTGAAATTGATGATTAACAAGATCGATCCACAGTTTGTTACTATAGAACTTTCAATCTTTAGGACCTATCAACTACATTTTATACTCCATATTTCATATTTATTTCGAAAAATATTTGTGTTAATTAATTTAACTAGTTATTAGGGTATAGAGAAGTGGTATGATAGAATAATCCTTATCTAAAAATCTATCTTAAACGATTTATTTGTGTAAAGAGAAGTGATATGATAGAGCAATCCTTATCGTGCATGCCAGATATTATGTGTCCATAATTCTATGTTGTCGCCCACAATTCTTGAAAATCTTGTACCATTTATGCCTCCCCCTAAAACCTTGTAGGTTGTAGTTGTTGAATGTTGCATCGTGTACATACATGTGAAATGTAGATCTCTTTAAATAGGAGGGGCTCATTAAGGATCCTTAATCGACTGGTTTGTAAAAAAAGTTTAATCAATCATGAGCTTAATTAAGTCAGTCTTTTAAAGGGTCATGTTTTATTAGTTCTTTAATGGGTCAAGTCGGGTTAATAATAGGTCAATAGTTTTTAAGGCTTTTAAACATTATTAGGTAATGAATTATTTCCTTTTACTTGTCAATGGTCCACTGCCAAAGGATTAGATGTGATACTGACAAACTTTTACCCTCTATAGATAAAAACTATATTATCTTTGTACGATCTTATCTGACTCGGCCCGTTTTATATTTTCTTTGGCTCAACCCAATTCGGCCCGTTTTGCATTTTTTGTCCGGTCCAATTCGACACGTTTAGCATGTGACTCATCCCGATCCTGATCCGACCCAATGCATATGTCTAGTGAAATGGAGTATGCGAATTGTCTTACATAGGAAATCAAAAGATAAACCGAAAGAATGTAATCATATGTGGTAAAATTGGTGAACTTTTTATGAATGAAGAATCCTCGGCCTTTATTAGAGTTATATCTCAATAACTAGTTAACTACTATTCTTTTTTCTTCCATGTGACAAAAAATAAAAAAATAACTCATATGTGAGTTTCCACCCTCTTTTTTTTTTTTTTTTTTTTTGAAAGGAGGTGAGTTTTCACTTAAAAATTCTATGGAATTTTAAACTCTATGATAAAATAAGGAGTAAAAAACTTCGAGTTACTTGTTATTTACGTTAGTTAATAATGTTTATACCTTTGATTATTAAGTATATTCATCAAAATATATAAAGCATATAGAGTACGTAATTCATATTTAACTCTGTAAGTCAGTAGTTCTAACTTGTACAGGATCAGGCTTAATTAGCATTTTCTTCGGACTACATACCTTTTTATTAGTGCACAGCAAATTATATATCACCGTATTCCTCACTTACATCAAAAGAAATTAAAATACGTGAGATGGGACAATTGCATGCACAAAGACTAAATTTTCAAACTTGACAATTACATGCACAGCCACAGGGACTAAATTTTCAAACTTAATCACAAGGACAGTTTTTTCAAAGTTTGCGTTATTTTTTGTTCTTTGTGCAGACTTTTCCATATGCAGTTCTTTGTATATAAATGTATGTGAACTAACCATCCATCTTTATAAAATAGAGAAGTCATATACAACTCTCCATCAGTCTCCCTTTACTTTGTTGGCGAACTCGATCGATAAGATGGCGTATCCAAGAGCTCTCCTCTGTGTTGCCCTTTTATTTCTCGTCTTCCATTCTGTAGTTGTTTCAGCTCGCGATATTCCAAAATCTGTAGAACACACTGGTAAGTTACTCCATATGTATTCAACTTTCTAATACCATAAGCCATCATGCATTATTTTTTTACCCTATCATTTATTGGATATTTGGGTGGCATGCATTAAAATCTTTAATCAAGATGATTAAGTGGATGCAGTCCGAACCAACCAGCCAATTAGTCTATGGTCAGCCACTCAGCCCTGTCTGGTACTACCAGACTACTAGTCTATGAAACTACACCATGACCCCCACCTTTGAAATTCAAAGAAAAACATCAAAATCGATCAAATGGCTAGCTATTTAGGGCAATTAGAAATGTAATTATCCGCTTTCCATTTATCTCCGTTACGTAATTTTCTAAAAAATGGTTGAAAAGAAAACCCCTCACCAAAATGATTTGTTACGCAGGAGGGAAGGACGACACAACGGTTGAAATTGTTTGCCCAATTTGTCGTCGGTGTCCTCCATGCGGAACGCCAAGGCCAAGCCCGCCACCATCATTAGAGAAAGGTGCTTATGAGGAGCAAAAGGATGGTCGTGGCGGATACTGTAAACATGGTCGTTGCTAAGTGATTTGATGTCCTAGAATACGGCATAAAATAAATATAAAATACTTATATAGTCATTCTCTGTATTATTGATTACCCCAAGCTCTGCTACTGATTCTATGTTATGAGACTATTTACACTATTTACGCGATTTACCAGCATAAAGTACTGTACTTCATAATTGGAGAAATTTTTTCATAAGAAATCATGTTCTTTTACAACTCAATTATAAAGTTTACTAAACGGACATCTCGAGAAAATTTATAAATTATTTCATAAAATGTCTATTGTTATGGCACATGACAATCACTTATTTTCAATATAACACGGATTGATGATTGCACGCGCATGACTACATAAGGATGATAAAGGGAGGATTAGGAATTAATTATAATAATAACTTTTAAAAGTATTCTTCTCTAGAAATATTATAGTAAATAAAAATAAAGAACTCCTACTTGGCCAACTTTTTGACAGAAATCTGTAGCATCCCATTCTGATAGAAGAGTTCCAAAATGGCACCAACTTTAAGTCCTCTGAATTTGACGTAATCGGGCCAATTTTTTAGACCCAGGCAGAAATACGTCGGGTCATCTCCAAGTTCCAAGTACATTTTCTTCTCAAAATAATGAGTTTTTGGCTCGTAAAAACTCACTAAGCTAGTATCTATTTGGGTTGAAACTATACAAGGATAAATGTGACTACCAAAGTCACGTCCAGGAATTTTTAGCATCTCACTCCCATCATATTTTACCTCAACGCTCATAGTGTGGTTTGGTATTTTGAGAGATCAGTTTAAGTTTTAGGTGTTGTGCTTTCTTGTCAATAGAAATTACAGAGTAACTTTCATTTACATGAGAACATTATAAGGTTTATCAAGAAAGTATATGGTATTTATAGTAAAATTAATATATAATCATATAACTATACTAAAATACTACACTAGAATCATACATTATACAAGTTGTTTCCATATAAACAAAAATTTGCCCCTTCTCCAACTTCTAAATAACAATAAAATCGTGGAATATCTATTGTAGTTAATACGAATTTAGAATCAAATACTTCGTGTATTTGGTTTAGATTTATCACTTTAGCATTTACATAAATATATGGAAAAGTTCATAAAAGAAGGCAAGAATAGTTAATAATCTTCCCCTTATATATATATATATATATATATATATATCCTTAAGATATTGTGTATTTTCTGTTTTCTTTTATTTTTCCTGCTTGGAATCGGAGGAGGAACTATTATAATATTTAATATTCTGTATTAATTAATTTCATTATTTAACAAGATAAAGAAATATTAATTGAGATTCCCTCTCCCACTCTTCATCAGAAATAATTAAAAAATTTAAAGAAAAATGAGGAAATTAAATTTGAATTCTTTAGTTACATGAAATATATAATTATGAGTATTAATGAATTCTCAAAAATAAACATTGCTAAGAAAAAAATAGTGTATAAATTAATTTATTAAAGAAAATGGGTAATTAATGGTAAAAAAGGGACAAGGAATTCATATTAAAATTAAATTGAGGGTGTTTAAGAAAAAAAATAGGATATAAAAGAAATGATTTAAAATAGAAAAAAAATATGAAATTTCTCAATAAAAAAATAAGAAGAATAAAAAAGAGTTTGTGACGCTGCCATAGTTAGGTAAGAGTATTCTTTCTTACCTTTCTCATCGAGAAGGAAAATTTCTCTACCCTAATAGAAAAGGGTGAGAGCGAAATTCTAATAAACAAAATATAATGTTTTTGAAATAATATTTACTAGTCAACACTCAACAAACAATGTCCTGAGTCCTGACTCCTGACTAGCTACTTTTCTTTATAAATTTATATCACTTCTACACAAAATATTTATTTTAATCGGAGATCGATTTATATTAATAAATGTATGTATATTTTTTCATTTTGTTACTTCATATTTTAGGGTGCTTCTTTTATTGATGATTATCTAAATGGTCTTTATAGTTTGACTTGATTTATGGGATATATAATTTTTGTATAATAAAAATGCACATATTATTAGTAGCTAAATTATGATAATATGTTTTTTTTTTGCTTTTCCAAATGTTAAACAGTACAAGTATGGATGATCAAAAGAAGTTATAGAGGTTCGATCGGGCTGGATTTGACCCATGATATATTGAGAATAAAGTGGTCAACTTGAATCTAATCGGGTCAGGTAGAATTCGGGATTTAGAGTCCATTTAGTTCGAGTCCAAGTTCATCATCTTAAGGATAGTGATGTCTTCGCATAAATTTAAGCTTTGTGTAAATTTTTTTTTATAAAAAGAGTCGCAAATGACAAGACAATAATTAATGTAGACGGGATTTGATCTTTTAACCAACTAACCTAATTGACGTACACATTCATTGTGCAATTGTGTTGCATACATTTAGTCCTAGTTCATTATGTCTTGTTTTGTTTTAATAATTTGACCAAATTTGTTGAAAAGATTAACTAAGCGTTTCTGATGGAATATTAGCGGAATAAATAATACATGGGTCCATCATTTAAAAAATTACCAATTTGTTTAAGAAAACATCCTCAATCTGATATACCATTAAATCAAAATCAATAAAATAAAAAAAATAAAAAATATTGATGAAAAAGACACTAAAAAATGAACCCTCAGCTAGTAAATAGTAAAATAATCGATCATTGGTAGATCAGAATTAGCATGGTATATATTCACCATTGGGGTATAGATTATGTAATGAATTCAGTAAAAAGTATAATAAAATGAAAAGAATTGTAAGATCAATAAGAAAACTTAAAGAAAAAGGTCATATAAATGTTGGAGTAGAACCAATTCCCTGATGTCACAAAAAGAAATATCATAATTTAATGAGCTGGGATTACCTATATAACAATGCCTATATTCTCTATTTTTTTGTGATTTGATTGGATTTTTCGGTGTTTGTTTGATCAAATTCACATGGTTTATCCTACATTATTAATGCTTTACTCGAATTTCTCGGGTTTTGCTCATTTTTTTTAAACCTATTTCATTGATTTCTTTGTTGTTTTTTAGATTAGTTGAGTAATGTTGACTAATTTTGCGAGAATTGTATTATTTAAATGAAGGTATAGATGACAATTCAATTCGAATTTGAATCGAGTCCGATCCGATCTGATTCGAATGAAAAGTCCAATCCAAACCTATTTAAAAAAAATTTGACTTCGAATCTGATAAAAACTCCGATTTCGAATAGGAGATGGGTCAGATTCGGATATTGTATTACATCCGACTCGAATATGATATGAGTCTGGTTCGAATGGTTAGTGTCAAGGCTGAATAAGGTCAAACTCTTGCACTAATAGTATTATGCTTGTATTGTATAATTTTTTTAATTTACTTTATATATTATAAATGAATTATAGTATTAGTAATAAAATTGACAAAAAAATATAGGTAAGAAAAGTGCAAATTTTAAAATAGATTAAATTTCAGGTCGTGATGGAGGTTTGACGGATTAGATTGGATCAGGGAGGCTCAAAATTCCTAATCAGTCGGAGTCCGCGAATTTAGATCCTAACTACATTAAGTTTTCGCAAACTTGTCGGATTGGATTCGGATTTTGTTGGGTTTGATTCGGCTCTGATCCATTGTCATTCCTAAATGGAGGATGGACGTAGGAAGGTTATGCTATTGTTTGTAATCAACCTCACTATGAACCATGAACACTATTCTTTTCTTTTTATTTCTCCATGTTTACTCAAAAAATTTTAACACTATTTTCTCAAATATAATTATAACTAGTACGTTTTGTGTCCGCGATTATCGATTGTGATAATTTGGAAGTCTCTAAAAAAATTAGAAAATTGATATTTGACTTATATACATATTTTAATTATTTTTGTTACGAGTCAATATATCTCATTGTATTGTATGAAGAGAATTATTGAATTGCATTGGATAGTAATATCATTCATACTTAGTCAATGGTTCGATTAAAGTATCAAATGTGTATCCGAGTGCACCTTTTTGTAAATTTTGTCTAAGACGTAATTTTACTAGATTTATTTAATTATTGCAGAATTACTTTAGTTTTAATAAAATAAGTAAAAATAAATTAAAAAGAAGGAAGCCTTAATTCATACTCTTCCTACAAACAAAGTTGTATATCCCACATACATTAACAATACTATTTAATTAAAGACAACGGAATGCTTATTATAACAAATTGTACATTTTGTAAAGAAGGAAACACTAATCTTTGGGGCATATGTTTAAAAAAAAAAAAAAAAAAAAACCTTTGGGGCTTATTTTACTAAAAGAATGAATATTTATGCGGTTTCCTTGTTGGCTGACATTGTATGATTAAATCCAACTTTTCCCAAACCTCACCTTCACCACAAGATCTAGTATTTTACTGCAAGACACGTGTCTAAACAACACTTGCTTATTTTTTTTTGAAATAGTATAAAGAAAATGTACATAAAATATACTAATCAATAATGGCTCCACATTCATTTGCTCTTAGCTTACTAATCTTATGAAAATCTCATCGTTCTTTAAGCAATTGCAAGTTTAGGTGAATTTAATTGGCATGTAAAGACATCGCATGTTACAAACGATCTCCATTGTACTTCCATATTCCAGGGGTCCTTCCTGCTTATAATATTTGTGCATGCAATGCATTAAGTTATAACAAATCGATACGGTATATATACAATCTATAATCGTACTTCAATCGTATTTAGTTCAAGAAATAAGTTGTACTCCGTAATAAAAACTTCATTGTTAAGAGGATGACCTGAACACGATCGGATTTTTCGAAAATCAATATCTCAATCGATCGAAATCTATGAGGAGACTTGACATTTTGAAGCCAATGCATGTAAAGATTATGGCTATGATGATTGGATTGATGTGTGTCGAGTGTCTAGCTCGCATGTCTTGGGGGTTTTAATTTTTACGAGTTGTAGTGTAACACGACCCACTTCCCTCAAGAACCAGTACAATGTATACACAATAGCGTGGCAGGAGCCATGGGGTATACTATTTTGGCTTAATATATCATACAACTATGAACTTATAAAGGTGAAAAATCACGAGTCATGGAGATGACCAGGCTAATCATATTTGCAAATATATAGACGTAATACACGCAACTCCAAGTCCTAAAGTGCCGCATTTGAGTAATGGAAAAATCATGATGAGACTTGCGTGCTACTCATTGCTCTTTTGGGGAAGTTGGTTTCATTTAAAGTCCAGTTACCCATTTCTCCGACTTTGCCTCAATTCCCCACTTTGATAGGACATCACTTATTCTATACTTAATAATTCGACATGCCACGATTAATTGGGGATAATAGACCAGCTAAATCTTGTCGGCATCATAGCAGTAACACAACCAATATATAATTTGAGTAATATGACCCCTTCACTATTGTATCGGATATTGGCATGCCTGGAAATTGCTATGTACTCTCGGGACTAAATGAAGCCTTTTTTTTTTTTTTTTTTTAACTCAATAATTTTTAGTACTTTATTAATAGTGGATTTTTAATCTAGTGGCTAGTTAGAGCGAATGAGTTGGATTTAAAACGGCCCTAATTTCACAAAAATCTCCCTCTAGAAAATCTAAAATATGGATCGGCCCAACTTAGAAATGTAAAGTACAGGTAGAGTGGTGCACCATAAAAAACACACATGAGTCAGTCACATTTCAATTTCACATGAGTTGTAATAGTGAAGAGGCCCATTTGAAAATTGAAAGGGGAGGACAGTAAAGAAGATTAGAAGAGGCGTGGAAATGTGGAATCATCATAATATTCCAATTAGTTCTAGTGATTCCGTCAGTGGCCAGCCTTAAAAAAAAAAAAAAAAACTCCACTTTTATACGTCTTATTCAACAATCAACACAACTATATGATATATTCCTTGTTTTCTTGTTGAAATATGCCCAGTGCCCCCCCATTCCCTTGTTCTATATCACATAATTACCAGGCCATCACCATCCACCGCTCCTCCTCCTCCCTCCACATCTCCCACTCTGCCCCTCTGTCTTTCATTCAATGTCGGACACCAATGGTAGCAATTCAGAGTACCCTTCTACAAGAAGCCTCAGCAGCAGCCTAGTTTCTGAAGAAGAAACTTTCCCTGTCAGCTTAGATCTGGTGTCTGCTGCACGACGCAACCTCAGGTTCCTCCGCTACGTCGCTGATTCTGACTGGCTCCACCACCCCCCTACTCTCCTTCAAGCCATTCGCAGGTTTGATTAGTCTTTCCGAGCATCTTAAATTAATATACCGTGACAATTATTCTGAGATGGAGTTATATTATATAAAAACCATAATAATGCATAGTCTACGTAATCAAGGGTTTTTCATTTGTTACCCTAAGCTACCCATATTATGCACCGTTGAAGATAAATGTGATGTACACGCAATTTTATTGGAATTGCAACCAAGACAACATCAACATACCCATTATAAAACATTATCAGTTATGTATTACCACTGGATCATATTGTATATACTAAGATGTTCTGTTTTGGCTGGATATGCCCACTATTACACTATTGATGTATTTATTTTTGTTTGACTAGCTATTGATGCATTTATTGGTTACTTTTTTTTTTTTTTTTAAAGTAGTGTTGACATAACTCGATTCATTCTTTTTAGCCCAATCTTTACTTACTAAACCATTATAAAAAAAAATATATATATTCAATGTAAACTTTTAAAATATTAAATTTTTATAATTTTTTGTATGATGAAAATACTTAAGTCAAAAATGTAAAAAATTAAATAAAATAAAAAGTTAGAAACGGGGGTTATTAAGCTACAAGTGTATGGTTCTATCAATCACTTTGAACATGATATTGTTTTTATTGTGTGGAAGAAATATCTTAATGTACAATTGTCATACATGACACTGTTGTCAAAATTAATTGATTAAGGTCGTCTTCTCTATAATTATTTAAAATCTTAAATCATTTTCAGTGAAATTAAGTTTTGATAAAATTTTAATCAGTAAAAGTCATATCATTAAAATTCGTGAATAATATACAGCGTGTTTTATTTTTGAAGGGAAGTTATTTTGTACATGTAATTATATGTTCATACTAACTACTAAGTTGGTTGAAGTCTGGGGCAAAAGCATCGACTTCTTGAACTTGGTTGGGACTAAATTTTATTCTTTGTCACTCACTTTATGATTAGCGGATTTAGTCTTCTTGCTTAATTAGTAGTATGTCAGATCATTGTTTTTTTGGACTGACAGATACGAGGAGCTGTGGATGCCGTTGATATCTGATCAAAGGGTTGACGAGGACAATAGGCCACCCATGATTCTCCCTCCCTTTGATATTGAATGGGTTTGGTACTGCCACACTCTTAACCCGGTAACTAGATCTCTACATAGTTGGATTTGAACCAAGATTCCGATTACTGTCTTCCATATTTTAAAATGCAAAAGACTAAATTTTGGGACAGGTCCACTATAGAGAGTACTGCATAAAGAGGTTCTCAAAGGTGGTTGGGAGGGCGGCGATTTTCGACGAGGAGAACGAGGAGTACGCTTTTAATATGTGTAGGGAAATATGGAAAAAGAGGTACCCAAATGAGGCATTTGAGAATGAGGTGGAATCTGAAGTGTGTTTGGAAGAAGAGAAAACAAGTGGCAATGAGGAGACATTGATGGGTGAGATGAGGAAGCAATCAACTGTATTTGACAAATATTTTAGGGAGCCTTACATGGGAGAAATAGTGTACTTGATTGCAGCAAAGAGGAGATACAAGAAATTCTTACAGTTGGTGGTGATGCAACAAAGTGACACTGATGGTGATGGGTGTTCTTGTGTTTTGGTCCCTACTGTTGATATCTTCCTCATGTGGCTCACCCATCAGGTTAGTGGCTACATTTTAGGGTCCACTTCTTTTGTTGTTTTATGTATGAGTTCGATGCACCAGAATTTGGCAACGTGTTACATTCTTTTGGTCTAATAAACTATGCTAGAAATAAAAGACATGTTCATTGGGCAATGGTCATTGAAACGAAGGATGTGTTCATTGGGCAAATGGTCAGTGAAGTTTTGTAAATATTCAGTGAAGTTTAGTAAATGGTCAGTGAAATTGTTTCGGGTGCACGATGCGCATCGTGCACCCGGGTGCAGGATCTTATTTGCGGAATTTTGATGGGGTTTGGATTTAAGTTATCAGAATTAGGAATTTTTTGACTTTTGTTATAGTGAAAGAGTTCTTAGGATTATGGGTTCTGATCGTGAATCAAATGACCTTACGTGCTACTCAGTATACAAAATATTCAAAAAAATATTTAAGTTGTGACAATTTAAAGATTCTGATGTAAGAAAATGAAAAAATTTCATCAGGATCCTTGATGATCCAATTGATGATGCTGCACATGATTGTGCATTAACTTGAATGATATAATTACTATAATCCTCATTACCTAATTTTAGTGCAATCTTAGTCAAATAATAAGATGAGGATAATTTGGAACCATAGCATTGTATGATCCAAGAAGCTGTATGGTGAACCCTGACATATGCTGCCTGCTTCATTCAGTAAATTTTGTAAGGTGGTCTCACATGAAGTTTGGGTTTCAATTCAGTTTTCATCTGTTCTCTGGTTTTGCTAGCTTTTAGATTTTCACATTGTTGGGGTCTAATAGTTTGTTAATACTTATGATTTATCAGAAAATAATGGCTCTCTAGATTGTGAAAGAGGAAGCCTATATGGTCATTCGTTCTGTAAGATAAAAAATGGCTCATAGATACTATATTCCATATTTTACCTGTTCCAAGTTATTGTTCTATCTAGTTGATAAATTTATATGACCCTACAAAATTGTCTATTCTCATATAATAGCATACAGCCTCTGTAAATAATGCCCCTCATTCATTGCATCTCTTAATATTCATAAAAAACTAAATAAACAGTGTCTTTGGGTTGGAGGGAGCTCTAATTTTCCCTGTTAGAATCACAACCTAGTCAAGAACAAGAAAAAGGGTTTGGTTATTGCGCAAGTTAGTGTTGTCTGTGACTAGGATATACCCATAACATGCATACCTTAAGTCCATAACTACAATTAAGGAGCTACTTTATTGATTGGAGGTTGTTGGAGTGGGGAGTAATATTCATTTTGGATATCTGTTTATTGGATATTGCTGAAGAATGCTTTGAAAATAGTCAAATTGATATATTCTAACGAATCAATAATTATTTGTGGATTTCTGTTCCACATTTTAAAATTGAAAGTTGCAATAAAAAGTGTATTAAAATACCCTAAAACTGTCTGTGGTTTTTCTATAGTCAAGCTCTCATTCATCCCAAATATAATATTTACATGAACTAGAGCTACCCAACGGTATATGCAGCTGACACAAAGCACATGGAAGATGAGCTGCAGTTGAGGGTGGTGGGCCCATGGGATCATTCAGTGAAAGAAGAAGACATAGAGGAAACGAAGGAGCTTTGGGAGGCCTCTTTTGATCAGCCATATGAGAAAGCTGGGGGAAGAGTAGCCGTTGATTTGCAAGGCAGTATTGCTGTCTCGGTTTATTGGATGGTTTCAGACTCTGATGTTAATATTATATACAAGTCATTGCACCCAAGATTCTTACTAGAGGTTAGTTTTTTTGAAAGCTACTTCACTACTTATATGCATGCATTATTTACTGTGAAGGATTGTTTATTAGCAACTTGTTCTAATTAATCAGTTCATTGGATATCATGAGATCATCGAATCTCTAATGAAGTGTACTATGCGTGCTTTGTCATTATTTTCTAATTTCCACGTACAATCGTGTCAGTGTTTTATATTGTACGGTTAGTTAAACAAAAGCTTTTATGAAGTGATCTATTATAGTTTTTCAAGTGGGAAATAAAGTAAGCTGGACAGCTGGCTGTTTTGGCACAGATGGTGATCATTGAAGCTCTATTGAGTACGACAAACGGAAGTTAGGTTTTCTTAAGAACCAGACATACTAGTCAATGATATCCTCAGGGTAGTGTGACCATTTTGCCAACTGATTAATGGCATCTTATGAGACGCCTTGATCTCATGTCTTGGTTTAAAATCAGACAAATCAGTGAAGAAGCCAGTAAATATCTATCAGGGGGCCAAATATGGAAGTATTATGTTGGAAGAACTGTATTGAGTAGACACCAACAAAGTTTTAACTATTAAATGCTTAACAATATCATACAACAGTTGATCCCTGTCCCCTCCCTCTCATACTATACTTTTGTTAAGAGGGGGGGGGGGGGGGGGGGAGCCCTAATCAGCCACTCCCTTGGTTCCACCCATGCATCTTATGCCCATGGTCTTGTAGAATTGTAGGCACATTTTGTAGATGAAGTGAGAAGCTTGCTTCTCTTATGTTCTTTGCTAGCTTATAGTTTAAACAGGTTAGCTGGTGTTGATATCTCTTTGAGATGACTGACTATCTAACTATCTTATAATGAGTGTAGTTCAACTGATTCATGAACATCTTCACAATCTGCATACTGAAGAACTTAAAACTGAACTACCAACTATATAAAAGTGATAATGAACTCAAAGGAGCATCACTTTTCTTGTATCTTTCTCAAAAACTAACCAGGATTGAATGTCTCCGGTGCTCATTTTTGAGACTTCGGAACTAACTAGATTTATAATTTTGGAGATCCAGGTCTGCGTTTTCGTGAGGCTGAGGTCACAGATGGATGCAACACTAGCAGAAAAGGCACGTGAGTTCTTGCGCCTACGAATGTTGAAATGTCACAAAGAATTAAAGCTTGACAAGCCCATTTGGAGTTTCAGTCCAGATTCATGGCAAAAAACATGGCACTTTTATTCTGAGTTTGGCACCAAGGGCATTAGCCTTGAGCTTCGTCATCCAGGGAACCTTTGTTTCTCTGGCACTGGTTTGCTGGACAATGTCTCTTTTTCATGGAATGACTTGCTTCGTGCACCTTCTCTTGCATTTGGAAGTGAAGTTGATCAGAAAATTAGGGTCTTCACCTCAATTACACCTCCTGTTCAGGCGCCTTACCTGTTGAAATGTGTTCCTGATCGTGTGAGTGATGATTCTGGTGCAATGATCTCTGATGTAATACTTAAGCTTAATCAGTATCGTCCCCAGAAAGGAAGATGGTTGTCTCGGACTGTTCTGGATCATGCAGGAAGAGAATGCTTTGTGGTTCGTATAAGGTGAGTCTTGCTTTTCCCTATGGAAGGAGTTGCACCCCATTGTTTTTGTAGTCAACCACTAGTTAGTCACTGAGATTTTATATATTGGAATCTCCTTCATCTTTGGCAACTAGGTTACAGGCTTATTTACACAGAAGGTTTGTTATTTAAATGATCTTATAACACCAAAGAGGTCTGTTATGCTTGTAATTAAGTGAGATTAGCTTATACAGAATACAGAGTAGAAATTGTAATTCTATGCTTGTGCGAATTTGGGTACTTTGTCTCTGATTGGGCTGTGCCAGTTTTATGTAACATGACTGTATCTGCTTAATGATTCTTCACACTATACAGAGTTGGTGGCGGATTTTGGAGAAGAGGGGGTGAGACCCCAGAGATGGTGAAATGGGAAGACCGTATCATTGAGATACGCGAAGGTCCTTGGTCTTATGTGGCAGGCTCTACTATAGGGAGAGCTCCTGGTAAGTATGCCACTGCATCCACGCCGTTTTTAATAAAATGCTTTGGTTGCTGAGTTTACTAGAGTTAAAAGCACTATTAAATTTCTGAGATATCACCAAATTCCTCTGACTAAACAGATTAACAAGCTACATTAGTTTCAATTTATAAATGTTTATACGCTGAACATCCTTGTCTTAACAAATAATGACAGATAAAGTGGTGGGAACAGCAAAGCCTAAAGAGGAATCAAAGGAAAGAACTTCTTGGTACTTCTCAACCGGAGATGAACTGACAGTGGAGTGGGATTCAAAATCTACCATGGAAACACTAAGCCTTACACTTAATACCCAGAATTCCGACTCTTTTGTAAGACTCGAGAATAACCATCCAGAATTTATTCTTGAGCTTACATAGTTTATCATGACATTGGGACATCATTGTGATCTCAATACATTCACCTTTTTCTACAGGTAAAGTTGTTGAAGGGCCGGAAAATGCAATATGAAGTGAGTAAGGAAGAGAGAAAACTACGTAAAACAGAAGACAAAGTAGAAGATGAAGAAGAAGGGTTTGTGACCGTTGTTAGGTTCTCTGATGAGAACCCGAATGGAAAAGCTACTGCTCTTATAAACTGGAAGCTCTTGGCAGTGGAGCTATCACCTGAAGAAGACGCTGTTTTTGTTCTGTTATTGTGCCTTGCATTACTGAGAAGTGTCTCAGAGATGAGAAAGGAAGATGTAGGAGGATTGCTGGTAAGAAGAAGATTGAAAGAGGTCAAGCTTGGGGAGAAAGATTGGGGCTCAGTCATACTTCATCCTTCGTCATGCTCTCCATCTTCACTTCCTTCTCCGCACCTTCAGCCTTGGTTTTGGAATGCCAAGGCTGTACTAGGACACGATCCTGGTGCTGAGCACACTTTGAACCAACCTAGTTTTTCTTTGGCTGAGGGTGGTGAAAAATTGTACAAGAGAGGTATTATCTCATGAAATTACAATACACATTTGATTTTTGTTGGTATTAATAACCTTAACAATCTGATTGTACCATTGCGGAAAAATTGAGGGGATCTCCCATCACGAGCATGGTAGTACATTTGTACATAAAGCTTTGAACTTTGCGTAGTATCCTTTGTGAAAAAAATACTGAAAAATATCTCAAGCTGAAGAAATTACTTCTATGAAATAAGAGATTGGCCAAATCTGTTATAAACTGTTTCCTGTAACATCTTGTGAGACCTTTATGATTTTAGGGCGTCTTATGAGAGTTATGACTATTTTTTTTTTGGCAATCAAAGAAGAATTTAATACCAAAAAGGGTAGGAAATGCAAGTAGCAACAACTGCACGACGAACACCAAAGGAACCCAACAGGATAGGCCTCTTAGCTACATCAGTGCACAACTGCACTGTCTGCACACTACTCTGCCGCTGCGCTCTCCACCTCCTAGGGTGGGATGGAATGACTATCTCTTCACATGCAGCTAGTTACAAAGCAGCAACTCCTTGTCTATACTTAATTCTACAGGTAGCTCTGAAAATCTCCTTGAAAACCTGCTCCTGAGACTTATTTCTGCAATTGAAGATCTTATCATTTCTACACAGCCAGATACAATAAATAGATTCAACAAAAGAGTAAGGATACACTTTAGAGACTCCTTTATTCTTCTTGTTGAATCTGCTTGCCCCTTGTACAGTTGTACGTAGCTCTCTGTAATACGAATTTGAGCTAGTCAGTCCAAATACCAGCAGATTACTTTTTTAGAGGTGACTTTTGTATTCACAATAGTTAGTGTGAGAGGATCTCAGTACCAAGTACTTTTCTAAAGCTATCTAGCTATTGAATTGACCATGCACAACTTCAACTTGATTAAAAATGTCTTGCTGGATGTTTTACAGTCAGGTATGGCCGTATGGAGTATTAACGTTAGATTTGTTTGATTTCAAGACCTCTTCATCGCCAAAAGCAAAGTTCAACCTCGTTAATATGTATAGTTTCAAAATATCAATTTTTGTAATTAACTGGTTTTATGGTGATATTTATACAATGTAATATGTTATTCATAGACCATGGAAATATATTGTAGATTTTATAAAAAAAAAATATTTGTTGTAGCATAACAAATTTAGCTAATGAAAAATAACTAGAAAATATAACAGAAAAAAGAGTTAAAAATGAGAAGAGAATACAATTATAAAAAATTAATAGGAGTAATTGATTTTTAGTTCAACCAAACAACGAAAAATATTTAAATGTAAAATTATTTTCCATGCAGCCAAATAACGGAAAAATTCCATGAAAATGAGTTTTTCACCGTAAAATATTTTTTATGAAAACTATTTTCAATTGAAAACGTTTTACGCCTTACTAAACGGAGCCTTAATGGTCGACTTAAGATGCATCCATGTGAAGTAAGAATTATCGAACATACACTAAACAAAATAGTTTGTAGTTTAAAATGGAAGATTCAGAACACGATATGCGGTTCACCACTACATGTTCTCTCAACGACATAATTATGAACACAAAACCCCTAGGTCGGGTGCATCATGCTCATGGTGAACCCGCTTCAAAAAATTATACATTACGTATATGTAAAATGTACATAGTCAGTTATGTGGAATTCCAGATAACTTACATGTGTACTATATATATTTTTCATATATGTAATGTACATTTTTTTAGAGCGGGTGTACCATACTCATGGTACTGTGCACTGTTCACCCATTAACACAAAACTCCATAAAACTTTGGCTTGTGGACCAAAATCAGATTGATAATTAATATTAGTCGGTCCACTATACCATGGTTTTGTAATAAAATAATTTATCTTTAACAAAAGAAGCTCTTAAGAATGTCAAAGAAAAATGCAGAATATGCATCTAAGCGAGGCAATAACTGATAAGCAAAGCACTGGCTTGATAGGCCGATCACATGAAAACCTCGCCGGTTTATCTTCCTCATGCAGTGATCAAATCTATTGTTTAACTAAAAGTGTAATAAGAGAGCTGTTAAGTGAGTTATATGTTTTTTTTCTCAAAAAATAAAAGTGAGTGACATGTTTCTTTAATAAGAGAGACCTTATTTCCTCATGAAGGGGTCTCTTATATGAACTGGGAGAGCATTACCTAAAATAACGGGTCTCTTTTCTATTGAGGGTACATACAATGTACATTTAATTTATAATAAATGTATATTAAAAATATATCAAAATTGATGTTAGTAAACAATAATATTTTATGTAATGTAAAATATATAAGTACATTTATAACAATGATATGTACATGTAAATTGTGAGTTTGCATACTGTAATTATAATGACAAGGATGTACATCGCATAACTTCGTAATGTACAACTCTCTTATAAGTGATGTACATATTCATATCATATAATGTCAATAATATTTTCTATATACGAGAAACATTGTTGAAACATATTGATTTTATAATGTAATGTTGTGTATGTGTACTGAATAAATTCACATGAAAAATCAACAGAAATTAAATGTGATGAAAATTAAATAAAAAAAATTCAATATATATGTTATTCTTATTATTCCAACGCAAAACAATAGAATGTCAATGCTTCATAATTTATTTTTACAAAGCATTAATGTTGGTTTTGGTGGAAAACTTTAAATTTCTTACATACATTACTATATAGCTTGATGTACATTGCGTTTTAATCCAGGTGCACAATGAGCACTGTACAAGCACTTGTACAATCTAATTTGCGTACATTACACAAGACTTAACTTAATTATGTATAATTTTGTACTATAGGGGACTAAATTGGTGTAGGTTAAATTTGTACTCCATAATAGTAGGAGTAAGACATAATTTATAACTTATACTCTATCCGTCTCGATTTACTTGTTATATTTTTATTTTTGGAGCCAAAGTTTAAAAAAATTGACCATAAATTCTAACAATTAATATATTCAAATGAAATCTTATTGAATGAATTTTAATATAAACTTTTTTTTAATAATAAGTTTTCATAATTTTTTATTTTATAAAATAATAAAAAATTTAAAATTATATCTTAAAACACCGAAAAGTCAAATACAGTGATGAGATGAAGGGGGTAAGTTATTCAAGAGTCTAGAGACAAGTGAAGGTAGGTGCAGGTAGGCCATACGGTCCCATGTGTTACAATTCAAAGCTGATATTTCTAATTCTAGAGAAGGGCATATCAGTATCTATAGAAAATTAATCGCGAGGCCACTTTGATTCACAGAGATAAGTACGGTTTTTCGCACGTTAGTGGGCCCCCCACTCTGATCCCTCAACTGCCGTACGAAACTCATACAGGTTTCGCTCCAACATGGGGAGTTTCTTCATGAAAACGGTGGAGGCTTGTCAGCTTTCTACACTATAATATCCCGTAGGATCTTAATTACCACTCCTCCATCCCTCCTTATGATTAGTCCAACTATAAAAGATGCAGAATAAAACTATGCCTCTCTGACAAAAGTTTGAATTTTAGGTGGAGTAAACTCTAAATTACAAACTAAAAAGAAAATTCTATGAAATATTAGGAGACGGTGGTAATATATGATTGTATTTTTCTAATTTTTATATATTAAAGAGATTTTAAATGTCATATATTAGTATTTTTGCAAACAGATGAAGCAGCAAGTAAGCTTGATTATCGATTACATAATTTTTGTCATTTACGTTTTATGTAATTAACATTTTTATTTTCTATTCTCACGAAAATATATACCCATAGTCGATCTTTTAAATTTGGCAACATTTATAGTATAAACTCAATCATTATTATCTCTAAATTACTTTGTTCAATAGTATTCATAACATAAATTCAAATTATAACCATTTAAAGATATTGATCAGCTAAACATCTAATATATTGTTTTATAACCTTTAAAAAGTAACATAGTAACAAGTAACAGTAATAAACTAATAACTAATAACTAATAACTAATAAAATGGTTGATTGGTAGTTGTTCGCACATCAGTTGGAACTTAAAAGTCATAAAACGCTATAGTTTTGTCAAATAGTCCCAAATTGTACATATAAATGCTAGTATATTAATGACTTTTCAAGGGGTTAAGTACTTATACGTTTGTACTTTTGATGATCCATTAAGCTAGTGCTATTAAACTAGTGCTCCGTACTTCCTATTTTTTTTAACTTACAACATCTTTCAAAATACATTTGTCAACATGATATTAAAAACCATTAATATCCCTAATTATATACATAAAATTTTAATATATTAAAATTATATATTAAGATAAATCTAATAAAATCTTGTATAAAAGTCAAATTTATAAACAGGGAGAAAATCAAAATATTATAAGAAAAAAAAATTCCCAAGGGAAGTACGTGAATTAAAAAATAAAAACCCCAAAAGCAATAAGTCCACAAGCTAGTAATATACGTCATTCACTCATGAAAGATGCAGCCATCCAATGCAAGTTGTCTCATTATTTTAAACAAAATCTTCATCAGTTTTCCAAGTCACCTTCGTTTAAGACCGTGTGATGTTCTCCATACATCTTTCCTGAGTCTTCAACCTTCTCTCCAAACACAAACACAAACACACAAACACAAACACCGGAGTATCTCTCCTCCTCCACAATTTCATCCCTCTTCCATTAATTAGCATCAATCATATTCCCTTAATCTCTTCTTAATCACTTCTTAATCACTTCATTCTTCCTTATTATACATATTATTTTACTTGGTCAAATGACTAGCTCACTATTCCTACACCACCAACAATGCCCTTCCTTGCTCCTCTCCCTCTTAACAGACGACCTCATCGCTCTAGTCTACTCGCACATCCTCGATCCGGCTGACCGCAAGTCATTCCGCCTCACCTGCCGCACCTTTCACCGAGTCGACTCAGTGAGTCAAACCCAGCTCCGCCCGCTCCACCCATCCATCATTCTCTCGTTCGTCTCAAAACTCCCCTCCCTCCACACCCTCGACCTATCCATCTGCCCCCGCGTCGACGACTCCCTCGCCTTCGCCATCATCCCTTTCCTACGCCACCGTTTGACGAGCCTTTCCCTGAGCCGTGCGTCCGGGCTCACACATGTAGGCCTCGAGGCTCTCGCACGTTTGTGCGAGAGACTCGAGATCCTAGACGTGTCGTACTGGTGCAGGAGATTTGGAGATAGGGAGGCCCTTGCCCTATCTTGCGCGAAAGGGTTGAAGGAGCTCAGATTGGATAAGTGCTTAAGCGTTGGTGATGTGGGGTTGGCGCACATTGCAGTAGGATGCGTAAGGTTGGAGAAAGTGAGCTTGAAGTGGTGCCTGGAGATAACTGATCTTGGGATTGGTCTCCTTGCTACCAAGTGCTTGAGAATTAAATTCCTCGACGTCTCTTCCCTCAAGGTTAGTCCTACACTCCTTGTTATTTTTTGTTATTCCAATATATAAGTTCAATTAACAAAGAACAAAAAGATACAGAAGAAGAAAACTTAAAACGATATGACGAGTGAGTTTTGTTATGATTAATCTGACTACGTTGGTGCAGATAACGAGTGCATCGTTGCGCTCGATAGCGACGCTGCGGGAGCTGGAGAGTTTATTTATGGCAGGATGTGGTTTGGTGGATGATTCAGGGTTGCATTCGCTTGGTAACGGCTGCCCTTCACTTAAGGTTAGTACTTATTTAATAGGTAATGTCATAATGTATTAATGTGGTGTCTTCACACATATTCAATTGATGTACTATGTTGACTTAGCTTTTCAAAGATCCATGTCAGGATAAGTAAATATATATTTGATAGGCAGCTCTATTAGTAGGGATTGTTTTCCAACGGAAAACGCATTAAATACATAGAGCATCTTGTCAAGGGATGACTTCTATGAAATATACGCTATAAGTTATTATGGAATATAGGTTTGTTGCGTGTCTACTAATCTGGTAGGGATTCATATAAATCCATGAAATCCTCTTAGGGGTTCATATAAAGCTTCTATTTCAATGAGTATATTGGAAGCTTTATAAGGGAATATAAAAAGTTTGCCTATACGCACAACCTGAGGCAGAAGTAGAGCTTGTCCTCGAACACCACCTAGTTATGGCACTAAATCATAGACCATTTTTTTTACTCCGCATTTGTTTTTCTTTGACTCATAAGAGAGGAGAAAGTTAGCTAGGAATCCAGATAGCAGCTCAACACTAATGCTTTGTACAGAGTATATGTTAAGAAGATGCTTAGCTTAGGTTGAGACCTTGAGGAAGCCTTCCTAGGAAGTCTGCTCCATGGGCTTTACCATTAATATGTACGTACAATGACACATGGTTGTGATCGGTGAGTGATGATCAAGTTTTTGGGGAAAAAGCTTTTGTGAGTCGGGTCAGGCCGTTTAAAGAGAGTATAATTTTTATTTATAAAGGGTGATATATGTATCACCTCTAATCTTTAGTAGTGAACTATGGCAAGTAAATGAAAATAATTCATTACCTGATAATGTTTAAAAGTCTTAAAAACTATTGACCCATTATTGACCCGAGTTGATCCATTAAAATTCAGTAAAACATGATCTTTAAGAGACCGACTCATTAGGCCCATTAACTGGGCTCATTCCATTTGAACATGTCTACTCACATGCATTTTTGTCTAAATGAAACTGTAAATCAGAGCACATATTATAGGTAGTACTACTTTCTAGTAATTCACGTTCGTCTTTGTTATGGTACAAGCGAGTTTGGGAGTTTATTCGTGATGTAGACCAACGGGGTCGTACATTAGTAATTCGCCATTGAAAATATAATAGTACGTGCTGCAATTCATAGACATAAAATATAAGAGTTTGCTTATGAAATCTCATAACTCAGATAAATATATATCTTTTCTATATACTAAGAACGTAACTAAATAAAGTTATAGTTCAAAATGTTTTATTTTGAACTAGAAACTGCCATAATATAATCCTGATGACTAGCTGTTGACTTCCTAGAGTCCTACCTATGTTTTGCATTGGTACCATTAAATGCATACCAAAATATCCTTTGTGGAACGGTTGCAGGTAGTTGATATGTCACGGTGTGATGGTATTACTTCAGCTGGCATATGTTTTGTGGTTAAAGGACATCGTCAACTACAACAGCTTAATGCAAGCCATTGTATGGTCGTGAGTACTGTTTAAACTGTGGGAAATTAAAGGTTTTGTCTATTATTTTTTTTACTTCGAAACGTTTCAAATTTTGTGATCATAATATCCTTTTCTTTTTGTAGGATCTCACCTCTGATCTTCTATGTGCATTGAGAAGCTTGAATTGTTTAACTGTATTCAAAGCTGACGGAGCTAAAGTTTCTCAAGCTACTTTCCAAACCATCACCTATACGTCTCTTGTCGAGATTGGGTTAAGTAAATGCACAGGACTGAGAGACATTTACATCATACAGCTTGTAACAGGCTGCTGCAACTTGAAAATCCTTAATCTTTCGTGCTGTGATACTGTTACTGATGACGCGATTGCAGCAATTGCACGCTCTTGCAAAAAACTCCAGTGCCTAAAGTTGGAATCTTGTGCTTCTTTAACTGAAAAGAATTTCCTACTGCTTGGCTCGTCTTGTACTCTTCTTGAGGAGCTAGATCTCACTGATTGCTGTGGCATAAATGACACAGGTAAAGAATTATGTTTTTGTTCTGATTCATCTTCGAGTAACCTTACTATGTGTTTGTTGTGCTTCCAACCGTATGACAAGAATGACAACATTGTGTCTCTATTTTGCAGCTCTCGGTTCCTTGTCTCGGTGTTCAGAACTAAAATTCTTAAAATTAGGGCTTTGTGACAACATATCAGAGAAGGGATTGTTCTATATTGCTTCCAACTGTGTGAAGATCTCTGAACTTGATTTATACCGGTATATATACACCCTTACTATAGCTAGTGTAAATATGTTTGCAAAGTTCTGCGTCGTGCCTTAGAAATCTGTTGCATATGCAGTTGTCCTAATATTGGGGATGAAGGAATGGCAGCATTGTCAAATGGGTGCAAGAATTTGAAGAAGCTAATTGTCTCATATTGCAATAGTTTAACTGACAAGGGAATGGAGTACGTTGGTAGGCTGGCGGAGTTGAACGCCCTTGAAATGCGTGGGCTAATGAGTGTCACTGGTGTTGGACTGCAAGCCATTGCAGCTGGATGCATGAAGTTGTCAGTGTTGGATTTGAAGCACTGTGAAAACGTTCAAGATTCAGGTTTTTGGGCTCTTGCCAACTACTCCAACAACCTGCGCGAGGTAATCCATAGCCTGCCTGTACTTATACCTTGTATAGTTGTATTGTATAACACGCATCCTTTGTCTTAAACAACATTATTGCAAGTACATTTAAAGTCAGTATTATATTTTCTTATATTTTGCATCAACTCATTGAAGGTATTGTCTCCATGCACGTTTACTGCAGATAAACCTTTGCCATTGCAGCATCTCAGATGCAGCCCTATGGATGGTGGTCAGTAAACTTACATGCCTTCAAGGAGCAAACCTAGCTCACCTTCCGAATGTAACAACGAGAGGATTGGAGCTAGCCCTTAGAGCCTGTTGCATCCAACTAAAAAAGGTCAAATTACTAGGCTCTCTTAAATCCTACCTTACCCAAGAGCTACTTCAGATTCTTTGGTCTAGGGGTTGTAAAATTAGATGGGATTAGAAATCAGAGTTTGAGCAACACATCATTTGGCTTTTGGAGCTAACCTGATGATTAATTAAGACTACCTATTTATTTTATGTCCAAAGAAAATTTAGTCCGTTAATTCTTTATTAAGTGCTAGTATTGATCTTTAATCTCTTGACTGCAAGCGAAGAGGGGGCTTCTTAGCCTCAGTTGCAGACATTCTCTAATAATTTCAAAGGCTATGTTGTATCTCTGTGGCTTAAAACTATCATTTTGACTGTGACGTACTAATCTTACAATCACTATATGCCTATATTATATGGCTATATCATGTGTGAGATAGACATGCTTTTAATGCATTTTGATCCTACAACCCCATGAATTTGAAGCTACAAATCACACATCAAATTAGATTGTACGGTTCATAATTAACAATCTTCAATTTTTAGTATTCATTTATTCACCTAGAGACTAAAGGAATAACCTCTCTTCCAAGGGTAAATAAGTTAAGTATAGAGGCTTTTCTAATTTATACCTAATATAAATTATATCAGAATATTGAAATTTCATATAAAGATATTGTTATATCATATATAGTTATTATTATATTAGATATATGTATTATTATATTAGATATAGAAATGTAGAATATATAAAAATATAGAAAAAAGTCATATCAAGTATAGATATTATTTTTTCAGAACTAGAAATAAAATTATCAAAATGCCTCTTTATATATTTATATCATGTATAAATTAGGAATTTCTCGTTAAAAATATGTATAGAGTGCAAAATATGGAATTACGCGCCTAATAGGTTAAGAATATTACTGATTGAAAATGATGGAAATTGCCAATTTTGCTACCCGAAGTTTTACTGAACAAAGAAGATTAGACATTGATAAATGTGTTGTATTCTAAAACATTAGAAATCTTATATACATGAACAAAGAAGATTAGACATTGATAAATGTGTTGTATTCTAAAACATTAGAAATCTTATATACATGAACAAAGAAGATTAGACATTGATAAATGCGTTGTATTCTAAAACATTAGAAATCTTATATACATGTACTATATCTATGTGGTTAATGAGAAGAGAAACCTAAGGGAGAATATTTCACACTTTTGCAAACATATTGATGACTTTGATCATAATTACTAATAAGCAAAAAGTATTGTAGATATATGGTGTGTCCCAGTAAAAGTGACTACTTAATATGACAAAAGTCAAAAGTTTTAAGGGGATAACTTTTGTTATATTAAGAAGTCACTTTTATGTTTATACGATGCTTTAAAAACAATAAGTTTATGATAGAGTCTCTTGTAGTGATATTTATCATTATTACAAACAATTCTTCTACGAAGAAAAGTTACTTCGTGTGCAATAATAGAAGATACCGAAAGTTACTCGAAGGAACACTAAGCCAATTGCAGGTAGTCAGGTACCATTCAAATCAAGGCATCAAGCAAAGCATAAAATTGAGACTAGCTTCAAACTTTTACCTGAATACGAATAAACTAAACTTTGATAGTGGTAAAAGCATAACTTTTTACAATTATCATGACCCCACTAAAAACAACACTTTCCTTAGTTGACAAACATTCCCTTTATATTTTGTGCATCATTTTTCAGTTTACCCAAGAAAATATCCATTTCCTCAACCCTTAGCTTGTCTTCTATAATAACACAAGCGCAACAAGCCTAATAAACTCGAACCTTGTGTTCATTAGCTTTCCTTCATTTTTTTTTTACTTAGCCAAAATGTCCAAGATATTACCATTTCTCATTCTTTTACTACTTTTGCCGTCCCTTAATGATGCCCTCTACAATGGAAACACTACATACGAAATTCCAGCCAAAATCTTGCAAAATATGATCACCCAAGCATGCGCCAACATAGAGGACGAAATCAATTGCCTCTCCGACGTCGAGTCTAGGCTTCCAAACGGCCCTAGGAATGCTTCTTCTGTCCTAAGGGCTGCCTTAGAGACCTCTCTCAATGAAGTCCAAGAAGCCATGAGAAAAATGTCTGATTTTAGCTCCCTCTCCTCCTCCACTGCTCGCGAGCAGATAGCAGTAGAGGATTGTAAGGAGCTTCTAGACTATTCTGTCACGGAGCTTGCTTGGTCTCTCTCTGAAATGAGGGAAATTCGTGGTCGTGGGTCTGTCCATGATCCTCGAGGAGACCTACAGGCATGGCTCAGTGCCGCGGTTAGCAACCAAGATACCTGCCTTGAAGGGTTCGAGGGTACAAACCAACATGTTAGGAACTACGTCAAGGGTAGTCTAACACAAGTAACACAACTTATTACCAATGTTTTAACTTTGTACACACAACTGCATGCCTTACCCTTTAGGCCCCCTAGACAGAAAGGTAACAAAGACAATGATCTAGATCAATTTCCGAAGTGGATGACCGACGGTGATAAGGAGCTTATGGTTTCTTCTTCTCCAAGTGGAGGAATGCATGTAGATGCGGTTGTTTCCTTGGATGGAAGCGGGAGTTATCGGTCTATTAATGAAGCAATTGATGATGCTCCAAATCATAGTAACAGAAGGCATGTCATCTATGTAAAGAAAGGTGTTTATAATGAAAATATTGATATGAAGAAGAAGAAGACTAATATTATGCTGATTGGTGATGGCATTGGAGCCACTGTCATCTCTGGCAATAGAAACTTCATGCAAGGCTGGACCACTTTTCGGAGTGCTACTTTTGGTAAGTGTCATGCACAAAATTATCTACCTTTTTTACCTTAGTAAATTTTCACGAGAGTTCATGGTTCAAAATAGTGAGATGTTCAAAATTATCCATAAATAAGTATAAATAATTCAACCACTAATAATAATAACACTTAACGTTATCTTTTTTGACTTTTTATTTGTTTCTCTTCCATTTATTTTACTACATCATACCAAACGGGTTCTTAGTTAAAAAAATTTACAGCATCAATATTTTGTAACCTTGAAACCAGTGCCAATATTTTTGATGTACAATTAAGATTATTCTAATAAATTGTTCCTTTAACTTTCTATTAAAGTCCCTCTTAATTCTTAAACTAAAGAATTTACATTCACATGCAGCCGTGTCAGGCAAAGGCTTCATAGCAAAAGACATCACATTTCGAAACACAGCGGGCCCCAAGAACCACCAAGCCGTAGCCCTCCGAGTAGATTCCGACCAATCAGCATTTTACAGGTGTAGTATGGAAGGATACCAAGACACTCTCTACGCACACTCCCTCCGCCAATTCTATAGGGATTGTAACATATATGGCACCATCGACTTCATATTTGGTAATGGGGCCGCGGTTATCCAAAATTGCAACATCTACTCTCGAACACCACTCCCGCTCCAAAAGGTCACCATCACGGCCCAAGGTCGAAAAAGCCCACATCAGAGCACGGGCTTCTCGATCCAAAGTAGCTTCGTTTACGCAAATCAACCTGCTTATTTGGGCCGTCCATGGAAGCCCTTTTCTAGGGTAGTGTATATGAACACTTACATGAGTAAAATGATCCAACCTAGGGGTTGGTTGGAGTGGTATGGCAACTATGCTCTGAACACCTTGTATTTTGGAGAGTATAGAAATTATGGGCCAGGGGCTTCGTTAGCGGGCCGGGTCAAATGGCCTGGGTTTCACATTATTAGAGACGTTTCTGAAGCTGTGTTCTTCACCGTTGGAGAATTCATTGATGGGATGTCATGGTTGCCCGCAACAGGTGTCAAATTTGCCTCTGGTTTGACCAATTAGATCATTTTAAAGATTTATATATTGATTGTTTGCTATTGTATAGTAATTGATATTACATGGAAACAGATCATGTAACTTTTCCTAGATTAAAATCTATGTAATCATTCTTGTATGAAAATAGAGGTTATATAAATCAATGACATAATACATATTGTTTGATACGAAGTCAGCATAATCCCTCTTAAAATATTTGTTGGAAACATAAAACATGCCAATTTCGTCTAATCAAATACTAGTAAATAGACGTATGATTTGAATATTGAAACCAGACGTATGATCACCTTGTACTGTGTATTTTGCGTACAAGTTTGAGTACTATCAGAGTGTGCAACTTTTCCATTGCATAGCGTTTTTTACTCTAATAAATGTCATATCCTTATTCTAGTAGAACGTGTAGCTCACAATAATCTAGCAAAATCAATGTTAAAAGAATATGCTCAAGCTCTAATTCAAGAAATAGTAAATCTAGCCTGTAATCAAATTATCTGTAACATATTGTAACGTACTACCTAATAATTTGCCAATTTTTTTGGAATTAACTAAAAAAAGAATCTGATCAAAATAACTTCAAAACTTGAAGACGAAAACTTTTGTAGAAAACAAGTTTGAGCAATCCAAATTTGGAGAGGACAGACATTAATTAATCTGTTAACATGATCAAAGCTCTTAATTAGAACCTCAAGAATATTATCAACTTCATTTTTTTTCAACCAACATTTCCCTCTTCTAAAAAGTTACATCTTTCCGTATTTTCTGCATAAATTACTATAACCTAAAGTATTTCTAAAATCCTAGCGCCTCTCACGCTTCTACGGTTAAAGGGAGCCTTCCTTAGGATTTTTTTAACAATTGACAAAGGGTTGTGATTAAGGTAATACATAGCGCATTGGTAATTATTATTCAACATAAGATAACACATTAATT
Organism: Dysphania ambrosioides; assembly: GCA_026401315.1. NCBI lineage: Eukaryota > Viridiplantae > Streptophyta > Magnoliopsida > Caryophyllales > Amaranthaceae > Dysphania > Dysphania ambrosioides. The sequence continues at coordinate 4,880,552 of CM048666.1, forward strand.
AATGCCGCGAGTTGTGATAATTACCCTGTCCTCATTGCTTCTGATTGGGCTGATCGCGTCCGTGACCATTAGCTTTGTGTCACATAACTGGGGTGAATCTGACAAGCAAAAGTTGGGTGCTTCTTCAAAGGCGGTGCAAGCCATATGTAACCCTACGGACTACAAAGATGCATGCGCCAAGAGTTTAGCCACGGTCAAGACTGATGACCCTAAAGAGCTCGTGAAAGCTGCATTTGCATCCGCCAAGGACGAGTTGATAGAGGTCTCTAACAACTCGGTGGTCTTGAAAGAGCTCGAAAGGGATCCTAAGACGTCTGAAGCTGTTAAAGATTGCAAAGAGCTTTTCCAAGACGCGATCGACGATTTTCAGCGTTCATTTGATGAAGTTGCTAACTCTGACTGGAATGAGGCCAATCATACGCTTGAAAACCTTAAGATATGGCTGAGTGCTACAAGAACGTACCAAGAGACGTGTTTGGATGGCTTCCAAAATACCACTGGGGACGCCAGTTTCAAGATGCGGAAGGTCTTGCAGACGGCCATGGAAATGTCTAGCAATGGCCTTGCTATTGTTAACGACTTGTCTTCTTTATTTAAAAGCCTTGAATTCTCTTCGTTCAACAGAAGGAGGCTTCTATCGAATAAGGTTCTTTAATAATTTCATGTTATAACTTGTTACAAATTAATTCTTACACCAGGTGCCCCTAAAGTTAGGTGCCATGAAAAGTGTTTATTTTTATTTTTTTTTCTCGTTCGAAACTCAAACGTGAAATTATAAAAATACGCCCTAACCTAATAATTTATCTATATTTTTATCCACTACTACTCAGGTGAATAGACGTCTTATGGGCGATGATGATGATGAGAGTGTTCTTCTCCAGGACAGTGAGGAAGATAGAAAACGAAGAAGGCTCCTTAACACGGTTCCAACCATTGGTCATACGAAGGGTGAAGTGTACCCTGAATGGGTAGATGGAATTCGACGTAAGCTTTTGGAGGCCACCAACTTAGGTGACGATTTGAAAGCGAAGGCAAATGTGGTTGTGGCTCAAGATGGGAGTGGTAAATACAAGACTATTGAAGAAGCTTTAAAGGACATTCCAAGGGACGGGAAGGACAGTTTCATCATCTACATTAAGGAAGGAGTTTATAATGAGTACCTTGTGCTTCACAAATGGATGACTAACGTTGTCTTGATTGGAGACGGTCCAACTAAGACAAGGATCACTAACAATAAAAACTTCGTAGATGGTACCAAAACATTTAAGACTGCCACATTGTGTGAGTGCATGCCCTTAACTTCTGTTCTGTTCTCTTCACTTCACTCTTTATTTTCTTTAGATTGCCTTAAATTTCTTAACAATGTGCTATATATGGTGCGACGTAGCTGTTCTTGGTGACTTCTTCATGGCTAAGGACATTGGAGTAGAGAACTCGGCAGGGGCCATAAAACATCAAGCAGTAGCATTTCGTGCACAATCTGACAAATCCATATTCTTCAACTGCCACTTTGACGGGTACCAAGACACTCTCTACGCTCACACCTACCGCCAATTTTACCGTGATTGTAGAATCACTGGCACCATAGACTTCATCTTTGGTGACGCTGCTTCGTTTTTCCAAAATTGCACATTTGTTGTTCGAAAGCCACTCGAGAATCAAAATTGCATAGTAACAGCCCAAGGGCGGATGGAGAGGCATCAGCCTACGGGAATAATCATTCACAATAGCAAATTTGAAGCCGACCCTGAGTACTACCCTGTGAGGCACAGGAATAAGGCTTACCTAGGACGACCTTGGAAGGAATTCTCTAAGACAATCATTATGGAGTCTGAAATAGATGACTTGATCCAACCTCAAGGGTGGTTGCCTTGGGAAGGTACTTTTGGGCTTGATACCCTCTATTATGGTGAGTACAACAACGTTGGGGCTGGCTCAAGTTTGGCTATTAGGGTCAAGTGGCGTGGGATTAAGAATATTCTTCGTGATCGTGCTGAGAAATTCATGCCCCCCGTACTCTTTGATAATGATGACTGGATTAGAGCATCTGGCATTCCTTATGATCCTACCTTGTCAAGTGCTCCTGGACCAATGTCAGGTAATCAAATGAAAACTTTAGTGTTGCTAAAATAATGATATTTTTGTTAACATTAGTGATACTTTGTGTATGATAATTTTTTAATTCATATAAATTATATTATGATATAAAAATGTCAAATATAATTTTAATTATCAAATATAAAAATAAAGAAAATATAAAAATAAGAACAAAGGATATCAAATATAAATATTATGTTATCTGATATAAAAATAAAATTATAAAAATGTCATTTGATATATTTATATCAGATATAAATTAAAATTTTTTAATTTGTACTCTTGTATTTCATAAAAATAACTTTTGAGAAGATGACAATACATTGCAACTTGTATTTGTAAAGGCGGCTTAGATGAAGATCCAAACGCACCAGCAGGAGCACCATCCTCTTTTACTTATGAATCTTCAACAAGTGGAACTTCTTTCCACGGTTCATCCTCGTCATTATCTAGTGGCACTTCTACTCACGGCAGTTCGTCTTCATCAAGTGGCTCTTCTTCCTCTAAATCCTCTCCTAAAACTTCTACCGCTTCTTCGTCGTCTTCGTCAAGTGGCTCTTCTACCCATGAATTTTCATCAAGTTCAACTGCCTCATCTTCCACAGGAACCTCTACTTCGACAGGATCATCCTCATCTTACAGAGGCGCTTCAACATCAAGCAGCGGAGGTGCACATTCTTCTACTCAAGGAAGTCTGTCATTTAGCTCATCGTCTACTACTATTCCCGCTGCTGATGGACCAATACTTGCTCCTGCGCCTCACAGGTCGGAGGAGGCTGGCATTGAGACTTTAAGCCCAACTCCCCCACCTTATCAGAAAGAATTCACAACCCTTAAAGTTCCTCCAGCTAAAAGCCCGGGAAAGCCGACTACTCCTACCTCAAGCCCAACTGAACAAAAGAAGGTGCGTGTAGGCGCAGTAACAACGCGTGAACTTGAAAGGGTGCTGATGTCAGATGAGGAAATAGAGGAGGAAGAGGATGATGTCAGTAATGATGACATGTCAGGGAATGTTCCTGATGGCGACGAGCCAAGCCCAGCTAGGGCAGAGCCCGAAAGCCCTTCTCCTTCTCCGAAAGCTGCTACCATTGTTAGCCCAAGAGCAACCCCAAGTGTTAGTCCAAGTGTAAGCTCATCTTCAAGTAATGGGCCTAGCCCAAGCCCATCGGATGGTGAGGTTTCCGATTGGATGCCACCAGCCACAGCACCCGAGCCCGGACCCGATGACGAAGCTGATAAAGTGCAGCCTACTTCACCACCAAAAGCCAACTCTGGATCAAAGTCAAAACTTGAGTTAAATGTAATTTTATATGGGCTGGTTATGTGGGTTGCACTATTCATTTGAATAATATTGAATTAGGCCTTCATTTATAGCTTTTTTTGTGTGTAATATGAGACCTTTAACTTTTTATTCTCTTAATAGCTTCCTTTTTTTGTTATGTGGAAAGTCGAATGATATTTATTGTCCTAAATTAGTTTATACATTTGACTTTTCACGGTCCAACTTAAAACGTTTTTTCCTCTAAATTTGTAAGATAAAAAATTATAAAAAGTTGATATTATAAAAATTTACATCGAGACGTATCCAACAATATCTCACTTGAATATATTATTTGTTATAACATAATTACAATTTATAGTCAAAATTTATAAAATTTGACTCCCAAAATGAAAATGTAGCAAATAAAAAAAGACGGAAAGAGTATAAAAATAGAAAAATAATAACTAATACCCAGAAACTTGATGAAATAAACTTCTACTAGCAAATCAATATGATATCTAACCATTATTAGTTATTACGTATACTTTTTCTAGTCACAATATTATACGATTATAATAGGGTAAGGGTCGATTGATTTAGTTGTAGTTTTGAAATAGAACAAAATCAAATACATTCGATTGTGATGAATAATTGTCAATCATTGCGAGATTGTATTGCATGTATAATTAGGAATGCTAAAAAAAAAGCTCCCAAACTCCACATAACCAAAATTTTAATATACCATAACCTAAAAGGCTACTTAGCTGCTAGCCTAGCCATGAAAACAAGTTTAAGGAAAGTAAGTGAAAGAGTAGAGAAAATTCAAATATGAATTTTATTGATAATGTTACTAATCTAAAATACTAAAACTTATTACACTACTCATTTTCTTACATTTGACTAATTTACCAACTTACGATAATTTAATTGTATAATTTTATTATTTATGTGATGTGGTGCATTGTTATCTATATGAGTTAACACCAATACATGATATCAACTAGGGGTGGCAAATAGATCAGGTCGGGTCGAGTTCGTGTTCGGGTCACCTATTTTCGGGTCAGCTATCTCCCAACCCAAACCTGATCCATTTAAGTTTTTGGGTTGAAAACTCCAACCCGAACCTAGCCCATTTAATTTCGGGTCGGGTTCGTGTCAACCCATTTAAGTTTTTGTGTCGAAAATTTCAACCCTACCCGCTATTTCCGGGTCGGGTTCGGGTCAGTTTTTACCACCCCTGATATATGGTTATTCAATAGAGTGGTTGAAGAAAAAGAAAACGTTTAGAATTGAGATGAAACAGTTAAAAGTTGACAATAGTAGTTTAATTTTCTTTTAACGTTTTAATTTGGGCTTGGATTTAGGCAGAATGGGTGACTGACCAAGTAAATTTTTTTTAATCTACTTAATATAGTTTGGTTATAAGGTCGGGTTCGGATTGACCCGACCTGATTTTGGCCCGAAAATAGTTTCGGGTTACGTGGGTCATTTTGGGTTGGAAATTTCAACCTTAACCTAACCCATTTAATTTCGGGTCGGGTTCGTGTCAACCCATTTAAATTTTCGTGTCAGAAATCTCAACCCTAACCCGCTATTTTCGGGTCAGGTTCATGTCGGGTTTTCAGGTCGGGTCAATTTTTGCCACCCCTAATATCAACATATGTGGATGTGATGTGCCTATATTAAGTTATTAATATGTATTATATATGTATCTTGTTATAACTTAGTGTTATTAGTATTTAATGGTTGTTGTATCACAAGCGATTTATGCTCATTAGTGTTATATTTCAATATTTGCAGTTTGTACAAATATATTTTGCATTAAGTTTCGATGATTTTGTAATTTGTAATTTGTTATTTGTATAACTTCACATTTGCGATATTTTAAATGACCCAAGAAAAAATCGATATTAATTATTAAGTCAACTCTCCAAATCGGACAATCCAACGTTAAAAAAAAAAAAACCCCATTCACCCGCAATACTTTGATTTCTCTGGCGCACAAAAACCTTGATTCATTCTACCATGGCGGCCTCGTCAACCTCATCTTCCTCCGATACGTCATCAGCCACTTCTTCTTCCTCATTGGACAGAGATAAAAGCCGTCGCCGTCGTCGCCACCGTATCAGCAGCAGCAGCAACCGTCGTCGCGAGTCCATTAAGATCCGAAAGCCCAAGTCTCATTCCAAATCCAAACGACGACGTCATCGTCATCGTCATTCCTCCTCTGATTCTCTCTCTTCCGATTCCTACTCCTCTGACGATTACAGGTATACCCTTCCTCTCGTGGGTATTATTCTATTTCTTATTATTTTAGGGTTTTTTTGGTTATCCATCATTTGCGGGAATTCAATCATCAATTATTAAAAGTGGGTTCTTTTTTTTGGTAGCTGATGATATTAGGGTTTACATTCATTTGATGGATTATCTGTGAAATAAAGTTGGATTTCAAGGAATAGTACGGATTAAAAGTTTTCGTTCTTGAATTGCAATAATTTATAACTTGATTAAAGTTTTGAAAAAAGTAATGAAGGTGAAGTAGTAATGGCAGAATGCCGGATAAATTTGATGGTTTCGGTGGTGATGATGATTGCCAGTGATATGATCAATAAGGTGATGTTTGTGGTCTTGAACAGAATGAGGTTTTTTGGGGTGATTGTGGAAAAGCTCTGATGAAAAGAGTAGAGAGCATTTTAATCTATTCTTATTCTCAATCTAAGGTGCTCCGTAATTATCCAGCAGGTTTTGACTCTTTAATCCACAAACTCCTTTTTCAATATCCCAAAAAACTCTTTGTGTTAGGAGCTTTGAAAAGGTTTTGATTTCAGAAACTAAGGAGGGGTGTGAAAATAGAAGTGACTAGACATTGTTTTCCTGATGAAAAACTTGGTTTCTTTCTTTCTTTCCTGTTGGTATCGGGTACTCTACCATATCTTAATTCTTGGACTTGATTCACTTGACACCCTTTTGCTAATATGATTTACATGTTCTAGCTGTGAATAATATATCTTTTATTTGATGACATAGGCTTCATACCAAGAAGTTTGGGTATATATTTGTTCTTTAATTGTTCAATGTGTTTCTTGTCTTGTGACTTGCTTGCACTCATGCATGCGGGTGTTGGTATAGTTTGGAGCATTGGACTTTCATTTCATGGCCTAGCATCAACTTGCTAGACAGAGTAACTTGGATATGAAAATATTCTTATGTGATATGATGTATTTCTGTGCTTTGCATATATTGGTGTTGCATTCACGAAGCTGAGTAAGAGTTTCTGATGTTACTTAGACTCCAATCTTACCTCAGGTACCCATGTCAAACCTTTGACACTGTGACATGGGTATCTACACATTGACACTTGATTTGGGCCAAAATTACAAAATAGCTGTTTCTGAATTTTCAACATGTACTGGTGAGTTGTGACACAAATATCCATGACAGAGTTACCTTTACCCAGTTATTACAACACATGTGAGGCTTTCTACATGGCAACTTGTGGAACTGATGAGAAAATATAGCTACTTCTTGCATCTTATTTAGCATACCTCGGCCCAAAGATTGGCTTTTTCTTCCCTGGTTCTTGTATATGCGGAGGACTATTAGGCATTGTTGTTTGCTTTGTTTATGTTAAATGATACTCTCTCTATCCCTAAATATTTTCCCTCTATATCAAAAACAAGTGTCATCAAAACATTGCTCCATGCCTTAAAATAATCAGTGGGGACAACACTTTTACTCTCATATACATAATTTGTGATCCCACAAATTTTCTATATCATCAACTTCATCAAACCAAAATTTAATAAAGTAAACATATGATAATGGGGCAAATTATTAGGGATAGAGGTAGTATGTAGTAGCTCTTTGATAGAAATTTAGGAGTATGAGGGTTAGTGTTCCTTTTAGCATGAAATATTTGTGGAGAATCATAGACATGTAGTGGCTCTTTGCTTTGTAGAACTTTTTTATTCTTGAATTCATGTAATCTGCCCTTCTTACTTTATGCTGTTTTGATTTTCTAGCTTGTGAGCTGTAAATTATGTCTCGTTGAAGTTGTACCTCGGTTTCATCTTACTTTCTGCAGTATATTAACCTTTTTCTTTTGGCATTATGGACTCAAGTAGCTCTTATGAAAGTGAGTGTGAAACCTCCAGTCACTCAAGAGGACACAAGTATGGTGACAAGCCAAAGAAGGTAGTATAATTACTTGCTCGTGCTGTATTCTTTATAATTTAGTTATATGGCATTTCGTGAACTTGCACTGTAATCTCAGAACAAGGGAAAAGACAAGGATAAGAGCCACCGCCATAAGCGGCACAAGCAAAATAAAGAGGTAGGCAACACTTATCTCATAAATGCATTTACTTTTTGTCCCTTGTAACTTAACATTGACCAAGGACACCCTAATACAAATTTTCTGCTATTGAACAGTACCTGATTTTAGTACTTGTCGCAGCACTTTGAATTGTTATCTTGCTACTTTCTGACTCTCTTTTATATATGCTCTTCTAAATTGGAGCTGGGATCTATGACCTGATGTCTGGACTGTTGATTGGCTTGTCTGGGTGTTGTTTTGGCTTGGGTTGTTCCTGCCTTTTGGAGCTAAATGCAGAAAGAGCAAGATGAGCGACAAGGTGCTGGACCTGTGCAGCTGTCCAAGGTTTTATTTGGATCATAACTCTCTACCGGATCTATTATTTAAACGTTTCTCAGCATTAAAAATAAAATAAAATCTGATCATCTTATTACGTTGTCTTGCAGTTTTTAGGGCGCGACAAAGATAATGGTGTCCGTCGAAGTGTGGTCTCTGGAAAAAAGGTAGGGTATTCAGCTTGTTTTTGTAAGGGTTACCTCTCTCAAATGATTACTGTCTTACATGTGCTGTTTCTGCTGTTGTTTTCTGTAGATAAAAATGAAGCTTGAAAAATCAAAAGAGGACAAGTTTGCAGAGAACAAACGTGTTGAATTGCTGAAGTTTTTGAATGCCAGTTATGATTGAATGCCTTTGGCACTCTTTGAGGTCCTACTTACTTTCATTTTAAAGCATGCAAGTCAGTCATGGTTGTGTTCAAGCATATGGAATTATGGATAAGTTCATCAAGTTTTTATAGGGTAGTCTTTGTGCCAAAGTAATTTTGGCATTACTTCTTGCTGATGATCGAGTTAAATTTTGCCTTGTTTGTTTGCTATATTAGATAAGTCTTACAAGATCTAGTGGAAAGTCCTTTGAATATGGATGGCTTTGCCTTTTGATGTACTGAGTAGGGCAAGCCTTTTGTTTTCCTAATTGTTGGGTATATCCTCATTAAAATTAAGTTATTTTGTAATATTAGTGGTTGGTGCCCTCATGATTAAAACAGACCTTTTGGATGTTTGTCGCTTAAGTTATTTTCCATGGGAAAAAAATAGCATTCGAAAATTTAGAGTGTCCGAAGCCCTAATGAGATGCTACTCTAAGTAGCCTCGACTGTGCCTGAATTGCATATATCGGGGGTATTCCGATCTAGAAGACTTCAATAAAAGGGGTTTATCTTGGGATCTTGGTGGCGTTAGGGGTTTATCTTGGGATTTTGGTGGTGTTAGGGGTTTATCTTGGGATTTTGGTGGTGTTTTATTCGACTATATATTGTAATACCTTGGCTATGTAATCATATGTTTTACTCTTCTGACAATCTAAATTGTAAATGCTGCTGGCTCTTGGAAGTCTGTTTGAAACATGCCTGAATAACTGGACAACTCTCAGGTAATTGTGAATAAGTTTGAGGTGAAGCTCAAATTTCTTTCATTAGCCTCACTTGTCAAGCAAAAAGGGACAAGCAGAGGACATATTGAACGCTTCTACTTATGCATTGAGCACTTTTAGTGACAACACCAAGATCGACATAGTAGTCTATCCATTTTGAGATTCATTAGACATTGTTGGTATTCAGAAATATTGCTTCAACATTCCAACAATGCTATATTTTCCAAGTTGATCGTAATCAAGTTCAAAGAGCTCATTTGACAGCAAAAACCTGCCTAAAGATGTCACTTGCTTTTTTCTGAACAGGTTTTATTTTTGTTTTTCATTGGCTATTGTAAAATTAAATTAAAGAAAAGACTTTTTAAACACAGAGCTTTTTCAAAGTTTTCAATCTTAGAAAACGAACTTAAATCTATTTTCCACTTTTTTTTTAATTAAAACGCCCCATGAAATAACCATCTTGCCCCCCATTACTCCCTTAATTCACGATCAGCCTTTTACTCTCTATTCTTTCCCCTCGCATTCCCATCCACTTCCCTTCAACAGCTTCAACCTTTACCCCCCATTGTCTCGTATTCCAGCCAACCACCGCCACGAACTCTGGCCGATCCTTTCCCTAACTGCCATCAGCCATTATGAACCAGCCTTTAACGTTGTCTCAAGTAGGGTGTTCATACTTTTAGGTCATTTCAAACAGGAGCCATGTACAAAATTCATCGTTCCCAAAGGGAAGCCGTTTTCTCAAAGTCCTGTCACAATTAACTTCCTTCTCTTCTCTACCCCTAATGATCAGTAACCCACCAAAAAACGACAGTAAAAGAATTCTTAAAAACAAATCACAGAACTTATATCTGTATTAAATACGGAAAACTCAGTTTTGAGGAGCCAAATCACTAAGCCATCTCTTCCATTGCAACCCAAATAAAACAAATCTCGAAGAAAATGCCATTGTTCCTAACAGAGATAAAGTAGTTTTCCCAAAAAAGGAAAAAGACAAGTATCAAGCAAAAACAAATCAGCCACTTTAATTCAAACAAGCACTTCTCGTTACTGGTCAGGTCCAAATGCATTGTCTAATTTCCTTAAAAGTCATGTTTGTCCATTAGATTAATTGAGAGCTCAACCAAAGGTATATAACAGAACACACAGTACCCGAACTTAGCATGAAGATTTATTTCACACAGTAAAACATCAATAGTTTCTAATAAAATTAAACACACACACAAACACAAATAGTAAAAAATACACTCATGTATTCGGTTCTTAAAAAACTTTTGTAGCAAAGCATTGTCAGCATCACTAACACTATGACTAGTGAGTAAGCCACTAAATAATGAACAAGTGTTCACATCAGCCTCAAAACCTCTGCCAGTCATGAGGTTGAGAAGCTCCAACGCCTTACTGACATCATTCCCACGAAGAAATCCTCTAATAATTCATATTATCAAAGGTGAAATAATCGTAAAATTCAGATCTCGAAATACTTTCTAAGTAAAGCCTTTTCTGAATCTCCGACAACATGATCAGTTATAGAGCTGACAATTAAAGAAAGTGTATGATTATCTGCTGCAAATCCTTTGCTTCTCATTGCAGTGACT